>CAKJTW010000013.1:17500000-20000000 GCA_917880005.1 Nanger dama | reverse complement strand
GGACTGCCTCCTCCCAGCAGTGGGTAGAGGGGTCTTTAGATGTGGGCTAGCAATGGCTCTCCTGGGTAGACTGTTTACCCTCTTTTATACCCCAGAAGAGAACAGCAAGCAGCCCCCTTTCAGAAAGGGAAATAGAGGCAGACACTGTGATCTCTTTGGGCCAGAATCATCTTATGGAATTCTTGGCCAAGCTGAAAATTGTCCACTGTCCTGTGTGGTAGCCGTTAGCTACATTTAAAATGTAGCTAGTACGACCACACAGCTGAATTTCAGTCTGTTTTAAAGGCCGCATGTGGCCAGTGGCTATGGTACTGGCTGGTGCAGCTGGTCCTGAGTCAGGGCTTGATACCACAGATGGGGCTATGGCCCATCATAGCTCATGAAGCTCAAGGTGTGTTTTCCCACTGTGCTCCTCTAAGGCTGTCCTGCTTCTCCATGTGGTCTCTGGATCAGCTGCCTCAAAACTACTCAGAGCTGTTTAGATTAAGTTCCTGGATCCTCTGCCAAACCTGGACAGTCAGATAGCTATCTGGAATGGCCCCAGAAATCTGCTCTTTAAACTCATCACCTCCACCCCCAGGTGATTTTGATCTTTTCTGAAATTTGTGAACCAAAGGCTCCAGCATGTTACATCTTTATTGTCCGGGGTTTCTCAGCCTCCAGTGGTCCATCAGTGCCTTTCTGCCTTTGTCCCCCTACCCCAACCCCACTACCTGCACCAGGCCAGTAGCTTTCAAGATGGGGTGCCAAGACCAGTAAATCAGCCTCATCTAATAACTTGGTAGAATTGCAAACCCTCAGCCTGGCCTAGACCTGCAGAATCAGAAACCTAGAGTGAGCCCTGCAGTCTGGATTTTAACAGACCCCTTAAGGCAGTGCTAATGCAGCTATAGCTTGAAACCAATCACTCAGCAAGACTGCTCTAGGAAGCGCCTTCAGCTTAAAAATTTCCCCCAAATGTCTTCTGTCTTCTCCTTCCTCTCCCCATCCTGTTTCCTGTTCCCCCTTCCCTCTGTACCCTGGCCTGTCCTCTCTCCAGCTTCCAAGAGCTGCCAAGACCTTTCTACACCCTGGGACTGCTGGGTGTGTGGCAAGATGATCCATCTGCCTTTTATAAGGGTCTTCAGGGATCCTGGCCTTACCCGAGGGGCAGCCCTCATGGGGATGTGACAGGGGAGGCAAGCATAGCGGTGGCCAGCAGACCGCCACCCCCTCGTCTCTCCCAGAATCCCAGGTGGTAGCCAGCTGTCCACCCGATGCCAGAATCTCAGAAGAGCAGAGGGCCAGATGGGCCAATTTCCCTGGGGCCCCCAGGCCCGCTTCGTGGGGCAGGCCCCTGCTGCTTCCCCTTGGCATCTATCAGCCTGAAGGAAGTTGGCACAGCTCACAGCTGTGCTCAACAGATAGCACTTGTCTGTTTCATGTCTCTCAGTAAACACAGAAAGCAGGGGGAGCTGGAGGCCAGCTCAGACATGGCCGTGGTCCTGATCCACTGCGGAACCTTCCTTATGCAGATCGCTCACCTCTGAACCCCAGTTTCCTGGTTCTATGAAATGAGATCCGTAGTGCCAGCCTGGCTTAGCTCACAGATTAGTGAGCATTGACCCAAGCCTGTGGATCTGGGAGAGTTTTGCACGCTCAGAGTCTCCTTGCAAACATGGCTCGCACCACATCAGTGCTGGTGAGGGCAGCCCTGTGCCTCGGGGAGCCAGCTCCTCCTGGTTAGCTTGGAACATTGCTGGTTTCAGCACTGAAAGTTCTGTTATTGTTGTTTAGTTGCTAAGTTGTGTCTGATTCTTTTGAAACCCCACGGACTGCAGCCTGCAGCCCGCCAGGTTCCTCTGTCCGGGGGATTTCCCAAGCAAGAGCACTGCAGTGGGTTGCCTTTTCTTTCCTTACCACTGAGCCACCTGGGAAGCCCACTGCAAGTCCTACATTCTGGGAAACCCTCAGTCCTAGGCAAACCAGAACAGTTGGTCTCCCTGTCTGTACCCCAGTGGCTTCCAGACACTCAGCTTTGGCCGCCATACTCACCTGCTTTTGCCATAGAAAGCGATTCTCCTCCCAACCCTACCCTCCCAGCAATGAAGGCTTCACCGGCCTGACTCCTGACCCCCACCCACCTCCACTGACGGCACTGAGCTTCTGGCTCTGCTCTCACTTCCAGCTCATTCAGGTCTCTGGGCATCGACTGATGGTCTGGCCAACCCACCACTCAGATTCCAGCTGAGCACGTCTTTACTAAATCATGGTTACCCATTTGTGTACTGGATCGCTCACTGGATAAATACTCATCAGGCCCTGAGTGGGTACCTGGTGCTAACAAGCTGAGCCAAACCAGCACTGTCCTCATTTCGCCTAGGGTTTTCTATCTAGAACCCTTAGCTGGAACCAGAAGGATGCCCTTCCCCAACCTCTCCCTGCATCCGACAAAGCTCCAGGCTCGTCCGCCTGGCAGATGTTGAGTACCTGCTCCGCAGGGGTGTGGTGCTAGAGCCGTGAACCATGTCAGCTCCTCTCCTGGCTGCCGTTGAGGGGCTTGGGGTCTCCTCATTGTGCCAGGAACCAGCTGACTCATTCCCACCCCTCACCTTCTCCTTCTTATGTGTCCACCCTGTACAAAATCCAAATTCCACCCTGTCCTGGGCCCCGACCCTGCTGTAAAGTCTGTCTTGCTCATTCCGGCCCCTTTGTGCACAGTCATTGCCTTGCCACAGGGTCCCCCCTTCTCAGGGCCTTCCTCCTGAACTTCCCCCAAGTGGGCAGGGCCACAAGGCACCTACATATCTGCCTCCCTTTGTTCACCTGGAGCACAAAGTCGAGCTTTAGGAGATGCTCTGAGAGGGAGAAAACACACATGTAGATTTCTCAGCTGGAAGGTCCTTGGTATCATTGTTTCAGTTCTTCAGTCGCTAAGTTGTGTCCAACTCCTTGTGACCCCATGGACTGCAGCATGCGAGGCTCCTCTGTCTGCGGGATTTCCCAGGCAAGAATCTTGGAGTAGATTGTCATTTCCTCCAGGGGATCTTCCCAACCCAAGGAATTGGCAGGCAGATTCTTTACCACAGAGCCACCGGAGAAGCCTAGGAAGGGCCTTAGGCAACTTTGAATCTGGTAGCTGTATTGGCACACCTTTGGATGAACCTCCTGTGGCAGGGAGGGCAGCGTATGGAGAACACCCGAAGCCCCACCAGGACTTGCTGGGTTTGGAAAGTAAGTCCATCCCTCCCCCTCTTGGAATTTGCGGCCCACAGAAAGAGGCAGCAGTGGGATGGGTGGGGAGTATGGCTTGGGCACTGCTGGCCTCACTCCTCTGCCCTGGCCCCTGTTCTCAGGCCCAGCAGCCAGAGGCCCAGGTCTGATGATGTGAGATGATGAGTCCATTGAGTCTGACCCCTGCCCTCGTCTTTGTATCGCCTGGTTACTGGTGGTTGGTGGTTTAGTCACTCAGTCATATCAGATTCTTTCCACCTCATGGACTCTAGCCTGCCGGGCTCCTCTGCTCAGGGGATTCTCCAGGCAAGAATACTGGAATGGCTTGCCATTTTCTTCTTCAGGGGATCTTTCCAACCCAGGAATTGAACCCGGTCTCCTGCATTGCAGGTTGATTCTTACTGCCTGGTCACTGTATCTCCACAAACATGTGGAAAGTTTGCATTTCAGTTTCCAGAATCTTTGAGTGTGATGGAGTCCTTGAGGGTCTTTGGTTCATTCATTCTTCAGATTATTACAGCACGCTTGTGTGGAACAGAATCCTTGCTTAGTATCCAGCAAACAGTTGTAGATAAAACAGTCCTACACAAAACAGTCTTCCCCTCATTGTGCTTAAAGTCAAGGATATTTTCAAGAAAAAAATTTTTTTTCTTATATTTATTGAACACTTATCAAATACTCTACTGGAATGTCATGCCAGCAAGTCTTAACAGCATTCATTAGGTTATTTTCAGAAAATACTTTCTGTGTTTCCATTGTCATTGAAAATTTCCTAAGGTACCCTCTGCTCCCCCAACTTGTATAGACAGATCCTGGACAATTCCCTTCTTAGAATTATGCTTCTGCAGACCTTTGGGGTCCTAATTCAGAAGCTGAGCATCTTAGGACTGGTGGTTGTACTTGGTCATGTCCAACTCTTGGCAGCCCATCAACTAGCCCACCAGGCTCCTCTGTCCATGAAATTTTTCAGGTGAGAATACGGGAGTGGGTTTCCTCCTTCAGGGGATCTTCCCGACCCAGGAATTGAACCCACTTCTCCTGCAATGACAGGTGGATTCTTTACCACTGAACCACCTGGGAAGCCCTCTCCACCCCTGCCGCTTGCTTAGAAGAAAGTAAGAATCCATTACATCAGTGAATCTTTTCTTTGTTTGCTTCTCTGTCCTCAAGCCTAAGCCAGGATCCTAGTTCACTGGGCGAGGAAGCTAGCTGGGGCCCAGCTGGAGGTGGCTTGATTGTGTGTTTTTGGAGCTGCAGGGGTTTTAGAATGACCAGCAGCTCTTCTCCCCTCCCTGCTGGGCTCCATCCTGGCTGCAGTGGCTTCCCCAAAGACCATGTGTCCCCGTGTGACCATCTCTCCAAGGTGATCGGGCTCATGCTTGTGGCCAGCCCTGCTGACCGTGGGCCAGAGCCCTGCCCTCTTGCTGTCACTGAGCCAGCCCCACCTCCTTGCTTTCTGGGCTGACTTGCTGGTTCTGGGCTGACTTGCTGGTTCTGTTCACTGGGTTCTTCTCAGAGACTTGCTGTTTGCCAGGTGGATGTACCAGTGTTCTGAGCAGTTGTTTGCTTAGAGGGACTCTTGCTTCCCTCCACACCCCTGTCACTGAGAGACTGTCTGAAAGGTCTCGTCACTTTATGGCACTTGTGAACATCACGGAGGGGAGCCTGGTCTAAGTGTTAAGTGTTAGTCGCTTGTGCTAAGTGACTTCAGTCATGTTCAACTCTGTGTGACCCCGTGAACTGTAGCCTGCCAGGCTCCCTGTCCATGGGATTCTCCAGGCAAGAATACTGGAGTGAGTTGCCATTTCCTCCTCTAGAGGATCTTCCCAACCCAGAGATTGAACCCATGGCTCCTGCATTGCAGGCAGTTTCTTTACCACTGAGCCACTTGGGAAGCCCAAACTCGCATTGAAGGGTCGCCTGCATTAAACAACTGAAATAAATTAGGTACGTTAATCATCCCATTTTCCAGATGGAGTAACTGAGGCATAGGAAAGTTAAACTCACCCCCAAGACCTAGAGCCAGGAAGCAGAGGAGGTAGGATTCAGCTCGGACTCCAGCTGGAGTCTGGCTGGAGCCCACGGTAGCCACCACTCTCCTGTCCCCACTGCAGCTGACTCTGCAGCCTCACCTGTGTCTGTCCTGAGCTACAGCAGAGTCTTAAGTGAGGAATAACAAAGGGACTCTGTCCCTCGGAGGGTGCCAGCCTTGGTGGGAAGCTCCTTGTGACTGCCTTGTGGGTCTGGACTGGGTGGGGCTCCTTGTCAAGTGGAAGGATGGTGGGGCAGCTTTGCAAACTCCAGCCAGAGGCTCAGGTGTGGTGAGCGCTGCACCGGTGTCCCCCGACAGCGTGTCTCTCCCAGGGCTGTGGGTTTCCTGCTTCTCTTGGCCTTAACATGTTAAAGATAACAGAGGTTGGGATTTCCTTGGTGGTCCAGTAGTTAAGACTCTGAGCTGCCAATGCAGGGGCCATGGGTTTGATCTTTGGTTGCAGAACTATGATCTCACATGCCATGTAGCGTGAGAAAAAGATAAGAAAAAGAGATATCAGAGGTTGTGGGAGGGTTTGGCTACTCTCCTGTTCACCCTGTGAGGTAGGGAGGCTTGATCACCAGCATTCACGGTGGCATCTGAGGCTCAGAGAGGTTTGTCCTTAAAGCTTAATACTATTTGTTAAAGAAAAACACTAGGCTTTGTATTGTTTGCATTTCCTACTTCCCTGCCGCCTGCCCAGAGTCAGGTAGTTACAGGACTATTTGAGTTGCAAATGATAGAAACACTACCGAACTGACTTATAGTAAGGGAAATCAGTAGCTCCCAATAACTGAATTGGTCAGAGGTAAGCAAGCTTCCCTGGTGACTCAAATGGTACAGAATCTGCCTGCAATGCAGAAAACTGGGGTTTGATCCCTGGTTGGGAAGATCTCCTGGAGAAGGGAACAGCAACCCACTCCAGTACAAGTATTCTTGCCAGGAGAATTCCATAGACAGAGGAGCCTGGTGGGCTGCAGTCCAGGGGGTCACAAAGAGCCAGATACAACTGAGTGACTAACACTTTCACAAGCAAGCTTCAGGCACATCTGCACCCACAGGCCCAGAGGATTGTCACCTCCCAGCTCTCCTTTCATCTGAGCTTTATCCTTTCTAGTTAAGAGGCAAAAATGACCCCAAATGAGTCTAACAAACATTTTATCTTTTGGAGATTCCAATGTAGAGAGTCCTTCATTTCCGGTATTTCTAGAAAAAAATCCCAGGTCTGACTCTCATTGGCTAGTTTTAATTGTTCAGTAGCTTTGAGCCAGTCACATAGTCCAGTAGCAAGGAATGCATTGATTGGCAGGCTTAGGTCATGTGCCTTTCCTTGGAATAGGTTCAGTTCAGTCGCTCAGTCTGTTCAACTCTTTGTGACCCCATGGACCGCAGCACATCAGGCTTCCCTGTCCATCACCAACTCCCAGAGTTCACTCAAACTCATGTCCATTGAGTTGGTGATGCCATCCAACCATCTCATCCTCTGTCGCCCCCTTCTCCTCCCACCTTCAATCTTTCCCAGCATCAGTGTCTTTACCAATGAGTCAGTTCTTCACATCAGGTAGCCAAAGTATTGGCGTTTCAGCTTCAGCCCTTCCAGTGAATATCCAGGACCGATTTCCTTTAGGATTGACTGGTTGGATCTCCCTTGCAGTCCAAGGGACTTTCAAGAGTCTTCCCCAACACCACAGTTCAAAAGCATCAATTCTTCGGTGCTCATCTTTCTTTATAGTCCAACTCTCATATCCATACATGACCACTGGAAAAACCATAGCTTTTGGAATAGGTTAGGGGAGGGGTTTGTGAGTCTCCAGGGAAACACATAAGCTGAGAGTGGGGTACTAGCTAAAGGAAAGTCAGGGAGAATGTTCATCGCAGAAATGGAAGCTGGGAGGCAGAGGCAGGAGCTGTCCTCTATGAAATGTGAGGATTCCTTCCTTCAGCCAGTGTGTTTGTGCCCCTCACTAGATGTTGTGAGATCTAAGAAAGCCTCGGATGTAGATACCGCCAGTTGATTATTTTGCAGATTTCCTTGAGCGCCTAGCCTGGGCCGGGCCCTGCTCGAGAGCCCGTGGAGGATCCAGGCTTTCTCTTTGTCAGCTTTACTGTCTCCCTCCTTTCCTTCCTTATTTTCAAGGACCAGCTGGACACTCACTGTCTCTGAAGTTCTTCATAGTCTCCAGGGCATAAGTCATCACGACCCCTTCTTTCTCTTTCTCCCATCCCTCTGTTTAAGCTCTTTTTTTAAGTCACACTTGTCCCAGGAAGGCTTATAGGAGGACCCCAGGAACTGCTGGCTTCCTGAGTGTGGAGCCTAGGTGGGCTTGATTTGAGCACCCCACCCCACCCCGTGTGACTGCTCCCCCACATGCTGTGAGGGGCCCCTCACCAGCCCCCTGCCATGTCTCTGGTACTGCTGAGCACACTGAGGTCAGTGGCAGCAGCTGGTGCTCTGGGCGCTCCAGCCAATATCTGGCTTTGCTCAGCCTTCCCACAGGAGTCAGATTTTCTGGTCTGCATCTGGAACTTGGCCGTCTCCCTGGAGAGCATTGACTGGTTCCCTCTGGAGATGACCTGAATTCATAGCATCCCCAGCGGGCAGCGGCTACCTTCTCACAGCAGGGCAGGGAGTAGGCAGCCTGGGAAGCCAAGAATTTAGCAAAAGGGCATAGTTGGCTTGCCTTTGTTCTTGGTGTAGCCTAGGGCATAGGTCCTGGCTCCCATTTCACTCAGTATCAGCTCCAGGGAGGAGAACAAGCCCCCCACCCTAAGACAAGTCCCTGGATCTAGTGCCCTAAATATGGGGATGATGGAGACCATGTACCAGGTGCTCAAGGCCATGGGTATAAATCATTCCCAGCTCCTTAACTCCTCTGAGCCTCAGTTTCTCCATCTATAAATTGGGGATGCTATTCCTATCCAGCAGGGCTTTGTGGGAATGAAATGAGATAACCTGTGCACAGGACTTAGCATGGTGCTTGGCACATAGTAGGTGCTCAGCAAGCATCATTTATATTAGCCTTATACCGTAACAGGCACTGGAGTGATACGAGGCTTGCTGGAAAGGTGCCAGGTTGGAAAAGTCCAGGATCAGTGACCCATAGGAGATAAAATCAGAGATAGGACCCCCTGCAGTTGTCAGAGACTTACAAGTTGTGAGAAGCCCACAGCGGGGCCCTTGGGAACAGTGCTTTATCTTTCCGAGCCTCGGGTTCTTCATCTTGTAGTGGGAATGAGGGAAGCTACCCGGCAAGACTTGCTATACAGTAGGTACTTAATAAATGGAGTCGCTGCTTTATTAACTTCCCAGGTGGCCCTAGTGATAATGAAACCACCTACCAATGCAGGAGTCATAAGAGATGAGGGCTCAGTCCCTGCGTTGGGAAGATCCCCGGAGGAGGGCGTGGCAACCCATTCCAGTATTCTTGCCTGGAGAATCCCATGGACAGAGGAGCCTGACAGGCTACAGTCCATGAGGGTCACACAGAGTCGGACAGGACTGAAGTGGTTTAGCATGCATGCATGCTGCTTTCAGAGAAGGCAATGGCACCCCACTCCAGTACTCTTGCCTGGAAAATCCCATGGATGGAGGGAGCCCGGTAGGCTGCAGACCATCGGGTCACTAAGAGTCGGACACGACTGAGCGACTTTACTTTCATGCATTGGAGAAGGAAAAGCAACCGACTCCAGTGTTCTTGCCTGGAGAAGCCCAGGAATGGAGGAGCCTGGTGGGCTGGCGTCTGTGGGGTCACACAGAGTCGGACATGACTGAAGCGACTTAGCAGCAGCAGCAGCATGCTGCTTTATTAATAAGCCAGGTTGAATAGGTTGCAAATAATAAGATGTTTGTGAAGTGTGGGGTTTGGTTGGTGTAGACAGTTCTGAAGGTGCCTTTCCATTGGGTGGGAGATGTATGCATCTGGCCATGTACACACCAGGTATTCTTCTGCCTGCTGGGATATTGAGTCTCGACCATGACTGAGCTTTCACTTTGTTTTTCGCAGTGTACAGTCCATGTCTGGCCTCTCTGCTGAGCAGTGATGAGGGGAGTTAAATGGCAGGGGTGGGCGCAGAGAACCGTGGCTGAGCCCCACAGTGAGAGGACGCGTGAGTGAGCCTTGAGCCTTGGTGAAGTCGCTGGACTTTGTCCCCTCACAGATGCAGGACTGCCAGGTCTGATGGCCATGGCTGAGCCTTCACCCAGCCCGGCTGCCCCCAGGGAGGGCTCTGCCTCCCACTGCAGGGTGCCCTGCCAGGGGTGCTCCGGTGTTTCAGCTGCAAACAGCAGGTGCTTACAGGAAAGCGTTCAAATCAGAGGAGGGCTGCTTTATAAGGCCTCGAGAAGTCTAAGGCCAGCCACTTGGGGTCTGGATGCTAACACTGGAGGCCTGGGACAGTGTCCTCTCTCCAATCCCACCCCCTGAGAATTTCCCAAGGATTCTCCCTAACTGCCCATCTTGCTTTACTGCTCTGCCAGGGGGTCTGCTCTTGCATGACTTTTTTCAATCCTCTGAGATGCCTGGGAGACAGAGAATCTGCTTGGTCTCAGCCTCATCGATAGCTTGTGAGACCCTGGGTCAGGTCCAGGGTCTGTGTCTGTCCATCTGCTGTGTCTGTCAGGGTAGGCGGGTCCCTGATATATGGAGCTGCTGCCTTCCAGCACCGTGGGAAAGCAGTTAAGTTAGGGAGACAGACTGACTCATCGTATCCAGTACAGGTGTTCCTCCTGAGCTGGCACACCTGCAGGAACTGGAAACACACTTCCTCTCTAGCAGCCCTTACAGTCTTTGATTCCTTTTAAGCGTCCACTGTTATACTGAGCCCCAAATGGATCTCACCGTAGCATCCACCCTTGGCCCATGTCCTACCATTTGAGGATCTTACGTGCTAAATCTATTTCCTTGAATGCTGACCCCTCTGACAGCCGCTGTGGCCCATGAGCCCGTACACCTTCCTGCACCAACTTCCTTTCTCTTAGCATCTTTTTTTTCCAGCCAGGGGAGAGCAGATTGTGCTAGGGAAGTAAGAGGACGGGATGTCCTGCCTTGATCCGCCCAGCTTGACTTAACCTTCTAGTCTCCTTGTCTCTCACCGGGAGCCCTTTGTGAGCACCGAGAGTGCTGCTGGCTTCCCGCACATCCCAGGAAAGAATGTTCCCCAGACCAAGATGTGTGTTCCTGGCTCTCCTGATGTTTAAGAAGACTCCTCAGGAGCCTGGGAATGTCACGTGGGCCCCCTAGCAGCAGGCAAGGAGAGAGGGAACTAGGAACTCCATGCAACACATTTAGAGCTGCTGGGGCTGGTATTATAGCCTCGGGCCAGGCCACAGGGGTAGGGAATTAAGTCACAATTCTGCAGCCCACCAACTACCACCACCCTCCCCGCAGCGACACCCCCCCGCCCCCCCGCCACCACCCCCCCACCCCCCCGGCATTGAGAGCTCTTAGGTCAGAAGGAAGAGACATCCAGGGACGAGTTCACGTCCTCCTTTTGGGGTCCGTAAGCAACGTCCACAGCCAAATAAACAGCACTTGCCTCTTGGCAAGGGGGTCCTCTGAACACGTCCATGCAACCAGGAGATACAGAAAGAGGAGGTTGGAGAGAAAAACAATACATTCAACGCCGCCCCGTTGAAATAGGAGATTGAATTTCTCTGCTTGGAAATGTTTAACTTGAGTCAGCCACCTACCTCCCTTTCCAAACCAGACCAGCCGGGGTTGGAGATCTGGTTTTTCTCCCCACCCCCAGCTTCCCCGTATGAGCTTTTTGCAGGTGTGCGTGCAGAGCAAATGTTAATTTGAGAGGAGATTTATAGCTTTCTCCAGAGATCAGGAGCAGGAACCATTTCCTGGACAGTGGGGTTATTGTGGGTTAATTTTCATGATTACTGAAGGGATCTTAGCGGGAAGACTCTTGGGTCCTGCCTGCCCGTGGTCTCTGCTGAAATCTGTGCTGTCAGCCCATCTGGAGAAGGGCCAGAGGGCTGCTGTTCCCTCGTTCCCCGCCTCCTGAGCTTGGGCTTTGTAGTCCGGGGTCTCCTGGATGAAGAGCAACCAGAGTGTGGGGGGTTCACTGCGGATTCCTGGAATGCCCGCAGCTCTGTGACCTCCCAGGCCGGGCTGGTGAGCCGCCTGCAGTTCCTCGAGGGATGTGGTAGCAAGCCCACAGCATGCGGGGCTTTTTCCTGTTACAAGTCCAGTCATAATGCTAACACCTGCTCCTGGTTAGGACACTTGCTTCTTCAGTTGGCTTATTTTCGGCTGCTTTGCCCAACTGTAGAAGCAGTTTTGAATTTTGAAGCATCTGCAAAGTGTGATGTGTGTGTGTTGTGTACACTCCCCAGCCTCCCAGGCCCAGGCACCCCAGTTAGGTACGTGTGCTCTCAGCCGTGTCTGACTCTTTGGAACCCCCTGGACTCTAGCCCACCAGGCTCCTCTGTCCACGGGATTCTCCAGGCAAGAATACTGGAGTGGGTTGCCATTTTCTTCTCTAGGGGATCTTCCCGACCCAGGATTGAACCTGCATCTCTTGTGTCTCCTGCACTGGCAGTCAGATTCTCTACCCAGTGAATTACCTGGGCAGTTACACAAATCTCTTCTCTTTCTCCTTGAGCAGCCTCAGTGATCCAGACTGTTTCAGATGCATCGGGAAAGATGTGCATGAAAGGCCGGATGTTCCAGGGTTGAAGTTTGTGGACGGGGAGGAGGAAGAGGAACAAACTAGAAGTTCTCACCAGAGTAGGGCAGGAGGCGGCTGGCTTGTGAGAATAAATACAGTTGACTCTTGAACAACGTGGGTCTGAACTGCTCAGGTCCACTTATATATGGATTATTTCAATAGGAAATACTACACTATTACACCATCTTCAGATAGTGGAATCTAACAAGATTCTGAGGGCTGACTATAAGTTACATGCAGAGTTTCGACTGTGTGGAGGGTAGGCACCCTAACCCCAAGTTTTCAAGGGTCAGCTGTCTATGGGCTTCCCAGGTGGTACTAGTGGGAAAAAAACCTGTCTTTCAGTGCAGGAGACGTTAAGAGATGTGGGTTCAATCCCTGAGTTCTGACAATCCCCTGGAGGTGGGCATGGTAACCCACTCCAATATTCTTGCCTGGAGAATCCCATGGACAGAGGAGCCTGGCAGGCTACAGTCCATGGGGTTGCAGAGTCGGACTGACTGAAGCAATTTAGCTCGCATGCACGCACGCACGCACAGACGCACACACGCACGCAGCTATATATAGACCAACAAAACATCTTTGACCTGCTCAGAACCATTCACCTCCAGTTCCTCTCTTTCTTATTCTCTTTGTTCCTTCATTCAAGACAGACACTTGAATTCCGCTGCAGGCAAGCCTAGAACCTGCTCTTCTTTCATTGGAGGCATTTTCCCTTGGGGTCGGGGGGAGGGCTGTGGAGGAGAGAGACTTCAAAGGAAAGCATGTTTGGTCTTGAAAGCACCTCTGGCCAGAAGATCACGGTCCTGGGGAGTTTCAGCCTGATCTAAGGCTTCCCTTGCACCCAGCTCATGCCCAGTACTAACCTCAGCTCTCAGGACTGTACTTGGTGCTGAGACACATACTACATGGCTCCTGCCAGGAGCTTCCAGAAAGACCTGGAAGGATGCTGTTCCGTGCAAGAGATTTCCTAGTCTGGGTTGGCATGGTCATTTGTATTCCTCCAAGGAAGACAGCCTAGGCGCTGGGCACTGTGGGTGGAAATTCTGTATTGTCCCTCTGTCTTATTTTTTTAAGATTAGGGGGCTGGGACACAGTTGTGTGTTTTGTTGAACTGAGGGTGAGCTGTGCGTGCGTGCACCAGTGTGTGTGGGGCGGAGTGGGGGATGGTGAGCAGTGGGGTTTTTCAATTTACATTTTTGAATTCTTTTCTCCTCTGCTCTCCCAGGAGGCAGCGTGCGGGTGGAGTAAGCATTTGACCTTTGCGAAATGTTGGTGGAGTGGGCCAGACGGAGGGGGGAGATGTTTGGTAGCAAACTGGCGGCAACTCGAAGCAGGAATTCAAGTTGCATCTCTGCATTTCTCAGCCCGTAAACAGGCAAAAGTGAGGGAGGTAGGCGGCAAGATAGAGGGGGCTTCCACTCTCCACATTAGGGTCTCGTGGGCACTGCCTCAGCAACCAGCCTGAGCTGCTGGAGTCCCACTCTGGAGACTGCTCAGCACGAAATGTTTTACCCAGGGGGTTTGGGCCAGGAGTTTCCTAGAGAAGCCCCTGGGGATCCAGGACAGGGCTGTTGGACAGAGGGTGCAAGGGGCTCTCAGAACAGAAGGATGTGGCTTCTGGAAGGTGGAGGGGCAGAGTGAATAACTGACTTGCACAGAGCACTCAGACTGTGCCAAGCACTGTTCTTATATGTGTATAGCCCGTGTGTCTATATGGGCTGTATGTGTGTAATCACTCATGTCATCCTCACAGCAGCCCATAAGATGGGTACTGTTATTGCCCCATTTTACAGCTAAGGGAACTGAGGCAGAAAGAGGTGAGTAAGTGTCTGTGACTCAAATTCAGGTCAACTCGCCTCTGAGGTGTTTCTGGTCATTCAGCAAAGCTAGAGGTCAGGTGTGCAGCTTCTGAGTTCAGGTGGCGTTTTCTTATGCAGGGAGAAGTTCTGTGCACAGACATAGTAACTCAGGGACTTGAGTTTGCCCTCCTCATCCCACTGCTCTCCCCGACCCCACCACCAAAACAAATATCGCTTATTTTTCTGTGTCTCGATTATACATTTGGTTCATAGATCACACTGCTGAAATTCCCCCGGGTTAAATAAGGTTATTTAAATCCTGAAAGTTGTAGCACAGTGGGAGAATGGACACAGCTATAGGGCCTCCGTTGGTCCCAGGTGGCTTTAGTAGTAAAGAACCTGCCTGCCAGTGCAGGAGACATAAGAGACGCAAGTTCAGTCCCTGGGTTGGAAAGATCCCATGGAGGAGGGCATGGCAACCCACTCCAGTATTCTTGCCTGGAGGAAGCCATGGACAGAGGAGGCTGGCGGGCTACCGTCCATGGGGTTGCAGAGAGTCAGTCACGACTGAGGAGACTTAGCACCTGATGCCACAGAATCAGTGACTGCAAAGGCCTCTGGAGATGGGATGGACTGAGGGTGCTCCAGGCTCTTTGAACAGATTGGGGAGCTAGGAGGATGGGAATGGATCACAGTCCAGAGAGGCAGGGCTGTACCTAGCCGTCTGCATGGGTGGAGTAGGAGGATGTCACGAGGAAGACCAAGGTGGGAGAAGTGGGCCCAGGCCTCATGCATCAGAGTCCCTGGGTGAGCTGACCAAGTGGAGAAGCCATTCCTTGGGCCTTGGTTGACTGCCTCTTAATAAGGACAGTGAAACCCACCATTGTAATCTTCCCAGGGATTTGGGTGATAAGCATAAGAGGTGAGAGCACTGTGAGGAAACAGTGAAAAGCACTGTGCTCAGCTTAACAGTGTCAGCCTGAGTGCAGCAGCCTCTGAATGTGAAGGTGCTTTTGCTCCAGCCTGGGCAGAAGGCCTCCAGCCAGCCTTGCTGCTGGTGTGCATCCTATATTTCCATTTGAGCTCTGTTTGTTAGGATTTGGGGTTGGGGGCCCCCAAGCAAGTGGAAAAACAGCATTCTGGGAAGAAGCATCTCAGGGGAGCCAGCGCGCCCTGGTTTCGGCGCTTTTGTCTCTTCATCTGTAACGTGGGCATCACATCACCCTCCGAGGTGTGCCTGGCATGTAGAGCTTCCTCTGTTCCTGGGTTGCTGAGCACAGTCCCTGGCCTTCCAGATACAGGTTGTTGAAGATATAGTCATGCCAGGCACCAAGCAGGGTTTCCTGTGAACCAGCCCATGTGTCCCGGGCCTGCTCTTTCTCAGCCCAAGGTAATTTTTCAATTAACTTGATTGGCTGGAAATTGGGACGCCCTTGGAGTGTGGGAAGAGTCCAGGCCGGAAGGGCCCTCCCCTCTGCCCCCCGCTGGTTTGGGGTTTGACTTCCAGCGGGAGGATCCAATTTCACATCAGGACACCAAGACATGATCCCAGTGCCCCTCTGAAAAATCCCAGATGGCGCCTTCTGGATGCCCCTGTGGGCTCCGCGCTGGCGGCTGGCCTGTCCTCCTCCCCTGCCCCCGCCCAGGCTCCTGACCCGGGCTCCAGGCGGTGAGAGCCTCGGGAGGTTTCATTACTGACTTTATTGCTAAACAATTTCAAAAGGCGGCCCTGCTAGTTTTCATAAGTGAAACATTTAAAGTATGCAAAGCATATTTTATTTCTTCCTGGAGCAGCTGCTCAGTTGGGCTGGAGAATAATCAGGAGCAAGTTACAGGGATCAGTGTACCACCCCTGCAGCTCACAGGCTCCACGGCCTTGGGCACCTCCCACTGTGGGAGCCCAAGATGCCCTCTTCCTTCCTGCCCCCTCCGTGGGGTCAGGCATCCTCCTGATTGCATCTGAATTGGCTGCCAGCATTGGCTGAGGGTTCACCCGTGCCAGGCCCATCTTGGAGCTTTTTATCTGTTGCCCATAGGCTATCACTGCATCCCTGGGGAGACAGATACCATTGTTACCTTCATTCCCCATATGAGGACACAGAAGTGACCTGCTGGGGTCCAACAGCTATTCAAGAACTAAGCCAGGATGTGATCCAGGTAGCCGGTTCCAGGACTGCAGCTCTGAACCATCGTTGTTGCAGTTTTATAGGTGAGGAACTTGAAGGACATAGAGGTCAAGTCATAGTGGGAGATGCCCGTTCTTAGTTCATCCTTTGAAGCAGCATTTGAGACAGTGGGCCTTCCAGGTTTGCCGTTTGTCTGGGCTGCAGCCTGGATCTGGTTTAAATTCTCCTGGTTGAGATACGGATCTCGGGAATTTGAAGATTCAGGGAATTTCAGACTTGGCCGCCCTCGTGTGCTGGCGTCGTTAGGAGAGCCCTGGCTGGGCCCTGGTCGCCCACTTCTCTGTAATTATTTACATCTGCAGGGGCCTGCAGCTTGCTGCACTCGTATTTAACCCCTGAGTTGATTGATGCCTAAGAAACACTGAGCAGCGTGTTTCAGCCAAAGAGTGTTTCCAGTTTGCTTCCAGGTTGTAGTAGCCAGTGGCCTAGCAGTCAAGGCGGTAGATTCCAGACACCATCCTTTGGGCCTCAATTTAAGGTAGAAAGTGTTAGTTGCTCAGTCATGTCCAACTTTTGCGACCCCATGGACTGTAGCCCACCAGGCTCCTCTGTCCATGGGATTTCCCAAGCAAGAATACTGGAGTGGGTTGCCATTCCCACCTCCAGGGGATCAGGATTGG
This sequence comes from Nanger dama, assembly GCA_917880005.1. Taxonomy (NCBI): domain Eukaryota; kingdom Metazoa; phylum Chordata; class Mammalia; order Artiodactyla; family Bovidae; genus Nanger; species Nanger dama. Next base: position 19,983,469 of record CAKJTW010000013.1, on the reverse strand, counting down.
GATAAAACCCAGCATCTCCTGCATTGCAGGCAGATTCTTTTCTGTCTGAACCACCAGAGACTCAGTTTAACTATCTATAAAATGGGGATATATGGAACTTCCTTGATGGTCCAGTGGTTAAGACTGTCCTTCCACTGCAGGGGACAAGGGTTTGATCCCCAGTTGGGGAATTAAGATCCTCCTTGCCACACAGTGTGGCAAAAAAAAAAAATTAAAAAATTAAATGGGGATATAAATGTCTTCCTTCCCCGGGCTTCTTAGAAAGGGAGCTCCCCTGCTGGGAACTAGGCCAGGGAGAACCCGCTCTCTGACCAGTCGGCCAGCAGCTTCAGTCTGCTCTCTGTATTCTGGTTAACGGGTGGAGAAGGAAACAGATGCAGGTGTTTTGCTGCTGACTCAGACTCGGGTGGAAAAGAAGGCAAGGGCTGGGCTCTCCCGGCAGTGGCGAGGCCTCAGTCAAGTTGCTTCCTCCTGGTTGGCCATGAGCTTTGTGCTTGATACGTGGATGGTCCACATCATGAGTTGGTGGATGTAACCAATGCAAGGGCTTGTTTCTTTTTCCTCCTTGTGTTTTGGTAACTTTTTTTCACTAGAGGGTGGATGCTGAAGCTGAAGCTCCAGTGCTTTGGCCTCCTGATGTGAAGAGCCCACTCACTGGAAAAACCTTGAAGCTGGAAAAGACTGAGGGAAAAAGGGGGCAGCAGAGGATGGGATGGTTGGATAGCATCACTGACTCAATGGACGTGAGTTTGAGCAAGCTTAGGGAAATAGTTAGGGACAGGGAGGCCTGGCGTGCTGTAGTCCATGGGGTCACAGAGTCAGACGCAGCTTAGCAACCGAACAACAATGACAAGGGTGGAGAAGAGGGAGGTGGAATGGGAGGAGGGAGTCACATATGGAAGGGTGGAGAGGGAGATGGGCAGTGCTGCCTGGTGGCCTCTGCCCCTCTCCTGGATCCGTTCCTTTATGAGCCAACCCTTGGGGAAGGGAGAAACTTGTGGTGAGAGCGAGCGCTGGGGGACCCAGCTGATTTTGCCAAAGTTTGAAAAAAGGCCTAGTTCCAGTTCTGTCCCACTCTTTGACCTGGCATTTATTAATAGTTTGAGAAATATGCACAGCATGGCATTTAGGGCTGGGAGCCTAGTCCAGTTAAGAACATGAGCTTTGCAATCAAACAGACTTGGGATCTGAGTTGGGATCCACCATGCCACCTGGACCAGCCCTGTTACCTTAAACAAGGCTGTCCACCTGTCCTGGTCTCCATCTCTCCATCTCCATTTGCACATGTGCAAAAAGGAGAGGGTGTAGCACTGTTCCCACTGAGAGAATTGGGTGGTCCGAGGCTTAGGGCCAGGCACATAGTCAGCACCTGAAGGGGGACCTAGAACCTCACGCCAAGGAAGGCTGAGGGGTTAGTGCTCGCAGACCTCACCAGGTGGGAGAAGAGGAGAGAGGCTGATTTGGGCAGGAGAAGTCTGGAAATGGCCTCAAGGTAGAACTTGAAAGTTTGTGCCTTCCAGGATTTCAACCCAGGGGGACTGGTCACTGCTTCAAAGAAAAGCTAGAATTAAAGTTCACGTGGGGGTAGGTGCTCACTGGTTTTGTGGAGGTGAATTCCATTGTCCATTTTGCTCGTCTGGTTTCTGAAAGACAGTGATATAACTTCAAGTGCTTAGCACATAGAAGGTGGCCTTAGGTTTATGGGTTGCTGGGCACCCAGAAAGTGGTTCCTGACAGAAGTAGTTTATCAGTAGTTTATCAGAGTTATCTTACAGTTGCAAGGGATAGAAAATGCAACTTAAACTGGCTTAAGAATATATTGGCCCATGTAACTGAAAAGTTCAGGAGTAGATCTGGCTTCAGGTGTGGTGTGATCCAGGACACGGATATTATCTGGATCTAGCCTTTGTCTTGTTGGTGCTCCCTTCTTGGTGGCAGGATGGCCACCAGCACCTCCAGGCTCCATCGTCTCGTCCATCATTAAAAAGAGCATCTCCTGGTCCAGATACCGACTGATTGGACTGACCTGTGTCATGTGCTTCCCCTTCTAAACCAATCACAGTGGCCGGGGGAACTCAGCTCTCTTATTGGTCAGCTTGGGTCTTATCTCCATCCACCTTTGAACCACATTCCCATGACTCCTTGCCCAGCAAGTGGATAGGAGTGGGCTCCTTAAGGGCCCCAAGGAGGCCTGGACACCTGGCTTTGGGGCAAGGCAATCACTGCTGCTGCAGACCATCAGGGACTCAGCATTTAGGTGTTAGGAGGGGGGCTCGCCTTTCCACCCCCAGACAGATGCTGTATTTGGGCAATGTGTATTCATTCTGAAGCTAGAATCACCCGCTGAGTGGCTGTTGCAGACCCCCGAGAACTCTGGGGCTCCTACTGGCTGTCAGTGCTTGACAGCATCAAGCCACATGCCCAGAAAGTCTGCCAGAGCCTGTCCTTTCGGGGCCTCAAGAGCAGTAGACACAGGAAGCAAAGATCAGGCCAGGCCGCCTGCAGGCCCATGTTCTGCAGCACAGATCCTCAGGTTTGGTTGTGCCTGAGAAGGAGGAAGCTATGTTCTGGAGGTTTGTGATTCCTTCAGTTCCCCCCAGGGCATCTCTGCTTTAGAACCTGTGACCGTCTTCATTCCAGGGCTGGTGCCTGGCGCATGACTGGTGCTGAGTTGGTGCTTTGGTGAGGGACGGTCGAAGGCTTCCCTGGTGACTCAGCTGTATCTGCCTGCAATGCGGGCAGGTCTGAGTTTGATCCCTGGACTGGAAAGATCCCCTGGAGAAGGGCATGGCAACCCACCCCAGTATTCTTGCCTGGAAGATTCCAGGGACACAGGAGTCTGGCAGGCTACAGGTCATGGGGTCAAAGAGTCAGACAAACTGAGCAACTTAGCACGCACACACGCATGAGGTATGGTTGAAGGAAGCAAATCCCTTCCCTGGAGAGAATCAGATTCCTGGGGTATGAGCTGGATGGGCACAGCTCTTCATGAGAAACAGGGGCTTCCCCCTCTCACGATTGTGGAGGAGGATTAGCTTGGCAGTCAGGAGCCCAGGATGGTGTGGCCGGCAGGTGTGTTTATGCACCAGCAGCTGCACTGAAACAGCTCTGCAGGAAAGATGGATTAAACAGTGCCTCAAAGAAAATACAGTTACTGTGAAATCTGAGCAAAAGACAAAGGCTGCATCACCTGGTACCTGCCAGGCCCACCCCACCCACTCGTAGTAAAAATTACCAGATGGTTCTCCCGGGCCCTGGTGTGGCCTTGGGATTAATACTCTTGAGAAGCGGATGGGAGGCTTTTGAGAATCTCCTCTTGTTTGGTGAGTGCTGTATTGTGTCCCATCACCCGAAAAGCTTTAAGCCTCAGGATCATGTAACAGAGACAGAAAGAACATGGGAGTCTCTAGCAAAGCATAGTTCCAGCTTTTGTCTGCCTGCCACTTGCCCTGTTCCTGGTTTCTTGGGTCTGTCTCATGTGCAGGGGGCACATGAGGGGAGGGACAGGAGAGTAGGCATGATGAACAGAGGTGGTCCAAGAAGGCTGTTTTCAGCTCACTATACAAAAACCAGGCAGGAGGGGAGCCCAGGCTGGGTTTGCGAGGACCAATCAAGCAAAAGGAAGTGATTTCAAGTCTCTTCTTAGTCCTGGAGGCCCAGCCCTCAGGCTGCTTTCCCCAGATTTGTCTCCACAGACCATTACGTCCAAGTCCCACCTGACTCAATGTCCCTGTGGAATTCCAGTAATTTACAGAGCTTTGAGGACCCTTTGAGGTTGAGTCTAGAATCGAGGGCCACATTGCTTCTGTTGCCCCTGCTGACCTGACCAAATCCAGGATTCCTGGCACTACTTGGCTGTAGGGTCAGCTTAGCCAAGAGGTTCTGTGACCTCAGGCCTTCCAGGCTCAGGGATGCAAACAGTGGTGTCTATCCAGGAGGGTTTGAGGGCTCCCTGTTAGCCACAGCAGGCCCTGAGAGGGAATATGGGCTTTCCTGGCCTTGGGGAGAGCTTGCAGACTGGCACCTGGACCCAGAGGAGAAGGGGGTAGAATATAACTCAGGGGTGACTGGAAAAGGCTCTGCAGCCAGACCTTCTGAGTTTAACTACATGTTTTCTCCCCTGCCTTGGTTTCTTCTGTAAAATGGGAATATCCCCTTGGGTTACTGTGAGGATCAAGAATTAATGGTGTGAGATTTAGAGGTAGTTTTGGCATGCATTGCATCCGGTCCCATCACTTCATGGGAAATAGGTGGGGAAACAGTGGAAACAGTGTCAGACTGTTTGGGCTCCAAAATCACTGCAGATGGTGATTGCAGCCATGAAATTAAAAGACGCTTACTCCTTGGAAGGAAAATTATGACCAACCTAGATAACATATTCAAAAGCAGAGACATTACTTAGCCAACAAAGGTCCGTCTAGTCAAGGCTATGGTTTTTCTAGTGGTCATGTATGGATGTGAGAGTTGGACTGTGAAGAAAGCTGAGCCCCAAAGAACTGATGCTTTTGAACTGTGGTGTTGGAGAAGACTCTTGAGCATCCCTTGGACTGCAAGGAGATCCAACCAGTCCATTCTGAAGGAGATCAGCCCTGGGATTTCTTTGGAAGGAATGATGCTAAAGCTGAAGCTCCAGTACTTTGGCCACCTCATGTGAAGAGTTGACTCATTGGAAAAGACTCTGATGCTGGGAGGGATTGGGAGCAGTAGGAGAAGGGGACAACAGAGAATGAGATGGTTGGATGGCATCACCGACTCAATGGACATGAGTTTGAGTGAACTCTGGGAGTTGGTGATGGGCAAGGAGGCCTGGTGTGCTGTGATTCATGGGGTCGCAAAGAGTCAGACACGACTGAGCAACTGAACTGAACTGGCATGCATGAGAGGAGAGGCTCACCGGGATGTTGATGATGCTTGAATTCAAGAATAGAGAGACTGCATTGTAGGAATGCAGCTGACCTCTTTCTCATCATGTGCTCCCCCACTTAAAGGCAGAACAGAGGAGGTGCCCTTAGACCACTGGAGAAGACCCTTACCCCTTCTGCCTGGGCAGTGCATTCTGCCAGCAAACCCCTCTCTGAATCTTTCTTTTCAAGATTCCCCTCTGCAATCAGGCACTGGATTCTTGGGACCTGAATACATGTGATCCTGTTTAGTCTTGGGGCCTGGGAACCCGTCTCTCACAGGGATTTGATATGCATCATTGTGCCTCAGTCTTGACATTTAAACGCTCCACAAACAACCTGATTACTTTTCTTTTTTTAATATTTATTTGTCTGTGTTAGGTCTTAGTTATGGCATGCAGGATCTTTTCAATTGTAGCATGCAGAATCTTCAGTTGCTGCACTCGAACCCTTAGTTGCGGCTTGTGGGAGCTCGTTCCTGACTAGGGGATCCCACCTGGAGCCCCCTGCATTGGGAGGTGCAGGGTCTTAGCCACTGGCCTACCAGGGAAGTCCCTGATTCCTAATTTTTGGAACAAATATCATCCTAATGTTCTGAGATCACTTCCTGGACCAGATTTGGCAGTGATGAAAATAACGGCAGCCATGGCAGCAGTAGTGCCTTTGAACACTTACAGCCTGCCGGGCGCTGCTGGACCAACCCATTGGCAGGGGGCTCATGACCCCCAGGCTGACCTGGGCTCCCTCCCACAGCCTGCAGTGTCTCTGAACTCGGGCGGGGTCACCGCTGCCCTGCGTAGGTGCTATGAGGATCCAGTGAGATGAAGCCTGGAATCCAGTGGGCGGCATCCTGCACAGTCAGGGTCTGAGAGCATGGCAGTGGCATCAGCCCTTGTCTCTGCCAGAGAGGGTGTTTGGCCTGGGAGAGAACCATGGCGTTGCTAAGCAGAACATCGTGCCGTCTGGAGTGACCTCCATCCAGCCAGGGCCTGGTTCTCAGGGCATCCAATTTCTCTCCCACGGAGCAGGTGTAGCTCAAGTGAATGGAGGTAGTCCACCGAGCCTGGGGCTGGATTCAAGTTCCCCTTCCGCTGAGCCCTGCTGGAGGTCAGGGGGCTGCTGGTCCCGGTACCTGGACTGGGGAGGAGGATCTATAAAAGTCAGTTAATGGAAAACCTGAACTGTGTTACTGCCTCCCCCCCACCCCACCCCCCCTTTTTGGGCAGTATAATTCCCTACAGCAAAGTAAACAGGTCTTAAGGATACAGTTGGAGTTTGGTGAGTTTTGACAGATGTGTGTGTCTGTGGTAGTTTTTCAAGGTGTCCATCTATGACGAGCAGCCAGGGACTGTCAGTCCAGCCTAGGCTCCACGTGGAGCCCCTCCATGTTCTGGCTCCTGCCCTCCACCTGCAGACCGGGTGACTCCACCTTCTCTACCAGTTAAGCCACCCCTCCCAGGCTGGGAGGCCCACAGGTCAGGGCTCTGAAGTCAGTGAGGCCAAGGCCTTTCCTAAGAACATTGGGGAGATTTGCCCTTTTCTATAATAATGGTCTTGACAAGTGACATGTGACCCCCATTTGGAACCTTCCAGAATGTTTCCACTTAGATGATTGCTTTAGTGTTTACCACAGGCTTGGGAGACTGGTCTTGGCTCCATTTTCAGATAAACTCAGAGGTCACTTGTCCTAAGGTCACGTAGCCAGGAAGCTGGGGAACCAGGACTGGACCCCAGTGGCTGACCCAGGCTTGCCTAGCCCACGTTCGCCTTGCACCATGCTCCGGCGCAGGCCTGCCAGGAGCCCAGTGCTGGGCTGGAGCTGGGCGTTGGGTGTCAGCAGGGCCCCGGCTGCCTCCGTGGCCACGTCCTTAAGGAGCTATGTGGGGACTGTGCCTCTGGGGAGGGGTGGTGCATGGAGTGGTGGCTCTCTGTGACCCCCAGCTCCACGTAGGAAACAAGAATGAGCCCATACCTGCTGGTGGGGTGTTGGGGGGGCAACCCTGCCTCGCCTACCATCTACCAGGGTGAGCACACAGCAGTGTTGGGTTCCCTCTGTATCACCCACAGACTCTGTTGCCCTCTCCTCCTGCAAGACAGTATAGGGTTGGCAGGTGCTAGAGCTAGACCGCCGGCTTCTACCCTGACTCTGCCTTTACTACGAATGACATTGGTCAAGTCACCTAAATCCTGTGCCTCAACTTCTCCATCTGTTGAATGGGGTGATCCTACTTCATGAGGTTATTGTGAGAATTCACTAGTATCTGTTAGGCATGTGACATACTTAAAACAGAGCCTGGAGCACATACCTTGTGCTCTAGAAATGTTAGTAAAGAAGTCATGGTCATTGACACACAGTGATTACAGTATTATTGCTGTTTGGACCTCTGGCTTGGAAAGGACAGACTCACAAACCTCTCAAATGGAGACAGCTCAGAGGACTCTTGGATGGCGCCCTACAGTCAAGGAAAATAAAATTTTTTTTCCTTTCTCTTGTTCCTCTCTCGTCCCAACTTGATGAGCTCACAAAAATTAAGCCAGGAAAGGACTTGGGGCTCTTCCCTGGGGCCAGGAGTGGTGGCTGGTTCCGGGAAACTGGTAGATCCGCAGGGAAATCAAAGGCTCTCCAGTGCCAGGTGGCCCCGCCCAGCTGGTGCTGCTGCAGGTCTCCACACAGGTGCAGGGCTGAGCTATGCTCGCCAGGCCCCAGGCTCTCTTCCCGTAGCATCTTTTTTGCCCTCTATGCATGTTACCTCCTTGTTACAACATGGCTGCTGCAGTTCTGACCACAAATCTACTTTCCAGGCAAGACAGCAGGAAGGAGACAAAGCCTTTTTTCTTTTATTAAAAACAAAAATTTTGGTCATATTGTTGCTTTGCAATGTTGTTTATACTGACAGCAAAATGAATCAGTTATGCATATACATATATTCCCTCTTTTTCGGATTTCCTTCCCATTTGTTGTTGTTTAGTCACTAAGTCAAGTCTGGCTCTTGTGAGACTCCATGGACTGTAGACCACCAGGCTCCTCGGTCCTTGGGATTCTCCAGGCAAGAATACTGGAGTCTGTTACCTAACTCTGGGGGATCTTCCCAACCCAGCGATGGAAACTGGGCCTCTTGCATTGCAGGCAGATTTTTTACCATTGAGCAAAGTATGTTTTTCTTAAAAGGCAGTCTCAGGGACTGTCTCCTATATCTTATCAGCCAGGCTGAGTCACATAGACAATTCTAGCTGCAAGGGAGTCTAGGAAATGGCACTTTTTAAAATGCAGAACACTCACTGCTCTCACAAACAAAAGATATGCTAGGGAGGCACAGGGTCTCCCCAGCTCCCTTTGCCACCTGAGAGGTATGCCACACTCCCTTGCCCTTGAGAAGAAGGCCCTGGAGGCTTCCACTGTGTGGCCTGCCTGCTGGTAAGGCCACCCCTGAGGGCAGCTTCCTGGAGGAGGGCGGCAGGGGAAGAGCCATCTCCCAGGCAACACTTCCCGGCTTCCTTGGCCAAGAACATTGCTGTGTCTGTGGCTTCTTGGGCACCAGGCCCTTTCACCACCGGGCTTCGCTGGTAGCTTAGACAGTAAAGAATATGCCTGCAATGCAGGAGACCAAGCTTTCACCCCTGGATCAGTGAGATCCCCTGGAGGAGGGCAGTACTACAGTATTCTTGCCTGGAGAATCTCATGGACAGAGGAGTCTGGTGGACTACAGTCCATGGGGTCAAGAAGAGTTGGACACAACTGAGTGACTAACACACACACACACACCTTTCACCACCATTCGCCCCCTGCCCTGTGATCCGAGGGTGCATGGTTGCCCAGTGACAGGCAGAAAGGAACACAGCCTGTCTTTGCTGTTTGTGTCCCTCCCCAGAGGCTAGAACAGTTTCTCCAGGAACGTGGCTCCTTCCCCAGCTTTCAGCACAAGGCTCCCTCCTGTCCGTGAGTCTGCAGCCAGCTCTGCGCCAGATGCCTCACGAACCCCACTTCTTCCCTTCCCTGCTTCGTGCCCTTGGAGGAGTGCTGACCTCGGAGCTCCATGCCCTGAAGGGGCGACTCTGTGCTCTCCACGGGAGGTGAGCACACCCGAGGAACTGAGTAGGTTGTGACTAATTTACACTTAAATAGCCACGTGTGTCTCACTGAGCAGGGCAGCCGGGAGCCAGAGCAGGGACCCCTGCCCTGCGAAGGGGAGGAGCGCAGCATTCCTCTAGATTCGTGAAGTGCATTTCTCTAAGGGCACTGATATTAGATGTCAGTCCTGTGTAATCTCCTCGGTTCTGTCTCGTCTCGACACAAATTTGAAGCGATGGACATAAAGACCTCGGCACGTCACAGCTCTTGGACAGACCGTCTTATAGCTCTCTGTTCAGAACAGACCATGTTATAGCTCTTAGATCAGTGTTCCAGCTCCGTGTTACAGCTCAATTTTATTTAGAAAATAGCAGGAAAATACATCCTCGAGGTGTGAGGGCTCGCCGACCCAAAGACGAAGAGAAGAGAGAGCCCCGGCCCTTTGGCTCCTCTTTTATGTTTTAGCCTCCTCCCTAGGCCTGCGCTATGTAAATTGGGCTAGCCGGGAGTGCTGTTTGTTCTACCTGAGGTCCTCATGCCAGCCCTGGGACCTTCCTTTGACCTTCCTTTGTTCTATTTTCATGGGCTTTTCCCTTCCTTGTCTTTTAGCCACCACCATTTTGGACTTCAGATTCCTAGTCTAACTACCTAACATTATGAAGGCCCAGAGAGGGACAGTGACTTGCCCTAGGTCACACAGCAAGGTAGCTGTCCTTCTGAGGCAGAAAACCAAGTCTTCCAACTCTCACTTCTTCATTGCTCCTGGGGATGAGTTCGCTCCCCCTCTGCAGAGGGGAAGGGGAGTTGAGGGCACACACAGTCCTCATCGTGTGCACGTTTAAGTGTCTCACACGTTCCTATCATTCCATTTCACGGGTGAGGCCACTGAGGCCCAGGGAGGGGCGTGCATGCATGCTAAGTCCCTTCAGTTGTGTCTGACTCTTTGCTACCCCATGGACTAAAGTCCAGCAAGCTCCTCTGTCCATGGGATTCTCCAGATAAGAATGCTGGAGTGGGTTGCCATGCTCTCCAGGGGATCAGCCCAACCCAGGGGTCACACCTGAATCTCTTGCATCGGCAGTCAGGTTCTTTACCACTAGCAGCACCTGGGAAGCCCCCAGCGAGGGGAAATGCCTGCAGATGGTCCCAGAGCCGGTAAATGGGCTTCAGTCTTGTGAGATTCTCTGTGATTGCAGTCCCAGAGCTGTCACCTCTCTTTACCCCTGGAAGGGTCCAGGTGGTGCAAGATCTAGTCTAGCGGGGGCAGGGGCAGTTACTAAGCTGGGACAAGCCTCTCTCTTTCTGTGGAGTTGTTTTTCCAGCCTGGTCTCCTGAGACTTGGCTGCGGCAAGAGCCACACCTGGTTCCCGCCCTCCTGCTTGTTCAGAACCTGACTCAAGGGGCAGGGCCTAGGTGTCCGATATACCTATTAGCAACCTGAGCACAGGGGGAAAAAAATCCGCCTTTGCCACTGTTAGCTCAGGAGAGGGACACGCAGCCCCATCTTGCTCTCATCCAAGTAGTGGTGGTGAGAGGGCAGAGAAGGCTGTGCCAGGCTGCTCTGTGCCTTCACCTCCTTCCTCCTGGGACATCATCTAGCACAGCCCTTTCTCATGATGACCCCGTTTCATTGTGATGGAAGTAGGATTGCTGGATAAAACACAGCACGCCCAGTTACATTTGAATTTCAGATAAACATCGAATCAATTTTCAGCATAAGTATGTCCTGTGTAATAGTTAGGACACACTTACATTAAAAATTATTTGTTATCTAAAATTCAAATTTAATTGTGCATCTGGGCTTTTTGGTTCGTTTTTGCTTCACTTTGTTTTGTTTTGCTCAATCTGGCAACCCTAGAGGGTTGACATGGGCCCTGCACAGTGTACATGGCAACTGAGAGCCAGAGAAATCACAACAAGGGTCACAACAAGGCCCTGGCCAGGCCTGGATTTGAAGCCAGGTCTCTTGGAATCCTCTGCCGTCTGCGTAGATAGCAAACAAGCTCAGTGGCTTCCTCTGGGCGGTTTGAGAAAGCCCTAAAATAAAATAAAAAAAACAGTTCTGGCTTCTAGTTGCCTGGTAATGTAAATATAAATGGGATGCTTAGCAGTCACTCACACCCTACTGTGAAATAGACATTTGCTGACCGTAGAGTGGGAACAGTCCCTGGCAGCTGTGACTGGGGAGGGTTGATGAAGGAAAGTGTCTTGGCCTATTTGGGTTGCTATAACAAAAATACCGGATGGCTTATAAGCCACAGAAATGTCTGTCTCACTATTCTAGAGGCTGGAAGTCCAAGACCAGGCACTGTTAAATTCCATGTCTGGTAAGGACCCTCTTGTTGATTCATAGCCGTCTTTTTGCTTCATCTTCACCTGGTGGACAGGTCACTACTCCCATTTGGTTCCATCCCATGATGGCTCTACCCTCATGATCTGATCAGTTCTCTTCATATACTGTCATCACCTGGGGATGAGGTTTCACATGTGATTTTTTTTTTTTTTGGCTGCACTGTGTCTTCGATGCAGCATGCAAGATCTTCAATCTTTATTTACCTCCTGCAAACTCTTAGTGGTGGCATACGAACTCTTGGTTTCGGCATGTGAGATCTAGTTCCCCAACCAGGGATAGAACCTGGGCCACCTGCATTAGGAGCATGGAGTCTTAGCCCCTGGACCACCAGGGAAGTCTCTCACATACGAATTTTGAACCCAAACATTCAGTCTATGGCAGAAAGCGAGAATGAACGTTCTAGAGTCTTGAGCACAGCTGGAGATGGCAAGCCAGGGCTTGTGGCACAGAGTGTGGTTGGGGTTAGCATCTTCTATAATCTGACCCTGGCCTACCTCTCCTTCCCTCCTGCTCTTCCTCACCTGTAACTGTTCACTGGTTACCCTGGGAACTCTGGCTTCCCAGCACTTCTCAGGCTGTTCCCTCTGCTCACTGGCCCCGCCCCCCCCCAGCCTTCCAAGATCTATTTCAAATATTCTCTGCCCCAAGCCGGAACTGCCATTGCTTTGTGTTATAATTACTTGTGTTGCTGCTTCTACTGGCAGCAGACTTTTGAGGCTGAGGGTGTTCCCTTCTTTTTAGACACCAGGCAGCCCTGCAGTATAGACAGCTTGCAAATGTTTGCCTGGAATAAGGGCAGGGGGGGGACCCCCAATGCAAACTTCCTAGTTTGTAGGTTTTCTAAGAGACTTGGACATTTCCCAGCCTGCACTTGAGTCTGTTCGTGTCAGAGCAATCAGGAACTCCTCCGCAGACAAGCCTGCCTCCCTGGGATGCAGGTTTGGGTTCCCTTTAGCCCATCTGGAGGAGAAGGCAATGGCTACCCCACTCCAGTACTCTTGCCTGGAAAATCCCATGGATGGAGGAGCCTGGTAGGCTACAGTCCATGGGGTCGCTAAGAGTCAGACACGACTGAGCGACTTCACTTTCTCTTTTCACCTTCATGCATTGGAGAAGGAAATGGCAACCCACTCCATTGTTCTTGCCTGGAGAATCCCAGGGACGGGGGAGCCTGGTGGGCTGCCGTCTATGGGGTTGCACAGAGTCGAACACGACTGAAGTGACTTAGCAGCAGCAGCAGCCCATCTGGGGTCTGGGAGCACCAGCCTGAGGGTAGGACCTGTCTGTGACATTCACCCAGGGGTCCCCAGTGCCTGCAGGAGCAACTGGCTTGCAGTAGGTGCCCGTGAACTCCTGCTGGGTGGATGGATGGGTGGATGGATGGATGGAGGGGATTGTCTGATTGTCACATGTCGTCATACAGTGTTTAGGACACTTGAGACCCCTCAGTGAATGCGGGCCTCCCACATTAATGAGGGGTTTGGGGCGTGTCATCCAAAGTGCTGTCAGAATTGGACCGTGGGTGGAGCCGTTTTAGGGCTGTTAATGTAACTGTGGGGCTGAGACTGCCCGACAGGGAGGAACCTGTGAAGAAGGAAACCCTTCTGGCAGCCCAGAGGCGGGACAAATCTAGCACCTTCAGAACTGAAAGTCTCCCCCAGGTGGCCTGAGGAAGGCCTCCGATGGGGTGACAAGGCGGCTGATGGGCAGCCAGGGAGGGAGGGTTTAGAGCTCAGTGAGGTGCTGCGCTCTGTGTTTCAGGCTGGAGATTGGCTGGGGGCTGAGGAGGAGCGGGGTAGCCAAGGAGGCCTCCGCTCATGTGGGTGGCAGCTGGACCCAGGTGGCCTCAGAGGAGGAGTTGAGGTGGACCAGGAACAGGGGCTGGAGTTGGTGCCACCTTTCCCCAGGCCTCTGGGGGCGGAGGGACCCCAAGTCCCTGAGGCCTCAGCATGCTGCCACAGGCTTGACTCTGCCTTTGGGTCCAGGATCCCCAAGGAATGCAGGCTGTGGAACCTTAGAGAACACTGCACACCTGGGCAGACCCTGGGCTCCTCCCAGGGTCAGGAGCCTGGGAAAACTGCCCCGCTTCACTGGCACTGAGCACTTGCTGTATACACGGAGCCCATCTCCTGGAACAGGCCCCATGAGAGGAGGGAGCCTCACCACCTAACCCCATGAGGGTTAGACCCATTTTACAGAAGGGGCATCTGAGGCTCAGAGGGGGAGGGACTCTGCTTGTGACCACATTCGTGGTCAGCGAGGGAGCCAGACCAGAGACCCTGGGGCCTCTGGAGCTGTGCTGCAGCTCTGCCCTCTGACCCTCACAGGCAAGGACTGTGCCCACCCCACTAAGGATGGAAAGAGCTTGGCCTGTGGCAGAGAGAGGTACCAACCTGCAGGACGGTGTGAGCTTAGTGATGCTTCCAAGGCCAGCTGCTCTGGGCCTGCTTCCATGAGCTTCTCAAAACCTCCTTTAGTCAGTCTCTAAGTGAGGTGAGCATTTTGCCTGGATCTGCACCGTCCTGAGTCACTGTTGTGCCGACTGTGCCTGGAGTCCACCAGGTCTGGGTCCAGACCCCACCCACCTCCATTACCTACTCAGTTTATGAACTCACAGAGTTTCTTAGTCTCTCTGCACCTCGACTTCCTAACCTGTGAAATGGGGTAAGATCTCCTGCCTCCAAAGGTTTTGGTAAATGAGGTAAAGCACTTTGAAAAAGTATAACTGGGTGTGACTGTAATGCTCCCGCCCTCTGCAGGGAGGGAGACCCCAGCCATTGGAGTGGATGCTCTAGTTGCAGCCCCAGTGGAGCCCTAGACAGTGTGGAGGGATACAGGGGTGGGGATCCCCACTCAGCGTGCTCTGCAGACTGTGGGTGGGGCCCAGGACTGGGGCAGAGGCTCTTTGCAAGAAGTTTGTTTTAGAGTTTTCTTCCTGCACACGGTAGGAAAGGTGCTGAGCACAGAGCAAACAGGAAAAGCAAAACACCTCCAAACTGTCCCCAGAAAAGTGAGCGAGTGCAGCCAGCGTCCCCTGTCCCTTGCTCTAACTACATGCCCTTCTCCCCTAGCGCTCCTGCGGGAGGAAGTGTCCCGGCTCCAGGAGGAAGTCCACCTTCTCCGGCAGATGAAGGAGATGTTGATGAAGGACCTGGAGGAGTCGCAGGGTGGCAAGTCCTCTGAGGTCCTCTCGGCCACCGAGCTCAGGGTCCAGCTGGCCCAGAAGGAGCAAGAGCTAGCCAGAGCCAAAGAAGCCTTGCAGGGTGAGTGACAAGTCGGCGACAGCTCCCTCCTCTCCCTCACGTGGGGCTCAGCCAGGGCCGCAGGGGGCACCGCGAGCCAGGGCCCTGCGTCTGCCAGGGAGTGGCGTGGACCCAGGAGTCTCCCAGCACGGGCTGCCCCTTCCTTCTTGGGTGGAATCCTGTGTCGTGCTGGGTTGGGTACAGGTGTCATTCCCTCCTACAGTGTGACCACCTCAGGTTCACCATCACTGCCGGTCATGGGGTGCCTCCCTCTGAGGCGTGATTGGCAGGTAGTCAGTTATCTTTGCTGACCCAGGGTGCTGCCCCAGCAGTTGGGTCTCCTCTTTCCAAGAGCTCTCCGGGTCCTGAGGTGCCTCCCCTGCAGGACAGTGTGGATATGCGGGGGTCTGTGCTGGAGGACACGTCCATCCGCCACTTCACTCACCATGGTGGGCTCCGCAAGGGAGGGCTTGGCCTCTTCTTGGTTTTACTTGGTCTGAAGGAGCTCCCCTCTAAGACATGCAGCACCCAGCCCTGGGTGGGTGTCAGGGAGGAGCTGGGAGAGAAACTACTTGAGGAGACAGGAGGTCAGTGAGCCCACGTGTCACCTGCTTTCCTTAGTGCTGGCCTGGGATACTGGCGGCTGACATACTCCTCTCTCCTGGGATCCACCTGCCCACACTGTTTCTCAAAAGGTTGTTTGAGAAAGATTGGAAGGCTTCTCCAAATAGTCCTGCAACAGGAAACACTGGGGGAGAAAATATCTGGGGAGGTCTACCTTGATCTCTTGAGCCTCTCTTAGTATCTTTGATTCTCCTGGGGAGGGAAGAGGCAATAAAGCTTGGCAGGCTCCTTCCCACTTACACTGGCTAAAACTGATAAATACTCTCTGAAGACTTTGTTTCTGAAGCCAAAGCAGGTTTATTCCTTATGTTGATTTCGGCCTGCTGTAGCAAAGACCCCAGAACAGGATGGCTTCAAGAATATGTCCCTTCTTCTATAACTATCCCAAGGGTGTTTCAGGCTGGTGGGCATCTCTGCTCCCTTTGGCCTGTGATGGATCCAGGGAAAGAGCTGAAGTGCAAGGTCAGAGCGTATCTTTGGCAGGAGTGTGATTGTTTGGCTGCAGGGAGTGCTCGAGGTCTGTGTCCCAGCTACAAGACTCCCGAGGGGTAGGAGTGGAGGTTGGAGAAGGAGAATGGATTTTGCTAGATGGTTAGTTGACTCTATACTCCTGGGTTTCCCTGACTGGAGGTGTGAAGTGAGCAGCAGAACGCTGGTTAAGCCAACTGTCTGTCCACCACCCCACCACCCAGGAAGCCCAGGAAACCATTGAGCCCCTCATCCAGGTGTTCCAGCCCCTTTCTCTATCCTTCTCAGCAGTTCACGTTATTCTGGTGGGCCCACTTGGACAGTGCTCAAGGTGGTCTGTTCAGGCCATGGCAGGCGGGTGGTCTGTGTCATGGTCCAGCTGATGCCGCGTGATCAGAAGTCCCTGTGCCAGGCACACACACTTTCTCTACACAAGCTGGTGTCCTTTGGTCTTGCCAGGCTTTGCGATCCTGCAGAGAGTTGGGAAAGCAGCCAGACACTGTCTCAGCCTCCTCAGCCAGTGTTCATTGCAGGACAGAGACACCTGCCTTCTGTGTCCTGGGCCAAGGAAAGAGCTCTCACCCTTATTCTGCCTTCTGGACCTGTGAGGAGGAGGAATCCCTCTGTCTGCTGTTCCAGGGCCCAGGGGAATGGGCAGGCAGGCTCATTTACCCTCCACTCCCCAGCTCCTAGGACAGCCGGCCTACACTCTCCAGACCTCAGCTTTCTGATCTGAATGATGGGACAGTAACAGTGAGTTACATGCGGTCATGTCTATGAAGGCTGTTACCATGATATGCATGCTTCTCTGTGTAGCCCACAGGGCATAGAGCTTTGCAGGCATTTCTTCATCCCCAAAGGTCTTCAGGGCCTTGCTCAGGGACCCAGAGATCCCCTTGATGGGGCAGCTCCTTTAGGAACAATAATCTCATCAAGAAGGATTTGTCAGTATTCATTCAAAGAAAGCTTTATTGAACATCTACTATGTGTTCCAGCAGGCTTCCCTGGTGGCTCAGACGGTAAAGAGTCTGCCTGCAGTATGGGGAGACCCAGGTTTGAACCCTGGGTCGGAAAGATCCCCTGGAGAAAGGAGTGGCTACCCACTCCAGTATTCTTGCCTTGGAAAATCCCATGGATGGAGTCTGGTAGGCTACAGTCCATAGGGTTGCAGAGTCAAACACGACTGAGCGACTTCACTTTCTTTTTTCCTACCGTGTTCCAGCACTGTTCTACGCGTTTGGTCTGTGATTCACCCCAGTCCTGCTGGGACGTATTAACCCTTTTCACAGATGGACACAGCTGAAGGAGGTTCAGGGAGATTAAGTAACTTGGCCAAAGTGACAAGCTAATTATCAGCAGAGTCCAAAACTTGATCCACTGTGCTAAACCCCTTTTCTTCCCTCTGGATGAGGTCACTAGGGATGAAGTCAGCCTGGACAGGAGAGACTGGAGGCCACCCTAGCTCAGTAATGGGGACAGCAGATTCTGGAGTCAGATCTGGGCTTGAAGCCCAGCTCTGTTGCTTACTAGCTGTGTGACCTAGGGCAGATTCCTTAACCTCTCTGAACCATAATTCTCTTGCAGAAGGTAATAATACCTGTTTTTCTTATAATCAGGACCAGTTGTAACTGGTAGCTACTTCACAGAATTCTCGGGAGGATTAGAGATATGAAGCACTTGGCCCAATGCCAAGTACCATTAGTGCAAACATTTAGTGATGATCAGAGGAGAGCGGGCTTGGCAGACCTCCTTGGATCTCTTTGGAGATACTGGTCACCTGATTCTCGTTCAGGGTGGCCCAGACCCTAGATCCCCTGAGCCCATCTGCGTTCACGGTAGCAAGTGTTCCTGAAAAACAGTGAGGTGAACACCTTCAGCGGCCTCAAGCATCCTGCCTGGCATTCTACAAAGTCCCAAAGATGCTTCCTCTCTGGCCACAGCACGTGGTGAGTAAATTGCAGACAGATGTGGGCAGAAGGCGGCTGGGGCATGAAAAGGAATTTATATGCCCTTAATGAGAAAGAGGAGAATAAATGCACCAGCCAGGAAAGCTGCAGATGTTGGACAGCACTTGTCAACAACCAGTGTCCCTACGGTGGGAAAGTGCAGAACCCCCGAAGAGTTTCACTCTGGTGGTCCCCACCTGGCCCCCCTCAGTCTGGTAGCTTGGGTTGGTTGAAACTAGAATTTTTTAATATATATATGTCTATATTTATTTGGTTGCACTGGGTCTCAGTTGCAGCACACAGGATCTTCAGTCTTCTCTGAGACATGCTGCATCTTTAGTTTCAAGATCAGGGGTGGAACCCAGGCTTCCTGCTGCCCTGGGAGCTCAGAATCTTAGCCACTGGACCACCAGGGAAGTCCCCAAACTGGCATTTTTCAGAATGTGAGACGATTAGGAACCCAAGCAAGCACCCGAGACATCAGGCCAAGATTCCAGCATCAAAGAATCCAACAAAAAGAATCAAGTCTGGGAGAACTGGGGTTTAGAAGGTTCCTTTGTTTAGAAGGTTCTGCCGGGATGAGTCTGGGAATGTTTGGTTTAGGACTTTGGTCTCACCCTGAGTTCAAAGGCAGAGTCTCTGAATGATTATTTAATAAGGAATGGTGTCGTGGAGTTTATAAACTTACCCCCAGAGCCCCTGCATGACCCCAGCCCCGCATATGTGGTGAGCTTGTTGCCTGGGGGACTCCTTTAGGGTGTCTTGATTTCCCTCTCAGTTTCATTGATTTCATTCAAGATTCAAGGCATTACAGAAACAATGATCATGAAAATTTTCTTCTTCCCTTTTTAATCACTTAACGGCATGTCAAGTGTGTTGAGCATTTTTCCACAAGGATAAATACTCCTTGAAAACATAATTTTTAGTGACTCCATAATGTTCTGCCAAATGGAAGCCCTGTAATTTATTTAGCCACTTTTCTGTTATGAGATATTTAAGTTGTTTCCACTTTTTTTTTCCTTTTCATTCTTGCTGTTATGTAGCACTGCACTATACAGATCTGTGTAACTCTGTTTTCTTAGGACAGCATTTATCAAACCTTCTGGTCTCTGGACCACTTTACATGCATAAAATTGATGACCCCAAAGAGCTTTTGTTTATATGGTTTAGATCTATCAGTGTTTGCTATCTTAGAAATTAAAAGCGAAACATGTTTATATTATCAGTAACTTATTTTGAAATAACAATACTAAACCTATTACATGTTAACATAATTTTTAAGTGAAAAATGACTTTTTTCCTAAATAAAAAGACTTGAGGGTGAAGAGCCGCATTGTTTCACAATTTTCAAAAACTTTTTAATGTCTAACTTCAGAGAAGACTGCTAAGTTTTCATAGTGACTCCTCAGACAAGCTACTGTGATTTGTTGTTTTGACTGAAAATCTAGCATCACACAGATATGTATCTGGAAGAGGGAGGAGTAAATTAATTGTCTTATTAGATAACTGGATATTTCTCTCGATGCTATACTAGAACTCACCAAATGGTAGTTTCTTAGAGGTGTGCTGAGTGTGGAATCTAAATCCATACCCAATGAAGGTTTTGTGCTCTGGATGGACAAAACCATTGGTCAGACTGGCATTTTGAATGGAGACTGTGGCTCAGTGGTAAAGAATCTGCCTGCAGTGCAAGGGACCTGAGTTCAATCCCTGGGTCGGGAAGATCCCCTGGAGAAGGAAACAGCAACCACGCCAGTATTCTTGCCTGGAGAATTCCATGGCCAGAGGAGCCTAGTGGGCTATAGTCCATGGGGTGACAAAGAGTCAGACACGACTGAGCAACTAACACACACACATATGGAGACTGTACCCATACATGATTTTTTTGAATGTAACATTGATCACTCAGAAAATAATGGTTCCCTGAGTGCTGTGAATCCTCCAAAGGTTGATATATTTCATTGTCCAACATCAAAAAGTCACATCTGTTAACATCACCACCAATCTCTTTAGAAAAGTCTTTAAGTCTTGAGGAGCTGGTAAAATCCTCATGGCAGATCAAGTTTGCCCAAATTCTGATTTTCACTCAAAATTTCAAGTTTTATCAGTGGCAACAAATACTGTCATTTGCTATCCTCGAAGTAATAGGCTTACTTATTTGGTAACTTATCAGTTTAGTAGTTTGCCAGATACCATAGTGTATGTTAGTCATTCTTCCCCCACTCCAGGACTCTCGGCTGGAGAATCCCACGGGTGGAGGAGCCGGGTGGGCTGCAGTCCATGGGGTCACTAAGAGTCAGACACAACTGAGAGACTTCCCTTTCACTTTTCACTTTCATGCATTGGAGAAGGAAATGGCAACCCACTCCAGTGTTCTTGCCTGGAGAATCCCAGGGACCAGGGAGCCTGGTGGGCTGCTGTCTTTGGGGTTGCACAGAGTCGGACACAACTGAAGCAACTCAGCAGCAGCAACAGCAGTCATTCTTTCCATTACAAATGATGGCCTACAAAAAGTGACTAGCTAGCAACTCAAACAGTTTTGCAAATGCTTTTCCGTGAGACTGCCATTGTACTTTGATATACAACAAAAGAGTTTTAAGTGTACTTTCCATTTTATTTTAAAAATATGTATTTGGGGATCAAGTTTGAATAGAATTAATTATTTTTACCTCTTTCTCAAGGATATTCTTAAGTAAGACTGCCCCTCCCTTTTTCCAACCATGAGTGCATTGTGTAAGGAACATAGTTACTACTTATTCAGTTTGATGCCACTGTCATGATTTCTGCAAGGATGTCAGCATTTTACCCAGCATAGCTTTTTTTAACCAACATTACAAATATTTACACAGTAAAAGAGGGAAATGATGTCTAAGTACTGTTATGAAATAGTCTTCCTCTTGGACCCCCTGGAATGTTGGTGGTGGTAGTGGTGGTGACAGCCGGCATTTCTGAGCACTTTTAGCTCAAAATGCCCAACACTTTAGCTCATTTAATTTTCGCATGAGTATGAGGTGGGTTATGAATGTGCCAAGATTACACGGGAGTACCTGGTTTGGGCCAGGTTCAGACTTCAGCAGGGACAGAGAAGGTATTACTGTTAAGGGATATAGCATGGTAAGAAGACCAGCCTGTGTATGGGAGTGGGAAGGTGGAGGGTGGTAGGGGATGATCACAGTGAACCCTAAGGGTTGGGCCCTGGGGTTCAGGAACATGGAGGTTTTGCGCAGGAGGCAAGTATGAGGAGTGAGGTGTTAAGATGGTCCTGTTGCCCTTTCCCACCGTCTCCTTGCCTTGCAGCCTTATCTCACTCCTTCTGGCATGTGGACACACGTGTTACGTATGTGTAGTTCCCCAGCATGCCTGTGGATCCTCTCCCTTCTCTGGGTCTTTGCATTTGCCCTTTCTTCTCCCCCAGCCTCCTAAGGGTCATTCTTCCTCCAACTCCCGGTTCAGGCTCTGCTCCCAAGAACCTTTCTGGACCATCTCCACTTGATGGGTCCAGGGCCTGTGGTTGGTAGGATCATACCCCTTCACCCCCAAGATGTCTGCCTCCCAGTTTTCTAGAACATGTGGATATGGTGGTTTACATGGCAAGTGAGAATTATGTTAATCAGATATCCTTAAGATGGAGGGATGGTCCTGTGGGCCCAGGGTAATCCCATGGGTCCTTCAAAGTGAAAGAGGAGGCAGGAGAGTCAGAGCAAGCCAGAGGACAGGCTGGAGATTTTATGTGAGGACTCAGTCCATCAGTGCTGGCATTGAAGATGGAGGCAGGGGCCACGGGCCAAGGAATGTGCATGCCCTCCCGAAGCTCGAAAAGAGAAACAGATTCCTTCCTAGAGCCTCCAGAAGGAAGGTTGCCCTGCCCACACCTGATGTTAGCCTCCCAAGATCCAGTTCAGACTTCTGCTGTCTAGAGCTATAAGACACTAAATCTGTAGTAATTTACTGCAACAGGGGGAAGAGGCTAGTAAGGGCCCCTCCTCCCTGCACTTCACAGCCCTAGACCCTGGCCTCCCTTGGGACTCAGCACACACTGCGGGGGTGTCTGTTTCCTGTCGGGTTTGCCACTTGCCAGGCTCCTACAGGCGCAGCTCCCAGCACAGATGTAGCTTTATTTTCTGAACAAAGCCGATGATTAGTGAGCGTGGCAAAGGAGAAACGATGCCCAGGTTTCCTCTCTTCAGCGTGAGGAGTAATCCCTGGCAGGGCCTGTCCCTGCCTCACAACGAGTCACCTATCCTACACTGAGCTCCTGGGAGGGACTGAGCCTTACTGTTTAACCTGCTCGGTCAACAAATGTCTCCTGAAAGCTTCCCCACAGCAGAACCTGTGCCTGTGGCTCAGACTGTGTGGAGGTGGATCAGACCCAGGCCCTGCCCAGAACCCAGTGACACGCCGGAAACCCACAACATACTCAATGCACAGTCATTGAATAGTATATTTTTTAATGACCAGACAGGCTGGCAGGTAAGAATCTGTGCCACAGATACTCTGCTTTGAGCAGTTCTGGGGTGAAGAGAATGTCCTAGGCCTTGAGCAGCAGGGGACACCAGTGTCCTTTGTTCCTAGCAGGTGTGGCCATGTCTTGGCTGCCTTTGTGAGAGTAACTAGGCCTGCAGACAGTGGGGCGGTAGGTGGCCTAAGTGGCTGTTGAATAGAATAATGTGTCATCGCTCCTGGGATGGTTCTGCCCACCTGCTTTTTTTTACACACACATCCTTGTCTCCAGCACTGTGTGGGTTTGAAAAGCAACTTAATGTTTCCCATTTCCCTTCCCACATCCGCACTCCATTCTTTGTCTCATTCCTTGCATCAAAGGATTTGTTCATCTTCTGGGCAGTCTGTTGCCCTGGGTTGAATTTATATGCTCCCCTTTGATAAGTAAGTCATACACAGAAGCTTCCACTGTTTTATTGGGCCATCTAGCCTGATGCCCTGGTGGCTGTTGCAGCCCCCCGCCCCCACAAAGCCAGCCCCTCTGTCCCACAGCCCTGATGTCAAAGACACTTAGGTGATACATCTTAGAATGTGGTAGAAGCTTCCAGAGAGTTTTAACTCTACTGACAGAATATCTTCCAAATATGCTACTGACTGTTTTTAACAGTTAATAGATCCCCCTTGAAAGCATCTTAGGCTCTAGATTTGATCCAGGTGAAGAAAATCTGGGGTCAGGTCAAAGAAGTGTCCAGAATCTTTGCTGTCTGTCACAGCTCTGGCTAGACTATGTGTGTCTGGCAGGTTAGCTCCTTCACGTGGCACCTAGAGTCCCCAAAAGAGCACATTCTGTGATGCATATGTTTTTTTTTTAATAAGTGATTCTTTGGAGTAGTTTGAGATTTCCAGAAAAGTTGCAGAGTCCCTGTGTGACCAGTTTGCCCATCATCAGCACCTTAGATGCTATAGCGCATTACAAGAGTGCTTTTCAAGCCACCTCCTCCTGCTGCTTGTTTGCTGAGATCTCATTGCCCAGAGCAAGTCACATGGCCATGCCCAGCATCATGTGGGCAGAGGCTCTTGAGGCTCTGGTTTCCAGAAAGCGGAGTTTGTTGGTGGCCATGACTGTGGATCCACAACAGAGAGCTTTTTTTTTTTTTAATTTCATTTTTATTTTATATTAAAGTTGATTTACAGTGCTGTTAGTTTCAGGCATACAACTAAGTGCTTTAGGTACGCACATACATGTGTCTGTTCTTTTCAGATTTGTTTCCCACTTAGGTAATCGTAGAATATTGAGGAGCATTCCCTGTGCTATTCAGTAGGTCCTTGCTGGTCATCTGTTTTATATGAGTATATATATATATGGTAATGCGAGACTCCGGATTTATCCCTCCCTGCACCTTTCCCCTTTGTTAACGGTAAGTTTGTTATTGATATCTGTGAGTCTGTTTCTATTTTGTAAATAAATTCATCTGTATCATTTTTAAGTTTGTTATTAATATCTGTAAGTCTGTTTCTATTTTGTAAATAAATTCATCTGTATCATTTTTTTAGATTCCACATATAAGTGATATTATGTGATAATTGTCTTTCACAGAGAACATTTTAACTAGAACCATACTCAGAATTTGCTTAGAATCTGGGGTTCTGGTGACACATGGCATCAACCTTGTCCCTTTGGGCTTCTTTGCTTTTTATAGGTTTTTACATCTGAGTGACCTGTGTCCTCTCTCCTCGCCCTGTCTGGGGATTTCCCCTGGGTCCTTGACTCTATGAATTGGAAAGGCAGCCAGTCCAGTCTCTCCCCCCACATACGCTTTGTCACCGTTTCTGCGTCCCTAGACCAGAGCCTACTCCCGTGGCCCCCAAGCAGTTACTCTTTCTAGGGTCTCCTTCAATGCTTTGAGTTGAATTCTCAGTAGATTACATTATGTATTAATGTTCTGATTGTGGCAGTCTTCCATTTATCCTGAGAAAAGCAGCAAGACTGGTTAGTTTGAAAACACACAGACACCCTCTAGGACTTATCCTCCACATATCTGTTTAGGAAGCAAGTATCAGAGGCCAACCGCTGTTCCTTATTTAGGAAAAAATACCTCATACACCCATTTTGTAGTTGGGATGACTGAGGTGTGAACACATAATAAATCCCTTTTGAGCAATAATCACCTCGGCTAGCTTCTTTATTATTTTTTTTTAATTGGAATACAGTTGCTTTACAATGTTGTGTTGGTTTCTACTGTACAGCAAAGTGAATCAGCTATGTATATACTTATATCCCCTCTTTTTCAATTTCCTTCCCACTTAGGTCACCACAGAGCATCCAATAGAGTTCCCTGTGCTGTACAGCAGATTCTCATTAGTTACCTGTTTATACATATATCAATAGTGTATATATGTCAATCCCAACCTTCCAGTTCATCCCACCCACCTCTTCCCAGCTGGGTGTCCATACATTTGTGTCTCTATTTCTGTTTGTAAATGAGATCATCTATAACATTTCCCTGGTGGCTCAGAGAAAGAATCCGCCTGCAGTGTAGCAGCTACAGGACATGCAGATTCTATCCCTGGGTCAGGAAGATCCTGACCTAGAGGAAGGCATTGCAACCCACTTCAGTATTCTTGCCTGGAGAATCCCATAGACAGAGGAGCCTGGCAGGCTACAGTCCATGAGGTCAAAAGAGTTGGACATGCCTGAAGCAACTTAGCATACACATTCTATTTTTCTAGATTCCATATATATGTGTGAATATGTGGTATTTTTTTCTTTCTGACTTACTTCACTCTCTATCAGCTAACATTTATTTAGCACTTAGACTTAGCTTTGCTTCATGAACCCATTGACCCTCCCAACAACCCTTGTTAGAAGATGAATAGTGTTTATTAGCCTCAGTTTCCCCATCTACAAAATGGGTATGAGAGAGGCTCAGATTTTTCTAGTTTCCTTGCTGTCAGACTTGACCCCCAGTGACCCTGGTTTCCAAATCTCTGTTCTTACAGATTCTCTTGATTCTGAGGTCTTAGGGGTGGTCACAGAAGAAAGGAAAGGAGTGAAATTGGGAAGAAAGAAGACAGAGGGCCAGATCTGGATTTGGAAGCACAGTATCCTTGAGTGTCATTCTGGGGCCCTTTGAGGCACCAGAATTTGTAGATTCATTCCTAGTCTTTGCTCTGGAGGTCCCAGGGGGTGGAGGTATTAAGGCTGGTCTCTGGGACACACAAGCCAAGAGCTTCTCTTCCCGGCCTCCTCTCCCTGCGCAGCTCAGTGAACACACTTCAGCCCCAGGACATGCCAGTGGCCTTGGCCGCCATATTTAAGATGTGAGCATGGGCTGCGGACCTTGAGCCACTGCTTTAGTTAATCCCCACCCCCTCCCAGGAAGGTCAGAGACTGATCGGCTAAAAGGAGGAGAACAGAGCTCAGTGTGAGAAAAGCCAGGCTCTCGAGTTGCCTCGCAGAAGTCGTTGCCCGAAACCCTGTTCAACCCTGTTTGGAGCCATGGCTTCCATCACTGTGTGAGCCCATCTTGCCGTGATGGACAGGACAGGGTCCTGAATCTGTGGCAGAGAGGTGAGAGAGGCACACTGGCCTCTGTCCTGGGAGAGGTGGAGGTCGGGGGAGGGTGTTCCGAGCTGGCCCTCCTTCTGGGGCGGCCGTGGTGGGCATCAACCCAAGGTGGCCATGGACAGGGGGTCAAATTTGACGGGGGCCGTAGCTGTGATTCTCCTGAGTCCTGGCTGGGTCCCCTGGGAGATGCCCCTGACGATGGTCAGACAGGAAAGGACGGAGCAGGGCCTTGGGGGCCTTCAGTGAAACGTGGGGCAAGGGGGACAGAGGCGGCACAGGTCCGGTCAGACACAGCAGGCCTTCTCGGAGACCCTGTGGGCTGGCCTTGTGCCGAGCCCTCCACACCCCACCTTCACTTGCTCCTCAGATCCAGCGCACAGTGTAGGTGGAGTTAGCCTGGCTTTACAGTTGGGTAAACTGAGGTTCCTGGAGGGTTTTACAGCATGTACCTCTCAGTGTTTGAGCTTGAAGTCTCCTGCCTGACACAGATCCTGTCCTGCTTTCAATTCTGATCAATAGAAATCCCTCCAGTGTTGATAAAATCTTACCTAGAACCCCCACTCATTTATTCATTCAGCAAACAGTGAGGTTCTGCTATCTGCCAGCCTTTGTTCTGGGCCTTTGGGTTTTATCTGTGAGCAAAATAGAAGGTCCATTTTTCATGGATCTGCTGTGTAACACACAGCCCCCAGATCCTACTGGCACATAACAACCCAGGTTTTTCTTACATCCTATGATTTTGTCAGGAACTTGGCAGCTGGGCAGTTCTTCGGCTGGGGGATTTTTCAATTCCACATGGTGGATGGGGTTGGGTGGGTGGGGTCCTGCTGTGGTGGGCTTTTCCCCTGGAAAGTCTAAGCCAGCTTCATTCACATGTCTGGGGCCTTGGTGAGACTGACAACCCAAACACCCATTTGTGGCCCCTCCTCAAGGCAGTCAAACCTCCTACACAGGCTCAGGGATCCCACAGAAAGGGAGCAGGCTATAAGGCTTGTTGGCCTCAGGCATCACTTGGTGTCATTTCCGCCACATACTGTTGATGACAGGCCAGCCACAAGGCCAGCCAGACTCTGCACTATAAAAAGCACGTATGGGAAGTATTATTGTGTCCATCTTTGCAAAAATACCATCTGCCACACAGGGGAAGGAGAAGGCCAGCAGCAAACAAGGAACATAGAAAAACAAAATCATAAGTGTTAGAGGCTTATCAGTACAATGGGGGACATGGAAATTTTTTGCAGTGGGATGAGATAGGAAACCCAGTCATTCCACTCCTAGGTCTTTATTCACCTAGGAAATATATATCCACACAAAGACTTGTGCACAAATGGTCCTAGCAGCTTTCTTTGTAATAGCCAAACACTGGAAGCAGCCCAAAAGTCTATCAACAGAGGAATGAATAAACAAACCAACATAACCTACGGTGGAATTCCACTCGGCAATAAAGCAACAAACTATTGAGATGTGCAGTCACGTGGTACATCTCAAGCTCATTATGCTGAGTGCCAGAGCCCAGAAAGAAAAAAAAAGTGTATCCTGTATGGTTCCATTCACATGAAACTCTAGAAAATGAAACCCGATCTGCAGAGACAGAAAGATCAGTGGTTGCCTGGGAGATGGGAGGAGGGGCCGGAGTGCGGCTTTCCAGGGGGAAGAGCAAACTTTGGGATGACGGATGTTTATGTATGTCAGGTTATATCAAATGGTCCGGGTTACATATGTGCAGTTTATTATATATTATTTATTATCTGTAGAGGTGTTTTAAGAAAAGAGGGTCTGGTGGCTTAGGAATCCTGGGTTGGGGGCATTTTGCAGTGAAGGGCATTCATCGCCCTGCGGGCCCCACTCAGGCAGCCTGCAGCTTTGCCTTCATGCTGGCCACAGAGGAGACTCAGCCCCAGGTGGGCAGAGCCCTGTTCTGTCGGGACCTCAGCACCTGAGGCTCTTGGGCTCCACGAACAGGCAGACATCAGTGAGGTCCAAGGCTGCATGTGCTCTGGCCTGGGCTCCCAGCCCGGCTTTTTAAATAGGTCCAACCACATGAGCTGACCAGTGGCTGTGACAGAAGCTGCTAACAACCTGGCAAGCTTCATGCCCAGAGCCTGACATGGGGGCACAGAAGGAGGAGAGGCATTTGGGGGAAACCCTAAACGAAACACTCAGCGATTTAGAAAGGAGTGTTCTGTTTCAGCTCAGGGAGCAGGTACCATGCTAGGGAAAAGATGGAGATTAAAATCCAATGGCTTCAGAGTATTTTAAAGATTAACACTTATGGTTAATGCGTAGATAATGAATGCAGTTTTTTGTGTATTTATTCAATAGTGCTCTGGGCCAGGAAAGCATAGGCTATAAAACCTATGAATGATCTCAAAGAGGTCTCCCCATTTTTCAGATGAGAAGATGGAGAGCCAGAGAAGTCAGCTGCTGCAAGGTGGAACTTAACGCAGGGAAGGTGTGCCTGACTCTAGGACCTCGGGGGTTTAGCCAGTACCCTACACAGCCCCATGGGGAGCCCACAGCTGCTTGTTTAAATGATTAACAGGGTTTTGTTTGTTTGTTCGTTTAGCCCTTTCTGCATGCTGACTCTTTATTCTTTTTTTTTTTTTTCAGTTTTTAATTGGAGGATAATTGCTTTACAATGTTGTGTTAGTTCCCTCTGTACAGCCGTGTGAATCAGCTGTGTGTATACACACGTCCCCTCCCGCTGGAGCCTCCCTCCCGCCCCACCCCTCCAGGTCCTCACTGCATGGGGCTGAGCTCCCTGTGCTTTGGAGCAGCCTCCCACTTGCTGGCTCTTTCATGGTTGAATGTACATGCCGGTGATGCTCTCTCAGTTCCTCCCACCCTCTTCTTCCCCGGCTGTGTCCGCACGCCCATTCTCTACAACGTGTCTCTATGATTTTTAATGATGAGTCATTTGTGATGTGCTTCTTGGTGACAGGCTGGGCCTGTGAATTAGAAGCAGTGGTGCTTGTCGGTGCTGGCAGTCCGGGGTCCAGGACTCCCCAGCCTCTGTAGGCCTCATCTGGAAAGTGGGAGTGTTGGGCTAAGTGTTCTTACGAGTCCCTATTGTAAGGTACCTCAAGCAGCAGACTCAGAATGCAGGGGAAATATGTGTGTCAGGGGGATCGAGCCAACCTCTGAGAAAGCCAGGACCACAGCTTCACGCTGCCTGCAGAGTGGCGATAGAGGTGGTAACAGAATGGCGTGTCCCCGCGTCACACCAGCTGGGCCTCTGCCTGCCACCAGGCCTGCCACTCTCACCCCAGCCCAGGACCAAGACCTACACCCCAGGGCCAGCCAGCAGCCCTCAGCCTCTGACCTTTGCAGCCCCTGACCGCCAGAGAAACTTGCTCGCCCAGGAGCTCTGGGCTGTGAAGATCTAGAAGCATCTTTCTGATTCAAGCCTCGCCAGAAGAGTGGTATCCAAGGAAAGCAAAGACTTGAGCAAGAACCCCTGGGCTGGCACTTACTGGACAGCCCAGTGGGTATGACTTCGCCTTCCAGTGCAGGGGGGCGGGGATTTGATCTCTGTCTGGGGAGCTAAGATCCCATGTGCCTCACAGCCAAAAAGAGCAAAACATAAAATAGAAGTAATGTTGTAATAAATTCAATAAAGACTTAAAAAGAAATCTTTAAAAAAACCCTGGGCTCAGGCAGAACGCGGAGATGGAGTGAAGGAAGTGATTCTTCCCATCTGCAGTCACTTAACAAGAAAGGGGCGCACCCTTGCTTGGTCTCCACTCACCATCACTCGGGCTGGGAGGGAGCAGGGAACACAGTGCCCTCCACGGTCTTCCTGGCAGGAGACGAAGGCTGGCGCTCAGATGGTACCAACAGGACACGTAACCAGAAAAAGCCAAGCTGAGGGATGCTGCCCGTGACCATTCAATGTTCCTAACAGCTGCCAAGCCCTCCAGGAAGCGGCTGGAGCGAGCTTCTCCCAGTTGGTTTCAGCCCCCAGCTGCCTGGAGACAGGCCCGGGAAGATGTTCATCCTGGCGCTGCTGTCTCCCACCCGGCGTTCAGCTCTGGGTGCAGCATGTGGCCTGAGATGAAGGTGGAAGAGGAAAGCCAACACGGAGCCCTCAGGACAGGCCCTTCCTCGGGGAGGCGGCTATTGACTCAGCGCTTTAAGGCTGAGAGTGCTTTGAAGTCAGGGTCTGAAACGTGTTTGTGTCTCTGTGATTGTCCCACTCCTGCTGCCCAGGAGTGAGCAAGGCTGGGGAAGCAGGACACAGCAGAGACGGGATGTGTGCTGAGCCAATGGGGTTGGCACCCAGTAGGTGCACAGGAAATGGACCAAGAGCAGGGGGAGGGCTCACATCCCATGTGAACTTGCACATGGGGTGTCTCTGGTCTGGAGGGCCTGGGCATGGGTGGTGTTCCTCAGCCTGACTTTTCTGGTTTCATGACCTGTTGGGACCATCCGAGCCCTGACCTTTGTCTTCTACCAGGATGACCGTGGAGCACGTTGTATTCCCTGCTTCCTCCCCAGTCTGGGCGATGGCCTAGGTAGGTAGGTGCACCCCTGTTTTGTTGTCAAGTGACTGCAGATTGGGGGAGACTCACTTCCTTCAAGGGTAGAACGGGCTGGGGTGGTACCCAGAGGGAGAGGGACTGGGTGCCTGGGCCAGTCCTGCCAAGGCAGGGTGGTTTCCTGGCTGGAGTTCCCAGAGAAATGTGACTCTGGAGAGCCTCTGCAGAGGCAGCAGGCTCACATGCTTCCCAGGACCACTCGGGGGGCCAGCTCAGCATCCCACCATCCTACAAAGATCCCTGCTATTCTCCTTTTCTCCATGTGAGGAACATAAACTCAGAGGGGTCCCATGACATGCCCAGGGGCATGTGGGTAGTAGAATCAGGACGAGGCTTGTCTACTCCACTTGAACTTGGACAAGTTGCTCAAGTCTCCTTCCCCATAGGTAAAATATCTGCATTGGTATCATAATAGCATCTACTCAGTGGTTGTAGGGATTAAATGAGTTGATTCATAAAAAGAGGTTGGAACAGTAAATATTTAATAATTAAATATCTGCTATTCTTCCTTTATTATTTTTTTACTGGGTTCAGAGTGATTGTATACTTTGTTTTCCAAACAAGGAAAGTTTTATAAGAGAAAGAGGGTCTATTAAAAGTTGTCCTGATAGTAAGGGATAGATATGGAATTTGGGATGGACGTGTACACACTGTTCTATGTAAAAGGACCTACTGTATAGCACAGGGAACTCAGCTCAGTATTATGTAACAGCCTAAATGTGAAAATAAATTGATACTTGTATATGTAGAATTTAATCACTGTGCTCTATATCTGAAACACACATACTGTTTATCAACTATACTCCGATATAAAATTAATAAAGTTGTCCTCCAACAGAGCAAACTGGAACTGTCTCAGACAGATGGGATCTATAGTCCTTGACCACAGACAGGATGTGAGGAGGTAGACAGGTGTCAGATAGGTATTTCAGGTCAGAGGAAGGCATAAGCAAAGCTGTGTACAGAGGATGTTCGTTGTACACACAGGTGACCAGGAGGTGGCTGGGGGGCCCTGCCCTGCTGGACAGGGAGGAACAATATCCTTTCCACCTGTACCCTGACCCCATGGCCCAGAGAGCATCTTTCCCTCACCCCAGGTTCATCTACGTGCTCTGAGGCCACATGCGCAGCCAGCATCATGATTTACAAGGGCCCGATGGACCCTTCCATTCTTTATGGACCAGACAAAGGCGTGATGTTCACCACGACAGAGTGGCATAGTATGACACCTGAGAAACCATGCCGATGCCCTGCTGAGCAGGAGAGAGCAGCGGTGGGGACGGA
The DNA here is from genome assembly GCA_917880005.1 of Nanger dama. Taxonomy (NCBI): domain Eukaryota; kingdom Metazoa; phylum Chordata; class Mammalia; order Artiodactyla; family Bovidae; genus Nanger; species Nanger dama. Next base: position 19,952,036 of record CAKJTW010000013.1, on the reverse strand, counting down.
TGCTATGAATTCGCGGAGCGCATCCCCAGTTGACACCAGAGGAGCAAAGCTTTTGGGTGGCAGCTCCGGAAGGAAGGATGAGGGAGGTGGAGTGACGGGGAGGAGACTCCTGTCTCCAGCCTGTGTGGCTTCCTCGTAAACCTCAGCAGGAGCACGTGAGGCCTTGAGGAGGTGGGGTTTCCAGACAACCGTTGTTACCCACCCACATGGACCTGGTGTCCCGCAGCGGAGCAAGGTGTTCCTGGGGGCTCAGAGGGGTCAGAGCAGCCTCCCCCGTGGAGCAGAGAGCGAGGGGAAGTGACCGGAGCTGTCGCAGGCTCTGTGTGGGGAGATGATGTCCCCCAGCTAGAAGCTACGGCCTAGACCTGTATCTTAACTCCCAACCCTGAATGCTCAGAGCTTCTTCACTTTTTACCGTCTCTGGTCCTAAAACAGATTTCTAAATTTTCTAATGGAATCTTGAACCCAGTAGAGCAGTTTGTACATAAAGATCTTACCTCAAGAAGGATAGGCCAGTCGCCAGTCTGTGGATCGTAAATGAGTATTTTTAAATTAATGTGACTCCTGCTAGCCTAATTTAATAGCCTTTGTGCAAATTAGAAAAAGGCATGTAGTCTATGGGCATACCACCCTGAACGCACCCGATCTCATCTGATCTCGGGAGCTAAGCAGGGTCAGGCCTGATTAGTACTTGGATGGGAGAAAAAGGCAGATTAGGAAAAGGTGCGTCCCCATGCCCCACCTTGAGCACAGCCCTGCGGACCTGTGTCCCCACGCCCCACCTTGAGCACAGCCCTGCGGACCTGTGTCCCCACGCCCCACCTTGAGCACAGCCCTGCGGACCTGTCACCTGTCGCTGGCAGGCGGCACCCATGTGTGGCCACATTCCTAAGGGGTTGCAGTCCTTTGGAGGGTTTGGCAGGGGGCAGAGAGGCGCTTCTGCTCCAGATAGCTGTGACCCTGTGCTAAACTGCACAATTTGACAAGCAGAACACCAGCTGGATTTTATCTCCCACTCAGCTTAGCTACCAGGCACTTTGGGGCAGAGTACCAGCTAATGGCAACCCACTCCAGTACTCTTGCCTGGAAAATCCCATGGACAGAGGAGCCTGGTACGCTTCAATCTATGGGGTCGCAAAGAGTCAGACACGACTGAGCGACTTCACTCACTCACTCACCAGCTGTGCAACTGTCTACGGTGGTCCTGGGTGGGAGTCATAGCCATCTTGGCTGGCTGTGTTTGGCACAAAGAGCAGTTTCATCTTAAGAATTTTAGGATGGAAAGTTACAGCAATGCCTTTTAACTGAGTTTTATACCACACCCCAAGCTTGCTCAAACCATGATGCCCCAGGTATGGTGACCCATCCAGGGTACCTTTCTCACTTGGAGGAAATGAGAAGTGAAGCACCTGTTAGAAGAGACTTATCCTGGGCAGCCCGCAGAGGTCCAGAAGGGGCTGTCCTCTGGAGGGAGTTACCATTTATTGAATGCCTGCTGTATGCCAGGCTCTCTGATACATGTCCCATTTTATCCTCACAGCCAGCCCGTGAGAAGGGGTTCTGTTACCACCTCAACTTCACAGAGGAGGTCACTGAGGTTCTAGGTGAAAGGAATTTGCATGGGACACTCAGATGGCTGGCGCAGCCAGAATCAGCACTCCAGCCCATTCATTCTGCCTCTAGATCCTACACTCCTCACCATTGTACCATCTGCCTGTTGACACCTGAAGTTTCCCTGAACCCTTAAAAATGTGGGTTTGGATGGAAGCGGGCAGTATTGGGCTTGGGAAGGATGAGGCCTCTCAGCTTGTCCCCTGCTGTTTTCAGCACCCCGAAACCTTGAAGGAGCACCTGGCACAGGGCTGTCCGGAGGCGGTCCCCATGTCCTGGCAGGGAGGCTGGAGGCACAGCGCCGCATCCGCCCACCACCGCAGTTCCTAAAGACGTCTTCCGCTGGCCCAGGGGCCTGGCGCCAGGTGCAGGCTCGGGAAGAAGTCCCAGCGAGTAGTGACAGCCCCCAGGGTGCCCTCCAGCTGACACCCTCAGCTCCTACTCCGAGCTCTGTTGAGGGAGCACTGGCCCCCTGGCAGGACTCTTGCAGCTTGCCCGTGACCATCAGAGCAGAAGGCCAGAATGTTCTTTGGGCCTGTTTAAGGCAGCAGGGAGCCTTTTCTTTACTGCAGAAATGAGCAGGGCATGTTTCTGAGGTTTCTCTAGACACCCAGAGAACTCCTTCCCCTTCCTCAGGTGCCAGAGTTTTATCTGGGGCACCATCTGACTGCACTGTTCACACGGGGCTGGGTGGGCATGGTGAGACTGTGTACCCCCACCCCCCACCCCAACCTTTACCTTGCCTGGAATGCCCAGCTTAGCACATTTCCAGGTGGGCCCTGGGCTTGGTCCCAGGGCTGAAAGAGGATGCAGTTAGATTAAGAAAATGCAAATTACAGCAACCCAGAGATATCACTGCTCACCTCTCAGATGGGCAAAAATCCAAATATCGCACAAGCACGCTCTTGGCGCACCTCACCCATGGTTGGTGGAAACAATGGCTGGTGTGACCCCCCATAGAAGGAAATTCAGGTACAACTCACAGAGTCTCATCTGCATGTACCTTCTGACTCAGCAGAGGGATTGACCTGAGGATAAAACATCACGGATATGAAACAGGTTATTGTCCACACTGCAGAATACTTTCAGAGGCTTCAAATAAAGGAAAAGCAAGAAGCATATCTTGATGTTTACCTAGTAGATTTGTTGACAGTGCTTTTGGTGTGATAATCCTTGAATTATTTTGTTGTTATGGAATAGAGCTAATGAATAAATACATTCTGTCAGGTACAAGGTTCTATCTGTAGAAGGGAATGTGGAAAAGAGGAATGTATGGGATTGGATTTGGGACGTCAGTATGCTTTTTTTCCCCTCTGTTTGCGCTGGGTCTTTGTTGCTGCACGCGAGTTTTCTGTAGTTGCCATGACTGAGGGCTCCTTTCTAGTTGGTGTTAGGCTTTTCACTGCAGTGGCTTCTCCTGTTGCGGCGCACGGACTTAGTTGGTCCACAGCCTGTGGGATCTTCCCAGACCAGGAGCTGAACCTGTGTCCCCTGCACTGGCAGGCAGATTCTTAACCACTGGGCCACAAGTGAAGTCCCCGGTATGCATATTTGATGACATGCATCAAAGCAGTGTGACCCCCAGTAGCGGTGAATACGCCAAGTGCCTGCAGCTCTGTTTCTCAGCGCTGTCCCCCATGAGAAGGAGCCAGGGCCCCTTGGACACATGGAGGATTCCAGGTGTGAGGCAGTGGAAAGTAACAGAGTGTGACTAGAACATCTTGCCACTCTAAAAAGCAGGGATGCGTCCAAAGACAGATGGTCGGAAAGACCCAGCACTGGCTTCAAGAGGATCCTGCTGGCAAAGATAGGACAGTTTGAGCATCCAAAAGAATGAGAGGAATAGATTAAATAAAGCGGGGAATAGAGGGGGAAAGATGAACACGAGTTAATAAGTGTAGATTTAATTGAAAATCATCAGTTATGGACAAACTGGCTTTAGGGACCTCCTGATGGGGTACACTGTGAGCACACAGCATCATCTATGGATTAGCTGGGTTGGGGAGCCAGGCAGCTTCCATGTTATGAAAGACCCACAGAAGGCAAAGGGCACCTCCCAGATTAAAGGAGAGTCAGGAACCCCGGCAGTTCATTGCAGCGCTTGATCTCTGGGTCTTGAATAAGGACCGTGTGTCTGGGGACCCTTGAGTATGGACCATGTGTTGAGTATGGACCATGGATGGTATTATCACATCAGGGCAGAGTGAAGTGCAGCGGCAGCAGGCTGCTGGGAACTTGATGCTCTCAGGACTGCGCGGCCGCCACGGCCTGTCTTGGGGGCTCTGCCAGTTTGGCAGCCCTGATTGTGCGTAACGCTCTTTCCTTGCCCTGAGCTGCGCTGCACTGGCCGAGCACCAGGAGCAAATGTGAATCCTCGTTCGCAGATAGGAAGCCCATGTACAGTGATATTACTTCTCTTTATGAATATTTTAATATTAAAGTGGCAAATCCCGGAAAGTGCTGACCTGGAGCTTTCCTTGCTTGGCACGTTCCAAGCGGTTCCACAGGCCCAGTGGGTACCAGCCTGAGCGAGTGTCACCAGAGGAGCAAGTAGCCTTTTCGCGTGACAGAGGGGGAGCTCCAGCCTGGTGCCCCCATCCCGCCCTGAGTGGGGCTCACAGGACCTCAAGGGGATAAACTGTGGTCTTCTTATTGTGATGTCACTTCAGGAAAAGAACTTAACTCAGAATCTCAGTACAGAGAGGCTGCAGTGGGACATCCTTGGTGGTCCAGTGCAGGGGGCCTGGGTTCAATCCCTGGGCAGGCAAGTTCCTCCTTGCTGCTGCTGTGTGCGGGCAGTGGGGGTGGGGGATTCTGCCCAGCCCTGGCTGGTCCCCCATGCCCAGCCCACACTCACCGAGCTGAGTGGTTAGTAAGTCTTCCATAAGCAGTGGCTGCTGATCCCTTTTTTCTTTTCAGTTGCATCAAACTCACACCAGCAGGCACTCTGCCAGCTATCAGAAACGCAGGTAGTCTTTCATTCCAGAAGTATCGATTGACCCCTGGCTGCATGCCAGGCCCAGGGCAAGGGACTGAGGGTGTCATGGAGAGCAAACCCATTCTGCAGCCGCCTCCTCCCAGCCCAGCAGTTTAGAGAGGAATCAAGTCATAAATTGATGAGCAAGCAAGAAAAAAAGAAAGATAGTAGTATGTGCCATACAGCATAAAACGAGGTGTGGAGGTCGGCGGGGGAGTGGAGGGGGCGGGGGGACAGGGCTTTTCTGCAGGCAGTGGCCAGAGCCAGCCTCTCCGGAGTAGAGACCTTTAACCCACAACAGGGGTTACCGAGACCTCCTCTGTGTGTCTGGAGGGCATGGGGTATGGGGGATGCGGAGATGTGATGAAGGGTGGTTCATATGGGGCTTTGCAATCCTAGTGATGAGTTTGGACTTTATTATGCACATGGCAGGATGCTCTGGTTTTAAGCAAGGAAGCAACTCAATCTGATTGGCCTTTGGAAGCAGCCCCTGTGGCTGCAGATCAAGAATAGTGGGCGAGGATGGGGGTTGGGGGAGGTTGCAGAAGGCTGGGCCTCCAGTAGCACAGGGTGGAGAATACACACGACTTGCTGGCAGTTTAGATGCAGAATGGTTTCCCCTCCAGCCTGAGGGCACTAGGGAGCCATTGCGGGCTCTACGCAGGGAGTGATGGAGTCAGGTTGGGGTTTCCGAAGCCAGCGTGGAGATGCAGAGTGAGGCAGGAAGCCAGCTGTGAGTAGGAGGACCTGGACTTGGGAGCGGGGGAATGAGGGCACATGGTCCCCCCTTCAGAGGAGGCAGGAGCTGCAGGCAGGGCCTGTTTCCTCCCATTTGGCCGCAGACCCCTTGAATGGGGGTCTCATAGCATCCCCTCCGTCTCCTCCTCTTCCTCCGCCTCCTGGCTTCCCTGCACTCCTTGAAGAGTGGGGGAAGGCATCTTGGTTTCCTTCCCCACCCAGCTGGCTCCGCTTTCAGCCAGCCGAAGCAGAGCTGGGACTCACTTAAGGAAAGAGCTCTACCCAGCATCTTGGCCCTGCCCAGTCCTGCTGGAGGGAATTGTAATTAAAAACGGGGTGGCTGCACTTAGAGTAATGACATGCTACACTCAGAATTGCTGTCCTCGGCTCTGGTTTTCCTGATGCGAGAAAATCCAATCACCCCGGGTTCCGTCCAGCCCGGATGTGTGCTGATTGGATCCGTAAACTCCAGCCAGTGGATTGTGTTGTGATCACCACGTGCAGCTCCCACTCAGCCAGCGGACATGTAGGTCACAAGGGCCAGCCTGGACCTGGGTGGGGTCTGATGTTCAGCTCACACAAGAGGCTGCTGAACTGAGGGAAGGCTGGCTGCGGGCCTCCTGAACCCAGAGGCATTACTGCACTCAAGACTGCCTCCTCTCGCTTGGGCTCTTGGGGTCCCCGCATGTGACTGTCATCTGGAACAGCAAGCGTCCACAAAGCCTTGTGCGCCCCACCTTCCCATCCAGACTCGCAGGAGCACATGTTAGCCTCTCCTGATGACTCAAGGTCACCCCGGGAATATCTGTTTTTGCCCCTGGACAGTAAGGTGGTACAGTCTTTTTGGTTTTGCTCATTTCTCTTTCCCTGCCTCTCAGGCTGTGACTGTCACTTGTCTGTTGTCACTGGGTCTCGTCTTGGCATTGATGGAGGCAGTACTATGTGGGGGTTGGGGTCAGGGCCCCTGGCTTCGAACCCTGTCTCTGTTGCGTAGTACCTGCTCCTTGGGCCAGTCCCTCAGCCCCTCCGACACACAGTTTATTCATCTGCAAAGTGGGGACGATGATAGAACCTGCCAGACACAGGAGATGTGAAGATGGACTGTCGTTTCAGCCGACCGCCCTAAGCACGAGCAGCCCCCGTGACTGAAGTGACCCCTCCCCTCGTACTTTCTTGCCCACCCTCCCAGGCTTCAGACCCAGCATGGAGCAGACCAAGGGCCACCAAAGCCAGCGCTGCCCCAGCAGCGCCTAGCAGCACAGGGAGATTTTGGGCGGCAGGAGGATCGCGAATTGTCAGGGAAGGTGGAGGCTTGGGCTGCAGCACTTAACCACAGGAGATGGAGGGCCCCTGTCTGGGCAGGTGAGATGGGTCATATATCTTGAAAGTGAGACCTGAGCCCCGTACAGTGCCTTCAGGAGCATTCCTGGGCTGAGGTCTGATCCTCTCAGGAGCCTTGGAAATGCCAGCACTGGGCTGGGCCAGTCTGTCCTGTTTGGCAGCAAGGAAAACTTGGCCCAGGAGCTCATGTTACTTTTCCACCAGGTTCCCCACAGAGCCTGGCTGGCATGCACTGCACCTTGTCCCAGTTCCCTTAGACCAGAGCCCAGGGAACAACCTCCCTGAGCTGTGCCTCTGTTCCCAACCTTCGCTGTCAAAAGGAGGCTGGATCCAGCATGCATACTCCCACCAGCTGCACCGAGAATAAAGCAGGGGCCCATCAGAAGGGGGCTGGCTGGAGGCTCTTCTCTCTTCACCAGTCTGCTCCTTGCTCCTCTTCTCCTGCCTTCAGCACTGCGGGTCCCTCTTGCCAGAAACTCTCTTCTGCCCAGCCTGAGCCACTTCGGGCATCTCAGACACAGTCATGAGATTAAGTTATTTACCTTCATTTACTCCAGGCTGTGAAGTTAGTAACCTACAGCTATGTTCTTGAGCCTACATGCTACTCTTAAATTTTTTGAATGTATTGCCACCATTTAAAAGTTGGAAAGTATCCAGTGTGGATTTCTAGCTTCTCTTGGAAAACGAGCATGTCTGGGCCAGTGTGGATTTCTAGCTTCTCTTGGAAAACGAGCATGTCTGGGCCCTGTGGCCAAGGGTCAGCTGGTCATGAGGGGCAGTTAGTCCACAGGCCTCTGCATCCCAGCGTCTTCAGCCAGCCTCCCTGGCTTGGTACCCCAAGCAGCAGCCCCAAGGATGCATGTCAGCTTGCAGTCTCTTGCAGACAGCAGAACTGGCCTAATGCAATGGGTCTTTGCTCCCCCGGCCTCCCCACCAGTGTCCAGCAGCCTTGGCGTGTGGTCACTGGGCTGGCTTTCTTCTCTCTTTCCTTTGAAGCCAGGTTGTCTCTCTCCGCTTGCCGAACCCCGTGCACCTCCCTCCACCCAGACCAGCAAGTGCAGTGACTCACACCTCTCCCGACACCTCCCTGGGTCCTTACACCCTGGGTGTGTGGCTGAGTCATCGCCTTCTCGCCAGGATCCAGCCCAGGGGCTGGCCTATGGCGGGTGCTCCGGGAGCAGAGAATGCTTGAGTGAGATGTTGAGAAAGCTATGAGGTCCGCTCCCATCCTCCCCTTGGGGCTTCAGAGGGAGACAGAACCGCCCCCGGCTCTGCTGCCTTGGGGTGGGGAGACATCTTACAGTGACATGCATGGTAGCCGGTGCCCTTCTGCCTTGGGGTGGGGAGATGTCTTACAGTGACATGATGGTAGCCGGTGCCCTTCGAGGGGCATGCAGATCATGCACGGAGATGCCAGACCGGGCGCTTCTTCCAAGTCAGCCTCCCTCCCGCCAGCCTCTCCCAGTCACCGGAGAAAGAGCTGATTCTGAGGAGAAGCCATCTTGGGAAGACTGGGCCAGGGAAGCCCTGTCTCCCAGCACCCCAGGGCCTTGTGTGTGAGGCACTGGGCGGTTGTTGTCCAGTCGCTAAGTCATGTCCTGCTCTTTGCAACCTCACCAACTGTAGCCCACCAGGCCCCTCCTTCCTCCACTATCTCTGGGAGTTTGCTCAAATTCACGTCTATTGAGTCGGTGATGCTATCTAACCATCTCATCCTCTGCTGCCCCCTTCTCCTTTTGCCTTTGATCTTCCCCAGCATCAGGGTCTTTTCCAGTGAGTCAGTTCTTCACATCAGCTGCTGGGAGGGAGGTGTGTGTGTTCCGCGTGGCCTCCCGGTCACTTTGCCCCAACTGTTCCTCACATGCCTTTAGGCCGTTTGTTCCTGGGGGCCCTTTTCTCTTGCTGCTCCTCAGCCTGGAATGTTCTTTCTTACCTCCTGGAGCGCCTGGCTCCTCAGCCTTCCTGCTCCCAGGTGAAACGTGACCAGCTCAGAGAGATCCTCAGAGCTGCTTCTCGCAAGGCCATCTGTCCTGTCGCCCCCGCCCCAGACCCCCGAACTCCAGTTTTTCTCAGTGTCAGCCTCACATGCTTTCCTTCACATGGCATATTCCATGGTTTCTGATGACTTTCTCTTTGGAGGCTTAGTTATTAGCTGGAGGGGGCAGAGAGGTGGTGTCTAGCTGACTTCTGCTCTGTCCCCAGCAGCACACAGTTAGAAGGGGGTGGGTTCTTGGTGAAGCTGGTGCTAGGAGAATGGATGCTTACTTGGCCAGCCCGCTGAGGATGCCGGGCAAGGGCCTGAGCTGAGGGTTAGCAGCAGAGACTAGAGCCTCGGGGGCTGACCAGGCCCCCAGGCACCTGGGGTCCAGTGGGCCTCAGAGCAAAGGCATCAGGCAGGCCTTATCAAATCCCAGCTCACTTTCTTCATTTCTGCATGGCATTGGAAAGGTTGCTTAACCTCTCTCTCAATTCCAGCTTCCTCATCTGTGAAGTGGGTGTACTTTCCAACTCACGGGCTGCAGTCATGTAAGTAGTAAGCCTGAAGTATGTTCGTAGGTAAAGTATGTGGCCTGTCCAGACATAGCACCTGAATAGGCTAAGCACGTAGTAATTTGTTATCCAGTAGTGAGCCTGGAGACAGTGAAAGACAGGACAGACAGCCTGGCCTGCTGCGGGCCATGGGGTCTTGGAGAATCAGACACAATTTGGTGACTGAGCAACAACAAGTGAGCCTGATGTTTAGTTTGTAATGAGGCAGACAGGAAGTAGAAATGTGGCTCTGTGCTCAGGAACAAGATGGGCTTGGATCCCCCCCTTACCCCCACCCCCTTGCTCCCCCAAGGACCCGAAGTGCCCCAGAGGCTTCCCCAGCCAGTGGGGTAGGGCAGAGCCAGCAGAAGTGGGCATTCCTCAGCTGTTAGTTGACTGGTTTGCTGATGGGTTTTATGATTTCATGACTAAAAGGTGCTCTGAAGATTGTCTGGCGTGGGCTTAGGAATTATCTATGGAATGGGGGCCTTGGTCCTCTCTGCTCCATCTCTCGCCATGTATCAGCCCCAAGATAATAAGGATGTTGCTAACTTCTAGTGGGAAAACAACCAGAGGATGGAGAGACTCTGGAGGGTTGGATTAGGTGAGAAACATCCTTGGGGAGTGTCACTGTCCCTGCCCAAACACTGTACCTGATTTAATGCAGTAAATGTCACAGCACACCATGAGGCAGGTGCTTTTACTGACTCCACTTTACAGATGAGGAAACTGAGGGCCAGGGAGGCCAAGATTCCCCAGCTTCAGAGAGCCTGAATTCAGACCCACACCATTGAGCTCAAGGAACCTGCAGTTTCAACCACCCTGAATCCTGCTTGGAGCAACTGTCAACGTGTGTTGATCAAGTTCGTGTGTTGAACCTGGCAGCAGTTTGGGTGGTAAAGTAGAAAGGACATTGGTCCTAGAGTCGGATGGAGCTGTTTGGAATCCCATGTCTTACTGCTATGTGACTTTAGGCAAGTCATTTCACCTCTCTGAGCTTTCATTTTATGGTTAGGACAACAGACATGAAAATACCTTCTTTGCAGGGTTGTTCAGAGGCTAGAACAGGGTAGCAAAGGCCCCTCCCCCACAGCATCCCGCAAGTGTGTGTTTACTCCCTTTCTCCAGGGTTTCCTCCCACCCCGTGCCTTCAGCCCCAGGCACTGGCCCCCATCCAGAGCCTGACCTTGGCCTTGAGATCCAAGAGGGCTTCGGAAATGACTTTGGCTGATCCAGTGGAGGGAGCTGCCCTGATCCGCTTGCAGATCAGGATCTCCGGCCCCCTTGCCAGGCCTTTCATGTTGTTGCTTTATTTCACAAGAGCCCCGGTGTTTGTTTAGCAATGAAGTGGTATTTTTAGAACTTAAAAGTAATTCTGCTCTTCGAGGAATGAGCCTGTGGTTGTAGCCCCAGCTGGAGCCAGGCCTGGACAGCAGGCTTGTGGGCACCCTGCCCTGGCTCACCCACCCCCACCCCCTGCTCCCCTTGGGCCTTTCCTTTGGATGCAGGACACCCTCAGTCTGCCCATCCAGCTTGACTCCTTCCTGCCTGCGGGTCTAGGCCCTGGGAGTACTGGCTAGGGTGCCATGATCCCCACGTCTGGTAGGCTGAGTAATGGCGCCAGAGGTGTCTACATTCTTATCTCTGGAACCTGTGACTATGTTTCCTTGTATGGCAGAAGGAACTTTACAGATGGGGAGAGCATCCTGGATTATCCAGTGGTCTGGGATGTGAAATGCCGAGCTGGATGAAGCACAAGCTGGAATCAAGATAGCCGGGAGAAATATCACTAACCTCAGATATGCAGATGATACCACCCTTCTGACAGAAAGCAAAGAGTAACTAAACAGCATCTTGATGAAGGTGAAAGAAGAAAATGAAAAAGCTGACTTAAAGCTCAACATTAAAAAAACGAAGATCATGGCATTTGGTCCCATCACTTCACGGCAAATAGATGGGGAAACAATGAAAACAGTAAGAGACTTTATTTTCTTGGGCTTCAAAATCACTGCAAGTGGTGACTGTAGCCATGAATTTAAAAGATGCTTGCTCCTTGGAAGAAAAGCTATGACCATTCTAGACAGCATATTAAAAGCAGAGACACTACTTTGCCAACAAAGGCCCGTGTAGTTAAAGCTATGGTTTTTCCAGTAGTCATGTATAGATATGATAGTTGGACCATAAAGAAGGCTGAATGCTGAAGAATTGATGCTTTTGAACTGTGGTGTTGGAGAAGACTGTTGAGAGTCCCTTGGACTGCAAGGAGATCAAACCAGTCCATCCTAAAGGAAATCAACCCTGAATATTCATTGGAAGGCCTGATGCTGAAGTGGAAGCTCCAGTGCTTTGGCCACCTGATGCGAAGAGCCAACTCGATAGAAAAGAACCCAATACTGGGAGAGATTGAAGGCAGAAGAAAAGGGGACAGCAGAGGATGAGACAGTTGGATGGCATCGCTGACTCAATGGACATGAGTTTGAGCAAGTTCCAGGAGATAGTGAAGGACAAGGAAGCCTGGTGTGCGGCAGTCCATGGAGTCGCAAAGAGTTGGACACAACTGAGCGACTGAACAACATCCAGGGTCCTTGTGAGAGAGAGGCAGGAGGGCCAGAGAGATGTGGGGTGATGCCCGAAACAAGTTCAAAATCAGAAAGAGACGTTTACAGGTGCTCCACTGGTGGCCACGAGCATGGAGGAAGGGGCCCCGAGCCAAAGAATGCAGGAGGCTCTAGAAACCTGAAAAGGCAAGGAAGTGGATTCCCCCTGGACCCTCGAGAGGGAGCGCAGCCCTGCCAACACCTTGGTTCTGGTCCCGGAAACCTATTCCAGATGCTGACCTCCAGAATTGCAGGAGAATGGGTTTGTGTTGGTTGAAGCCACTAAGTGTGTGTTCATTTGTTATAGCAGCAATGGGAACCTAATACGCAGCCTGCTCTCCCCTCCCTCATTGGAGCGCCTCACTCCCTGGGTCAACTTCTGTTGGATGCAGCATTTTCTCATGATATTAGTCATCGTTCGAGAAGACCTTGAGAATCCGTCTTTCCCACCAGAGGTCAATTTAGGGTGGGAAGTGGTTTCTTCCTGCGGTTTCCCGATTGTCTAGCAAAGCTGAAATGTTAACCAGTTGTTGTGGTGGGGACTGTTCCCCCTCTTGGCTAAGGCCTCTGGAGGTGGAAGATGACACACCTGGGGCAGGAATCCTCTGCCAAGGTGTGGGAGGAGAAGGGCCCAGTGAAATGGGTCTCAGATGCCCACCGTCCCCACCAAGATGCACCTGGCATGTGTGAGGACCCAGGACATTGAAAGGCAGTCGGAAGAGATTCGGTTGAGTTTGCAGAGAAAGATCTGTGCACATGACCTGCTGACACCGTTGCCCAGCCAGTCGGTGCCTGGAGCCAGCGACTGCAACCACAGAGGCCAGAGCACCTTCTCGTGTCCTGGGGAGGACAGCACAGGGTCAGAGCACCTGCATTAAAGCCCTTGGCCGGTAGCTGTCTGAATGACCTTGGGTGAGTCACTTAACTTTCTGGAACCTGTTTTCCCATTCAAAAAAAAAGAAAAATCACTCTCCCCATCACCTTCTTCATCTGACACATGGAGCACTTACCATGCACCAGGCACTGGATGGGTGTTACTGCATAAAACCTGTGAGTTGACTGGTCTAGTTAGCTTCAGATAGGGGGTAGGGAAGATTGACTGCAGGAGGAGAAGGGGACGACAGAGGATGAGATGGTTGGATGGCATCACTGACTTGATGGACATGAGTTTGAACCAACTCTGGGAGTTGGTGATGGACAGGGAAGCCTGGCGTGCTGCAGTCCGTGGGGTTGCAAAGAGTCAGACACAACTCAGCGACTGAACTGAACCGAAGGGGACAGCAGGCCCTGAGGAGTAAAGGAAGGTACCCAGAGTGTCAGGAAGTGGGCAGAGCCAGGGTTTGGGCCTCGGCCGCCTGGCGCTTGTTGCGCCTGCAGCCTCCTGCCTCGGGGATATTGGGGGTGGTGTGTGCCTCCAGGCTTCTCTGCATGATGCGTGTAGAATGGGAAGCAGCAGTACCATGTGAAAGGAGCACACCGTACCTGTTTTTGGCTTTTGTTTCTATTATCCAGGTTACCAGAGATGCTTGGTTTCAGAGGCTAGGGCAATACCCATTCTAACTTTCGAGAGTCAAAAATGTATTTACTGTTTTGATCTAGTGGTGGCGGTGGTGGTGGTATTCAGTCGCTAAGTTGTGTCCGACTCTTCTGCAACCCCATGAACTGTAGCCTGCCAGGCTCTTCTGTCCATGGGATTTTCCAGGCAGGAATACTGGAGTGAGTTGCCATTTCCTTCTTCAGGGGGTCTTCCTGACCCAGGGATCGAACCCACATCTCCTGCATTGCAGGTGAATTCTTTATTGCTAAGCCACCAGGGAAGCCCTAGTCTATACATACATCGACTCATCCAATTTTGTGCTTTAAATAACATGTGGGTTGTTCACACTATGTCACTTATACTTCAATAAAGCTGTCTTTTAAAAACACAGTAGAAGTTCATCAACGAAACAGAAAATCCGTTGTGTCCAGGGGGTTAGGCCAAGTGGGGACCACCCAAAGGTGGCCCCGTTTTGGGGGTGGTTTTCAGGCAGTGTCCTCCGCCCTCAATTTCTAGCATAAAGGGGGCTGTGGAAATGGAGGATGTCCTTTGTTTTGGGGGTTGCCTGAGTGTCGCAGCGTTGGCCTCTCCTAGCCACTCAACTCAGGATCAGCATACACACACACACACCCTCAGCAGTCAGATCACATTCCTACAGGTGTGTTTTACATAAAACACACCCGCCTGCTGCACGGGCTCTGTTACATGGAAGCAGGTGTTCACCTCCTGCACCCAGATGTGACCCTTGGTGTCCCCTCACCTGGTCTGCTCCAGGGGCTGCCCCTTAATTTCCCTGGCTTACACTTTGGCTGGTGGCATCAGCTTAAGGACAACAAGGCTGGGCCTCCAGCCCTGCTGGGGGAGGAGTGAAGGAAACCCACCTTCTCTCCTTTAAAGGACCTTTCCTCTGAGGCTCTTGTGTTCTAGGCACTGTGGGAGGTGCTGGAAAGACCTGGGTCAGAGACCCAGCTCAGTGAGTGGACAGGCCTGGGGACAATGAAGTTTAGCTCCATTTGTTTTGAGAATTTGATAAACTAACATGCATGAATGCCCCTGACACAGGGGTGGGCATTTAGTAGGCATCTGATAATTTTGTTCACCATCTTCAAGAAGATGAGACTGAGCTTCTTCAAAGTTGGTCTCTGGGGAAACTAAGTGTGAGGTCAGAGATGCTTTGAGCATCACCGTTTGGCATCCAGCCCCTTAGATCTCGTGCCTCCATTTCTGCATCTATGAAATGGATGTCATAATAGTACCTACCAGCCTAAGTGGCTGTGAGGATTAACTGAAACAACACTGGGTGCCTGGCACTTAAAACGCGCTCATCAGGGACATTAACTAGGCATATGGATCCAGTTTTCATTATTGCTGTTATTCTTCTGAGCTGGGACAGTCCAGGTGGATACGTCAAGATCACTCCCTTGAGACCTTACATACGTTGAGGAGGAGAATGCGCAAGCCAGACCCAGCCTGGCAGATGCGAGGACCACAGCCAGCCCTCGTCCCAGAGTGTGGGAGGTTTCAGCCACAAAGACACACTAAGAGTTTTACAGGTGCACTTTATTTAAAATCATCATTGGGGAAAAGGCATGTTTTGTTTTGTTTTTTTTGTTTTAAGATTTTTTAAATGTGAACCGTTTAAAAACCTTTATTGAATTTGTAACAATATTACTTCTGTTTTATTTATTTATTTTTTGACCTGGAGGCATGTGGGGTCTTAGTTCCCTGACTAGGGACTGAGCCGTCCCCTCCCACCCCCAACTCCCACATTGGAAGGCTTAACCACTGGACTGCCAGAGAAGTCCCTGAAAAGACATGTTTTAAATCTCCCCTGCAGATTTTGCTTTTGCACGTTGCTGGGCATGGACCCAGCCCCTATGTGTCCAGTCAACCAGATTCTAAACAATAACCAGTGTTTGCAGTGCAAGAACAGTGGGCAGGTGCCATCTGTCGGAGTTCTGCCCACTCCTTCTGCCCTAACTCTTCCCCCCTTTCCTTGTCCCCCAGGTAGTCTGTCTGCCCACCCCTTCCCGTTTCTTTCTGAGTTTACACTTAACCTGAAGAGGATTGGTGTTTGCACCACAGCAGGCAGGCAGGCAGGCAGGCAGCCATTCGCCCACTGTTTGGTCCCTTCTCTGGTGGACAGACGTCCCAGGGGACCCAGTGGCAATTGCATTTTTCATTTTCCCCATGGTTTGCCACATGGCTGGACTCTGGTGGATATCCAGGCAGGCAGATCTTGCGGTGGCTGGACGAACTGGGGGTCTGAACTTGGAGCCCTGGGCCGGTGAGCTGTGATCAGGGACAGATGGCACTGCTATGGCACTTGGGGTGCTGTGGGGTTCTGCCACCCTTACCTGCTAGGCAGCCGGGCATCCTCTTCTTGGGTTAAAAAGCAATAGTCAAACACATCAGAGTTTACTAAACACTTTCATCCAGCATCTTGTTTAAATGAAAGAAGATTCCCAAATAGGACAGGGGGCTCAGGCCTCTGGGCTGTGGGAGGTTTGAGCTGGCTCTTTGTTGGGCTAAGGGAAGGAAAGAGCCCTTGGTCCCCTGCTGAGGTTTGCAGGTGCCTCTTGTGTAGAAGCTGGTTGCTCAGTGCTGACTGGATTGGACTGACTGTGGGCAAGAAAAATCTGGCCAAGGTGGGTCCTGACTGCCAGCAGATTCGGCTATGTGTGTGATTCCTTGCAGAAGGGTAGGGCCTTGCCTTTTCTTTTTCCCTGCCATATCTCCTCCAATCCCCTAGGTGTCATTGTAGAGTCGAGTAGGTCTGCTAAAGAGGGAGGGCAATGATGACCATTCACTCATTCATTCCACAAATACTAATTGAGCATCTACTCTGTACCAGCCCTGTTCTAGATGTTGAGGATACAGCAGTTAATAAAAGAGACAAAAATCCCTGCCCCTGCAGAGACAACATTCCAGTAAAGTACAAGGTGTGATGAGTAAAGTATATGGTATGGTAGTTGGCATTCAGTTCTAAGGAGGAAAGGCAGTGAAGGAGGGTGGGAAGTAGCAGGGATTACAGTTCTAGAAACTTCCAGGGAAGTGATGTTGACACTAATAAGAACAACAATAGCTGTATTTGCTCAGTGCCTTCGAGAAGCCAAGCCCCTGCAAGGAACTCGCACGCATGTAGCCTTGATAACAGCCCTGAGAGTTACCTGGGAGGCTGAGCAGGTCATGGGTGTGGAGCCTGGGTGTCACAGTCCTGGAGTGAACCCAGGCATGCTACCCAGCATCACTCTGTG
Source organism: Nanger dama (assembly GCA_917880005.1). Classification (NCBI taxonomy): domain Eukaryota; kingdom Metazoa; phylum Chordata; class Mammalia; order Artiodactyla; family Bovidae; genus Nanger; species Nanger dama. Next base: position 19,935,449 of record CAKJTW010000013.1, on the reverse strand, counting down.
GGCAGCACCAGGGTCCCCTGATTATAAAGGAGATGGGCAGTCACCCCTTCCTCTAGGAATTGCTGTGAGACTTAAATGAGTTAATATGTGCAAATGCTCACAACTCATAGTACAAGACCATACATGGTAACTACTTCTAATTAGTATAATTATCCCTTTTACTGTGGAGAAAATTCTCATAGTGAATGGTAGAGTTAGGACTTGAACCCAGAGCTGGCACTCCAAATCCAGTGGATTTTTTTTTTTTTTTTTTCGCTGCACTGGGGTTTAGTTGCAGCCTGCAAACCCTTATTAATTGTTGTGGCATGTGGGAACTAGTTCCCTGTGCCTGTGTGTGCTCAGTCTTGTCCCACTGTTTCAACTCTGTGGACTGTAGCCCACCAGACTCCTCTGTCCATGAAGTTTTTCAGGCAGGAATACTGGAGTGGGTAGCCATCTTCTACTCCAGGGATCAAATCCACGTCTCTTGTATCTCTTGCACTGACAGGTGGGTTCTTTTCCGCTGCACCCCTGGATCAAACCCAGGCCCTCTGTACTGGGGAGCGCAGAATCTTAGCAGCTGAACTACCAGGGAAGTTCCCAATGGATCTCTTTCTTTTTGGCTGTGACGTGCAGCATGTGGGATCTTAGCTACCCAACCAGGAACCAAACCCATGCTTTCCCCATATTGGGAGTGCAGAATCTTAACCACCAGACCACCAGGAAAGTCTCCAGTGGATATTTTTTCCAAGAGCTAGGAATTTAATGTTCTAGCAACACTATGAGGCCTAGACATCAGGGTCCCAATTTGTAGATGAGAACATCAAGGCACAGAGCACTCTGCTGGGAAATAGGGAAGATATGCTTTTGAGCCTAGGGCTTTCTCTGGGACATGGCTGCTGTGCAGGCCACCCATCAGTGTCTGGACTGGAGGGAGAAGGAGGGAGGTCCTGGAGGAGTTGGGGGACTTCCTCCCTTCTCCTGTTCCCCTGGACTTCTGCTCTGACAGGCAGGTACCCAGCCCACCCGGCTGCCTTCATAGCAGATGTTTAAGCAGCCCGGAAAGTGGATAATTCCAAAGCAGAGGAGGTTGTTTGGGAACAGAGCTCGCTGGTTTCTTGCACGTTACAGCGTGCTAACAAATCTGATTGCTGCACCCGTTAAACGCCTCAGCTTCGATTTGCATAAGAAGTTTTTTCTCCCAATGGATTATCAGTTCATGGCATCACCGTGTGCAAAAGGTTCGGGTGCCCCTTGGCGGCACAGGATGGAACCAGTGCCCGGCCTTGGTGCAGAGGTGATGCCCTGTGAGCCAACCGAGCCCCTCCTACCACAGTCTGGAGCAAAAGAATCGCCTCCTCTCTCTCTTTAATAAAGTAACTGTTTTGCCCATGAGGCATAATGAGGACCTGGAAGCTTTGTCTATCTTCAACTGAGGCTTGTGGAAGCAGAGGGCTGCTTTTCCTGGGAGCTCAGCCCGAAGCTCATTACCATAAGCTGAGCACCCAGGCCCAACCTCACCCATCCAGGCTTCATCATCCGAGTCTGGGACCTGGGTTGTGATTCTGGACCCTGGGCTGCCAACATGAAGGAGAAGGCTTTTCCAAGCTGATGCATAGTAGCCTGATCTTCCAGGGTTATGTAGGCCCTGGACAATACAGGCCTCAGACAAGCCTAAGAGTAGGAGAGCTTGGCTCTCACTAGCTGAGAAATCAAAGACAAGTCATTTAACCCCTCCCAGCTTTGGCCATAAAATGGGAGCACTGGTCCTCACTGTTATTCAATCACTAAGTCTTGCCCAACTATTTGCGACTCCATGGACTGCAGCACGCCAGGCTTCCCTATCCATCACCAACTCCCGGAGCTTGCTCAAATTCATGTCTGTCAAGTCAGTGATGCCATTCAACCATCTCATCCTCTGTTGCCCTCTTCTCCTCTGCCTTCAATCTTTCCCAGTATCAGGATCTTTTCCAGTGCTCTTTGCATCAGGTGGCCAACGTTTTGGAACTTCAGCTTCAGCATCAGTCCTTCCAGTGAATATTCAAGACTGATTTCCTTTACGATTGACTGGTTTGATCTTCTTGCTGTCCAGGGGATTCTCAAGAGTCTTCTCCAGCCCCACAGTTCCTCACTGAGCTGTGTGCAGATGAGTGAGATCTTGATGAGGAGTGATAATGCTCCATTGTGTTTGTAGAGCACCTTTCTGTTTGCAGAACACTTCACAGAAGTCATTTCATGTGAGAAATCACCCCATGGAGAAGGCGTAATTAAAGATCAGAGGTGATGTGACCTGCCCATGGTGTCACAGAGCCTCTAGCTTTGGTGTCCAGCTCTAAATCTAAGGCTCTCTCTGCTTTGCCCCACCTGCCTTCCAAGTTCAAGGTCTATAATCCTGAGAGTCAGCCCAGGTCCTCAGTGGTTCCTGTGGGTCCCCAGGAGCCCTGGGCAGGGAGAGCAGAGTTGCAGTGGTGGCTGGGGACCCGGAGGGGGTAGTGCCAAGGCCCCACCCCCACTGGGCCTCCTCATCACTTTGTGCCGTTTGTTGGGGCTGTTACTAGCTCACTTCCTGTTATTCCCCCCAGACAATCAGCCAGGAAATTCTTCATTTATGTTTCCTTAAGAGGTCAAATGCTTTTCTCTGTGCAGAAATAAATAAATCCTGCTTGCTGAGTTGGCAGTTTTTCACAACAGACTGCAGAAGACGCCCTGCGTTAACCCACAGCCCCCTGCAGTGCAGCCCTAGGCAGCCCCACTTAGGGGCCTGAGGGCATCAAGGAACCTCTGACGGCACAGGTGGGATCCTGGGTACATTTGCAAAGTCAGGGATGATTTTACTTTTTTGTTTGGTTTGGTTTTTCTTGCCGCACAGCATGGCATACAGGATCTTCCCCAAGCAGGACCAGAGATTGAACCCATGCGCCCTGCAGTGGGGGCGCATAGTCCTAACCACTGCCACCGATCCGAGGCAACGATTTGAACCAGGACTGGAGCCCGGGCAGTGGGAAAGAGACCATGGCTGCTGACAGGAGCAACAGTGGCTTTTCCTCCCGTGGCCAGAATTCTGATGGAAATGGGCAAGGGTAGCATCGTGATGTCATGATCCCCCAGAAGCCATCTCGGCTCAGCAGAGCATACAGGAAGTTGAAAAGAAGCCTGCCTGGGACCAGACAGAACCCGAGCCACAGCTCCTGGGCGCCTCTGAACAGACGGCAGCCCTTGCTCGGTCTCGGGTGATGTGTGCTCTACGCACACCCAGAGAGCCAAGGTCATGTTAAGCCCACAGCAGTTTAGAGGAGGTTTGAGTGAGGCTTCTCAGAGCACTTCTACAGGTGGGGCAGCTGCCAGCCTTACACAGCAGAGGAAAGCCTGCAGAGCCCAGCTTTTCTTTCTGGTCACGCCACACAGTATATAGGATCTTAGTTCCCAGACCAGGGATCGAGCCCATGCCCCTGTGCTGGGAGCACAGAGTCCTAACATTGGGCCGCCAGGGAAGTGTCCCGGAGCCAAACTTTATGAAGCACCTAAGTCTGAGACACTCGACAGAGGCAAAAGCTGTCTGTCCTCTGTTAGCTTTGCTGGCATTTTTCTTTCTTATGGACAGCCTCAGTTATATACAGAAGTCAATAAAATAGTGTAACAAATCCTGGGAACCCTGACCTGACCTCACACCCTTCACCTGTGGTCAACTCCGCCCCATCCTTATCCACTTCCTCCTCCCTGAATTATTGTGAAGAAAATCCCAGCTACATGATGCTTTCTATAGATACTTCATTGGAAAAGTGAAGTGAAAGTGTTAGTTGCTCAGTCATGTCTGACTCCTGTGGCCCCATTGCACTCTCGCCTGCCAGGCCCCTCTGTCCATGGGATTCTCCAGGCAAGAATACTGGAGTGGGATCCCTTCTCCGGGAGATCCTCCCAACCCAGGGACTGAACCCGTGGCTCAGACAATAAAGAAATACTTCAGTATAATCACTATAAAAGAGAAGGAATCTTAAAAAAAAAAAAAAACACTAAACTTATCACACCTAAAATAATGAGGCATCCAGTCATGATTCAGATTTCCAGTGGACTCATAGATTCGTGTTTTAAACCTTGTTTGTTGGAATGAGGATCCAAGTACAATGGACACAGGGCAATTAGTTGGATTTCTTTTACTATTTATTTATCTGACTCTGGATCTCAGCTGTGGCAGGCATCCGGATTGCATGGGCCTCAGTAGCTGTGTCACCTGGGTTCTCTAATTGTGATGTGTGGGCTCAATAGCTCCGCAGCATGTGAGATTTTAGTTCACCAACCAGGGATCAAACCCACGGCTCCTGCATTGCAGGGCAGATTCTTAACCACTGGACCACGCGGGAAGTCCCTAGTTGGAATGGTTTTTTAATCTAAATATTCCTCTTGCTTTTTTTTGTGTTCTTGCTAGCTATTTGTTGAAGGGGCCGTGTCGTTTGTCTGGTAGGTCTCCTGCAGTCCTGGGTTTGCTAATTGCATCCCCATGGTATGTCCGCCATGCCCTTCTGCCCTTCGAAATTCCTGTAAGTTGGTAGTTCATCTAGAGACTTGGAAGTTCCAATACTTTGGCCACCTGATGAGAAGAACTGACTCATTGGAAAAGAGCCTGATGCTGGGAAAGATTGAAGGCAGGAGGAGAAGGGGATGATAGAGGATGAGATGGCTGGATGACGTCACCAACTCGATGGACATGAGTTTGAGCAAGCTCAGGGAGTTGGTGATGGACAGGGAAGCCTGGCGTGCTGCAGTCCATGGGGTCTCAAAGAGTCAGATGTGACTGAACTGAACTGGAGACTTGATCATTTTCCTGACTCATATTTTGCAAGACTCCTTCAAAGAAGATTTTGGGTCCTTCCCATCAGGAGGCACAAGCTGTCTGATTGTCCCTGTTTTGTGATGTTGGCCGCCCAGCATGAGTCCAGACATTCAGCAGAAGGATGGTGTTCTTGTCTGTCACCCCATCTTCGTGTATTAGCTGGGATCCTTTATAAAGAGACTCCCCACCATTTATCATCTGGTTACCCACTGGCACAGTTGATATAGGAAATGCAGGATAAAAGCTTGACTGTTTTCCCATTATTTACCAGTTTTCAGAATAATGACTTAGCGCCTTGACTTTCATCACTGTGCTTTAAAAGCTTAGATCATCCGATAATGGTTCAAGCAATATATTTATTAAGAATTCCATGGTTAGCGGGGCCAGTCAGGACCCAACTGTTCAGAAAATTGTTTAAAAAATGGTATGTCCACCGAGGTAGCCAGGGGCATTGCACAAATGTAGTAGATATTGGCGTCTTAGTGGACAGAGCACGCCTCCCAGCCTAGAGCCAGAGAGGAGGTTCATTCCCACTTTGCTGATGAGAGGACTGAGTCCTGGAGATTGGCCCCTGTCCTGTTGATGAGGCCAGTTACTGTCAGAGCCCAGGTGCTGTGCACAACACAAGACACAGAGGAAGCGGTTAGATGTTCACCTTATCTCTAGAATCCAGGCCTCCGGATGAGGCTTGCATAAACTCTCCTCCCTTGTTACAAAATGCCCTGAGTTCTGGCAAGGGCTCAGCTCTATGGGCGCTGATTGCCAGCTACTAAGACATGCAGCCTCAGGAGGTGGTTGGTTGCATTATTGTAGGACCATCTGATTTTGAGGGGAGGCCTGAGAAGCCTTTCCAGAGATCATGATCTTTCTGATATAGCCCTTCTTCTCCCTCATCCTCATATCCCCATCACCTTTATTGTCTCCTCCCTGCCTCGGGTTATTATCCGAGACTTTAGTATCTCTCTGTCTGTGCTAGTGTGGTGCCAGGGTTAAGGAAGGAAATAAGGGTTTTCCAGAACAAGTGAATGAACAGGCAAAAAAAAAAAAAAAGACACAACCCTCATAATTTGTATTTAGACCTTTTGTTCTGACTTTGCCATAAACCCTTCAAAGGCATGTATTCTTGTCTTCTGCCAGCCCAGCACTGGGCACACAGGGGCAAGGATATGAGAAAGGATCACTTGGCATCCTTAAACCCAGAAGGGGAGGGGCAGCAGGAAGGTTCGTGGTAGACACAGTCAGTCTAGTGCCTGTAGCTCCTCCCAGAAATCTCAGGGTGCCGGGAACTTTGCAAAGCCTTTCCATTCATCCCCCTGCCTCAGATCAGATCTGTTCTCAGCCACCACTAGTAACGATGGCAGCTAACACTCTGAGCACTGTCTCTGAGTATCCTGTGAAGTAGGTATTTTCACCATCCCCATTTTACAGGTGAGCAAACAAGGACACAAAGAAACAATGAGACTCACGCAAAGTCACCCAGCTGGCCAAGTAGAGTGGCTGGGACTTGGATGTAAGTGGCCAGAGTCCTGCTCTTACCAACTACTGCAGCTGCTTACTGGTAGAGAAAGAGGATCCGCAAGGATCCCTGCCTGCAGTGTTAGAAAATCTGTCCTAAATAGACCCAGTTGTGCCCAAGTCTCTTCCATTGCAGTGATGAGAGACAGGAGGCTGTCGGCACCTTGCCTCTGGGTTGATGGAACCTCTACATTCAGAGACAAAGGTTGTCACCTCTCCATCTTTTCCCCCAAAGCTAGCAAGTCACCAGCACAGGGCACAGCACAGGGATCTGGATGTAAGAAGTACCACACATGGGTGCAAACCCTCTTGAAAACCTCTGAGCTTCCCCTCCAGAGGTCCCTTCTGCACCAAGAAAAAGGAAAAAAAAAAAAAGATAGGGGGTGGAGACAGGCAAGGAGAAGGGGACGACAGAGGACAAGATGGTTGGATGGCATCACCGACTCAATGGACATGAGTTTGAACAAACTCCAGAAGATGGTGAAGGACAGGGCAGCCTGGCGTGCTGCAGTCCATGGAATAGCAAAGAATCGGACACAACTGAGCAGCTGAACAACAGCAAGCCCAAGGCACCAGGTGGTCTCTGAGCAAGCTATGGCTAGAGCATTCAGCCAGCCTCTCCCCTGGGGGCACCTCTTCCCAACTCCCAGTCTAGCAAAGCTCATGCAATGCTGAACCGAGCACAGTTCCCCAGACACCCCAGGTCCCCACACACATCCAGGGATTTGCGAACACCACCCTCCCTCCTGTAGCTCTTTTGCCTTCCTGTCCCTCTACACCCTGTGCTCACCTCCACTGTGGCCCCTTTTAAATGCTTCCACAAATACGTATTGTGCACCTTCTATGTCTCAGATCCTCATCTTAATGCTGTGGGCACAGCAGGGGGGAAAATAAGCAAAATCCCCACCCATGCTAATTAGAGGGGGACCTAGACAATAAACAGGTAAATGCAAAAGATTTATGATGTCAGAAGAGAAAAGAGCTTTAGGGGGAAAGTGTGCAAGGAAAATAGTCAGTGCTAGGAGGCCTGGTGACGCTTCAGTTTTAGAGATGAGGTGACAGTAAAGGCCTCTTCAATAAGGTGATAGTGAAGGTTCCTTCCAAACGTGAAGGAAGCAGGGAATGAAGCACCATGTGTTTGGGGTTGGGGTGGGGTGTTTTAGGCAATGTAGATGATAAGTGCAAAGGCCCTGTGGTACATTAGAGAAACACTTATTTTTGTTTAGAAATTTTTTTCTTGCCTTTTTGTCTATTTCCTCTGCTTCTGGGTCTCACACATACAACACAATAGATGTAAATACTATCGTACATCTCGGGGAACACAGGAAGGATGCTCAAGGGAGCCAATGGCTAAGAGCCTCAGGAAACTGGAGTTCATTCCTGGGGAGCCTTCTGTACAGGGAAACACCGGGCTGGACTCATACGCTGAGCAGGAACTAGGATCCACTCTTGAGTCCAAGAAAACAGTTACAATTTTACCCTTGGTCCTTCTGTATATGTTCAGAATTCTTCAGACTACTTCTACCCTGATAGTCCCAGAGTCAACCACACCCAGGGGATTCTGCAGGGAGAGAATTTGCCTACAGGGTCAGAAGTCTGTGATTTGAATCCAGCCCATCTGATTTATAAGCAGATGACTCTGACCTTGCTCAGTTTCCCAATCTGTGAAATGAGACTGCAGTTCTCGCCCGCCCTCCTCACTGTGTGTTTGTCAGAAGCACTAGCGTAGTGTTTGTGAAGCACGGTGCCCCAGAGTAGAGCTTAGGTACGGCTATTGCTGCTGCTATGGCTGTTGTTGTTTTTTAATAATTCTATCGCCTGTCTCAATGTCAAACCATCTCCAGACCAAGTCTCTAGTCAACCAGTTGAATTCTGCTGGATTAAATTTTCATGGCAGGGCATCTCCAGCACCCAGGGGAGAGCCCCAGAAATTCAGCTCTGTGCTTCTTGGAGTGGAGGGCACATGCTGGCTCACATGGAACCCTGGGCATTTGTCACTGTCAGGAAATCAGTTTATTATTTTTGGCTGTGCTAGGTCTTTGTTGCTGTGCACAGGCTTTCTCTGTTGTGGCGAGCAGGGGGCTATTCTCTAGTTGCGGTGCATGGCTCCAGAGCGAGGTCTCAGTAACTGTGGCACACAGGCTTAATTGCTCCGTGGCATATGGAATCTTCCCGGACCAGGGATTGAACCCATGTCCCCTGCTTTGGCAGGCGAGTTCATAACCACTGAGCTACCAGGGAAGTCCGATTATTTTAAAGCAGGTTTTGCAGATAAACTTAGTGTTCCAGGGGAGACCCCTGTGTCACCCTACTAAACCATTCACCTATGCCTGCCTCTGGGATGTGGTCATTAGAGTTGAAACTGGATAGTTCTAGGTGTAGTGACTTCTCCATCCAAGGAGGCATGCAAATTTTTACATATACTAACTCATCTGATCTTTATAGTTCACAAGGTCCTTGTGAAATCTTTAGGATCTTTAAGGTCTTTCCCTTCTGACCCCCGTGCCTTTTCCCCAACCTGCTAACTCCCTTTGTCACCCTGCTCTTGTGGACAACTCTTTGAGCTTTTTTTTTTCAGTAAGGCTAAGTCCCTCAGAGATGTCTTAAGTGTGTACACCTGCTCACACATATAATTTGACATATGAGAGTTTAGCAGTCCTGAATGTATATTTAGTGACAGGCTTGGCTAATATTTCATCTAATTACATTCATTAACATCGAAATGTATAATCATTAATATATCTGGCACAGTGATCTAAATATTTTATAGAGGTCTTAATTACAGTAGACTTGCAGTCTTGCCATAAAACTCATGCGCCCCCACCAATTGAAGGGGTGGTGTCAGGTAGCTCGGGGCCCCTGGCAGAGGAGGCAGCAGGAACTTGCCTTTAGCAGGGGTGGGGAGGGGGCAGAGATGGTTGGGGTCTCCCTCTTCTGGCCACACCCAGAAGCAAGGCAGACAGTTGGAGAAGACAAGGAAATTGGTTCTTGTGATTTTTGCTGCCATGTCTCTGTTAACTGAAGTCACCATCCTCCTAGAAAGGGAGAGGAAAATCGAAGATACGAGAACAAAATTAAAAATGATAATTATTCCTACCGAGACTTTAGGAGGTCGATAAAAACGTGCTTTTCTTCCTCTGCCAAGTTAGGGAGTATTTTCATAGAGTATTTAAGAGTATTTTCTGACCTGATGAAGGTCAGAATGCGAGTTTTGTGGCCACAAAAGCTGATCTCTGAATGAGGCTCAGGTCTGCGGCCATGGGAGCTGAGTAACCCTTTGTGTCAGAGTAGACCAACATGCTCACCCAAATGGCACAGCTGGACACCAGTCCCCCGGCAAGCCGTCCCTTCATAGTCACAGCGATCTTCACACCTTTGAAACCCTCCATGGATTAAAAATCTCATCTCCAGGCACTGCTTGGACTGTGAGGTTGGCAGGTTTTATTGTGCCCATTGCACAAAGGAGAACGCCAAGTCTCAGATCCCCTGGCTTCCCAAAGGCACATGGCCAGCAGGAGGCAGAGCATCGCCTGAATCCTCGATGTCCTGCTGGGACCCCCACCTGGACTGTGGCCTGTGTTTCCCCAGCAGCTGTCCTGAGACTCTGAGGTGACACAGAAGGTTCCCTAGGAAGTCTTGGGTCCTGCAGGGTGTTGGGATCTCCTGAGATGGGACCACCAAGCACCCCTCCTCCCCACGCCCACAGCTGGCTGGCATCAGCCCCAGCCATGCTGCAGCTGCCCCTGCCCATCTGGACAAAGTCAAGAGGAAGAGCTCAGACCCAGAGTCCCTGGCTGGACCCTTTGTCCACCACTTGCCTATATCTTTGCCTGTTTCCTTGCTTGTGCACCAGGGGTCATGAAAGTAACTCACAGGATTGTTGCAAAAAAAATGTATTGAAAACTTAGAACGTGTTTTAACCCAACCCGGGTCCACATAGTCAAAGCTATAGTTTTTCCAGTAGTCGTGTACGGATATGAGAGCTGGACCATAAAGAAGGCTAAGCGCTGAAGAGTTGATGCCTCTGCGTTGCGTGGTGTTGGTTGGAGAAAACTCTTGAGAGTCCCTTGGGCTGCAAGGAGATCAAACCAGTCAATCCTAAAGGAAATCAGTCCTGAATACTCATTGAAACGACTGATGCTGAAGCTGAAGCTCTGATACTTTGGCCATCTGAGGCAAAGAGCTGACTCATTGGAAAAGACCCTGATGTTAGGAAAGACTGAAGGCAAAAGGAGAAGAGGGAGGCAGAGGGAGATGGTTGGATGGCATCACCGACTCAATGGACATGACTCTGAGCATGGTCTGGGAGATGGTGAAGGACAGGGAAACCTGGCGTGCTGCAGTCCATGGGGTCGCAGAGTTGGACACGAGTGAGCAGCACAGTCCTCCTCCTCCTCTTTATGATCATCATTGGTGCTGGGGAAGCCCACACAGACTCATTCCTCAAGCTCTGTCTGTGCCTCTTTGTGGAAACTTTGTTCTTTCACTCTCACCACAGTCACACCAGGAAGTTGTCATGGATTTTCCAGGCCATTTCCTTCTCCGGGAGATCTTCCCAACCCAGGGATTGAACCTAGGTCTCTCGCATCGTAGGCAGACACTTTACCTTCTGAGCCACCAGGGAAGTCTCTCTTTTTTATTTATTCATTTGGCTGTGCCGGGTCTTAGTTGTGGCATGCAGGATCTTCCATCTTTGTTGCAGCATGTGGGATCTAGTTCCCTGACCTCCTGGGGAGGTCAAACTTGGGCCCCCTGCATCACAACTGTGAAGTCTTAGCCATTGGACCACAAGGAAAGCCCCAGAAGGTGTCCTCTTTGCCTGTGCAGGAAGGACCAGGACTTTGAATCCAGGACCAACCCCAAGTTCATGTTCCTTCTCCAGCCACAGAAGTCCTGCAGGATTGAGTAGGGCACACCTTGCCCACACCTGGAACTGCCCTACCTCATTACCGACTCACAGTGTGCCCCTGACATCAGGAGGGCTGCCTCCACACTGAATGTAAGAGCTGGTGTTTACTCTCCCTGTACTCAGCGACACTCTGAGCCCATTGCATATACGAAACTAGTCCTATGAGGTGGAGGCTGTTTCAAAGAATCCACCTGCCAATGCAGGAGACATAAGAGATGCGGGTTCAGTCCCTGGATCAAGAAGATCCCTCAGAGGAGGGAATGGTGCCCTGCTCCAGTATTCTTGCCTGAAAAATTCCGTGGAGAGAGGGGCCTGGCAGGCTGCAGTCCATTGGGTTGCAAAGAATCGGACGTGACTGAGCATCTGAGCAAGCAAGCATTCAAGTATGACTTTCCTGCAGAACAGCGCAAGGCTTGGTTCACTGCTTGGTGCATCGTCACAGACTGAACCGCCCTGTCTCACCAGCACCCGGATCTAGAAGTAGAACATTATGAACTTCCTGAAAGCTCTCCTGGGTCCCCTTCCTGTCACTGTCCCCTCTGTAGAGAGCTTCTTCCTGATTTCTCACCGTGTGGATTAATCCCACCCTTTTGAAGTGCCGTTAAGGGAGTGGTACAGAACAGTACATGCTTTTGTATCTGGCTTCTCTGGCTCGGCGTTCTTCGCAGCGGCTCATTCATATTGTTCACTCTTTCTCCTTAGATGGAGTTGTGCCCTGCGACGGGACCGTGGTGGGCTGACCCTCCTGCTCCAGGGTTGCCCGGGCAGTTTGCAGCCTAGAGCTTCCAGTTAGTGTAACTTTCCTTGCAGGTCCCTTGGTGAACATGGATGTGTGTTTATCGGGCAGGCATGGGCAGTAGGAACTGTTGATTCCTCTTTTACAATGTGAAAATATGGGATCTGTGACTGCCTCCAGGTCACACCTCTCCTGAGGGGCCAAACTGGCTTTGAACCCAGACAGTTTAGCTCCAGGATCTGCTTTCTGTGGCTGCTCTCCTGCTGGGACTCTGCTGGAGAGAGGGCATGGCGAGACCAGTCCCCAAATCACTCAGTACCCAGGGGAACTTCCTAAAGGTTCTAGAGGGCCTGATGGACCACCTTGAGAGTATGACACCAAAGCCCAGAGAGGGTGTGTGAGTTCCCAAGGCCACACAGCATACTGGCTTGCGCCCCCATGGCCTGACTTCCGGGCATTCCCTGCCTCCTCTCAGGGCCCAGCCAACACCATGGTCTCATCTGAAATGACCTCACACACTAACATGAGCCTGAATAATAGTTTACACTGTGTGGAGCATGGAGCCTGGGGGCCAATGCTGTGTTTCCAGAAATCTCCGCCCCCGGAGTCTAGGGAATGTCACAGTTCCGGGCCCATCCCCTGCCACTATTTTTAGTGGTGATCTGGAGGAAGGAGGACTTTCCTGGACTTGCCTTCAGAATCTGGAAAACAAACACCACCCCCTCCCCACCCTCACCCTCCCAGTTCCCCTGGCAGGAAGTGGGAGCCCGGATTCCCGGGCCTGCCACTCACCCTCCATGCTTCTGGATGAGCTCTGAGCTCTTCAGAGCTGAGGGACGGGCAGCAGCAACAGTGTGCCCCTGCCCTCTGGTAGGACCTCAGACAGCCTGAGTCAGGTCCCCTCTGCCCCCCACAGTATCTCTTCTTATTACACTGTGTCTGCAGGTATCTGATCCCCTCCTGAGGGCTGACCTTGCCCTCCATCTCAAGTTTTTCCCAGGGCCCCAGGACTTCCGTGATGGTCCAGTTGTTAAGAATCCGCTTCCCAATGCACGGGGTGAGGGTTCAATCTCTCATTAGGGAATTAAGTTTCCACATGCTGTGGGTGCAAAAAAAATTGGTTTTTAAGAATAAATTTTTTTCCCCAGGTGCACTTTCCTGGTCGTCCAGTGGTTAGGACTCCACACTTTCATTGCGGGAGGCATGGGTTCAATCCCTGGTCGGAGAACTAAGCCACACGGCAGAAAAAAATTAAGTTTTTCCCGTTGGGGGCCCTGGGCATCTCTACCTGAGACAGACACTCTCCAGGCGGCTTCTCCTCTCATCACCCCTCTGCCCAGGCTCCCAGACAGCCTTCCACCTCGTGCCCTTGCTTCCTCTGCTCAGACTTCCCCAAGAGGGCTCCCCTTCCCTCCCAAGACCGCTTGGTCCCCTTAGATGGTGATGACTGTTAGAATGGTATTAAAATACAAGCCAGCAAGCACTGTCAGACATAGTTAGAGCTTTTACTTTGCTTTAATGCTCACCCCAGTAGAATGAGATAGAAGCTGTTATCCTTCTTTACGCATGAGGAAAAGACATAGATTGGTTAAGAAATGTACCAGAGTCACAGCTCATGAATGGTGGAGCTGGGCTTAGGACCCAAATCTCTGTCTACAGAGCTTGGTTCCTCAGCCATGCCTGGACCCAGTGTCCTGTGTTACCTCTTCTGTGGACACCTGCTCAGATGAGCATTCCAGCCCCCATGCAAGGCTCACAGGCATGGTTGGGTAATATGATTAATTGCCAGTATTGAAAATAAGATATTTCAAACAAAAACTGTGACAATCTAGAATATGGAATTTTCTAGAAGAGTCAGCAGGTATGGTAACCCTGGGCCCCATTCAGTCATGGAACAGCTGCCCTTCCAGGTGGGATATGCATTTTAGGTCCCCAGCTGCCCTTCTTTTCTTACCATGATCCCTGGCAGGCCCTGTGGTTGTTGAATGTTCCAGCATGGGTGAGGTGTCCTGTCTTGAGCCCCTAAGCTGGAGAATCAGGGAAGGAAGAGGCACCTTGAGATAACTGGCAATTGTGAGCACACCTGCTTCCCCGCTCTGTCAAGCCACCAAGTCATCTCTCCCCCAACTTTCTTAACCTGCATGGACCATGCCTAGTGCCAGCTCCTGGAAATACTGTCGGATGAGCCTCACGCCCTGCCTTCGAGCAGCTTCTAGGCTAGTCGGGGGTGTCGGGGGGGGTGGGAAGATCCTGAGCTGTCCCTCTGTCTCCAGGCTGCTGGTACACATCTCTGTGGGGAAGGCAAGGCTCCCCTGCAGTGAGTAGAAGCCTGAGCTGTGGACTTTGGAAACCCAGAAAGAAACTACCCCAAATTCAAAGAAGGGAGAAAGGCAGGCATTCCCTGGCAGAAAGGCAGGGATATGTAAATGTCACTTCCTCTCAACAAGCTCAGTCTATGTCATATTAGATGGTGGCAAGTTCAGCACAGAAAAAACAGGGAACGGAGTGAGGAGAGTGTCCAGGAAAGGCTTTGCTGAGAAGTTAATGTTTTAGTCAAGACCTGGAGGAGGCAGGAAAGGGACCACGGTGGGGAACAGCCAGCCCAGACATGCCAAGGGAATGGGCATGAACCAGGAATAGTGAGGAGCGGTGGGGCAGGGATGGTCGGGGAGATCATGAGATGGGTGGTTGGGGGATGACAGGTCACATGCCCCTGATGGGTCATTCTAAGGACTGTGCTCGCCCTTGAGTGAGACGGGCCATAGGGGAGGAGCAAAGAAGTGACATGATCTGACTTGCATGTTAAGGGGACACTCCCTGCTGAGCTGACATAGACTTTAGGGCTGGGAGACCAGTTAGGAGGCCACTGCACAATGCAGTCCCAGATGGTGGTGACACGGACCAGGGTGGGGAGCAAGGAGTGGCGAGAAGAGGCCAGATTCTGGTAACATGTTGCAGGCAGGGTTGACGTGGCTTGCTGATGAGTTGGGTGTGGGCGTGAGAGAAATAGAATCAAGGAAGGGAGATTCTGGGACTTGGGGTCAGAGGAGCTGGAAGGTTAAGGTGAACTGAGTTTGGGGAGATGAAGAGTAGCAGGTTGTTGGGGGGCTGATCAGGGACTCAAGTCTCCAGCGTGTGATGTTGGATGGGACGGGGTGGCCCTTGGCTCTGAGTGTGGAATTCCAGGCAAGGTCCAGGCTGCGTGGTATCAACATATGGGTAGATTTAAAGCTGGGAGGCTGGACGAGCCCAGTCAGGAAACCATGGAATGGAAAGGCCAAGACCTCTGATGCCTGGAGGTCAGGGTGAGGGGAGATCAGCCAGAGAAAGGAGCCAGGAGGGCATGGAGCAACCTTCCCTGTGAAGTCAAGCAAGGATGGTGGGGTTTGCAGCTCAGAGGTCATCGGTGACCTGGGGAAGAGCACGTGCCACAGAGGATGGAAGAAGGGCAGTGGACATGCCTCAGCCCTGGAGGGCAAGAGGAGACAGAATAAAGGCAAGCAGAACCATGTCTGTCCCCAAGACCCCGTAGTACTGGATGCTACTCATGATGACCATTGGCCAGGTCCCCCTTCTCCCCAGGCTATCTGCTTCATTCAGTCGTTCGTTTGAGAGTCAGTCCACTGTTTTTACTGAGCACTTACTGTGTGCCAGGCACTGTTCCAAATGCTGGGGATACAGTGATGAACAAGGCAGACCAGGTCCCTGCCCTCAAGTAGCATATGTTGCTCACTGGGAGTGGATATAAAGTTACATAAGTAAACTCAGCAGTCCTTCATTTATCATCGACTCAATTCAGGGAAACAGTCTGATCTCTCACCCTTAAGCACGCAGGTTGGAATCTGTTTGCCACCATCTCGCTGATGTGAATGAACTGCTTCTTTCCCTTCTTTCCCTTTTGGTTAAATGGAGCTGAATGTGGTTCCATAGAGTACAGTGGTAATCAGCACGGTGCTGACCTGGAAGAGGCTCACCAAACCATTTCCACACATGCCGACTCTGATCAGTTAGTGATGGTCTCTGCCTCCTCACCTGAGGCAGGGCTGGAAAA
Organism: Nanger dama; assembly: GCA_917880005.1. Classification (NCBI taxonomy): domain Eukaryota; kingdom Metazoa; phylum Chordata; class Mammalia; order Artiodactyla; family Bovidae; genus Nanger; species Nanger dama. Next base: position 19,919,431 of record CAKJTW010000013.1, on the reverse strand, counting down.
ATCTGCATTTACCCCGTGTAGTCCCACAGGCAGACATCACCAATCAACCCAGGTTCCTGTAGAGCCTGGTTGATTAGTCATGTCTGCATGGACACAGGATTGTAAAATAAGAACCTATATTCCAGATATTTTCTTTCCCAACCCCAGGCAGGAGGTTGGAAAGGTCACACTGCCTAATTTTTTAGGTTGTACTTGGAGAGAGCAGCTATGGAGATTATGCAGAGATCATGGGCCTGGAAAAGACCTTGATGCTGGGAAAAATAAAAGGCAGGAGGAGAAGGGGACAACAGAGGATGAGATGGTTGGGTGGCATCACCAACTCAGTGGACATGAGTTTGAGCAAACTCCAGGAGATAGTGAAGGACAGGGAAGCCTGGCGGGCTGTAGTCCATGGGGTCACAAAGAATCCAACACAACTGAGCGACTAAACATCAAAGTACTGGGGTCAGGTGTCAGTTCTGCTACTCATTGGCCGTGTGAGTGGATCAACCCACCTCACCTGGCGGTGAGAAGAAAGGGGGGTGGTTTCCATTTGGGAGGGCAGAACTGCCAATGTATTTCAGTTAACAGTGTTGTCAGAATCAGGAGACCTGGGCTGACCGGCTGTGTGATAGTGGATATTCTTTCCTTCTCTGGGCCCCAGTCTCCCCATCTGTAAAGCGAAGGTGATCTGGAAGAACATTTTGGTGAGTGTTTATTAAGAGTGGTTTGCCAGAGCCTGCCCACCCCTGCTTTCTCAGAATCTGTAGATGCTGAAGAGGTTAACCGGTCAGGAATGTTGAATGGAAAAGAAAGGGAGCCCCCTGCTGGCTGCAGCTAGGATCATCATTGCAGACTCAGGTCTGCTGACCCTACTGGCTACCCCATCTCTACCTCTGAGCCCATGTTTATCATCAGTCTAGAATTTTCACAAGGTCTCTTGTCCATGGACCCATCCAAAACGAGGCCTGGAGTCTTCTGAGCTCAGACTAGTGGGAAATCTGACCCTGTGGAATGAGTGTGCCCTGGGCTGGCTGAGGATCCTGCAAATAGGAGGGATAGCTGGTGGAGGATTCCCTATGAGCTGCTGACACAAACAGGTGTGTGCGCGCGCACACACACACACACCCTCCTTCCAGCAGTCACGGAACACACACACACACACACACACACACATACCCTCCTTCCAACAGTCACGGAACACACACACACACACCCTCCTTCCAGCAGTCATGGAACACACACACACACACCCCTCCTTCCAGCAGTCACGGAGCAGTCATGGGGTGTAAGAATGTCACACCGCCCTTAATGGAAACCTCAGAAAGCCCCCTTGGGGTTGTAAGACAGCTACAGAAACAGTGTCTTGTAGCAGGAGTAACTGGTGTGAATTTGGGGATCATTCCCTGGTTTTATGAGTCGATGCAGGTTCTGTGTTCACAATAATGCGCTTTCACAGTAGGGGTAATGGAGGAGCATGAGTGGTTCAAGGTCAGATGCCAAGGATGCAGGGCCAGGGTCTGCATGGGTCCTGGTGAGTCAGTTAACCCTTTGAGCCTCAGTTCCCTCCTCCATAAGGTAGGTGCAGCCCCAACCCCCAGCCCAAAGTCCCAAGGAGCAGATGAGGCCAAGTGGGCCGTGCAGCTTTGTTGGGGGTTGCCGATTTGGGAGCCAGCAAAGCCGTGGGATAGGAGGGTGGGTGAGTGTCAGGGCCAGGGGGCTGCCGCTCACTGCTTGGCCTTGTTCCTTAGTCTCCTGGGTGCCCACTTCCTCATCTATGACGGTGGTTGTGAGAATTAAGTGACAGAAACCCATTAGGGGCTTAGGGCCGTGCCTGGCACATGGGAATTGTTCTGATATCTTGGAAATTGAGGCTCAGGGAGGTTACATGACTTGCTTGAGGTCTCAGAGCCAGGGAATTCCCTCGTCCTGTGGTTTGGACTCCGAGCCAAGGCTAGAACCAAGATCCTCTGATCCCAGACCAGGGCCCATCCTACCCGGCTGTGTGATGTTGGCCAAGGCCTTGGACTTGTCTGTGGGGTACAGTGATCAAGACGAAATCTCCTAGGACCTCAGGAGCCAAAGGAAGCTCACAGAGTCAAGCATGCCCATGATGGTGGGGGAACTGAGGTTGGGCAAGGGAAAAGCTGAGAGCCTGGTCCCTGTCTGCCCAGTGGGATTCTTGCTGCAGCACTGCCCCTGTGGGTGAGGAGAGACCACTCCCCCCACCACCACCTCGTGCTCAGAGTTAGTTAGTGTTAGTCACTCAGTTGTGTCTGGCTCTTTTCAACCCCATGGACTATAGCCCGACAGTCCATGGAATTCTCCAGGCAGGAATACTGGAGTGGGTTGCCATTCCCTTCTCCAGGGAATCTTCCAGACCCAAGGACTGAACTGGGGTCTCTAGCATTGTGGGCAGATTCTCTGCCTTCTGAGCCTCCAGGGAAGGTGTGTCTAATGCTCAGAAGGGCCCCATAAAATCCCCTTATTCTCCAGGCCCACAGCCCCGGAAGCTCAGAAGCTGACAGTTAGCCTCTACTGTTCTCTTTATAAGACAGCTGTGGCCTCCCATTGCCTGGGCGCTGGAGGTGAGGGTCTGCTGTGCTGGGGTCAGAGGGCATCTCTTCTCTCTCTGATCTCCACCTCCTAAGAGTCGTGTTTGCAGAAATTGAACTGGGGCTGACGCCACTTACCCTGCCCTGCATCTGGGTTAGGAACTGTAGGGACCGAGCCAGGAAAGGAGGAAGGAATCTGCTGTGGAAAGGCAGAACTCAGGAGCTTGAAAAGAGTGATGTCCCCAGAGAAGCGCCATGGTCTTTGGCCGTGCCTGGGCCTGTGGTTCCACCCTCTAGCTCACTCTGTATACATCTGGCCTCGAGTTAGAAAAATCAGTTCCTCCCCCACTCACCCTCCCTCCCACCCCTGGAGCCCCCACATTCCCAGGAGCCTGGCTGGTTTCCCACAAGGTTTGCCTGGCATGACATCACCATCACATGGCAGTGGTTCCGGTGGCCCAGCTGCTGGCTCAGGACACAACTGGGTGAAGCCGGGTGGCAGAGAACAGAGCACTGGGGGACTTGGGGAGGAGGCAGGAGAGTGGTCTCAGGGAGAGAGATCGTCACTCATGCTCTCGGAGCATCACCTGTCACCTCCTCTTGTATTAGGAACATTTGGAGAATGTCAAACAGAGTTTTGAAGGAGAAATAAAAGTATGCTTATGACAAAGGAAGGAAGGACACTCTCATTGTGTAATTTTCATAGCTGTGTGTCTGTAGTCTACATTATTTCTTGGGAAGTTTGTCAGGCTAACCTCTCTATTTCCCAGAGTTACAATTCCGATTCCCCCTTTGGGGAGCCCCCATCTGTTGGGGTGACAGCACCTGGATGCACAGGCATGTACAGGCTCAATGGGGAGACACACCCCCACTCCCCACCTGAGGCCAGCGCGGGCGCCCCAGATCCTGCCCCTCTGTGTGAGTCCCCTTGAGTGGGTTGTGGATGTGCTTCTGAAAAGCTGGGCGGACGACACAGCAGCTTCTTGGTTCTCACCGTGGTTCCAGAGGCATTTTGTCTTCATTTGTAAGTGCTCTTCACTTGGCATTCATTCCAAGAGATTCAGCTTCCGTGTTTTGTCGATATCCTCAGCCTTCCAGGGGTCCAACCCAGCGTCAGGCCCAGCAGGCCTGGAATTCTAGCCTCGCTGACCTAAGTTGCTGCTCTGGCAAGCTGGCCATGAAGGAGATAAGACCAGCTGCAGGAGCCAGGAAACTCAAAGCTGTAATTTAAAGCCCCCCCCGCCCCATGGACCTCCCTGGTGGTCCAGTAGTGCAGAATCCACCTGCTATTGCAGGGGACACGGGTTTGATCCCTGACCTGGGAAGATTCCACATGTCGCAGAGCAGCGAAGCCCATGCACCCAGCTATTGAACTCATGCTCTAGAGCCCGAGAGCCACAGCTGTGGAAGCCTGCGCACCCTAGGGCCTGTGCTCCACAGCGGAGAAGCCACCACAGTGTGTAAGCCCTGCTTGCCACAAGTAGACAAGCCCATATGCAGCAAAGAAGACCCAGACGTTAATTACTTAATTTTTTTAATTAATAAAGCCACCCCAAAGACCCAGAGTCCCCACTGCAGGGTCTCTCTGTGGCTCCTTGCACATGCCAACACTGCTCCAGCCGACCTGCCTCTGCCCTGTTCTGCAGGTGGTGCTGGGCTGGGGGAGAGGGGTGGAAAAGAAGCTTACGTCAGGCTCTGAGCCAGAGCACAGGGTCCCCGGTCCTTATGCCATACTTTTTCATTTCAGAACCTAAGTTTGGAGGTTCAGCATCCAGGATGAGATGGGGGGGCACCACCATTGCCTGCCCCATATTATTGCCCTCAGCTAGCCGTGGAGCCAGGACCCTGTGGGATTTGGGGGTCTTCCTGTAGAGGCAGCATAAGGCCAGGTCAAGTGTTTGGGCCTTGGGGTCAGATGTGGCTGTGTGACTCCGAGCAAATGACTTAACCACTCTGCGCCATCACAGGCTGGAAGCTTCCAGAGCTGAGGAGTTGCTTTGCCCCCTTCTCACCACCTCCACAGTTCCTTCCTCAGTGTTCTCCCCACAGAGCGGGGAGGGGACAGAGTTCTGAGGACCCTGGAAAAGCAGGGGGGGCCATGCTGCTGCTGGAGCGTGCCCTGCACAAGCCTGAGCTTGCCCGTCTTCACTCCCTTCACCGCAGAGCCAGTGCAGTGAGCAGAGTCTGGAGGGAGCACCTGTTGCCAGGAGGCTGTGTGGAGTCCCCCGTGCTGTGTGTGTGTGTGAGACAGCATCACTGGTATACAATTCACCCAGCATACAATCCATCCATTTGCAGTACATAATTCAATTGTTTTTATTATATTCACATATTCAGTTACACATCAGTATTAAAGTATTTGCATCACTTTAAATGGGAGTGCATCACTTTGAATCCATCCCTTTGGCTACACCACCAAGTCTCCAGCCCCCAGGCCTTCTACCACCCCAGCCCGAGACAATCACTAATCTTTCAATCTCCACAGATTTCCCTATTCTGGACATTCCATATACATGGAATCCTACAGCATGTTGGCCCTTTATGATTGGCTCTTTCCACTTAGCATAATATTGTCAAGATTCATCACCTTGTAGCATGAATCACTGTTTCTTTTTATTGTCAACTAATAGATGTTATATGGATGTGCTACATTGTTGAAAATTCATTCATCAATTAATGGCCATTTGGTCCTTTCCCCTTTGGCTATTATGATTAAAAATGCTGTGAACACATGTATACACATTTCTGTGTGGACATATGTTTTCATTTCTCTTAGATATACGCCTAGGAGTGGAATTGCTGGATCATAGGGAAACTTTATGAGGAGCTCTCAGGCTGTCTTCCACAGAGCCTGTACCATTTTCCATTCCCACCAGCAGTGTATGAGGGTTCTAGTTTCTCCATATCCTCGTCAACACTTGTTACTGTCTTCTTTTTATATTTTAGCCATGCTGGTGAGTATGGAATAGCATCTCACTATGGTTTTGATTTGCATTTCCCTGATGACTGATGATGTAGCCCCCTTTTCAGGTTAGTGGCCATTTCTTGGGGAAATATCTGTTCAGGTCTTTTGCCCATTTGAGCTTTAAGAGTTTTTTTATACTTTTACTTTATATAAGCCCCTTATCAGATATGACTTACAAATTTGTTTTCCTGTTCCTTGCATTATCTGTTTACTTTCTCCATGATGTCCTTTGAAGTACAAAGTTTATCATTTTGATGAAGTCCCATCTCTCTGTTTTTTTCTTCTGTTGCTCATACTTTTGGTCCCATAACTTGCTGAGTGTTTTTAATCAGACACTTTTCCACATGAAGGGAATGGCACGGTGAACTGTTGGGCTAGGCTAAGTTCTGGTGGCTCATATTGGACTCTGAGAGGTCATTTCAGCAGGAAATAAAGGGTCTCATCAGCTTCCTGGGTGATGGGAGTCACAAGCTCACCGGGCCTCCAGCTCTTTCACTAGGGGATCTAGCCAGTTCAGGGTGGGAACAGACCTTCAGTCAGGGACTGCCCCCCGCTGGTTGGGTCAGTAAAAGTAAGAATTGAGAATTGGGACTCTAGAGATAGGAGGGCCTGAGTTTGAATCCAGAATTGCCACTGAGTGATGTGGGAGCCTGGGACAGAAACGTCCTCTTTCTGAATTCTGTTTCCACCTCTGTTCATGAAGGGGTAGAGAAAAGGGCCCCTTCTCAGTGTTTGCATTCGGGCTGACAGGCAGCTAGGATCTCGGGAACTGACTCAGTCCTCTGTCCTCCAGCCATGAAAGCCGATCGGAAGCGCCTAAAGGGTGAGAAGACGGACCTGGTGAACCAGATGCAGCAGCTGTATGCCACATTGGAGAGCCGCGAGGAGCAGCTACGCGACTTCATCCGCAACTACGAGCAGCACCGCAAGGTCGGCACCCCACCCGGCCCCAATCCACCAGACACCAGACCCTGGCTCCCCACCCAGCACAGGGCCCGACCTCGAATCTCAGAACACAGGAGGACTGCTTGTGTCCCCTTACACTCACTGGGGAATCCCTGATGTGTCGGGCCCGGATCTGGGTGCTGAGATGAACACACTCAGCCCCTAATCATAGCTCTGTGTTTCCTGGGCAAACCAGCCTGGACAGGAAGCCCAGTCAGTGACAGTGTAGGCTCCAGATTCCAGCTGGTCTGGGTTCAGATCCCGGCTCCCCACGTGTATGCCCTTGGGCTTCTCCTTAACCTCGCAGAGCCTCAGTTTCCTCATCTGCAAACTAGCGATCATGGTGCAGACCTTGCAGAGCTATGATGAGGACCCTGTGAGATGATGGATACAGAGCATTAAACGTGGTGCTCAGTAAATGTCAACTTTACTAATAATATCATAATAAGAGTGTGAAGAGAGAGTGAGGAGAACCATGAGATAGCAGGAAATCCTGCCTCCCAGTAGAGAGTCCTGGAAGGCTTCACAGAAGTGGTGATATACAAGTCAGGCTCTGTGGGGTGAGTAGGAGTTTCTGGTCAGATGACTGAGGAATTTGGTTCAGTCAATATCTGGTATATGTTCTGTGGTCATGCCATAGAGAGCTTCCCAGGAGGCACTAGTGGTAAAGAACCTGCCTGACAATGCAGGAGATGTAAGAGACGTGGGTTTGACCTCTGGGTTGGAAGATCCTCTGGAGGAGGGCATGGAGATTCCCAAGGACAGAGAAGCCTGGTGGGCTACAGTCCATGGGGTCGCAAAGAGTTGGACATGACTCAGCACACATGTACATGCCATACAGAGTACTGAAACACAAAGGAAAGAGAGTCAGTCCCCAGAACCAAGCAGGCCTTATGAGCCACTATGTTTGCAGGGGGAGAGTTGTAACCTTCTGGTGAGCAGGACAAAAAATATATTGAAAACTGCCCTGTGCCTGATACCACATGACAGTGAGTGTGACCAAGGTTTGCTTGTACTCTGCAGAGAAAATGGAGGTGGGAGACTCTTAAGTTTCCTCAGGCATAGGAGCTTTGAGCAGTTCTTCCAACAGCTGGTGGGCTGGTTGCATGCGTACACTCACAGGTGTTGCCTCTGAGCCGGAGTCCACAGGCAGGAACTTCAGAGATGGGATCTGAATTTAAATGCTTCATCCCCACGGCCCTCTTTGGTGGCAGCACTGACTCTTCCTCTCACTGCCCAAGTACACAGATCCCTTCCTTTCCAGAATGAAAACAGCCCTGGGGGAGCTCCCTGGGCCAGGCACCCCCAGCCTCTGAATGGTCCACAGTTTCCCAGCTGCCCTGGGTGTCAGCCCCAAGCAGCAGGGCCCCAGCTTCTCATGCTTGTCCTTCTACAGTGGGTGAGCGCAGTCCCTGGAAGTTGGCCTCCCCATGCCTGTCACTTGCAGACAGAGGGTGGCACTAAGTCAACAACCTGTGGAAGCAGAGAGGAGGAATGGGAACCACTGCTGCCTGCTTTCTTGGTCCTCTTCTGGGTCCCAGACCTCCTCTGTGTCCTCACTTGGCAGAAGGGTCAAGGGAGCTCTCTGGGGTCTCTTAAAAGGGCACTAATCCCATTCATGTGGGCTCCGCTTTCATGACCTAAGCACCTCCCAGAGGTCCCACCTCCTAAAATAATCACATTCTCTCTCTCTCTCTCTCTCTCTCTCTCTTTTTTAAGTATTTATTTATTTGGCTGTGCCCGGTCTTAGTTGTGGCATGCAGGATCTCTAGTTGTGGAATGTGGGATGTAGGCCTCTGACCAGGGACTGAACTCAGGCCCCCTGCATTGGGAGTGTGATGTCTAGCCACTGGACCACTAGGGAAGGCCCTGGGATTTCAGCATATGAATTTTGGTGGGACAAACATTCGGACTACAGGACTACCACCTCTCTCAGTCCACCTCTGTCCATTCCCCTTTCCTAGCCTAAGCACCTGTAGTAGGCCCCAAGAACCTGACCTTTCTCCAGCAGGTGAGACAGAGAGAACCTTTGCTCAAGTGGCCCCATGCCCGTCCACTGGGAAATATGGTCACCCTTGTTTGAGGCCCGGTGACACGCGGCAGGGGCCAGAGAATCAGCCCACTGCTTCCAGGGACATGCTGTCCCCAAGGGAGAGAGGCAGGCCCCAGGCTGTCCTTGTCCTTGACACCACTTGTCCTCAGGTCATCAGCTTCCTTGTGTGTTAGTCAGTGTTCTCATATATATATATATATATATATATATAGGAGAGAGAGAGAGAGAGAGAGAGATTTATTAGAAGGAATTGGCCCACATGATCATGGAGGCCGACAAGTCCCATGATCTGCCATCTACAAGCTGGAGATCCAAGAGAGCCAGTGCATCATCCAGTCAGAGTCCAAAGGCCTGAGAGCCAAGCTGTAAGTTCCATCCGAGGGCAGGAGAAGACCCATCCCCAGTTCAGCTCTCAAGTAGGGAGGGCAGTTTCTTGCTTCCTCCACTTTCTACTCAGGCCTCAAAAGGATTGGATGATGCTCAACTCAACGTTGGGGAGAGCCATCCACTGAGTCCACCAGTTTAGATGTTAATCTCATCTGAAACAACATCGCAGACACAGCCAGAAATAATGTTTAGCTGAAAACCTGAACGCCCCATGGACTAGTGAAGTTGACACATAAAATTAACCATCACACTTGGCCCTGAAGGCAGGTGACACAGAGGTTAAGACCAGATAAGGTTTAGAATCTCACCTCTGCCAGTCACTAGCCAAGTGGCCTCATCCTTAAAACTGGGATAATGATAGCAAGCACTCAGAGCCCAGCCTTGTCAGCACTGAAGCTTCTGGTGAACAGAAAGCACAGGGCCGGGGGGCGGGGCGGGGGGATGCTTGCTATTATTGTCGTTGTTGTTATTATTACCACCATGACCTCTGAGGATTCAAAGTCAGGCATTTGATCATGGAAATTCCACAGTGGGTTTCAGGGCCCTTCTATGGGCCCCTCATCTACTACAGCCTGGTGATGGTTCCCCCAGCAAACCCAGAGAAGCACATGGCCGCCCACTGTTAGGAAGCCCCTGTCTGGGCAGGAGCAGTATAAGAAATAAAAGACAAAGTGGTCTACTTTCAAGAATAGCTAGCTTTGAGTGACAGCTTGTTGATGTAATAGCCGATAGCCATAAGGCTTACAAAACCGGAAAGTCTGGGCAAAAAAAGGGAGGGCGGGATGCCTAGGATTTTCACACGGGGTTTATTGTATTGGTGAATTTAAAACATAAGAACACGAATAGGGTTTCACTGGGCTCATCCTATTGGTAAATTCAAAACATAAGAATGTAAATAGGTGTGCAGGAAAGGAGCAAACAAGATGTCAGGGAGGCTGTTCAGTCACAGTCGTGTCTGACTCTTTGCAACCCCATGGACTGCAGCACGCCAGGCTTTCCTCTCCTTCACCATCTCCTGGAGCTTGCTCAAACTCAGTGCACTGAGTCGGTGACACCATCCAACCATCTCATCCTCTGTTTGCCCTTCTCCTCCTGCCTTCAACCTTTCCCAGCATCAGGGTCTTTTCTAATGAGTCAGCTCTTCGCATCAGGTGGCCAAAGTACTGGAGTTTCAGCTTCAGCATCAGTCTTTCCAGTGAATATTCAGGGTTGATTTCCTTTAGGGTGACTGGTTAGATCTCTTTGCAGGGCTGTCAGGGAGGGGCCAGCCCATAAAGAGGAAGGGAACAAACTTGGGTTGTGTCCCAGCCGATTGTTCGCCCCATCGTACTCAGCCAGTGGGGAACTGGGGGAGGGACTCGCACACTGCAGTAACGTACTCTGTGTAACGACTCTGGGTGTTCCTCTTCACCAGACACTCCATCTTGCAAGAATGTCATTAAAGCCGAGCTTCCCCCTGCACCTTGTGTCTCCAAGTCCATTCTTTTGAGTTTGGGCTAATGAGAGTGTTTCTCACAGTAGGTCCTAGCTGGCCTCACACAGACCCCGGTCATGGACCCTGCCTCCAGGAGAATGGGAGAGTCTCGGTAAAAAAGCAAGAACCATGCAGAAAAGTAACCCAGACAGGACCTTCTGGGGAGTTCCGAGGGTCCCAGAGGATCTAGGAACGGGGGGGTGGGGAAAGTATTCCCAGGGTACATGCACCTTGAAGGAGGATAGAGCCAGATCAGAAAAGCAAAGAGGGGGAGTTCCCTGGTGGTCCATTGATTAGGTCTTGGCACTTTCACTGCTATAGTCTGGGTTTGATCCCTGGTCAGGGAACTAAAATCCTGCAAACTGTGTGGTGTAAATAAATAAGAAATAAGAAAAGAAGGCATGTGATGCTTATGCAAAAAGGCTAAGAGGATCAAAAAGAAAAGGCCATTTCACACACTCTGACAATGGCCATCTTCAGAAGCCACCTATCACCCCCTGACACAGGATGACTTACTGTATGCAGGCATTGTCGTAATCTCTTTGTATTTGGTGTTTTTCCAGCAACCCTATGCGGTATGATTGTCCCTGTTAGCCCCATTTTACAGAGGTGAAAGCTGAGACGTAGGTCAAGTGGCTCATGCAGGGTCACACAGTTATGTAGAGGGGAAGCAGGATACAAACCCAGGCATTTAGGCTCTGGTGCTCATTTGTATAACACCTGGCCCATACTGGCCTCCCACACTGCTCAGTACCTGTATAGATGAACAAATGAGTTATTGTTGAGATTCACTGTTTACAGGGCAACCCAAGGCAAGCCACAGAGAAGAGGTCATGGCCACCCCCATCAGCTGTGGGAGGTGTGCTGTGCCTGGTGGTGGCACTGTGACCGACCTGGGGTTTAATAACAAGCATTTCTTCTATTAATATCTTTCAACTGGGGCATCAAACTCATTTTTATAATTGTGCTGATACTTGGGAATAAAAATCCCCATGGGGAGCCACCTTCCTCCAGCGTGGTGCCATTTTTCTTAAGTCACAGATAACTGGGGGCATCTCTTAAGTCCAGCAAGAAGCGAGGTGTGGTGTGAAGCTGAGGCCTTGTGGCTGCAGCAGCCCCAGGCAGGAATAGACGGTCATCACTGAGCATCAGTGTCACTCGCATGGAATAGCTTCATAAGAGCCTACAGAGGCATTCAGAAAAACGGAATTTGGAAAACACTCAATTTTTAAACTGCTGTCTTATTTTATGGGGAGCTGTTGTTGTTTAGTCGCTAAGTCATGTCCGACTCTTTTGCGATCTAGTGGAATGTAGCCCACCAGGCTCCTCTGTCCATGGGACTTCCCAGGCAAGAATACTGGAGTGGGTTGCTGTTTCCTCCTCCAGGGCATCTTCCCGACCCAGGGACTGAATCCAGGTCTCCTTCATGGACAGAGTCTTTACCATCTGAGCTACCAGGGAAGCCCAGCAACACTGTGATGATATTTAATCATTGTTGAATCCAGCCCCACTTTACAGATGGGAGGACTGAGGCGCCAAAGCGTCCAGTAACTGACCCAGAGCTGTATATTTAGGGCTAGTTTGGAGACACTAAAACCACAAATTCTGGTTTTATTCTACCTCATCCAAGATCTTGCAACTTTTGTTTTTTTAATGGCTTGCATTTTATGTGCAAGAAAAATGTCCCAATGAACAGGATGAATGGAACCTCAGGTGCCCACCCCTCTTGATGCCCAGCCACTCAGCTTGCCATGGCTCACCCAGCTCTCCCAGGGACCCCCCTGCAGGCCTCACCCAGAGCAGGTAATAGGAGCCCAGGTCTCTGAGCTGGGGGTTGGGGGTAGGAGGGGAGGGGATGGGCAGGGAAGGTCAGTACAGGCACAGGCTGCTTAGCAATGAGCGATTTGGGGCCCAATCAGAACGTTCACAGAATTGCAGTATCCCAGGAAGCTATGCCAGAGGCATGTTCCCTGTTACAGGTCTGTGGTTTGGAGTGGGACTGGGGGACTCTCCATAAATACAACTGAGGAAGGTCTCAGCAAGCTGGACAAATGGCTGAGCCCAGAGAGATCTTGGGTGGCAAAGTCAAAACAGACCACCTTGCCATTACCCCCTGGCCAGGCCTGTCTCCCCCTGAAGCCCCCTCCTCATTATGGCCCTACTTCTGTCCGGTGAGCTCTGGCTGCCGGGGCTCAGCTCCCAGCTGCCCAAAGGGACCTCAGCTGCCAGCTTGACATCTGAGGCCCCACACAATCAGGCTAAGTCCTACCTTCATAAATTCTAGCCATCCTGACCCTCATTAGGTTCCAGCCCCGTGGGCAGGTCTCCTTCAATTCCCCTTCCTGCCTTTGTTGCTAGCAAGGATTGAGAACCTCCACCACACTATTTGTGGGGCTACAGAGGTTATTTTACCTCTATGGCCTCAGTTTACTCATCTGTAAAATGGGGATAATCACAGCCCCTGCCTCACAGGTGGTTGTTTAAATATAATAATGCAGCTGAAACCCTTAGCACCATACTTGACATGTGTATGAAACATTCCATGACAGTTGTTACTGAGCCCTGTACTCCTGCCAGGGTGTGGTCGTGGGTGTCAGAGTCTTTACTGAGGCAGAAAGTACCTACAGCCTCTGCCACCCCCCGACCTACCCCCTGCCAACCCCCACAGCCTGAACCTCCAATCTGCTCACAACTAGTGGAGCTGGGGACAGCAAAGAGACACGGAGACAAAGCTGATCCTGAGGGTTCTAGTGAACCTTCTTTTTAATTTGGGGATATGTGGTATGCAGTCTCTTGTACACCAACCAGTTCTCAGTGGTTCTGATCCACACGCTTCATAGCATGGGATATTCCATGACTAGGCTTGCTGCTAGGTACTGAGGATGGATGCTGGGACATGGTCCCCAGCTTCTAGGGAAAGAGCTGGCTGGTCCATCATGTGACGCAGGCGGCCGTACTTGTCAGCTGTTGCACTGACCCCACCTGAAGAAAGCTTCAAAGAGGGAAGGAAAGGAGAAATAAGTAGTGGTGGAGCACCTCCCTGCACTGGAGAGCCTGCTTCCAGAACCTGACGGTACAGCTTGCCTGGGATTTTACAATAGTGCCATTTGTCACTTTGCATCTTTTTTAAAAAACATATTCATTTGGCTACATGGGGTCTTAGTTGAGGCAGGCAGGTTTAGTTGCCCCAAGGCATGTGGGATCTTAGTTCTCCGACCAGAGATTGAACCCCTGCCTGCATTACAAGATGGATTCTTAACCACTGGACCACCAGGGAAGTTCATGTTACTTTGCATCTTGCGTACCAGCTTCTTCTGACCGTCACTCTGGAGATGTGATAGTGGCACTGGCTCACACAGGAGGTGGTTGAGGCGTGGGGAAGTTAACATCACTGGCTCAGTACGTCACAGCTTGCCGTGGACGGAATGGAGACTCACACCTAGGCGTCCTGCCCCCAGGAGACAGTCCTAGAAGAGATCGTCCCCCAACACACACCCCACCTGCTCTAGACTCCACTGAGAAGCCAGGGGCTGCTGACACAGACACTCATGTCCTCCCCGCACCCAAGCCGGAAGAGCTGTCCTGTGATGGCCTTCAGAGTCGGTCACAGCAACTGCCACGAGTGCTTCCTTTTACTCAGCAGTGTTTCTTGGCTGTTGCTCTGGGACCCTGAGGTCTGCTGATGAGCTAGAGCAGGCAGAAGGGCTTTTCAGTGTAAGCTCCATGGGCACAGAGACTTTTGTCTGATTTGTGCCTGCTAGTGGCATGCATGAATATTGGTTGGATGACAGTGTCAGGTACCCATATAAGAAACAGGGTGGGAAGGGCTGGGGCCGCTTTCTTAGATGGATGGTCAGGAAAGGCCTCCTGAAGAAGACATTTGAGGAGCATCCCGAATGAATGAGTGAGCACCTGCTGTGTGCCCTGCTAAGTCGCTTCAGTCATGTCCAACTCTTTGGGACCTCATGGACTGTAGCTTGCCAGGCTCCTCTGTCCATGAGATGCTCCAGTCAAGAATACTGGAGTGGGTGGCCATGCCCTCCTCCAAGGGATCTTCCTGACCCAGGGATCAAACCCACATCCCTTAAGTCTCCTGCATTGGCTGGCAGGTTCTTTACCACTAGCCACCACCTGGGAAGCCCTGCTATGTGCCCTGTGCCCTGCTAAACTCTGAACTTGGATTATCTCATCCGGTCCTCATGGTAATACCCTCAAGGATAGGTGCTATGATCCCATATAATAGATGAGGAAACTGAGGCACAGTAGTCTTGCAACTTGTTCTTTCAGAGCCAGAATTCGACCCAAACTCTCTCTTTCCCTAGACCCTAAGCCACAACTCCAGCTCTGTGACAGCCACAGAGGAAGGGCCAGATGTCTCCCTCAGTCTCTTGGTCTCTGACCATCTGGAAGTCAGGCCTTTGGCTGCAGGGCTGTTAGACAAGGCAGGATGCTATTCCCAGCTCGGACCCAAGCTACACAGAGACCTTGAGTTTGGCTCCCAATTTAGTGGATGAAAAGACTGTGGCTGGTTGGGTAGGCAGGGCCCCCTGCTGGGACCCTTTCTCTAGAGGGGAAAGATGCCCAGGATCATGAAATTTAGCTCTGGCCAACAGAGGTCGGGTCCTCTGATCCAGCCAGCTATTCCTTGTCTGATGGATTTCCTGGACGAGCACAGCTGGAGCTCATGACCCTCCCCTCAGCATCAGAGAGAAAACAGCCCATGCAGATGGGCCAGTGGGGAGCAGGGCCCAGGGTGAAGGGCAGAGGACTGCCCTGCAGTCAGACACCACAGCCAGCTGAGGGTCCAGCCTGTCCCGTCATCAGCTGTAACCTTGTAAGATGGTGACAGGGCCCCACAGAACCCGAGGTGGCCGGGCTGTAGATGTCTCTTCTGTCACTGTTTTCCCGTGACATACACATTACCAAACAATAGAACAGAGAGAGGACCAAGCCTAAACCCACTGTTGACCCTTTCATCAGATTCCATTTAATGATTTCCTTCACATGGAGTCATTTAATCTTTATAACAGTCCTTTGATAGAGTAGTATTGATTCCTTGCTCCCATTTCAAATATGGAGAAACGAAGACTTGAGTTAAAAGAACTTATTCATGGCATTCGTTTGCTCATTTATCCACTGAAAAAATAATGGCTGAGCATCTACTAACGGTTTGTTTCTATTCCAGTCTCCCAGCTAGTGTGTGGCGGAGACTGGCTTGAACCCAAGGCTTTCTTCCTCCAGGGCCCGAGCATGGGGGACCCTATGCTGGGGACCCCCACCCCCACCCCCGCACGTTCTGCTAGTCCAAGGGTCAAGGGCCTCTGGGCATCTCCTGGCCAAAGGTTGGCCCCACCCATGCCCCTGGTAATGCTGGCCTCTCCTCGCAGGAAAGCGAGGATGCCGTGAAAGCTCTGGCTAAGGAGAAGGACCTGCTGGAGCGCGAGAAGTGGGAGCTACGGCGCCAAGCCAAGGAGGCCACAGACCACGCCACAGCATTGCGCTCCCAGCTGGACCTCAAGGACAACCGGATGAAGGAGCTGGAGGCGGAGCTGGCCATGGTGAGACCCCGCCCCTTCGCCCACACAGGCTGGGTGGGGCACCTGCCGGAAGTGATGCCACGTTCTGGGAGCAGGAGGTGCTGGGAAACAAGGCTTGCTGGTGGGTTCACATGGGAGCCTGGAGGGCCGGGACCTGGGATGCTCTCTCTGCTTTTTTTCTGTCAACCACACAGCCTTCCATCTGCTTGCGTGGGGCCAGACATGTGGGAATGCTGGGAGACCATCCACTAACACTTGGGAGGAAAAAGACCAAAAAGTTAATAATGGTTATCTCTGGGTAGTAAAATCAGAAGTGGCTTCTATTTCTCTCTTTTTTTTCCTCCCTATTTTTCCACCCTATTGTCTTATTGCTTGGATCCTCAAGGGGAAAAAAATGTTATTTTTTTCTAACCTAAAACAATCCTTCAGAATACTTCCAAACATATGTTTTCCTCGGAGATGTGCAGCCTGCCTATGGAGATAGAGTCTAGGTGGTGTTTTCAAGCCTGGTCAGGCAATAGAACCAAAGTTCAGAGCCCTGGAGTTCTGTTCTACCTTCTTCTGTGTGACCTTGGGCTGCTCACTGAGCTTCTATGAGCATCTGTGACCTTTACCTGGTCCTGGGGTAGGGGTGAGGATCTTTATTCCACCCTGCCTTCCCACCAGCTCTTTGAGAAAGTCCTGGGACCTCGTGATTTAAAGCCCTTGAAACTACTGTAGGCTTAGTGCAATGGTGGGTGGGAGGAGAGTGTAGAGGGGAGTTCCTGGGACAGGACCTGGGGAAGTCCCCCTGGCTCTTAGCCAGAACTCAGTGTTCTGGAGAGCACTGACGCCAGCTAACAGTGGTTGCTGCCATGGGCTCTGTGTTCAAATACAGCCCCCATTGCTTTCTAGCAGTGTGACCTTGGGCAGAACCCTTCACCCATCTGGCTCTCAGCTCCCTCAGGTGTCAGTAGGGATACCTGCATATAGTCCATGGTTTTCCCAGTGGCTCAGACGGTACAGAATCTGCCTGCAGTCCAGGACCTGGGTTCAATCCCTGGGTCGGGAAGATTCCCCGGAGAAAGAAATGACAACCCACTCCAATGATCTTGCCTGTTGAATTCCATGGACAGAGGAGCCTGCATATACTCTATAGGGCTCTGGTGAGGGTTTCGATTAAATAATGCAAGAGAAGCACTTAGCCACTCCTGTACATGGTCAGTGATGATATGAAAACAGGAAGGTTTTAAATAGTCACTTCTTTCAGGACCAGGGGTCACCCAGGGAAGTTCAGGATCCATAGGCCACTTCTTGGGACCAATCCCACCCTCTGCGTCCTGAGTTTCCATGTCCAATGCTGACCCCTAGTGGTGAGAGCTGCCCAGGCTAGAGGAAGTTCCAGCTGCCAAGTCTCTGGGATCTTCCCACCAGTGGGGTCAGTGGTGCCGGCGGCCCTGCTGCCACATGCAGACCAGACAAAAACCTTTCAAGTTGTAGATCTAGGAAGGGGGCTCAGCGTGAGACAAGACCGCTATTCTGTCAAGTCTTTCTGGTGGCCTCTGGATGGACAGATGGGTCCTCATCGCCATGGACCACTAGCTGCAGGCATCCTGGGGAACTCTGGTGTCTTTCAGGATTAGGAGCCAGCTCACCTCTACTTCCACTCTTACCATGCCCCAATGATTCAGCCTGCTTTGATTCTAAGAGCCTAAGGCCAGTGGCACTTAGGCTCTTGCCTCACCCCCTCTCTGCTAAGTGTGACTAGAGAGGTGAATATTTGCAGCTCAAGGTGGTGGGTTTGCTGTCATATCAACACAGCCTGTGACAGCCCCCCGTGTTGGTGTGTCTGCCTCCCTGAAGGTCCCTCTATTGCAGAATTTCACAGCCTAGAGGCCTCCAAGACTGCTGACACCAGTCAGTGTTGTCTGGCTCCCCTCACTGCACTGTTGGCCAGTCGAGAGCAGATGGAAGGCACTGTCCCTGCATGTGCGCCCCAAGGCCTTGCGTTGTAAGCAACAGAAAGCAGCTCTGGCTAAGAGCAGATGGAAGGCACTGTCCCTGCATGTGCGCCCCAAGGCCTTGCGTTGTAAGCAACAGAAAGCAGCTCTGGCTAGTTCGAGCACACAGGGTGCACTGGAAGGAAGTCAAGAGCTCACAGGTGCAATGGGAAAGTAGAGGGTCAGCTTGGAAATGGGCCAAAGCCAAGGCAGCTACAGCCAGTGGGGAAGCCAGGATTCCATCTGGAATGGTCCGCTCAGTGACCCCTGCCAGGAGGATGAACTTGAACCCTTTGTCCTCTGAATTTCACTTCAGTTTTCAAAAGTCTGATCCAGTACAGGATATCCAAATGGCCCATCTGGGGTCGTCTGCTTATTCCTGCTCTAGGAGTTCTGGCTACGGCACCAGTGATGGGTAATTTCATTAAGTGACCTGCCCACAACAAGACCTGAGGCAGCTGCCAGGTGAGGGGTGAGCAGGCCCTGTCCCAAATCAGGCATCGTCCCTCCCCTACCCAGCCTCCGCTCGTCTCTCCACATACCCTATGCAGCTGAAAAGGGCCGCTTCACTTGAGTAAGAAAGAGTCAGAGATACAGCTTCCCAAGAAATGAACACCTCTCTTGGTGTTTGGTGACGGCACCTGAGGCTCCCACCCTTGAGGAGGGGACATCTCCTGATAACAACTCCTGGCCAAACTTGGCATTCCCACCCAAGGAGCAGTTTCGCCTCTCTAGACACTGGCTCCACAGGACCACCTGGTGGTAGTGGTTTTGTTCATTTAAAAACTGTTCAGCATGCTAATATTGTGATACTAGTCACATACCATAAAAATTCATCCTTTTATAAAGATGTACAATTTAGTGGTTTTTAGTTTGTTCACAAAGTTGTACAACCATCACCACTATCTAATTCCAGAACACTCAGTCACTCCAGTGAGCTGTATATTCTTACTGTGCCCATTTCACAGATGTGGAAACAGGTCTGGCATGCAAGAGGCTCACCCAGAGCTGACCAGAGAATTGAGAGGCAGAGCTGGGAGTCTGGCAGTCCTCACGCTCCGTGATGGGAGGCCTCTGAAAGGACGCCCAGGTGCTGGCCTGGAGGAGACACCCCCTCTTATCATCGAGCAGGCCGGAGACAGGGCTGCCAGCCCAGCGGTCACAGGCTTCCCCCTCACCCCTCCCAGGTGCAAGGCCGTTCCCCGGAGCCTGGTTCCTGGTGGCCTAGACTTTTGTTCTTTTATATCAACATTGCTTCTCCAAAACAAGAAACAATTCTTAAGTTTACTATGTACACTGTAGTCAAGGCTTCTCACCCTCCACACTGTTGACATTTGGGGTCAGAGGAGTCTCTGGGTGTGCCTCAATACCCATCCCTGGCCTCCACCTACTAGACACAAGCAGCACCTCCCAACTACAGGGAAGTCTCCAGGCATTTCCCAGAGTCCCCTGGATGGGGAGAGGATTCGACCTGGCGAGAACCACTCCTCTGTAGAGCAGGATGTTTCTCAAGAATGGAGTGTGGGATTCCCTCATCTCGGCATCTGTTTGCACCCTGATTATTCAGTTCTAACACTGTCCCAGTTTGGGTCCTGCATTTTATGGCTGTGTGACCTTTGACAAGTGACTTAACTTTCTGAGCCTGTGTCCATGTGATTAAGACCTTCCTCCTAGGGTGATTGTGAGGTGCGGTGATAAGGGATGAAGGTAGGCTCACCATCCACCATCAGTGGACATTAGCTGTTCTTACTGATGTTGGAGACCATCCTGTCCTCAGGCCACCTTGAGATGAAGAGTTGTGGATTCTCCTGTCCTGTCTACTAGCCGGTCATAGTGTGACCTTGAGTGGCCTGGGCCTCCAGTTCCCGCACATGTGAAAAATGACAGCTGTCACATGCCCAGGCAAGTCTGACACACTGAGGACCAGTGAGAGGCAGAGTCGAGTGGCAGGGGGACAAGGGTAGTTTTGGTTCCTTTTTTCAACAGCTGTGCTCTGGGTTGGCACCACCTCTGCCCTCCCTCTAAGGAAATCGGCCTGGCCACACAGCACACCTCCCAGCCCTGGACCACTGCCATCCTGGCCCAGCAGACCAGCCCTTGCCTACAGCCAGCTCCAAGCACTGGGCCTGAGATCAGACCCCCAGCCACACATGTGAGGGTCAGAGCCTGCCCAAGCCTGACGTTGTCCCCCATAGGGGCTCTCTCCACCCGGTGGGTTGGTTGGAGAAGGTGTGGACCCAGTATTGCCTTATCAGCTCATTCTGGTGCCTCCACGCTGGACCCACTGCCACCACATCCTGAGATCTGGGACAGGGTCGCAGTGAGTAAGCCCAGGAAGTCAGTCGTTGAGTCCGCTTATAGCCAACATGATGACTCTTTAGTGCAGATGTGGCATTTGTGCAGCTGGAGTCCATCCGAGCATGACCTTCTCATGTTTGGTTGAAAGGTTCCTGCCCTGAAATCCTCTCAGGCTTTTGTGGGAGAAATATCCCTCAGGAATCTTCCCCACCCAGGAATCAAATCCATGCCTCTTATGTCTCCTGAATTGGCATGTGTGCATGCTAAGTCGCTTAAGTCGTATCTGACTCTGTGCGACCCCTGGACTGTGGCCTGCCAGGCCCCTCTGTCCGTGGGGTTTTCCAAGCAAGAATACTGGAGTAGGTCGGCATGCCCTCCTCCAGGTTATCTTCCCTACCCCGGGATTAAGCCCTCGTCTCTTACGTCTCCTGCATTGGCAGGTGGGTTCTTTACCACCAGTGCCACCTGGGAACCCCCTCAGCAAGCACAGATCCCTTGATAAGCCAGTGAGCCTCACTCACAGCATCCCTCTCAGTTCAGTTCAGTTCAGTCACTCAGTCGTGTCCAACTCTTTGCGACCCCATGAATCGCAGGCCTCCCTGTTCATTACCATCTCTCGGAGTTCACTCAGACTCACATCCATCGAGTCAGTGATGCCATCCAGCCATCTCATCCTCGGTCGTCCCCTTCTCCTCCTGCCCCCAATCCCTCCCAGCATCAGAGTCTTTTCCAGTGAATCAACTCTTCGCATGAGGTGGCCAAAGTACTGGAGTTTCAGCTTTAGCATCGTTCCTTCCAAAGAAATCCCAGGGTTGATCTCCTTTAGGATGCACTGGTTGGATCTCCTTGCAGTCCAAGGGACTCCCAAGAGTCTTCTCCAACACGACAGTTCAAAAGCATCAGTTCTTCAGTGCTCAGCCTTCTTCACAGTCCAGCTCTCACATCCATACATGACCACAGGGAAAACCATAGCCTTGACTAGACAGACCTTAGTCGGCAAAGTAATGTCTCTGCTTTTGAATATACTATTTAGGTTGGTCATAACTTTTCTTCCAAGGAGTAAGTGTCTTCTAATTTCATGGCTGCTGTCACCATCTGCAGTGATTTTGGAGCCCAAAATCTCAGGTCAGGCCAACTCTCCGACTGGAAACACAGCCTGACCTTCAGGCAGTTAGGAACCTGAGGGGAGGAGGGCAGGGTTCCACACTCCTCTTCCCTTCTTCCTGGATTATCCAATCTCACAGAGGCATAAATAATCCTAACAGCCTGCTACTGTTGGACAGCAAACCAGACAGTATACTGGGCCTTCCTGTGAATTATTCCATGTCTGACTCCTACTTGTGAAGTAGAAACTGTTTCATAATAACAATCACTGACATTTATTGAGCCTTTTCTTTTTAAACCATAGGCCAAGTGCTCTCCATAGCAACCATGTTGCTCATCAGACAGAAAACGGTATGAAAGCACAGGTGAGGGGGCCTCAGGATCCCCCAGCTAGGAAGTGGCAGAGCTGGGCTCAGATCCAGGCTGTTGGATCCCAGAGCCCAGGCTCCAAGGCGCTATACTAGGCTGCCTTGTCCCACAACTCCAGGGGGGCACACTTACAGACAATGATCCTTCTTAGTTCCCCATCTCTTACTGTGAAGACCCTGAGGCTCAGAGTGGTGGAGTAACTTGCTCCAGATCACACAGCAAGTCAAATAGTCAAAATGGAGTCTGCACCGTGTTCTGTCTGACTTTTGTCACATGAGGGTATTTGAGCCAATTCACCAGTTCCCAGGAGCTCAAAACTGTGGGTTCAGGGTGCCCAGCAGGGCATGTAGGCTCAGAGAGAAGAGCGAGCTCCTAGTGTTGAATTGCATTCAGTGGAGATTAGTAGAGAAATGTGCAGATTGCCACCAAAAAGAAAAAAATGATCCAGTGCAGCAACAAGAGAGTGTGTGTGTGTGTGTGTGTGTGTGTGTGTGTGTGTGTGTGTACATGCAAGTATTTTAAGTTAGACTTTATATGCCTCATCTGCAGTTCACTTCTCTGTTTTGCTCAGTCTTGGAGATTTAAACTCATGAGTGGACAGTTTGTCACAGGTTCCTGTGCTCAGAACTCACAGACACACCCGCCCCCTCCTGCAGGATTAAAGGTAGGCTCCTCCACATTGTCAGGCAGTAATAATGCCAAGCTGCCTGCTGAGTTATTCACAGAAGGTGCTGCTCTCAGGCCTAGACAGAGGTGAGGCTACACCTGGGGGAAGGAAGCCAGGTGGGGACAGGAGAGTGGTCCTGCCCAGGCCTCTTTTGCGCTGCCTCAAGGGGCTGCTCATTTCAGGGGGTGACTTGGACTTGCCTGTGCTTTCCATGTGCGTGGCTGGGGTGTTTGCAAGAGGGCAGAGCTGTGTTTGCACTGATGGCAGACTGAACGGATGCTCACTTCCCACCAGAGTCCACCTGTAGGGCAGCCAACTACACAGAGCAGAGCCAGGATGGAGGGCTGGGAGGCCAGGCGCACAGACCCCTGGAGGGGAGGCAGATGTGGTCGCCAGTGAGGCGCGCTGGTCCAGGAAACAAGTCCATGATGCTGGGGGGCCTGCTGCAGGCATGTGGCAGCTCCAAGACACACCCAGCCCAGCTCCTTCCTTCAGTGAAAGGATTGCTCCGTTGTTCCTGTAGTAAATGAACAGCACAGATTCCCTGGGCTGTCTGCCTAGACGTGGCAGAGACCTGCTTCCACTCCCTCTGCGGTTTTCCTGAGTGCTTCACTCGTTGTGCCCAGCCCCAAGCCCGGTGCTGGGGATCCCGTGGTGACCAGCCACACCCTACTCTCTGCCTCATGGATTCAGAGTCTGCATCACTTGTGCTGGTTATTTCCTTGCCCCAGAGGAGGGTGGGCACTATAGACAACCATGGGGCTCCCAGGCTTGGGGCCCAACTTTGACATCATGCCTGCTGTGCACTCCTGGAGAAGTTACTTAACCTCTCTGAGTTCTAATTTCTCCTCTGGCAAGCACAGCTAATCCTGCACTCCCTACTTGAGACCCAGGGCTGTTATACTTGAGCACATGACTGGTTTCTAAACCAAGTAGAGATTATTACCTGGCTGGTGGATGAGGAGCTGACTCCTTCAACTCAGCCTCTCTGTGCCAAGGGGGTTTATATTCCCTGGGGCCCAGCAGTGGAAGGGGAGTGATTTCATAGACTCCCGGGGTATCCAAGCTAGAGAGAGCCCTAAAGATTGGTCCAAGCTTTTCATTACACAGATAGGGAAACTGAGGTTCAGAAAAGGCAGTGATTTATCTAAAATAACACAGCTGGTCAGTATGATGAGGCTGTATCAGGCTTTAGGCTAAGGACTTCATTTCTCAGCGACTCTCTCTGCCTGGAGGAGCCCAGGGTCTTGGGGTATGGAGCTAGGAGAAAGATGAGATGAAGTCTTTCCATTTCATCTGTGTTCATATTAGGGGCAAAGCCAGCACTCATGGTGGCTCTGCCATCTGTTCTCTTAGAGCCCATGGGCCCCTCCCCTGGCATGAGCCTGGGGGTAAATGGGGAAGCAGAAGTTAAATATGATGGAAAGTCCACATTAATACATTCCTAATATGTACCCTTTTTCTCTCCTGAATAATTTGGGACAACTTCTAATAAGACCCCCTATACCCTGGTGGGGAGCTGACCCAAAGCTAACCCAAAGGTCCATAACTTCAGTGACGAGACAGAGAAAGGAAGAGCTGTCTGGCTATTTGCCTGCCCAAACTCAGCCCCACACCTGTGTCCCGGCTTTCCTTGTTTCTCACCTGTTCTCATGGAATCCTGGGAGCCAGGCTGAGGGTCTGCCCTGTTCCCAGCCTGTGTTGCACAACACCTTGTGAAGAAGCCATCACAGGTTGAATTTGAGAGGAGGTAAGGGGATAAAGGGTCAGGAAGAAGGAGGGTATGGTAACCCACTGCAGTATTCTTGCTTGGAGAATCCCACAGAGGAGTCTGGTGGACCACAGTCCAGGGGGTGGCAAAGAGTTGGACGTGACTGAAGTGACTTAGGATAAGGGAAAAAAGGCAAAACACCACTTTCTTACCATCTCAAATCCCAACTGGTCCTCAGAAAAACCAAAAGAATGGGTGCTAAGTGTGTCCTCTATCCCCCTTTGTGGTCTGACTGTGTGTTGGCAGGAACTAAGGGATGACTAACCCCAGAGCACACCCTAGGTGATATGCTGATTGGCAGGTGGTGCAGAGCTGGACATGCCCTGGTGTGTGAGATGCCTGGCTTTCTCAGGATGGTGGGTGATGGCCCAGCAGTAGGTGGAGAGGAGTCCCCTTGATCACACGGTCTTCTTCCTGTTGCCCGGCTCTTTCTCCAGGCCAAGCAGTCCTTAGCCACACTGACCAAGGACGTCCCCAAGCGGCATTCACTCGCCATGCCCGGCGAGACGGTGCTTAACGGCAACCAGGAGTGGGTGGTGCAGGCAGACCTCCCGCTGACCGCAGCCATCCGACAGAGCCAGCAGACTCTCTACCATTCACATCCCCCCACCCTGCGGACCGGCAAGGTGAGTCCAGCCCAACCTGGCCCAGCCACGGCTGTGGAGGGATCTCAGGAGGCGAGCATCCTCTTTACACACTGTCGCTGCTTTGGGGGGTGTGGGGGGGCAAAGGCCATGGCTCAGGGTAACTGAAAAATCAGAGTGATGGACCTCAAGTGTAGCTGGATACCAAGGTTCAGACAATATCTGGGTCTGACTCGCTCCATCTCTCAGCTCTGCCTGCCTACGTGTGGCCTCATCTTTAGACTACCTCTTGCCACAAAGCAAAAATCAGTCTCCAGCAGTTTCTGGCTTTTAGGGCCCCTGCAGCTCTAAACTCTTAAGAGAAATCTTTCTTTGTGTGTATAGTAAATCCCAAAGGACTCTGATTGGCCAGCCAGGGTCACGTGCATATATCCAAGCCAATCACTGTGTCCAGGGAGTGGCTACACTGATTGGCCAGCCAGTTCACATGCCCACCCCTGGACCAATCACAGTGTTGGGCCCTGGATACCCTGATCCTCCCGTCTCGATTACATGGGCGTCCTTTGGTGGAGGAGACAGTGAGAGTTCCTTAACTGACAGCTCCAGGTAATCACTGGATGTGTGGGAAGGTCAGAAATAAATGTTAGGGGTGTTTGCTCCAGGCACTGGTGGGGAGAGGGGCTCAGCCTCTGGTCAACATCTAGACCCACCGGCTATAGTACAAACCCCAAACCCCTCTGCACATCTGCAGCACACTTGGCTCCATTTTTTTGTCCCTCCTATGAGTGGCATTTATGTGACAGGTGCAGATTGGAGACAGGCAGCTGGCTTCTGGAGCCTGTGGTTCCTGCTGTCACCTAGCTAGGAACCCAAGCTTCTGACTCCAAAGGCACCCACCCAACCTTCCCCCACCCACTCCTCCATAGGGCCCCTGGCAGCAAGAATCGCCTCTCAGTAACGTAGCCCTCACTGCTGAGGTGCTGCCTGCCCACCATAGGCCCTCAGTCTTGTCCAGCAGTAAGTGCTTCCTCTGTCCAGGGCCAGCACCTACAGCCAGGAGAGCAATCTGCTGGAGGGACTCTGGTGGGCTTACAGGCATTCAGCTGCTATTAACTGAGCACCTACTACATGCCAGGTACCATGAGTTCTGGGGTTGGACATGGATAAGAAACCCAAAATGCCCACCCTCAGCAAGCTGGCATTGTAGGTGTGAAGACAGAAAACACATGTAACTAAATTGACAAAGTATGATTACAGATCTTAGTTCAGGGAGAGAAATCAACAGAAAGTAGGTGCTCTGATGGGAAAAAAAAAAAGAGTGGGGAGAGCTGATAATTGAGTGGGGAGATGTTTCTCTCAGGTCAGGCTGAGACTTGAAGGATGAGAATGTGCCGTATGGGCAGCAGGACCAGGGA
Organism: Nanger dama; assembly: GCA_917880005.1. Taxonomy (NCBI): domain Eukaryota; kingdom Metazoa; phylum Chordata; class Mammalia; order Artiodactyla; family Bovidae; genus Nanger; species Nanger dama. Next base: position 19,893,349 of record CAKJTW010000013.1, on the reverse strand, counting down.
AGGCTGAGGCAGGAGGGGAAAGAGTGCATGCCAGGCACCATCTGAAAGCCGGTGTGACATGAGCTGAGGCTGGGTGGAGGTGGGCAGGGCTGAATCCCTTCGCTTGCGGGAGGACCGCATTTCTACCCCCTGGTAAAGTGAGACCAGTTGCCTGGCTCTCATGCAGTGAGGAGTGGAGGCCGTCTGGGAGACTGCCATGGTCTTCTAGGTAAGAGACAGTGGTGACCTGGGCTAGGGTAGTGGTGGTGGGGCTAGAGAGAAGTGGCCAGATTTAAAGCTGTGTTTGGAGGTGCTGTTGTTGATTGGCTGTGGCAGTGAGGGAGTGAGAGAGAAAGAGGAGCCAGTGGTGGCTTCAAGGCTTCTTGCTTGGGAAGCTGGTATTAACCAGCTGTTAGGATTGCACCAGGTCTAGGTAACATCTAGGCAGCGGGAGCATTGTGAAAAACAATCACCAAGGTGCCTGAAAACTTTGCTCTTCTCTTCTTCCTGGTTAAGAGGGAGCTTACTGGATCCAGGGACTGGAGATTCTTGCCAGCAGCAGCTCTCTGGTGATGTGTGGGACTGTGGAATAGGGGGGCGAAAAGCGGGGCAAGTCTCTTCTATGTGTCTCAGTGCTCCCATCTGTATAATGGGTGGAACAACCTGCAAGGCAGTGAAGGCACGGATATCCTCTCCCTCCCCCACTCACCAACTGTCCCTGCTTTCCAGCGGTCAGGGTGAGCCCCTGCCACTCCCGGCAGCCCTCTGTCATCTCCGACGCATCTGCCGCCGAAGGCGACCGGTCGTCCACGCCAAGCGACATCAACTCCCCCCGACACCGGACACACTCCCTCTGCAACGTAAGGCCAGCAGCCGCAGGGCCCAGGCCATGGGCCCCCTGGAAACCTCAGGGGTGGGGGTGGAGGGGGTGAAGACCTACCCGCTGTTTCCTCTCGTCCACCCAGGGAGCATTCTGGCGGAGGCATTTCCTGTTCTGTTCTTTCCTTTTGCAAGAAGAGATGGATGTGGGGAGAGAAAGAAATGAGGCCTGTTGGCTCCTTGTGTCCGGGAGGGCGAGGAAAATCCAGAGGAAGGCGGGCCTGGGTCGGACACAGGGGCTGAGCAGCCTGGGCTTACCTGTGGTGGGCTGTGCCTGGGACCATGGGCGTCTCCTCCCAGACTACTTTCCGAGCTCGGGATCCCACCACCACCACCACGGCCATTTCCCTGTAGAACCAGCTCTTGGTCCTTCATCCAGGAATCAGCCAGACTTTTTTTTTTTAATCTCCGGGAGTTTTTGCATGTTTTGCTTCTGGAGAGGCATCCAGTGAATTTGTTCTAAGTTTGTTTGCTTACTTAATCACATGCTTTTTGATTGTATACTGGGTCCCAGCTATCAAGAGGTGCAGGTCAGTAGCCATATAACTCTTGATGACTGGTGGGGAGACAGGCTTCCCAGCAATGGGGGTGGTGAACAAAGGCAGGTAGATCAAGCGTCTGAGGACAGGGAAGCCTCCACATCAAGGCTCAAACATGAAACACTGGGGTCAGGATATGGGGACCACTTTTCATATTTGTTCCATCATGTGGTTGATAAGCCATGAGGGCTCCCTGCCATGTCCTAAAGACACAGCAGTCAGGTCTTCAAATGCATGGACAAGCTTTCTCAAAAACTCAGTTTATGTTGTTCTATTAACCAGTGAGATGGATAATAAAAAGAAATGAGGTGGCTATAGTGGGAGAGGAAGACAGAATAACTGTTACTTGCCAGTGGGGTGATTATCTACCTGGAAAACCTCAAGAGAATAACCTGAAGTCATTACACGAATAATGAGAAGTATGTATCAGTACTGGTACAATATCAATTGATAAAAATCAGTAACTTTTCTATATTAGTAATCATAATGGAAGAAATTTTTTTTTTTCAAATCTACAGTAACAATGAAAAGCATTTAATAGCTAAGACTAAACTTGAAATGAGTTGACTCAGCCTGGTGGTGTGGGGCCAGAGACTGCTGGCCAGGGCCTCTTGAAGTCACATGAGGATGAGAAGGGGGCCTGAATCCCACTCAGGACTGGAATTCTGTTTTCACTGGGGCTTGAAGGAAGCAATCTGTTCTTCTCTTCTTCCCAGGAGAGAATTCTGGTGATAAAGGCTGTCCTGACAGAGCCAAGGCAAGGAAGGTTTGGCTGGTAGAGGGTCTCTGACACTATTGTCTTTCTGAGGAGTCACTGCTGAGTTACACCTATAGGCAGCACTGCCGTTCATTCTTAGTGTGGGCCAGATACCCTGTAGTATCTGAGCACACCTCAAATAAGACCTTCCCAAGGGCCATTATTTTGTCTTCCCAGTGGGGCTTTGACAGTCAAACTGCCACTGGGAAATCCACCCTGCAGAAAGTGTTCTTTAAAGGCCTCCTGAATTGCATTTGGCTCAGATCTAGCCTTTTGTGCAACTTGGCCTTGGCACATAACCTGCTGCTACAGAGAGTAGGTCTGGCATGTTTATTCCCAAGCTCACTTTACACAGGGCCCTAGGCAGTGGATGCTTTGATAAGCCAGTCTATATGTAGATATTTCAGTGGGCTCCAGCCTCATTCTCTCACCCATAAATTTGGCAAAGATGGCCCTGTACAGAACCAACCTACCTTAGCTGCCTGGCAGATACATAGATTCTGTTTGCAAACCTTGAGATGGGACTAAAGACTAAACTACTGTTTGTTCCATCCCTGCCCTCCCTCAACCACCTTCATCCCCCATCTCAACAGATGTGCATACAGGTAAGCCAGGAAGAACCTGAAAATAGCTCCAGGTGTAGCTCTGTTCTCAGGCATCTGACCTGATACCTGCAAGAACAGCCTGGCCCGGAATAAACAACCCCCATCCTTTCATGCTCTGGTCTGGTCACTTATTTAGAGCAGAGGTGGGGACTCAGCACAGAGAGGCTGGAGAAGATGGATATTCACTCAGGTGACACATGGTTTGTTTCTTGCCTTTTACTAGCAGTTCTGGAAATGAGCACCTGAAGTCACCCTAGTAATGACTTTTGTGATCCCAGTGATCTGTGCCCCTACCCCCAGGCAGGGCAGATTGATTCTGGGATATGGTGAGGGCTTTTGCACACTCAGAGGTAAGGAGCACTAGACCAAGAAAAACCAGATGGTCTTGAATTTTAGTTGTAGCTCTAGTTTTAATTAGCTTTATAATGTTGGACTGTCTGGAACCTCTCTGTGTATCTGTAAACCAGGCTAATGAGCCCTGTCCACCCCTCCACACAATAAGACATTTATTGTGTTATTTGTGGGGGAAATATTAATAAGAGGCTGCACAGTCTCACAAGTATTCCTGTCCCAAAATTCTTTATTTTTGTGCTTTTCTGTAAAGTTATACTTCTTTATAAAAAGCACCAAGGGTAACCAACTTCCAATTTTAACTCAGTGGGTCAATTAGGAGAGGAACTTAGAAGCCTTTGAGTGACAGGTCTGTTGGTCAGAGGGTAATAGGGGTCAAGAAGGCAGAACACCTCAGGGCCTCTGGCCAGGATCCAGGCAGCATCTCCATGAACCCGAGGTGCCATGGTTGAGCCATTGGGAAGTGTCTACTTCAGGGGTGGAGGGTGGATTCCCCAGAGGCAGGGCAGTCCCTCAGGGATTACTTCCTTGCACGGAAAAGCCCATGCTCCACAGGTCACCTCTATTCTCATATGTTGTGTGTCTCCCGCTGTTTCATCTTCCTCCTCTCCTTTGGCTACAGGGCGACAGTCCCGGCCCAGTTCAGAAGAACCTGCACAACCCCATTGTACAGGTAGGTGTGCCTTCCTGGCCACTCAGGCCGTCCTTGCACCCTTCCTTGACCGTGACCTCACTTGTTCCCCTGGGCCTTCAGCATTCCCACATCCATACCTGGGCACCCAGGGCAGAGAGAAGTCAAGCCACAACTTCAGTCACACGTGGGTTGGTGCGTGAGCTGGGCTCAGCCACCTGGATTTGCCCTGTTACGTCCTCTTCCAGATCTGTGGACCTGCTAAGAGCATCCCACATCCTCCATGCAGCCCTGTTGAGTGTCTTCTCCTGGCAGCCACAAGCTGGTGATGGGGGGCTGCCTTGGGTTCTTTGGACCTCTTGCTGCAGGAAACTTTTTAAAATTCATTAACATTTCAGTACACTAAAGAGTGAGGAAGGGGCTATAGAGAGGAAAACATGGATATGAGGATCAGAGGGGTTCTCCGAGGTCAGCTCTCATCCTGGGGATCCCACACGCTGGTCTTCTGGACTGCTTGTCTGCACCAGGGTCTACCAGTGAAGATTTTCCTATTGCAGATTCCTAGGCCCTTCACCCCAGAGATTCTCATCTGCCAGGTTGGGGTGTGGGGAAGGTGGTTGGAATTAAGGTAATTCTGATGTGGTTTGAGGAACCATTACTCTAACCTCCACCTTTTTGACCAATAACACCACCCCTGCATCTTTGTATAAAATATTTGAGTTTGCAAAGCTGCAAACCTATAGTTATCCTGAGAGAAAGATCTCCTCCTTCTCCTCATCATTGTTTTTGTCATTATTAACAATCCCTGCGTCACAAGATGAGAAAACTGGGCTCAGAGAGGGTGGGGGCTCTCCAGGTTTCCCCTAGGTAGTGACATAATCAAGATCAGAACCCAACCCTGGCCTCAGAGCTCTACCGAGGCCAGTACTGCTTCTTGTCAGTACAAGGATAGTACTTAAGGTCCAGGGTCTTTGCTGTTGGCTGACATGAAGCTTAGGTTTTCTCCTCCCTGGTTGTCTATGTTCTCCTGATGCCCCCTTTTCCAAAGGGCTCATCTCATGGGCCCTGTGGCCAGCCGTGACAGCATCCTGGGATACGCTTCTGCAAGCCCTCTACAAGCACAGGAAGGCTGTGGACAGCACATTGAATTCAAATTACAGTACAAACCCCAACAGCAGCTGTCATGAATGCTTATTATGTGCCAGGCACTGTTCTAAGCGGTTTTTTATTTTCACCGTAGTGACATCCTCATGACAGTTTTGGATGGATCCTAGTGTTGTCCCCAAGAGGTTCTGTAACAGGCCCAAGTCCGTTCAGCGAGTGAGGGGCAGACCTAGCATCTTTACCCACGGATGTCCCCCCAACCCCACCCCTTCCTGTCTTCCGCCCCAGCTCAGCTTTTCTTTGTTCTTCTCCCCGCCTCATCCATCACCTGGCCCGACTCCGCAGTCACTAGAGGATCTTGAAGACCAAAACGAAAAAAGAAGAAAGAGAAGATGGGATTCGGCTCCATCTCGCGTGTCTTCGCCAGAGGGAAGCAGCGGAAGTCCCTCGACCCCGGCCTCTTTGATGGTACCGCCCCTGATTATTACATAGAGGAGGACGCGGACTGGTGATACCCGCCTCCCTTCGCCTGCTGCCCGGCAGGCGTGTCTGTGCGTGTGGATGTGCGTGCGAACTGGGGGCGGGGGTGGGGTGGGGGTGTGCGACTGGGTGTGTGTGGTGGTGCGTGTGTGCGCAATCTCTCGCACACGTGGGCGCGGGTGTGGCCGAGCCTGCTCGCGGGGGCCCCTCCCCAGCGTCGTCACCTCTGTAATTGATGTACATACTACAGCCGTCTGTGAACATGTCAACTCTGTTGTCCTCGGAGCGATACAGTTGTGTTGTTAATCTGGGTTTGTTTTTGTTTTTGTTTTTTTCAATGTTTTTTTCCTTCTTTTTGTTCGGTTCGTTGGGGGATTTTTTTGGTCCCTTTCCTCCCTGCCTCCTTTTTATGAAACTTGAAAACTTGAAGGACTGCTGTGTATTTGTAAATAACAAAACTATTGTGCCCTCTGTGCTTGTAAATGTCCCTCGTCCAAACTGCTACTTCTGGAGCCCGTCTCCCCGAGGATGTGGTCTGTTTTTGATGTTACCCCCCCCAGTCCACACCCCCACCCCCCACTCCAGTGTGAACGCGTGGGACCAGACCCTTTCTCGGGCACACCCAAGTCACTTTAACCCCAAAAGGCCATCATCATCAGGGTAAGGTCCACTCTCCACAGAGACTTGCAAGCCTGGCCAAGGGGCCCTATCCTGGCTGGGCTTGTCAGAGGCCAAACGGGCTCTTTTTAATGGCCTGCCAGTTTTTAAATTGCGTTGCCGTTTCTTTCTTTACGGGGAAAAGAAAATTGTTCCGTTTAATTTATTTGCACAAATGCAGAAGACTTATTCTAGCTAAATTATTACATAAATATTGGAATGTATATTTTTCCACGGGGGTGGGCGGGAGGCGGGTTCTCTGTTGATTTGTCTGTTCTATGATCATGCTGCTGCCAAACTGTGCAAGGTAGAGTTTAGGATGGCCGGAACCCAGGGACCATTGGATTTCCAAGCTTGCTTTTTTTCTGTTGTTCTTCTCTCTCCCCCATTGTCCCGCCTCTGCATGGAAAGTGCGCTCCGCCCTTCTCACATCTAGAGCTCTCTCCAGGCCTTTCTATACATATTTATTTATCTGAAAGAGCACTGACCTCAGTGAGCAGAGCACCTGATGTCATGGTCACCTTCTCTTGGGTCTGTCTTTTGAGAGAGGCTGAATACAGGGCAAGACAGCTGACTGCATGACCACAGCGTAGGACCCCAGGGACACTCAGCCCAAGTGAGTTCCCCAAGGGTCCTGGAGCGGCCCCATTCCCCACTGCAGCTGTGTCTCTCTCATCCTTGGTTGATTCTGCACATGGGCCAGGCAGGTGTCATGGGGGAGGCACCCGTCTCAAGGGGGGAGGGCTGTTGGAGACGCAGCGTCCAGCACCTCTGCCCTCCCTATTCTGGTTGGTTCCTCCACCCACACCTCAGGCCCTGTCCGCCAGCTTGTCACAGCAGCTTGAGCCCACTCACCCCAGGAGAGAAGGGCTGGCAGAAACGCCTGCCTATTTGGGGAGCAGTGTTGGTCCCAGTGAGGCTTCACCAGCAAAGGAACTGTGAGCATTCTAACGCCAGGTGATGGAGAACATGTGAGCTTCTAAGCCAGGGTCTCCCATGGCCTAAAACTAGCCTTTCCTTTTCTTCTGACCTGTGAATTCCCGCTCTGAACCACCTTAACTACTAACAGCTCAATTCACACACCCTCTAAACAACAGTAGTTTCGCTTTCTGCTAACCGTTAACATTTGCAACTCTTACCAAGAAACAAAGAGGTTTTTAAATGCTGAAGCATCTCTCTTATCAGAAGGGATAGGATATTTTTCCAAAGTCTCTCAAACAGAAAAGCCCCAGTCAGCTGCTCCCTTTCCTTCTATCCTGATGCATTTGGAAAGGTGTCTAAAGTAGGCAGGGTACCTACTAAGGATCTTTCTGGGCTCTGTTGGCTGAGCCATTTCGCCGAGCCTGGCAGTGAGGGAGAGCAGCTGGAGCGAGAGAGATTTTAGGAAATGCTTTTCTCCCCCATGAATTTTTTTTCTTTTGGTTGATTTTTATTGTTTTGCCCTTTATTTACAAGAAAATAAGGTTGCAACCCCTCCTGGTAATAATGATTTAGTAGTTCCTTTTCATTTCAGTTTTTGTAAATTAGGAGATAATTCTAAGAGTTACTAAGGATGATTTATTTAAGAGAACTACGTCAAATAGCGAATGAGTTATGGGTAACATTAGATGAAAATAACCTTTCCCGTGGGAAAGGTTTCTTGAAGGCATGGATGCAAATATAAAATATAAACAAAAAAATCTAAATAAAGCTTATTTTAAAATATGATCGAATTCTATGTTATTTGATTGCTTCTATCGTACTCCGGGTGGGAGGCAAAGCCCGGCATGACCTGCCCCTTGGAATTTCAGGGCTGGGTCCTGTGGGGGTGATGGGAGGGGCTGAGGAAAGCTGGCTGGATTCTGGGCCCATGGAGGGGCTGAGGCTGGGGTGGCCTCCCAGAAACATCTCATCTTTGCCACCCTGACTGTAATTTGGAGGAGCCATCAGCATCCAGGGCTGCCCGTGGTCCTAAAGCACCACCTCCAAGCCTGGCACCCTGACCCTGCATTCTCCAGCTCAGTGGCCCCAGTCAGCTTTCATCTGCTTCCTTCTCCCCCCAGTGCTCCTTCAAAAGACCCAAAGCGGGGCCCTGTGAGTTTGGGGCACATTACTTCCTGCAGACCTCAGTGGGCCTCTGCATTGTCCTGACTTCCTGCCTTCCCTGGGAACAGAGGAGCTTGAGAGAGAAATTAACGGAGCCACGGGGCTTCCCTAATGAAGCCAGAGTGGGCTGGGCTTTTCTGAGCCCCCATAAGACCGCCCCCAGATGCAAAATCCAGTCCTCCCGCAATGAAAACTCTGCAGTATAGCCTGAGAAAGGCCACCTGGATACCCCAATCCACAAATGCAGCTATGCCTTCAGCCTCTGCCTCCCAACTTAAAAACAAATCCTCTCCAGCAGTAAGGCTGGAAGGCTAGCCTTTTAAAGCCCCCTTGCGTTTCTACTAGAAGAAAGCTCAAAGTACCATAAATGTATAGACCATGCCGAGAAGTTACAGAGTGCAAGACTGCCCGGAACTGAGGGCATGTGCCCCAGTAGCTGTCAACCTGGCCACACATTAGAATCACCTGCAGAGCTTTCAAAACAAAAAGCGACCAATGCCAGGTGCTATATTGCTGAATCAGTGTGGTAAAACCTCCTCTGATACAGCCAGGGTTGAGAACCACTGGGCTTATCTGAGGAGCGCAAATGGCCCGAACACACGTGCCACAGCTCCTCTCTCCCTGGTCTCAAAACAGACATCACTGAACAATTAAAGAGCTCTTCCCACCCAGCCCCAAATGACCTCTCATGTCTTCACTTTACAAAGCCGCCTACAGCCACTGCCAATCATTCAGCATTGGCATTCAAAAGAAAGCCAGTTTGCCTCCTCAAAACTAACCCAACCCCCTACACTGAACAGATGAGGGAAAACTGGGCCCAGAAAGGAGCGATGTGGCTAAGATTCTTGCCGTCGGTATCGCAGTACCATGGCCTTCTCCAGGGCCCGGCCACACCTGATTCAAATCCACATAGCTCTACTGAGAAGCCACACTGCCCTCCTTTGTTAATCAGACCTTGCCCCAGAAGGTCCAGCTTCAAGCGTCACTGTATTAGCCAGAAGCTGGAGTAGGGCTGTCCCGTCTGCAGGATCCGTGGACAGCTGCCCAGGCTGTGCACTGCATTACCACGTGGATGGTACGCAGTAGCAGCCTGCATGGCTGTCCTCAGCGCCCTGCTGCATGCTCTCCCACCCATGCTGGCAGGCTCCAACAGGCGCAACCTAATAGTAGTGATAACAGTAATAACATCTAACATTTGTTGGGCACTTACCATGGGCCAAGCTCCATGCTCCGCGCTTGACACATATTAACTCAGTTAACCCTCCAAAGTCCCCACTGGCAATGGGAAAACAGGCAAAGTACATCATCTGGTATCAAGGAGCCAGGAAACAGAACTAGGCTTCCAACCTAGCACTGTAGTGCCCTGAACGACTCCTCCGAGTGGGCAGTGAGGGGCTGGGACCAGGCTCGGTGGGTGCCTCCAGTCCCTCTGCTGGGTCTGGTTTGAACTTGACTCCACCCCTACTTTCACCCACCAGTAGCCTCTGGCACAGCCTAGCACTTTCCTGGCTTTTGTGACGGAGTCTATTTCTGTTAGTCCTTTTCTGCCAGGCCCAGAAAACGCACTTGCAGAGAGGGACTGGAGGAGAGGGCAGGACAGAAAAGCACTGTGGTTCAGCACGAGCTCTCCATCTCAGGCAGGGCATGGCCTCCTTCTGCCCTGCGATGAAACCCCTCTCCGTACCAGAGCTGCTGCTTCCTGGTGGGGACGAGGCAGTGGGGCAGACAGGAGGTCCCCTCCTGGCTGCAGGAAGGCCCAGGGGTCCCAGGAGCCTCTCCCGACACCTGTGCGCAAGGTTATTGGCAGCTGCTATGCACATCACTCAACCTGGGCTCCTGGGGAATCCAGGTGTAGTGGGGCTGCAGGGGATGGCATCTTTGGGCCTCTGACTACATGAATTTAAAAGTGTCAACAGGCCCTCTCACCAAAAACCTGCATTTCCTCCCAAACACCCTACCCCCTCGCTCATCTGCTCTGAACAAATGACTCAAGCTTTTCAACTCAAACCCCATCAGGGGGCACAGAACCTGCTATGCCCCCTGACTTCCCACCTGTGCTTAAGGAAAAAGGACCTGGTGCTAATGAAGAATCAAGTGGGAATATATATGATTAACTTTATAAGAGGATGCTGATGTGCTCAGTCGTGGTCGACTTTTTGCAACCCCATGAACTATAGCCCACCAGGCTCCTCTGTCCATGGAATTTTCCAGGCAAGAATACTGGAGTGGGTTTCTACTTCCTTCTCCTATTATAAGAGAATAGGTTAATAATTTTATAAAAGAATGCCCTATAAGCTTAAAAATAACTTAGGGGTTTGATCTTGACCCAATGTTAGAAGTTGTTGAAATATCGAAGTCATAGCACATCACCAGGGAAGTGTCACTGTATAGAGAGATTGAGGGGATATATCCTGATGCCGGCTGGTGTATGGAGAACCCATACCTGAGCCACAACTGTGTGGTGCCTTAAAGCCCAGTTACCAAAAGATACGCAGATATGAACCCCTGCACTCTACCTCCCCAACAAACTGAATCCACAAGAAAATTATCCCAAGAGGATTAATCTCTTAAGGAGCAAGAATAGCAGCAACTGAAAACCTTGCTCTTTCCTTCTTGAAAATGGCAGGACTCCTAGTCCCTAGCATGTCCCAAGGGGCAGCCTTTGACACTGTTAGAGCATCAGCCATGCTTCTGAATCAGAGTCCCTGGAAAACTCTGGCTGCTTGCATTTCTGAGTTTCAGGCTTTGGAAATCTTTGACTATTTAATGGGTTACCAGGCACTAGCAGTTAATTGCATCTAAACAAAAGAATCTAAGATTGCCTGTCTTGCTCCATCTGGAAGATCCTTGCAGGCCACCAATGGGGCTGGGCCAGGCCAGGCCAGGCCTGGGTAATCAACTGCTCTAACTCTGGACCAGCATCTGATTTCAAGCTAGTCGATTAACCTGTGAGCCTCAGTGTTCTCACCTGTGAAGTCTGTGTAACAACCTTTTCCTCCTTGTGGGCTCAGAAATGCCAGCTGATTGTGTTCTGGAGCCTGGAAAGCACTGGCCTCATGGCCTGTGTTCCCCAGGATTTGAATAGATTTAAGTTCAACCAGAGATAGGAAGGGCTTCCCTGGTAGCTCAGATGGTAAAGAATCTGCCTGCAATGCTGGAGACTTGGGTTCAATCCCTGGGTCAGGAAGATCCCCTGGAGAAGGAAATGGCAACCTACTCCAGTATTCTTGCCTGGAGAATCCCATGGACAGAGGAACCTGGAGGGCTACAGTTCACTGGGTCACAAAGAGTCGGACACGAGTGAAGCGACTGAGCACGTACGCACGCAAGAGCACCCCGGACTCCCTGCCTACCCTCCTCCCCATCGGATAGGTATCGCACACGGCCCTCCCTGCTCAACCCTGGCAGAACTGGGAAATGGGAGCCACTCTTGGGCCCCCAACTTCTGAAAGCCTGCAAATTGAGGACTGGAGATCCTCCCACAAGGCCAGGCACCAGGCACATTCCCCTGGATGAACCACAGCAGAGACTGCATTGAACAATGCCACTCCCAGCTCACAGCGCTTTACAGTTTACAAAGCCCTCTCACAGGCAGACTAGGATCAAGGATAAGATGTAGATTCTGGGCAAACTCTCTGGGTGCAAACCTCAGTCCTGACATTTGCTACCTAGTAACCACAGGCAAGTTCCTTAATCAGGCTGTGCCTCAGTTTGTTCACCTCTACATAGAACAGTAAGATATTGTCAGAGCAGCTGTAAATGAGTTACTATGTATAAAAGGCTTAGCCCAGGTAGCAATAAATGTTAGCCATAACGATGATGTTAACGGCGACAGGACAACCTCATTCTGGCCTCTCACCAGCCCTGTGAGACAGGCAGAACAGGCCCCTCTGTACACAAGCCAAAGCTTGGCCCAGGTTAGTTCAGCAACTCACCCCACCCACTAGGGCCCACCCAGGGGCTCCCGAGAGAGCAGGGATCTGAGAGCCAAGAGGGCTCCTGATGGCCTTTCTCCTGCTTCCTTCACATCACAGCCAAGCACAGCATCAGTGGCTGAGCCAGTTCTGGAACCCGGGCTGCTGACTCCCAGGCCAGGGCCCCAAGCTGGTGCAGACCACAAGATTCAGCTGGAGAAAAAAATTATCCCTGGGTCAATAAGTTTTAGAGACAGTGAAATGGCAACCCACTCCAGTATTCTTGCCTGGAAAATTCCCTGGACAGAGGAGCCTAGAAGACTATAGTCCATGGGGTCACAAAGAGACACGACTGAGCAAAGAAGCACAAAGTATATTCGACATAAACACTAGCATTTCAAGGCTCTAGCAAGTGAAGAAAAATAGTTCACTGCTTTCCACGTCATGTTTCCCAAACTTCACTGAGCACAGAACCTTGGAACCTGGTTCCGTGGAGCAGTCTGTGGGGCTATCGAGATGGGTGGCTCCACAGCCCCCTTTATCCTGTGCTTGGAGTCAGTGGTCCTTTGGTGACCTCTAAACAGGCTTCCTAGGTGGCACAGTGGTAAAGAATCCGCCTGCCAGTGCAGGAGACACAGGTTAGATCCCTGGGTCGGGAAGATCCCCTAGAGGAGGAAATGGCAACCCACTGCAGTATTCTTGCCTGGGAAATCCCAGGGACAGAGGAGCCTGGTGGGTGATGGTGAGGGGGTTGCAAAACATTTAGACATGAGTTAGTGACTAAACAACAACAGGCAGACTCACTTCTGACAGTTTAGCCACGGAAGCCCCTGTGGCTCATGTGGGATCCCCATGAGCCTGAAGAAGTGAGGCAAGGGATCTCTCTGGTGGTCTAGTAGTTAAGACCTCGCAATTCGAATGCAGGAGGCGTAGGCTCAGTCCCTGGTCGGGGACTTAAGATCCCATATGCCACATGGCACAGCGGAAAAAAAAAAAAAAACAGTGAGGTGAGGTGAGCTGGGCACAGGGCCAGGTGGAGTCAGAACCTTTCCTGAGCATCTCCTTTGCTCAGAAAGAAGCTGAGTCAGTGAGCAGCATCTGCAGAGGCAGAGAGGCCCCCGCAGAGTGGCTGAGAAATTCCAGTCTCTGGTGTTCATTTTGCCCCTGTCTCAGGTGTAGACAGAGGAGCCAAGTCTAATGCCACAGGGAGAGAAGTGCACACACCACCCTGACAGACATCTGGCCCACCTGCCCTGTCCCCGACCAGCTCTGAGCTGCCTAATTGCTTTCCCTGGGACAGGCCAGCGGGGCTGACGTCACATCCAAACTGACCCTACACCTGCCCAGGAACACCAGCTTCCTTCCTTGTTAGGCGGCAGATGTTTCTGGGGGTGGCATGGAGCCCCGTGATAAGGAGGACCAGGGCCAGGTAGGGGAGAAGGCCGACTCTGTCAGCTGTCACCATGGGGACCAGCTCTCTGGTGACAGACAAGGAAGCTCTCTGCAAGGCAGGGCAATCTGAGGGCTGTCTGTGAACCGAGGGTCAGAGAGCGCATCTTGGGATGGTGAATCATTCACAGGGCCCCTCCATCTCCTCACGCATGTTTAAGAAACACAAATTCACTTTAGTGACAGCCTGAACCAGCAGAATTGATCAAGTCATTGCGGGGGGTGGGGGGTGGGAGGTGGGGGGGAGTACTTTCCTGGCAGCTCAGACAGTAAAGAATCTGTCTGCAATGCGAGAAACCTGGGTTCAACCCCTGAGTTGGGAAGATCCCCTGGAAGAGGGCATGGCCACCCACTCCAGTATTCTTGCCTGGAGAATCCCCATGGACAGAGGAGCCTGGCGGGCTACAGTCCACGGGGTTGCAAAAGTTGGACACCACTGAGCAACTAAGCACATACACACACAAGCCATCAGGGAGAGGACTCAAGGAAAGACCAGGTTTTGGAGCCAGATCTTTGGGTTTGAGTCCAGAGCCGGCACTCAGCTGTGTGACCCTAAGCCACTCCCTCAGTCCCTCTGAACCTCAGTTTCTCCCTCTGTAAAACGGAAATCAGACTGCCTACCTCATAGGGCTGTTGCAAAGATGGACTCAGAAGTGGGTAAAAGCATCTGGCATATGGCAGAGCTCGACTTTCCTCATCTGTACCATGGGCCACTGGGAACCTGTGTCCACTTTCGGGTGAGGACACAGTCTATTCACAGCCAGGTGTCACGAACCACCAGGCAGCCAGTCCTGACGGGGAGGCGAGTAGAGTGACCACTGCTGTCTGCTCTGAGCATCTCTGCAGCAGTGTCTGAGTGACAATGATAAGGACCCACCTCTGTGAGCACCCGCATGGCCAGCCCTGTGCTGAGCTCACACCTGCCCCCTCCCGTCGAATCTGAAGGAAGCAGTCATGCCGGGCTCCAGTGCTTCCAAAGCGCCTGGTTTTTCATGAGAAGCCAAAAATGTCATCTGATACACCCCAATTCTTTAATATCAGCATCTAAGTTTAGTGTCCTTGGTGTGTGCTCAATTGTGTCCAACTGTTTGCAACCCCATGAAGTGCAGCCCAGCAGGCTCCTCTGTCCAAGGGATTTTATAGGCGAGAATACTGGAGTGGGTTGCCATTTCCTCCTCCAAGGAATCTTCTCAACCCAGGGAGCAGACCGAGTCTCTCACATCTCCTGCATTGGCAGACAAGTGCTTTACCACTAGCATCACCTGGGTATCCTTTGAAAGTGAAAAGTGAAAGTCGCTCAGTAGGGTCTGATTCTTTGTGACCCCATGGACTATACAGTCCATGGAATTCTCCAGGCCAGAATACTGGAGTGGGTAGCCTTTCCCTTCTTCACACACCAGGGATCGAACCCAGGTCTCCCGCATTGCAGGCAGATTCTTTTACCAGCGGAGCCACAAGGGAAGCCCACAGATACTGGAGTGGGTAGCCTATCGCTTCTTCAGCAGATCTTCCCAACCCGGGAATCTCCTATTGAGCTATGAGGGTATCCTTTGGGGGAAAAACAATTCCATGACCTTATCTCCAGACCACTGGCTCCACCACCTCCCATCTGTATTCTCTGTGGACTGGTCCAGTGTTGACAGTCCTCATCTTTCCCCCTGGCTAGAGAGTTCCTGGGCCTGCCTGGTCATAGATCCCCATTTCATTGGCCCATATCCTCCTTCACCAGAGGGCCTTCCTGCCCATCTCTCCCTGGGCCGCCAGGCAGCAGGGGGGACCACTCATTTCCGACCCCAAGAAGTGTCCCCAGGGCTTGGGGTGTTTGGGGAGCAGGGGAGCTACCCTCAGAAGCCTGGAATCAGCACAGGAATCCTGAGGCCCCGGAGGCCAAATATGGCTGGCAGGACTCAGGGTCAGAGCACCTGCAGCCTGAGTGCCCAGCCAGACCACTAGACCATTTCTCACGGGCATGGCTGGGCTCATGGGACTCGGAGATGGAGAGAGTATGGGGGAGGGAGTGCTCCACCTTCACATGAAGGTGCCGATGAGCCTCACAAAGGGTCACTCCTTGCTCTCCCAGAAAGCCTAGCAGAATGCACAGTCATCAAGGTAGACACAGCTGTAACCCCGAGGCCCAGGGATATAGAGAGGGGTCAGGCTGAGGACTGAGGCCAAAGACTGGCTTCTGGGGATGGTGGGGGTGGGGTGTTTGGCAGTGATGGAAGCTGGGAGAGGAAAGTACTATATGACTTGCTGACTTTCACTGAGGGCCTGCCATGGAGGCACTTCACATACACTCACTATGTCATTCAACAAACACTGGGGGACCGCTGTCTATGTGCCAGGCCTAGGGCTAAGGGCTGAGGGTGCAGATGTAAACAACGAGATCATTCTAACATAGCCCTCACCAAAATCATATGAAGTGTGTGTTACTGTCTCAACCTTACAGCTGAGGAAACTGAGGCCCCAAGGGGCAACATAAACAGCCCAAGGAGATGCAGTCAGCAATGGAACAAGGCTAAGAATTGGGGTCCAGCAGACTATTGCCCTACACAATTTTCCAAGCAGATATGAGTGAATCTGATAAAACCATGAGCCTTTAGAACAATTATAGTCCTAGAGGGAGGCAGAGAAGGGGTGTCACAATTAAAGGAGTTCATCTAAAAGCAGGCAGAGGCTCACTTCCCCAAATGGGTGGAAACTTCCTAGGATACTCTGCCTTGTGCCAAGGCTCCAGCTAAACATACTGATGGGCTTGAATGGGGTGTCCTTCCACAGTGAGCATGGAGTGGCTGCCAGCCCTGGATACAGATACCCCCAGGAATTGTGTTTCAGGATGCATGAGGAATGGCCATGACCAGCATCAGTTTTCTCCTTGACATTTCTTGTAGCATCTTAAGTTTAAGTTGCAAGAAGGCCCCCAAAGTGAACCTTACCAAAGCACTCTTTATTTTGAAAGAAATTAAACAGATACTCGGAGAAGGCAATGGCACCCCACTCCTGTACACTTGCCTGGAAAATCCCGTGGATGGAGGAGCCTGGTAGGCTGCAGTCCATGGGGTCTCTAGGAGTCGGACATGACTGATCGACTTCACTTTCACTTTTCACTTTCATGCAGTGGAGAAGGAAATGGCAACCTACTCCAGTGGTCTTGCCTGGAGAATCCCAGGGACCGGGAAGCCTGATGGGCTGCCGTCTCTGGGGTCACACAGAGTCAGACACAACTGAAGCAACTTAGCAGCAGCAGCAAACAGATACTACATAGCTCAGTTGGTAAAGAATCTACCTGCAGTGCAGGAGACCTGGGTTCGATTCCTGGGTTGACAGGATCCTCTGGGAAAGAAAATGGCAACCCACTCCAGTATTCCTGCCTGGAAAATTCCATGGACAGTGGATTCTGGCAGGCTATAGTCCTCAGGATCACAAGAGTCAGACACAACTTAGCAACTAAACCACCACTCTTAAATGTCTTTCCTATTCCCATTGGCCTTGGGGCAAGAAATATGGTTGCTCACCACTGGGGCAAGAAATTTCCAGGAGGCAACTACCAGGCATTTTGAGGAGGTAGGGGGTTGTAAAGGTACATTATTCCATGAGGGTGATCCCAAAGGAGGCGTCACCTCCAAATGCCACACTCAAGCCGGAGGTTCATGGATCTGACTCAGTGGTGGTCCCCCATCCCAGCAAGTGAATGGGTGGGCCGAAGCAATAATCACTATCCCTGGGGCTCATGGGAGCAGGCTGAGCAGAGAGGTCCTGAGGTCTGAAGGGGAGATGGGAGGGTCAGTGAAGGGAAGAGGAAGATCCATGAGGGGTCCTCAGTCCCCACAGCTATCCATCACTCTCCAAGTGTCCACTTCCCCAGCTTTGCCTCCGAGAACTGCACAGACGCAAATGTGCACGTGGAGAGGAACTCTCCTCCTGCCCATGGCCTCTGCTCATAGAGCCCCTTCACTTTCCACAGAGTTCACCTTTAAGGCCCACTCACCCATAGAGAAGTTGCCCAGGAAAGCAGGTTGGGAAAGAGGATTAACTGTGGGAACAGGCACAGAGGCCGGCAGCCAGCTGGAGAAAGCAAAAAGAGGGCAGAAGCCCCCTTGTTTTCTGAGATGGCCCACACCCTACGGAGTATGCAGAATAAACCTGCTTTCACTCCACTTTGGCTCGCTAGTGAATTCTTTCCTGCATGAAGCCAAGGGCCCTCATGCATGATGGCCCGTCCCAGGGACTCGCCTGAGACCTGGGATATGACCATCCTCTCACGTCCCCTTTTCCTGCAACAGTAGGATCATGGTCATTTTCTGAAGCAGAACATAGAAGACATAGGTGTTTCAGGAAACTCAGAGAGGCCTGCCCTGTTGTAGTGATCAATTCTTTGAAGTTCTAGCAAGTCCAACTTCCGCTTTTAGGGTTTCAGGAAAAGGGCACTTCTGGTTCTCAGGGATGTCAAATCAGGAAGGTAGGAGGGGGAAAAAAAAAGGTGGGGTGGGAGACACCAGTTGCAGATTAGACTCTAAGAAGGACTTCTCTCCCAAATGTGAGCACTTCAGCATGACAACAGGCTAGCAAGGAAGAAAAAGGAATATTATGGTACTTGTTTTTTTAAAGCATACAGCAGTTGTCATTGGATCATAGTACATTTGCCTTCCTTGGACCTCTTCTGAGCACCTTCCTCCAAAGTAAAATTGGGAAATACTTGCCTAGCACATACCTGGGAAATGAATGTAGAGCAGGGTGGAGCCTTGTCAACTCAACAGGTGCCCTGCTGTCTGGGAAAGTTCTTGGGGTGTGGAGAGGAGGGTCTGCCAGGGAGCGTGGCTGGAGGAGGATGTCCTCCAAGGCTGGGGACAGGGGACTTGTGGGGCTATACTGTGAGCATAGCCTACATCCTTGCTGGGCAGCAGCAGGTGAGGGGGAAGGGAGGTATTTGATTTTTTTAAGCAGAAAGTAGTTGTCATGGATAAAAGCAGAGCTCTGGGATTTTTCAGGGTGCCTCATGGGTTAGTATATTTGAAGAGACACTTGGGGAGAAAGAGCTATCAGCTCTTAGCTCAGGGCCTCCGAAGGCCCGCTTGGCTCTGGGGTTGGGGTGTTGGGGGCGGCCCCCTCGGGATCCTGCCATCATTCTAACAGCTGCACAGTCAGTGACTCAATGCCATTCAGACCGCACTGTGTGGTCCTGGTGGCCCAGGCGCAAGAGGCCTGATCATTGCACCTACTGTTTCACAGGAGCTATGACCGAGGGCTTGGGGAAAGCATCCCCATCCAATGCAGTGACCATTATCAGGACATAAAAGTCACTATTTCACATTATATTACAGTGTTTAAAAAATGAGAATTCAGCGTTTGGCTTGAAAAGTGCTGACAGGGGCTCCCCCGTTACTGCCCAAGGGCAGGGAGTTTTAACTGGAGTCGGCTGTCTGAGCAGGGCTGGCCCAAGGACGGGAGGGGCCCAGGGGGGGAAGGATGGGGGCGCTGGCAGCAGCCATGCCACATGCTCACTGGCCTCTAGGGGGTGGAGGCCAGGGATGGTGCTGAACACAGGACAGCCCCCATGACAAAGAGTGGTCTAGTCTCAAATGTCATTCAATACTGCCAAGGTTATCTAGACAAACGGTGCTGATGAACGTACTTGCAGGGCAGGAATAGAAACACGGATATAGAGAAAACGGACTTGTGGACACAGCAGGGGAAGGAGAGCCTGGGATAAATCGACAGGGTAGTATGGCCACATATACACTGCTGCAGCTGCTACTGGTTAGTCACTAAGTCGTGTCTGACTCTCTGTGACCCCGTGCACTGTAGCCCACCAGGCTCCTCCGTCCATGGGATTTCCCAGACAAGAACACTGGGTGTGGGGTGCCGTTTCCTTCTCCAGGGGATCTTCCTGACTTAGAGATCCTATCATCGTCTCCTGCGTGGCAGGTGGGGTTTTGTTTTGTTTTTACCACTGAGCCACCCGGGAAGCCCCATATATACACCATCTTTTGTAAAATAGAAAGCTAGTGGGAATCCGCTACAGGGATCTCAGCTTGGTGCTCTGTGATGACCTAGAAGGGTGGGATCTCGGTGTGGGAGGGAGGCTCAACAGGGAGGGCATATATGTATACTTACAGCTGATATGGCAGAAACCAGTCCAACATTATAAAGTGATTATCCCTCAATTAAAAATAAAGAAAAAAAATGCTGTTAAAATACTGCCAACATATATATGGAATTTAGAAGACAGTAATAATGACCCTATATGTGAGACAACAAGAGACACAGAGGTATAGAGTGGACTTTTGGACTCTGAGGGAGAGGGAAAGGGTGGGATGGTATGGGAGAATGGCAATGAAACATGTATATTTTCCTGTAAGAAACGAAACGCTAATCTATGTTCAATGTAGGATGCAGGAGGCATGGGGCTGATGCACAGGATGATTCAAGTAGAGGATGGGGGGTGGGAGGTGGGAGGGGGATTCGGCATTGGGAGATTGTGTTCACCTATGGCTGATTCGTGTCAATGTATGGCAAAACAAATACAGTATTGTAATTAAAAAAAAAAAAAATACTGCCAAGGTTGAGAGTTCCTGAGACCATGTGTACATTTAAAGAACTACAAGCATCTTAAGGTGGCCTCGAGGGGGTGGGGCTGGCAGAAGGTCAGTCAGAGAGGGAGACCTGCTCCCTCCCTCACCTCCCTCTCCCTCCCTCCTCACCTCTCGCCCTTCCTGCCTTCTTTTAACTAAAGGGTGCAGAGCTCCTTCCGTTTCAGGCAGCGGAGCTCACAGAGCTTCATAAACTGATTTCCAACCCATGTCCAGTGGCATCATGTGGGCAAATGAAATTGGCCACTGGGCATATTTTCATCACAGAGATGGGCAAACACATGCTATAAACCAAAGCGCTTTTTAAACATATGAGAGCTGCTTGTTACACATTTACCAGCACAACACTAACTTGGGCCCTTACTAGGAATCAGGGATACCCAGGGAGCAGACCAGGCTCAGCTCCTGTCCTTGTGGACTTGATATCTAGTGGGAAGTCAGGCACTCTTCAAACAATTCAATTCAGTTCAGTCAGTCATGTCCGACTCTTTGTGACCCGATGAATCACAGCACACCAGGCCTCCCTGTCCATCACTAACTCCCGGAGTTTACCCAAACTCATATCCATCGAGTCGGTGATGCCATCCAGCCATCTCATCCTCTGTTGTCCCCTTCTCCTCCTACCCTCAATCCCTCCCAGCATCAAGGTCTTTTCCAATGAGTCAACTCTTTGCATGAGGTGGCCAAAATATTGGAGTTTCAGCTTCAGCATCAGTCCTTCCAATGAACACCCAGGACTGATCTCCTTTAGGATGGACTGGTTGTATTTCCTTCAAACAATTACATAATGGTTAATGAACCTCAGCTCTGAGAAGTGTAGGCTCAGTGTCTGGGATAATGAGAGCTTGTGTGAGCATAAGAGTGGGCTGGGGGCCATGGAGGAGGGCGTTGTGTTTCAGGGGGTGACTGGCCTTGGCTAGGTGACCTGGAAGAGGTAACATTTAAATAGGGCCCTGACGGCTTTGTAGTTCAGTCAGATTAGACAACAGATCACCGTTTGGGCAGAGAGGGCAGCAGGCACAGCCAATTAGGTATGAGGGCTAGGAGAGGCAGGAGGACTAAGGAAGTATTCCTAAGAAGCCCAGGGAGGGGTGAGAGACCAAGGAGAAGCTGATCAAGTTGGCAAGGGTGGGCCACACAGAGCGCTGTTATGTAAGGAACTTGGGTTTTATCCAGGCAGCTGGTGAAGGGTGTTGAGCAGAAGAGATCCTGGGTAGATTCAAATTAAAAACAAAACTATATTGTCCCTCCCTTTCCTATAGCTTTGGGGTTTATCGCCACTAATGGCATTAAGCATCACCATGAACCAGGCCTGGGTAATAAAGAGATGGATAGGTTTGCCCTCTAACTTAGGGATTTCCTATGGGCAGGGCAGGTGAACAGACCCATGCACGTGGCGCCAGCAGAACAGGAAGAGTTCTGGGTGGATGGTGCCCATCACAGGAGGGATGTCCACTTGGGCAGTGAGGGGGAAAGTGGACTCTGAAGGACCTCCCCCTACAAAAACCACTAAATCTGAAACAAAACATACTTTGTAACACATCACCAGCCTCATCAAAATTCCCAAGGCACTTCCATCCGAAAACAAAAGGCCATGATCAGAGCAGTGAGCAATAACCAAATGCAAAAACTGGGGCTTGTCCTAAGGACAGATGCTGACATCAGGACCAGTGACAGGGAGCAAGCCTTGTTGTTGCTGTTCAGTCGCTAAGTCGCATCCAATGCTTTGTGACCCCATGGACTGCAGCATGCCAAGCTCCTCTGTCCTCCACTAACTCCTGGAATTTGCTCAAATTTATGTCCACTGGGTCAGTGATGCCATCTAACCATCTCATCCTCTGCGGCCCCCTTCTTCCTTGGGATGTGGCAGAGTGCAGCATCAGAACGTGCAACTCTTATCCTCCTAGGGCCTCTGACAGCGAGTGAAGTGACCCCTGCTCCCAGGTGTCATCGCCACTCCCTATCTCATCCCCACCCCGGCAGAAGCAATGTCCATCCTCTCTGGAGGAAAACATTGCTATTTAGAAGCCAGAGAGCCCCATAAGATCAAATATGAGTTCATGCATGAGAGTCTGCAGAAAGATTAATAAACAGCAATCTGGACCCTCTAAGCCCTTTCAGACACAGTAATTATCTACATCAAATACATGGTAATGTGCATGCAATATTTAAGATTAAATATTTAAGGATATTTAAGGAAATCTAAAAAATCATAGACCTGAACAAACAACATGAGACTATTTGGGAAGACTAGGCAAAATTAAAAGAGAACCAAATAGAAATTTTAGAAATTAAAAATATATATAGCTGGTAACATTAAAAAAAAAAGATTTACTAAACAGCAGACTAAATAGCTGAAGAGAGAGTATCAAAAATGGAAAATAAGTCTAAGGAAATTACCCAAATGCAATACAGAGAGAGAAGTTGATGAAACCCATAAAGGAGAAATCTGGTCCATAGCAATAGCCACCAGCTACATACAGTCATGTAAATTTATATTTGAATCAATTACAATTAAATTTATAAGTCAGTTCCCCAGCTACACTAGCCACATTTTAAGTGCTCATAGCCACATGTGGTTAACAGCTGTCATACTGGACAGTGTATATTGCAGGCAGACCTCAAAGATGTTACGGATTGGGTTCCAGACCACCACAGTAAAGTGAATACCACAATAAGGCAAGTCACATGAATTTTTTGGTTTCCCAGTGCATATAAAAGTTATGCTTACATTGTACTGTTTTCTATTAACTGTGCAATACCATTCTGTCTAAAAACAGTGTACATACCTTAATTTACAAATACTTTATTGCTAAAAAATGCTAACCATCATCTGAGCCTTCAGCAAATGGTAATCTTTTTGCAATACTAACATCAAAGATCACTGAGCACAAATCACCATAACACATGTAATAATGAAAATGCTCAAAATATCAAGGGACTTGCCAAAATTTGACAAAGAGATATGAAGTGTGAAAATGTTGGGAAAATGGTGCCAATAGACTTGCTAGGCACAGGATTGCCACGATCCTTCAATCTGTAAAAATGCAATATTTGTAAAGTGTAATAAGGCAAGGTATGCCTATATACAACATTTCCATCATCAGAGAAAGTTTTGTTGGACAGACTAGGTTGTAAGATAGGGAAGAAAGTCCAATCCCAGAAGAAGATCAAATAGAATGGAGGAGAGGTCCAGTGGTTAAGACTTCACCTACCAATAACCAGTAGTGTAGGTTCAATCCCTTGTTGGGGAACTAAGATCCCACATGCCTTGCAGCCAAAAAAAAAAAAAAAAAGCATAAAGCAGAAGCAATATTAAAAATTCAATGAAAACTTTTAAAATGGTCTTTAAAAAAGAACTGTAATAGTCTGTAAAAAGACTCTAAAAATGGTCTTTTTACAATAAAAAAATCATAAAAAAATAATGGTCGAGAATATTCAAAAACGAACCCACTGATGCAGGAAGCACAATTTATATAAATCAGGATGGATGAAAAGAAATTCACATCTAGCCACATCATAATGAAACTGAACAAAAAAGACAAAGAGACCGTCTGAAGAGTAGCTAACAAAAGAACAATCAAACTGGAGCCAACTTCTCTTTAGCAAAAGGAGACAGATAGTCAAGTAATGTCTTCCAAGTGCAAAGGAAAAACTGTCAACACAAAACTCTGCACCCAGCAGAACTCTTTAGTAACAAGGGTGACATATAGACTTTTTCATATAAACAAAAGTCGTAAGAGCTTACCAACAAAAGCTCTTTATGGAGGAACTTTTAAAACATATTCTTCATAAATATGAATATACCTCTTCCTAGAAGTGAGGTCTGAGACATAAGAAGGAATGATGAACAAAGAAACTGGTAAGCATGTAGGTAAATTATTTTAAGCAAGTATTCTCGATACAAAGTAATCATGATGACAGCGTCTAAAGTGTGTGTGTGTGTGTGTGTGTGTGTGTGCTCAGTCATGTCCGATTCTTTGAGAGCCCATGGACCATAGCCTGCCAGGCACCTTTGTCCGTGGGATTTTCCAGGCATGAATTCTGGAGTAGGGTGCCACTCCCCTTCTCCAGGGGATCTTCCCAATCCAAGGATTGAGCCCAAGCCTCTTGGTCTCCTGCAGTGGCAGGCAGATTCTTTATCACCAGTGCCACCTAGGAAACCCATAATGTCTAAATGAGAGTTGTTGTTGTTTGGTGTTTTTTAAGGATGGAATTAAAGTGTTGGACATGGTAGTATAAGTCAGGAAGAATGATCTGAATTAATATATTTTTAATAACTTACTATTTAGGAGAGGGCATTAAGATATTGATCAATCCTAGGCTTTATTAAGTTAAACATACACAGTATTTTAGAGGGTTCTAGAACATCCATAGACATCAGAGTCTCCTAGAGGCCTGTTAAAACACGGATCGCTGGCTCCCACCCTCAGAATTTCTGTTTCAGGACATCTGGGGTGGGTTTCCAGAATTTTCATTTCTAACAAATTCCCAGGTGTTGCCACTACTGGCCCAGGCATCACACTTCAAGAACTACTGAACCCGAAACAATAGTTTTGGAAATAGGGTGCTTAACTTCCAAACCAGCAGAGGGGTGTAAAATGAAATGAGAAAACAAACAAAACTTTTCCATCCAGACCAGCTTTGCCCAGTAAAAAGATAATGTTAACCACATTAACATTATGTGGTTTTAGATTTTTCTGGTTCAGTTCAGTTGCTCAGTCATGTCCAACTCTTTGCGATCCCATGAATTGCAGCATGCCAGGCCTCCCTGTCCATCATCAACTCCCGGAGTTCACTCAAACTCATGTCCATCAAGTCGGTGATGCCATCCAGCCACCTCATCCTCTGTCGTCCCCTTCTCCTCCTGCCCCCAATCCCTCCCAGCATCAGAGTCTTTTCCAATGAGTCAACTCTTCGCAGGAGGTAGCCAAAGTATTGGAGTTTCAGCTTTAGCAGCAGTCCTTCCAAAGAACACCCAGGACTGATCTTTAGAATGGACTGGTTGGACCTCCTTGCAGTCCAAGGGACTCTCAAGAGTCTTCTCCAACACCACAGTTCAAAAGCATCAATTCTTCGGTGCTCAGCTTTCTTCACAGTCCAACTCTCACATCCATACATGACCACTGGAAAACCATAGCCTTGACTAGATGGACCTTTGCTAGCAAAGTAATGTCTCTGCTTTTGAATATGCTATCTAGATTGGTCATAACTTTCCTTCTAAGGAGTAAGCGTCTTTTAATTTCATGGCTGCAATCACCATCTGCAGTGATTCTGGAGCCCCCTAAAATAAAGTCTGACACTGTTTCCACTGTTTCCCCATCTATTTCCCATGAAGTGATGAGACCAGATGCCATGATCTTAGTTTTCTGAGCTTTAAGCCAACTTTTTCACTCTCCTCTTTCACTTTCATCAAGAGGCTTTTTAGTTCCTCTTCACTTTCTGCCATAAGGTAGATACGTTTAAAAAGTAAAAAGAAACTGGTGAAATGAGTCTTAGTAATGTATTTTATTTAACTCAATATACCCCAAATATTATCATTTCAATATGTGATCAACTTTAAAAAGTATTAATGAGGCACTTTATTTTATTTATTTTTTTGGTACAAAGTCTTCAAAATTCAGGGTGTATTTTACACTATCAGCACTTCTCAATGTGGACTGACCACCCTGCGGGTACCCAATGGCCACACATGGTTTGTGGCTACAGCTCTGGACAGAGCGGGTCTAGACTGTAAGGGATGAGAGCCTGCAGAGAACAGAGGCTCCACATAGTCACTGAGTGCCCATGATGTACCAGACTCCAGGGTGAGCACTTTGTCCACATCATACATCATGTTCTTTCATCCCCACATACGCCTGTGAAATTAGCATTAGCATCACCCCAGATGGGGAATAGCAAGGCTGAGAAAACTTAAAACATTTCCCCAGGATCATCTGGCTGGCAAGTGGCAGAACTGGGCTTCAAAGCCAGGTCTCTCATAGTCCATTGCCAACATCGGAACCTCAGGGTTTCTATAAAGGATTTTCTGTAACAATTCAGTTGCTCAGTCGTGTCAGACTCTTTGTGACCCCATGAACCGCAGAACGCCAGGCCTCCCTGTCCATCACCAACTCCTAGAGTCCACCCAAACCCATGTCCATCGAGTCGATGATGCCATCCAACCATCTCATTCTCTGTCGTCCCCTTTTCCTCCTGCCCTCAATCTTTCCCAGGATCGTGGTCTTTTCCAATGAGTCAGCATCTCTTCGAATCAGGTGGCCAAAGTATTGGAGTTTGAGCCTCAACATCAGTCCTTCCAATGAACACTCAGGCCAGATAGTAAATATCTGAGCCTTTTGGGACCAATCTGTCACAACTATTCAGCTCTGCTCTTGTCACAAGACAGCATGCATGTGTGCTCAATCATGTCCAACTCTTTGCAACCCCATGGGCTGTAGACCACCAGGCTCCTCTGTTCATGGGATTATCCAGGCAAGAATACTGGAGTGGGTTGCCATTTCCTCCTCCAGGGGATGTTGCCAACCCAGGGGTTGAACCTGTGTCTCCTGCATCGGCAGGTGGATTCTTTAGCACTGAGCCAACTGGGAAGCCCCAATAGGACAGCAGCGTTAGACAATGTGTGAACAAATGAGCGTGGCTCTGTCCCAATAGCATTGCATGCTAGAGGGCAGGATCCACCCTTTGGGCTGTAGTCTGCAATCCCTGTGCTAGGCTAACACAACTGGGCCTCTGGAGGCCCAGGTTCAGGGAGACCTCAATGACTAACTGCTTATGCTCTGTGGTATGTGCATGTGTTGGGAGTGTTTCAAAGGATGACACCCTCTCTTTCCAGAACCACCATGGCCCTCCCAATGTTCAGAAGGATCCAGAATGGCTATGTTTTGGTGGCACCTCCTCAGACTCTGCCAGGGGCTCGGTCAGCCCCTCTAACTCTGTAGCCTCCACTGAGCTCCTGGCTATAAACATGAGTTATTCCCACTCTCAGGGCTGAGACAGAGGGGAAATAAAGGCCAGGATTGATGGAATCCCAGACATAAAATCTGGCACCATAATGCCTACATTTTGGAAACTGCCTTTAATTAATGGTTTATGGCTACAAAGATTCCCTCCCTCCCCCCACCCTCATCCTTCTGTAGCATCTTCTCCCTGGTGATCATTCCTGGGGATGGGAACAGGGAGAGGATGAAAGAGGAGGGCTAGTGAATAGCTAGTTTCTCAGAAACCAAAATGTGTGGTTTTGCTTATATGAACCCAGCTTGGCCTCTGGCATTCCTCGAGCCTGGACTCCATAAATAATGTGAATTGAAAAGCCAGCGCCCTGCACAGGCCTGAGGCCTGTTAGCTACAGAATCACCCACACACACTCACAAAAACACATCAAGCTCAGGAAAACACACACTCACAAGTGTGTACACACACACACACACACACACCGGAAATTTGCTTTTTATTTTTTTGGTCCACTTATCAGTCTCTCCTTCTTCCTGTTTATCTTTCTGTCTTTGTGTTCCGTGGCACTATTTCTTTCCTGAAGTTCTGCTCTTTGAGTCTCTCTTCCATTCTCTCTCCTGTCTTTCCCCTTCCCATGCCCTTTGATCTCCCCTACTTGGGGACACACAGCCAAGCTACACAGACACACCCCCAGCTGCCCACCTTGGCAGAGAATCCACAAATCCTCCCTCCCATCATGGACACCCCCTGCCCCTCCCACCTGGACAAGGCTTGACTCTAACCAGGACAATGAACTTCTGCCCAGGTGCAAGAAGTGCAATTAGGTTCCCTCCCTGAGCACCTGAGCTGAACTCAAACCACATTTCATCCCAGGAATACAAGGGGATGGAGGCAACTCTGCCAAATTCTAGGTGTAGCCAAAAGATTGCCCAAGCCCCAGGGTAGAGGCCCTTTATTACCAATAATAGCCACCTTGACTGAGTGTCTACTATGGCTTCATATTCAGAATTTATAATAATCATGTTAACCTAAGAGGCAGATATTATTATTATTCCCATTTTATAGGTGGGAAAACTGAGGCTTCAAGAAGTAAAGGAATTTGCTTAAAACCAAAGTCTGTTCAACTCCAAAGCCTAGTCTCTTCCCGCAGGCACAGTCGCTTCAGTCTTGTCTGACCCTGTGGACTGTAGCCCTCCAGGCTCCTCAGTCCATGGGATTTCCCAGGCAAGAATACTGGAGTGGGTTGTCATGCCCTCCTCCAGGGGACCTTCTTGATCCAGGGATCAAACCCACATCTCCTGTGTCAAAGGTGGATTCTTTACCCCTGAGTCACTGGGGAATCCCCAGTCTCTTCCCACAGGGCTGGTCCAAATAGACAACATGTGTTGTGTCTTGGGATCTGGGATAACCAGACTCCA
The DNA here is from genome assembly GCA_917880005.1 of Nanger dama. Taxonomy (NCBI): domain Eukaryota; kingdom Metazoa; phylum Chordata; class Mammalia; order Artiodactyla; family Bovidae; genus Nanger; species Nanger dama. Next base: position 19,864,957 of record CAKJTW010000013.1, on the reverse strand, counting down.
GGCACATATGGTCTCTCATCTCCCCAGAAACATATAACAGAGACATGACTCCAATACAGGAATAAGGCAGAGGTTCTCAAGTCTAGCCAACAGGCGAACACACTGTTCAGATGCCAGTGGTCAGCAGCTGTACACCCAACCAGAAAGGCTTCCCTGCCAATCAAGCCTGTCCTTGGGGGCCCAGCTCTAGCAGTGAAGGGAGGGGAACCCCTAGGCTGAGGGCCCCACCCACACAGGGACTTGGAGCCTCCCAGGCAGGGCTGCAGAGGCAGCTGCTGTTTCTGCATTCCCTGGCTCCATGGCAACGACAGTGCTCAAACTGGTGACCGGCACAGAGTCCATACCATCTGCTGTTTTTCGGGGCTGGGGGTTGCAGGGTCACCTTCTGTCTGGCTGAGAAAGGAAATATAGTAATGTGGCAATGACCTCTCACCCTTGTCTATGCAGTGTAGAAAGGCCCCATCAGCCCCACTGTCACCGAGTCCACAGAGCAGCCCAGGGGAGGAGGCAGGTAGCAGAGAGCAGCATCATGACAACGTGCAGAGATGGACACTGAGGCACAAGGCACCATCTCTGCCCACCCTGCGTTAGGTCATTCTGCCTGGTGCCCTGCTGGACCAGCCTGACATCTTCCAGGCCAGGTGGCTGTGGGCCCCGAAGGGCTCTTAGCTGGGAAGTTAGGTGTTGGGGAGAAAGGTTTCAGTGGAGCTGGGACGAGGGAGGTGGGTATGGTCACCAAGCTGCAGTTCCCCAAGAGTCGTCCAAGGCGTTTCAATGGAGGGAGGCAAGTGACTGGGGGAAAGGGCTTTGTGACTTGAAGAAGTAAGGTCTTTAGTCTGTGGGTTTTTTTTTTTTTTCAGTTTTGAAAATAATATAGGCAATGCAGAAAACTTGGAAAACAGAAAAAATGCACACACATTCTGGCACACTCACAAGTTCATGACACACACACACATGTTCACACACAAATATCCATCATCCCTTTCCAGAGATAAAGACTTTTAGCATTTAACCATCTAATACAATGTAATATGTGACATATATGTATATATTATATAGATACAATTATTAGGATTCCCTGGTGGTACAGACAGGTGAAGAATCTGCCTGCTATGCAGGAAACCTGGGTTCAATCCCTGTGTACAGAAGATCCCCTGGAGATGGGAATGGCAACCCACTCCAGTATTCTTGCCTGGAGAATTCCATGGACAGAGAACCCTTGTGGGCTACAATCCATGGGGCTGCAAAAAGTCAGACATGACTAACACATGTATTATATGCACATTATATATATTATCATACATATTTTAGCATGGTTGGGATTATGATGTACCTGCTATTTTGTACTGTGCTTTTTCACTTTGCAATAGATTTTCTATTACATTTTCTCATATAAAATATATTCCCATGACAGTCTTTTCCATGAACTGCCTATATGCCAACATACAAATGAAGTATCATTCATTCAGATTAAACTTTCATCCATAACCATTTATACTGCTTCCTAGTTTTTAAATGTGTCTATTTTTTCATTATAAATTTATATATGTTTATTATGGAACTTTAATGATACTTAGAGGTACAGCAGGAGGGAAATAACCTCATACAAACTCAGTAACCATAACACTTTTGTGCTTTCCACACTGATTGTTTTACTATTTGTCTGATTTGATGGCTATATAATTTTTACCTTGTTATAATGGTGTATAATATACAATATAGGGTCCTTTCAAATCAGGCTTATTTTTTAATATTTGTCATTTCTCACAGTATTGAGTTTATCCATTTGGGTTTTCATTTAACCATGCTTTGGAAAAAGATTCTTTTCCCTTCTCTGTTAACTCCTCACCACCTGAACTTGGTATATTTATCAAGTGTTGATGCAGCTGACCATGGACTGAGGAATGGGGCTGGAAAACGCTGGTACAAAGACATTTTTGCCTGTGAGGGCCACTCCGGAAACACATTTCAGTGTGTATAGGAATAGAGCTGGTACTCCATTTATCCTAAAAATATGAATCACCCAGTTGCCCAAAAATGACTGTCTCTGTGTTGTTTACAGTAGTGAAAAATGAGGGACGACCAGGCCCACCGACAGGAGGCAGGTGAAATAGATTATGGAGCATCCATTCCAGGAATCCTGTGTGGTCAAAAGACATTACAGCTCACTGCTGAGAAGGAGGCATGTCCTCCATGGTGTAAATGAGAACAGCATAGTACAAAATGGGATGGACCACGAAAATGTGGGCATTTTGTGTGTGTTTTTCCAGTGGCTATAATGCTGTTTATTTTTTATGAGGATATGTAGTCAGATTAAGCACAGGTTAATCATACCAGTTTGTTCTTTTCAAAGCAAAGCAAAAGCCCCGTAGACTTTTTATTTATTTATTTACTTTTTAATTGGAGAAAGTGTAGGCATCTGTGTATCTCAAAGAACATTTAACTAAATACCAGCAGCTGCTGTCTCCGGGTAGCGTGGGTTTTGGGGTGATTCTCTGTGGTTTTTTTTTCTTTCTTGGATTTTTAATTCTTTAAATTCTTTTCCTTTTAGAGGGCATAGGTTACTACCGTACTAGGGGAGGGGCAGCACAACAAAACAAAAGCAATTTTGATTCTGAAAAGAAGAACCTTATAGGGTGGGGAAGACACGGGGGCGGTACTCAGAGGGGGCCGCCCGCCCCCTGCGCTGCCCCCTCACCCCACTCCCCAGCACGGCCGTGTGTGCTTGTGTGTTGCAGACTCCGACAGCCAGTGCAGCCCCACGCGACAGAGCCTCAGCCTGTCGGAGGGCGAGGAGCAAATGGACCGGCTGCAGCAGGTGGAGCTGGTCAGGACCACGCCCATGTCCCACTGGAAGGCGGGAACTGTCCAGGCCTGGCTGGAGGTAGTCATGGCCATGCCCATGTACGTCAAGGCCTGCGCGGAGAACGTCAAGAGTGGGAAGGTAGGGCCCCCGTGGGGATTCTCCCCTCACACACACACACCAGGGTTACAGGAGCTGGCTGAACCGGATTCATGCTCCAGTGACTCCAGTAAATCCCCGTCTCTCCAACAAAGTTCATTGCTCTTCTGAGCCTCAGCCTCCTCATCTTTAAAATGGGACTAATTTTCCCTTACCTGGCTGGAGGGAGGCAGGGCTGGACTTGAGCACCTTTTCAGTCTGTTCGGGGATTCCGTAGCAGCAGCCCTCTGGCGAGGCGCCTGCAGAGCTCTTCCCTGGCTCTGCCGGAACGCCGGGAGGGATTCCTTGGGGCCCCGCTCCCTAGCCTCCCTTCGGCGCTCAATCCCCACCCTCCGGGCGCAGGTGCTGCTGAGCCTGAGCGACGAAGATCTGGAGCTGGGCCTGGGCGTGTGTAGCTCGCTACACCGGCGCAAGCTGCGGCTGGCCATCGAGGACTACCGCGACGCCGAGGCGGGCAGGAGGTGAGCCGGCGCCCTGGCCCCGGGAGCTGAGAGATGAGCCGCACGAGACCTCGCCTCAGGGTCACACGGGCGAGGGGCGGGCGTGTGGGTGGGGCCAGGTGAGGAGTGCCAGGTCCTGGGACGCCACTGGGCGGCGCTCTGGGCGGGCCCTCCCTGCAGAACCCCTCCCTGCAGAAAGATGGAGAACAAACTCAGTGCGGTTCCAAGAGCCCTAGGATCGTCCCAGCGCGGGAGTCGGGGGGTCTTCAGGCGCAACCCAGAACTCCTCTAACTCCGAGGGTAGGCCGGTCCTGGTGGACCTGGGAAATATGGCCAAGATGTTTGTTCCGCCTACTCCCACCTCAAACCCCAGCTCTCACCTTTCCAAGTAAGAGACAGCCTACAGGCTGGGAGGACGAAAAGAAAAGGGCCTGATTTGGGGCCAGGTGCGAGGGGGTGTTTGAGAGCCGGGAGGGAAGGGGCGTCTATCAGCAAGCACACCTGGGAAGGGCTGACCATCCGCGCATCAAGTGTGTCCCCAGCGAGGCCGCCCTCCCGCCCCCCAGCTCCTGCCGGCCTCTCTCTGACCTTTGTGAGCAGGACTTATTGGGGAGCTCCTCATTCACCAAGCAGCTCCAGGGAAAAGGAAAGGAGCCCCCTACCCAGTCCTCAGCGTGCAGAAGGGGAAGAAGACTAGCTGGTAAATCTGACACTTTCTGTGTTGCATAATTATCTCCTTCAGTGGTTTCCCCATCATTTTTGTGCAGTTAATTAATCAAACTTGGTGGTGTGTGCTATTATTTGCAGAAGCAGCTTTGTGGATTAAAAATAAGAAGGGGCTGGGGGTAGGAAGGCAGGCTGGTTTAGAAGCCGGAAAAGCGAATTTCTGGGTGTCCTGGAGAATGATTCCGAGGTGGCAGGGAAGAGATGAGACTGGATCTGAAACTCAGGCAGTAATTCCCAGGAAAATAAGGTCATGGCCCTTATCAGAAGGTCTGGACCTTCCTAAATGACATGGTGGGTGAGGGGTGGAGGAGTGGGGAGATTTCAGGGGCGGGGAGGAGGGAAGGGCAGGGCGGAGCTTGCCATTCTGCTGAGCTTCCCCTTCTGAGTGTCCCACAAGCACCTCACGACCCACCACAGACCCTTACCCAGTGTCTGCCCCCAATCCCCAAAAGCTTACCACTCTGGGTCACCCAAGCTGAAAACCTCGCCCCACCCCCTTCCATTCCCAATACAATCACTGTTACTTGAGCAAGGGTGGTGCTTCCTGCCTCACCTCTCAAAATTCAGAATCGCTGCCCAGGTTCCCCCCAAATCCAGCTGACCCCTGAGAACCTCCGAGAGCCAGAAAAGGGTTGGAGTCAACTCATCAGCCAGATGTGAAGAGATTTTAAACATTTCTAATAGCCCCAAGTGGAGAAGGCAATGGCAACCCACTCCAGTACTCTTGCCTGAAAAACCCCATGGACGGAGGAGCCTGGTGGGCTGCAGTCCATGGTGTCGCCAAGAGTCGGACACGACTGAGCGACTTCACTTTCACTTTTCACTTTCATGCATTGGAGAAGGCAATGGCAACCCACTCCAGGGTTCTTGCCTGGAGAATCCCAAGGACAGCAGAGCCTAGTGGGCTGCCGTCTCTGGGGTCGCACAGAGTTGGACACAACTGAAGCGACTTAGCAGCAGCAGCAGCAAGAGCCCTAAGCAGGACTGTTTCCCAAAACCAGGGCTTAGGCACTGGACACCCAGGGCCTCTGGAGCAGGGAGGAGCCTTCATTTAATGGCTCTGCTCTCTGCGGAATCCTGGCCTGTCTCTAACTTGCCCTGTAACCTTGTGCTCTGTGGAACTTGGTTTCTCCACCTGTGAAGTGAAGGGGGTTAAATTAGGACAGTGGCTCTTTAACCTTGGGCAGTCATGGCCTATTTGAGAATCTAATGAAAACTTCTGAAACTTGCCCCAGAAGAAATACAAAAACTTTACAACTTTGCATTCTGGGACTCTCTAACCCATCCATGGAACTTTGAGGTGTCTGTGAACTCTAGAGTAAGGACCCAGTGAAGTCATCTTTGAGAAGACATCCTGTGTGACTTTAGGCATGACATTACCCTCTCTGGGCCTGGTTCCCCTTATCTCTAAAATTTATTGTTGTTGTTTAGCTGCTAAGTTGTGACCAACTCTTTGCACCCGCATGGACTGTAGCCTGCCAGGCTCCTCTGTCCATGAGATTTCCCCTGCTAAGAATATTGGAGTGGGTTGCCATTTCCTTCTCGAGGGGAATCTTCCAACCCAGGAATTGAACCTACGTCTCCTGCATTGGCAGGCGGATTCTTCCAGGGAAGACCCTATCTCTAAAATACTAATGAAAAAAATCCACCAACCCCTGCCAACCTATTACTCATTGCTTTATGGACATTATTTTATTTGACCACCATGACATCAAGACAGGATAGATATGCTTAGACCCCTTTTAAAGATGGAGAAAATGAGACCAGAGAAATAATGGGCACAAAGTCATACTACAGAAGATTCAACTTCAAAGTAAATTTCCTTTACACTCTCCCAAGGCACCTTTGTGTTAAAAACATCAGTGATGTGTTAATAGCTCCTGCCACTGCTCTTTGGAGAAGGAAATAGCAACCCACTCCAGTATTCTTGCCTAGAGAATCTCATGGACAGAGGAGCCTGATGGGCTCCTGTCCATAGGGTCACGTGGAATCAGATACCACTGAAGCGACTTAGCATGCATGCATGGATTGGCGAAGGAAATGGCAACCCACTCCAGTATTCTTGCATGGAGAATCCCAGGGACAGAGGAGCCTGGTGAGCCGCCATCTGTGGGGTCGCACAGAGTAGGACACGATTGAAGCGACTTAGCAGCAACAGCAACAGCCACTATTCTTTCTGAAACACTGAATTCATCTTAGACCCCGTGCTAAGGTCTTTACCCTCTCTTACCTCTTTTAGTCCTGGAGGGAAGCAGGAGTAGCCCCATTTTATAGAGGAGGAAATTGGGGTGCAATGTCTCAGATCTAAGGGTGATGGAGCCAGAAAGGCCTCATATTTTTATGCTGAATAATGACTCAGATGACTTCGAAATTCTGTGCCCAAACTCACATTTCAAGATCTGACTTGTTTCCTGTTTGGAGAGCACCAGTGTCAAATTTTATAAAATGTTTGAATTATTTTTAAAGTCATCCTGTTTTATTCACCTTCAGCACTTACGGTAGCTCATACCAACAGCTGGGCAAGTGTTGCCAAACTGAGACCCCATTAGGACAACTTTAATGAAAAGAGAACTGTTTGGAAGGGCAGGCGTGCATTAATTATCAGCATGCAGCTCGATATTGCTGATTATAAATGGACCTCTCAAATAGGTTAAGCAAGGTGCCTCCTCCCATCCTGCACCCCACACCCCGATGCACCACTGATTTGCCAAGCAGACCCTTCCTTCAGAGGGAAAAGAAGTCTTCTAGTCCCTATCAAAGCCCCAACAGCACATGATTCAGAGGCCACGAACTTCAGCCCCTTCCCTGGGGAAGAACAGCTGGCCTGGCAAGGGTCCCTCTAAAGGGAAGAGGCTGCAGAGGGTCACTCAAACACCTTCCCATCTTCAAAGGGAGCTTGTTTTGGCCAGAAGATTCCAGCTTGGGAGCTAGGTTTCGGGGAGCCTCCTGGAAGACTGGAGCTGGTGCCCGCCCCCCCGCCTCGCCTGGCCTTGCTGTCTTCCTTGCACTCACGCTTCAGTCATATCTGACTCTGTGTGACCCTATGGACTCTAGCCCACCAGGCTTCTCTGTCCATGGGATTTTCCAGGCAAGAATACTGGAGTGGATTGCCGTGCCCTCCTCCAGGGGATCTTCCTGACCCAGGGATTGAACCTGCATCTCTTATGTCTAACCTGTGTTGGCAGGTGGCTTCTTTAGCACTAGTGTCACCTGGGAAGCCCACTGGCCTCTAAATCAGAAGCTCCGGGGCATTAGCCAGGTGGAGAGCCACATGCACCACCCCCAGTCCTGCCCTCCAGAAACTGATGGTCCAGTGGGCCGCTGGCCTGCTGAGCAGCAATTACTCAGCATGACAGTGCAAGGGCTCCACAGAGACTCTGGGCACCAGGAAGGGTCCTGACCTAGCACAGGGGTCCTGAGGCTTTAGAGAGAACCACATCTCAGCAGTCTCACAGGAGTTAACGCAGGGAAGAGGGTGGGATGAGGCCTGGAGGAGGGGAGGTGTGGGCAGATTCAGAGGTTCTGGGAGGCTGAGGGGCAAGAGGAGGGGAGCAAAGCCAGGAGCCCACCTTCCTGCTCTCAGTCCGTCTTCCGATGAAGTGTCTGCTACTATGCGTGCAGCATCAGTCTGACTCATCCTTGAGAACACAGTCCCTGTGCTCAGATAAGTCATTTGTAAAGTTCCATGTGTGATGGAACTCTGAAGGGGATTCTTAAAGAGCAAACAGGCCAGGGAGCAAGCTCAGACAGCACACAGCCAGCCTCTGCAACATGGGAGCTGGCGCCTAGGAGGAGAGCCCAGGTGGGGCTGGGAGAAAATGGGTGCCTGGGAGGCAGAGACCCCACCATCTGAGGACAAGCACAGTGCATCCCGGAAGTGCTCCCAGCTCAAGCCCGGTGGGAGAGGGTGCCTGCACCCTGTGAGGTCACCCCGAGGACTTCTAATTTTATCTCTGCAAAGGGGCACCATGGGAGAGTTTCTTTTATTTAAATCTATTGTTCTTTTTCCCTCTTTTATGGACTTTTTATTTTTTGACCACTTTTTGTGTTTGTGTGTGTGTGTGTTTTTGAGTGGGACAGGGATCTTAGTTCACTGACCAGGGATTGAGCCTGTGCTGCGGTGGAAGCACAGAGTCCTCACCACTGGACCACCAGGGAATTCTGTTACTGACTTTTCATTAATTGAGTGTTGAACTATACTTCTTTTAATTATTGCTCTATAGTTTACAATATACACACTTGACTTAACACTATCTTCAAATAATATTATCTAACTTTGTGTGTAGTATAACATGCTTTTTTTCCTTCTGCCATTGTGCTATCATTCATACACACACGTATGTGCCATAATACATTGTTATTATTTTTTTGAACTGGCCATTATCTTTGAAGATTAGCAAATAAGGAAAATATTTACCAAGCTAATTTACCATTTCCAATCTTCTTCTTCAAAAAGTTTTTTGTGGTAAAATACCCATAAAATGTACCACCTTAATCTTTTTTGAAGTACAGTTCAGCAGTGTTACTTTACTGGCTTCCCTGGTAGCTCAGCTGGTAAAGAATCTACCTGCAATGCAGGAGACTCCAATTTGATCCCTGGGTCAGGAAGACCCCCTGGAGAAGGGACAGGCTACTCACTCCAGTATTCTTGGGCTTCCCTGTGGCTCAGCTGGTAAAGAATCCTCCTGCAATTCGGGAGGCCTGGGTTCAGTCCCTGGGTTGGGAAGATCCCCTGGAGAAGGGAAAGGCTGCCCGCTCCAGTATTCTGGCCTGGAGCATTCCATGGACTGTATAGTCCATGGGGTCGCCAACAGTTGGACACAACTGTTTTGAGGGGCTTTCACTCACTCACTCAGCGGTGTTACGTACGTTCACACTGTTGTGCAGCCATCACCACCATCCATTCCAATAACTCTTTTCATCTGATAAAGCTGAAACTCTTTCCCCATTAAACACTAACTCTCCATTCTCCTTTTCCCCAAGTAAGCCAACAACCATCCCTCTACTTTTGAATCTGACTACTCCCAAGTTCCTCATATAAGTGGAGTCACACAGTATTTGCCTTTTTGTGACTGGCTTATTTCATTATCATAATGTGCTCAAGATTCATCTGTGTGTAGTGTCAGCCTTTTTAAGGTTGAATACTGCTCCACTGGGGCTGAATACAAGCCCATTTTGTTTATCTGTTGATCCATCTATGGATACTTGAGTTGCTTCTACCTTTTAGCTCTTGTGAATAGTGCTGCTATGAACACAGGGTGTGCTGATATATGTCTTCAAGGCCCAAATTTCAATACTTTTGGATATACACTCAAAAGTGGAATTGCCGAATCATATGGTAATGGCAACCCACTCCAGTGTTCTTGCCTGGAGAATCCCAGGGATGGGGAGCCTGGTGGGCTGCCGTCTCTGGGGTTGCACAGAGTCGAACACGACTGAAGTGACTTAGCAGCAGCAGCAGCAGCATGGTAATTCTATTTTTACTTTTCTGCAGAAGTGTCATACTGTTTTCTGCAGCGACTGTACCACTGTACGTCCTCATAAATAGTGCACAAGGGTTCCAGTTTCTCCACATCCTTGCCAACACTTGTTTTCTTTAATAATGGCCATCCTAATGAGTATGAAGTGGTATTTTATCATAGTTTCGGTTTGTATTTCCCTAATGATTAGTGAAGGGCTTCCTAGGTGGCATAGTGGTAAAGAATACACCTGAGGTAACTTGGGTTCGGTCCCTGGGTCAGGATTATCCCCTGGAGTAGGAAATGACAACCCTCTCAAATATTCTTACCTGGAAAATTCCATGGACAGGGGAGCCTGGCAGGCTACAGTCCAAGGGGTCACAAAGAGTCAGACACGACTGAGCATGTAAGCACACACGCACACACACACAATGATTAGTGATACTGAACATTTTTCCATGAGCCTGTTGGTCATCTTTATATCTTCTTTGCAGAAATGTCTCTTCGAGTCCTTTACCCATTTCTGAATCAGGTTGTTTTGGTTTTTTGTTGGGTTCTATTGTTCAGTCACTCAGTCATGTCCAACTCTTTGCGAATCCATGGACTATAGCACTCCAGACTTCCCAGTCCTTCATCATCTCCCGGAGTTAGCCAAACTCATGTCCAGAGAAGGCAATGGCACCCCACTCCAGTACTCTTGCCTGGAAAACCCCATGGATGGAGGAGCCTGGTGGGCTGCAGTCCATGGGGTCACTAAGAGTCAGACACGACTGAGTGACTTCCCTTTCGCTTTTCACTTTCATGCACTGGAGAAGGAAATGGCAACCCACTGCAGTGTTCTAGCCTGAAGAAACCCAGGGATGGGGGAGCCTGGTGGGCTGCTGTCTGTGGGGTCACACAGAGTCAGACACGACTGATGCGACTTAGCAGCAGCAGCAGCATGTCCATTGAGTCAATGATGCCATCCAGGCATCTCATCCTCTGTCCTTCTCCTCCTGCTCTCAAGCTTTCCCAGCATCAGGGTCTTTTCCAGTGAATCAGCCCTTCGCATCAGGTGGCCAAAGTATTGGAGTATTGTTGAGGTTTAGGACTTCTCTTTATTCTTTAGTGTAGTCCAAATTTCCCTGTGGTTATTATTAATATTTTCTTTCCTCCTGAAGAAATGCCTTTTACATTTCTTGTAGTTCATTCCTCTGATGATGAATTCTTTGAATTTTGCTTGCTTAAAAAGTCTTTGTTTCTTCCCTCATTTCTAAAGACTTTATTTTTTAGAGAAATTTTAGTTTCACAGCAAAACAGAGGGAAAGTTAAGAGATTTCTCGTAAACCTCCTGCCCTCACACATGCATGGCCTCCCCGTTATCATCATCCCCACCAGATGGAACATTTCTTTCAGCGGAACCGACACTGACACACCATTGTTACCCAAAGTCCGGAGTTTACATTAGGGTTCACTCTCGGTGCTGTGTATTCTGTGGATTTGGACAAACATGTAGTAGAGTGTGTCCATCATTACCATACAACACTGAATAGTTTCACCGCCCTAAAAATCCTCTGTGCTCCACCTATTCATCCCTCCCTCCCCCTCAAACCTGGAAACCACTGATCTTTTTGCTGTCTCCATAGTGTTGCCTCTTCCAGAATGTCGTACTGTTGGGATCATACAGTTTGTAGCCTTTTAGGTTGGCTTCTTTCACTTAGTAATATGCATTAAAGGTTCCTCTGAGAGAGGGTTTTAAGTAGAGGGGTGACATGATCTGATGGATATATTTAAAAGGCCATCTGGCACCCACAGGGGAAATGGATTAGAAGGAGCAAAGGGGTGGGGTGGGGGCAGTCAGGAGGCAGTTGCAGAAATCTATGCCAGAGGTGGCCATGACTTGACCCCAGAAAAGGAGGCAAGGGGACAGATACACTGACCAGAGTGGTTGATAGATGGACAGGGTGGGCGAGGGAGAGGCAGGGCAAGTGAGAGCCTGGAACTGGGAGACAGGATGGGCATTTCATCCAGAGCTTGTTAAGTTAGAGGTGCCTGTGACAACCAGGAGATGTCAAGAGGGCAGCCCATTAGGATCTCAGGCTCAGAAGAGGGAGGAGAGTTATGAATTGGGAGTGTCTGTTAACAGATGTGATCCGGAGCCCTAGAAATGGATGTCAGCCAGAGACTAGAGAGTGTAGGGGTGGAGAAAAGAAGGGGGTGAGGAGGGAAGATGTGCCCATTATAAGGCAGCATCTACCCAGATACAGAGCTCAATACACATTCTTGGAAGGAAGGAAGCAAGGAGCCGTGGAGGACAGCAGCAGGAGCAGCGGCAATGATCCACTAGCTCCACGCTGGGGAAGAGACTAGAGGGGCTCTAGAGGCATGGAGACCAGTGAGAGGGCAAAGTTCAGGGGAGAAATGATGGTGCCTGGAGCGAGCAGAGGAGCGGAGAAAGGAGGAAGCTGAGTCAGAGCAGGTGGAAAAGCCCACCCAGGTCTCCAGCTTGGCCAGTAGGGTGCTCTCTTCACAGTCAGTCTCCACTCCACCTCCCGCGGGGGAGTGGGTTTGGGGCGCTCCTTCTGCCAGCTTTGGGGGCCAGTGTCACTCTGTAGGCCCATCATTTTCATTTCACATCCAGATCCCTTCATGGTCCCCCAAGGCTCCCACTTAGGCAATGCAGTTCACTGCCTGGCATCCAGTTCAGTCATTCAGTTGTGTCCGACTCTTTGCAACCCCATGGACTGCAGCATGCCAGGCTTCCCTGTCCATCACCAGTTCCCAGAGCTTACTCAAATTCATGTCCATCGAGTCAGTGATGCCATATAACCATCTCATCCTCTGTTGTCCCCTCCTCATCCTGCCTTCAATCTTTCCTAGCATCAGGGTCTTTTCCAATAAGTCAGTTCTTCTAATCAGGTGGCCAAAGTATTGGAGTTTTATCATAAGTCCTTCCAGTGAATATTCAGAACTGATTTACTTTAGGATTGACTGCTTGGATCTCCTTGCAGTCCAAGGGATGCTCAAGAGTTATCTCCAACACCATAGCTCAAAAACATCAATTCTTTGGCACTCAGCTTTCTTTATAGTCCAACTCTCACATCCATACATGACTACTGGAAAAACCATAGCTTTGACTAGACAGACCTTTGTTGGCAAAGTAATGTCTCTGCTTTTTATATGCTGTCTAGGTTGGTCATAGCTTTTCTTCCAAGGATCAAGTGTCACTTAATTTCATGGCTGCAGTCACCATCTGCAGTGATTTTAGAGCCCCCCAAATAAAGTCTGTCACTGTTTCCATTGTTTCTCCATCTACTTGCAGTGAAATGATGGGACTGGATGCCATGATCTTATTTTTCTCAGTGTTGAGCTTTAAGCCAACTTTTTCACTCTCCTCTTTTATTTTCGTCAAGAGGTTCTTTAGTTCTTCACTTTCTGCCATAAGGGTGTGTCATCTGCATATCTGAAGTTATTGATATTTTTCCTGGAAATCTTAATGCCAGCTTGTGCTTCCTCCAGTCCAGCGTTTCTCATGATGTACTCTGCATATAAGTTAAATAAGCAGGGTGACAAGATACAGCCTTGACGTACTCCTTTTCTTATTTGGAACCAGTCTGTTGTTCCATGTCCAGGTCTAACCATTGCTTCTTGACCTGCATACAGATTTCTCAGGAGGCAGGTCAGGTGGTCTGGTATTCCCATCTCTTTAAGAATTTTCCACAGTTTTTGTGATCCATACAAAGGCTTTGGCACAGTCAATAAAGCAGAAATAGATGTTTTTCTGGAACTCTCTTGCTTTTTTTGATGATCCAACGATGTTGGCAATTTGATCTTTGGTTCCTCTGCCTTTTCTAAATCCAGCTTGAACATCTGGAAGCTCACGGTTCAGGTACTGTTGAAGCCTGGCATTACCTCAGTTCATTTTTTTAAAGTCCTTCCGCAGGTGGGAGGCACTGTCCTCATTCCTTCTTCGAGGCTGCCACCCTGTGGTGAACAGGGGAATAACAGCTAAGGAGACCATCCTGTCCACTTGGGAAGTATCCTGTGTACCTACTACACACGCACACATTCAGCACTGGGCAAAGTTCAGCGTGGGATACAGAAAATCTAAGATACGGTGGTGAGGAGAGGAGTGGAATAAGCAAAACTTGGGGTTTAAATCTGATTCCAAGATGTGCCACCCTGTGACTCTGGGCAAAGTCCAAGGAGAGACTGGTCCCAGACAAGGTTCCATGGGCCTCGGGGATTCTGCAGTGGCCTCTGGGATGAGGGTGGGGCGGGGCGGGGGTTGGGAGGTACCCGGTCCCCAGAGGCGCTGCTTACTGCTGCGTTCATTCCTGCGGCTCTGTCACTGTCCCTTCCCATTCTCAGCGTGTCTGAATGTGGTCTTTCCTCTTTCTGTACCCTCTGTCTGTTGATTCTTTGTTATTCTTCGGGATCGCACCCTGCATCTTTCTCCCCCTCTGTCTCTGCCTCCCCTGTCTGTCTCTCCCCTCTGTGTCTCTCTCTCTCCTGTCTCGGTCCCTCTCTCCCCATGTCTCTCCTTGTCTCCTCCTCTCTCTCCCCTGCGTCTGCCTCTCTCCCTTGCTGCCCTCTCTCTCTGTCTCTCCATCACTGTTCCTATCTATCTCTGTGACTTTCTTGGTCCCCCTCACCCCGTTATTTTGCTTCTATCTCTGGTCATCTCTGCCCCATTTCTCCCTGTCTGTTTCTGCCACCTTTCCCCACCCATCCCTCTCTCTGGCTGTGTCTCTCCTCACCAGCCTGTCCAAAGCCGCTGACCTGGACCATCACTGGGTGGCCAAGGCCTGGCTCAATGACATCGGCCTGTCCCAGTACTCCCAGGCCTTCCAAAACCACCTGGTTGATGGGCGGATGCTGAACTCCCCTGATGAAGCGGGACCTGGAGAAGCACCTGAACGTGTCCAAGAAGTTCCACCAGGTCAGCATCCTGCTGGGGATCGAGCTGCTGTACCAAGTGAACTTCAGCAGGGAGGTGAGAACCAGGGGGTAGGGCACCTTCCACAGCCCTGCTTTCCCTTCTGGAATCTGCTATCTGTCCATCCAACCATCTGCCCATCCACGCATGTCTGCACCCATCCACCCACCTGTCCATCATTCCATGCATCCACTCTCTGCCCATCCACGTATCCATCCATCCATCCACCTTTCCATCAACCCACGATCCCTTTCTTTCCGCCTCCCTCCTTTCAACAACTGCTTATTAGGGATGGACCAGACCCTGTGCTCAATTTAGGGGAAAAGGGAAACACTCATTCTCCAGGAACTCACTGCGTATCAGTGAAGAAGCTTGTGGCCACAACATCATGGAAGGTTGTCCCAATGAGGGAAGCCCAGGGTTTTATGAAAATCCAGAGGAAAAGCTTTTAGAGGGACAAGAGAAGCTTTTCAGTGACAGTGACAGCTAAACTGAGACCTGAAGGGAGGGATTCCGGGTATCAGTCAACAGAAGGCACGAGGGGAAAGCAGTCTAGCAAGGGAGTAGCATAGACTGAGACCCAGAAGATAGATCTGTGGCAGCAGAACTGAGGGTCCTGCGTGTGTCTGTGCTGGGTTTGAGGTGGAGAAGTGAATAGAGATGCTGACAGGTAACCAGGGGGCTGTGGGGCACACTGTAGAGTTTAGACTCTTGAGTGCCCCTTGTTCTGATCGCTGCCAAGCCAGAGAGCACAGGGTGTCTGCTCCAGCTTCCCCCAAACCTAGTACATCTCCCCCAGCTACTCCCCCTCGGGAGGCCTGGGTTGCCAGGGCTGAGTGCAAAGCGCTTACTCTTCTCAGAGCACTGTCAGAGCACAAGTAGTTCAAAGTCAGGGGAGAGGGACAGAGGAGGGAGCTTTGTGGCCTTCTCAAACACCCAAGCCAGAGCCCTGGGCACAGGAAGTGATGAGGACACAGGCCTCCTGTGAGCCCCAGTCAGGTACAGGAGGTGATGTGTGGGAAGAACGTGATGGTGAAGTGTGTAAACAGGCAGCCTCATTTGGGGCATCCTTCAAGAGACATGCACCCCTACTCAGGTCAGGTGAGCAGGGGTGGGCTATACAAACTAGGCAGGTGGGGGGCTGGGCTACACAAACCAGGCAGCTGCCGTGGGTCCCACCTGGCCCCACACTCTGCATGCAGGTGGCTCTGCCTCTAGGCTCCCCCATCCCTGGAAGCGGGCTCCTCCCCATTTCCCAGAAGAAAAGGACTAATGTGGCTAGAGCAGCCATGGGTGATCTGGCCAGGACCTCTCACATCAGCATGCTGAGGTCCCTGCCAGCACCACAGACCCTCACTCCCTGTGTGATCTCGGCACGCCCCCTTGGACCCCCAGCTGACCCACTCTCCCTCCCCACAGGCTCTCCAGGAGCGCCGGGCCCGCTGCGAGACACAGAACACAGACCCCGTGGTCTGGACCAACCAGCGGGTGCTCAAATGGGTGCGAGACATTGACTTGAAGGTGAGGGATGATGGCGGGCGTGGGGGTGGTGACTCTTGCTGCTGCTGCAAAGTCGCTTCAGTCGTGTCCGACTCTGTACGACCCCATAGACGGCAGCCCACCAGGCTCCCCCGTCCCTGGGATTCTCCGGGCAAGAACACTGGAGTGGGCTGCCATTTCCTTCTCCGATGCATGAAAGTGAAAAGTGAAAGTGAAGTCGCTCAGTCGTGTCTGACTCTTAGAGATCCCATGGACTGCAGCCCACCAGGCTCCTCCGTCCACGGGATTTTCCAGGCAAGAGTACTGGAGTGGGGTGCCGCAACTCTTGGGCATATGCAAATCCCATGCCAGTCTGTGTGCAAATTCAGTATCCATCTTTGTATGGGCTGGGCATCATTTCCCAGGCTGGCAAGAACAGCCTGCCTCCTATCACTCAAGAGGCCAGAACTACTTCCCCCGCCCCACCCCTTCCCATCCCAAAGTGAGGGTGCCGATGCTGAGCCATCCTCGCTCTCTGAAGTCAGTGGGGGTTGAATCCACAGCCATCTTCTCCCTCAACAGCATTTATGGGCCGTCTGCCTAGGTCTGGGGTCTTATCAGTGACAAAATATCCCAGTGGCTATTCTGAAGGCCCTAAAAAGAGTGAGGCTGGAGTTCGCTCTCGGGATTAAATACACTAGTCCCCGGGGAGCGGGGTCAAGCCCTGCTCTTGAGGACATGTTCCCCCTGGGGTATCCCCGCCCTCAGGCCAGCGGGGCGGCCCCCAGGCTCACCAGCCCCGTGCCTTGCCCTCAGGAGTACGCAGACAACCTGACCAACAGTGGCGTCCACGGCGCCGTGCTGGTGCTGGAACCCACGTTCAACGCTGAGGCCATGGCCACCGCCCTGGGTATCCCGAGCGGGAAGCACATCCTCCGGAGGCACCTGGCGGAGGAGATGAGCGCCATCTTCCACCCGGCCAAGTGAGTGTGGGCTGCCGGCAGCAGCTTCTGGCTTTGGAAGCAGATGGTTCTGACTTCCGGTTGGTCCCGGCCGCGCCCTTTCTGGGTCCCGCTTGTTCCTTTGCGACACAGCGTTCTCCTTTTACGGATGCAGGCTCAGAGAAGTGAAGTGCTTTAGCCTCAGTGCCATAGACTGGAAAGAGGGAAAGGAGGAGTCAGTCAGCTTTTGAATAAAGTGTGTGGTGCTTCCCAGGTGGCTCTCGGGGTGAAGAATCTGCCTGCCAGCGCCGGAGAGGCAAGAGACCAGGGATGGATGCCTGGGTAGGAAATGGCAAGCCACTCCAGTGGAATATTCTTGCCTGGAGAATTTCATGGACAGAGAAACCTGCTGGGCTACAGTCCATGGGGTCGCAAAGAGTCAGACGCAACTGATTGCTCACACGTACACACACGCACGCACACAAACCGGGCATTTAGAGAAGGGAGAAAGGTCGGCATGTATGAGGAAGGCCATGTGCGTGTGGGGTTTGAGCTAAGGAGGATTTGCACTGGCCTAAGAGGTTTTACATGGTCATTCCAGGTAGGACTGACATGGGGACAAAGGTTTGGAGACAGGGGTGGGGGTGTTAGTGGTGTTTACCGTCCAGGTGAGCAGACCATGTCAGCCCTTCTACCCCAGTCTCTTCATCTGAAAAGCGATCAGGGAATAAACAGCTGAGCAGATAATCTAGGCCCCTCTCGGTGGTCTCTCTCCTTATGATGATGTGCTTAGGGTTAGATGACTGTTCATTGAGCACATACATGCTGTGTGCACAGTTCTAGCCTCATAACAATACTAAGCAGTTTCACGGGCTCTCTTTTATAGATGGAGAAACTTGTCTAAAGGGCCCAAGGTACTTTCCTAAGGTCAGACAACTAGTAAGCGGCAGAGCCCAGATTTGTCCTTTATTGTATTAATATGGTATATCATGTTGATTGATGTTCAGACATTGAATCAACCTTGCATTCCAAGGACAAATCCCAATTGGTCGTGGTGGTCATGGTGTATAATCTTTTTATATGTTGCTGGATTAGGTTTGCTAGTATTTTGAGGAAGAATTTTATATTCATATTTACAAGGGATATTGATCTGTAATTTCCTTGTGATATGTTTGTCCAGTTTTGATATCAGAGTAATACTGGCCTCATAGAATGAGTTGGAAAGCTTTCCCTCCTCCTCTGTGTTTTGGAAGAGTTTATAAAGTATTGGTGTTCAGTGTTCTTTAAACATTTGGTAAAACTTATCAATAAAGCCATCTGATCCTAGGCTTTTCTTTGTGGTAAGTTTTGTTGTGTGTGTTTTTTTTTAATTATTACTAATCCAATTTCTTTACTCACTGTAGATCTGTTTATATTTTCTGTTTCTTCTGGAGTCAGTTTTGGTAGTTTATATCTTTTTTTAAGGCTCTTAAAACAATATTTTAATTGAAATACAGTTGATTTACAATATTGTATATTAGTTTCAGGTGTATACCACAGTGATTCATATATATAAGTATATTCCTTTTAGATCTTTTTCCTTATAGATTATTATAAAATATTAAGTATAGTTCCCTGTGCTATAAAGTAGGTCCTTGTTAGTTATCTATTTTGTATAGTAGTATGTATAGTTTATATATTTCTGAATTTGTTTCATTTAGGTTAGCTAATTTGTTAGCATATACAGTTGATCATATGATCATTTTCTAGTAATCCCTCTTATTTACATAAAGTTATCCCCTCTTTCAGGCTTCTCAGGTGGCACTAGTGGTAAAGAACCCATCTACCAATGCAGGAGACGTAAGAGACATGGGTTCCATCCCTGGGTCGGGAAGATCCTGGTCGGGAAGATCCCTTGGATGAAGTCATGGCAACTCACTCTAGTATTCTTTCCTGGAGAATCCTATGGACAGAGGAGCCTGGCAGGCTACAGTCCATAGGGTCGCACAGAGTCAAACATGACTGAAGCGACTTAGCATGCATGCATCCCCTCTCTCATTCCTAGTTCTAGTAATTTGAGTCATCACTCTTAACTCTTGGTCAGTCTAGCTAAGGTTAGTTTGTTTTGTTAACAGATGCTAGATTTGAGGGCTTCCCCAGGTGGTGCTAGTGGGAAAGAACCCGTCTGCCAGTGCAGGAGACACAGGGTCAATCCCTGGAGCAGGAGGATCCCCTGGAGAAGGAAATGGCGACCCATTTCAGCATTCTTGCCTGAAGCCCATGGACAGAGGAGCCTGGCAGACTACTGTCCATACCGTCACAAAGTGTTGGACGTGACTGAAGCAACTTAGCACACCAGACTCAAACGGAGGCTCCATGCGTCAGGCCTGAGTACTCAATCCCCAAACTACATGGGGCCTCGGAGAGCAGCCGAGTCGCACCGCAAGTTATGCAGGCAGAACAAATTATGCATCTGTCACGAGGCCCAGGTGCCCTGGGCCGCTCTCCGCCAACAGCAGGCGCATGCCCAAGCAGTTCTCATAGACCCTGCAAGCAGAACCATCAGTACTCTTGTGAACTGCAGATTCCTGCACCCCTGCTCAGACCTGCAGGACCAGCATCTGCTGGCAGAGCCCAGGAATCTACATTTTCAGCATTTTAAGCATGCTTAGGTGGTTTTTATGACAAGCACCCTATCTTCAGCTGGTAAACAATCCACCTGCAATGCGGGAGACCTGGGTTCAATCCCTGTGGAAGACCCCCTGGAGGAGGGAGAGGCTACCCACTCCAGGATTCTGGCCTGGAGAATTCCATGGTCTGTACTGTCCATGGGGTTGCAAAGAGTTGGACACAACTGAGCGACTTTCACTTTCACCCTATTCCATGAGCCATGAATCAATAGGTCAGGAAAAAGGTTTTCTCCTCAGAATTTTCCACTTTCCTCTACTTCCTTCTGGAGCCATGTAATCTGTAACAAGCTTAAGGTATTCTGAGCCCTGGAGGGGTAGGTCTAGCTAAACGTTAGCCATGTGCGTAATTCATTAGCCTTCATGTGATACTTAAACCCTTGACCCCCCTCCTATGAGGTATCTAAGATTAGTGGATGAGCACTAGTGGAGTTTTGGGGGCGGGGGGCACAGATAGGGTGGGTTCTTACATTGTTGAGGTCAGAGACTCCTTCAAGAACTAGATGCAGGCAACTATCAGGATGAAGAAGAGGGAAACTGACTCAGTTTAGGCTCCTTATTTTACCTCTAAGGAATCTGAGGCTGCTCAGGCAGGGAACTAGAAGAACCAGACCTCAAGCTGGTCTCCCTGTAAGGACCTCTTTCCTTGATGATGCTTCTCTCCGTGAGTCGACATCATGGCTGGTGACTCAAAGTCTTCATGTGGGATTTTAGAACCTCGCGGCCCTTTGCTGAGGCCTTGCCACGGGCCAGGGGGGCAGACTTGTAGTTGGCTGGGGGAGACAAGCTCCATGAATTTCTAAGGAATTTTAGAGCCCACTTCTGTTGGTACAAGACTCCCCAGCTAAACCAAACACCAGGGAAATAGTGATCCCCAGGCAGGTGGTGAAACACTTGGGAAGGTCTGATGGGTTTATATTAACCAAGAGCTATGGGCTTTGCCCAGAACATGTCTTTCATGGTCTCAGCATCTCATCCTGTCTTCTGCTTTCTTGCTCCTTTTCCTTCTCTGTTGCTGAGAGAAGGGCAGGGCAACTTTCCAGAGAAAGGGCAGGGCAGGTGGTGCTGGTCTTCTGGGGTGACTCCTCCCAGAATGATCAGGTTGGGTGGAAAGATTCCAGTTTGAGAAAAACATCCTGAACCATTGCAATATGATTGCAGAGCAACCCAGGACTCCATCCCAACTGAATCCGAGGCTGGGTGGACCAGGATGATGGTCACCATGACAACCCTTCACATTAATATCATATGTTATCTTCAACAAAGTGCTGTCACATCCCTTGTTTCACTCGCTCCTACTCTTCACGAAGGCAGCTGAGTGAGAAGAAATCATAACCTCTTTTGATGAATAGGAAACAGGCTTCAGAGAGGTGCTGTGACCTGCTCATGGCTAGACAGGAGTCCGTGGCAATGCTGTAATCTATCAACCTCTGACCCTCCACCACACTAGGAAGCCTGGAGAGGGGCCAATGATTGCCTGATTCTGCTCCCTAGGAGATGTGACCCCTGATCACATCTGTGACCCCACATCACCCAGTCAATGTGTTGCCTGTAGTCACAGGAGGGTAGTTGGCTCAAAGCATCTAGGGAAATTATAGTCACCATGTGTTAATGTCCCATGACCAGGGAGACAGGAAATATTAGCACGCAATCCTCCTCCTAGAAAGGCACATTTACCTAGAGTTTATAGGTTCCCATATGACATCATCTTCTCCAGCCTCCTCTCATTGCTGTGACACCATATAACCAAAGGGATCAAGGCAGAGCAGTTTCTCACATCATCTCGTGATGTCTGCTCTGACATGCACTGACTTCCTATTTCTCTTGGTGAACACTGGTTCACTACCAACTCTGTTATAGTACTGCGTGCTTAAGTTAAAGAAACAGAGAAAATTTTTTAAAAAGAGAGTGAGAAATAAACCAGTGGACCAAAAGGATGCAGGAGGTAGCCATGCTATCCCAAAGGCATTCGCTGGAGCATCACAGGAGCCAGAAGAAAAGCCTTGATGAAAAAGCATGACCATCTCCAGCACTTGCCTGAAGGATGGTATATTCTGTCACTAACACAAGATCAGAGCCAAGAGGGATTCAGCCTGTAGTTCATTCAGATTCTGAATATTAGGCCTGAGAAGGGTGGCCTTTAGGCCTCTGAAGCTTTCGGCCTCAGACAAGCTTTGCATCTCTCTTGTAAGTACCCCTTCCCATCCTGTGGTCTTATGACCCAGGGCCCCCAAAAGTGTGCCTTTATATGTCCAAGGATGCAAGAGTCAGCCAGCATCTCCCTCCCTTCTCTCCTCCTTCCCCCTCCAGATGCAGTTATAAGGTGAGGTTATCAAACTACCATAACTGTTTGCTGAGCTCTGCCATGGGCCACGCTCAGAACCTAGCACATTGTCACCACCTTCTGGAGGTGGGTGCATGAGCCCCATTTCACAGATGAGGAAACTGAGATACTGTAGCAAGTTTACACATCTTGCCTGGGTAAAAACTGAGGAGCTGATAAAAACTGAGGAGATGGGATTCAAAGCACCACACTTTGCTGCTTCCCTAAAGACTAGGAAAAGTGGCCAGAACAACAGAGGACCTGTCGGGCAGTGGTTTTGTTGCCCCTGGGCCCTCCCCAGGAACCTTTTTTTTTTTACATCAGTCTTCAGTTGAAACAAAAGTTTACTAGTGGCTCAGGAATTGGGTACATTCAAGGTGGAATAGCTAGATCCAGAAATTCTGGGTTAATAATTATCTTTCTGATTATTGGGTATTTCCTTTTTCCCCCATTTTTTAAAACTGGGACTTTATTTTCTTGGGTTCCAAAACTACTGCAGATGGTGACTGCAGCCATGAAATTAAAAGATGCTTGCTCCTTGAAAGAAAAGCTATGAACAACCTAGACAGCACATTAAAAAGCAGAGACGTTACTTTGCCAACAAAAGTCCCTCTAGTCAAGGCTATGGTTTTTCTAGTAGTCATATATGGATGTGAGAGTTGACCATGAAGAAGGCTGTGCCCCGAAGAACTGATGCTTTTGAACTGTGGTGTTGGAGAAGACTTTTGAGCATCCCTTGGACTGCGAGGAAATCAAACCAGTCAATCCTAAAGGAAATCAGTCCTGAATATTTATTGGAAGGACTGATGCTGAAGCTGAAGCTCCAATACTTTGGCCACCTGATGCAAAGAGCTGACTCATTAGAAGAGATCCTGATACTGGGAAAGATTGAAGGTGGAAAGAGAAGGGGATGACAGAGGATGAGATAGTTGAGTGGTATCACTGACCCAAGGACATGAGTTTGAGCAAGCTCCCGGAGATGGTGATGGACAGGGAGGCCTGGCGTGCTGCAGTCCATGGGGTCGCAAAGAGTCAGACACAACTGAGCAACTGAAGAGATAGTCGCTTTACTGTGTTGTGTATAATGAAGTGGATCTGCTGTATTGAGCCTCCATCCCTGAGTGTGACTGGTGAGGCAAAGTGAACACAGTGCCTCACGATAACTGACAGTTCATGTGCCCTGACCTCCCAGGAGCGCTAGAGTGTCTCAGTGAAGCAGTTTCCTCTTCAGTTAGTTACATGGGGCTCCACTTTCTGTCACTTTGCTCCAGTTTTCTCATTAGTGTTTCCGTGGAGAGTGATTTCATTATGAACTCAGACAGATGCAACTCCCAAGCACAGAGAGTAAGAGGTCTTGTCACAGCTCTACCTCTGGGGCTGGCATGTGGCCCGTCTGAGAGATCCCAGCAGCAGGCAAAGGGGAATAGTCCTGGGCCACCTGGCAGATCACCAGAGCTGGAGTGGGAGGGGGCACACTGAGATTTGGGGGCACCCACAGGAAGGTGGTGTTTATAATATTCTGCCCCACCCCCAACCCAAATGATCACTGAACTGTGAGCCCAGGCCCTGGGGCAGTCAGTGCCTGCAGTCGTGGTCCTCTGTAAGGAGAGGGCCTGGCAGGATCTTTGGGGGCTGAATTCTGGCTCCCTCTCCATCATCTGAGGTTTTTCAGTTCCCTCATCTTGAAAGGAGAATAATCACTCCTCCTGAACCGTGGGGTGAGTTCAAGGAGCTATCTTGCGGGAAGGACCTGGCATCATGCCCAGCACACAGCAGGTGACCAACTAAAACTCTGTCCTCTCCTACTTCACTCGTCTCCACCGAAGCATCTTGCACCTTGTGGGCCTCGTAAACCCTCGTTTAACTGGGTGAGACTCAGCTCTCAGGACGCCCAGCCGGCAGAGTCTGATTCTCACCCACCGCCTCCTACCTACACAGGATGCCTTTCCAGCGCCCCAGACGCCCTCTGTGTTGACTCAAGAAATTGCACGGAGATGCTCTGTCTTCCAGAAACTTCCCTCATTAAAGTATATCCTTCCAGCGTTCCACTCCCTCAAGGTTTGGTGGAGAGACTAGGAATACTCAGTAAGCCATTTCAAGCCTCCAAGGGCCATAGCCTTGCACTTGACCTAGTCCCTGCAGCATCTGCGTTTTAATCCACAGGAGGAACAGGGTAGGATTTTAGCGACTGTGGAAAAGCAAGAGGAAAGGTGTTTCAGCATAGCGGGGGCAGCAGCTGCCCATGTTCCTCTGTCTACACTACAAAGACGCCACTTTCTGCACAGGGTATGGTCTGTTAAGACCAGAACTGAGTAGTGGACTCCATTGTACAGATGAGGAAATTGAGACCCAGCCAGGGAATCAACTCACACAAGGGCACAGCTAGGGGGTGTGCAGTGCCTTGAGCGAGGATTCAAGCCAGGTCTGTACCCCTCAATGCCTGTGTTGGTCACAGCAATTACTCATGATATGCAGCCCCTTCTCAGCATGTTATATGTGTCCTCTCACTTAATCCTCCAGTGACCTTATAAGAGAAATGTTGTTATTAACCCCACTTCACAGAGTACAGAGCTCAGGGGACATGACTGCTATGGGGGTGGGACCAGGCCACTGATGTGGAGTCCACGGTCTTACATTGACCCCCAAGATGGGAAGAAAAAAGGTCTAGATCTTGTTCCTAGAAGTTCAAGTTCAAGTTCCATCCCTGCCACTGTGTGTCTTATGTATCCTTGGATGAGACATACATCCCCTCTGAACTCCCATCTCTTTTTCAGTGAAAACCAAAGAAGGGGCTCTGGAGTCCTCCCAAGCTCATGGAATGACTAATATTCCATAAATTGGGAATGGGGGGTTAATGTCCTTCCCACCAGACAGCAAGCAGATTTGGCCGCACGAGTTTAGATTGTCATGGTTTCTGCAGTTCGAACAGCTTCCCTGCTAGACCCAGGGCATTCCATCCCCAGGAGGAGGAGAGAGGATGGGTATCAGTGAACATGTCGGTCCCTGACCCACCACAGAGCCAGAACCTCCCTGTGCTGGGGATGCCTTGGCGCCTGGGGACCTGAGAACTCAGCTTCATCTGCCTTCCAGTAGCCAGAGTGGGTCCCTGCCCAGCACCCTCCCCCCCTTGAACTTTCTCGGCAGAAGTTATGCCACAAGAAGCAGAGCGTCTCCGAGGCAGGTGTTAGAAGGTTCGTTTCTCTTCATGTGTCTCCTTCCGTGGTGGCCCAAGCCAAGCCTCACCGCTCCTGTGAAGCCAATTCCTGGCCACCCGTCAGCCAGAGCCGGTTCCTCTGACATTAAAGTTATAACTTAATTTGAATTATTATCATTGTAGCCATTCACTAGATGCTCAGCTCAGCTCCAAAGTACTTTTTAACTAACCTTCCAATCACTTGATGAAGTCGGCTCTAATGCCTTCTGCACCTGGCAGCTGGAGGAGCCAGCTTTTGAGAGACAAAGTGATGAGCTCAAGGTCACACAGCCAGTAAAGAGGAAAGCCAGGGTTTCAATGCAGCTAAAGCTTCAAGGAAGATAACTGGGCATTAGTGTCTTGGGATTGGTGAGGTTGGCAGGAGAGGTGCAGAAGGCTCTGCCCTAGCTGGGGAGAACCCTGCAGGCAAAGAAAGGACAGGAGCCCCAGGAACACTGAGGTTCACCCAGAATCTAAAAGAGAAGGAAGGCAAATGGGGAGAACTAAGTTCCAAACTCCTGGCTCGGAACCAATTTTTTGTCCCAACTCCATACCCCATACACACCAGCCCTGAGATTCTAACACAGGGCTCAGCATACTTCTCCCATGAAAGGCCAGGCGGTGAAGATGTTAGCACTCAGGGGCCGCATGGTCTGGGTCAAAACAGATTTGACAGCAAAAAGCAACTGTAGACAATGTGCAAACAAATGGACTAGGTTTCAGTGAAACTTTATTTACAAACTCAGTCCACTGGCTGCATTTGGCCACTGGCTGTAGGTCACCAAGTCCTAGTCTAACAAGCCTTTGATGCTTTTATACAGGGAAAGGGGTGATGGGGGTAACTTCAGACAAGTCAGTGGGGGACACAGATTTCAAAATGCAAAGTGGGGGAAACCTTCCTGATGCTTCTCAAGCTACACCTAATGAGCTGGAATGTGGGGCTTCTCCTATCATGTCTTGCCTCTCCTGATAGGGTTTGCAGAGTCCTGGGGGCTGAAGAGAGACTTTGGGGTGTCTGAGACCCCAAAGTCCAAATCTTGGCTCTGCAAGATTTGCTCACACACTCCAAGCTGTGTGATCCTGGGCAGATTGCTTAACCTCTCTGTGCCCCCTTTTCTCCAGCAGAGATGGAAGCTGGACCTCTAGATGTGCTGTGAGGATTATGTTTGTAAAGTGCTTAGCTTAGCACAGTGGTGGCACTTAGGAGGTACTAAGCGAACCACAGTTGTGGTCATTGTGGCCAGTGTGAGTGACTGAGTGACTGTGTCTCTGGTCGCAGTAGCTGACAGCCCCCCACCTTGCCCACACTGACTTGCAATGGGTGTCTCCCCAGCTGCACAGGCATCCGGGAAGCTGAGCGATTTGGAACGCCCCCGGGAGGGGCCTCCAGCATCACCCGGGCAGGGAAGGAGGAGAACAGCGGTGGGATCAAGTACAAGGCTGGCCGGGTAGGTCACTCCACGTGTTTCCCTGGGGTCCCCAGCCTTTGTGTTGTCTGGGCCCATGTTACCCTTTCCCAGCTCCCCCTGTGGAACAGTGTTGATGGACCAGGTCACACGCACAGCTGGGAGGAGGGCCCTGGAAGCCACCTTCAGGGACCCACATGATGGTTAAGACACACTCAGCCTTGTGGGGCTTTTGACACTGTATCTCAAAGTGCAGGTCTCACCTGCCTGCATAAGACTCACTTAGGCGGCTGCTTAACGTGCAGACTCCAGGACCCACCTGGGTCTCCCGATGCTAGAGCCTCTGGGGTGAAGGGGACCTGCATGCTGCCAGCCTGCCCAGAGGGTTCCAACGGACCCCAAACTCTATGGGCCACTGCCTTGGTTTGGAACTCCAGTGGCCTGACCAAGAGCAGTGGATGAGCCTCTGGTGCATGAGACCATGAGCATTTGGGCCTCAGACAACAGAGACTCTTAAACGGAGGTGTGTAGACACAGACAACAGAAGTGGGTAATTCAAAATCTTCCATTTGTTCAGCTGACAGTTTGGGGTACTAAGTACATCCCAGACATGTCCTGAGCATGGGTGATAAGCATGGATAAATGGCCATCCTCACCATTAAGATGCTTTCAGTCTAGAATGTACATTCCCGCTTGGGGTCCTATCACCCCCAAGGTGGTCAGAATTGGTTCTCAGTGGGGAGGATGCAGAAAGCCTTACTCTTTTTATGTGTAAAGCACAGATATACACATGGCACATAAACACATGCAAAGAGGCCCTGTGGTATGAAAATTTCATGGTGGGGTGTGATTAGGGAAAAAATATGTAAAGGTCATCTTTTTAAAGGGGACAACAATGGAAAAAAGGTTAAGAAACACTGGTCTGGAAAGAAAGGCAGTCAAATAAATAAATAATTACACAGTGCTGTCACAACTACTCCAATAGACACCTGCTCAAAATAAGAGAGAAATATTTATTATGGGTCCACCATGTCTGATAACAATAGCTTCTCTCTGCCAGTGCCTTGAGGCTTCCCGCGTGGCTCAGTGGTAAAGAATCTACCTGTCAATGCAGGAGACACGGCTGGATCCCTGGGTCAGGAAGATCCCCTGGGAGAGGAAATGGCCACCCACTCCAGTATTCGTGCCTGGAGAATCCCGTGGACAGAGGATCCTGGCGGGCTCCAGTTCATAGGGTTGCAAAGAGCTGGGCGTGGCTGAGCTCACACACATGGTGTGGCCAGCACCTTGCTATGTGCCTCCCAGATGGGATTTCTACTCTTTGCAAAAACTCTGAGAGAAAGGAATTACCAGTTCTGTTTTGTAGCTGAGAAAACTGAAGCTTAGAAAAGGTGGGTGACTTGTCTAAGGTCACACAGCTGGGAAGTGGCAGAGCAGGGATCCAAACCCGAGTTTCTGAGTCACCAAAACCCACACTTTTTCTGCCACATCTAGAATATTTCTTCTTGACCTGGGAATGCAGTCAGACCTCATACCCACACATTCTCCCCTCTCTTCCTGCTAAGGAGGAAGAGAGAAACTTTGATGGATAATCAGAAAGACTATACTTGTCCTCACTCTCGGCAACCAACTGGTTCCTTCAGATTGGGGAACAGCATAAGGTTAACTCACAAAAATCCTCCTCTCAGTCTCCTGAGCAAGGGAGAATTATTACTCATAGAACCACAGAGTGGTTAGGTAAGTTACTCAAGGACACATAGCAGTTGGAGATACCACATTTCCCAGATCCAAGAACACTCAATTCTTTTCTCTCTTCTTCCTCTCCTTTGTTCTCCTTCCTCTCTTCTCAGTTGCCCCTGGGAAAGATAGGAAGGGGCTTCAACAACAAAGACCCCGATTTCCATGATGACTATGGCTCTCTTCAAAATGAAGATTGCGGAGACGAGGACTCCCAGGGCAGGCCAGAGCAGTGCCGTCTGGAGGGCTATAATGGCCTGGAGGTCACCAACGTGTAATGAGCAGATGTTCCACCAGACCCAAAGGAGAGACCCGGGGAGGCAGGCCATCCCGGGACCGTCACCACTGTACATAGTCAGCTCGGCCTGAGGACGCTCCTCTGGTCCCCGGAAATCTCAGCAGACTGCCTTGACTTTGAATGGGATCCCCACAGAATGAGGGGGCACCAGCCTGCCTGCCTGAAGCGGACTGAGGACTTCCCTGCTCCCTGGAAGAAGACTGGCCCAAAGGACCAATCAGGGTGCCCAGCCCCTCCATTATCAAGGCTCCGCCACTGAGTGACTCAGCTACTGAGCAGTCCAAGTGATCCTGGGAGCCTTGAACTAAGCCTCCTGGGTGTAAAGAAGCACAGAGTTCCCCAAGATACCATCCCAAGAGGAGCAGGTAGGACTCTGGCGAGATACACAGAGCCCAGTGGTGGCAATGCCAGGAACTTGCAAAGCTGGGGGCTCACCATCCTCATGTGGACCCATCCAGCTAGCCTGGTGGTGGTCTCAGCTCCCACATACATGTCCTCTATGACTGAGAACTTAGTTTCTGACTTGGGTCATTGAATCTCCCTTGGGAGAATGCAAAACAGGAAGGTCATTCAAATCTTAAAAGCCTTGTGTCACATCAGCGTGGATTTACTGAAGGGCTACCTGGCCCCTCCCCTGGGGAGGGGCTCCACTGCGTGAAGGGGGCCGATGATCCCTGTAGAGGTGGGGCTGAGCAGCAGCCTTCCTAGGAAGTGTGGATACCCCATCATCTGGATGAAGGACAGCGTGTCAACAAGACTGGGAATGATTGAGTTCGGTCTGTGACAACTTGTCCCAAGTGTGACAGTAGAGCAGGGAAATGCCTCTCGTTGCTAACACTACAGACCTTGTTGTCACCTGACACAAGTGTGCTCACCAGTGCCCTAACGGAGCTGCGTCTCACCAGTCACTAAGGTGATGGAGAGGACCCCCAGCCTTCTTCTTGACTCTGTTGCTGTTTTGCTGTGTGGCTTATTCCCAGTAGCCTCACCTCTCTGTGCCTCAGCATCTTCAGCTACAATACTTCTGGTTCCCTCCTGGGGATGTTGTGAGGATTAACACTTGCTAACCTCTGTAACAGTCTTACTCTCTCCCAAGAGACAAGTGGGAAGTTATGGGATCTGGGATGGGTGTCTCATTTCCCATATGCAACACAGAATTGATACTGTACTCATTCTCTCCAACTGTTTTGGTTGGAGCAATGTGCACTAGGAGGGCAAGGCATGTTTAATGTGCAAGCTCTCTAGGGCCCCCATGGGACCGGACCCCCAAAGAGGAAAACCCCACAGCCCTTGAAAACCAGTTTGATTCCTGTGTTCAGACTTTAATTCATTGACCTCGTTACTGAGAAATGATTAGGGGTGGACAGACAGTATTGGGGTTCCACTTACACTTTGGTTATCAAAGCACATGATTCATTTGGAACCACAATGCTCAACTTCCAATGAGGCCTTTGGCGCCACCAGTCTATAAAGGTTTGAACTTCCAGGACTGGAAGCAGGGGTCGGCCTCCAAGAACCTTCAAAGCACCTGGTCTTCAACCCAATGAATGATTTTCCCTCAAGGGAAAAGCACAAACCCTAGGCCCAATGAGCTTAAAAATTCCTCCTCCCTGAGGCTGAAGACCATTATATTCTAAACTTAACAGAAGCACAGCTTTTTAGACAGGCGATGCCCCCTCTGGTCTGAACGTTTGATCTCCTAGAGACACATGTCTGATTCCTGGGCCCAAGGAGTGAGGCTCTGGAACTTGGCTTTGCTGAGGCTCCAAACCCACTATCTTTATGACATTCAGCCACACACATGGTATTTGAGGCTGCAGTGCTCACAGCCCAGAGAGGGGAGTAAAACCTCCCTCTAACCTGATGCCGCCGGTCACTCCCAGGCCAGCATCCAGGTTGGGTGACTGCGGGCACCAAGATCTGCCTCTCAGGAAGCAGCAAACCTGAAAGGCAGTGTTTCTCACAAGGTGAGCAGGAGTGGCAGACAGGGAGGTGCCTGAATGTGGGTCTGATTATATGAAACCAATGCATTGCTCCCCAACTCAGTCCCACTGGGGACAAAATGGGCAGGTGGACAACTGAGGGGTCACCGGAAGGAATGGCACTGCCTGAAACATTCTCAGCATTCGGCTAGCAGGCCTGGGGCAACATGGGCAGCCTCAAATCCGCCTTTTGGTCCAAATGATACTCTAAGTTCACACTCTCACTTGCCCAGTTCTCTCTGTCCCTGGCCGTCAGGTGAGCATTTGGAACTGACTTTTCAACATGAGGATGGGTTGGCTGATAAATGAACAAGCTCCACACAGAGTTAAATCAGGAAAGCTCTGTCTGTTGGAAAAATCCTAAATGTCAACTCTGCTACAAGGGCAGGCAAGAAGAGCAGGGCCTGTGTATTCAGCAGAGAGGTTCTGGTAGCTGGTTAGCAAGGCGGGCAGTGTGGCCACCCATGGAACATTGGCCACATCCTGTCCAAACAGCCTGGGTCATGCTCTTGGTCCTTAAAGGGTGGTGACATGACACCTGGCCCTGGGAACCATATGCATGTGCTTCTCTGAGAGGTGATGTCACCTGTAGCCATGGGTGCTGGCCCTTTCCAAAGAGATCGTTGCTGCCAGAGGTTGGGGAGGACCAGGGTAGGCAGAGACACCCCATATTCCTCCTAGTAGCTGGGGGCTAGAGCCATAAGCATGCTCAGCTTTCCAACCCTGTGCACCTCTGAAAGGCTCCCTTGTCCTTGGCTGAGCAGGGCCTTTCTCCCATAAATCCATCTGTCTCATCAGTCAGTGGACCCCAGGGTGCAGGAGACAGAGAGACTCCACAGGAGTGCCTGGGCCAGAGGAAGCTGAGGGGAAGGGCTCTCCCCACAGCCCAGCCAGCATGGAGGGGCCTCAGAGCAGTGACCCCAAATCTCGAGGGCACTGAATGGGTCTGGGTCCAGCAGAATGGGATGATTTGGCAAGATGTTCCAAGCCTTGCTCTCCCGCTTCCCATCACAGCCCATATGTTCTGGACACCATCACTTCTGCTCTGCCCTTTGAGGTTCCAGTGGGCTCCTGGCAGTTGAGTGGCAAAAAATAGAAGCCCTGTGCAAAATAGCATCTTCTGACGCTAACTTCCTTCCCAGCAGTTGGCTGATGAGAAGAATTTCCTGAGCCCTAACACCCCCAGGAGTTTTTGGCTGCAAAGGAAACAAATTGGCCATGAACTAGGATGATGTTCCTGACATTTAATTGCTGGTCATGGCCCCGAATGTCTTCCCAAGAGTGAATTTTAACACTGTAACAATAAATACTACTTCACAGCACTTCACTGATGAGCTGGCCTTTTCCTTGGTGTGTTCCGTTGTGTTCTCATTCAGTTTTCTCAACAGTCTCTTTGACGGGGGTTATTAACCCATTTCACAGATGGAGAAACTGAGACTAAGGTTGAGAGGCCCATCCAGCTCCAAAAGCTAAGACATTACAGTGTAGGACTCAAACTCAGTCACTCGCCTCCAAATCCTGGACTTGCTCCTCCCGCTGAGTACCCCTACCCTCACCTTCCAGCATAGGACTTAACCTTACCAGGTGGTAGGATTCAAAATGGATGCATTCGGATGCATTCTGTCCTATTGGAAAAGTCTGGTGCCTCCTGTCAGAGGAGTGCTGCCTTATATCCTGGGACCCCACTGTCAGGGGGAAACAAGTCACCACACCCTTGGTATCATTCGCTTTGCTGTGTCCCTCCTCCAGGGAATTCATATTTCAGATGATCAGAATAAACTTTTTTTGTGGTCGTTTCAGTGGCTCATGTTGTACAACATAATACTAGTGACTGGGGTCTTAAACAACCAACATTCATCCTTCAGGGTTCTAGAGGCTGGGAAGTTCAAGATCCAGGTGCCAGCCAGTTCAGCCCGTGGTGAGCACTCTCTTCCTGCTTGGCAGATGGTGGCCTTCTCATCGTGTCTTCATATCTCATTGTACCCTCACAGACCAGAAGTGGGGAGAGAGGATGCCAACTCCTGATGTCTCATCTTACAAGGGCACTAACCCCATCATGAGGACCCCACCTTCACGATCACCTCCAGGAAGGCCCCACCTCCTAATACCAACACCTGCAGGTTAGGGTTTATCCATATATAAATTCTGGGAGGATGCAGACATTCAGTCTGGAGCAATGGTGGAACACACAGGCTTCAGTGTGCACCTGCGAGGGACAGGTGTTTTTGGAATGCAGATGCTGACTCGGGAGGTCTGCAGTGGGGCCTGAGGTTCTCATTTCTAATATACTCCCAGGCTGTACTTTTGGTTCAGAGACACACTCTGAGTATTAAGATTCTGGCTGACAGCTGGGCCCTTCTGGGAAAGCCCAAATCACAGGAGGTGGGGGCTGGTCTGAGGGTTCCACCCAGGGGTCCAGCTGGTCCTGATGGAGCTCCAACCCAGTGAACCCAAGTGTTCGCTTGTCCCAGGACAGGAGCCCAGCCTGACTCCCCAGCTCATTGCTAAGTTTAGGCAGCGGGTGGACACCCAGGAAATGTGCGTTGAACACATGCACATTTGGAGGGTTTGGAAGCATTAGAAGACACTGTGAGATGGGCCCGGGCACAGCCAGCTTCAGCAGGCTGACCACATGCACTGTATTTACTGAATCCTCTCGGGAGCCAGGGCCTGTTCTTGGTGCTTGGGATACAAGGGTAGAACTCATATAATGTAGCGAAGGAAGACAAGAACCTCATCCATGACTGGGGTGACTGATATTGGATGCGAAAAGTGGTAGGTGTGATGGATGGGTGGAGGTCCCAAAGGACTTTTGAGCTGAGATATAAGTTTTGAGCAGGAGCCAGCCCTGCAAAGATCTGCGGGAAGAACATCCAGGCAGGCAGTTGTTGCTCAGTCACTCAGTTGTGTCCAACTCTTTGCTACCCCATGGACTGCAGCACACCAGGCTTCCCTGTCCTTCACTGTTTCCTTGAGTTTGCTCAAAGTCATGTCCTTTGAGTTGAGTGATGTCATCCAACCATCTCATCCTCTGTCATCCTCTTCTGGATGGAGACAATGTGAATGAAACTCTGCCTAGCCTCTGTCCACACAGAAATTACTGTCCAGCAGGTAAGAGAGTAGTTTTTTCAGTAGTCATGTACGGATGTGAGAGTTGGACCATAAAGAAAGCTGAGCACCAAAAATTGATGCTTTAGAACTATGGTATTGGAGAAGACTCTTGAGAGTCCCTTGGACTGCAGGGAGATACAACCAGGCCATCCTAAAGGAAATCAGTCCTGAATATTCATTGGAAGTTCTGATGCTGAAGCTGAAGCTCCAATATTTTGGCCACCTAATGCAAAGAACTAACTCATTTGAAAAGACCCTGATGCTGGGAAAGATCGAAGGCTGGAGGAGAAGGGGATAACAGAGGAAGAGATGGTCGGATGACATCACTGACTTGATGGACATGAGTTTGAGCATGCTCCAGGAGTTGGTGATGGACAGGGAAGCCTGGGTTGCTGCAGTCCATGAGTCGCAAAGAGTCAGACACGACTAAGTGACTGAACTGAAGGAAGAGAGGCATAAATCAAATACTCCGGGCGGCGTGGAAATTGTAACCTTGACCAGGAGAGCCAAGGTAGCTGGTAGTCAGAGAGCTTATCTTATGAGGATTTAACGTAGATGAGAGGAAGTGAGGCCTGGGCTAAAGGCAGTTCAGCAGGTGACGAGGAAAGGGTAGAGGATTCCAGACAGCAGGTCAGCGTGTGCAAAGGTCCTGTGGGAGGAGCACAGTAAATAGGGTTGAAAAAAAGGCCCATGTGTGGACTTCCCTGGTGGTCCAGTGGCTTAGACCTCCCACTCCTAATGCAGGGGCCCCACATTTGACCCCTGGTCAGGGAACTAGATCACACATGCTACAGCTAAGAGCTGGCACTGCCAAATTTTATAAACATTAAATAGATTTTTTTAAAGGCCCACATGGCTGCAGTGAAGGGAGTGAGGGAGTGAGAGGCTCATCTCCTGAGGGGCTCAAGGGGCATCAGGCAGCAGCAGAGCCTCTGCTGGGCCTCTGTTCACTCCCAGGGCACTTGAGCCGGCTCCTGCCCATCTGTGCCATCCGTGATGCAATTAGGAATGTTCCCTAGTGGCACAATCAGACACAAGCCCCCACCTTCTGCAAAATGGGTCCTTCTTTCCCTTTGCTGTGGTTCTTGGCTAAATTAGGTTCCCTGGTTGCAGAATGATGCAATCGCCCCCATGGGCACTAGGGCTCCCAGGGCACAGATGACTTGGAGGCAACAGAGATGCCAAGTGCCTCTTCTATCGCCCCACGTGGAAACCCAAGATGTCTATTTTAGGCCATACTGGTTGCCAGATGTGCTGCTGGTTTCCAAGAGTAAGGAAGGAACCTCGAATGAAACTTGATCGAACCTGAATGAAATGCCCAGCTCCTCTCTATTCATCTGTACTCAAGATTGCCTTCCTGGGGCTGACTTGCCATAGCCCAGGCAACCCTAGCATTTAGGGGGTGTACTGATGGATGGCTTCCCAGGTGGCACCAGTGATAAAGAACCTGCCTGCCAATGCAGGAGACATAAGAGATGTGGGTTTGATCCCTGGCTTGGAAAGATCCCTTGGAGAAGGAAATGGCAACCCTCTCCAGTGCTCTTGCCTGGAAAAATCCCACGGACAGAGGAGGCAGGCATACTGTTACTCACTCCGTTTTATTGATGAGAAAATAGGCATGGCGAGTGAAGGGGGCTTCTCCCAGGCTTCAGAGCTGAGAACCAGAGCCCCATCTACGTGCACCGTCTTGCCTGGCCCCACCCTTCCACGTGCACTGCAGATATAGGCCTGCCTCCCAGAACAACCCCTCAGCAACACACAGATTCATCGATCCCATATTTGATTAATCTCCTTGAGAACATTGTTTGATCTGACCCCCACTCTCCCTCTGGACCATAATGGATCTCCCTGAACTTCCAAAGAATCTGATCTGGACCTCCTTTGAAACATTCTGCATTCTCAACTTTGCATTACATTTATCTGCCTGGGACCTGTGGGGCCGTGACTGCCCACATACTATATCCACCAATACAGCATCGTCACCCTCTCCCTGTTCATTAAGCAAATGAACAGTTCAATCCATCAATCAATAAAAATCAACTGGGCACCACCACCACCACCATGGCAAGATGCTATCCCACTATGCTGTTTGATCTGGCAGCCAAGCCACTTTAAATTTAAATTACCAACCAGTTAAAATTAAATAAAATTTAAAATTCCATTTCTCAGTAGCACCAGCACATTTCAAGCACCTCGTAGCTGCCTGTGAGATACAGAACATTCTCATCATGGCAGAAAGTTCTGTTGCCACATAGAACCCAGAGAGAATTTAGTTGTCTATACAATCCCTGTCCTCAAGAAGCTTATGATCTGATGAACGGGTAGAGAGAGGGTAGGCAAGGCTCTACAAAAAATTTAACTGGGGGAAGAAAAATTCTAGGACAAGTGGTATTTCTGTGTTAGCCAGTGACCCAATTCAAAAACTAGCTTAAGAACAGAAAGGAATTGATCAGCATCTATAAAGAATAGTGCCGGATGCAACTTCCCTGGCAGTCCAGTGGTTAAGAATCTGCCTGCCAGTGCAGGATACATGGGTTCGATCCCTAGTCCAGGAACTAAGATTCCTGGGGCAACAAAGCCTGTGAGCTACTACTGAAGCCCACACGCTCCAGGGCCTGCGTGCCACAGCTTCTGAAGCCCCATGCTCCATCACAAGAGAAGCCACTGCAAAAAGAAGCCTGCACCCCACAACGAGGAAGCAGCCCCCACCCACTGCAACTAGAGAAAGCCCGCGGACAGCAGCCAAGACCCAGCGCTGCTGCTGCTGCTAAGCCGCTTCAGTCGTGTCCGACTCTGTGCGACCCCATAGATGGCAGCGCAGCCATAAATAAGTTTAAGACACAATAAAGAATAGTGAAAGACAACTAGCTTTGGATCCAGAGTGGCAAGTGATATTTTCAGGATCTTCATCTTTCCTCATCGCTTGGCTTTGCCTTTCTATGTCAGATTCATTTCCAGACAGGTTCATTTCCAGGCAAAACTGCCACAAGAAACACAGACTCCCAGCTTAGCTACCCGTACATAAGAAAGGCTCTCACCTGGTAGTTCTAGTAAAATCTCTCAGGGTGGAATCCCATGGGCTGAGTAGACTAGGGTCACAAGCCCATCAGGGGTGGGATCAGCCCAGAGTGTCACGTCCTGAGGGGACCGCATGTGCACTGACTGAAGAACCCAGTGCCCTGGGACTCTCAGGGGACTTCGTGGTGTGGGATCCTTTCATGTGGCCTGAGGGGGGAAAGGTGGGCGATTCATCTTTCCTGAAAGATTCTTCCTCTTCCTTGCAGTGGGGCAGGGATCCCCAGGGAAGAGGAGCCCCTGATATTCAGAGAGGGAAAAGAACCTTGAGTCCAGGTGCCTGACAGCACCAGAAACAGAAGTGAGAATGCAGAGATCAGGTCTAATGGCCAACACTGACCGGACACTTGCCCTTCACGGCAGGGTTTTTCAACCTCTGCACTGCTGACACCCTGGAGGTACTTCGGGGGTTGGAGTCATGTCCTGTGCATTGCGGGATGTTTAGCAGCATCCCTTGCCCCCACTCACTAGAAGACAAGAGCGTAACCCCCTCTAGACATGACAGCCCCAAGTTTCTCCAGACGTTGCCAGATACCCCTCATTGGAGGCAAAATCATGTGCAATTGAGAGTCACATCTGTATGCGGTTTTGCCCATTTACTCCTCCCAGAACCCCTTTCTGATAGACATTGTTTTTCTCATCTGGGATTCCCTGGTGGTTCAGAGGGTACAGAATCTGCCTGCTATGCAGGAGACCAGGGTTCAATCCCTGGGTCAAGAAGATCCACTGGAGAAGGAAATGGCAACCCACTCCAGTATTCTTGCCTGGGAAATCCCATGGACAGAGGAGCTTGGTGGGCTACAGTCCACAGGGCCGCAGAATCGGACACAGTTCAGTTCAGTTCAGTCGCTCAGTCGTGTCCGACTCTTTGCGACCCCATGAATCGCAGCACTCCAGGCCTCCCTGTCCATCGTTGGACACAACTGAGTGACTAACACTGACTTTTCTCATCTGACAAACAGGGAAACTGAGGTACAGAGACGTTACATAGATTCCCAGAGTCCCGAGCTGGCCCGTGGGAGCTGAGATCTTAGCACCGCAGACCGGCTCTCTGCAGAGTCTGCGCTGGTACCCACTGCCCTGAGGCTGGCCGGCCACACCCAGCTGTTTACAGTAAAAAAATTCCTCAAGCCAGATGTTTGCGGGACTGAAGAGACTTCCCAAGATTAAGTGGGGGCATTATCGGAAGGCAAGATCCACTCTCTGCATAACAGAAAATTGCTCTGTAAATTACCGGTTTAAAGGGCAAAGTCAGCTCCTGAGCTCCTGACTTCAAACAAGGTAACAATTTAGGGATCAGAATGGTCTGGTTGAGTGAGTACTTACAATGGCTCATCCTCCTCCATCCTCCCCGTTTTATTTAAAAAGCAAACAAACAAAACAGGAAACAAGAAAATTAGTGATGGAGTCTGACAGCAGCTGATGTGCCAGTTTGCCTTCTCTTCAACCACGCTGGCAGTTGTAGGCCTGGCAGGGAGTAATGTCCCCTGACTCCCTCCACTCCCCTCACACTCCCCCCTGCTAGCTTGGCCACAGACACAGGCCATGTGACCTGGGCCACTCCCTTTCCCTGTTCCTTAACCACGGAACCAGCAGGGAAGTCCTGTCCTGGGATGTTGACTTTATTTTTTCTAATATATCAACATACATACATACACCTTTCCCCACCCACCGGGCTTCACCCCAAAGCAATTCCTGTCCTTTTTCCCATCTGCTACTTTTCAGACACCTATACACATTTGCTTACATGCACGCAGACACACAACCTCCCCCTGCATTTCAAGTATTCTGTCTGCACTACACTGAATAATGGAAAGGTGAAATAATCTTTAAATCCTTTTTTTAAAAACTGACCCAATCTTCCTAGCTAGAGATGCCCTCCCTTGAGCCTGTGATGTTGCAAAGTCAGAGGCCGAACTGCATTCGCGGAGGATATGCCTTTGTTGTCCTGTGTCTCCTTGTTGCCACCCGCTGTCTGGACACCCCAAGGGATGTCACCCCACTTTCCGTTTCTTGATAGGTCTCAATGCTGCTCTGTTCAGCAGGGTCTTCTCCAAAACCACTCAGCTCTGGCTCAACACAGAGGTCAGTCCGGAGCCAAGAGGGCAGAGCTAGCGTCTCCCTGGCAACACTGAGTCTGAGATCACTTGGAGCCTTGCGCTCCAGGCAGATGGCATTGTCTGAAGTAGATGGTGGACTCAATAAGGTCTCTGACCTCAAAAAAGGGACAAAAGGGACTTCCCTGGTGGTCCAGTGGCTAAAACTCAGAGCTACCAATGCAGGGGACACAGGTTCCATCCCTGGCCAGAGAATTAGAGCTCACACATCACAACCAACAATCCACATGCCAATGCTAAAAAGATCCTGCATTCTGCAAGGAAGACTGAAGATCCCATGTGCCACAGCTAAGACCCGGGACAGCCAAATAAGAAAAATTTTTTTTAATAATGTTTTAAAAAGTGGACATAAAAAAACAACATGAAAGCAGGGCCTGTGAGGAAAACAAACAATCCAAGAAAGGGAGAAACCTGCAAGAGATGCCTGCTAGGTGGGCAGGGGGCCAAGCAGGCAGGTTCGTTGGCACCTTCGTTCTCTGGAACTGTCCAGGGTTGTGGTTTTGGAGGCACTTAACCGAACGAACTCCAGCGCTGAGGTGGTCAGCAGCGTGGCTGACTTGCTAAAGATGGCCCCCCTTTCACAGATGCAGCCCCAGCCCCTTGGGTATGTGGAATCATGGGGTGCAGTGTACATTCATGGGAAAGCAACCAGGAGCATCACCAAGATCCACCTCCAAACCCGAGTGGACAGCTCCTCTGAGGCCAGGTTACCCAATACCACTCGGACTGTGTCTGCCACACCCTCAGACCAGCTCTGTATTAGTGATGTCACGTCTTAGTCCATTTGGACTGCAATAACCAAGCACCTCAGACAGGGGTGAAGAGTGCTTCAAAACAACAGAAATATGTTTCTCAGAGTTCTGAAGGCTGGAAATGTAAGACCAGGGTGGTGATGCAGCCAGGCTCTGGCGTGAGCCCTCTTCCAGGTGGAAGACAGGTGTCTTCTCATTGGATCCTTGTCAGCCAGAAGGGGCGAGGGAGCTCTCTGGGGTCTCTTTTATAATGAGGGCACTAATCCCATTCAGGAAGGCTCTACCCCCATAACCTTATCATCTCCCAAAGGCCCCAGTGCCAAATATCAAGACAGTGGGATTAGGCTGGGGGTGCAAACATTCAGCCTGTAACATATATATATGTATTTTAAATATGGCTCAGGTCCCACATTGCTACTTATTTCTGTGAAACCACAGCCCTGGGATTTTTTTTTTTAAGATTTTTTTCATTTAGATCATTTATAAAGACTTTATTGAATTTGTTACAATATTGCTTCTGGTTTATGTTTTGTTTTTTTGGCCTGGAGGTATTTGGGATCTTATCTCCATGACCAGGGACTGAACCCACACTCCCTGCATTGGAAGACAAAGTCTTAACCACGGAACCAGCAGGGAAGTCCTGCCCTGGGATGTTGACTTTATTTTTTCTAATATATCAACATACATACATACATACATGTACACATGTACATGCAATGTATATGTTCCTATGTGTAACAAGCGTGCCATAACTATGTAAATGGTTGTCACAACAAATGTTTGTCTGTGTGTCCGCCATGGTCAGATCACACTCCATGAGGGGTACAGGTGAGGCACTGGGAGCCACTCATGTTCTACTGCACGAGAGTTCTCACCAGCGACTGAAGGTTTCCATGACAGCAACCTGGTGATTATTACGCAACACCCACACCTTGCTCCCCAAGACCTCTGCCTCCCAGATACAGACCCCCAAGCCTTCCCCTTGGTTCTTCCTCAAGGTCTCCCCTCCTCTCACTTCCATCTCCTCCTCTTCTGGACATCCCTTTCATAAATATGTCACTGAAATGAAACTCCCAACAGATCTAAGCAATCTGTCCAGTAGACTGTTAACACAGGGCCCATTTCCGAAGGGCCAGGTGGCACTAATGGTAATGAACCCGCCTGCCAATGCAGGAGACTTAAGAGACACAAGTTGGATCCCTGAGTTGGAAAGATCCCCTGGAGGAGGGCATGGCAACCCACTCCAGCGTTCTTGCCTGGAGAATCCCATGGACAGAGCGCCTGGAGGTCTCTAGTCCATAGAGTCTCATAGAGTCAGACACCACTGAAGTGACTTAGCACATAGACAGGCCCTGTGCTAAGCGCTCTGTACATCATTTATTGTATCGAGTCTTCCAGCAAACGACAGACAAGACATTGGCCTAAGGTCACAAAACCAGCCACAGAAAAAGTAGGACATGAACCTAGATGCTTTTAGCTACTATATTATATCCTTGTTTAATCTAGATGGCATGTTTCTAATAATACGGCTGAAGAGAACACCGTTGGTTTTTGGTTTTTTTAACGTCCACGTCCCACAGTTGGCTCACTTATCTTATGAGCTGCTGAATCAGTGGTGGTCAAGTCAAGTTGCCCTTGGAGTCACTGGAGAAGTCTGGTTAAGCATTCATATTTTGAGGTCTTACTCCAAACCTAGTAATTTAGAATTTAGAGGGAGGGCTTGGGGATCTATACTCTACAGCTAAATGGCAAGTTTTCTGAGGGAGGTGTGGAGTGGGGCTCGAGCAGATGTATGTTTCAAAACCTCTTTGTGTGATTCTGTGGCATCGCCAGAAGCTGGGACCACTGGCCCGGGTTAAAAGCCAGGGTAGATGCTGGGCTTCCCGGGTTCAGTTCAGTTCAGTTCAGTCGCTCAGTCGTGTCCCACTTTTTGCGACCCCACCGAACCGCAGCACGCCAGGCCTCCCTGGTGGTACACTGGTAAAGAATTCACCTGCCAGTGCAGGAGACACAGGCTCGATTCCTGGGTCAGAAAGATCCCCTGGAGGAGGAAATGGCAATCCATTCCAGTATTGCCTGGAGAATCCCCATGGACAGAGGAGCCTGGCAGGCTACAGACCGGGCGTGGTGCCGTAAAGAGTCGACTGAGCCAGAGATCGTGTTTGGGTCATTACGGCCGACAGTCCCAAAACTCGCCACTAGATGACACGATGATACACTCCTCACCACAGCCCCGCCCAACCCAGGAAGAGCAAACCAGCACAGACTGCCCAGCAATCCAGGCCCAACAAGCCGGCTGCTGGGGCATCCCTGCCCCCTCCTGCAGCCCGAAAAGGGCCGCTCTTCTTTCCACACGGAAGACAAGGAACACATCTTCAGTGGGACAAGCAAAATTTGGAAGCTGGCCTCAGGACAAATTTGCCACCTGTTGCCCCACCCAGATTCCCTCCCACCCAGGAGACCACCCCCACCCCAGCCCAGCAGAAGTCCAGCTGCAGTAA
Organism: Nanger dama; assembly: GCA_917880005.1. Lineage (NCBI taxonomy): Eukaryota > Metazoa > Chordata > Mammalia > Artiodactyla > Bovidae > Nanger > Nanger dama. Next base: position 19,822,871 of record CAKJTW010000013.1, on the reverse strand, counting down.
GGGGCCCGTGCCAGCCAGGAGGCCTGCCTCTGTGATGCAACTTCAACAGGAGGCACCAGCTGTTTCCTTCTCTGAGAAAGTCCCAGGTGGGCGGCCTCTAGGAGCAGGCACCTGTGGTGAACAGGTGGGGAGCAGCCATCCATTGTTCCCAGGACGAGAGGGATAAAAACAGCCTCTGGAGACTGTGTGAGCAGCCCGGAGGGAATCAGACACACGGCTGGGGCGCCTGAGGAATGCCCATTAACTTCACCTTGTCCAGCACCTGCCTCCTCCTCATGTTCCTGAAGAATGAATAGGCCTTCCTCCTGGCCTCTGGGAGTGCCAAGGAGGTCCTCTCCCTCTTGGGTGCCAGGATGCCACAGGGACAATCAGGCAGCTGTGTATGGGGTGTGGGGTGTGGGGAGGGAGACACCTCGGGCAAATGAATACAGGTATGTGGAAGGACTATAGGAGAATTTATGGCCCCCAAACCTCCTAATCCCTAGAACTATGTTACCTTATGTGACAAATAAAGAATTAAGTTTGCTGGTGGAACTGATTGCTAATCTGAAAACCTTAGAATAGGAAGATTATCCTATTTTAGGATTGTCTGGGTGGACCCACTGTAATCCTGTGGGGCCTTAAAAGATGATGAGACAGAAAAGGAGAGCTGACACATTGGAAAAGACCCTGACGCTGGGAAAGACTGAGGGCTAGAGAAGGGGCAACAAAGAATGAGATGGTTGGATGGCATCACCAACTCAATGGACGTGAATTTGAGCAAACCCCAGGAGATAGAGAAAGACAGGGAAGCCTGGTGTGCTGCAGTTCTTGGGGTCACAAAGAGTCAGACACAGCTTAGCAACTGAACAGCAAAGGCCCATGTCAGCCTTCTGCCCTACAGAACTCTGTGTGTTAGTCACTCAGTCGTGTCCAACTCTTTGTGACCCCATGGACTGGAGCCCACCAGGCTCCTCTGTCCATGAAGTTCTCCAGGCAAGAATACTGGAGTGGGTTGCCATTCCCTTTGCCAGGGATCTTCCCAACTCGGGGATCGAACCTGGGTGTCCTGCATTGCAGGCAGATTCTTTACTGATTGAGCCACCAGAGAAGAACTCTCTAAAATAATGCATTTTAGTTGTTTAAACCGCTAAATTTGGGAACGGTTACACCAGGCCTAGGAATCTAGTACACTGAGCAAGGCAGCATACCACAGCGGATCACGCTTGATTCACATCTCAGCCCCAGTGGGGCAGGTGGAACAGCCTCCATTTTACAGACGAGGCTCAGTGAGGTTGAGAAATGTGCTATTTTACAGATGAAGAGGAAAAGCTGGCATCAAACTGTTTCTACCTCACTCCAAGCCTGTGTTCTTTCTAACGCACCCGATCTCAAATTGATGCCCAGATGCGGCGGGCAGCTCCCACAATGGCTCCAGTGGCCCCACTTCCTGGTGTTCATGCTCTGATCAAATCCCCTTCCCAGGAGTGTGCCTTGCTTCTAAGAATATTGCTCTTGTTCAGTCACTCAGTCGTGTCCAACTCTTTGCGACCCTATAGACTGTAGCACACCAGGCTCTTCTGTCCTTCACTAACTCCCAGAGTTTGCTCAAATTCCTGTCCATTGAGTTGGTGATGCTATCTAACCATGTCATCCAGCAAAAAGGATGGGATGTCACTCTTGAGGTTAGGTTATAAAAGACTGAACTCACTCAGTCTCCACCTTTCTTCTCATTCTCTGTCCCTTCTTTGCTCTCATTGATGGTGCCACCTGCCAAGTTGTAAGCTGAGCTACGGACAGACTCATATGGCAAGGAACTGAGGTCGATCTCAGACCAACAGGCAGCAGGGACCTGAACCCTACTAGGGGATGCACCTGGAGACGGCTCTTGCCGCATGGAAACTTGAGCTGATGCAGCCTCAGCTGGCACCTTCATTGCAACCTGTGAGTGACCCTGAGCCAGTGTCCCCCAGCTAAGCCACGCCTGGCTCCTGACCCTTAGAAACTGTGAGGTAGTGACTATTGTTTTTCCCAGAACCACCAAGTTTGGAGAAACCTTGTTACACAGCAGTAGATAACTAATATACCAAGGCAATAATGGTTTACAGGAACACAGCACTTCCTTTCCAAAATGTACTTCAAAGTTTGATGAAAACTGATAAAAGACATCTAATTGGTGTGTGCGTGTGTGCTCACTCAGTCGTGTCTGACTCTTTGCAGCCCCGTGGACTGGAGCTTGGCAGGCTCCACTCTCCTTGGAATTTTCCAGGCAAGAATACTTGGAGCAGGTTGCCATTTCCTACTCCAACTGGTAGCTAACAGAAATTTATTATTATTATTTAACACCAAAAACATTTTGTGTTGAAGTATAGCCAGTTAACCATGTTGTGGGCATTTCAGGTGAACAGTGAAGGGACTCAGCCATACGTGTACATGTTTCCATTCTCCCTCAACCACCCTTCCCATCCAGACTGGTGCATAACATTGAGCAGAGTTCCATGTGCTGTACAATAGGTTTTTGTTGGTTATCCATCTTAAATAGAGCAGTGTGTACATGACCTCCCTAAGTCCTCAACTATTGCTTTCCCCAGGCAACCTTGAGTTTGTTTTCTAAGTTTGTGGGTCTCTTTCTGTTTTGTAGGTAAGTCCATTTGTATCATTTAATAGAAATTAAAAATAATACTAGCTCATCTTAAATAGTGCTTACTAGTGCCAGGCACTATTCTAAGTTCTTTAACTATAATAAAATTCATTCAGTCCTCACAGCATAACCACAAGCAAGTATTCTTAGTATCACATTTTATAGATGAAGAAACCGAGGCATGGAAAAGTTAGTTTGTACTGTATATATTAAAGCAAATGTGAGTGCATCGCCATTCAGATCATCATTACTGTGAAAATGTTAAAACAGACATTGTGAAAGAATTCGATAACAAGCATAGGTATATTTGCCATCTGGATTGTACTATTTACCTTTTTTCTATACTTCTCTATCGCATATCTATCTCTTATGCCTGTACCAATCCATCAAAACATCTGATTTTTTAAAATTAATTCATTTATTTGGCTGTGCTGGGTCTCAGTTGTGGCCTGTGAGGGTCTAATTCCCCTGACCAGTGCTCAAACTTGGGCCCCCTGCACTGGGAGCGCAGAGTCTTTTAGCCACAAGACCATCAGGGAAGCCTCGCTATTTTATGCACTCAAATGTGAGTGTCTAATTGAGAAGACTGTAAGAATTGCATGAATCTGTTTAAGATAAACCACAGTATTGCACAGCAAGTCTGTGCCTGCCAGGCTGTGGCTCCAGCTCTGCCCCCTTGTCCTGGGGGCACCCATCCTTCTCTGGGCCCTGCCTTGTTCCTGGCAGGGCAGAGTCTGAGACATGGCATCACACGGAGCCTGGGGTTTCCGGCCACAAGTGAGCTGGTGTCCCTGTGGGAAAATGTTGCCCAGGACAGAGGCTACCAACCCTCACAGCACAAGGCTGGGGACACAAACACCCCAGGCTTGAAACACAGGGATATTCGAGGGAGCCTGGGGCAGGTCACAGAGCTCCAGGCTGATATCTCAGCACCTGACCCGAGAAAACCTGCACAACATGCTGCATGCCCTGTGTTTAATGTTAAAGAGGCATCTTCCTCCCTCCCGGAAAGACTGGCCAACATCTGTCAGTCACCTCTTTCATGCCAGGCACTGTGATGGGCACTGGCCTTTCATCGAGAGATTGAGAGTGACCTGGCCGCTGCCCTCATGGAGCTGACAACGGAGGGAACAGGTACCAAAGGTTTTAATCTTCCTCAAGTTTTCAAACTTATTTATTTAAAAAATTTTTGTTGGAGTATAGTTTACAATGTTGTATTCATTTCAGGTATACAGCAAAGTGAATCAGCTGTACATACACATATATGCACTCTTTTTTAGAGTCTTTGCCCATGTAGGTCATTACAGAGTGTTGGGTAGAGTTCCCTGCACTCTACAGTAGGTCTTTATTAATTATCTATTTTATAGTTATGTTTTCTATATAGTCATGTATCTAAGTCGCTCCTAATCTCCCAATTTATCCAAATAACATTTGGGATAAATGTCACCAAGGCACAATCCAGCAGGTCTGAACTCCACCTTTCAAAAAGGAGAAAATATTTTTCATTGTTTTCCTGATTTCTGCCCCCAATTCTTACGCCATGAACCACTTGCAAATGATGGCCGGGAACGCAGTTAGCAATGACGGGTCCCAAGGCTATGCAGGCACAGAGGAGATCATTTCCCCTGCCCCAGCCGGGCATATGCAGCCGCTGGAGCGCACGCATCCTCTGAATTGCGGCTTCTGGTTATAAGGTCTGATTCTGAGGGAAATGGGCCTCTCCTTAGAGGATTTGTGGCAACTAAGATCCTGCCCATGAGCCTGCCTGCCTGCCTTCAAATGTTCACGCAGCCTTTTACCAACTGTGGGACCTCGGACATGTATGTTACTTCTTGGGGCCTCGGTCTGCTCATTTGTAAAATGGGGTGGCAGTAACCCTTCCTGGGTTGTCATGAGGATGAAATGGTAAGGGACCCATAGGCCCTGGGACACAGTCTCCCTCGGGTGGCTGTTAGGTCTATCAGTTACAGCTCTTGTAATTTTTCTTCTTATCCTTGTTGTCCAACAAAGACACTCACTGTTGTCCAAATGAGCCCTTGTAACCAGCCAGGAGATTCCTTCCTCAGGGGCTATGGGGCTCATCTCCAGGCTGAGGCCAAAGAGCTGGAGCAAGGTAAAAACAAGATGCTGTTCTCTGGGCTTCTCAGGAAGGGCTATGATGAGAGGAGGTGGGATGTGGGTCGACTGGGAAGAGCAGGGCCTGGGAGGTGGGGGGATGAGCTCACATAAAGGAGAATTATGAGCAGCAAAGCCTTTAAATCCCAGCATAAAATAATCACAGCTGAGTTCACCATGTATGCACCCATGCACTAGAGTTCAGAGTGGGGAGTGGCTCTAGCTGAGAAGGGAGCAGATGGAGGCAGAGAAATAGTTTGGAATTCTGTTTGGAAGGAAAGTAGATCACGCTGTGATGAGGGCTTCCGGGTGGCCTCAGTGGTACAGAATCCACCTGCCAATGCAGGATACGTGGGTTTGATCCCTGGGTCGGGAATATCCCCTGGAGGAGGAAATGGCAGCGTACTCCAGTATTCTTGCCTGGGAAATCCCACAGACAGAGAAGCTACAGTCCATGGGATCACAGAGTCAGACATGACTGAGCACGCACACACACACATACGATGACGCACACATCCGTTCATCAGATGCTTATCAGATGTCCTTCTCTGGGTGGGATCTCATGCTTGTCATGGGCAATAAGGAAACCCATGGGATGCAGTCCTTCCCTGCTCAAGGAGTTTATGTTCTACCAGAAAAGACTTGCAGGCAAATCAATTCCCTGGAGAGTAATGGGCACTCTCCTAGGGTACGAAGGCTCAGAAAAGGACCAAAAAAAAAAAGGGATGCCCTGGCCTTCTGGGGCTCTCCAGTGTGCCTCATATGCATGCCTGGGGTGACAGAACAGCTATTTTCTTTAACCAGAATTTGAGAAACATACAGGCAAGAGGAGAGGGGTGTCAGGGCCAAGTAGAAAGGGCCATGCCCTGGTGGTCAGAGCAGGTGAGTTCAAGTCCAGCGCCACCTCTGATCGGCTGGGTGACCCTGAGCACAGGAGCTGCAGCCTTTGCTGGCCTCAGCTTCTCACCCAGAAATGAGGGCATCTGGACAATGCAGCCTTTCCAGCCCCAACTATGGGGATTCAAGAAAAGATGGTGATGTTACAATTAGCATGCTCAGCCAAACAGGCCCTGAACTCGGTGGCTCAGCTGGACTGCATTCCTTAGGGAGACAGTGGTGGTGGGGATGAGGGGCAGCCCCCCCCTCAGCTCTCTGCCTTTGTCCCAGAGGTGTCCTCTGCCCCGCACAAGCTCATCCTCAACATCTCCCTGTAGCTCTTCTTGAGAAGCGGTGGCCCTGTGAATTAAGGTTTATGACACACAGCACGTGGGGCTGCCAGGTTACTTAGCACAGTCAGGAGTGGGCAGAAATGACCTGCGTGTGATTGCCACCTCAGGCTCAGCTGAGGATGAACAGTTGGGCTGCAGTTTGTGGGCCCCGTTATGCATGTCAGCCACGAGGGACGGTCATTATCAGGATGGTACCCCTCCCTGCCACCTAATAAATGTGCTTGTCACACACAGCTCATTTGCTGTTCTAATATTATCCTAGTTTGGGAAATAAAATGGACGCGGAAGACAGAACATGGAAAAACAAAAAGATAAACGCATTATATGCCCCAAACTTATGGATTAGGAAAGAGATGTAGATATTTTTCTAATGACACAGATTCTATTAACTCTGAATCAGTATTTTTTTTCCTACCTAAAATGTTAGATGAGTTATGTAAGTGATAAGTGATTCCTATTATTCCATTTCAGCACTTTCTACAATTATTCATAGGACTTGAATAGATCTTTGTGAGCTAGCTTAGAAAATCACCTTGGTTTTAATAACATGGTCGCTGTAAGAAAATAAATTTGATTCCCAGTCACCCACCTATTAAGGAATCTTTGGAATAGAACTAGCTCCCATAAAACTTTCTTGCATATTACAATCAAGAGAATTCAGTGTACAATTGTGACTAGTAGTATCATTGGGTGAATAAGGACAGAATAACTTTTCCTCCACCGGGTAGCCATTCTGTTAAAGAAGGTCCACACCTAGGAGAGGAGAAATAATTCTCAAGTCAACGCAGAGGCAAAGTCTAATTAAAAACCTTCCAGGGAAGATGCTGTTAGTTTCATAGGAAGATGAGACTATCAGATAACTAAACTGGGGTCCTTCTACAGGGGGTACGGCAATTTTAAAGATTCATAGATGCATAAAAGAGAACTTGGATCTGGTTCGCACTGCAGAATGGTAAAACAGTGCCTGAGATATTCATCCACACAACCTTCAGGTGGCCAGCAGCTGTACCCAGGCTGCACACCTCTGCCCAGGAGCAAGCAGCCTTCACTGTCGACCCCAGGGTACCAAGCTATGATGGAAAGCAGGGGACCTTCAAGCTAAAATAAGCATACGAAACACCTGGCTGGTTGTTAGACCTACAGATGCCTAACTCGAGACACACTGAACTAACCAAGTGGTTCTTAGTCCTGGAGGCTAGGTGCGGTAGAAACATCTGGAGAGGTGGGGTTTTTTTTTTTAACCCTAATGTTAGGGTCCCAAACTCAGAGATTCTCAATTGGTCTGAAGTGGGGCCCATAGTTACTCTTTAAAAGATGATCAAAACATATAGTCAGAGTTGGACACCACTGATTTTTCAATCCAAACTCCCTCTCAATGTAAGAGTTTCCTAAGATGCCTTCACAGGTATATGTAGCTGAGTTCCCAGACATCCTCCCTGTTTCTTGCCACTGAGACCAGATTAAGTACTCTGTAAATGTTGGCTGCTATTGTTATTGTCATTATTTGGTCATAGCTGCATGTTCAACCCACCTGGCCCCATATCCCAGGTGCCATGACCCAGTGGTTTGGATGGAACATGGGAGCTAGGCTAAACCAATCAGAGTATTGTTCCATTCTTCTACCTGCACCGAGCCCCCCGACCCCCCACCCCCACCACTCCCAGTGACTGGTTCAGCAATGAGCATCTGGCCCAATCAGAGCCAAAAAGATCTACATTGACACTCTTGGCCAAGAGAATCTCTCTTTCTCCCCCTTGTACCCGGGAAGATGTCAGCCCTACAGCAACCAGGGACACCATGATGAAAGAGAGATAAAGGCAACACAGAACGTAGGAAAGCTAAGAGACGGAGACCTTATCTAGATGATGTCATTTATGCCCTGGATCCAGCCATACCTGAAGCTGGTTATAGTCACAGACTTTACATTTCATTTTCTGTTTAAGTCAGTTTGTGATCGGTTTTCTAAGACTTAAAATGACATAGATATCCTATTACATTACCTAACATCCCAGCTCACTCACTGGACCATACCCAGAATGGTATCAGCATGGAAAGGGGGCTTCTGCCCCTGAGCCTCCTACTGGTGAATAAAGCATTTCTACATGATTACAAGTGCCTCAGATGCTAACGACCTGCCAAGCTACACTTCTTCTCCATTGCTGTGCTCAGCTCACATGTCAGGACACCTCTGAGTCATCTTGAATTGTGATGATCAATTGTTCCAGTCTGCCCAGCACTAAGGGAGGGTCCCAGGATACAGGACTTAAAGTGCTAAAACTGGGAAAGTCCCAGACAAATCAAGGAGGGTTGGCCACCTAATTTGTATTGGATAGAAACTGCTGGGGCCACTGGATTTGGGGCTCTAACAGCTGCCAACACAGCTGGGGCTGCCCCACAGGGCTGACCCATCCCAGAGGGAAGAGAAACTTTACCAGACCTTTCATCCTGCCAGCCTGCACCCCCAGCACCCACCAAAGCCTGACACAGCCACCTCTAAGACAGCAAGCCCAATACAAATAGCACACAAATGCATCCTTCCCACTGAGGGGAAACTCACTTCCTCACAAGGCAATCTATTTTTGGTTGGAAAATGTAAGGTGTTAAAAATAACAAGATCATGTATATAGATATTTTAACACATCTGTAACTCTAGTTCTGTTTTGTAGATAAGTTCATGTGTACCCTTTTAAAATATCTCACATATAAGAGATATCACATAGAGTTAAAGATATAGAAAGCAACTTGTTACTGAGAAGTAAGTAGGGGGGAGAGAAAAATTGGAGGATTGGGATTGACAAACACAATACTATATCTCAAGTAGATAACTAATAAGGACTTTTTATATAGCACAGGTAATGCTATTCAATACTCCGTAATGGCCTATATGGGACAAAAATCTAAAAATGAGAGGATATATGTATATGTATATGTATATATATGTATATGTATCACTTTGCTATATACTAACAGCAAAGTGTTTGAAAATTGTTTGAAACTAACAAACAGCATTGTAAATCAACTATACTCCAATAATAAAAATTTTTTGAAGATTTTAGTACAGTATCTGGTATGCTGTGAATCTTAAATAATGACGGTAACTGATATTCCTGCTCAAAACAAAAATTGATTATCTGTTTTTCCAGTTAGCAATCATTTTACGGTGCTTCCTATATGCCAGGTCTTATTCTAAATACTTGCATGATACTGACTTATTTAATCCTCACAGTAACTTCAGGAGGTAGGTATTGGCATTGTCCTAATTTTACAGGAAAGGAAACCGCGAGACTGACATGAAGATTGAATCTGTCAGCCATTATTCTGGAGTCAGCCTCCCCTTCAGGCCTGACTATTGTATAGTCATTCAGCAAACAGTTAATTGAGCACTTGCTCCATGCTCTGTGTTAGACACTGGGAATATTGCACTGAATCAAAAAGTCCCTGGAGCTTACAGTCTAATGGAAAAGACAACAATAAAGTAGGAAATCAATTGCAGAAGCTGCTGTCCGCAGGTTCCATGGGTAGAATTTTGCTTCATCAGAGAAGCCTCAGCTCAGCTTATACTCTCTTCAACTGATTGAATCAGACCCACCCAGACTATTTAGGATCATCTCTTTTACTTAAGAGGCCTTGCTGGTGGCTCACACAGTAAAGAATCTGCCTGTAATGCAGGAGACATAGGTTCAATCCCTGGGTCAGGAAGATCCCCTGGAGAAGGAAATGGCAACCCACTCCAGTATTCTTGCCTGGGAAATCCCATGAACAGAGGAGCCTGAGGTCACAAAGAGTTGCACATGACTGAGCAACTAACACACTTTTATTTAAAGTCAATCATTATGAACTGTGATAACATCTATACACATGTCTGCAGCAGCACCTATATTAGCATTTGATTGAATAACCGGGGTAGAACCTGGCCAGGCTGACACACAGAGGTGACTTCACTAAGCCTCTGAGAAGATGTGGCATGCTTAGGGTTGCCAGATAAAATAGAGGAGAACAGCAACCAGTTAAATTTTAATTTCAGATAAACAATGAATAATTTTTTTTTTTAGTATATGTATGAAAGAGATAGAGGAAGGAAGGAATGGAGGCGGGGAGGAAGGAAAGAAGGGTGGAGAAATCGCCTTTAAGCCTACCTGCACATAAAGACTTGGAACTCTGAAGCAACCCTGGGAAGGAGTGTGGCATATTAGGACTGGTCGTGCGAGCTAAGTCACTTCAGTTGTGTTCGATTCTCTGTGGCCCTATGAACTGTAACCCTCCAGGCTCTTCTGTCCATGGGACTCTCCAGGAAAGAATACTGGAGTGGGTTGCCATTTCCTCCTCCAGGGGATCTTCCCCACCCAGGGATCAATCCCAGGTCTCTTATTCTCCTGCACTGGCAGGTGGGTTCTTTAACCACTAGCACCACCTCAGAAGCCCCAAGGACTGGTGGCCCCTCTCATTCATCAGACAGCCATGAGTCTGGAGAATGTTTATTGAGCGCCTACTATATGCTAAGTTCCAAAAGCTGCAGATAACACTCACATAGCGTTTGCATGTGCCAGGCACTCTTCTAGCTGCCTTTTAAATTAATTCACTTAATACACACAACAAAATGGAGGTAGGTGTAATTCCCATTTTATAATAAGGCAATCAAGGCAAAAAAAAAAAAAAAAAGTATCCACAGTCCCAGAGTAGGTAACTGGTAGACCTGGGCTTTGAACCCAGATAGTTTGGCATTAAGACCCATATCCTTGATGGCCTATGTACCAGTCAGGATTCAGAGAAGCTGAACCAGTAAGAGATTATATATACAATATATAACATATATGTTACATAATGCGTGTATGCATGTATGTACAAACATACAGACCAGGGTGGAAGGAGGGGATGGTTTCAATTTTGCCAGCCGCTCATCTCCTGCCATGCCCAGTTCGTTACAGGCCATGGACTGGGAACATGGTCCAGGGGTTGGGGACCCCTGCTTTAAATATACATATACGTGTATTTAGCAGGGAAGGCACATGCTGTCACCTCCACCATCCCCCCACTGTCGGTCACACAGGGTCAGCCCTCTCTTGTGTCCAGGAAATGGCCCAAGGGCGGTGGATACCAGGAAGAGGGATCACTCAGGATACCCCAGAAGCTCTGCTACACTTTCCTGCTAATCTGCCCTCTATGTCCTGAGCTTGGTACTTGAGGAATTGATAGTCAACAAGACTAACTCCCTCCTTGATCTTCTAATGCCTTACAGTGTGAGGGAAGAAACCATCAATAAGTAAACAAATTGTTGTTGTTGTGGTTTGGTTGCTAAGTTATGTCCAACTCTTACGACTGTAGCCCACCAGGCTCCTCTGTCCATGGGATTCACCAGGCAAAACTACTGGAGTGGATCACCATTTCTTCTCCAGGGATCACCCATGGATCAAACCTGCGTCTTCTGCATTGGCAGGAGGATTCTTTACTGCTGAGCCACCAGGAAAGCCAAAGCAAATATATAAATCATTACAAATCAGGGTATGTTTGAAGAAAGCAGCAACTGTACCTAGGGTGACTGAATTCCAGTAAGGATATCAGAGAAGGCCTTTCTGAGGAGGTGACAGCTAAGCTGAGACCTGAAAGATAGGAAAAAGACACCACTCAAAGAGCAGGGCTGAGCAGCGCATGCAAAGGCCCAGAGGTGGGACAGGCTGGCAGGAGTCAAAGGAGGACGGTCAGTAGGGCTGGAATGTCTTCAACAACCAGAGAGGATCCTTAGAGGAAGTGCCCTTGGGCAGGCACGGGCAGGCACTGTCAGGCCTGGTGAGCAGTTAGAGCTTTGTCAAAATGAGAAAAGAGCAAAGTGGGGAAGCAGGTAAAGGGACAGGAAAGGAAGACTCATAGCGACTTCCCTGGTGGTCCAGTGGTTAAGAATCCACCTGTCAACGCAGGGGACACAGGTTCAACCCCTGGTCTGGGAGGACTCCATAAGCCACAAAGCACGTAAGCCCACATGCCACAGCTCCTGAAGCATGAGCAGCTAGAGCCTGTGCTCTGCAACAAGAGAAGCCACCACAGAGAGAAGCCTGAGAGCCACGACTAGAGAATAGCTACCGCTTGCCGCAACTAGAGAAAAGCCCAGTCACAGCAAAGAAGAAGCATGGCAAAAAAAAAATGACTTCTCCACCCCAAACACACGTGCACACACACATGCACACTGACATTTACTTGGCTGAAGGGCTCCATCCCATGTTGGAAGGAGACACAGTAAGACTGTCCCTGCAGACTATAGAAAAAGGAAACTGAAAAAAGGATCTAGAAGAATGAGAAAGACCTTGTACCTGAAACTCAGTAGTAGCCTTCTGTGCAAAGTGCATATGCTTTGCATTTAAGGTGCAAAGGCCTCTTGCCAGGACCAATGCTCACCTGCTGGAAGTCCTCTTGGTGTGACATCAAAACATTACCAGGATCCGTCTCCCTCCACCACTGTCCCTGCATGCCCAAGCCCCATCATCTGTCACTGAACTATCGTCATAGCTTCCTAAATGGTGTCTCCCTGCTTCTGTCCTTGTTTTCATCTATATTCTCCATGCAGAAGAATATAGATGCTTGTGACCTCATAGACTGCAGCACACCAGGCTCCTCTGTCCTTCACTGTCTCCTGGAGTTTGCTCAAACTCACGTCCATTGAGTCAGTGACCATCTTTTCCTCTGTCATCCCCTTCTCCTCCTATCCTAAATCTTTCCCAGCATCAGGGTCTTCTCCAATGAGTCAGCTCTTTGCATCTGGTGGCCAAAGTATTAGAGCTTCAGCATCAGTCTTTCCAGTGAATATTCAGGGTTGATATCTTTAGAATTGACTGGTTTGATGTCCTTGCAGTCCGGAATATAATCCCTTTCTCTCAATTCATAGATGAGGCCCCTAGAGGCCAGAACTCATTCTCTGGGCCCTTTAATTTACCAGTTGTGAGGTTTTCATCAAGTCACTTTCCTGGGCATCAGTTTCCCTACTTGTAAAATAGGAAGGAAGGATCTGATCATCTCTGAAAACTACAGGACAGTCAACACTTCAACAGGCACCATCAGGAGGGGAAGGGGGATACTTTCTTCCAAGATTCAGAGACTCTCTCATGCACACATTGCCAGGAAAGATCAGATGACATTTTGAAAGGGGGAAATGCTGTTGGCAAGTAACCAACATCTTTTCACATCTTCTTAATGGGATTGCTGTGGTGGGGTGCCCTCTCTCTCCTTTCTGCTTCTCAGACCCTCACACCTGCAACCCCAGAGCACCTATGTACAGGGGAGGGAGTGGGAGGAAACACAGTAGTGCCTTTCCCCTTATTTTGAAGCATTTTCAAACAGAATGGCTATAAGGCCTAGAATCACTCCTGAGTATATGCCTGACAGAAATGAGAGCTTCTACACATCAAAAATAGGTACAAAATGGATCATAGCTGTTTTATTCTTAATTGCCTCAAGTTAGAAAAAAACTAAAGTCTATCAACAGAAGAATGAAAATATCAATTATAGTATATCCAGACCATGGAACACTATACAGCAATGAAAAAGAAATAAAGTACAGCCCTACAAAAACCTTACCTGGATCTCCCAGACACAACTCTGAATGAAAGAAGTCAGGCAAAAAAGAGTACATACTGTATAATTATGTTTATTTGAAGTTCAAAAACAGGCAGCATTTATTTACAGTGATGAAGGTTAGAATTAAAGTTACTTGGGGCTGTTTGGACTGTGACAGAGTAAAAGGTAGCCTTCTTGGGTTTTGGAAATGCTCTTGATTTTGATCTGGTTTGTTGGTCCATGGACATGAACTTAAGTAAAATCTCTGAGTTTTACTTAAAAATTTAAGAGTTTTACACCCCCACTGAATATAAATTATGCTTCAGTAAAAAAGAAGAAATATAAGCAACGCATCTCAGGGATCAAACCCAGGTCTCCTGCATTGCAGGCAGATTCTTTACCAGCTGAGCCACAAGCAAAGCCCAAGAACACTGGAGTGGGTAGCCTACCCCTTCTCCAGCAGATCTTCCCAACCCAGGAATTGAACTGGAGTCTGCTGTATTGCACGCAGATTCTTTACCAACTGAGCTATCAGGGAAGCCCAAGAAGAAATAAATATAAGCAAAAGGCCTGGAACAAAGGAGGATTCCAGCACAAGGAGATTCTTGGCCACCCATCTGTAGGGGATTTCCACAGACTGGGTGGCAATTTCCACCACCCTTGTCAGCTCATAGGGTCACTGACTCAGAACTCAGCATATCTGGTCACTGCTTCCCCTTTTTGAGAAGCCTGGTCCCAGAAGCCAAGAGGGCATAGGAGACAGCTGCTTCTGGGTCTAGGTTGCGTCACTCACCCACTACACTCCTACTCTTTCCCATCCTTCACCCTCCTTCCTGAGGGCCAAAGCCTTAGAGAGGGCCCCCTTCTTTCATCTTTTGCTGGTTTACCTCCTCTCCACCACCCCACACAGTATTCCATAATCCTGGGTGAGAAGGAGAGAAAAAGCCAGCCTGGCACTTTCCTCCTGGATTTTGTGGGTCTCTGGGTGAATTCTCCAAAGCATCTACAGTTGGTTCTCCAGTACCAACCAAGACACTTGAGAGATTTCCCTGGTGGTCCAGTAGTTAAGAATCCCCCTTGCAATGCAAGGGACACAGGTTCAGTCTCCAGCCGGGGAACTAAGATCCCACATGCCAGCGGGCAGCTAAGCCCATGTACCCAAACTACTGAAGCCCACATATTCTGGAGTCCACCACTATAACTAGAGTCTGTGTGCGCCACAACAAAAGATCCTGCATAATATCCCAAAGATCTGGAGTTCCAACACTAAGACCCAACACAGCCAATTAAATGAATAAATAAGTCTGGACAGTTGAATTCATCTACCAGGACTAGGTATTTGGTACTCAGATCAGAGGTCTGCTGGGACCAGTGACTCTTGCCTCAGGGCAGAGACCCCATCGACTCTCCCCTTCCTGACCCAGAATGGTTTCATTCACGTTGGGAATTTCTCTCCAATGACAATAAGGGCCTCTTTGTACAGAGCAACTTTTCTTTACTTGCTGCTTCATTGCACTTGCTGCATGTCATCTTGTCAGGATTGTCACTGACCCCATTTTACAGATGAGGAAGTTGAGACTCCAAAGGACAGATGACTCACCCAAGGAACTGCAGTCAGTAACTGTAGAGCCAGGACTTGAACTCAGGCAGTTCAACTACAGGGCCATGTGCCCAGCACCAAACTAGACTACCTCACACAGACACAAGTCTAAATATAAGGGCTGGGAATTCCATGGACAGAGGAGTCTGGTGGGCTACAGTCTATAGGATCTCAAAAGAGTCAGACATGATTTAGTGACTAAACAACAATATAAGGTGAAAGAAATGGGTACATTTCTAACAGGAAAAGATCATGATCCCAATTAATACAAAATTTGAAACTCTGAATTATATTGAATTGTGTAGAGAAAACCACTTTCTCCCTTTCTGGCCAGAGGACCAGTTAGCCTGATGGTGCTGTCCAAACCAGGTCCATATGCCAAGCTAGCGGAATGCAACCTCTGGGAAAATCCAAAGCCATGGGGTACGTCTGTCTTTCCCCAGGGCTGCACAGACTCATTGTCCCCAGCCCACTGGCTGCAGAAAGCCTCAGTGCAGAGCCCCTGGCTGAGTGGAGGGCTGGAGGTACAGATGGTTTATCAGGTGCTCCTATGCATCAGAGATGAGGAAGGAATGAATGCCTTCCTGCCCAAGCGCTTAGAGAAAACAGCTGCCCTCTGAGCCCCAGTGACTAGCAAGTTCTTGGATTGCTCAGGGCCCTTTGACAGTGACAGCCAAGGGACATGGGGTGAGGCTCTGCAGAGAGCTGAGCAGAAACCCAGGGCACCTTCTAGGCTCTGCATTATAATTGGATTTTCCAAGAAATGGCTTTGTCCAGCTTTTTAAGCTGCTGATTTACAAACTGACCTCAGCCACCATTTACTCTTCCCTGTAACTGGATCTGCCAACTGTCAGACTCGGTCTCTTGTTTCAGCATTCCATTTTTATCCCTGCTCTTCTCCAGGGAGTTGAGCTGCCTCTGTTGTCTGGACTCTCACTGAGGTTAAAGCGGCGCGAGGAGGGTCAGTATACTTCTCTGTGTCAATAACGGCCTCCTGTCAGTCACAGCCATTCTGCCAATCGTCTAGGGGATAGGCGGGCCTTGGAAAACTTCGACCAATGGCCTTTCACTTTGGCCCAGGTGAGCTTGTGACTGGCCGTGACCCTGTGCAGAAGGGCAGGGACAGGGGGTGCAGGAAGGTAGAAAGGTGATGGTGAAATAAAGCCATACCTTTGTGAGAACTGAGTGGCCAAGAGGATAAGCTCTGGGTTCAAGTTCCAGATCTGCCCCCCACTGCTGCTGCTGCTGCTAAGTCGCTTCAGTCGTGTCCGACTCTGTGCAACCCCATAGACTCCATAGAGCCCACCAGGCTCCCCCGTCCCTGGGATTCTCCAGGCAAGAACACTGGAGTGGGTTGCCATTTCCTTCTCCAGTGCATGAAAGTGGAAAGTGAAAGTGAAGTCGCTCAGTCGTGTCGACTCTTAGCGACCCCATGGACTGCAGCCCACCAGGTTCCTCCATCCATGGGATTTTCCAGGCAAGAGTACTGGAGTGGGTTGACATTGCCTTCTCCGATAGCTGTTGACTTTGGACAAACACTCTATTTCCAATTTGAGGTTGAAATGAGATAATGCATGTAAAGTGTTTAGCACAGCACCTGGCTTATACAAAGATGATGAAGGGTTACGTTTTTAACGGATGGTATTCTTCACTCCCAGTTTTTCTCATTGTTTCAAGATCCTCCCCACCCATAAAATTCAGGCAGCTGTTATCATAGGTCTGCAGGAAGCGATGACACAGCAAAAAAGAGAGCTAAAACAGTCCTGGCTTTTGAATTTTGAAAGCCTAGGAAGTCAGGGGAACAGAATGGATAAGTGTGTGCAGACAACAGAACAGCCTGAGGGGGAGGGGCAGGGGGGGACAACCCGAATGGGGGCTAACCAGGCTTCCTGCCTCTTAAGACGAAAATAAAGCTTCCCAGAGCAGGAGGAAGGAAAGCAAGCAAGACAAACCGAGATTAAGGGCCCCAGGCTGTGTCCCATGGTGTCTCTTTCCCTGTGGAGCCAGGGAGGGCAGTAGAACCTTAGAATAGTAGGTTGTATCTGGCAGGTATATCTGAGTTCCATAATGTTTCTCTGCAACAGAAAGGGCAGGAGAAAGATAGTCCCGGGGACCCCAAAGTGGCAGAGGTATGGAAGAATGTGCATTACCATCTCAAGTGTTTACACGGACAGGCAGTTTTTATAAATGAGTGAATCCAGACTGGATGCATAATAGGAAGTCTGCAGTGACTCACATGCCTGGTCTAAAGGAGCAGCCGTGACACAGTTCCAAGACTGTTGCCATATTGGGACCAGTGCTCAGAGCCCTCAGCTCCAGAGAGCTAGATCCTTATGTGAAAACTCCTAAATTTTCAAAGACTGGCAACTAATTTTTTTGTAAAAAAAAAAAAATTTTTTGTAAATGTGCTATTTCTTTTTTTTTTTTTTTTTTTTCCCCTTCCACTTATATTGAGATACAATTGACAGGGACTTCCCTGGTTGTCCAAGGGCTAAGACTTTGCCTTCTAATGTAAGGAATGTGGGAGCTAAGATCCCACATGAGTTGGGGCCAAAACATAAAGCAGAAGCAATATTGTAACAAATTCAATAAAGATTTTTAAAATGATCCACATCAAAAAACCAAAAAACTTTAAGAAAAAATTTTTTAAAAGATACAATTGACATACAGCAATGGACAAGTGTGCAGCATAATGATTTGACTTACATAATCATGAAATGATGCCCACAATAAGTTTAAGGAACATTCATCATCTCATATAGACATAAGGAAATAAATTTTTAAAAAATACTATATAGGCCAAATCAAACCTATCTGTGGACTACATATGAATCAGAAGATGCCAGGTAGGGGCTGGTCTCCCTGCCAGGTTTTCCCTGGGCCCAGCATGGGGTGGGAGTTGGGATGAGGAACGGCTCAGTGGGGGTTTGCAGGAACCAACAGCCAGCAGCCAGTCTAGGTGGAAGTCATTGGCCCCGATATGCTCCTAGAGTGGGGGCGAGTGGGGCGAGTGGGGCAGCGCTACCCAAGGCTCTCAGAACTTAGAAGCAACCCCAGCAAAGAGAGGAGGTGGACATGTCTGCACCTGGTAGAACAGGGGCTTGTGAAATAAATTAGACTGAGTCATGGAAAAATAGTTCCATTTCCTGCCAGCTCCAGTTTGCGGTCTGAGTCTCATCTCCTCTGGTGATTTGTATCGGCCAACCAGAGGTATAGATTGGTATAGAATTTAAAGACTCAAGACACAGTTTTCTATAACAGGTTAACCTGGGGTCTCCTCTAACCCACATTAATGAAGTCTCCATTTGGGAAGGTCCCCTGGAGGAGGAAATGGCAACCCCCTCCAGTATTTTTTGCCTATAGAATCCCATGGACAGAGGAGCCTGGTGGGCTACAGTCCATGGGGTTGCAGAAAGTCAGACACTACTGACCAATTAATACTAATACTATGCTGTTTGTGGGTTTGGAGTTTTTTTTTGAACTCTTTTCTTCCTTATGTCTCTATATATTCATTTATTTTATTTATATATTATTTGGGTTAAAAATCTTTATTTCAAAGTAATTAGATTCACAGGAAAAATTTTTTTAATATTTGTATTTAATTAATTATTTATTTATTCGGCTGTTCTGGGTCTTAGTTGTGGCATGTGGGATTTTTAGTTACAACATGTGAGATCTAGTTACCTGACCAGGGATTGATCCTGGGCCCCCTGCATTAGGAGCATGGAGTCTTAGCCACCAGACTGCCAGGGAAGTCCCAGAAAGGTTTTTGTGGTTTTTTTGTTTTGTTTCATGTACAGGAAGATCTTGTGTGTTCTTCACCTAGCTTTCCCCAGTGGTAACCTTTTGCATAATTATGGTATAATAGCATAGTCAGGAAGGTGACATTGGTACAATCCATAGAGCTTACTCAGATTTCATGTTTTACATGTATTTGTGTGTGTGTGATTCTATACAGTTTTATCACACATGTAAATAAATATGATCACATGTGATCAGTCAAGATCTAGAAGGCTTTCATCACCAGAAGCTCCTTTATGCAACCATTCCCTCAGCCTGTCCCCTCAGTTTAATTCAGTCACTCAGTCGTGCCTGATGCTTTGCGACCTCATGGACTGCAGCATGCCAGGCTTCCCTGTCCATCACCAACTCCTAGAGCTTGCTTAAATTCATGTCCATCGAGTTGGTGATGCCATCCAACCGTCTCATCCTCTGTCGTCCCCTTTTCCCCCTTCTCTTCTCCCCTATCCCCTGTCAATGACCTTCATCTGTAATTTAGTTATTTTAAGAATATTATATCAATGAAATCGTATAGTATGTAACCTTTTGAGACTGGCTGTTTCTACTCAGCATGATTCCTTCAGCCCTGTCCAAATTGTTGCATATATTGAGAATTTGTTCATTTTGATTGCTGCATGGTATTCCATGGTACAGATATTCTACAGTTTGACCATTCTCCTATTGAAGACTATTTAGATCATCTCCAGTTTGGGGTTACTATGAATCCTTAATGAATTTAAAGCTAGTTTAGGAAATGTCAGCCAGGGCAACTGTGTTCTGAGTTTGGACAGGGTACAATGTTTTCTCTGGCCCCTTAGTCATAGAATTTTGCACAGACTTTCATTGGAAGCCCTAGAAGGAAGGCAGGGCAGAGATTCATTCAATAGACACAATTTTCTTGAACACTTACTTGAACATTTACCATGCATCATTCTAGATATTGGAGTTACAGTAGTGAATGAAACCAGTTAAGACCCCTCTCCTTATTTATTATTCCCACTACAGATAGATGAAAACTGTGATCTGTTCACAGTCACACAGGTAAGAAATGTCAGAACTGGACTTGAACCCAGGTCTACTGATTCTGGGCCACTGCTTTTCTGATTAGATTTCTCTGTTATCAGACATCGATATCAGGGCAAAAAGCACATGCTGGAAATCTTGTATGTAATGTTCTAAACAGCAGTTCTTAACTGAGGTTGATCTACCTGCAGGGACATTTGACACTGGAGTCATTTTTGGTTGTCACAGCTTGAGAGAGGGTAGCTACTGGCATCTAGTGGACAGAGTCTCAGGGAGGCAACTAAACATCCTACAATGCCCAGGACAGCGCAAAACTCTGGTCTAAAGAGCCATGAGTCATGGACAAAGATAACAGTCACCCAGGCAACAGTGTCACACTGAATTTCCACCCAAGCAGACGCAATTATGTACTTGACAAGCATGGTTAGAGTAGGCTAGAGGCTAATGGGGGGATACCTTATGAAGTACCATCACCTCCACTATCTCAGTACTAGGAGGCTTTTCTGCAGGAAACGAGAGTGCAGAGAGTGCAGTGAGAGCTGAAACGGCGAAAGACAGAGACTTCTGGGTGGGCTGCCTAAAACAGGATGCAGAAGGACTTCCCTGGTGGTCCACCGGCTAAGACTCCACAGTCCTAATGCAGGGGCCCGGGTTCAATCCCTGGTCAGAGCACTAGACCTCGCATGCCACAACTAAGAGTTCGCATGCCACAATTAAAGATTCCGTGTGCTGCAACTAAGACCCAGCACAGCCAAATAAATTAATTAATTAAATCCATATATTTTTTTAAAAGATGGACTTCGTTGGTGGTCCAGTGGTTAAGAATCTGCCCTCCAATGCAGGGACACATGTTGAATCCCTGGTATGGGGACATCCCACGTGCTGCGGGGCAACTAAGCCTTGCGCCACGATGAAACCCAATCACCTAGAGCCCATGCTCTAGGTGAGAGAAACTACCACAATGAGAAGCCCTCGAGCTTCAGCTAGAGAGTACCCTCTGCTCACTGAACTAGCGAAAGCCTGTGAGTAACGATGAGTACCCAGCACAGTCAAAAAGAAATAAAGAAAGAAGAGGATACAGAAAGGGCAGGAGTATTGTTTCTCTGCCCCACGCTCTGCCTCCTCTATGTCTCCTGAAGGTCCTTGTTACCCTCCTTCACGCAGAAATATACAAGAGGGCAGAGCTCAACCATACAGCCCTTTGAGGAACAGCAGCTCTCACGAAGGATCAGGCCTGGGCAGGAGGCAGCGACGATCTCATCTTCTCTGGCACCTGCTGAAGTGGCCTTGGTTCTGTCTCGCAGAAGACAGTTGTTCCCTCCTAGGCCTCCTGGAAGCCCTCTCTGGGCCCAGCTTCTCTCTCTTCTCTCCGCTTTTTCTGCCCTCTTGGGCACACTGGAGGCATTGGCAGAGCCTGGCAACCCTCTGCAAGGCTGTCTTGGCCCCTCTTCCAATCACTTCATGTGACCACCCCCCTGCTCCCTTGCCATGTAGGGTAAGCAGAGACATTTTCCCAGGCTCGCCCCCCCACCCACACTCTCTCACCCAGACAGCACAGGGTCGCTGTTTCAGCCACTGCTCACTTCTCTGGAGACCCAGATAGAGCTCTGTCCCGCTACCTGAGCCCCCAGCCCACAGACCCTTTACCTTATCTGAGCTGGGGGAATGGCTCTGGGGTCTCAGTCTCCAAACCTTTTTTAATAACATAAACATTATACCCAGGGGCCTCCAGGACTTCCGTTTTAGAAACTCAAAGTTCACGTTCTTGCAACTCAAACTCCTGATTCTCAAAATTCACAAGTGTTCCTGCTGAGCTAAGCTTTTCCCAAAGTAAAAGGCACCAAGATCTGGAAACAGCAAAAGGGAGAAAACCCAACGTCACTAAATATTAGCCCACTGCGGCAGCCTGGGCCAAGATGAATGGGCCACCAGGACTCTGGCAGGTGTGGAAGACTTGGCTGTGCTTCTCCTGGGGGACCCTCTCCTCTAGGGCAGCTGAATCTCTGTCCCCAGGCTCATGTTTTGTCTTCTAAACCTGAATCAAGGAGTCCCTCAGGGTATCATAAACACAACTTACATGAGAGCAAGGGTAGAGAAGTAGGTGAGAGCATGGGCTCCAGGTATGTTGGGGTCATTGGCCAATCTGCATCTCAGTTTCCTCATCTCTAAAATGGGGGAACGATAGTATCTTCCTTATGTAGTTATGAGCATGATTAAATGAGGCCATTTAAAACTGGGAAAGGAATACATCAAGGCTGTATATTGTCACCCTATTAACTTATATGCAGAGTACATAATGCAAAATGCTGGGCTGGATGAAGCACAAGCTGGTATCAAGATTGCCAGGAGAAATATCAATCACCTCAGATATGCAGATGACACCCACCCTTATGGCAGAAAATGAAGAGAAACTGAAGAGCCTCTTGATGAAAGTGAAAGAGGAGAGTGAAAAAGCTGGCTTAAAACTCAACATTCAAAAAACAAAGATCATGGCATCCAGTCCCATCACTTCATGGCAAACAGATGGGGAAACAATGGAAACAGTGACATACTTTATTTTCTTGGGCTCCAAAATCACTGCAGTTGGTGACTGCAGCCATGAAATTAAAAGATACTTGCTCCTTGGAAGAAAAGCTATGACCAACCTAGACAGCATATTAAAAAGCAGAGACATTACTTTGCCAACAAAGGTCCGTCTAGTCAAAGCTGTGGTTTTACCAGTAGTCATGTATGCATGTGAGAATTGGACCATAAAGAAAGCTGAGTGCCAAAGAATTAATGCTTTTGAACTATGGTGTTGGAGAAGACTCTTGAGAGTCAATCATAAAGGAAATCAGTCCTGAATATTCATTGAAACGACTGATGCTAAAGCTGAAATTCCAATACTCTGGCACCTGATGCAAAGAACTGATTCATTGGAAACGACCCTGATGCTGGGAAAGATTGAAGGCAGGAGGAGAAGGGGACGACAGAGGATGAGATGGTTGGATGGCATCATCGACTTTATGGAAATGAGTTTGAGCAAGCTCTGGGAGTTGGTGATGGACAGGGAAGCCTGGCATGCTGCAGTCCATGGGGTTGCAAAGAGTCAAACATGACTGAACAACTGAACTGAACTGAACTGAAATGAGACAGTACTTGTAAGTTGGGTAGAATAGTGCCTGGCATATAATCAGTGCTCTGTGGCTGCTATAGTTATTTACTTATCCTAGAGGTGAATGTTTTTCCTTGAAATCCAAGTCCCACAGGGCCCTTGTGTTTGCTGCTCATGGTTTCAAAGCAGTAAGTTAACAGGAATAGGATTAGGACATCTGTGCTTGGCCTCTGGCCCTCTTCCAGGCTGCTTGCAAAAGCTTCAAAAGGATTTTCTTAGGGTCTTTTTGTTGTAAGAAATGGAAACCATCAGATTAATTTAAGCAAAAGGAAACTTGGTACAACAGGAATAGTGCTCAGCCTTAAGAACCAGAAGGCGGGCAGAAATTCCGAAAGCACCTCTCTCCCACTCTCTCTGCAGAGGGTTTTTCTGCTTTGGCAAGGGCCAGCCCAACACAGAGGTCTTCAATACCGACGATGGCTGCTATAGTGCCTGCTGGGGGCTACCAACCACCACTGACTTCCTCCTGTTGGCAGAGCCTTCATTTGGTTCAGGTGTCTGCACCAGCCCCAACTGACTCCAGGTACATTCTGAATATCTACTCCAGTCTGAAGGGTCCTCACTGTGATGGATTTAGGAGCAGGCATGTGACTCATCTGGGCTTTCCAGGTGGTACTGGTGGTAAAGAACCTGCCTGCCAAGGATGGAGACTTAAGAGACAAGGGTTTGATCCCTGGGTTGGCAAGATCCTCTGCAGGAGGGCATGGCAACTCACTCCAGTATACTTGCCTGGAGAGTCCCATGAACAGAGGAGACCGGTGGGCTACAGTCCATAGGGGCCACAAAGAGCTGGACACAAATGAAGTGACTTAACACACGTGCACGCATGCATGTGACCCAGCTCCAGGAAGGGAGTGATCAAGGAAGTTTGCTGGGAGCTTCTGGGAAAGGTTTCATCATTGATGGGAAAGGGATCCACCGGAAGAGACAGTGACAGAGCAGGGAGCCTGAGGCAGCATGAGTAACGAGGCTGAGCACATCAGAAGGGCCCACACGATTATGAAGTCCCTGTGTGTCCTTGTCGAGAAGCCTGGATTTAATGCCAACGGCAGAGGGGAACCACTGCCCCTATCTGTGTTTCACACTGCTGACCCTTCAACAGGGAGAATGGATCCAAGGGGATAGCTTGGGAACAGGACCCCAGTTAGGAAGTAGCTGGATGAACTGACTGGTTATGAGATCTGGAGAAAGCTTTTCCGCAGGGTGGGGGCACAAAAGAATATGGGGTGACAAGGAGAAAGAATTGGTGATTCTCTGTGCTCACGGGTCCCAAGAACCTGCACTCCAAGCCATATCGGCAACAGTCCATTCTGGGCCATCTGACCTGTCTACACAGACCCCATTACAGTGGTAACTCACGGAGATGTGTATTTCTTGAATGAAAAAATTTCAGGAAATGGGATGAAATGGTTTTATCTAAACAAATGGTCCAAGGATCCAATTTCACTTTGTACTATATGAGCACAGTTCCTCATTACACAGACCTGATTTAACCTTCAGAGAAGTTGGGCTGGTATGTCATAGATGATATATGCATACAAGACATCCTTTCCTGGTGGGTGTGAGCCACTCCAGGTGAAGGCCAGGTTACAAGTACCGGTATGTGATTTACCGCTGACTTTGGTAAGAGTCACAAGGTGAAGACATTGCTCAGATTCTCAGAGTTTATAAATGAGTAAAGGTGAGGAGAGGGGGTCACCTGCTTAGAACTGAGCAAGGGAAGAATGGCAGGTGGGGAAAGACCATGGCAAGAAAGAGAAGACACCGGGGCAGGCTAAGGAGGGTATGCTCTTGGTGAACCATACAGGTGGTTTCTGGACCCTCTATTTTTCTAAGTTTTATTATTAAATATGTTGTTGCTGAAAAAATAATAATTACCTCCCCATCACACACACACACATGCTTTGGGTTGATCCATCCTGAACAATTTTTATGCTCAATCAAATATATGTGTCTCCCTCTCTTTTATTTTTAAAAAAGATGTGTTTATTTATCTGTTTTATTTTATTTACTGTGATGGGCCTTTGTCGCTGTATGTGGCTTTCTCCAGTTGCAGCAAGAGGGAGCAGGCAGGGGCTACTCTTCGCTGCAGTGCGTGGGCTTCTCATTGCAGTGGCTTCTCTTGTTGCAGAGCACAGGCTCTAGGCATGTGAGCTTCAGCACCTGCAGCACACAGGCTCATTAGCTGAGCACTTTGGGCTCTAGAGCAAGGGCTCGGTAATTGTGGTACATGGGCTTAATTGCTCCGTGGCGTAGGGAATCTTCCTGGAGCAGGGATTGAACTGGTGTCCCTTGCATTGCAAGGCAGATTCTTAACCACTGGACTACCAGGGAAGCCCTCTCCATCTCTTTCAAAAGCCATTTGTGTGGCATCAAAATGCTTGGTCTCTTGCTTTTCTCAGTTAATGATACATCTTAGATATTTGTCTCTGTGAGGTAACTCTAGCTCCTTCTCTCTTCATGACTCCATAGTATTCCAGTATGAGCCTGGGCCGTAATTAATTTAGCATACCTCCTTTTGGTGGCATTTAGGTTGATAACAATTTTTTATCATTATAAATAATCATGAATGAAAATCTTTAAACACACCTTAAGCACATGTGTGAGTTTTTCTACAAGATGATTGCTTCCTCTAGTTGGATTTTTCAGCTTACTTTATAACAGACTGAGATCTAGTCACCAGTTAGAGATAGTCTAACACTTTAAATTAGTTACTTGTTCATTCAGGCAGAGCAAATCAAAATGAATGCCAGGGATGCTCAGAACAGTATGCAACCCTCCTAGAATCCAGACTTTCAGAGCTGGGCAGGCTAATGCTCCAAATGACTCATGTTCAGATACCACTAGACCATTTATAAGGCACTTTTCCACATTTTCGCTCACCTGATCCTCATATTGGTCCTGAAAAATAGGTATTATTGGCATCACTTTGTTTATAGATGAAGAAACTGAGGCTCAGAGAGAATGAGATATTTGCCCAAGGTCACACAGCTCATACATAAGTGGTAGAGGATTCAGAAACCAGAAAGGTTTGATGTAATCCTGCCTTCTTTCTAAATTCATGATACAGGTTGTATCACAGTGCCTCATATGAGAAGAGCTTTACAGTGAACAGTTAGCTGAAGAGATGTGTGAAATAAGCATCTACCTACATGGCTGAGTTTGCAGGATTATTAGATTCCTACTGTTACTGTAATAAATTACCAATAATGTTATGGCATAGGACAACATGAGGTTCTGTTCAGTTCAGTTCAGTCACTTAGTCATGTCCAACTCTTTGTGACCCCATGGACTGCAGCGTGCCAGGCTTCCCCTGTCCATCACCAACTCCCAGCGCTCAAACTCATGTCCATTGAGTCGGTGATGTCATCTAACCCTCTCATCCTCTATTGTCCCCTTCTCCTCCTGTCCTAAATCTTTCCCAGCATCAGGGTCTTTTCCAGTGAGTCAGCCCTTCACATCAGGTGGCTAAAGTGTTGGAATTTCAGCTTTAGCATCAGTCCTTCCAATGAATATTCAACACTGATTTCCTTTACGATTCACTGGTTTGATCTTCTTGCAGTCTAAGAGACTCTCAAGAGTCTTCTCCAACACCACAGTTCAAAAGCATCAATTCTTTAGGACCCAGCTTTCTTTATGGTCCCATTCTCACATCCATACATGACTACTGGAAAAACCACAGCTTTGACTAGGCAGATCTTTGTTGGCAAAGTAATCTCTGCTTTTTAGTACGCTGTCTAGGTTGGGCATAGCTTTAGATCCAAGGAGCAAGTGTGTTTTAATTTCATGGCTGCAGTCACCAACTGCAGTGATTTTGGAGCCCAAGAAAATAAAGTATGTTACTGTTTCCATTGTTTCCCCATCTACTTGCCATGAAGTGATGGGACCGGATGCCATGATCTTTGTTTTTGAATGTTGAGTTTTAAGCCAGCTTTTTCACTCTCCTCTTTCACTTTCATCAAGAGGCTCTTCAGTTTCTCTTCATTTTCTGCCATAAGGGTGGGTGTCATCTGCATATCTGAGATTATGATTCCAGCTTGTGCTTCATCCAGCCCAGCATTTTGCATGATATACTCTGCATATAAGTTAAATAAGCAGGGTGACAATATACAGCCCTGATGTACTCCTTTCCTAATCTGGAACCAGTCCATTGTTCCATGTCCATTTCTCACTGTTGCTTCTTGACCTGTATACAGATTTCTCAGGAGGCAGGTAAGGTAGTCTGGTATTCCCATCTCTTTAAGAATTTTCCATAGTTTGTTGTAATCCACACAGTCAAAGCCTTTAGCATAGTCAATGAAATTTCTGGAAATTTCTTGCCTTTTCTATGATCCAACAGATGTTGGCAATTTGATCTCTGAACATGAGGTTATTATCTGGCAGTTCTAGAGGTCAGAAGTCCAAAATTGGTCTCACT
This sequence comes from Nanger dama, assembly GCA_917880005.1. Lineage (NCBI taxonomy): Eukaryota > Metazoa > Chordata > Mammalia > Artiodactyla > Bovidae > Nanger > Nanger dama. The sequence goes on along the minus strand of CAKJTW010000013.1, from coordinate 19,795,391 downwards.
AGGCTAAAATTTAGGTGTCAGCAGAGCTGTGCTTCTGCTTGGAGGTCTAGGGGAGAATCCATTCCTGACCCTTCTCAGCTTCTAGAGACTTCCCACATGCCTTAGCTCATGGTCCCCTCTAGCAAGAGGGAGCTCTGCATTACTCTGACCTATGCTTTCAGTGTGACATCTCTCTGACCCTCTTGCCTCCCTTATAAGAACCCTTGTGGACTTCCCTGGTGGTCCAGTGGTTAAGAATTTACCTACCAACATAGGGCATGGTTCAATCCCCAACTGGGGAAGGTTCCACATGCTGCAGGTCAACTAAACCAGTGTGCCACAACTACTAAAGCCCATGTGCTCTAGAGCTCTTGCTCTATAACGAGAGAAACCACTGCAAGGAGAAGCCCGCGCATCACAACTAGAGAGTGGGCCCTGCTCACTCCAACTAGAGAAAGCCCAAGAGCAACAATGATGAACCAGTGCAGCCATAAATAAATAACCCTTGTGATTTTGTGAGGTCCACCAGGATAATTCGGGACAGTCTCCCCATCTCAGGATCCTTAACTCAATTACATATGCGAGGTCTCTTTTGCCATGTAAGGTAACATATTCACAGTTCTGGAGATCAGGCTATAACATCTTTGGGGAGTCATTACTCTGCCTACCACACAGGGTTCCTAGCATAGTGGTTTAATACATACCTTGGTTCAATTCTTGGCTCAACTACTTGCTAGTGGATCCAGGTACATAACTTCTCTGAGTCTTAGCCTCACCTGAAAAACAGGACTAATAGAATTCTCCTTCTAAGGCTGTTGTAGCGATTGAATAACACAGTGCTTGTAGTGCACTTGAAACATAGGGTTCAGTAGATGGTGTAACTGTCATCATCCCCTCTGCCTATTATGGTAACAGTAACAGAAACTCCACCTTTTGAGATTTATTTTTCTGCCTCTTTCCCCAAAGGCATTTCTCAGGCCCTTGTAAGTGACAGGGGGATAAGGTGGTAGTTCCATTGTCAGGCTCTTCAGTGGGATACAGAGAAGCTGGGAAGATTCAGAGACACTCACCACCTAGAGGGAAAAGGCTTGGAGGGGAGGGGTGGCAAGGAGAAATACGCTTCCTTTGCCAGCTTCTGGCTTTTGCCTGTGGTTCAGCTTTGAGAGTTTCTCCAGCCTCTCCCCAGATTAGCCAGGCTGAGCCTGACTAAAAGGAACACTCTGAAGATGATATTCTCAGATAAACGAGACCTGCCCAGTTGGGTGTGCAGCAGAGCAGGGCGGACCCAGAGTCGGATCCTGGCATGGAAAAGTACTGAGGCCCTTTGCCTCTGAGTAGGAGCTAAAGCAGCTGTCTGAAATGATCACCCCCAGCCCAGGCCTCTCCAAAGTTAGTCTTGCAGAGTGAAATGAAAACCAGACTCCTGGTCTTATCTGAGGACTATGTGACTGTTTCCCATCACTTCTTTGGAGCCTGGAAGGTTCCCAAATTCATTGTCTAAACTTTGCAATGGATACACACAGCTTTCAAATGGGAGCCTGTTGTACAGGTCCCTTCTCCACATATGTTCTCCCCATTTGCTAAAATAATATTATTTGGAGCTTTCATTCATCCAGTAAATATTTATTAAGCATCTCCAGGGAGTCAAGCAAAGACTGTTGGGAGCACAGCAGTCCCTGTCGTCAGAAGAGGAGACTGACTTGTAAAGAATTACATCACTATGCAGAGTGTGACAATGGTATCTTCTTCCTGAGTGACAGACTGGAGACGCAAGGAAACTTGTCTTAGGGCCCAGAGCATGATGGAGAATTTTTCTATAGTAGGGAGAGAAGAGGCTCTGGAAGGGACGAATTTGGTCACGTTCCCGATACTCCTCATTTGCTTAAAGTGTGACTTTGGGCAAATGACCTCATCCCCTTAAGCTTCAGCTTTCTGTTCCATAAAGTGAGCATAACCAATAACCATCTGCAGGGTTAAGGATTAAATAAGATGGTGCAAGGGAAGCGGGTGGTAATTGGGTTCTTGGTCCACAGTAAGTAAATGAAGAATACCACTTATTGATATACTTAGGGAGACTCATTACCGTTTCCTTAAATGCTTTTTCCTCCTCAAAATCACAAGACAGCCCCAAACTGACCTCTTTGTAGACGCTAAGGTCCTATCGAACTATTATCATGCATGTTAAGACCTGGAGAAGGGAACTGCAACCCACTCCAGCATTCTTGCCTGGAGAAGTTCATGGACAGAGGAGTCGGGTGGGCTACAGTCCCTGGGGCTGCAAAGAGTTGGCACGACTAAAGGACTAACACACACATATGCATGTGAAGAAGCAGCAATGGGGAAAAATACCCATGTGAAACCACTCTGTAGGTATACACACACGAGAATCATGTGTACCTATGAAGCTGGCAGTTTGAAAGTGAACCTGATTGCAATTTCCACCAAGGGTATGTTTTCCATCCTGGACAGGGCAGATTCCCAGTAGGAGGCGCCTTCTGTCCTCAGCTAGATTCTCTGACACCTGGCCTATCAGCTTTTTAAGGATTTGAACTTCAAAGGGCTGGACACCCGGAGAAAGAGACCCTGACCTGACCTCTCTTGGAAAGCAAAACAGTCTAAGATTGAAGGAGGAGGAGGACGGCTACCTGCGTTTAGAATCGGGCTGGGTCCCAGAAGCGCAGGTCTAGGGCAAACATCCAGGTAGGAGGCAGAGGTGCTCTCCGAGCTGTGGTTCACCCTGCCCAGAACAAGGCCTCGGGCAGCAGCACTGAAGATCTAAGCAGAGGCGGTCCACCCGCCTGCCACCTGGTCGGCAGGACACCAACCGGAGCTTCCATGCGCAAGTTCTCAGCAAAGCTGGACACAAGACGCCAACTGGAAAGGCACGAGCCAGGGTGCCCCCTTCCCGGGCACGGGCGCAGGCTCCTGGAGTGGGCTTCACCCCGACCAAGGCTCAAGTATGCGACCCGGCGGGCGCTCGGGGGACCCGCGGTGGGGGGTGAGGGCAGGTCGAGGGCCTGAGATGACTCGCTTTTCAAAAACTCGCTTCCTCCTTTCCTACCTCCGCCCACCAGCTACCTTGCAGGGACCAGCGCCCAGACCCTGCCTGAGGGTGAAGAGGGAAGGGCAGCCTCCCCAGGAGGGGGGTGGAGGAGGAAGGGAGGCGGGGAGGCCGGCGCACCAGGTGGCCAGGTGAGCGGCCCACCTGGAAAGGCGCGGCGGGCGGGCCGGCGGAGCTGAACCTCTGCACCTGCACCGGGTCTGGTAGGGACTCTCTGGTCTTCTTAACACTTAAAACCCGGACTCCCGGCCGACACGCCCTTCCCACCAGGCGCCACAGGAACGCTGCCCCGGGGGGTAGGGGCAGGCTGCTCTCTTCCCGCCATTCCCGGTTAGCCAACTTCTTGTCCAACGCCCTAGGCCCGCAAACCCCCAGCCGATCTGGGGAGTGGGTGTCTTCGCTGTTGGTTTCTCGGTGCCCTGGGGCTCCAGGTGGCCCGGAGGCCCGAGGGGAGGGTCGACTGGTGGGCGGTGCCTCCCGGGGCCGGAGGCCACTCGGGGCCGGCGCCGCCCTCCGCCTCTCTCGGTCCCTCCCTCCCGCACGCCGGCGCTCAGGGGCCGCGCGTCCTGCGTCCACATCCCAGTCCGAGAGCTGGCGGCGCGCTCTCCGCCACCGTGTTCCTTCGACCGAGCCTCCCCTGATCCCCCAGCCCCAGGATCGCGGCACCCTAAGGAGGCAGCCTAGGGGAGGGGGCCGGGGTAGTGGAGCCCCCAGCCCCCGGCCGCCCGACGGAGACCAAGCTGGAAGCGCCGCCGCCCCGGTGAGTCTGCGCCTTCCGCCCCGCCGCGCCCGGCGGAGGGACTGTTCCCCACCGGGCCCCGGAGGGAGTCGACGGCTGTCCAGGTCTGTCTGTAGGATCGTCTGAGAGCTTCCTGCCCGGGGTCTGCGGCGGAGGAACTCCGTACTCGCAATCTCTGGACCACCCGGCTCCCGGGCATCGCGCTGGGGCCAGCCGGCTTCGGCTGAGAGGAGACAGCCGGCCTCCGGGCTCCCTGTTGGGGGTGGAGGGTGGGAACAGGTGCCATCCGCCTGTCAGTTCCGAACCCGTAGCCAAAGAGGCATCTTCCCCCAGTGCTTAGGGCAGACTCACTAGGTCCCAGGAAACTACTCTGGCGCTGCCCGAACGATGCCCTTTCCCCCCGTCCCTTAATCCTTTTTGGAAATGGAGACTTTTAAGGGACTTAGGTTCGTGAGTGTGTGTGTTTTAGGTGTTAGAGGCAAAGGGTGACGAATGGGGTGTGAGCAGAGTAGGTGTAACCAGGTTTCTTCATCTACAAATGAAGACCCGAACGCCGGGTCTGATTAACAAGGATAGTCACTTTCAGAAAGAAAGCTTTCCTAGCCGAAGGACGAGGGTGCAGGAAAGCTGCACGTCCCTGCGGTTTCCCCGGTCCCCCCACCCCCACCCCCGGGACTTTCCAGGTAGGTAGCGGCCCCGGGCACCTGTGCTGCCCAGAGAAGCCTGTGTGGTCCCGGGTCGGGTCCCTCCTGTCTGCTGGTGGTCCAGAAGCGCAGAAACGAGGCGTGGCCGGAGCGCGGTGGGCAGGACCCAGAGCCAGCCTGTTGGGCCGCAGGAGAGGGATTGGCGTCTGCGATTGCTGGCTTCTGGCTTTCGTTTTGAGGGGATCACTTGAGGATGGTTTCCTAGCCGGCTATGGGACTTGTGAAAGGCCTTCGCACTTTGCAGACGTCACATGGGGATCTTGACCTAGTTTGATGGGGCCAAATGCAATTGGCAGGGAGCCCCTTTCCCTCCAAATGTGTCTCTTCCCAACTTGCCAAAGTACCGCCCAGACCGGGAGAAAACACGGGAGACAGAAGGAGGGGGGGGGGCTGACTGTGATCTGTTCCTCTAGGTGTCCTGAACTGACAGTGTTTCAATGATTAGGGCCTCTTGAGCATGACAAAGGCCCAGGCCTTCCCCGAGGGTGCAAGGCCAAGGGGCCTCAGGGAGCTCCCAGTCTACTGAATAGTAAATGGCAAGTGTATTAAAGAAGTGGCAATATAGTCAGACCCCACCATTTCCTGGCTGTGTGACCCACAGTGGGCTGTCACAACCTCTGTGAGCCTCAGTTTCTACACCTGTATAATGGGAATGATAACCTAGGGTGTGGGACATTCATGCCTAGCACATGGCAAGTCCTCTGTAGGAAGCTGTGGTGCTGAGTTAGGGAGGAAGAGAGGAAAGAAAGAAACTCAGGGTGAGGCATGCCAGGAGATCCTGCTAAGAAAAGAATGTTGGGATATTAAACAGTTAAGTAGAGTCTCCTGGAGGGACGGGTTAGGAAGGGTGTCTGGGGAGATGGAACAGCACAGGCAAAGGCATGGAGGTATGAAGGTGCACGGGATGTACTAGGAGGTGCTCAGATCATGGCGGGTTTATGGGAAGATGGGGGTGGGGGAGTAAAGGGAGTGGAGGATCTGGGATGAACTGGACTAGAGAGGCAGGGCCAGGTCATCACAGGTGGGACTTTATTCAGTAGACATCTTGGAACCACAGAGGTCGACTGCATGCCTGTGTGGGCCAAGCAGTGTCCTGGGTGCTCAGCATACATCACTGGACAAATTCCGTTCAAGTTCTTTAAGCAGAAGAGTGATTCAGTCCTGTTGATGCGTTCGGAAGATAAACCTAGCTGTGTAGAAGTTAGGTGGGAGTTTGGAGAAGGTTGATAGGAGAGAGGAAGGAGGCTGGCCTACAGGTTGGTGGGGGGCAGAGGGAATGATAAAAGAGGCTGACCTGGAGCCCCATACAGGAGGCAGAGATGCTCTTAACATGTGACCACTGCTCAAGGGTGAGATCTGTGGATGTAGGGTGAGGCTCAGACTACCAGCCTGTCTCCTGCCAGAGTGAGATGGTGGGATCTTGGCAGGGTCTAAGCTGGTCCAGTTGTGGCTTTCCAGCTCTCTATCTCCAGAAGTCATGGGGCCCAGGAGTTCCTGTGTCTGTGCGAGGAATGGCCATGCTGGAAGCAGAGCCAGCAGGCCATCTGCTGTTGGCATTTACACTGGACAGCCTGCCCCTTTGGGGGATTCCTGGGTCATGCATGGTTCTGGTAAATGTTCTTCCCTCCTTCTGTGGGGCTGGTAGTAAAGCCCTCCGAGCCCTGGGGCTGGAAGAGATTAGGGCTCCAGGACCTTTGACTCTGGGCTTCTCTCATTTGAGGCACTGAGAAGACTTTTCTCCCTAAGTGCCAGGGAAGTTCCCAAACTTCAGATGCCTTCGAGGTGAAGGATCCGCTCTGGCCGCTGGCTTTCGCTTTCACTTTTGTTGTCTGCTCTGAATCTTAGAGGAGTTGTTTTTGCAGTTGACAGCTATAAGAGTACTCTTCTTCTGATTATAAGTCTCCTTTACTTGGAAGTGGACTATGCATGGTCTTTCACCTGCCACAAGAGGACCTAGGCATGTCCTCTCATTTGAGGAGAGGGGGAAGGAACTCACCCAAGGGCACACAGCAAGTCAGCAGCGGAACCTGTTACCCAGGAGACTGGCCACAGTCAGGTCAAAGGCTTGTTCCAGGCCCTGGGTTAGTCCAGGGAGGAGGTTGTCTCAACATCTGTCTCGCTCCTCCCCAGTTTGGACAGGTGGGCCTGTTTAGCCTTACGATGCTTTTTCCTCCCTTCTGGATTGAGCCTTTGGTGCACTGGCCACCCTTGCTGGGAGCTCTGGCTCCACGAATAAATGGGTCACTTGTTTGGCTTTGCATGCTCCAGGCCAGACTGCCCTACCCTTTGGAGACAACCCCAAGATACTGACCAGAGGCCATGCTCTGGGGGCGGGGGATTGCTGAGAACCTCGGGTTGATCTCAACTCCTCCCTCCTCTCAGCCCCAAGCCCTGTGTTAGGATGCTAGGCTGGGCCTCCCTTTCTACTCTGAGTTGTTTACTCAGGCTGAGCAGCCGAAAGTTCCCTTATTCTCTCTTGCCCTAGATTCATCAGGCTTAGCAACCCTTAAATCTAAGTGCTGGTTCCTTTAGCTCTTAGAATATCAGAGCCAAAAGGGACCTTACAAATGGGGAAATTGAGGCCCAAGGAAGGGAAGGGACAGGCCTGAGATCAGAGCTAGGGCTAGAATTCAAGTTTCCTGATTTTGTCTTGAATGATTTTAAGGATGGTTCTTGAAGGATAAAGAAATCAGAGCACACACCCCCTCCAAGAACCCCTCTCTCTGTATACTCCACACCGCCAGGAATTTAGGGGGAGACTCACAGTCACACGTCCAGAAGGAGTAAATGCTGAGGCCGCCCAAAACAAGGAATATGTGTCTTGATATTTTCAGGACCTATCTCTTCAAACTGACATTCACACCAGGGACTAAGCTAGTGATTAAACTTACTTGCTGCTCCCTGAACCATACTTTCTCATGTGCCCCTGGAGAGACAGGCTCTTAAAGTTATTTTCGCCCCCAGATTACAAAGGAAGTACATGCTTATTGTAGAAAACTTGGAAGGAATATATCACGAGGTGCTGACACCCACTGTCCATACGGTGGTGTCTTATTCAGATTTTTTTTTTTAAAGCTTGCTTGCTCTGCTATTTCATACTCTGGTTTTTCAACTCATAATTATGATGTGTACTTTTCTTGTGACAACTTTTTCACACTGGTTCTAACCTGCCAGTCTTGTGTGCTCCTACTATCTGATGGCTGGAAGGTGCTTAGGAGGCCAGATTTTGAGCTGGCTCTGACAGAACACTCCAGTAGCCTGAATCTTATGCACACACGCATACTCAGTTGCTGAGTTGTGGCCAACTCTTTGCTACACTATGGACTGTAGCCTGCCAGATTCTTCTGTCCATGGGATTCTCTAGGCAAGAATACCAGTGTAGGTTGCTATGCCTTCCTCTAGGGGATCTTCCCGACCCAGGAACTGAACCCATGTCTCCTGCATCTTCTGCATTGCAGGCATGTTCTTTACCACTGAGCCCAAATTTTGTAACACTATGCAAATTACTCACCCCTGTAGGACTTCCAGGGGCCATTTCTTTGCATCACCGTGGGTGCTGGGGAAAGGGTCCTGTTTACCAGATCTAAAACAAACATTGATTGTCAGCAAGCCTCTTAGAAATGGAGGACATCAGTTATCAGGGTGGGGTAGGATAGATGTGATCCACAGATTATAGAGGGGGAGGGAGAGAGCTTTGTTTCTTCCAATCATTTGCTGTGTTGGTTTCAACCTAGCTCCTACCCTGTTGTCATCACCCCTTCCCCAGATTTCCCCAGGACTAGGCACCAGGGTGGCAAGTGCAGGTCCCTGGAAAAGTCAGTATTTGGTTTGCTCATCTCCAAGCCCTGCATCTTGGAGAGTAGGTATTTCAGTGGCAAAGATGTGCAGAAAATGTGTTACCACCAACTCAGGTGATAAGGTCAGGCACTCCACCTTGGAGACAGGATTTCCTGGCATCTCTCAGCCTCTAATAGGATCACAGCTTTACTGCATGCCTGGGTACATGCTCAGTTGTTCAGTCATATCTGACTCTTTGTGACCCCACAGACTGTAGCCCACCAGGCTCCTCTGTCCATGGAATTTTCCAGCAAGAATACTGGAATGGGTTGCCATTTCCTACTCCTCGGGATCTTATCAGTCCAGGGATCGAACCCACATCTCCTGCACTGATGCTTTACCACATAGCCACCAGGGAAGTCTAAGAGCTTTACTGATGCCAATACTAGACGTGATGTCAATACTAGAAGTGATCTCAGTACTAGAGATCATCAATACTAGAAGTGATCTCAGTACTAGAGATCATCAATACTAGAAGTGATCTCAAAGTTCCTTAGGCTGTGCTTACAGACTATGGGCAGCGACTTATTCGTGGGTTTGAAAATCAGTGAAACGGTTTTCCACTGTCTCTTTTGAAGTGAAATAGAAGAAAGTAAACTAGTAAGCAATGCATCTCCTGCCATGAGAAGTATTCCATCTCAATTCTTTGTAGGCAGCTAGGCAGTGGGGTAAGAGCCTTGGGCAACGCTGCTCTGGCTCACCAGTTTTTATACTGTGATCCTGGAAAACTTGGGATTCCTTGGACGGGTCCCAGAAGCAACTCAGGGGTTTATGGAAGGCCAGCTGGAAAGAAACTCTGCTTACAAATATTTCAGATGTCACAGGGCAAAAATCCCTTTAAAGAGATTCTGCAACTTTAAATAAAGAAAATTGGTGCTTGTCAAGCTGCCTCAATTCTTAGAAGACGAAACCGAGGCCAGAAAACAGAGTGGCCTTTGCGGGGCAGGTGGGTTCTCAGGCTCACTTGACAAGGGTCTCCGGATGAGGTGCGAAAGTCAATAAAGTCAGAGCTCCTGGCTGAAGACAGGTTGGCCCTGCAGCCTGAGTCTCCTCTGAGCCACACTGGTATGTTCACTAGGAACTCACGTTTATCATAAAGCCTGTAACTGTCCGGCCAACGGTCTAGCTTAAACAGTCACAGTGCACAAAACAGGGACCTGTTCAATGCCAGTGTTTAAAACACATCACAGGGTTGGTTAGATAGCATTACCAGACATGAACTTGGGTAAACTCTCTGAGATGATAGTGAAGACAGGGAAGCCTGGCGTGTTGCAGTCTGTGGGATTGCAAAGAGTCAGGCACAACTTAGTGACTGAACAACAAGGGTTCATTAAGCCTTTTGGCATTTCTTTTTTGATGTCCCCAGAACTTCCCTAATGGGAACATCCTATAGGCACTGGGCCCAAGATCACCCAGAAAATCTTGGCAGAACCAGGATGAGAATTCACTGGGTGAGTGAGGTCCTTTTAAAGACTGTGATCCTTTTTAAGGCGTGGGTCAACAGTGGCCTGCCGTGGGGTCAGGGACACTGACTGTAGCAGCCCTGGGAGGCGTGGCATGCTGGCATAAGTCCTTTTGGAGGAGTTTGCCATTACCCCACTCCAGTAGTCTTGCCTGGGAAATCCCATGAACAGAGGTGTGTGGTGGCCATTGTCCATGGGGTCACAGAAGAGTACACAACTTAGCAACTAAACAACTTATGTGATGTATTGTTCTGGATGTCTCCAGAAGGTTCTACTGTTTCTTCTATTCAAGACCTAGAACCACATGGCTCTAATGCTTGGTGGATTTTATGTCTTTGCCACTTTTTCTTTTTCACAGCTGGTCTAGAAGAGACAGAGTTTACTTACCTTACTCTTGGTCCACATTTTCCCCATGCACAGCCGGGCTTATGTTGGTTAGGGTGTGGGCATGGTTTCTTTAAACTTGGGAATGGGGGAATATAATAAAAAAAAAACACTCACACCTCAACTCCAAATATTCAGCCTCATTAGCTGCAGTGTGCTGGGTAAAGATATGTATGGGAGTTGTCCTTGGGTAATTGTTTTCAAACACTGACAGATGCCAGTTCTACTGTGGAGGGTGGGGAGGAAGCTGTCTTTGGCTGCCACAGGCTGTCATGTAAATAAATGTACTGTTAGTACTGTGTCTTGTCAAAGCTATGGTTTTTCCTGTAGTCATGTATGGATGTGAGAATTGGACCATAAAGGAAGCTGAGCGCTGAAGAATTGATGCTTTAGAACTGTGGTTTTGGAGAAGACCTTGAGAGTCCCTGGGACTGCAAGGAGATCCAACCAGTCCATTCAACAGGAAATCAGTCCTGAATATTCATTGGAAGGACTGATGCTGAAACTTAAACTCCAATACTTCGGCCACCTGATGCGAAGAACTGACTCATTTGAAAAGAACTGACTCATTTCCCTGATGCAGGAAAGATTGAAGGCGGGAGGAGAAGGAGACAACAGAGGATGAGATGGTTGAATGGCATCACCAACTCAATAGACATGAGTTTGAGGAAATTCCAGGAGTTGGTGATGGACAGGGAGGCCTGGCGTGCTGCAGTCCATAGGGTCAAAAAGAGTCGGACACGACTGAGCAACTAAACTGAACTGAACTAAGTACTGTGTCTTGATCACAGAGCTGGTGGAAAACCGAAGAGGCCAGCTCTGCCCACATAGGTAGGCCAGTCTTCCCAGGAGTCACCATTACAATACAGCTGACCAGAGATGAGGAAACCCAAGAGCTTGAAGGAGGCAGTTTAACCCAAACTTGGAGAGTCAAGGAATGATTTTCAGAAAGGGCCAAGTCTAAGCTGAAGCCTAGAGGGGGAACAGAAGGACAGTGGCTGTGCCTGGCGGAGGCACAGCCTGTGCGAAGGCCCAGTGGCATAAAACAGTTTAATTCACATGGGCTGGCACTAAATTCACATCTAGTGAATGGGAAGGGGTGGGGAAAACCATTTACTTGATTTCTTTCATTCAACCGGCATTCGCTGAGTTCTCTCTACAGGCCATGTGTTCAGGGTTTTGGGGTGAAGTGTTCCATAAGTGAGACTCACTCCCTGCTCTCCTGGAGCTTACACTTTATTGGGTGGGGGTGGGGGAGGGGGTCAGTAAGTTAGGAAACAGACAAATGAAATAAACCAATAATCACATCAGGCAGAGAACTAAAATTTTTACCACTTCGCTACTGTCTGGTCTTCCCTGTTGGCTCAGATGGTAAAGAATCCGTCTGCAATGCAGGAGACCTGGTTTCGATCCCTGGGTTGGGAAGATCCCCTGGAGAAGGAAATGGCTACCCACTCCAGTATTTTTGCCTGGAGAATCCCATGGACAGAGGAGCCTGGTGGGCTACTGTCCATAGGATCCTAGAGAGTAAGACGAGACTGAGCTTCTAACACTTTCACTTTCACTTTACTGTCTGCAAGATCAAGTCTAGGCTAGGCCCCTTTGCTGTCAAAGCTCTGAAGCCTCCACAGTCCCAGTGCTTTGACCTTAAAAGCTTTGAGGAGTGCTGATCAGTGCTTTGTAGGATGTCCCTCACTTTGGATTTGTCTGATATCTTTTCATGATTAGACTGGGGTTTGAGGTTTGCAGAAAGATTCCTGCAGAGGTGAAGTGTTCTCATGACATCATGTCAGGATTTCCACGGTATCAGCATGACTTTTGGGAAATGTTAACCATGATCATTTGGTCAAAGTGATGCATACAAGATTTCTCCACTATAAAGTTACTCAGGCCCCTTTTAGGAAAAGGCTTTTAAAGCATTGTAGTGAAAGATCAAATTATAAAGGAATTCTAGAAAGTGATTGATAGATTTGGCTCCTAAAATTTAAAAACTTTGATACAGCAAATGTTAAGCTGCAGCAATATTTGCAACACAACCAGACAAGAGGCTGTTTTCTGGACACAGACAGGATCTTTTCTACTCAGAGAGACAAGACTAAGGGCTTCCCCGGTGGCTCAGTGGTAAAGCATCCACCTGAAATGCAGGAGATGCAGGTTCGATCCCGGGATCAGAAAAATCCCCAGGAGAAGCAAATGGCAACCCACTTTAGTATTCTTGCCTGGAAAATTCCATGGACATAGGAGCCTGATGGGCCACCAGCCAATAGGTCTCAAAGAGTTGGACATGACTGAGTGGCTGAGCACGTCCCACATAAGGAAAGGCTAAAGGCCCTAGTCAAGAAATGGAATAAAGAATTGCCATTGGCCCCATTGGCCCATCAGCACATAGGAGAAAAAAGAAGAGGAAAAAGAAAAAAACCACATTCAACCTCATCATATTAAGAAAAGGCTGGGACTTCCCTGGTGGCCCAGTGACTAAGAATCTACCTTCCAATGCAGGGGATGCAGGTTCAATTCCTGGTTGGGAAACTAAAATCTCATATGCCACAGGGCAACTGAGTCTGTGCGCCACAACCAGAGAAGCCCACTCACTGCAGCAAAGACGCAGCACAGCCAAAATTTTTTTGAAAAAGAGAAAATTGCTAACTAAAACAATGCCATCTTTCACATGTAAAATTTTTACATGTTTTTAAAATTAAACAATTTTAAACTAAAAAGGGAATGCTAATATGGGGCGGTGCTTTCAGGAGCTGATGAGGGACTATAAATTGGAGGACATTCTGAAAATGCATATCAAAGCTTGAAGATACATAGCAGTTTCAATACCACGAATTTATCTAGAGGAAATATGATTGTATAAGAAGTTAGTTTCAACAGTTATTTTTTTTTAATAATAACAATAAAATTAGAAACCAACTGTATGTCTGGAAGTAGAGAATTGGTTAAATAAACTAGGGGTCTGTCATGTACTGGAATAGTCCTCAACCACTAAAAATTACAGTTTAGATCAATACTGAGGATGTGCAAAAATTATTCATTATATATCAAAAAAAATTTTCAAGGTCACAAAAGCATATTGCATTAAGATCTCATTTTTGTAAAAGAACTAAGTCTGTTTGCAAATAACTCAAAGTCCAGCACCATCATAGATAGTATCAGTAGTTAACAGAATAACATCCATTACTCAATGGATGATTTTAATTTTCTTTGTGCTAATCTAGATTTATTCATTTTTGTTTAATAAACAAGCAGTGTTTTATGACAAGAGAAAATATTTTACTTTTACAAGTCTTATAGGGTTTTTGCAGACCCCTGAGGGTCACTCCTAGGTAAAGTACTTTGTGAGCCATAGAAAGTGAAAGTGAAAGTCGCTCAGTCATCTCTGACTGTGACCCAATGGACAATATTGTCCGTGGAATTCTCCAGGCCAGAATACTGGAGTGGGTAGCCTTTCCCTTCTCCAGGGGATCTTCCCAACCCAGGGATTGAATCTAGGTCTCCCACATTGTAGGCAGGTTCTTTACCAGCTGAGCCACAAGGGGGTTTGCAAATATTAGCCATTATTCCAGATGACTCTTTTCCCACTTTTAACTTTGAACATCTGGGTTTCCTTTCCTAGGCTTCAGTTCAGTTCAGCCACTCAGCTGTGTCCAACTCTTTGCCACCCCATGGACTGCATCATGCCAGGCTTCCCTGTCTGTCACTAACTCCCAGAGCTTGCTCAAACTCATGTCCATCAAGTTGGTAATGCCATCCAACCGTCTCCTCCTGCCTTCAGTCTTTCCCAGCATCAGGGTCTTTTCCAGTGAGTCAGTTCTCAACATCAGGTGGCCAAAGTATTGAAGTTTCAGCTTCAGCATTAATCTTTCCAGTGAATATTCAGGACTGATTTCCTTTAGGATTTACTGGTTTGATTTCCTTGCGGTCCAAGAGACTCTCAAGAGTCTTCTCAAACACCGCAGTTCAAAAATATCAATTCTTCGGCACTCAGCTTTCTTTATAGTCCAACTCTCACATCCATACATGACTAAAGTCTCTCACTGTTTCCATTCTTTCCCCATCTACTTGCCATGAAGTGATAGGACCAGATGCCATGATCTTTGTTTTTTGAATGCTAAGTTTTAAGCCAGCTTTTTCACTCTCCTCTTTCACCTTCAGCAATAGCCTTTTAGTTCTTCTTCGCTTTCTGCCATAAGTGTGGTGTCATCTGCATATCTGAGGTTATTAGTATTTCTCCTGGCAATCTTGATTCCAGCTTGTGCTTCATCCATCCTGGCATTTTGCGTGATGTACTCTGCATAGAAGTTAAATAAGCAGGGTGACAATATACAACCTTGACTTACTCCTTTCCTGATTTGGAACCAGTCTCTTGTTCCATGTCCAGTTCTAATTATTGCTTCTTGACCTGCATACAGATTTCTCAAGAGGCAGGTAAGATGGTCTGGTATTCCCATCTCTTGAAGAATTTTCCACAGTTTGTTGTGATCCACACAGTCAAAGGCTTTGGTGTAGTCAATAAAACAGAAATAGATGTTTTTCTGGAACTCTCTTGCTTTTTCCATGGTCCAGCGGATGTTGGCAATTTGATATCTGGTTCCTCTACCTTTTCTAAATCCAGCTTGAACATCTGCAAGTTCGTGGTTCATGTACTGTTGAAGCCTGGGTTGGAGAATTTTGAGCATTACTTGCTAGCATGTAAGATGAGTGCAATTGTGCAGGAAGCTTAGGAAGCTAAGATAGGAGTTAGGCGGGAACCACAGCAGCTCACTCATCTGTGAGTATGAAAGCTGTCTGTTCTAGGCTGAATGTCTGTGTTCCCCCAAAATTCACATGTTGAAGCCTTAACCCCCAATGTGATGGTATTAGAAAACAGGGCTTATGGGAGATGATTAGGTTTTGATTAGGCCATGAGTGAGACTGTCCTCCTGGGATTAGTGCCCTTACATGAACAGAAAGAGAGATCTCCTGGAAAGGCCATATGAGGACACAGTGAGAAGGCTGCCATCCACAAACCAGGAAGTGGGTCCTCAGCAGACATCAAATCTGCTGACACCTAATGAAATATTAATAGCACCCTCCTCTGCAATGTGGAACATTAATGACCTGGGTTGAATACCCAGTAGAAACAATTTGCCATCTCTCCTTGACTGATACTTTGCATTTTCCCCCAACTGATGTGGATTCAACGCTGCCAGGAAGTAAGTTGACTTTTCCCTGCTGACCACCTCCCCCTTTCCTGTGTCACAGAAGAGGAAGTAACGATGGCTTATATATATAGTTCCTAACTTAAATAACTTTTTACTAACTTTTTAATTAGCAGTTAATTAGAAAATATTTTTATACATGATTTTAAAAATCGAACAGTGTAGAACCATAGCCAATGAAAAATGTAAATATCCCTCTCATCCCAGACCCCTGATCCCTTTTCCCAAAAAGAACCATGGTTCATAATTTCTTATATATGGTTCTAGAAATTTTCTGTGCATATAGTGATGCTTGTAAAGGCAGTTTTTGGATATTCTCCTTGAAATCAAACAATAAAACATTATAGTTGTCTGGATCATTTTGAAATTGTTGGGTAATGTTAGACTTGTAATAACTCATATCATGATCCTCAGAAGAGGGTTAAGGACCCACTAACCACTTGAAATTTCCTGTCAGACTTTCCATCTCTGCACTTTTGTGGAAGGTCAGTAGCTTCCATAAAATTTTTAAAGGGGTCTATATACCAAAATAGGGGGTGGGGAGAAGCATGGCCAGTGGTATAAGAGAAACAACCTTTTACAGATAAACAGAAGATAATGGAGGATACAAGTTCTGAATTTCTGGATCATTGGTGATTAACTTTGTGATTGGAAGCTGATGGAGCCATAGGTTGAACAGGGAAGTGTGCCTGGCTGAGCCACCGGGAATGAAATTCGAGGAGTTCTTCAGCCCTGGGTGTTACTGCTAACTCATCGCATGTGGGGAAGTTAATGTCTGAGGCTTTAGAACACGTCTATGCTCTTGTTCAGTTACTCAGAACTGGAATGAAGTTGTCCAGTTACTGGGAAATTCTCATGGACAGGACCAAGACAAAGTGCTTCCTAACAGAGAGTTTCAGGCTGAAAAATAATTCAAAATGAGTGTAGGGAAATTCCTGGGAAGCAGAGTCATATCCAGTGGGTCATGAAAGTCCCAAATGTTTGGGGAAATATCCTGCATGGGGTCAATATCCTTGTTGGAGTTGCGGGGTGGGGGATGGTAGAGAGGGTAACCAAGTTTTACATCACCCTCATTTTGGGTTGGCAGGCTGACTGGCCAGAAGGTCTGACCTTACAAGGTATTTCTAATATTAGTTTAAATGTTTGTATGGCACCCCACTCCAGTACTCCTGCCTGGAAAATCCCATGGATGGAGGAGCCTGGAAGGCTGCAGTCCATGGGGTCACTGAGGGTCGGACATGACTGAGTGAATTCACTTTCACTTTTCACTTCATGCATTGGAGAAGGAAATGGCAACCCACTCCAGTGTTCTTGCCTGGAGAATCCCAGGGATGGGGGAGCCTGGTGGGCTGCCGTCCATGGGGTCACACAGAGTCGGACATGACTGAAGTGACTTAGCAGTAGCAGTAGCAATTGCTCCAGCCACTTTTGTAAGCATTTTTCATATATTAATCCCTAACTCCTTGATCCTCGTAATAGTTCTACAATGTGGGGAAACTGAGGTCGGAGTATGCCAGCTACTGTGCAAACAACCCCACATTTCACCAGCTTAAGAGACTTAGTAGGTCAGGACCTAATGTTTTGGGTGGGTGACTTAAGATCCACCAAGTCATTCAGGGCTGCCTGGGACTCCCCATCTTGCTGGGTTGCCGCCTTGACAGTCTCAGCTGAAATGTCCCTGTTTCTGAGAGATCTTCCTACATCACCTTGCCTGAAGCACCGTGTTCCCCCTTTACTGAGTGACTGAACTGAACTCAACTGAACAATGAAAAACAGAGTGAAAATGACTTCCTCAAGACATGTGTGAGTGGCCAGTTGCAGTTGGCTGAGACCAGTGCCTCCCATCTATGGCTCAGAAGAGAGCTGCTTCCTGCTGGCTGTAGGGGAGGTGAATCAGCTGGATGTGGGAAAGAGGCGTGGCCCTCCTGGTTAGCTGGAGGGAGGGGAGGAAGCCAAGGCCCAGAGTCTCAGTGTGCAGAGGCTGGGAGACAGACCCACGTGACGTGAAGGCTGACATCAGGACTGTTTCCCTTGGATGTGTCCCTGACGTTGCACTGATCTTGATCCTGCTAGAGAGCAGGTTTTTAATCCATGCCGGTACTACTGGTGCCTGGTACAGAGCCCTGCACCCAAGGCTCGTTCATTCCAGGAACACCAGGAGTAAGGTTAAGTAAGCATGGGGCAGTCTGTACCCTCCCAGGAGTTTGGACTTTGTCCTGTAGGCTATGAGGGACTCCTTTGATGTTTTGACCGACACAATGGCTGGAGGGCTGTGTGGCTGCACTTATAGGCTGAGAAAGCCTTAGAGAAGCAGGTTTTTAGTAAGTCTCAAAATCAACCAGTCCTGAGAAATACAAGGGGGAAGTGGGTGAGGCAGGAAGAATCACTGCAAAGAGAGGCTTTGAGAAAAAAAAAATGGGGGGAACCAAGAGAATGTGAAAGTGGGCCTTGAGAGTGTCAGGCCAGAGATAAGGCGGCAGGGAGTGGTGGGGATTGTGGCAAAGCACAAGGCAGGCCCCTTGCCTAGGAGACAGCTGCAACTCAGCACCAGCTGCCTGTTACACGTGAGAATCAGGCCCAGGGTTGCCAGGTTTCCAGTTTTATGCATGAGCTCACCATGTTCTCAATATTGGCAGCTACTCTATAATATATAAAATAAATAAAACTTCACTGGCCAAATAAGACATATCGGTGGGCCAGATATAGCTCCTCCCCACCCCCAGGTGGCCAATTTGAGACCTGGGTGTGTGTGGGGGGTTGGGAATGGGGTGAGGAGGGGAGAGAAGGCTCAAAAGACACTGAAATTTCCAGCCCAAGTCACTGGGAGAATGGTGGCCTTTCACACTGTAATTAGGAAGTCTGGAGGTGAAGTCTTTGGGGAAGGACTGAAACAGGAGGGAAGTAGGCAGGTTACAACCTTTGAAAGAATGATATAGGCTGAGGATGCAGCATAAACTGATTAGAATTGAATGGGTCCATGATGGCAAACAAGTCAACTCCTCAGGATACGCTCACTGTAACACATCAGCAAGCTAAATGACATACCCAGAGGCGCCATGACAGTTCTAAGACCAACCATCAAAGACCAAAAAGTGAACAGTGCCCAATTCCTGGAAATCTCTGCCCCTTCCCAGTTGGAATAATCCTCCCATTCATTAGCTTGTGAAATTACCCAGCCCATAGAATCTAACTTCACCACATTTTGCGGCTGCATTCACTCTCTGGGACAGCCCTCACTCTTGTCTGTGAAGTGTGTTTCTCTCCATGAAAAGACAAAAAGATATGACACTGGAAGATGAGCCCCCAGGTTGGTGGGTGTCCAATGTGCTACTGGGGAAGAGCAGAGAAATTCCAGAAGGAATGAAGAGGCTGAGCCAAAGCAGAAATGATGCCCAGTTGAGAATGTGTCTGGTGGTAAAAGTAAAGTCCAGTACTGTAAAGAACAGTATTGCATAGGAATCTGGATTGTTAGGTCCATGAATCAAGGTAAATTGGATGTGGTCAAACAGGAGATGGCTAAGTGAACACTGACATTTTAAGAATCAGTGAACTGAAATGGACAGGAATGGGCAAATTTAATCCAGATGACCATTATATCTACTATTGTGAGCAAGAATCTCTTAGAAGGAATGGAGTAGCCTTCATAGTCAACAAAGGAGTCGAAAATGCAATACTTGGGTGCAGTCTCAAAACGACAGAATAATCTCGTTTGTTTCCAAGGCAAACCATTCAACATCATAGTAATCCAAGTCTGTGCCACAAGAAGCTGAAATTGAACAGTTCTATGAAGACCTACAAGACCTTCTAGAACTAACACCAGATAAAGATGTCCTTTTCATCACAGGGGACTAGAATGCAAAAGTAGGAAGTCAAGAGATACCTGGAGTAACAGGCAAATTTGACCTTAGAGAACAAAATGAAGCAAAGCGAAGGCTAACAGAGTTCTGCCAGAGAATGCACTGGTCATAGCAAACACCCTCTTCCAACAACACGAGAGACAACTCTGTATGCAGACATCACCAGATGGTCAATATCGAAATCAGATTGATTATATTCTCTGTCACCAAAGATGGAGAAGCTCTATGTAGTCAGGAAAAGCGAGACCAGGAGCTGACTGTGGCTCAGATTATGAAAACCTTATTGCAAAATTCAGACTTAGAGTGTAGAAAATGAGCTTCCCTGGTAGCTCAGCTGGTTAAGAATCCACCTGCAATGCAGGCCCGGTTTAGTTCCTGAGTCAGGAAGACCCCCTGGAGAAGGGATAGGCTACCCACTCCAATATTCTTGGGCTTCCCTGGTGGCTCAGATGGTAAAGAGTTCACCTACAATGTGGGAAACCTGGGTTCAGTCCCGGGGTCAGGAAAATCCCTGGAGCGGGGAACGGCAACCCACTCCAGTATTCTTGCCTAGAGAATCCCCATGGACAGAGGAGCCTGGCAGGCTATATAGTCCATGGGGTCGCAAAGAGTCGGACACGACTAAGTGACTAAGCACAGCACAGGGAAAACCACTTGGCTGTTCAGCTATGACCTAAATCAAATCCTTTATGATTATACAGTGAAAGCAGCAAATAGATTCAAGGGATTAGATCTGATAGAGTGCTTGAAGAACTATGAGAGGTTTGTAACATTATACAGGAGATGGTGACCGAAACAATTCCAAGAAAAAGAAATGCAAGGCAAAACTGTTGTCTGAGGAGGCCTCACAAATAGCTGAGAAAAGAAGAGAAGCGAAAAGCAAAGGAAAAAGGGAAAGATATACCCAACTGAATGCAGAGTTCCAGAGAACAGCTAGGAGAAATAAGAAAGCCTTCTTAAGTGAACAATGCAGAGAAATAGAGGAAAACAACAGAATGAGAACTAGAGACTAGAGATCTCTTCAAGAAAATTAGAGCTACCAAGGGAACATTTCATGCAGAGATGGCACAATAATGGACAGAAACAATAAGGACCTAACAGAAGCAGAAGAGATTAAGAAGACGTGGCAAGAATACACAGAAGAACTGTACAAAAAGGTCTTAATGACCCAGATAACCATGATACTGTGGTCACTCACCTAGACCAAGACATTCTGGAATGTGAAGTCAAGTGGGCCTTAGGGCGCATTACTGTGAACAAAGCTGGTGGAGGTGATGGAATTTCAGCTGAGCTATTTCAAATCCTAAAAGATGGTGCTGTTAAAGTGCTGCACTTAGTATGCCAGCAAATTTGGGAAACTCAGCAGTGGCCACTGCTGAAGGACTAGAAAAGGCCAGTCTTATTCAAATCCCAAAGAAGGGCAATGCCAAAGAATGTTCAAACTACCGTGCAATTGCACTCATTTCACATGCTAGCAAAGTAATGCTCAAAATCCTCCAAGCTAGGCTTCAACAGTATGTGAATCAAGAACTTCCAGATGTTCAAGCTGGAAAAGGCATAAGAACCAGAGATCAAACTGCCAACATCTGTTAGATCATAGGAAAAGCAAAAGAATTCCAGAAAAACTTCTGCTTCTTTGACTACACTAAAGCCTTTGTGTGGGTCACAACAAACTGTGGAAAAAGAGATGGGAATACCAGACCACCTGACCTGCCTCCTGAGACATTGTATGCAGGTCAAGAAGCAACTGTTAGAACTGGACATGGGAAAATAGACTGGTTCAAAAATTGAGAAAGGAATAAATCAAGGTTATGTATTGTCACCCTGCTTATTTAACTTACATGCAGAATACATCATAAGAAATGCTGGGTGAATCACAACCTGGAATCAAGATTGCCAGGGGAAATATCAATAACATCAGATATGCAGATGATACCACTTTAATGGCAAAAGCGAAGAGGAACTAAAGAGCCTGTTGCTGAAGATGAAAGAGGAGAGTGAAAAGCTGGTTTAAAACTCAACATTCAGAAAGCTAAGATCATGGCATCTGGTCCCATCACTTCATGGCAAATAGATGGGAAAACAATGGAAACAATGACAGACTTTATTTTCCTGAGCTCCAAATATACTGTGGATGGCAACTGCTGCCATGAAATTAGAAGACATTTGCTCCTTGGAAGAAAAGCTATGATAAACCTAGACAGCATATTAAAAAGCAGAGACATCATTTTGCCTACAAAGGTCCATCTAGTCAAAGCTATGGTTTTTCCAGTAGTCATGTACGGATATGAAACTTGGACCATAAAGAAGGCTGAGTGCCTCAGAATTGATACTTTGGAACTGTGCTGCTGGAGAAGACTCTTGAGAGTCATTTGTACTGCAGGGAGATCAAATTGGTCAATCCTAACGGAAATCAACCCTAGATATTCATTGGAAGGACTGATGCTGAAGCTCCAATACTTTGGCTACCTGTTGCAAAGGACCAACTTATTGGAAAAGATCCTGATACTGGAAAAGATTGAAGTCAGGAGGTGAAGGGAATGACAGAGGATGAGATGATTTGATGACATTGTAGACTCAATGGACATGAGTTTGAACAAACTCTGGGAGATGGTGAAGGACCGGAAATCCTGGCATGTTACAGTCATGGTGTCACCGAGAGTGGAACATGACTTAGTGACTGCACAACAACAATAACACATCAGCAAGCTAAATCATACACCCGGAGGCACCATTTCAGTTCTAAGACCGTCAAAGACCAAAAAGTGGGTGGTGGCCCAATCCTTCCCCCAAACAGCTGGAATAATCCTTCTACTCATTAGCCTATGAAATTACCCAGCACATAAAAAGCTGACCACAACACATTTCGCGGCTGCACTCACCCTCTGGGATGGCCTACACTCTTGTCTGTGAACTGTGTTTCTCTCTGAATAAATCCACTTCTTGCCTATCATTTTGTCTCTCACTGAATACTTTCTGCAATGAGACATCAAGAATTGAGCTTCATTAGATCCTGAAACCAGGTCTGTGATCTTAGCTGAAAGATCATGGGTTTTGGCTGGATTCGAGTCCAGGCCACATGGGTTCAAATACCCATCTGAGGCCAGCGTTTTCAAGATGATGGTGAAGTGCTGTGGAAGTCAAATGACACAAGAGGACTCAGGCTGGGAAAAGGAGTTTTTCTTTGGAAATAGCTGGATTGCCCAGGTCGTTGGTTAGAGACTGGAGGGAGGGCCTGTGAGTGTGGTTATTTGGTGATGGATATGACAGTGGTCTCTCTGGGAACTTCTATAAGGGGATCATTCTGTTTTGGACTTGGAAGAAGGTTTGTTTATGATTTGCACCCTTCTAGGAGTCAAAGGAGGCTTCCTGGGTGGCTCAGTGGTAAAGAATCCGCTTCCCAATACAGAAAATGTGAGTTTGATCCCTGGGTGGGGAAGATCCCCTGGAGAAGGAAACTCACTCCAGTATTCTTGCCCGGGAAATCCCACAGAGTAGAGGAGCCTGGCAGGCTGTAGTCCATGGGGCTGCAAAAAGAGTCGAACACAACTTAGCTAAGACTAAACAACAACGAGGTGAACCTAAGAATGCTATGTTACAGCCTTTGAGACACAGGTTCAAATCCTGGCTCAGCCCCTGGCTGTCCAGTACCTTGGGTGGAGTCTCCAGGGGCCCCCCCTTTCGGGGATCTCTGTCCCATATGGATGATAATATTGGCCTTGACGGGTTGGGAGGAGGTGTCCCCAGCTCCCTCCCCAGGTCCCCCTGCCCCATATAGAGTACTAAAATAGTTGCTTTCTGGCAACCCTCATTCCCCAGGACCCCACCGTCCTCTCCTGGAACAAAGGGCTCGCATGGGGTGCACACAGGGTCCTTCCTGGTTCCCTTCATCCCGTCTGGGCCTCGTGGATCCCCCTCCCCCAGTGGGGCTGCCCCCTCAGCCACCTAGAGCCATGGCACACCCTCAACATCCAGAAGACACTCCCTTCACTGCTGGGGACTCAGCCCCGCAGAGGGGTCCTGAGGAACAGTGAGCGGCCTCCTCCTGGTTCAGGGCAGCCGGAGAATATCCTGAG
The DNA here is from genome assembly GCA_917880005.1 of Nanger dama. Classification (NCBI taxonomy): domain Eukaryota; kingdom Metazoa; phylum Chordata; class Mammalia; order Artiodactyla; family Bovidae; genus Nanger; species Nanger dama. Next base: position 19,772,087 of record CAKJTW010000013.1, on the reverse strand, counting down.
GCTGTGGACACCAGTTCCAGATAGTTTTGTGTGACAAGGGCCCTGTCTTCATGGAGCTTCTAGCCTCTGGCAGGATGGAAGGTGCCACAGGCTACTCAGGACTATCTTGTGGTAACATTTATTGAGTACTTACTGAGTTGGCCAAAAGGTTCATTTGGGTTTTTTCTGGAAGATGGTTCTAGCAGCATTTAGTTGTCTTTGACTTCATTCGAAACGATTGTTAGATTGCATTGTGACCACCCTCATATCAGTGTGCATTAACAAAAAACTTATCAAAATAGTGAACATTTGCTTAGTTGTTTTAATATTGAAAATGGGCGGGGGAGCAACATTTTTGGCATACTTTGCCTTAGTATTTCAGAAAAGGTCAAAACAAAACTGAAAAGCAAAGAAAGTTTTTGTGCAATATATGGAAAAGTTGCTGTGATGGATTGGACATGTCAAAAGTGGTTTGTGAAGTTTCATGTTGGCGATTTCTCACTAGATGATGCTCTGTGGTTGGATAGACCAGATGAAGTTGATAGCGATCAAATCGAGACATTAGTTGAGAACAATCAATGTTACACCACATAGGAAATAGCCGACATACTCAAAATGTCCAAAGCAAGCCTTGAAAATCATTTGCACTGAGCTTAGTTATATTAATCAATTTGATGTTTGGGTTCCACGTAAGTTAAATGAAAAAACCCTTTTTGATCATATTTTTACATGCAGTTCTCTATTTATTAATAATGTACCAAAAACGTTCCATTTTTAAGATGAGTTTTGACAGGCAATGAAAGTGGATACTGTACAATAATGTGGAAAGGAAGAGATCAAGGGGCAAGTGATATGAACCCCCATCCACACCAAAGGTTGGTCTTCTTCCAGAGGAGGTGATCTTGTATATATATGGGTGGGACTGGGAGTCCTCTATTATGAGCTCCTTCCAGGAAACCAAATGATTAATTCAAACAAGTACTGCTTCCAATTAGACCAGCTGAAAGCAGAACTCAATGAAAAGCATCTGGAATTAGTCAACAGAAAGCATGTCATCCTTCACCAGGATAATGCAAAACCACATGTTTCTTTGATGACCAGGCGAACACTTGAGCTTGACTGGGAAGTTCTGATTCATCACACTGAAATTCACCAGACATTGCACTTTCGGATTTCCATTTATTGTGGTCTTTACAAAATTCTCTTACTGGAAAAAAATTTTAATTCCTTGGAAGACTGTAAAAAGCACCTGGAACGGTTCTTTGTTCAAAAAGAAAGCTTTGGAAAGATGGAATTGTGAAGTTTCCTGAAAAATGGCAGAAGGTAGTGGATACTTTTGAACTGTGGTGTTGGACAAGACTCTTGAAGGAGATCAAACCAGTCAGTCCTAAAGGAAATCAGTCCTGAATATTCATTGAAAGGACTGATGCTGAAGCTGAAGCTCCAGTACTTTGGCCACCAGATATGAAGAACTGACTCATTGGAAAAGACCCTGGTGCCGGGAAAGATTGAAGGCAGGAGGAGAAGGGGACAACAGAGGATGAGATGGTTGGATGGCATTACCCCCTTGATGGACATGAGCTTGAGCAAGCTTCAGGATTTGGTGATGGACAGGGAAGCCTGGTGTGCTGCAGTCCATGGGGTCACAAAGAATTGGACACAACTGAGCAACTGAACTGAACTGAGTGGATACTTAAGTCCCATGACAATACACTAAGGGTTGTTCTATTATGATGCCCACTTCACAGATGAGTAAACTGAGACTCAGTTAAGTAGCTTTCTCCCCTCTCTCCCTGGGTTGCAGAAGCTGGGCCCCCCGACTCTCAGGAGACCTAACTGTTTAGCTCTAGAGAGCTAAGCACATGGATTATTAGGAGCATTGTGGACAAGGTGGATTCAAGCTGAGATCCAGTGGAGGGAGAAAATACTTGGAAGGAACATCCAGGTACACAAGACAGCCTTGTCTTCTGTGCCCACATTCTGTGCACTGGGGAGTATTTCTCAGTTGTCAGCAGTCACCCACTGCATCCCTGAACCTAAGATAGAAGCAAGATAAAGTCCTAGTACTGCATCAATACCAACTGATGGTGGTAAATGCCCTACACACTTGAGCTCATGACTTCCTCTGGCAGCCCCAGTAGACAGACACACTTTTTATTATTCCTCTTTTATGACTTTGAGCTTCCCTAGTGGCTCAGACAGTAAAGAATCTGCCTGCAATGCAGGAGACCCGAGTTCAATCCCTGGGTCAGGAAGATCCCCTGGAGAAGGAAATGGCAACCCTTGCCAGTACTCTTGCCTGGGAAATCCTATGGACAGAGGAGCTTGGCCGGCTACAGTCCATGGGGTCATAAAAAAGTTGGACACGACTTAGCAACTAAACAAGAGCAACCATACGATGGACTTCTGAGCCAAAGAAAGGAACCAAATGAACTGCAGACACAGGCAACACTGTGGATGAACAAAGAAGCAGACAGAGCACACACTCTCTTGGCTCATTTATGTAAATTTCTAGTGCAGGCAGAACTAACCTGTAGTGACAGAATGCAAACCAGTGATTACCTGGGCCAGGGGTTGACCGGAGGAAAGCGCACACAGGGAACTTTCTGGGAATGGATTGTGTCTTGATCCCAGCGGTAGTTACGTGGACACATGTTGTTAAAACTTATCAAACTGTACACTAAGACCTATGCCATCTACGAGATGCAAGTTACACTTTAAGTAATCAAATAAATGAGCAGATGCCTCCACCCCAGCCCTGGCAACTCAGAGTCAGCGGTCTTGAGTGGGGTCCCGGGGTACCCGGCACAGACAGCCTCAGCCCTGGGTGGGCGCCCTGGACTCTCACTGCTGAAGTTTCTTCTGACCAGGACAGTTGAGTCTTAGAAGATGTTGAGCATTCACTGTTGGTCTGTTTCTAAGCATCAACCTAACTCGGGTCAAAGTCTGGTCCTGGGGCTGACTCCTGATAGTTGGCAAGACCAGCTCTAAGCCCTGCACAAAGCACCCTCAGTTGCCGGACTGATCCTGGCTGTGTGCCAGGCATCACAGGGTCTGCCATACGGGGGCAAGAGGGCGGGACTCTTGCACAGGGCGGCGGACATCTGCCTGGTGCTGGACGGCAGGCAGAACTAGACAGACCCTCTCTGGGTTCTGTCTCCCTGCCTGCCAGAAAAATCATGACTTTGGCTGTGTGTTGAGGAGCTGTTATGTTATACACAACAGCTGAATTTTGTAAGAGGCTGCTCTTAGGATGTTTCTTAGGTGCCTCAGCTCAGAGGCAGCCTGGCTTAGGTCCCACATCTCCATAGTTAGCTATGTCTTTGTGCAAGTGACTTAACTCTCTCTGCTCTGCATCTGTGAAATGAAGAAGATGGCAATGCTTCACGGTGCCTTGAGCAGGGGAAGCATAGTAAATGTTGACTGTTACAACTATTATTGCCAAACTGAATGCTTATAATAACCTGTGGGTATAGGTGCCATTCGTATGCCCATTTTACAGAACCAAAACTGAGGCTTAGAGAGCTCAAGTCAGTCTGCCATCAGACTTTTGGGGATCGGTGCAGAAGCATCCCCTCTCCCCTATCCTGGAAGGAGAATCCATCGCTGGTTAAACAAGACATGTGTCCTCCTTCAGGAAGGCTGTGTGTACTGGTTCTGAAAGGGGGTTCACATCGTGGCTCGAGCAGCTGTGGAATGCTGGGCAAGCTGCTTAACCGCCTCAGTTTCCTCATCTCTAGAATGGCAGTGCTAATCCTGGCCTTAAAAAGCTGCTGTGAGGATGAAATGAGTCAGAAGGTGTGTGTCCCCCAGAATGGTACCCTGCGCGTGGCCAGCCCATCAGCCCGGCCAGCTTTATTTACCGCAACTGTGAGAGCACGCACGCCTCTCCAGGGCAGCCTGTGGCAACAGGAGGAGTCAAAAGCCTTTCGAGCCACGTGCAGGGAATCTGAGGTTCTGTGGTTGAACCGTCTCATGGATTCTCTCATTTTAAATACTCAAAGCCTTGTTCCCAGCTTTGTCCCATGTGTCCTAACCCTCATGTTTACTCCACTGGAAGAGACTCAGGGCTGACAGTCACCGTCATGTCTAAATGGACGGTGACAGGCTTCTCGCCTCACTGACCCTGGTTCTCAGGTTGGGGGATGGGGAGGTAGCAGGTGCTGGACGGGACTGAGCTCAAGGTGAACAGACAACCCTTTTGTTCATTGACTTTGTGGATTTTTTTTTTTTTTTGCCTGCATCTTGGGAACCACAGTGTGAGTTTCTCAAGCTGTTCTGTTTCCTTTGAATTGAAAACAAAATAAAAGGCAGACCATCAAACCAGAATATCCTGATGCCTGCACGAGACTCCGAGGACTGGTTTACATTGAAAAATGTGTGACCTCACTAAACTGAGAGCAGAGGGGCCACACAGCGCGGTGCATCTCTTCTGAATTCTAACCCCTGTGCTCTTCTTGGCCTGAGGAGGAGCCAGTCTGCCTCTCAGAGCCTCAGTTTCCTCATCTATTCAGTGAGTACACTTATGGCACCCACATCCTGGGGTTGCTGTGAGATCAGGCTGTCAAGGTTTTAGCACAGTGCCTGGCACACAGTACAGACTCAACAAGCATGAGCCAAAGGGATTATCGATTTGCCAGCCCCACTCTGGGTTGAACTGTTCAAGTTCTGGATATCTCACCAACTGGCTGTGTGACCTTGGGCTAATTACTTCACCTCTCTGAACTTCAGGTTCTTAGCAAAAGTGAGACCCCACGATACCTATATAAAAGCTTGTCCTGAGGACTAAATTAAGGAAGATAACTCCTAAAGGCACCCTGGCACTGTCCTTAGGATATTCAAGTGATTGTGCTAACCATGCAGTGCTAGGGGTACATGGCCTTGACTTTCAGGGAGGGCAAACAAAATCATCAGCATCCCCCAGCGATGCTGGGGGTACCTGGTCCAGCCCCAAGTGAGAAGGAACTTGGTTGATGCTTCTTAGAGTGAGGGAGAGGCCAGGCACAAAGGGCCTGAGAAAAACACTAGTCTCCAGGGATGAACATCAGTTACTTACCAGGTGGTGGTGAAGGGTAAAGGAGCGCCAGACAGAGGGCACGAAAATAGCAACTGTTCATTAGCTTGGGTGGCCACTGGGTCTTCTGTGTCGGGCTTGTTTCTGCACGCATGTCTGGAAGTAAAATGTTTTATAGCAGCAGTCTTTGGGAACATATGGATAGACAGAACTTGCTTACATGGATTCTGAATACAAAGATGTCATTTACCCAAAAAGCACATGAAGGGATTAGGATTCCCCAAAAGCAGAATTCTTTACTTTATAGAAGCACTCCAGGAAATTCTTCTCCATGTCAACCGCCTCTCGTGGGTGTAAAATGTGGTTTGACTTATGAATAAGAGGGCAAGATTGTGCAGTGGTAGCAGGCATAGTCACAGGGTCAGATTTCCCAGGTGGAACCCCTACTCTGCCTGTTACCACCCAGGAGACCATGCGTCATGTGCGTCCACTTCCTCATCTGCAAGATGGGGATTATCATAAACAATACCTCTTTCACCTCATCGGTTTCAGGAGAAATAAACCAGATAGCCCATGTGAAGCAAAGTTAATGACACGTAGTAGGGGCGTGATACTTGTGGCTATTATTAATTCCAGAAATATTTACAGAGCATCTGCTATGCGCCTGGTGCTCTCTACCCTGTGTCTGCCCTCGTGGAGCTTATTCTAGGGTGTGGGATATGGTTCGGGTGGAGGGAAAAGTCAGGCAAAACATAACCTAAACAAACAAGATGAATGCAGGTTGTCATCATAGCTATTTCCCAAACCAGCAGGAAGCTAAGATGCAGGATCACGTAGGGCAAGTACCTGCACACATTCGACTTGGAACACCTCAGTGTGATAGCGATGTTTAAGTGGCAGATGAGAAGGAGCCAGGGCTGAGGGGCAGAGTGGTTGGAACATGGGGTGGGGGCGAGGGCCAGCCTGGAGCAGCTCTTCACAGACTTGAGATGCACCTTGTGCCACCTGTGGACATGCAGGTGCTGCTCCCGCGGGCCCAGGTGGACCTGAGGTTCAGCTTCGCTAACCAACTCCAGGGTCTCCAAGACTGCCGGTCCATGGACCACACCGTGGCCAGGACTGGAAGACAGAGGGAGCCAGGATCCAGGTGGCAGAGCACCCGGAAGGCCATTGGGGAGCTTGGATTTCATTCCCAAAGGCAGTAGGAAGGCAGGCAGGAGAGTGACGAGGCTGAAGGACACTTCCAGAAGCTCATTTGGCTGCTGTGTGGAGACTTGCTGGGGTCAGGGTGGCAGCAGGAGACCCGGCGGGAGGCGACACAGTCACGCAGGCTGCAGCAGAAGAGGCGGGAAGTAGGTTTATTTGAGCACTTTGGACGAGTAGACTGACAACACTCGAATGAATACAGATATTCATTCTGTATTCAGTGCTGAATATAGAGACCCTCAATAATCTTTTTTTCCTTAATAATCTTAATAAATATTTTTAATGTGTGCTTCATTTTAAAATATTTTACATCAGTAGTCTAGAGCAGTGGTTCTCAGCCAAGGGTGTTCTGCAACCCTCCCCCGTCCCCTAATCCAAGGAACACTTGGCAATGTCCCAGCTGGGATCAGGTGCTTTTGCAGGACTTCCTTGGCATTCCAGCAGTTAAGGCTCCCAAAGCAGGGGGCTGGGGTTCGATCCCTGATCAAGGAACTAGATCCCACACCACGTACCGCAACTTAAAAGCCTGCACGCTGCAACTAAAGATCCCTCGTGCCACAACTAAGACCTGGTACAGCCAAGTAAATAAATAAAGGTAAATATATTTTTAAAAAAGATGCTCCTGGTATCTAGTGGGTGGAGAGCAGAGATACTGCTAAATAGCCTACAATGCACAGGACAGCACCCCAGCAAAGAATTATTGGGCAATTGGGCAAAGAATTATTGGATCCAACATGTCGATGGTGCTGAGTGGGGAAACCCTAATAGAGAGGCATAGAAAATCGACGTTCACAGCCCCCTCCTCTCACCCCAGCCCCGCACCCCAAAGAGAACCACTGTTACCAGTTTGCTACACAACTGCCCAGGCAGTGTTCTGTGCATACACAGTACACAGATTCCCTATAAATGGTCTCACCCCAGAAGAGATGCTAGGGAAATGCTTAGAACCCAAGGGCACTGAGATGGGCACAGAGGAGGGCATCTGCTTGTTTTGCTAAGTCTATTCTGTTCACACCCACTGAAGGTCACACCAGCCAGGGGAGGGGGTGGGGAAGTGACCGAAAGCCTTAGTCAGTCAGTCAGTTCAGTCGCTCAGTCGTGTCCCACTCTTTGTGACCCCATGGACTGCAGCATGCCAGGCCTCCCTGTCCATCACCAACCCTCAGTTTACTCAAACTCTTGTCCATTAAGTCAGTGATGCCATCGAACCATCTCCTCCTCTGTCGTCCCCTTCTCCTCCCGCCTTCAATCTTTCCCAGCATCACGGTCTTTTCCAGTGAGTCAGTTCTTTACATCAGATGGCCAAAGTATTGGAGTTTCAGCTTCAGCATCAGTCCTTCCAATGAATATTCAGGACTGATTTCCTTTAGGATGGACTGGTTAGATCTCCTAGCTGTCCAAGGGACTCTCAAGAGTTTTCTCCAACACCATAGTTCAAAAGCATCAACTCTTTGGCACTCAACCTTCTTTATGGTTCAACTCTCACATCCATACATGACTACTGGAAAAACCATAGCTTTCACTAGATGGACCTTTGTTGGCAAAGTAATGTCTCTACTTTTAATATGCTGTCTAACTTGGTCATGGCTTTTCTTCCAAGGAGCAAGCGTCTTTTAATTTCATGGCTGCAGTCACCATCTGCAGTGATTTTGGAGCCCAGGAAAATAGTTTGTCACTGTTTTCATTGTTTCCCCATCTATTCCCCATGAAGTGATGGCACCAGCTGCCATGATCTTCGTTTTCTGAATGTTGAGCTTTAAGCCAACTTTTTCACTTTCCTCGTTCACTTTCATCAATAGCCTCTTTAGTTCCTCTTCACTTTCTGCCATAAGTGTGGTGTCATATGCATATCTGAGGTTATTGATATTTCTCCCAGAAATCTTGATTCCAGCTTGTGCTTCATCCAGCCCAGCATTTCTCACGATGTACTCTGCATAGAAGTTAAATAAGCAGGGTGACAATATACAGCCTTGACATACTCCTTTTCCTATTTGGAACCAGTCTGTTGTTCCATGTCCTCTAACTGTTGCTTCCTGACATGCATGCAGATTTCTCAAGAGGCAGGTCAGGTGCTCTCTAGCATTCCCATCTCTTTCAGAATTTTCCACAGTTTATTGTGATCCACACAGTCAAAGGCTTTGGCATAGTCAATAAAGGAGAAACAGATGTTTTTTGGAACTCTCTTGCTTTTTCTATGCTCCACCGGATGTTGACAATTTGATCTCTGGTTCCTCTTTTCTAAAACCAGCTTGAACATCTGGAAGTTCACGGTTTACATATTGCTGAAGCCTGGCTTGGAGAATTTTGAGCATTACTTTGCTAGTGTGTGAGATGAGTGCAATTGTACAGTAGTTTGAGCATTCTTTGGCATTGCCTTTCTTTGGGATTGGGATGAAAACTGATCTTTTCCAGTCCTGTGGCCACTACTGAGTTTTTCAAATTTGCTGGCATATTGAGTGCAGCACTTTCACGGCATCATCTTTCAGGATTTGAAATAGCTCAACTGGAATTCCTAAAGCCTTATACCTCTATAAACTATGATATTCTTTCTTTTCTCCAAAGAGCACTCTGAAAACTGCATGTTGTAATGCAAGCAATCTCTCTAACTGGGACTAACTCATAGAGTCCAGGATTTCAGCACAGGATGACATGCTGAGATAATAGTCCCACCAAACCTCTTATTTCACAGATGGGAAAACTGAGGCCCAGGACTTTTTGAAAATAGAAAAATCCTTGTATAAGTCTCTGCTTCGTTTACTGGGACTTTAATTTCAGACTTCCACTGTAATGCGCAGTGACAGCTTATGTTCCTGATTTTTTTTTCTTGGAAATGTCCGTTTGTGAGGTTGGTTACAGTGGCTGACAAAGGGGATGTATTTTAGCAAAATTGGAACGCTAAGGACAATGTCCCCTTCATGGATCACAGTCTTGTCATGGCAAAGGGGCTTGCATAACTCAGTGAAGCTATGAGCCATGCTGTGCAGGGCCACCCAAGATGGATGGGTCATAGTGAAAAGTTCTGACAAAGAGATCAAACTAGCCAGCCCTAAAGAAAATCAACCCTGAATATTTATTGGAAGAACTGATGCTGAACCTGAAGCTTCAGTGGCTTTGGCCTCCTGATGCAAAGAGCCAACTCGTTGGAAAAGACCCTAATGCTGGGAAAGACTGAAGACAAAGAGAAGGGGGCAGCAGGGGATGAGATGGTGGATGGCATCACCAACACAATGGGCATGAATTTGAGCAAGCTCTGGGAGACAGTGAAGGACAGAGGAGCCTGGCATGCCACAGTCCATGGGGTCACAAAGAGTTGGACACAAACTTAGTGACTGAGCAACAACAGTGTATTAAATTTCCCTGAAATCAGAATTATTTTTGAGTGTGTCCTATACTCCAAAATTATCTCCTACCTTTTTTTTTTTTTTTTTTTGACTGTGCCATGTGGCATGCAAAGTATTAGCTCCCCAACCAGGGTTCATACCCATGCCTCCAGTATCAGGAGCATGCATTCTTTACTGCTGGATCACCAGAAAAGTCCCTCTCTGCTTTTAAAGGATGGCCATAGCAAAGGGGAGGAGTTTTTCTGTTCAGATTTGTTTGGCTTCAGTGCCCTTAAAAGGTGGAAAAGAAAGGTTGCAACCCAATGGCAGTCTTCTTGAAAGAGCAGGAGGGATTTTACTGGTCTGTGAACTCCCAAGGTCTAAGAAGTACTGGTTTAATCCCTTCGCTGGCTGAATTGAGGGCAGGGCTTGCTGTCATTTTGCGACACCCATTGAGGAGCCTCACAACTTTGGGGAGGTTGAGTTTTAATGCAGTCTCAGGTATGGCGTGTTCCCCCCAGGCGTCCCCGCCCGTGCAGGACTCCAAGTGAGGACCCCATGGACCTCAGTGGTCATCTGGCAGCAGTGGGGGCACCCACACCTGGAATCCACTGTGGTCTCCATCGGCCTCTCCCCGCCCCCCTCCCCAAAGGACGTGAGCCCCTGCCTGGCCAACTCCTTGGAAGAAAGGTGATGAAAAACCCAGACAGTGTATTAAAAAACAGAGACATCACTTTGCTGACAAAGGCCCATATAATCAAAGCTGTGGTCTTTCCAGTAGTCATATGTGGCTGTGAAAGTCGCTCAGTCGTGTCCAACTCTTTGCAACCCCACTAACTATACAGTCCGTGAAATTCTCCAGGCCCGAATACTGGAGAGGGTAGCCTTTCCCTTCTCCAGGGGATCTTTCCCAATCCAGGGATGGAACCCAGGTCTCCCGCATTGCAGGCGGATTCTTTACCAACTGAGTTGTGAGGAAAGCCTGGATGTGAGAGTTGGACCATAAAGAAGGCTAAGCACTGGAGAATTGATGCTTTCGAAGTGTGGTGCTGGAGAAGACTCTTGAGAGTCCTTTGGACAGTAAGGAGGTCAAAGCAGTCAATTCTAAATGAAATTAACCTGAATATTCATTGGAAGGATGATTGCTGGAGCTGATGCTCCAGAACTTTGGCCATCTGATGGGAAGAGCTGACTCATTCAAAAAGACTCTGATGCTGGGAAAGATGGAAGGCAAAAGGAGAGGGGGCAGCAAAGGATGAGATGGTTGGATGGCATCACCAACTCAGTGGGCATGAATTTGAGTAAACTGGGAGATAGTGGAAGACAGAGGAGTCTGGCATGCTGCGGTCCATTTGGTCACCGAGTTGGACATGACTGAGTAGCTGAACAACAACTGGCTAGTGAGCGAGATGGGAACCTTAGTGAGGAGGGGCCGCATTAGGAAGACTCCTGGGCATTCTCTATATCTGTTTTCCCAGATCCCTCAGGTGGAGGGGAGCCTGAACTCCGAGCTAAGGGGTTTGGCTTAGACTCTTTGGCACTGGGGAGCCCCTGAAGCTTCTGAGCAGGAGAGAAGCAGAATAAAAAGGCTGTTTCCTGAAGCTCAAAATGGCAGCAGCCAATTACAGGAATTTGACTGGAAGTGGGGCTGAGACAGGAAGCCAGGTGGGCACAGGCAGTGTGAAGGCTGCCTCTGGAGTGGCAGCAGTGAAAACCGAAAAGGAGGAAGAAGAGGAGAGGGCAGAACTCAGGCCTGGATAAGGGAGAGCCCCAGTCCGGATGAACAGGGTTTCCAGCACTGATGGGGAAGATGGTGGCTTTGCCAGTGGGGGAGACCACAGAGGTCACAGCCTCTCCCAGCCTCAGTAACATTCTCTGCAGAGATCGGGTCATGGAGTCGGGCAGGGGCTGGGGAGACGGGTATGCAGGCCGCAGGGGAGCAGCAGACAGGTGCCAGGGAGCTGTGAGCAGGGCTTTGTCCTAAGGGCCATGGGGGTCCATGGAAGGCTTTTGACAGCCAGTGATATGATCGTATTGGCCTTTGGGAACCAGCCCCCAAGAGCAATGGAGGGAGGGCAGGCTGGGCGGCAGGGAGGCCGTGCAGGAAGCCTCTGTGGCCAGTTGCAGGTGAGGTGTGAGGTCGGCCTGGGCCAAGCGGGAGGTGATGGGCCCTCTTGGAACATGGCCACCCCCACCCCAGGACCCAGCTTGCTTTTTGTCCCTGTTGTGCACAGGCAACCAGTGCGATGAATGGAGGGTGGCAGGCATAGGTCCCAGCAGCCCCTCTCTGGGGCTCTCTGTGACCATGTCTGTGCACACAAACTATGCCCTGGGCCGGCCGCTGCGAAAGTTGCCAGGATAGCAGAGGCCTGGGTGTTTGACCAGAGAGGCAGCAGCTGCCTCTTGAGAACATGAGGCCCAGCACCAGATCTAACTTTCCTTTCCAAAAACTTCCCACCCCCCGCCCCACCTCCCCGCTCTGCATCCTGCCTTGGCCCGCAGCAGTCTCCTCGCCACTGGCCTGCCTCACTGGAGACCCCATCTTCATTTCTGCTGCCTCTCCTCTCTTGTCTTCCTCTTCGTGTGCTTTCACGGTGTGCACGTCATTTTTGCTCACTTCTCTCCCTTTGGATTATTAATGCCTCTTTGTTCCTTCCCGTCTCCCTCCCCAGTATGTCAGCTCCCCTAGTTTTTCTTCTCTTTTGCCTTCTCTGGCTGCTGATGGCTAGCTCAGTGCCCGGCCCAGTGCCTGGCCCATAGGACACAGATGGTGTCCCCTCGGGCATGGCAGCCTGTTTCCTGTCCCCACATGCCCTTCCGGTGCATTCCCTTCCTCCTTCCTTTTCTCCCATGTGTTTATCCGTTTGCAGGATGGACCTTATAATCTTGGCAGTGACATTTTCAAGGCAGGCTTGGTTTTCCTGCCCTCTATTTCCTGCTGACTACCTAGAGGCATTCCCAGCCCAGTGATTTACAACAGTATCTACCAGGTAGCATGCTCTACAGCTGTGTCCCAGGGACAGATTTGTCAACTTTTCACCCCTGTGATGGTGTCTTTCCTTGGTCACACCCACAGTCACAGGCCTCTCTTAGTGACTGACTCTGACAAGCATCATCAAAACATTCCAGCCAAGGAAACAGACCCAGTAACCCTGGGAATCAGGCCTTGTCTCTCCCCACAACCTGACACTGCTGTCTGGGGGTACATGGGTGGGGGATGTCCAAGGGATGGGTGGCTCTGTCAGCACCAGCTTGCCTGGGGAAAAGGGAGGGTTGGGGGCAACTGGCTAGTTTCATTTTTAGTCATTATTTCTTTTTTTTGAAATTTTTATCAGGCAAAACGGGTATGCTTTGGTTCATGTAGCAGAAACATTGGTAGGGAGGAATGAGGGCTCACCCTGGAAGGGCAGTGGAGACAGGAAAGGAGGAAGAGGAGGAGCGGGTGGTACTCGGTCCTAGGTGAGGAAGGGATTCTGGGTTCAAGTCTTGCTCACTGTGCGTCACAGTTCTCCTCTCCTCCACGCTGGGCCCCTCCTTGAGCAGCCTCTCCCTAGCAGGACCAGATGGCCACCAACAAAGAAGCTACACCTTGTCCTTCCAGCATACCCGACCGGGAGGGCCCCTCAGGAGAGGACAAGACTCCTCCAACCAGTAGTCCCTGAACAGTGGAGACCTGAGTCTGATTGGTCCTCTCTGGGTTGAGGCCCCACCCATTGACAACTAGAAGATCTGATTGGCCAGACCTGGTCACACCTAGTCTTAGAGCCAGGAGAAGGGGGTTGGGGACTCAGCATTATGCACCCCTCTAGGAAATGGCAACCCACTCCAGTGTTCTTGCCTGGAGAACCCCAGGGACGGGGAGCCTGGTGGGCTGCCGTCTATGGGGTCACACAGAGTCGGACACGACTGGAAGCGACTTAGGAGCAGCAGGTGTTACAGGGCAGCCTGGCTCCCCCAGCCCAGTGTGGTCCTTCCTCCGGACCTCCAGTGACCCTCTTCGGGAGTGACCAATGCAACAGGCTCTGCATCACTATTCGAAGGGTCCCTGTAGAGACTTCTGGAATAACAATAGGCACCACTCGTGTTACCTGTTTGGAATTTTCCTATTTGATATTGGAGTTTTTATAAAGACAGGGCATCTCTGTGCAATGCCTATCACTGGCTAGTTTCTCTGATATGCCTGTTGCCATGTCCCCACACACCTGGACTACTGCCCGGTGTGTTGTGGGTATGCAGTTAGTGTTGGCAGAACCAGTGACTGGAGGGGGACCACAGGCCTTGCTCCTGCCCCTCAGGACCCACTCTCACCGGGCAGCACCATCCCTCCATCCCTGCCCAGCTTTCAGAGCCACTCAGCTATTTTATCATTATAATTATTGGTGGTGGTGGTTACTCTTGTGACTGGATCAGTTCAGTTCAGTCACTCAGTCATGTCCAACTCTTTGCGAGCCCATGGACTACAGCACACCAGGCTTCCCTGTCCATCACCAGCTCCCGGAACTTGCTCAAACTCATGTCCATTAAGTCGGTGATGCCATCCAACCATCTCATCCTCTGTCATCCCCTTCTCCTCCTGCCTTCAGTCTTTCCCAGTATCAGGGTCTTTTCCAATGTGTCAGTTCTTCACATCAGGTGGCCAAAGTATTGGAGCTTCAGCTTCAGCACCAGTCCTTCCAATGAACATTCAGTACTGATTTCCTTTAGGATTGACTGATTTGATCTCCTTGCAGTTCAAGGGACTCTCAAGAGTCTTCTCCAGCACCACAGTTCAAAAGCATCAATTCTTCAGTGCTCAGCTTTCTTTATGGTCCAACTCTCGCATCCATGCATGACCACTGGAAAAACCATAGCTTTGAATAGATGGACCTTTTCGGCAAAGTAATGTCTCTGTGACTGCATGGCCATTGTTTTTGTTCAGCCTAGAAACATCTCCCAACTCAGGGAGCAATCTTTTGTTTTATTTTGTTTTGTTTTAGAAAAAACAAAAACACTTTATTTTCTATTGGGGTATATATAGCCAATTAACAATGTTGTGATAGTTTCAGATGAACAACAAAGGGACTCAGCCATACATCTATGTGTATCTGTTCTCCTCCAAACTCCTCTCCCATCTAGGCTGCCACATAACATTGAACACATTCCCTGTGCTGTACAGAAGGTCCTTGTTGGTTATCCATTTTAAATACAGCAGCGTGTGCCTGTGCGTGTCAGACAGCAGTCTTGATCACCCTCACCTGCTCTGCCTACCTTTGCTTTAGGGATAGCATTCTGTGCCAGAATGCATGGGGGTCACAATTCCTTAGCTGATCCTCAGATCCAAACACCCTACAGGGTGGTCAAAGGGCTAGACCTGGCAGATACTTAATAAACCCCTGTGGCACCCAGGCCCCTTGTGAGGCAGAGACAACATGTCATAGCCCCTGGCCTATGGGGACAGGGGACATGACTGGAACACCCACAGACGTGCTGGAGACTGTGACACCCACTGTGAGGCTGCTGCGTGGGTGATCCAGGTTTGGATCTGGTCAGAGCCAGAATCTCTGAAACCCAGTTTTGTTTTGTTTTTAATTTGGTGCCTCTTAGTTGAGGCATCCGGGGTTAATTTTCAGTCTTAGTTGCAGCATGTGGGATCTAGTTCCCTGACCAGGGATCGAACCTGGGCCCCCTGCACTGGGAACTCAGAGTCTTAACCACTGGACCACCAGGGAAGTCCCTGAAACCCCAGAGCCAGACTCTCTGACTGGTCACCCTGCTCAGCCCTCCTCCCTCCTCTTACAAAGAGTGAGGAATGAGAGAGCAGTCATGGAGCATGCTGGTGACTTGGGTTACAAAGATGATACGTGACAGTGTCCAGCTCAGTTCCCCAGGCCCAGGAAAGAGACTGTGTGGATGCTGGGTCACAGCCCCTAACACGGTGCTGTAGCAGGTCAGAGAGGGACAGAGTCCTTGCACATGAGACATGGCTTCAAGCAGCCCCATGAGCCCTGGATCCCAGGGGCTGAGCAAGTCGGGGAGGGGTGCAGGGTCAGCAGTCAGCCCGGACCCTTAGCTTCTCAGCAGGTTACTTAAGACACTGACCTGTGTCTTTTTCACTGAGTTGTCCTGGACACGCCCGTTCCAACTCTCTATCATCAGCAAATCTCTGATTCTGATGTTGGACAAAGAACTGCCATATTCGTGGAAGCAGCATGTAGATGTTTTAAAACTCACTCTTTAGAGCATGGCTTGAGAGCAGGTGAGAGGAAGGATTTTACGGGGACTCTGGACTCAGACTGTCTGGTTCACAGCCTCTCTCTGCTACTTATTAACGTGAGGCTTTGGGCAAATCTTGTAACCTCTCTGGACATCTGTAATGCAGGGGTGAGTGCGGTGCATTTAGGAAGATTAAGTGAGATAATCCAGGGTCAGAGTAAACATTCAATGCATGTTAGCTGTTCTTACCATGATGGAAAAATGCAAGCTTCTGAATCAAAAGGCCTTCTTGTAAAACGTGTAAAACCCTCCCCCATTTGTATTGACACACCTTGTCTACTTCCAGGTGCTCCTGATACCTGACTGAGGATGCTTTTTCTGGCAGAGCATTGGTGAAAGCCTAGTGAACCTCTGAAATTGTATAGGAGAGTGCCTAGGTGCCCCTATGGTATGCTGAATGGACAATGATCCTAAAGATAATACCAGAGCCGGTGAATATGCTACTTTATATGGTTATAGGGTCTCTGCATATTCACCTTATCCAGATGGGCATGCTGTAGTCACAAGAATCCTTGTGAGTGGGAAGCAGGAGGGCCAGAGGAAGGAGATGTGACAGAGGATGGAAGATGGGAGGAGGGACCAGGAGCCAAGGAATGCCGGCAGCCTCTAGAAGCTGAGCAGGCAAGGGACAGATTCTCTCCTGAACCTTCCAGAAGCAATAAAAAACCCTGCTGGCACCTTGATTTTAGACTTCTGACCTCCAGAACTGTAAAAGAGTGAATTTGTGTTGCTTTTAAACCACTACATCTATGGTAATTTATTATAGCAGCAGCAGACGATGAATAGCCCTTCTTGGGGTTGGGGTGTGGGGAGTTGGGCACATAGGTGTTTATCAGCTTTTCAGACTATGTTGACAGTCAGGTGATGGGCAGTCACTGGTCCCCAGCATCTCCCCTTGCTCTGGGAGCCCCCTACTGAGTGTTATTGCAGCCTCCTTACCCCTGTCCTTGGGCATCCATGTTCTCATGAGCATATCTGAAATGCAGCTGCATTTTTCATCACTGATTTAATCTCTGGAAAGGCCTCTGAGAAGCCCCATAGAATGTGTTAGTGGCTCAGTCATGCCAGACTCTTTGAGACCTCATGGTCTGTAGCGCACCGGGTTCCCCTGGCCATAGCATTCTCTAGGCAAGGATGCTGGAGTGGGTAGCCATTCCCTTCTCCAGGGGAATCTTCCCAGCCCAGGTCTGCCTCATTGCAGAAAGATTCTTTTACCATCTGAGCCCCCGGGAAGCCCTGTGTCACCCCGGAGGTTCCTCAATCACAGCCATTCCAGGTGCCCACCTGGTCCTCAGTAGCAGCTGACACTGGCTCGGGGCCTCATCTCCAAGATGCTGCTGCCCATCTGGAAGGGAAATGGGCTCTGATTCCAGCAGCAGGAGCCATAGAGGCTGATGTTTATAACCCACTGGCCAGACCTCGGTCATATGGTACAGCTAGCTGCCAAGAGGCCGGATAACGCTGTCTTTACTCTGGGAAACCATGGAATACTGAGCATCGGGAGTTTTCTTAACAGTGGAGGAAGGGAAGAGTGGATGTTGGGAGCCACGAGCAGGCAAACAAAACCATCCTACTGAGTGTCAGGCTGGTGAGTTGTCACCTGCTCTCAGGAGGTGACCTATGCTTAGAGGTGAGCTGTGCCCTACAGGTGACATCTCACCTCAGCCATCTGAGTCTGGCACATCCCTGAAAAGGCCAGCCCCTTTCCCTGCCCTGAGCTGGGTCCTGATTGGCACTTACAGATGAGAGGGCAGAGAGGAAAGACAGCTGAGCTTCACACTCTGAGGCCCCCGAGAAATCGTTTTGTTTCGTCGGGGCTTACCTGTAGATGAAGAGGCCTCTACAGTAGATGACTGGGACTCTGCAGGATCACCTGTTGGATGCAGAGGAAGCAGATGAGTCTTTTTCAGTTCCTGGGATGATCTCTTCAGTTCCTAAGAGACTTTAAAACCTGGGGTGGGGGAGGGGCTTCCCTGGTGGCTCAGTGGTAAAGAATTCTCTTGCCAAATGCAGGAGACACAGGTGCAATCCCTGATCCAGGAAGATCCCACATGCTGCCAAGCAACAAATCCCGTGTGCCACAGCTACGGCGCCTGTGCTCTGGAGCCCTGGAGCCTCAACTTCTGAGCCCACCCACCACACCTACTGAAGCCCGAGCACCCTAGAGCCCGTGCTGCACAATAAGAGAAGCCACTCCAGTAAGAAGCCTGCACACACTGCAACAAAGAGTAGCCCCCGCTCACAGCAACTAGAGAAAGCCTGCTCAGCCATGAAGACCCAGCACAGTCAGAAAGAAATAAAAAGCCTGGGGGAGTGGGTGGCGGTGAGTGTGGGCTAGGAACAGGCTAGGGAAGTCCAAATGTCATCCTTCCCTCTCTGCACCATGTCTTGACACTTACTGTATACCCAGCATAGTACACTTAACATGAATGAGACAGTCACTCCTCAACCCTGTAAGGTTAATTCTGTCTATTCTGATCACCTCTAGAAAGAGACGGCTTTCACTCTGCCCCTTGCACTGATTATGCCTTGACCTCTGCAGAGTTGGGGAAGCAGCCCAGCCCTCACAGGGAGAAGACATTGGAAAGCATGAGCTATGTCATGAAGGTACTAAGCTCTAGGCCAGGGGTAGTTCTTGTTTGTCTCCCAATGTGCAAGAGGTGTCAAGGCTCCCAGAGCAAGCCCCCTTCCCCAGGCTGTTTTTCTTCTTCCCCTCTCCTGCAGGCTGCCCTGTTTTAACCTCTATTCCAGTTTTATGATTAAACATTGGTGTCAATTATTTACAGTCTGTCCAGATGAGTATCAGGGTTGCAGGGGACTGAGTGACTCACATGGGGAAGTTGATTCTTATGGAGGGGAAATGAGAGGAAGGAAAACAAGAAATTCTACCTCCTGACTGCAGAGGCTGAGGTCAGCCTAGGCAGGGCTTCTGGTGGATGGGGTTTAGGGACAGGGCTCTCTGTTGGAGTGTGGGGACTGAGAGACCATGGGTGGTGGGGCATGCTAGCTCTGGAGTCAGACATAACCAGTCTGAATCATTACTGTGTCATTTGCTGTGTGTCTTGGAGTAGGTAACTTAACTTCTCTGAACTTCAATTTCTTCATCTGTGAAATGGAGATTATTCTAGATACTTTCTCATTAGAGTTGGGGGGAAGCAGGATAGTAAATAATAAATTAAAATGTAGTTATATTAAACAGCAATGATAAATTATCAATATTAATGTAAAATATTCTAAATTTTATAAATAAAATATTACATGAAATTAATTTGTTGTTGCTGTTTCGTCACTAAGACATGTCTGATTCTTTTGTGACTCCATGGACTATAGCCTGCCAAGGTCCTCTGTCCCTGGGATTTCTCAGGCAAAAAGGCTAGAGTGGGTTGCCACTTCCTTCTCCAGGGGATCTTCCCAACCCAGGGATCAAACCCGCGTCTCCTGCATTGCAGGTTGATTCTTTACCACTGAGCAACCAGGGAAGCCCAACATGAAATTAATCATAATAGTAATAAATGCACGGAGAGCAGCCAGCACAGTGCCTGGCACTTGGTGTATGTGCATGCTGATCGCTCAGTCGTATCTGACTCTGCGACCCCATGAACTATAGCCTGCCAGGCTCCTCTGTCCATGGGATTTTCCAGGCAAGAATACTGAGAGAGTCTATTCCTAGGCAGACGACAAGAAGTTCAGGGTCCCCAAGGAGGAGAAAGGGGTCTGGGGCTCTCGAAGTGGAGACTGGGGGTCTGAAATTCTTGAGGAGAAAAGGACAAACATTTTTTTTCTCCTCATTCCTTAGTCTTAGTCAGTTACACAACTCAGTTTAAACTCTGTACTAGGGATTATACAGCAACAATGTATCTGGCTGGAGGACAGTTTCTCCTTCCTGAAAACCTGACTAATTCTGATATCTTAGAATGTATATTATGAGAGTGGGTCTGGAGGATCTTTCTATTGTTAAATTCTAATCTTGTTATCCTAAAATGTAAATTGCTGGAGTAGGTCTGGTAAAATTTTCACAAACTTGAGACATTCTTTTGATTCATTGTAATAACTAATTAAAAGTTATATAACTCCATTGCTAACACTAGCAAGGGGGTACTCTTTCTGCCCCCTTTTGATGTCTATGTCAGAAGCTTTCTCAATCCCTTTTATATTTTAATAAAACTTTATTGCACAAAAGCTCTGAGCAATCAAGTCTCATCGCTGGCCCCGGATTGAATTCTTCTCTTCCGGAGGCCAAGAATCCCAGCGTCTTTTCGTGAGTCAGCAACAACCTTTCAGTACTGCACTGGGTTGCCATGCCTGCCTCCAGGGGATCTTCCAGACCCAGGGATTGAACCCAGGTATCCCACATTGCTAGTGGATTCTTCACTGTCTGAGCCACCAGGGAAGCCCAAGGATAGTGGAGCGGTAGCCTATCCCTTCTCCAGGGGATCTTCCTGACCCAGGAATTGAACCAGGGTCTTCATTGCAGGCAGATTCTTTACCAGCTGAGCTACCGGGCACTTGGTAAGTGCTTAGGAAATATTCACGGGTGTTGCTACAATTCCAAAATGTAACTGTTGGAGAAAGAATTGAGTGTGACAGGTGATTTTCTAAAAATCAGAAGCCAGTAGAGACAGGGGGCTGGATGTGACAGCTCTGGCTAAAATGTTTCCAGTGGGAATCACTGGTGGAAAGTGGAGAGGAGGGGGGTAGGGAGGCCGTTGGGCAGCTCAACTGTGTTCCCAAAGGGCTCTTGGCAGAAGGTTTGGGAACCACTCCTATGGAGGCAACATTGCTGTAGCTAAAAAGAAAATGTCCAGATATGGGCAGGATAAACTTTCTCAAACTGTGTCCTAATCTCCAGAATCAGGGCCAGTCTGATAAAGGCCTGGGAACAGGGAGGGTTTGGATCTGCAGGATTCATTGGTCCTAAGAGGTCTCTCTGTCTCCCTCCACACACCTCTGCTTGGTTGTTAAAAGCCCCTCTTAGAAAGACCAAGTGAAATAAACATCTGCCTTGTTCTGGCCTCACAGTTTAGGAACTTTAGCGTTGAGCCACCAGGAGAGCCTGCTGATACAAGCCTGAGAGTGTTTGCCTTTTATCACACTTTCTGTCCAAGCAGTTAGAACAGGTGCTGACTTGGCTCACGAGCAGAATCGTGGGTTAACCTGTAAACCAGGTCAAAGAGTGCCAGGATGCCCAGCCTCCTTCCAACCCAGTCCCACAAGGAATGGGTGCAAAATTCACCAAGTGATTGGTTTGGTCAAGAGTAAGGAACTGTGCCTGATAAAACCAACTGTTAGGTAAGTAAACAGCCCGAGTGTTGGCAGGTGCCGCAGAACACGAATGCGGCTTGTATTCATTTCCTGTGGCTGCTATAAGGAACTACCCCAAACTTGGGGACGGAAAACAACACAGATTTATTCTCTTGCAGTCAGGTTCATGGGCTAAAGTCAGAGGGGCTAGTTGCTTCTGGAGGCTCAGGGGAGAATCCCAGTCCTTGTCTTTCCCACTGTAACAGCCCAGGGAGGTAGATCCCAGTGTGGTGGTAGTGTTGGTAGTTCAGTCGCTAAGTCGTGTCCAACTCTTGCAACCCCATGGACTCCTCTGTCCATAGGAGGCTCCTCTGTCCATAGGATTTTCCAGGCCTTGCCTGGAATACTGCAGTGGGTTGCCATTCCTTCTTCAGGGTATCTTCCCGACCCAAGGATCAAAACTGCATCTACTACATTGCAGGTTCCTGCATTACAAGGGGATTCATTGCTTCTGAGCCATCCGTCCCCTCTTACAGATGAGGCAACAGGAGGAGAGAGGTGAGAATTCAGCTTTCTAGGTAATGATTCAGTAGCAGAGCTGAGATGCAAATGCATCTTTGGCCCAGAGCCCACTCTGGGAATCCCACCACATGGAGGGTGGAGTTGACCCTTGCAGTCGCTGTCCATAGTCCCTGATTTTAGAAGTTATCCCCTCTGCCCTCGCCTACAAAATGACTGTTGAGAAGGAAAAACCAAAGGACTCAAGCTGGTGTCCAAAACAGCCTGCTACACAAGGACAAACGGTGTGTCCAGACCGTGCCCAGGTTCACACAAGCCTGCCTGGCAGCTGGGGGTGGGGGGCAGTGAGGTGAGATGCGCTCCATGCTCTCGTCTATCCCCCTAGTCCTCCCACCTTCCCAGACTCGGAGCTGCATGTCAGATGCCTGCGGTTCTGGTCCCCAGAAGGCCAGCTGTGACGTCTCACTCCACTTCCTCCTCGTGCCCAGAGGATAGCCTCAGTGGTGGACCATAGACCCAGCCCTTAATAATAGCACTGCTTCCCTGCCTTGAGTGGAGCTCACCCAGCTTGGCTGAAAGGCTGCTTTTCCATCACCCCACAGATGAGGAAGACCAGAACAAGCAGCTGGGTTCAGGGCCACCACCTCTAATCTGTGAGACCTGGGACAAGTTTCTCAACCTCTCTATGCCTCAGTGTATTCAGTGATGATGTGGACAAAGGTGAGGACCACCTCATTTGGTCGTGAGGCAGGATAAATGAGCTCACTTGTGTAGAGAGCTTAGTGTGTGCCTGGCTGTAGGAAGCAGCAGCAGATATTTCATGGTTGCTGATGGTGGGCTGGGGCTAAAGTCGGGGAGGCCAGGTAGGGTGGTCAGTGCCTGTGTTCAGCCCTGCTTGCCAGAGCAGGAGGCCGTTGTTGCCTCATTCCCAGAGCCTGGAGAAAGAGTCAGGCTCGCTTTGATGGTGACAAGAGCTCTCAGACTCCATCCTGTCAGGGAAACACACAGAGAGGTCACATTTCCCAAGAAACACTGAGTGTGGCAGGAGCCCTGGAGATCAGGTCCTGGTGCCAGCCCTGTAAGTAGGGTCACATTCCAGCTGCCTGCTTATTTTTCTATGTTTCTGGAGAACCTTAGACAAAAAATTAGTTTCTTGACAATGAGTCAAGGTCTCGAAGAAAAGATACCCGGTTTGTTAACTTGCTCCTTCTGTTTATGGCTCCTGGAGTCTTCAGAATAAGTTGCTGCTGCTACTGCTGCTAAGTCGCTTCAGTCGTGTCCGACTCTGTGCGACCCCAGAGACAGCAGCCCACCAGGCTCCCCTGTCCCTGGGATTCTCCAGGCAAGAACACTGGAGTGGGTTGCCATTTCCTTCTCCAATGCATGAAAGTGAAGTCACTCAGTCGTGTCTGACTCTTTGCGACCCCATGGACTGCAGCCCACCAGGCTCCTCCGTCCATGGGACTTTCCAGGCAAGGGTACTGGAGTGGGTTGCCATTTCCTTCTCCTCAGTCTTCCTTAATCTCCTTCCTTAATTTCACCAACACTTAGTGGATTAGCAACGAGACTGAGGACATCAGACCTTATAAAAATCACTGATGTCTTATGTGGGGGAACGGAAGCTGCCTCTTTTCTCAAGAAGTGGTGCATCCTGGAGGTGTCTGCCCCTCTTTATATCTGCTCCCATATATATGTATGCTTAGTTGCTCATTCATGTCCAACTCTTTGTGACCTCATGGACTGTAGCCTGCCAAGCTCCTCCTCCATGGGATTCTCCAGGCAAGAATATGGGAGTGAGTAGCCATTCTCTTCCCTAGGGGATTTTCCTGACCCAGGGATCAAACTCCGGTCTCCTGCCTTGCAGGTGGATTCTTTACCATCTGAGACACCAGGAAAGCCCATCTCAGCCACCAGGAAAGCCCATCTCCTCCCCATCTCTGTGCAGTTTTCCAGACTCAGCCC
Source organism: Nanger dama (assembly GCA_917880005.1). Taxonomy (NCBI): domain Eukaryota; kingdom Metazoa; phylum Chordata; class Mammalia; order Artiodactyla; family Bovidae; genus Nanger; species Nanger dama. The sequence goes on along the minus strand of CAKJTW010000013.1, from coordinate 19,748,594 downwards.
TTCCAACAGGACACTTTATCTCCTCCTGTCCCCAGACTTTGCCCCAGTGAAGTTTACAGATGCCTCCAGACCCTGCAGAGCTGCTGCTTTATCCTCCTCCTTCCAGCCCCTTCAAAGTGAATTGGTCAGTCTTTCTGTAGGCTCTCTGGATACGCCCTGGTTTAGCAGTGCTGAGTAGTGATGAAAAGCATGGGCTTTATAATCAGACATAACCTACTTCTGCCTTGTACTAGCTGTATGGCATCTGACCAGTTATGTTCCCTCTCTGAACTTTACTGTCCTAAATGGAACTAATAACTGTTAAATGATTGGACACAGAAAGATCGAAACAGAGGGCCTGGCACAGAGTCGGCATTCAACACACGTTCCCTCTCACTTGGTGCTGACGTCCCTTCTAAGAAGAGTAACCTGTCTTTCTGCTGGACTGTGAAAGTAATCTCATCCATCTGTGCACCCTCCAAAGCCCCCTGGCACACAGTAGGGACCCATGAGTTGTTGGGGCTAGATTCTTTAAAAAGCCAGTTTAAAAGAAATGCACACCTGTTACCCCTGACACTTTGGTGATGAAGTATCTTCAGGGGTCACCTGTACATTGCCCATTTCTAGCCTATGTGCACCCCCTCCCCCTCTCGCCGGGAGTGGCCCACAGGGACTAGGCCTTGTGGGAACTGATGTGATACGAGGGGAAAGAAGTGGGCTTCAGAGTCAGATTCCATTGTGCATCTTGACTCTGCAGCTTAACAGCTGTGTGACCCAGGGCAAAATGCTTAACCTCTCTGAGACTCAGAGTTCCTGGGGCTAATCCTCTATGAAGGGCACCTCTGAGGCTTGGATGCCTCTAGAAACGGTACCTCTCTCCTTCTTGAACTGTTCCTATTATTATCCTTACTCTGTCTCTCAATTCACTCAATACCTTTTCTTTTTCGTTATCCTATCAGCTCTCTCTGGCTCAGGCTGCCCTCCCCTCTCCTCTGCCTTTATGACTCATTTGCACAAGACTCTTCATTTTTTCCTGAGTGCACAGTCTACAAGAACCTGTCCTAAAAGAACAGGAATCTGACACTCTTTGACCTTAGGGGAGATGGACTGAAACTCCCAGGAGAGACAGGGGCAGCAGCAGAGGTTGCTCAGAGCCTTTCTTCCAGCCCCCGCCCCTCCCCATGGCAGGGGACTGGAGCTCGGTGACAAAAGTGATTGTGAGCTGAAACTTGGCAGAAAGGGCCTCACTGAATTCTTCCTTTGTGACGGAAATGTAGCACAGCCTGGTCCCTGCGAATGGAGCCAGGGATCCCTTTTCCAATTATGCAGCTTGGCAGAGAGAGGTTGGCGCGCAGGGAGAATGGTGAAGGAGCCTCTTTGTCACGGGGGCTGGTTATGCTGCCAGACACCTCTGACTGCTGAGATCTCCTCCCTCTAAAGCCAGCCGGGCAGGCTGGACACCTGGAACTGTACCTTCCGGGGCCAGAGAATTGCTGGGATTCAGCGGGAGAGAAGCACGGGAAGGCTTGCCCATCAACACTTGGGACACTGTGCTGTTTCAGCCAGAGCAGTGCTGTTTTCTGTTGTTCGATTTTATTTAAATTGTTATCTTTACATTGTCTCTAGGGCTTCCCTGGAGGCTCAGCTGGTAAAGAATGCAGCAGACCTCTTGCAATCAGGAGACTCAGGTTCAATTCCTAGGTCAGGAAGATTCCCTGGAGAAGGAAATGGAAACCCACTCCAGTATTCTTGCCTAGGAAGGTCCCATGGATGCAGGAGTCTGGCAGGTCCATGGGCTCACAAGAGTCAGACACGACTTAGCAACTACACCACCACCACATACTGTCTCTTTGTCTATATACTGAAAAGTGAAAGTGAAAGTTGCTCAGTCATGTCTGGCTCTTTGCAATCCCATGGACTATACAGTCCATGGAATTCTCCAGGCCAGAAAACTGGAGTGGGTAGCCTTTTCCTTCTCCAGGGGATCTTCCCAAACCAGGGATCAAACTCAGGTCTCCCACATTGCAGGCAGATTCTTTACCAGCTGAGCCACCAGGGAAGCCCGCATCTGTATAGAAAGAGATTCTAAGTGTAGACTGGTGATAAGTATCCACCCACCTCCGCAACTCAGGTCTCAGCCAGGTGAGCACTCAGATGTCAGAGCCATGGTGGGGCTCAGCCCTCTCTTCCCCTCAACTCTCCAGGGAAATCCCTTGATCTGGCTGTAGTTAGTTGGCCAAGGATGTGTGTGGGAATAAAGACAGCAGATGCCCAGGTTGGAGGAGCAAGGCTCAGGGTGCTCATCTACCTGCTAGGAAGACCAGGGACCAGCTGAAACCTCAAACCCCACCAGGAAATACTGACAGAGTCACCATCTTGGGTCAGAATGGAAGTCACATTTAACCTGGGTGACTTTCCCATGTTGTTGGGAAATCGTTTGCATAAGGACATAAGACTTGGATATCCTGAAAATTAGCTCTATCCAATCCTGTCCCCCTCAGTGCCAACCTTGGACTAGGCATTTTCCCTAATGGATACAGGATATCAGTTAAACTTCTTAACTTGCTAGATAGTCATTCATTCATTCTACAATAGTTATTAAGCACCTGTTGCAGTCTTGACACGAGGTGCTGAGTGCTGGGTATACAGAAATGAACAAGGCAAGTGGGAGTTTTCTGTCAAGGCGTTTACACCCAATAGGGAGACAAGGAGGCAACAGGAAAGCAAAGCAAGTCTGTTGTAGGCTGAGGGACCATCATCCATCCATAGGAAGGGATGTCATAAGGACCAAAGCATGGGGCTTGAGAGTAGCTGGGTAAGGAAGAGGATTTTATAGTGTGATCAAGGAAATCCTCACTGAGGAGGTGGCATTTGAGCTAAGAGACAGAAGTGGTAAGGAGGTGGATAAACAAAAAGACAGGTAGATGGGAGGGAGGTTCAAGAGGGAGGAGACATATGTATACCTGTGGCTGATTCATGTTGATGTATGGCAGAAAGCAGCACAATATTATAAAGCAAATATCTTGCAATAAAAAAAATTATTTAAGAGATTTTTTTAAAAGAGGTAGGGGAGGAAGTTTATAAAAGGAAAACTAGAAAAATTAATACATCATGCTCAAATCCAGAAAAAAAAAATCATGTTCAAATCCAGGGGGAAAAAAGACAAGTGGAAGAGTTTCAGGTATTGGGAACAGTAACTGCAAAGGCTCTGCAGCAGGATGTGCTTAATGTGACTAGAAACAGACAGGAAGCCCCCTGAGGGTTGGTGAGTCAAGAGATAAGATATGAGAGAGGCAAGAGCCCAGTCCAGTCTGGTGGGATTTGAAGGCCACGGCAAAGGAGTTCGAATTTTATGCTAAGAATAATGGAAAGGAATCAACTCTTAGAATCTCCTGCTGTAAAATATTCCAGCCAATCAAAAGAGTATATATAGGTGTGTGTATATATATATATATATATATATATATATATATGATGTTTAATGGATAATTTAATGAACACCCAGGTACCTTTCACTATTCCTCCTCGACACCATTTCTCACTCCTCCAGGGAGATACCTATTGTCCTCAATTTTAATTCATAATTTTGCAGTTTTGCCTTTCTTCCTCATAGTTACAGAGATAAAGCAATACATTGCCTGGTTTTGAACTACATATAAATAGAACCATGTCACGCGTGTTCTTCTGCAATTTGCTTTCCTGTTCAGCCTCACATGTCGGAATGGTCCATGCTGGTGCACGCACCTGTGGTTTATTCCTTTTCTCGGCTGCATCGTACTCCACTGGACCGTAACTGCATAGTCAGCTACTGTCAGGGCTTATCTTTCCTCCTGGGACATGATGTCATTCAATTTTCTAATGTTGAATCAACTATGCATTATTGGGATGACCTTTTTGAAAAATGTGGTTGGATTCCATTTGCTGATATTTTGTTTAGGACTTTTGTTTCTGCATTGGCAGATCAGCTTGACCTGTCATTTTCCTTTCTGCCTTGTTCCTTTTGGGGTCAAGATTGCACTTTCCCCATAAAGTGACCTGGGGAGTGTTTCTCCTTTTACTCTTCAGAGCACTTGTATAAGACGGAGAAAACCATGGAAAGGTTTCATCAGTGTGACTGCCATAGCATCATCCTTTTGCAGCCCCACTCTTGGTTTCAGAGACTTGGCTTCTTTTGATAACAACTTTTCTCCCATGTGCCTTCTCCCCCAAAAGCAAAGAAAACAGTACCTCCCCCATGAGTACCTCAGCTTGACATGCTCACAGTGTACTTAGAAAGCTGCTTTTCTGGTTTTTTACAGGTGGGTCCTTAACACAAGATTTTAGCAGGAAGAGTTGTCAACTGCCTCCCCAGCTAACCACAGGTAGGTGCCTCTCTTAACTGGTACACAGCTTTCTTGAAAACCTAAATACAGGATCATTCGTTCATCTCTTAGGGCTGCCTCGAACCTGAGCTGTGACGGATCCAATTCCTGGGTCCCGAGGTGAGTCTGGGCCAGCTGGGACCCCAGGCTGCTTACCAAGGCTGCTCTGTTTTAAGGACATCTTGGAAACTATGCGGCCCAAATCCTCTAAGCACAAAATTAGCTTCTTTCCATTATTTTTGAAAGGGAAAGAACACCATGCTAAATATAACATGGGTCAACAAGCCAGAAACAAGATAAATAGCCACCAGCTGCACGTTGGGGAGCTGGGTCTCCACGCCCCCCTCCACCCCCCACCCCGGGTGAACCTTTGAGGTCTTGGTTTCCAGAGGGTGGGAGGAACCAGCAAATGATCTGAAGCTACCGTTGGATATAAAACCCTGCCGCAAACCCAAAAAACAAATGCCTTCATTTTGTTTTCTTATTTGAAAAACAACACATTTCTGTGTTTTCCAGTTATGACCCTCCCAAGAAGAAAAAGAAAATAAAAACCATTCTGATCCCAACACCCAGAGAAAATAACTATAAACATTGTGGCTTTGATCAGTTGAGTGTTTTGAAATTTAATATAACACATTCAGTGGTGTCTCTCCCAAGCTTTTATTCCCCGCTATCATTCTTTCTTTTTAGATGTTCCTTTTGTAGTGCTCCCCACCCTGCCACTCCATAAAACTTTAATACCAGATAGGCTGAGTATCCGTGCACCATGGAGGACCACAAACTTTTATAACAACTAAGATTATTTTACACTGTCCCCAAGAGCCAATTTTCCCCCTTTGTGGGGTGAGCGCACCCATGGAGAATGCAGGCTTTAAATAATATTAAATAACAAACCTTCCTGTAGGAACTCACTGTGTGCTGGTCACATACTGTTCTGAGTACTTTATGTACATTTACTTGTTGACTTATATTAACTTTCCTATAAGGCTGCGTCCTAGAGAGCTTTTATCTGCATCTTAACAGTTGTGGAAACTGAGGCCCAGAGAGGTTAAGTCGTTTGTCCAAGGTCACTCAGCTGGGAAGGTGCAGAGAGTCCAGGCAGCCTGGTTCTACAGCTCACACTTAACCACCAAGCTGTGTTGCCTTAAGACAACACATTCTAACTGTAAAAAAATTCAAACTACAGAAATAGAGTATGCAGGTCTTTTGTCTCTAAAACAATACAGAAATAGAGTAAAAGTTACACTTCCTAGGCCCCCTTCATCCCCAGAAACAATCTTTGGCACAAGTTTGGAATGTGTTTCTCATCTGGGATTTTACATATCTGTTTACATATATGAAAATATATTGCCTCTTTATTTTAACATAAGTAAAATCATTCAGCCTTTTCCCCTATATATTCATATGAATAACACATGCCCATGTATAGAGCTTTATAAAAATTAAGATCACACGGAACATACTCTTATTTGATTTTAAAATGTATCATTAGCTGCTTTGAGACCATAATACAGTAAGTGCATGTTTTATTTAACCAGATCGACTACTGGCTGTTTAAGTAGTGTCTAGTTTCCCACTGCTATCAAGTTATGATGAATATCCTTGCCCTGTACATAATTCTTAGAAGTTGGAATGACAGAGCCTGAGGGTATAAACATTTTTGAAACTTTTGATCCCTAAATGCCAAAACTTGCCACCCAGAAAAACTGTATGAAATCGCCCATCCCAACACCCTCACCCACAATGAGTATTAGTGCCTGTTTTCAGTCATTGACAACAGGCCAAAAATGTGTTCATTCTGAGCTTTTTCATCTCTGCCCGTGTCCCTCATCAGGGGCCTGTTTTACTCATGTGACAGCACAAGGCAAAACTTGAATTGAGAATGAATGAGAACAAGGAGCCAGTTAGGGTAATGTGGTCACATCACTGCTTTAATAAACAGGTTATCAGCCTCCCTGGTAAGAGGCCTGGCTGTCCAGCCCTGAGCAGGTGCTCAGTGAATAGTTTCTTCTCTCCGGCTTCCAGCACAAGGCTCAGAATGCATCTCTCTACCACTGAGCCCCCAATTCTGACCTTTGTCTCCAATCCATTTGGCAGAACCGAGGCATTGCTAGGGCTGCGAAACCCCTCACCCTTCCCTTCGCTGGCCATGAGTGATGTGAGAACCACACCGCCTTGTGTATACAGTAGGTGATTAGCAGCTGCCCTCACTGCAAGTGTCTCCAACAGGACTGTTGTTCAGTGTTCTGCATGTACACACGTGCATGGTCATACACCGGCACACGGGCATGTGTGTGCATGTATGTACACACTTGCGCCCACCCATATAGTACAGCACATTCAGGAGGCAGATCCTAATATGTGAAGTGGGGCTTCTGTCTCACAAGATTCTCCATATGCCCTCCAACCCAAGCTAGAACCTCCGGCTGCCTAGTGCCACAGTTCCTGTACTTTCTTCTCATTATTTTTTTAATTTTTAAAAATTTTCTTACTTTATTTTTGGCTGTGGGTCTTCGTTGGTTTTATTTTGTGGGTCTTTGTTGCTGCGGGGACTTTAGTTGCAGCGAGGGGGCTACTCTAGTTGATGCTTCTCACTGCAGTAGCTTCTCTTGCTGCAGAGCCAGGCTCGAAGGCACATGGGCTCCCGGGCTCTAGAGCACAGGCTCAGGACTTGTGGCCCACGGGTTTAGTCGCCCCGTGACATGTGGGATCTTCCTGGATCAGGGCTCGAACCCATGTCTCCAGCATTGGCAGGCGGATTCTTGGCCACTGAGCCACCAGGGAAGCCCTTTTAATATTTTTAATGTGATAAAAATCACATGAAGCAAACTCTTGTAACCATATTTAACTATGCAGTTCAGTGGCACTAAGCACATTCACACTGTTGTGCAACTCTCACCATCATCACCATCATCCATCTCCCAAATGTTTCATCTTCTGAAACTGAAACCCTGTCCCCAGTAAACACTAAGTCCCCATTCCCCCTCCCCACCTCCACCCCTTGGTCCCTGGCATCTACCATTGTACTTTCTGACTCTCTAAATTTGACTATTGTAGATACCTTATGTAAGTGGAGTCAGGTGGCGCCTGCCAACACAGAGATGTAGGAGATGTGGGTTTGATCCCCTGGAGAAGGGCATGGCAACACATTCCAGTATTCTTGCCTGGAGAATCCCATGGACAGAGGAGCATGGTGGGCTACAGTCCGTGGGATCCCAAAGAGTCAGACATGACTGAAACAACCTAGCACCCAATGTAATTAGAATGCCTTCTTGAGATTAAAAACATAATTTTATGTCCTAAAAACAGATTATGCCTTATTTTTTCTTTCTCTCTCTCCCTACTTTATTGTTATTCCCTGTGGACTGTTCTCCTGCTGGCCTGAAACCTCCCCACTAATCCTTAATTTGTTCATCAGTATTTCTCTAGTACTGAACACTGCTTAGCAGGTACATGTGAAATATTTGTTGAGTGGGAGAAAAAAAAAGAAGGAATGGACTTCAAGCCAATAGAGGATGTTATCCCAATTATTTTTAGAATATTTTTGAACAAAGTGGCTGGTTTCACATGGAGCCCAGTGCTTGATGAGAAAATATCTCGGCAGCATCAGATTTCACGTGGCCTGGGTAGCCGTCTTTTTGCAAGGAGCGGAAAGAATGTGGAATGGCAAATAGGGCCTTGCCCATCTAAACAGCTGTAAAGTTTTACTGTTCTACAAAGATTGCTGTGGCGGAGATAATGTATTGAGGAGTAATTAGCCATGAGCCTCACTCGCTGGCCCTCTAGCCCCCTGAAAGTGTTCTAATCTCAAACCTTCAAGTCACTGGCTTATCAGGCTCCCTCTCCCTGCCAGCAAATTGTTACGGACTCCCAGCTGATTGATCTCATGAGCACAAGGTCTCAGAGCTGCTTCACGAGAGAGGATTTTTCATCCAGCTGGGCACAACAGCTAAGATGATGGATGTGCAGTTTTCTGCCCCTTTAAGAAAAACAAAACTTGGAACTTCCCCAGCAGTGCAGTGGTTAAGGCTCCCTGCTCCACATACAGGGGGCACAGATTCCATTCCTTGGTTGGGGAACTAAGATCCCGCATGCCACACATGCTATGCCAGCCAAAAAATAGATGGAAAAAGGTAAAACTCCATGGTGGCTGAAAAGAAGCATGCCTTGCAGGACAGCTCCATCTGGCTATTTCATTCATTTGATTCAGAAGGCATTGGGGGAGGGAGGGTGCTGCTATGTTCCAGGAACAGAGTGAAAAAGATGTGGTCACAGAAAGAAAGAGATTTGCCACAGAAGATCCTGGGGGCTTGCAGGAGACACAGAAGGGCAGCTGAGCAGGGTTGATCAGAGAAGGGCAGAAATGCTGGAGGGAGTTTGCGAAGGGGGGGCAAGGTGCAAGATGAGTGGGGGAAGCAGGGTCAGGTTGAGCCCACCATGAGCAGAATTCCAAGGAGCCTGGATTTTGTGCTGCAGACAATGGGAAGCCACTGAGGGTGGTGAACACATCACAGTAGGCTACTTTGACTGGGTCACATCATAGCTGATGCCAGTCAGCCAGGCAGTACTGACATGGGTCAGGCAAGCCGTGGTTCACTTGCCGTAGCTGGTGAGAGGGTGAGATTGTACTGCGCTTCACTAAGTCCCACAAAATATCTGGATGACCTGCAGCTCTGAGCTTTCTGGCCTCCAGACGGGAAAGGTCTGGCTTCTCCTTTTCGGGTGGGGGAGGCAGATCACAGAAGGAGCAGGGGCACGTAAGACGTCTGGAATGCATCAGAGGCGAGCCCAGCCCGAGCCATGACTCAGTCCTGCCTCCCCCTACCCCTCAACCCCCACCCCCACCCTGCCCCTAGTGAGGAGCACAGCCACCGCATTCAGCAGAGCGCCTTGAATCAGAAATGACTTTGCTTTCTCCTCTCTGCTTTCCTCGCAGACCTCCCGGACGCAGCCGTCCACACAGGATGCCTCATGTTGGCTTGCAACCATCCCTCGAGAGTCCAGCCGCCGTTTTTTAGTGTGGCCCTAGGGCTTTCGTTCAGGGCGTTTTGTTGCAGCTGCTGCTTTTTATTTATTTATTTTCTCTCTTTGAACCTGCACCTTGCCCCGCTCCTGCTGGCATGATGGCCCAGTCCAAAGCCAACGGCTCGCACTATGCGCTGACCGCCATCGGCCTGGGGATGCTGGTCCTTGGGATCATCATGGCCATGTGGAACCTGGTCCCTGGGTTCAGCACCGCAGAAAAGCCGGCTGCTCAGGGGAACAAGACGGAGGTGGGAAGTGGCATCCTTAAGAGCAAGACCTTCTCTGTGGCCTACGTTCTGGTCGGGGCCGGTGTGATGCTGCTCCTGCTCTCCATCTGCCTGAGCATCCGGGACAAGAGGAAGCAGCGGCAGGGCGAAGAGCTGGCACACATCCAGCACCCGGGGGTCGAACCACACGCCCACGAGGAGGACAGGTGAGGATGGCTGACCGGACCCGGACGGGGGATGGACATGACATGCACACCCACATGCATACCCACAGGCTCAGGACTCAACAATGGTGAGAACATTTTAATCTAAGGAGCTGTCTCCCATGACCGCTTCTGTGAAACAGTTTATCGTTTGACAAATGACTTTATCTTTTGATCCCAGAGTTTTCCAAATAATACCGCTTGAATGAATGGTTACAGTTGTGTCAAGATTTTGACCAACCCCTCAGGGGATCTGCATGGCACCTGGGGTGGCCGGAGCCTGCCCCCTGGAAGCTTGTCCATTTACCCCAGTGTCCTGGATGTTTATGCTTTGAGTTGAAAGGTTGGGAAGCAAGGTTCTATTTGACCAAAAATGCTACAAACACATTTAAAAAGCAAGTGCTAAATTGGGGGCATAAGATAAAAGTTGATACCCCAAGTATAAAAAGAGCTACTGTGTATAAAACAGATAACTGATGAGAACCTACTGTATAGCATGGGGTGCGGTGGGGGGAAGAAGGTACAGTCTGTTTGTAGGACAGATATTAAGTTAACCTTAAAAATGCATTCCAGTATACAGCAGAAGGAAATACTGTCTGATTCCACTTATATAAGGCACCTAGGCACAGCCCACCAGGCTCCCCATCCCTGGGATTCTCCAGGCAAAAACACTGGAGTGGGTTGCCATTTCCTTCTCCAGTGCATGAAAGTGAAAAGTGAAAGTGAAGTCACTCAGTTGTGTCCGACTCTTTGCAACCCCATGGACTGCAGCTCACCAGTGCTCCTCCGTCCCTGGGATTTTCCAGGCAAGAGTACTGGAGTGGGGGTGCCATCGCCTTCTCTGGTGAATGTGCTAGTACCACTGAAATATACAGTTAAAATATGGTTAAAATAGTATGCTTTATGTTATGTGACTTTTATTACAATAAAAAAAATTTTTTAAGATCCCTTACAAATGAACGTTAAAGAACACACAGTTGGAAAATGGACCAAGAACACAAACAAGCATTTCATAGACATTCAAATGATAGTTGTTCAGTCTCATTAGTCAGGAAATACAAACAACCAACAAAAGGCATTGTAATTCTTTGCCTGTCTACTGGCCAACATAGACTGTCCTCCAGGTTAGAGGTTTTTAAGGAAGTGGGTTGCTAATGAGGGGCTGATTGACATAATCTTACTGAAGGGGAATTCACTGTAACTGGCCATTTTAAAGATGTGTGCACCTATCAATTATCTTCCTAAGAGCTTATCTTTGGGACACAGTCACACAAGTGCAAAGGGGTCTGTACTCATAGATTTATCAGAGCATTGCTAAAAATAGCATAGACAGATGTGACTACTAAATATCCATCAGTTGAGCTAAATTATAGCATGCCCATTCAGTAGAATTCTCTGCAGCCACTGCCAATCTATATTTGCTAATGTGAATCTGTATCTCTGAGGAAAGGAGGTTTATAACACACCATGTTAAGGTCTTCATCACATCAGACATTGTGGCTATGGGACTAGAGAAGGATCTAGAAAGGTGTATAGCAGAATGTTGTTATTGTTCAGCCGCTAAATTGTATCCAACTCTTTGTAATCCCATGGACTGAAGCACATCAGGCTTCCCTGTCCTTCACTATCTACCAGAACTTGCTCACTCTCAAGTCCATTGAGTCAGTGATGCCACCAACTATCTCATCCTCTGTTGCCCCCTTCTCCTCCTGCCTTCAATCTTTCCCAGCATCAGGGTCTTTTCCAGTGAGTTGGCTCTTCCCACCTGGTGGCCAAAGTAATGAAGCTTCAGCTTCAACATCAGTCCTTCCAATGAATATTCAGGACTGATTTCCTATAGGATAGATTGGTTTGATTTCTTTGCAGTCCAAGGGACTCTCAAGAGTCTTCTCCAATACCGCAATTCAAAAGCATCAATTCTTCAGTGCTCAGCCTTCTTTATGGTCCAACTCTCACATCATACATGACTACTGGAAAGATCATAGCTTTGACTATATGGACCTTTCTTGGCAAAGTGATGTCTCTGCTTCTTAATATGCTGTCTAGGTTTGTCATAACTTTTCTTTCAAAGAGCAGGCGTCTTTTAATTTTATGGCTGCAGTCATCATCCATAGTGATTTTGGAGTCCAAGAAAATAAAATCTGTCACTGTCTCTACTTTTTCTCCATCTATTTGCCATGAAGTGATAGGACCAAATACTATGATCTTAGTTTTTGAATGTTGAGTTTTAAGCCAACTTTTTCACTCTCCTTTTCACCCTTATCAAGAGGCTCTTTAGTTCCTCTTCCCTTTCTGCCATTAGGTTTCATCTGCATATCTGAGGTTGTTGATATTTCTCCCGGCAATCTAAGTATTTTTATATTCTTTATTAAATTTTTCTGTAGTGTTTGAATTTTCAGTAAGACTATCTTATCTTTCTAGTGGGATGGGAGTTGTTTTTATTTTGGAAAAATTAAACAAATTTTCTGAAAGTAAAAGATAATCAGGCATATTCTAGAAAACTTGGGAAATACAAAAAAGAACAAAGAAGGAAAACTAGTCACCCATCATTAAAGGTATGACCAAGTCACTTGACCTCAATGTATCTGTTTTCCCATCCATAAAATGAAAAGTGTTAACCTCCCCTGCCTTTTAGCCTCATATGTAACAGCATGCCAGGTGGGCTCTTCTGATGCCCAGATGGATGTCCTTTGACCACAGACAACATAAACATACATGAAACAGGTGCCAATTTGAAGCAAATGGTTGTTCCTGGGTAGAGAAAGGATATCTGGAATATAAAATTTACATGTATCTCAAATTATTCTGCAATTTCCCATCCATAAAATGGGTATACCAATATTGGGCTGGCCAAAAAATTCATTTGGGTTTCCCATATTATCCAATGGAAAAACCCAAACAAACTTTCTGGCCAACCCAATAGTACCTAACTCATAGTGTCTTTAGGAAGATGACATTAGTTTATACGTACTTAGAACAGTGTCTGGCTTGTAGCCAACAGGTGAAGTGATAGCTCTTATTCCTCCTTGGATACACCTGTTGTTAACAAGGCTGGTATCCGGGGTCTCAGTGGCAACATGTGGTCTGGGATCCATCTCTTTGTGATCGTAAGTGACTCAAGCACATGCTAACTGTCCCATGTCTGTGTTGCTGTCTTGCAGCCAGGAGGAGGAGGAGGAGGAAGAAGAGGCCTCCTCACGGTACTATGTCCCTAGCTATGAGGAAGTGATGAACACAAACTACGCGGAAGCGAGGGCGTGGACCAGAACCCCCGGATGAGCATCTCTCTCCCCTCCTACGAGTCCTTGACGGGGCTGGATGAGACGAGCCCCACCACAACCAGGGCCGATGTGGAGACCAGCCCAGGAATCCCCTGACAGGCAGAACTCCAAGTTGTCCAAACGCCTGAAGCCGCTGAAAGTGAGAAGGATAAAATCCGAAAAGCTTCACCTCAAAGACTTTAGGATCAACCTGCCGGATAAAAACGTGCCTCCTCCCTCCATCGAGCCTTTGACACCCCCCCACAGTACGATGAGGTCCAGGAGAAGGCCCCTGATGCCCGGCCCCCTGACTGATGGCCCCTCCCGGGCGGATTCCCTCCTGTTTCTCGTCCTCTGCACCAACAGACCCCGAATGAAGCCACTTCAGCCACAGTTGAGAAGCGGAGGGGCCAGGTGTGTACTTAGCTATTTGGATGGGGCCAGGAGCTGAGGGCGTTCTAGGACTGGGGAGTGACCCTGGGGTCCCCAGGACCTCCAGTCGCAGGTGCGTTGGAAAGAGCTGCTGCCTCAGATCTTGTGAAGCTGTGACCCCATCCAGGGAAGCAGTGCCGGCATCTTCCCTTTGTCCTTCCTTGACATTGAATTGCTGGGGACAATACTCCTCCTTCTGATTAGGAAAGGATACGTAGCAACTGGCTTAGATCATGGCTTTGTTTTGCTTCCACTAGGACTGTTTGTTTCCCAAAGGAAATAAGTTATGCCTTCACTTTCTCCTTAGAGTCCTGCACTTTGGGTAGGAAAGATGACCGGCTTTACAGAAAGGACATGCCCATATCATGAATTAAGCTGAACAAGAGGCTGGATGATTACATGGGGGTGAGACCCAGGTGGGGTTCTCAGAGCCCCTGATGCCATCAGTTGTTCTGAGGCCTCAAGACCTGAGGATGCATACGATCCTAGTCTCATTGGTAGGCTTTTACTAGTCTCTCCTATGTATTGGCAAAAAAAAAAAGGAAAAAGCCATCTGAGATGTTCTGTTCCTTCTAAAATGCCGTGCAACTGAGCTTTTTGTAATAAAATATTTTATATGTCGTACATTTGGTGCTAGATTACCTTAACAGCTCTTCCAACACCGACTTGCTTAGGGAGAAATCTCACCAATGAGAACAATACTAGCTAATATATCCTGAACACTTCGTATACGCCAGGTGCTATGCTAAGCACTTTACATATCTATCCCTTTTCAACTGTACCCAAGCCGGGTATTGGGCTTCCCAGGTGGAGCTAGTGGTAAAGAATCTGCCTGCCAATGCAGGAGGTGCAAGGGATTCTCAATCTCTGGGTCGAGAAGATCCCCTGGAGTAGGAAATGGCAACATGCTCCAATATTCTTGACTGGAAACTTTCGTGGAAAGAGGAGCCTGGCAGGCTACAATCCATGGGGCCGAACACAACAGAGCACACACCCACACAAGCCAGGTATTCCTACTGTGGGTTAGTTCATGGAGAATCAGGTTAATTAAGGGGCCCCATGTCATACCACTAATAAGTGGCAGAGTTGGGATTTGAACCTAGGCCCCCAGGGCCTGAGTTCTTCTACAGTCTACTGTGCCATTCAGTGGAAAGGGCTCTTTCAGACTTTAAATGAGGACTTGTGTGTCCCAAGAGCTGAGAGTGTCCCTGTCAACCACATGCCCAACAGAAAGTTCTGGATATTTAGACAGCAAGTCCAAACTTCCATTTCTGGGACATGGTTAAGTCCAATGGTTAAGACTCCATGCTTCCAATGTCAGAGGCATGGGTTCAGTTCCTAGTTGAGGAAGTTCTGCATGCCATGTGGCATGGCCAAAAATAAAAACCAAAATAAAATGCAAAGTTCCCTTCCTGGTGTTGATGAGCCTGGAGCTGGCTGCTAGGGGTCTGTGTGGCTAGGAACGTGGCTGGGAGAGCAAATTCTCAGGCCCTGAATGTTTTCCTAAAAGCTCCTGTGGGAGGGAAGGAGCAGCCATTAGAAGGTCAGGCACCTTCTTATAACAGAATTGTCTGCAGTGCCGAAATCCCAACCTTTCATTTCCTCATGTAAATCCATCTATAAACAGGAAGCTACAAGTGTCTGCTTGTTGTCCTGGGATACCTGGAGGCCTGGTCTGGTCCCAGCCCACCCCTGAGCCACCCAGGACCTCTCTGTGTATCTCTGGGCTGGACTTGCTCTTCATATACTAATGCTTCCCCCTGATTGGAGGACAAACAGGAAGAAAAAAGAAAGGGGAGGAGCAAGATTCCAAATGAGCTGAGAAATGACCTTCTAGGGACTTCCCTGGTGGTCCAGTGATTAAGAATCTGCCTCCCAATGGAGGGGACGCAGGTTCGATCACCTGGTTGGGGAACTAAGATCCCACATGCCACAGGGCAACTAAGCCCATGCATCATCACTACAGAGCCTTCATCCTAGAGCCCGGGTCTGCAACAAGAGAAACCTACATGCCACGATGAAGATCTAGCACAAGCAAAATTAAAAAATAAGTGACCTTCTACAAGGGCTCTTGATCTGGTCTCTGGCAGACATCTGTCAGGGGTCTGCCCAACCTAGACCCTCCTCAGGAGAGAAAGATGTTTGGGACTTGCAGTAGGTTGATCCATGGCTCCAAAGATCTCAGGCTCTAATCCCTAAGACACAAGAAAATTACCTTACAAGGTAAAGTTTTGCAGATGCAATGAAATTAAGGATTTTGACTTGAGCTTATCCTGGATTATCCAAGTGGGTCCTAAACCCATCCAGAAGTATGCTTGAAGAGACAGTTCAGTTCAGTCGCTCAGTCGTGTCCGACTCTTTGCGACCCCATGAATCGCAGCACGCCAGGCCTCCCTGTTCATCACCATCTCTCGGAGTTCACTTAGACTCACGTCCATCAAGTCCATGATGCCATCCAGCCATCTCATCCTCAGTCGTCCCCTTCTCCTCCTGCCCCCAACCCCTCCCAGCATCAGAGTCTTTTCCAATGCGTCAACTCTGCATGAGGTGGCCAAAGAGTTTCAGCTTTAGCATCATTCCTTCCAAAGAAATCCCAGGGTTGATCTCCTTCACAATGGACTGGTTGGATCTCCTTGCAGTCCAAGTGACTCTCAAGAGTCTTCTCCAACACCACAGTTCAAAAGCATCAATTCTTCAGCACTCAGCCTTCACAGTCCAACTCTCACGTCCATACATGACTACTGGAAAAACCATAGCCTTGACTAGACGGACCTTAGTCAGCAAAGTAATGTCTCTGCTTTTGAATATGCTACCTAGGTTGGTCATAACTTTTCTTCCAAGGAGTAAGCGTCTTTTAATTTCATGGCTGCAGTCACCATCTGCAGTGATTTTGGAGCCCAAGAAAATAAAGTCTGTCACTTTCCCCATCTATTTCCCATGAAGTGATGGCACCAGATGTCATGATCTTTGCTTTCTGAATGTTGAGCTTTAAGCCAACTTTTTCGCTCTCCTCTTTCACTTTCATCAAGAGGCTTTTTAGCTCCTCTTCACTTTCTGCCATAAGGGTGGTGTCATCTGCATATCTGAGGTTATTGATATTTCTCCTGGCAATCTTGATTCCAGCTTGTGTTTCTTCCAGTCCAGCATTTCTCATGATGTACTCTACATAGAAGTTAAATAAGCAGGGTGACAATATACAGCCTTGACGTACTCCTTTTCCTATTTGGAACCAGTCTGTTGTTCCATGTCCAGTTCTAACTGTTGCTTCCTGACCTGCATACAGATTTCTCAAGAGGCAGGTTAGGTGGTCTGGTATTCCCATCTCTTTCAGAATTTTCCACAGTTTATTGTAATCCACACAGTCAAAGGCTTTGGCATAGTCAATAAAGCAGAAATAGATGTTTTTCTGGAACTCTCTTGCTTTTTCCATGATCCAGCAGATGTTGGCAATTTGATCTCTGGTTCCTCTGCCTTTTCTAAAACCAGCTTGAACATCAGGGAGTTCACGGTTCACATATTGCTGAAGCCTGGCTTGGAGAATTTTGAGCATTAACTTTACTAGCATGTGAGATGAGTGCAATTGTGCGGTAGTTTGAGCATTCTTTGGCATTGCCTTTCTTTGGGATTGGAATGAAAACTGACCTTTTCCAGTCCTGTGGCCACTGATGAGTTGGTTATATACACAGAAGAGGAGACAGTGACCATGGAGGCAGAGACTGGAGTGATGCACCTATAAGTCAAGGGACACCCACAGCCACCAGAGGTGGAAGAGACATGAAATCATTCCTCCCTAGAGCACTCACAGGAGTTCAGTCCTTCTGAGACACCTTGATTTCAGCCCAGCTGATGCTGACTTGGGGCTTTTGGCCCCCGAACTGTTGAGAGAGTAAGTTTGTTGTTTTAGACCATAAAGCTCATGGGAATTCATTTTAGAGACTTTAGGAAACCAACAAGGGACTCAATCTTCAACTTATTAGAGACCAGCCTTTGCTTTGATCTGAATGTTTCTGGACTCATCCTATAAGTGAGTGCTGTAGAAATTGGGGGCTTCCTAGGTGGCTCACAGTGGTAAAGAATCTGCCTGCCAAAGCAAGAGAAACAAGAGATGTGGCTTCGATCCCTGGGTTGGGAAGAGTCCCCTGGAGAAGGAGATGGCAACCTGCTCCAGTATTCTTGGCTGGCAAATTTCATGGATAGAGGAACCTGATGGGCTACAGTCCATGAGGTTGAAAAATAGTTGGACATGACTAAGCACATGCACACACACGGAAATTTCATCAGCGACTCTATTTGTTTTGTATGTTTGGAAACAATCAAGTAGAAAATTATTTTATGTTCCTGACACTTAGTAGGTAAACTATGGAGCATGGATGCACCTCTGTCTAAAAGCAAGGCAGAGAGAATGTTAGCTGGGAATGTAGCAATGAGTTATCTGCAATGTTAAAACCAAAGCAGGATGTCACTTTCACCTCAAAATTCCCCAAGGCACACTCATCCTGTTTGTTCACTGGTTCACACTTATCAGAACTTTCTATCTATTGACTATTAGAAAAAAAAGAGCTATAAAGGTGAAAACCAGAAGAAAGACCCTGGCCCGCCCTTTTCTCTCCATTGTGTTTTTGTTCTTAAGGAAAATATAAGAAAGACAGAGACTTACCTGGTGGTCCAATGACTAAGACACCATGCTCCCAATGCAGGGGACCCAGATTTGACTCCTGGTCAGGAATCTGTTAATAGATCCCATATGCTGCAACTTAAAAAAAAATCCCACATGTTGCAACTAAGAGCTGGTGCGGCCAAATAAATAATTTTTTATAAAAGACGAAGAAAGGCAGAAAAGCAAGGCAAGAAGCCACCCACCTGTTCTTAGACCCTAACTGGTCCCAAGGCTATGAAAGAGCAAAGAAAATTTCCCATTAGCACTCCCACCTCACCCAAAAGGAAGAATCTCAGCAGCCATGTCAGTGTCCTGTGACCTCCACCCTCTCAAATCACAGCTGGTAGGTATGTGTTCACCTGACCCAGGAGAACCAATCAGAAGCTGGGCTAGGCTAGGCTCATCTCTCCCAGTTCCTGGAATGGAGAAGCTGTCTGGGCGATGTGGTCTCAGGGATTAGGGGGCCACAAGTGAGTGAAGCAGGGCAAGTTGCTCAGCAGAGAGGGAAGCTGAGTACTGAAACAGGCAGAGGTGAAGATGAGACTTCAGAGATGACTGTCTCTCGGTGACTTTCTGGCCCTTGGTCCTGGTCCCTTGGTTAGCCCTGCTGTACATCTGCTCCTGGGTTCCACAAAGATGCTGTGCCATGCCAGTAAATTCCCCCTTTTAAGCTCTGATCCTAAATTTAGCCCAAGCCCTTGAAGGCCGGCACTGCCTTTGCATCGTAGACAGTGCTGGTCTCACAGTGGACACTCCACTTGGTCTCAGTTCTGATTTTCACTTTTCTCCGACTGGTTACAGTGCTGATGAAGGGGAGCCATGAGCAGATGACAGAGGCAGAAGATCATGTTGGAACATGACTGTCACCGCAGCCCAGAACACTGCCTGGTGTGTGTGTGTGTGTGTGTGTGTGTGCACAGCTAAGTCAGCTGGGTGCACCCACAAATACATATCGAGCTCCACAAATACCTTGAGCCAGGTACCATTCTGGGGTCCAGGGATAGTATGAAGCCCTGCTCTCCATGGGAAAGGTTCTCACTTGGACTGTTTCCCAAAGTTGGTCCCATGGCCTTGGGTGACAATGATCTTGGTCACTTTGGACTGGCTACTTGCTCTGGATATAATAAACTTGAAAATCATCAGGCAGCCAGGTGCACATAGAAAGCTGGTCTACAAGAAGAGACTCGTGAAAATGGTCCATAGACAGAGAGATCGGCTGGCTGGCCTCCCCTGTTCTGGGTTCTCCTTTGTCTGACCTCATTCACTGCCCTTTGGGTCTATAGGATGCCCCAGGCTGCTTTCAGTAAGTACTATTTTTGCTGAAATGAGTTGGAGTGGGATTCTGTTGCTTGCTGCCAAATGTCCTGGGATACCTTGTTTCCTGGGCTTCCTAGGTGGCTCAGTGGTAAAGAATCTGGCTGCCAACGCTGGAGACGCAGGTTCAAACCCAAGGTAGGGAAAATTCCCCGGAGGAGGAAATGGAAACCCACTCCAGGATCCTTGCCTGGGAAATCCCATGGACAGAGGTGCCTAGAGGGCTACAGTCCACGGGGTTGCAAAAAGTCGGACATGACTTAACGACTGAACAACAACAAAGCCTTGGTTCTGGATGGACACATGTGAGATGGCAAAGCCAAAATAACCCTGCAAGTGCAGAGCAAAATTGAAAAGGCAACACAGCTTTATCCCTGAAATGGATGGATCAGTCAAACCAAAGGACAGTACTCAAAGAGCCCTTCTGAGGATTAATGTTCTCATTCGTTGCCTTAAGGGCCCTGACAAGGCCCATTTAGCTTCTAGGACAAATCACACTGTGTATTTAAGTGTAGATGTATGAAAGGACAGCCTCTGTTCTGTCTGCAAGCTCAGAGGGTGAGAGATGGGCTTTCAATCAGGGAGGATTTTGTTTTACTCCAAGCGTTGCTGCTTCCTAGAAGGATGCGTCCGCGCTAAGTTGCTTTAATCGTGTCAGACTCTGTGTGACCCTAGGGACTGAAGCCCACCAGGCTCCTCACTCCAAGGGATTCTCCAGGCAAGAATACTGGAGTGGGTTACCATGTCCTCCTCCAGGGATCTTCCCAACCTAGGGATCAAACCCACATCTCTTAAGTCTCCTGCACTGGCAAGCAGGTTCTTTACCACTAGAAGGATGATCTTGGGCAAATAACTGGATCCTTCTGAGCCTTGATCTCTCCACCAGCAAAACGGAGATGACTCATTTTGAGATGGGTGCCAGAGAAATACACAGGTAAAGTGCCGAAGTGGCAGCTGCACAGACAGTGGGGGCCATGTGGGGGGCTGTGACTAGGCCACAGTCCCCTGGTGGAGAACTTGAAGATCCAAGCACTACTCCAAGCGTGAGCCTCACAATCATTTCTCTTTTTTTAGATTTTAATTTATTTAATTAAATAAATAATAGGCTGCGCTGGACCTCTGTGACTGCGGGCAGGCTTTCTCTAGTTGTAGTGAGTGGGAGCTACTCTCTAGTTGCAGTCGCTTCTCTTACTGCAGAGTGTGGGCTCTAGGGCTCTCCGGCTTTAGTAGTTGGGGCTCATGGGCTCAGTAGTTGTGGCGGATGGGCTTAGTTGCCCCATAGCATGTGGAGTCTTCCTGGACCAGGAATTGAACCCTTGTCCCCTGCATTAGTAGGCAGTTCTCACAATCATTTCTGAAAACAGGTCTGGGGACAATACACCAGGTGTGACCAATAGTTTGTAAGGAATCCTCACAGAAAGCCATCTCCAGAGAAACAGCTGCAGGGATGCATAGGTAAGGCCAGTTGAGGAAGTCCTGAGGTCAGCCTTGCAAGACTTGGTCTTCAAGGTAGATGATGGCAACTCCTATTGTACAGAGTGAACAAGTCAGTCTACTTTGTTTTCAATCGAATGGTGAGTTGTCAGAACTGAGTGGCTGGTACTAAGAATGTGAGCACAGCTCTAAGGGTTTTAGCCACCCTCTTCCTGCTTGAGTCCCCAACCATATTTCCCTGGATTATAATGGGTAGAAGGGGAAAACATACTTGATGAGCTGTATTTGGGAATCCCCAAGTTAAGCAAAGCCTATTCATTCAACACATTTTAATAGAGAACCTACTGTGAGCTACATGCACATAGTAGGGATAATCTGCAAAAAAATAAAAAAGTGGATCAAGTCCTGACTGACACAGAGGCCATATTCTGGGTGGAGGGAGGACAGATAATAAACAAATAAATCAAATATGATGTCATGGCAGAAAACTAAAAGGATGTGAAGAAAAATGGGGCAGGAGAGGATCACCAATCTGGGTCATTAGGAAAAGTCTCTGAGGGGAGCAACACTGAGGAAAAGTGGGAAGTGAGCCACATAAATATCTGGGTGCAGAGAATCCCAGAAAATCTCTCCTACACTTGTGCACATTATGAATCTCCAACCAGGTGCTGCAGCATCTTCCAAACCCATTTGGCCATTGAAACTTTTCTCCCCACAAAGCATCTTTCAGGGTCAGCTTTCACAGAACATCCTTCAGGGAATAGTGATTGAACCAAACCCAATATTCTCTAGGGGGAGAAACAGGCCCAAAACAGACAAGGGCTGGCCGAAGTCCTACAGCTCACTGATGAAGCTGCCCATCAGCTTTCTCTCTGTGTGCATTTAGACCGCGGATCACCAGCAAAGGCAAGCTCCCAAGATGCCCCAGCACCTGATGGCAGCAGGGAGAATCAGGTTGATGGGTCCAAGATGGGTCCCTGTGCTTAGAACACTCAGCACAGACCTCCTCATGTCCACTTCCCGTTAGGGAAGCTTGTGCCTCTGACGGGAAGCCTGCATCCCCTCACGAGAGCCTCACAGTGGAGCGGTGGATGCTCTCCAAAGTTCTTGCCACCTGTGAGGGTGGTGGTTCGTAAGACACAGCCAGACCATTCAGAGGTACCTTTCACACTGAGCCGACAGGAGAAAGCCATTCCCCCGTCTCTTTGTGGCAATGCCGTTGGGCTAGAAAACGATGTCCTAGAGCACCTGAAGTTGGATGGCACCTGACAGCAGGCACCAGCACCTCAGGCTCAGATCCTCCAGTAATAAGTGGAGGGCAGAGGTCAGAAAACCTGCTGTCTTTGGACACTGTGAAACAAGCTGACCAAGAGAGAAAGGGAAAGACACAGAAATACAGAGTGTGCAATACACAGATACAAATTTATCCAGAAAAGCCACCGGCGAGAACACATATACACCCACACCAGACACCTTTAAAATGTAGCCCTGGCAGCAGAAGTTTCCTCGGGGCCAAGCCAGCTGACTGCTGTGTGTCTCACCAGACCCCCTGGAACTCTGCAGGTTCCAGGAAGGCAGCTAGGTGGATGACTTGCTGATACAAGCCAACCCACTCCCAGACGCAACGTGAGATGAAAGATTCTCGGCTCCCAGTGACACTGCTAAGGATTCAAGCCAATGCCAGAACTGAATGTTTTCACCTTAGATCAGTGGTTCTTAACCATTGGATTGATTTGCACCTCCCCCACCCAGGGGGCATTTGGCAAATTCATGGCTGGAGTGGGAGCTGCTGCTGCTACTAAGTCGCATCAGTCGTGTCTGACTCTAACTGACATCTACCAGAGCAGGGATTCCGCCACGCACCCACCAATGCACAGGCCAGTCCCCACAACAAAGAGCTGTTCTACCCCAAAGTCAACAGTGCCAAGGGTGAAAAAGTCTGCTCTGGACAAAGGAAAATCCATCCTCTTGGGCAGTGAGGACTCCAGTCATAGAGCCTGGCTCCCCAGTGCCAGTTACATTAAGAAGAAGCAGAAGGGACTTCCTGGTGATCCAGTGGCTAAGACGCAGTGCTCCCAAAGCAGAAGGCCTGAATTCCACCCCTAGTTGGGAAACTAGATCCCACATGCCACAGCTAAGACCTGGTGCAACCAAATAAATGTGTGTGTGTGTGTGTGGCGCACACTTTGTCGTGTCCAGTTCTTTGGGACCCCATGGACTGTGGCCTTCCAGGTTCCTCTGCCCATTGAATTTTCCAGGCAAGGATACTGAAGTGAGTTGCCATTTCCTACTTCCAGGGATCTTCTCGATCCAAGGATGGAACCCATGTCTCTGGTGTCTCCTGTGTTGGTAGGTGGATTCTTTACCACTAGCACCACCTGGTAAACCCCAAATAAATAGATAAAAATTAAATATTTTTTAAAAGAAGCAGGAAACAATCATGCTTGGAGATCAGCCTGAGGGTGCTTCTTACCATTTTTAAGAACTTTAAAGAACTGTCACTTTTACAAAGATTGTTTTCCAATCCATGCCCAATGCAGACTATAAACTGAATTCTCCAGGGCATGATATAAACAAGTATCTCTTCCCTTTCTCCTTTTCTCTATTCCCTAGTCCTAACTCTGTGCATTGAAACTTGGAATTTATTAACTGTAATATAGAAAATGTGAGAGAAAATAAAGTCAGTAGTAGTTACAAACTCAAGTCAACTTTGAGAAATTTTAGATTATTTAAAAGTTTACTTAGAACTAATGGAAGGGTATGTAACAAAACAACTAGAATACAATTTGGGAAGCGAAATTATGGCAATAGGTCTTCCTTATCAGGAAAAAAAACAAAAACAATGTCAAACAATACATCATGCATCTCAGAGATAAAGTGAAAGTCATTCAGTTGTGTCTGACTCTTTGAGACCCCATGAACTGTAGCCTGCCTGGCTCTTGTGTCCGTGGGATTCTCCAGGCCAGAATACTGGAGTGGATTGCCATGCTGTCCTCCAGGGGATGTTCCCAACCTAGAGATCAAGCCCAGGTCTACCACACTGCAGGCAGATTCTTTACCATAAGCTGGGCTCAATACTGTATACAATTTGGGAGGTGGGTGGAAACTTTAAACCCAAGAAAATGTTCTTTGTGTATGTCTTCAAGATGTCTTATTTTAGAATACATCCTCGACAGTTGTGTCCAGTGAAGAAAAATCATCAGCATCTACTTTAACAAACCACAAAAGAGAGAAAAATAATATAATAAAGTGATAGCAAGCTCTTTCTTTCACTTTTTCAGTAAAACTTGACAAGCTGTGAATATATGTGTTGATAAAAGAAATTGTGTGAATACTTGATATCAACAAGTGAATAAATGTACCTGCCTTATCTAAATGCTGCCTCTTTCAAAGTTGAACAACAAATACAAAAAAGACAAAAGCTGCATTTTTTTGTTCCTGACAAATTGTCTGTTCTAAAAATCAGATTCAAAGTATGAGTCCATAAATTGACTTTCTTAACAGAAAAGGACACACTGTTCTAGCAGTTGCCAATGATAAATTCATTTTAGCCCCAAATGGTTCCTTTTAAATCAGCACAAATACACCAGAGAACAAGATATAGGAATATATATCTCACAGGAGATGTTGCGAGCAGAAGAGCACAATAATTTGAATGGTAATGCTAAGTTTGTTGAAAATATCCACTCAGTCAATTAAAATGGCAAATAGGAATTGAGACACCCCACGCCCCCAAAAAATCTAACTGCTATTTAGGATAAAATTTGTTTTTATTGTTTATTTCCCAAGTTTAGGGAGAAAAAAGTTTAAGACCTAAGATTTTTCCATTGGCCTGAAAGCAGTAAAAATTGTCCATTAATCTCCCTTAGGCCAATAACAGAAAGGTCTCAAGGGGAAAAATAGGAGCCAGAAATAAGATTTAAGGAGAAACAGTAAGGAAAAGCACATTAAATGACCAAATTCTATAGATAGGTTGTAAGCAGACTGGCCCATCATCCTTCAATGCGTGTAGCTGAATTCTCAGATGTGTACACTTTTATATGTACTTCTTTTCATTGAATAAACATAGTAGTAAAAGAAATATGATTTTATCTCTATGGATTGCTTCAAGTCAGGGCGTCTCTACTTTGGCATTAATGACATTTGGGGCTGGAGAGCATCTGTATGAAGGGATGAGACTGTCCTATGCATGGCAGGCTGTTTAGCAGAATCCCTGGCCTCTACCTACTGGATGCCAATAGCCCTCCCAGGTGTGATGATCAAAAATATCTCTAGACAATGTCAAAAGTCCCTTGGGAGGAAAAATATCCCTAATTGAGAACTACAGCTTTAAGTCTACTGGGGGAAAATAAAGTATGAAAAAGTAGGAAAAAAAATAGTATCACTGGGTGGTAATTTCCATGTTTGTAAAATAAGAGAGAACGTGAAAGTCGCTCAGTCATGTCCAACTCTTTGTGACCCCATGGACCATACAGTCCATGGAATTCTCCAGGCCAGAATAGTGGAGTGAGTAGCCTTTCCCTTCTCCAGGGGATCTTCCCAACCCAGAGATTGAACCCAGATCTCCCATGTTGCAGGCAGATTTTTACCAGCTGAGCCACAAGGTTGTAAAGGTTGTAAAAGACATCGGTAATTGCATTTAGTTACAAGGCTGGAAGGGCTTCCCAGGTGGCACAGTAGTAAAGATCCACCTGCCACTCCAGGAGATGCAAGAGATGTGAGTTTGATCCCTGGGTCAGGAAGATCCCCTAGAGAAAGAAATAGCTACCACTCCAGTATTCTTGCCTGGAAAATTCCATGGACAGAGGAGCCTGGCTGGCTACAGTCCATGGGGTCGCAAAAGATCAAACACAACTGGATACACACGTGACTAAACTATAATGTTATATGTGGTGAAAATGCTATAAAATGGAGTTTTGAGTGGGAATGGTGCTAGAGCTTATTTTGTCCAACTTCCTCGTACCGGGAAGGAAAACTAAGACACAGAGTTGTTTGTCTAAAGAACACACCAATGCAATATAAACATAGGTGGTTACAATTCATTACCGTGTGGCTTCCACCTGGAAAAACAAAAACACAGGAACCAACCTGCAAGAACCCCTGAGGTAGCGTAGTGTGAGCCTCAAACCAAACAATGACTTCAGTGGATTGAAACACATCAACACCTTTTAAAATCAAAGATTCATAATGATATTTTTAAAAACTCACTGGTCACTTTGGCAGTTGCTTCTTAATTTGAATATTGACACATGAAAGGAAAGAACCAATCTTTTAGCCTGCCTTTCCTGAACCAACTTTATTTTATGATAAATAAACAAACGGTTGATGAAGGACTTTAGCTAATAATTACCAAAGGAATAACAATCAGAAAAAAAAAAATCACAAGTTTGTGACCTCAAAAGAAATGACAGATCCAAAGAATGATCCTCAAAGGATGCTTAAATTATTAGGTAAAACGTTGATGAGCTCAAGTGTCCACTGATGGGTGAATGGATAAACAAAATATGATGTCTACACACATGTATGGATGTGAGAGTTGGACTGTGAAGAAGTCTGAGCACCGAAGAATTGATGCTTTTGAACTGTGGTGTTG
The DNA here is from genome assembly GCA_917880005.1 of Nanger dama. Taxonomy (NCBI): domain Eukaryota; kingdom Metazoa; phylum Chordata; class Mammalia; order Artiodactyla; family Bovidae; genus Nanger; species Nanger dama. The sequence goes on along the minus strand of CAKJTW010000013.1, from coordinate 19,722,109 downwards.
GAGAAGACTCTTGAGAGTCCCTTGGACTGCGGTCCAACCAGTCCAGTCTGAAGGAGATCAGTCCTGGGATTTCTTTGGAAGGAATGATGCTGAAGTTGAAACTCCAGTACTTTGGCCACCTCATGCGAAGAGTTGACTCACTGAAAAGACTTTGATGCTGGGAGGAACTGGGGGCAGGAGGAGAAGGGGACGACCGAGGATGAGATGGCTGGATGGCATCACTGACTCGATGGATGTGAGTCTGAGTGAACTCTGGGAGTTGGTGATGGACAGGGAGGCCTGGCGTGCTGCAATTCATGGGGCTGCAGAGTCAGACATGACTGAGCGATTGAACTGAACCAAACTGAACTGAAGAGGAAGCAATCAGCCAAATCCAGGGTGTGAATGTTCTACAGAACAAAGGAACCAGTTTCTCCAACACACCAGTGGCTGGGGGACAAAAAGGTCAGGGACAGGGAGTTGCTGTTATAGATTAAAAGACATTTCAGAGACAAAACAACCAAACTTAATGTGTGGATCCTGTTGATTCCTGACTCTAACCAACAGTTAAAAAGATATCTCTGAGAGAATCAAGGAAATGTGAGCATGGACCGAATACTGGATGGTATTCAGGAATGATTACATTTTTAGCTGTGATACTGTTGAAGTGTGGATAATACAAAAGGAAGAATTCCTCCTTTCTGTTAGGCAGCCTTTATGGGTGATCAACCCTGAATATTCATTGAAAGGACTGTTGCTGAAGCTGAAGGTCCAATACTTTGGCCACCTGATGCAAAGAGCTGACCCGGTGGAAAAGACCCTGATGTTGGGAAAGAATAAAGGCAGGAGGAGAAAGAGGCAGCAGAAGATGAGATGGTTAGCTAGCATCATGGACTCAATGGGCATAAATATGAGCAAACTCTGGGAGGTAGTGGAGGACAAAGGAGCCAGTCCACAGACAAAGGAGCCAGTCCACAGACAAAGGAGCCAGTCCACAGACAAAGAAGCCTGGTGTGTTGCAAAGAATCAGACACGACTTAGCAACTGGAAAACAACAAATAGGTGAAATGACACAACTTGTTTTAAATTAATCTAGGGAAAAAAACTTAAAATGATGTACAACACAATTCATCTCAAACAGACTCAATACTTTCTACATTCTAGAAGGTGATTGGGGGAGAAAAAAACTTGCTTGATAGGAGGCTACAGGAGAGTTTTGTGGAAGAGGTTGAACCTGAAATGGTTCTTACCTTTGGGGAAAAAAAAAATCAAAAAGGAAGAAAATAGAAATCAAAGAAGATTGGGAAAATGTTGAAATTGGATAATGACTCCATGAAGTTAATCACACTCTTCTCTAGTTTTGTATGTATTTCCAAAATCCCATAATAAAAAAAAGTTTTATGATCCTTTGTATTTCTGTGTTGTCTGTTGTGATCTCTCCATTTGCATTTCTAATTTTATTGATTTGATTTTTCTCCCTTTGTTTCTTGATGACTCTGGCTAATGGTTTGTCAATTTTATTTATCCTCTCAAAGAACCAGCTTTTGGCTTTGTTGATTTTTGCTGTGGTCTCTTTTGTTTCTTTTGCATTTATTTCTGCCGTAAGTTTTAAGACTACTATCAGCAATTATATGCCAATAAAAGGGACAACTTGGAAGAAATGGACAAATTCTTAGAAAAGTACAACTTTCCAAAACTGAACCAGAAAGAAATAGAAAATCTTAACAGACCCATCACAAGCATGGAAATGAAGCTGTAATCAGAAATCTTCCAGCAAACAAAAGCCCAGATCCAGACAGCTTCACAACTGAATTCTACCAAAAATTTAGAGAAGAGCTAACACCTATCCTACTCAAACTCTTCCAGGAAATTGCAGAGGAAGGTAAACTTCCAAACTCATTCTATGAGGCCCCCATCACCCTAATACCAAAACCTGACAAAGATGCCAGAAAAAAAAAGAAAACTACAGGCCAATATCACTGATGCACATAGATGCAAAAATACTTAACAAAATTCTAGCAATCAGAATCCAACACATTAAAAAGATCATACATCATAACCAAGTGAGCTTTATCCCAGGGATGCAAGGATTCTTCAATATCCACAAATCAATCAATGTAATACACCACATTAACAAATTGAGAAATAAAAGCCATATGATTATCTCAATAGATGCAGAGAAAGCCTTTGACAAAATTCAACATCCATTTATGATTAAAAAAAAAAAACACCTCCAGAAAGCAGGAATAGAAGGAACATACCTCAACATAATAAAAGCTGTATATGACAAACCCACAGCAAACATTATCCTCAATGGTGAAAAATTGAAAGCATTTCCCCTAAAGTCAGGAGGAAGACAAGGGTGCTTGCTCTCACCACTACTACTCAACAAGTTTTGGCCACAGAAATCAGAGCAGAAAAAGAAATAAAAGGAATCCAAATTGGAAAAGAAGAAGTAAAACTCTCACTGTTTGCAGATGACATGATCCTCTACATAGAAAATTACTAGAGCTAATCAATGAATATAGTAAAGTTGCAGGATATAAAATCAACACACAGAAATCCCTTGCATTCCTATACACTAATAATGAGAAGATAGAGAAATTAAGGAAACAAAGAGGACACTAATAGATGGAGAAATATACCATGTTCATGGATCAGAAGACAATATAGTGAAAATGAGTATACTACCCAAAGCAATCTATAGATTCAGTGCAATCCCTATCAAGTTACCAACGGTATTTTTCACAGAGCTAGAACAAATAATTTCACAATTTGTATGGAAATACAAAAAACCTTGAATAGCCAAAGCAATCTTGAGAAAGAAGAATGGAACTGGAGGAATCAACCTGCCTGAGTTCAGGCTCTACTACAAAGCCACAGTCATTAAGATAGTATGGTACTGGCACAAAGACAGAAATATAGATCAATATAGATCAATGGAACAAAATAAAAAGCCCAGAGACAAATCCACACACCTATGGATACCTTATCTTTGACAAAGGAGGCAAGAATATATAATGGAGAAAAGACCATCTCTTTAACAAGTGGTGCAGGGAAAACTGGTCAACCACTTGTAAAAGAATGAAATTAGAACACTTTCTAACACCATACACAAAAACTCAAAATGGATTAAAGATCTAAACATAAGACCAGAAACTATAAAACTCCTAAAGAAGAGCATAGACAAAATACTCTCTGACATAAATCACAGCAGGATCCTCTATGACCCACCTCCCAGAATATTGGAAATAAAATCAAAAATAAACAAATGGGACCTAATTAAAAGTAAAAGCTTCTACACAACAAAGGAAACTATAAGCAAAGTGAAAAGACAGCCTTCAGAATGGGAGAAAATAACAGCAAATGAAGCAACTGACAAAGAACTAATCTCAAAAAATATACAAGCAACTTATGCAGCTCAATTCCAGAAAAATAAATGATCCAATCAAAAAAATGGGCCAAAGAACTTAACAGGCATTTCTCCAAAGAAGACATACAGATGGCTAACAAGCACATGAAAAGATACTCAACATGACTCATTATCAGAGAAATGCAGATCAAAACCACAATGAGGTATCATTTCACTCCAGTCAGAATGGCTGCTATCTGAAAATCTACAAGCAATAAATGCTGGAGAGGGTGTTGAGAAAAGGAAACCCTCTTACACTGTTTGTGGGAATGCAAACTACTATAGCCACTATGGAGAACAGTGTGGAGATTCCTTAAAAAACTGGAAATAGAACTGCCATACGACCCAGCAATCCCACTGCTGGGCAAACACACCGAGGAAACCAGAATTGAAAGAGACACCTTTCACCAATATTCATCACAGCACTGTTTATAATAGCCAGGACATGGAAGCAACCTAGATGCTCATCAGCAGACGAACGGATAAGAAAGCTATGGTATATATACACAATGGAATATTACTCAGCCATTAAAAAGAATATATTTGAATCAGTTCTAATGAGGTGTATGAAACTGGAGCCTATTATACAGAGTGAAGTAAGCCAGAAAGAAAAACACCAATACAGTATACTAACACATATATATGGAATTTAGAAAGATGGTAACAATAACCCTGTATGTGAGACAGCAAAAGAGACACAGATATATTGAACAGTCTTTTGGACTCTGTGGGAGAGGGCGAGGGTGGTATGATTTGGGAGAATGGCATTGAAACATGTATATTATCATACGTGAATCGAATCACCAGTCCAGGATTGATGCATGAGACAGGATGCTCGGGGCTGGTGCACTGAGATGACCCACAGGGATGGCATGGGGAGGGAGGTGGGAAGGGGGTTCAGGATGGGGAACATGTGTACACCCGTGGTGGATTCATGTCGATGTATGGAAAAACCAATACAATATTGTAGATTAGCCTCCAATTAAAATAAATAAATTTATATTAAAAATAAATAAATAAAATATTAACTGTTGGGAAAAAAAAACAACAACAATTTTTATAAAAGCAATCTCAAAGGAACAGACAGACACACAAAACAAACAGAGTATGCTCCGACCAAAGCAGAAGAAAATGAAGAAGCCACAGCTTCCTGAGAAAAAAATGCCTCTACCAATTTGAGGGGTTAATAAGTGCAGGAAGGAGTGACCACCAGCCCTTCCCTAGTGGCAGTGGCTAAGACTTCATGGCTTCAATACATGGTCAGGAAATTAGGTCCGACGTGATACAACTAAGACCCAGAGGAGTTAAATTAATAAATAGAAATAAAATATCTTAAAAAAAAAAATAAGTGTAGGAAACAGAAGATTAAGCTTGGGGCCTTTGCAAAGTGAGTTGGCCAAGTCTATGATTCCCATATTAAGTTGGCACCCTCAAAGATGCTATACACCTGGGCAAGAGGAAAGCTTAAAAACTTTTTTTTCCCTGAATTTTCAGAAAAGGGAGCCCATGAAAACCTGTCATTTTCAATGTGGCTCTGAAGGGGAAAATTAATAATGGCCACAATAATAATGGGCTTCCCTGGCAACTCAGTGTTAAAGAATCTGCCTGCCAAGGCAGGAGAGGAAGGTTCAATCCCTGGGTTGGGAAGATCCCCTGGAGAAGGAAATGGCAACTCACTCCAGTATTCTTGCCCGGGAAATCCCACAGACAGAGGAGCCTGGTGAGCTACAGTCCACGGGGTCACAAAAGAGTCAGACACGACTTAGTTACTAAACAACAACAAGATAATAATAATAATGATTATCACCCCAAGGATTTGTAACCATGTGGGTCTGGGGCTCAAGTTCATACTCAGTGTATTCAGTGGGAAAACTCCAAGTTGAGGAAATAAATATCAGTGGTCACAGGTTATTAGCATCCCTGCATCCAACTGAACAACAAAAGTCTTCCTAGAGGAAAGTGACCAAGAATCAAACCCTGCAGGATTCCCACAGATTAAATTCAATCAAAAATGAAATCACAATCAAATTACTAAACATCTGAGAAACAGTAAAAGCTAGAATAAGCAGAAACAACAAACAAGAGATTGAGACACTCCCCACCTCCACCCAAGGATTTCAAATGTTAGAATTATCAGAAAACAGATTCTACAATCACTATGTATTCAGTACTTTTTAGAAGAAGGTTTTGTTTTTTTTTTTTATGAGTAAGGAATGAGATTATAAAAAATGGCCAGGCATTTGACTTCAGGATTTTGTGGAAGCACAGGAGAGCTATTTGACCCCCTGTAATTTTGGCACTTCTGTTCTGGTGGGAAAAACAGGTTTATGGAGTCAAATTATTCTGGGGATAAACATTCAAGTGCTTCCAGAAGCCAAAGAGGAAATGTGAGCAGTGTATTGGGCAGAGAGAACACAGGCTGTGTCTAATGAATGCAGCCTCTTCTCAGCTCCAGCAGATTGTTGATCTATATGCAAGAAGACAGCCTAGGTACTGCCAGATATTCCTATTTTCTCCAAAAAGCAAAATACAGATGTTAATGATCTGAACATTTTGGCCACTGCAGTAGACATCTGAAACTTTTGTCAACTAATAACAATTCACCTGTCTTCTAAAATATTATGGTGTTATGATCCTTCTTTGGGGACCTACTTTCTCCAAGTCTCCATCCAATCTCTTAGAGATGGTATCGATTCCACTCTGGCTATATGGATGGGCATGTGATTCAAACTCAGCCTGTCAGAGCACAGCAGTCTCCTAGACCACAATAATTGGCTCAGGAATGGGCTTATGACCCACTCAGAGAAAATGAGAAGCAGTGAGGCCTTTGGGATAACCTTAGGAAAAGAGACTCTCATCTTTCCCCAAGGAATTCAAAGCTGAGAAGATGGAAGGGCTGGAGCTATGGCAGTCTTTCTGTGACTATTATACAGAAATTCTGTCTAAGGTTGGATCTACATGGCTAAAAGCATTCTTGAGAACTAGAGAGAGGCAGAAACCAAATGGTAAAATCATTTAGGCTTGAACCCAGAAGTTCCCTCTAGATTTTTCATTTATGGTAAACAGTGAATTTGCTTTCAAGTTGAAGCCAATTTGAATTGGTTTCTCTCTCACGCCACAGAAAAAGGCTTATCCTTTCAACAACCAATTAAAAAAAATTTTTTAAACATGCTGGAAAAGCCAAACAAATGCATCTGAGGGCTGATCTTCAGTTTGCAGCCTCAGCACTTGGCCACCCCCTCCTCTATACTTAGCTTCTCTTACTAGTCACCTTCTAGCCTCCATTCCTGCTGCTCCTTCCTTATACCATACTCTTCCTTCCCTCCTCTACCTCCTGAATCCCACTCATCCTTCAAAACTAAGGTCAGGGCTTCCCTGGTGGTCTAGTGGTTAAGAATCCGCCTGCCAGTGCAGGGGACATGGGTTCAATCCCTGGTCTGGGAAGATGCTACATGCCAGGCAACTAAGTCAGTGTGCCACAGCTACTAAAGCCTGAGCACCTAGAGCCAATGCTTCACAACAAGAGAAGCCTCTGCAATGAGAAGCCTGCACACCAAAACTACAGAAAGGCTGCACACAGCAACGAAGACCCAGTGCAGCCAAAAAAAAAAAACAAACACAAAACCACACCTCAGGTCAAATCTTCCTTTTTTCCTAGAGCCTTTCCTGATACCCCACCCCATCCCCAAATCCCACCCCACTAAATGCCTCCCCCTCCATCCGCAGGTCCCTCTGACCCCCTGATGAGCACTTAGCCCTTCTGATCTGAATCACCCAGCAACATTCCTGTCTCCCCTGCTTCTTGACTGTGATCCAGATTTAGACCCAGAGTAGAAGGGATGATCTTTGAGGCTTGAATTTCATAAAACAATCAGTTCTTAGGAGAAGTCAGAAAACATGGTGAAAGATGAGGATTTGCATAAGGGATTAGAAAGAAAAGAACAATTGTTCTGGGCAAAAGAGAGTGTCTGTGTGGAGTGCGGTGAAGAAGGAGAAAAAATTGGACATATTTAGACCAAATGAAATGATTCAGAGGAAATCTGAGAAGAAAAGTCTAGAGTGGCATAAAGTTATCTGTCTGGAGTGAAAGATAAAAACTGTGTGACAGGAATGACCCAAAACGATGACAAAATGCTCAAAATTGGTGCATTGTTCACATGAGAAAAGAATGCAGACAGCACCAAGACACTGAGAAACCTCTAGAAAACAAGAGTGAAGGTGACAGGGGATGAGGTCATCTCAAACCAGATAAATGGGGAGGCTTTCTGTTGATTGAGAGGCTTTCTCAAAAGGTAGGGCTCGTGTTGGCTTGCCACTGCCGGAAAGTCACGGCACCGAGGCTTTCTGGAATTTTCTGTTCAACAAACAGACACAAGGAGGGCTCCAGAAGGCCAGGCAGTTGCCCGGCTACCATAAAGAGCTACTATGGGTCAAACGTCAAAGCAAGCAGGGTGTCTGTCAGTTTATGAGTTGCCCCAGGCAAGCATTGTCTAGCTTCTCACTTTTAAGGACCATGGGGCCTCTTACATAGTTCCCACGCCTCCTACCCGAGCCCAATCCTTTTTTCCTGTGATGAAATACCTAAGCTGAACAGCAACCAATTCCACCGGCTCTTAACCTGTGTTGGGGAGAAATCTGGTTGAGGCTCTGGGCCCTCTTCCCAGAAAAATGCACACAGGCTCAGACACATCAAAGTTAACTCCCTGTTTAAGCAGCTTATACCCTCTCCCAGGCCTGTCTCTTGAACAATAGCTCCTAAACTCACTCACTTAATCAAGAAAGTATTTATTGAGTGCCAACTACATGCCAGGTATTGCTCCGGGCATGAGGGACAACAGGGATCCTCACCTCATAGAGAGGACCTTTCAGTTTATATTTGAGCCCTCAGATGATCAGAAAGTCTGGAGAAGTAGACAGGGCATTCGGTGATTCTGACATGGGGGCAGGATCAGGACCTGCCAACCCAAGGAGCCCCAGGTCAAAAGCCCTCTCTGTACGAAGAGCGAGGAGGAGTGTATTTAAAGTGTGTACTCTAACTGGGAAGCTCAGAGCCTGCTGAGGGAGCACAGAGGGTACAAGCACTTTGCAAAAATGTATGGCAGAATCTTGTAAACTTGGACGTATGCTTGACCTAGAAATTCTATTCCCAAACATATATACCCAAGAGACATGTGCACACCGAAAGATATACACAGGGACTTCCCTGGTGGTCCAGGGATAAAGAATCTGACTTCCAATGCAGGAGACACAGATCGATCTCTGGTTGGGGAACTAAGATTCTACATGCCACAGGGCAACTAAGTCCATATGCTGCAACTAGAGAAACCTTCACGATGCAACAAAGACCCAGCACAGCCTAAATAAATAAATAGTTTAAAGCATATAAAACAGCCCCCAACTATCCCTGGTATTCACATCTCTGTGTAAGTAATCCCTTCCCCTTGAATGTGGGCAGGATCATATCATTCCTTTAATCAACAGATGCTGCAAAGGTGACGGGGATGTCATTTCTGTGATTGTGTTACAGAAGATTGTAACTTCACCTTGCCAGGAGACTCCCTGGGTGGACTCTCATTTTCTCTGATAAAGCAAGCCACCTTACAGGGAAACCTATGTGGCAAGAAACAGCACAGGATCTCTGGCTGACAGCCAGCAAGGAGGTGAGGCTCTCAGACTAACAACTCTCAGGGAACTGAATCCTGCCAACCATCACATGAACTGGTGTTGGGGGCCAGCGTGAGGAACTCCACCCATGGCAAAGGTCATGAGGAAGGAGGCTTTGGCATACATACGCAAAGGCGTGATCAAGCCTCAGGAAATCCCCTGCTCCCGAGCATCTAACCCCCAAACCAGAGTCTGTCCTGTACTCTCACCTACGGGGGGCTCTCCCCCATAACCGTTTCTCTCCGAGAAGGATTAAACGTGCAGCTCCAAGGCAGTAAAAATTCCTGACCATGACTAGAGTGTTTCAACTTACGGGACTCCTCTGAAGGTTATCTAGCCTGCCTGTATAGGTTCCTCCAGCCACAACAGCCCTCCAGCCATGAGAGGCATGAGATGTTTTTGACTTACTAAAGGCAAATTCTTGTGAGAAGTTAGAAATTCTTAGTATAGTGGGTTGGTTGAGAATTATATTGATAAAGAGTTTCTTCATTTGTTGTGTCAATAATTGCTGCTAATTCCCTGCCCTAGGTGGGACAAGGGCATCTCAGGTTAAACCTTTCTGCGGACACATGATGGTTTACTACCTCTCAACCATAAACAGCACAAAGAGTTTTGGAGTATTTTGAGAGTCTTAATTAACATAGGACTTTTTCTTGTTGTTGAGTCAATGATTGCCGCCAGGCCTCCATATCCTTTAGGTACCTGAGAATATGTTAATCAATGTATTTGGAATATAGAAAAGGAAATATAGTAGTTTTTGATGTTAGAGAAATAAGTATTAACCTCAATATTAGACTTTTGAGTTAATGAATTTTCTCTCTTGTAATAGATCACTGTACTTTGTTATAAATCATTGCGTCCTTGCTATGTAAAAATGTAACTTTGTCACTATCTTAAGACTAAGTAGATCTTAAGAGGAACATTGGTGAAAGGATTTTCATTTGTTGGACTGGTGTTTGCTGCTAAAATCTCCATATTCCCTGCCCTTAGAAATAAGTCTTAACCTTTAAGTATATAGGAGAAATAAGTATTAACCTATAGGAGAAATGAGTATTAACCTTTAAGATTAATCATGTTAACCTTGGATTAAATAAATTCCTTTCTTGATTGTAACTCATTACACCCTCACCCTATAGGAATGCGACTTTATTTGGAGGGTGGTGCTTGGTTTAAGGAAAAACACCCTTGGAAAAAATAAGTTTTCTTGTTATCAGAAAGAAAGGGTTGTAAATGTCAGCAGGCAGAAATAGCTTGAAGATGATGTAAAACTCCTAAGACTTTTTATGTAAAGCACCTGATTTTGATAAGGTCAGGACTGCTGACCCCGCGTGACTCTGTATTCATCCCTATATGTAACAAAAGGTATATAAGCAAACCCCAAAATAAAGAAATCGGATCAGTTCCGGAAAGACTGATTTCCCTCATGTTGTTCCTCTCTGCTCCCCAATTTTCTGGCTGAATTCCCATCTGGAGCGTGGGTGCCCGCCATGCAGATGGTGCAAATTCCTTGTCCGGAATTTTATTAGTACCCCACGTAAACCAAGTTATTTAGCCCCTTTCTCTCTCTCCTACTATTTTCTGGCCGAATTCCCATCTGGTGCATAGGACCCACCAAGCCGACTAACTTTGCCTGGGCTTCTAAGATCAGACTGGGGGGCCTCAGTGCCTCCTCTCCTTCGGGAGAATGGGAAGATGCCTGTGGCCTTCGTAGGTGGTGATTGGTACCCTGTGTTAACCAAGTTATTTGGCCTCTAGTTCTCTGCTAAATTCCTAATCCTCTCTATCTGTAATTCAATAAGTTTTTCCTAGGACGCCTACTCTGTCCCCACCTTCGAATCACCCTAGATCCACCAGGGCTGGACCCCGGCAAACTGGAAAGTGGATCCTTTTCCATCTGAGCCTCAGATGAGACCCTAGCCCTGGCAACCTCTCTGATTGTAACCTGGGAGAGACTCTGAGCAGGGGATCCAGAGAAGCAGTGCCTGGATTCCTGACCCATAGAAACTATGACATAGTGAGTATGCATTGTTTTGAGGCACTCAGTTTGTCATAATTTGTTGTGCGCAAATCGATAAACTACTAGAGTATAACGTGGCTTCCCCAATCTGCCCACAATGCAGGAGCCACAGGAGACATGTGTTCGATCCCTGGGTCGGGAAGATTTTTGGAGGAGGGCTCAGCAACCCACTCCAGTATTCTTGCCTGGAGAATCCCTGGGCAGAGGAGCCTGGCAGGCTACAGTCCATAGGGTCACAAAGAGTCAGACACGACTGAAGCGACTTAGCATGCATGCAGACTGTAATGCAATGCAGTCATGAGAACGAATGAATCACACCTATGTCACACAGCATGGTTGAATCTCACACCATTGAGTGAAAGAAACCAGGCAGCAAATGGAATCTGTATGATCCCATTTAGATGAAGTTCAAGAAGAAGCAGAACTAATCTATGGTATTGGAAGTCAGACTAGTGGGAAGGAGATGACCACAAGGGAGCACAGAAAGACTTCTCAGGACGGTGGAGATGTTCTGCTTCTTGATTTGAGTTCCGGTTAGGGTGGGTGCATACATTTTATGAAAATTCTTCAAGTATATACTTGTGATTTGTGCACTTTTCAAGATGTATATTATTTTTAAAAAAGAAAACAAACAAGTTTACAAAAAGAGAGTATGTGGAGTCAAACAGCCAGGGTTCAAATCCTGGACCCATCATTTACAAAATTTGTAACTGGGCAAATTATTTGACTTCCCTATGCCCACTTCTGTAAAATGGGTTGGGCAAAAAATTAAATAAAAGAGTGCATGGCATAGTGGCTGGTACCTAACAAGCCTCAAAAAAATCTTAGCTAGTTAGGTTATCCTCATTCATAATGGTTCACTGTTAATCTCAAAAAAAATATATATATATATATAGTGGAGGTTTGTTTGCCCAGATGCCTGAAAGTCAAATTTATTGAGCTGTCCTGCAGGTACCACCCCACAGAGACCGGCTGGGTTCTCAGAATCCCTCTAGCAGTGCTCAGGGGAGGAGCTCAGCCTGTCTCTGACACCCACGCCCAGAAAGATCCCTGGGCAACAAGCAAGATGATACGGGACTGTTCAGAGGTCAAGTTTGCTCTGGGTTGGGACTGAGAAGATGCAAATCAAAGCTCTCCCCAGGGGAGAGAACTTGTGCTCAGGCTTGGGATTGGGCTGTCCTCCCATATCATCAAGAAAACAACAGAAAACAAACAAACAAAAACAGGCAATAATGCAATCTATTGTATCGAGCATAGTTCAGGACTTCACACACATTAACCTGTTGGCTCTTTACAGTCAATGCTGTTATTAATCTCCACTTTACAGGTGACGGAAGTGAGGCAGAGACAGAATAAGACACACAAAATCAGGTCCATCATAGATGGGATCAGCATACTTCATCTGCAGTTTTCAAACAGAAGAGACAGACTGTCTCCCTGGAGAAACTTTGATTTGCAAGAGAAATGAATGTCTCAGACCAGCCTTGCTTCTGAGAAAAACAAAACAAAACAAGTGGGTGTTTTCTCATTTTCTGCCAGAAGCAGGGGGGTTAACACAGGTGCAGAGGGTCTCAGTTACTAGCTGTAGTTTTGTGGTATGAATTTATTTTTGTGAGTCTGTGAGTGTGTGTGTGTGTTTGTATAAACCTGCATTTCCTTAGCCCAGAAGGTCAGGTTATTAATGGGCTGTGGAGCCTCTAGTGGCTCTTTGCTCTTCCATCTGTCACCCTGCTCAACAGCTTAGCTACTTCCTGCTTTTCATGCTCCCTCTCTTTTTCTCCCTTTCCCCTGTTCCAGCTCTTTCCCTGGCTCTCTCTCACCCCTTAAAGTCCGGGCAACCTCCTTACCTCTCCCAGCATTCATTTCGTGAAGGAATGCCGGGGGCAAACAGGCAAGTCTGGGGCAGGGGCACAGCTGGTGTGCTCTCCTCAGTCAAGGATGGTTCAGGAGACTTCCCTGGTGGCTCAGTGGATAGGAATCCGCCTGCCAAGGCAGGGGACATGGGTTTGATCCCTGGTGCAGGAAGATTCCACATGCCACAGAACAGCTAAGCCTGGGCACCACAACCGAGGAAGCCTTCCTGCTTAGAGCCCACAGCCACAACTGCTGAAGCCCACATGCCTAGAGACCGTGCTCTACAATAAGAGAAGCAACCGTAACGAGAAGCCCACGCACCCCAACGAAGAGCAGCCTCCACTTGCTGCAACGAGACAAAGTCCTCACGTAGCAGCAAAGATCCAGGGCACCCAAAAACAAATGAATACTAATAATAATAAGGGCCATCCAAGGAAATTAACTGGGGTAGAAGGAGATTTTATGGGGCAGAAGTCCTCCAGGAAGGAAGCTGGGTGGGTAGCAGGAGCGCTCACTAATAAGCCCCAGGTGCTCCCTCCCTAGCCTCAGTCCCCCTTCCATCAGCCTCAGGCAGTGCCCAGCCTTCAGGACAGACAGGAGCCTAGCCTGCAGGGCTGAGGGAAAACAGGTGGTGAGCATGGGTGTCCTGTGGTGGGGACAGCTGTCACCTGTAAGTCCCCAGGGAAATACCTTCCTGTCACAGTCATCTCAGTTCGAATCCTGCCAGATTTTCTGGCTGTACCACTTTGGGCACATACCTCCATGTCTCTTGAGTCTTATTTCCCTGTTAAACTGGGAGTCGCTGGATAGAAATAATACTCATCATGACATCTTTGAGTTCTTCTCTGCAGTACTCACTGTTCTGGGTGTTTCACTGACACCTACTGCACCAGGTTATGGTGAGGATTAAGTGAGATGATGCAAGAGAAGGACTGGGACCCTGCTCAGCAGGTGGAAATCCTTGAGTTAACATCACTTGCTCCAGTATCATGAGGACAGCCGGGAACAACAGAGCTGGGTGTTTCGATGTTCATGGAGATACAGTTCAGCCTTGGTAGCCACCCAGAGCTCAGTAAGACTGATTGATTACAGGCATCAAGGAGCCCATATAAACTAGAAATCTCTAATTTTTTTTTTTCTTCAGGGTTTTTGTTTTTGGGTTTTAGCTTGTTTTTTTGCCATGCTCTGTGGCTTGTGGGATCTTAGTTCCCCTACCAGACACTGAATCCAGGCCACGACAGTGAAAGCATCACGTTCCAACCACTGGACCACCAGGGAATTCCCCAAGAACAGTATTTTTAATACCCCATCATTGCAAAGTACAACTCTCACTCATCCCAGGATATGCTGATATAAAGCCATAAGTTAACTAGGGTGATTTATCCTCTGTTTTTGAAATTTAAATGGATGACAAGAAATTGGGTTCCAAGACTTTTCCATACACTTTGAGATGTGGCCACCTGTGGGAAAGGGTGCCCAATCAAGATTTGGGATTTTCTGCTCCAGTGAGTCTGAATGTCAACTTTGTTCTCGGTTTAGTATTCCTCACTAAGAGATGGACTAGTGGCAACATGTGCTCTCCCAAGCCTATCAGGAGGCATGGGCTGCTCCAGCTTGAGGCCAGCCCGGGTGCCTCCGTAGGGTCCAGCTGGCAGTGAGCAAGTCGTATTCTGTGCTCATGGTGATGACACTAAAGACAAGCATGGAGATGGGAGTGGGGCTAGAGAGGGGTCCTGGCTGGAGAAACCTAGGTCCTGGGTAAGGACAGTTCAGCTCCAGCAGCCCAAGAGGTAGTAGGAAAGACTGGGGCAGGTGGCAAAGGCTTCCCTGCTCATTCATTCATTCAGGCACTGTTCTAGGCACTGGGGATTCGGCAGTGAGCAAAACAGAAAAAAAAATCCCTGCCCTCGTGGAGCTTAAGTTGGGGTCAGGGAGGAGTTGGGAGTGGGGAGATAGACAATAAATAAGATAAATAAACTAGATAAATTGCATGCCAGGTGATACGTGGTAAGACAAAGGGAAGAGCAATACAGTGAGGTTTTTGTTTTGCGTTCATGTTGACTTTTGGAGGGGGTGAGCCAGAGCTTAATTCCCTGACCAGAGGCTGAACCTGAGCCCCTGGCAGTGGAGGTGCTGTTTAGTTGGTAAGTTGTGTCAACTCTGCAACTCCATGTACTGTAGTCTGCCAGGCTCCTCTGTCCGTGGGAGTTCCCAGGCAAGAAGACTGGAGTGGGTTGCCATTTCCTTCTCCAGGGGATCTTCCTGACCCAGGGATCAAAAGATGTCTCTTAGGTCTCCTGCACAGGCAGGAGGGTTAAGTCAATGCAAAGTCCTAGAAGCAGGAATGTTCCTGGGGAGCTGAACCTGACCCTCCCTTTTCCTTTGAAGTTACCACTCAGGTCCTGGCCTTTGCGGTCACACCTCATACTTTCCTCGAGTCTTTCTGGTTGAAGGGAACTAGTGAAGGCAGAACCTTCCAGGCTGACTGAGGGCCTGGAAGAAATTTCTAGGGACAGGTTCTGGGAAGTATAAGTGAAAGTGTTAGTCATTCAGCCATGTCTGACTCTTTGCGACTCCACAGACTATAGCTCGCCAGGCTCCTCTGTCCATGGAATTTTCCAGGCAAGAATACTGGAGTGGGTTGTCATTCTCTTCTCTACGGTATCTTCCCGACCAAGGGATAGAAGCTGGGTCTCCTGCATTGCAAGCAGATTGTTTATTGTCTCAGCCACCAGGGAAGCCCAGGTCTCTGGAACACAACTGCAGGGCTGAAAAACTGGGGTTTTGTCATGCTTTTAACAATGCACAGGGAACTGGCAATAATGCATCAAATACATTCCTGGACTATGCTCCAGACCTGCTTAATCAGAATCTCTGTGGTCTGTGCCAGGGAATCTGCATTTCTAAGAGACATTTCTTTGCCGACTAAGGTCCGTCTAGTCAAGGCTATGGTTTTTCCAGTAGTCATGTATGGATGTGAGAGTTAGACTGTGAAGAAGGCTGAGCGCCGAAGAACTGAGCTTTTGAACTGTGGTGTTGGAGAAGACTCTTGAGAGTCCCTTGGACTGCAAGGAGATCCAACCAGTCCATTCTGAAGGAGATCAGCCCTGGGATTTCTTTGGAAGGAATGATGCTAAAGCTGAAACTCCAGTACTTTGGCCACCTCATGCGCAGAGTTGACTCATTGGAAAAGACTTTGATGCTGGGAGGGATTGGGGGCAGGAGGAGAAGGGGACGACCGAGGATGAGACGGCTGGATGACATCACTGACTCAATGGACGAGTCTGAGTGAACTCCGGGAGTTGGTGATGGACAGGGAGGCCTGGCATGCTGCAATTCATGGGGTTGCAAAGAGTCGGACACGACTGAGCGACTGAACTGAACTGAACTGAAGAGCCATCTAGGCATGTGTGAGCATCTTTATCATATATTCCATCCCACACCAATCTCTGTGATTTCTCTCTCTTTTATCTTCTAATTCACAAGGAAGGAGTCTGCCATCTTTCATCTTTTTTGGATAAATGTTTTGAGTTTGTCTGGGGGCAACCTGTCAGTCATTTCCTGCCAGGGAAATGGGGCATTTTGTAGGTGGTCAGCAGGGCTGTTCTGCTCTCAGACAGAAGGGTTTGACCTCAAAAAGGTGATAGGAGATGGGATTGGTATGTCTTCTCCACACACTCTATCGAGCCCCCACACCCCACCCCCCCACCCAGTCCTAGGCCCGTGGATGGGTAGGTGGGGGCCTTTTAAAGATCTGATCCGGGTCAACACTGGGGCCACCGTCTGACACTTGTAGGGACTCAGGTGATGTTTGTAGAAATAAAGAACAAATGAATGAATCGTCTGTTCTGACAGGGAAGGACAGAACAGTAGGATCGTGGGCTTGTAAATAACCACTTTCTAGCAAACCCCGGGAGATAGTGAAGGACAGGGAAGCCTGGAGTGCTCCTGTCCACGGAGTCGCAAAGAGTCAGACACGACTGAGCGACTGAACAGCAGTGGGAGAATCTTTCATTCTTTCAAAATTACTCCTTCCTCCCCACCCATCTCCCGTCTCCACACCTATCCCCAGAAGTGGTGGTCCCCCCACCCCCACCTTACCCTATTCTTCTCTCCTCTGCAACAGAGAGAACTAGATATTTGGCAGGGGCGGAGGGTACTAACCTCCAAACTTCTAGTTCAGCTCCATTACTCTCCCATGCCTGACCACCCCCCTCCCAACGCACCCAGCCTAGACCAAAGGATAGGAGGAAGGATTCTAGAGTCTGCTCCTTCCTCGATGAAAAACTTTGGACTACCTCTGTAACCACCGAGCCAACTTCCCCATTCAGGAAATAAGGCTAGACCGCGGATCCGGGAAGGCTCGCGGAGCTGCCACAGAGGCTGTAATTTGCCAAGTGCTCTCCCCGCACCGCCCCTCGCAGGCCACGCCCCTCACCATGCGGCCAGCCCAGCGGCGTTGCCATGGCGACGCGCGTACACAGGCCGGGAGGGCGCGCGGGCTGCGGGCCGCCGGCTGGAGACTCCTCGGGAGCGCGGCCGGGCGGCCTCGCCCGGAGCGAGCCCGGCGCCTCCCGAGCGGGCCGGGCTCTTGGCGGAGGACGGGACGTGGGCTTCTTCCTCTGGCCAGGTGAGAGCGACACCTAAAGAGGCGGCGGACGGAAACCCGGGCCGGAAGAGGCCAGCCCTGCTAGGTCAAGGGCTTGCGGTAGGCTGGGGACCCGGCCCCACCCGAGGCTGAACTTCTCTCCGATCCAGGCTCGGGTCGCAGGGAGCACCCCCAGAGAAGCTATCCCAACACCAGCCCTTCCTTCCTAAATGCAGCCCCCACCCCCCACCCCGAGGTAGCCTGCGAGGAAACTTCAAGCCCCTGCTTGGCACCAGCTTCTGGATGTCCTTGGGGTACTACTGAAATTGAGAGGAACCCCTGTTTCCCCTGGTTTATAGCCAATACCCACCCAATGGTCAGACACACACACACACACACACACACACATACCCCTTACCTCACCTGTCTTCCTTTAAGGAACTTCGAGGCCTTTTATGGTCCTCAAAAGAAGTTTTGCTCCTGTAGCCCAATTCTGAGCCATCCAGAGGGGTCCGGGGAATGCAGATGATTTTAGCTCTTTGCTTTTTATTGTAGTGGGTGCTCCATGGCGCTGAGTAAGAATGAATTCAAAGAGCTAAACACAGTCAAATTACTTTCTGCAGTGTTTTCAGACAAAGAAGTGATGCACATGGCAAGATTAAAGTGGAGAAATCTTGCCCAGTCCAAAAGCTAGAGATAGAATTTAGGTTCTCCAAGAAGTTATCTAGGATAGATGCTGAAAGGAAAAATGAAAGGTAGTTACTGTCGGAGATTCCTAGCCGCTGGCCACACTGGCTTGCTTGGAGGTGTCGATTGTATTTTCACTCAGTCAGCAAGTGTTGACCAAGCACCTGCTGACCAGGCACTGCCCTGGCACTGGAGATGGTGCCCTGCACAGAACAACTGCAAAGACTGTGGGGTTTTACCCTGTTTGAAAGTTAGCCTGCCCACCTTATAGGCAGAAGGCAAGACTCCTAGGCCAGAAACTAAGAATGTGACGGCTCACAGCACAGCAGACACAACCAGCAGCCAGAGCTGCGCATGCACAGGGATTCCTGTTGCCCTGAAAGTCCCTCAGGGTAGTGAAGAACAGCCAAGGTGGCTGCTGGTGCATGTGGTGAGTCTGTGTCCCAGATAAGAAACTCCAAACTTAGGAAATCTCAGTCTTTGAAAGGGGCTGCTAGCAAACCTACCTGACTTTAGCCTCCGAAGGAGCTATTGTCCTTATTATAAACATTACCTTTATTCTCCAGGCTGTTTGCCATATAAGCATCCTTGGAAGGATGGTGCAGGACAAAATCTTTCAATGCCTTTGCTCTGAAGATGGGTATGATGAGCACAAGAAACCCATGAAGAATTGCTTCTTAACAAAATCAAGGGACTTCTCTGGCGGTCCAGTGGTTAAGATTCCACGCTTCCAATGCAGGGGGTGAGAGGGTTCAACCCCTGGTCCAGAAACTGAGATCCCACACGCCACACAGTGTGGCCCAAAACCCAAGACGAAATCAACACAGTCCTGGTTTTCCAGGAATATATATCTTAGTGAATGAAAGAGAAACAGACAGCAAACACGACTAAATAAAGGAACAAGAAAAGGTCAGAGAATGATAAGTACAAGGAAGGAAACCCAGCAGGGGGAAAACTAACAGGGGCATAACATGACTGAGGGCGCCTTTAGCCACAGTGGTGACGAGGTTGCCCCAAAGGGTGTCTGAGCAGAGAGAAGACATCAGCTTTGGGGTCGTCTCGAGTGACAGCTGAAAAACAAATATATACATGACCCAAGTTTTAAGTTTTAAATTAGTGGCCTGTCCTGTGGTTTTCCTACAACAGAGACATTTCTTGCAAGTTTACGTTTTAGATTAATTGCTGGATAACATGGTGCTCTGCCAGTGAAGATTAATAACTGAAGGCAGTAGCATGGTTGTTTGGAAAGAGGAAATGTCTTTCCCCTGTGTTCATGACAGTGAACTTAATAAATTTTATTTCTCATTATATGGAAGCATCAGTATTAGTGGGACATCCACAGGCCTCAGAGTTTACAGATATAAACTATCCTGCTTATTTTTATTTCCCTTATCCCCAGGTAGGATCTCATCTTCCTTTCAGCAGATAGAATGCTGGTTTTAAAGACTTTCTGTTGTTGCATGTGCCAAGCATCAGCAGATTGCGCAATTCCCCACCCCACTCTGCCCTACCAGCAACACTGGAGGTTTGTGCAGTGGTTATAGACTAAGGTCCAGAGTTGCCACACACTTACTATTGTGTGACCTTAACCTCTCTGAGTCATAGTTTCCTCGTCTGTAAAGTGCGACAATACTGACAACCTACCTTGCAGGGTTGTTCTGAGAATAAAAAGAGGCAATGTCTATAAAAGGATAGCCCACTGCCTCACACTTAGTAGGGGTTCATACTCATACTGAGTAGGGGATGAAATGATCAGATGTTGATGGAAAGCAGAACCAGACCAGAGGCCTGTTACAGTCATGCCCAGATGACTTTTGTTTTCATTTGTTTGTTTTTTGTTTTGCTTTTAATAGTAGGTTTTTTCCTTTTTCTTTTTAAAAATCTTTGCTTATTTGGCTGCACTTGGTCTTAGTTGTGGCACGTGGGTTCTTCGAGCCTCATGGTGGCATACAGGATCTTGGACCACCATGGAAGCCTCTAAATGACTTTTGTTTTTATCCAGAGTACAACAGCTTCACACTTGAGTGACCTTTCAGGTGAAAAGAGACTTTCTTTACAAGGCGTTAAGATGGAGGTTGTCACACTGTGTAGCTGGACATCTCTCAAATTGGAATTCAAATATTGTGTCTGTGAATTATCATCAACACCTTGGAACCTGCCAAAGGCAGGAATACTGAAAGTGGGTTGCCATGCTCTCCTCCAGGGATCTTCCCAGCCCAGGGATCGAACCCAGGATCCCACATTGTAGGTGGATTCCTTACTGCCTGAGCAACCAGGGAGCAACCTATACAACCAAAACACATGTATAAGACTTATTTTGAACTGCGTTGAAATATAAAATGGAGGGAAGGCTACATGGTTAGATATGTGATAAAGTAAATATAGCAAAAGGTCAATTGTGGAATCTGGGTGGTGGTTATATAGGAGTTCACTATCTACTTCTTCGAACTTTTCTGTGTGTTTCACATTTTCATAAATAAAACACCAGGAAAAAGTAAGTACAGAGTCCTGACTAAGCTATAATCTTTATACTTTGTCTTTGGAAATCATTCTGTTTTTCTACCTAAATATGTAACAAAATACAGTGACTTGAAAGTATCATCTAATGCCCATTTCCTTGATGATTTACACTCTGCATTTTAAGAAACTCTTTAGAAGGTTGGGGTTCCTTGATTCAAAGTTCAAGAAACCCAAGATTAGTAATAGTAATAATCACAGTAGGAGAAAAGTGTGTTTAGCAAACACCATTCTAGATGCTTCACATGTATCATTGCATTTAAACAAAACCCTTTGGGATACAGAGTATTACTAGCCCCATTTACAGATGAGAAAACTGAGGTTTACAGAGAGAATAAGTAATTCAACCAGAGTCGCAGAACTAGTAAGTGGTAGGTCAGTAATTCTTAGTACTTGATTATGGCAAATAACTAACCTCAAACTAAGCTTAATGGGAGTTGGAGAACGGTTGTCAGTGGAATTCAGATTTGTTGTTGGATTGTTTTTGCTATTGCTTGTTTGTGCTCTGAGTTACATAAAGGGTGTCCTCTGATAATCAGAACCAAGCTTATCTATGACAGATATCAGTGTTGAAAAGACAGTCTTAAAAATGTGAAGAACTGTAATTATGATCATTGTTAAATCCATCTATCCACTCCTACCTCTGCTGATTTTCCTTTTGTGACATTATGGTATATTTCATTCATTCTAAATATGATATTGAATAATTAAAGGACTTTTTTTCTAACCAGATTTTTTTCTGCAAACCTTTTCTAGGGAAAGCAGAGAGTATGAAAGCCTATCTAAAGAGCGCGGAAGGCTTTTTTTGTCTTGAATAAAAGTACTACGATTGGAAGGCATGGAGACTCAGACCTTGTTTTAGAGGTAAGACCTCTTCCTGCCCAGCCCCTCGTCTCTGCAGAAGTCCAGTCCGCTATGGACTCTGGCCGCTTCTGAAGCACAGCCTCTGGCTGACATCCTCTGCCTTCCTCCGTGTGCTTTGTTGTTGTCGTTCAGTCGCTCAGTTGTGTTCTACTCTTTGTGGCCCCATGGACTGCAGCACGCCAGGTTTCCCTGTCCTTCCCCATCTCCCAGAGTTTGCTCAGGTTCACGTCCATTGAGTCCGTGATGCTATCCAACCGTCTCATCTTTGGTGTGCTACCAATAACCAGTTGTCAGATGTGCTGGAGCTCCCTGGCTCACATGATAAGAATGAGCAGGATGCAGAGTGAGATGTGCCTTCTGTCCTTTGCGGACTGTGTCTGTTCTGTGATGTCCCACCCAGGATCCCCTCCCCCACTGCCTGATGGGGCCATTTGGAAGGTGGACATGGAGCTGGTGCTTGACCTTCACCTGCTCCAGGTCTGGCAACC
This sequence comes from Nanger dama, assembly GCA_917880005.1. Lineage (NCBI taxonomy): Eukaryota > Metazoa > Chordata > Mammalia > Artiodactyla > Bovidae > Nanger > Nanger dama. The sequence goes on along the minus strand of CAKJTW010000013.1, from coordinate 19,700,039 downwards.
AGAGCCACCTGAAGTGCCCAGCTTGACCAATAGCCTCTTGCCCTTTTCAGAGCTTCTGGAGACTGTTGTGGGTCCCTCGGGGCCCTCCCCCACCCCCACCTCCAAGTAGTAAATCAGGGTAAGCTTTGGGCATAGCCACAGTATCCTCTCATTTCACTTCATTCTCTGTGTTAGCTGTGGCTTGGTCCACAGTCCCAGCTTGATGACAGACAAAGAAACTGGAAGAAAGTAAGGAGTTAGTCAAAACAGTGGCTCTGGGGGCACTCTGTGTCCCCCTTCTGATGTCTGTGTCAGAAGCTTTCTCTGTCATTTTTTACTTTAATAAAACTCTGCTACACACGCACACACAGACACGCACACACACACAACAGTTGCTTTGAGCCTTTTAAAATATTTCAATATTTTAGAGGTTAAAATATTGAAAGAAAAATGCAGTGGAATTTACAACTTTAAAAGGGAGGTCTCTTTCAGGCTTCACTCAACAGATTGTTAAGACTTTTATTTTGAAATGATAGGTTCACAAACAGTAGAGAGAGAACGGCACAAAGTGTATGTATTGTTCTATGCCATTTTATCACATGTATGAATTTGTGTGCAGCCGCCAAGATATAGAATTGACTTCCCAGGTAGCTCAAGTGATTTAAAAAAAAAAAAAAAGCTGTCTGCCAATGCAGGAGATGCAGGTTTGATCCCTGGGTTAGGAAGACCCCCTAAAGGGGAAAATGGCAACCTGCTCCAGTATTCTTGCCTGGAAAATCCCATGGACAGAGGAGCCTGGTGGGCTACAGTCTGTGGGGTTGTAAAGAGTTGGACATGACCGAACAACTGAACACACACACACACCAAGGTGTATAGAACTACTCCATCATCAAAGATCTCCCTTGTGATAGTCTTTTTTCTTTTTAATGTATTTATTTACTTAGCTGCACTGGGTCTCAGTGCAGCTTGTGAGATCTAGTTCCCTGACCAGGGGTTGAACCCTGGGAGCTCAGAATCTCACTACTGGACCACCCAGAAAGTCCCATGATTTTCCTTTTATGGTCACAATACTTCCTCCCACCACCATCCCCAAGCCCCAGCAACCACTAATCTGTTTTTCATCTCTATAATTTTTATCCTTTTGAGAATATTACATAAATGGAATCTTAACATCTGTGACCTTTGCCATTGTTTTTTTTTTTACTCAGTGTAATGACTTTGACAGCGATCGATGCAGTGGAATTTACAACTTTAAAAGGCAGGTCTCTTTCAGGCTAATAACCAGGTTATTAGCTGGTTCTTTTATTGCTGAGTAATAGCCCATGTTATGGATGTACCACCTATGTTAAACTATTCACTTATTGAAGGACATTGTGATTCCATTAGGGGCTGTTACAAATAAATCTACTCCAAACATTTGTGAACAGTTTTTTCTGTGAATATAAGTTTTATTTCTCTGAGATGAATGCTCAGGAGTACGATTGCATGGATCAACATTTATGTTAATATATATTCAGTTTGTGGAGAAACTGCCAGAATCTTATCCAGGGTGGCTGCACCATTTTTCAGTCACACCAGCAATGTATGAGATAAGTTTCTCTGCATCCCCACCAGCAATTAGTATTAACACGGTTTTCTATTTTAGCTGTTTTAGTAAGTGTGTAGTGGTTTCTTATCATAGTCTTGATTTGCATTTCCCAGATCGATAGTGATGTTAAATGTCTTCTCATGTACTTATTTGCCTTCTACATACCCTCTTTGGTGACATATCTCTTAATGTCTTTTAACCATTTCTAATCCAATTGTTTTTTCACCATTGAGAATTCTTTAGGTATTTTAGGTATGAGTCCCTCATCAGATAGATGGCTTGCAAATATTTTCTCCCATCCATAGCTTGTCTTTTCATTCTCTTAACAGGATATTTCACAGAACAAAAGTTTTAACTTTTGATGAAGTCCAGGTCATTATTTTTTTCCTTCATAGATCATGCTTTTAGTATCATGTCTAAGAACATGCCACCAAGTCCTTGATCCTGAGGATTTTCTCTTATATGCTCTTTGAAGAGCTTTATAGTTTTATGTTTAAACTTGTGAACCACTTTGAGTTCACTTTTGTTTATGATGTGAGATGTAGGTCAATGTTCACTTCTATTGCATGTGAATATTGAGTTGTTCCAGAACCATTTGTTAAAAAGACTGTCCTTTCATATTGAATTGCTTTTGCAAATTTGTCAAAAATAATCCGGCCATACTTCTTTCTATAGGGGCTGTTTCTGAGTTCCCTAGTATGTTTCATGGAACTATGAGGCAAGCCCTCTACCTTTATGACACAGCCTTGATTCCTATCGCTGTGTGAGTCTTAAATCAGATAGAGTGATTCCTCCCACTTTATTCTTGTTTAAATTTTTAATCTATTCTAGTTCCTTTGCCTTTTCATTTACATTTTCGTGTAAGCCATCTGTATATACAAAATATCATGCTGTAATTTTGATGGGAATTGTGTTTAATCCTTCATTCAATGTGAGAATAATTGATGTTCTACTGCATTGTCTCTCAATTCATGAACATGGTCTATTTCTTTCTTCATTGATCAGGTGGTCTTTGATGTCTCTCGTGAGTGTTATGTAATTTTTAGCACACAAGTTCTGTACATGCTTTGTTGGATTTACACTTCAGTATTTCTCTCTCTCTCTCTTTTTTTTTTTTTTGAGTGATTGTAAATGGTATTTGGGCTTCCCAGGTGGCCCTAGTGGTAAAGAACCCACCTGCCAATGCAGGAGACGTAAGAGACTCGAGTTTGATCCCTGGGTCGGGAGGATCCCTGGAGGAGAGCATAGCAACCCACTCCAGTATTCTTGCCTGGAGAATCCCATGGACAGAGGAGCCTGGCAGGGTACAGTCCATAGGGTTGCAAAGAGTCAGACACAACTGAAGTGACTTAGCGCACGTGCACACACTGTCACACAAAAGGTATTATATTTTTTATTTTGTTCATTTTTTATTTTTATGTGTTCATTGACACTATATAGAAATACAGTTGATCTATGTGTGCTTCTTAGTGTCTTGCAACATTAACTGAACTTTCTATATAAGGGTTTTTGTAGATTTCTTGGGATTTTATACACAAACAATCATGTCATCTACAGTAAGATTAGTTTTATTTCTCCTTTCAGAAAAGGATACCTGAATGCCTTTCATTTCCTTTTCCTTGCTTTTTTTGTCTGGTTAACACTTCTAGGACTCTGTTGAATAAGAGTGGCTTAAATTTTTAAATATTTATTTATTTTATCTGGCTGCATTGGGTCTTAGTTTCAGCATGCAGGATCTTTGTTGTATCATGCAGGATCTTCCCGTCACAATGCATGGACTCTCTAGTTGCAGCATGGGCTTAGTTGCTCCATGGCCAGTATGATCTTAGTTTCCTGACCAGGGATTGAACCCATGTCCCCTGCATTGCAAGGCAGACTTAACCACTGAACCACCAGGGACCCAGTATAAATCTTTATATTTGCTTGTTCCTGAAATTAGGGAAAGCATTCAGTCTTTCACCATTAAGTATGAAGTAAGCTGTAGGTTTTTGTACATGTTTTTACTAAGTGAGCAAGTTCCCCCCTTTTATTCCTAGTTTTCTGATTATGTTTATCATAAGCTCACAGATTTAAAATTAACTCCATGAACAACCTCCCCTTGAGATTCTTCTCCATGATGTGGTTTCCCTTTCAAGGACACAGAAAAAATCTGTTCAGTGTACAAAGTTTGGGGTGTGTGGGGAGAGAAAAGAAGAATTGCAGTAACAAGGCATAGATTTGGGGTAGTTTTATTTCCTGTTCTGGGCTTCCCCAGTGGCTCAGTGGTAAAGAATCCATCTGCAGTGTAGGAGATATGGGTTCGATCCCTGGGTCTGGAAGATCTCCTGGAAAAGGAAATGGCAACCCACTCCAGTTGTTTCCTGGAAAATTTCATGGACAGAGGAGCCTGGTAAGCTACAGTCCATCAGTTCAGTTCAGTTCAGTCGCTCAGTCATGTCTGACTCTTTGCAACACCATGAATCGCAGCACGCCAGGCCTCCCTGTCCATCACCCGGAGTTCACTCAGACTCACGTTCATCGAGTCCATGATGCCATCCAGCCATCTCATCCTTGGTCGCCCCCTTCTCCTCCTGCCCCCAATCCCTCCCAGCATCAGAGTCTTTTCCAGTGAGTCAACTCTTTGCATGAGGTGGCCAAAGTACTGGAGTTTCAGCTTTAGCATCATTCCTTCCAAAGAAATCCCAGGGCTAATCTCCTTCAGAATGGACCGGTTGGATCTCCTTGCAGTCCAAGGGACTGTCAAGAGTCAAAAAGTCAGACACAACTGAGAGACTGAGGACACACGTTACTTCCTGTCTGGCTAAAGTAGAGACAGAGACCTCTGTTTTGAAACTGACTATGATATTAAAAAAACTGTAGTAATTTTTTTTGTAATGCAATAGGTCATTTTATTACTGGTGACGTATACTTGCCCTTTCCAGATAAGTTTCATCAGTGACTGTATAGAGTATTTCTCCTAAAGAGCATGGAGAGTGAGCTGCTTGAAGATGTGATAAAATGTCTATCATCTTTTCTTCCTCAAAGACTATTTTCTAAAGAGCAATTTTAGGCTTACAGCAAAATTAAGAAAAAAGTTTATAGATATCCTGTACATCCTCCCACCCAACACACATGCCCAAAGCCTCCCAGACTATCCATCCACAGCAGAGTGGTCCTTTTGAGGAAACTAGCAATTTTTAAAAGTTGAGGCTTTAGAGATAGGCAGACCTGGGTTTGAATCTCATTAGGCTACTTTGTAGCTGAGTGATTTCAACCAGACTAATCACTCTGAGCTCATTTTCCCTGTCTATAAACCTCTTACCTCACAGGATGGTTGTGAGGGTTAAGTGAAAAATGCACATAAAGAGGCTGGTGTGTGGTGCTCAGTAAAAGACACCAGTGGTCATTGTTTTGGGCTCACAAGACTGGAGAGACTCTTCTCAGAAGAAGAGAAGAATCCTCAGAGGGTTGGAGATGAGGATCCACTGACATTAACAAGCTGTTTGGAAAAGAACCAGTGAGGACAGTTGCTAAGCAGACAGGAACTGAGTTGCGTTCATTGTATAAGAATAAGTGATGGCTTACTGCTCCCCGAACTTAGCTTAAGAAATAAGGCACCACCACCAGCAATAGTCAGGTTAATTTATGAAGGAATCAGTTGCATTTCCAGAAGTGTGAGCTCATGTTGGCTTCCTGGAGTACAGACGACACGTGAATCGCCAAGCATTTGGGGACAGAGTTCTGATGAGCGCTTCTGTCTTCTCTTGACGAATCACCTTCCCACGGTTTGAATGGGTTTGGGAGAGGACAGTTGCTCTAAAGAGGCCTATGGGGACATGGGTCTACTTGGAAGAATTGAAACCTGCAGACATGTCAGCATTTTCCAGTTTTGTAAAACATGATAAGGTAAACATTGCCCCTCTGCTGACTTCATTGGGCCTTTCTGTTCGGAAGGATCACCCATTTTTTTAATTAGTTTTTATTCATTTATTTGTTTATTTTTGGCTGTGCTGGGCCTTCATTTCTCTAGCTATGGCAGGCGAGGTCTACTCTCTGTTGCGGTGCACAGGCTTCTCATTGCAGAGGCTCCTCTTGTTGCAGAGCACAGGCTCCAGGCACATGGGCTCAGCAGTTGCAGCTTGTGGGCTCCAGTGTGAGGGCTCAGGAGTTGTGGCCCACAGGATCAGTTGCTCCCCAGCATGTGGGATCTTCCAAGACCAGAGATCGAACCCATGTCCCCTGCACTGGCAAGCAGATTCTCATCCACTGTGCCATCAGGGAAGTTCCAGAAGGATCACCTTTGATCAGCTGTGAGCCATCCTGAGGAATCATTCAGCAGTCAATTTATCAGTTCAGTTCAGTCACTCAGTCGTGTCCGACTCTTTGCAACCCCATGAATTGCAGCACGCCAGGCCTCCCTGTTCTACTAGAAGTCATTCTACTAAATAAGATTCAGGGATGTGGAAGTGAAAGTCGTTCAGTCATGTCCAATTCTTTGTGACCCCATGGACTATACAGTCCATGGAATTTGCCAGGCCAGAATACCAGAATGGGTAGCCATTCCCTTCTCCAGGGTATCTTCTCAACCTAGGGATCAAACGCAGGTCTCCCGCATTGCAGGCAGATTCTTTACCAGCTGAGCCACCAAAGCCAAGATTCAGGGATATGTATTAATAAAAAGTCATCCTTCAAATTACCCAGAGGTTACATCTAGCATATAAAAAAGATTGTTTTATTTATCTGGATCAATCCTAAAAATATACAGTCACACTTCTAAAGAGCTCTATTTATCAGCAAGTCTTAAATATTGTTTGGAGTGTTTGTTTTATAATTAGTTTGACATTATTTACTTTTTCTGATAACAGGAAGTAGTTCCATGCTTCTTGTTTTTTAAAGTTGAGACAAAGCAAAGTATAAGGAAAAATAAAAGTCATTTGTAATCATTTGGTTCAGGGAAAAATCAATATTGGTATCTGCAGGGTCTTACTGTCCAGATTTTTCCCCTGTATCCTGCAAGAAATTTAATTCCCTAAAGGCCATAGGAAGGCTGTTTATTTATTTATTTATTTTATTTTTTGGTCTTGGTTGCTGCACACGAGTTTTCTCGAGTTGCAGCGAGTGGAGGCTACTCTTCGTTGAGGTGCACAGGCTTCTTGTTGCAGTGGCTTCTCTTGTTGCTAAGCACAGGTCTAGAGCACAGGTTCAGAAGTTGTGGCACACAGGCTTAGTCGCTCCAAAGCCTGTGGAATATTCCCAGGGTCAACCCCATGTCCCCTGTATTGGCAGATGGATTCTTAACCACTGAACCACTAGGGAAGCCCAGGAAACCTGTTTATAGCCAGGTTAGTGAGAACTGTTTGTAGTCAACAGTAAGAACTGTTATCATTCATTCATTCCACAGTATTTACCCGGAGCCACAGCACCAAGGCAAGCCTAGGGATACAGTGATGGCAGGACTGGACGTGGTCCCTGCGATCAGGAAGCTGCTGGGAGAGAGGGACATAAGTCAGATGATCCCACAAAGGTGTGGCTAATTCCATGCCAAAACTGGGGCTCTAAAACAAAGGAATATGGAGAACAAAGAGGATTTGACAAAGGGAGAAGGGGACAGCATATGCAAAGGTCCCGGGGTAGACCAAGGGACCGAGAGAAAACCAGAGTGTCCAGGAGTCAGATAGGAAAGGAGGAGGGCTTAGTGACAAGTAGGCCTCCTTCACGTCACACTAAGGATTTTGACCTTTATCTGAAAAGCAGTGGAAGAAGATTTGAAGGACTGTAAGCAAGGGGGAGTGGGCTTCCTGGGTGTCGCTAGCGGTAAAGAACCCGCATGACGACACAGGAGACATAAGAGACATGAGTTTGATCCCTGGGTCAGGAAGATCCCCTGGAGGAGGAAATGACAATCCACTCCGGTATTCTTGCCTGGAGAATCCATGGACAGAGGAGTCTGGCAGGCCACAGTCCATATGGTAACAAACGGTGGGACGTGACTGAAGCGACTTAGCACACAAATGTGCAAGCAAGGAGACCTGCCAGTGCCCATCCTGGCTGCCATATGCGCGGTCTCCCTTCCTCCCATTTTACACACTCTTAAGCCTCAGCCTTGCTCATTTCAGAGTTAAACCTTTCAAATTATAATGATTTGATGTGCCTTGCGAACTATAATTTTTTTTTAGAGTTGGATGTGGCTATTATCTATAGTCTGCTGAGAAAAGGGCTCGTTTCTTCCAGAATAAAGAAATACCACAAGCCAACGGTTGGATTTTCCATTGGTATAAAGTGAGAGTGTTAGTTGTTCAGTTGTGTCTGACTCTTTGCAACCCCGTGGACTGTAGCCTGCCAGGCTAATACTGGAGTGGGTTGCCATTTCCCTGTCCAGGGGATCTTCCTGACGCAGAAATCAAACCTGGGTCTCCTGCATTGCAAACAGATTCTTTACCATCTGAGCCACAATTTTGTGTAAGAATGTATAAACACTCTATATAAGAGTGCTTGTTAAACACGGGCTCCTAGAAATTCTGATCCCAGTGGGTTTGGGGTAAGGCCCAGGAATCTTCATATTTATATGCTCCCCAGGTTCAGGTCAGAGTGGGGTCCCCTGGAATTGGTTCCAGGACCACACTTTGAGAACCACCAGTGTTCCCCCTCCTGTCCCTTCTTGATTGATGCTTCTTCCCTTCTGATGTTCTGGGAGCTCCTACTTGTGTGTGTGTGTGTGTGTGTGTGTGTGTGTGTGTGTGTGTGTATTATTTCAACAAACTTTGTTTTGAGGAAGAGAAAGTGAAGGTTAAACAGTGAAGGGCTGATCGTGTAAGGATTCCCCATTTAAGGGACACCCGAGTCCCATCCTGGGGAGGTTCCGGGATCCCCTAGAAGACTGAGCTGTAGGACAGCCCAAGTCATTTCAGAGCTGTGGCTGGGAGGGTGGAGATGGAAGAGAAGGAGAAAGGACAGAAATGCCCGGAGGATGAAATGCTGATGCCCGCACCTCTAATCCTCAGTGACCAGGTCCTGGGACTGCTCCTTCTCATGGGTGGAGCGATCTGTCCAGCCTGTGTCAGTACTTCTCAGATGGGATCTGAGGCTCGCTCTCACACCGACCAGAATCCGTACGACCAGGTGGCTCTTGTCTCTGACCCTGGCACCTGCCAGTTCTGGGCTGCCTCTTAGAAAAGAACCAGAGTCGACATCATACTCTTTTTTTTTTTTTTTTACAAGACAATTCCAGAAAAACATCTACTTCTGCTTCATTGACTATGTTAAAGCCTTTGTGTGGATCACAACACAATGGAAAATTCTTAAAGAGATGGGAGTACCAGACCAGTTTACCTGCCTCCTGAGAAACCTGTATGCAGGTCAAGAAGCAATTTAGAACCAGACATGGAACAATGGACTGGTTCCAAATTGAGAAAAGAGTACGTCAAGGCTGTATATTGTCACCCTGCTTATTTAACTTATATGCAGAGTACATGCGAAATTCCACGCTGGATGAAGCACAAGATGAAATCAAGATTGCAGGGAGAAATAGCAATAACTTCAGGTATGCAGATGACACTACCCTTATGGCAGAAAGTGAAACAGAACTAAAGAGCATCCTGATGAAGGTGAAAAGGAGAGTGAAAAAGCTGGCTTAAAACTCAACATTCAAAAAACGAAGATCATGTCATCTGGTCCCATCACTTCATGACAGATAGATGGGGAAACAATGGAAACAGTGAAAGACTATTTTCTTGGGCCCCAGAATCACTGCAGATGGTGACTGCAGTCATGAAATTAAAAGAAACTTGCTCCTTGGAAGAAAAGCTATGGCCAACCTAGACAGCATATTAAAAAGCAGAGACTTTACTTTGCCAACAAAGGTCCATCTAGCTATGGTTTTTCCAGTAGTCATGTATGGATGTGAGAGTTGGATCATAAAGGGGGCTGAGCGCTGAAGAATTGATGTTTTTGAACTGTGGTGTTGGAGCAGACTCTTGAGAGTCCCTTGGACTGCAAAGAAATCAAACCAGTCAATCAGTCCTGGATATTCACTGGAAGAACTGATGCTGAAACTGAAGCTTCAATACTTTGGCCACCTGATGGGAAGAGCCAACTCATTGGAAAAGACCCTGATGCTGGGAAAGATTGAAGGCAGGAGGAGAAGGGGATGACAGAGGATGAGATGATTGGATGGCATCACTGACTCGATGGACATGAGTTTGAGCAAGCTCTGGGAGACAGTGAAAGATAGGGAGGCCTGGTGTGCTCCATGTGGTCTCAAAGAGTCAGACATGACTGAGCAACTGAACAATAACAACAAGCAAATTTACCCAAGCACTTTTTCTTCTAAAAGAAATGTAAATTTATGTCTGTACAAAGATTTCTGACATCATCATCTTGTTTATTATTCTCAAACAAAATCACTGGAATTGTCTGTTTATCTGCACTTCACGGATGGGAAGGCGCATCTGCTGTGTCCAGACACGTATGGCTGTAACTCAGACGAGCGCGGCCACATTGCCCACCAGAGGTTCCCACTGCGGTCCTGCCAGCAGTGGGCGTCCCTCTCCCACTCCCTCCCCAGCATAGGGTGTTGTCCACCCACTGGATCTTCGGTGATCTGCAGGGTGAAGTATGGTACTCATGTCATATTCCTTCACACTCTCTTATTCTGAGTGAACACCTGCCCTTTGAGATGTAAGGTGACAGGTGGACTCTCTGCGGGGGAAATCCATGGGATGAAGCAGACCTGAGGAGGGTGCACTTGCCGACCCCCCCGTCTGTCCCCCACCCGCCGTGTCATCCTACTGCACTCCTAGCCCACCCTGTTCCCCCACCCCCACCCGTCCTACCCCTGACTCCTGCCCAAGTGCTCCTAACTCTGGGGGTTCGCCTGTCTGATCTCACCAGTCCTCGGGAATTTTTTTGTCCCCTGTTAGAGAACTGGCAGCTGGTTTCATTGGTCAGTTCCCACCACAGCGGTTGATGGGGCTGCTTTTTCACTTGGAGGTGGAAGGCTTCCAAGAGGAAAAAGTTCAGAGGAAAGGACTAGATCATACTCTCATCATTTTATTGTGATAAAGTGCACATAACATAAAATCTGCCATCTTAGCTACTTTTTTGAAGTGTACAGTTCAGTGGCATTAAATATGTTTGCGTTGTTGTGCAACCCGTCACCCCCATGCATTGCCAGAACATGTTTCAACTTGTAGAACTGAAACCCGGTCTCCATGAAACCACTCCCCATCCCCCCGCCTCCCAGCCCCCAGCAACCACCATTCTGCTTTCTGTCTCTATGCACTTGACCCCTCTGGGTGCCTCACAGAAGTACAATCATATAGTATTTGTCTTTTCATGACTGGCTTATTTCACCGAGTGAAGGAGAGGTAAGCCTGGCATGCTGCCATCCGTGGGGTCATAAAGAGATACGACTTGGCAACTGAAAAACAACAACAGTGACCTCAAGGTTCATCCATGCTGTCGCGTGTATCCGAATTTCCTTCCTTTTTAAGGCTGAATAATATTTCATTGTATGGATTTGCCACATTTTATTTATTCATTCATCTACCAGTGGACACTTGGGTTGTTTTTACCTTTTGGCTATCGCAAACAGTGCTGTGAATGTGGCTGTATAAATATCTCTTCACGCCTCTACTTTCAGTTCTTTGGAATATATACCCAAAAGCAGACTTGCTGGATCACATGATAATTTTATTTTTAGTTGTTTGAGGAACTGCCATGCTCTTTTCCATAGCAGCTGCACTAATTTATATCCTCACCAACAGTGCACAAGGGTTTTACATTCCCACTGTCTTTACCAACACTTGTTATTTCCTGTTGTTGCTTATAGTAACCATTCTGATTGATGTGAGGTGAAAGATCATAATCTTTTGAATAGCATACAGAATACACAAAAGCTATAGCATATATTTATGAACTGCTTACCATCTCTCTCATGACTTTGTGTATCTTCTATGTATGTTCTATATATATTTATAGAATTATATCCTCAAAACAAATCCTGTGCCGGTAAGAACTGCTCTTATCATTCTTATTCTCATTTGAAGACGTGGAAGTGGAACTCAGAAGAGTTAAGGGACTTGCCCAAATCACATAGCTAGCCAAGGGAGGTGGGGCTGAGTTTCAGACTGGGCTGACTCAAGCTTCTAAAAAGAAGCTAAAAAGCTTTTTGCGTGTAAATTTAGCTTTGGGAACATCTAATATCTAAATATTAGAAATTCCTTGAAGGTTAACTGAGGTAACAAGGTAATTGGCTAAGCTAAGGAGATTGCACCCTGTGGAATCCAGGATGGGGTTGTCAGTGAAACATGATAGGTATAGTCTGCTGCTGCTGCTGCTGCTAAATTGCTTCGGTCGTGTCCGACTCTGTGCGACCGCCATAGATAGCAGCCCAACAATCCCCCGTCCCTGGGATTCTCCAGGCAAGAACATTGGAGTGGGTTGCCATTTCCTTCTCCAGTGCATGAAAGTGAAAAGTGAAAGGGAAGTCGCTCAGTCGTGTCCGACCCTTAGCATGGACTGCAGCCCTCCAGGCTCCTCCATCCATGGGATTTTCCAGGCAGGAGTACTGGAGTGGGGTGCCATTGCCTTCTCCTGGTATAGTCTAGTGATCCTCATTCACACCACAGGCTGAGATGGCGCCATCTAGCGGCGGGTCTGGGTAAGGAGGAAATGAGTGCGCGTGCTCACTCTAAGTCCCACTCTTAGCGACCCCGTGGACTGTAGCCTGCCAGGCTCCTCTGTCCATGGGATTTTTCAGGCAAGAATACTGGGGTGGGTTGCCATTTCCTGCTGCAGGGGATCTTCTTGACCCAGGGGTCGAACCTGCATCCCTTGTGTCTGCTGCATTGGCAGATGGCTTCTTTACTACGAGTTCCCTTCCCAGAAGAGGCGCACTGGGGCTGCTAAGTGAAGGCACAGCAAGAACCCCATCTCTTCTTTCCAAACGAGCCAGAGTAAGTTCTCTGCTCCCTCTTGGATGACCTAGGATAGCCTTCCTCTTTTAAGATCACTGATTACATCTGCATGGTCCCTTTTGCCACATAATGGATTATATTTTCAGAGATCAGGGCGTGGGCATTTTTAGTCAAAGCTATGGTTTTTCCAGTAGTCATGTATGGATGAGAGTGTTGGACCATAAAGAAGGCTGAGCACCGAAGAACTGATGCTTTCAAACTGTGGATTGAGAAGACTCTTGAGAGTCCCTTGGACTGCAAGATCAAAACAGTCAATCCAAAAGGAAATTAACCCTTAATATTCATTGGAAGGACTGATGCTGAAGCTGAAGCTCCAGTACATTGTCCCTCTGATTTGAAGAACTGACTCATTGGAAAAGACCCTGATGCTGGAAAAGATTGAAGGCAAAAGGAGAAAAGGACGGCAGAGGAAGAGATGGTTAGATAGCATCACTGACTCACTGGACGTGGATTTGAGCAAACTCCGGGAGATAGTGGAGGACAGAGGAGCCTGGTGTGCTGCAGTCCATGGAGTCACAAAGAGTCAGACACGACTTAGTGACTGAACAATATCTTTGAGAGACCATTCTGCCCACCACATTAATACTCCCTCCTGCCTGGACCATTGCTATGGGACTGGTCTGACAGTTTTTGGAAGAAGCAGTGGGTCAACAACAGGGGCCATGGGGAAACGTGGCTGGATGAGCTGGAGAGTGATAATATGATTATCAAGAATGGAGGGGGCAGGACTGTTGAATGAGCACCTCAGCATTCTGGAAGCTGCTGGGCAGTTTGGGACCTGGAGATGAACCAGGGGTTGGAAATATGCACCCAAGAGCCCAAGGGGTGGTACAGAGCCCCAGCCCATAGAAACAGACTGAGGAGGAAACAGATACAACCCTAGAATCCTGGGGAGCATTGAGGGGAGAGGAGCCTGGCCTGGAGACCTGGAAGCAGAGAGGTGAGGGAGCCAGGAAGCTGTTGCTGGGTCAGGGGCGTTAATCACAGAGACAGCTGATGGTTACCGAGGGCTTGCTTCGTGCCAGGCCCTGCTCTTTGCACTTTCGAGTGTATTAACTCATTCCATCCTTAGGAGGTAAGGGCTGTAGTCTGCCCCAGTGAGGTCACTGGGGCACAGATAGGCTGAGGATCCTGCCTGAGGTCACAGAGAGAAGCTGGGGCGCTGGTACCAGCCTCTGAGGAGCCTTGCTCATCCCCAGAGCTCTCCCAGGGAGACCAGGAGGGAGGATCCAGCCTATGGGGAAGCAGAGAAGCTTCCTGTTTCATTCCACTCCCAGACTCTCCTTCCCACCAGCCCCTGGCCATTTCCTCATATGCTTATTCTTTTGAACACCCTGTTTTCCTACAATTTCTGCACTCCATCGCTTTCTGAGGCAGTGGGGGGCTGGGGTAAGGGAACAGACAGGACAGCCAAGAACCTGTTAAAAAGAAATAAACACATACACACACACATTAATTTCAAAATTTTTTCCTACTACTTTGAACACTTCATCAAGCAGTACCTTTTGGCAATTCTGTGAAGCCTAGCTTGTGAAACTCACTTTTACAGCTCAAGGAGCAACAGCAGAGAAGCAAAGACCCATGCTCCGGGCTGCCCAGCTGGAGAGCAGCAGCGGTGGGGCTTGAACTCCAGGCTTTCCGACTCCAGAACACATCATCCTGCTCCCAACAGAGAACACTTTGCATTCGCTCTATGTTTTCTTCTAAAAACATACATGCTTTTATATGTATTATGCCACCAATAACTTATAAGACTGTCCTAATGTTACCCTCATTTACAGATGAGGAAACTGAGGTATCACTTGCCCAAGGTCACCCTGCTAGGAAATGGGAGAGCTGAACTTGAGCCCAGCTCTTAAAGCTGAATAATATTCCACTGCATGGATGGGTCACATTTTGCTTATCCAGTCGTCAGTCGATGGACACATGGGTTGCTTCCACCTTTTGGTAATTGTGAATAGTTAGTATTAGTTGCTCAGTCGTGTCTGACTCTTTGTGACCCCATGGACTGTAACCTCTCTCCATGGAATTCTCCAGGTCAGAATACTGGAGTGGGTTGGCATTCACTTCTCCAGGGGATCTTCCCAACCCAGGGACTGAACCCGGGTCTCCCGCATTGCAGGCAGCTTCTTTACTGTCTGAGCCACCTGTGGGGGAAACCCAACTGTGAATCGTGCTGCCATAAACACGAGTGCACAGATATCTCTTCAAGTTCCTGATTTCAATTCTTTTGGGTATATGCCCAGAAGTGGGCTCACTGGATCAGATGATAATTTTACACTAAAATTTTTGAGAAGCCACCGTACTATTTTTCATATCAGCTGCACCACTTTACATTCTCAGCAGTGCCTAAGTGTTCCATGTCCTCCACATCCTTGCCAACACATGTCATTTTCCGTTGTTTGCTTGTTTTTGATAATAGCCATCCAGGTGGTATGAGGTGCTATCTCGTTGTGGCTTTGATTTGCATTACCGTAATGATTAGTAATGCTGAGCATCTTTCCTGTTTGTTGGCCATTTGTGTATCTTCTTTACAGAAATGTCTATTCCAGTTCTTCGCCATATTCGATCAGGTTATTTGGGGTGTGTTGTTATTGAGTTATAGGAGTTCTCTATATATTCTTTTAAAAATATTTATGTATTTACTTGGCTGTGTCAGGCCTTAGTTGTAGCACGTGGGGTCTTGTGTTGCAGCACATGAGCTCTTCAGTGTGGTGCCTGGCCTTCTCTCTGGTTGTGGTGCTTGGGCTCAGTAGTTACAGCAGGCAAGCTTAGTTACCCCATAGCACGTGGGATCTTAGTTCCCTGCTGCTGCTGCTAAGTCACTTCAGTTGTATCCGACACTGTGCAACCCCATAGACGGCAGCCCACCAGGCTCCCTCGTCCCTGGGATTCTCCAGGCAAGAACACTGGAGTGGGTGGCCATTTCCTTCTCTAATGCATGAAAGTGAAAAGTGAAAGTGAAGTCGCTCTCCAGGGATCAAATCCATGTCCCCTGCATTGGAAAATAGATTCTTAACCACTGGACCACCAGGGAAGTCCCTGTATATTCTTGATGTGTGTGCGTGCTAAGTCTCTTCAGTCGGGTCCAAGTCTTTGCGACCCCATGGAGTGTAGCCCACCAGGCTCCTCTGTCCATGGGATTCTCCAGGCAAGAATACTGGAGTGGGTTGCCACGCCCTCCTCCAGGGGATCTTTCTGACCCAGGGATCAGCCCGTGTCTTTTACAGCTCCCGCATTGGCAAGCGGGTTCTTTACCACTAACACCACCTGGGAAGCCTCATATTCTTGATATTAACCCTTTTTCAGTTACATGATTTGCAAGTATTTTCTCCCATTCTGTAGATGGCCTTTCACCCTTTAATTGTGTCCTTTGATTCACAGAAGTTTTAAATTTTTATATAGTTGAATTTATCTATTTTATTTTTGTTGCCTATGCTTTTGGTACCATATCCAAAAAAGCATTACCAAATCCAAAGTCATAAAGCTTTCCTCCTATGTTTTCTTCTAAAAGTTTTACGGTTTTAAGCTATGTTTAAGTCTTTGATCCAGGCTTCTCCAGTGGCTCAGTGGTAAAGAATCCTCCTGCAGTGCAGGAGACTCAGAAGACACAGGTTCAGTCTCTGAGTCAGGAAGATTCCCTGGAGGAGGAAAATGGTAACTGACTCCAGTATCCTTGCCTGGAAAAATCCCATGGACAGAGGAGCCTCGTGAGCTAGAGTCCATGAGGTCACAGAGAGTCGGACACGACTGAGCAAGCACAGCAATAAGTCTTTGACCCTCTTTGAGTTTCTTTTTTGTATACAGTGTAAGGTAAGAGTCTAACGTAATTCTTTTGCAGTTTTTCCCAGCATCATTTATTGAAAATACTGCTCTTTCACCCACTGGATGATCTTAGCAGCCTTGTGGAAAATCATTTGACCACACATGCAAAGGTTTATTTCTGTGCTGTCGTCTCTCCTGTTCCACTGGTCTATATGCCTGACCTTATGTCAGTATCGCATTGTTTCGACTAGTGTAGCTTTGCACCTATCAAAAGTAAGTTTTGAAGTCAGTAAGTGTGAGACCTCCAACTTTTTCTTTTTCATGATCATTTTGCCTATTCAGTTTCAATGAGATTCCGTAGGATGGATTTTTCTGTTTCTACAAAAACTGCTATTGAGATTTTGATAAGGATTGCATTGAATCTGTAGATCCTTCTGGGTAGTAATGGCATCTTAAACAATATAAGTCTTTCAATCTATGAATACAGGGTGTCTCTCCATTTATTTGTCTTTTCTTTAATCTCTGCGAGCAACACTTTATAGTTTTCAGTGTATACATCTTTTACCACCTTGGTTAAATTTATTCTAAAGTATTATTCTTTTTGATGCTATTTTAAAGGAAATTATTTCCTCTTTTAATTTAACTTTTAAAATAATTTTGGCTGCGCGGTGCCACAGGTGGGATCTTAGTCCCTGACCAGTGATCAAACTTGCAGCATCTTAACACTGGACTGCCAGGGAAGTCTGTGAAATTATTTTTTTAACTTCCTTTTCAGATTGTTCATTGTGACTATATAGAAATACAACCAGTGTTTGTGTGTTGATTTTGTATCCTACCACTTTGCTACTGAATTTTGTTTATTAGTTCTAACAGGGTTGTTTTTTCATGGACACTTTAGGATTTAGTACATAGAAGATCATGTTGTTTCTGACAGAGATCATTTTACTTCTTCCTTTCCAATTTGGATTCCTTTACTCCTTCTTCTTGTTTATTTGGTCTGGCTAAGGCTTCCAGTAGTTTGTTGAATGGAAGTGGTAAAAGCAGGCATCTTGTTCTTGATTTTAGAAGAAAAGCTTTCCATCTTTCACCTTTGAGTATGACACCACCTGCGAACTTTTCATATTTGGTCTTTATCATGTTGAAGTAATTCCCTTCTATTTCCTTTCTGTTGAGTGCTTTTATCAGGAAAGAGTGTTGCATTTTGTCACATGCTTTTTACATCAATTGAGATGATCACTTTTTTTCCTTCTTTCTGTTAATGTGATATATTACATGGATTGATTTTCATATATTGAACCATCACTTCTTCATTCCAGGAATCAATCCCATCTGGTCATAGTGTATGATCCTTTTAATGTACCGTTGGCTTCGGTTTGCTCATATTTTGTTGAGGATCTTGGTATCAGTGTTCATAAGAAATACCGTTCTGTTGTTTTCTTGTAGTGTCTTTGTCTGGTTTTGGTATCCAGATAATGCTGTCCTCTTCACCTTTTGAGTCTCAGCTTCTTCATCTCTAAACTGGAGATAGTAATAGGACCCTTGTATAGGGCTGTCATGCAGATTAAATGAAAGAATGCGCACAACATGCTTCAACAGGGCCCAGTTCACAGGAAGTTCTCAAAATATGTTAGATGATGATGATGATGATGATAATAAATTACAGTTTATCTCATGGTAGGACAGCTCAACAAGATGGAGCTTATATAGTCAGTCTGCATCAGCAGCAGGACTTCTATCTGATAAGAGCATTTAGCAATTTTTCAAGTAAAGGGAACAAGTGATATTATAGGGAAGAACTAGGAAGCTCTTTCCTTGCCTAACATGTGGTAGAGGCTCACGCAGTTTTGTGAAGTCGTTTAAAACTTCCTGCTTGCTTTGATTTCTTAATAATGGCTTGTCAGCTTTGGGGGAACTGAAAGTAGTGAAGCCTGGGAAGAGAAAAGCAAAATGTAACACACAGAATTTCTCTTACTCATGGGAAATGCTAAAGGTCCATAGGACACAAAGATCAAGCGGGATGGTGATGACGATGATATGGGTGGCATTTTCCAAAGAACTAATGTGTTCTCATGTTTTTTTAATGCCCTATTTTTTCAAACAATTTTAAGTTTACAGGAAATTGATCAGATAATACAGAGAGTTTCCATATATCCCACCACACCCGACAGTTTCCCTGTTATTCACATTTTGTATCAGTGCAGTACATTTGTTACAACTGACAAACCAATATTGATGTGTTATTGTTAACTAAGTCCATAGTTTACATTAAGACTCACTTTTTGTGTTGTACATTGTTTGGTTTTGACAAATGTGTGGTGACAAGTCTCCACCATTATAGTATCATATAGAATAATTTCACTGCCCTAAAATCCCCTATTCTCCTCAAGACCCTGGGCCCCTGGCAAGCACTGATCTTTTACTGTCCCTATAATCTTTACTTTTTCCAGAATTTCATACAGTTGAAATCACACAGTAGATAACCTTCTCAGACTAGGTTTTTCTCTAAGCAATATGCATTTAAGATTCCTTCTTAAATGTCATGTCTTTTCATGATTTGATAACTCATTTATTTTTAATCACTAATATTTCATAGTATAGATGTACCATAATTTGTTTATTCATTTACCTTTTAAAGGATATCTTGGTTGCTTCCAGTTTATGGCAATTACGAATACAGATGCTATAAGCAATTAGAAGTAAAGATGCTGAAAGCACGTATCCAAAATAAATGAGTCTTGGTGGATATAGAGAATAGACTTGTGGTTACCAAGAGAGGAGGGTCGGAGGAGGGATGGAGTGGAAGGTTAGAGTTAGCAGATGTAAGGTATTACATATAGAGTATATAAACAACAAGGTCCTACCGTATAGCACAGGAAACCATATCCAATATCCTATAATAAACCACAATGGAAAAGAATATTTTAAAAGACTGTATATATCTATAAATGAATCACTTTGCTGTATAGCAGAAAGTAAATAACACTGTAAATCAGTGTAAAATAATAAATGAGTCAATAAGAAAACAAACATCCCAACTTAAAACTGGGAAAAAGATCTGAAGAGACACCTCACCAAAGAAGATATGCATGGACTTCCCTGGTGCTCTAGTGGCTAAGACTCTGGGCTCCCAATGTAGGGGGTCTGGGTTCAGTCCTTGGTCAAGAAACTAGATGTCCCATGCTGCACTAAGACCTGGTACAGCCAAGTAAATACATATTTTTAAAAGATATACAGATGTAAAATAAGCATATGAAAAGATGTTAAATATCATATGTCATTAAGGAATTTCAAATAAACATGAAATATCTCTTCATTTATTTAAACTACTTTGATGTCTTTTATCAACATTTTATAGTTTTCTTCATATAGCTCTTTTTTTCATATAGCAAAGTATTTTATTTGAATAAATAAATTTATACTTAGTGAATAAAATTTATAGTTAGATTTATTCCTAAGCATTTTTTTCTTTTTTTTTTTTTTTGGTGCTAATGTTAAGCAGTGTTGTGTTTTTAATTTCAAATTCCAGTTGTTCACTGTTGGTTTATAAGATAGCAATTGACTTTTGCATATTAATCTGGTATCCTGAAACTTTGCTATGATTGCTTATTAGTTCCAGGAGGGCTTTTTGTCAATTCTCTCGGATTTTCTGCATAAACAATCATGCGGTCTACAAAATGGGCAAAAGATCTGAATAGACACCTCACCAAAGAAGATTTTTTTTCCTTCCCAATCTATAATGTTTTATTCTCTTTTCTTGTCTTATTGCATTAGCTATGACATAAAAGACAATGTTGAAAATGAGTGGTGAAAGGGGACATCTTTGCCTTATTCCTGATTTTAATTGGAAAATTTTTAGCTTCTCACCATTAAGTAGATGTTAGCTTTTTAGGGTTTTTATTGATGTACTTTATCAGGCTGAGGCTGTTCCCCTTCATTCCTAATCTGCCAAGAGTGGTTGTGGTGCTTTGTTGGTTTATCATGTGTACTGTGCTTAGTCGATCAGTCGTGTCCAGCTCTTTGCAACCGCATGACTTGTAGCCATCCAGGCTTCTCTGTCCCTGGGGATTCTGCAGGCAAGAACCCTGAAGTGAGCTGCCATGCCCTCCTTCAGGAGATCTTCCCAACCCAGGGACTGAACCCAGGTCTCCCACATTGTAGGCAGATTCTTTACCATCTGAGCCATGAGGGAACCCACCAGGTTTATTATGAATGGGTATTAAATTTTGTCAAATGCTCCTTTTTCAATCTACTGATAAAGCAATGTGATTTCCCTTCTTTACATTATTGATGTGATAGATTACATTGATTTCCAAATCTTTGCATATGTGGAATAAATCCTACTTTGTTGTGGTGTATAATTCTTTTTATATGTTATTGGATTCAATTTGCTAATATTTTGTTGAGGATTTTGCATCTTTCTGGAAAGGAAGAACTGGTCTACAGTTTTCCTGTCTTGTAGTATCTTTATCTGATTTTGGTATTAGAGTAAGGTTGGCCCCGCAGAATGTGTTAGGGAGTATTCCTTCTTCTATTTTCCAAAAGAGATTATAGAGAACTGATATCATTCTTCATTTCAGTTCAGTCACTCAGTCGTGTCCAACTCTTTGCAACGCCATGGACTGCCACATGCCAGGCTTCCCTGTCCTTCACCAACTCCCGGAGCTTGCTCAAACTCATGTCCATCCAGTCGGTGATGCCATCCAAACATCTCATCCTCTGTCGAATCCTTCTCCCGCCTTCAATCTTTCCCAGCATCAGGATCTTTTCCAGTGAGTCAGTTCTTCACATCAGGTAGCCAGAGTATTGGAGTTTCAGCTTCAGCATCAGTCCTTCCAATGAATATTCAGGATTGATTTCCCTTAGGATTGACTGGTTGGATCTCCTTGCAGTCCAAGGGATTCTCAAGAGTCTTCTCTAACACCACAGTTCAAAAACATCAATTCTTTGGCGCTCATCTTTCGTGATGGTACAACTCTCACATTCATACATGGCTACTGGAACAACCATAGCTCTGACTAGATGGACCTTTGTTGGCAAAGTAATGTTTCTGCTTTTAATATGCTTTCTAGGTTGGTCATAGCTTTTCTTCCAAGGAGCAAGCATCTTAATTTCATGCCTGCAGTCACCATCTGCAGTGATTTTGGAGCCCAAGAAAATAAAGTCTATTACTGTTTCCATTGTTTCCCCATCTATTTGCCATGAAGTGATGGGACCAGGTGCCGTGATCTTAGTTTTTTTAATGTTGAATTTTAAGCCAACTTTTTCAGTCTCCTCTTTCACTTTCATCAAGAAGCTCTTTGGTTCTTATCTTTCTGCCATAAGGGTGGTGTCATCTGCATATCTGAGGTTATTGATATTTCTCGTGGCAATCTTGATTCCAGCTTGAGCTTCATACAGCCTGGCATTTCACATGATGTACTCTGCATATAAGTTAAATAAGCAGGGTGACAGTATACAGCCTTGACGTACTCCTTTCCCAATTTGGAACAAGTCTGTTGTTCCATGTCCACTTCTAACTGTTGCTTCTTGACCTCCATACAGATTTCTCGGGAGGCAGGTCAAGTGGTCTGGTATTCCCATCTTTTGAAGAATTTTCCACAGTTCGTTGTGATCCACACAATCAAAAGCTTTGGGGTAGTCAATAAAGCAGAAGTAGATGTTTTTGTGGAACTTTCTTGCTTTTTGATGATCCAACGGATGTTGGTAATTTGATATCTGATTCCTCTACCTTTTCTAAATCCAGCTTGAACATCTGGAAAGTTCATGGTTCAAGTACTGTTGAAGCCTGGCTTGGAGAATTTTGAGCATTACTTTGCTAACATGTGAGATGAGTGCAATTGTGCTGTAGTTTGAACATTCTTTGGCATTGCCCTTATTTGGGATTGGAATGAAAACTGACCTTTTCCAGTCTTGGCTCACTGCCGAGTTTTCCAAATTTGCTGGCGTGTTGAGTGTAGCACTTTCACAGCATCATCTTTCAGGATTTGAAATAGCTCAACTGGAATTCCATCACCTCCACTAGCTTTGTTCGTAGTAATGCTTCCTAAGGCCCACTTGACTTCACATTCCAGGATGTCTGGCTCTAATCCAGTGATCACACCATCATGGGTTATCTGGGTCATGAATATCTTTTTATATAGTTCTTCTGTGTATTTTTGCCACCTCTTCTTAATATCTTTTGCTTCTGTTAGGCCCATACCATTTCTATCCTTTATTGTGCCCATCTTTGCATGAAATGTTCACTTAATATCTCTAATTTTCTTGAAGAGATTTCTATTCTTTCCCATTTTATTGTTTTCCTCTATTTCTTTGCATTGATCACTGAGGAAGGCTTTCTTATCCCTCTGTGCTATTCTTTGGAACTCTGCATTCAAATGGTTATATCTTTCCTTTTTTCATTTGCCTTTTGCTTCTCTTCTTTTCTCAGCTACTTGTAATGGACAACCATTTTGCCTTTCTGCATTTATTTTTCTTGGGGATGGTGTTGATCTCTGCCTCCTGTACAATGTCACGAACCTCCATCCATAGTTCTTCAGGCACTCTGTCTATCAGATCCAATCCCTTGAATCTATTTGTCAATTCCACTGTATAATCATAAGGATTTGATTTATGTCATACCTGAATGATCTAGTGGTTTTCCCTACTTTCTTCAATTTAAATCTGAATTTGGCAATAAGGAGTTCATGATCTTTCCTTAATATTTGGTAAAATTTTCCAGTGAACCCACCCAGGTATAGTACTTTCCATTTTGAAAGGTTATTCATTAGTGATTCAAATTGTTTAATAGATATGAGTCTATTCAGGGTATTTATTTCTGTTTGTGTGAGTTTTGGCAGATTGTGTCTTTCAAGGAATTGATCCACCTCATTAAGTTATAAAATGTGTGGACATAGAATTATTCATGCATTGCGTGCATGCTCAGTCATGTCCGACTCTTTGCAACCCTATGGAATGTAGTCTACCAGACTCCTGTCCATGGGATTTTTCCAGGCAAGAATACAAAGTGGTTTCCATTTCCTGCTCCAGGGATCTTCCTAACCCAGAAATGGAACTCGCATCTCTTGCATCTCCTGCATTGGCAGGTGGATTCTTTACCACTGTACCATGTGGGAAGCCCCTCAGAATTCATAATATTCCTTTTTATCCCTTCAGTGTCCATGGGATCATGGCCTCTCTTTCATTTTTGATTTTAGTAATTTGTATCTTCTTTTTTTTGTTGATTATCCTGGTAGAGATTTGTCCATTTTATTGATTTTTTTTTAAAGAAAGCTCTTGATTTTGCTGACTGTTCTCTGTTATTTTCCTCTTTTGATATTTCATTCATTGCTTTTTCCCCTTCTGCCTGTGGTAGACTTGTATTGGTCTTCTTTCTCTAGTTTTATAAGGTGGAAACTTATATTACTGATTTTAGATCTTTCTTCTTTTCTAATATATGCGTGCAATGCCACAAATGTTCCTCCAAGAGCTGCTTTTAGTGCACCTTGCAAATATTCATAGGTTGTATTTTCATTTTCATTTAACTCGAGATAATTTGTTTTATTTCTTATGACACTTCCTCTTTGACCCATCTGTTGTTTAGAAATGTGTTGTCTAATCTCCAAATATTTGGGGATTTTCCATCTATCTTTCTGGTATTGGTTTCCAGTTTAATTCCAATGTGGTGTGAAAACAGTTCAGTTCAGTCACTCAGTCATATCCAACTCTTTGTGACCCCATCAGCACGACAGGCCTCCCTGTCCATCACCAACTCCTGGAGTTAACCCAAACCCATGTCCATCAAGTTGGTGATGCCATCCAACCATCTCATCCTCCGTCATCCCCTTCTCCTCCTGCCCTCAATCTTTCCCAGCATCAGGGTCTTTTCAAATGAGTCAGCTCTTCGCATCAGGTGGTCAAAGTACTGGAGTTTCAGTTTCAACATCAGTCCTTCTAATGAACACCCGGGACTGAGCTTTAGGATGGACTAGTTGGATCTCCTTGCAGTACAAGGGACTTTCAAGAGTCTTCTCCAACACCACAGCTCAAAAGCATCAATTCTTAGGCGCTTAGCTTTCTTTATAGTCCAACTCTCACATCCATACATGACCACTGGAAAAACCATAGCCTTAACTAGATGGACCTTTGTTGGCAAAGTAATGTCTCTGCTTTTTAATATACTATCTAGGTTGGTCATAACTTTCCTTCCAAGGAGTAAGCATCTTTTAATTTCATGGCTGCAGTCACCATCTGCAGTGATTTTGGAGCCCAAAAAATAAAGTCTGACACTGTTTCTGCTGTTTCCCCATCTATTTGCCATGAAGTGATGGGACTGGATGCCACGATCTTCATTTTCTGAATGTTGAACTTTAAGCCAACTTTTTTCACTCTCCTCTTTCACTTTCATCAAGAGGCTCTTTAGTTTTTCTTCACTTTCTGCCATAAGGGTGGTGTCATCTGCGTGTCTGAAGTTATTGATATTTCTCCCGGCAATCTTGACTCCAGCTTGTGTTTCTTCCAGTCCAGCATTTCTCATGATGTACTCTGCACAGAAGTTAAATAAGCAGGGTGACAATATACAGCCTTGACGTACTCCTTTTCCTATTTGGAACCAGTCTGTTGTTTCATGTCCAGTTCTAACTGTTCCTTCCTGACCTGCATACAGGTTTCTCAAGAGGCAGGACAAGTGGTCTGGTATGCACATACTTTGCATAATTTCTATTCTCTTTACATTTGTTGATGTTTTGTGGCCCAGAATGTGGTCTACTTGGTGAGTGTTCCACATGAGCTTGAGAAGGATGTGTGATTGATTGTTGGATGAAGTTGTGTGGCTGTCTGTTAGACCAGATAATTGACAGTGCTGTTCAGTTCGACTTTATTCTTACTAATTCTCTGCCTGCTGGATCTGCCCACTGCTGATAGAGGGATGCTGCGGTCTCTAGCTGTCGTGATGGATTCGTCTGTTTCTTCCTGCAGTTCTATCAGTTTTTGTCTCCCATATTTTGATGCTCTGTTGTTGGGCACATGTAATGAAGGACTGTTACATCATCTTAGAGACTCAACCCCATTATCATAATATAACACCTCTCTTTCTCCCTGATAACCTTCCTTGCTCTAGTCAGTTCTATCTGAAATTAATGTAGCCGCTCCTGCTTTCTTCTTGTGTTTCCATATTTAAATGTCAAAGTGATTGGTAGGAGTTTGCAAAGTGGGTAAGGGCACAGCCGTTTGAATCAGGCAAACGTGGGTACAAAGCCAGGTGAGTCAAGCTGGGTGACTGTGAGCACACTTCATCATTCTGTGCCTCAGTTTCCTCATCTAAAAAGTCAGGAACTGTCAGACCTATTGCAAAGTGCAGGGAACTATATTCAGTATCTTGTACTAACCTGTAATGGAAAAGAATTTGAAAAGGATATATATTATATGTGTGTGTGTGTGTGATGTAAGCACTTTGCTATACACCAGAAACTAACACAACATTGTAAATCAACTATCTGTGCTGTGCTCTGTCACTCAGTCATGTCCAACTCTTTGCAACCCCGTGGACTGTAACCCACCAGACCCCTCTGTCCATGGAGATTCTCCAGGCAAGAATACTGGAGTCGATTCCCATACCCTCCTCCAGGGGATCTTCTCAACCCAGGGATCGAACCCATGTCTCCCACCTTGCAGGTGTACTCTTTACCGTCTAAGCCACCAGGGAAATGTTTAAATGGGGCAGTGCCCCTTTGGATTATTGTGAAGATGTGGGATGTGTATATAATATAAGTGGGATGTTAGTATAGATTTCTAAGTCCAAGTACTCTGTATGAAAGTTGTGTGAGGCCCTCTGAGAAGAATTAACTTAGAAAATAATTGCAAAGTCTCAGGCTGGAGTGGATGGCTCATGGGCAGTGTGCTGAGAAGAGAGAAAAGTTCACACATGCCCTGCAGCCCGTAGTCCAGGGCACCCAGTTGGGCGGAATGTGATATTTCTTCCTTGATGCTGAGTTTTGCTCCCTCTTAAGCGAAACTGCATAGGAGCCCTCTGCCCCCACTGCCAGTTCACTGTCTGAAATCCCTTTCTTTGGGGGGCAGTGTGGTCACACCAGGGCCCCTACTGAAAACCAGATCATCTTTGGTTAGATAAATTCTTATTAGCTTTTAAGAAGCACTAGAAATAATTAATCACATGGGAAAACCAAGGCTTTTAAAAAGTGGTTATAAAACTTGTTGTGGGATTTTCCTGGTGGTCCCATGGTTGAGATTCTGATCTTCCAAAGCAGGGGGCGCAGGTTCGATCCCTGGTCGGGGAACTAGACCCCATATGCCATGCCAAAAATAAGTAAATTAGTAGGATATAAATTAACAAAAAGAAAAAGATGAGAAAATAAAATTTAATAAATAGAAAGATTGTAAACATAGGAAAAAGACTGGAAGGATGTGAATCGCTGTGTTCAGACAGTGCCTGCCTCTGGGGAACAAGAGTCTAAGTGATTTTACTGTCTTTATGTTTTTCTCTAGCTCTCATTTTCTGCATTGTTAAAGAAAAACATGTTACTCTAAAAATGAATAGAACAAACAAATGAAAACAATAATCATTATAAAACCTCCCCTTCACTTTCACACTTGCAGTAAATAGTTGAGTCACTTGCCAACTGACCTTTCTGGTTTATGTTGGGCCATTTCTGCTGTTTTGCCATTTGGGACAACCCAAAGTATACTCACATGGGATCATAGAAATACAGACTGGCCTATTCCTGACCATTTTCCCCAAGTTCCCTCTTGCCTCTCTCTGGTGGCTGACTCCCTGTCCAACAGCTTGGGCACCTTTTCTGGGTCTGGTGTCAGACAAAGCCCATGGCCCTCTGTTCGCTTGCTGTGTGGCCTTAGGCGAGTCACTTAACCTCTCTGAACTTCAGCATCCTCCTTAACAGGAGGACTGCAGTGACCATCCAGTCAGATGAAGCCATTAGCACATGGAGGCACCCAGTGTCAGTAGCACTAGTAAGGATTAAGGCTCCCCTCATTCCCATTTTCTTGGCTCTGACTGTCCCCCTCCTCCGTTTCCAGTCTGCAGACATCGACAACCATCACGCGCTCATCGAATATAATGAGGCTGAGGGCAGCTTTGTCCTTCAGGACTTCAATTCCCGCAGCGGCACCTTTGTCAACGAGTGCCACATTCAGAACGTGGCTGTGAAGCTCTTACCGGGGACCTCTTGAGGTTTGGCACTGGAGGGCTGACCTACGAACTGGTCATCGAAAACCCTGCCTCGGTGAGTCCAGGCCCCTGCAGGGTGGGGGGTTGGGGGGCAGAGGTACCTTCTGTGCAGCTCGGGGCTCAGATGTGGCCAAAGGTGGAGGTGGTCCAGAGCGCATCACTTTGCTCTCAGCTACACACACCCTGGCAGCCACAGGACCCAGTTCTGTGAAGGTCAGACCCATCCGGTGGGTCCCAGGGAGGAGCGAATCCCAGCGCCCTCTACTGGGAATTTCTCAGAATTACAGGCAAGAGTTGCCTAGCAACTAGCCCAGAACTAGTGCATTTTCCTGAAAAGTGAAGCTTGCAAGCAGAGATAGAAAAGCAGGTGTGTGCTTTTGAAGATGCAGAGATGGATGCTTCGTTTTTAGGCAGATCAGTGCCCTACAACTTCCTAGCTTTGAGACCTCGGCCAGGGTTCTTTGCATGCTTGGGTCTGGGTGTTATCAACGGTGCAGGGAGAAGGAGATGGCAACCCACTCCAGCGTTCTTGCCTGGAAAATACCATGGACGGAGAAACCTGGTAGGCTGCAGTCTATGGGGTCTCTAAGAGTTTGGCACTACTGAGCAACTTCACTTTCACTTTTCACTTTCATGCATTGGAGAAGGAAATGGCAACCCACTCCAGTGTTCTTGCCTGGAGAATCCCAGGGACGGGGGAGCCTGGTGGGCTGCCGTCTATGGGGTCGCACAGAGTCGGACACGACTGAAGTGACTTAGCAGCAGCAGCAGCAGCAGCAGGACATTGAGAGAGTACAGAAAGGGTTAACACCCTTGTTAGGAAGGCCAGAGGTCCCCAAGCGGCAGGAGGAAATAAACTGCAAGTGGTAGACGTTTTTTCCTTCTCTTTACAAAATTAAAACTCAGCATTCAAAAAACTAAGATCAGGGCATCCATTCCCATCACATCCTGGCAAATAGTTCGGGAAACAATGGAAACAGTGACAAACTTTATTTTCTTGGGCTCCAAAATCACTGTAGATGGTGACTGCAGCCATGAAATTAAAAGACACTTGCTCCTCGGAAGAAAAGCTATGACAAACCTAGACAGCATATTGAAAAGCAGAGACATTGCCAACAAAGGTCCCTCTGGTCAAAGCTATGGGTTTTCCAGTAGTCATGTATGGATGTGAGAGTTGGATGATAAAGAAGGCTGAGTACAGAAGAATTGATGCTTTTGGACCGTGGTGTTGAAGACTCTTGAGAGTCCCTTGGACTGCAAGATCAAACCAGTCAATCCTAAAAGAAATCAATCCTGAATATTCACTGGAAGGACTGATGCTGAAGCTGAAACTCCAATACTTAGGCCACCTGATGCGAAGAACTGATGCTGGGAAAGATTAAAGATGGGAGGAGAAGGGGACGACAGAGGATAAAGATGGTTGGATGGCATAACCGACTCAGTGAAAATGAGTTTGAGCAAGCTCCCAGAGATGGTGAAGGCCAGGGAAGCCTGGTGTGCTGCAGTCCATGGGATCCCAAAGAGTCAGACACAACTGAGTGACTGAACAACAATACAAAATTAAAGGAGGTTTCTTTTTTTTTTTTTTGCCTGCTTTACTTTATTATTTTTTTAAATACTTTATTCTACTTTACAATACTGTATTGGTTTTGCAATACATTGACATGAATCAGCCACATATGTCCTCGATCTCCCAATGCCGAAGCCCCCTCCCACTTCCCACCCCACACAGTCTCCCTGGATCATCCCGTACACCAGCCCCAAGCATCCTGTATCCTGTATTGAACATAGACTGGCGCTTCGTTTCTTATATGATAGTATACATGTTTCAGTGTCATTCTCCAAAATCATCCCACCCTCTCCCTCTCCCTCAGAGGCCAAAAGTCCGTTCTATACCTCTGTTCTTTGTTGCCACAAGGGTCACATTACTATCTTTCTAAATTCCAATAGTGTCAGTTCTGTTGGTTTTTTCTTTCTGGCTTACTTCACTCTGTATAATCGGCTCCAGTTTCATCCATCTCATTAGAACTGAGTCAAATTTATTCTTTTGGGCTGGTTACTCCATTGTGTCTGTCCACGCTTTTTATCCATTCATCTGTGATGGTCTGGTTGTTTCCATGTCCTTGCATTATAAACATGCTGCTGACTTGGGGTCTGTGTCTCTTTCGTTCTGGTTTCCTCGGTGTGTTGCCCAGCGGGTTGCTGGGTCATAGGCGTTCTATTTGCAATTTTTAGGTCTCCACACTGTTTTCCGTGTGGCTGTCTAGTTTGCATTCCCACCAACAGTGTGGGGTCCCTTTTTCCCCACTCCTCTCCAGCATTTTTGGCTTTTGGTCGCGCCATTCTGCTGGTCTGTGGTCCTCATTGTGGTCTTGTTTGCATTTCTCTGATTGGTGTGTTGAGCATCTTTTCATGTGTTTGTTAGCCATCCGTTGTCTTCTTTGGGAATGCCTATTTAGTTCTTTGGCCCATTTTTGTTGGGTCGTTTATTTTTCTGGGTTGGCTGCTGTTGCTTGTATTCTTTGAGATTGTTGTTTGTCAGTTGTTTCATTTGCTGTTATTTTCTCCCATTCAGAGGCTGTCTTTTCACCTTGCTTTGTTTCCTTTGTTGTGCAGGTTCTAATTTTAATTGTCCCATTTGTTTATTTTTGCTTTTATTTCCAGTATACTGGGAGGTGGATCATAGAGGATCCTGCTGTGATTTATGTCAGAGAGTGTTTTGCCTATGTTCTCCTCTAGGAGTTTTATTGTTTCTGGTCTTACATTTAGATCTTTAATCCATTTTGAGTTTATTTTTGTGTGTGGTGTTAGAAAGAGATCTAGTTTCAGTCTTTTATAAGTGGTTGACCAGTTTTCCCAGCACCACCTGTTAAAGAGACTGTCTTTACTCCATTGTATGTTCTTGCCTCCTTTGTCGAAGATAAGGTGTCCATATGTGTGTGGATTTATCTCAGGGCTTTGTATTTTGTTCCATTGATCTATTTTTCTGTCTTTGTGCCAGTACCATACTGTCTTAATGACTGTGGCTTTGTAGTAGAGCCTGAAGTCAGGCAAGTTGATTCCTCCAGTTCCATTCTTCTTTCTCAAGATTGCTTTTGCTATTCGAGGTTTTTTGTATTTCCATACAAATCTTGAGATTATTTGTTCTAGTTCTGTGAAAAATACTGTTGGTAGCTTGATAGGGATTGCATTGAACCTGTAGATTGCTTTGGGTAGTATACTCATTTTTACTATATTGACTCTTCCAATCCATGAACATGGTATGTTTCTCCATCTATTAGTGTCCTCTTTGATTTCTTTCATCAGTGTTTTATAGTTTTTGATATATAGGTCTTTAGTTTCTTTAGGTAGGTATATTCCTAAGTATTTTATTCTTTTCATTGCAATGGTGAATGGAATTGTTTCCTTAACTTCTTTTTCTGTTTTCTCATTATTAGTGTATAGGAATGCAAGGGATTTCTGAGTGTTGATTTTATATCCTGCAACTTTACTATATTCATTGATTAGCTCTAGTAGTTTTCTGGTCGAGTCTTTAGGGTTTTCTATGTAGAGGATCATGTCATCTGCAAACAGTGAGAGTTTTACTTCTTCTTTTCCAATTTGGATTCCTTTTATTTCTTTTTCTGCTCTGATTGCTGTGGCCAACACTTTCAGAACTATATTGAATAGTAGTGGTGAAAGTGGGCACCCTTATCTTGTTCCTGACTTTAGGGGAAATGCTTTCAATTTTTCACCATTGAGGATAATGTTTGCTGTGGGTTTGTCATATATAGCTTTTATTATGTTGAGGTACGTTCCTTCTATTCCTGCTTTCTGGAGAGTTTTTATCATAAATGGATGTTGAATTTTATCAAAGGCCTTCTCTGCATCTATTGAGATAATCATATGACTTTTATTTTTCAATTTGTTAATGTGGTGAATTACATTGATTGATTTGCAGATATTGAAGAATCCTTGCATCCCTGGGATAAAGCCCATTTGGTCGTGATGTATGATCTTTTTAATGTGTTGTTGGATTCTGATGGCTAGAATTTTGTTAAGAGTTTTTGCATCTATGTTCATCAGTGATATTGGCCTGTAATTTTCTTTTTTGTGGCGTCTTTGTCAGGTTTTGGAATTAGGGTGATGGTGGCCTCATAGAGTGAGTTTGGAAGTTTACCTTCCTCTGAAATTTTCTGGAATAGTTTCAGTAAGATAGATGTTAGCTCTTCTCGAAATTTTTGGTAGAATTCAGCTGTGAAGCCGTCTGGACCTGGGCTTTTGTTTGCTGGAAGATTTCTGATTACAGTTTCAATTTCCATGCTTGTGACAGGTCTGTTAAGATTTTCTATTTCTTCCTGGTTCAGTTTTGGAAAGTTGTACTTTTCTAAGAATTTGTCCATTTCTTCCAAGTTGTCCATTTTATTTGCATATAATTGCTGATAGTAGTCTCTTATGATTCTTTGTATTTCTGTGTTGTCTGTTGTGATCTCTCCATTTTCATTTCTAATTTTCTTGATTTGATTAAAAAAAAAAAAAAAAAATTTTTTTTTTTTTTTTTTTTTTTCTCTTTGTTTCTTGATGAGTCTGGCTAATGGTTTGTCAATTTTATTTATCCTTTCAAAGAACCAGCTTTTTGCTTTGTTGATTTTTGCTATGGTCTCTTTTGTTTCTTTTGCATTTATTTCTGCCCTAATTTTTAAGATTTCTTTCCTTCTACTAACTCTGGGGTTCTCTATTTCTTCCTTCTCTAGTTGCTTTAGGTGTAGAGTTAGGTTATTTATTTGACTGTTTTCTTGTTTCTTGAGGTATGCCTGTATTGCTATGAACTTTCCTCTTAGCACTGCTTTCATAGTGTCCCACAGGTTTTGTTTTCATTTTGTAGTTGTGTTTTCATTTTCATTCATTTCTATGCATATTTTGATTTCTTTTTTGATTTCTTCTGTGATTTGTTGATTATTCAGAAGGGTGTTGTTCAGCCTCCAAATGTTGGAATTTTTAATAGTTTTTCTCCTGTAATTGAGATCTAACCTTAGTGCATTATGGTCAGAGAAGATGCTTGGAATAATTTTGATTTTTTTGAATTTATCAAGCTTAGATTTATGGCTCAGGATGTGGTCTATCCTGGAAAAGGTTCCATGTGCACTTGAGAAAAAGGTGAAATTCAGTGTTTTGGGGTGAAATGTCCTATAGATATCAATTAGGTCTAACTGGTCTATTGTATTATTTAACGTTTGTGTTTCTTTATTAATTTTCTGTTTAGTTGATCTGTCCATAGGTGTGAGTGGGGTATTAAAGTCTCCCACTATTATTGTGTTATTATTAATTTCCCCTTTCATGCTTATTAGCAATTGTCTTATATATTGCGGTGCTCCTATGTTGGGTGCATATGTATTTATAATTGTTATATCTTCTTCTTGGATTGATCCTTTAATCATTATGTAGTGGCGTTCTTTGTCTCTTTTCACAGCCTTTGTTTTAAAGTCTATTTTGTCGGATATGAGTATTGCTACTCTTGCTTTCTTGTGGTCTCTGTTTGCATGAAATATCTTTTTCCAGCCCTTCACTTTCAGCCTGTATGTGTCCATTGTTTTGAGGTGGGTCTCTTGTAGGCAGCATATATAGGGATCTTGTTTTTGTATCCATTCAGCCAGTCTTTGCCTTTTGGTTGGGGCATTCAACCCATTTACATTTAAGGTAATTATTGATAAGTATGCTCCTGTTGCCATTTACTTTAATGTTTTGAGTTCGAGTTTATACGCCCTTTTTGTATTTCCTGTCTAAAGCCTATCCTTTAGCATTTGTTGGAGAGCTGGTTTGGTGGTGCTGAATTCTCTCAGCTTTTGCTTGTCTGTAAAGCTTTTGATTTCTCCTTCATATTTGAATGAGATCCTTGCTGGGTACAGTAGTCTTGGCTGTAGGTTATTATCTTTCATCACTTTAAGTATGTCTTGCCATTCCCTCCTGGCCTGAAGAGTTTCTATTGAAAGATCTGCAGTTATTCTTATGGGGATCCCCTTGTGTGTTATTTGTTGTTTTTCCCTTGCTGCTTTTAATATTTGTTCTGTGTGTTTGGTCTTTGTTAATTTGATTAATATATGTCTTGGGGTGTTTCGCCTTGGGTTTACCTTGTTTGGCACTCTCTGGGTTTCTTGGACTTGGGTGATTATTTCCTTCCCCATTTTAGGGAAGTTTTCAACTATTATCTCCTCAAGTATTTTCTCATGGTCTTTCTTTTTGTCTTCTTCTTCTGGGACTCCTATAATTCGAATATTGGAGCATTTCATATTGTCCTGGAGGTCTCTGAGGTTGTCCTCATTTCTTTTAATTCGTTTTTCTTTTTCCTTGCTGATTCATTTATTTCTACCATTCTATCTTCTATTTCACTAATCCTATCTTCTGCCTCCGTTATTCTACTATTTGTTGCCTCCAGAGTGTTTCTGATCTCATTTATTGCATTATTCATTAAATGTTGACTCTTTGTTATTTCTTCTAGGTCCTTGTTAAACCTTTCTTGCATCTTCTCAATCCTTGACTCCAGGCTGTTTATCTGTGATTCCATTTTGATTTCAAGATTTTGGATCATTTTCACTATCAATATTCAGAATTCTTTCTCAGGTAGATTCCCTATCTCTTCCTCTTTTGTTTGGTTTGGTGGGCATTTCTCCTGTTCCTTTACCTGCTGGGTATTCCTCTGTCTCTTCATCTTGGTTGTATTGCTGCGTTTGGGGTGGCCTTTCTATATTCTGGGAATTTGTGGAGTTCTCTTTATTATTGAATTTCCTCACTGTGTGTGGGGTTGTATCAGTAGCTTGTCAAGGTTTCTTGATTAGGGAGGCTTGTGTTGGAGTTCTGGTGGGTGGAGCTGGATTTCTTCTCTCTGAAGTGCTGTGAAGTGTCTAGTAATGGGTTATGAGACGTCTGGTTTTGGAGTATTTTGAGCTGCCTGTATATTGAAGCTCAGGGGTGTATTCTTGTGTTGCTGGAGAATTTGCGTGGTATGTCTTGCTCTGGAATTTGCTGGCCCTTGGTGGTGCATGATTTCAGTGTAGGTATGAAGGCATTTGATGAGCTCCTATTGGATAATGTTCCCTGTATTCAGGAATTCTCTGATGATCTCAGGATTTGGACTTAAGCCTCCTGATTCTGGTTTTCAGATTTATTTTTACAATAGCCTCATGACTTCTCCATCTATACAGCACTGATGTTAAAACATCTAGGGTAAAGATGATAGGTTTCTCCACCTTGAGGATCACCCCTAGAGGATTACTGAGTTACTTGGAGGAGAGAAGAGGGAGGGGGTAGTTAGAGGTGACTGGAATGGGATGAGGTGGAATCAAAAGAGGAAAGAGCAAGCTAGCCCGTAACCACTTTCTTGTGTGGTTTCCACAGTTTGGACCTCTCAGAGGTGGTCACAGAGTTATACAGGGAATAGGAGAGGGAGGAGGTAGAGAGGGAGGAAGTAGACAGAGGGGGCCAGGGGGATAAAAGAGGGAGATGAAAAGGAGGGATACAGATCTGGCCAGTAACCAGTTCCCTGAGTGTTCTCCACCCTCTGGGACACACAGAGATTCATAAAGTTGGGTAGAGAAGAGGAGGGGGAGGGAGGAGAGAGAGGCCACCTGGTGGAGAAAAAAGAGAGCCCAAAGGAGGAGAGAGTGGTCAAGCCAGTAATCTCACTCTCGTGTAAAATTTGGTACTGAAGATTAGGTTTTTAAATGTACAAAATTGGCAATGAATACCAAACTGTAAAGATTAAAAATCTGGAGTAGAGATTGGATTTTCAAAAATAAAATATTAATGGAAAGAAGGAGAAAAGAAAACAAAAGCCACCAGAATTATTAAGAGACAACAACCTCCACCACAAAAAGACTATATATGGCAGTTGCTTTAAAAATAGGGTTTGTGTTTTTTTGAAAAGTAATAATAGGTTATAAAAATAATAAATAGAGATATAGAGGACTTAAAAATTTAAGAAAGTTAAAAAAAGAAGACAAAAAAGGAAAAAAAAATTTTTCAAAAAAAATTTAAAAAATTCTTTAAAAAGAAAAAATCATGCTTCCACATCAACCCCCAAAAAAATTGATCATAAAAGTATTAAAGGTATATCTGGCCCTTTCTCTGGCGTTGTGGGCTGTGTGGGATCGCTACCAAGGCAGTTCCCTCTGTTTGACTTCCTCTGTTTGCTGGTCTCTTCCGTGTCTGATTTCCGTCTTGACACAGGGAGGGCGGTGATGGACTCCACGCT
Organism: Nanger dama; assembly: GCA_917880005.1. Taxonomy (NCBI): domain Eukaryota; kingdom Metazoa; phylum Chordata; class Mammalia; order Artiodactyla; family Bovidae; genus Nanger; species Nanger dama. The sequence continues at coordinate 19,664,346 of CAKJTW010000013.1, read as the reverse complement.
GGGCTTGCCCCTGCTGATGGCGCACACTATGTTGCTTCGCGGGATAACCGTCTGGGGCCTGCCCTAGGCTTCATGCACCTCCCCGGTCTAAGCCACTCAGGTTCGGCGCTCAGGAAGCCCTCTGAGGCGCAGATTTGGTTGGGCCTGCGCTTTGTGCCCTTCCCAGGTCCGAGTAGCTAGGAGTTTGGTAAGCGAATTGCTGTGATTTCTGGCCTTTCTGGGCTGCTCAGATTTTCTGGGTGTACTGCTGGGGCTCCTTCTCAGGCAGATGATGACTGTCCAGAGCCCCCCAGAAGTCTTAGTTAGCAAAGAAACCTGCTTGCAATTTGGTAGGTAATGTCTCTCTTGAGCTGCGATTGCCCCCTTCCAGCACTTAAGGCTCTGGCTACCTGTCACGGGAGGGGGATGGTCTGCAGCCGGCTATTTCCGATCCATCCTTTGTTCTGTGCATGGGCCTTCAGTGCCTTATGTTCAAGCATTTCACGTGGTAGTTATCCCACAGTCCAAGTTAGTTGCTAGTCCAAGTTAGTTCGTTCTGGCTACACGTGGACCGATTCTGGCCACGTTCCACCCGATTCTCGAGAAAAGCCCTGCAGCCTGCGTCTCCGTGCGCCCGATTCTTAGAAAGCACTGCCGCTGGCGAGTCCCGTTCCTCCCTGCCCAACCCCCACTTGCAGTGTCAGATGCAGGCATTTGCGCTGCTTATCCGCTGGGGATTTTCTGTTGGGGTCGTAATCTGTTGATTTTAATTATTTATTTATTTTTCCTTCCTGTTATGTTGCCCTCTGTGCTTTCAAGGCTCGCTCCAGACTCGGCTGCGAGAATGTTTCCTGGCTGTTTGGAAACCTCTCTTTTTAAGAGTCTCTTCCCGGGACAGGATTCCCTTCCCAGGACGGGGCTCCCTCCCTACCTTCTTTGTCTCTTTTTCGTCTTTTATATTTATTCCTACCTGTTTTTGAAGCCAATGATCTGCTTTGCTGGATGCCTGATGTCCTCTGCCAGCATTCAGAAGTTGTTTTGTGGAATTTACTCGGCGTTGAAATGTTCTTTTGATGAAGTAGTGAGGGAGAGAGTGGTCTCCCCGTCCTGTTCCTCCACCATCTTTTTCCTTCCCCCTCTTAAAGGAGGTTTCTTCTAATCTTGTGTTTCATGGTGACACCTGGTTCTGCCTGAACTTAACTTTTCTCAAACCTTGAACTAACCAATGTGTTTTTCTTATGGAAATGTTTTTCTTAAGCTATGTTAATGAAACTATGTATTTGCTTTGGAATATGCCTTTCTTCAAGATTCAAGTCAATTGTTTGATGCCCAGAGATGACTCCCCTTGATCCAATGCTGTTTCAAAGTGCATATTGTTAGGAGAGGGGCCTGGTGCAACTCTCAGTCTTGAGGTGTTTCTTTTGTCTGATTAGCAGTTTGCTAACAGGTATAAAATGCCTTGCCAACAACTAGCAAGGGGGCACTCTTTCTGTCCCCTTCTGATGTATGTCTCAGAAACTTTCTCTATCCCTTTTATACTTTGTTTAATTTATTTTAATTGGAGGCTAATTACTTAACAATATTGTGGTGGTTTTTACCATACATTGATGTGAATCAGCCACGGGTATACATATACTTTGCTACACAAAAGTTCCGACTGATCAAGTCTCATCTCTGGTCCCAGATTGAACTCCTCTCCTCTGGAAACAGCGAATCCCAGTGTTACTCACTGCTCATGACCATAACCTTTCAGTATCTATGTGTAAGAAGTAAAAATCAGTGTCTTGTGGAAATAGACACTCCACACCTGGTAACTGTCCTCACACCTTGGATCAGAAATGTTCCTGGATCAGGACCTAAAGTATGGCCCCAAGTTAATCAGAACATAACCCAAAACTCGCCCATCAAAGCTCAGTGGGGAGACAGGATGGAGGGAGGTTAGCAACACAGGCCTGGGTCAGAACCCCAGCTCTGCCCCTGGCCCACTCAGTGTGCTCTTGCACAGGCCACTGGACCCCTCAGAACCTCCATTTCCTCACCTACAAATGGGGCCAATGGCAGTAATGTCTTCGCAGGCTTGTCTCGAGGACTGAAAGAGATGGTTATAACTGCAAAACCCCCAGCCCAGAGCCCGGTCCTTGGGAGCACACAGTAAACACCTGTCATGCGTGTCCCAGAGAGAGAGTGTGTTCATCTCACCCCCGCCACCAAGAGTGCTGCATGGACTGAGACCCCCTAGGTGTAAAATCCTTTCTGGGGCGAGACTAGATATAAACAAAACTTAGAGACTCTGGACAGATTCGTAGAGTGTGGGTCCCATAGGCAGCCCTAAATACGCACTCTGAGGTCAGCAGCATCCCTCGGGCTTCAGGGGCAGTGACACCACATCCATCACATTTGGCTTGGCAGACCTGGGGCAGTCTTCTTCTACCGCTGCTCAGCCTCCTTCTCCTCCTTGGACCAGCATTAAAGGTGCTCTCTGGTGAGATACACTGGGGACCTCTGGCCACCCTGAGGAGGGGGCTCCTGACCCTGATGTGTTGATCTAATCAAGGATCCTCTACACGGGCTCTAGGAATCCCTTCATCAGAACCATGGGGAGCAGACCCACAGTGCAGATCTGAGGCTCAGCCCAGGCCTGAGGACTCATACTTAGGGTTCCCAGGTGAAATACAGAATGCCCAGTTAAAAAACAGGTGTTTTTTATACTGTGTGTCCCAGATATTCCAAGGAACCACTTATGCTAAAAGAAGTTATCTGGTGTTTGTCTGAAACTCAGATTTGACTGGCACCCTACATTTTATTTACATATTTTTCATTTATTTATTTATGCAAAATCTGGCAACCATACACATCCTCCCTGGGAGTGGGGCCTGGGAATATGTATTCACTCAAGCTCACCCCCAACAGTAGGGAAACCTAAATTTAGAATCATTTGTATGGAACACTTATAGAGTTGTTTAGGGGTCAAACAAAAAGGAATTCTAGATCCCCAAGTCTGAAAACCCAAGTTTGTGAAGTTTGAGTCAATATTTCCCTAACATGTCTAATTACAAGAATTTTTCAGGAATGCTCAGTAAAATTACAGGTTCCCAGGCACCCTCCTGGGAAATTCTGACTTTCTGGCTTACCTTTAGTGGGAGGAAGTGGGAGAGAGGGGAGAAGGAGGCAGCAAATGATAGCTGCATTTTTTTTCTTTTTTCCACACCAAGATATTTATTAAAATATCATTTGTGGGGAAATAAAATTTGAAGCCTAAATCTTCATCAAAAGGGGGCATTGTTTAATAAATGGTAAGGAGTTCATTTATATAGGGAGTACTGTGCTGCCTTTTAAAAACACAGCTTTATTGAGATATAAGTAACATACAATAAACTGCACATTTAAATCTGTACTTGGATGGGCTTTGACATATGTGTACACCTATGAAACATCACCACCATCAAGACCACCATCAAGTGAATAAATCCTTCATCCCCCAAGGTTTCCTCTGGATCGCAGCATGTGTGTGTTTGTCTGCTTGCTTTTAATAGCTTTGTGTGTGCATGCTCAATCTCTGTGTTGTCTGACTCTGCAACCCCATGGAGTGTAGCTGGCCAGGCTCCTCTGTCCATGGGATTCTCCAGACAAGAATATTAGAGTGGGCTGCCATTTCTTCCTCTAGCTTAACAGCGTCCAATGTCATTGAAGGACCATTTGCATAACATAAACTGCACCCATTTTAAGTGTCCAGTTCAATTTTGGTACATTTACATGTACAGCCATCACCACAACCTGCTTTCAGAACATTTTCATCCTTTTCTATCACCCCAAATGTCGGGAAACCTCGGAGGCACTTCATTTTTAGTTTGCTTTTTAATTTTCAAAATTGTGGTAAAATATGACATTTACCGCGTTCACCTTTTTAAGAGTACAGTCCAGTAGCATTGAATATATTCATACTGTTGTGCAGCCATCGCCACCATCCGACTCCAGAACTCTTCATTTTCCCAAACTGAAACTCTCCACCCATCAAATAAAAACTCCCTCTTCCTTCTTCCCATCCCACAGTCTTTCTGTGTCTATGAATTTGACTATTCTAGGTACCTCCTCTAGGTAGAATCTTACTTGATTTCTCCTCTTGTGACCATCTTATTTCACTTAGTGTGATGTCCTCGAGGTTCATTCCAGCTGAATAATGTTTCATGGTGTGTATTCCCCATATTTTGTCTGTTCTTCTGTCCATCCATGGCCATTTGCTTCCACCTTTTGGCCGTTTCAAGTAAGACTGTTATGAACACGGGTGTACAGATGGGGAAGGGGGACTCTGTTTTACGAGGTGCTTGCTATATAATCATGGGAAACCGCCGGGGTCCAGCCCCGCAGGATCCAGGGAAACCCGAAGGAGAAGCAGCATCGGCAATTGATTTAGAGAGAGAGAGAAAGATAAGGATGTTGTAGATAAGAAAATAGAGAGAAGAAAAGAGGCTGATGTTCCTTGGTTTATACAGAAAATTGATAAAGTCTCAAGACAAGAGACTTGCACCGTCTACGTGAGGCCGCAGGTGCCTTTCCGGTCTCCTGAGGCAGTGAAGGCACAGGGCGCCTTCCCGTTCAGGTCTTAGAAAGCCAGGCAAATAAGTAGACACGGCGGATCTCTGTACTCCAGATGGGAACTAGCCTGAAAGAGAGAATAAGAGGAGGAAAATGATTGACACGAGGAGATCAAGCTGCTTTGATGAGCAAGATCTATAGTTTTATTTTTAAACGGTACTTATATACCTTTTTGTACATAGAGGGAAATGAAAGATGCAAGGTCATACAGAATCAGCCCAACATTCCAGCAGTTTTGCCCTATGGAAACCATGATTTTTTCTGCATACCTTTCCCACAAATAATGTTGTGTACAGTATCTTCTGGCTTTGGAGGCCTATGAACATTGTATGACCTTTTTTTGATAAAGGCTGCTCAACCAAAAACTTATTTTCTCTCAAAGTGTTTTTCCTTTATATTTCTAATCTATGTCAGCCTCAGAAAGTGCCAAACAGAGTTACGTTTTTCACAGAGCAAAGGTGCAGCGAGTTACAAGAAAGAACCAATTAGCTCAAAAATCTGATATGGTTAAATTCAAGGCTACACGTGTTTTTCTTGCATTCTCACTATGTTAACTAACGCATTCCCAGGTGCACAATGGATAAGAGATATGGGAACTTAGCAACAAGCATTGGCCCAATAATGAAATCCTACACCAGCAATAGCACTACTCTAATAACTTTTAACTCTTTCAAAGGCTCTATGTTTTAGGCTTTGCATGCTTCTCACAGTTGGGGGGCTGTAAATAATCACATGCGTAGCTGTAAGTATCTGGGTATACGTGCCAAGCTAGAATGCTAACAGAGGGGGTTTGATTTGAAATATTTCTCTCATGTCTAGGAGACTTATTAGCTATAGCCCTAAGTTGATTTTCTCCAGAGAAAGGTGGTCAGGGTTAGCTCCCTGTTAATGTCAGAGGAGTTGGTGAAAGTCATGAAACAGTAAAACAGACAGATTCTGGTTTTGGGGTAGATGCTTGAGAAAGCCTAGGGAGCCCCTTGAGCTCTGAAGCCTTGCTTAACAGTTCTCTTCCACATGAACCTGTCATGGGTGGGATCTCCCATGGCGGCTCCTGGCAGGAAACAGTGATGACAATCTCTGACCTTGAGTAGAGGAGAAGGAAGAAGATGCTTTGTAAGAAGAGAAACCAGTACAGCAGCAGGAGGACTCGCTGATGTGGACACCACTGTGCTAAGCAATTCACCTGGTTTCCTTTATTTCATGCTCACAGCAACCCATGCCTTGGGTCTCCCATGATCCTCATTTTACAAAGGAATCCAAAACTCAGACAGGGTTAAGTAATTTCCCCGGGTCATACAGCTAGTCAGCATGAATGAAACACTATCCCCACTTGCAGATAAAGGAAGGGAGAAAACCATTTAGTCTGTTGCTGGCTGGAGCAGTAGCCTCAATTGGTTTTCACGAAGAGCAAAGCATACTTTCATGGTCACTCAAATATACATGAGCTTTTTCAGTTCTCATTTCTACACTCACGTGCGCCCTGCTTCGTTCCTCCAGTGACTGCCTGCACAGGTGTTTCCCTGACTGTGCCCAGGTGACTCTGCAGGACTCTTCCTCCTATCTCATCTTCTCAAAACCGCTTTCTGCTGGTGAGTCCCCAGGTTGAGAAACTTGCATCCTCTAAGCTGTTATTCGTGGAGGGTCCCTTCACAAGGCCTACCTGAGGGCAGCCTATGGACTGCTAAACATTTTCCTATGAATTCCACTTGCTGATAACTGAGTGTGAACTGTTTAAAAGAAGAGAAAGAAAGAGGGGGAAAAAGGAAAGGTATTGAAGAGCATCTCTCACCAAATATTTTGAGATACAGCACTTGCCTCGTGGTCCAGTGGTTAAGAATCTGCCTGCCACTGCAGGGGACATGGGTTTGATCCCTGGTCTGGGAAGATTCCACATGCTGAGCGGCAGCTAAGCTTGCGTGCCACAACTATTGAGCCCACGAGCCACAGTTGCTGAAGCCTGGGAGCACTAGAGACCATGCTCTGCAGCAAGAGAAGCCACTGCAATGAGAAGCCCCACGCACCACAGCTAGAGAAAGCCCATGCACAGCAATGAAGACCCAGCACAGCCAAATATAAATAAATAAAATTTTGAAAATACTTTAAGGTCTAGTTTTTCTAAGAAATTCTTTGAAGTCATCATGCTTCCTGGATGTTCTTGTTTCTCACTGATTGGCAGGTCCCAGGTGAGGGTGCTGTGTTTACTCCCAGGGTAGAGTTTCCCAGGAGGACCGCCCTGATAATCACCCAGGCTAAGTGTGATATGAACTGTTCTTTTCCTGACCAAGAGTTCCCAAATGAGAACATTTATTTCAGGCTCTGTGGTGACCGTAACCAAGAGAGAGGACTGTGGCAGCATTTCTTTGGAAAGGAGGGCGGGGTGGGTTAGGGGTCCAGATATGTTTGCATCTGTCACGTGGTTAGGACACATGCCTGAGGCCTGGCTGACTCCAGAGCAATCCCAGCCCTGCTCTTGTACTGGCATTTATACTGGACACACCCAAGTAATTTCTCTCAAAGCCTCAGTCCCCATTTCTGTAACATAGTTGCTGCCACAGGGAACAACTGTGGCATCAAGTGGGCAATGTATGTGAATTGTTGAGTCCAGAATCTGGCACCTGATAAACACATGAAAATCCTCAGTTTTATTTATTTATTGGCTGCACTGCACAACAGGTATATAAGATCCTATTATTAATAATAGTTCCCTGACCAGGGATCAAGCTTGCATCCCCTGCATTAGAAGCATGGACTCTTAGCTACTGGACTGCCAGGGAAGTCCCCACCCTCAACTTTATTTAGAACCAAGCGAGCCAGCATGTAGCAGCCAAGATGCTTCCTTTGTAAGTGTTCCTTTGGACAGGAAACCTCCCAAGCCCTCTCCCGACTAGCAGACAGATATATTTGCAGATAAATTATCCATAGAATAACACAGAAGATGGAAAAATATAGAGAAAATCTCGTTTGACAAAGTACATTGGCAGCTAGCATATGCCTAGGACCAGGCTCTGTAAATCATAGCTCTTCCATGAAAGTATTACTCCACAGTCACCATTCGCAGTATAGTCCATGTAGATGGCGCCCCCTGGGGCTGTGCAGGACATAACCTGCAGGGCCGTTTGCAGTGCCCTGAAGCAGCCATTGATTAATATACAGTCTCAGTACCAGGTGTGGGAAATCGAGGTCACAAAGTCAGATGTGCCTGCCATACTGTGCGTTTTGTTGGTAGTTGCCTTTCTTTGTGCTTCCTGAACTCTGGGAAAGGAGGTATAGAAACAAGCTGTTCTAGTCACAGTGACGGTGTTCTCAGAAAGCAGCTGAGTAAGGAGACCCTCATCACCCAAATGTATAAATTGTGTCTTTCTCTGTTCTGAAGTATGGCAAAACTGATGGAAATAGAGAGAATGAAAAAGGAAGTGAGGTGCCCCAAATAATGTGTGAGGTTGTTCCACGAAGGTGGTGTTGGCTCGTTGGCAGGAGCTCCCACCCCTATCATTGCCCGTGACTGGCCTTCCCTTTATCCTGTTCTGCCCTGTCCCCAGTCCAACTAGACTCTCCCGTGTGGCTCCTGGATACTGTCCCCTGTCCCTGCAATGTCATGACGTCATGTCTAGCGGGAAGAGCGCCCTCTGTCGGCCATTATTCCTCGCTGCTTTCATGAGGAAGCTCTGCAGAATAAAATGAAAAGCAAAGGCTTTGGGGTTTGATGGACCCAAGTTCAAATGCTAACTGCAACTGACTTTACCTTTCTGAGGTTCTGTTTTTAATTTCTGCCAAGGAGCTTCTCATTAATCACAGATCCCCTTTCACCCTTAAGTTTTTTCATAGAGGTCCCTGGGACCACCCCTATCATTGTATGAGCTGAGGCCCGGAGAGTTTCAGTGACTTCCCCAAGGATAAGTATCAGTCATATAGATCCAGAGCCAGGATTAAAAGCTACCTCTCCTGAGTCCCGTGGAGGCTTTTTCTAATAGCATGAAGCATCACTGTGCCGTGTGAGCCCAGGCAGCTCCTCCACTGCCTGCTGGTTAAGGGAGGTCTCACAATTCCCAGTTCAACCTGCAGTTTCACATGCCCGACAAGGAATGATCCATCACATGGGTAAAAGCGAAAGCCACTGGTAATAGAAGAAAATGCATTTTCAGTTATTGGCTTCCTCGTTTGGCTTCACTAATTTTTCACCAGGGTTATTGGGCTATTGCTGCTACATCCTGCATATGTGCTGCTCAGTCATGTCTGGCTCTTTTGCGACCCCATGGACTGTAGCCAGCCAGGCTCCTCTGTCCATAGGATTTTTCAGGCAAGAATACTGGAGCAGATTGCCATTTCCCTCTCCAGGGGATCTTCCCGACCCAGGGATCGAACCCTCATTTCCTCATCTCTCCTGGACAAATTTAGTTGCCCTCTTTCTTTTCGATGATGATGATGATACCTGATGGCGAATGTTTGATGCTCGTTTATTATAGACCAGGAAGTGCTCCAAGCATTCCAAGTGCCCTGTCTCACCTGCTTCTCACCAGACTAAGAAATAGCTGTTCTTATGCCTATTTTATAGACGAGGCACACAAATAGCAGACTCATCAGGGTCACACAGATGTAAGGAGCAGAGCGAGAAGCTGGATCAGATTCTGTTTCATGCCAGATCCCAAGCTCTTTAGCCAGAGGTTGGCAAACTAGGCCCAGGGCCGAATGGATCACAAGTACCCCCTTTATTTCTGTATTCCCTATGTTGTCTGCTGTAACTGCAGAGTAAACGGGAAAGACATCATATGGCACACAGAGCTGGAAATATTTACTGTCTGGCTCTACAGAAAATGTTTACTAGCCTCTGCACCACACTGTATGGTCTCTTATTTTACTTGATTTCCGTACGGTCTCTTTTACTGGTTTCTGAAAGAAGAACAAAAAACAGAGGGAAAGCTGGAGAGAAAGAACTCAGTCGGATTAAGCCCCACTGCTGGCAGCTGTGCTCGTTAATTGCTTACTTAGTTTGCTGAGAAATATCAACAACAACAAAAAATAGGTGAGCTGAAAACACAGATTTTGAGCAATCTTTTCATCACCTCTTTACAAAATAACTGGAATATGTGGTTCTAAATATACACAAACAGGACTGCCCTGGTGGTCTAGTGGTTAAGAATCTGCCTTCCAATGTAGGGAACACAGGTTCAGTCCCTGGTCCAGGAAGATCCCACATGCCTCAGGGCGACTAAGCCCATGCACCACAGCTACTGAGCCCACTGGGCTCTAGAGCCATCAAGCCACAGCTAATGAAGCCTGTGCACCTAGGGCCCGTGCTCTGCAGCAGGGGAAGCCGCTACAAGGAAAAGCCTGTGTACTGCAACTAGAGAGTAGCCCCCACTCGCTGCAATTGGAGAAAGCCTGCCTGCAGCAGTTAAACCTGTGCACCACAGCTACTGAAGCCCATCTGCTCTAGGGCTTGTGCTCTGCAACAGCAGCAGCCACCGCAATGAGCAGCCCACTCACAACTAGAGAAAGCCCATGTGCAGCAACAAAGACCCAGCACAGCCACAGATAAATATACATCCACATATACGTACATTTGCAGACATAATAATAGTATAATTACATTGACATATATCTGATAAATATACTAGATATTAGAATATTATGTATAACAGAGAGTTACATATATTGTAAGTTGTAAGTTACTGCATATTGTAAGTTTACTGCACATTGTAAGTTTTACCTGTTTCTTCAGCTAGAAAGTTTTCTTTTAAAACTGTGGAATGTTGGGAATTTCCTGGTGGTCCAGTGGGTAGGACTTGGCACTTTCACTCTGGTGGCCTGGGTTCAATCCCTGGTCTGGGAACTAAGGTCCTGAAAGCCAAGTAGTGAGGTCAGAAATAAATAAACAAATAAAACTGTGGAATGTCTTCCCTAGGCAATTTCTGAAGAAGGAATTTGGGGTTTATAGTCCAAAGCCTGCTGTAGCTGAAGAACTATTTATTTGTTCAAACTTTGTCTAGGCGGCGCTTTACTACTTGTCTTATTATTGATTCCTTTGTCTTAAATCATTCTTCTTTGGGGCTGCTGCTTTACTTTTATAGGTTTAAATTTGGTGCATAAGTACAGACTGATGGATTTTATTTGAACATGACAAACAGCTTATGACAGCTTTCATTCTGAGTACCATAGAGTCTCACCATAGTGTTCATAGGACATAGAGCACATAGTGATGCTTATGCCAAAGTCTCAATAAATATATTGTCCAGAAAGTTTTACTGGTTGCAAGTGTCATAAAACTAACTTAAACTACCCTAGGGGGAGAAAATAGCTCTGTAACCAAAAAGGCCAAAAGCTGCAGCTTCAGGCCCAGGTGCCCAAGCGATGGGCAGGAATCTGACTCTGCTCTGTCAGCTTCCCAGTCTCTGGCAGACTCTTGCCGCCTTACCCGCAGGAAGGTGGCTACCATCAGCACCAGCACGCTCCAGACTGGCAGCTCCAGAGGAGGAGCCAGCATCTTCCTCGGCATGGCTTGGGTCTTGACTAGAGCCCAGCCTTGAGGAGGATGTGGCTTTACTGTACCTGGGGTTGAGGAGCTGGTTGGCGGTAGAGGGAATGACCAGAGAGCACGGTCCTCTTCAGAACAAAACCTCTTGCTAGTCAAGCTTTGTCATCTCCAACCTGACCTCGTAGGAGTTCATCTACACCGTGCTCTCACAGGTCCTGTGGGGACCTGCTGATGGGATGAGAAATCCTGAGACCACCACGTGTTTCATATCAAAGGCGACTTCCCATGGCCAGAGAAGTGGAGGGCAGGGGGCTGCAGATGGTCTCAGGCACAGGGTCCTCAGCAAAAACTCAAACAAGAGGACTCTTGAGGACTGTGTCATCCCCTAGTGTCTATGGACAACCTTGGGGAGTCAGGTGGAGACAGGAGCACAGGTGGAAGGCTTAACACCCTGGAGAGGCAGGACCCAGACTCAGCCAGGAATCTGGGGATCAGTGTGGCCACCTCCTGGCTCCTCTGGCAGAGCACACCCTGGTTTACCAAACTTGAACCACACCGCTGCTTCTCTTCTCTTTACTTGGTCGATGGTCATTCACTCTTGCATTCACTCTCTCAATTGGGCAAGACCGAACTGAAGGAGGTCAAGTCTAGGAGTAGTGAAAGCTATTTGCAAACACCCAGCTGTTTTCTGGTTAGATTCTATTTCCCATTTTATGAACCAACCAGAAAGCTAATTAGAACTTGAAAGAAAGAACTGTAAGATAGAAGATTTACCAAAAATGGAAAAATTAGATGGATCAGGTCTCCTTTAACCCCAAAATCCAAATGAATGACTTTTCTGAACAGCTCAAAGGGACCTAATTCTTTTTGTTTTTTGCCTGCACGGAGTCTTCATTGCTACACACAGGCTTTCTCTAGTTGCGGCGAGCAGGGACTACCCTTTGTTGCAGTGCTTGGCCTTCTCATTGCAGTGGGTTCTTTGGGTTCTCTTGTTGCAGAGCACGGGCTCAGTAGTTGTGGCCCACAGGCTTAGTTTCCCTGAGGCATGGGGATCTTCCTGGATTAGGGATCGAACCCATGTCCCCTGCACTGGCAGGCAGATTCTCAACCACTGGACCCCCAGGGAAGTGCCAGGACCTCTTTTAAGGGCTAAAACCTAAAAGTAATGTACAGCTTGGTGGTTCTGTGTTCTGAATGTATCATCTTGATTTCTCACATTGGAGATCCCGAACATAATTTACCTTTTCCTTGGAGACATAGAATTACTACCCCACTTTGAGTTATGGTGACATCCTGGGAGCTGTTGAGGTAAAAGCCATTTGTTGTTGTTGTTGTTCAGTTGCCCAGTCATGTCCAACTTTTTTGACCCCATGGGCTGCGGCACACTGGGCCTCCCTGTCCCTCACCATCTCCCAGAGTTTGCCCAAGTTCATGTTCCTTACATTGGTGATGCCATCCCACCATCTCAGCCTCTAACACACTCTTCTCCTTCTGCCCTCAATCTTTCCCAGCATCAGGGACTTTTCCAGTGAGTTGCATCAGATGACCAAAATACTGGAGCTTCAGCGTCTGCATCAGAAAAAAAAAAGCCATTAGCCCAGCACCAAATAGCCCCTCCCCGAGCTTCTGAGAGCTAGTGACTGTGTTCTGCAGTCTCCATCCTGTCTTTTGAGATCCATGCCTCCTCCTTGCTGTGGTCAGTATGTCTCCTCCCCCTGCCCTGTCACCCCACCCCCAGGCCCTTCCAGACTGTGGGAATTAAGCTCAATGTCTACATGTGTTAGATTCTTCTTAAGGAAGATGGTCTCTTCTCCCTGCTTCATGTATTTGCTCACTCACATATCTATATCAGCATGGACTTGGTATATTTTACACTCTGGGTCATAATCCTTTCTTTCTTATTTTGCCTGCAGTAGGTCTTCATTGCAGCGTGAGGGTTTCTCCTGTTGCTGTGCATGGACTTAGTTGCCCTATGGCATGTGGGATCTTAGTTTCCCAACCAGGGATTGAACCTGTGTCCTCTGCATTGGAAGGCGGATTCTTAACCACTGAACCAGCAAGGATGTCCCTCATTATCTGTTTTGTTGCTCAAATTCTTCCACCCTTGGCCTCTGGGAGCTCTTTCAGGCTGGTTGCCGTGCCCTTAAGCATCTCCCCATACTTATGCTCTGGGCACTTCTTTACTCTCTGCTATTACGAGATTCTCCAGGCTTAGCAGGTATTCCTCCCTCCCCTGTCCCAGCCCCAGAATCAAAGACCTTTTTACTTACACTATTTTTTCCAACTGTTCAGCTCAGTCAGCAGTGAACACCAATCATGAGTACCAGGCACTCTGCTGATTGCCTGGCACAGACAGTGACTGGCTAGTAAATGTTTAACAACCAGCTCTCTGAAAAAATGTAAAGGATGCACACGTATAGCATAGGGTTTAATGATATCAAGAGTGTCAAGAATGTGTAACACCTTTCCAAATAATGAGAAATACAGTACTCTTTCCTGTAAATTCCACACAGCCAGCTGAGTCTCACAGAATGCTTTCATTGACTTTCGTTGAATTCTTGTATCCATAGCCAATTTCTTGTTGTAACTGATGAATGAGAGAGTTCCCAACCTGAGCAACCTGAGGTGGATATTTGGGGGTTTTTGGATATATTTATACTTATGAGTAATACAAGTCAAAAAGAAAGATGTTGGAACTTCGCACATTCATCAGTGACATAATTTTTTTTTTTCTGCATCAGATAGTAGTTTCTAAGTACTAGAGGAATGTTCCTTCAATTTTTTGTGCTACTTATAATGGCTGAGGCATGACATGCTTTTTTATCATCTGCACTGTTAAGATTTTCCCCATTACCTTCTTAAGTCTAGGCAATCAGCAAAATAAACAAAAAATCAAGCTCTGGTGGTTCAGAGGGTAAAGCGTCTACCCATAATGTGGGAGACCTGGGTTCGATCCCTGGGTCAGGAAGATCCCCTGGAGAAGGAAAAGGCAACCCACTCCAGTACTCTTGCCTGGAAAATCCCATGGACAGAGAAGCCTGGTAGGCTACAGTCCATGAGGTCACAAAGAGTCGGACATGACTGAGTGACTTCACTTCACTTCACATGTAAACCATTATTATTAAACCTATTCATAAAAGTGGGTTTCCCACATGGTGCTCAGTTCAGTTCAGTTCAGTCACTCAGTCATGTCCGACTGTTTGCAACCCCATGAACCGCAGCATGCCAGGTCTCCCTGTCCATCACCAACTCCCGGAGTCCACCCAAACCCATGTCCATTGAGTCAGTGATGCCATCCAACCATCTTATCCTCTGTCATTCCCTTCTCCTCCTGCCCTCATTCTTTCCCAGCATCAGGATCTTTTCCAATGAGTCAGCTCTTCGCATCAGGTGGCCAAAGTATTGGAGTTTCAGCTTCAACATCAGTCCTTCCAATGAACACCCAGGACTGATTTCCTTTAGGATGAACTGGAGTGGTAAATAACCCTCCTGCCAGTGCAGGAGACATAAGAGATATGAGTTTGATTGCTGGGTTGGGATAATCCCCTGGAGGAGGGCATGGCAACCCACTCCAGTGTTCTTGCCTGGAAAATCCCATTGACAGAGGAGCCCGACAAGCTACAGTCATGGGATTGCAAAGAGCTGGATACGACTGAGCGTCTGAGCACATACACATAGGTTACTTACCACAATTTTGAAAATAAGAAACAACTTATCTCTCTCCCTGTCTGGGCTCCACTCCTTCATGCTGGCTACACTCTTAAGTCCAGCCAGGGCACTCCAGACCCTGGTGTCCAGCCAAGTTTTCTTGGGTCTTCTTGGCTCTGATTGGATCACTTGCCCCACCAGTGTACCAATCAGTGCACCAAGGAGTGTGATTGGCTGATGGCTGAGCCCCACCCACAGTAATGGACTGAGATTGGGAGAGAGATTCCTGAAATATCCTAAGAGCCGAGTGGGTTCTGGCCTGTTCTCACTTGAAGAGTGAGATATGACCACTCCCTTTAGCACCCTGGCAGTTAGTGGGCAGGGAGGCATATCTACCTGAGCATCCCGGCATGAAAGGAAATTCTTCCACCACTACCTGTGGTTTCTAGATTTGTTTTCTAGCTAGCAGAGGATAGAACACACTTGAATTTACCCCTTCCCACCTTCAGCCCATTCATTCTCTAAAGCTTTATTAAATCAATGGGAAAAAATGATAGGAATGATTGAGGTGAGACAGCCCCAGAGAAGAGGAAGGGAGAGGATGGATGGAGAAGTCAGCACAGGCAGGAGCAGGGCATCTCAGCTTCTGAAAGGAGAGAAGAGAGTTTAGGTAGAGACAGAGGTGTCCACAGTGGAGAGAAATTTTAATCAACATGTAAGGTAGCGGAGTTCTGGAACACCAGCAAGTCCGTTCCTGAAACAGATTTCAGTAAGGCCTAGAGGCTGGCTGTTAGTCGCTCAGTCTTGTCCAGCTCTGTAACCCCATGGATTGTAACTTGCCACCCTCCTCTGTCCATGCAATTCTCCAGGCAAGTGGGTAGTCATTCCCTTCTCCAGGGTATCTTCCTGACCCAGTGATGGAGCCCGAATCTTCCACATTGCAAACGGAGTCTTTATCTTCTGAGCCACCAAGGAAGCCCAGGGCCAGTGTCATTATAGATGCTGGAGCAGGGACTTCCCGGTGGCCCAGTGGTTAAGAATTCACCGTGCAGTGCAGGAGACTGGGGTTTGATCCCTGGTCAGGGAACTAAGATTCCACATGCTGCAGGGAACTAAGCCTGAGTGCCACACCTAGAGAGCCACGCACCACAACCAGAGGGTCCGCTCGCAACAACAGAAGATCCGGCATGATGCAACCAAGGCCCGATGCAGCCCCCAAAAATGCTGGGCCAGGTGTCCCCAGACAGCTGGAGCTTAATTTCCTCGAACACTGCTCTCACTGACTCCAAAAAAGCCTTTGGAGGAATTCACCGGATTCTTGACTTGGCTGGGAAAAGCTGTAGCTAAAGACTGGTTTGGGAGCGCAAGCAAGTGGAGAAACTTCCTCTTGAACACGGTCCAGCTGGAGTTCTAGGAAGTTCTGTCTGCCAGTGCTCCTATTTCGGAAGCCTTGTGTCCTGTTTCTCATTATGTGTCCCTGTCTGGGGAAAGAGACACGTGACCCCACACAGGCGGCGAACCTTTAAACTTAGCTTCTTACATGAAAAGTGTGTTGCTTTTTCTTCCAGGAGTCTAGGGGAGGGGTGGGGATGGGTGTTAAGAAAGGATAGAGAAACAGAGAGGGAAAGAGCTCATCAGACCCCAATCTGACCACCCCCTCCACCATCACCTGAGCTTGATCAGTTCCTTAACCCAGCAGTCCCTCAACCTTTTGGTCACCAGGGACCAGTTCCATAGAAGACAATTTTACCATGGACCCAGGTGGCAGGGGGGTGGGCTGGGGGATGGTTTTGGGATGACTGAAGTGCGTTACATTTATTGTGCACTTTATTTCTATTATTATTATGTCAGCCCCACCTCAGACCATCAGGCATTAGATCCCGGAGGCTGGGGACCCCTGCCCTAACCTCTCCCAGCCTCATTTGTAAACGGGGCATAAAGAGATCTCCTCCCCTATTGTGAGGAAGATGAGTAAAGTACAATAAATGGTAGCACTCATGACGTCATGTCTTAACCACTAGGTAAGGGGGAGAAACCGCCGTGACAGCATCAAGCCAAGACAAAGCCAGGTGTCAGCACCTCTCCAGCATTTGCTTCTCCCAGTTTAGATAGATCTTGATGTGCTCTCTGTTGAAAGTAGCTACAAACCTCTTCTGCTGGGGTCCCTCGATAGATATTTATGGAATATCTGCCAAGAATAGGGTGGGTGTTGAGGATCACAAGCTAATGAGCCAGCTGGGGTGCCTGCCACCCTAGAGTTCTTGGCTTTGGGGGACAGATGTAGTAGGAATGCCAGAAAGACACGCAGGCTTCATTAGCTGTGGTTCGAGAGCTCTAGAGCATGGGCTCAGTAGTTGTGGAGCACGGGCTTAGTTGCCCTGCAGCATGTGGTATCTTCCCGGACCAGGGATTGAACCTGTGTACCCTGCATTGGAAAGCAGATTCTTAATGGCTGGGCCACTAGGGAAGTCCTCAACCGATATTTGAGGGCCTATTCTGTACACGCCAAGGGTTTATTCTAGGTGCTGAGGATACAGTGTTGACCAAGATGGACAAAAGCTCTTATGTCTTAGAGATGGAATTCTACCATCTCAGCCGCTCACTACCAAATCTACGATCTTGGGAAGGTCACTAAGTCTTACTCAGCCTCAGGCTCATCACAGAGTGTTAGGTGTATTAAATGAGGTAATGGATGCAAATCTCTTGGCAGGGTGCTTGGCATGAAGGCTGCACTCAACAAATGGTGGTGCAGTGATGTGCCGTGTGACCCATGTGGGGATCATCATCCCAGGTTTGGGGAGAGTCTGGGAAGGCTTCCTGGAGGAAGTGACTTATATGATGAAACCTAGGACAGCAATCACGTCACTGGGACAGAAGGATGGAGACCATCCCAGCTGCTCGTAACCTCCCCTGACCCTCTTGTCTGCCCCTGCAGGTCTCCTTCCCGTGGGCGATGGGCCCAGCACCTTGGCCCAGGCCACAGCCATCTTGGGCCACACAGCAGCCGAACCAGTCACCCTCGCCACCGCAGTTCCCCTTCCACCCGGGCGTCCGGCCAGTGCCAGTGCAGAGAAGCTGGTCCCAGGGCTTCCCCAGGCCCACCGTGGTCCCACCTGCCTCTCACAAGCGGCCCATGAGTGCCAGCGGGAAGATGTTCTCCTTTATGGTGGACGGCACTGCCCACAGGGTTCCCATCATCAAACAAGGTACTCAGGGGCGCTTCCGTGGTGGCTTCGGGGACGGGCTCATGGACAGGAGGATGGGGCTCAGTTTTTACTTAATTTCTCCAGTTCTAAAGTGGAACATTATCAATTGTGGAAAAAACAATTGGGATAAACAGAAAACAGTGAAAGATCTCATCCTTACCATCCGGACTGCCCCCTGTTGACTTTTTTGGTACAAATCCCTCCAGATTTTGTGCCCATCCACACATATCAGTCAGTACCTCTGCAATGAATGTGTGTGTGTGTGTGTGTGTGTGTGTACATATACATGAATATATATGAATGTGTATCAGAATCTATATTTGTATACTTTGACAGAAATATGAGTAACTGAAATCCCTCCTGCCTTCGGAGGTTTTAAATATTTTATTACCATTTTGCAAGTTAGAGGAGACAGAGGCTTATGGAGAAAATTACTTCTCTAAAGGTGATACATTCAATCTAATCTCACCTGATGCTTTTTGGTGAAATTTAAGGCTGGTTATCTCGAGGACTGTCACTCACAGCCTGGTCATTTTGGGGACAGAAAGCCATCAGGGATTCGTTTCTCCCTCCTCCGCCCCAGAAGGCTTCATGGCATTTAGGGAGGAGACTTCCTGTCTGTCACCATCCTCTCGGCCTCACCAGCCTTGCTGGCAGAGTAGCTAGGTTGACTTAGTCTCTGGCATGATTCCCAGATTTCTTCTGTGGCCGCTATCAAGAAGGTCCCATTCTCTGTCCTCTGGGTCCCAGTCCCAGACGCCTCTGAGTCCCCAGATCTCTCACTGGCTCCACACCCTCCCTCCCTTGGTCTCCCTCAGGACCACTCACCTAGTCACCTCACTCACCCATTCAAGTAATAGTTATTAGGCTACTCTGAAGGTAGTGAGTTATCTCAATTGATTGTTCACAGTCAGTTACAGGTCAGTTCAGTTCAGCTGCTCAGTTGTGTCCAACTCTTTGTGACCCCATGGACTGCAGCACACCAGGCCATCACCAACTCCCAGAGCTTGCTCAGACTCACGTGCATCTAGTCGGTGATGCCATCCAACCATCTCATCCTGTTGTCCCTTTCTCCTCCTGCCTTCAATCTTTCCCAGCATCAGGGTCTTTTCCAGTGAGTCAGTTCTTCACATCAGGTGGCCATAAGTACTGAAGTTTCAGCTTCAGCATCTGTCCTTCCAATGTATATTCAGGACTGATTTCCTTTAGGATTGACTGGTTTGTTCTCCTTGCTGTGCAAGGGACTCACAAGAGTCCCTTTTGACCACAGTCAAAAGCATCAATTCTTTAGCACTCAGCTTTCTTTATAGTCCAACTCTCACATCCATACATGACTGCTGGAAAAAACATAGCTTTGACTAGATGCACTTTTGCCGGCAAAGTAATGTCTCTACTTTTTAATATGCTGTCTAGGTTGGTCATAGCATTTCTTCCAAGGAGCAAGCGTATTTTAATTTCATGGCTGAAGTCACCATCTGCAGTGATTTTGGAGCCCAAGACAATAATGTCTTTCAGTGTTTCCACTGTTTCCCGAATGGAAACATTGGGACCAGATGCCATGATCTTAGTTTTTTGAATGTTGAGTTTTAAGCCAACCTTTTCACTCGCCTCTTTCCCTTTCATCAGGAGGCTCTTTAGTTCTTCTTCACTTTCTGCCGTAAAGGTGGTGTCATCTGTGTATTTGAGGTTATTGATGTTTCTCTCGGCAATCTTGATTCCAGCTTGTGCTTCATCAAGCCTGGTATTTCACATGATGTACTCTGCATATAGGGCTTCCCTTGTGGCTCAGCTTGTAAAGAATCTGCCTGCAATGTGGGAGACCTGGGTTTGATCCCCTGGTTGGGAAGATCCTGGTTGCAAACTATACAAAAAGATCTTCACAACCCAGATAATCATGATGGTGTGATCACTCACCTAGAGCTAGACATTCTGGAATGCAAAGCCAAGTGGGCCTTAGGAAGCATCACTACAAAGCTAGTGGAGGTGATGGAATTCCAGTTGAGCTATTTCAAATCCTAAAAGATGATGCTGTGAAAGTGTGGCACTCAATATGCCAACAAACTTGGAAAACTCAGCAGTGGCCACAGGACTGGAAAAAGTCAGTTCATTCCAATCCCAAAGAAAGGCAATGCCAAAAATACTCGAACTACCACACAGTTGCACTCATCTCACACACTATTAAAGTAATGCTCAAAATTCTCCAAGCCAGGCTTCAACAGTACATGAACCAAGAACTTCCAGATATTCAAGCTGGATTTAGAAAAGGCAGAGGAATCAGAAATCAAATTTTCAACATCATTTTATCATTGGAAAAGCAAAAGAGTTCCAGAAACACTTCTGCTTTATTGACTGTGCCAAAGCTTTTGACTGTGTGGATTACAATAAACTGTGGAAAATTCTGAGAGAGATGAATACCAGACCACTTGACCTGCCTCCTGAGAAACCTGAATGCAGGTCAAGAAGCAACAGAACTGGACATGGAATAACAGACTGGTTCCAAATAGGAAAAGGAGTACGTCAAGACTGTATATTGTCACCCTGGTTATTTAACTTATATGCAGAGTACATCATGAGAAACGCTGGACTGGAGGAAGCACATGCTGGAATCAAGGTTGCCAGGAGAAATATTAATAACCTCAGATATGCAGATGGCACCACCCATATGGCAGAAAGCGAAGAACTAAAGAGCCTTTTGATGAAAATAAAAGAAGAGAGTGAAAAAGTTGGCTTAAAACTCAACATTCAGAAAACGAAGATCACAGCATCTGGCCTCATCACTTCGTAGCAAATAGATGGCAAAACAATGGAACAGTGGAACAATGGAAACAATGGAACAGTGACAGACTTTGTTTTTTGGGCTCCAGAATCACTGCTGATGGTGACTGCAGCCATGAAATTAAAAGACGCTTGCTCCTTGGAAGAAAAGTTATGACCAACCTAGACAGCATATTCAAAAGCAGAGATGTTACTTTGCCAACAAAGGTCCATCTAGTCAAAGGTATAGTTTTCCAGTAGTCATGTATGGATGTGAGAGTTGGACCATAAAGAAAGTTGAGTGCCAAAGAACTGATGCTTTTGAACTATGTTGTTGGAGAAGACTCTTGAGAGTCCCTTGGACTGCAAGGAGATCCAACCAAAACATCCTAAAGGAAATCAATCCTGAATATACATTGGAAGGACTGATGCTGAAGCTGAAACTCCAGTACTTTGGCCATCTGATGCAAAGAACTGACTCATTTGAAAAGATATTGATGCTGGAAAAGATTAAAGGTGGGGGAAGAGGATAACAGAGGATGAGATGGTTGGATGGCATCACTGATCCAATGAACATGTGTTTGAGTAAACTCCAGGAGTTGGTGATGGACAGGGAGGCCTGGCATGCTGCAGTCCATGGGGTCGCAAAGAGTCAGACATGACTGAGAGACTGAACTGAACTGAACTGAGAAGATCCCCTGAAGAAGGGAAAAGCTACCCACTCCAGTACTCTGGCCTAGAGAATTCCATGGACTGTATAATCTATGGGGTCACAAAGAGTCAGACACAACTGAGTGACTTTCACTCCACATATAAGTTAAATAAGCAGGGTGACAATATACAGCCTTGATGTACTCCTTTCCCAATTTAGAACCTGTCCATTGTTCCATGTCTGTTTCTAACTGCTACTTCTTGACCTGCATACAGATTTCTCAGGAAGCAGGTCAAGTGGTCTGGTATTCCCATCTCTTGAAGAATTTTCCACAGTTTGTTGTGATCCACACAGTCAAAGGCTTTGGCATAGTCAATAAAGCAGAAGTAGATGTGTTTCTGGAACTCTTGCTTTTTCGTTGATAAAACGATGTTGAAAATTTGATTTCTGATTCCTCTGCCTTTTCTAAATCCAGCTTGAATATCTGGAAGTTCTTGGTTCATGTACTGTTGAAGCCTGGCTTGGAGAATTTTGAGCATTACTTTACTAGCATGTGAGATGAGTACAATTGTGTGGTACTTCTAGCATTCTTTGGCATTGCCTTTCTTTGGGATTGGAATGAACTGACTTTTTTCCAGTCCTGTGGCCACTGCTGAGTCTTCCAAATTTGCTGGCATGTTGAGTGCTGCACTTTCACAGCATCGTCTTTTAGGATTTGAAATAGCTCAACTGGAATTCCATCACCTCCACTAGCTTTGTTTGTAGTGATGCTTCCTAAGGCCTACTTGACTTCACTTTCCAGGATGTCTGGCTCTAGTCCAGTGATCACACTATCATGGTTATCTGGGTCATAAGGATCTTTTTGTATAGTTTTTCTGTATGTTCTTGCCACCTCTTCTTAATGTCTTCTGCTTCTGTTAGATCCATACCATTTCTGTCCTTATTGTGCCCATCTTTGCATGAAATGTTCCAGAACTCAAATAATAGTTATTATTCTGAAACATAAAAACTAAGGAGCATATGAGACCTGTCTCTACAGTTTACATCATCATCCTCTAAGGAATACTCACTTATCTACCACCCAAGTTAAGAAATTACTCAGGCAGTTCTCCCTAACATTTTAATGTGAAAATTTTCAAACATAGAGCAAAGTAAAAGAATTTTAAAGAGAACAGCTCCCCTCCTAATTCTACTATTAACATATTTCTATGTTCTTTGTTACATTTCTGTCTATCCATCCTTCTATTCATTTATTGCATGCTCAATCACTGTTGTGTCTGACACTTTGCATCTCCATGGACGGTAGCCCACCAGGCTCCTCTGTCCATGGGATTTCCCAGGCAAGAATACTGGAGTGGGTTGCCATTTCCTTCTCCAGGGTATCTTCCCATCCCAGGGTTTGAACTTGGATCTTCTACATTGCCAGCAGATTCTTTACCACTGAACCACCAGGGAAGCTTTATTCATTCATTAACCCATCTTATTTTCTGATGCATTTCAAAATAAATTGCACACATCTGTAGTCCTCCTAAATATTTTAGCATATATACCATTAACTAGAATTCAGTGCTTTTTGTCTCTTTCATGTGAGATTAACATGCAATGTGTATTTGTTATCATGACCACATAAGAAATTCTCCCCAGAATTTGCAGCCTAAAGCAAGAAACAAGCATGTTATCATATACAGTTTCTGTGGGTCAGGAATCTGGGAGCAGCTTAGCAGGTAGGCCTTGGCTCAGATCCCTTATAAGGCTGCATCATCTGAAGGCCTGACTGGGGCTGGAGGATCCACTTCTAAGATAGCATGCTCACATAGCTGTGAGCAGGAGGCCTCACTTCCTCACTATGGGGATCTCCCCAGAGAGGGGCTCCAGTGTTCTCATGAACATCAGTCTACAGCTGGCTCCTCCTGAGCAAGTGATCCAGGAGAGCAAGGTGGAAATTGCAACATCTCTTATGACTAAGCCTCAGTAGTCACTCCCTGTCGTTTCTGCAGTGTCCTATTGATTACACAGGGCGTCCCTCTCCAGGATGGGAGAAGACTGCACACAGGCTGAAGACTAGAAGGCAAGAATTATCAGCACTCATCTTGAAGGCTGGCTACTGCAGTCTGTCCTCTGGTCCTCAGTGACTCGCCCTCCTCCAACCCTCTCCTGCACCCCTCCCCCAAAATCTCACCTCATTACAGCATCAGCTCAAATTCTAGAATCTCATCTAAATCAAGTCCAGGCACAGATGAGGCTCATGGGTGTAGTTCCTAAAGTTCAGTTCATCAAGTACTGTTTCAGTAATCTGAAGACCGATGAACAAAGTGTCTGTCCCTCACATACCCAACATACAATGGCGGGACAGACACAGCATAACTGCTACATACCCTCCTCTAATTAAAAAGGGAAAAAGACAAGAAATACACAGGCATCACTGGCCCAAAGCAATTCTGAAATCCAGCTGGGAAAATCTTAGCAGTTCCTTGATGGGGTCTCAGTCCAGCTCTTGCCCAGAAACGACATTCCAGGGCTCTTGGTTCTGCCCTCCCGTCTCTAAGTTCTGCCCTATGAATTGTCCTGCCTCTCCCATCGAAGGTATCACATGGTTGCAGCTGCAGCCAGTGTCTGCTTCCTGCCTGCAGAAGCTTGTGTGTCCCGAAGCTTCTTTTAGTTTTGTGAGTCTCTGTTGGTCTCTGTTGCCAGTTCTTATGAGAGTTCATCCTATTAGGTGAAACCTATGTTGTTGTTCAGTTGCTCAGTTGTTCAGTTGTTGTTCAGTTGTTCAACTCTTTGTGACCCCATGGACTGCACCACGCCAGGCTTCCCTGCCTTTCCCCATCTCCTGGAGCTTGCTCAAACTCATGTCCTTTGAGTTGGTGATACCATCCAATCATCTCATCCCTTGTAGTCCCCTTCTCCTCCTGCCTTCAATCTTTTCCAGCATCAGGGTCTTTTCCAATGAGTTGGCTCTTCCCATCAGGTGGCCAATGTATTGGAGCTTAAGCATCAGTTCTTCCAGTGAAAATTCAGGGTTGATTTCCTTTAGCATTTACTGGCTTAATCTCTTTGCAGTCCAAGGGACTCTCAAGAGTCTTCTCCAGCACCACAGTTCAAAAGCATCAGTTCTTCAGTGGTCAGCCTTCTTTATGGTCCAACTCTCACATCCATACATGACTACTGGAAAAACCATAGCTTTGACTACACAGACCTTTGTCCGTGAAGTAACGTCTCTGCTTTTTAATACATTATCTAGTTTGGTCATGGCTTTTCTTCCAAGGAGCAAGTGTCTTAATTTCATGTCTGCAGTCACCATCTGCAGTGATTTTGGAGCCCAAGAAAATAAAGTCTCTCACTGTTTCCATTGTTTCCCCATCTATTTGCCATGAAGTGATGGAACCAGATGCCACAATCTTCGTTTTTGAATGTTGAGTTTTAAGCCAGCTTTTTCACTCTGCTCTTTCACCTTCATCAAGTGTCTCTTTAGTTCCTCTTTGCTTTCTGTCATTAGGGTGGTGTCATCTGCATATCTGAGGTTATTGATATTTCCCTCTGCAGTCTTAATTTCAGCTTGTGCTTCATCCAGCCCTGCATTTCGCATGATGTACTCTGCATATAAGTTAAGAAAGCAGGTTGACAATGGGCAAAATCCATGCTCACAGGGTTTTTTTGGACACAAGTCCTTCCACCTTGGGCTTCTGCCAACACTGCCCAAGCTTCGTAGAAGCCCAGTGCCTAGACCAAACATCTCTAGGACACTGCCCTGAGTCTGTGTTCTCAACCCAGGATTTTTACAGTCACTTCAGCTTCTTCTTTAGATTGTGTTTTCATGAGAGCGCGCTTGACTTGATCTTTGCCCAGAGTCTGTTTCTTACGTGTCATTTGCCACCTGCACAGGCAGGGAACTTTCAAGCCCAGAGCACTGAGTCCTGATTGAATAGCCCTTTCTTTAACTGCCTATACCCCTCACATGGGCTTCCCAGGTGGCAGTAGCGGCAAAGAAACCGTCTGCCAAGGCAAGTAGTGCAAGAGACACAGGTTCAATCCCTGGGTCAGGAAGATCCCTTGGAGTAGGAATGCAACCTCCTCCAGTATTTCTTGCCTGGAAAATTCCATTCACAGAGGAGCCCGGAGAGGTACACTCCATGGGGCCACAAAGAGGCATGACTGACCAAGCACCCCTTCACATTTCACTGTAAATAAATAGTAAGAAGTAACCAGGTGCTCCTCCCACACTCTTGCCTGGAACTCTCTTTAGCTTGGTCAGGCAGCTCGTCAGGAACATTTTCTCTTCCCACATGATGACAGGCAGTGTGCTATTAAAACTTCTGCCACCACCTAACAAGGATCCCTTGACCCCAGTAACATTTTCCTCCCTTTCCTGGAAACGTCCCCTCACTGCCTCCTCAAAGGCCTTTGAGCTCCTACTAACAAACCTTCTAACAGGCCTTCTCTAAGGCTCTCAGCAAAAGTCCTCCAGCTTCTGGCCACTCTTTCACCCCAAACCACTCCACCATTCAGGGGTTTTGTTAAATTTCACACCGATCCTGCTGCCAAAAGTCGATATTCACTACTCATTGCAACTGACACGTTACTTGAGGGTGTGAGGGTCTAAAACAACAGTAAGCAGTGTCCCTGATGGCTCAGTGGTGAAGAATCTTCCTGCTAAAGGAGGAGACACAGTTCTCTCCATAATCTGGAAAGATCCCTCATGCCACAGAACAACTAAGCTTGTGCATCCCAACTACTGAGCCTGTGCTCTAGAGCCCACAAGCCGAGACGACTGAAGCCCCAAAGCTCTAGAGCCTGTGCTCTGCAACAAGAGAAGCCACTGCAGTGAGAAGCCCACCCTAAACAGTAACCCCCACTCCCTGCAACTAGAGAAAGCCTGAGCACAGCAGTCAAGACCCAGTACAGCCAAATACATATATTTAAAATAAAACAACAGTAAGCACGAAACTCCAATACTTTGGCCACCTCATGCGAAGAGCTGACTCATTGGAAAAGACCCTGATGCTGGGAGGGATTGGGGGCAGGAGGAGAAGGGGACGACAGAGGATGAGATGGCTGGATGGCATCACCGACTCAACGCATATGAGATTGGGTTAACTCCAGAGTTGATGATGGACAGGGAGGCCTGGCGTGCTGCAATTCATGGGGTCGCAAAGAGTCAGACATGACTGAGCAACTGAACTGAACTGAAGCATTTATTATCTCACAGTTTCTCTGAGTCAAGGATTTGGAACTGGCTGAGCTGGGTGATTTGGGCTTGGGGTTTCTCATGAGGTTGCTATCATGGTCTCAGCTAGGGCTGTGATCATCAGGAGGCCCTCCTGGGGCTGAAGGGCCCGTCTCTGTGATGGTTCCCTCCACGGCTTTTAGTAGGAGGCTTCAGTTCTTCACCAGGTGGACCTGTCCATAGGCTACTGAGTGTCCTTGTGACACAGCTGCTGACTCCTCCAGACAAGTGGTCTTGGACATAAGGCAGAAGCCACAATGTCTTTTATGACCTAGTCTCAGGCCAACATAGATCTGTAGAGTCCAAGTTATGGTTTATACACCTTGACTATGTACAGATGTGAGAGTTGGACCATAAAGAAGGCTGAGCGCCAAAGAATTGATGCTTTTGAACTGTGGTGCTAGAGAAGACTTTTGAGAGTCCCTTGAACAGCAAGGAGATCATACCAGTCAATCCTAAAGGAAATCAACCCTGAATATTTATTGGAAGGACTGATGTTGGAAAGGACTGAGAACAAGAGGAGAAGGAGGCGACAGAGGATGAGATAGCTGGATGGCATCATTGATTCAATGAACATGAGTTTGAACAAACTCTAGGAGATAGTGATGGACAGGGAAGCCTGGCAGGCTGCAGCCTATGGGGTCACAAAGAGTCAGACAAAACTGATCAACTAAACAACAACGGTAACCAGTGGATTTTGCCATCAGTTTTTCCAATGCCGTGTTGAAACTGGGGCTTCTCTAAGGGATGTACACTCCCCTGGAGAAGTGAAGGATGAATCCTATGGCTCAGAGGCCTTCACATCTTCCTGGGGCTCTGTCCCCTCAGCCTCCCAGCCATGTCTCATCTGTTTCCATACATTCACCCTGACTTCCCTGACACTCCATCCTCTGAGAAGGGCTTTCAACTTCCTGTGTGATGGAGAGCTCCTTCCTGTCTGGGTCTCTCTACTCCCCCTCTTTGGAGCACTCTATGCTCCAGTCCTCCAGGTTGGCTCTTGATAGAAAACATCTATTTTTGAGGGCTCTGAAAAAAACCCATCCCCTCTTAATGAAGCTGGGGTTTTCAACTAAAGTTGGTTTACTATTAGACTGTTGCCTTGCTATAGATTGAAAAATCCTATTTGAAAACCCAAGGCCAAGGCCTTATTTATTGTAGGCCAGGTCAGGGTTTCTCCATCTCAGCGCAGTGACATTTGGGACTGGATAACTCCTTGTTGTAGGATCTGTCTTGTTCATTTTAGAACATTTAGCAGCATCCCTGGCTCCTTCCCACTTGATGCCAGCAGCAACCCCCCGCCCCCGACCTCCAACTGTGATACTCAGAAATGTCTCCAGTCTTTGCCAGAAGTCAAAATATCATTGTGCCTGGAGGCTGAATCACCCCATTCTAAGTTAATAGTCATCCTTCCTTTCCCACAAGGCAATAAAACCTCAGCTCCAAAACCACCAAATTTTAATGGCAAGAGCTCATGGGAGGTAGAGAATTACCGAAAACAGAAAATACATTGGGTGAATTTTTTAAAATAGCATTCAATTTATATATAATTTTTCTCCCAATAATGGGATCCTGTGAACCTAACATTGGTAACCTGCTTTTTGAAAATCAATAATATATCATAAATGTCTTCCCACTTCAGTAAATTTGCTGCATAGAGGTTAGGAGAGGTTGGGCTCAGAATCCAGGAAACCTGGGCTCATACCCACATACCAGCTGTGTGTCCTTGAGTAGGTGACTTGGCATCTCTGTACTGCATATCACTCACTTATAAAATGGAAACAGGAATGTTGTTGTTGTTCAGTCACCAAGTTGTGTCTGACTCTTTGCGACCTCATGGACGGTATCACACCAGGCTTCTGTGTCCTTCACCAGAGATGGAAATAGTAATGCCTATCTCACCAGGTTGTCATGAAGACAGAATCAGATCCTGCCCATTAGTGCCAAGCACAGTACCTGATGCACACTGAACACTCCATAAATGTGGAAATATTTAAAAAATTAAATGATTATCTACCCATGATTGTCATTTAACTTTTATTTACAACTTACCATATATAGCAACGTCTTGAAGACACAATTAATATATGTAACTTTATTCTGTATTTTCCAGGTCTGCTATAGATATGTTATCATACTTTCATAATCGAAAAAAGTTTTTTTAAAGAAAGAAATGACAAAAAAAAATAAGACACAGTTAAGGTACACGCTTACTGCCCCTTTGTAGACTGATGATTATTGGATGAGCACCAGGACAGGCAAGCTTCCCTTGTGGCTCAGCTGGTAAAGAATCTGCCTGCAATGAGGGAGACCTGGGTTCAATCCCTGAGTTGGGAAGATGCCCTGGAGAAGGGAAAGGCTACCCACTCCAGTATTCTGGCCTGGAAAATGCCATGGACGTATAATCCATGGAGTAGCAAAGAGCCAGACACGACAGAGAGACTTTCACACACACATACCAGGACAAGCAGTGGGTTGTTAAAATACTGAAGTAACTCCCCTGCTATTTGGCAAATAGGTCCTGCTGGAAACTTCTTAAAGTGCCCCTGTCCCTACCTCTGCCATCCCACCCAATCCCCCAGCCCTCCTGGCCCTCCCTGGGGGTTCTCCCCACTAGGATCTCCAAGGGATCCAGCAGGCAAGAGGGTCTGTTTTGAACTGAGTTAAACCGGTTTGGTCAGACGTGGCCCTTAGATCCTTTCTGATAATATTAATAGAAACAGGGGAAACAGGAAGAGCTACAAAGATAGCTCAGTTCCACAGTTGTGTACGACTCTGTGACCCCATGGACTGTAGCCCGCCAGGCCTCTCTGTCCATAGAATTTTCCAAGCAAGAATACTGCCATTTCCTGCTCCAGTGTTTATAAATAATAGTAGCCTGTAAAGACATTTGGGGTGGGTGAAGGGAAGCTGCCCCAGCACCTCCCAGCCTGGGTGTAAGGAAAGCGAGTCTCAGAGCACGTTCTGCCCCGACAAAGACTTTCAGTGAACACACCTTCTGCAGCAAAAGGATCCCGTCGTTCAGCCTGTTCTATAGGTTTGATGATGTCCCCCTCCAACCATCACCTCACAGGGTCTCAGAGCATCTTGAGTTACCCCTAGAGACAGCAGCAGACACCAGAGCTTTAAGCCGAGACTGGACACTCGCCCCGTTAGGGTCAGACTCCAGGGCCTGCCCGGGGCACAGCTTAGGCAGTCCCTTCCTCCATTGGACCCCTGGGAGCTGGTTTCTAGCATTCAGCATGCCAAGTAACAGGCCATGCTGTTACCAGTAAGAACCCATTTCTGATCTGTGGGAGGCACAACTGCCTCTGGTCTATGGCCTGTCTAATGCAGTGCTGCCTGGCCACACCAGGACTGAGGACCACAGATTCGGGATCTGACCGCCTCTAGCCTGCAAGTTAAATGACCTGCATGCATATAGCACACTATGCTGAATATTTAGAAACTAAGGTGCATGCCTGTGACAATCCTTGATGCATGACAGGGACCAGAATTTGGCTGCACAGGTTATAGTCAAACCTGTACCAGGAGAGGATTTTTTTTTTAATAGGCTGCGTCCACTGGAGGTTCTAGGATCCACAGACACGTTTAAAAGCTTGGTAGGGTGGGAATAATTGACTCTGAAGTTCATAAATAAAAAATGCAGAAGCCGAATGAATAAATGATGGAATAAATGGCCACAAACGCGCCAGTGCATGCTTCATCCATCATTCATGTTAACACCCATTAAAGTTTCACTGACTTTGAAAACAATTGGATCAGTTTCTCACTTCACAAGAAGATAAGAATGTGCAGTGACTGCCCAGAAACCAGAGTCAGTTGGAAATTTAAAATACACTGCTTGGAGCCAAGTGATCTCACAAGCAGAATTATGGAAATCTTTAGAGCGCCGAAGAATTGATGCTTTTGAACTGTGGTGTTGGAGAAGACTCTTGAGAGTCCCTTGGACTGCAAGGCGATCCAACCAGTCCATTCTGAAGGAGATCAGCCCTGGGATTTCTTTGAAAGGAATGATGCTAAAGCTGAAACTCCAGTACTTTGGCCACCTCAAGCAAAGAGTTGACTCATTGGAAAAGACTTTGATGCTGGGAGGGATTGGGGGCAGGAGGAGAAGGGGACGACCGAGGATGAGATGGCTGGATGGCATCACGGACTAGATGGACGTGAGTCTGAGTGAACTCCAGGAGTTGGTGATGGACAGGGAAGCCTGGTGTGCTGCGATTCATGGGGTCGCAAAGAGTCAGACACGACTGAGTGACTGAACTGAACTGAACTGAACTGAACTTACGAAAGTTTCTACACACACACACACACAAAAATTATTCAGTCTTGATGTGAATTGTGTCTGATGTGATTCAAAGTGAGATCCCCAAACATAATGCCACATCCCCCAAAAGTCATGTAAACAGCCCTTGTAATAATGGGATTAATAAGCAAACAATCAGGAAAGCTTGTGTGTTTATCAGGTGGGTTCCAGTTAATACTTCGGGTAGGGTTGTACAGTGGAGCACAATGCTTTCATTAAAAAGAACCAGGGGACTTCCCTGGTGGTCCAGTGGTTAGGAATCTGCCTCCCAGTGCAGCGGATGGGGGTTTGATCCCTGATCAGGGAACTAAGCTCCCACGTGGCGAGGGGCAGCTAAGCCTGCACACCACAGCTAGAGAGCCCCCGTGCTCTAGAGCCCACCCGCCACAACTGGAGAGAAGCCCGCTCACCCACACGTAAGACCCAACACAGACAAAGATAAATAAATATTCTTAAAAAAACCAAGTACAGCTACAAATGCTGAT
Organism: Nanger dama; assembly: GCA_917880005.1. Classification (NCBI taxonomy): domain Eukaryota; kingdom Metazoa; phylum Chordata; class Mammalia; order Artiodactyla; family Bovidae; genus Nanger; species Nanger dama. The sequence goes on along the minus strand of CAKJTW010000013.1, from coordinate 19,633,027 downwards.
TTTTTTTTAATATTGTTAGGTGAAAAGTAAGCTGGAGAAAAATCTCTGTTATGTAAATCCATTTTTGTTTCTGCTTGTTGGCTGTGAGATCTTAGTTCCCCAGCCAGGGATTGATCCCGAGCCCTTGGCAGGAAAAGCAGAGTCCTAACCACTGGACAGCCAGGGAATTCCCCCATTTTTGTTTTTTGTTAAAAATATGACTAGGGCCTTTCCTGGTGGTCCAGTGTTAAGACGTCACCTTCCAGTGCAGGGGGTACTGGTTTGATCCCTGGTAGGGGAGCTAAGATCCCATATGCCTCGGGGCCAAAAAACTGAAGCACAGAGCAGAAGCATTATTGTAATGAGTTGAGTAAAGACTTAAAAAGGAAAACAGGTCAGCCTCAAAAAAAAGAATCTTAAAAGATGTGACTGCAATTTAAAAATAGCTGGGCTTCCCTGGTGGCGCCATAGATAAGGATCTGCCTTCCTGTGCAGGGACACAGGTTCAGTCCCTGGTCTGCGAAGATTCCACTTGCCGTGGTGCCACTAAGCCCATGCGCCACAACTGCTGATCCCACGTGCTGCACATGCTGCACCTGCGCTCCCTAGAGCCCGTGCTCTGCAACAGGAGAAACCACCGCAACGAGAAGTACACGCACCACAACTAGAGAGCAGCCCCACTCACTGCAGTAGAGAAAAGCCCAGTAAATAAATTTCAAAATACGCAGAGGGGCCAGATTTGGCCGCAGGGCCATAGTCTGCCCACCCCTGCTCTACATCATTATTCTATTTACTCTCCAAAGAGCCCTTTATAATAGAGACTGTTAGTGTCCCTACATTATATATGCAGCCGAGGGAGATTAAATGACGTGCACAGGTCCTCAGCTCTTAGGCGGCATAAAAATAAGTCTGGAAAGGGCTGCATCAAAGTGCATCAGCACAGCTAACCCGGGGGAAGAGGAAGAGGCGGCTCTTCCCCTTACCAACATTCCTGTTGATGATGTCATTGCATGAGTTTCATGAATGTGAAGGTTGATCTGAAGATATCCCCTAAGATTTTGGGGAAACTTACAATCTCTTCTGCATTCTCTGTCGCCCGTGTGTGTTAGTGTGGACCAACGCCGCGGACCTATCAGACCAACCAGTGGCCGAGGAAATTCCCGGGGCAGGATCCGCCAGAGAGATGTTTATGGATCATGACTTGGCCCAGCAGGAGAAGGTGAGGGATCTTGGGGAGGACAGAGCTGCAAGAGGGACCCACAGAGGGATTGCCACTGCCTCTTGCTCTTTGTGACTCTAGAAGTGCCTTTTTTTTAACTACTTCCAAGAAATCACCTCTTGCTCCCAAGACATTCAGCCAAAAGTTTGGTTACTGCTCATTTTATCCCAAATAGCATCTACCACTGCAAGGTACTGAGCACCTCCTGTGTGCTGGGCCATGTCCTGTGCACTTGACATTTCCTTGGCTTGTTAATCCTTATCATCTTCAGTATAGATTTTATCTCCCTCACTTTGCAGATGAGGAAACTGAAGCTCAGAGAGGTTAAGTAACTTGTTTAAAGTTGCCCAGCGTAAGGAGCAGTGTTAGGATTCAAACCTAGATCTGGTTAACTTCCCAGCGGGTACTTCTAACACACACAAATAGTAATCACTTGGTTGGCTTCGAGTGATGGAACAGTGATGATGGATAAATACATTTCTGGAAAGAAGAAGTGAACACTGAAGTCAGGGAGGCCTGAGCAAAGAGAGATACTCATTAAAGAATTAGGGAGGTTCAAAGAAGGAGAAGAGGTGAATTCAGACTATCCTGGGAAGGACCCAGGTTGATTTCTCCCCTCTTAGACATGACCTGAAAATTATTCTAAAAGAAGCAGTCTGCAATATCTCACTTTCCTCAAAGGCTAGGGCCTGGACCTGCAACAATTCTTAGAGTCTGTGAGGAGCAGAACCACCCGGGGTCTTTGTCAGACACGGAATCCAAACTTCAGGAGGTAGGGGGTTCCAACAAAGGTGTCCTGAGATAAAACTGTAAGAATTGTTGCAGGGAGGTAAGAAGCCAGGCTCAGATTCTGTATTTCTTGCTCTGTAACAAGCCATCCTTAAAGCTTAGGGGCTTAAAACAGCAACTCATTATTTCCCAGACTCTCCAGATTGACCTGGAAGTTTCCTTTGCTCCTGTCCCCTGACCTCACTCACTAGACTGCAGTCAGCCCGCGACCTGGCCCAGCCGGTGGTCTCTCTGATGGCCTCCTTCCCAGGACTGGAGCCTCAGCCAGGATGCCTGGACTGGTCCCCCCTTTCTGCTTGTGGTTTTTCATCATAGCATAGTGTTCTCAGGGTTCCCAGGGGGCTGGAACACAAGCTCACAGCCTGTAAGAACTTGCCTGGGGAATCATGCAGCCACACTTTCACTACCTTCTATTGGTTAAAGAAGTCCCAGGGCCAGCCCAGACTTACAGGGGCGGGAAATAGGCTAGATAGCAAACCTGCAAAGTGTTTGTAGCCGTTTTCAACCTGCCTCCATTTTTAAATTGGAAATATAGTGCAACCACAATTATAATTTTTTTCTATTTATAAGCCATTTATACCCTGACTTGCCAGGACTCCTTCAGGTGACAGTAAAGAAATTAGCTTGGTGGGCAGGGAAGCATTTATTGGCTCCTCTTATTGGACTATTTAAAGGGTTCCTAGCTTCAGGTATGGCTAGATCCAGGAGCTTGAATCTTGTCATCAGAACACTTCCTACCACCAGTCTCTCCCCTCTGTTTCCCTCAGAGTCTGGCTTTCTGCATAAGGCCAGTTTTGTGTTTTGAAAAGGCAAACTCAGGCAAATAAGCCTCTAAATGTAAGGTCTGTGGTCCAAAGGGAGGCAAGAGATTCTTGCCATCTGTAACTGATGTGTGAAATCTTTGAGAAAACTCTGATTGGCCAGCTTAGGTCACATGCACCGGGCTCCCTCCAGGAAGGGCACTGGGGGCTAGGGGCTGGCGCTCACCAGGAAGACAGAACCCACAGCTGTCCTCCGCCCTCTGCAAACATATTTCAGCACCAACACAGGGCCTGGTATATAGCGGCTGCCCAGTGAGTGTTTGTGGCATGAAAAATAAATAAGCACCTAGCTGATCATAATAGGATGAAAGAGGGGGAGCTGCCCAGGAGCAGGGAATCTGTTTGGTGCTCTCTCTTGAAATTTTGCCACCAGCATTTACAGGGACCCAGAGGAAGACCCTTGGCAGCAGCTGGCAATGTCAGACAAGCTTCTTCCTGACTAAGATCCTGTCCTTCCCCAGGTCATAGAGCTGGAAGGTCTTGAGGCCAGCTGGGCAAGCTCCCTGGGAATGAGCCAGCCTAGAAATTGCCTGTTTACCTCTTTTTTGTGTCTGCCTTTGAAAAGGCATCTGGCGAATTCTTTTTTTTTTCTCCCAGTTTTCTTGATATTTTGTTGATAACTGCTGGTGAGAAGCTTGGGGGATTTTTTTTTCTTCCACTTTTGGAATACCTAACAAACTCTTTTGTTAGAACTTTTTCTTTGGAGAGATGGAAGACAGGGTTAATTTATGCCTGTGGGTGAAGTCTGCCAGCGATGTTGTTTTTCCAGCCCAAAGTTTACACCAGCCCGCACAAATCATCAGCATTCCCGTCTCATTTACTTCCCAGATCCAGTGACCTGGAAAAAAAAAATTCTTACATGAATTGCCAGAGAGGCAGGAAGTACTAGAAGAGAGGAAAGGGAAAATAAATATTTTAGAATGTATTAAATGTTTTAAGTTAAAAAAAATAGCCTTCGTTATAAGTAGAATGTGATTAAATAGAATGTTGATTTCCTAGTTACCTTTCCTAGGTCCCCAGTGTGCTAGGCTGAATATTGTAAATAAAAAATTATAAACTTTCCAGCAACAAAAGTTCCCAAGTGGGATGGTTATTCTTAAGGTGAGAGGATAATTCTCAGCAGTTTCAGTACCTGTGAGCTATAGACATCCACTCATGTATGTCCAGGCTAAGTCGCTTCAGTCATGTCTGACTCTTTGCAACCCCGTGGACTGTAGCTCACCAGGCTTCTCTGTCCATGGGATTCTCCAGGCAAGAGCAGTGGAGTGGGTTGCCATGCCCTTCTCCAGGGGATCTTCCCGACCTAGGGGTCAAACCCACATCTCTTATATTTCCTGCACTGGCAGGCGAGTACTTTACCACTAACACCACCTGAGAAGCCCAGACATCCATTACAGATATCTAGATACAAGTACATCATTTCAACCAAATTCTTGACTCTTTGAGGTTTTCTCAAATGACAGAGATAGCCTTGAGAATCTGCCTTGTCCTTCCCTGCCTGCCCTCACCTTCCCAGAGAATGATACCATATTTTTCCTATATTTTTTTTCAATGAACTCAGCCTTACACCCAGACCCACACCCACTAAACTTCCCATCTGGCCTCCACTCAGGATGAAATAATTCTGCTGCTGGGAAAAGAAGTCAGCCGTCTCTCGGATTTCGAACTCGAATCCAAATACAAAGATGCCGTGATCGCGAACCTTCAGAACGAAGTGGCCCACCTGAGCCAGAAGCTGTCGGAAACAGCCACCTCCGGGCAGAATGAGAGGGTGGTCCCACCCAAGCTCCAGGTTCTGGAGGAAGATAATGATGCCCAACAGAGAGAAATTCAGAACTTGAAAAGCCAGGTAGAGGGGGAGGAGGGGCGTGGGACAGATTGGGAGGTTTGGATTGGCATACACACACTCTTAATTGTTGCTTAGTTGCTAAGTCATGTCCGACTTTTATGCGACCCCATGAGCAATAGCCCGCCAGGCTCCTCTGTCCATGGGATTTTCCAGGCGTGAATACTGGAGTGGGCTGCCACTTCCTTCTCCAGGGGCATCTCCCAGCCCAGGGATCGAAACTGCAGCTCCTGCCTTGGCAGGCGGATTCTTTACTCCTGAGTCGCCAGGGAAGCCCCACTCTTAATACTATGTATAAAAGAGATGACTCATGAGAACCTACTGTGTTGCACAGGGAACCCTACCCAATGCTCTGGTGAAATAAATGGGAAGGAAGTCGAAAAAGAAGGGATGTGTGTATATATGTAACTGGTTCACTTTGCTGTGCAGCAGAAACTAACAAACATTCTAAAGCAACTATACTTTAATGGCAATTAATTGAAAAAAGAAAAACCAGGTAGGGCTCGAAGACAAGGGGTCAGAGCCTTAGGGTGGTGACTCAGGGTGATGGCTCTCAAGTGGAGCCGCAGGGAGCACCAAGGGTATCCACCCGGATAGTTGGAAATGGGTGGTCAGCACGGGTGGTGGGGAAGAGCACAGATCCAGGGAGGAGAGACTTGGCAGGTCCCTAGCCTGCTGAGAACAATACCATTAATACCTTTGATTAAGTGCCCTCTTCAGTCATGTCCGACTCTGCAACTCTATGGACTGAGGCCTGCCAGGCTCCTCTGTCCATGGGATTCTTCAGGCAAGGAGACTGGAGTGGGTTGCCATGCCCTCCTCCAGGGGATCTTCCCGACCCAGGGATCGAACCCTGGCCTCTTACATCTCCTGCCTTGGCAGGCAGATTCTTCACCACTAGCACCATCTGGGAAGCCCCTGACTACAGATACGATTCTACAGATGAGGAGACTGAGGTGGGCTCGGAGATACCAGGAACTTGTTACAGCTTGCACAGTAAATGAGAGGGGGCTGTGTGACTTGAGCTCCCCCTCTGCCACTTTGCATTTCCACCCAGCTCTGTGGCTTTAGTGACCGCCTCTCATGCTTACCTGGCCCCAGCCAGAAAGGACTGGAGATGGGGAGAAGGAACCTCCCAGTGTTCCAAACACCAAGGCCTTTATCAAACCCTGAAGGCAGCTGCTGCTGCTTCATTTATGGAGAATTTCACCTAAAATTCTCCACCCAGGATGCCTGAATTTATAGTTAAGTCCTTTCTCTTGAAACTAGATCCAAAAAATATTTTTTTTTTAAAGAATGACTTTAAAATCGGCCATTGATCTTGTACATAAATTATATCTCAACATATGTGAAAGTAGCTCAGTCGTGTCTGACTCTCCCCACAGACCATACAGTCCATGGAACTCTCCAGGCCAGAATACTGGAGTGAGTAGCCGTTCTCTTCTCCAGGGGATCTTCCCAACCCAGGAATCAAACCGGCGTCTCCTACATTGCAGGTGGATTCTTAACCAGCTGAGCCACCAGGGAAGCCCATATCTCAACATAGTTGATAAAAAAGAAACTGGCCACTGATGAACTTTGGCCTCAGTGCATAATTCTGCTTAAAACCATGGCCGCATTTGGGGCCTCGGTCCCCTGATTCTCTGTTTACTGCCTTCCCCTTCTGGAACCGATTCTAGGGGCACAGTTTCAGTCCTAGAAAGGACACTGGAGAGTCTATCAGGAGACTGCCAGCTCCATGAAGGCAAAGGCTGGCCCTAGTAACCTTCCAAACTCGGATAGCTCCATATGTTTGTTCTTCATCCATCCATCCATCCATTCACATCAGCATTTGCTGGGGCCAACCCTGTGTCATGCTGGCTTCCAGGCTCTGTGAATTCAGCAGAAACAAGGAAGACATGATCCTTCCCTCTGTTTTGTTCTAGTGAGGGGGCAGAATAAACCAGGAAACAGGATATATGTTCTAGTATTTCAATGAAGCAGTGACCCTCTTTTGAACCTATTTTTGAAGAAAACACTGAAAGCAGCAAGTCCTGCAGAAACCCCTACTGCAAACAGCTACCATGACATTTAACTGACTCCCTGAGGAGCACCTTCTCTTGAGCTGAACCCAGTTATGCTGAAATATCCTTTTCAGTTTTCTTCCCATTTCAGAGCTTTCCTGAGCTGATGTCACAGGTACATGGACAAGGCTGAATTATTCTCATATATCTTTTTTTTTTCAGTTGAAACATATTTGACATATAATATAGAATTTCCACGTATGTTTGAATATCAACAGTCACAATGTAAGTATTATTTAAAGTGGCTGATGATATCTGGAGGGAAAAATTGTTTTACAAAGATATTATCTAGAAATAATTACACTGATTCATCATCCTGCTACCTCCTCCACCTCTGGAGCTTTACTTATAACTGAAGAAGAATATTTTGTAACAAGACATCTATGAACCAGAGGCTGCCCTGGTTTGAACTCAAATCGAGTTCCCTCCACTCACGTTTTAGCTTCTTCAATATTCTACTGCCCGCAGAACATTCAGCCAGAAGCAGAAGCTGCATGGCTGTTTGATTTATCGTTCTGATTACTTTATGCATTCTCCTTAGTCCCTGAAAGCATGTACATAATGACTTGCTCTCAAAGATCTTCGATCCTCTAGAAATATTGCTAGAAAATTCTTACCTGCTTGTGTTCTTATATGCCTGTGCTAATTAGAAACCAAATTAGTATCTTGAAACAGTCACTCCTCCTAGCACTATTAATTTTCTTATGATTCTGGGCCCATTTTGTTACATAGCATAACAGACATTAAACATCTTGGAATTTATGCCAATTACAGACAACATGGATCTTTGTTTTGGTAGTAAAAATAACAAAGAGGTTTGAAATACTTTTTTTTTTTTTTGGTGGGCTAAGCTGGGTCTTCATTGGGCATGCAGGCTTTCTCTAGATGTGGTGCACAGGCTCTTAGTTCCTTGACCAGGGATCAAACGCACATCCCCTACATTGGAAGGTGAACTCTCAACCACTGGACCACCAGGAAGTCCCTTGAAGACTCTTTCTGAGTTTTTCAGCAATCCAAAATCCTAAAACTCTGACACTTAAAGTGAAATATTTTAAATCTGTCAAAAGCACTGGAGTCTTTAGAGGGGAACGTATGTTTTCCCTTCTGGAAGTTTGTCTCTGTGTGTTCTTCCTTATGCAAATAAACCCATTAAGCTGAGAAGAGCTAGACACAGTTTGCTTAAGTGTTCCAAGTACTTTTATGGGAAAGTTGCATTCCACCACCACTACCACCCACCCACCCTCTCTCATCTCCTCAGTAAGAGGAAGAATCTTTTCACTCAAAGTCCAAAGCACAAACATGCAAAAGTATAGCCTTGGGGAGGCTGGTGGGCAGAGTGGCCTGTGTCCCCACCACCACAACCCATAGAAGGTGGTCATGTACAAATGTGAGACTTGGACCATAAAGAAAGCAAGCACTGAAGAACTGATGCTTTAGAAATGTGGTTTGGAGAAGACTCTTGAGAGTCCCTTGGACTGCAAGGAGATCCAACCAGTCAATCCTAAAGGAAATCAACCCTGAATATTTATTGGAAGGACTGATGCTGAAGCTGAAGCTGGCCACCTGATGCGAAGAGACTACTCATTGGGAAAGACCCTGATGCTGGGAAAGATTGAAGGCCAAAGGAGAAGGGAACAACAGAGGGTGAAATGGTTAGATAGCGTCACTGACTCGATGGACATGAATTTGAGCAAACTCCGGGAGATGGTGGAGGACAGAAGAGTCTGGCATGCTGCAGTCCATGGGATTGCAGAGTCGGACACGACTGAGCAACTGAACAACAATAGCCTTGGAGAGGTCGGGGGCCAGGGTGGCCTGTGTCCCCTCCACCCCGCCCCAGCCACCTTCTAGCGTAGACCTGTCCCAATAATGCCTCAGATGCCCCAGGGGAAAAGCATCTATAACCACCGTAAATGTCATAGACTCTAAACCATGATGGTCCATGAAACGAGAAAGAAAACTTGAGAAACCTTGACACTTCCATTAATTCTATGAAAGTAAGAATGACAAGGTTTTCCGGCAGGGAAACCAGGACCAAAGGCCGTGAGCGCCATCTGGTGGCAAGGTCACCACACCGTTGCCCAAATACCTGGGCATGCCCACCCCTTCCCACCAATCTTTTTTTTTTTTTCAATGTGAAGGCTGCAGCCTGGTCTGACAGTAAACAGGGAAATTCTTGTATTTTCTTTTTTTCAAGATTATTTTTATTTAAGATATTGAGTTTATATTTACTCTTATAGCAGTTAGTTTTAATTTAATACACATTTTTTAAGTTTAAAAAGCAAGGGGCTTCAAGAAAAATGCTAAGAAATTACAGTGGGACCAGCAAAGAGATATGGCAAAATAGTGAAAGTGGTATTTGAATGATTGAAGTTTAAGAACTCTCTTAGGGTGGGGTTGCCAGATAAAATAAGGACACCCAGTTAAATCTGAATATTAGAATATCTTTTTAGCGTATGGTCCACATACTGCATGGAACACACAGGAAAATGTTATCTGTCATCTTATTTTCGGTGGGCATCCTTTTTTTCCCCCCAAATCTGGCAGCCTTACCTTAGGAAAACAAAGAAATTAGCGTCCTGCTCCTAGTCGCTTCTATTTTGATCTATCAAAACAAGCTAGCTCTCATCCTATCTAGGGACTATGTGGCATTTCTGCCCCAATAAGCATGTCCCTGTGGGACGAGTCCTTACGTCTGAAAAATCAAAGCGGCGAAGGCCCACAGCACACCCTGGGAGGGAAAAGGCCTGGTCGCTCAGACCAAGCACTCCGGTGAGTCAGATGAAGAGGGAGGGGGTTCTGGCCCACCTCCCTTCCCCAGCCTCTCGGGTACCTGCTCTGTGGAGGCCGAGATGCGGCAGCTACTTTCCAACTTTTCAAGGAAATCCTTCCAGGGCCCCTGCCCAGGGTATGGATCCCCAGAAAGGAGCTGGTCCTCAAAGGGGTTCTGAGCCAGGGACTTCCAGAGTTCTTGCAACAGCCAGCACATGGTCATCCCACCGATGATTCCTGTATTTCCTCCCTAATAACAATCACAGCAGTGTTAAAGTGAGCCTGAGCAAGACTTACAAATGCACACGAAAAGATTCCCAGCCTCTTTCCCCAGAGACAGACAAGGGAAGCTGAAGCTAAAACACACCATGGGTAGTCAGCTAAGAGGCCCATGACACCTCATCCCTCTATGCTGCGTGCCAGGCATAATCTGATTACTTGCACACATGACCAATTTGTTAAGATACTTCTAACAAGGATTTCCTGGTGGTCCAGTGGTTAAGACTCCAGGCTCCCAAAGCAGAGGGCATGGGCTTGATCCCTGGTTGGGAAATGAAGATCCCGACATGCCGCAAAGCAGGGACTGAGGAAAAACTATGCTTCTAGCAATCCTATCAGACTGGGGCTGCCATCACCCCACGTACAGACTGAAAATAAAATATGGTGTCTTCCTGTTTTCACATGGCCTGTAACAGGCAAAAACAGGGCTTGAAGCCTGCAGTCTGGCTCCCAAGTCCACGCTATGCTTTAGAGCCTCCAACTTTTCATGCTGCTTCCTAGGGCCACCTGGAAAAGTGGAAACGGGCCCCTAGGAGCTGAGTTTGAATCCTTCTCCGCCTCTGACCATCCCCGTGATCCTGAGCAGGGGACTCTCTCTCCCTGAGTCTCAGTCTGCCCCTCACAGATAGGAAGCCTGCTGGGAACGCCAGCCTTCAACAGTGCTGTGAGGAGTGTCCATGTAGCACGTGCACACGAGCTGTGTAAACTCCGGAGTGTTGTATGAGGTATAAGCGATTTGCTGTTCTCATTAAAGGAAATTCGTTGTATAATCTGCTCCCCATCTCTTGGGGGCTTCCCAGTGGTAAAGAATCCACCTGCCAATGCAGGGGACATAGCATTGTCTGTAACAATAAACTTTGTACCTGTTGTTTTATACTTTTTGCCTCCACAAGAAGTGCATTTTTCAGTGGGGACCCATTCCAGGGGTTCTTCCCAACTCAGGGATCAAACCAATCCTGATCCCCTGAGGTGGGAATGGCAACCCACTCCAGTGTTCTTGCCTGGGAAATCCCATGGACAAAGGAGCCTGGTGGGCTACAGTCCCTGGGGTTGCAGAAGAGCCGGACATGAGTGAGCACACACAACACCCTCCTGTCTCTTGAATTTTGCTCTGCATACAGTCAGTGCTGGATGAGTCAGCAGCAAGAGCTGGCCTGTTTTTGGCTAAAAGTCCACAGATGGTGATCTCGGAGAGGCAACAGTGAGCAGTGGCTTGAAGTGAGGTCTTAGTTCCCTGCCCAGGAACTGAACCTAGGTAGCCAGGATAAAAACCAGGACTCCTAGCCACGGGACCATCAACAGCTAGAGGCTAGAAGCAAATCTACCTGGGCTCTTGCTCCCACTGAAAAATGCACTTCTTGTGGAGGCAAAAAGTATAAAACAACAGGTACAAAGTTTATTGTTACAGACACAGCAGGACAGCTGGAAGAGCACAAAGAGAAGCTATTCATTAAGGCAGAGATGCACACCCGGAGAGAAAGATGTGGGCGTCCCTTCAGTAAGGAGGAGCGCAGGGCAGATGTGGTTAAATCATGTGTATAGGGCAGTTCTTTCAAGTCTTTGTTGTTGTTGTTCAGAGGCTCAGTCTTGTGGAGTTTGTTCAAACTCGGGTCCATCGAGTTGGTGATGCCACCCAACCGTCTCACCCTCTGTCGTCCGCTTCTCCTCCTGCCATCAATCTTTCCCAGCATCAGGGTCTTCTCTAGTGAGTCGGCTCTTTGCATTAGGTGGCCACCCATCCGGTGGGTCTTTGTTTACCTTTGGCCAATTAAATGGTTTCTTTTTCCACATCAGACCTACCCTAGGATCCTCCCCAACATGTGTGCACAGCTTTTTCCCAAGGTAGATTCCAGCCCAGCAGCCAATGAGGGATGGGGCTTGACATCACATATTATGGGATGGTGACCCCTCCTTTGGTATCCCCAAAGAGCCTTTCTGCACATGCGCAGCGACTCCCTCGCCCTAAGGATGGGAAATAGGCGGCCTCTTGGTCTTGTACTCAAACAAGGTTTTGCCCCTGTCTGTCCCCAACGTAACTGATATGTCCACAGGAGGCAAAGTCCAGCCATTTACCCTGCTCCTGTAGTCGTTTCCATCTCAAAGTGCAAATAGGAGGCTGGTTGTAAAAGCCTAACCTGGAGCCCACCTACTTCCTGTGTTGGGAAATGTAAACAGAAGGCTGGTTGTAAGTATCCAGCCTGAAGCCCATCTGCCTCCTGCCTCAGTCGCAGGAAGGGATCCAGGGCAAGGGCACCTGAGCCCCTGAGTGCCCACAAAGGTAAGGTTTGTGTCTTGCTGATGTAGGACACGGTGGTCACTGAAGGAACAGGCACCCTCCCATCTCTCCCACTAGTTATAACTGAAACACTTGGTTTCCCCAACACCCCAACCCAAGATCAACCTGACTCTTTTGTCCAGCCTTGGAGAAGCGTCTCCTGCAAAGCCGGCTGGCCTCCCTCTGACTGTGTGTTGCCTCTTCCCACAGATCAGTGCCCTGCAGCAAGGCTACAGCCAGGTGCTGTGCCAAACCCTGTCTGAGAGGAACTTGGAAATCACGTCCCTGAAGAACCAGGGTGAGAACTTAAGGAGGGATAACGCCATCACATCAGGTGAGGTCCTTCTGGATTTGCTCCTGAGAACTGCCTCCCTCTCCCTGCAGACATCACCAATCTATCACTGCACCTGCCTCCCTCCCCCTGCAGACATCCCCAGTCTACCACAGCACCTGTGCCCATGACCTGGATGCAGCCTCAGGGATCTCAGCAACCCACCTGGCCACCAGTGTCAGCGAGTTAGAAGTCTCCCTCAGTGCAGATTTCTTGCCACCCACTTCCTAGGGCAGGGCCTGATAAGTACTGGAGAGAATGTTGTATCTTGACTGGGCTTCCCCAAGTGGCTGGCTCAGAGGTAAAGAGTCCATCTGCCAATACAGGAGATGTAGGAGACCCAGGTTCAATCCCTGGTCTGGGAAGATCCTCTGGAGAAGGAAAGGGCTACTGCTCAAGTATTTTTGCCTGGACAATTCCATGGGCAGAGGAGCCTGGTGGGCTACAGTCCATGGGGGTCGCAAAGAATTGGACACCACTGAGCAACTGAGCACACACACACATATATCTTGTCTACAAGGTCACCTGAGCACTGGCCCACCAGGGAGAACATAGAACATAGTGTGACTTGGGTGGCTCCACAAGCCAGCCTGCCTGAGTGCGAGGTACAACATGGACAAAATGGGGTCACCACTTTGGGTACCCATCATCTCACCCATTTCCACCTGAGTGCACTTGAGCCCAAGTGAAACATTTTCTAATTGACCAACAAAGGTGGCTCCCTGATAGAGAGCTTGAGTGGGGGAAGGGGCAGCCCACACACAGCTGTGGCTGAGCCTGGACTCCCTGGATTCCTTCGTTCCTTCAGCATGCTGACCGAGCACCTACTAGGTGTCAGGCCCTGTTCTAGGCTCTGGGGAGAGAGCTCTGAGCAAGACAGTCAGATCCCTGTACTCACTGAAGGAAAATGGTGAATAAACAAACAGCCTGCTTCAGAGAGTGGTCGTGCTGTGGAGAAAACCCACTGTGTGACACGGTGGCCAGTGCCTCGGAGGGGACCCAAGGGAGGACAGCAGAGTGGGTGTGAAACCGTGCAACCCAGGTGGGACTTGGACCCAGGCCAGAACACGCTATCTTTTAATTGAGGTCATACATCTGGGCTTTATTTATTCATTAATAAAGCTCAGGTTCTTGACGTCTTGTCACAGAGAGAATTCAGTGAGAGACAAAGTGATAGGTAAGAAGTGGGTTTGTTTAGAGAGAAACACACACCACAGGCAGAGAGTATGGGCCATCTCAGAAGGTGAGCGGCCCTGAAATATGAGGTGGTTAATTTTTATGGGCTGGGTAACTTCATAGGCTAATGAATGGGAGGATTATTCCACGTATTTCGGGAAGGGGCAGTGATTTCCAGAAATTGGGCCACTGCCCACTTCTGACCTTGGATGATTGACCTCAGAGCTGTGATGGTACTGGTGGGTGTGTTGATGCTGTTCAGTCACCAAGTTGTATCCCACTCTTCAAAACCCCATGGACTGCAGCTTTCTAGGCTTCCCTCTCCTTCACCATCTCCTGGAGTTTGCCCAAGTTCGTGTCCACTGAATCGGTGATACCGTCCAATAATCTCATCCTCTGTTGCTGGTGGGTGTGTCACTTAGCTATTGCGTTACAGTGAGCATATAATGAGGCTCCAAGTCCACTGGAAGTTGAATTTTTCACCAGCTTGGAAAGTGAGCAACTTTCACTTTCACTTCCCACTTTTCTCCAAAGTGATAATTCAAGAACAGAGTAGTTATCTGTTGCCATATAGCAAGTTATCCCAAATGTAACGGATAAAACAACAGCTGATATTTATTATCTCACCCAGCTTCTGTAGTACAGGAATTTGGTATGGAGGGGTGTGTAACTTAGTTCTCTTGAACTGCAGTCAAGATGTCAGTTGGGGCATCAGCTATGCCATCGAAAGCCTTACCGGAAGCGGGAGGAACCCCTTTCAGAGTTGCATCTCATGTGGCTGTTGGCTGGAGGCCTCAGCCTCTCATCACACGTACTTCTCCTGAGGGCTGCTTGAGTGTCTTCACAACACGGGGGGTGGCTTCCCCAGAGTGAGTGATGCAAGAGAGAGCAAAGAGAAAGCCTCGCAGTGTCTTTAATGACCCAGCCTGGGAGGTCACATTGCATCATTTCCACAGCATCACGTGGGTTACCCATGTCAGCCCTGTTCAGGGTGGGAGGGGCCGCACAAGGGCATGAATTCCAGGAGACAGGGCATGGGGGCCATGCTGGAAACTGGCTGTCGTGAAACATAGTGAGTGCCATGTAGGGGGTGACAGAGGATGAGATGGTTGGTTGGTATCACCAACTCAATGGACATGAGTTTGAGCAATCTCCAGGAGACGGTGGAGGTCAGAGAAGCCTGGCATGCTGCAGTCCATGCGGTCGCAAAAAGTCAGACACGATTTAGTGACTGACCAACAACAACAAATATAAGTTAGTCACTTTATGTTCTTAGGACAGACCGTCTCACTTGACTCTTACAATAACTGTGTGCAGGACATGCAGTGGGAGGTGAAATAAGCTGTCCAAGACCGCCAAGCTAATAAGGGGTTAGGACAGGGCCAAACTCACGTAAGTGTGAAGCTAGCTGCCCCACCAAGAGTGTCCAGCAGCCTGCTCTGCCGCAAGTCTGCCTCTTGGGCTCTGGAGAAGAATTCCTGGACTTCACCTGTGCTGGGCATTTGTTCCCCAAGCCCTGGGCATGGCCTCTCCTATCGGTTCTGCCCAGCCTGTGCCCACCAGGGGCCCCCAAAGGCTTCTCCTCCCACTGGTGCTCACTGACTGCCCCTCATTCTCCCTGAAGCCTCAAACCACGTTCCATGGTCCCTGGTCTCATTCCTGTTTTTCCTCTGGGATTCTTGGCAACAACCTCTGCAGTTCTAGGAACGCTGGCCCTGGGCTTGGAGGTTCTTGTCCGAAACTTGGCTAACAGCAGTGGTGATGCCAGGAATCCTTTCTGCCCTTTTGACCTGTGAGTTTTTGTGTTTGTTTTGCAGAGATGGTGTCATCTTTGCAAAAGGATATGTTAGCAAAGGATGAGCAAGTTCAACAACTAAAACAGGAGGTGAATCAACTAAAAAGTGAGAACAAAGAAAAGGATCACCAGCTTGAAGCCCTCAACTCCAGAGTGAGTGTCGGGTCATCACCAAAGTGTAGCTTCAAAAGCAAACACAGTATGGTCACGTATCTGCAGAGAAGTCAACTTCTTTGCAGCTTTTAAAAAGTACAGCATGTGGCTCAGAAGAGCATGATATATTTTCAAATGCAGCAAACATTTTTTAACCCCCATGATAAATAAACCCCTGGGAACAAACACACTTATTAGCATATATTGCTACTGCACAGCTTAATGTAAAACAGAATAAAATCTCTCCCGTGAGCAAGGACAACCCACAGGGCTCCATCATGGTCCCAGCATCACTGGTTCTCATAACTGCCTTCAAATCACAACGTTTGAAGATCCAGATGCAAACACACAAACTCTCATTTCTTACCTAGACTTGGTAGGCAAGTGAAGAGTTTTTAAATGGAACTTTATTTGCAAATCTTCCCTCCATGACAACTTTAGAATCCTTACTCTATAGGATAAGATTTCTCAGTATTTGTATGATTCATCTGTTTCTGCCAGTCAAGGTAAAACCTCATAGCTTTCATCTCAGGTCGTAAGTTAGGGGATTCCCAGCAGCTGTCTGATAGATTAGCCAGAGCTGCATGGGTATGGGGTGGAAACATCCTAAGGTTCCAAGGAAAAGGCCCGATACGTAGTGGTGTGCAGTACACCGAATATGGAACTGGCAAAAGGCACGAGCTTTGGAGTCAGACAGACCTGGGTCCAATCCCAGAGCTTTCTCTTACTATAACTTATTTGGCCTTTATATCCCCCTCTGCGAAATGGGAATGATAAAATCGTTTTCCAAGACATGGGAGCCTGGTTTTAGCAGTGCTCCTCTGCATCTTCCTCAGTCAGCCACCTGGCCAATGCCTCTGCCTTTGTTTCTGACAAGCAGAGTGCCCTCCTAGGCATGTGCACTCGCTGTTTTAGGTGAGAGGACTGAGTGTGTGAGTGTGTGTGCATGTGCGTGTGTGCGTGTGAGTGTGAGTGTGTGTGTGAATGAGTATGTGTGAGTGTGTGTGTGAGTGTGTGTGTGTGAATGAGTTTGTGTGAGTGTGCGTGTGTGTGAGTGTGAGTGTTATTGAGTGTGTGTGTGAGTGTGTGAGTGTGAGTGTGTGTGTGTGTTGGGGGCAGGGAGGGGTTGCAGAGCTGGTGCTTAGTAGAAGGAATATGCAAAGACAGCCCCTGCTTGGCTCTTCCACCTCCCACAGTGCATCTGTTTGATGATGCCCCCGTTTCCCCTTCCTTATTGACCTTAGAGTGAGGTCACTTTTCCTCTGGGTTCTACCAGTCTTGTTTCTATATATTACCTAGAAATCAATCAGTCAGTTATTTTACAGTGAATTTACACTATGCATATTTTTAAAAATCATACCACAGTGACTTCCCCATGCTAATAAGTCAACACTCTTATCATTGGTCTTAAAAGCCACACACTTTCTCCTGGATGTACACAGTATTATAAAGTGATCTCCTGTCATAAACAACACTTGTTTTTTTTTTCCACTGTTATTGACAGTTCTATGGAGAACATCCTTGAAGCCACAGATTCACTGATTTCTCTAATCATTGTCCTTAGGGTATATGTCTAAAGTGGGAATATCTGGGTCAAAAGAAGGCACATCCATCCTTACCTTATCCTGTTGCCAAAATGCCCTCGGAAAAGGCAGCTCTGTTTACCCCTTTGTGACCAACAGGGCAGTTGTGTCTTTGAGACGGAACCTGCACAAAAGCACTAAGATCGACCCAGACCCACCGGCCCTCCCTCACCACTCTCGATGTTCACTGAGTGAAAACAGCTCAGTTCCTCCACCCTAAGTACCCAGACTCTACGAGTCTGGACTCTCCCTGTGGTGCAGTTTGCTGGCTTTTGAAGGGTAATTTAGATGCTTTATTTGTCAGAACTCACAAGAGGGGTGAACCAGGAACAACCACAGGATGCCCGTGCTTCCATCACACAGACGGTCTGGCTTCTCAGAATGCAGGGTGTGACTGAGTTCGACAGCGGAAGGCAACCTTGGGCCCGCACATAGGGACTTAGGGCCCCCAGTCAAGCCCACGTGACCTTGTTATTTTTCTCCCCAGTGCTCAGTGCTGAAAGAAGCGTTAAAGAAGGAAGATGCCCAGAAGGAGAACCTGGAAGCCCAAGAGAAAGAATTAAAACTCTACAAAACCGTGCGTTGAACCTCCTCACCCCTGAGTGTCCACAGAAAGCCTAGACTTTGACCTACAGGGCTTTGGAGGGGTTCCTTGGCCCCTTAGCTAGTACGGACTCTGGGGCTTTATGGGTGTTTGTTTGTTAATGTAATTAACATAATTCTTTGATTTGCTTGCCTCAAAGAGATGGGTAGAAAACCTTGGAAAACATACTCTCCTAGGATTTCATGGACAGTTGGCTCTAGGCCCCTCATCAGGTTGCCCCTGGAGCTGGGCTAGAGTTGGGCTGGAGACCAGGACAGAAGGTGGCCAGGTAGCCACTAGATGCTGCTAGAAATTCACCGTGGTCCCTACCTCTGGGCTTGTGATGCCCAGACTTTCATGATCTGCTGTCACAAGTTTTATCACAGCCATGGGCACTGTTATCGACATGAAACTCCTCCTTAAGTATTGTTACTTAAATATCGATGCATTCAGTTTTACATCAGTTTATAAAAACAAAATAAAAAGCAGACATATCGTTGGCTTTGTATGGAAGGTGAATATAAAAATTAGTACAATGGAAAGATGAGCACTAAATGTGAATGTTCACCCTCTGCGCCAGTCGAATCCTCAAGAACATCACTAAGCATATATTTTCCATCTGTTGAGGCCATTTTCTTCTCTCAGGGGCACTGCTATTCTCTGTCTCAAATGGGAACAAAAAGAAAAAGCTCATTGTTCTTTTCTTCCAAGCTCTGCCCATGGTGTCTTCCAAATAACCCCTATTTAGACTGAACTCAAAATATATTCCAAGGAAAGAGAATCTAATGAGTGAATGTGTCCCTGATACTGTTTAATCCAGAATCCATGCTGATCTTCAAAAGAAACTCAAAATTTCCCTCACCCTGCACTTTCAATGCATCTGTTGAAAGAAACCCTACTTTGCTTTAAAGATGTAGAGACATCTCCCAAGGGAAAGAATTAAACTGATCTTAGACTAGGCTTCCACTGTAACGAACCGGGTGAGGTGAGTTACGAAGTTGACTTCCCTGTTGTTGAAACTTTCTTAGCAAATCCACGGCATGGAGAAAGAAGTGAGAAAGCTCAGGGAGGAGTTGAAGAGGAGCAGTACGGAGCAGAGCCTGATCTCTAAGACCCTTCGGGAAAAGAGCAAGGTATGGCAGGGATGGGTCGCCTTGGCAACCACTCCAGGCTGGGTCTGCCAGACTCCAAAGTTCCCGTGTGTAACCACGACCCATTGCCTTCAATCGTGAAATTACCCAGGAAAGAATTGATCCATTAAATCAAGCTTGTCAATGATGTTGTTCCAACTTAAATACTCTCATTGATTTGTGTGTGTACATGTCTTTGTGTTCTGTCAGTCATTGGGAATGTTTATTTATTTTTTCAATCTCATCATGATTGTAGATTTGTGTGTTTCTTCTTTTAATATTGACAAATTTTGCTTTATATATTGTGAGGTTGTAGTACTATGTGCATATAAATTTAGAATTCTAATATTTCCAGTAGAACAAGACTTTTGATCATCATAAAATGTCTCTCTCTCTTTTTAATGTCTCTTTTCATCTCTAGTAGTGTTTTCCCCTTAACATCATCTTTGTCATTTAGCTCCATCACTGGCTTGCTGTTGGTTAGGATTTCCATAGCATATTTTTTTCATACTCTCTCTGTTAATTTTTTAAAATTTTATTTATGTGTTTATTTTTGGCTGTGCTGGGTCTTCATTACTGCACACAGGCTTTCTCTAGATATGGTGAGCAGGACTACTCTCTAGCTGCGGTGCACCGGCTTCTCATTTCAGTGGCGTGTTGTTGTGGAACATGGGCTTTGGGGGTGCAAGGGCTCCACAGTTGTGGCTCATGGGCTTAGTTGCCCAGTGGCATGTGGACTTCCCCGGGACCAGGAATCAAACCCTCTGCTTTGGCAGGTGGATTCTTAACCACTGGACCACCAGGGATGTCCTCTCTGTCAATTTTTAAGTTTTAGACATATAGCTTCCAAATAGCATATCATTTTTACAAAATCCAGTTTGACAGTCTTTTACTTTCAGCCCGTTTATCTTATCTAATTACTCATACACTGGGATTTAAATCTACTCTCTTGCCCAGTGCCAGTTGTACTATCTGTAACTATATTGCTTTTTCTCTCCTTTCTTGCCTCCTTTTGAGTTGATGGTTTTCTGTCATTCCACCTTCCCCCTCTATTAGCTTGGAAAACAGTTCACTGTTTTACTATCCTTTCAATAATAGTAAGACAATAGCATTTTATCCTTGACTCCCAAAGATCTCACATTAATAAAGTTTGTCACTCTTCCATTGCTCCCTTAGTGGTCATCCTAAAGAACACACTGTGCATTCTTTTTTAGTTAATTATGTCTTTGGCTGTGCTGATTTTAGCTGCGGATCGTCACTGTGGCACGTTCGATCTTCAGTTGCAGCATGCAGACTCTTCATCTGTGGCATGTGGAATCTAGTTCCCTGACCAGGAATTGAACCTGGGCCCCTGGCACTGGGAGCGCAGAGTCTTAGCCCCTGGACCGCCACAGAAGTACTTACAATGTACATTCTTAACTTACCAAAATGTAGTATGAGTTGATAATTATGCCCTTCTCCTCAACAATGCAGTGAATTGAGAACACCCTGACGTCACTTAAGCCCTCCAGATTTGTAAGTCATTGCTGTCATTTTCTAAACTCCTCTCTATCGTTATTAATAAAACCCCAAAGATATTATCGGTGTTTTTATGTAGTCAGTATCATATGCACACATTACTCTTACTGTTGCTTGTCTTTTCTGCATCTCTGATCATCCATCTGCAGTCATTTTCCTTGTCTCTGAAGAATACCCTTTAGTGTTTTCCTTCGCTGTAGCGCTGTTGATGACAGTCTCAGATGTGTCTGTGTGTCTATCTTGCAATGTATGTTTAACCTTCATTCTTAAAACACATTTGCCTGCCCATTGAATTCTGCAGTGGCAGTTCTTTTCTTTCGGCACATTAGAAACACCATTAGGTATGTCACTGCTGTCTTTTGGCTCCAGTTATTCCTATTTCGAAGTCACCTGCAAGCCTTATTGTTGCACCTTTGCAAAAGATTTTCTTTCCCTGGATTTCCAGCAGCTTTATTATGATTTATCTAGGTACGGATCCATTTTTCTTGCCTTGTTCAGAGCTCATCAGGGCTTCTTGAATCCCTGGCTTGGTGTTTTGCGCTAGATCTGGCACTCAGGCTCTATTGCACACAGGCAGTGGGGCATTACCAGGGCTTCTGAACAGAGAACCAATATGTGACATTCGTGCAGCTAATAATGGTGAAAATGATAGCTGCAGTTTCTCATGGACTGGGCATTACCATCAAGCATTTCATCTCTTTTTCCCTCTTCGCAGCAGCGCCATGACCTAGAGATCATCCTCCCCATTTTACAGATGAGAAAGTCAAGACTGCTTGTTAACTAGCAATGTAACTAGCCCAGTCTCATAGTTTTGGCTGACTCCAGGTTGATCTGACACCAGTCACTATTGTATAGCCAACAGCCATGTGCTACTGTTTATACTGATATTGATCAAAATTAAATACACTTTAAAATTCATTTCCTTGATCACAGCAGCCCGTTTCGAGCACTGGATCACCAGATGTGGTTTGTGGCTGCTGTATTAGATGATACCGATTCAGAGCAGCTGTATCATTGTAGAGTTTTGTAGGTCAGAGCTGCCCCACAGCTGGCTAACCCTCACAGTACCGCCAGGCGCTAAACCAGAGGCGAGGAGGCCAGTTGCCACAGCCCAGCCTGCCACCTGGAGAGGGATGGGAGGACAGGCGTGGAGAGCACCAGGTGTGACTAGGGAGGGAGCAGGGCAGCCTCTGAAGTTGCCTGGGGCTCAGGAGTGGGAGTGGAGGGCTGTTCGTGGAGAACACAGATAAGGGCAGAGTCCAGGGTTGGACTTGGCTTCTGTGGTGTATGGAAATGCAGCTGAAATACAAGTCAGAGCATGTTTAGATCTGGAAGGAAACTAAGGCCCCAGAGAGGCGGCTTTTCCAAGGTACCGGAGCTGGGTAGTCACTCTGCCTCTGTACTGCTGTACTCAGAGGAAAGCTCCAAAGAGTTCCTCTGGGTCTTTTATTACATCTCTGTGATCCCCCTTGTCAGATCCCTAATCAACATGGCCCATGGGATTTGTTTCAGCACAAAGTCTTTCCATTTATTTATGAGCATTTGCCTGGTTTCCTGTTGGTGCCAGAGCCCTGGGCTCAGTAGGTATGTCCCTGAAATGATTAGGTGTGTCCCTGAAATGTGCAGGTGCAAGGCCCACACTTGCCAGCAGATGGTAGCATCAAACACTCTTAAGCTCACCTCTGCTTGCCCCATTACCCAAGCAAGAGAGGATTAAACAAGCAAGCTTCTGCACTTTAAACACCTTCTTTTGCAGGCTGCGATTCTTAATAGACGTTACTGAGCAAGCCTCTAGAGAGGTTTCCACCAGTGGGTGTGCTCAAAGTAGTAATGACAAAAAGTTATGATGATAAACCCAGTAATAACACTGGGACCGAGGACTTTTCGTGGAGTCTTTGGAGGCTGCATGGCAGGTATTCCCGGTCACTGTTTTAAAAATATATATATTTATTTGGTTTCACAGGATCTTAATTGCTGCACGTGGGATCCTCTATCTTCGTTGCGGCATATGGGATCTAGTTCCCTGACCAGGGATCAAACCTGGGTGCCCTCCATTGAGAGCAAGGAGACTTAGCTACTGGACCACCAGGAAATTCCCCACCCACCTTTTATAGGTCACACCAATATTTACCACACTCACAGACCTGTAAGCACTATTCCAAATATTTGGAATTCCCACAATAACTCTGTGCTGCAGTATAGGTACCATCATCCCCATTTGACAGATGAGAATACTGAGTCACAGAGCAGTGAAATCACTTTCCTAGGGTCACACATCTTGCTAGGGGCCGAGCTGGGATTGGAGTCTGTGATAGGACATAGTTGAGCCCAGGGTGCAGAGCTCAGCCCCTTCCCTTAAAGGGTATCTCCCTGTGAGTTTATCTCCACCCTGTGTATGCCCATGACCCCTGCCACGGGGCCGCAGCTGTCCCTACCCCTCGAGGACTCCCCCCACTGCCGTTAGCACCACCGCCCCCCAAGAAGAGTTCCCTCAGAGGGCGTGATGATCACATTAGCAGCAAGCCCATGCTTTCATCATCCTTTCAGGTTGAAGAGAAGCTTCAGGAGGATTCCAGAAGGAAATTGCTTCAACTGCAAGAAATGGGGAACAGAGAAAACCTCATTAAAGCCAATTTGGAAAGGGCAGTAGGTCAGGTAGGCGTGCTGCCAAGCCCCTTCATGGCCCACCACTCTCCACGGAGCCCTGCGCCCAAGGGGCCAGCGGGGATGAGTGAGGAGGAGGACGGCCTGGTTTAATTTCACCCACTTATCCCAGGGGACAGGGCTCCCGAGTCCCAGTGGATGTCACTAAAAAGGCTGTTCCTGCTGGGAAGCTGCCCACACTGGTGTCTGCCATCACCTGAGACCCTGACCAAGCAGCCAGTCCCAGGTCAAGGCCCACCCTGGTAAACCAGTGGTGCGGGTCCCTCATAGGGAGGGTTTGAGCCTTTCAACCGCAGTGGTATTTCTAGCACTTTCTCCTTCACTTTTTTTTGTCTTGAGATTTACAGCAATCTTTCTTCCTCTGGGCCTCCAAACAGACGCTCTAGTCAGTATCCACAGGGGAGGCCACTTTTCTGTTTGTTTTTGTTTTGTTCTGTTTTGTTTGGCCAAGCACATAGCTTGCAGGATCTTAGTTCCCCAACCAGTGATCAAACCCGTGTCCCCTGCAGTGGAAGCACAGAGTCTTAACTCCTGAGCCACTAGGGGAGGTCCTGCCACTTTTCTTAATGAAGTATTAATAATATTTTTGGGGGCTCCAAAATCACTGAAGATGATGACTGCAGCCATGAAATTAAAAGACGCTTACTCCTTGGAAGAAAAGTTATGACCAACCTAGATAGCATGTTGAAAAGCAGAGACATCACTTTGCCAACAAAGGTCTGTCTAGTCAAGGCTATTGTTTTTCCAGTGGTCATGTATAGATGTGAGAGTTGGATTGTGAAGAAGGCTGAGCGCCAAAGAATTGATGCTTTTGAACTGTGGTGTTGGAGAAGACTCTTGAGAGTCCCTTGGACTGCAAGGAGATCCAACCAGTCCATTCTGAAGGAGATTAGCCCTGGGATTTCCTTGGAAGGAATGATGCTAAAGCTGAAACTCCAGTACTTTGGCCACCTCAAACGAAGAGTTGACTCATTGGAAAAGACTTTGATGCTGGGAGGGATTGGGGGCAGGAGGAGAAGGGGACGACCGAGGATGAGATGGCTGGATGGCATCACTGACTCTATGGACGTGAGTCTGAGTGAACTCCAGGAGTTGGTGATGGACAGGGAGGCCTGGCGTGCTGCGATTCATGGGGTCGCAAAGAGTTGGACACAATTGAGCGACTGAACTGAACTGAACTGAATAATACACATGTCAAGAAACAGCAGTTAGAACTGGACATGGAACAACAGGCTGGTTCCAAATCGGAAAAGGAGTACGCCAAGGCTGTATATTGTCACCCTGCTTATTTAACTTATATGCAGAGTACATCATGTGCAATGCTGGGCTGGATGAAGCACAAGTGGGAATCAAGACTGCCAGGAGAAATATCAATAACCTCAGATATGTACATTAACACCACCCTTATGGCAGAAATCAAAGAAGAACTAAAGAGATGAAAGTGAAAGAGGAGAGTGAAAAAGTTGGCTTAAAACTCAACATTCAGAAAACGAAGATCATGGCATCCAGTCCCATCACTTCATGCAAATAGATAGGAAAACAATGGAAACAGTGAGATACTTTATTTTGGGGTCCTCCAAAGTCACTGCAGGTGCTGACTGCAGCCATGAAATTAAAAGATGCTTACTCCTTGGAAGAAAGGCTATGACCAACCTAGATAGCATATTAAAAAGCAGAGACATTACTTTGCCAACAAAGGTCTGTCTAGTCAAAGTTGTGGTTTTTCCAGTAGTGATGTATGGATGTGAGTTGGACTATAAAGAAAGCTGAGTGCTAAAGAATTGATGCTTTTGAACTATGGTGTTGGAGAAGACTCTTGAGAGTCCCTTGGACTTCAAGAAGATCCAACCAGTCCATCCTAAAGGAAATCAATCCTGAATATTCATTGAAGTACTGATGCTGACGCTGAAACTCCAGTACTTTGGCCACCTGATGCAAAGAACTGACTCATTGGAAAAGGCCCTGATGCTGAGAAAGATTGAAGGCAGGAGGAGAAGGGGACAACAGAGGATGAGATGGTTGGATGGCATCACTGACTTGATGGACATGAGTTCAAGTAAGCTCTGGGAGTTGGTGATGGACAGGGAAGCCTGCTGCAGTCCATGAGGTTGCAAAGAGCCGGACACGACTGAGTGACTGAACTGAACTGTATAGTAGAATTAATAATAGAACCCAGACTATCACAGCTCATGCCAAATGGAAACTGGCGAGGTGGGGAGCAGGCTCTGACTCAGCAGGTCTAGGGGTGCCATCTCCCAGGCTCTGACCCAAGATGGCCCAGCAGCCCTTCTTCTTACACGTGGCGCAGACATGATGGCCATAACATGCAAACAAGGCCTCAGAAAAAACTAAGGGAGGGAAGACGAGATCCCAGGATGGGCCACTGCCCCTGTGGAAGGTGGCCCACCCAGGGCAGCCCACCTTGGACCCCTCCACAAGGCACCCCTCTCCTGGCAACCGTGGCTCCAGGAGGACAAGAACATTTTGCATGTGTGTGTGTTTGTGCTTTTCTTTTTCTGGGTGGATGAGTCCACCTTGTCACTCATTGGATTCTCAGAAGGGTCTGTAAACTACCCAGAAAGGTTAAGAACCACAGTCCTTAAAGGAGCAGTCCAGCCCACCCAGCCCAGCTCCCGAAGCCCTTCCATGTGGTGGCATCCAAGCCTGAACCAGCAGTATGACCCCCACACTGAACTTTAGAAGCACCCACAGGTTAAATGATGACGATAGTGCCTCTTGGCAGGTATTAAAGCCTTTTCAACAAACATCCACACCGTCACCCCCGGTGACCTCTCTCCTGCAGGGCACCGACCCCCTTACCAAGGGAGAGAGCCCACGGCTCTGGGCTTCCTTTGGTGCACCTGGGCTACCCCTCCCCTGCCAGCGCTCTGCACCCCTAGCACACACCCACCTTGAGGGCATGATCTGTGCTGCTTGCCAGGAGCCTGGTCATGCCTCCAGCCAGAGCTCATTCAGGAAGACACAGAGATTCCTCCAGGACTCAAAAGAGTAAGGATGAGGCCTCTCTGTGCTGCCCTGGCATTCCCACGTCACCCTCTTGTCCACAGCCAGCTCCCTGCCTGAGGTCATGCCCTTCCCCAGGCAGGTGACTCCAGGACAGACTCTCGTTGTCCAGCAGGACCTGTCCCTCCACTCAGAGCAGTCCCATAGGATGCCTCTAGTGGTGATGGGGCCATCACCCATGGGGCCCTGCCTACATAACCTCTTCCTCGGGCAAGTTAGGACTCTCCCCTTGTTCATGAAACCAACAGATGGCCCAGAATCCCTCAGATCACCCAGCTGGCTCCCCGGCAAGCTGACTGCAGAGCTGTGTTTAGGAAAGTCATAATTCCTCTCCTTGGCTTTTCAGAACTTCCTGGTGTGCAGCAAACTCCTGTGTCTTGGACCCGTTGACATTCACATTGATTCCCCAGCTGTTATGGTCCTTCAGGGCTCTATTCTAGAGTCTTTCGTGACCAAGTTTTGCCCGTGAGCCAAAAACCCAAGCCAAGGGCCATCATGCTGGTAAACTTCCAGAGAGGGTTGGGCTTGTTTGCCTCTCAGGCCTCTCATGAACCTGGGACACTTGAACTTGTCATTCTAGAAGCCCTGATTCTAGTGTAACTGTATTCTTTCATCAACCATAATCTGAAGACACCAGAACCAGGGAAATAGTCAATAAAAGCTGGCCGAACTGAAGGCGAGGACTTTGAACGCCTGCCAAGTCCGTTGTTTCTGTTTCAAGCATTCGATGAGCACTTATTGGGTGCCCGCTGGGTGCCAGGGGAATACAGCATGCATCATCTTCAGGACACGAGGCCTAAGGCACAAAATGGCAGCAGGCTGCTCCTCCTTCTCTCCCCGGGCACCCTGGCTGATTACACAGTTTACTCGGGCTGACAGTCTCAATATCTATCTCACAGCCTGGTGCCAGCGTACCAATTACGGAAGAGCACTCCCAGCCCCAGACTTCCCACTGGATAATTGGCAGTGAGTGGCTCTTCTGAGGGCCTGAGATGTATGTGAGCTGCCCACGTGCATTGGCTGGGTTAGGCGGGCATGCCTGAAAAGTCATTAAGACCTACTGTCCCCCTCTCTTGTGTGGGCACTGCCCCTTCCAGTGGGAGGAGAAGGTGTTAATAATCCGTCTGCGTGCGTGCTTAGCCACTTGGTCATGACCAACTCTTTGCAACCCCGTGGAGTGTAGCCTGCAGGCTCCCCCGTCCATGCAATTTTTCAGGCAAGAATACTAGACTGGGTTGCCATTTCCTACTCCAAGGGATCTTCCCGACCCAGGAGTCATACCCACATCTCTTGTGGCTCCTGCATTGGCAGGCGAGTTCTTTACCACTAGGACCACCTGGGAAGCCCCAACCACGGTGACCGTTAATGGTGTGCAGAGCCTTCTAACCGATTTCTCCCAGACCCAGCAGTGGAAGTGCCTCCCTTAAGCCTTGCGGCTGCAGCTGCACCACTCATCCCATCACCTTCCCTTTCTTTGTGCTGCAGCTGGAGCATTTCAGAAGTCAGGTCATCACGGCCACCTACGGACGAGCGGGGCCGTTCCAGGACAAGCCTGTCTCCGATCAGCAGGTTCTTCTCTCTTCCCCACTTTCTTCCTTGGGGACCCGGGACTCCAGACATCGGGAGCATATGTTTCTGTTTTTGTTGGTGGCACATATTTTTCACACTGTTGCTACACCATGAAGATTTGTTTTGATATTCTGGGATTTCCTGGCTTTTAGAGTAAAAGCCAGTTAAACTCCCTTGAAGTGTTTCTGTGAAAATCAAATGGAACCACCAGGCCTATGTCTGGTCTCCAGGCCTGCATGGTCCACCTCCGTTAGTCCCACGAGGAAAGAGCCTTGCTGTAGAGCAGGCGTCTTGGCTCGTTCCTCCTGGAAGAGGGCAGCCGGCAGCAAGGATGTGCCTCTGGCTATAAGGACTGACTTGTTATTCTTCCATTTGTCCCCTCCAACCCTGTGTCGGCACGCGGGTGAAAAATTCACACCACGGACTGCTCGCGGATAGCCTAGCCTTCTCTTTCGGGCACCACAGCATCAGGCTCAGCGTGATGAATCACTCCCAGAGTTCCGAAGAATCTAGAACACACGCAGGGCCACATGACAAGCCTTTGGCTCTTAAAAATCATCTCTGGATCCTGGGAAACATGCCCTGGTGACAGAGCCACATTCCCTCCAGAGCCATCACCCAAACATGCCAGGACCTCCCTCCCCAACCCTGTGGAGATGAGAGCTCAAGCCCATGCCCTCCCCCAACCCAGGGCCCCTCTTGCCAGTGCCACTCTGCAATGTCAATCTTTTTTTTTTTTTTTCTTTTTCCCATTAGTTAATAGGAGAAGATCACCCAGGTCACTGAGGACAACATCAACTTTCAGCAGAAAAAGTGGACCCTGCAGAAGGAGACCCAGCTTGGCCCCTGCCGACAGGAGGAGGTCACAGACAGTGTTGAGAAGCTGAAGAAGGCCTTAGACAGTTGCCAGGTGCCCTCCTCCGCTTCTCACCCGTGCCCGCCGTGGCTCACGTTGTGCTCCTTGTTCAGGAAGTCGTCTGGCTCTGCTTTTCTGCCCACCTTCTCTCTCGCTAGAGAAATCTGTTTGAGGTAGAAAACAAAAGACCTCAAAAACTGCCTCCCAGGTGAACTTGGTGTGGCCAAGAAAAAGCTGCCCCACACTCCCCTTTGGGAGGCCCCTGGACCTCAGGGGAAGAAATGTTCAGTCACTCAGCTGTGTCTGGCTCTTTGCGACCCCGTGGACTGCCGCACGCCAGGCTTCGCTGTCCTTCACCGTCTCCCTGAAGTTTGTTCAAACTCATGTCTGTTAAGTCAGTGATGCCATCCAACCATCTCATCCTCTGTCGCCCCCTTCTCCTCTTGCCCTCAAAATAGCCCTGGGTTATTTCCAGAGAAACCAAGAAAACATCCTGCTCTTTGTTTGCGTTTTTCTTTTTTGTCCCAGCAATGGAAAGGCTGCTCCTACGCGCTAGTCGCCTTTGACTCTGGAGGAGACAAGACTGGTTCTGACCGACCACCACCCCCCCACCTCCCAGCCCCCACCGGAGAGCCAGCTTTATCAGAGCAGGCAGCTGCTTCTGCTTTCTCTGGAAATAAGCAGCTGCTATTTGGGGAGTCTGTGAATGTTGGCTTGTCAGCACTCTTTCAAGTCAGGAAATCGGACTTTCTGACCAGCTTGTGTGTTGATCTCAGCAGGAATTTTGTAGCCAAATTTGGTTCTCATTTCAGCCAAATTGTCCTTGGCTTTGGAATTGCCTGTACCTAAACATGGGATCTCTTCCTTTCTCTGTTTTTTTTGTTTGTTTGTTTATTGGCTGCACCAGATAGTATTTGCAGCATGTGGGGCCTTCAGTCTTCATTGCTGCATATGAGGTTTTTCAGTTGTGGCACGTGGGATCTAGTTCCTGGACCCGAGCCCACTGTATTGGAAACACGGAGTCTTCACCGCTGGACCACTAGGGAAATCCCTTTTTGCTTTTTTATTTTATATTGGAGTATAGCTGATTATATCTTGGGCTTCCCTCGTGGCTTAGCTCGTAAAGAATCCTCCTGGAATGCGGGAGTCCTGGGTTCGATCCCTGGGTGGGATAATCCACTGGAGAAGGGAAAGGCTACCCACTCCAGTATTCTGGCCTGAGAATTCCATGGACTATATAGTCCATGGGGTCGCAAAGAGTCGGACACGACTGAGCGACTTTCACTTTCATAGCCGATTAACACACCATGTTGTGGTAGTTTCAGGAGAACAGCGAAGGGACTCAGCCATCCATATACATGCATCCATTCTCCCCCAAACTCCCCTCCCATCCAGGCTGCCACGTAACTTTGAGAGAGTTCCATGTGCTGTACAGTAGGTACTTGCTGGTTATCCATTTTAAATATAGCAGTGTGTACATGTCTTTTAAATATAGCAGTGTGTACATGTCCATCCCCAACTCCCTAACTATCCCTTCCCTCCATAAGGGGTTGCTGTCCCCCCAGCAACCATAAATTCTTTCTCTAAATCTGTAAACATGGGATCTCTTTGACCGTCGAAAGTCCAAATTAAAGTACACACAGAATAAAAAGCTGCCCCTTCGTCCCACCCACCCCCTAAAAGGCAACTAGAAGTGGGCCATCCCAGGGCACTTCCTGCTTCAAGAGCACATCCAGAACACTGCTCTCTGCAGGTCACGGCGGTCGGGTGCTATTTCCGGCAACAGTGCCCTGGCCCCTCACGACCTCATCTCTTTCCAGGCTTGCATGAAGACGCCGTGCTGCAGCAACGACCTGAGGAAGGAGGTCAGCTTCCTGCAGCACCTGCAGGTGAGCCCACCTGTCTCGGGCTCCAGAAGGTGTCACTGGACATCCTGCGCCTGTCACTGTCCTGGCTTGGAGGAGACAGAGCACCTCCTCCAAGACGTGGGCATCCAGTTCTCCAGCTCCAACAAAGGTAACGGCAGCCCTCTTCTCCTGTAGCTGCATGACTGAAATGCCGTGTCAAATCTGATCGTGGCAGGACATCTGTTGTGCAAGGCTTCTTACTGAGCGTGCGGCCAAGTGTTCCCTTCTCCAGACTTAACTCCGCTTCACCACTTGAGAAGTGATGCTCCAGGAAAAGAGTGTACACAAGTGAGACATGACTGCTGGAGGAAAATGAGATGTGACAGAGGCAACAGGAAGAGCAAAATTATGCCAAATCTTCTCTCTTAGAAGTTTCCACATTTATATAAAAATACACTGTTTTTACAGCAGTTTTGGCTTCACAGCAAAATTGAGAGGGTGATATGGAGATTTCCGAGGTACCCTCCATTGCCACTCATGCACAGCCCCCAGTTATCAACATCAGCACCAGAGAGGTACGACTGTTGCAGCTGATGAACCTACATGGACACATCGTAATCACCCAAAGCCCATGGTTTACATTGCAAAGAAAAGTGAAAGTTGCTCAGTCGTGTCCAACTCTTTGTGACCCTACGGACTATATAGTCCATGGAATTTTCCAGGCCAGCATACTGCAGTGGGTAAGCCTTTGCCTTCTCCAGGGGATCTTCCCAACCCAGGGATTGAACCTAGGTCTCCCACATTGTGGGTGGGGGGATTCTTTACCAGCTGAGCCATAAGGGAAACCCAAGAATACTGGAGTGGGTAGCCTGTCCTTCTCCAACGGATCTTCCCCACCCAGGAATAGAACTAGGGTCTCCTGCATTGCAGGTGGATTCTTAACTAACTGAGCTACCAGGGAGTGATCAGGTTTATTTTGGGATTGACTCTTTTTAATTTTAATTTTCCCGGAGAGTAGTTGATCTGCAGTATTGTGTGGGGTTTACTCTTGTACGTTCTGTGGATTTGGGCTTGGACAAATGTGTGATAACATGTAGCTACCATTATAATATCATATGGAATAGTCTCATTGCCCTGAAAATCCTCTGTGCTTCCTCCCTGACCTCCAGTCCCTGGCAACCACACATCTTTTTTATTGTCACCATGGTTTTTTGCCTTTTCTAAAATATCATATAGTTGGAATCATACACTTTTCAGATTAATTTCTTTTACTTAGTAATATGCATTTAAGTTTCCTCTAAGTTTTTCGTGGCTTGACAGCTCTTTTTTAGTGCCAACTAATATTCCATTGCTTCCCAAGTAGCACAGTGGTAAAGAACCCTCTTGCCAATGCAGGAGACACAGGAAACAAGGGTTTGATCCTAGGGTCAGAAAGATCCCCTGAGTAGGAAATGACAACCCACTCCACTCCAATATTCTTACCTGGAAAATTCCATAGACGGAAGAGCCTGGCAGGTTGCAGTCCAAGAGGCTTGACTGAGTGACTAAGCACTGAGCAATGTTCCATTATCTGTTCACCTACTGAAGGACATCCTGGTTGTTTCCAAGTTTGGGCAGTTATGAAGAAAGCTTCCATAAACATCAACGTGCAGGTTTGTGTGTGGGCGTGTTTTCAGCTCCTTTGAGGAAATACCAAGGTTGTAGTTGCTGGATCATGTGGTTGGAGTACATTTAGTTTTTAATGAACCCACAAAGCTCTCTTCCAAAGTGACTGTATTTTGCATTCCCACCAACAATGAGTGAGTTCCTGTTGCCTCACATCCTTGCCAGTATTTGATATTGTCAACACTGTCATATTCTTTGTGTAACTTCCAAGGCATTTTCCCATGGAAAGAGCAATGTGAGTCTAGGCAAGTTATTCGCCTCTCTGTGCCTCAGTTTCCTAGTCTGTAAAATGGGGATAATAGGATGTACTCACTCCATAGGATTCTTGTGAGGATTCAGTTCAGTTTAGTTCAGTTCAGTCGCTCCGTCATGTCCAACTCTTTATGACTCCATGAATAGCAGCACACCAGGCCTCCCATCACCAACTCCCAGAGTTCACTCAGACTCACGTCCATGGAGTCAGTGATGCCATCCAGCCATCTCATCCTCTGTTGTCCCCTTCTCTTCTTGCCCCCAGTCCCTCCCAGCATCAGAGTCTTTCCCAAAGAGTCAACTTTTCACATGAGGTGGCCAAAGTACTGGATTTTCAGCTTTAGCATCAGTCCTTCCAAAGAACACCCAGGACCAATCTCCTTTAGAATGGACTGGTTGGATCTCCTTGTAGTCCAAAGGACTCTCAAGAGTCTTCTCCAACACCACAGTTCAAAAGCATCAATTCTTTGGCACTTAGCTTTCTTCACAGTCCAACTCTCACATCCATACATGACCACTGGAAAAACCATAGCCTTGACTAGATGGACCTTTGTTGGCAAAGCAATGTCTCTGCTTTTGAATATGCTATCTAGGTTGGTCATAAGTTTCCTTCCAAGGAGTAAGCGTCTTTTAATTTCATGGCTGCAGTCACCATCTGCAGTGAAAATGCATTAATATATCTAAAGTATTTAAAAATAGTACCTATCATAGAATAGGTTCTACCTGTAAATGTTTATTGATTTATTAACTTTACAAAAAAATGTCATACCCAGTTTTCTTTAGTTTTGTTCCTAACAGTACATCAGGAACACCCTTCCATGTCAATACATGCATCATTGCTGTCACTGATGATGAGGAATCCCACTATGTAGGATGTACCATAATTTATTTAGCCAATCCTCTATCTTGGGCATTTAAGTTGTTTCCAATTTTTCACACACAGAAATGATGCTGGCAAAAATACTGTTCACCTTATCTTTATCATCTAAGATGTGGAAGTATATGAACCACTTTCACGCAGCAAAGATTTATTACAGGTCTACTAGATAGCAGGCACCATGCCAGGCAGAGATATAATGGGGCCAAAAACAGGTAGAATCTAGATCTTGGCTATAAAACTCCTCCTTCTTTACTGTGAATCTGAACTCTTTCATAATAAAATATTGCTGAGACAACAGGCTCTATCCCAGCCCTTGTAGATTTTATGGTCTCAGGAATGAATAGGATCTTCAGTTCAGTTGCTCAGTTCAGTTCAGTTCAGTTCAGTTCAGTTCAGTCGCTCAGTCGTGTCCTACTCTTTGCGACCTCATGAATGGCAGCACGCCAGGCCTCCCTGTCCATCACCAACTCACGGCGTTCACTCAGATTCACGTCCTTCGAGTCAGTGATGCCATCCAGCCATCTCATCCTCGGTCGTCCCCTTCTCCTCCTGCCCCCAGTCCCTCCTAGCATCAAAGTCTTTTCCAGTGAGTCAACTCTTCACGTGAGGTGGCCAAAGTACTGGAGTTTCAGCTTTAGCATCATTCCTTCCAAAGAAATCCCAAGGCTAATCTCCTTCAGAATGGACTGGCGGGATCTCTTTGCAGTCCAAGGGACTCTCAAGAGTCCAACACCACAGTTCAAAAGCATCAATTCTTTGGCACTCAGCCTTCTTCACAGTCCAACTCTCACATCCATACATGACCACAGGAGAAACCATAGCCTTGACTAGATGGACCTTTGTTGAAAAGTAATGTCTCTGCTTTTGAATATGCTATCTAGGTTGGTCATAGTTTTTCTTCCAAGGAGTAAGCGTCTCTTAATTTCATGGCTGCAGTCACCATCTGCAGTGATTTTGGAGCCCCCAAAAATAAAGTCTGACACTGTTTCCCCATCTATTTCCCATGAAGTGATGGGACCAGATGCCATGATCTTCGTTTTCTGAATGTTGAGCTTTAAGCCAACTTTTTCACTCTCCTCTTTCACTTTCATCAAGAGGCTTTTTAGTTCCTCTTCACTTTCTGCCATAAGGGTGGTGTCATCTGCATATCTGAGGTTATTGATATTTCTCCCAGCAATCTTGATTCCAGCTTGTGTTTTTTCCAGTCCAGCGTTTCTCATGATGTACTCTGCATATAAGTTAAATAAGAGGGTGACAATATGCAGCCTTGACTTACTCCTTTTCCTATTTGAAACCAGTCTGTTGTTCCATGTCCAGTTCTAACTGTTGCTTACAGATTTCTCAAGAGGCAGGTCAGGTGGTCTGGTATTCCCATCTCTCTCAGAATTTTCCACAGTTTATTGTGATCCACACAGTCAATGGAAAAGATGTCTTTTTCATTATAGGGGACAGGAATGCAAAAGTAGGAAGTCAAGAAACACCTGGAATAACAGGCAAATTTGGCCTTGTAATGCAGAATGAAGCAGGGCAAAGACTAATAGAGTTTTGCCAAGAAAATGCACTGGTGGTAGCAAACACCCTCTTGCAACAACACAAGAGAAGACTCTACACATGGACATCACCAGATGGTCAACACCGAAATCAGATTGATTATATTCTTTGCAGCCAAAGATGGAGAAGCTCTATACAGTCAACAAAAACAAGACCAGGAGCTGACTGTGGCTCAGATCATGAACTCCTTATTACCAAATTCAGACTTAAATTGAAGAAAGTAGGGAAAACCTAGACCACTAGACCATTCAGATATGACCTAAATCAAATCCCTTCTGATTACACAGTGGAAGTGAGAAATAGATTTAAGGGCCTAGATCTGATAGATAGAGTGCCTGATGAATTATGGAATGAGGTTCATGACATTGTACAGGAAACAGGGATCAAGACCATCCCCATGGAAAAGAAATGCAAAAAAGCAAAATGGCTGTCTAGGGAGGCCTTACAAATAGCTGTGAAAAGAGAAGCAAAAAGCAAAGGAGAAAAGGAAAGATATAAGCATCTGAATGCAGAGTTCCAGAGAACAGCAAGAAGAGATAAGAAAGCCTTCTTCAGCGATCAATGAAAAGAAATAGAGGAAAACATAGAATGGGGAAGACTAGAGATCTCTTCAAGAAAATTAGAGATACCAAGGGAACAATTCATGCAAAGATGGGCTCGATAAAGGACAGAAATGGTCTGGACCTAGCAGAAGCAGAAGATATTAAGGGTGGCAAGATTACACGGAAGAACTGTACAAAAAAGATCTTCACGACCCAGATAATCATGATGGTGTGATCACTCATCTAGAGCCAGACATCCTGGAATGTGAAGTCAAGTGGGCCTTAGAAAGCATCACTATGAACAAAGCTAGTGGAGGTGATGGCATTCCAGTTGATCTGTTTCAAATCCTGAAAGATGATGCTGTGAAAGTGCTGCACTCAATATGCCAGCAAATTTGGAAAACTCAGCAGTGGCCACAGGACTGGAAAAGGTCAGTTTTCATTCCAATTCCAAAGAAAGGCAATGCCAAAGAATGCTCAAACTACCACACAATTGCACTCATCTCACAGGCTAGTAATGCTCAAAATTCTCCAAGCCAGGCTTCAGCAATACATGAACCGTGAAATTCCTGATGTTCAAGCTGGTTTTAGAAAAGGCAGAGGAACCAGAGATCAAATTGCCAACATCCGCTGGATCATGGAAAAAGCAAGAGAGTTCCAGAAAACATCTATTTCTGCTTTATTGACTATGCCGTCGTGTCCAACTCTTTGCAACCCAATGGACTGCAGCACGCCAGGAGCTTACTCAAACTCGTGTCCATCACCAACTCCCCGGAGCTTACTCAAACTCGTGTCCATCCAGTCAGTGATGCCATCCAATCATCTCATCCTCTGTTGTCCCCTTCTCCTCCTACCTTCAATCTTTCCCAGCATCAGGGTCTTTTCAGATGAGTCAGTTCTTTGCATCAGGTGGCCAAAATATTGGAGCTTCATCTTCAGCATCAGTCCTTCCAATGAATAATCAGGACTGATTTCCTTTGACTGGTTGGATCTCCTTGCAGTCCACAGGACTTTCAAGAGTTTTCTCCAACACCACAATTCAAAACTATCAATTCTTTGGCACTCAGCTTTCTTTATGGTCCAACTCTCACATCCATACATGACTACTGGAAAAACCATAGCTTTGACAGGACAGATGTTTGTTGGCAAAGTCATGTCTCTGCTTTTGAATATGCTGTCCAGGTTCGTCATAGCTTTTCTTCCAGGGAGCAAGCGTCTTTTAATTTCATGGTTGCAGTCATCATCTGCAGTGATTTTGGAGCCCAAGAAAATAAAGTTTGTGACTGTTTCCATTGTTTCCCCATCTATTTGCCAGGAAGTGATGAGACCAGATGCCATGACCTTCATTATCTGAATGTTGAGTTTTAAGCCAGCTTTTTCACTCTCCTCTTTCACTTTCATCAAGACACTCTTTAGTTCCTCTTCACTTTCTGCCATAGGATAGTGTCATCTGCACATATGAGGTTATTGATATTTCTCCCGGCAATCTTGATTCCAGCTTGAGCATTTCACATATATAGCCTGGCATTTCACATGATGTACTCTGCATATAAGTTAAATAAGCAAGGTGACAATATATAGCCTTAACGACTCCCTTCCCAATTTGGAACCAGTCTGTTGTTCCATGTACAGTTCTAACTGTTGCTTCTTGACCTGCATACAGATTTCTCAGGAGGCAGGTCAGGTGGCCTGATATTCCCATCTCTTGAAGAATTTTCCACAATTTGTTGTGATCTACACAGTCAAAGGCTTTAGCATAGTCAATAAAGCAGAAGTAGATGTGATTCTGGAACTCTCTCGCTTTTTTGATGATCCAGCAGATGTTGGCAATTTGATCCCTGATTCCTCTGCCTTTTCTAAATCCAGCTTGAATATCTGGAAGTTCATTCACATACTGTTGAAGCCTGGCTTGGAGAATTTTGAGCATTACTTTGCTAGCTTGTGAGATGAGTACAATTGTGCCGTGTTTGAATATTCTTTGACATTGCCCTTCTTTGGGGTTGGATTGAAAACTGACCTTTTCCAGTCCTGTGGCCACTGCTGAGTTTTCCCAATTTGCTGGCATGTTGAGTGCAGCACTTTCACAGCATCATCTTTGAGGATTTGAAATAGCTCTACTGGAATTCCATTACCTCCACTAGCTTTGTTCATAGTGATGCCTCCTAAGGCCCAGTTGACTTCACTTTCCAGGATGTCTGGCTCTAGTCCAGCGATCACACCATTGTGATTATCTGAGCCATAAAGATCTTTTTTGTATAGTTCTTCTGTGTATTCTTGCCACCTCTTCTTAATATCTTTTGCTTCTGTTAGGTCCATACCATTTCTGTCCTTTATTGTCCCCATCTTTGCATGAAATGTTCTCTTAGTATCTTTAACTTTCTTGAAGAGATATCTAGTCTTTCCCATTCTATGTTTTCCTCTATTTCTTTGCATTGATCACTGAGACAGACTTTCTTACATCTCTGTGCTAGTCTTTGGAACTCTGCATTCAAATGGATATATCTATCCTTTTCTTATTTGCTTTTCACTCCTTTTCTTTTCTCTGCTGTTTGTAAGGCCTCCTCATACAACCATTTTGCCTTTTGCATTTCTTTTTCTTGGGGATGGTCTTGACCAATGTCAGGAACCTCCATCCATAGTTCTTCAGGTATTCTTCAGATCTAATCCCTTGAATCTATTTTTCACTTCCACTGTATAATCGTAAGGGATTTGATTTAGGTCATACCTGAATGGTCTAGTGGTTTTCCCTGCTTTCTTCAATTTAAGTCTGAATTTGGCAACAAGGATTTCATGATCTGAGCCACAGTCAGCTCCCCAGTCTTGTTTTTGCTGACTGTACAGAGCTTCTTCATCTTTGGCTGCAAAGGATATAATCAATCTGACTTCAGTATTGACCACGTGGTGATTTCCATGTGTAAAGTCTTCTCTTATGTTGTTAGAAGAGGGTGTTTGCTATGACCAGTGTGTTCTCTTGGCAAAATTCTGTTAGCCTTTATCCTGCTTCATTTTGTACTCCAAGGCCAAATTTGCCTGTTACTCCAGGTATCTCTTGAGTTTCTACTTTTGCATTCCAGTCCTCTATAATGAATAGGACATCTTTTTTGGGTGTTAGTTCTAGAAGGTCTTGTAGGTCTTCATAGAACCCATTCAATTTCAGCTTGTTCACCATTACTGGTCAGGGCATAGACTTGAATTACTGTGATAGTGAATGGTTTGCCTTGGAAATGAACAGAGATCATTCTGTCATTTTTGAGATTGCACCCAAGAACTGCATTTCGGACTTTTTTGTTGCCTACAAGGGCTACTCCATTTCTTCTAAGGGATTCTTTCCCACAGTAGTAGATATAATAGTCATCTGAGTTAAATTCACCCATTCCGGTCCATTTTAGTTCACTGATTCCTAAAATGTCGATGTTCACTCTTGCCATCTCCTGTTTGACCACTTCTAATTTACCTTGATTCATGGACCTAATATTCCAGGTTCCTAGGCAATATTGTTCTTTACAGCATCGGACTTTACTTCCATCACTAGTCACATCCCCAACTGGGTATTGTTTTTGCTTTGGCGCCATCTCTTCATTCTTTCTGAAATTGTTTCTCCACTCTTCTTCAGTAGCATATTGGGCACCTGTTGACCTGGGGAGTTCAGCTTTCAGTGTCCTGTCTTTTTGCCTTTTCATACTGTTCACGCGGTTCTCAAGGCAAGAATACTGAAGGGGTTTGCCATTCTCTTCTCCAGAGGACCATGTTTTGTCAGAACTCTCCACCATGACCTGTCCATCTTGGGGGACCCTACATGGCATGGCTCGTAGTTTCACTGAGTTAGACAAGGCTGTGGTCCATATGATCAGTTTGATTATTTTTTGTGATTGTGGTTTTCATTCTGTCTGCCTTCTGATGGATAAGGATAAGAGGCTTATGGAAGCTTCCTGATGGGAGGGACAGACTGAAGGGGAAACTGGGGCTTGCTCAATAAATTTTTAATCCAATTTTCTCTTGATGGGTGGGGCTGTGTCCCCTCCCCAAACTATGCTGGAGGTAATGAAGATAATGGCGACCTCCTTGCAAGGTCCTCTGCATGCACTGCTGCACTCAACACCCCCAACTCTGCCACAGGTCACCGCCGACCCATGCCTCTGCTGGAGACTCCTGGACACTCACGGGAAAGTCTGGGCCAGTCCTTGTGGAGTCACTGCTCCTTTCTCCTGAGTCCTGGTGCACACAAGATTTTGTTTGTGCCCTCTAAGAGTCTGTTTCCCCAGTCCTGTGTAAGTCCTGGCGGCTCTATGGTGGGGTTAATGGCGACCTCCTCCAAGAGGGCTTATGACGTACCCAGGTCTGCTGCACCCAGAACCCCTACCCCTGTGGCAGGCCACTGCTGACCTGTACCCTGCAGGAGACACTCAAACACTCAAAGGCAGGTCTGGCTCAGTCTCTGTGGGTTTTCCTGGTGCACACAAGGTTTTGTCTGAGCCCTCCAAATGTCTCTGGCAAGTATGGGGTTTGATTCTAAACACGATTTCACCCCTCCTACCATCTTGCTGGGCTTCTCCTTTGTACTTGGATGTGAGGTATCTTTTTGGGTGGGATCCAACATTCTTCTATCGATGGTTATTCATCAGTGAGCTTTAATGTTGGAGTTCTTGTAGGAGAAGATCAGCACATCTTGTGATAGGATAGGATGGGCAGTTACCAAAAAGTCACTCACATGTAAAACTTCAATGAGGACAATTGCTTTGAAGGAGAAGTGCAGGGCTCTGACTTGGACAGGGAGGGCAGGGCCTCTGCAGGATGTATGGGAGTTATTTGCTAAACAGGGGAGGGTGGGGGCATTCTGGGTGAAGATAGCAGCATGGTGGTATCACAGGAAACAAGGAGAACACAAGGAAGGGCTAAAAAATGGGGGCAGGAGTTGGGCAGAGAAGGATCAATGAGAGAGATCAGCAGGGGCTGTACCATGGGGAGCCCAGGGGCTTGCAGGTCCCTGGTAGGAAGCTCTGCTTTGGCCTGGGAGCAGACAGAAGTCCATAAAAGGTTTTAAGTAAGGAACCAATGGAACCGACTTGCATTTGGACACAGTCATCTCGGCTATGAATGGAAACTGTCCAGGAGGGTGGCCAGCACAGACCCCTGGAGTGCAGCTAGAAGGCTGTTATAACACACGATGGTGGCCCTTGCTATGGCAGAGATGGGGATGGAGAAAGAGAGAAGATTCCAGGGGCATTTAAGAGATGAATGGAATTAGATATGGTTAGAAAAGAGGTAGGGGCTTCCCTGGTGGCTCAGCGGTAAAGAATCTACCTGCCAATGCAAGAGACGTGCGTTCAATCCCTGGGCTGGAAAGATCCCCCGGAGAAGGAAATGGCAACCCACTCTAGTATTCTTGCCCAGAAAATCCCGTGGACAGAGGAGCCTGGCATACTACAGTCCACAGGGCTGCAAAAGAATTGGACACAACTGAGTGACTAAATAACAACAACAAGGGAAACCACAGAGAGAGGGGGTTTCAGATCTCCAAGCTTCTGGCTTGTGTAAAAGTACAGATGTGGTTCCTTCACTAAACTCCACAGTAAGCAATGCGACATGAGGACCAGATTTGAGGGGGAAGATAGTGAGAGTTGCCTGGAGATATCCAAGATGAGGTGCCAAGG
The DNA here is from genome assembly GCA_917880005.1 of Nanger dama. NCBI lineage: Eukaryota > Metazoa > Chordata > Mammalia > Artiodactyla > Bovidae > Nanger > Nanger dama. Next base: position 19,592,214 of record CAKJTW010000013.1, on the reverse strand, counting down.
ATGCAGCTGTCACCTTGGATATCTAGCCTGGAAATGAATGTCAGTGATGTGGCCCCAAAACCCAGAAGAACACGTGCCACAGGGTGGGCACTTGGTCACTGTGTAGGATGGATGGTGATTAAAGCCGTGGGTATGAATGGTATCACTGAGGAAAAAAGTATCAGATGAGAAGGGAGAACCCAGGGCCACGCCTGGGGGACTCCAACATTTTGAAGATTGCAGATCCTTTCTTGCCAAACCATCCCCCAGGGGATGAATGAGAGTAGAGGAGTGCTAGTCAACGCCAGTGATTAGACAACCCCAGCCAGGATATCTCGAAAGTAATCCAGAAGGTGGTATAAATTTCTTTTAAACATTTTTGAAAAGAAAATCAAGATTAGCTTCTCTGTAAATGTCTGCCCTTCACAGACCACACAGAGAAGAGGCAGGGACTGGATTCCTCCCAACAACCCAGCACCTCCGCAACCCCAGTATTACTATTGCTGTAATCGTGGCAGAGTCTGAATGTATGTAAAATCAAGTGAGACATGGCCCACAGTTCTAGCTGCTCTTCAAACTGGAACTAAAACAGGGAAAAACCATGATCTCTAACCTAGCGACAGTGGACCAGGCAAGGCGTGCACTGTCCCTCCCCACTCGCAGGAGTCAGCATAGCTTTGACGTGAAAGGGCTTCTCTGATGGTCCAGATGATAAAGAATCTGCTTGCAATGCGGGAGATGCGGGTTTGATCCTTGGGTCAGGAAGATTCTCCCTGGAGGAAGAAATGCAATCTGCTCCAATATTCCTGCTGGAAGAATTCATCGGACAGAGGAAACTGGCAGGCTACAATCTATGGGGTCACAAAGAGTTAGACATGACTGACTGCATTACCATAAGGAAACATGGGTTGTAAAGTTAAACCATCAGAAAACTTGAGGAAAACTTTTCAGGCAGCATTTCTCAGCCCCTGTCTTTTTCTCTGGAGTTCACAGAGTCAGGAGAGTTGAGGAATATCAAACAGGTCTCTGCAGAACCCCTCCTGCACTGATACACACTACGGATCTATCAGGATGGGATAAGAATGCAGTGTTCCCAAAATACATTTCTCCTTCTTGCTTCCCTTACCCCAAACTAACAACGCTTGGAATAATGTTCTATGGAACACCAGTTGGGGAGACACAGACTGTGTTCTCTGATTACAACTGTTCGTACTTGGTTCTAAGAAATCAAAGAAGGTTGAAGGGTAGTATCAGAGAGGCCAGTGACTATGGCCCATTCTTCATTCATTCAGTAGAAGAGGAAGCTAATGGTAAAAGGCTTTTTATCTCCCAGCCCTAACAATATTCTCTCCAAGCGTCAAATGTTGAAAAGAACCAGATGAGCTAGAGTATTCCTTATATTCTCTGGATTAGGTACTACTTGTCCTTAGTTCCTAGAGCCGTCTACGCAGGGGTGATGGTGATGGGTCAGATAGTAACAGTAAGTATAACGAGGGTGATGGTGATGATGCCAGTGATGATGAAGGTAGTGAAGATGATGGTGGTGATGCCTGTGATGGTCATGGTGGTGAGAATAATGAGTAGAAAGAAGATGGTGAGGATGGTGATGGTGACCCTGGTGGCCATCATTCATTGCTGAGCACTTGCATTCTAGACCCTGTTCTAGGTATTTTCCATACCTAACCTCAGTTCACCTTCACAACAACTCAGTAAAGCACGTCCAACTCAGTAGAGCCTGTAAAATCCTCATTTTAAAAGTGCAGAAACTGGCTCAAAACCTTTATGAGTATTTCACTGTGATAAGGTGATTTGAGGCCAGAAGTGGATCTTCAGTCATTCATCACCAACCACAAACACCCCCAAGAGCCTTCTATGTTTACAGTTCCTTAACAAAAGGAACCATGGTTCGTTCCACTCCTCCTGGGCACTTGTCACTGAGTTAGTTGTTCTACATGTACCTCTTACTTTTATCTTCCAACAACCCAGTGAGCTAGGTACTATTGCTGTCTTTATTTTGCAGGCCAGGAAACTGAGTACCAATAACATTAAGAAACGTGCTCAAAGTCACACAGCTAGTACACGGCAGGGTCAGGACCCAAACTGAGGTCACCGTGATTCTAATGGCTGTGTATTTTTCTGTGACCCCATATGACCTCTAAAGATCCAGAGAGGTACCAGCTACATACCCAGTTCCTAGAGGACAGGTGCTGCCATTAACTTGAGTGGAGACAGAGTTGAGAGTTTCATCCCCTGGGATGAAGAACGTCCGATGCCTGCCTGAGCGCACTGCTGGCCTTGCCCCAGGTTTGCGTTATAGTGAAGATTCCAGGTCCGGGCTTTGGAGACCAGCTGCCAAGTTTCGACTCTTAAGTGTGCACTGCCTAATTGTGTGGGCAAGTTGCTGGGCTTCTGTGTGCCTCTGTTTAATGGGGAGACAGACCTCACTCAGTAGTTGTGAGGACTGAATGATGTGGTACCCGAACCACAGGGGCACACATGAACCTTAGTCAGTGGCAGCACCATCAGCGTCACTGTTGATACGATGTGAACTAAATGTGGGGTGGCAGTCAGATGGGTGTGTGTCCAGGCAGTGCTGCTTGATTTACTCACAATAAGGTGACCTTACCTGTGACCCCTGCCCCATCTACATCTGACAGCAAGTCAGGTTTTCTTCGCTATGAGCACTCTGTCCTCTTCCTGGGCCTCCTTCCGAGAGTCATGACAATGGAGGTGTGTGCCAGCTGCCGAGTGGTAAAGCTGGCACTCCATCCAGGTCGCTCAAAGCCCCTGCTCTTAACCTTCATACTACCTGCCTTTTAAAATATTATCCTAAGAGATAAAATGCATATAATAACAAGCTAGGTTTGTAAAATCTTGGAGTAAGTCCCTCGGGGAAATCCAGGTTGAGTAATATAGAGGGAAACCACCTGAAGTGTTGCTGGGTGATGTCATGAGCAGCCCAGAAGGTGAGATCACTACTAAAGATCTGAGTGGTTAGATATTACCTCGCACCTGTCAGAATAGCGATCATTCAAAAGAAAACAAATAACAGATGTTGGCAAGGATGTGGAGAAAAGAGAACCATCGCACACTGTTGGCGGGAGTATAAATTGGTGTACCCACTAATGGAAAACAGTTTGAAGGTTTCAAAGAAAACTAAAAATAAAACTATATAGGGCAAAAACTAATAGAGTTTTGCCAAGAAAATGCACTGGTCATAGCAAACACCCTCTTGCAACAACACAAGAGAAGACTCTACACATGGACATCACCAGATGGTCAACACCGAAATCAGATTGATTATATTCTCTGCAGCCAAAGATGGAGAAGCTCTATACAGTCAACAAAAACAAGACCAGGAGCTGACTGTGGCTCAGATCATGAACTCCTTATTACCAAATTCAGACTTAAATTGAAGAAAGTAGGGAAAACAGCTAGACCATTCAGGTATGACCTAAATCAAATCCCTTATGATTATACAGTGGAAGTGAGAAATAGAGTGCCTGATGAACTATGGAATGAGGTTCGTGACATTGTATGGGAGACAGGGATCAAGACCATCCCCGTGGAAAAGAAATGCAAAAAGCAAAATGGCTGTCTGGGGAGGCCTTATAAATAGCTGTGAAAAGAAGAGAGGCGTAAAGCAAAGGAGAAAAGGAAAGATATAAGCATCTGAATGCAGAGTTCCAGAGAACAGCAAGAAGAGATAAGAAAGCCTTCTTCAGCGATCAATGCAAAGAAATAGAGGAAAACATAGAATGGGAAAGACTGGAGATCTCTTCAAGAAAATCAGAGATACTAAGGGAACATTTCATGCAAAGATGGGCTCGATAAAGGACAGAAATGGTCTGGACCTAACAGAAGCAGAAGATATTAAGAAGAGGTGGCAAGAATACACAGAAGAACTGTTACAAAAAAGATCTTCATGACCCAGATAATCATGATGATGTGATCACTAATCTAGAGCCAGACATCTTGGAATGTGAAGTCAAGTGGGCCTTAGAAAGCATCACTACGAACAAAGCTAGTGGAGGAGATGGAATTCCAGTTGAGCTGTTTCAAATCCTGAAAGATGATGCTGTGAAAGTGCTGCACTCAATATGCCAGCAAATTTGGGAAACTCAGCAGTGGCCACAGGACTGGAAAAGGTCAGTTTTCATTCCAATCCCAAAGAAAGGCAATGCCAAAGAATGCTCAAACTACCGCACAATTGTACTCATCTCACATGCTAGTAAAGTAATGCTCAAAATTCTCCAAGCCAGGTTTCAGCAATACATGAACCGTGAACTCCCTGATGTTCAAGCTGGTTTTAGAAAAGGCAGAGGAACCAGAGATCAAATTGCAAACTTCCGCTGGATCATGGAAAAAGCAAGAGAGTTCCAGAAAAACATCTATTTCTGCCTTATTGACTATGCCAAAGCCTTTGACTGTGTGGATCACAATAAACTGTGGAAAATTCTGAAAGAGATGGGAATACCAGACCACCTAACCTGCCTCTTGAGAAATCTGTATGCAGGTCAAGAAGCAACAGTTAGAACTGGACATGGAACAACAGACTGGTTCCAAATAGGAAAAGGACTACGTCAGGGCTGTATATTGTCACCCTGCTTATTTAACTTACATGCAGAGTACATCATGAGAAACGCTGGACTGGAAAAAACACAAGCTGGAATCAAGATTGCCGGGAGAAATCTCAATAACCTCAGATAGGCAGATGACACCACCCTTATGGCAGAAAGTGAAGAGGAGCTAAAAAGCCTCTTGATGAAAGTGAAAGAGGAGAGTGAAAATGTTGGCTTAAAGCTCAACATTCAGAAAACAAAGATCATGGCATCCGGTCCCATCACTTCATGGGAAATAGATGGGGAAACAGTGGAAACAGTGTCAGACTTTATTTTGGGGGGGCTCTAAAATCACTGCAGATGGTGACTGCAGCCATGAAATTAAAAGACGCTTACTCCTTGGAAGAAAAGTTATGACCAACCTAGATAGCATATTCAAAAGCAGAGACATTACTTTGCCGACCAAGGTCCGTCTAGTCAAGGCTATGGTTTTTCCTGTGGTCATGTATGGATGTGCGAGTTGGACTGTGAAGAAGGCTGAGCGCCGAAGAATTGATGCTTTTGAACTGTGGTGTTGGAGAAGACTCCTGAGAGTCCCTTGGACTGCAAGGAGATCCAACCAATCCATTCTGAAGGAGATCAACCCTGGGATCTCTTTGGAAGGAATGATGCTAAAGCTGAAGCTCCAGTACTTTGGCCACCTCCTGTGAAGAGTTGACTCATTGGAAAAGACTCTGATGCTGGGAGGGATTGGGGGCAGGAGGAGAAGGGGACAACCAAGGATGAGATGGCAGGATGGCATCACGGACTTGATGGACATGAGTCTGAGTGAACTCCGAGAGATGATGATGAACAGGGAGGCCTGGCGTGCTGCAATTCATGGGGTCGCAAAGAGTCGGACACAACTGAGCGACTGAGCTGAACTGAAGTGAGGATCCAGCAATTGCACTCCTGGGTATTTATCCCCCCAAAATAAAAACACTAATCTGAAAAGCTACATGCCCCCCAATGTTCATAGCAGCATTATTTACAATAGCTGAGATAGGGAAGCAACATTAAGTTCTCATGAACAGATGAATGGATAAAGAAGACGTAGTAAGGAGTTCCCTGGCGGCCCAGTAGATAGGACTCTGTGCTTTCACTGCTGTGTCCTGGGTTCAATCCCTGGTCAGGGAACTAAAATCCTACAAGCTGCCCGGCATAGCCAAAAAAAAAAGATGTGGTATGTATATATGTGTATATACACACACACATATACATACACAATGGATTACTACTCAGCCATGAAAAAGAATGAAATTTTACCATTTGCAACAACATGGGTTGACTTGGAGGTTATTATGCTTAGCAAAGTAAGTCAGACAGAAAAAGACAAATACTGTATAATGTCACTTATATGTAGAATCTAAAAAAATAAAACTAGAGACTGTAACAAAGAAGAAACAGACTCAGATACAGAGAACAAACCAGAGAGAGAAAAGGGGAGGAAAAGACAGGGATAGAGGATTAAAAGGCATAAACTACTATGTATAAAATATAAACCACAAGGATATATTGTACAACACAGAGAATATAGCCAACATTTTTATAATAACTGTAAATGGAATATAATCTTTAAAAGTTGTGAACCACTATGTTATATATCTAAAACATATAATACTGTACATCAACCATACCTTAATTTTTTAAAAGTCCATGATCTAAAAAAATATCTGATTGGTGAAGGATTCGCTGCCTCGTACCACTAGGAAGACTAGAATAAGAAACACTAAGCCCGCTGGGAAGATAGGAAACATTAAGAAGGATCTTAAATTTCATTCCTGCCTGGTTTCTCAGCTTCTTTTGATAAGGGAAAGAAAGGACTTTTACATTTTTCTTTGCAAGCTCAGTTGATTGTGTCTATTTCTGCAAGACTTTGTTACAAAGACTTCTCTCCATACATAGAAAATCACTCTTCCTTAGATATCCAAGATAAGCAGTATTTTTAAGTGGAAAAAAAAAAAGTAGATTGTCATAGAATATACACAGTGTTCTCTCCCCCTCCACCCCCCCTTTTTTTTTCCCCAAGTGTCATTATCTGACCACAAGAGAAATTTGGAGAAAAAACGTGTTGAAAGTCTTATCCCAGTATGATGGGACTGCATGAGCCTTGACTTTCACGCAGTCTTTTAACAGCTATTTATTGCAGACCTACTGTGTGCAGGCCACTGAGGATACAGCGGCAGGGGTGGAGGGACAATTTTCACTATATGGGTTCCAGTCCTGTTTGGATTTGTGTAACAGGCAAGTGTAACTTTTGTGCTATTGTTGTTCAGTCGCTAAGTCACGTCCGACTCTTTGCAACCCCACAGTCGGCAGCACATCGGCTGTCTCCTCTGTCCTCCATAACTTCTTTAACCAGAAATAAAGAATTGCTTCTTCTCAAAGAGGGAAACCCCTCTTCTACAGCCCAAGCTAGCATCACCCATCTCTGCCACCTCGGTATCCTTCTTATCACACACCCTTCACATCAGCCAGCTCAACCCTTCACTCTCCAGCCTCTAGTCTCTCTTAAAAGAGAATGACAATTAAAAATAAATAATTTTTTTTTTAAAAAAGGAAGAGACAGCAACAGACCTAAGTCTGAATTCTGATCCTACTGCTCACTAGCTCCACAGCTTAACCTGGCTGAGCGTCTGTGTCGCGCCTAGAAATGCAAACAGACTTCCTTGTTGGGTTGTTTGTAATGATTAGAAAATATCACGTGTCAAACTCCTGGCATGGTGCCTGGCACAGAGCAAGTGCTTAATACTGACACTAGCTATTATTCAGTTCAGTTCAGTCGCTCAGTCGTGTCTGACTCTTTGCGACCCCATGAATTGCAGCACACCAGGCCTCCCTGTCCATCACCAACTCCCAGAGTTTACCCAAACTCATGTCCATCGAGTCGGTGATGCCATTCACCCATCTCATCCTCTGTTGTCCCCTTCTCCTCCTGCCCCTAAGCCCTCCCAGCATCAGGGTCTTTTCCAATGAGTCAACTCTTCGCATGAGGTGGCCAAAGTATTGGAGTTTCAGCTTCATCAGTCCTTCCAATGAATACCCAGGACTGATCTCCTTTAGGATGGACTGGTTGGATCTTCTTGCAGTCCAAGGGACTTGCTATTATTATACTATTATTATTCTCACTCTTGCAAGCTGGAAATTCTCAGCAGGTGGCCTTGTCGCAGGTCAAGGGCCCAGGCAGGAGCCTGTTCAGCTCCCTTCCGTCTCCCTCCGCATCCATCTTTCCTCCCCTTCCCTCTGTCTTCCCCTACTGTGTTCCTCTTCCGGGCATACTTCCTCCCTCCCTGAATCTCCCCTTCTCTCTCCCTCCCAGGCCATCCTGTGTGCAAGGTCTTGAATCACGACCTCCTCCTTCAGCATCTCCAGCCTTTCTCTGCATCTCACTCCTTTGTCATCAAACATGCCCTTCAAGCTGGTGCATCTTCAAGATCACTGCTTCTTTAATTCCTCTTCTACAGCTCACACTCCTGTCCCACCAAGACCTTACAGTGCATTACACCCTGTGTCCTCATCACTAACTTGTGACTTTGTCTTTGAAGGCCCACCTTCCTCCCCAAGCTCTGTTTTCTCTGTCCTACCCACCCGCTCCCACCCCCACCCCCCGCCGGTTCTCTTTCTCAAAACCTTCTCATCTTTGATCATCACAGTTGGGGTGAGGGATCACAGCTGGAAGCCAGAGGCTAGAGGCCAGGATGCTGCTCAAGACTCTTACACTGCACAGGTCAACCCCCCAACAGAGGATTGTCTGGCCCAATATGTTAGCTGTTGTTCAGTCACTAAGTCATGTCCTACTCTTTGTGACCCCATGAACTGCAGCATACCAGGCTTCCCTGTCCTTCACTGTCTCCCTGAGTTTGCTCAAATTCATGTCCATTGAGTGATGATGCCATCCAACCATCTCATCCTCAGTCGCCCACTCCTCCTCCTGCCCTCAATCTTTCCCAGCATCAGGGTCTTTTCCAATGAGTTGGCTTTTCGCATCAGGTGGCCAAAGTATTGGAGCTTCAGCTTCAGCATCAGTCCTTCCAATGAATATTCAGGGTTGATTTCCTTTAGAATTGATTGGTTTGATCTCCTTATAGTCCATGGTACTTTCAAGACTCTTCTCCAGCACCACAGTTGGAAAGCATCAATTCTTTGGTGCTCAGCCTTCTTTGTGTTCCAGCTCTCACATCCATATGTGACTACTGGAAAAACCATAAGAAAGAAAAGGAAAGTCAGAAAGTGAAGTTGCTCAGTTGTGTGCAACTCTTTGTGACTCAATGGACTGTAGTCTACCAGGCTCCTCCATCCATGGAATTTTCCAGGAAAGAGTACTGGAGTGGGTTGCCATTTCCTCCTCCATGGGATCTTCCCGACCCAGGGACCGAACCCAGGTCTCCTGCATTGCAGGCAGATGCTTTACCATCTAAGCCCCCAGGAAAGCCCAGCTTTGAGTATATGGATGTTTGTCAGCAAAGTGATGTCTCTGCTTTTTGATACGCTGTGTAGGTTGGTCATAGCTTTTCTTCCAAGGAGCAAATGTCTTTTAATATGTCAGTAGTGCTATAGTTAAGAAACTCTACTGGCTCCTTCCTCTCTAATTCATCTGTTATTTTTCTGGAAAAAAAAAATACAGTTCATTAAGCCAATTCACTGCTCCATCAGCAGCCGAAATAGCAGTGACTCAGACCCTAAAGTCCAACTGCCGTGAGCCCCCCAGCAGCCACATGTCTCAGAGCCCCCCTGCCTTGTCTGTAAAATGGGGCGATGATTGGATGATACAGTGGGATGATGCACTGATTGCTTAGCAGAGAGCTGGGCACACAGGCCACACTCATGAATTTAAGTCAGGTTTACAGTCTTTAGGCTACTGTCCTAGGCTGGCCACAATTGACCTCAGCCTCTATCCCACCTCTTCCCTCTACTCCTCCTCTCCCCATCATCCACTCCACCCCAACTAACCCTGACCCTCTTCTAGCATATGTGCTGCGTTCCCCACCTCTCATCCTGCCTCCTCCCTTCAGCCCCCCGATATTAGTTTCCTGTGACCTTCCTGGGCTTCCCAGGTAGCGCTAGTGGTAAAGAACCTGCCTACCAGTGCAGGAGATAAAAGAGAGACAGGTTCGATCCCTGGGTCAAGAAGATCCCCTGGAGGAGGGCATGGCAACCCACTCCAGTATTCTTTCCTGGAGAATCCCATGGACAGAGGATCTGGCAGGCTATAGTCCATTGGGTCGCAGAGTTGGACACGACTGAAGTGACTTAGCATGCATGCACACATGGCTGTCGTAACAAATTATCACAGGCTCTGTGGCTTATATTAACACAACTTTACATTTATTTATTTATTTATTATTTATTTATTCTTTTACGACTCTGGAGCCCAAAGTCCAAAATTAGTTTCACTAAGCTAAAGTCAAGGGGTCGGTCTCTTCCAGAGGGTGTAGGAAAAAAAATCTGATCCCTCACCTTTTCCAGTCTTTACTCCTTTCCAGGCTTTATCCTTCATCCTTGCATTCTGTGGCTCAGGGGCCCTTCTTCTATCTCCAGACCCAGCAAGGGAGTATCTTCAGCTCTCTCTCTGCTTCTATCACATCACCCTCTCCTCTGCCTGTAGTCAAACTCCCTCCGTCTACTTCTTGTAAGAACCCTTGTGCCTATATTGGACCCACACAGACAATCCAGGATAAGCCCCCATCTCAAGATCCTCAACTTCCTCAAATCTGCAAAGCTCTCTCTGCCCTGTCAGGTAATATCCATGGGCTCTCAGGATTAGGACCTGGAAATCTTTGGGTGTGGGGGGCATTGATTTTTATGATTAATTAAATAACTTTATTTATGATGCTTCGGATTTTGTAAATGCTGACTGTATAGCAACCAAAGTCCCACAAATTCTAGCCAAGGCACAACCACTGATCAAGACCCTTTTAAAAATCAAAAATAAATAAAATGTCAGGTGAGAAGCTTTGTTCTCCCAACAGAGAATTTAATAAATGAATGTACTTCTCCGACCTTTTAAGGTTCACACTGGGAAAACTTAAACTTTCTTTTAAGGGCATCCCCAACCAACTGACTCCTCGATCAACCCATAGTTAGAAAAATAAACCCCATAGTTAAAAAGTATCTAGCAAATGTTCTTCATACCCAGAACATAATAAAACTTTGACACCCAGAATGAAAAGCCTCTCAGTTTCTGTACCAGACCACAGATTAGACTACCCGTCAGCCTGTAATCAAGTCCCTCTGAATGTCCCCATCAACTCACTGTGATGTCGTTAAGAAACCACATGCTACTATCCTTTTATTCTTGCGGGCGCCATTCATCCACATCATCCATTCCGAAATGTCCTCCCCTCCAACTCTGAATAATGCCAGTGCCCACGCCCAGTGGACCCTCAGCTGAGCGGTGATCACTCTGGGTAAACGATAGTTCTTCGGACCCTCACACTTCCCTACACCTTCAGCAGTCACTCCCACACGACCTGGGATCGCTGCCAGTTTCCTGGCAGGTACTTAGACCTGTTCTCAGACTGAACCTAAGTCCCTTGAGGAATGGATCCATATCATCCCCCAAGCTCAGCTCACAGATTTTGTGGACACTTAGTCAACAAGGGTTCTGTGGATGGTTTTTATTGTCCACCTCCAAAAGAAAGTTGGATTTGAGCCCAACTGAAGCTGACCAACCATTTAAAAAAAAACACAAGAGAGATGGCAACTTGTGTTATCTTGATGGGAGGGTAGCGTTGCCCTCACCTTCCTGTCGGCAAGCCCTGTGAAGACATTATTCAGAAAACAAAGAAAGTGAATTGACTTGATACTTACCTTCTTCTTGCTTCTCTTTCTAAGGATTGTCTTTGTATCTGAAATACCTTCTGGAACATTATAAAAAAATCACAAGCCGGACCCAGGAACTTCAGGTAATCTTTGAGCTCCAAAAGTTCATTTCAGCTCCTCCTTAAAATTTTCGTGGCACTGGGCATCTTAACTCCATTGTTCCTCTCTTAGGTAGTCAGTGCACATCCTCCAAAGGGTGATATGATATTTCCATTTGTACTCCAGATGATTCAGACGGGGTGGCTGAGATCTCCCAGGAGGGCAAGGAGACTTGTTTTCCTGTGTCCAAACCCCAGACAATTTTAAATGACATTAGATCTTAAAATTTGTGTTTATTAAACGCAGTGGAAGAAGTACAGCTAGCCAGAGTACAGAGAAAAGATGTACCAAAAGTTACATAATGTCAACATTTTAGAGGCAAAATAACCCTTAGGGATTGTATTGCTCTGATAGCTGTTGCCATATAAATACTGCATAATAAACAATAGCAGTATTCCACAATTATGTCCACTGCTCACATGTCCGGGGCCAGCTGCGGGGTGAAGCCACTGGCCTTGGATGGACTTCCTCACAGGCCTGGGTGTTGGCTGGCTCTTGACTGATCTAGGCTGGCCTCAGCTGGAGCAGCTGTGCTGTGTTGCACGTGTCTCTGATCCTCCAGCAGGCTGGCCTGAGCATGTTCTCATGGCACTAGCAGAGGAAGCAGAGATCAGGAAGAGAAAGCAGGCCCTTGTGTTATGTCTGTCAACATCCCATTGGCCAGAGTAAGTCACAGGACTGAGTTCAGTGTCAGGGGCAGGATATCGGCAGACACTACAAGTTACATAACCAAAGGTATGAATAGAGGAAGGGTGAAATAGTGGGACCACTGCAGCAATCAACCACAAAGACCATCTATTCCAGGGGTAAGAAAATTTTTCTGTAAAGGGCCAGAATATTCTCTAAAGGGCCTGTAAATATTTCAGGACATATCATCTCTGTTACACCTATCTGACTCTGCTACTATAGAGTAAAGACAACCATAGGCAATTGCATAAACGAATGGGTGTGGCAACCGTCCTCTGTTCCAATAAAACTTTTATTTATAAAAATAGACAGTGGTCCAGATTTAGCCTGCAGACAATAGTTTGCCAACCATTCTCCTTATTTTACAGATAGGGACAATGACATTCAGAGGCTTAGGTGACTGTCTCAGTGTCACACAGCTAGTTGGTGGAAAAATCAAGACAGAAGTTCAGGCCTTCTGGCCTTAGCTCACTGCTTTTTCTCTTACCCTCAGCAAATAATAATGAACAAGCCTAACTACCATTTACTAAGCACCTACTACGTGCTAAGCACTGTGGTAAAAGCTTTCCAACATTATCTCGTTCAGTCCTGATAACACTAGTATATATTCATATTAACCTCATCTTTTAGATGAAAAAGCATCTAAGAAGAACTATGGCTGAGAGTCTGTCTAGATCTTGAGTCTGAACTCTTACCTATGATGCTCTGCTGCTTCCCTACTAGTTACTAGGTTAAGCAGTTTTTCTGCATTTTTCAGAAAGTTTTAGGAACTTTTGTCTGTCCCGCAAAGGTAGTGGAAATGACTCCTGCATTAGTCCTGAGCAGGACTAATCAGCTACAGTCTCCCTTCCTCTCCCTTCAGATCAAGATCAGCAGTTCTCAGGAAACTCAGCAGTCTCTGATGCAAGAGAAGTTGCGGGAGCACCTGGCAGAGAAGGAGAAGCTGAGCGAGGAAAGGCTCCAGCAGGAGGAGAAGCTGAAAGCCCGAGTCAAGTGGCTGATGGAAGAGAAGGCAGTAAGGAGGTCCCTGTCCTTCCCTTTCATGCTGGAAACGGATGAGATGACCTTCCCCATAAAAAACTGAGGGCGCACATTTAGAGGAGAAACTTCAGCAGCAATCTTGATGGATGCCATGGAACTAAATTAATTTAAGAGGGTGAATGGAGACTTCTCCGGTAGTTCACTGGCTAAGACCCCACGCTCTCAATGCAGAGGGCCTGGGCTCCATCCCTGGTCAGGGAACTACATCCTGCAAGCCCCAGCTGAAGATCCTATGTGTCACAGTGAAGCTCGAAGATCCTACGTGCTGCAACTAAGACCTGGTGCAGCCAAATAAATAGACATGTTTTTTAAAAAAATAAATTAAAAGGGTGAATAATGTTGGAGGATTTAACAGGAAGCTTGGGTCTTAAAACTCAAAGCAAGATCAACTTGAGTAGGCATGGTTATTGAAATTTCTAGAAATATTACTTCATTGGTTTATACACTGCAGCTGATTTTACAGATCTGAGGCATTACTACAAGTCCTGGTTTATGACCGACAGAGTGTTTCAAAGTGTGTGCAAGACCAGCCAGTGTTATTTCAGTCTTTTGCTTTCTCTTTATACAGATCAAGGGAATAAAATGGCCAAAATTGCTGCTTACTTTTCTAGAAAACGGCCAATTAGAGGATTCTACCAGCAGTGCCTCTCAACTTAGAGGTGCCTATGAATCACCTGGGGATGTTGTAAAAAGGCAGATTCTGACTCAGCCCGTCTGGGGGTGGAAACCTGGGATTCTGCATTTCTGACAAGCTCCCGGCCGGTGCTGATGGCACAGCTCTGCAGACACATGTTCAGCAACAGAGTCTCAGACGAAGGTTTTACCCAAGCTGGCAGATAAGAACCACCTGGAAGCTGGTTGAAAATATAGATTCTTGGGCCCTACCCCAGCCCCATTCAATGAGAATCTCAGGAGAAGGCCAGAAACTACAGTTAATGGGCCAAGTCGCCTCCTTGTCCTTGAGTTCACTGTGTTTTTTAAAAACATTTATCTATATATTTGGCTATGTTGCTTCTTAGTTGCAGCACGCAGGCTCTTCATTGCATCTTGCAGGATCTTTCGTTGCAGCACATGGACTCTCTAGATGTGATGCACGGGCTCCAGTAGTTGTGGCTTGTGGGCTTAGTTGCTCCCCAGCATGTGGGTTCTTAATTCTCGGACCAGGGTTCGAACCCATGTTCCCTGCATTGCAAGGAGGATTCTTAACCATTGGACCACCAGGAAGTCCCGAATTGGCCATTTTTGATATTCAGGGACCCACCATGAATTTAACTGCCTCAGTCACCATCACCCTGGATCCCTGGTTCATGACTTTGGCTGCACTTCTGTCATACAAGAGTTTAAAAAATGCTAAGGCCTTGCACCCCTTCCCATACTCCACCCCCAGATTCTGATCTAGCTGGGGTGCGGGTGCAGCTCAGGCCCTGGGATTGGTGAGCTCTCCCTGGTAGTTCCCACATGCAGCCACCACTGAGAGCATATCCCACGCACCTCAAAACAGCAGCACCAGATCCACCAAACCCCAGCACCTCCTTTCTTCCACCAAAAAGGACCAGAACTGCCAGTTCCTCCATCTCTACCAGGAACAGCTTGGTGACTTCCTGCTGGGACCCTCCTTCTCTGTCAGACACCCCGACTCTCCAAGCCTCTCAAGAGGCAGAGGCCTCTGCCGGTTTCATCTCATCCTCTAACCCGTGCTGCACTGCCGCTTCTCCTCTTTGCCTCTTTCTCTGCCTTTTGTGAAATAAAAGATTAAAAAAGAAAGAACCACCTGACCAAAATCACCTGTGAGTCCCAAACGGCCTTAAATCAAGGCAAGTCCCTTCAGAAGGGCAATTCAATGTAGAAGAAAAAAAAAAAATAAAACCAGAAAGAACCTAAAAATCTTCAAAACATTCACAGAACTCTCCACCTGTTTCCTCTCTCTTCTCTGTTTAATTTCTCCCTTCCCAAATGTCCTATTTTAGTTTCAATTTTGGTTTGACTGTTTTCCACTGTGAATGTACAGTACTATAGCTCCAGCCTGTTTACCACCACCTTGGGCACCAGCCTGGGCCCTCCAGATGCCCCCTTTGTAACACTGATTCCAACAGACACAGGGTTTCAAGGGCTGACATCAACCCCCTTTAATCACACCAAACTTCAGAGGGCACACCACCCCTTGCAGAGGGGAACACAAAGCCAGGGATGCCCAGACAGACAGTACAGCTGCTCATGTCCACTACTGTCCCACTGAGGGTCATTCTTCCCCAGACACTTACCTTGATTGGCTTGACTCCAGGGACTCATCGGAAAGTACCATCGCAGGCTTGAGTTGGCACTGTCACCTCCCACCCTTTCTAAAAATATGTGTGTCAAAATTCATTAATTAAGCTCCTCCTCACAAGTCCTGACTTTTCTTAGGACTCTGCTTCAATGGCCAGAAATTCTAGGTTCCCTTATAGAGCTTCTCTGGTGGCTCACACATTGAAGAATCTGCCTGCAATGCAGGAGACCGGGGTTCAATCCCTGGGTCAGAAAGATGCCTTGGAGAAGGGAATGGCTACCCACTCCAGTATTCTTGCCTGGAGAATTCCATGGACAGAGGAGCCTGGCAGGCCACAGTCCATGGGGTTGCATAGAGTCAGACACAACTGAGTAGCTAACTTATGAAGCTATCGTTCTTTTCTTATTATTATTATGATCTGTTAACAACATTCCCCTGACTTATGCACACACTAATGGTTTAGATCAGGGGTCAGCAAACTTTTCCCATAAAGAGCCACATAGTATCTATTTTCAGTTGTGCAGGTCATGTCTTTGTCCTGACTTCTCAGCTCTGTGGTTGCAGTGCCAAGGCAACCCACGATGAGCATGGTGGAGTTCCAATAAAACTTTATTTACAAAAAAAAAAAAGCAGACAGTGGGCCACATTTGGCCCGCATGCTGCAGCTTGCCAACTACTGGTTCTAGAATCAAAGGGACCAGGGTTCAATTTTCCATTGATGCGATTTATCGGTAAACATTCCTAATCTCTCTAAGCCTATTTCCTCCTCAACAAAGTGGAAATGACAGAAGAAATTGATCTTTACTAGTGAATGATTATCATGTGCCAAACATTTCATGTTCATCATCTCATCTGCTCCTCCTATCAACCCAATGCAGGAAGTACTCTTACTGTCCCCATTGTACAGATGGGGAAACTGAGGTTTCTAAAGCTTCTCACTTGTCCAAGACTATACCCCTAGGAAGAATCAGCTACAGGCTCTCATCTGACCCTGTCAACTCCAGACCCCGTTATCTTAGACCCTAGATATACTGTCCACAGTTTTCCATGGGTTTGTTGTGAGATGTGTAAGAGTTAATCTGTGAAGTGCCTGGCCCAGAGTCCAGATTCCTACCCTGGTAACTATGTCTATTAAACAACAGTCATGACTTTCAGGCTTTGGAGGAAAGCATTACTCAAGAGAAAAACAAAGCGAAAGAAGCATTAGAAGAAGAACGGAAGAGAGCCCAAGAGCTGGAGGACTGCTTAACCCGCCAGAAGAAGGTATGAGCTTGGGGAGGCAGAGCCGGCCTGAGCCCAGGTCGAGGTCAGGCAGCCAGGACGGACTCACCTGGGACGCTCATCTGGGCCTGCCCACCCCAGCTGCCAGGCTCTCAGCTGCCCACAGTCTCCCCATGGGGATGCTGTGAGTAGTAGAGAGTTTACCTGCCCATGCAGTGCCTAGCAGAATCCAGATTCCTGCCGTTGTAATTCTGTCTGTTAAACGTCGGTCATTGGTTTTCAGGCTTTGGAGGAGACCATTTCTCAGGAGAAAAGCAGAGCAAAGGACGCATTAGAAGAAGAACAGAGCAAAGTCCAAGAGCTGGAGGACCGCTAACCCACCAGAAGGAGGTACGTAGCTTGAGGAGATGGGCGGCTCAAACCCAAACCCAGCTTGAGGGCCATGTGGAAGTAAGTTTCGAACCACAGCTGATAGGGAGTCAAGCGTGGCGGAGTTTCCCAGAGGAATTTGTCCGTGGGGGAGCTCAGCTACTTTGGGAAGAAGCATGGGGGACTCTAGGAGAGGACCCTAGAGTTGTAACCTTGCACCTACAATTTATACAAAAATTGTAAAAGTCATAAAATACAATCTTAGGGGACACATCAGGATTGGTAACATGTACACTTTCTGCATGGAGACTACATCCTGAATCCTAAAAATGGAGGAATTTCAGAATCCTGGGACTTCAGGGCTACGTGAATCCAACAACATCTTAAAATGCCCCACCCTTCATCTCCACCACCAAGAAATTTTCTACAGCCCAGGGAAGTCCATCCCAGTGTTGATGCCTTGGCTGGCAGAAAATTCTTCCTTTAGATTGAGTTGACTCAGATTCTCTCTCAGAAAAGGTTTAAACCCTCCACCCACCTCTCTGGGCCCCTGCAAGACCCGTCTGCTTTCTCTTCCACAGAATAACCTTTTAGATGCGTAAGAATAGAGGTACCTCTCCAGACACAAATGAATGCCCTTCACAGGCCTGGAGCCTGGCCTTGGTCCCCCTCCTCTGAACAGCTCTAACCTGTGACAGATTAGCAGCTCACTGGCTGAAAAAGGCCCATAGACATGTTATTCTTGGTCCTAGAGTTTTTATCTTGAATTCATAAAATTTACTGACAAATCCAGATTCCCATCCTTTCTTGAAAAGTCAGGAAGACTGGCCCTCCTTTCTACTCCCAGCAGAAATGGACTGGAGCCGAACCAAGTAGCAGATGTTTGCCACAGTCCCCACCATTCCCTACTGCATTCAACACAACTCATTTCATTTCAGGTAACTGTTGAGCCCCTACAGGCATCTGGGTTTTCAGCCGATCATCTGCTTTCTTCTTAAACTGTTTGTAGCCAAAACTGGACACAGTTCTCCAGCATGCAGTGGCCTAGAGCAGGACAGTCCTCACCTAGTCAAAGCTGTTGTACTTCTGCTGATGTGTCCAAACTAGCTATAGGCAAAGCCCTATTACATCGTACACGTGAACATACTTACCTTTGGTCACCCTCAGATCCCTGGGTCTTTTTACTAGATGTTCTCATTTGTGCTTCAGTCCTGGGGCAGTGTAAAGGGGTGAAGAGTGAGGCTTTGCATCCAGATGAGACATGGTTCAGATTCTGGCTGGGCTACTTACTGACTCAGTACCTACCTTCTTTGAAGGATGGCTGTGAATAACAGTTAGAGATCATGTACAATGAAGTGTCTGACCCAGAATCATCACTCAGTGAATGGTGGCTATTAATACCATCACTGTACTTCCAGTGCTGTTTAGGCACCCTCCACCACATCCCTACCTCTCGGAGTGAAATCCCTGCCCGCCCCCCAGGAAGGGAGAAGTGAGGAACCTGTGAGCAGAGCCCATGCAGTTTGATCCTATCCAGGGAGGGGAGGTGTTTACATGTTGGGTTTCACTTGGGTCTCTGGTGCACATGTGCTCTGCAGGCCTGTGTAAACAGTGTCAGTGCCTGGTCTCGAGTTATTTCTCCAGGGATGGCGAGCAAGAGGAGGGTCTCCCAAGGGTTGGCTGGGGAGAAATGCCACTGAGAGGTCATCTCCACAGGGATGGGGAAGCCCCCTTGAACTGAGTGGTCTTGAGGTCACAGGGCACTTCAGAAGGGAGATTTAAGGACAGGCTGATGGTGGACAGCCCCAAGGCAAGAGGAGTTGTGGCCGGGTCACCCACACCTTGGGCAACATCAGCCCAGCAGGACCTCTGTGTGGCTTCTTTTCGGGAAATCTGAGATCAGAACCCCAGACACAGGCTTTGATCAACCTCAGACAGTCATGTGATTTTTCTTTCCATTAGACCTTCCTCCACACTGTCAGGGGCTTCCTAGGAGGCACTAGTGATAAAGACCCCACCTGCCAATGCAGGAGACACAAGAGGCATGGATTCAGTCCCTGGTTGGGAAGACTCCCTAGAGGGGGGCATGGCAACCCACCCCAGTATTCTTGCCTGGAGAATCCCATGGACAGAGGAGCCTGGCGGGCTGCAGTCTATGGGGCCGCAAAGAGTCGGGCACAGCTAAGCATACTGCACACAGGCATGCACCACACTGTCAGATGAATCTCTAAGAACAACAAAATCACTAGGTCACAAGGCCAGTTTGGAGGTAACTTTAAAGGTTAATTCCCATGACCTGCCCAGGAGTGTGGAAGCAAAGTGTCCAAGGGGGACACAACTTGGGCCTGAGTTGTGCAAGGACAGCCTTCCCTGTGGCGCCCAGCTTGGCTGCATGGCAAAGTCCTGAGGGTCAATGTGGGATCAGATGCAGTGGGGCAGCAAAATGTCTTACCCCTAAACCCACCTCAAACTTCAAAATAAACATGGAGCTCCCATGATGTTAGTGCTCTTCTGCTTCATCGATGGCTAGTATTGGAACCACTGAGTACTGGAGTTTTTAAACTGCTTTTCACTGAAAGAACTATACAGAAGTATATACTATTTCAGCCATATTATGGGTTGAATATTTTTGCAGGCTAATCTAGGACCCTAACCACTGGCTATAGTAGAAACCACGTTCCAACTTCCAAACATCTGACAGCCAATGGTGTTTAAAACACAACCCATTCCAGGACTCCCCTGGTAGTCCAGTGACTAATATTTTGTCTTCCAATGCCAGGGGAGTGGGTTTGACCCCTGGTTGGGGAGCTAAGATCCCACATGCCTTGCAGCCAAAAAACAAAACATAAAACAGAAGCAATATTGGAACAAATTCAATAAAGACTTTAAGTTTGGTGCATATAAAAAAGTAATAATAATAACCTTTTGAGAGTTGAGGTGCCTTTCTTGCAGTGACTAGAAACAAGAGCTCTGACGGCAGCTTCTATCCTTCTGCAATTTGCATAAACCATTTAACTGAACGGCTCATCAGCAAGTTGCTTCCTGGATAAAAATCCCTGATTATGGGCACTAAATACTAACCACAGCCCTCCCATCCTCTCAAAGCTTCCCTTGTGAGGTTGGTCCCCTCCCCCTTCCAGAAATTTGTATGTGTGGCTCATTAATTCAATACACTGCCCTCCTTTAGAAACCTGATTCTATTTCAGAGATTTATTTCAATAATGGGAAATTCCATTATTAATGAGATTCTTCTTCTTATCAGAGAGGCTGCCTGGCACAATGATAAGAACTCAGACTCCGTAATAAGACAGGCTTAATCGCCTTTCCTCACTGGCTCCCTGCCGGGGGGTCTGCACACAAACAATATCCAGGGCTCAGTCCTGGCCTCTCCACTAACAAACTGCAGGACCCATGGGTCCTCAGGAACTTTCCACTCTTTAGTTTCTTCACCTGTAAAATGGGGTAACAACTTCTCTGTGGATGAGGATGCTATGAGAATAAACTGGGTGAGAAGCACTGGCCTTGGGCCCTGGCACATAAGACCAGCCCCCAACATTTGAGCTACTGTCGTTATTATTGGTATCATGCTTACTAGCAATTTCCCCCACTAAATGTGCAGGCAACCAAAAAGACCGGTCATTGATTTTCAGGTTTTGGAGAGCAGCATGGCCGATGAGAAAAGAAAAGCAAAGAAGCCTTAGAGACAGAAAAGAGGAAAGTGCAAGATCTGGAGAACCACTTAACACAGCAGAAGGAGGTATGGGGAGCAGAGGGAGAGGACGTGGGTGGTGGCAGCCGAAAGGCCTTGGAAGCAGCTTCAGGACCAGATGCAAGATGGTGTTTTGGTACCCGGATGTAGAGCAGGTGGTAAAGCAGGCTGATGGGGGGAGCAGTGCCGCTGATCAGAGCGGCCGATGTCACATCACAGGGCTCACCAGCTGTATGACCCTAGGGCAGACCACCTCACCTCTTGGACCAATTTCATCATCCATAACATGGGGAGGCTAACTACCCCTGCATCATGAGATTAAACCCGTTAGTGCTTTTGGGGGCTTCCCAAGTGGCGATAAAGACTTGGTTTCAACCCCTGGGTCAAGAATATCCCCTGGAGAAGGGCATGGCAATCCACTCCAGTATTCTTGCCTGGAGAATCCCCTGGACAGAGGAAGCTGGTGGGCTACAGTCCATGGGGTCGCCAAGAGACAGACACGACTGAAACGACTTAGCACACACAGCACAGTGTATATTAAGTACTTAGACTTGCCCTCACCCACAGAGGACCATCTCCATAAGCCCTGCTGGTCAACTGCCCAGGGAGGAGAGATCCCCTCCAGGGGAGACCCTGGTTGGAGTCTGGGTCAGTCCTTCAGCCAGCTTCCTCTTCCTCCTCATCACTGAAAGGTATTTCAGCGTGGGCACAGCAGAACAACACCCTCCTAGCTCCAGCCTCCTAGTTTCAGAGACTCCCGAGTAGACTTTCCCTGGGCTGATGATCAGGTGTAGAGACAAACGTTGCAGAGGAAGATGGAGTAGATAGGTACATGACCAGCTCACACGGCAGTCACGTCAAATAAGTGCCAGGGGTCAGTGCCTTCTGGAACAGATGAGAAGTACACCGTGGAGGAGAGCCATGTAGGAGGGGGAGGGGAGTCCAAGCACCAGGCCGGGGCAGAGCTGGTGACATCCACCCCTACAAGCCCGGGAACTGGGCTCACCAGCCTCACCTGCATGGAGCCACCATGAAGGCAGACCCCCAAGGCCGAGAGGAAGGATGGATGCCCGAGCCGCACCCTGAAAGTCAAGCAGGGGCTTCCTGGAGCCAGGAGGCCAGGTGGCAGTGCTCTTAGCGACCTGTGGTGGCATCTCTAGGAGCTGGGCTCCAGGGAGTGCAAAGAGACACGTGCCAGCCCTGTGTAATGTCCAGAAACAGCGGGCAACTCCGTGAATTGTTTGATGCAGTTGTATTCATCCATCTGCAAATATTTATGGAGTACCTGCCGTGTGCCAGGCCCTACTGGGTGTCAGGGATACTGCAGAGCACTAGAGGGCCACAGCCATGCCCTCGTGGGCCAGCCACTCAAGGACGGAGGGCAGACAGCCATGTAAACAAACGTCCAGGTGACCCCAGAGCCACAGGCTCTACAAAACGAGCATGAGTTAGAGAGTGGCCCACAGGCAGGGAGGGCCTCTCATATTTGGTGACATTGAGTGAGACCTGGAGGGCAGAGGAACGCTACAGTGACCTCTGCAGGAAGAGAATGCCCCAGGTCAGGGGTCCCAAGTGCAAAGGAGGGCGCCTGAGTTAGCCAGGGAGGGGGGGGCAGGGCGGGAAGAATGAAATCACCCTGGAACAAGATGGAAACCAAAGGGGAGGGATCAGGGCAAGAAAGCCAAAGGAAGCCGCAGAGTCCGGGGGCAGAGTGAGGCGTGGCAGGAGAGCTGTGTGGGCCAAACAAGTCGACTCCAGTTCCAGTTGCGGCTCTGCCCTAACACGTTGTGTGACCCTGGGCAAGCCCCTCTCGGTGCCCTCATCTGTAACGTGGGTGTAGTGACGGAGATTTATTGCGAGGAGTCAGTGCAATCATTGTGAAACACCTGCCCAGGTGAGCTCAGGGTCCAGATCGAGTGGGGAGGATGGTGTGCATGGCGGGCAACAGGGGCGGGACAGTCAAGCAAAGACCTTGCAGGGAAGTGAGGTCAGAGTGCACACGGGGCGAGGGAGCACTGACACGAGCAAGCCTTGTTACGGGGTAGAACCCAGACCGTGGTCAGTGGCATCCCCCAGGCATCCCTGATCCAGGTGGGCTAAGGGTGGAGTTTTATAGTGTGCGCCCCTGCTGAGCAGGGAGGCAGACTCTGTGCCAGCCTACGTATGAACACGCAGGCGCATCTCCTGCCTCCAGGTAGGGTGGGGCTTCAATCAGGAGGACAGCTCAGGCAAGGTCCAGACACCAGGTGGCAGAGTGGCTAGGGTGGGGCACTGGCATCTGAGCTGGCACCCAGTGGTGCGACCTGGGCCCGTTACTCATCCTTGCACTGCCTCGTTTACAGCCTCCATGTCCTTACCTGCAAAAGAGAAGGCAGATGCCGCCTGGGGGCTTCTGTTCACTACACAGAGCAGGCATTCATGCGCAGCGTTTACAGGGCAGGCAGCATCGTCATTATCATTTTCACTTGTAATTTTCCAAGCAGCAGAAAATAAGAGAAGGGAGCACGCCCTCCCACGGAGCATGCGGTGGCCTCTCACATCAGGCAGGATGCAGCCTGGCAGGGTGGGGGGACTGGATGGTCTCAGGCAGACTTGGCAGTGAGAAAATGCCAGTCCCATGCAGGGAGGAGAGTCAGAGCCCAGGTGCAGCGGCGAGGCCTGTGTGCAGCGCAGGGCAGTGGGGATGGAGCCCAAGGGCGTGATGCTAGAACCACAGGGTTGTTGGGAAGATCATCTGTTCTCCAGGACCACCCATCCCCAAAGCATAACGGTTTTTAGTAGTTTTCCCTTTTACCCAATAATGCACATTCACTAAAGGAAATTTAGAAGATCCAGAGAAGAAGAAAATATAAATGACTATAATCTCAATTCCCCCAAAATAGCCATTATTTACATTCTGGTACATATCTTTCCAGTCTTTTGTTTATGCACAGATAAATTATTTATTTCATTAAAATGTCCTTGTGAACATTATATTTATGTGGGAGGCATCACTCCAAGAGTTTCAACTGCAAATAGTTTCTTGACCCCACTCTGGCTGTGTCCCTCCTGGGGCTTGTGTAGGTGAGGCTGGGTTCCAATCCCTCCCCATCTCAGGATCTATGGGGTAAATGTCCTCTGCAGCAAACTGTCCTGGACTTCAGTTTTTAGACCCAACCCTTCGTGGGTTGGAGAGAGACCACCAGTGTCCTTTGAAGCCATAGACATCAGGCCTACTGGGTCAGGAGGCATCCCCCACCCCCACCCCTGCCCATGGCCTCACTTGCCCCCCCTCCCAAGAAGTGAGGTACCAACAATGGACCACGTTGGTGCCACCATCTGTCCGATTAGTAGCTTAGTCAGTGGCTCAGTGTCAAACGCCTTGACCTGAGCACTCACCAGCCTGTCACTTCCTGCACACCAGCCCAGAAACCCTGAATGACGAATAGCGCTCTCTGTTGAGGACATAACTAACCACAGCTTGACTTCCGGTCCTCATGTCTCTCTCCAACGGGCATCCTCTTCCTTGAGCTCTAGCTCCCCAGCCCTGGCTCACTGGTATCAACTATTACTAATACTAGCTTTCCCCTTGGGTGTCACTTCCCTTCCTTTCTCATGCACACACCCTCGGAACGCTTGTTGTTGACTTCCAGATTTCTGAGAGCAGCATCGCCTACGAGAAAACAAAGCAAAGGAGGCCATAGAGAAGGAAAAGAGAAAGGTCCAAGATCTGGAGAACCGCATAACCAAGCAGAAGGAGGTATGCCTCTCTAAGAGGAAAGAGGAGCAGGCGTGACTGAGTGCCAGCTCCGGGGGCAGATGGTCTGGTTCAAATCCCACCCCTGCCGCCGTCTGGCTGTGGGACATTAAATGACAGTTAGCGCCTCTGTGCCTTGCTGTCCCCACTTATGAAATACAGATGATCCAATAGATCACCCTCGTGGCGCTGGGAGACTTGACATCTAACACACACAGAGACAAGTGTGTCTAACACACACCTGGCACGCAGTGAATGCTGCATGTATTGGCTGCTTTTATTATTGTTATTCCTGCTGGCTCACAGCCACGAAGTGGAGGGGCAGAGTCTGAACCCAGGACCATCTGATGCCAGGACCCCCTCATCCCTCACCGCTCCTCTCTCTGTCCTTAGCTTGCTGTGGGTTCAGCTGCCTGGGGTCAATGTCCGACCACCTTGGTGCTGTTTCTCCACCAGAACCTGTCACCTTCACTATCAGCACCTTCATCATCAAACCATATTTACGATTCTCACTGGGAGTAGGAGATACAGCAGAAGCTGAAGATGTTACCCAGGACCTTGTTTCCAAGCTGGAGGACTGAATTCCACCCTCCTGGGTCCCAGCAGTACAAAGGACACACACACACACACACACACACACACACACACAGAGATACAGGTCAATATCTCAAAAGTCATGGCAAGTGACAGACAACCTGACAATAATGAGTTGGATTCAAATATAGGCAAATACAATTTCAAAGGATTGTCAAGATCAAATAGGACCAAACAAGTCTGTAAGTCTATTCACATCAATCTGGGATCATTTTCTTTGAAGGACGTTTCCCTAACATTAATATGCATAGAATCACTGTGGGGGATGGGGGTAATTTTAAATGCCCAATCCCTGGACTTTAGCCCCAGAGATTCTGATTCACTCTCTATAGAGTGGACTCAGGAATCTGTAGTTTTAACGGAAGTCCAAGGGGTGCTGGTGCTCTTGGAACAGCGCTGCTCAAGGTGCCAGTAAACTGTGTCTGGATTACCTATCCCTGCTTCCCTGGTAGCTCAGACGGTAAAACATCTGCCTACAATGCGGGAGACCAGGGTTCAATCCCTGGGTCAGGAAGATCCCCTGTAGAAGGAAATGACACCCCACTCCAGTACTCTTGCCTGGAAAATCCCATGGACTGAGGAGCCAGGTGGGCTACAGTCCGTGGGGTCATGAAGAGTCGGACACGACTGAGCGACTTCACCTTCACATGGGCATCCCAGGTGGCATAGTGATAAAGAATCTGCCTGCAATGCAAGAGACCAAGGTTCAATTCCTGGGTTGGGAAGATCCCCTGGAAGAGGGCACAGCAACCCATTCCAGTATTCTTGCCTGGAAAATTCCATGGACAGAGGAGACTGGCGAGGCTACAGTCCATGGGGTTACAAAGAGTCAGACACAACTGAGCATGCACGTGCACGCATGCACACCCTAGCACCACTTTAAGAGGGGCCTTTGCCAACTGGAGCGTGTCCAGAGGATGAGGTGGGTGAAATGATGTGAGAGTTGCCAGCGCTGGGCTCATGCACATGTGCAGGGCTCCTGGTGGGCAGGTGGACGCTGCCCAAGAGGGAGCCCAAGAGGGGCCATCTCTCCATGCAGCCTTGTTTCCCCAATGATTCACATGCCTCCTCCATAAAATACTTCAGTTAGGGGTAGGAGAAAAGGAGGAATTAGAATTTTAAAGTAGATTATTTGGGGCAGAAAATGGATTAGGGATGAGATTAATGCAAACAAACAAAAAAGTATGTATCACAAAATCAATGAATGGGTCACAGTTTTTATTAGCCCCGTGAAAGCGAACACCCAGTGGCTGTGAAGTTCACTAGACAAAATGGACCAAGTGCTCCTGGAAATTAGACCATTCTGGGTACTCACCCCAGAGAACATCTGTCCTCCGGATCATGACAGAGGAGACTCTGTAACGCAACCAACAGTGTCGTCAACAACAGCCTTAAAGAAAACCACAGTGACACCAGAGGGCAAGATCTTGTGACAACCCTGCAGGCAGGCTGATGGCATCACATCAGGTGCTAAGAAATGGGACTCCACCCCAGGGACTCCCCATTCACCAGGATACTTGCACTCACAGGAGAGCATTTGAAAAACTGATTTCATCTCTACAGGTGAAAACAGGATTTATATGAGAAAAAGAGGAGAGAGCAGAGAAAAATAAATTCAGACCTGCTGGAACCCTGAACTTGAGTAAGCTGCTGAGTAGCTGGCAAGGAGCAAAGATGCCAGGCAGCGTGCTCTGCCCCGGAGGCAACTTCTATGGCCCATCAAAAAAGCCATCTCAGTTCTTTGTGGATTCCGCGGGACAGCTGGAGTGCTTCCGCTTTGTGCTGTGCCTGCCACTGACCCCCAGGGGGCGCCTCCTCAGGCCACGTCCGCACACTGTCTGCACTGGGACTTCTCAACAGTAACAAGCACATCACGACCCCAAATAAGAACAGAGTTCAGTGGTGATACGGTGAGAATGAACCTTCTCCCAGGAGAGGCTCACAGGCATCACATGATGAGAACCATGCTCTGTTTTGTTTCAAAAAAAAAAAAATCAATTTCATTTCCCAGTTATAAAATGAGCACCTGGGATCTCCCTGGCGGTCCAGACTCCACGCTTCCAATGCAGGGTGCGTGGGTTCAATCCTTGGTGGAGGAACTAAGATCCCACATATCAGTGGCACAGCCAAAAAATTAAGAATAAATTAAAAAGATAAAAGGAGTAACTGCTCTAGAAATTTTTAGAAGTATGGAAAAAATCATTCATGAGTCCACCGAGCAGAGTTAACAGTAATGAAATTATTTTATTGTTTCTTTTGGCCGTGCTATGCAGTGTGTAGGATGATAGTTCCCTGACCAGGAACTGAACCCACGCTCCCTGTATTGAAAGCACAGATTCTTAAATGCTGGACCAAAGAAGTCCACTGATGACATTTTGATGTGATTCCTTCCAGACCAGCTTTACGATGATCACTATGACAGACATGGACAAATATCTATTTGTTACAAAGTTATTTACACTGTCAAACTGCGAATGCTGCATTTTGACTTAATATATTACAAGTATGTCCACATATCATTGAACTTTCTTCTACAACACGCCAGTAAAGGATGACACACTGTGTTGGATGAACCTTGACCCATTTACTCTTGGGCACAGGGGTGTCTCTCTTTTCAGTGGAGTGAAAAGCTGCTTGGCTGAGCAGCTCTGTGTCAGGGGCTTTGTGCACGTGTGGGGTTATGTCCTTAGGATACATCTCCAAAAGTGGAATCAGTGGGTACACGGAATATGAACATTTTTAGGCTCATGAAACAGGTTCCCAAGTGACCCTCTCAGAAAGGTCATACTAGTTTTCACTGCCACCAACAGAGTCTGGGAATGCCTAGCACTGCACCTCCAGAATATGTTTTGTGATGTGCTGTGCTTAGTCATTCAGTTGTTTCCAACTCTTTTCCACCCCATGGACTATAGCCTGCCAGGCTCCTCTGTCCACGGAGATTCTCCAGGCAAGAATACTGGAGTAGGTTGCCATGTCCTCCTCCAGGGGATCTGTCCAACTAAGGGATGGAACCCAGGTCTCCCACATTGCAGGCAGATTGTTTACCATCTGAGCCACTGGGAAAGCCCGAATACATTTCAGGTAGGATTAAATAATGTTCATGAATAGGTTACATACAGTATGATTCTGACTATGTGACATTCTGGAAAAGGCGAAACTAGGGCAATAATAAAAAGATCAGGGATTGGTAAGGGGTGGGAGGATGGTGAATAGATGAAGCACATAGGGTTTTTAGGACAGGGAAACAATTCTGTGTGATTCCATAATGGTGGATACATGTTTTCATACATTTGTCCAAATCCATAGAGTGTACACCACCGAGCTGAACCCTTATGTAAACTATGAGCTTTAGGTGCTAATGATGTGTCAATGTAGGTTCATCAGTTATCACAAATGAGATGATCCAGTGAGGGATGTTGATGGTAGGAGAGGCTGTACCTGTGGTGGGGGTGGGAGTTCAAGGAAAACTTTCTGAATTTTCTGCTCAGTTTTACTATGAACCTAAAACCGCTCTAAAAAGTGAAGTCAAATAAATAGAGGAAGTCCATCCATCCCCAGCACTGTGCCTGTCACAAAGC
The DNA here is from genome assembly GCA_917880005.1 of Nanger dama. NCBI lineage: Eukaryota > Metazoa > Chordata > Mammalia > Artiodactyla > Bovidae > Nanger > Nanger dama. The sequence continues at coordinate 19,563,512 of CAKJTW010000013.1, read as the reverse complement.
CCACTTTCTGCACTATTTGGGGAAGGACTCAAGAAAGAGAGTAGGATTTTGACAAAGATGGAAAGAATGGGTCCGAGGAGAAGGTAGAAGATGTTGGGGACATGGTGACTGGAGTCTAACCTCCCAGGGTCCCCAGGGAGGTCATCCCAGGGCCTAAGTCACGGAGTAAGCTGGAGGAATGTCCTGAACACAGGTCCTATGACTCGGGGGTGAAGAACTCGGCGAATTTATCCTGGGAGACAGATTTATGGAGAGACATGACAGCCTGCTCTAATATTTAAAGGGCTGTCTCATAAGAGAGAAATAAAACTTGTTCAGTGAGCTCCAGGTGACAGAACTGAGCTCAGGGGCCAGAAATCTCAAGGAAGTAGATCTCAGCTGAATTTGAGTTCTGCAGTAATTGGAACCTTCCAGAGAAAGCATGGACTTTGGACTTTAAAAGGATTGACAGAACAATAACAGAACAGAGGTCCCCTCCTCTCCAAAAACAGGGAAGGGGGAGGCTGGGGTAAATATTTACACCTGAATTTCTGTTCATTTGATGTTTGCTTTTTATCTAGGAAATGGATTTAAAAATGCAAAAAGAAGATATTTTAAATAATAAATTAAATGATGCACTGGCCATGCTAGAAAAGGCTCAGAAAACAAAGATGGCTGAAAGTCTGAAAGCAGAGAACCTCACCATGAAATTAAATGAAACATTAGCTGAACTGGAAACTGCCAAAACGAAAATGGTAAGTCAGTGCCTTCCGGGGACAGAATTTTCCCTTCAACGCAAGATCACGATGCCATGTGTAGTTTAGACCAGGGCTTCTCAGCCTCCGTACTGTTGATGTTCTGGGTGGGTAACTCTCATGGGAGGAGGGGCTGTCCTGTGCATTTTAGGATGTGCAGCAGCACCCACTGAGCTCCACCCAGAAGATGCCAGTGGCACCCTACCCCAGGTGTGACAACCAGAAATGTCTTCTGACTTTGCCAAATCTCCCGCGGTGTGGGGGGAGGGGGAGGGGAATCACCCTCTGCTGAGAAGAATTAATTTAGTATGAAAGGTAGACAGAGGCTATGACACCTTCTCTCCAGGGCCTTCTAAGATGATGTAATTCAGGCTACTCCCAGGGTCATACTGGGCAGCCCTGGAATGTAGGGGCCAGTGATGATTCCGTAGGATTTAAGAGAGCATTTTTCCATTTTAACTTGGCATTCAAGGCCCTTCACCATCAGGGCTCAGTATTGCAATGACCTGTCATTCATACATTTAACCAGCAGGTCTGTGGACAAGGACGTAATAAGGACTGACCTGGCTGAGGGAAGTCGAGACGGACTGGGCTTGGAGACAGCAGCTCAGGGGTGTGGCACGTGGTGGCCATTCCCAAGGTCCTGAGTCACAGGACCTGGACACTTGGGGTAGCAGAGGAGTGGGGAAAAGGAGTTGCTATGGAGGGAGTTACCAAAGAAATGGCAGGACTTGTTAACTGATTGACAGGACAGGAGTCCTGGGGAGGGGGAGGAGCCAAGGAGGGGGAGGAGCCAAGGAGGCCGGCGAGCTTCCAGCCAGGGCCCCATGGAGGGGGCGGTGATGGCACATGTTATTGCTGGAAAGATAGAGGTCGGGCTTGGGGATGGGGGCAGGTCTCTTGTGGGAGAGGGACTGTCTCCTGGAGAAGATAAAGCATTCAGACTGAACCGTGGGTAGAGATATCAAAGTTCAAAAGTTGCCCAAACTTTTGGTGGCACGTTAGATTTGGGGCAGGAAGTGAGACATGAAGACTAAAGTTGGAAGAGAGCCTCGGTGGAGTGATGGCTGAAGGAGTGGGCATGTGTGAGCATCTGGGGCAGAAAATTTCTGCGTTCGGAGATCAGAGGCCCATCATGTTAACAGGGAATGAAGAGCGAGAGGATGACATCATCCTGAGAGCAGGAGAATGATGTCATCCAGGTAGCAGGAGAATGACCTCATCGTGAGAGCAGAGGAAGGGGTGAGGGGAGCGGGAAGGGCTCCAGGATGAGGCACTGAGACTCAGGTGTGCAGAGTGGCTGCAAGCATTGAGGGTGGTCATGGGAAGGGTTGTGACTCACCATCAGGAGGCCACTGGTAACTTTTGTTTTTAAGAAATACAAATTTATTCACTTTTTCTTAAAAAGTTGTTCACTCATTTACTCAACCAGTACTTATTGAGCATCTGGGTCTAGATGCTATGGCAGGGATCTGGGCTCTGATGCTGTGGGCATATGGGCAAATAAGAAAAGGTAAGTTTCTGCTCTGGTGGAGCTTCCATTCTAGTGGGAGCGAGAAATAAAGACATGAGATGGTTCACATGGTAATAAGTGCCTCAGGATGATGTCTCCTTTAGATAGGCAGTCCAGGAGGGCTTCTCAGAGGAGGTTATGGAATCAGCCTTGTGGAGGAGCTGGGGGGGCAGAGAGAACAGCACGTGCAAAGGTCCTGGGGCAGGCAGAGCTCAGTGCCAGTGGGTGCAGAGGGGCCGTGTTGTTCCTGTTCTCGCCATCTTACCCAGCTCCCAAGATCACATGAACCATGTCTGTTTCCCCAGATCATGATGGAGGAGCGGATGCAGCTGCAACAGCACACAGTAATGGCCCTCCAAGAGGAGCAGGAATCACAGAAGCACGAATTTGAAAAACAAATCATGGAATACAAGGAACAAATCAAGCAGCACTCCCAGACGATCGTGAGCCTCGAGGAAAGACTCCAGAAAGTGACCGAACACCACAGAAAGATAGAAGGAGAGATCGCCACGCTGAAGGACAGTGACCCAGGTTGGTCCAAAGAGACACCGAGGGAACCTTAGTGTTCAGGGTGGGTTCCGATGACCCTGTGGGTCCCTCCAGGCTGATGGACAAGAAGAAGTCTGCGTCTCATTTTAAAAGTCCCTCTGTTGTCTGCAGGCCCCTGTCCTTGTCTCACTGCAAGGTTGGGTGCCCTCCAGGCCCAGGTTCAGCAGAAGTAACACGATGAAGAGAGACAGGCTTTGTGCTGAGCCAGTCAGCCAAGGAGCAGCACAGGCTGCCGGGGCTGTGAGGCGTGTCAGGACACACGACGGGAACCGTCCTTTCCCCATGGAAGCATCCCGGGCAGGGGCCTTTCAAAGGCGTCTCTCTGCCATCAGCAATTTGTGGCTCTGTCTAATGCTTTTTCACAACCAGCTGGGGTTTATCTCTTAAAAAAAAAAAAAAAAAAAAAAGCCTGGAGAAAGAACTCAGAGTTGTGAGTTGTGGGTTGCCCTGAATGACCAACGGTGACGGATAAAACTGAAGACAGTGAGCTCTTGGAGAAGAGTTCTGGAAGTAGAGGCCTCGGCCTAGGGTTTCTCATCCTGAGCGTTAATATTGCCACGTGGGCTAGATCGGCTTCCCTGGTGGCTCAACAGTAAGGAATCCGCCTCCCAATGCAAGAGATGTGGGTTCAGTGCCTGAATCGGGAAGATTCCCTGCAGAAGGACCTGGCAACCCACTCCAGTATTCTTGCCTGGGAAATCCATGGACAGAGGAGGGCTACAGTCCACGGGGTCGCAAAGAGTGGGACGCAGCTGAGTGACTGAGCATGCACGTGGAGCGGAACGCTCTTTGTTGGGGACTTTCCTATGCACTTAGGGTGTTGAGCAGTGTCCCTGGCCTCGACCCACTGCATGCCCGCCTCCCACTCCAGTGTGACAGCCAAAAATGTCTCCACACATGGCTAAACATCCCCTTATGGGTAAACTCACTCCTGGTGGAGAACCATGGTCCTAGTCTCAAGCCAGCTGACAAGCTGTCAGGACTCACCTCATGGATCCGTTCATTCAGCATGCTTAGCTGAGCAGCTCTTGTATCCTGAGCTCATTCTAGACACTGGGGGTTTAGCTGTGGACCACCAGGCAGCATCCCTACAGTTTGCCAGGTCACTACCCTGACAGGGGACCCAGCATGAACAGGGCACCACGTCAAAAGCAGAGGACAGGACTCGGTTCCCAGCCCAGGTCCAGGTCAGAGGGAGGGTGTTCCAGCTGGGACACTTCTTTGTCACCCTAGACTTAGACCCCTGCCTGCCGTCTAGCACATGTTCCATAAGCATCTGTTGATGCTTATGAAATAAACGAGTGAGTGAACAGAGGATGGGGGCAGTGGTGGAAACTGGAAGGCAGTGGGCTGAAGGGTAAGTGGGAGGTGAGCACAGGATGAGACTCTTATCTGCGCGGAGAGCAGGAAATGGGGCAGGAGGTGCGACCCAGGGAGGGGTTAAGGCTCTGCCTCTCACCCCCTTAGCCGAGTGGTTACCAGCAGGTCCCAGCAATGCTGTGCTCACTTCCTCAGCTGTCAGTGGTATCAGTGGGTGTTAATCGCTTCAGTTGTGTCCGACTGTTTATGACTCTTTGGATTGTGGCCCACCAGGCTCCTCTGTCCATGGGATTTCCCAGGCAAGCATACTGGAGTGGGTTGCCATTTCCTCCTCCAGGGGATCTTCCCCACCCAGGGATCAAGCCCATGTGTCCTGCATTGGCAGGCGGATTCTTTACCACTGAGCTACCTGGGAAGCACCACCACCTCAGAGAGTAGCTGGAAAGATGTCACAAGCTCGTGCGTGGGGAAGGGCAGCCTGTGACAGAACATGTGGTGTTTCTCACTAGGTGGAGAGGGCTGGGGGTGGAGGGAAGGATTGTCAGTTGAGAAGGTTTGCTCTGCTGATAAGCAAAGGGGAAGGAAAATATCCCTTGCCTGAGGACTGTGATGACGCTCACGTGTCCCTCTGATTCAGCCCAGGAGGGGGATGCACAGCCGGACCCCGCAGCAGCACCTCTAGGGGAGAGCAGCTCCAAAGATGCAATGTGCGACCACCTGATGTGAGTACTGGATGGGGCTCCTGCTTCTGGTCACATTGTCAGAATCTGACAAGAGTTCAGTCTGTGCAGTCCTTGCTGCTGGTTGAGTTTCTCAGTCAGGCTGGTGTCATGGAACGATCTGGGTAGATATAAGTTCAAATCCTAAACTCAACACTCTGCAGGTATGTAGCCCCGGGCCGGTCACGGCCCCTCCTGTGCCTCAGCACCCCCGGCTTGTGAGATAAGCAGGCACATGAATGCCAGCTAATGCTACTACTTAGCTATTTTCCCCAAAGACCTGCCCGAGGCAAGCCTATTTTGAGGTTTCAAAACAGTGGAAACTGCTTGGTGGAGTGGGATCCCGGAGAGGGTTAAAAATTAGAGGTTAGACTAAACGACCGTGAAGATCCCTCCCAACCCATAGGTCCATACCTGGAGCCTCAAAGAAATGAAGTGATATCACTCAATTGTGTCTGACTCTGTGTGACCCCATGGACTGCAGTCCACCAGGCTCCTCTGTCCGTGGAATTCTCCAAGCAAGAATACTGGGTGAGTAGCCATTCCCTTCTCCAGCAGATCTTTCCAACCCAGGAATCAAACCAGGGTCTCCTGCATTGCAGGCAGATCCAACCAGTCCATCCTAAAGGAAATCAGTCCTGAATTTTCATTGGAAGGACTGATGCTGAAGCTGAAGCTCCAATACTTTGGCCACCAGATGGGAAGAACTCATTAGAAACCCTGATGCTGGGAAAGACTGAAGGCAGGAGGAGAGGGGATGACAGAGGATGAGATGGTTGGATGGCATCACCAATTCGATGGACATGAGTCTGAGTAAACTGCGGGAGCTGGTGACAGACAGGGCAGCCTGGCGTGCTGCAGTCCATGGCGTTGCAAAGATTCAGACGTGATTGAGCGACTGAACTGAACTGGAACTGAGAGATTCAATCTCTAAACCCCCTTTGCAGTGTTTCCTCCTGCCCCAACACACACATGCACATACACACACATGCAAGCACACACGCACACACGGCAGACCACACACAATATGCTTGTCTCAGGGCTGGGGTGTCTCACACCTGCACCTAAGGCCCTCAGGGTCCCTCTCCCGCCATCATCCTGGGCCCCTCCCATGAAACATCACCTCCCAGTCAGCCACCCTGATCACTGTGATGCCAAAGATACACCATCTGGAGTGTGGGACCAAGGACCTGCCCTCATCCACCCTCTCTGTGTCCCCCGCTTAGTTCTCTGGGCCTCGGAGCCCCTACATCCCAAAAGGGTCACTTGACCACACCCACTCATGTGGCCCCTCTTCTCTCCATCAGGAATTAAAAGAAGCTGGTGAGAGCACAGAAGCCATCCTGTCCTCTTCTCTCTCTTTTTCCTCATCCTCGAAGAATCCCTGAACCCACACACACAAAAATAGTCTTCCTCTTCTTTGCACCAAAGATCAAAAGTCCATGACAGCATTAGTTTCTGCTGACAGACGGTTGAGCAGGAAGAGGTGTCCTTTTGATATTAGTTGTATTTCAGCCTCAGAGCAAATCCAGCTAGGATCCTTTGTTCTGTCTCCAAGTATTTCTTTATAACAAAGGTGCATCAAAACAGATTCTTGTTTTGAGAACTTTTCAAGAGTGTGCTTATCACCCTTGCTGGGGGTGGCATCATCCCCAAATTGGACCATCACTGATGGAGGATCACATTGCCTTTGCACTTTGCCCCCTTCCAGGCACTGGAGCATCACCACAGAGATGGAGCTGAACTGACTTGGTCTGTTTTTTTGTGTGTGAATTTCAGAGAAGATTTATTGACTGCTCAGAAGGAGATCCTGTCTCAGCAGGAGATCATCATGAGGTTAAGGAAGAACCTGACTGAAGCTCATAACCGAATGTCAGACCTGAGAGGTTTGTACAATTGCCTGTGTTTCTCGATTTACCAACCCACTTTGAGAAAGGAAAGAAATGGGTCTTCGGGGTTGAAAAGCTGGGCACTTAAACCCCACCTCAACCTGCTGTCCTGGGCCATCACAGCACTTGTACTCAGGATCACCAAAGCTGCGGGTACTGAACTGATTTCATTTGATATGGGATCACAGGGAGCATTCTCACATGGCTCCACACCTCTGAGTAGAAATGCAGCTTTCTTTTTTGGGGAGAATCTCTGTTGACCACAGAGGATTTGTCTGCAGGAGCAAAGGCTTGGAGGTCATTCGTGGGCCCCCTCACTTGGCAGGCCAGCCAGCGCAAGTCCTAGCACGCACCAGCTTATGGACCTAGAGTAAGTGTACCCTAGGTCTCTCCTGCCTCTGATGCAGAAACACCTGCCACACATCTGCCTGTTGGGGCTCCTTTCCCTCACATCGACATCAGGACCCACCTAGAGTAGGGGCAAGTTAGCTCTGAGGTCTGTTCTCTTCCGGATGGGCACAAGTCTGGCTGAATATTCCTACTTGGCTCCTCTTCTCCCCCAGACTTATTTCTGCCTCCATTCTTCTTGCTTATTAGACCTGCCTCTTCTTTCCCATCCCTGGCTTCCATTTAGCCAAAGGGCAGGAGTCGGGAGGTATAATTGGGTTTAGGAGGGGGTGGAGGGAAGGTGAAGAACATTCCTTTTATCTGGTCCCCATCTCAAGCCCTGTGCATCCCAGCCCTTCAGTTGTGTTTACTCCCTGTGTCTGGACGAATTGATGTCCCCAGGACTTTTATAGCAGGATTTTTCAAAGAAGGATTTCCCCCTTCCAAGATATGAGAACTTGCGGCAGAAAGGCTAGAATCAGGAGGCATTGGACCCAGTTCTGGATCTGCTATTCATTAGACTGGTGACTTTAGACAAGTCCCTTGACCTCTGTGAACCTCCGGTTTCTGCACCTATGATGTGGGGCTGTTACTAGGTGCCTTGTAGGGTTGCTATGAAGATCCGAGACAATGTAGGGGTCTTAGTTTGGATTTTCCCAGAAGCAGATCCCGAGACCAGAATTCCACTGCAGGTGGTTATTTGAGAGATGATCCAAGGGAAAACAGCAATGGAAGAAAAGTGAGAAAGGGAAGAGAAGAAAGCAGATAAAGAATTGCCGTGCTGTCTGTCATCAGGCACAGTAGGGGACAGAGCTTAATTCTTCCAGGGAGGGGGGATGCTGGGGAGCAATGTGGTCACAGCCCTCCGAGTGCCACCTGGACAGGGAGGGGGGCTGGGCTGTGGGCTCCAGCCTGTCTCCATGGGGCCTCAGTTGGAGGCTGTTGCCTCTGACAGACATGTGAGCAGAGCTGTCTCCAGAGGGCTCAGAAGCCTTAGGCAAGCAGATGCAGAAGCAGGCTGCTGAAGGTGCCCTAAAATGCCACAGGCACACAGGCCCTGACAGCTGGGGCCAGGCAGACGCCACACAGGCTGCCTCGTGGTGCCGGGGCTCATCGAAAGGTGATGCTGGTGGGCGGTTTCGTTGTTTTTTTCTTTTTTTGCAAGCAGACCTCCTGGCCGTTACTGAAGCCCCCTGAGAATTCCTGGAGGGTGAACCGCCTCGTGGTTCTTGGAGGCCTGGCAGATCTGCTATGGCCCTCCAGGAGACCCAAGGCAGGAGACCCCACCCCTAAGAGCTTGCATGTACCCCCAGGGGAACTGAACGAGAAGCAGAAGATAGAACTGGGAGCGGAACGTGGCGCTGGTCCAGCAACAAAGCAGTGAGTTGAGTGTGCTCAAGGACAAGATGGTGCAGATGACCAGCCTGGTGGAGAAGAAGGACAAGGAGCTGGAGGTCCTCAAGCAGGCTCTCAGGTGGGTGGGGAAGGCCTGCACAGCGGGTATGGAGGAGCCCAGGCATACCCAAGTACCCAGGGAGCCTGGCATAGAGAAAGGAAGGACTCAGCCAATGATGGTTAAAGAGGTGAATGAATGAGTAAATGAATGTATGAATGACATATGTTTCATTGCTTCACAACCTCATCATTTAAAACTTTGCTCAGTTCTGAGCATCTCAGAGATTCCTGCTGAGTATTTCAGATAAGTCTCAGTTTAAATGGGGCTTCCTCCAGGAAATCCTCCTTTACTCACCCTCACCAAACATAGCCAAGGGCTACTGCTCTGCCCAGGGTCCCTCAGTCCCTGCATGTCACCTGATCTAACACTTCTCACACAGCCAGGCTGCTCCCACCTGTTGAATTGTCTGCCTTCCCCATGAGGACCCCTTGTAGACCTTGCCTGCTACTGATTCCCCACCATTCACACAATGCCTGGCATGTAAAGGAACTTGACTGAACAAACGTGTAAACTGGAGGTCAGCTTAAACTAAATAAATTGTTGTTGTTCTGCAGGTTTGTCTATGAAACATATGTGAGTTTGCATTTTCATCCATAGTTTATCCATATTTTGACATAAGATTAATGTTTTCCCCAAGAAAGTTTGAATAAAATTGGTATTTCATGTATAACCCATAGCTTCATTTGCTTCATGGCTCATGGCCAAGTTGGATTCACATTGTGGTTAAGTGACAGGCTCCAGGCCCAGGCTGCCTGCATTCAAAGCCAAGTGCCTTCATCTATAAGCTCCATGACCACAGGGAAATTGCCGTGTCTCTTTCCTGGTCTGTTAAATGGGGCAAGGAGAGTCCCTAGCTCATGGGACTGTTATGAGAAATAGAAGGGTTGACATATACCAGGTGTTAGAAATAGCAGACAAGCACTAAGTGAAGTCGCTCAGTCGTGTCTGACTCTTTGCAACCCCATGGACTGTAGCCCACCAGGCTCCTCGGTCCATGGAATTCTCCAAGCAAGAATACTGGAGTGGGTGGCCATTTCCTTCTCCAGGGAATCTTCCCGACCCAGGGATCGAACCCGGGTCTCCTGCACTGTAGGCAGACGCTTTACCATCTGAGCTATCAGGGAAGCCCAGACAGGCGCTAAATACCCACCATAAATGCCACAGCAGGTATCCAGCAGACCCAGTGCAGGAGGCAAGAATGGAGAGGGGCCTGCCTCCCTGGTCACTAGCCAGCAAGCTCAATTATCTGAAACCCTCAGGCAGGAGCTTGAAGGCTCCAAGATTTCGGCTCCCTGTAAACATCGAGTCCCTTTCCCACTTCTGCTTGTGAGTACAAAGGTAATTTGTGGTTCTCAAACCTTGTGCGGCCAGCCACCCTCCTGCTCAGTGACTCATCTTCTCTGCCCCCAGGGCCTCCCAAGAGAAACAAAAACTCCAGCTGCACAAGGAGAAGGAACAGAAGCCCAGGAATGCAACCAAGATGTGTGACATTTCGGTGCAGATAGAACCAGTCCACACTGATATTTTCTTGAGCAGCCAAGAGGTGAGCACCTGCCCCATCCTCAGGGGCATCTAGAAAGATAAACTAAGAAAGAGCCCGATGAAGGCTTTCTTTGCATTTGAAAACATCTTCATTCTAAGTTCCAAAAGCATGACTTGATTATGTGAAATGTATAAAGTTATCATCAGCTGGGCACAGGTACCGTCAGCCCTCTTCCTCACAGAAACCACCACACCCTCATACAGTCAGCAGTTGAAGTTCAGGCTTGGAGCCCGTCTCCCTGGGTTCCGATTCTGACTCCTCCACTCAGAAACCCTGCAACCTGGTACCAATTCCCTCGTCTGGAAAGTGGGCATAATGCCAGCCACCCCATCATGGGATTGTTGAGAAACAAATTTAACTTACACACACAAACATGTACAAGATTACATATACATATATTTATTTAATAGATTTTTTTTCAAAATATAGTCTCAAACCATATTTATTCTGCAACTTATTTCTTTTTCCCACATGATACTATTTCATGGGCATATTTTCAAGTAAACGTACATGAAGATCTACCTCATTCTTTTGTTTGTCCCAAGTTGGAAATTGTATTTTTGAGGCAAACATACCAAATGATTTGGAAATTTTCATCTCCAAGGCCCAGCGTGTGGGCTGGGCGACAGTGGTGGGCACATGGGGTGGCACCCAACCTCCTGCTGTCAGACGGGGATGCCCACCCCCCTCCCCAAGGCAGCAGCTGCCGCCGCTGTCACCATTCTGACAGCTGTGACTCCCTGGCCCTGTGCTGGGGACTCGCAGGGCCATTGCCACTGAATTCCATCACGTCCCTTTTATCCAGCCAGTCGCCTGTTGATGGACATTTGTTTCTGCTTCCGCATGTTGCTGTAGTTAATATCTTTGTGAAAATGAAAGCGTTAGTCGCTCAGTCATGTCCACCTCTTTGCGACTCCATGGACTGTAGCCCGTCAGGCTCCTCTGTTCATGGAATTCTCCAGGCAAGAATACTGGAGTGGGTTGCCATGCCCTCCTCCAGGGGATCTTCCAGACCCAGGGATCACACCCAGGTATCCTGCATTGCAGGCAGATTCTTTACTGTCCAAGCCACCAAGGAAGACCTTTGTAAGTATGCAGAACAGATGCCTAGGTGTGATTCTGAGATGGCCAGGGGACGTCCTAAATTAGGCCTGAAAGGGCTCAAATGCCAGGCCATTTATGCCCCGTGGCTGACTTGATGATCTCTGCCCCGAGGCCTTAGCACAACTGGAGTCCCAGCCAGGCAGTGCACAGGGCCACATCATCGATGGAGAACTGTGCCTTCATCCCACGGCCCTGTCAAGTGGCTCCCCACCCTGTGGCGGGCAGTGGTGCTCCCCGTGATCCGTCGTTGGCTGACCATGGGCACAGCACTTCCTCGAAGCCCCAGGTTTCCTGGAGTCCAGGGATCTCCTTTCTCCCTTCACTTTATGAAACTAGAGACCAGTGCGTTTCAGTAGTGCACTTTGGACTTTTCTCTTGGAAACAGGGCCAAATGTGTCGGCTTGCCTGCCTACTTCCTCAAAGATGCCTTTCCCCTGCCAAACAGCCAGGAGCCAGGGCCGCACGCAGCATGAGGGAGAGGGCTCAGTGGCCCCGCCGGCTGGCCCTGGCTCCCGTCACCATCCAGAGACCTTTATAGCAGCAGCGTCTCCTCCTTACTAGGGCATCCCAGCCATGGGGCTGCAGCCGGTTCCACAGCTGTGAGCTCCCAGGGCCGGGAAGCAGGTCTCGTTCCTGTTGAAATCCAAGCTCTTAGTGCAGGACCTGGCCTGTGTTAGTTCACAGATTCAGCAACTATTGGGCACCTGCTATATGCCAGACCCTGTGCTAGGCACAAAGCAGGATGCTCAGGGTTCTTGCCCACACAAGACCCCCTCTGACTGGGGTGTTTGCTGGGAAGGATTGTTGACCAGAGGCCCTGTGCTCAGTTTCTATGATGACATAGTATCAGAAGAGGATGGGGGAGGGAGGCTGCAAGATGAAAGGAAAAAGGGCTTTTTTTCTTTCTCAGAACAGCCTTCCACACTCATACTTCCTGCTTTCTAAACCAGAGTGGGTCAGAGGGCTTAAGAGTTGTATGGAGAAAGAATCTCCATCTTCTCTAAATAAACAAATTCCCAGAAGGGCCATGAGTAAGGGTCATGTCAGACTCAGCCGAGCTCTCCAGGCAAAGGAAATGCTGTCACCGAGCCTGGTGGCTGCCCCACCCCCAAAACCAGCCACCACCTTCTCTCCACCCTCCAGCGCGTGTGCACATGTTCAACATTCCTGGTGTTCACTCCCAGGGCAAACATATGCCCTCAAAGTGAGGGAGGCTGGTGTAGAAACAGCCCTGGAAGTGGACCAGCCGAGCAGGCTGAAAGCCGGCTGGAGCCAGGATCAGGGTCTAGTGAGGCCCTACTCAGCGCAGCAGCCCTTCTCTCAGGGCTGAACCTTGGTCCCAGCAGGAATGCTGGGGCAGGCCCCTTCTGGCTCCATATTTATGGAGCTCCTACTGTGCTCGGGCACAGGGCTGAACTTTGAGAACAGCACAGCCTACATGTGAGACAAGCTCTGTCCACGCACACATGCTCAGTTGTATCCAATTCTCTGCAGCCCCATAGTCTATAGCCTGGAGAAGACAATGGCACGCCACTCCAGTACTCTTGCCTGGAAAATCCCATGGACAGAGGAGCCTGGAAGGCTGCAGTCCATGGGAGGGTTGGACATGACTGAGTGACTACACTTCACTTTTCACTTTCATGCATTGGAGAAGGAAATGGCAACTCACTCCAGTGTTCTTGCCTGAAGAATCCCAGGAACTGGGGAGCCTGGTGGGCTGCCATCTATGGGATCACACAGAGTTGGACACGACTAAAGCGACTTAGCAGCAGCCGCAGCAGCAGTCTGTAGCCCGCCAGGCTCCTCTGTCCAGGGATTCTCCAGGCAAGAATACTGCAGTGGGTTGCCATGCCCTCCTCCAGGGAACCTTTCCGACCCAGGGATTGAATCCACACCTCTCACATCTCCTGCATTGGCAGGCGGGTTCTTTTCCACTGGTACCACCTGAGAAGCCCCTCCTCACAGAGTCCACATTCTGAAAAAGGAGAGAGGTGATAAACAAGGCAACGTCTAGCAAAATGTCCAGCGAGGGTGAGCCCTCCGAGGAAGGGTACAGCAGGACAGGGGCTGAGTAGCACAGGGGAGGGGGCTCTTTGGGATAAGGCAGTAGGGAGGCCTCTGCAGGAGGAGACGGGGAGCAGAGACAGAATGAAATGAAGGAATGAGTGGTGGGGGCCTGGAGAGGAGAAGAGACCCCAGAGAGGACTTGCCATGTCTCTCTAGACCAGCCAAGAGCCCATCCATTCAGTTCCCCATAGCAATATGAGACTAAGCACCGAAAAATGTCCCTCCAGAACTTACCTGGCAGTCCAGCGGCTAAGACTCCATGCATCCACTGCAGGGGGCATGAGTTTGATCCCTGGTCAGAGAAGAGACTAGACCAAAAAGAAGAACCAAAAGTCCCCCTTCAGGAGTGAATTTGATGTAATTGTTCAAAGATGAGAACAGAATGACAAGTGGAAACCCAAACTTAGAAGAATATTAGGGAAAAAGAAAGAAAGAAAACATGGCGAGGAAACATAGAGGGGATCTTATTTATAGTGATGCTAAGTCAGCAGGGAAGTTGGAAATCTTCCTAGATGTGACTGTGTATTTGAAATGAAATATTTAAATTCCTTCTCTGCTGAAGCCCCTTAACAATATTTTCCAGGGTACTAAGTGACAGGGTTTCTGCTAATCCATGAATTGTTCATGTTTCTTCAAATATAAGAGAGAGATTCCAATCCCTAATAAAGCCGCTGTCTACACCTTTCTGGCCGCAGGAGCAGTCCTTCAGTGATCTAGGGGCCAAATGCAAAGGGTCCCGACATGAGGAGGTTATTCAACGTCAGAAAAAGGCCTTATCTGAGCTTCGTGCGCGAATTAAAGAACTTGAGAAGGCCGGCTCCTCAAGTAAGTTCCCTCCTTCCTAGTGGCCCCTTCTGTGCTGGAGCCATGGGCCCCAGACCTGAGGGTTCCCTGTGGGGGCTGACCAGGATCACTGTCTTCTATTCTTATCATTTCATAAGTGAAAAGATGTAGTTGTTGTTTTTTTTTTTAAGAAGAAAGTGAGTTGGGAGGTAGTGGGGGAAGATGGGCAGACATGATCTCAAAGTCAAGAGCAGGCCTTGATACTAAATAAACAGGATTTCATGAAAAACTTGTAACATTGTCCTTCTTTTTCTTATTTCACTATGGCCCAATGAAAACTTTTGCATAGGCTGATGTTGTTCAAGGATCAACCTTGGGGAACTTCCTGTATAAATACCCTGATAAATACAGATAAATACCCTGTATAGAGGGAATGGGGCTCTCAAGAAACAGAGAGTTGCTGGGTGGAACACTGAGCCAGGCCCTAGAAGCCTGGGTTCAAGTTCCATCCTCCTACCTGTGGCCAAATGTTCACCCTCAGTGCCTCAGCCGTGTGAGGCTGTTGCCTCATATTAGCTGTGTGACGCTGGACAAGTCATTTCACCTCTCTGGGCCTCAGATTGTGAGAGTTAGTATTGGCCCATGATAAGCGTCCAGTTAACAGTCAGCTGTGACTTTTTACATCCAGTGACTTCTTCCTGAACCTTTCTTTTGAGTCTAAATTCTTTCTTTTTTTAGATCATAAGGACCACATGGATGAATCATTTCTAGACTTAAAGACTCTCGGGATGGAAAAAAACGTCCAGAAAATATTGGATGTAAAACCTGATTTGCCAACTTTCTCACGAGTAGAGAGCCGAGTGGTAATTTGCCTCTGCAGTGACTGACACGTGGTGAGGGTGGGTCTGCGGGCAGATCTGTGCAGGTGCCCTGGCATCACGGGTTCAGGGTCAGATCCTCCCTGTTAGCCTAGCATCTGGATCGATTGGTCAGTGCCTACAGTACCAGTGGTCCAGGGTTTGAACAGAAAGGGGGCTTTCAAATGTGCATAGCAGAATGTATCATCACACTGATGCTGGCCAGGTCAATCTCCAGGCCTTCCTTTTCACATCATATGTTATATTCTGCAGAAAATATTCAACAAGTTATATAACATTATGCCATGAGTTTGCCTAAATTGTCTTCTTTCTGTAAACTCAAAAGCCCGAACACAGAAAAGGTAGCAGAAGGGAGCCGTGATGATTAAGAAGACACAACAGTTCTAGAATCAGAGACGTGCCTGTGTCCTAATTCCAGCTCTACAAACCAAGTGACTTTGACGGGCTCTTAACCTTTCTGGGACTCCAGAAAGGAGTAAAATGATGATGGAAAAATTAAAGGAGATGATTATATAAAGGGCTTATGCCATTGCCTAGCTCATAGTGAGCACTTAATAGATGATACTTGTGATTATTATCAAATAGCATTTCAATGGTATTATTCAAGAAAGCCTTCCTTCCTTAGGGGCTTAGTTTGATTTGCCCAGATTTGCAGAAGTAGTTTGATTGTTAGGTGGGAGGTGTTTGATTGAGCATTTGATTGACACATGACAATGGACGGCTCGGGTTAGCGTTAATCAGAGAACCTGCTGGGCATGGTTTGCTGCCACAGCCGGATCTGAACCATCCTTGGGCTGTTGGGATAAATAATCAAAATCATTCAACCTCATTTTTCTAGACATTTGCTAGACATGTGAATTTTCAGAAATGTGTTGCTTTGAGATTTCCCTGGCAGTCCAGTGGTTAAGAGTTCACCTTTCAGTGCAGGAGGTACAGTGTTTGATCCTTTTTGGGAGCTAGGATCCCACATGCTTCGGGCTAAAAAAAAAAACACATAAAACAGAAGCAATATTATAACAAATTCAATAAAGACTTTTAAAAACGATCCACATCAAAACAATATTTCAAAAAGAGAACGAAAGAAAGAAATGTGTTGGTTTTCCTGCTAAGAGCAAACCCTCCTCTGAGAGTGGAAAGGGAGGGACCATCGCTAGGTGGGGAGCTCAGCTGGATCCCATATCCTGATCCTGGTTCCAAGATTTGCCTTCTCTTGGCAACAACCCCTCATCCCACCACTGGCATGACAGAGCAGGAAACCTCCAAGGCTGGCAATAATTAAAAGGAGAGAAGGAGCAGGAGAAAGAATAGCCGAGCAAAGGCAACAGGACTCCTGTTTTTCTGAAGCTTCTCAGCCTCGGTGCTACCGATTTTTTGAGCCAGGTAACTCTTTGTTTGGGGGACTATCCTGTGTGTCACTGGGTGTTTAGCAGCATCCTTGGCCTCTACCCACTAGATGCCAGGAGCAGTTGTGACAACCACCAACGCGTCCAGGCATTGCTGAATGTCTCAGGTTAAGGGAGAATGCACAGAGTCATCCCCCGGTTGAGAACCGCTGGTCTAGAGGGAAGACAGACAGTGACCAAAGAACGGGACTAAGGATGTGACATTTCAAGAAAAGTTATGCTCTTAAGGGATGGGAACAGAGCTGTAAGAAAGCAGTTCACAGAGGAATCAAGCTGGAATAAAAAACAGCTAGAAGGGGGTGACAGAGAATGAGCTGGCTGGATGGCATCATCAAATCAATGGACATGAATCTGAGCAAACTCCAGGAGACAGTGAAGGACAGGCAAGCCTGGAGAGCTGCAGTCCATGAGGTTGCAGAGTTGGACATGACTTCATGATTGAACAACAACAACTGTCAAGTTATTCTTTAGTAACTTTCCGG
Source organism: Nanger dama (assembly GCA_917880005.1). Taxonomy (NCBI): domain Eukaryota; kingdom Metazoa; phylum Chordata; class Mammalia; order Artiodactyla; family Bovidae; genus Nanger; species Nanger dama. The sequence continues at coordinate 19,546,685 of CAKJTW010000013.1, read as the reverse complement.
TTCTTCGGTTATTCTTTGGGTTATTCTTCTGGATGTAGAAAATCATAATGAATACCAAGAGAGAGTTTTTATTTCTTTCTTTATTTCAGCCTCAAAATGGCCTTTCCAGCCCAGGGTCCATCATGGGCACCAATAAATTAGGAAAACAGATGCAACTGAGGCTCTGGATCTCAGTGAAAAGCTGGTATGTACACCTAGCATCAGTCCCCCTCCTATCCAAACCTGCAACCCCCTCAGGCAGTGTTAACCACCAGATAGCTTAACTAAACATCAACCCTTCATAGATATTTAGTTGTTATTACAGCTCTGCGAGACCCATTTACTATCCCAGCATGGGGGTGGAAATTGCATAGTTGAATTCCTTGGAAAACTGGGTAGCAAGAATAAATGTTTCTATCTGTTGTCATTTTCCCCTAGTTCTCAAAAAGGCATAGCGTAAATGGATGCAGGGAAGATGAAAGTCGAATTAAAAGCCCAGTTGTACTCCTTTCCAAAGCATGTGTTCTCTGTGATTGCAGAAAGTGAATGAAACAGAATTAGAAACTTGCCTCCTTATTAAAGGGCTTCCCAGGTGGCTCAGTGGTAAAGAATCCGCCTGCCAGTGCAGGAGATGCAGGTTGGATCCCTGGGTTGGGAAGATCCCCTGGAAGAGGGCATGACAACCCACTCCAGTATTCTTGCCTAGGAAATCCCATGGACAGAGGAGCCTGGCAGGCTACAGTCCATGGGATCGCAAAGAGTCAGACACGACTGAGTGAGCACAGCACACACACTCCTCATTAAAGCAGCCACCAGTGGTGGTGGACCAAGCCTCTTACCTGCAAAACGCTTTCTCGTAGTACATGGATATGAGCAAGACACTCGGGAGTCTGATGAACATCAAAGATATGTCAGGTCATGTGTCTATGAAACACCTCTCCCCCAAAGAGAGGGAGAGAGTCAACCAGCTTCGACAAAGAGACCTCGATATGGTGTTCGATAAGATCACCCAACTCAAGAACCGGCTGGAGAGAAAAGAGGAGCTTTTGAGAGGATACGAGAAAGACATTGAACAGCTCAGGTAGGGCCCATGTCCCCACAGAAAGGCCCAGACCTCCATTCTCCAGGCTAAACCTCAGGGCAGCAGCAGACTTCTGGACCAAGACAGGAGGACAGAGGTCTGGGTGTGCAGGGGAGGCGGGATCATGACTCAGGGCCTGATGGAGGCAAGACCTCTGGGCCAGAAAGCAGCAGTTAAAGTGCCCTATACTCTCTTAAGGGGTAAGTAAGGTGCACCTTTTATGAATGTGTCTGATATTTCACCATGTGTGTGTTTTTCATAATCCCATCTTATTTTCAATAGTATCAGCTCCTGACCCTCCCTGGGAAATTGGGAGGGGCTGGTAATATAACCTGTGTCAGCTTCATGCCACACTTAAAACAGCCCATGAGCTATTATTCTGCCCTCTAGTCCTCAAACTTCATTATTCTCTCCCACTTGTAATGAAACCGCTAAGTTAGGCATACACAGAAGTATCCTGAGAATCTCCCAGGGCAGGGGCATTGCTGGTAAGTGAGAAAGATGAGGGGAAAAGAGACTTTGTCTCTCCCTTGTGCTCAGGCAGAGCAAAGTGTCGGTTCAGATGTACCAGTCACAGGTGGCCAAGCTGGAGGATGACATCTACAAAGAGGCTGAAGAGAAGGCGCTGCTCAAGGAGGCCCTGGAGCGCATGGAGCAGCAGCTGCACCAGGAGAAGAGGGTCAACAGGGCGATCAGGCAGCAGCAGGTGAGTGGTGCCTGCTTGGAGCAGAGTCTCTGAGGCTGCCCCTCAGCCTCCTTTAGAAATGGCCAGCTGAGGTCCCAGCGGGATCTAGGCAGCACAGTATGCATTTACTGATGCAAAGGAAAGTGGCAGAATAGCTTTAGCATCAGACAGACCTAAGTTTAGACTGTAGCTCTTGCATTTACTGTGTGACTTCAGGCAGGTTTCTTAACCACTCTGAGACTCAGTCTAACTTGTCTGTATTTTCTTTCTTTTTAATTTAATTTTTAATTTTATATTGGAGTATAGCTGATTTACAATTTTGTGTTAGTTTCGGGTGTACAGCAAAGTGATTCAGTTATACATATCCATTCTTTTCAGATTCTTTTCCCAGATAGGTTATTATAGAATATTGAATAGCATTCCTGGGCTATACACGGGTCTTTGTTGATTATCTGTTTTATATATGGTAGTGTGTATGTGTTAATTCCAAATGCCTAATTCATCCCCCCCTCCACCTTTCCCCTTTGATAACCATAAGTTTGTTTTCAAACTGTGAGTCTGTTTCTGTTTTATAAGTAAGCTCACTTGTATCCATTTTTTAGACTCCACATATGAGTGATATCATATGATACTTGCCTTCCTCTGTCTGCCTGACTTCACTTAGTATGATTCTCTCTAGGCCCATCCCTGTTGCTGCAAATGGCATTATTTCACTCTTCTTTATGGCTGAGTAACATGCCATTGTATACATGGACCACATCTTCTTTACCCATTCCTCTATCAGTGGACATTTAGGTTGCTTCCATGTCTTGACTGCTATAAACAGTGCCCTCTGAGACTCATAGTCTAGCTTGTCTGTATTTTTTTTAACTTCTGATAATTCATGTATTTTACCTTGTTCTTTCTATTCAGATAACTATTTTTCTGCCAGTTTTATTGAGATGCAATTGACACAGTATTGACTTTAAGGTATACGGTATAATGATGTGACTTCCATGCCACATGAAATAATTGCCACAATAAGCTTAGCGAACATCCTGAATTTTTAAAGTGGTGTCTATTGTTCTTACTTTCATTGTTCTGCCAGGTGCAAGGGACACACAGATGAATAAGTTCTCTGAGAATAAAGACTTTCAATTTGCTATTCTGAGTACCCAGAGAATAGTAGACACCCAGCAAATATTTGGTACATGGATGGATGGAAGGACAAGTGGATGGATGGATGGATGGATGGGTGGATGGATGGACACCAGATCAGCGGATCAGTAGGTGTTCAGGTAGATAAATGAGCAGGTGGATAGAGACAGATGAATGTCCTTGAAGGACATATTTTTCAGTGCAGAACATACAGGTAAAGAGCTGATTTCAGGCTGACTTAGTAGGGTAAGGGCTCTGTTCAGATCCAGAGAAGGGTACTTGGCTCAGTCTAGAGCATTTAGGGAGTGTTTTCCAAGTGATGACATTTGTTATGAATTGCAAAGGAGAGTTGAAGTTTGTCCACCAAAGAGATGGACCGGTGTGCCTTCGAAGCTGTGGGAGCCACAGAGGAAAGGCATGAGGATGAGGGATTTGCTTCCTGGCATGAACTTGGTGAGAGCATTGACTTGAGAGACCAAGACTGACACTCAGGCTGGTGATCCAGCTAAGAGGTCACCTCCTCCCCCTCATCCTGCTATCTCATCTATCACATGGGACAAGACTCAGTGGGTCCTGGGGTCAAACCTCTCTGCTTACTGTGTGACCTTGTGCAAATCAGTCCCCCTCTCTGAGCCTCACTTTCCTCATCAGTGAATGGGAGCTAAGAGCATCTGCCTTGCAGGATTGTTGTGAGGACTGAATACAACACAGGTAACCCTTCCTATCCAAGCTCTCACGGACCAAACAGTTTCTGATGCCCAGGTACAGCTGTCCAGGCTCTGAAGCATGCAGCTCAGGGCCTGGGACTCAGCAGGTGGATGAGGCTGTCTTCCCTGTGGCCAGCTGACTGCACAGGTGGTCTCTGAAGTGAGTGCTGCCCCAGACCCAGTAAAGCCTGCTGCCAGAAGTCCCCACACACATCGAGACAGGCGTGGGCAGCAGCTGGACACCAGCTCCAGAAGCTCGCTGTAACCCTGTACTTGCACCGCAGTCAGTAGTGGGGTCTCTGGTCTTCTTGGCAGTTAACACCTGTGACCGTCCACTCCTGTTGTCAGCAGCGAGTTGTCGCTAGCCCCACTGGGCACTGGCACAGCGACTCCTAAATAGATCAGACTCTCCCTGGTCCTTCACTCTCACCTAAGGTCGAGCAGATCTCCAGGCAGGCATCAGGCAAACAGGGAAAATTACCATAGCCCCCATCTCTTCGTGATATCTGCAGGCATTGGGCTCCACTCATGCTATGCACCCATGACCAGGGTTGTTAATGCCTCTGGTAGCCCTGCCTGGTTGTCATGATGATCCCCATTTTACAGATGAGGAAACTGAGGCTCAACGAATTTAAAAAGAGATTTGTCCAAGTTCATAGAGTAGCTGGTAGTTCACAGAGTCTTGTTAGTTGCTCAGTCATATCTGACTGTTTGCAACCCCATGGACTGCAGCCTGCCAGGCTCCTCAACCCATGGGATTTCCTAGGCAAGAATACTGGAGTAGATTGCCATTTCCTTCTCCAGGGGATCTTCCTGACTCAGGGATCGAACCCAGGTCTCCCACATTGCAGGCAGATTCTTTTCTGTCTGACCTACCAAGAAAGTCCTACGTAGATCCTTTACCTAGCCCCAGATCTCTCTAGTCCTAGGTCCTGCATTCTTTGCAGGTCTGGGCTCCAGTTGCTTCCTTGTACCTGTTAGTCTTTCTAACTTGGAGCTGTGTATTTTTGCACGCATGCTTGTGTGTATGCCTGTGAGTATGTGCTGTGTGTTTGTATGTGTGTGTATTTGTGAGTGTGTTGCCTACATGAGCTCTAAGGAGGCCAGGCCTTAGAAGGTCATAGAAGGATGTCTTTCTCAACCAAGAGGTGATGGTCAGATAAATTCCTTGCAGAAGGCTGTCCTCCATTCTGCAAACTTTCCAGGAGGAGATTTCCAGACAGCAGGCTCTCTGGCTTGTAGCCCCAGAAATGAAAGTGGCTGCTGTCCTGCTCTGAGGGAGCCCAAATGTGGTGGTTCTAGTGCTCACCGTTCTGAATTAAACATCACAGATCTCAGTCTGTGTGTGTCATGGGGCTGCCTCAGGCAGAGGACAGTTTCCTTTCACACCAAGCAATGCCAGGGAGAGCTGGGCCACTGACAGAGTTCTGACTTTCCCTTTGATGTGCCCTCTGGAGAGCTCACCCCTCCCTGAGGCATCCCCCGAGCCCCAGGGCTTGGCAGGCGAGGCCCCAAAGCAGAGACACCAGACCACAGAATGGGACAGCAAAGGACCCAAAAAGGCCATTGTCATGTACTGAAAACCTGAGGATTTACATAATCAGGCTTCACATGCATTATTCATGGGCTGCCTCATTCATACACAATGCGGGGGACGTGCCAGCCTGTTTGGCGCTAGATATCCTTCAGCAGAGAAGGGTCTGAAGTGGCCAAGCTGAACCTGTCTCAGGGTCCCCAGAAGAGCTAGAGCTAGGAGCTTTCAAATTTCGAAATTCACAATTGGAGGAAAGATGTACATGAACTACAACCACAATCATGGTGTCGCCAATGATATCATTTACTGAGCACTTTAAGTATCATTTACTTTACTTTATCATTTACCAAGGGGCAGGCACCTGCTCCACACCGTACAGGCTTCATCTCTCCCATCAACCCCGCAAGGGAAGCTGGTGAACATCGGCCCACTGGAGAGAGGGGAGGGCTGAGTTGACAGAGAGTACCACTCCCTGGCTGCTCAGCTGCAGAAACAGGATTCCCTCCCACCTGCTGCCCTCTCCAGCCCACATTCACTTTCCCACATCCCTTCTTTCTGCATTTCCCTTACCTGGATGCCTGCCTCCTATTTCTCTCACCATTGCTCCCAGAGTATTCACTCCAGGACTCGGGTTTGCATTTGAGGCTTCTTATTACTATGTCATCAGAAATCCCTGTTTATCAGGAAGAAAAAATAATAAACTTTACAGTTTTGCTGGATTCTAAAGGGCACGTGTATACATTAGTCTTGGCATCAGTTCCTTCCAGGGAGTATGTCTTCATTGTTTTTAAGTGGAAATTACAGAAAATAGAATTCCTCTTTCCTAAGTTTTACACCTAGTATTTTCACAAGGAGCCTTACTTTTAGCCTCCTATACAAAACTTTGAAACTGTTCACCCTGTTCATTGAGTTCACAGGGTTGAAGCACTGAGAGATGAAATTAACACATCTGAAGCTTCAGAATCCACCCCCCCACCCCCACTCCCCAAAATGTAGTTTGTCGTCTTAAATGTTTGACCATCTCTTCACTAAGCAGCACCTTCCGGAATCAAAAGTCGTATTCCCACACTGACACCTCTGGCTGTGAACATGAGACTTGATATGAAAGGCTGGGCATTCACAGAGAACCTGGTGGTCATCACCAGGGGCTCTGGAAGCCGCTGAGTCTGTGGCTCTCTCCATGGGGCAGAGAGAAGGGACCTGGCCCAGGCTGAGCTCATGCTAATCCACATCCAAGTCACTCGAGAAGCCCGCAGTGTCTCTCAGAGGCGAGAAGTGGAGTCAAACAAACAGCAGTCCAGCCCCGCCCCTGCCCCTAGTGACCCTTGAGCAGGTGGCTTGACCTCTGTATCTCACGTTCCTCAACCAAAACAACCAAAGATGGTAACAAGAGGCCCGCTCCGTGGGGCAGCGGGAGGGTTAAATGGCAAAATGCCCGCAGTGCCTGGCACACGGCAAGCCCCTTTCTAAGGGGAAGAATAGCCCGCCCATGGATGGTTGGGGATTCCTGCGTTTCTTTCAGGGAGCTCCCTGCCAGCTGACACCGTCCCTGGCCCTCCCAAAGCCGGCTCCTCTTCTGTGACGCTCTTTTCTCCTCGGTGAATACCACTGGGGTCACAGCCAAGAAAGGACCCAGATACCTTTTGTGAATGGGCTAATGCTGGGGTTTTTCAATAGGAAAATTTTAAATGCACAGAAGTGGCCATTTGAAAAGCACGCAAACCCTTTTACTTAGGGCTTGAAGTCTAAGAAAGGCTGAAGGGCACCGGCTGCTTCTGGCAGAAACCCGGTCAGCTCGCCTGCGAATCAGATCTCCAGCCAATGAAGTGCTGACTAGGGGACATGGCCACGACTTTGCCTGTGGCCTCAGCCCAGCGAGCAGGCGTGTGTGATTAAGTCACTCAGTTGGGTCCCACTCTTTGCGACCCCATGGACTGTTAGCCCGTCAGGCTCCTCCGTCCATGGGATTATCCTGGCAAGAATACTGGAGTGGGCTGCATTTTTTTTCCTCCAGGGGAATCTTCCTGACACAGGGGTCGAACCAGCGGCTCCTGCATTAGCAGCAGATTCTTTACCGCTCCGCCACCTGGGAAAGCCCCCTCAGCCAGGCAGGAGCCCCCTGAAGTTCCTTCTGCTTAATTAGATCTGCTGCTGCTAGGTTGCTTCAGTCGTGTCTGACTCTGTGTGACCCCGTGGACTGCAGCCTACCAGGTCCCTCTGTCCATGGGATTTTCCAGGCAAGAGCACTGGAGTGGGTTGCCATTGCCTTCTCCTTTAATTAGCTCATGTCCCTTGTTTTTAAGATGAGAATAAAAATGGCACCTAACTCAATAGCCTTGGATGAAATGGGAGGTTGCATACAAAACCCTTAGTACATGGGACCACATAGGATTCATGCTCACCTGCCATCATGGTTATCCTCACTCTTCTGTTTAACTCACTGTTTTCCAGGATTTCCTTGGGCCCACGTATTCTCAAGATCCTGGTTTCCTCAGCACCACTTGCATGTTTTTAGCCAACAAGTAGAAATTGGTAGATGTTGTGTAGGAGGAGCCTGTGATGAGAGGGGCTTGTGGATGGTACTGTCCTGCCCACGATGATGAAGTAGGGCAATGTGGCTAGGCTGGTGCAGCATACAGACAGAAGATGGCTAAAGAAAAGACCCTCACCTGCCCCCTTCTTCTGCCCACCAATCCCAGTGAATCCCAGTGTCTCCTAGCAACCTCAGAGGTGTGTCCCCAAATGGAATAAGTGGGGACACACTGAACACTGTCTTGCTCACCTGATATTTTCACTTAGGAACGTTTAGAGGACCTCGAACAGAGAAATGCCAAAGAGTCAGCAGCTTGCAACTGTTCCTTCAAAGAGAAAGAGAGGCAGGTACAGAGACCCTTTCTGATCTTTGCAGCCAGACAAAGTAGATACCTTATTTTCAAAGGGCAAGAGCTTGTGGGGTGCAGATGCCAGCGTGGGCTGCCCAGAAAACATTCCACCCTCCTCCACTCCACCCCTGCCCCAGCCCCTTCTCCTGCCTGCAACCTGCACAAGGGGCCTGAGAGACCCAGGATCTGGAAGTGAGAGAAGGCAGAAGGGCAGCACAACCATCCTGGGTGCTAAATGATTTGGGGACATAGAGACAAAACCATAAGAAAAGAAGAAGGTAGGAGTAGGGAATCCCAGAAACCTCTGCCCTAAGAATGAAGTACAGTAGGTGGAAGAAGGGATGATGGTACAAAATGCAGCCAAAAATAAGGATGAAGGTGCCTGTTATAACAACCCCTCGCCTGCCAAAGGGGAGCCCCATTAGACAGTGGGCTTTCTGGTAGCCAATGGGAAATGGAAAAGCCAGCATGGCCCAGAGTTCACTGTGTACATGAGATATGATGAGTGTGATGCTCAGAAGTGTTCCTAGAACAAAGACAATTCTGGATTCTTCTCCAGAGAGGACACTGTGTGGTGTGATGAGCAACACCCCAAGAACAGCAGTGCAGTGCTAGCTGGGTCGTGGCTGTGCACAGATCTTGAGACAGACTGATGATATCATATCCCAGTGAGTCCTGGCACACGGGCCAGGCTCTGCCCTTCAGTGCCCAGCCAGCCACTGATTGGACTTAACCCAAAAAGTATTTCAGAGCAGTGTTCAAACTGGGGTTCCCTGGAGCCCTTGGGTGCCATGCGAAGGGGATGACTCTCAACACACACACACCTTTCTCCCACCAGAGAAGCTCTCCATTGTCTGTTTTAAACCCCAAGTTCCTCTTGGAATTTTGCTTGGATAAAAGGTTTAGGGGAAAAAGGTGGGGGTGGGATGGGAAGGAAGGAGGTTGTTGGTTTAGTACCACTGCTTTATAATAGCTGGAAATTTGGATGGTGACTGCCTCAACTGAGTTTGTGATAAATATTGAGTGGCTGCAGGCTCAAGGCCTTCTCCATGAAAAATGCCTGGAGGACAACTATCTGTTTGATATGGGCACATAAGCCTTCATGGACAGTCCTCTGAGGGAGAGTTAGTGTCCTTCAGGGAGAATGGAAGAAACTTACTAGTACCTATGACCTGTCCCAAAAGATGGCCTTTCTTGCTCCATGAATTTTATGAATGCCCAGTGGCATTGCCAGATTTGAGGAAAAAAAAATAACAGCATGCCCAGGATGTGTTAAGTTTTAATTGCAGATAAACAACAAACAGTTATTAAGTATACATATGTTCCAAATATTGCACGGGGCATACTCATAGTAAAAAGTATTTTGGTTTCATTCTGAAATTCAGATTGAACTGGGAATCCTGTATTTTATCTGACAACCCCTCCAGCACTTACTGAGCACCAACTAGACACCAGGCGGGGAGGTTCTGAAGCAGGTGTCGCAAGATGGCAGCCCACAGACATATTTCATTAGATTCATGGGATTTTGGAGGGTACATTTCAAAGTAGGGCAGTTGAACAGAATATTCCAGATTTCCAGCTTCTCTGGGAAACTTGCAAGATCTGGGGACACTAGGCCCACAGTCCCACAAGCCTCTGTCTTCCAGGCCCCTTAGTGCTGGGCTCGTAGACTTGCTCCCACCCCTCCCCGGGCTCACCTCACCCACTTCCTTTACTTCCCTGGCCCCTGTGGGAATCAGGTTGGTGACCCCAGCTGATGCTCAGGGCTCTCTGAGAACGTCCCCTTCCTGACACCCCTACACAATCACCTGCAGGACGTGTGTCTGCAAGGGGGACCCCAGTTCCCTCTCCCTTTGGTGTCTCCAGTGTCTCGGGGATGCTCTTTCTTTGATGAACTGTCCCTGAGGTGCAGAGTCTTGAGCAGATGAGGTCAGCAATAGTAATCAAACCCCAGGGGAGTGGCAAGCTCCAGATTCTCGGTGATGGCTTCCCAACAGGCCCCCAGAGTCCCTGCCAGGGGAGGCTAAACACTGGGGCTGTGGTCATGCCTAGGCCACTGGGTGGAAACCACTGCACGTACAGCCTCTTCTAGTGACCTGGAAGGCTGCGCTTCCCCTAAAGCAGATCTGCCCTCCAGGGAGAATACAGCATCCTTCATAGCCTTCTTGGTTGACCTACCTCCTTCTCTACTGGAATCTGGAACAGAGATCTCTAAGAGGTTCAGCAGGACAGTGTAGCGTTGCCCCAAAGCCACATCCTATTCTACAGACACTCCCCCTCCGACCCCCCACCCCTGCCACCGCCATCCTTATCCCCTCGCTCTTCTGCAGACCCTCATCCTCATGTCCTCAGCTAGGAAGGCTCAACATTTCATCCAAATGGGTAGCATCCGAAAGTTGAGAAAAATCTGTTTTTCTTTGATGCAAAAGACAAAACAGCATAAGCTAAAATTTGTCAATATTCTTTCCGTGTTAAAGAGACGAATGTTTGTAGAGGCGGTGAAGAACAAGATGCAGAACTCAAATTTCCAGGTGAGCCAGGAGAGGAGAGAAGAGAGAAAACCATAGAACATCAGCAGGGAGCCCAGTCGACAGTGACACTGTATCAGTCGTGTACTGAGCATTTAACATGTGCCCCTGCACGCAGAGCTGAGCACCCGACCTGCAGTATCTCATTCAAGCTTCACAACAACCCTATGGGGGTAGGTTTTGTTACTGCGCCCAATTCTCAGATGAGGTGTCTGAGGCTTAGAGACCGTTTGTCCAGAGCCACGCTGCTAAGTAGGAGATGTCTGACACCCAGGTGAGAGTGCTGGCTTTTCTCCCTTGAGGTTATAAACTTCCAGGTAATAAACCTGATAACACTTCCGATGGCATGTCTCTTTTGAGTTTAACAGAAGCATCCTCTAAAATTCTTTTAAAAGTTGAGAATTAAGACTTTGAAATCTTGAGCATGTTGAAACATTGCCATTGACACATCAGCCCTGGGACTGGAATTAAGCCAATCCGCGTTCCCACTTTGCAGAAAGTAGAGGCGAGCTCTCAGGGAGCTTGAAAGCTGAACACATTTTGGTTGAATAAGAGAGAAGAGACATATTTAAGTTTGATAAAAGGCCACAGTCATTCTGAAGCAACCAAATTATCATCGGTAGAAGAAACAAAGATATTCTAGGTGAGGGATATATTTGGAGAACGGAAGCTTCTTCTCAACCAGCATCTAAGCCTTGTTCTAAGGCCAGAAGATGGTTACTGTCCCAGAGCAGGACATTAAAATGACAGAGAGCATCCTGGGGCCCCTATGGATCTGAGACCTTTGCCACCCTGCAGAGTGGAAATTTTGGGAAGTTTGTTACTTATTCATTCACATATATGACTGAAGCAGAAGAGGAAGAAAGAGCCCTAAGCTAGGTTTTGTCTGAGGACCACATGGGGATGTAAAAATGACAGAGGGGATATTGACATGGGTCACAGATGTTGTGGGAACACTGTGCTTCTCTGAGACATAAGACCCTCTGGCATTTCACGCTGCCTTTGGCTTTAACAGAGTAGGGGCAAATGGTACTTTGGCTGAGAGCAAAGAGCCAGCTTCCCATTTTCCTTGCACTCCAGTCCCAGCTTAGAAGTTGGTGTCTGAGATCTCCTTGGTACAGAAAGGTTTCCTCCAGGTTCCCTACCAAGTATAGCTTGGGCAACTCCTTCCTCCAGAGTCCTTCAGGGGATGGAGTCATCAGGACCACACTGATAAAGATGGGATGTATAAAATTTGCTCTCTCAGTCTCGCGTAAGAGACTCCCAGAGAGTCTCAGCCTTTCTCATAACAGAGTCTCCATCTCTAGGAGGCTTCAGAACTAGCACATTATTCCTTTTTAAGATCCTAGGGGATTCATATTGATTTTATTTTATTTTTCCTCTGCAGCTAACAGTCTTCTATAATTATCAATCGTATGCTAAAGGGGAAAATCTACTTAATAAATTGAATACCTAGTCTAGGCCACATACTGTGCTAGGAACTGGGGACAGGAAAATGAACAAAGAGATACAACCCTAGCCTTCATTCATTCAACGAATATTTGTTGAGAGGCCTGCAATATGGCGGGTAATATTCAGGTGTTAGGATTCAATCCCATTCTCAGTGGCAGCAATATCACCCCTAAGAGGGGCGAAACTCTACTTTTTAACGTATAAAGCACAGAAGATATACACAGTGCTATCTGTAATAACAAGTTTCACGGAAGTGAGAACTTCCCACCTCAGCGGTAAAGAATCTACCTGCAATGCAGGAGATACAGGTTTGATCCCTGGGCTGGGAAGGTCCCTTTAGAAGGAAATGGCAACCCACTCCAATGTTCTTGCCTGGGAAATCCCATGGACAGAGGAGCCTGGTGGGCTACAGTCCATGGGATCTCAAAAGAGTTGGACATGACTTAGAGGCTAAACAACAGCAAAAGTGATTAGGAAAAAATGTCTAAGAAGGCTTCTTAAGGAAAAGGATGATAATGAAAAAAGAAGGAGAAACGCCAGGTTAGATCAATGAAGAAACATGTAAAACTCCCAGTCTTTCATGGCTTTTCATTCTGAGGCAAATAAATAAACAAATATTGGGTTGGATAAAAAATTAATTCAGGTTTTACCATTAAAACGTTATGGAAAAACCCAGATGAACTTTTGGCCAATGCAATACTTTTCTGAGTTGTTCCTGAGTTCAGGAACACTTTTCACAGGGACCTCTCCATCCCCTCCCGAGTCCAAGGACCAGGAGAGGCCTCCCTGAAGTAGGGATGTTTAAAACCAAGACCTGAGGTGGTGTGGGAATGAACTGGGATTTTGTGCCCAGATCTGCCACTCCAGTATGCCCTGAGTATTAACTGGAATTATCCCAGTTAATTTCCAAATTTCCAATTTATTTTTTTAAACTAATGAATTTATTTTTTACTTTACAATATTGTAGTGGTTTTGCCATACATTGACATGAGTCTGCCATGGGTGTACATGTGTTCCCCATCCTGAACCCCCCTCCCATTACACTGCTGGGGGAATGCAAACTAGTATAGCCACTATGGAGAACAGTGTGGAGATTCCTTAAAAACCTGGAAATAGAACTGCCAAATTTCCAATTTAAATGACCTTATTTAAATGACAGGCTCCTATCCTGGCCTTGTGCTTCTAAAGGTGGGCCAGGAATGCGGTTCCAAACCCGCAGGATGAATGTCTCTTGCTGTGGGTGGTCTTTGGCTAGGGACAGACCCAGCCAGGCTTCCCCCCGCCACCACCCCCCGCAGGCCCACACTTGAATTTTCACATTTCCCATTCTTCACCCCTTCCTTTTCCCGATTCAGACATCCCCTCTGCCTTTGCTGTCCCCAACCTCATCACTCAAAAATGTTGACCAAAGTTTGCTCTGTGGTGCTTCCCACCTCAAGCTCATGGCAGACCTGGGACTTGGGGGACCCTGGGACTAAGGAATCTTCCTTTTAACAAACACCCAGACTCTCGCTCTGATAGCCAGCCCCACACCAGGTCAGGGGTACTGGCCCTGGGGACCCATCCAATTTTACTGAAAATCAAACTAAAAAGGATACAAAGGAAAACTGGTTTAGAGGCAAAAGATTCTCAGCATTTGCTGTCTGTTTTCCTTTTATCTGGGCATTCCCACCAATATTTACTTTGTGGGCTAGTGTAGAGATGTTAGCCTACCTCACCCTGAAATGTTTTCCTGCAATGATTTTGAAAGCAATCTCAAAGCACATTTCAAGGCTCCTGGCACCCACTGGCATAGGTCAGGCACAGAATGTGATTTTTAAGCCTGTCTTAAAATGAAAAGAGTTACGGAGATGGTCCTACCAGCCCCTTCCATTTAAATCCACGCAGAACCTCCTCTCAACCCCTGAGGAAGACAGGACATTCTGGCCCCTATCAGACAGATGAGGAGACCAAGGATCACGCTTTCAGAGGCAGAGCTGAAACTTGACTTCCTGTAGGCCCGTCCTGTAGGCCCGCAGGCCCTCTTTCCCCAGGGTCATGAGTTGGAGTCAAAAACTTGCAGAGAGAGAGAGAGAGAGAGAGAGAGAGAGAGGGAGAGAGGGAGAGAGGGAGAGAGAGAGATTGATTATTGGGTTGCAATGAATAGAAACCTATTCAGAAAGAGGGAGGGGCTTTTATAAGGATGTAAGAGTGAGTGCCTCATAAATACTGAGAGCTGAGAGAGAGCCTGGCCTCAAAAGAGAACCGGTAGGCCGTCATCTCCCAAGTATCACCTGTCTTACACACAAACACACACAGAGAGCTCATATCACCTCTCTGTGCCTAAATTTCCCCTGATCTTGTCTATCTCTGGTCAGGTGATAAGAAGGGACGACCTCATGGTCCCCCAGTTCAAAGAACCAGCCCAGGTGGTACGTAGCATCATAGAGCCCATAATCCTAAATCCTAGGAGTGACCATCTGAAAAGCCGAGCCTGTGCCAAGGTGCCTGATCAGCTAAGACCAGGGACAGAGTCATACTCAAGACTGCCCCAAGCCAGGGGCAGTGCTTAGAATAGGGTTAGACAGATTCCCCTTGAATATCGTACATTTTCTCCTCCTAAGACATCAGAGACATAAGACATTCAGTTTAGTAACAGCTTTTGAGAGAAAGTCCATCCCAATGAATGTGCCCATAATCAGAAACTCCTGGTTTCAAAAAAAAAAAAGAAAATATAAGAGAAAGCATTATCTTTATATCTGGAAGGGAGTACACTGGAATGTCAATAAGGTTACTGTGGGTAGTGTGAGAATAGTGGATTATTTTAGCTTCTTTTTGCACACATCTATGTCTGTATACAGTTTCTTTTTACAAATACTTTATTTTGAGTAAAAAGCCCATTTGAGTGGTATATTTGGGGACCTCCTTACAATTGTCAAGTTTGTGCATTTGTTGCTCTTGTTGAAGGTTGGAGCCAGAAAAGCCACTGCAAAGATGGACCAAGAAAGAGAGATGCCAAAGAGAGAGATGTCCAGCAAGTCCAGCCAGAGCCTTCTGTTTTCTAAGCCTGGTGGAAGGAACTAGAAACATCATCCCACCGAGTCTCGTGAGATCCTTCTCCATGAGTCAGAGAGACTCTTTCACACCACATCACAAAGACACTTTTTTAGGACTTAAAAGATTGTTAACCAATGTGTTGCTTCCTAGACTGGTATTTTGCACAGTGCAATTTTTCAGAGTGTATGGGGAGAGGGGCTCTTTTCACAGCTATCTACGAATGTAAACGCACTCAAGCACATGAAGAATTAGTTCAAAATTCTGACTCCTAGGCCCAGTAGATAAACTTATGTGTCTGACGTACCCAAATGTCACACCTCCACGGAGCTCCAAGAAACCCACAGTTGAGAATACCCAGGGCTTGTTACTGGGGCCACAGGACAGAAAGGTAACCTCAGGGGCTGCTGGGGCCATGGTATAATGCATTTATATATGAATTTCTTATAATAAATTTGAACACCAACCTGTTTTTATTGCTTCCGTAACATTGAGTCACATGTATATGGCACTCTGCAGTTTTCAAAACCCATCTCATCTAATCTTCCTCCAAGCCCTGGGAGGTAAATAGTATTATATTCCCCCTTTTACAAATGAGGAAGCTGAGGTCCAGAGAGGTTAAATGGCCCATCTAAAGACACACAGGTAAGAAATTCAAGGGTTGGGTCTGGAACCCAGGTATTTAACTCCCATCTCTCACTGCCCATTCTGTCACAGCAGGATAAGCCCAGTAGTTCAAGTCACAGGCCATCAGGACAGAACAAGTACCCAGTCACCAAAGGGCACACACTGCCCAGGTGGACACACTCTTTCCATGGTATTTGGAGAGACTTTCATTTTTGCCCTCTCTGCAGCCATCTGTCCTCTCCCTGCCTTTTTATATGGCCAAGACCACCGAATAAAATGGAGGAACAGCAGAAATCATGATTATCACTAATTTTTTTAATTTTAAAAAGCCACAATAAAAATATTTTTATATTTTAAAACCAAATGCATTCTTTATACCGATTAAAACTAGAAGGAAATAGGAAAACTTATTTGTGTGATATTCCACTAAAGGTACATCTGACACAGTGAGAAGGTACATCTTACTCATGACCTTAAAAATAATCTTGAAGAGAATTCCCTGGTGATCCAGTGTTTAAGGCTCCATGCTTTCAAGCCAGGGGGTGCAGGTTCGGTCCCTGATCAGGGAACTAAGATCCCACATGCCTCATGGTGGTGCAGCCAAAAAATAAAATAAAATTTTTAAAAGAGTTTTAAATTAAAAAGAAAATAGTGATCTTGAAAACCCCAGTTTTCCATAAAAATATGATATTATTTATACTGCACCATATCCCCAAAATCCAAAAAGCAGTCTCCAGCACCAGAAAAGATCACTGGGTTAGACAGTAGTTAAGAAGCTGGCTAATGTTTGGAAGCCAAATTGTGTGGTGGGGGAGGAGGGGGAATACTTAATTTGGTTGAACATGAATATTTGAATTTGCAGAAGTCAAATGTGATGCCTCTGTGACTCCATTGTATTTTAGGTCTCTCGAAGGACATGTCAATTTTATCATATCAACTTTGCAACCCATGATGGTGATTTCCTTTCTTCACTCCTTGAACTAGATGGTTCTGTGGGTATCACCTCAGCCACATACCCCTTTCTCAGAGAATGCACACTGGCCCCCAATCAGGTTTACCCTAGCTAAAGCTGCTCTCTTGGTCACAGCTGGTTGGCTGAGCAGTAGATAGTCTACCCAAGCCAGACCAATCAGGTTTCACTTCTAACCCAAGCTGGGCCAATCAGTACCTCCACCCTTGTTATTGGAAGTAGGGCACAGGATCACCACACAGGTTATTAGTGGTATGGAGCTGAGGTCTTGATGCAGTTCCCAGCTGGTGTGGCCATTTCTTCCACTGTGTTTGGAGAAACAAAGCCAGTCTAAAATGAGACAGCCGGGATAGATAAACAAGTGGAGACAAGAAACCAAGACCACCAGAGAGTGCAGTGGACGCTGCAAGTCCCTTAGTCATTGCCCCCTCTACTGTATAAGCTGAAGGGTTAAGCACCTGCATTTCCCAGTTTCCCTTGCAGCTAGACCCAGCCGTGTGGCTCAATTCTGGTCAATGACATGCAAGTGAAGGTCCTGGACAGGGCTTCCCTTCTAGAATTAAAGGCAAGACTTTGCTAGAAGAGAGATTTTTCTCTTTGTCCCTTTGTCTTCTCTGCCTTTTCTCTCCTGGAGCTCAGACTTGGAGCTGGGGAGCAGCCATGCTGGAAATCACCAGGAAACAAGCAAGAGGCCAAAGCCCACCTCAAGGACAACAGAGTGGAAAGATAAAAAAGCCTGGGTGGGAGCCTGGTAACATCAATGTGCTGTACACCACAGTGTACTGAACAGCCTACCTCTGTACATCCTGTTATGTAAATAAATAAATCCCTTTCTGTTTAAGTCACTATAGTCAGGTGTACCTGTGTGTGCTGTGAAGCAAACCACTTAAAACTTCTCAGTATTAGTCACTCAGTCATGTCTGACTCTTTGCGACCCTATGGACTGTAGCCCACCTGTCCAAGGCTCCTCTGTCCATGGGATTCTCCAGGTAAGAACACTAGAATGGGTTTCCATTCCCTTCTCCAGGGGACCTTCCCAACCCAGAGACTGAACCTGGGTCTCCTGCATTGCAAGCAGATTCTTTACCATCTCAAGAACTTGCTGACTTACAATGGTGAACATTATTTCTCATGATTTCATGGGTCAAGCAGGACACATGTACTGGTCTAGGCTGGCCTGGCTGGAGCTGGATGGTTTGGGATGCCTCGTGTACATGCCTGGTCATTGACAGGCAAGCTGGGTGAGGGCAGTAGTTCTCAATCGGGGCAATTCTGTCACCCAGGGAATATGGGCAATATCTGGACACAACTTTGGTGGTGTCCAGATATTTAAACTGGCATGGGGGTGCAACTATCTAGGGCAGTGTTCCCCAACCTCTGGGATCTAATGCCTGATGATCTGAGGTGGGGCAGATGTAATAATAATAGAAATAAAGTGTACAATAAATATAATGCACTTGAGATCATCCTGAAAACATCCCTCTGCCCCAGTCTATGGAATCTTCCATGAAACTGGTCCCTGGTGCCAAAAAAGGTTAGGACCGCTGATCTGGGGATAGAGGCCAGGGATGCTGCTAAGCATTGCACAGTGCACAGAACTGCTCCCCACAACAAAGACTTATTTGATTCGAAATGTTAACAGTACCGAGAATGAGAAACCCTGGTCTAGAAAGGCCTCAGCTGGGATTCCTGTCTCTGCCTGGTGTGATCTCTCTTTGCCCAGCAGGTCAGATCAAGCCACAGGTTCCCAAGAGCTGCAGGAGAGACCAAGCCCCCAAAGCACACTTTTCAAGTCTCCACCTGCCTTGTGTTTGCCAATATGTCATCAGACAAAGCAAACCGCACAGCCAGGGTTCATCTGGGAGAGGCTCCACATTTTCACCTACCCAGGTCAAGGCTTCTGTTATTTAAAAGCTGAAAGCATTCCAACTGACACAGAAAGTTACCCTAATTCCTGATGACTTTCTGGTTCCTGGTTTCTTTCCTGGGAAAGGCCAGTTCTAGGGCCTGCCCTTGGCTTCCACTAGGACAGAGTATCACTACAGGGTCTCTGGTTGCAAACAACAGAAACCTCCTGTGGCTAACTTAAACAGAAAGGGAGCTTATTGAAAGGCGACAAGGTAGGCTAGAGAATCACAGGGTGAGCAAAGCTGAGAAGTCAGGACCATCAGGAGAAAAGTCAGGACTGTCAGGAACCAGCTCTTCTTTCCCATAGATGTCCTCTTTTTTGATTCAGCTGGTTTGAGTTTCTGTTATTGCAAACAAAACGGTCATTATTAAGACACTCTTGGGACTTCCCTGGCGGTCCAGTTGTTAGGTCATCACCTTCCAATGTGGAGGGTGCCAGTTCCATCCTTGTTCAGGGAGCTAGGATCCCACATGCCTTGAGGCTGAAAAACCAAAACATAAAACAGAAACAATATTGTAATAAATTCAATGAAGACTTTTAAAAGACACTCTGGTACACAGCCCCTACCGGTAGCTCTGAGAAGCTACCGATGACCTTTCCCCTGGAGTTGTTCCAAGGGACAACAGAGGACAGGCGGCTTCACCCTCTTCCCAGAGCTCCCAATCTTCTTATCCCTCCGAGACGCTAAACCAAACAACTTCCTCCCGCCCCTTGCCAATGGCAGCCCATTTGGATTCGTGACTTTGCAGATAAGGTGCCCTTCTCCAGCAACTTGGCACAGCCAGCCATGCCTGCTGTTGTGGAAACCAGAGTCATGAAGTGTCTGCAGGAAAAAACAGCTTCCGCCAGATCTGCATTCCCAAGTGTATTCCTGGTAAGTGGAGTGGTTTCCAATTTTCTAGGGTCTTAAGAATGAAAGTAATACACTGAAGATGATGAGAGGAAACCCAACACCTGCTCACACTGATGCGCTTCTCTTTTCCGTACTGGGTTCCTAAAGCCTCTTTTCTGTACTGAGGTTAGGGCGCCTGGAAAGGGTAGACTATTTCAGCTTATCAGCTTGGCCTCATTTCCATCAAGATGCACCGCTTGCATCCGTCTGTTCAGTGTCCTGAGTTATTTTGGGCCCATTCATGACCTTATGTCCCTGCTTTTGTTTTTAAACATTTTTCTTTGTCCATCTGTTCCCTAGGAATCCATCACAATGCCTCCTTCCTGCTGTGGGGAGCATTAGCAGATTCCTTGTTTTGACTTTACTCTCATAATGCTTTCATTCCTAAGACCCTAAGATATTGGAGGCAGAAATTTTATCTTCTGGCTCACCGTGGTCTAATCATCAGAGGTACTCTATTCGGATCAATCACTTTTATGGTTAAACAACCAGCCTTCATTCATTCAGGCAACAGACCCTGGGTAACTACTATGTACCTGATGCAAAGAACTGACTTGTTGGAAAAGACCCTGATGCTGGGAAGGAATGAAGGCAGGAGAAAAGAAGGGGACGACAGAGGATGAGATGGTTGGATGGCATCATCAACTCGATGGACACGAGTTTGAGTAAGCTCCAGGAGTTGGTGATGGACAGGGAAGCCTGGTGTACTGCAGTCCATGGGGTTGCAAAGTGTTGGACAGGACTGAGTGACTGAACTGACTATGCGGCAGGTACTAATGACCTGGCTACACCTCTGCTCCTGTCTTTTCACGATCTGATCCACTGCTCACCTGAGGAGTGGAATCATTCATTTAGTGGGTGTGTTGCCTGAGAGAGCTCACCTGTGATGTTCCCATCCTCTTTTATGGCTTTCTATGAGATTCCTGCTGGACCTTCTCTAGAGAGAGCTACACACAGCAGTTACCCTCTTCTGGAAGTTTCTTTGTGCCTTTCAACAGTTGAATTTTAATAGTTAATAATTGCAAACTTGTTATAGCATCCTTGGAGCCATCAGATCCTGTGCTAAGCACAGCCCAGACATTATCCCTTTCAGTCCTCACTGTATCACTCCTGTTTCACATGTGAAAACAATAAGAAGTTACTTGCCCAAGAGAAAAAGTTTCAGAGCTCAGACTTCATACTCAACTGCTCCAATGCAGTGCTTTCCTCAGTGAATTCCAGAAACCAGCTTATTATCTACTGGTCACTGAAGATCGGGTTAGCAAACTTTTTCTATAAAGGGCCATTTCCCTTTGTGAACCATGGGGTCACTGTCATGACTACTCAACTCTGCCATTGTAGCATGATAACTGAACAAATGAGCATGGCTGTGTCCCAATAAAACTTTATTTATAAAGATAGGCAGGGGGCCAGATGTGCCAGCCCCATGTTAGACTCTTACCCAGACTAGATTGTTAACATCGGTATGGTTATTGCCTGCCACATAACTACCAGGAAGCCAGTTTATCAACATCTTCATCACTGAGAGCATCTGGAGCTTTTCTATGAACCACTCACTTCACTAAATACTTCACATAAATTTTCTCATTTAATCCCCTCAAGTACTCCAGGAGGAGAGATACATTGCCATTTATAGACAATGCAACTGAGGCCTCTAGAAAGGTAAAACAGGCTGCCCTAGGTCACCCCAAAGGGATTTTCAGATCCAGATCCTAACCATGATGCAACACTGCCTTTCACCATCACAGCCCTGCGTCTAAACAATATGAAGCTTCGCAAGTGAATCAGGAGAACTGCCTTCCACTGAACCAAGCTTGAAGGAAACAAGACTTCATGACAAACCCCTTCCTCTCGGCATCCTAGCTTACTAGCCCCTTCTCAGAGTCCCCTACTTTCACCTGAGTTCAAGTGTCCCTGGCCTGAGCACTGTGCTCTTTCAACCAACTTTGCCTGCCTAGGCCTTGTGCTAATTTTACAACCTGCTTTTCAGTTTCCCAAATCCTCATGTTCCCCTGAAGCAGCCACATGCCCTGTTTACCCATACCCTCCTTTTATTCCTTCCACCTTGTCTGCTGAGCAGAGAGCTCCAAATGACCTCTGGGCCTTATTGATGCCCAAGGACCAGCAGGTCACCCGGTCGCAATCCCTATCTGATGCTCTTGACGCTGTCCTCAGAGGACCAGGGTACAGATACCTGAGAGGTTTGTTGTCCAAGAGATCCTGTTAACTTTGTGTTGAGTCATGTGGGTGCACAGAGGTGTCACTTTACTCTTTCTTAGCGGTGACCTTGAGACCTGAAAATCAGCCACCGGATGCTCAGGAGGGACACACAGGAGAAAACACGCAGTCCATCCTGAGCCCTCAGGCAGAGCAGGCCATCATGTATTCAGTCAACCTTGACTTCTCCAACCTAACCTTGGGCCAGGCACCATGCTGGCACTGAGGAGCTGAGGCTGAACCAGACAGACAGGTCCCTTCCCCAAGGAAGCTGTGCTGGGGCAGGGTGGGGTAGGAGGTGTCAGATAGTTTACTAACAGCGTCATTGTGGGTGGTAATAAGTACTGAGTCCCAGCCAGAGGCTTGTTAGCTGGAACAGTCATAGCTTTTGTCAGTCCCCCAGCGTGGGTCCTACAGTTCTCACTCTTCAAACTGGCTAGTCCCACTCTCCCCACCCCCATTCCCACTCTTGCACATGGCTAGGAGAATTCCAGGACCAGAGCCTGGTGCCCAACACACTTAATAAATAGGTCTTGATTGCCTGGATGGAGACGCACACTCCTTTCATAGAATAGTATAAAAATCGAAATCAGCTGCCCATATTATTGCCATCTTTGGAAAGGGTCCAGAAAGGCCCTACAGATGCTGGGGTTTAAGCCACAAGATACACACACACACTCACTCTGTCTCTCTCTCTTTTTCTCTCTCTCTCTGAGCATTTAAGACAGGGCTAAGACTTAAGCTGTGTCCAAGTTGTTAAACTTGGACACAGAACTGCCTGGGGTTTAATAGAAGCAGAAATCACACTCAGCTTTCTTCTCCTAGCCCGTCCATTTGGGCATATGCAACTAATTAGAAAGACAATCTTGATTTTCAAGTAGATTCAATACATCCAAGATAACCACAAAAAGCTTGTGAGAGAGATAGGTTGGCTTCTAATGACTGGCGACCACCTGCAGGCCTTGGCCCCATTACACCCTTTCCCACCTGCCCTGCTCTGCGGTCCTGTGAGCGCCTCCTGACTCAGCTCCCCCGCTGCCCGCTCTGCACGGCTTCCATACTTGGCAGGAGGTGCGAAAGCCTCTGAGACCAACCAGGCTGTGACCTCATTCTCTGCTCTTACTCCTCCAATTGCTCCAAATGGCTATCTGGGCTGTCCCTCAACTTTGACCTCTGTGCACCTTTCTCCATCCATCACTGGTTTGCTGATGACCACGGAGGGTTTGTGATGATGAATGAGTAAACTGCTGTTTATAAAGTGCCAAGTGAGTGCTGTAGTTTATGAGCAGACTCTGTCTCCTCCAGTCTCCCTAATCCCTTCTTGTTTTCCAAGCATCTCAGGCTGGAGGGACCACCCAGTTCCATCCGGCTCTGGAATGCCCCTCAAAGTTCTCTCCATCTGCCCTCATCACCCAAGAGCTCTTCCCGACTCCTCCCTGTGTCTCCCTCCTGTTTTTCAAAGGGCTGTTGTTTTTCTTAATATTGCTTTACCCCTCCCCAAAAGACAGTTACACAAGTAGATGTGGGAGGAAGCTAAAAACATAAGTCAACGATGACTAAGTCTGCCTAGCTCCCTCGTCGCTGGAATATTGTCAGAATCGGCTCTCTCTCACCCCTGCCTCTGTAAAAATCTTTTGCCGAGGGTGTGATTTTTTCCTGAAGATCATTCTTTCCACATGACCAAATGTTGTCGTGTATAACCAGTCCAGAGCATTTCTTTCTGCCCAAATCCGTGCTTGGGGCACAGCACTCAGGGTCACTCAGAAGTGATTTTCCCTAATGAACAGGCAACTAGGTGGTTCTTGGAAGTTTCACTAGCAATCGGGGATCATCAGTTATCCCAGAGTTTTCTTCCCCCACTACTTCTCTGGTTTCTGAATAAGTGCTTTTCCTGAAGTCCAATGACCTCAGAAGGAAAGAGTTCAAATAAAATCCAGCATGTATCTCCAGCTTTGGAGCAGACAACAAGGCCTCCGAAATGAGACAGACACCGAGCAGCCTGAGCTCCTGCTCCACAGTCCCAGAGTCTCAGACCCCTGAACACTAGTGACTGAATCAGCCCGAGAGGTGTTAAAAGGGCTCGCCCATTGGGCAGCACTTCCTGAGCTCTGTCTGAGCATAACAGCTGCAAGGTCTGGGCGTTCTGCTCCTCTTTTACAAAATGCAATAGGTAATGAACAGGAATTCCCCCAACTGTGCATCATGGAGCCCACCCTGCCTCCAGAGGGTTGTGTTCACACAAGCCAAATGGGCAATTGACCAGAGCATTTAATACTTAAGAGTCTGTGTGAATAATCCAAACCAAAATTCCAGATTTTTCACATACATGTAAATTGTTCTTCACAAAGGCAAACCCTAACCTAATCCCTTCACTGTTAAAAAGTTGGCTCCCAGAAACAAAACATTTCATAATAAAGGCAGCCCTATTTCATGCAGACCCATTATGAAGCACAGGTTGGGGCAAATTGAGGTCTGTCAGATTTTAAGCATTTAAATGCCTAAAAAGAAAGCTCAGAATCTGCAAACCCAAGCATTTGCAGGCATAATTTTTAAAGTTTCGGTCTATACCTTGTCCCCAGGTTTTTGCATTCAATAAAAACCTAACTATTTTGCCTCTGATGAGTCCTTGAAGAAAACACATGGTAGATACAGACACTTAGCTCTTAAAAGTAGCTGGACCAAATTGTCCAAGACCAACAGAAACTTAATTCCAAACTTTAAAAAAAAATCATGTCATTTAAGCTGAATATCTTTATTAGACTCAGAAACAGTTCAACTTATTTGTCAAAAATAAGTTGATGAAAATTTCATATTTTCTGAACCTTGAAGAGGTTTTTTCTCAATTTTATTCTTTTTAAAATCCCTTTTAAATTAATTCTCAGTTCAGTTCAGTTGCGCAGTTGTGTCTGACTCTGCAACCCCACAGACTGCGGCAGGCCTCCCTGTCTGTAGCCAGCTCTCGGAGTTTACTCAAACTCATGTCCATCAAGTTGGTGATGCCTTCCAACCACCTCATCCTCTGTCATCCCCTTCTCCTCCCACCTTCAGTCTTTCCTAGCATCAGGGTCTTTTCCAGTGAGTCAGTTCTTCGCATCAGGTGGCTAAAGCACTGGAGTTTCTGCTTCAGCATCAGTCCTTCCAATGAATATTCAGGATAGATTTCCTTTAGGATTGACTGGTTGGATCTCCTTGCAGTCCAAGGGACTCTCAAGGGTCTTCTCCAACACCACAGTTCAAAAGCATCAGTTCTTCGGTGCTCAGCTTTCTTTATATTCCAACTCTCACATCCATACGTGACTACTGGAAAAACCATAGCTTTGACTAGACGGACCTTTGTTGGCAAAGTCAAGTCTCTGCTTTTTAATATGCTGTCTAGGTTGGTCATAGCTTTTCTTCCAAGGAGCAAGTGTCTTTTAATTTCATGGCTGCATTCACCATCTACAGTGATTTTGGAGCCCCCCAAAATTAATTCTAGCAATATCCTTTTTTTTTTTTTTTAAGGAAAGCATATTTCTTTTAAGTCACTGAATTTGTTACAACACTGCTTCTGTTTTCTGTTTTGGTTTTTTGGCCCAGAGGAATGTGGGGTCTTAGCTCCCTGATCAGGAATGAATCCATACATTGGAAGTGCAGAGTCTTCACCACTGGACCGCCCGGGGAGTCCCAGCAATATTCTTAAACTGTGAGAAATCGACAAATATCAACTGAGGATCTGTTCTTTGGGAATCAGTCTATAACAGCTCGCTGATTTTACATTCTCAAGTGCTCTCTGTTTCCAGAGCACTGGTTTTTTTTAAGCCCTAAGCCCATCTCTTCTCTGGGGAAGCTGTTTCTGCAGAGTCTTGAGAACCATCCTAACATTTTAGAGAATAAGCACAAAGCACAGTAGTGATTCTCAAACTTCATGTAGCCAAACGCTCCTGGGTGTCTGTTAAAATGTAGATTTCTGGGTCCCACTCCAGAGATTAGATTTGTTTTTCTGGATTGGAGTCTGGAAACTGGTATTATCAACCAGCCCCTCTCCTCCTCTGCAGGAGTCCTGATGCTGGAAGTCCACGACTCTTCAGTTTTAAGGTGACAGACCAGACCACAGAGAGAAATTCTCTCTGGCCTCTTCTTGACATCCCATCCCTTGAGCCTTGGAAGAGGACACCTCTTCTCTGGGATCCCCACTGAAATGGCAACATCAAGATCTCCCTGCCAACTCCCCTAAAATAAAGTCACAGACGACAGCATGGCACGGTAGCTATTCTGCCAAGTCATTCATGCTATGTGTTGACCCGCGGGGAGAGGACCAGGCCCTCCTCCCTTGCTCTCTCCCCGTGTCTCCGAGGACCTCTCAAGACTGAGGCCCAGCGCCATCTCCCTCGCAGCTGCTGGCCCTTCCCTTTCCAAAAGACGCGGCGACTCCACCTGCGGGTACATCTACACAGGGTATCCTGCACACCACCTTCATTAGCCCCGCAACCCTCATGGAGAGCGCCAGTGTGTAACATCGAGTGGTCTCCATGGCAACCGACAGGGTGTCACGCCGACACGAGATTACGACCTCACGGCGTGGGGATTCCAGAGAAGGGGTTGGGGGCGGCGCCCCCCTGAGTCCCAGACCCACGCCCAAACTGCAGGGAAAGACCCCCCACTTTCTTCCCGCCTCGATCGCCTGACCTCTCCCGCTCAGTTGGCACAGTGAGGATGGAGAGCGGGGGATGGGTTTCCACGGTGTCTCCCAACCTGACGAGGGTGGGGTGGGGTATGGTGGCGGGCCCGGCGCTCCCGGCACACTTGAGCCGCTGCGACCCAGCCGGAGCAGGCGCTGGCTGCGCTGGGCCGGGATCAGGGGCGGGAGCGGGCGGGCCCGGCGAGGGGCATAAGTCCCACCTTCGGGGGCGGTGCCTGGCGGTGGGGAGTGTTAGGAAGAGGAAGAGCGCGGCCAGAGGCGGTGCGGGCGCGCAACGAGCAGACGCCGGGCCGAGGCGAGCGCCGCGCGGGCCACCATGGCCACGGACGAGCTGGCCAGCAAGCTGAGCCGGCGGCTGCAGATGGAGGGCGAGGGTGGCGGCGAGGCCCCGGAGCAGCCCGGGCTGAACGGGGCGGCGGCGGCGGCAGCGGCGGGAGCGCCCGACGAGACGGCCGAGGCGCTGGGCAGCGCGGACGAAGAGCTGAGCGCCAAGCTGCTGCGGCGCGCCGACCTCAACCAGGGCATCGGCGAGCCCCAGTCACCCAGCCGCCGCGTCTTCAACCCCTACACTGAGTTCAAGGAGTTCTCCAGGAAGCAGATCAAGGACATGGAGAAGATGTTCAAGGAGTGAGTGCCCGCTCGACCCTGTTCCCCACCCACCTCGCGAGCCGGCCTCGGCTCCTGAGACCCCGCGCGGTCCCGGGACCCATGCGGCCAGCCGAGCTCCCCGATCCCCGACACATCAGGGGCGAGGACCCCAGCTCCCTTCCAGATAGTCACGATGCTTCGGGACCTCCTCCCCACCACGCTTATGGGTCTGGGGACCCGTGGCCCTGGCACGCGACCCCTTCTCACGGTGAGGCTGCCCCCGGTACCCTACCCACCCGCATACGGAGTGGGGGACCCCGCGGCTCCTTCTAGAGAAGCCCGAGCCCCCACTGCTACCATGCGCGTGGGTCTAGAGAGCTCGGATCTCTGGCCTAGGACCCCTGTCTTGTTAGTGATGCTTCTCCACACCCGCGCACCACGAGACTGGGGGGCCCCGTGGCCTCGGCCTCCTCCTCCTCAGCTACTTGAATTCTCAGCCAACCCCCACCCCAAACGCGGGTCAGAAACACCCACCCCACCCTCTAGCGCCTCAACAAAGGTGACCGTTCCTTTCCCTGGCTGGGGTTTTTCATTTCTTCCGCTTATCTCACATCCCCCTCAACGTGGGTTCTGGGCCGATACCCCTCCCCCACTTTCCCTGCTTTCAGCATCTACCAGCAAACTGTGTCAGAGACCCTTCAGTCCCTCTCAACTCTACCCCCATCCACTCCTTTAGCCGGGACCCCAACCCTTGACCCTCAGGTGATCTCCCTAGGGGAGGGACCCCTTCCTCCCTGCCCTCTACTCCGCAGGTCTGTACAAACCCCACCACCAATAGTCGGGTCAGGACTGTCCCCCTCCTCCCTCTCCAGACATCCCCTTCCTCTTTCCCTCACCACCCACTACGCCCTGAAGCTTTGCAGTCACTGGCCCCCTGCTTTCTGTCAGAAGGCCCCATCTCTTCTTTCCCCTCTTCCCCCACTGCGTGACCCCTGCCCTCCCCGCAGAGGGCCACCTCCTATCTGACTTGGCTGGTGGCTCTCACCTCAGCCCTTCCTCCATCCCTTTTTCTGCACCCCATGGCCTCAGCAGGTTGGACAGGTACTTTCAGGCCTATGGACTTATACTTCCCCCAACCAAAAAACTTTAAATCTCTTAAGTAACTGGAGAGGAAAACTTCCTAATGCCCTTTGGGTCCAGCCCTGGGTTCACCCTCTTGGGACTGAGACAGTCAGATGCACTGCCCCCAGCAGTGTGGGGGCTGGTGGGGGTGGGGGTCGTGAAGGTGCTCAACCCCCTCCCTTTGATACTCTTCCCCACCCACCTTCTGTAGCCCATCGCCCCTGGCGGGCAAAACAGCCCTGGGGGTGTGATCTGGAATAGGTCTGGAAATGGATCCAAAAAGGTAGACTAGTCCTGAGGTCAAGTCTTAGGTGAGGAAGTCAGGCAGCCACCTTTGCTGGGGCAGGAGGTGGGGGCAGGCTGGGGCAGTGTGACCCAGCAGCAAGCGGGAAGCCCAGGGTGTTTTGCAACCCCCCAGCTTGAGAAAGGCTCTTGCCCACTTCTCACTGCTTGCTGCGGCTGCTGCTTCTGCATTTGACCCTTACTGTAGGGAAGAGGTTTTTTGGTTCTCAGACCTGGATGGCTGGGAACCCCATAATTTTTCCGAGGGTCAGCCTGGGGCAGAACTGAGTCCTTAGCCCCACCCCAGGCCTCTGCACGGACAGCCCTGGTCCCTGAGGAGCCTGCTCCTTTGCCTCCAGGATCTTGGTTTAGTTCTCAAGTTTTTTCCTAATCAAAACTGGCCTTATCAGAAGTGTAGGAGTTCCAGGATTCCAGACCTAATAGAGGGCAACTTCCTTGTAGACTTTGCTGCCTCCCTCCCACCTGCCACAGGGAAGTATAGGAGAGATTATTCAGCTGCTTGATCCCTGTATTCACAGTGCCCAAGGACTAAGGCACTCCTCCATTCCTCCCAGCACCCCATGACAGAGAACTGTCATCACCACTGTGGCACAGTTGGGCCGTCTGGGCACAGAGAAGTGAAGTAACTTGCCAAGAACACACAGCTAGAAAATGATGGAGTCAGGCTCTAAACCCAGCTCTGTGACTCCAGAACTCATGTTCTTCCCTCCTGGGTTTCCCATCACAGATGTCTGCCTCCACAAGGGGATGATCACCCAGCACCCCCTTCCATATTCATAGCTGATTTTCCCCCACATGGACCCACCACCTCCTTCTCTTGAGCTTCCATGACATCCCTTCTACCCCCATGAAAAATAAAAAGAAGGAACAGTTTGGAGAACCCAGACACGCCAAATGAGCAGGGACTTGGGATTGCTTCCCTGGTGGCTCAGACAGTAAAGAATCTGCCTGCAATGCAGGAGACTTGGGTTTGATCCTTGGGAAGATCCCCTGGAGAAGAGCCCAGCAACCCACTCCAATATTCTTGCCTGGAGAAGCCCATAAACAGAGGAGCCTGGTGGGCTACAGTCAGTGGGGTCACAAAGAGTTGGACATGACAGAGCGATTAACACTCACTAAATGGGAAGCTGCAGCTTGGTTAGAAGGAGCACGTGGCTTGGGGAGTGATCATGAACCTGCACTTGCAGAACAACCTCATGGTTTTATGGAGGCTGTTTTTTGTATGAGTTTGACAAGGGATACTTTGGTGAAAATTGAGCAGAGCTGAACCCCTGGAGCCCCCTCTTGGCACCACTGCTGCTTGATGGGGTGCTGCTTGGCAGGGATGTGGCAGGGGGGCAGGAAGGGGCCAGGGAGTTGGACTTCTAGGGAAGGAAGTGCTGCCCGCCGGGGGGCCCTGGTGAGGAGGAGGGAAGGCGGCAGATTTTGTATTCAAGGAAACAAGGCTTCACTGTGCCAGCCAGCTCAGCCCAGCCCAGCCGAGTCCAGGCTGTGAACAGCCAACAGACAGGCTCTCATGGAAGACAAAACCCCCGTTCTGCTTCTGCCATCCAAGAGGGGCTGCAGCCTCCTGGGTCCAAGCAGGGCTGGAGGATCACAGCCAGGGCTTTGCCGAGAGACTTCCACCCTGATCTGCAGCCCCCATGGCAGAGGGGGGGGGAGCCCAGGCTTCCTGGGAAACCGTCCCCCAGATCAGAGTGCAAGAGACAGGAGAGGGCAGAGGGAACTGAGAGCTGGACTTGCCTTGGAGGTCAGGAGATAGGAATCGGGGCTTTACTATTGAATTACCTAGTATGCCCGCCCTTCCCCTGGCCTCAGTCTTCCCATCTGTAAAAAGAGCACAATGACAGATGATTCTCAAAGATGATTCAGCAGTGACCTCCTTATGTCTGAGCAATCCTGAGCTGTCTGGATGACAGAACTGCCTTCTGGGGTCTTCTGGTTCGTCCAATCAGTGGTCATCAGCAGATTCTTCCTCAGGGTGGAGATGGAGGGAGAAGAAAGCGGGCAGAGGGAAGATAAACAGGCTCTCTACTATCACTGATCTTACACTCCTGGTAGTTTCCATCTGGGAGAGACCTTAGGGGGTTGTCATCAACCCTTCTCCCCATTTTACAGAAGAGAAAACTGAGGCCCAGGAAGGCGTAGTGACTTTCATGCGGAGATTTTCAGTGACTGAACCGGAGCATCCCTATCTATGCAATGGGGACAGTGGTCCCTGCTTCTCAGGGAGGGGCTGCAGACAGGTGATGCACACAGAGCACAGTGCCAGGCACCTGGAGGCACCTGACTCTCACTCCTTCCTCCCCTTGCTCCCTCAGGCTCCTCCCATCACCTCTAACTCCACCCTCTCCCCTCCTCTGTCTGCTCCTTCATTTAGGGTCCTTCCCTGGTGGCTCAGACGGTAAAGTGTCTGTCTACAATGCAGGAGACCTGGGTTCGATTCCTGGGTCAGGAAGATCCGCTGGAGAAGGAAACGGCAATCCACTCTAGTACTATTGCCTGGAAATCCCATGGACAGATGAGCCTGATAAGTTACAGTCCATGGGGTCGCAAAGAGTCAGACACGACTGAGCGACTTCACTTTCACTTTTTCTGGGTTGGGAAGAAGGCCTCCCTGGAGAAGGAAAGGGCAGTGCACTTCAGTATTCTTGCCTGGAGAATTCCATGGACAGAGGAGCCTGACAGGCTACAGTCCACAAGGTATAGGGTAGCAAAGAGTCAGACTGAATGACTAATGCTGGAGACATCCAGGCAAGGGCCAGGGGTGTGGCCCCAGAGGGCCTCAAGGCAGCCACTTCTGGGCTGGCAACAGCCTGGAGCTGTTGCCTGGGGCTCTGTGGGGTTTTGTAAGCTGAGACCTGCCAGAGAGGCAAGCAGCCATGTAATTCTGAACCTGCTGTGGAATCCGAGGAAGATGCCCTAGTTCCCTGCCCAGCCCAGCCTCGTCCCCAGCCACTTCGCGTCATGACCCCTTGCGTCAGAATAGCCAGTGCCCCTCTCTTCTTCCCACCCTTCCCTCCCCTCCATCTGCTCCACCTCCCTGGGGTCTCCTCAGGCTCTTGCAGCTCACAGCACCACCCCCATGCCCCCCAGCACAGCCCCCCTTGTCCTTTCTGGGCGACCGTCTGGTGCAGTGGTTAACGGCTGGGCCTTTGGAGTGTGCTACCCTGGCTCAGAGGGTAAAGCGTCTGCCTGCAATGTGAGAGACCTGGGTTCGATCCCTGAGTCAGGAAGATCCCCTGGAGAAGGCAAAGGCAACCCACTCCAGTACTCTTGCCTGGAAAATCCCATGGATAGAGGAGCCTGGTAGGCTACAGTCCATGGGGTCGAAAAGACTGAGCAACTTCACTTACTTACTTACTTAGGCTGGGTTGGAATCCCAGCTGTGAGCCCTAGGGCAAGACACTTAAACCCTTCTGAGCCTCACTTTCTCACCCTAGAACAGGGAGAACAATAGCCCCCACCTCCCAGGGTTGTTATGAAGCATTTAACCCAGGGCTTGGCATAGAATAAGTCCTCACCAAGTTCCTGTCACTACCGTCCCAGCCCTGGCAGTGGTGGCTGGAGCAGAGATGGCTCCAAAAAGCCACTGGCTGCCTCCACTTACCCCCCCACAGAGCTGCCCAGCCTGACAGGATGGCAACAGCCCTCTTGCTTTGGGCCCGAGAGACGGGCCTCAGCATGAGAACCTTCTTTCCCTCCTGCGGAACAGAAGCTTTGATTGACAGCTACATATGTCTTTGGGAAATAACAAAAACGGGGAATCGAATTCATTATCACTTAATTACGTGGAAGGCAGGTGGCAGAAAAAGGGAAGAGCACCCAGCAGCCTGGGGATGACACAAAACTAGGACTCTAGTTGGCTCCCGTGTGCCATTGCCCAGTGGGTGGGTACTCAGAGTCTATTTCCCCTGGGGCTAAAGAACCTGCCTGAGAAAGTCCTGAGGATTAAGGTGAGAAAGTCCTGGGGAACTCCCTGGTGGTCCAGTGGTTAGGACTCTGCACTTTCACTGCCAAGGGCCTGGGTTCAGTCCCTGGACCGGGAACCAAGATCCTGGAAGCTGCATAGTGTGGCCAAAAGAAACAACCCCTGAGCCTTTGTAAAGAGTCCACCATCATGTCTGGCTGGTGGGCTATTAAAAACATAGGTGACATTTTTGAAAAATGTAGGGTTCACTCTTTTGATCATCTTTGTTAAGTTTCTGTATGCAAGTTCCAGAGAATTAAGGGAAAAATAAAATTTCTGTTCAAGGAGCTTACAGTCTCATGAAGAGCAATGGCATAGAGGGATCTTTGGGAGTGAAAGAGGATGGACCCCCAGGGCTGGAAACGTCAGGTTCCATTTCTTTATTTCTACGAAGAGTACTGAAAGTTCTCTTGAAGGATGCCATGATGTCAGCCCTCCATAGCCAGCCCCCTGCCTCCATGCCCTCTCCTTGTTAAATGGAGCCACCAGGCCTATGGAGCCCAGTGTATTATTTCAGGAACTGAATTGAATCCTCAGACCAGCCCAGTGAGGTGGGTGCTGTCATTCTCCCCATTTGCCAGATGAGCAAAACAAAGCCCAAGGTTATAATAAGTGGCCAAGGCAGGATTAGAACCAGGTCTGCCTACAGGGAGCTCCCAAGGCCAAGTGAGGGCGGTGTTTGTGGCTAGGGGACAGGGAGGGGGAACCTTCTGGGGGTTCAGAGGTTGGGTCCTGCACCTACGGCAGCTGGGAGCCTGGCTTTCTGGGAAGGGGAGGATTTTCTGGCCTCGGGCCTGTCCTCTGCTCTCCTACTTCCCTTCTGATTCTGAGTCACCTCTCCTCTCCCAACCCCCTGGGACTTTCGGTTCCCTTTTGGTTTGTGCCTTCCTGCCTTCTGTCTGTGCCTCTGGGCCTAGCTTCAGCTCTAGGAGACCAGGCCTTGCAAAGCCAACCCCACACCCTCCAGCAGCTGAGGTCCCTCTGTCTTGCCCAGCAGTCTTCTCCTTGGCTGATTTCTGCTTTTTTAGGACTCTAGAGAAGTGAGGGTTCTAGGCCAGAAAGGTGCAACCAGACAGAGCCAGGCCTGGGGACTCCTGAGCTGTGTGGATAGAGAGGACCTCGGGCTGCTCCATTCCAAGAACTTTACCTCTTGTTTAATTCTTTCTCAACGTCCTGTAACATGGTCATCACCCATTTCACAGATAAGAAGACTGAGTCTCAGGTTTCTATAACTGAGGAGCAGAGACAGGATTTGAACTTAATCCTTCTGACTCCAAGTCCTTTGCTCCTATGGGACCCTATTATGAGCATATCCTCATCAGCTTGTTAGAAATCCAGACGCTCAGGCTCCACCCCAGGCCTACTGGATCAGAGTCTGCATTTTAGTAAGACTGACCAGGTATGCACTTTAAGGTTTAAGAAGCCCTGGGCCACCCCATAACCATCTCCCTGCCCTGTTCCTGAGTCTTAAGGAGTGAGGCAATAACAAGAGGGAAGATTAAGTTAAGTAATAAACACTGGGTTATATTAGATATTCGGTATCTGTCCTTTGCAATCACTGTTATAATAATTATTATTAAAGAGCAGGCTGTGGGGAGACCCACTGCTATTGCTACCAGTGGAGGGAGCTACCCTCCCAGGGTGGGGCTCAGTGAGAGATGCTTAAACCCAAGTTTAGGGAGTCCTGAGCCCTGACAGCCCCCAGCAGGTTGCCATCAATCAGGGGGCCACCCACTTGATCCTTGGACTCCCTGGGAAGCCATAGGGGAGGCATCAGCCCCACCCTGGCCACACATTCACCCATACACACTCACACGCCCTCTCCTTCGCTGACACAGGGCAACAGATCGAGTGTCAGACTCTAAAGATAGAGCTGGAGGAAGTGGTGAGTGACTGGGCTTTCCCCGCCCGAGTCAGGCAGTCTGGGGGTGGGGGAGTGTAGGAACGGATGGGCACTACCGAACTGCCATCACTGAGCCTGTGGGTGTCTACCTGTACCCGGAGGCGGGCCGGGCCAACCCAGCTGTAACAAGTAGCAAGGCCAGAATTTCCCTGGTGTCTAGAACTTTCCTACCTTCCCATTTCAGGACAAAGAGTAGAGGCCTAGGAGCCGCTGAGGCCTCCCCAGACAGGATGGGAGAAGACCAGGTCTGTGAATACTGGGGCCAAAGTCAGGTGGGCCTGGGGGCTCAGTGGTCCATAAACACCACTCTCTCCAGCTATCTGTCCTCCTGACAACCCCCCATGGGCAGAGAGACCACCAGCAAAGGCCTGGGATGGGATGGGAACCAGAAGGGAGAGAATTGGGGTCCCCTGTGCTCCTGGGCCACTGCCCCCTCCCCTGTGCAGTGACTCTGATGGCTCCTCACTCTGCCATCAGACTG
Organism: Nanger dama; assembly: GCA_917880005.1. NCBI lineage: Eukaryota > Metazoa > Chordata > Mammalia > Artiodactyla > Bovidae > Nanger > Nanger dama. The sequence goes on along the minus strand of CAKJTW010000013.1, from coordinate 19,512,007 downwards.
TACAGCAGAGCTGGCCAATGGGGGAGGGTCATATTAGAAAGAGCAACTTTCTAATAGAGTTACAAAGCCAAAATGGGCTGCTTTAGTGAAGCAGTGAGCGTCCCATCCTCAGAGGTGTTCAAGCAGGAAAGCTGCATTAGGGGATCTGACCCTCACGAACGCTCAATGGGGTGGCCTCCAGTATCCCTCCCAACCTGAGTTTCTTTGTTACAGGGGTCTGTAGGCATCAGAACACAGCATAGTAGTTAAAAGCACATGTTTTTCCTCAGGCCAGGGTTCTGATAGTCAGGTATGTCCTTGTTAGCTATGATCTTGGCCAAGTCACTTCCTCCCTGAGCCTCAGTCTGCCCGTCTGTTTTATGGGGATGTTTATCCCTGCTTCACCAAGTTCTTTGGAGAAGGAAATGGCAACCCACTTGAGTGTTCTTGCCTGGAGAATCCCAGGGACGGCGGAGCCTGGTGGGCTGCCGTCTATGGGGTCGCACAGAGTTGGACATGACTGAAGTGACTTAGCAGCAGCACCAAATTCTTGAGAGGATCTGACACAAAGCACTTGGGGTAGTGCCTGCCACGTAGTATGTGCTCAGCCAAGAGGAGCCACTAATGATAATATTGTTATGAAATAGGGGCAGGCCCTGCACACTATCAGAGCCGGCCGCTGCTCAGCCCCATAACTCCGGGTTATCAGAACCAGGGGAGGAGGAGCAATTGCCAAGAGGGCCTTGCAGCCCAAAGGGGCAAAGTCTGCCCGGGTGGTGGCCGCTGCTCCACTTTCAAGGACAGATGGGAGGGGATTTTGTCACCAGCATCCGGGGCGGCGGCAGCTGAGCCCTCCCTGTGGAGAACTGTTCAGGGGGAGGGAGGGAGGAATGTGGGCACAGTGCCAGATGCAGCAGCCTCACTCCAGTGCTGGAGGAAGGTGCTGAGCTCCCAGCCCAGGAGCTTTGTTGTCAGTCCTCCCAGGCAGGTCCCAAGCCTCTGCTCTCAGCCCAGCCTCCCCCAGCCCTGCAGGCTTGAGAATTCAGGACCTCTCATGGGACCACGAAGAAGAGGGAAGCAGGTAGGGAGAGAGGGGAGGAAAGTTTACAGCTTTTGGAATCTTGCTGATCTCTAGCTGTGTGACTCTGGGCTGCTTGCCACCTACTCTGGGCCCCAATTTCCCTACATGACATGAAGCAGGTAGACCAGGCATCCAGACGGATCTTGTGTACAGAGTCTTTGGATCCTCTGAGCTACTTGTAGCCTCAGCTCCAGCTCAGGGCAAGGGCTGTTGGAAGAGAGGGTCTCCCCAGCCAGGGATATACCTGTTTCCCGGCATCCAACTAACACCATTCTCTCCTGGGTTGCCAGGCATCCTCCTGCTGGTGGCACAGTGACCGTCTCCCCCTTTCACTTCCCTCTCTGTTAGAGGAGGAACCAGAGGGTAACCCAGGACTGGAGCTTCTCTCTCTCTGCCCAGTGAGAGAACAAAAGATTATATCTCTCCACCTCCCCAGGTGGCAGGGTCTCTGAATCCAGCCTAATGGGGTTGGAGATGGAAGTAGTTGGACCTTCAGGGGAGATGCTCGTGGGACCCCTCATTCATCTTGTCTACCCCCTACCTCCAGGCCAGTCTACAGCAAGCATTTCCTCCCAGCCATACACAATCAGGACTGGGGAAGAAATTGTATTTTTACCACTATTATTATTATCACCACATTTATATCATATGTACAAAGTACTTAACTGGTATCTGGCACATTAAAAGTTCTCAATAGAGCTATTATAATCAAACTAGCAGGTTTTAGGCACATGTTACTTACTAGGTGTTTTATATCCTTGTGTGCGTACATGTGCGGGCTTTGTTGTTGTTCAGTCACTCAGTCGTGTTCGACTCTTTGCGACCTCATGGACTGCAGCACGCTAGGCTTCCCTGTTCTTTACCATCTCCCAGAGCTTGCTCAAACTCATGTCCATTGAGTTGGTGATGCCATCCAACCATCTCGTCCTCTGTTGTCCCCTTCTCCTCCTACCTTCAGTCTTTCCCAGCGTCAGGGTCTTTTCTAATGAATCGGCTCTTCACATCAGGTGGCCAAAGTACTGGACCTTCAGCTTCAGTATGGGCTTAGTCATGTCCAACTCTTTGTGACACCATGGACAGTAGCCTGGCAGGCTCTTCTGTCCATGGGATTTTCCAGATAAGAATACTGGAGTGGGTTGCCACTTCCTATTCTGGGGACTTTCCCGACCCAGGGATTGAACCCATGTCTCTTGCATTGGCAGGCAAGTTCCTTACTAACTGCAACACCTGGAAAGCCTATTTTATATATCCATATTCTCCTTTACTCTCAAACCCTAACTATAGATGTTAGCAATAATAATAATTCAGCAGTGGTACTGTAATTAGTGTGTATTAATTAAGTACTTATTGTGGGCCAACCTCTGTGCTCAGAATCGTTATGGATCCTCTCTAAACCCTTGCCTTGAGCCTGAGATCGGTCTGATCTCCATGGTGTAAATGGGGAAATTGAGGTGCCTGGGGTCATGTGACTTGAACATGTTCACCTAGTCCACAGATGGCAGAGCTGGGGTTTGGACTCGGGTCAGTCTCAGCAGAGATGCTGTGAGCACAAACCTCCAGGGTTTACCTAGGAAGAATCTAACTGATCCAATGACCCAGAGCCTGCCCAGGGCAGAGCCCAGGGCACGTGGTGGGTGTCCACTCCCCCCGGAGGGGTGGTTTCCAGTGTTGCCACCTCTGGGGCCTCACCTCCCACCCCAGCACCTGCTCCTCTCTGCTCTCTGTCACCTCCCCTTGATGGCTGATCCTCCGGCACTGCGGCCAGCACTGTCCTCCTGGGGGCGGGAGCCCAGACCCGGTAATTGATTGATGCTTGATTGACGCAGACAGCGGTTCAGGCCGCGGTTTGAGCTGCAGCCCAGACAGGCCTGGGAGCTGCCAGAGACTGAGATCCAGAGCCCTCGTTTCTGTCCAAGTGTGGACACTTTATCTGCACTTCCTCTGAAACTGAGCCACCCCTGGCTGCAGGAGAAACCCGTGAGCAATAAATAAAGCTGAGACTCAGGAGAGGCTAGTGGAGCGGTGGAGAGAGTCAAGTGTGGCAAGCACAGGGATGGGGGGCTGGACCTCTGGCCAGTGCCCAGACCTTTATAGTCCCTGTTTTCTAATCAGTCATGTGGGGCCATAACTGACTCCCCAGGATTGCTGAGCATAGAGGTTGTGGAGAGAAACTGCCTGGCACATAGTAGGAGCTTCATAAAACTAACCAAGTCTCAGGATAGTGCTGGTAGCTGCCGTTTCTGGAGCCAGAACTGTGCTAAGTGCTTATCACGTATGAGCCCTTTCAGTCCCCACAGTGACCCTACAAAAGGGTCACCGTCATACCAGGGGTACTTGGCCTCTGCAGGAGGCTCACTGGCACAGTCTCCTAGAACCCAGGCCGTCAGCTCCAGCCCCGACATGTCATCGCCAAACGTCACTGGAGCCCAGGTTCAGAAAGAGGCCAGGCCTTTGTTTTCCTCGGGGACACTGAGGAGGGGGGCATCCGTATGACTGACCCTGGAAAGATTGACTCCTCCGTCATTGCTCCCACCCTGGGTTGCTCTAGGGCCGCTCCAGTACAGGTCACTAAGGCTCAAGGAGCAGCCACCCCGCCTGTTACCAGCTGGCATACAGACTCCAAAGATGGAAGAGGAGGGGCTCCACTGTGCCCGCCACAGGCTCCCTCCAGCTCTAAGTGACCACAGGATCGTTGCTCTTCGTGACCTTCTCGAGTCCCACAATCTTCCACTGCATCCTCTCTGTTATCTGCTTCCCCTTGGCTATGGCCACTGTTCGAACTCCAGCCTCCTCTCCGCATGGTCGTGGAAAAGGCCTCAGGCCCCTGTGTTCCCTGCAGGCTTCCCAGAGACCTGTCTTCCCTGTGCTGCGTCACTTCCAACCACTGACTCACTTGCTCGTGAACTATTTATACCCCCTCGCACAAATGCTCCGCTCAGTGCTCCTCTGTTCTGCTGGCAGCCCCGGGACGTGTGGAGGGGGCTGGGCCCAGCAAGTGGGCAACTCTGTGAGCCCTCCAGACGTGGGATAGAAGCCCAGCTCCTTCCTCTACTGCTATGTGACCTTGGGCAGCTCACTTCACCTCTCTGAGCCTTCGTTTTAAATGAAGGGGATTAAGTAAAATGAAGTAGGTAAATTTCCCAGCACAAAGATAAGATTTCAAAAGCTGGTTGCTATCAGACGTCCATAGTTGTGTGAAGTATACCTGGAGATGGGGGGAAGGGAATTGGGGAACCCTTGAAGAGGGGGCAGAAATGAGATGAGTGTTCATGTAGGAGCTCCACATCTGCAGAAAGTTTCTGGAGCTCAGCCCCTCTGTGCCATATTACTGTAGCCAGCAGTCACTCAGCCATCGTGAGGCCTTGAGGACTGCACAGGGGTCTTCAGGCTCAGGAGGCCCACTTGGCCAACACTGAGATGACCCTCCCCCACCACCAGGAGGCAATCAGGGCAGTTGCTTGGCTGACGATAAGAGGGGCCTGGCTGGGCTGTGGGAACAGCGCCCACATCCGCCAGGCTGTGTGCTCCCAGCACCAGCAGCAAGCACCTCCCCTGGTCAGGCCGGAGGCGGCTCTGACCCAAGCTCTTACCACAAGGAAGCCGGTCAAGCAAGCTGTTTAGACTCTGCCCCTCACCCTGTCTGTCTCTCTGCCAGGCCATGAGTGGTAGAAAAAGAGACCCGGAATGTGCAGGGCAGAGACACAGTCATCACTTAATCATTGTTCCAGGCCTTTCCAGCCACCACTGTACCCCCTGCAGGCCCCCTGTGCAAGCTGTTCCCTGAACACACCCTAGGCCACATTCCAGAAAACTTAAAGAGTCCCCTCCCTCCTGTGAGCCCTGGTCCCTAGCCTTAGACATGTGGTTCCTTCTGCCTCCCTCCTGGGTGAGGACAGGGAGAGGGGGAGATATGGAGCCAAGATGTCTCTCGAGGGCCTGTGGAGGTGCCTAAGGATGGTCAGTGGGTTCTTGCATCAGGCCCACCCTCCCAGTCCGTACCCCATATGATATTGTGAATTCTTCCTGCCTGCTTGTCATGTCTCATTCAGTAGGTAGAGGCTGTGGTTTTAGCAGGTTTGGCCAAAGTTGGCACTGCTTAGCATGTAGGAGGCTGCCAGGCCACATGGTGAGCTCCCCCATCATCAGAAGTAACCAAGCAGTCACTGGGCCACAAATCAGCCTTGGCTGAGTTCCTCGCTGGGAGGTAACTTTTGAGCTCCTAGGCTCCTTGCACTCTGGCTTATCACCACTCTGGCTGGTGAGGTATGAAGTGTCAGGATGTCCTAAGGCCTCTCTTTGCACCCACAGGTACGATGCCGGCCGGGATGGTTTCATTGACCTAATGGAGCTAAAGCTCATGATGGAGAAACTTGGAGCCCCCCAGACCCACCTGGGTCTGAAAAATATGATCAAGGAGGTGGATGAGGACTTTGACAGCAAGCTCAGCTTCCGGGAGGTGAGCTTCCTACTCCCCCGGGGGCAACACTGTTGGGGGCTTGGTGGTGGGGAGAGACTCACCCCCGCTTTGTCACTGAGCTACTTGTCCTTGAATAGCCACTGTTGAATGGCTGATTGTTGGCGAAATGAGGTCTCAGCAGATTGTAGAGCGGGTCCCTAGGGAGATTCTGAGATGCCTAAGTGAGAAGAAGGTCCATCCATTCCTTCATGTACTGAGCACTTACTTTATTGATTGATTTGTTTTTATTTATGTCTGTATTGGGTCTTCATTGCTGCGCGAGCTTTCTCTACTTGCAGAGAGCTGCTCTCTGGTTGCTGTGCTCAGGCTTTTCGTTGCGGTGGCTTCTCCTGCTGCAGAGCATGGGCTCTAGGTGCACGAGCCTTGGTAGTTGCAGCTCACAGACTCAGCGGTTGCAGCTCGTGGGCTCTAGAGCGCGTACTCAGTAGTTGTGGCCCACAGGCTTAGTTTGTCCCACTGCCTGGACCAGGGATGGAACCCATGTCCCCTGCTTTGGCAGGCAGCCTCCCCATCCACTGTACTATAAGGGAAGTCCTGTGTCCCCTGACCCCATGTGGGCTCCAGAAAGACCCTGTCCTGCAGAGGCAGAGGAGGAGATACATAGAGTGAAACAAGCAGATGCTGCGACTGAGGAGAAGAGGGGGCAGATGGAGGAGGGACTCGGCCTGCAGGTCCAAGAGGAGCAGGCGCTGGGCCAGGTGACTTCACACTCCAGCTCTCACTCAGCCTCACTCTGAGATGGGAGCCGTGAGCAAACCTGTTTGCTGGAGGAGGAAACCGAGGCTCCAAGCCAGATAACAATGGCACTGGCCCCTGAGCAGCACAGGGTTCAATGCCAGCTGTGGCCTCTGGAGAGTCAGGTCTCAGGTGGGCCCTGGAGAGCTAGCAGGAAGCATAGAGGAAGCAAGGCAAGAGAAAGGTGGCCCAGGCGCCTGGGGGAGCCGAGGCCCCAGGAGGACGGTGCAGGCAGCACATGATGATGGTATGGACTCAGGACCTGGATTCAAGTCTTTCCTCCATGACTTTCCAGTGCTGAGCTTTACTCTTTCTGTAAAATGGGCACAATCATGTACCTTCAGGGCTCAGTAAATGGGATTTAAGGTGGACTGGTTTGGAGAACAGTGGAAACAAAGGTAAGAGATAAGTTGAGGCTTTTGCTGGGAGCTGAGCGTGGGCAGAGCAGCCTCCAGGAGCCCCAATCCTGGGGTGGACAGGAGATAGGTCACCTAGCCTCCCATTTTACAGATGGGCAACTGAGGCCCAGAGACGGAGGGGCCCAGCAGCCTGTTCAGGAACACAGAGCATGGAGAGTGGAGAACCCAGGCCTCTGGCTCAGGCCCGTGAGCACCTCTCTCTTCCCAGGGAGGCCTGTAGCAGGCCTGGGGGTGGGCAGGCTCTGGCCCCTCCCACTCTCTCCCTGATGACATCAGTGTTCTGTTCTCCCTGCCACAGTTCCTCCTGATTTTCCGCAAGGCAGCAGCTGGGGAGCTGCAGGAGGACAGCGGGCTACATGTGCTGGCCCGCCTCTCTGAGATCGACGTGTCCACCGAGGGTGTCAAGGGGGCCAAGAGCTTCTTTGAGGCCAAGGTAAGGAATTGGGGGCTGTGGGGTGCCCTGACCCCACTTGAGGATGGGGGGTGGCTGGGATCCACCAGGACCCTGAGTTAGCAGAAGGGTCAGCATGTCCCCTTCCTGTCCCTGCTGAGGCCGCAGACAAGAGGTGGGGAACTGACGCCTATCAGGGCCCATGTCGTTCCTGGCTTCTGTCCCCTCCCATCCAGCTTGTGATCCTTTCCAGCTTACACCTTCTCTCCCCCAGGGATGGGTGAGGGGGTGTGTATTCTTAAAGAGGGAACAAGGACCACTTTGAGATGCCCCTGCCCTGGCACACAGACCGACTACCTACAAAGGACTGGGCTTTAAAAGGTGGGACCAAGAGACAGCAGAGCAGGCCCAGAAACACAGCACTGGTTCCCAGGGCCTCTCGGAGACACTAGCCCTGCCAGCCCCAGCCTGGAGGGGAGTGTGGAGGCCCTCAGAGGCCAACTCCAGGCATGGCACAGGTTCAGGTGAAGGGGACAAGTATGGTTCCCGGACCCTGTCTTGTCAGGGCCCTGAGGCTCCTGCCTGTTCTTGCTTCTCCCCATCTTCATGTTAGCTAAGAACATTCCTTCTAAAGGCCTCCTCCCACCTCCTTCTGGGCTTCTAGAATTGATGGGATGTTTCCGGGTTCAGTTGGGCTTCCCAGGACAGGAACAGGATAAGAATAGCTGCATCAGAAGCTCCCAGTTACAGGACCCACACTCTGCAACAGCCACTGAATGTATCTTATCTCTTTTAATCCTCTCCATGTACCTATGAGGTCAGTTATTAATCACCAGGCTCTAAATATGGGCTTCCCTGGTAGCTCAGTTGATAAAGAGTCTGCCTGCAGTGCAGGAGACCCAGGTTCAACCCCTGGAGAGGAAGATTCCCTGGAGGAGGAAATGGCAACCCACTCCAGTATTCTCGCCTGGGAAATGCCATGAACAGAGAAGCCTGGCAGGCTACAGCCTATGGAGTCACGAGTCAGACACGACTTGGCGACTGAATCACTACCAGGCTCTAAAGGAAGAGCCGAGGCTCAGAGAGGTGACTGAAGTGCGAGCCGAGGGTCTGGATGGTGGGAGGCAGAGCATTGTTGGGGGTGGGATGGAGGGCAGAGCAGAACTAGAAGAGACCCCAGACAGACCTCCTCTGGTCCTGACCACCTGACTCCCACTCGACCCCATCCCAGGTCCAGGCCATGAATGTGTCCAGCCGCTTCGAGGAGGAGATCAAGGCAGAGCAGGAGGAGAGGAAGAAGCAGGCGGAGGAGATGAAGCAGCGGAAAGCGGCCTTCAAGGAGCTGCAGTCCACCTTCAAGTAGTGAGGCTGCGCCCCACCATGTGGCCCCCGGCCCTGGCGCCCGGTCCGGCCGGCGAGGGTGGCAAGGATGGGCAGACCGGAGGCCCAGCTTGATCCTTGGCTCTGCCCAAAGGGACCATGCTAAAAAGCTACAGATGTCTGTGAACAAGCCGGTCGAAGGGGTCCTCAGAGCGGCCCGGCCTCTCCCCGCTCCCCTCTGCTGTTCCTGAGGCCGTGACACCAGCTGCCTGGCCAGTCCTGCTCCTCCGCCTCCTGGCTGCCCGCTGCCTGCCCCAGCTGCGCCTGCTCCCGGCTCTAGGGCGCGCCCTGCTGGGGGGCTGCCCTCCACACACACACTCCTCTCCTCCCTGCGCTCCCCCTGTCCGCCTCATCCCCACCCCAGAGGCCAGCTGCCCTTCACCTGCAGGCTGCACTGCCCCCACAGCCCTGGGGCCCCTCCCTAGCCTGGGCGAGCGACAGATGGCCAGAATCGCAGCCCCATAGAGCTGATCAGTGGCACCCGGCTCCCCACCCCCAGCACCTATTCCTGCAGCACCCCCTCCTCTCCGCTGGAATCAAGGGGGCGGTTCTATCCTAGCCAAGGGACCCAAGGCCCTGGCCCACCCACCCACCCCCCTGCCCCCCAGCCCTCTGGGCCCCAGCCAGGCAGGGTGAGGGGGGCATTTCTGCCAGTCTACCTCACGGGCCCACACTCTGCTGGCCATGCCATGGATCATGGGCCGGGAAGGCTCTGGGGGCAGAAACACCACTCCCTGGTCCCCCTCACCCCACACCGGCTCACAGCAGCCAGAGGGTCCCGGGAGAAAAGGGGGCCAGGGAGGAGAGCTTGGCCCCTTCATGGGGAAGGAAACCAGCACGCCTCCGTTCTCCAGGAGGTGTCCAAGAAGTGCTTTAAGTGGTTTGCACGGACCAGGTGGTTGGGAGCAGGGGGCCTGGCTGGGCTCTTTCACACCATCCTTCCCTGAATGACATTCACCGCCTTGGCACCAGCGATGGGAACCTGTCCCATCACACCCTCTGAGGGTGCACGAGGACCCCAGCCCCACCGCCCCGTGCCCCTCCCCAGATGGGCCGTGGCCAAGCCTGTGCCACCAGCCAGGCCCTACGTGGCTCCCCATGTGCGCGCTCACGTGTGTGTGTGTCCGTGTGTGTGCGTGTCTGTGTCCGTTGCTGTGTCGTGAAGCTGTGCCCATCCCCCAGTCCAAACAAGTGAATGGCCGCCAAGGCCATAGTTATGCAACTTTCTGTGTGTGTCATGACAGCGTCACTGCTTTTTAAACTCAATAATTCTTTATTTTAGTAAGATGCCCCAAGAGTCCAGACAACTCCTGTTGGACTTGCAGAGGTTTTATTTTTTTGGCCTTAGAATCTGCAGGAATTAGGAGGTACTGACCCCCATGCAGCAGCCTTGGCCCTGGATTGCGTTTGCCTTAGCGGATATGTTTATACAGATGAATATAAAAAGTTCTTTTTCTTTGGGCTTATTGCTTTTTTTTTCTCTCCTCCCATCTCACCAAAAAAAAAAAAAAAGCTACTTCTTCATTCGGTGGTACGATTATTTTTTTTTTAACTAAATAAGATAAAATTCTATATTCTTATGTGTGTGTGGTTCTTGTTGGGGTGGGAGAAGGGAGGGGCTGGCAAAGGAGTGGACAGGGCGAGGTCACCTGGGTACGGGGTCAGCATTTGCTCAGGTGGCTCCCATGTCAGAAGCCAGGGAGAAGAGGGGACCCAGGACTTCTTCCTAAGGGGAGAAGTTGAGTTTGATGCTCACATGCTGTCACCAGGGACTCGTCTAAGCTCTTTTTAAAAGGAAAAATCTACTTGTTTATTTGGCTGCGCTAGGTCTTAGCTGCCACACTCGGAATCTTGACTTGTGGCATGCAAGCGCTTAGTTGCATCACGTGTGATTTATTTCCCTGACTAACCCAGGACTCCTGCATTGGATGCATGGAGTCTTGGCCACCAGACCACCAGAGAAGCCAGTGTGTCAACTCATTTAATCCTCACAGTCAGCCCATGGGAGTAGGGCGGTCTTTCTCAGCTAAGAACAGACCCAGAAAGTTTTCAAGAGACACAGGCAAATGGGGCGCCTCTAGCTCATTCAGTCCACAGCCCAGGTCCCTTCCCATTTAGCCACCCTGCCTGCCAAGTTCATTCGAGGATATGCACCGGGAGTGGCACCAAGGCCACAGGGATTCTGGACTAATGCACCCGGGAGCCCCGCCACGACTCCCTCACACTCAGAGACACTGCAAGCCTCCTCCATTACAGACTGGGATGATGGGGTGATGAGGAACAAGCTGGGGTGCCCCCTATAAGAGGACTTTGAACAGATTAGGCTCCCCCGGGTCTCAGTCTCCCCATCTGGTCAACGTGAGGGTGGGCTAAGTTCTCAAAGTCCTCCCTTTGGTTTCGAGGTAGGGTGTCTTTCCCAGGTATAATCTGGTGAGGGGGGCGGGCAGGATTTTGAGATGAGATGATACTGTACATCGCTGCCCCCACGTGGACATAGGTGGTACTACAGCAGCCTAATGCCCTCCGCCTCTGGCTTCCTGCTTGGAGAAGGCTTCGTCCTTGAAGGGCTATTTCCTGAGAAAGGCCACCCCACGTGCCACCTGTGGCCCGAGATGCCATTTACACTGCATGTTGGGTGGAGCGTTGTCCTCAATTGCCTTCCCAAGGGAAGAATATCAGAAGCCCTGACATCCTAGCAAAATGGTCTCAGAGCTGAGAGGATACAGACAGGCAAGGGCAATCAAGCCCCAGAGCCCCCGGCCCAGGTGGCCCGGTGATGGACATGGGCCTGGAGCCCATGGAATGTGACATACATGGGCCGCTGGTCCCACGCCAGGCCCTCCACCATCAGATGCAGCTGGGAGGGGCCCTAGCCTCAGCCACCATGAGAACCCCCTCTCCCAGCCTAGGCAGGGGGCACGAGAGGAATAAGAAGTCCTGAACGGATTAAGGGACCAAGAGTGGGGAAGGGAGATGGCTCCTCAGTCCCCAGCCATGTCCTGGCCTCTCAGTAAGCCTCCCCACCACCAAGTCCCAGCCCCCAGCACCAAACACTGAATCCCTCACTCAGCGCCCCAACTCCCTACTTTCACTTGGTTTTGAGGAGAAATGCTGCCAGCCCCAGGCCTGCCTGCTTAATGGGCCCCACCCAGGATGTAACAGCTGCCACCCGAGAGTCCTGTCCCAGCAACTAAAAATGGGCCCCATCCTGGCACCTGCCCTGTTTCTCAGGCTCTCACCAGCATCCTCATTGACTCCCAACCTTGGCATCGCTTCTCCTAACGTTCCCCACACCCCCAAGCCCAGCCTCTGCCAAGTCACTCCTGGTTATTTTTCCAGCACAGTCTGGCCCTGAGTGGCTGGCTGACATTAAGAGCCCTCATCCTGGGAGGCCCCACTCCAGGCCCTGGAATACACGAGGGTCAGCAGGATAGGATGGGATTACAGCATCCTCATAGCCTCAAATCCTCAAGTTCATTTGGGTTTTTTTGGTTGTTGTTGCTGTTATTTTTAATTTTTAGCAAAGTATAGTTCATTTACACTGTTGCGCCAATCTCTGCTGTACAGCAAGGAGACTCAGTTATACACATACAGGCATTCTTTTTGTATCTTCTTTTCCATTATGATTTATCACAGGAGACTGAATATAGCCCCCTGCGCTATAACAGAAGGGCCTTGTTGTTTATCCATCCTATATGTAAAGTTTACATCTGCTAATCCCAAAGTTCCAGTCCTTCCCTCTCCCACCCCTGGGCAACCATAAGTCTGTTTTTATGTCTGTGAGTCTATTTCTCCTTAATAGATAGCTTTGTTGATGCCATAGTTGAGATTCCACATATAAGTGATATCATAGGGTATTTGTCTTTCTACTTACTTCGCTTAGTGTGATCATCTTTGGTTGCCCCCATGGTGCTGCAATAGCATTATTTCATTCTTTTTATGGTTGAACAGTATTCCATTGCATAGATGTCTTCTTTATCCTTTCATCTGTCAATGGACATTTAGGCTGTTTCCACGTTTTGCCTATTGTAAATAATCCTGCTGGGAACATAGAGCTGCATGCATCTTTTTGAACCTCAAGTTTATTTTGGACATGGAATCTGCAGAAAAGGGACCCTTTCCCACCTGTGCCCATCAAGCTCCCCCGCCCCGGATTAACGCGCTCTCGTTGAGGGCTCCCAGACCTTGGCCCAGAACATTCAAAGGAATGTTTATCACCTTGCCCAGCGGGGAGCTCCAGCGGAGCTGAACAGGGTCTTAGCCTCTCTGTGGCCCCAGCCCGAGCACAGAGCCTACACACAGGAGCTGCTCAGCTGGTGTGGGAGGAATGAAGGAATGAATGGCTTCTGTGGACCTACTAAGTCAGTGCCTCACAGTCTGGGCAAGCACACACAGCTTTAAGTTAATCCAACTCCAAGCCCTCTGCCTTCCAATCGCAGCAATCCACTCCCCAGGGCACCTCTCTGCAGATATTCACCAGCCCTCCTGGGGCTGTTTCTTCATCTTGGTGGTCAGAAGACCAGGTCAGCCAGCCAAGTGTCAACACCAGAACTTTAGGCATTTTGAGCCCCTGGAGTGATGGTGTCCTCTGGCCAGTGGTTTTCCCTGCATCAGGTCCAGGTCAGGAGGGGCTGGCACTAGCCACGCACACTAGCCACGCACACTCGCCATGCACACTAGTCATGCACCAGAAGCAGCTCCCACCTCTGCCCAGTTGCTGCCAGTGAAAGAGCATGGTTCAATAATGCCCATGACCAGTAGGCCCAGCTCAGAAAACAACTTCCAAACAGCACATGGAGGAGTTCAAAGAAGAGAAGTCAGGCCTCGGGCAAATGAAGTAAAAGCAACTCTCCGAGGTCAAGGCTGAACCCAAACTGCCGAGGCTCCAGGTGGAGTTTTGGGGCATCCAGAGGAGCACTCAACCTTTACATCTAAATCATGGAATCTAAGATCTGAAAAGAGCCTGGGAGTTCATCTTGTCCTACATGCCCATTTTAAAACCAATACAATATTATAAAGTAATTAACCTCCAATTTAAATAAATAAATTTATATTTTAAAAAATAAAGAAAGAAAGAACGAACGAGAGACTGAGGGCCTTGCAGGGAGACAACTAAGCTGGCTCCAAGTAGGAATTTGGCCAACCAAAACCTTCCAGGGTATGCCAGGGCCTCAGCCTCCATCCACAGCCAAGGAGCGGGTGCTGCCAAGCAGGGAGAGCCCCAAGATCCGACAGAGTTAGTTGAATGAGGGAGAAAGAAAAAGACAGGAAGTAAACAAAGAGCTATAAAGACAGAGAAGGAAGCGGTGCATCGTAGCAGTTTTGGGCCGTAGGCTGACATTTGAAAGGCTGACTTCAAACCCTGTTGTACAGCTGCGTGACCCTGGATGGTCACTGACCCTCTGAATTTCAGCTTTGTCACATTTAATCAGCAGACAAGAGAATCTACTGCATGTTGGTGGGAGAATTAAGGGACTCCAAGAGTTACTGAGCACGGCAACCAGCACATAGTAGGTGCCTAGTAAATGACAACTAAAAAGAATGAGTCAGGCCAAGTAGTGTGATGGGGCCCCCATACCTGCAACTGCAAGAGTTTGCTCCGTCTGGATATTTGGGAAATCCATGCCTCCAAGCCAGCTCCATCTCTGCCCAAATTAAACAGTAACCACCCAAGGTCAGGGAAAAGGCCTCAGCAGAACAGGTTTCTTCCAAGTGGTGGCTCGGCCTTGATGAGGTGGGCCCACCCCCCACCTGCCTATAAGTGCTGCCCTGGCCACCGCGACATTCACCTGATTCTGAGCATTCACAACATGCTGGGCATCGCGGTCTTCACCACACTCTTGGCCTACGGTAAGCTCAGGCTCTGTGACCAGCTGCAGCCATCAGGCTGTGAGCTTGGACAAGGATAGGGGCAGGGGCCCTCTGTCCTCCAGGGCTTTGGGAAAGGAGCTGTGGGGTCCAGTGTGGGTCCAGTTCGAGGAAGGCAATGGCACTCCACCCTAGTACTCTTGCCTGGAAAATCCAATGGACGGAGGAGGCTGGTAGGCTGCAGTCCATGGGGTCAGTAAGAGTCGGACACGACTGAGCGACTTCACTTTCACTTTTCACTTTCATGCATTGGAGAAGGAAATGGCAACCCACTCCAGTATTCTTGCCTGGAGAATCCCAGGGATGGGAGAGCCCGGTGGGCTGCCGTCTATGGGATCGCACAGAGTCGGACACGACTGAAGCGACTTAGCAGCAGCAGTGGGTCCAGTTACTACTGATCAGCTGTGTCAAATGAGCTACTTGCCTGCTGGGCAACTCTGCTTCTGTATCTGCAAAACAGGGCTGATGATCTGACCTCCCCAGGGTGAGGATGAGCGATGAGATGCAGAAAGATGTAGCATCAACCTGGGGGAACATAAGCTGCCTCATCCCCAGGTACCCCGGGACCATCAGGGGTCTGGGCTTCCCAGCTGGCTCAGTGGTAAAGAACCCTCCTGCCAAAGCAGGAGACACAGGTCTGATCCCTGGGTTGGGAAGAGCCCCTGGAAAAGGAAATGGCAACCCATTCCAGTATTCCTGCCTAGGAAATCTCATGGACAGAGAAGCCAGGTAGGCTGCAGTCCATGGGGTTGCAAAATAGTTGGATACCATTTAGCAATTAAACAATTTCGGGGCCTACCTTTCCTGGGATCAGCATCTCTCCTTTGGGGATTCTGTGTTGGCACAGAGGATGGCAGCTTCCCGTGTTGGCAGCCTTCTCCCAGACTGGGAGTCAAGGAACTTGACTCGAACGTCACTCTCTCTCAGCAGGACCTAAACAAGCCATATCAGCTCTCTAAAGCTCACTGGCTGTTTTGGCAAATAAGAGCGCTTCATCAAGAGCCCTCCAGTTGATAACAACAGTAGTAACAACAATAGCTGTTCCTGTGTATTGCACGCTTACTCTGTGCCAAGCGATCTGCTAAGCCCTCGACATTCAGGAGCCAATTTGATTCTCCATCAACCTTGAGAGGCAGGGTCTATTAATATAGACCCATTTTACAGATGAGGACCCTGAGGCACAGTGAAGTTCAGTATCTTCTTCAAGATCACAGGGCTGGTTAGTGGTAGAGGCAGAATTTGAGTTCGAGTATGCCCAGCACTTGCTCTTGACCGTTCCACAGCTAGGACAGTCTGGAATTCTGTGGGTTCCATGTTCACAGATCCCCACCATGCTGTGGCCTCAAAAGGGACAGCAGGGTAAGGATGGAGAACACAGGTGTACCTGGACACTCACACCAAGCCAGCCTATCTTGGTGTTTCCTTCAGTGATTTAACTTTCACTCTATGCCAGATCTTTTGCTCAACTCTTCATATGCATCATTTAGTTCTTAGGACAAACTTACCAGGTTAGTGCTATTCTACCCATTTCACAGAAAGGGAAGTTGAGGCCCAGCAAACTCAATGGCTTCCCCAAAGTCTTACAGGAAAATTCAAACCCAAGTCTGCCTAGTCCCTAAACGTGTGTTCTTTCCACCTGTCCCTTCCTCAATGAGATACCAGCCACATTCACCTGTGCTCTCCCTCTCCTGTCTCCCCCAGCCTCCAGCTGCGGGGTCCCCATCTTCCAGCCCAACCTCTCAGCCCGCGTGGTGGGAGGAGAGGATGCCATTCCCCACAGCTGGCCCTGGCAGGTAAGCTCACTGCAGCGGGTGTCGGAGGCAGGGTGGAGAGGGGCGTGGGGGAGTGGGCCCCTGGGGGCTGACACAGCGTCCTTCCACATCCCCCCCAGATCTCCCTCCAGTACCTCAGGGATAACACATGGAGACACACCTGTGGCGGCACCCTGATCACCCCCAGCCACGTGCTCACAGCTGCCCACTGCATCAGGTGAGCCGGAAGCCACCCCGACACCCCCGCCCACTGCCCTTCCAGACACCGGGACAAGCAGGCTATGCATATCCAGTAACTCAGTTGTCCATTTATTCATTCAACAAGTATTTAGTGAGCGCCTACTATGTGCCAGCAAACGTGGCAGTGAAAACGCAGTTTGTGCTCTCAGGGAGCTTATTACATTCTAGTGGAAGACAGTGACAGGCCATCCAACAAGTAAATATGTAACAAAATAAGTGGTAGCGAAGAAAAACAAAGAAGCAGGAAGAGGATAAGTAGTAGGAGGGGTTCGATTTTAAACGACATGACCCGGGGAAGAGCTGTCTGAAAAGGGGATGCTTGAGCCAAGACCTGAAGAAAATAAGGGAAGAAATCTCTGGTCTGGAAGTAAGGTGTCACAGATGGAGGGAAGACACGATGCAGAGGTCCAGAGGAGGGAGTCCATTTGGTATGTTTGAGAAATAAAGTGGAAGCCAGTGTGGCAGGAGCGGATTGTGTGAGAGGAGAGGAGGAGGTGGCTAGAGGGGAATACAGGTGAGATAATGCAGGCCAGCAGCAGCGTAGGCTGGGTTCATCCTCACAGCATCCCTGGCAAGTGAGTTTTAAGATTATCTCCACCTTACAGGAGAGGAATTGAGGCCCGAGCCTGCCCACCCAGCAATTAGAACGGACTTGACTCCAAGACCAGGGTCCTTACCCCGTGCCCTAGGAAGGGTCAATGGGGTGAACCGTGCCTTCCCCCAAATGAGTCCCATAGTGACCCGAAGCTGCATCACCAGAGCCCCAACTTCCCTCTCTACCCTGCCGACCAGTACGGGCAGGACCCTGATTTGGCCCCCTTGCTCTGTCCAGCAACACCCTGACCTACCGCGTGGCCCTGGGGAAGAACAACCTGGAGGTGGAGGACGAGGCAGGCTCCTCTCACGTGGGTGTGGACACCATCTTTGTCCATGAAAAGTGGAACTCCTTCCTAGTTCGGTGAGTACCCAGCTAGCCATCACACGGCCCCTAGGGGCAGTTCAGCAGAAGAGCAGGTCCCTGAGATGGATACAGAGCCTGTCCCTGGGCCCCATCCTCACCCTGAACATCCTGCAGATGATGACTTTACACAAAACAGCAAAATGCTAAGAGGAGACGGACACCCCTCCCATTCCCATTATTGACCAAGGGGCTCCAGAAAGTACACATGGAATAAGAATCCCGGGCCTCCCGTGGTATGTTACCTGAAGTCTGTCAGCCAGGGGATGAGCCAGCACTCCCCATTATTGATGCTTACTGCGTGCCTGCCCGCATTGCAATAAGCACTTTACATGCCATCTCTTATTTAATCCTCACAACAGCCCGAGACAAGAACGTGAGGATCAGAGAGGTTACGGAATGTGTCTCAGGTCACACAGCCCACTAAGTGGCAGAACCACAAACCAAACCAAGTCTACCTAGGATTGTCCGCTTTCATTCGGGCAACACAGAAACATTAAAAATGGAATCTGCAAGTATTTTTATAGTCATAATTTCCAGTTTGCTTTAGCTTAATTTCGGCTGATACGTGGTTCGATTACAGTGGCTCAGAAGGCTTCTGCTCTTGGCACTGCTCTGCTAAGGCTGTCGTGACGTGAAGACACAAGCAGGGGAGGAAGCTGTGCCTACAGGGCAGGTGATGGAGTTAGAAAGCAGATCATTCGTTCCCCAGCATCTCTGTCCACCAGTAAAACCTGGCAGTCTGGGATATGTGCCAAGGACCCCTGGTCACCCTTGGCCTGACTCCCAACTCCCAGGCCAGGCCTCTTGGCATTTGCTTGGTGCACCAGGCCCTCCTGTCATTCACCACCTCCACTTTGGATTTCAGCAATGACATTGCCCTTATCAAGCTGGCAGAGACCGTGGAACTGAGTGAAACAATCCAGGTGGCCTGCCTGCCAGAGGAGGGCTCCTTGCTGCCTCAGGACTACCCCTGCTACGTCACTGGCTGGGGCCGTCTCTACAGTGAGTACAGCCCCCTGGCAAATCATGAGCGCCTTCCTGGAGGAAGCGGCTCCCACAGTAAGCATGCCACCCACATTTGCCCACCAGTTTCCTTTCTGCCTTAATATTTTCACATCTTCTTAAACTGTGTAATGATGGCTAATATTTATTAAGCACATGCCATGTGCCAGACACGCCAAGTGCATATAAGGGATTATATGCTATAAGGATTAAATGGACTAAAATTTGTCAAGGACTTAGAACAGGGCTGGACATCTACTAAGTGCCATGTAGGTGACTCTTGAATCAATGAAACTAATCATTTTGGTGTAGGAGATTAGATCATATACCAAGTATATTCCAGTGAATGGAATTCTCAAGTAAATTCCAGCTGAATTTAAAGGTTAAATGCAAATAAATGAACCTACAGAAGACTTAGAGGAAAATAGAGATCAGTACTTGGAAAATTTGGGGCTGAGAAAAACCTTTTAACGTGTGACTCCAAAGGTAGAGAACTACGAGGAAACCATTGACAATTAAAACCCCAGAACACAAATTAAAGATGAATGGTAGTTATTTCTTGAGGGTTTTCTATGGGTTGGTTTTACTCTTCTGACCCTTTGAAGGGTCTCTAACCCAGTTTGGGACCATTGGCTCAGAGTCTTGCCTCTCAATAAAAGGCATGTGAGTATGTCCCTTAAAGTCTTGCCAGAACTTGCCTGGCCTGGCCCAGCCCCGTTTAGCCCTCTGTTCTCTGAAGGCCTGGGGCCAGGGCTTCCTGGGCTGCCTGCCCAGTCACCACCCATTCTCTCTCCAGCCAACGGCCCCATTGCCGCCGAGCTGCAGCAGGGTCTGCAGCCCGTGGTGGACTATGCCACGTGCTCCCAGAGAGACTGGTGGGGCTCCACGGTGAGGAAACCATGGTCTGTGCCGGGGGCGACGGAGTCATCTCAGCCTGCAACGTGAGTGTCCAGACTCTGCAGCCCAGCCCTAATGCAGATGGCCAAGTGCTAGGGGCAGGGAGGAGAGCAAAGGAGTGAGAAGTGGGGAGACCCCACAAGGAACCCTCTCCCTGGGGGAGACTGAGTCCCAGTTGGGCTCAGGGGACTCAGGAAAAGCTTGTCACTGCCCCCCTTCTCTCGCCCACCAGCACTACAGCCAGAGCGTGAAAGCTGAACGTCAGTCTCTGGATCCGAGTCCCAATTCCACCCCTTCGTAGCTGCATAACCTTGGGCAGGCCATTCGACCTCTCTGAATCTCAGTTTCCCCACTATAAAATGGAGCAACAGCAAGCACAGGGCTGCTGTGAGGACTAAATGAGTCTGATGCGTGTAAAAGAGACTTCACTCAAGTCTGGGCACACGTTCCGTCATACCGTCAACTCCATTGGTCCAGGCAGACAGAAGACTCAGGGAATCTGACACAGAAGCAAGAAGCATCCAGGGAAATCAGAGACTGTCCCATTTTTAAACACAGGACCCTTTCCCCATTTCCACTTCCCTCACTTTCCAGGGTCCCCTACACAACTCCCAGCATCTTCACCTCTCTGGGCAGCTCAGACTCAGGCATGGGACACTGAGGCACAGAGAGGGTTCTCATCATCCCAAGACCACACAGCAAACCAAGACTTAATCTGATACTTTAGGGCTCCCCTAGGATAAAGATCAATTCACTCCTGTATCTTTTCTGCCTCCCTCATTATGGACAAGCTGAGGCCAAAACAGGAGGTACCAAGGCAGAGAGGCGAACTCACTTGCCCCACTCTGACCACCCCGTGGCCCAAGCCTCCCTCTGACGCCCACCCCATCTGTTGCAGGGGACTCAGGGCGGCCCCCTGAACTGCCAAACTGAGAATGGCAACTGGGATGTGCGAGGCATCGTCAGCTTCGGCTCCGGGCTGCGCTGCAACACCCTCAAAAAGCCAACGGTCTTCACCCGTGTGTCTGCCTACATCGACTGGATCAACGAGGTGGGTGCGCCTCCCAGGCCTTCTTCCTCACTGCCCGCCCCTCCCCCTCACTTGCCCTTCCTTCACTTGTTCCTCTACTCATTCCTTCATTCACCTGCTCAGGAAGTATTGACTGAGTGTTTACTGCATGCAGCCTTGTAAGTCAGGTGCAGTGAAGGAAATGGCCATTGACTCCCCAACCCTTTAATCCATCTGCTTCAGCAAACACTTCTGTCCCAACCCTAGGCTCCCCCACCAGGGCTCCCAAAGGTGAAATATGGCCCCAACACAGGAGAGGGGGTGGCATGGATGACCATCTATCTTGTGAGGAGGGACGGGGGTCACTTTGGGAGCAGGCAGTGTCGTGAGCCCACTTGCACCGTGGTGGGAAGTGCCGATGGGGCCAACCCTGGGGGCAGAGGCAAGCCTGGCTCATTAAGGCCTGGTACTACTGCTGTGCCCTCGTGTTCCTTCCCTGCCGGCTGAGACTCATGCCGCCCTGAGTCTCTCACTGTTCTCTGCTTCTCCAGAAACTGCTGCTGTGATTCATGCCCAGGAGCCCAGGCCACAAATCCCAACAACCACAATAAAACTCTCTCCCCCTCAAGCTGCCTGCTTTCTTTTTTTTTTTTAATTTATTTATTTGGCTGCTGCTGCCGCTGCTGCTGCTAAGTCGCTTCAGTCGTGTCCGACTCTGTAACTCCGTAGACAGCAGCCCACCAGGCTCCCCCATCCCTGGGATTCTCCAGGCAAGAACACTGGAGTGGGTTGTTGGCTGCACTGGGTCTTAAGTACAGCACTCGAACTCTTAGCTGCAGAATGTGGGATCTAGTTCCCTGACCAGGGATTGAACCTGGGCCCCCTGCGCTGGAAGCTCAGATTCTTAGCTCCTGGACCACCAAGGAAGTTCTCTGCCTTCATTCTTGATTCTCATGTCCCCTGAGGGTTCGGAAGCTCTCTGGGAGCTGCCCCTTCCACACCAAGGATGCAAAGAGAGGCCCCCTCATTCAGGCTGGTTTGGCCTTGAGGGGGAGCTGTTGGAGGTGCTGGAGGAGGAGGCGATCCCAGGAGGCCACCTGGTGCCTGAGGGGACGTGAGTTAAGGACACACCAGAGATTTGCACCCCGCCCCCTCCCCCCACCCCCCACCCCCGCCCCACACATCTCATAAGCTGTGAACCACCACACTCTGGTCAAACAGCAGTGGCTTCCACATGCAGTCACAGCAGGTCAGAGGTGGGCAAGCTTGCACTGCACTAGACAGGCAGGGAAACTGAGGCCCAGAAAAGGAAAAATTTGGGCCAAGTCACAGGAAGAAACGACCAGTAATGCACAAACAAGAGGCTCAGTTCAGGCTTCTCCAGTCCTGAGGCCGCCTGGAGGGCACATGGGGCCAGAAAGTGAGGGACCCAGTGTCCAGTGAGGTGGGTCCACGTGGGGCCCCTGATCCCTGACCACAGTGTCCCTAGTTTAGGGCACTCCTGAGGATCGCCAGGGCTCCTAGTCCAGGGCTGATCTAGGAGGGAGGTGCCCCCAACCCCTAAAGTCTTCCTAGGAAAACCCTCAGCTAGGACTACCTCTGGTTGGTCAATGAGTTGCCCAGTTTCCCCATCAGACTCTGGTTCCTGGAGGTGGGGACTATGACCTCCCACAATGCCAAGCTCATTCTCAAAAAGTGTTTACTCAACAAGCAATGGAGGCTACAAGAAGCCCAGGACCAACTCAGCCCTGGGAATCCAGGGAGAGTCCAAACAAGACCCCTGTTCTGCAGGAGACAGACCCATAAACAGATCATTGAGGTCACTGTGTAAGTGTGAAGGTAGGAATACGGTCCAGAAGCACAGATAAGGGACACTTAACCAGTGAGTCCATGACAGCTTCCTAGAGGCGGTGATACCCCAGGCTGAGTCTTCACATTTGAATAGAACGTTTCCAAGCACAGAAGATGTTGCTGGTTGCTTGACCCAAGGGCCCCCTGGTCCTGCTTGACCTCCTTCTTTTGTAGTTGTCTCTATATTGGAAGGTAGATGTGCTAAACATTAATACTATTTGTCCTCAGGTCCCTTACAATTATAATAATGAAGTAATAACTAACACGTACTGAATACTTGCTATGTGCCAGGCACTGTTCTACAGGCTTTACATGTATTACCTCACTTAATCCCCAAAACAATTCTAAGATATAGTCTATTAATATCATCCCCATTGCACAGATGAAAAAAACTGAGGCTAGAGATGTTTCATGACTTCCCAAGGTGATTTAACCAGAAGGTGATGGAGCTGGGATCCAGATTTTGTTAATCTGGCTCCAGAGCCCATGCTCTGGATCACCAAGCTCTACTGCCCTGTGATGAATATGAATGTGGATGTGATACCTGGAGCTAAAGCAGACATCTTGTGGCCAAGAGAATTACAGAGATATGAGTTCATACATCATCAAGCTGTATGCCAGCAACCATTTTCTGAATATCAAGTTCTGTGGGAAAGAATAAATCTGCATTTGTTTTAAACACTGCACTCAGGTTTTCCATAACTTGCAGCTCAGCACACACCTAACTGACACTCTTGGGGATATCATTAGGGCTCACTTTCCTGGCTAAGGGAAGGGCATAAGCAATGTCATGGTGACTGCTCGGGAGGATCTCGAGGCAGCAATTTCTGCTAGAGCATAAGGCAAGGAACATGGATAGGGTGACCAATGGTCCTGGTACCATCCAAGAGCTTCACGTACTTGACCTCATATATACAATAATCTTGACAACCTTGATAATTATCCCCCTTTACAGATGAGGTAACTGAGGCTTGAGGGGGTTTAAAAACTCATCGAAGGTCACACAGCTAGTAATGGGGCACCAGGACTTAAACTCAGGTGGTCTGACTCCAGAGCCTGTGTGACTAACAACCATGTTATTCTGTCATTAATCCCCAACTCTCAAGGATTCTCTCACACAGATTCCTCTAAAGGCCATGCCAGGGAGGGGTGGAGGCTGTGGGTGTGCCGACAATCCTGAGCAAAACTGGCAATTTTAAACTCAAATAGAAACCTGAGGAGAGAGTTATTGCTCACAGATGTTCACAAAGGCCTTCACCAGCTGTATCAGCTACTTCTGGCATAATTAATAGTGCTGCATAACAACCAACCACAAACTCTCAGTAGCATCCAAAAACAGGTATTTATTGCTCACACACTAGGGTTCAGCTGGGAGTCAGTTAGGTGGCTTATTTTGGCTAACTGCTGATTTTGGCTGGAAACACTCAAATGTCTAGGGGTCAAGTCTGGGTTTGACTGGGGAAGCTCAGCTCCACAGGGCTCTCATCCTCTTCCCAGGAGGCCATTGCAAAATTGCAAAGCAAATGGCATGGTAAAGTGAGAGGTGAAGAATCAGAGCCATCCTGGAAGTCTCTCATACCCTCACATTATCTAAGACACAAATTAACAGCATGAAACATGGCAGAGCAGAAAGGAGGATATTTATTGGCTAACAAGCAGTGACAGCAGCTGAGTCACCTAACCCTCTCTGAGACTCAGTTTCCCCATCTGTAAAATGGGTGCATCTTCCACCTCCCTTTGGAACCCAACAGAAGCTTGTGACAGGAGGCATCATTACTACTACTGACCTCATACCTGGACCCCCAGTGGCACATCTCCCCTCTCCCTTTTATTCCTTAGGAGGGGGAGCTTTATCTCCAGCAGGCCCTAGTGGCCAGTCTCCTAAAACTCACTCATCAAGTAGGAGCACCTATCTGCAAATGTTCACATGGTGAGAGGCCAGGGGGCATGTAATGGCAGAGAATAAACAGAGCATCTTCTCAAAGCACCGATTTCCTATGAAGATTGTGTGGGAAGAAACAAATGCACATTAAGGTAAACCCAGCTATGTGATGAAATAAGCTGCAAAATTCAGATCAAGCTTTCCAGGTGAAGAATGAAACTTCCCAGACATTTGCTGTTGTGACTGCCACATGCTAGACCCCAGATCGTTAATCTACTGAACATCAGAGCCTGAAAAACAAATCTGTTTTGTAAATAAAAAGTTTTCCTGGAAAACAGCTATGCCTATTGGGCTGCTTTTTGCCATGTAACAGCAGGACTGAATAGCTGTAACTGAGACCGTATGGCCCATAAGCCTAAAACATTTGCTGTCTGGTCATTTGTAGAAACAGCTTGCCAACCCCTGATCTCCTCAGATTCTTTGATGGTAAAGTTTGAATAATTCTGTGCTATTCTGATATCTGAAGTCTGCAGGTCTCAGGGCTGAAGAGTGAACATTTTATTGCACATTGACAATTCTCAGTGTTCTAAGTGAATTGTTGTTTAATTGTTTAATTTGAACAACAACCCTAAGAGCTGGATAAGATTTTTATTGTTCTATTTGATAGGTGAAGAAATTGAGTTAGAGATGAAACTTGCTCTAGCTCAGGTCTTCTCAAATTTTAACAAACAGGAGGATCACTTAGGTTTCTTGTTAAACTGCAGATGCTGAATCAGTAGGTGTGGATACATGAGTCTGCATTTCTAACCAGATCCAAAGCGATGCTGGTCCAAACCACTCTGTGAGCAGTGAGGATCCAAACCAGAGTCACTACCCTGAATCACAGGGCTGCAAACCCAAGTCTCTAAACCCTGAGCATTGGATTTCTCAGAGGAACCCTTATAAATGAGTCATAAATCTCATGAAATTTCATGTCTGCATCTCCCTGGCCCCACTGAGACCTCAAGGACACAGCCCAGTTTAGAACTTCACAGATTGCCTGGTTGTCCATCAACATATAAATGGGGACTGAGCCCCAGTGGGAGGAAGTGGACTATAAAACTCATCTGTTCTCCCAGCCTCTATTCCCTCTCCAGAAACCTGGATTATTATTTTGGTGCTGTCCCCTCCCCCACACCTCCATCTGGAGCCTGGTGCCCAGATCCAGGGGTAGGACTTGTCCTCCAGGTCCTAAACCTGTCCAGTCCACACTTGCATCCCCTCTCCCACCACGACCATTGGTTCAGGGATGGTCATGCGACCTGCGGCAGGTCCAATCAGAGAGAGTTACAGGACTTCTGTGGGAACTACCAGGAAGCTCTCGCTAATTCCCTGATGCGTTTGAAGATGAGTGATGTGAGGCTACAGCAGCAAAATGAAGGGGATGGTTTTGTGCTCTAGAATACATTCGACAATGAGTACAGACACTTCTGGTTGTCACAACTTGGAGGAGGAGGGAAGAGACTACTGGCATCTAGGGTGTGGGAACCAGGACTGCTGCTAAATATCCTTCAAGGCACAGGATTGTAGTTCACAGGATTTTGGGTCTCATAACAAAGAACCATCATCCAAAACGTCAATAGCGCCACAGTGGAGAAACCCTGGACCAGAGATTCGGTAACCCTCTTGTCCCCATAGGACAATCTGGAGCTGTTACAGGCCATGTAGTGGAGCCTGAGAGTGGACTCTCACAGTGAAAAGCAGAGACAAAAGACAGAGATTAACTGAGTGCTGGGGACATCACCAGAGCCCTGGATCCAGCCGTGCCTGAAACCAGCCCTGCTCCTGGGCTTTTCCACCTTGTGTCCCAGTGAATGACTCTTTGGCTTAAGCCTAGTAGATGAAGATTTGTGTCACTTCCAGACCCTCCCAGAAATGTGATGAATAGGCTGGGCATATGTCCTTCCCTGTGTTTCATTCATAAACAGCCCCAGGCCAGAGGACCTGTGTGACTTGCCCAAGGTCACACAGCAAGCTCATGGCATGTGCCAAACTGGTATTTGTTCAGTGACCTCCTACAGGAAAATCTTATTTTTATAGTAAAATAAACACAGATACATGGAACAGAATGGCATATTCACATTAGTTCAAGATAAAATAGGAAACTTCAGCAATAGTTTGTTGTGGTGGTGACTGCTCGACTACAAACAAGAGCCCAAACTGTTGAAGAAGTTAGGGATGGAGTTGGGACTAGAACCCAGGTATTCTGACATCTAGTGCAATGGGATGCTACACCCCAGGCTCCTCACCCTCCTCATGATTCTTGGCCAATTACAAATTTTTCTCACCCATATGACAATCCTGTAATCCAGGCCTGGATTGTTATTTAGGAAACTCAGGCCCAGTGACTTGTCTGTCCAAGCTATAACACTCAGTTCTGACTCAATGAGGACTTGAACTCAAGTCTTAACAGTTCAAGTCCACTCTCTGCTCTGCTTTTCTGGCTGGGCAAAAGGTAGAATCTGTGGTCACAGGGCAGGTCTGTCTCACCAGAGCCTGGCCTTCCTGGAACTGTGCTCTGACCACAAGCAAGGAGAATGAAGTTTTAAGGAAGAACAAGAATGTCCATCAGGAAACCCTCGCTCCTTTTCCCACCCATGCACCCTTCTACCCACCAAACACAAGGGGCTTATTGCAGTACTAGGAGGACACTTGAAATGCCACCTTCAGCATCCTCAAGTAAAGGAGCCTGGAAATCAGACCAGCCTATGTTGGAATCCTCCTTGTGCCACTTTAGAAGCTGTGTAATCTTGAGCAAGTTCACTTTACCTCTCTGAAACTCAGCTTCTTCATTTGAAATATGGGACCTTTGCTAGATTTCATAAGACTTAGGTTAGATAAGACATGTGAGTGCATCTGACATGTATGTTGGGTGAGTGTCAGCCTCCTTTTCTAAGAAGTTCCTGCTTTGACCTCATTTGGAAGTTACTGGAGAAGTACAAACTGCTGTGGTCCTAGGAGGAGATGATAAATACTCTTGAGCCATCCCAATAAAGCCCTCCGCAGCTGCCCATTGTGGGGCTGCCAAACCCTACCTGTTCAGGTCTAGTTTGTGCTTCTCCCATGTAAGCACATTTTTCAAATCCTCACCGTATCATTGCCAAACAGACTGGGCACGCATTTCTCCCCTTGTTTCATAGACAGGCAGGCCTCAGGCCTTGAGACTTCTGTGGCTTATCCTAGGCCACCCAGCAAGCCGAGGTATGGCCTAGAACAGGCTTCCTCAACCTCGGTGCCACTGACAATTGAGGGGGAATCGTTCCTCGTTGTAACAGGCCCCTGTGCCTTTGTGGGGTATTTAGCAACATCTCTAGACTCTACCCACTAGATGCCAACAGTACCCCATCCCCCACCATAACAACCAAAAATGTCTCTGGAGGTTGCCAAATGTCCCCTTGGTGGATAATACCAGCACCATTGAGAATCACTGGCCTAGAACTGTTTGTTCAGCATGCAACCTAATGTTTTCTATGAAAACACAACTTCAAGGGCCAAAATTTTTCTTCTCATAACATATAACATAATCTGTTGAAAGCAGATAGAACTCATATTTCAACATCCCCATTTGACATCTTTTTCCAAGTATTTCCAGGGTGTCAATTAGGGAAAATGGAAAAAGAATATTGGCCATGGGCCATTTTTCCATTGGGCTTTGAGAAAATCTCCATCTTGAATTTTCCTAATATATCTCTGTCCGATAAGCCCACTCATAAAACCAGGGCCTTAGCCAGGGCCACACATATAGGACTCCTTACAGACACACCATGATCAGGGTCTTACTGCTGGTGTCTACGCTGGTGGCTGGAGGTAAGCCCTGTCGCCCAGAGGCACTTTTCCAGCCTCCTGGTGGAACTGGGGATGGGACCTCCCTGCACCCGCTGGGCTCAGTCCTGTGGTTGTAAGAAAGCTGGAGTGAAATTTCAGAAAAGTGCAACAAAGGGCAGGACTCTACAACTTGTAAGGATCCTTCCAGAATAGGGATTCTCTATTTAGGGGTTAGGAATTCAGGAAGTGTTGGGTAAATTGTTTGGGTCACTGCTTCCTGGGCTTACAACCCTTTCTCTTTCTACAGCTCTCAGCTGTGGGGTCCCCACTTACCCACCGCAACTGTCCAGAGTGGTTGGAGGTGAAGATGCAAGGCCCAACAGCTGGCCCTGGCAGGTGAGTCCCCCATACTCTACTTCTTGCCTCCTTCTCCTTACATACATACATCAGCCCTTTACCCTCCACCACACGGTCTATTGCACTGGCAAAAATGAGGATTGGTGGGGACTCAAAGGGCAGGATGGGGGAACTCAACAATAAATAATACATTTCTGTGCCCTTGGTCAACCTTAGGGGTGGAAGGAGAGGGGCCTTCTCTAACGTGGATAAAGATCTGCCCTAGCTCACAACCCATCCACACAAATTCACAAATACATCCTTTCTGTTAACCAATCGGATGCTTGCTTACAAATATACTGTTATCTGAAGATCCATTCATCACTCTTTATGCAAATATTCCTTGCTTTCAGGAACCAATCAGTGCTATTTTATGCAAATTAATTCTTGACTACAGGCAAATCGATGTTACCAATAAAGTAAATGCCTCCTTACCGTGAAATAATTCTAACTATTAATAAGGTGCCTAAAAATGCTGGGTGCGGCACACAGGCACAAATTACTAGGACCTGTTAGTGGTAGGACTCATGAAAGAAATATGTGAGGCTTACACTGACATTAATAAATACAGTAAAATCTCTCTTATCTGACATGATTGGGATTGAGTAATAGGCTCAGTGGTAAAGAACCCGCTTGCCAATGCAGGAGACCTGGGTTCGATCCCTGGGTTGGGAAGATGCCCCGGAGAAGGAAATGGCAACCAATTCAGTATTCCTGCCTGGGAAATCCCACGGACAGAGAAGCCTGGTGGGGCTACAGCCCATGGGGTTGCAAAGAGTCGGACACGACTTAGTGACTAAACAACAAATTAAAAGACTGGTTATAGATAAATTATTAGAAATCACACATATCCTTTAAACACTTATTTTAATTGAAAACTTATAAATATGCATTTAGTCACCAATCTATCTTGTATAAATCATCCCCACAATATATCATCTGTAATTCCATTTCTTTAAAGTAGAGTATCTGACTATGAGATACTCAAGAAGCAATCTGACACCCCTTCCAGATTGTGATGACCTTTTTTCTCAGTTTTTCAGTTTTTTTCATCTATGCTTAATTCACAGCAATTTTTTAAAGTCATGGTTATCTGGTTTCTTCCAAGCACTTACCTTAGTTTCCATGTACATCACAGCTATCTTTTAGAACTCATATTTCACTAGTTACATATTTAATCAATACACATAATTACAATATGAGTACAACTGGCATACACAGGTTTGGGAGCAGAAAGGCTGAGTGGGGTGAGTTTACAATGTAAGGGAGTGCTCAGAGTGCCCACGCAGCCATCAGTAGGTTTCACGGAGGGACTGCAACATCCATTCATCTTCCCTTCAATTAGGAGAGCTTCAGTCATAGACAGCGACAGACAATTCACAGCTTATGTATTGGGTTGGCCACAAAATTCATTCAGATTTTTCTATGTTACCAACCAATCCAGTACTTAGCTCTGTGTACTTTTGCCAGTCCTTCTACTTTTCTCACACTCCCACAATATATTTTTTCTGGGAAGTTAGAAGAGGGGCCCTATACCTCCCCCTTAAGCAGAGGTCAGCCTTGTGCTGAGAATCAATCAGTGCTGCCTACCAAAATATCTCCTCACCCTCTGGACCATTTGCTCCACCTCTGTACCATGTGCTGATACGAACGTATCCTTGCCCTGGGAACCAATTGATGCCAGTCTTGGAAGAGTCTCACTACACTTCCTGCTCCTGCTTCCCTAGGAGATTTTTTTTAATCAGGATGGGTGGGCAGGTCAAGCAGGGTGGGGACCAGGGTGAGGCAAACAAGGCACTCACTTTGGGGGCAAAAGTTAAGGAAGCGCCACAAAACTCAGTAACCAAAATGAATTTTTAATGCAATATTTTTTTAAAAATCAAACTTTATCATAATGAACAAAATATCAAAATTTTAAACAAATATAATTTGCTCTGCATTGGCTGAGGGGTCTCTTCTGTTCCACACTCAAGATTATGATTCTAGGTCAGAATCCACTAGACACTGGAAAATAAAGTGCTGGATGATTTAAAATTAAAGTAGGGTGTGTAGGACTTCACTGGTGGCCCAGGGTTTAAAACTCCTCATCTCCACTGTAGGGGGCCTGGATTCTATCTCTCGTGAGGGAACGAAGATCCCACATGCTGCAGGGCATAGCCAAAACTTAAAAAAGATAATAATAAAGTAGGATGAGTAAAGTTTCCACATAGATTCTGGAGCCAGACTATTCATGCTATACCACATACTAGCTGTTCAAGTGAAGCAACTCAATTTACCTTTCTCAGTGAGTAATATTAAAAATATATGGCACCCCTTATCATGTGGACCATGTTGTACAAATTTCTATTCACTGCCTTAGTTTATTCATCTGTAAAGTGGGAATAATAATAGTGCTTCATGAGATTACTGTGATTGTCATGTGAGCTTATTTACACTCTGAGCTCAGAACAGTGTCTGGTATGTGGTAAGTGTTCAAACTATTAGACATTTAAAGTGTTAGCTATTATGATTATTAATCATCCCAAGAGCCCCAGACAAGCATTATAATCCCCATTTTCTAGACAAGATAACTGGGGCTCAGAAAAGTTATATAATTGCCCAAAGTGACCCAGTTAGCCAGGGGAAAGTTCAGAGTCAAATTTGCTTTCACCTTTGCTCTTGTGGCCACACTTTGCTGCCCACAAATTATATGTCTACACATTATTTCAAATTTTCACATCGGTAGGATAATTTCAACCTATTTGGAGATTTGGGGGTGGGGCATCCTTTTAGGTATCTTTTTAATTTGGTCTAATTTTAAGCATTGTTTCTAAAAAGTCAGTTAATCTAAGTCCCCTTAATGTGAAGCAAACAAGAAGATGTCATGGGGATAATCAGAAATGATGTTTGGAGGAAAGCAGCATCACTCCTGCTTTTCCTCCACAGGAACCATGGTCAGAGCAGGCAATGCTCTGCTGTCATCCCCCTCCTTTCTATTTGGCCTGGCAGGGACTTCCAGGGGAAGGAGATGGGACAGCTTCCACAGAGACCCAAGCGCTACCAAATGCAACCACCTTCGAGTTCCAATCCACACCCATTAAACAATCAAATCTAAGTGGAAACAAGTTTTTCTTAAAAAGTTGAGGCATCGTCAGGGGTAAACTGCACTTAAGTATTTTCATATTCCTATGAGTAGATTTAGTCTTCAAGGAAAAACTGAAGAGCAATAGGCAACAAGTTCGGCAAGAGAGACCAGACACTTGCCCTGGTGAGTCCATTTTCATTCATTCACTCAGTTTCTGATTAACTCTCTTGTTCAATTTATTAAAGACCCACTATGAGACAGGAACTGTTTAGGCACCTGGAATACAGCAGTGGAAATAAAATTCACAGAGCTTATGTTAAAGTGGGAGAATGAGAGTATCAACCATTGAATGAGCAAATTCATAACATCAGGTGATGACAGACACTATGATGAAGAATAAAACAGGACAGAGGAAAGAGCTGTGTGTGTCCATACGTGTGCATGGATGTGTAAGGATACGCGTGTACCCTTGTGTGGACACGCGTGTGCATACCCTTAGATAAGGTGGTCACAGAGAACCTCACAGGGAAGAACACAGACCTGCAGGAAGTGAAGGAGAAAGCTATGCTAACAGTTTACAGAAGACTAGTTCGGGCAGAAGGAATAGCAAACGCAAAGGCTCTGAGGCAGAAATGGGCTTGTTGTGTTTCCAGAAGCTCGTAGAGTCAGTGTGGCTGGAGCAGAAAGGGGAATGAGAGCCTGTGAGGTGAGGGTGGTCGTGGAGAACCTTGTAGGGCATTGTACAGTTTGGGGTTTACATCGTATGAGAGCAGAAGCCACTGGCAGTTCAGTGCAGAGGAGAAACATAATTAAGCTCACATTTTAAAAGGATCATTCTGCCCACTGTGTTGAGAAACGGGGTGAGGAAAGGGCCAGACCAAGATCAGGGACAGTACATAGGAAGCTACAATAATAATCCAGGTGAGATGTGAAGATGATGGGGACCAGCAGTTGAGGTGCTAGGAGGGAGGCGTTCCGTCCACATATTCTGGAAGTAGAGCTGGTGGGATTTGCTGGTGGGTTTGAATGAGGCATATGAGAGAAAGAGAAGCATCAAACTCACCTCCAAGAGTTTTGGCCTAAACAGCAGGTACAGCTGGTTTGCCATTTACCGAGACAAGAAAATTTAAGGAAAGCACAGATTCGGGGAGCGGGCAGAAGGGATCAAAATTTTGCTTTACACATATTAAATTGGAGGAATATGTCCTGAAGAAATAGCTCCCAAGAAAGGAAAAATCCCAACAAGTCGCAATACAGAAAGATGTTCAAAACAATTACTTCTTGGACTTCCCTGGCAGTCCACTGGTGAAGACTCCCCACTTCCAATCCAAGGGGCGTGGCTTCCACCCCTGGTTGGGGAAGGAACATCCTACATGCCCTGCAGCACAGCCAAAAAAATTTTTTAACTAATTATTTCTTAGTTTTTATTTACATTTTTGACATTTTGTTCATCATAGATTTTTTGTGTGTTAATTTTCTAAAGATTATTAAAATGTTATGTAGCTGGATTAGAGTTTCTTCATGCCCCCTTAGATTCTGCGCCTGAGGCGAGTGTCTTGCTTGCTCAACTTCCCTGCCCCCACTGCCCGGGCTGGGATGCTGCAGAGCGGAGGGCCCAGCCCTTTCAGCTATGGGATCACCTGTGCTTCTTCCCAGGTCTCCCTGCAGTACAGCTCCAGCGGCCAGTGGTATCACACCTGCGGAGGGTCTCTGATAGAACAAAACTGGGTCCTGACAGCGGCCCACTGCATCAGGTAACTGCTATTCCCCCATCTCCCCACCTGCTCAGCCTACTGGCCAGCATTCATCTCTCAGAGTTAGAGCCCAGATGGCCCAAACCACGCCATATAAAGCAGCATCGCACATAACCACTTCCTTGGCCAAGAAATACTCTCTCTTTGATCTATAGTTCAGTCTGTTGGTCTGTTGGTCAACTCATATATATGATATGGATTGCCCATTCTGTGCAGGGCACTGAGGGGGACTATGGGGAGGGAGAGGCCCATCTTCTGCCCTTTGGGGTGAACTAGATATGGCCTCTGGATCTGGAACTTGGTTCACTTGAGCTACTTAAATGACTTCTTCAAGTCTCCATACCATCACCCGCAAAAGAGCAGGTAACAGTATTTGCAGTGGTTGTAGTTCAGTCGCTCAGTCGTGTCTGACTTTTTGCGACCCCATGGACTGTAGACTGCCAGGCTCCTCTTTCCATGGGATTTTCCAAGCATGAATACTGGAGTAGGTTACCATTTCCTTCTCCAGGGGATCTTCCCAACCCAGGAATCGAATCTGTGTCTCCTGCGTTGGCAGGCAGATTCTTTACCACTAAGCCACCGGGGAAGCATCCATGGGTATTCAGTGTGGATTCAATGAGATGATGCATTAAACGGGCCAGCACAGAGTAAGTGCTCAAAAAAAGTGAAACTAGCACCATTATAAAGGCCCGCAGGGAAGGGAAAGGCTCTGTGACATCCATTGTTCACCTTGTCCTCTTCCTTCCCTACAGCCTCTGCTTGGCTTACCCAGGCTGGTGCTCACTGGAGTTTCCACCGGGCCAGTGGGACACTCTCATTGTCAGGGGTGGTCCCTTCTCTCTACCTAATTTACTAGTTCTATGAGGTGGTGGGGAAATCAGAGGTCTGGGATTCAGGAGTCCTGCTTCTACCTCTGAGTCGTCACTAACGAGCTGGAGAGTAAGACTTTGGACAAGTTAGTCCTTCCTAAGCCTCAGGCTGGCTTCCTAGGTGGTTCAAGGGTAAGAATCCGCCTGCCAAGGCAGGAGACGCAGGAGATGCAGGTTAGATTCTTGAGTCAAGAAGATCCCCTGGAAAAGGAAATGGCAACCTACTGCAGTATTCTTGCCTGGAGAATCCCGTGGACAAAGGAGCCTGGCGGGCTACAGTCCATGGGGTCACAAGCAGTCAGACACAACTGAGCAACTGAGCACGCACTCACGCATGCAAGCCTCAGGTTCCCCATTTAGAAACAGGAAATGAGGAGTTAAACTTAAAAAAAAAAAAAAAAAGGCCTTGGGAACTTCCCTAGTGGTCCAGTAGTTAAGACTTGGCTTCACTGCAGGGGGCACAGGTTCGATCCCTGGTTAGGGAAGTTCTGCATGCCATATAGGTGAGGCCAAAAGATAATAAAATTTAAAAATTAAAATAAAAATGCCCTTTAAGTTACATGGCTGCAGTTATCTGTATCCATCTCACTTCCCCTATAGTAATATAGAGCTTATATTATTATAATTTTATTTTATATTATAGTTTACAGTTGGTGTCATATAGTTGTAATTACTGTTTTGTTGTAGTTTTTATGCTATGTTGTAACTAACTGATTGCCCCAAG
The DNA here is from genome assembly GCA_917880005.1 of Nanger dama. Taxonomy (NCBI): domain Eukaryota; kingdom Metazoa; phylum Chordata; class Mammalia; order Artiodactyla; family Bovidae; genus Nanger; species Nanger dama. Next base: position 19,477,452 of record CAKJTW010000013.1, on the reverse strand, counting down.
GAAAGAAAAATTCCCAGTGCCAACTAGTGGCTCTTGGAGCAGGAGCTGGCTCGGGTCCCCCAGCATCCATCGGGTCCCCCATCCAGAGCTTGGTCTCTAACCAGTACATTCATTGGGGTGTCCCAGCCCATAGCGCTCACAGAGAGGAAAGGACAGCCCAGAGCTCACTTTCCCCTGCCCGGCCCCCTCTCCCCCAGCTCCTCCAGGACCTACCGCGTGGTGGTGGGCCGGCAGAGTCTCTCCACCGTTGAGTCTGGCTCACTGACTATTGCAGTCTCCAAGTCCGTGATACACGAGAAGTGGAACTCCAACCAGCTCGCCCAAGGGTGCGTTCTGTCTGGGTGCACTGTGGGGGGTGGGTTGGCAGAGACACAGACTGGGGCTGGATTGTTTCATAGAAAGCAGCGGGTGCTGTCCCATCCTTTGCTCCTTCTTTAGGGAGGGGGAGAGGTTCTCAGCCCCAAAGAGGCCTGCACTGGCATGTGACTGGGGTGGCGGGGGAACCTAGATCTCCTGCCAGTTAAGTCTACAGGGTTCCGGTCCACCCCAGGCACTCACTGACCGTGGATTTATTCTGTGCCAAACCCTGAGGACACAGAGATGGGTCTACAGGCCCCATGACTGGGAGTGGAGTCCATGAGCAGAGCAGGACATGGTCCTTCCTGCCTTCCTCCACCCTGCACCTCCTCCCAGCAAGATCTTTTAAAAACAAAGACTCCCTGAAACCCTGCAAAGCAGCCTCGGTAACAGACACAGGAAGCTAGCCAAGGGTTCAGAGCTCTGTAAAAACCCTAGTGATGGTTCTCCCGACCAGCAGGGAGACTCTACTCCCCAACTCCTTAGAGGAACACATGCCACCCCACGCTCACCCTGAGCCTTTGGTGGCCATCCCCCGCCCATGTTCCACATGCCCACACTGAGTGCTGGGCGCGTAGAGATGCGCAGGCCACTGCAGCGGCTCTCAGGGTACCCACGGCCAGAGGGGCTGTGAGGCAGCACGGAGGGCGGGCAAGGAGCCTGCTGACGTAGACGTGAATAACGGCCATGTGGCATTGTTGGCATCTCCCCACCAGGGACAGAAAGTTATCTTCCCTTTTCCTGCTTCCCCATCACCATCCTGGAACCCAGAAGTATCCATCGTCCTCTCCCATTCCCCAAGAGCACATCTGCAGTTCCAGAAGGCCCTTTTAGAAAGAAGTACCCCAGCCAGCTCTTCAAATTTGCATAATTTAACCACACACAAGGCCTCTTCTGCAGCCCAAGATGCCACTCTTGAATGGCTGCCCAGAAAGCTCACTCACCAAATCTTCCGATGACGCTGCATCACAGCCCGGGAGACAGCAGAGGATGCCTTGTGGCCATAACTCTCTGCGCTCTTTCATCTGGGCAGCCCGCTGTGGTCCAGCACTGATGATGGCTCACAAAGGATGCAAGGAGTCCGTGAGTCATAAGTCAGTCTCTGCCCCCAAAGGGACTAGTCAACTAGATGAAACACACACAGACAAGACATTGAAAGCCATCAAATGACACGGAATGTGTCCAGAGAAGCTTTTAAGAGATGGGAAGGAGATGGCTGGGCAGAGACTGGAGAGAGAGATTTTTAGCTACATATGGCCTCTCCATGTGGCCTTGGCTTCTTCATGGCACAGAAGTTAGGATCTAAGAAAAGAAATCTTGAAAGATCATACAGAAGCTTCATCTCTTGTCATGACTTAGTCTCAGAAGTCACATGGTGTCACTTCCTAAACATCACAAGCCCCCCATCCCCAACCAGGGGGAAGAAACTGAGACCTCCAACTCTCAATGGACAAAGTGTCAACATCACATTGCAGCAAGTACCAATAGGTGGGAGATCTCATTGTAGCCATCGTGGGAAATGTGATTGGTCATTCGCTAAAGGTTTCCTAGTCAAGGACATGAAACTCAGGGATAAATCTGACAGCAGAGCTCAAGGTGGAAGAGAGAGTGAAGAATAAAGGCAAAAGGTCCTTTCGGTCTGAACATCTGCTGTTGTCTAAACCAAACACAGGAAGTACAAGGCCAGCATGGACATCCCCAAGCAATCAAGGATTTATTCCCTTGCTGATCCTGCAAAGAACCTCAGAGTCCTTGTCAACACAGCCTGCCAGGCAGCCACAACTAATCCATCAGAGTGGACTTTGCAAGACAGACCTACTTGCTCTCTCTGTTTTAAACAGTCCCCTGAAAGGCCTTTAGAATTTAGGGCTTCAAGCTCCACCAGGGACAAAATACAGTCCTGGGGGACTTCTCCAGTGGCCCAGTGGTGAAGACTCTCCCTTTCACTGCAGGGGGTATGGGTTCAATCCCTGTCAGGGGAACTAAGATTCCACACGCTGCTGAATGTGGCCAAAATTTTCTTTTTAAATGCAATCTTGGGGTTTAACCATAGCTGCTCCCAGCCCCTCATAACCCCAACAGCAGGAAGATTCAGCATCAGTCCAGCCAGGGACGGGGTTCAGTGATCCCAGCTGGGGCTAGAATCAGAAATATAACTGGGACAGAACCAGTTAACCCGCTAGTTATGCTCCACTTCTTTTCCAACCCAGGAACGACATTGCCCTGCTCAAACTGGCCAGCTCTGTCCCCCTGACTGACAAGATCCAGCTGGGCTGCCTGCCGCCTGCCGGCACCATCCTGCCCAACAACTATGTCTGCTACGTCACGGGCTGGGGAAGACTGCAGAGTAAGTGGATGCTGGGAGCCCCATGGCCCCCAAGGGAGGGGGGCGATGGCACCCCGGTTCAGTCAGGGGTTTTCTCTCCGCCCATTATCCAAGGAGTCTGGGAGAAGTGCCTGCTGCCTTGGAGAAAAAGGATAGTGTAGACAGATAAGGCCTTCCCAGGTGGCTCAGTGGGTCAAGAATCCACCTGCAATGCAGGAGGCGAGACGCAGGAGACAAGCGTTCACCTCCAGGGTCGGGAAGATGCCCTGGAGGAGGGCATGGCAGCCCACTCCAGTACTCTTGCCGGAGAGTCCTATGGACAGAGAAGCCTGGTGGGCTACGGGCCATAGGGTCGCACAGAGTTGGACACGCCTAAAGCGACTGAGCACGCACACATGCATGCACACAGACAGACAGGAATTCAGAATGCCTGGGCTCAAATCCAGCTCCTCCACTTACTTGCTGTGTGGCCACATGCAGATTGCTTAGCCTTTCCACGCTGAAGTTTCCTCATCTATAAAATGGGGCTAATAACAGGCTCTGTACCACAAGGTTGTCAATAATCCATGGGAAGCACTTAGACCAGTGCCTGGCACATGGTGCTATGTGTTGGCCACTGTCACTGTCACCATGACTACCTGACATCTGGCATAGAAGTCCCTCCCATGGCCCAAAGCCAGGGCCTAAAATAGCATTCACTCCGTGACCTCAGGATTCTACAGCTCCACAAAGGTCCCTGAGGTCCTCATCAGAGGACCTTCCCATCTCAAACCTCACTCGTCATGTGCCGCCTTACCATGCCACTCAGACTCTGACTATGTGTGGGTCTCCCTAAGGGTCAGAAATCCAATGACAGTAAGTCACCAAGAAGGAGCAGAGGGCCTGCCCTCCCCTTGGGAAATCACCAGAGGTTTGGAAAATTCCAGGAAGGCCCATGCAAATAAGTGACTATTTTTTCTCATAATGACAAACCTGTAAGTGATTATTTTTTTGCAGAGGTACATCGACACACATACACTCAAATTGATATCACCCTCTTGTCTGGCTTATCTGCAAAAACAGGACCCATGGACACTTAGCAGAAGTAGGAAGTGGAGATGTATCTCTTACTTATTGAGATACAAATTCAGCCACTGGTTCATTTATCAGAAAACATCCAGGCAGAATGTATTTCACTGGAGGCAGCAAGAGCCAGGGAAGGGTCCAAGTGCTTGACTTTATTCCCAGCTATGTTGGCCACTAGCTGCATAACCTCAGGCAAGCCATGTTGAAGCCTCAGTTTCCTCATCTGTAAAATGGAAATACAGGCAGTGAACATTTAAAGAGATGTGAAAATGCCCATACACTTGCAAAATGTAACACAGGTTAGAATGGAGTTAGAGTGCTCTTGGAAAAACCACTTAACTTCTCTTGGCTTCAGTGTCACACCTGTCAAAACAGGAAGAAATATCTATCATGATTAGCATAGTATTTGAAAAGCCTAATAAAATGCAAGTGAAGAATACTATTAAGCCTGGCCATTAGTAGCACTGGTAATAGTAATGAAAGTGTGATGGCAGTGTCATTGGGAACAATTAGGAAAGCTCTACTTTTAACACATTCAAATATTTTTCCCAAACTGAGGCTCCAAATGCCAGCAGGCTCATTGTCATATTATGGTAAGTGGTAGAAATCCATGGAGCCAACTCAGTCAAAAGGGGAGTTTGTTATAAGGATTTAAGGAATTCAGTGCTCACCTTCAGCCAAGAAATTAAAAAATGCTTACTCCTTGGAAGAAAAGCTATGACAAACCTAAACAGTGTATTAAAAAGCAGAGACATCACTTTGCTGACAAAGGTCCATACAGTCAAAGCTATGGTTTTTCCAGTAGTCATGGACGGATGTGAGAGTTGGACCACAAAGAAGGCTGAGAGACAAAGAACTGAAGCTTTTGAACTGTGGTGCTGGAGAAGATGCTTGAGAGTCCCTTGGACAGCAAGGAGATCAAACCAGTCAATCCTAAAGGAAATCAACCCTGAATTTTCCTTGGAAGGAGTGATGCTGAAGCTGAAGTTCCAATAATTTGAACTCCTGATGCAAAGAACTGACTCACTGGAAAAGACCCTGATATGGGGAAAGACTGAGGGCAGGAGAAGGTGGTAACAGAAAATGAGATAGATGGATGGCATCATCAACACAATGGACATGACTTTGAGCAAACTCTGGGAAATAGTGAATGATAGGGAAGCCTCGTGTGCTGCATTCCATGGGGTCGCAAAGAGTCAGACACAACTAACTGAACAACAAGAGACTCAGTCAAGGGCAGAGAGAGCCAGGCTTATGAACAGGAGAAAACTGGACACTGAAAGATTGTTAGAAACTCAGGAAACCCTCTCTCAGAATTTCTTTTCTTCATGGGTCTATTTCATCCTTCTCTCTCTAGAAGAAAATGGCGGCCAATACCAACAGCTCCCAGATTCCTATCCTCTCTGGCTGGGATTTCTTAGTCCCAACCCCAGATTCCCAGGAAAAGGAGCTCATTGGCTTAGCTGCAGTCAGGTGTTCACCCTTGCACCAATCAGCAGTGTCCAATCAACTGTGAGGATACAGTGTAGGCAAATTGGCGGCTTCCATGGCAACCCTATAGATGGAAGGAAGGAAGAGGGACCAGAGGAAAAGGGGCTGGGCAGAAAATTCAGTAGGCACCCCCTACTTGCTTTTTCCCTTTGTCCCTGTGACACCTCTCTCTTGTCTCATGCAGCCAATGGAGCTCTTCCTGACATCCTGCAGCAGGGTGAGCTGCTGGTTGTGGACTATGCCACATGCTCCCAACCTAGTTGGTGGGGCAGCACCGTGAAGACCAATATGATCTGTGCTGGGGGAGACGGCGTGACCTCCAGCTGCAATGTGAGTCCAGGAAGTCACCCCCACCCCCACCCCAGCAAAATGGAGCTGAAGGTGGGGAGAGTCTTTCGGGTCCTAGACTCTATCCTCCCACCTGCCGGCAGAAGTGCTAGGAAGCAGCTTCACATGTTTGAGACCTTGACCTTTGTCCTTGCAGTCTCCAGAAAAGATGTTTTGAGATTCTCCTTGTAATAGGGTCTACCCTCTCACTGCTGGAGGGTCCTGCCTGAGTCCTGTTGAGGTCTCTCATTACTGTCATCACTCATTCTTTCCTCTGTGTAGGAAGAGAGACAAGGCGACCTATTTGCTGAGTCAGGATCTTTCTGAGATGATTTCAAGTTTATCTGTTGAATCAACCCCATTCATGATGGTCGCTTCAGCGTAGCTACCACACAGCCTTTCTAGACACACCATCTTAACCAAACAGACTTGCTCTGTAGTGGACTTTGCAACATGAGCACAGGGCAGGAAGGAGCCTCATGTGTCCTTCAGTTTACACTGGAGACCTCCACTTTCTGCCCATGCAGACCAGCTCCCAGGAAACTCCCTCAGTGGGAGGGAAGTCCCAGTGGTGGTGGAGCGCATCAATTTCTAATTCAGGGACACATCTCAGCCCCTTCACTTACTGCCTGCACAACCTCAGACTGAGGGGTTTTGCTTTTCTCTTCGGTGAAATGGTGTGTGTGTTAGTCGCTCAGTTGTGTCCAACTCTCTGCAACCCCGTGGACTACAGCCCTCCAGGCTTTTCTGTCCATGGGGTTCTCCAAGCAAGAGTACTGGGATGGGTTGCCATTCCTTTCTCCGGGGATCTTCCTGACCCAGGGATCGAACCCAGGTCTCCTCCACTGCAGGCAGATTCTTTACCATCTGAGCCACCAGGTAGCAATACTTACCTCATAGATTTGTGTAAAGATGAAATGAAATAAGGCCTATAAAGTGCTCAGCACCATTCCAGGCACCCAGAAAGAGCAAGGGCTAGCTCCCATCAGTATTATGGTGCCATCTTGAGCTGTGACTGCAAGGGCTGGCCTCAGGGAACTTGGCGACCCGCATGGAACAATATGAATACACAGCCAATGTGTGAAACAAGGGCTCTGAAGAGCAGCCCCTGCCCACGCCCCAGGCCCCGCCTGACACAACTCTGTTCTTCCCCAGGGGGACTCCGGCGGGCCACTGAACTGCCAGGCGGATAACGGCCAGTGGCAGGTGCACGGCATAGTCAGCTTCGGGTCCTCCCTCGGCTGCAACTACTACCGCAAGCCCTCCGTCTTCACACGGGTCTCCAACTACAATGACTGGATCAGTTCGGTAAGAACACAAGCCGTGACCCCCACGGGCCCTGCCCTGCCCCCAGCCCAGTGAGGGGCCATGCCCATCTAAGTTCTAAGAATCCCTCCCTCCTCCTGAAAGCTAGAAAGTGCAGACTTGGGCAACCTCCACAGGGCTCCCCATGGGCCTTCACAGTTTCTGTGTAAACTGAGTGAAAAGGCACGTAGAGGAGAGCTTTGTCCAAAGAGGTTGAAAACAAAGGTTACTCCTCCAGCATTAAGAGCAGTTTTCCTAGGATTCATGGAGTATTTTACTTTTCTTTGTGTAAGCCCAGACCCTACTGCCCAATGCTACATTTATCTGCAAAGCCCAAAACCCAATCATTTGAGTCCCCCACAGCCTTAATTGTTGGAAATTAGTCCTTCTAAAGGGGTCCTCCATGATTTTAGCAATTAAAGAGCAGTGTTAAACCTTAATGACCCCGATTAAGTGATACATAAGAGTTACCTCCACCGTAACTTTACATTTCATTTTATGTAGAACCTCTGATGTAAAATATCATTGCAACTTTCTTAGATAATTACAGCAGAGGTAAGAGATTTTCAGAGGCAAAAGACTTCTTGAATTCAGGAAAAGAGAACCAAACCATTTTTTCGAAGAGCTGAATCACGTGTTCTGGGGTTACATGTGTGCTGTGCTGTGCTGAGCTTAGTCGCTCAGTCGTGCCTGACTGTGACCCCACGGACTGTAGCCCACCAGGCTCCTCTGTCCATGGGGACTCTCTAGGCAAGAATACTGGAGTGGGTTGCCATGCCCTCCTCCAGGGGATCTTCCCAACGCAGGGATCAAACACAGGTCTCCTGCACTGTAGGCGGATTCTTTACCATCTGAGCCACCAGGGAAGCCTTGGTTATATATTCAAAAAGCCATATCTGTGTTAATGGGGAAAGATCTACTACAGGTTATTTTATAGCCCAAAGTAACAAGACTAATGTATGTTATTTTATTAGCTGGTAGATAAAACTTTTCTAAATGTAAGCAATGCTTGTTTCTAGTGGTAGAATTTTTCACTAAAATCAAACAAGTTTAAAAAGTAATAAAAATAAACCAAAGGGTCCCCCAGATATTCTGTAGGGTGACCAATCATCTCAGTTCGCCCTGGACTGGGAGGTTTCCTGGGATGCAGGACTTTGTATTTCAGACCAAGACAGTCCAGGTAAATGGAGCTGAGTTGGTCCCACTACAACTGTGACTGTGTCCCCAAAGAGCTTGATCCTGTTAGCTCAAAATCAGTTCCTCACAAACTTCCAAACCAGCTCAATTCCTATTTTTTAAAACAATGGATAAACATTCATTTATAACGGAAACCAAAAAAATTGTATTAAAGAAAAAAAAACAAGCACCAATCTTGGGAGCAGCCATGGATATAATCAACAGTAGGTGGAAACAGCCAGAACATGGAGAGATGTCACAAGAAGGGCAGGCCTGGGGGTACCTGGGGGAGGGATTAAGGTGTCGTGCCTGATCATGGATGTTTGGGCGAGGTGGGAAGAGGAGGACACTGTGCTGATTGGGGGGCACTTTTTTTTTCCCTTTTTTGTTTGTGCTGGGTCTTCCTTGCTGTGCACAGGCTTCCCCTAGTTGCAGTGAGCCGGGGCTACTCTCCAGTTGTGATGTGAGAGCTTCTCATTGCAATGGCTTCTCTTGTTGCAGAGCATGAGCTTCCGCAGTTGCAGCACATGGGTGTAGTTGCCTCTTGGCATGTGAAATCTTCCTGGACCAGGGATTGAACCCATGTCCCCTTGCATTGGCAGGGGGAACTTTTGCCCATCCCCCAGCACTGCCACCACCTCAGTTTGCTCTTCTGTAAAATGGGACTTGAACTAGATTAAGACTCACTCACTCTTTTAGGAGCCAGAACAAGTGGGAGTTGTAGTGTTAGAGCTCTCAAAGAAGGGAAAGTTGGCATCTGATTTCATTATTTTAAGTTGAATTTACAGAGAGAGCTGTTTAATTAAACCAAACCAACACTCCATTATACAATCAAATATGACACCACAACCATGAGCATGCAGTCCCAGGAGGAAGACAGCACTGTCAAATGGGCACTGTCAAAACAAGCAGGTGGCTGTCTCCAAGTTTCCCCATTAATACTTGCCGGCTCCTTGCTCATTTGTCTGTCTGTTGGCGTTTCTTTTGCCAACAAGTGGTTATAGGCACCAGAGGTTCCAGAAAAGTTTGTTAGAGAAAATGTAAAATCAAGAAGAGAGTGGCCATTAATTTACAAGATTTTTTTCAGTCAACTGGGGAAAAGCTATGATCTCATCCTGGCAGAGGAAAACCCGAGTCCGCCTTTGGAGGTACCACCAAGCATTTCAAAGGAGCCTGGCCCAGGACAGATTAGATGGGAGGATAAGTAGGGTGTTTCCCGGCCAAATCCAAGGATGCTCTCCAGCCCCAGCTGCTGTGTGAGTCATCAGGCAGCTGGCCCTGGCAGCACCTTGGGGGCCCCAAGCAGGGACTGGGAGCAATTGTCCTGTCTTCTGGTCCCAATATCAGCTGTTCCCAGCCATAGACACACGCACAACAGAGCAGGCCTCAGCTGAAAGCCTGATGTCAGAGGGAATCCACAGGGAAAACAAGGCTTGCGAGGCAGCTGGGTAGGGCTCCTGCGTTCCTGGGACAGCAGTCAGGGTAGGCACATGTGCCTATGACAGGTTCCAGGAGCAGCAGAGCCAAGCTGCCAGCTGTCCTCCGAGGGAGGCCACCCCAGCAACTGCAGAGGGGCCAGCGGAACCTTGCAGTGGTCCAGCCCAGGGGCACACTGTGTGCAGCCTGGGGTTCTAAATCCAGACAGGTGACAAACCAAGGTCAGGAGCTGCAAAGCTGACAGGAGACAGGTGGCTGGGGGCGCCCATCCTTTCAGCAGATATTAAATGAATCATCGGTATTCACCAGCTTTATAATACATACTCTTGGTAAAAAACATGAAAAGAATATAGGAGTGTATCAAATCAAGAAGTAGACACCCCTCACTTGTATGACACCTGCAATCCCACCATCCAGAGATAATCATAACCAACACTTGGATTTATTTAGGTTCATCTATAAAACATTTATATATGTACATATAAACACGCTGTCTTCTAACCAAAAATAGGATTTTACTTCTCATACTGTTCTGCAACTTGGTTTTTTCACTTAACACCATATCACACTACACATGTGAGCCCATATATATCTATTCATTCTAAGTAAGATTCCATAGTATGAATATAATAACGAAGATTTCATCTCTTTTCCTATTTCCCCTCTCACATGGCTGCAGTGAACATCCTTGGACATACATCCTTGCACTGGTCAGAGTCTCTATGTTACACAGATCCTGCAGCATCAAAGGATCATGGAGTTGGCACATTAGAATGTTTAACAGATGCCAAATAGCTTCTGAAAACGGGTTACAGCCCCTTCCATAGTGCACAACAGTGCCTGGCAAACAGCAGCAACTGTTAACAATTTCGGGTCTCTCAAATCTTTTGAGAAACAAATCACATATACAAACATGCCCATAAGTTCCCAGCCCCATTCCACCTCCACCCTGAAGCCCAAACTGAACTGCTTGGCTAAGACTCCTTTTTACAGGAAATCCATTTAAAGCTGTGATGACATCTTTTCTCCCAAGCATCATTAGAGTTCCTGGGGAGAGCTGCTTCAACTCCGGCTGCCTGATTCACACAGGCAGCGCAGAGTCGGGAGGGAGAAAGCTGGGAATCTGCACACAAGGCTCTGCTCTGCTGAGTTAATCTGATTATTTTCCTGTGTGTCCTGCAGGTGATTGAAAATAACTAACCACCAAAAGTCCCTGGGACTGTTTCAGACTTGGAAAGGTCACAGGAGAAAAATAACAATAAAGTGACAACTACTTGAATCACATCTTGGTGAGAGTCTTATTAGCAAACCGTACTCATGTCTAGGGCCCTGGAAGCAAGAAACAGCCTCGGGGTCTTTAAGGTGAGCTTACAGGCTCAGCGAGTGGGTGGGGGACGAGGGGGATGAGGGTCCTGAAGCCAGGAAGACACAGGCTGGACTCAAGAAGGCCCAAGTCTGGCCATGTCTCTCCAATGGTTAATTGTGTTCCATGGACAAGTGACTTAAAACCTCCCCCAACACACGGCTCCTACCCCAATCACTTCTTGGGATCGGGCAGGGGGTTCAAGAGAAATAAGAGCTGGGGAAATATTTCCCAAAAAGCCACAGTCTCCTTTATATAAGAAACAATAAAAAGTTAGAGCAAAATAAGGGGGAAATGGGTGAAAGAGAGTCCATATTCAACTTTTTTTTTTTTAAAGAACATTGCAATATAGAAAAACTTGATAATTTTTAAAATTTCATTTAGGATTTATAGATTCTAACTCTTCAGATTCTGGGAGCCTTAAACTGATCTAAGAGAGATGCTGGTTTGTTTGTAGCCAAATTTTCCTATAGATCAGTGGTTCCCCGGTAGGGGACTATGAGGAAGATTTGGCAATAATTGAAGACACGATTAGCTGTCAAGACTCAAGAGAGGTGGGTGGAGGCCAGGCTGCTCAACATTCCACAGTACACAAGATGGCCCCACTACAAAGGAATCTCTGGCCCCAATGTCAACTGTGCCAAAGCTGAGAAGCCCTGATGTAGAGAAAACACAGGGGTCACAGGCCACAGCCCCTAGCCATGAATGGGTCACAGGCAAAAAGCCCCACAGTGTCCACGGCGTTCTGCTCCTCCCCCTCCATCGCTGGTCATTTGGCTCCAACTTGGAAGCTACTAGGACTGTCTGCTGCCCGTGGGAAAAGAGCAGACCCTCTACAGGCTACAGAACCCTCCCTTGGATGTCAGCCGCAGTTGTAGCAAAGTCCAGGTCTTAGCCACAGCCAGAGCTGGAGCAGGAAGGTTTCAGGATGAACAGTTAAGGTAGGGTGAGGGGTCTTGATCTCATTATGTTTTAAAGAAAAGTTTTTCCGCAGGAAATTAAAACAGCCAGGGATCTGTTTGTAAATTCCTTTCACTGAAACAGCATTAGCGACCTGTGAAAACACAACCACGGGGAGGCCTATGAGTTCTCTCCACTGAAGGAAGAATTCCAAAGCGGGCTGCGGGGAATGCGCGCCAAGTCAGAACTTTAACACCTCTAGGGACTTCCCTGGCGGTCCAGGAGTTAAAGACTTCACCTTCCACTGCAGGGGATGCACCTTCGATCCCTGGTCAGACAGCTAGGATCCCACATGGCTTGTGGCCAAAAACCAAAACAGAAAACAGAAGCAATGTTGTAACAAATTCAATAAATACTTTAAATATGGTCCACATCAAAACAATCTTTAAAAAATAAAATAAAACAAAAAATAGCTCTGGCTGCAGCTTTCTTGAGTGTGTGTACATGTGTGTGTATGTGTATGTGTGTGCTGGGCAGGGGATGGAGATAAGGGAACAAGCATCTCAATTGTAAGTTTAGAAAAGTCAAAATTCACCATAAAAATAACAAAATAATGCCATTTGCAGCAATATGGATCCTCTCCTCTGCTCAGCAAAGCTGAGAGCCAGAGCCTCCCCAGGAGGGAGTGGTCGGAGCCCTCACAGCCCCTTCTCGTGGCACAAAAAAACCTGAGCAGAGCAGGAGGGGGACCCCACATGTTCTGAGCCCCTTGGAGGAACAACCACTCTGAGTGGGGCATTGTCCAGCCATGCTTCGCTATTCTCACTGGGGCCTCCCAAGTCAGGAGATACCAAAAGGATTCCTGATTCCTGAGGGTCAAGAGTAAAGACTACACAGAGGGGCAGAGGGTACAGGCCTGCAACCTGCCATCAGGGGCTGTGCTCAGGTACTGGGCCGTCCCACGCTGGCAATGAGGACTGGTTCCATCAGTGCGGAGTATAGGAGGTGTCAGCCTAGCACTCAGAGGCCAGGGAAAGCTGTCTTTGGCATAACGAGCAAATATCACTGCATTCATTGCTGAATGAATATCATTGCTGTTCGTTGTTTTAGTCACTTAGTCATGTCTGACTCTTCTCAGCCCCATGGACTGCAGCTTGCCAGGCTCCTCTGTCCATGGAAGTCTCCAGGCAAGAATACTGGAGTGGTTTGCCATGCCCTCCTCCAGGGGATGTTCCTGATCCAGGGATCGAATCCATGTCTCCTGCAGTGGCAGGCGGATTCTTCAGCACTGAGCCACCAGGGAAGCCCCACTATAGGCAGTAACTTCGTGCATTTACAGAAGCAAAAGCATCAACCCTCAGGGCAAGCCTTTGGCTTGCAGAAGAAACCTTTGGCTTGGGCTTGGGACCCTGCTCATCCCCACCCCCGGGAGGACACACTGGCCCTCCAGCAGCCTCACCCTGAGGAGGAGGGTCTGAAGGTCCTCACAGTGAGCCCACTGCTCAAAAATGCTGTCCAGGGTCTCGATGTACCAGGAGCCGCTCTTGGGATCCCTCCAGGAGACAAAGCCTGCGGAAGGAGAAAGGTTGAGCTTCGCTGGGGAGCCACCCTCCCCATGCAGGTGGGCCCACCCCTAGACCTTGACTGATGTCCACACCCTCCAGAGCCTGCATCTCTGGGCTCTGCGTGATCTTATTTCATCCTCACCACTACCCCCTGTGACTTTGGTTAGGGTTCTTGTATTCCCAACAAGCCAATCCAGGCTTGGAGAAGTCAAGTGAGTCTTCCAAGGCACAAGAAAGAAGGAAACAAACATTTGTCACAAGTGCTGTGTGCCAGGCACTGGGCTCAGCAGTGGGCCAGCCACCTTGTTAAAATCACCATAATGATCCCCAAGGTACAGTTAATATTCCCATTTTAAAGATGAGAAGACTGAGGCAGGGCCAGGACAAGGGTGAGGAGACTGAGGCACACTGAAACAAGGGTGCTTGCCTCCTTCCATTGTGCGTTCTAGGCACCTTGACTGCCTCGCCCTGAGCTGAAGCTCAGAGAGGTGAAGTAACTTACTCAGAGTCACCGAAGCAACAAGTGGCAGAACCAAGACTCACACCCAGGGCTCTCCTTCACAGCACTGCTGCCTCCAGGGCAGATGAGGGGACTTGCTGGCCAGAAGGACGAGGTCTCCAGATCCACTCACCTGGGAAGGTGGAGTAGGACACCAAGATGTCGCTGGGCGTGGGCAGACTAGACACGGCATCTGGCTCGTCAATGGAATGTGGGCCTTCCTGGAATGGGGTAGCATCCATCTCGGGGTCGCTATTGGGGGTCTCATCTTCAGGGGAAGTGGAGGCCACCTCAAACCCATGGTCTTTCTGCTCTGCAGGAAGCGGGAACAGACACAGTTGTCAGTGAGACACCCAGACCAGAGTTCCCACTTCTCTGTGCCACCAGCCCTGAGCGGCCTGATTTCCTCTGGAGCCAGGGGCCTAGTGCCGGGCCAACATGAGCAGAAAGCCTAAACAGGAGCTTGACTTTTACTAAAGCAAAATTTTTACATGTTCATTAAATAAAGTAGGGGCGGAGGGGGAACAAAAATGCAGACATTTTAAAAACAGCAAAAGAAACCAGTTAGAAGGTATACACACCAAAGAACTGGAAACAGGTGTTCAAACAAGAACTTATGTAGCAACAGTCATCATATTATTCACAGTACACAAAAGATAGAAACCACTCATGTGTCCAGGGACAGATGAATGGAGGTATAAACATCCAACAGAATATTACTCAAGCTTAAAAAGGGATGAAATACTGCATCATAATACAATGTGGATTGGCCTCCAGAGTAGGCTAAGTGAAAGAAGCCAAATATCAAGGGCCACATGATATCCAATTTATATGAAGTATTCAGAAGAGGCAAATCCAGAGAGAAGAAAGCAGATTAGTTATTGTTAGGAGGGGGAATGGAGTGATTGCTACCGGGTATGGGGTTTCTTTGGGAGGAAGATGAAATGTTCTAGAATTAGATGGTGATGATATTCCCACAACATCGTGACTGTACTGACAACCACTGAATTGAACAATGTTAAACAGTTAAAATGGCAAATTTTATTTTATGCCATTAAAGATCAAGTCACAGGCTTCTCTGCTGGCTCAGTGGTAAAGAATCAGTTTGCCAATGCAGGAGACTCAGGTTCAATCCCTAGTCTGCGAAGATCCCACATGCAGCTGAGCCCAGGCACCACAACTATCGAGCCTGTGCTCTGGAACCCGGGATAACTACTTCATAACTACTGAACTCCAGACACCTTAGAGCCCAGCTCTGCAACAAGGGGAGGCCACCTCAATCAGAAGCCCATGCACCACAACTAGAGACTGGCCCCCTGCTCACTGCAACTGGAGAAAGCCTGTGTACAGCTACGAAGACCCAGCACAGGCAAAAATTAAAAATAAAAACTCAAGTCACATCAAGGAGTTCCCTGGAGGTCCGGTGGTTGAGTTACCACACTTTTATTGCAGGGGCAAGGGTTCGATCCGTGATCGGGGAACTAAGATCCCACAAGCTACACTACCAAAACAAGAGAAAGAAGGCACCTAAAAAGAGCTTCAGTAAAGACAGGCAAAGGGTGGAGTGGCCCAGAGGCTTCTGGAGCAGGCGGCTGTGACCTAGTCTCCCTTGCAAGAAGGGAGAACAGTCCTGCAGGGAGAGAACGGCACCTGTCAGGCAGGTCCCAGGGCAGGAGAGCGGGATGGTTTGTGTGGCTGGGTCCATGGTGGGTAACAGCAAGGAACGGGGAGGTCATGGTTCATGGGACAGATGGCTCTGGAAACCCTACAATAATAACCCCAATGTCGACTGACCTCTCACTTGAATCTCAGAAACTTGGTGATCTGTCTGTGATCTCACCGCTAATATGCAGGGGTCCAGGACTCCAGCCTACATTCTCCTGGCTCTCGGCTACCCTGCTGCTCCCCATGGGGGGGCCCCAAGCCTGCACAGGGGGCTTCTTGGATCTGTGAAAACTGGACTGCTATCCCAGGCCACTGCTTCCGGTTGTCTTCTTGACCAAGATTCTGGAATCCACCCTGGGTTCCGGGAATGACTTGAAGTGGCATGGGGAAGGGCACCTGGGATGGGAGGGTGGGGCTGTGGCTGGTCCGCCAGGGACAGCAGGGTGCAGTGGAGGAGGGGGCACTTCAGCGAGGGGGATGCTGCAGGAAGGGCTGAAGGCGACGGGGCGGGCAGAGGGGCTGCCTCTGAAAGTGGAGCAGAGACGAGGGGCTCCGGGAGGGGATGGGGGACAAAGGAAGAAGGGGGCCAGACAGGGGATACCAGCTGTGTCTCGACTCACGCGTCATCCTCCTACAAATCTGAGGGGAAGACCTCTCCTACGGTTACGCAGGTAAGGCACTGCTTTCTTCTTAAGGAGCCTCACTGATTCAAAACTCCTGCGAGGAAGCGTGACTTCCCATGAGAACAAACAGAGCAGAATGAGGCGCCATTCCCTCAGGACATAAAATCCACAACCACTGTCGTCCATGACTCTTCATTTCTGGCCTCTCAGCATGACCTCCAAAGTTCTGGAAGGGTCACCCCCAAATCTCAGGCTCCTCCACTCTGGCCAAGTTCATCACACGGCTTACTCACTGATGTTTCACACCAGAGTTACTGACTCTGAGTTGCGTTCTTCCACCTTGGTGCCCATGCTCTCTCTTAATGAAGGGGCAGATGACATTTAGAAGATTTTTAAATTGTTTTAAATTGCAACAACAGTGAATCTTAAAATAGCAACATGAGTCACCAAAACCCAGGGCAGACCAGTTCAGAGACATGTAACAGCAGGACACCTCACCAGACACTGGAAGAGAGCCGCAGCCTTTGGGTATTTCTGGTCTCAGCTGATGGTGGCGCCCTCACGTGGCAACAGCGTTAAACACATGATCCCGAGGCATTAAAACACAAGGGGGCAAAGGAGGGACCCGAATTTCAAAGGTGGCATCTTAACTACTGCTTTCCAGCTCTGGAGTTCTCCTGTTCTCAGTTAATTGTTTGGTTTAGTTTTTATTGGTGCGAGTCTACAATACTTCAGATTTTGCTCACAGATATTTTTATATGGTTTTATTTCTAAGTCAAACACTTAGAATGCACAAAAGATGCAAGCATACTATGGGCTTTGTGTCAGGGAGCGGCCCAGCTGTAGGGCAGGTGGGACTACCCTGCCCTCAGAGGGTTGACCAAGGGATGAGACCATCTCAGTACTAGGAGAAAGTGCTAAGACGAGGGAAAAATAGGGGCTACAGGAGAACAAGGGCCGGAGAAGCCTGACTCTGTGCAAGGAGGGGGATATTCAGGGAAGACTTCCTAAAAGCAGTGACAATAAATTGTAACCAAAAGGATGGATGATTAAGAGTTGGCCAGGAGATAAGGCAGAGGGATGGTACATAGGAAGGCTGAGGAGTAAGCCAGAGCCTGACATCCTAGGAAGCTTGAGCAGTACCGGGGTGGGCACAGCATGCCAGGTGGGGGAGGCAAAGAGGTCAGGGCCAGTTCACCTGGAGATGACCTCATGTCCCAAGGACACACAATGTTCTTCTCTCTTCCCTCTTTTATTTTACAAGAAAACCAGGTAACGGTGAAGTTGGGCTCGGGTTTAAAATCAGGACATATAGCAAAGCTACAAACAATCTAAATAATCCTTAAAAATTACTGACTCCTAATCCCTAAGCCTTTGAAAATTCCAACAGTTAATCCAGCAGTGGCTTGCCTCTCTCTGTATCAGTTGGGGGAGGCAGGTTGATGGAGGTCAGGAGAATGACAGGAGGTAAGGAAAATGAAAGAAGTTTCCACTTTCCTCTGTGTTGTTTGTTTTCGCCAAGTCTGAGGTTGAAGTGGCCACAGTTGAATGATCCCCTGATGCTACAGCATCATGAGATGCAGACCTCTAAAAGTTAAGACAGGGTTCAGGCTACTCCAACTAGATGGAGGTGCCACTTTTGGACAGCAGTGACCCCTGGACGCCTGGATCGACCTCTACTTTCCCACTAGCCTCATCGGCAGCAATACTGAGGACTGGCTTACCTCCACCACAGGCCTGGATGAAGAAGAGCTTGGGCTTCCCTCCCAAGCTGGGGCAGCCAGTACCATTGAACGTGTTCACAATTCTCTCGACGGACACAGGACATCCATCTGTGCCATAAACAGCCCCTGGGAACTGGCGGTGGCTGGCCTAGAAGACCAAGAACTCTGGTGACAAACCCAAGAAGTTACAGTAGGAGTCCAATGGCCGGTTTGTGCAGAGGCTTTGTGGGGCCAAGCATTTAGAAGGTTCCACCAGGGGCACAAGGCTGAGCGAAACACAGCAAGTTGGTCTTGGGCAGCTTCAATTCCAAGGGTCTCAAACTCACATGCCTATAAGCACCAGACAGCCTAACTCAAGAACACTGGCCAGCTTCCTCTAGATTGGTTGCTCTCAAAGTGTGGTCCCTGGACCAGCAGCATCAGCATCACCTGGAAACTTACAAGACATGCAAATTCCCACCCAGACTTCCCAAATCAGAAACCTGGGTAGTGGGGACCAGAAATCTAGCCCTTCAGGTACCTCTGTTAGAGCTAAACTGAGAACGACTACTCTAGAACAATTCCTGCTCTGAATGAGAACCTACATTCTCCTGAGCTGCCAGGCGATGCCCATGCTGCCGTCCAGGGGCCACATTGCGAATGAAAGGACTAAAGGGGTGGCCCCAGCCCAGCCACAGGCCAGAATTTTGCTCTTTGAGGATAAGGGCCTGATGGGTCAGACCTTTGTGGTTTTCAGGACAAGCTGAAAATCGTGACTTCCGTGCTACAGTCGCCAGTTTTGAAAACACTGTACAATCCACTGGGGTTGTTACCTCTGCTCTGTCCAGCCCCTCAACTCAAAAGATGAGGAAACCAAGGCCCAGAAAGGGGGAGAGTCTTGGCCACCATGACCCAGCACATTAGTGGTCAAGACCAGAGTGAGTCCCAGCGTCCCAACTCACAGCCAGCAGCAAAGGGCCCAGAACAACATCCAGCAGGACCAAGACAGGAGCTGGGAGCTCTTGTAAGCCGTGCCCGGCTCACAACAAAATCCAGCTTACCTCTTCCTGCTTCTCCCAGATGGTTTCTCCCAGGGTCGCAGCCCTCCCACCCAGGAGGAGCACCCAACTCCTCAGAGGGCCAAATGGCTTCTGAGAAAACAGCAGGAGGTGGACAGGGCCCTGTGGCTCTTCGCACAAAGGCCAGGGTGTCTTGGACACAGGAAGGGACGAGGCTCCTGCAGGGCCTCTCAGGGCAGCCCTCCTGGGCGCCTGCTAGAGAAAGTGAGGCCACCAACCTGACAGCCGTGAGAGAGGATGACCACCACGCAGCAGTCCAGAGCGCCATGGTCCCGCCGCGCCAGCTGCGTCAAAGCCTGGACCATTTGCTACAAGAGAGGGCCGGGGGTGAGCCCGATCACTGATGGACTGGGTCCTCATCCTCGGCCAGTCCCCTGCTCCCAGGGCCAATACTGAAGTAAGGAGAGTCACAGTGATCACAAGAGAAGATAGGGAAAGAGATGCTGGGCTGGGCGCTCTTTATTTTCTCCTACAATGTCTCTGGTGGCTCAGATGGTAAAGAATCTCCCTGCAGTACAGGAGACCTGGATTGGATCTCTGGGTCAGGAAGACCCCTGAGGAGGAAATGACAACCCATTCCAGTATTCTTGCCTGGAGAATTCCATGGGCAGAGGAGCCTGGTGGGCTACAGTCCATGGAGTCGCAAAGAGTCAGACATGACTGAGTGACTAACACTTACCTAACGCAACCATAGGACATGAGCATGGGTCTTGATTTATAGATAGAGAAGCTCAGGCTTGAGAGTCACACGGGGAGTGGGGGAGTCAGTCCTCAACCCGGGTCTCCGAGTCTGGAGCTCTCGCTGGTAACCACTGAGCCACACTGCCTCTTGCGGTCCTACAGACTGAAGGGCTTGTCTTGGGGAGTCGCTGGCTTTCAGCGGTCCTCTTGAGGACACTACCCCCTGAGCCCCAGCTTCTGTCCGCGCACAGGGCCCGTACCTTGGCAGTCAGGTCACATTTCACCTCCACCGCAAACTGCAGCAGGCAGAAGCGTCGCTGCATCCTCTCACAGTCGATGTTGGAGCCCGTGCGTGTCGTGAGCCCCGACTCACGGCAGAAGTTCATGTTGTTGATGATCAGGCAGTGGCCGCACGGGTCTGCATTCAGGACATAGGCCTGCCCAAACAGAGGGACCAGCGTAAACCGGGGTCTCGCTGCACTCCTCGGGAGAGAAGGCGACCCCCTGGGTCTCAGCCATGGGGCGGACAGTCTGGAGAGATGGGACAGAGCCCGCAGTCTGCCTCCCTCTGAAGCGGGTGTCTGGCATCCACATCACACACATGCAGCTGTGTGACGGATGATCAGCTAAACCTGGGATAGAAGACTAGCTCCCCTCAGAGTACTCAGGATGGAACCGCTAGCTGAGAAATCCAGCTCCCTAGACACTGACCCCCAAAGGACCAACAGGTCGCCCAGTCCTGAAGAGTACTGACAATCGTGTGATCAGCTCTGTTCGCAGACTCCTGCCCAAGTCACCCTTGGAGAGTCTGAGGCCACTTCCTCTCAAGGTTCAGTGTTTCTCTAGTAATTCTCTCTCACAGCAGCCTGGGTTTTTTTTTGCTGTTCCCGGTGGCTCAGAGGTTAAAGCGTCTGCCTGCAATGCGGGAGACCTGGGTTCGATCCCCGGGTCGGGAAGATTCCCTGGAGAAGGAAATGGCAACCCACTCCAGTATTCTTGCATGGAGAATCCCGTGGACGGAGGAACCTGGTAGACTACAGTCCACAGGGTCGCAAAGGTTCAGACACGACTGAGCGGCTTCACTCACTCACACTCACAATATTTACACTTATATATTTCTTTGTGTGACTAGTCTCCGCTAGGCTGATGGCTCCACAAGTGCTAGAAACTTGAGTGGTTGGTTCCCAGGTGTCTTAGTGCAAAGTCCAGGCTGACACATGGAAGTCACATAATAAATACTGTGACTGAGACGGGGAGTGACTTGGTCCAGGGTAGGTGCCACAGTTCTCATACTGACCCCTCCTTAGATCTAACCCAACTTCACAGATGAGGAAAGAGCAGGGTTAGACAATCTGCTTCAGGAGAGCTGTACCAGGGTCAGGGCGCTGTAGGGGTTCAGGACTGAGCTGGGCTGAACTCCTGGGGCTCCTGACACAGCTGCAGGAAGGACCTGGGAAGCAGGGAGCAGAAGAGCCGAAAGCCAACACAGTCGGCCCCAAATGACATGAAGACTCACCAGATCAGCATTTCCCTTGGCTCTGTCCTGAGGACCTGGACAGAGAAAGAGGGAAAACATGAATGTCAGCATCCAACAGGGAAGGGACAAGGGACCCTGTGAGGATACCTCCCACAGAAACGCAGAAGAGCAGGAACGCAGGAACTCCCGGGGGACTGCTGGTGAAGTCAGCGGCACAGCCACCTTGGGCAACTATTTAGAAGTTTCCAAGGGTTCCCCTGGTACAGTGGATAAGGATCCACTTGCCAATGCAGGGGACACAGGTTTGATCCCTGGGATGCACCACAATGACTGACGACTGTGCACCTAGAGCCCGTGCTCCGCAACAAGAGAAGCCACTGCTCGCCTCAACTAAAGAAAGGCCATGCACAGCAATGAAGACCCAGCACAGCCAAAAATAAATAAATAATTTTTTAAGACTTTAAAAAAATAAAAAGAAGTTTCCAGTAAGGTTGAACACATACCTACTCTCTGACCAGCAACTCTACTCCCAGGTACAGAGCCAAGAGAAATGAGCACAGTGAGCACCAAACAGCTTGGCCATGAATGATCATCAAAGCCTTATTCATACCCCCCGAACCAGAAACAACCCAAACATCCATCAGCAAGTGGATGGGTGAGCCAACTGTGACACAACTATACAAAGGGACACGACAGAGCTTAAAAAGGAAGGAGGTACATGCAACACCATGGATAACTGCAAAAACACCACTCCGAGTTTTGAAACAGCCAGCAGAGTGCATACGGTGTGATTTCCTTTACGTGAAATTCTAGAACAGAGAGACATAGGGAAGCTCCAGTCTGTTCCCTCTCTGTGGAATCCATGGAGCCCCGCACACAGTAAACTGAAAGTGAAAGTCGCTCAGTCGAGTCCGACTCTTTGCAACCCCATGGTCTATACAGTCCATGGAATTCCAGCACACACCAAATAGCTGAAGGTCCTCACCAAATAGCTGAATAATGAATAAACGAGTAAAGGTGTTTTTTTCTTTCCAGGATCAAAAGAGTTTTCATTTCAATTAGCAAGAAGTCAACTGACCACCAGCCTACAAGGTTATGGGACTTTTTCTTTTTAAATAAATAGACATTGACCATCATCCAGTCATGCCAGAGACTATACTCATGATCCAACCACGGTGCCATGCATCGCTCAGAGCGGGCCTGGACCTTGTTAGGAGCTATTCTTTTGCCAGTTTAAAAGTCATGCCATAAATGCATTTACATTCCATCTTTTAAACTAGAAATGGTTTTACTTAGCCTGAAGACTCCCCATTAGACCACAGTCTTAATTCTTAAACAACTGTTCATTTCCAAAATTCCACTGCACTCCCAAAATACCATTATGTACTACTGAAAATACCATTTTCAGCATTAGAAAAATGCCAATACTACTGAATACTACAAATGCCAATACTACTGAATATACCATTATCTACTACATATCCAGATGTGAGAGTTGGACCATAACGCAGGCTGAGCACTGAAGAACTGATGCTTTTGAACTGTGGTGTTGGAAAAGACCCTTGAGAGTCCCTTGGACGGCAAGGAGATCAAACCACTCAATCCTAAAGGAAATCAACTCTGAATATTCATTGGAAGGACTGACGCTGAAGCTGAAGTTCCAATACTCTGGCCATGTGATGCAAAGAGCCAACTCAATGGAAAAGACCCTGATGCTGGGAAAGATTGAGGGCAAAAGGAGAGGGAGGCAGAAGAGGATGAAATTAGATACTGACTCAATGGACATGAACCTGAGCAAACTTGGGGAGATAGTGAAGGACAGGGGAGCCTGGTGTGCTGCAGTCCATGGGGTCACAAAGAGTCGGACGTGACTTAGCAACTGAACAACAGCAGCAACTACTGCTGAAGAGTGTGTTTATTTCCTGAACTGGCAGTAATGATCCACAAAGTGAGAGAGTAACACCATCAAAATGGCAGAATAAGAGTTTTCTACCACCTTCATTCTCCCAAAGAACACTGATTTTTGACAATCACCCACAGATAAGAATGCCTTTGTGGAAGTCCAAGAGTCTAGCAGAGAAGTTGCAGTATACCGTTGGTACAAAATTCTAATTATATAGGACACATTGAAGAATAAAGACTAGAGGAGATTGCTCCTTCTTCAAATTCAAAGACAGCAACACAAGAATTTGAGGAACATGAAAAATTAAGGAAACAAGATACCACCAAAAACACACAATGGAAATCTATGATTTGCCCAATAAAGAATTCAAAATTGTTATTTTAAGGAAGCTAAGTGAGCTATAAGAAAACATAGAAAGATAATATATATACCCAGAAGTGGAACTGCTGGATCATACAGTATTACTATTTTTTTTCTCAAGTATTAGGGCTTCCCAGGTGGCTCAGATGGTAAAGAATCCACCTACAATGCGGGAGACCTGGGTTCAGTCCCTGGGTTGGGAAGATCCATAAAGTAGGGAATGGCTAACCCACTCTGGTATTCTGGCCTGGAAAATTCCACGGACTGTATGGTCAATGAGGTCACAAAGAGCTGGACACGACTGAGCGACTTTCACTTTCACTTTCATACCTGAAAGGTACTGAGCAAGTAAATCTTAAATGTTCTCACCACATACAAAAAAAAAGTGTTAATTATGTGAGTTGATGGATGTGCTAACTAGCCTTAGTGTGGTCATTTTTCCATAATACATCCAAGTATCAAATCATCACCTTAAACTTACACAATGTGTTATACATCAATTATATCTCAATGAAGATGGAAAAGTTTTTTTCAATTTTTACCTAGAAAAAAAAATCTACAAAGCAAAATGATTGCTCTTGAGAGGTCTGTAGGCCACAGCAACATGTAGAGGGAGTAAACTGACAAAGGCACCAAAAGAAAGAGGTAGGGAGGGAGTTCCCTAGTGGTCCAGTGGCTGACATGAGTTCATTCCAGGAAGATCCCACATGCCTCGGGGCAACTAAGCCCGTGTGCCAAAACTATTGAACCTCGAACCCTAGGGCCCATGCTCCTCAACAAGAGAGGTCACTGCAATAAGAAGAGTAGGCCTCACTTGCTGCAATAGAGAAAGCCCGAGTGCAGCAAGACCCAGCACAGCCAAATACATAATTTTTAAAAAAAGAAAGAAAAGAGGTAAGGAAGGCTCCAGGCAGCAGTCACTGCACTAACAAAGGCAGGGAGGGGTTCTAGTCCCACACGGAGGATAAAGCAGTCAGATATAACATGCATGAAACCCATTTCTCCCAAAATGACAGCTTCCAAGGGGACAAGAAGCATGTATGGGCAAGTGCGTGTGCAAAAGAATCAGTCATAGCCTGAGCATCACTGAGCACATGCCCATGGCTCCAGCAGAGAGAGAAGGCGGGAAACACACCCCCTCTGCTGCCTAAGGGAAGAAAGGGTAGATGTCCTAGTGCTGGGCCTAGGCAACACAATCACACACAGAGGACTTCCTTGGTCGTCCAGCGGCTGAGACTCCAAGCTCCCAATGCAAGGGGCCTAGGTTGGATCCCTGGTTGGGGAACTTGATCCCATGTGACGCAACTAAAGATCCCACATGCCACACTCAGTAAAGTTAACCATTACTACTAATATTATTACTAGCATCCATACCATGGCAATGGCCAACTGGGCAACCATGAAATAGAAAGTGCTAGGTCTCCACATGCTGCCATGGAAACAAAGCCCTAAGAAAAACCACATGCGCATCAACAAGAGAATGGTTAAATAAACTGTGGACGATTAAGAATAAGAACTACCTCGCAATGAAACAGAATTAACTTCTGACACACACAACAGCATGAGTGAATTTCACAAATATAATGATGGCAAGAGAAGCCAGACTCAAAGAGTACATAGGATTTCATTTTCACCGAAGTTCAAGGACAAGCAAAAGGGATCTGAGGCAACAGAGATCAAAATAGTGATTCCTTTGGAAGGGGGAAGAATGGGAATAGACTGGAAAGAAGTACAAGAGAGTCCTAAAGGACACCAGAATGCTCTATATGGTAATAATCTAGAGTGTGGTTATCTGTGTGTTGCTATTTAGTCGCTAAGTCATGTCCAGCTTTTTGCAGTCTCATGGACTGCAACCCGCCAGGCTTCTCCATCCATGGGATCTCCCAGGCAAGAACACTGGAGTTGCCATTTCCTTCTCTAGGGGATCTTCCCCATGCAGGGATCAAACCCACGCCTCCTGCAGTAGCAGGCGGATTTTCTACCACTGAGCCACCAGGGAAGCCCAATTGGTAAAAACCATCCAGCTGCAGTCTTTGGATTTATGTATTTTACTGGATGTAGCTTTGTGACCATAGGCAATTATTTCACCTCCCTGAGTCTTGGGTTCCTCATCAACAAGAATGGGTCTATTGATGCTCTGCCTTGCAGGGTTGTTGTGAGTAGAGGAGGTAAGGGTATGTACAACACCCACTTAAGACAGACCCTAACAGACGCCTCCTTCCTGCCCCCAAGCCTGTGCTATTCCACTCGACTCACCTGGACCCAAAGGCAAATCACAAACACTAGATCGATCTGGAAACACTGATCAAAACCCATGACGTGAAAACCGGACTTCAACACATGCTTTTCAGAGGAGGGGCTCTCCTGAACCCCTACTGGAATATTCCACCCATCCCCTATAAGTACTCAGAAAGACAACACCAAAATTAAGTTTTGAAGCTCACACTACCCACCTATACCACTGCTCACTTGTCAATGACCGCTTGGTACACCCACCCACCACTCCCTCTTGGTACTCACAGACATCAGTGAATCCTCCAGAACCAATGTCCCCTGGCCTGGGCACCTCTGGTCTGAGAACCTCAGGCCTGAGCTTGGCTGGCCAGAGCTCCTCCGGCCCCAGCACCACTGGAGCGAGTTTTCCTTGGCTCGGCTTTGATGGGTCCTGCTTCATCACTCTGAGCTCCTCTGGTTTGAGGCCCTCTGGTCCGAGCACCACAGGCTTGAGATCCAGGGGTCTGATGGCCTCCACATCCTGTTTTGCTGCTTGTCTGCTGGTCTTCAATAATGAAGCCAGAGTGTCCTGGCCTGTGTCCTCCAAGCAGGAGATGAACAAAGGAAGGGCCTGACTCCCTCGAGTCTCTAGATCTAGGATCAGCTGCCTGGCCTGATCACGCCGAGATCCTGAGCCTGCCCTCTGTTTGGAAAGAAAGACATGTCACTATTATCCACACACTTTGCTGTGATTCTCACCCTGACTCCCCAATTCCCATCTACCTAAGTCTAAACAATCAAGCACATGGGCAAAAATTGAGCCTGAGGTCACTCTGAGCACAGGCCACCTGCCAGTCTTCATTTATCTATTCAGTTTCTATGTCGGGGATGTCTACTGTGTGCCCAGAATGGGCCAAGTGCTGAAAATGCAGGAGAGACCAGTCTATCTTCATGGAGAGACTTCCATTGGAGGATGTAAACAGGAGTTTCCCTGGTTGTCCAGTGGTTAGGAGTCTGCCTGCCAATGCAGGGGACACAGGTTCAATCCCTGGTCCAAGAACTAAGATCCCACATGCCACGGGGCAACTGAGCCCGTATGCCACAGTTACAGACGCCCACATGCCCGAGAGCCTGTGCTCCACGACAAGGGAAGCCGCTGCAATGAGAAGCCCATGCACCGCAACTGGAGAGTAGCCCCCACTTGCCACAACTAGAAACCGTCCATGCATAACAAGAAGCCCATGAACTGCAGGGAGAGGTCCAGCCCATGAGACCCAGTACAGCCCAAAACAGAAACTGATAAATAATGGGGAAAGAAAAAAAGAAGACCAGACAATGACACAGCAAAGACAGAAATGCCAGAAGGAAAATCACCTGGGGCTGGAAGGGTACAGGTGCACTCAACCCAGACTTGAGAAATCAGGGAAGCCTCCAGGAGGGGCTAGCTTGCCTGAGCCCCCAGAACACCAAGAAAGGAATAGTGAATTCAGAGAAATGGAGATTAAGTTGGGTGGGAGAGATCTTTGCACAATCATGCCAAGAAAGCTGTGAGAGCTACATAAGAGCTTTAAGAAAGAAGTGACAGTGTCTGATCTGCTTTTTTAAAACTCATCCTGGGGGCAAAGAGGACAATGGCAGGGCGTGGCCACAGCCAAGTCAGGTGGTGGCAAAGACTTGCAGCTGGAATGGAGAAAAGTCAGAGGACAGACAAAAGAAATAACGAGGGGAAATCCAGACTTGGGCATTGATTGGGAGGACTGTGAAGTTGCAAGAGTGGTCGAGGTTGACAAGTGTCGGGATGGTGAGATCAGAGAAGGAGACAGGGAGTAGGAGGAAGATGCTGGTTATCTGCTGGTTCTCCTTTGAGGCCCATCTCTGGGCAAGTTCCACAGGGATAAGACACCACCCTGTTCGCAAATATCCTACAGCAATGTGATCCAAGAGAATTTTTCATGACAGTGGAAATCTTTATCTGAGCTGTCCAAAATGGCAGCCATTAGCCACATGTAGCTACTGAGCACTTGGGTCATGTGACTAAGGAACTGCCTTTTCTGGGTTCAATTTTAATTACTTCATATTTACATTTAAATAGCCACATGTGACTAATGGACACTACACTGAACAGCACGTGCTTCAGTCAAGTACAGCTCTCTGCAACCCTATGGACTGTAGCCTGCCATGAGATTTTTCAGGCAAGAATACTGGAGTGTGTTGCCATTTCCTTCTCCATGGCATTTTCTTGACCCAGAGATTGAACCTGTGTCTCTTATGTCTCCTGCACTGGCAGGTCATTTCTTTACCACTGGCACCACCTGGGAAGCTCCTTGAATAGCACATATTTGTACTATCACTGAGATGATTAATTTTCAGGAGCGAAAGTTAGCTACATGCCTACTTTTCTACAAGTCAGTCATGGGGTTTTGATTTCTCTCAGTGTTTACAAACACTCACAGACATGTGTTAAATGCATCATTTCATGAAGTCCTCCTCAACAACCTTGTAAAGACGTTAAATTACAATTACCCCCATCTTAAGGATGAAGGAAACTGAGTCTAATAAAGTTGCTGCAACTTGCTAATATGTAATATGTCACAGAGCCACGATGACAGCTCAGATCCACGTGGTTCTGCCATACTCAGTTCAGTCACTCAGTCATGTCCGACTCTTTGCGACCCCATGAATTGCAGCACGCTAGGCCTCCCTGTCCATCACCATCTCCCAGAGTTCACCCAAACTCACGTTCATCGAGTTAGTGATGCCATCCAGCCATCTCATCCTCGGTCGTCCCCTTCTCCTCCTGCCCTCAATCCCTCCCAGCATCAGTCTTTTCCAATGAGTCAACTTTTCACATGAGGTAGCCAAAGTACTGGAGTTTCAGTTTCAGCATCATTCCTTCCAAAGAAATCCCAGGGTTGATCTCCTTTAGAATGGACTGGTTGGATCTCCTTGCAGTCCAAGGGACTCTCAAGAGTCTTCTCCAGCACCACAGTTCAAAAGCATAAATTGTTCAGCGCTCAGCCTTCTTCACAGTCCAACTCTCACATCCATACATGACCACAGGAAAAACCATAGCCTTGACTAGATGGACCTTAGTCAGCAAAGTAATGTCTCTGCTTTTGAATATACTATCTAGGTGGGCCATGTAGCCCATTATTCATAACACATTTTTAAAAACTCTGAATTTGTTGCTAACATTTATTTTTAATTATATATTGGAGTTTTTTTTGATAAACACGATGGTGTGATCACTAATCTAGAGCCAGACATCTTGGAATGTGAAGTCAAGTGGGCCTTAAAAAGCATCACTACAAACAAAGCTAATGGAGGTGATAGAATTCTAGTTGAGCTGTTTCAAATCCTGAAAGATGATGCTGTGAAAGTGCTGCACTCAATATGCCAGCAAATTTGGAAAACTCAACAGTGGCCACAGGACTGGAGAAGGTCAGTTTTCATTCCAATTCCAAAGAAAGGCAATGCCAAAGAATGCTCAAACTACCGCACAATTGCACTCATCTCACATGCTAGTAAAGTAATGCTCAAAATTTTCCAAGCCAGGCTTCAGCAATACATGAACCATGAATTTCCTGATGTTCAAGCTGGTTTTAGAAAAGGCAGAGGAACTAGAGATCAAATTGCCAACATCCGCTGGATCATGGAAAAAGCAAGAGAGTTCAGAAAAACATCTATTTCTGTTTTACTGACTATGCCAAAGCCTTTGACTGTGTGGATCACAATATACTGTGGAAAATTCTGAAAGAGATGGGAATACCAGACCACCTGACCTGCCTCTTGAGAAATCTGTATGCAGGTCAGGAAGCAACAGTTAGAACTGGACATGGAACAACAGACTGGTTCCAAATAGGAAAAGGAGTACGTCAAGGCTGTATATTGTCACCCTGCTTATTTAACTTCTATGCAGAATACATCATGATAAACGCTAGACTGGAAGAAACACAAGCTGGAATCAAGATTGCCAGGAGAAATATCAATAACCTCAGATATGCAGATGACACCACCCTTATGGCAGAAAGTGAAGAGAAGCTAAAAAGCCTCTTGATGAATGTGAAAGAGGAGAGTGAAAAAGTTGGCTTAAAGCTCAACATTCAGAAAAAGAAGATCATGGCATCCAGTCCCAGCTCAACATTCAGAAAACGAAGATCATGGCATCCGGTCCCATCACTTCATGGGAAACAGATGGGGAAACAGTGGAAACAGTGTCAGACTTTATTTTGGGGGGCTCCAAAATCACTGCAGATGGTGATTGCAGCCATGAAATTAAATGACACTTACTCCTTGGAAGAAAAGTTATGAGCAACCTAGATAGTATATTCAAAAGCAGAGACACTACTTTGCCGACTAAGGTCCGTCTAGTCAAGGCTATGGTTTTTCCTGTGGTCATGTATGGATGTGAGAGTTGGACTGTGAAGAAGGCTGAGTGCCAAAGAATTGATGCTTTTGAACTGTGGTGCTGGAGAAGACTCTTGAGAGTCCCTTGGACTGCAAGGAGATCCAACCAGTCCATTCTAAAGGAGATCAACCCTGGGATTTCTTTGGAAGGAATGATGCTAAAGCTGAAACTCCAGTACTTTGGCCACCTCATTCGAAGAGCTGACTCATTAGAAAAAAACTCTGATGCTGGGAGGGATTGGGGGCAGGAGGAGAAGGGGACGACCGAGGATGAGATGGCTGGATGGCATCACTGACTCGATGGACATGAGTCTGAGTGAACTCTGGGAGTTGGTGATGGACAGGGAGGCCTGGCGTGCTGCGATTCATGGGGTCGCACAGAGTCGGACACAACTGAGCGACTGAACTGAACTGATATTTGATAATAATGTCTTAGATTCAGGTATACAACAAAGTGATTCAGTTATACAAGTATCTATTCTTTTTCATATACCAGACCACCTTAGCTGCCTCCTGAGAAACATATAGGCAACAGTTAGAACCAGACATACAACAACGGAACTGGTTCAAAATTGGGAAAGGAGTACATCAAGGTTTATACGGTCACCCTGCTTATTTAAATTCTATGAAGAGTACATCATGTGAAATGCCAGACTGGATGAAGCACAAGCTGGAATCAAGAGTGCCAGGAGAAATTTCAACAACCTTAAATATGTAGATGATACCACTCTAATGGCACAAAGTGAAGAGAACTAAAGAACCTCTTGATGAAGGTGAAAGAGGAGAGCGAAAAAGCTGGCTTAAAACTCAACATTCATAAAACTAAGATCATTCCATCCAGTTCCATCACTTCATGGCAAACAAATGGGGAAAAAATAGAAACAGTGGCAGATTTGATTTTCTTGGACTCCAAAATCACTATGGACAGTGACTGCAGCCATGAAATTAAAAGATGCTTGCTCCTTGGAAAAATAAAACTATGACAAACCTAGATAGTGTATTAAAAAGCAGAGGTCTATATAGTCAAAGCTATGGTTTTTCCAGTAGTCATGTATGGATGTGAGAGTTGGATCACAAAGGCTGAGTGCTGAAGAATTGATGCTTTCAAACTGTGTTGCTGGAGACCAAACCAGTCAATCCTAAAGGAAGTCAACCATGAATATTCATTGGAAGGACTGATGCTGAAGCTGAAACTCCAATACTGTGACCACCTGATGCAAAGAGCCAGCTCATTGGAAAAGATCCTGATGCTGGGAAAGATTGAAGGCAAGAGGAGAAGGGAGTGACAGAGGATGAGATGGTTGGATGGTATCACTGACTCAATGGACATGAGTTTGAACAAACTCCGGAGATAGCGAAGGACAGGGAAGCCTGGGGGCTGTAGTCCATGGAGTCACAAAGAGTCAGAAACAACTTAGTAACTGAACAACAATTCTTTTTCAAATTGGTTTTTCCCTTTGGATTATCACAGATTATTGAGCAGAGTTCCCTGTGCTATTTTTGCTAACATGTAAAATCAGGAAACAGGAATTCTCTGGTGATCCAGTGGTTAAGATTCCTCATTTTCACTGAAAGGGCCTGGGTTTAACCCCTGGTCAGGGAACTAAGATCCTGCAAGCCTCGGGGCTTGCGCAAAAAAAAAAACAAAATAAGTTCCCACTTGAAATGGCAACCCACTCCAGTATTCTTGCCTAGAGAATCACATGGACAGAGGAGCCTGGGCTACAGTCCATGGGGTTGCAAAGGGACAGACATGACTAAGCAACTAACACTTTCACTTTTCTCAATATAGCATTCTTGTATGATCATACTCAGCTGGAGTCAGAGGGCAGGGCAGAGGCTGCCCATTCTAGTGCCCACTTATTGTGCCTCCAAGGACATTCAAGTTTATCACTCCTGTGAATGATCCTGGTAGCAAGCATAAGGCCTCAAATTATTTCCACTCCTTAGTACACAGCAGATGCTCCTTAGACTTCTCTTAATATTATACATTGGTGTCTTCTCATATGATATTTGTTCTATTAAAGACTTCCTCAGTGGTCAGGCCAAGTTCCTGGATGATGCAGAAACTGGCCTGCAAGCAGCCTACAGGGCGCTATGCAAGAGCCTCTAGGAAGTCACACATTCCCACTGTATCTCCTGGTAAATACATTCTGTTCCCTCCTGACCTCACAGGCCTGTGATGAGGGTCAAATAAGACAAAGATATGACAGTGCTTTTAATGAGAACCTCAGGGACTTTCCTGGTGGTCCAGTGGTTAGGGATCCACCTGCCAATGCTGGGGACATGGGTTTGATTCCTGGTCCGGGAGGATCCCACATGCTGCAGGGCAACTGGACCCACGCTCTGCAACTATGGAGCCAGCAGTCTAGAGCCCTTGAGCTGCAACTAGAGGAGCCACTGAAATGAGAAGCCCTCTCACTGCAGCTAGGGAGTAGGCCCACTTGCCACAACTAGAGAGAGCCTGTGCATAGTAACAAAGACCCAGAACAGTCGAAAATAAATGCTTTTAAAGAGAACCTCAAATGTTTGATTTTATTATTCTCTTCACTATCTGCAGTAGGCCCCTCATCTCCAAACCCCTTAAAAGACACCTAACACATGAGGGGCTGGCCAAGGAGGACAGGGCAAAGACAGGCACAATCTGATGTGTCCTCATTCTGTACCTGAAGCATTTCTGTTCCACAACCTTTATCTCTTTTAGCCCTCACAGTATGACGTTTTTCCCATTTCACAGCATGGGAAACTGAGGCTCAAAGAGGATACAGTGCCAGGCAGTCAGACCTCCCTAGTGGGTGCTCTGAACCTCCACCTTCATGCATGCTCAGAAGCTCAGTCATGTTTAACTCTTTGGGAACCCCATGGACTGTAGCCCACCAGGCTCCTAGTCCATGCGATTTCCCAGGCAAGAATACTGGGGTGGGTTGCCATTTCCTTCTCTAGGGGCTCTTCCCCACCCCGGGATCAAATCCATGTCTCCTACCTTGCAGGTGGATTCTTTACCACTGGAGCCACCTGAGAAGCCAGAACCTCCACCCCAGAGGAGGAAAAAATAGGGATGCCTGTAGACAGGCATTCAGCGCTGCAGCAGCTCACGGGTGTACTCTGCTCGTCCAAGGCGTGTAATCAATCGCTTTAGCAAACCCTCAAAAAGGTGTTTGGGGGTTGTTTGGTTCCTCTGAGAAATTTAGCAGGCTCGACGCCCTGGGGGAAACGGGGTTCCCTCACGATGGTTCCCCAAAGGGAAGGGATACTATGTGGCACAGACCGAGGGGGACGCGACGGGGGGAGGCGAGGAAGGGAGCCGGGCCATTAAGTCACGATGTGGCTTCAGCAACCCTCTCCGCGCGGCCTCGCAGTCCCCAACTGTGACCTGAAGTCTGCGCTGCGCGGGAAGCTGGGGACCGTACCTGAATGTCCTCGATCATGTCGGGAGTGAAGAGCTCGCGGCTCAGCAGGGCGTCCCAAAGCGAGGCAACCTGCAGCTCGCCGACCAGCGGCACCCGATACCGCCGCAGGAGCAGCCGGTCAGCCTCGTCCATGGCGGACAGACGGCAGGGACCCCTGTAGCCTCTGTCCGCTTCCGGGCTTCGGCCGCCGCGCCCCGCCCTCTCCGCAGGACCTGCCCCCGCGTTGCGCCCCGCCCCCATTCGCCCACGCCCCCGGGGTCCAACCGTCCCCTGGAAACACCTCCTTGTCACTGCACCGCTCCCAGGCCCCGCCGCCCCGCTACATCCAGGCTATTCAGCTTCGTCCCCGGCGCCCCACCATACCTCTAGAGCCCGAACCTCCCCAGGGCACACCCCCGCGCCGTTGTCGGGGACTCCTAGCCAGGATTCTCTAGCACTTTGCTTTCTGATGGCGCAGTGGTAAAGAAAACGCCTGCCAATACAGGAGACCCAGGTTCTATCCCTAGACTGGGAAGATCCCCTGGAGAAGGAAACGGCAACACACTCCAGCATTCTTGCCTGAAAAATTGCATGGACAGAGGAGTCTGGTGGGCTACAGCCCATGGGGTCGCCAAGAGATAAAGAGGGACGCACCATTCATAAACTCTCGGGGCGGGGTCGGGGGGTGGTCATATTTCTACTAAGAATGTCGTGCCTGGAGCCATGGACTGTCCCGCTCCAGGGCACCGTACCCCTCTAGCACTGTCCCCTGTCCGCAGTGAAACTGATTATCCTTTAGCATGCCGGGATCTCCTTGTTTACTGTGTTTACTGTTCCAAACTTGTCCGATACAACCAAGCCCACCATACAGTATTCCATTCCCTTCTTCCCTCCCACCCTAGCACCTCCCACAAGGAAAAAAACGAGCAGAAATCTTGTCCTCTGAATTACCAGTTTGTACGGCTCATTTCCTCATTTTAAAAATTGCTCATACGTCAGCTATATTTCAATATTTTAAAAAACCTCACAGACAACATAAAAATATGAAAAAAAAAATCGCAGTTTGTTGAGCAATTGCTAAGTCCCAGCATTGTGCAAGCCATTTTACACTGTTTTATCTAATTTCTCCCAGACTACAATCCTACAGGGAGATGAGATTCTTTTCCCCTATTTTTCAGACATGGACGCTGGGGCTCTAGGAAGTGAAGTCACCGTTCAAGATCACAGAGGTAGTAGTGGTAGAGGTTTAAATCCCAACCCAACTCAAAGTCCACTCGCAACTGGGAATCTACTTTAGAATATATTCTCTTGAGCAGCTAAACTTCAACCCCATTCACTCATTTATTCCACGAATATTTACTGAGATCCTATCTATGCCAAGGTCTGTAGAGGCACCAAGAATATAGAGGTGAACAAAAGAGGCTTTAAAAGTCCTGCTTTTAGGTGCTTATATTCCAGTAGGAGGAGACAGGTGATAAACAGCATTAATAAATGAAAGATATAGTATGTTAGATAATGATAAATGCAAAGGAAATAAAGCGTAAATAAGCAAGGCAGGAGAATATAAAATCTTCATATCCCCAAGGAATCTCTGTCATTGGCTCAAGGAAAGCTTATCACATTTACTTGTGCCTCTCCCCCGTCGCCCTCCCCATCCAGCATCACCACACACATATCCTTTCCCGTGGTTAGGACAGGATCTAGCTACATTATCTAAAGTGGAAATAGCTTTTTTGGAATATAGGATTAAGTGACCTGGATTCTAAGCCTTGGGCAAGTCTCTACCCCTCTCTGGGCCTCAGTCTCCTCCATCAGGATAAGGAGGAGTTGAACCAGAAACGATCCCTAAGGTCCCTTCCAACTCTGACGCTCTCGGAGTCTAAGAATAGGGTTAAAGAGACTAGGGAACAGAGAAAGCTTCCCCACCCTAGCAACTGCTGCTAGACAAGGGCCATCTCCTGGTAGAGGTGGAAACTCCTCCCTGAATCGGGGAGGTCTTTTGGCATCCCATCATGCATCGCGACTTTGCCTCTCTAGGAGGCACGTTTCGGCCTCTTTGGTCACCACCTTCCCTTTGGATCCCGCCGGAGAGCGCTCCTCGTTCCTATGGCAACCGTGCCAGGTCCACGCGCAGACGGCGGGTGGCAAGGGTCAAAACAGATTCACAAAGTAGAAGACCTCGATTTGTTCTGTCCTCGCCTTTGGTGCGCCGGGCCTTTAAGTATCACGTGATTACCCTCCGGCTCGTCCCTCCTCTTTCCCCTCCCCAGGCCCCGGCGAGCGCTGGTGTGGACCGGAGGCTCCCAGCCCGGCGGACTAACTGGAGCACGGACGCTGCAGCCGGTTAGGCCGGTGCCCTTTCCCGGTAACTCCTTCCCGGCGTGACGCGCGGAGCTGCGGACGCGGCGGGGCCGGGCAGGCTCAGGGATCTCCAGTCAGTTCTTCCTCGTTCCGGGTCCCCGCTGGGCCCTGGGAGAACCCGGAGCCGATAGGGCCAGACCCAGGGCTCTCGGGGGCGGCGAGGGATGCGGCTGTCACCTGGAGGGTTGCGACGTTCGGCGGGAGCTCGAGACGGGGCTCAGACCTAAGCATGTCTCTGGGAGCGTCTACCTGGTCCTGGGGATACTGCCCGAGGGCGATACCTACCTGTTGGGCAGGTTGTTTCCTGTCCTGAGGCTGGCACGGTCGAGCTGTCAGCAAAAGAACACAGCGCCCCGGCACTTGGGCTCTCTAGGTGGAGGCGACTGACACAGTTGAATAAGGCACTGGTTGCACTGCATGGTAGAAAAAATAATGGTAATAAATACCGCTTATTGGCTGCTGATCCCGTGCTCAGTAAATCCTTTACCGTTTAACTCCCATGTCGAGCCTTTCAAGGTGGTATTATTTTCACCCATTTTATGAAAGAGGACACAGGCTTAGCAAGTTTTAAGTAATTTGTCCAAGGTCATAAAGCGATGGAGGACAGATCCCAATGTTAGTCTGATTCCAGAGTCTATGTGCTTAACTAATAGCTACATCGCCTTCTCAGTTTTTAGTTTCTTTGTGTGTATTTTGTACGACAGAATAGGTTATAGGTTGCCTTAACAAATAAGAAGCTTCTTTTTGTTTTAGAGTTTTATTCCGCATGCTTTCAGTCCTAAACAGTGGCCATCAGATTAGTCTTTGATGAAGACTCCGAGGTAGCATTTAGACTCCCATTTGTCAGAATCCACACTGTTACAGCTTTGCCTCCCTTAAGTAAGATATCACATTAGATGTTTGATCCTTAAGATGTTAGTGATTGTGAGAAACCGAGATAAATATGGGGCTTCCCTGATGGCCCAGATGTTGAAGAATCTGCCTGCAATGCGGGATACCTGGGTTCCATCCCTTGGTTGGGAAGATCCCCTGAGAATTCCATGGACTGTATAGTCCATGGGGTCGCAGAGTTGGACAGGACTGAGCAACTTTCACACACAAGATAAAAATGACCTTTGAAAAATCATTGTGTGATATCACAAGATCCTGAGTGTAAATATGTCCGTGCAATGGAGCACTACCTTGTTAACTTGAGAGGATTACTTCCAAAATCCACCGTGAATTCAGTCACTACCCTCAGTGGAGATGGAGCTTTAACATTTGAAGACCATACCTGGTCTACAGTCTTTGCCATTAATGCCCCTCTGATGGCAAACTAAAACTCTTCTCACTACTTTTTCTCATCTGAGGTCTCCACTTATACTTACAGTATCGCTAATGATTAAAGACAGCTTCCTGTTTTCTTGTTTGAATGGGCATGGTGACAAAGAAGAGAATTGGGGCATGTGAAGTTGTAACTCCAGTTTTATTTTAGAGTATTTCACTTTCATCCTTGTACTTGTTTAACTCCCAAGAACATCACAACTGTCTTATTTTGTAGATTTGCATATAGTAAATCTTACGATTTCATGAATTTATTTAGCAAGTGCTCAGTAAAGGGGTTCTCTAATCACATATTTAGGTTTAAACTATTATTGTCAGACAACTTCCCCGTTGGTCCAGTGGTTAAAGCTCTATGCTTCCTTTGCATGGGATGCACGTTCCATCCCTGGTTAGGGAGCTAAGATCCTACATACTGTGTGATGTGGCCAAAGAAATTTTTTTAATATATGAAGATTATACTGTTACTGTCATAATATATGAAATAGTATGTTAGAGATGTAGTTGCCTAGATTTCCCTATGTATGTTTTCTTGCGTTTGCTTATTATTTCTTCATCTCATTTGTTTTCAGTCATTTCTAAAGCTTTTCTAATCCAAGGATTTTGGAGAGTTGCTATCTTATTGCTCATCTCTTCGTCTGTAATAGTTCTTATTTGTGATATTCAAAAATAGTAGCAAGGGTGTTCATTTAAGAAAGTGGGGTCAGACAGCTTGGTACTTTTCCTGTAAAATATCATTTGTTTTGTTTTTCATCTATACATCTTATGCCTTTACATAAAAAGTCAGACTGTCCAGATTTCTACCACTGAAACTTACTGCCTCTTCAATCATTTCAGCTCTGGAAAGGAAGAGAAATGGAAGTGAAAAAGTTGAGCATTTCCTGGCAATTCTTGATAGTTCTGGTTCTGATCCTGCAAATTCTGTCTGCGTTGGATTTTGACCCATACAGAGTCCTAGGGGTCAGCCGAACAGCCAGTCAGGCTGATATTAAAAAGGCTTATAAGAAGCTCGCCCGGGAATGGTAGGTGAAACAAAGAAATAGAAGTTTAAAATAAGCTAAGCAGTTTTAGCAGGAGAATGAAGCCTAAATTATGGTTAGCTTTTATTTGTCTCTGTTTCTGTGTTCATTAAATATATAATATATGTTTGTCTAACATACTCTATATGGGAGAACGTATATTTATGTTATTCTATAATTTTTAGAATCCAAAGCCCAGTTACTATGAAACCCCTTTTAGGAATTCTTTGGCTTAAAGAATTGCCTTGATACTATTTGCTTATTTAATATTAAAGTAAGTAGGAGGGAACTTTAATTGATAAATACATTTTAATATATATTATATAAATTATATGTATATATATAATAAATATATAATCAACAATCGATAAGCTGCCTTTCCGGTGATACGTTATTCATAAAGTAACTCTTCAATGAGTATCATTGCTAAAGGGAACACTACCCAGTCCTATTCTCTAGATTATTAATTTCTAAGCTTTAAAAATTTTTTTTATAATAGCTTTTTGCTCTCAATTTAAAGAGAATATTCAGGAACTGAGTACATTACTTAAAAAATTATTATCATATAGAAAAAGTCTTAATTTTTACCTGTAGATATTGTACATGCTAGGGAATATGCCAGTGTTTGTGATTTAGCAGGAAAGCAATGAATTTAAAGCTAATTTTGGACAAACATGATCAGTGCCTTGGACATGACAGAGTAGAAATGATGGATTATCTAGCTGGAGGGGAGCCACAGGGAAGGAAGGCACAGTGAAGACACAGGTGACAAAAGCTGGGTGAACCAACCAGGTAAGGAGAGAGTTAGAGATGGGGCCAACTGCGTGCTAGGCTCCAGGTTCTATACTGTTTTATCTCATTTAAGCCTTATTATTACCCCCGTGAGGGCAGATATTACTGTCCCTGTTTTTTGGGTGGACAACTAGGCTCAGAGTTAGGAAGTCTGTATTACCTCTTGGTTCCATAGGTTGACCTACACCAGCAGGTTTATTGCTGTTTTGTTTTTTAATCACTTGCCCATCTGGGCAGAGGTGAGAGTGAGTGGGTTAGTCTGGGTGGGTAGGAAGTTAACACAGCAGCAAAGCTGCCACATGCAGATGACAACGCAGGCTGTGTCTGACTTTGCCTAATACCATTATTCTTCAGTGAAAAGTGCATCTTAGAATCCAGTTGGTGGTGGTAAAGGTGAAATGTAGTTTAAAATATAGTTTTGAACACCTAACCATTTTAGACCATATTCATATCATGAGATACCCAGAATTGGATACTAAAAATGAAGTCTCTGATTGTGCATAGCCTCTCCAGGGACTCTACAGCAAAGTCACTTTCTTTACTACATCATTTCAGTTTCCTGCCTCTTTGTATTTAAAGCAAAATACATAAATCTGTGATTAATTCATAAGGTAGAAACATTCTTTTCAACAAGGTATAGCCTTTGACAAAATTTTAAAAGCAAAAATGGTAGCTTGTTTTTATTGGTCCTATTTAAATGTATAGCTTTGACTTTTCTGTCTTCCAGAGCTGAAAAAGTTGTTATAATAGTAATTAAATGAATCATATGCTTCACTTCCTTAATTAGATTCTCTTTAGGAATATTATGTCACCATACATATAAATAAACGATCATCTAGTGAAAGTCTAAAATTTTACTTTACCCTTATATTTTCACTGTACTATTATTTTCTGCGTTTTAGTCTCTGGTAATATTTTATCATTGAAACTGTTTCATTTCATAGTGGTTTCATATCCAGTTGGCCCTCAAACAACATGGGTTTGAACTTTGCAGTTCATCTGAGCCCCCATGTTGTTCAGGGGTCACTTGTACACTGAAAAATAGCAGTTTCCTTGTTTGACTTTTCATAATGAGCTACTCCATGGGGAATGGTTAATTACTGAATTCGATTTGTAGCTTTCCTCTGCTGTTTTATCACTTAATAGTATTTCTTACCCTGCTCAGGGCTTCCCTGGTGGCTCAGTGGTAAAAAGTCTTCCTGCATTACAGGAGATACAGGTTCTATCCCTGGGTCGGGAAGATCCCCTGGAGTAGGGGGCTGCCTACTCCAGTTTTCTTGCCTGGAGAATCGCTTGGACAGAGGAGCCTGGTGGGCTATAATCTATGGGGCTGCAAAGAGTCAGACACAACTGAGCGATTAACGCTACCCTTTTCAAGACCTTTCTCTTTGCTTGGTAAAACCATTTTAAATTCCTTTTTAATCTCAGAAAAATGACATTTCTCTCCCAATGATTGTTTTATCATAAGTACTTCTCTTGTGTCACCTACATTGGCAAAATAACTCCTCCAGCCCAAGAAAAAGGCATCACAAAATTTGATTTGAAGCAAATGGGTACAACATGGTCAGTCCCCTAAACAGTAAATCGATTTGTCTGATACTTTATTATTTTTTTCTATCTTCGTTTTATTCCCTTAAAGGTAGCACCTTCGTTTTATTCCCTATTGGTAGATGCTCAATGGATACCAAATACAAAATTTTCTTTACTTTGAAATTTAAAAGTTGCATATTGTATTGTGGGCTTTCCTGGTGGCTCAGACAGTAAAGAATGTGCCTGCAGTGTAGGAGACTGAGGTTCAATCCCTGGGTCAGGAAGATCCCTGGAGAAGGGAATGGCAACCCACTCCAGTATTCTTGCCTGGAGAATTCTATGGACAGAGGAGCCTGACGGGCTACAGTCCATGGGGTCACAAAGAGTCAGACATGACTGAGTGAATAACACTTCCACTTTCATTATATTGAAGTCTGAAATATTGCTTATACACTGAACATAGCATTGGATGGTGCTTTCCTAGAGGTGAATTTATCCTTTTCTAAATGTTTTCAACTTTGCGGTATTTTCCCATAATCAGGAAAATATTCCTTATAAGCTAAAATGGTCTTGTGGTTTCCTGCCTGTCCTTGGGCCTTGGCGTCCTCTGTTTCAGGATCTGTGGTTTTAATCCAGCCCCCACTAGTCTCTCTTCGGTTCAATCTCCTTAAAAGCCCCTTCTTCCCTTTTCCCCCGCCTACTGAGTTCTGTATGTTAAATCTGCATTTGTGCAGTTGCATGATTTTTATCCTCTTAGCCTTCGGCCTGAGTTTGAATATTGAAGGCGCTTTTCTTTTTTTCTTTGGTCACCTGGAAGCATATTCTGGAACCACCATCTTGTTTCCTTAAATCATTATTTTCATCACATTTAGCTGAGTTTTTTTCCCACTAATATTCGTAACAAGGTTAAATACTCAAGGGAGGAGTGATGTTTAAATTCACCAGCCAACAATTTGAAGTTCCTTTATTTTTAGAGAAGTCAGAATATTATAATTCAAATATGTTCCTGCTAGAATAAGTTGGTCAAGTTGTAAATTTTTTTATTCAGATATGCTTGGTACTGTTTTTAGTAGTCATTTGCTTCCCAGTGGATTGTTTCTCTTTTCCAGAACCTTTGCTAGAAGAAATTTACTAGAAGTTAGCAGTAGTGATTATTTAAAAAATAAGCTCTGTAATAGAATCTCTTAATAAAATGAACATTGAAAAATCTGTTGGTATAAAACACTGATTTAGATGTTAGAGAGTTCTAAGGAAGTAAAACCCAGCCCCTACTTTCTAAGACTTTAAAATAGCCAAAGCTGAAATTGGTAAATGTAAGAATATTACAGAATAATATATGACAGCAAGATAGATAGAGTTAATTGCCAGCTGTGTATAATAGCAAATGTTAGTTCCAATATTATTTGAAATCACTTTGCATAAACTGTAGACTTTCCTCACATTTTTAAAACATGTGACCTTGAAATCATTATCCATTTGTAAATAAAAGGCAATGAGGCAGAATGGAATAACCAGGATTATACTGAAAATTAAAACATTCTAATTCGAACATCAGCAACAAGATACCGTTTGGAACATGGTTATTACAAATTCACGGAGTATCCTAAAAAGTGCTT
Source organism: Nanger dama (assembly GCA_917880005.1). Taxonomy (NCBI): domain Eukaryota; kingdom Metazoa; phylum Chordata; class Mammalia; order Artiodactyla; family Bovidae; genus Nanger; species Nanger dama. Next base: position 19,435,502 of record CAKJTW010000013.1, on the reverse strand, counting down.
TGTCCACCTGAGTTGTCAGAGGAAACACCTACATTGATATCATTCTAACATTGGGATGAAATCCTGCCATCCTGGGAAAAGAAGTTGGTTCTTACTAATAAGTGACCTTAGCCTTGGGCTCCAGCAGTGTTGAAGAGCAGTGTAAGGACAGATATACATTCCACCCTTCCTCAGTGAAAGCCTGGAACGCTATCTGGTGCTTTGAAAATGGGCCTGGCTAAAGCACTGTGGGACGAAATTGCCTGTTTCATAGTTTCATTTACTGTAGTCACGTGAACCAACTAATTGCTTCTCCCACTTATTTTTAAGGAACTGTTCTAGCAAAATGCCCTTCCATTTGCCTCTAACGTAGTGAACTCTGTGTACAAGGATGTTAATTAACCATGTGTAAAACATTAAATCCACCGTCACCACCTGCCCATTTGTGTTTCAGGCATCCTGACAAAAACAAAGATCCTGGAGCAGAAGACAAGTTCATTCAAATTAGCAAGGCTTACGAGGTATTGTGACAAACTTTATGATGCATCTATTGGCTTTTGTAAAATTTATCTTAGATGATCAGTTTTGTAAAGTCCTCTTGGAAAGGGTATGTTCCCCATGCCCTTGACCCAGTCTAAACAGTGGTAGAGACAGCATTTTTGACCACATCCAGTTTGTTGAAACCAATGCCTACACACTCTGCTCTTGGAGAAACTGCCCTATTTTAAAGGCTTTAATTGGAATTTTAGAGTAACCCTGAATGTCTACTTCCTTATGTTACATGCTCAATTTGGCAGCACAGGAAATTCAGGTTTGATCCCTGGGTTGAGAAGATTCCCCTGGAAGAGGAAACAGCAACCCACTCCAGTATTCTTGCCTGGACGATCCCATGGACACAAGGAGCCTGGTGGCCTACAGTTCATGAGGTTGCCAAGAGTTGGACATGACTTAGTGACTGATCACATATGCATACTAGAAACTTACATTAAAGAAACACAGACCAGTTTGCCTGTATTTATTAAAGTGACTCAAGGTTACAAATACATTTAAACACGAGGTTTTTAGCAGTTTTCCAACATATCAGCTTAAGTAAGTTCATGTGGAATATGTAAGAAAGATAAGTCCATGGTTTCCTGATTTGTGTTAAGGTAATGTTCTTTAACAGAAAGTGCTTAGCTCACAGAATGATGCTTCATCCTAAAATAGATTATTGAATTAGACTTCAAAGTTATTTCTCAGTAAGAGTCAGCTAACATACAATCACAGAATTCAACCCTATGGCTACTTTTTGGTGTTCACAACTTTTCATACATTTGTTTGAATGAATTATTCCAACTTAGATGATACTACTAAGTCAACATTCTCATGGCTGAGTCCTAATGTCAAAGTTATGTTAAATTTAAGACTTCCTTGCCTATCCAGTGGTTAGGATTTCACACTCTCACTACCAGGCACCTGAGTTCAGTCCCTAGTCAGATAGCTAAGATCCAACAAGCCCCACAGCACAGCAAAAAAAAAAAAAAAAAAGTTTTCTGATTTATTGATGTGTTTAGTATTAAGATAGTTCAGAATCTTTAAAGCCAAGGTGAGCCTGAGTAGCTAGCTACACAGTGGAAGTATTTTGCTCTTGAAATACTTAATTTTTCTATGAAGAATTTCACAGTATGTTGAGTGACTGCATTTAAAATATCAGATTGTGTTGTATCTTCACATTTATTTTCTCCTTCTATCTTCAGAGGTGATTACAGGAAAGTCCCTTGTGTGGCCCTTTTTGTGCTGTTTTGTTTTCTGGATTTCTCATTTTCTTCCCCTTTCTTTGTAGATTCTTTCCAATGAGGAAAAGAGGTCGCGTTACGACCACTATGGAGATGCTGGGGAGAGCCAGGGCTTCCAGAAGCAGCAGCAGCAGCAAGATCATCGCTTCCGCCACTTCCACGAGAATTTTTATTTCGACGAATCTTTTTTTCAGTTCCCTTTTCATTCTGAACGGCGGGACTCAATCGATGAGAAGTATTTATTGCACTTTTCACACTATGTGAATGAAGTGGTTCCAGACAGCTTCAAGAAACCCTACCTCATCAAGATCACCTCAGACTGGTGCTTCAGCTGTATCCACATTGAGCCTGTCTGGAAAGAAGTAGTTCAAGAACTCGAAGGTTTGGGTAAGAGCATTTTATTCCTTGGAAGACATTATGTAAGTAAGAGAAGGTGACTTTTATGTCTCTTGAATTTCTTGGGATATTGGAGAGAAGGAACAGTTAGTGTGATTTCTCTTCAGAAATTCATGGTGACTGGAGTTTTCTGGGGACACATTTTCAGAGGGGAAATAGGTAAGCCACTTTCATTCGACATTACTAACTTGAAGTCTGTATAGTCTCCTGACATCTATTTGAGGGCCTAATATGGAGGAGAAACTTCAAAATTATTGGTTGAACAGAGCAGCCCTCAAGTACCAGTCTTCATGCTGGTAGGTTATCCTTACGGTATTTGTGAGTACACTCTGTATATTAATTTGCTAGGGGAGCCGTAACAAAATACCACAGACAGGGTGGCTGAAACAGCAGAAATTTATTTTCCCGTAGTTCTGAAGGTTAAAAGTTCAAGATCGAGGTGTCAACAGGTTTGCTATCTTGTGAAGCCTGTCTGATTGGCTTGCAGGTAGCCAACTTCGTCTGTCTCTGTGTGTTTGGGTCTGGAATCTCATACTTTCTTTCTGTGACCCTGTGTTTAGTCACTCGTCATGTCCAACTCTTTGCAACCTCGTGGCCTATAGCCCATCAGGCTCCTCTGTCCATGGGATTCTCCAGGCAAGAATACTGGAGTGGGTTACCATGCCCTCCTCCAAGGGATCTTCCCAACCCAGGGATGGAGCTCAAGTCTCCCTCAAGTCCCATTTTAACTTGGTTATCCCTTTAAAGGCCCCATCTCCAAATATAATCACACTCAGAAGTACTGGGGATTAGAGGGTCAACCTGTGCGTTTTGGAGGCAAATAGCTCCGCCTGTAACAAATAATATTCTAATTGTCATAGGTTACCACTCTCCATCACAGATTAGCCTTTCAGAGATATCACTTAGCCCCAGGAAAATTTTAGTTATCTGGGGAGGGTATTTATTTTAATAACTTATAAAAGTTGGAATTACTGAATTAAATGTGTGTCTGTTTTGTAGGCATTAGCAGGCCTACTTATATTTATTTTTTTTTATTTTCGGCTGTATAGTATGGCTTGTGGGATCTTAGTTTCCCAATCAGGGATAGAACCCACAACCCCTGTATTGGAAACGCAGAGTCTTAACTACTGAACCACCAGGGAAGGTCTTTTTAACATCGATTTATTTGGCTGTGTTGGATCTTAATTGCAGCTCTCGGGCTTTTCATTGCAGCACAAAGACTCCAGAGCATGTAAGCTCAGTAGTTGCAATGCACAGTCTTAGTTGCTCCCTGCCATTTGAGACCTTAGTCCCCTGACCTGTGTCCCCTGCATTAGAAGGCAGATTCTTAACCACCAGGGAAGTCATTGGCACAGTAGTTCCCAGCTTTTGGTACCAGGGACTGGTTTCGTGGCAGACAGTTTTTCCCATAGACTCAGAGAGAAGAAACGAGGATAGTTTCAGGATGGTTCAAGGGCATTACATTTATTGTGCACATTTGAGCTTGTTTTCCTGCAGCTGGAGGATCCCATCTGGGGGGTGATGGGAGAGCAGTGGGGAGCGGTTGTACATACAGATGAAGCTTCGCTTGCTTGCTCACCCACTGCTTGCCTCCTGCTGTGCAGCCTGGTTCCTAACAGGCCACAAATCGGTGCCGGTTCATACCAGTCCACGGCCTGGGGATTGGGAACCCCTGCCCTAGCAGACCTATTCTTGAGTAACTAGAAAGGGACTAACAACCAGAGGGGCTGAGAGGCCCAGGTTGCTCTGGAGAACATGCACCACTGAAAGTCACCAGTTCAATTATTCTGAAACAGAACATTTCAGCCTGGTGTTCAGAGGTACTCAGGTGCTCAGATATGCCATAATGCTTTCCTGCAATGGAATCAAGAAGTTCTTAGAAGTTGAGGAACATGTGGTTTAGCACGTGGTCTCACATATGGTGAGCAGCAGATTTTTGCTGTGGTGCGTGATGAATAAATGAGGTCAGCTGTCAGATTGGACAGCTTCTTCAGCACACAATACAGTCACACTTTGTGCCATGTGGGGTGATGTGCTGGAAACCATTTAACCTCTTCAGTCCAGGAGCTGACCTTAAGATCCCATAGCAGAACATACACACTGGACCATTGCATAATTTAGAATGGTAATGCATGTGCACCAAGGTCAGATCAGAGCCAACAGGTGAACTTACACAACGTGAGACAGCATAGCACAGTGATCACTGTCATGACCACACGCCTTGGAGTCAGATGCACCAGTTTTCAGATCACAGATTTGTCGTTTATAACACTTTGTGTCCTTGGACAGATTACTTAGCCTCAGTTTCTTCAGCTCTAAATTGGAGTTATAATGTCAAACCAACAGGATTGTTATGAATATTAAATGAGAAAAGCATATAAGTGCCTGATACATATTGAATACTTAAAGGTCCATCTAGTCAAGGCTATGGTTTTCCCAGTAGTCATGTATGGGTGTGAGAGTTGGACTATAAAGAAAGCTGAGTGCAGAAGAATTCATGCTTTTGAACTGTGGTGTTGAAGAAGACTCTTTAGAGTCCCTTGGACTGCAAGGAGATCCAACCAGTCCATCCTTAAGGAAATCAGTCCTGGGTATTCTTTGGAAGGACTGATGTTGAAGCTGAAACTCCAATATTTTGGCCCCCTGATGTGAAGAGCCGACTCATTTGAAAAGACCATGATGGTGGGAAAGATTGAAGGCAGGAGGAGAAGGGGACAACAGAGGATGAGATGGTTAGATGGCATCACCAATCAATGGACATGAGTTTAGGTAAACTCTGGGAGTTGGTGATAGACAGGGAGACCTGGCGTGCTGCGGTTCATGGGATCACAGAGCCGGACACAACTGAGCGACTGAACTGAACTGAACTGAATCAATGAGCTTTAGAGAATTTTTGATTAACTGAGTTTTCTGGCTTACCAGCATTAAATTTTTTGAAAGCACCTATTTTGCAAATTCCTTTTAAAAAATCTTTTCTAAATGTTAGTTTTCTACAGCTCACAGACTATAAAGCACTGAGTTTTTCCTTATTTTTAGCTAAGTCTTGAAAGATGATTAGAAGTTGTGTACTCAGTCATTTAATTATGTCCAGCTCTTCATGACCCCCATGAACTGCAGCCCGCCAGGCTCCTCTGCCCATGGGATTTTCCAGGCAAGAATACTGGAGTGGGGGTGCCATTTCCTCCTCTAGGGGATCTTCCCAACCCAGGGACTGAACCTGTGTCTTTTGCATCTTCTGCATGGGCAGACTCGTATTCTTTACAACTAGTGCCACCTGACCAGACAGGAAGTGGAGGAGTAGCATTCAGGCAGGAGGGAACAATGCAGACAGGGAAGCAAAGAGCCAGCAGCGAGGGGTGACTGAGTGCAGATGAGAGGGGAGAAAGCAGGAGGAGCAACCTGGGAGTCAGGTGGTAAGAAGCCTTCAAGTCCAGACCAAGGAAACTGGCCTTACTTTATAGTATGTAATAGAGACAAGAATGGTCCTATCAGATCTGTGCTTTAGAAAGCTAACAGTTCAAGCTGCATGAAGTACAAACTAAAGAAGGTGAGAATAGAGGCAACAAGGTTACCAGTCCTGGCAAGGCAGCAACCATTGGCCTGAGCTCGGTCAGTAGGAACAGAGGGGGAACAGGTGAGAGGGGGTCAAATGGACTCTGCATTCTCACTTGAGCTACTGGGTGGGCAGAGGACACAGGGAAGGATTGAACTGGGAGAAGTTGTTCTGAGTAATGATTGCGGTTTGGACTACCAAGTGTGATGACATGACACTAATAATATCAGCATAATAATCATAGTGAAAGATTGTTTCACAAAAAGACACCAGGATTCTTGGCCTCTGGAGGAGAAGAATTCAATCTGATGCCAGAGACAAGGCTTGATCGCTCAGAGCTTTGTGTAATAAAGTTTTATTAAAGTATAAAGGAGATAGAGAAAGCTTCTGACATTGGCATCAGAAGCGGCCAGAAAGAGTACCCCTTGCTAGTGTTAGCAATAGAATTATATACTGTCTAATTAGTTATTACAGTAAATCAAAAGAATGTCTGGAGGTTGTAGGGATCTCACTAGACCTACTCCCATAATTTACATTTTAAGATAATAGGATTAGCCAGAAAGTTTTTTCCAGAGACTATCCTCAAGCAGGATACATTATTGTTATATAATCCTAAGGAATGTAGAGGGACAAAAAAGTTTGTCCTTCTTTCCTCCTTGAGAATTCCAGACCCCTCTCCCCTTGGGGACCCCTTAGACTTCTTATCAACCTGCCTAGGAAATGACTGTCAATAGCTCGTATTATTACTGTATGCCAAGCACTAATGTAAGTGTCAACTCATAAACAACTCTCTGAGGAGAGTGCCGTTGTCATCTCTCTTTATAGAGACTCAGCTCACTTTGGTACTCTCTTCCAAGGTCCCACAGTTGGTACATGGCAGAGCTGGGATTCAAACCCAGGGAGACTGGCTCTGTAATCCACACGGTGAACATGATGCTCTACTGCTTTTCAGGGTCCTTAAATCTGTGATGATTGAAGGTCTTGCCATCCTTTGGAATTGTTGTGCTCTATAATCCTAAATTAAAAATTAGAAATTTTTAAATCATGAAATTAAAAACACTTGCTTCTTGGAAGGAAGTCTTCAACAAACCTAGACAGCATATTAAAAGCAGAGACATCACTTTGCCAACAAAGGTGCGTATGGTCAAAAGCTATAGTTTTTCCAGTAGTCATGTACGGATGTGAGAGTTAAAACATAAAGAAGGCTGAGCACCAAAGAATTGATGCTTTTGAATTGTGATACTGGAGAAGACCCTGAGATCCTTTGGACAGCTTAGAGATCAAATGAGTCAGTTCTGAAAGAAATCAACCCTGAATATTCATTGAAGGCTTGATGGTAAAACTGAAGCTCCAATACTTTGGCCACCTGATGTGAAGAACCAACTCATTTGAAAAGACCCTAATGTGGGGAAAGATTGAAGGCAAAAGAAAAAGGGGGTGGCAGAGGATAAGATGGTTAGATAGCATCACTGACTCAATGGGCATGAGTTTGAGCAAACTTCAGGAGATGGTAGAGGACAGCATGCTGTAGTCCATGGGTCGCAAAGAGTCAGACGTGACTTAGCAGTTGAACAAAAAATAATCCTAATAAGTCAGGACTCAAAATGACAAGGATGGAAGAAGATGGATTTGGATTCATAGAAGTAATGTTTAAGAGTATTTAATCTGTTCCCCGCACTTCACCTCCTGAGTCCCCTAGAAAGCGGGTTTTGACTAAATGCATTAGACCAGTTTAGTTTTCCTCTTTGGAATATTCAGATCCGTTGCAGATCCCTAACACTCAAGTTCCACTTGGTTACAGTTGAGTTAAACTGAGATGAGATCCTGACAATATCCATGGCCTCTCCCTGTCCAAGCAAGGCAGTGTTATCCTTTAAGACAGTTACTGCAGAAAATGTTTCTATTCTGAGTTGACAGAAAAAGCAGACAGTCCTAAAGATTAACTGTGATCTAGGGAAGCCTGGACATTATCTCAAAATAACATAAAATGCCTGAATTGCAGTAAATGAAGGAAATGAAACAGTTCCACCCAGAGCAGAACTGTTGTAGCTATTTAGGTGGAATCTACAGTTGTGTTGTTTGGTAATAACTAGTGTGCAAAAGCAGACCACGTTTATAGACAGCCATGCTGTGGAGGAAGGTCCAGAAATAGTCAGCTCTCCCCTTGACCTTGAGGATCTTACTCTTACTGGGAAGAGAAAACAGATACCAGGAAGTTCACAGCAGCCTCACACGTGCAAGTACAGAATAGTACGGTACTATAGGAGTAAGTAGAAAATGATAAGGAATTCATTCCATGTTCTCATTTAAGACATTTGTCTTAGGAATTGCCTGGCGATCCAGTGGTTATGACTTGGCAGTTTCACTGCCAAGGCCCAGGTTCAATCCCTGCAAGCCACATGGCACGGCCAAAAAAAAAAAAAAAAAACTTAATGGACCAAGTACTATATTACCCTAAAAGTCTTTTTGTTTGCTTGTTTTGTTTTTTAGCATTTTACTTATTTTGCATTGGGCTAAATACTTTAGATTGTCTTTATTCCCAGAGTAACCCAGTGAAAGAGAGACTATGATTATGCCTATTTTACAGATGAGGAAAGTGAGGCTCAGGAAGGTTAAGGAACAAGTGAGGTCACACTGTTCATAACCCACAGTGTTAAGGTATGGACCCAAAAGTCTAACCCCAGAGTTCACCCTTAACCACTGTGCTGCACTGCTCAGAAATAAGTAAAACCTAGTCCTTAGACCCAGGAAGTCCACGTAAGAGACAGACCTGAATCACCGCGGTGTACACAGTGCCCCCTGGGAGGTGCCAACAGTTACCAGGGTATCGAGGAGGTTGGTGTCTTGAAATCAGATAATTTCTCTCTTTCAAGGAGTTATTCCTAAAAATAGCCAAGTGTATGACTTCTTTTGTGTAGGAAAAGGTTCTGCTTAAATACTGGTTAAAGTTTGTTTTTATTTTCTCCTACTGAAACTCCATGTTCTTGATTTTGTGTTATTTCACATCATTTTTCATCTTAGTAGTTTATTGACAGATTTGTATTTAGCCAGATTTGACAGTGTCGTGTTTTTCCAGTTGGCTCTGTACCATCCCTTTAGGCATATGGAAAAGTTGAAAGATGAATATCTGTATGTAAGAGAGAGGGAGATGAGAGAATTTCCCTAAAGATAGGATACATATTTAAGATGGCATAATGAAAGCAAATATAATTTGATGCCCCAAAGTAGAGATCTTTAGTACTTTACGGAAAAAAACACTCTCTTACAAACTCAGAAAGAGGAGAGAGTATTTATATTTTAATTCCCCAGGATCTGCAAATTAGCCAGAAACATCGATCCATAGAAAAACCAAATGGTTCTGAAAAAAGTCACATCCGCTTTGCCTTTCTTTTAAATTTGCAACTCAGATTTGTCTAGAGACTGGTGTGTCCTTGTCATCCAGCCAGGTTATGCTGACTCAAGATAAGAATAGATGAGCTGTACTTCTGTAGGCCCAGCTGAGCTTGCTTTATGAACCCAGAACTTTGGAGTATAGAGAGTTTGAAGGCAAGAGGAGGAGTCATAAAAACCATGTTGTGCACTGCGATTCAGAGACGCTAAGTCACCACCAGTCATCACTGTCATTCCCCAGCCTGAATCTCAGGGAGAAAACAGTGCTGCCAACTTTTCTGACTTTTCCTTCCCAGCTTAGATGGGGAGCGAGGGAAGGATTAGGGTCTGGACTTCAGAGAATTTTGGAATTCCTGTTATATTCTTAAATTATCTTTTCAGGAGGAAAAAAAATGCCACAACTTTAACTATCAAATGTATATCATTTTTTATTCTATTCTAATTTATGTGATAATTAATCTATAGGAAAGAAGTAGCATTCTTCCAGAATTTAGAAATGGGATGATAATATTAAGAATCGAAGTGCTTTGTAGAAATGATCCCAAAAATAGCCTTTATAGGCTGAGAAAGGCTACAATGAAGGTGATGTAGGTAATTCCAAGAACTCAGTGGTAATTTTAAGTAAGAGAAATGAAGCCGATCAGTTGTATTCTGTTTTAACCAGAAAAAAGCTATATTGATGGGAGTATAGGAACGTTGTGGGGAAGATGACATAAAGAGTGAGAGTGTGACATGGTTCATTCCACTCTATGCATGAAAGAGAGTTTTGTGGAGGTTATAATTCCACTCACATGAGAGGCAGTCTGTAGATCAGACTTCATATGGTCTAGATGAAATAATACTTGATAATAATAGCTATAATTAATTATAATTATATAATTATATATATTGCAATATACATTGCAATATTCCAGGCTCTGGGCTAGGTTCTTTTTTATATTGCCTTAACCAAAAAGTTTGTTTGGTTTCCTCATAACATCTTGTAGAAAAACCAAAGTGAACTATTTGGCCAACCCAGTGTATCATTTAATCCTCACAATTTATCGTCATTATTCAAATAAGGAAACTGAGGCTCAGAGACATTAAATGACTTGCCTAAGATTGCACACCTAATGGGTAGCAGAGCTGGGATTTGAGTCTGGTTCTGACTTTGAATACTTTATTCATTTACTTGTTTTTAGAAAATTGAATGACTACTAAGTGGCAGGAACTATTCCAGATACTAAGGATTATAAAGCAGGAAACAAAATGCCCCGAGCCCCTACATTCATAGAGCTTATATTCTAGTGAAGAGACACAAAGAAATAAACAAAATATACAATCTGTCAGCTGGTTGGTAGAGTATGATTTTTTTAAAAAAAAAGGCTGGGCTCTAGGGAATGCCAGGGTGAGAGTCTTCAGTTTTAAATCAGGAAGCAGTAAGTCTTCCCTGGGTGGTCCAGTGGTTAAGACTCCTTACTTCCACTGCAGGGAACATGGATTTGATTCCTAGTTGGGAAACTAAGATCCCACATGCTTCACAATGCAGCGCCCCCCAAAAAAAAAAATCCAGCAGAAGAGGAAGATCTCACTGAGCAGGCATCCTGCAGGGGATGAGCTTCAAGAATATCGGAGGCGAGAGCAGGGTAAACAGCAATCTCAAAAGATCTCTTCAGTTTCCTTTGCTCTCCCAAGACCTGCATCTCCTGTCCTGATTCTGGGCCCACCAGCCACCGTTCTGATTACTGATTCTAGTCCCAAAGTCCGGTAGGGAGCCCCTCTGAATAGTTACTGGAAAGACATATTCTCCAGAGTCAGTTTAATATGGTGGCTTCTGGCCTATATAGCAGTCCCTGGTAAGGTCATTGGTGGTAAGTCCATCTCTAAGAATTTGATCCCTCCAGCATTCAGAACCTGGTGGTAGAACCTACTGGGGACAGGAAGGAACCAGGCTTTGCAGTCAGCTGCAGGTCAGCTTTGAACCAGGGTTCAAATCTTGGTCCTACTTACACTGTGATTCCAGGAAGGTTTCCTCAGCCTCTCCAAGTGCCAGCTTGCTCATCCTTGAAGATGATAATACTTACCACTTAGGGTTTGCTGGTGTGAACAGTGATAACATCTTTAAAGCTGTAGGCATGCTGCCTAACTTGGAAAGGGCTCAAGACATGCCAAGTAGGCTGAAGGGGATCCTGCATGTGGGGAGAGCAGTTTTCAACATGGGAGCTGCTCAGCCTCATTGAGAAGTTGGTGAAGGAGTCAGCTACTCAGATGTCCAGAGATGCACCCTCCAGGCAGAAGGACCAGCCAGTGCTAAAGCCAAAGGCAGGAACCTGCCAGTGGGTTTCAAGAAGAGCAGGGATACTAGGGGCTGGAGTAAGTGAGCATGAGCAGTGGGAGAGGAAGGGGGCCAATGGCCAAATCAGAGAGGGTCTTGTCAGCCTTGGTGAAGTCTGACTTTTATTCTGAGTGAAATGGGGAGTCTGTGCCAAATTTGGGCAGAGGAATGACATGATCTGTTGTTTATGTTTTAGAAGGGACCATCTGGCCACCATACTGAGGACAGAAAGTGTGGGGGGACAAGGAGAAACAAGACATCGTTGAGGAGGTTATTACAGCAGCTTGGGAGAGAGAGAAAGATGACTGAGAGACAGGGTACAGTGCAAGTGGAGAAAAACAGTTGAATTCCCACTGTATTTTGAAGACAGAACCAACTGGACTTGCTGACAGACTGGATGTGAGGTGTGAGAGATGAGAAGAGTCAAAGATGACCCTTAAGACGAAAGTCCTGAGTAACAGGAACCACCATCGATGGAAATGGTGAAAGCCTGGGTGGATCAGGTTTGACAAAGAAGATGAGGGGTTTGTTTTTGAAACTTAGAAGTCTGTTAGACAACCCAGGGAAAAAGAATATTTGCTGGCTATTAACATTTAATATATCTCCAATGTTTAGCAAAAGATCTAGCCCTCCAAATATATTGTTTGAATGAAAGACAAGAAAAGTTATTCAGACACTAAGTGAAATAGATATCAGATGATCCCATTTTATTTTGTGTGTAGAGAAACACGCATACACACTTTATTTGTATAAGAAAAGATACAAACAAATACCAAAATATTAACGGTAGTTATATGGGATAGGGCCTAATGATTTTTACCTAATCTCTCTCTTTGAGAATCTGTATAACATCTCTATAAAATAAAAGGGAGACATACTCTGAAGAGCGAAAAGACTGATTCTAGCTTATCAACAAATCCTAGGGTTTTTTCAACCATTGCCAAGTCGATGAACCCTTGAATTGTTTACAGATGGTGTCCTTTATGAATAGGACCATTGTGGACAGGTTGTTCTTTTCTTTTGAAGTATTTCTTCTTGATCTACTCCCAAAATTAGAAACAACAGACTAAAAGATAAAAAGATTTGTAGCTCTTCTTAAACATTGCCAGATGGCTTTGCAGAAAAGTTGAACCAATTTAGAATTCCAACAGTGGAGGGATGCTAGACAGTCTGTCAGGAAAGATATCCCCTCCTACTAAGTCAGGATTTCGGCCGCATACCAGAAAATTACTTAGCAACACTTTTTCACCTGCCACGGGGGCATAAAAGGCCTTCATAAAGGTCTTTTGTATTTTTCAGGCGTAGGAATTGGCGTGGTCCACGCTGGGTACGAGCGACGCCTGGCCCATCACCTGGGAGCACACAGCACACCCTCGATCCTAGGAATCATAAATGGGAAGATCTCCTTCTTCCACAATGCAGTTGTCCGCGAGAACCTGCGGCAGTTTGTAGAGAGTCTCCTTCCAGGGAACTTGGTGGAGAAAGTAAGTATGTGGCTTAGAAGTAGTTTAAGAGCACCTAGATTGCTGGCTGCTCTGAACTCAATCCACGGTCATCCTCAGACCTGAGTTTCATTTTGAGCAGGACAAGACACATGCTAATTAATTGATCAGACTAAATCATATAAATGAAGTCTGCTATAGGCTGAAAATTGAAATAGGTGAAGTAGAGAGACTGAAAGGATTATCCCTGTTAAAACCACTGGGAAGACTGATGCTGTCATAGGAAGTCACTCAGTCGTGTCCTACTCTTCGCGAACCCATGCCTAGCTCCTCCATCCATGGGATCCCCAGGCAAGAATACTGGAGTGGATTGGCATTTCCTTCTCCTTGGGATCTTTCTGACCCAAGGATAAAACCCAGGTCTCCCGCATTGCAGGCAGACTCTTTACCGTCTGAGCCACCAGGAAAGCTTCCCTTCCCTTCCTGACATAGGAATCTGAGCCTAAAGTGAGAGTGCGTCTTATTTTCTCAACAAAAAGTTAGATCACAGCATAGGATGAAGAGTTTCTTTCCAGCTTCATGCATTTGCTCATTTGAAGGTACTTTTCTTAAGAGAGTATTCAAATTAAGTTCTATTTGGTTATATATTTAAGGATCCTAGCTATTGAAAGCACCAGATTCCATGAAATCAGATGTTATTTTTGGAACTTTCAAAGCACATATGATGCAACAGTATGAATAAATTTCACAAACAAAAGACTGAGCTAGAGAAACTAGGCACAAGGAGTTCATACAAGCTAAACTATGATTTTTATATTTAAGAAGCATTTTTCCCTCAGTTTCTTAGGTTAGAACAGGATTCTTATTTTGCTTTACTTGAAAATGATTCATATGTATACCTGTGGCTGATTCATGTTGATGTTTGGGAGAAAAACAACAAAATTTTGTATAGCAATTATCCTTCAATTAAAAAAGAATTAAAATTTTTAAAAAGAAAATGATTTTTGATTTAATAATACCAAGAAGAGTTAAACACCCAGCTGTTTCCATCCTATTTCTACACAGTCTATCCAACCAGGATCATTTCCCACAAAAGAAACATTTATTGGAGTTAGCTTGAAATTGTCAGAGTGCACTGTAGCCTCCTAAAACCATGACAGACTGTCTTGGTAGGTCCTCAGACCTTTCCAAATACCTGTTGTGTGTTGGGCACTATGCTAAGTACTGAGGATACTTCTCAAGAAGCTCCCAGTCTAATGGGGAACTGTTTCCATCCTACATGCAAAGTGTCCATCCTAGAGACCTGCGTGAGAAAGGCTTCCTGGCAGAAGTGACCCCTGTACTGAGTTTGCTGGGTGAGGAAAGTGAAGTAAGGAATGGGTTCCAGGCAGGCAGAGGTCTGGAACATGAGACAGCCTGCTTTGTATGAAATAGTCATTAGTGAGTGGGAGAGAACAGGCTAAAGCAGTTAATGGGGAAGGAACAGGGAAATCTCACCATGAGAGTCTCCTTTAAAGAGGCTTGGCCTGCAGTTGATAGAGCCATTGAAAGAGGCTGAGCAGTGGAGTGAAATGATCAGATTGAAGTTCTATGTAGATCATTCTGGGAGCATAGTTGAAAGATAAATTTTGACCTATGATAAAAATTTTGTAGAAAGTAGTTTACTCATGTTTTTGTTAGGATTATTTTAAGGCATAAACAGGGAAGCACATAAGTATCAATTCAGACTAACACAACATTGGAAAGAAGTTATACTGTAATTTAAAAGTTTTTTTAAAAGTAGCAATTCAGATGGCAGTGAATGAAATTATGTAATATATAGGTGGGGTGGGCCCACTTATTTTTATTTAAGTCATTTTGAAAGAGCAATTATTTCATTGTCTTAAACTAAAAAGTCATCTATAAGCAAACCAGCTTCAAAAGCTTAATTTTTTTATGATATGGTCAGTAATAATATCAGAAAGATTATGATTTCAGTCTGTATGAGTTGGATCACATGAAAATATGAAATCAATATTTCTGTTAAAATTAATATTTAATTAATTTTAGTTAAATGAAGGCAAAAAGATTAATTGCCTGCATTTTTTATTTTTTACAAAACAGTCTTTTACCCTTATTTGATTCTGTTTATCTCCTGACTGGATTATAACTGTTAAGAATTAAATGTTGCAACTGACATCCTCTTTTCAATTCAAGGTTACAGACAAAAATTATGTCAGGTTCCTCTCTGGCTGGCAGCAAGAGAATAAGCCACGTGTCCTCCTGTTTGACCAAATGCCCACCATACCACTGCTCTACAAGGTACTTTAGGTGTCCGGGTAATGTTTCCTCTTATTTTGGTGATTTTCCTTTTTATAATAGCTCACCCCATGAGAAATGTTTGAAGACCAGCAATTTGCCTTAAAGCACCGTACGTTGAGGACCAACTGATGCTATTACTAGGCTAGCACTTTCCACACACACAATAGCATTTAATCTTCAGAAGAACCCAACAGTACACATTGTGATCCCTATTTTATAGACCAGAATACTGAAGTTTATATGGTTGTATAACCTGCAGTGGGTTGAATGCTGCTGCTGCTGCTGCTAAGTCACTTCAGTCGTGTCCGACTCTGTGTGACCCCATAGATGGCAGCCTGGTATTGACTCCTTTGAAGCCTGATTCCAAACCTGCTCTCTGAATGATACTCTGTACTGCACTTGCACGCCTGTGGTTATCGCTGTGACAGGAGATGGGAGAGGAAAGTGCTTAACCATTGGCATGGTCACGGCCATCTTATATCCTTGGGGTACAGGTTGTAGAGACATGGATGGACCTAGAGTCTGTCATACAGAGTGGAGTAAGTCAGAAAGAGAAGAACAAACATATAGCATATATGTGGAGTCTAGAAAAATGGTACAGATGAACTTAGTTCCAGGGCAGGAATAGAGATGCAGAGATAGAGAATGGATCGGTGGACATAATGCGGGAAGGGGAGAGTGAGATGAATTGGGAGATTAGGTTTGAGATAAATACACTACCACATGCAAAATAGGTAGCTTGTGGGAACTTGCTGTACAGCACAGGGAACTCAGCTTGATGGCTCTGTGATGACCTAGAGGAGTGGAATTGGGGGTGGGGGACGTGGAGGGACGTCAAAGAGGGAGGGAATATATGTATACATATAGCTGATTCACCTTGTTGTACAGCTAACAACATTATAAAGCAGTTATACTCCAGTTTAAAAAAATAAATAGTAGTTGGGGTACAGGTAATTCCTCAAACCTCTCACCCTCAGTACAGATCTCAGTAAGAGGAATATCTTGCTGTATCTGAAAAACAGAGTTAATTGTTATTCAGCTTTGTTGGTATGGTTTTTGCACCTAAAGGACCATAGAATTCCTACAAGAGTACAAGGGTGTTGCAGCCTGAGTGGGCCCATATAAGCTAGTATTCATCCCCACCCACTGATTAGAACGAGTCACACTTAATTTAGATGCTGTGTTACCAATTTCATTTCTTCTCTGTTACTCCCCTAACAGTTAACTGCTTTCGCATACAAAGATTACTTGTCATTTGGATATGTATATGTCGGTTTGAGAGGGGCAGAAGAGATGACAAGGCAGTACAACATCAATGTCTATACCCCCACCATCCTGGTCTTTAAAGAGCACATCCACAAGCCTGCAGATGCTATCCAGGTACGTGGGTATCGCCTTGCTTCAAGATGGCCCTTCCGTTTTCTCAAGGTGTCATACACAAATAAACAGCAAAATGGAGCAGAGTAGGAGAGGAGAAGAGACTAGTTTTAATCTCTTCCTTCAGGGACTTCCCTGGCGGGCCAGTGGTTAAGACTCTGAGTTTCTGCTGCAGGGGGCACAGGTCTGAGCCCTAGTTAGGGAACTAAGATCCCACATGCATTGTGGTGCAGCCTAAATGAATAAATAAAATAAAGCTTTCAAAAATCTCAGACCTGTCTGTTGTATGTCAGACAGTATACCAAATACTGAGGATACTTCTCAAGCAGCTCTCAATCTAATGGGTGACTGTTTCCTTCATAGAAGGAAATTCTTAAAGTCATAGAGTTTAAAGATGAGTTTTTAAAAAATACGATTTGGTACTATTCTGCTTACAAAGGTAATCTTTTGACAGAAAGTAGAATGGTGGTGGCCAGAAGCTGGAGGAAGAAAAAATAGGGAGTTAGTGTGTAAGGGGCACGATTTCAGTTCGGGAAGGCAGAAGAGTTCTGGAGATGGCTGGCGGATGATGGTTACAGAGCAGCGTGAATGGTTAATGCCATAGAATCGTACACTTGAAAATGGTTAAAATGGTACTTTTATGTACTCTATAACCACAAAAACAGAATAATAAATAATAATCATCTTTGACCTCTAAAAACCTCCTGTTTGAAAAAAATCAATAATCCTATTCTAAAACAAGTTATAAAAATTATTTTAAGGCTTCAGTATAGAACAGTAATTAAAAGGAATAAGAAAAAATACTCTTTCATCCCGTTAATCCCTTGGAAGTTTTTAGTTTTACAATTTAATATTCAAAAGTGGGTAGGTGTTGAATTGTGAGGAGAGCTTTCAAAAGACTTTCATTGTACTGAGATCTTGCAGATGAGTAAGTTATTTGATCTTGCTCCAAAATATATATATTAAAATCACTGAGAAAAAAATGTATATATACTAACTCAAAGAACATACAGTGAATATTTATTTGATCTTAAGATAGGAAAGGGCTAAAAGTGTTGGGAAAAATCTTTTGGAAAAACCTTAATAACTTGATTATAAGATTTACATTTTTATAGAAAGACGTAAATTTTTGAATAAGCAATAAGGGAAGTATTTACAACCAATATAAAAGGAATTGTTATCTTTCATTTCTAATGAGCTTCTTCTAATCAAAGAAATCAACCCCAAACTTCTTGAGAATAACCACTTAATGAGTACAGAGTTTTCTTTTGGGATGGTGAAAATGTTTGCAACTAGATAGAGGCGAGGGTTACACAATACTCTGAATGTACTAAAATGCCACTGAGTTACACACTAAAGTGGTTAATTTCATGTTACTCTTATCCCAATTTAAATTTTCCCCCAAAATGGATGAAGCAGATGAACAAATCCTGAGAAAAGATTCAACTTACTAATAAACACTGGTTTTTTTTTAAGTATTTATTTATTTATTCAGCTGTGCTGGGTCTTCACTGCAGCATGCAGGATCTTTAGTTGCAGCTTTAGTGTGGGATCTAGATTCCCTGACCAGGGATCAAACCCAGGCCCCTCTGCCTTCAGAATGCGGAATCTCAGCCTCTGGATCACCAAGAAGATCTCAATAAACACTTTAAAAAAGTAAATCTCACTGATAACCAGAGAAAAGCAATTTACATTTCCTTCTCTCATCAAATTGTTAACGATTTTTAAAGTAAAAATACGCAGTAGAGTTGAAGGTACAGAGAAACTGGCACTTCTCTTCCTTACCTTGCTGGAAGAAGCTTCAGAAATTCTCAGGAAAAAAAAAGTTTTCAGAAAAGTGATTGGGTGATAAAATATCAACTGCTTAGCAAAACAGCACTCCTGAGTACCTACTGTGTGCCAAACACTGCTCTGTGTGCTGAGGGTACAGCCCTGAACAAATCGGCAGAATTCCCTGTCCTGGGTTCTAGTGGGGACAACAATCATTATATCATTATGACACACTCTGTCATGGTATATTATTTAATGATGTGTGCTAAAGAAAAAAATAAAATGGGAGAGGAATTCAGGGTATTAGGGGAAAGGGCTCACATTTTTAAGGTGGACCAGCCAAGAAGGGCCTCATTAAGGCGACACTTGAGTAAAGAGTTGAGGGAGATGAGATTACCTTTTAGTACTCTGTCCTAAAGGAATAGGAACTCAAGCAAAGAATTACATACAGAGATGTTAAATATCATTCATAATACCAAAAATGAGGAGGAAATATAAACATCCAACGGTAGGGTAATTATTGATAGCTCCCAGATGTGCATGCTCAGTCATTCAGTCGTGTCCGACTCTGCAACCCCATGGGCCTGCCAGCCTCCTCTGCCTGTAGATTTTTCCAGGCAAAAATACTGTAGTGGGTTGCCATTTCCTTCTCCAGGGATCTTCTCAACCCAGGTATTGAACCCCAGTCTCCTGCTGCTCCTGCATTGGCAAGCAGATTCTTTACCACTAAGCCACTTGGGAAGCCCCACATCCCCAATAGGGACTATTACATAGCCATTTAAAATGGCAGTTTGCTTGGACTTCTTTGGTAGTCCAGTGGTTAAGAATTCATCTTGTTATGGAAAGGTCACAGGTTTGATCCCTGCTCAGGGAACTTAAGATCCCACATGCCACAGAGCAACTAAACCTATGTACTCAGGGAGCCATTGAGACACAACTAGCAGCCCATGCAGCCCAACAAAAAATCCTGTTTGAGGCAACCAAGATCTGATGCAGGTGAAATAAATGAATAAATAAAAATAAAATGGCAACTTGAGAATAATTAATGATGGGGATAACTTTCATAACTGTTAACGAGCAAGCAGGATGCAAAATTGTATATGCTATTTATAATACATTGCTCTCAGTTTGTAAAGTGAATATTATTTCAGTATTTGGGTTTCCAGAAATCCCTATAATGAACACGTATTTTTAATGTTACTTTAAAAAAATCATCAAGAGCCCTTTGATACTTTCTCTTATAAGAGGCTAGAGTGAAAAGAAAGAGATATTCTATAAAAATCCTTTATTTCATTCATTCAATACATTTATTGCCTGCTTGCTGAGTACTAAATACAGAACAGCTCTGACATCCAGAGTTAGTCTTTGTCCTGAGTCTTTATCAGACTCAGAGTCAGGGAGGAGAAAGACCTAAAGGCAGTTTTCATCCACTGTAGTAGGTGTCTGCCTTAGATGCAGGGTATGCTCTGGGCGCCGTGTGAAGGAGGAAGGTTGCCTGAGACTATGAGACTAAGGTAAGGAGCCAGACAGGGAAAATGGATAGTAAGGGAAGAAGAGCAGGTTTAAAAAGAAGACAATGAGTTCAGTTGTGGACATAAGAATTAGAACTGTCTGGGAGCTCCTTGGCAGTCCAGTGGCTAAGACTTTGCACTCTCAAGGCAGGGCGCCAAGGTTTGATCCCTGATCTGGGAACTAGTTCCCACATGCCAAAAGTAAAGATCCCGCATGCCGCAACAAAGATAGAAGATCCCGCGTGCCACAGCTAAGACCCAGTGCAGCCAAATAAATAGGCAAATATTTTTTAAAAGGAAAGAAAGAACTGCCTTTAGGAAATCTAAGGGGAGGTATGCCTCGGTAGGAAATCTAAGGATCTAGATCTGAGGAAAGGCAGAAGGTGATCTCCCAGGCATCGTATGTTATATAAGGAGAGGAGGGAGCCAAGGATGAAACTCTGGACAATGACCAGCAAATAAAAAGAGGGGGTGCCTGACGGCAGCTAAGCAGGAGCCAAGAGAGAGTCCGGAAGCAAGCAAACACCAGTTGTGAAAGAGAGGAAGGAAGGTCATCTCAATCCAAGATTAATCTATAAGATTTCCTAAATTGCTTTTTAGTAATAGCATGTACCCTTGAGAATTGTTATCTACTTATTCCCTGGGGAAAATTATAAATCACATACATTAATAAAATTACCAGAACAGTAGATGCTTTACCAGTTTGCGCTTTTATTTTCAATAATCTCGCTTATTTCCGTTTATGCGTTTTTGGCTGCTGTCCTGTGTCTTCACTGTGGCGGCTTCCGTGTTGCAGAGCACAGGTTCTAGAGCACACAGGCGTCAGTGCTTATGGTGTGGGGACCCAGTTACCCACGGCATGCAGAATCTTCCCAGATCAGGAATTGAACCCATGTCCCCTGCATTGGCAGGTGGGTTCCTAACCCCTGACCACTGGAAAGTCCCCAGTCAGCTCTTCATGAATATAAAAATGCACTCTTAACATAAACCGAGTCCTTGCAATGGTGAGAGGCTTAGTGTAACCCTGGAAGCACCAGTGGCTTCTCCTGGCTCTAGGCGATTTGGTTTTACTTGCTGTATCATGTATGGCCACATGAGAATGGCTTTATTCATGCTTCTGTTGATGGACATGTGAATATTTGCATCATGAAATGAGATGGGACGTGTCCTCCCTTCTTCCCTTCTCAAAAAGACTTTACGGAAGATTAGATTGTCTTCCTTGAAAGTCTGGTTAAAACCACCTACAAAGCCATCTCAGCCTGAATTTGTGTTCAAGGAAATATTTTTGACTATTGACTCATCTTCTTTAACGGTTATAGAACTATTTTCTCTTTTTTTCAAGTATTGTTTTATTTTTCCCAGAGATTTTTCTGTTTCACCTAAATTTTCAAATTTAAATATATATATAATATACATATATACATGTACACTTTTTTTTTAGTTCGGCAACATAGGTAGTGATTCCTCCGCATCATCCTTGGTAATGGTTACCTGTGCTTTCTCTCTTTATTTTCATGATTGGTTTTACCGAGGTGTGTCAATTTTATTAGCTCCAAAGAACGAATGTTGGTTTGTTCTTGAATTTTTATTTTGCTTTATTGATTTCTGTTTTCCTCTTTATTATTTCCTTCTTTCTACTTTTTCTTTTTCTGTAACTTTGTGATAGGTATATCTAGTTCATTAATTTCTTGTCTGTTATATTCATTTTTTAATATTTGTTTTATTGTTTGGTCTTCATTGCGGCAGGTGGAATTTTTCGCTGTGGCGCCCAGACCCCAAAGCACATTGGCCTGTAGTTTGCAGCACATGGACTCATGATGGGCACCAAGGGCTTAGTTGCCCCACAGCATGTGCAATCTTAGTGCCCCACCAGGGGTCAAACCCATGTCCCCTGCACTGGAGGCAGGTTCTTAACTACTGGACCACCAGGGAGGCCCCCTGTTGTCCCCTGGAGTAGGAAATGGCAACCCACTCCACTATTCTTGCCTGGAAAATTCCACTGGACAGAGGAGCCAGATGGGCTACTACAGTCCATGGAGCTGCAAAGAATTGGACAGGAGTGAGCAACTGAGCACACACACCCTCCAAATACTACTTTATCTGCATCCTAAAGTTTTGATGAATAATATTTTCACTCATCACTCCAAATTCAAAATATTTTCTTACATCTGATATGCTCTCTTCTCAGATCAATAAGTTACTCAGAGTTACTTAATTTCTAAGCATAAAGCGATTTTCTGGTTCATATCTTGCATTGATGTCTTGATTAATTGTGGTCAGAGAACCTGCTATACATAATTTCAGTTCTTTGAAATATATGAAAATTCATAATAATAAAGTGGTCATCATACAGTTTTGTAGTCCATCTTTTATATTCAATAACATTGCTACTTTGAAGTTTATTTTTAATTACTCAGTTTACTATAAATCTCGAATGAAAGTAAATTTGCCTAAAAATTCAAAATTATTGACGTTTTCAATATGCCAGCATAAAACAGTCTATAGAAGTTCCCCGAGCACTTGATTTTTCCTTTGACCTGAAATAGTTGCATCATTGCTTTCAGCCCCACATTGTTGGGAAAATACCACATGTTTATTTGTTCAAACAGGTCTAACTTTCTTGGTTTTATTGCTTTAGCCAGGCTCAGCCATATTTTTATTAAACTGTAAGTCAAGCCCATTCTCAGTGAGAAAACTGAGTAAGAATCAACTGTCTCTTGGTTTTTCTCCAGGCCCGAGGTATGAAGAGACAGGTCATTGATGACTTTATCACCCAAAACAAGTATCTGTTGGCAGCCAGGCTCACCAGCCAGAAGTTGTTCCATGAACTCTGCCCTGTGAAACGGTCTCACCGACAGAGGAAGTAAGGACTGAAGGCTTGCCCCTGCTCATCATGTCATATGTTACTGAAAGACAGTTAAACATTGACCCTGGCACAGTCAGAATCTATGCTTCACGTTGCAAATAGATGAACATGGATGACCAGCTATGATAGTAGAAGGGTGTGTCAGTCCAGGGCACCTTCGGACCAAATGATTGGCTGTGCCAGAGAAGATCCCCCTGAGAGCTGAGCCCTGAAGAGTGAGTAGGTTCTGCCAGGTGTCAGGGAGAGCCCGTGAAGCTCAGTGAGACAGTGTGAAGTGGGCGAACGCTGCTGTTTCTACCAGAGTGTCCCACACAGGGCAGACCTCTGCAGATCTAGGAAAGGAGCCAGGTAAATGACTGACGAGTAGGGCACTGAGGGTGCTGAGGAGATGGTAAAATAATTAGCTGGGCAAGGCATGGCGGAGGCATCCTCATTCATACAGAGCATCTGAAAAGTCTGGAAAGACAGGGAAAACACTTCTTATAGCTCTTTCAGATTAAGGAGCCGGTGCCTTTAAATTGGAGAAGGAAATGGCACCCCACTCCAGTGTTCTTGCCTGGAGAATCCCAGGGATGGGGGAGCCTGGTGGGCTGCCATCTATGGGGTCACACAGAGTCAGACACGACTGAAGCGACTTAGCAGTAGCAGCAGCAGCCTTTAAATTTAGGGCTGTTCCATCTGTGAAAAGTGTCTGGATATGAAAGGAAACCATTTTGATCACATTATTTAAAAGTACAACTAAAATACTGTTTATAATAGGAAACATTCCCTGTGTTTCCAGACTTTTCAGATTCCTGTATAGACTAAGATTTAATTAAATATAAGGAAGATGATCCTGGACTTTGAGGATTCTTATTTATACAGCCTTCAAAAAATATCCCAGTCCACACACTCCTCCCCTTTGTTTCCACTGCCACCCTAGCCAGGCCAGTGTCACCTCTTGCTGAGGCCACCGTGTTGCCTCCAACCTTCCTCTGCCTCCACCCCACTCTCACACCCTCGGTCAGTTCTCCACCGCAGCCAGTGATCGCCCTCCCCACACTGAACTGGAGCGAGTCCCCCTCCATCTCTGGGGCTTTGCGCTTGCAGCGCTCTCAGCCTGGAGCACTCTGACCTCACTTCCTCTGGTGGCACCTCATTCAGGTCTCTGCTCCAGCGTCACCTTCCCAGGTGACATTTCCCTGGCCAGCCTGTCTGATGGAGCACGACTCGAACCCACCCTGCACTCTATCCACTTCACTTACCACTGCTTGTCATGCTCTACCTGCCTATCTATCTATCTGTTTTTTTGTCTGCCCTCCCCACTGGAATATAAGTTCCACAAGGGCAAGAATGGGGCTTCCCAGGTGGCTGAGTAGTGAAGAATTCGCCTGCCAAAGCAAGAGACATGGTTTGAGCCCTTGATCAGAAAGATCCCCTGGAGGAAGAAATGGCAACCCACTCCAGTAATCTTGGCTGGGAAATCCTGTGGACAGAGGAGCCTGGTGGGCTACAGTCCATGGAATCGCAGAGAGTCAGACACAACTGAGTGACTGAGCATAAGGGCAAAAACATTGTTTGTCTTACCTGGCATCATCTAGTAAGTGCTATCTTGGAGAAAGAATGCCTGATTTGAATGATTAGATGAATTTCCCATTGGAACCACAGCATAGGAAGCCCTTCAGAATGAGGCCCAGTGGCCCTGGCCTGAGATAGGGTTAACCAGCCCTGCCTGAAGTAGAAGAATTAAAACAGGTGCCTTCTGCAAGGCCCTTCTGCTTCAGCAGTTCAGTGACTGTTGCCTTCAAGGCATTTCCAAATGTTGTGAAGTTTGATGTGGGGAGAGCGTCAGCAGTTTAGAAAGAAGCAGGTCCTTAATGCCTTGACCATCTTATCTCATTGGTGACCCTCGTGCAACCTGAGTTTCTGAAACGTGCTGGCTGTCTTCTGTGAATGACTTCCCTCCTTCACCTTCGCTTGCCATCCAGGCATTCGTGGCCTCGGGCTTTAGTTACATAGTCTTTCTTTTGCTGACGTGCAGGTACTGTGTGGTTTTACTGACCGCTGAGGCTACCAAATTGAGCAAACCCTTCGAGGCGTTCCTATCCTTTGCCCTGGCAAATACACAGGACACCGTGAGGTTCGTGCATGTCTACAGCAATCGGCAGCAGGAATTTGCCAGCACCTTACTGCCAGACAGTGACACGTTTCAAGGAAAATCAGCGGTGAGTCGTGGGTTCTCTCCTGGTCCCAAGCTCTTCACAAGCATGTGGCACTTAATTCCATGTCCGCCTTCCTTAAGAGTTTTGAATATATTTTGGGAAATCCAGAAATCTCTGAAGCCTGTTTTGTTTTATTTTTTTCTGAGTGCTTGGAAACCATTTGACCTGTTTTTTGGCCCTGGCCTGTGGCATGTGGGATCTTAGTTCCCCAACCAGGGATCAAACTTGTGCCCACTGCATTGGAAGCACAGAGAATTAGCCACTGGACCACCAGGGAAGTCCATGAAATCATTCTTAAACTAGTCTTTTACCCTGCTGATTTCACCTCCTAACTTTTCAGCCTTGGACCTTCACAAAAGGCATCTTTCCTCTGGGTAAAGACTAAAGAGCATCCCCAGTCCCTTTCACCTGTCTTTCCCCTGTGCGGGTCAAGTCTTACAATATCTAGTTTGTAGAATTTCCTTAGGCAACCATTAATATGCTTTTCAGTGTCTCCCTCCTGTACTTCTGCCTCTTTTATTTTATTTCATCCTAATTGACCTTACCCTTCCTTTCCTCCTTTGTCATCACTTTCCACAGAAGCATGAAATCCTTTGTCATTTTCATCATCTTGGTAATCATGGGAAGTGAAAATTGCTCAGTCATGTCTGACTCTTTGTGACTCCATGGGCTATACAGTCCATGGTATTCTCTAGATCAGAATACTGGAGTGAGTAGCCTTTCCTTTCTGCAGGGGATCTTCTCAAACAAGGGCTTGAACCCAGGTCTCCCCATTGCAGGCAGATGCTTTACCAACTGAGCCACAAGGGAAGCCCAAGAATACTAGAGTGGGTAGCCTATCCCTTTTCCAGTGGATCTTCCCGACCCAAGAATCGAACCAGGGTCTCCTGCATTGCAGGCAGATTCTTTACCAACTGAACTGATTTTCATGGGGAAATCTCTGAAAAAAAACAAAGGTTTGCTTTATTATAACATTAAGTCAGGGACTTCACTAGTAGTCCACGGACTAAGACTCTGTGCTCCCAGTGCAGTGAGCTAAGTTTGATCCCTGGTCAGAGAACTGGATCCCACAAGCCACAACTAAGGGTTTGTATGCTGCAGCTAAGACCCAGCAGAGTCAAATAAATAAATAAATGTTAAAAAAAAATTAGAAGTTATAGAACAAAATCTATTGAGAAGAAAGAGCTTTAACTTTTAACAAAGCCTACTTTGAAAAGTCACCATACAACTAATTTCTTTTGTCGGAAAAGTGGAAATCTCTTGCAGATGTGGTATACTCATTCATATCTGTGCTTGAGCTTCACTAGACCCTTTTTTCCATCGTCTCTGAAAAAAAAAAACCCAGTAATTTCCCATTCTCTTGAAAATTCTAATGGTTTTTCGCCTCTTTTTCTCCCAGGTGTCTATCTTAGAAAGGCGTAACACGGCAGGGCGGGTGGTGTATAAAACCCTGGAGGATCCCTGGACCGGGAGTGAGAGTGATAAATTCATCCTTTTGGGTTATCTGGACCAACTGCGGAAGGACCCAGCTCTTCTGTCGTCGGAAGCTGTGCTCCCGGACTTGACTGATGAACTTGCCCCTGTAAGCACACGGCCCAGGCGAGTGGGCACTGGGGAGGGCTCCTGGGCTCCCAGAGCTGCAGTTCCCTGTTGGGGGGAGGCTCCTCCCTCCGGGGCTCAGGGCCCAGTCCTGACCCTTTCTCCTCCCACAGATTTTTCTTCTTCGGTGGCTCCACTCTGCTTCTGCCTACATCTCGGACTCCTGGGACAGCGTATTTCACAACAACTGGTAGGAAGATTGCCAGATTGAATTTCTTCCTTGCTCTTACTTACCAGGACTGCTGTTTTTCATTTGAAAAAGATCCACTCTTCTTTGATTTCAGTATGGACTCCATCTGGGCAGGTGGAAAAGTGTTTCCATATTTTCAACGAATATTCTCCTTTCTCTGTCTTTCAGTAACTTCCTTTTGTAATATTTGCTGGTTTGACCCTTTCCCTTAGGTTAGGAAAGAAAGGATCACCCCAGCTTCCCTTCCAGATAGCAGAGCCTGGGACCACACTCCTCACCAGAACACCTTGGTGCCCAGCACAGGGCTGACGCACATGTAAACGAACCAGTGAATTAATCAGAGGGCGAGGGTACTCCTACCACCCTCTCCCCAATGAGACCACAAGCTCCTGAGGACAGACCACGTCCCACTCACGTCTGTGCTTCCTGGCCACCAGCCCAGCTCCCAAAAAACAGCAGGCCTTTGATGGGTGTCTGCAGGGGAATAAAATTTCAGAACACCTAGAGGAGCTCTTAGAGAAGTCAACTTTCTTCTCCCTACTGTACCCCTCTGGGCTACATCTGAATTAGTCTGAATTAGACCAAAAGAAAAAAAAGATAAAAGAAGTCATCCCACAGACTTTCTGGTCAACTCGTATTACCCTTGATGTCAGAATGTTCCTCCATGTTCACAGCTTAAATCCGTTGTTACCCTCTTGTCGTTTCCTTCTGCAGAATCCATTCAGCACAGCCACAAAGTCAAACTTTTTAAATAGGTGATGTGTGAATTAGAACACTGAGGAAAATAATCTCTACTTTCACCACTACTGCAAAAAAATCCTTTATTTGTATGAAATTAGAAAATGTTTATTGATGTGAAAGCTTTTTGGTTTGGGATCATGTAGCAGTTTTTGAGCCAGAGAGAAGGAAGCTGAAACCATTAACTGACGGGCCACAGCCGCCCACGTAGCACTGACCAGAGCTTGTGAACTTCATTTCAGGCGGGAAGTGATGCCCCTTCTGTCCCTGGTTTTCTCTGCCCTCTTCATCCTCTTTGGCACTGTCATCGTTCAAGCTTTCAGGTAAGACCCCCCGTGCTCTTCAGTGCTGCATCTGAATGGTGAGGCCTATGCTTCCTCGGCTGTTTTTCTGTAAAATTTCTTTTTTTTCAGTGACTCAAACGAGGAGCGAGAGTCCAGCCCTCCAGATAAAGAGGAAGCCCGTGAGAAGACAGGGAAGACAGAGCCAAGCTTCACCAAGGAGCCCAGCAGGTTGTTCTCACCAGATGCCAGCCCCCTCCTCCTCAGTGGCAGCCCCACAGACCACAGAGGCTGATAAAGCAGGATCTGAGTCTCTAGCACAGCTAGGAACTCGGGCTCCGCTCCCTTGTGTGTGATGTGGATTTAGGGAAGAATCACTGCTAATGACAACTTCCTAGGTGGCTCAGCGGTAGAGAATCCAGCTGCCAGTGCAGGAGACTCGGACTTGATCCCTGAGTCAGGAGGATCCTCTGGAGGGGGAAATGGCAGCCCACTCCAGTATGTTTGCCTGGGAAATCTCGTGGGCAGAGGAGCCTGGCGGGCTACAGTCCTTAGGGTCACAAAGAGTTGAACACGACTGAGCACACACACACACTGTTGATGAGCGTTGACTAAGACCGTAGAGGTATCTAGACACACGTCTAGTTATCTTCTCCTAGTTACCCTCAGTTTCTCAATCTCAGGTTTAATATTGAAGGCAGGAAGCAAAGAAGCATGTCAGGCAGATGCTAGATGAGCCAGGAGCAGAGATAAATCGCTGTGTTGACAGCCTTCATCCTGTACTAAAGCCACTTCTACACCAACTTTGTGGTAATACCTGCAAGGCTATTTGTAGACTGGGATAGCCAGGTCGGGGTCAGTCCCGCCCTGCTCCTATCTATAGGCTCAAGGATAGTTAATAATGTACCTAGTCTGGCTAGAACATAGCACTTTCTTCCACTTACTCCTTTTAAAAATAATGGCATTCCCCTGTCCTCTAAGATCTTAATTCCTCAATATTTCTCCACAGCAAGATTCCTAAAAAGGCTTTGTGGAGGTAACAGAACTCACAGATTTAACATACACCAGTAACTTGGTACGCCTGAGGCCAGGCCACATGAACGTGGTTCTTATCCTGTCCAATTCCACCAAGACCAGCCTGCTGCAGAAATTTGCTCTGGAGGTCTACTCATTCACTGGGTGAGTTCCTCTGGGCACCAGAGAAGGGTCAGGATGGAATGTGTGGAAGGAGGAGGGATGAGCAGGCACACTTGGGTGAGGGCACACTTGGGTGAGGTGGGGGCAGGGAGTGGGTGGCTGGAGAGGCATTATCCAGGCAGCATGGTGTTAGTTGTTACCTATCCAGCCCCAGGATCCATCCAAGCCATTATGCAGGGACCTTTCTTCCCCTTGATAGTCAGTTCTGGACAGAAGGGCTTGAACTCAGTCTCCCTGAGCCCTTTCAGGAAACTGTTCTCTGGCTCCTGTGTTTTCCTGAAGCCTGACACTGAGAGTGACCCCCAGCAGGGAACTGGAAATGGGTGAGGGGCTGCTGCCACCTTGTAGAAACCCTCCATGCCCTGCAGAACTCCTTCATTTCTCCAGACCCTACCCAACACAAAGTCTTTTCCTGTTTGAAATCTGACTGAGATTCTTAAGTTCCCTGTGATTAAATGTGCCCAGAAGTACCCTAAATCCTCATTCTGTCCTTCTTCCAGGAGCAGCTGCCTACACTTTTCCTTCCTGAGTCTAGATAAACATAGAGAATGGCTCGAATACTTACTAGAATTTGCTCAAGATGCGGCCCCAATCCCAAACCAGTACGACAAACATTTCATGGAGCGTGACTACACGGGCTATGTGCTGGCTCTAAATGGCCACAAGAAATACTTCTGCCTCTTCAAGCCCCAAAAAGCAGTGGAAGAGGAGGAAGCCATGGGGCCGTGCAGTGACTTTGACTCCTCCCTCCATCTGGGTGAGTGTCGAGGGAAGTCTTCCTCTGGCCTCGGACCCAGGCCCATCAAAGGAAAATTGAGCAAACTGTCCTTATGGATGGAAAGGCTGCTGGAAGGCTCCTTACAGAGGTTCTATATCCCGTCATGGCCTGACCTAGACTGACAGGGCTTCAAAAGAGACTCGAACTCTTCAGGCTTTTTAACGGGCCCCTGTGAACAGGTATTTTTCAGGACTCAAACCATCACAATGGACAGAGTATAGATTTTAGATTATTCTTCCAGAACAATGGCTAGAAGAATCTTTCCTTTGTCCTGTCCTATCCTAGGAGTGAAAAACACCACACGTTGACTTCCCCGGATCAGAATATTTTCCTTTGGGTCTTTTTTTCCTCATTTGAATGCCACACTATTAAAACAGACTGTTCCTTCCCTCTTCCTTTGTCGCCTCTGCCACGTGCTCGCCCCACCCTCCCCTGTCCCATCTCTGTATCTCTGTGCTGGGCCCTGCAGCGGAGGTGTTGGGGGCCTCTCAAGCCAGGTGTGCTGGGCAGTCACCTGCCTCCCCCATCCGGCCTGGGCTGTGCTTCTGCCCCAGCGCTTGCTCTTCCATTGGCACAACCCACCTCAGCTTCTGGGCCCTGCATCTGCATCTTGAAAGAGGCCTAGTTCCAAGCAATCCTACATTAACGATTTCTCTGGTAGTGAATAGCTAAAACTATATTTGGGGGCATCCCCCTACAACGGCTGGTCAGCCACAGTTTTAAAGGTTAAGGATGAGTGGGGGCTCTGCCTTTCAGTTCAGTTTTCTTCCCAAAACAAGAGAGGGGCAGGCTGGGCAGGGCCTGAGGCAGCGCCTCTCTGAGCACCCCATCGGCTGCCTCCCAAGCACTAAAGTGTCCTCGGAGGGATCCGCACGGCAAGAAGTACTGTAATGACCTTGAGCCATTTACCTGTATGTTTTCAGATGCCTTTCTGCCTCTGTCAGTTCTAGGGTATGGGCATTAGGAGCCATAACTTATAATCGTGTTCTCAGAACGTAGAGATAAGCTGCCATAAGCCAGTAGATGTTCAACTGAAGACACGTTACTCCCGGTGTGAGCCAGGTTCAAGGAACCTCTTCACTCCAGTGGTGTCTCCTTAGTAAAATACCAGACACGTCTTTGTATCAAGGAACTTAAAATTTCTCAGCAGTTGTATTTGAACCCTGTTACCCCAACAGTCCTGTGTCTTCAAGTCCTCCTTCATGACAAGTGAGCCAAGACACGTTCTAGACTCCTATTTTACTCACTTTGAGCTTCTGGCCTTATTTCAATGTCTTGTCTTAATTGTTTTCACTTTCAACAACTGCTTCACCAGTAACAGGATCAGACCTGTCGTCAGTACCCGAGCTTGCTGGGTTCCGGTGAACCATGGACTCCAGGCGGGATTCTACCAGCCAGTTAGAGAGCTTTCCTTTTCTTTTTAGAACAAACTGCCTGGAGTTTGGACAACCTCAAAGAGTTCAAATGTCAAAGCAAACTGTCCTTTTGTAAAGTGAAGGCTCAAAATCAGTGATGGGACAAAATAGATTAATAACTGCTATTTTCTTTAATCATAATTGCTTTAAACTAAGCCATTTGGATTGAGTGACAGTGGCAAGTAATAAATTGAGTCCAGAAATTCTTGTAGTTTTCATGGAATCTATAGCTTTATTTAAAAAAAAAAAAAAGAAAAAATCACTGCCAGGCTTTATTTTTTCCACATGATCCTCTCAAAATGGGTGTTTATTTTGGATTGCCCTATCACATGGCACCTGGCCCAGGTGGGACTGATCAAGGAATTCATTTTTGGCTCTGTGATGCAAAATTATTTTCTACATCTCCTCTGGCCAAGTTGCTTATATGAGGAGTGGTTTGGTTCAATGGTAAGTTTTTCTTTTTTAGTTTCTGCTACTAACGGTATTCCTGACCTTAATTTCTGAAAACCAAAACACCTCAGATCTGTACATTTTCAAAAATTTTATTAAAAAGCATGTTCAGACTGCTGCACCTTTCATTTGCACAAAAAAGGAAAGCAATAATGATGAAAACATTCCTAGGAAATATTTCAGTCCAAAAAATCATCTAGAGATCTGTTTGGGGACTGGTAGATAATGTCCCCCAAGAGGACACTGATAAGCTTTATTTTAAACTGACGTTGACTCTTGACTACCTAAGCCTTTCCTCCTGAATGTTTTTTCCATGAATTTGTTTACTTCCGTGTCAAATGTATGAGCCACCATCTTGCTCAGCCCATGCTACTGTTTCTCTTTGTCACGTATGTAAATCAAACAGACCCAGTTTTGGCTTTAAGTTAACTTTTTGGTCTTTGGGTATCTCGGAACTGACAACACTGATGTTGTTAGAGGTACGTTTTTCTGGTTGATACAGTTTATGTCTCATGTTTAACAGATGCGACAGTCACTGACCTAAAACAAGCCTTTGTAGACACATACTACAACTACTACTAAGTCGCTTCAGTCATGTCCAACTCTGTGCAACCCCATAGACGTCCCTGGGATTCTCCAGGCAAGAACACTGGAGTGCGTTGCCATTTCCTTCTCCAATGCATGAAAGTGAAAAGTGAAAGTAAAGTCGCTCAGTTGTGTCCAACTGTTAGCAACCCATGGACTGCAGCCTACCAGGCTCCTCCATCAATGGGATTTTCCAGGCAAAAGTACTGGAGTGGGGTGCCATTGCCTTCTCCATTGTAGACACATGGCACCCATTTAAAAAATATTTTTCCATTAGGCCCAGGTGTCGGTGGCATAGTCTGTCTAACGTAAAGTTCATCAGCTCCAACCAAGCAACATGTCAGTAAGCAAGCCTGCACTAACTCCCATGAGGCACCACAGTCTTGCTGCCATCACTGACTAATCATGAAAATTTGGCTGTGATTTTGAAATAAGGGGTTGATTTCCTCCTCATTCAGTACATACATTTTTCCTGATATAAAAAGAAGTGGGATCTGACTGTGTTTTAAGTGGTTTGTGTTATATGGGGCAAAGGATTGGGAGAAAGCACTCAAACATTTTTTTCTAAGTGAAATTACTGAAAAGCTGATGCAGAACAACTTGACAAATGAAACGCTGCTCACATCCAAATACCTGACCTTGTCCCCAGAAAAGAAATGCAGCCTGGCAGCTGCTGAATCTCTCTGTTCAGTTTGTCAAGGAAGATGATTATACTTTCAAGACAGACCTGAAAAGGTGAATATTTTGCACTTTTGATACTCTTAGGAACAAATAATTTATTCGGCAAATGGTGTCTTTTTATGTTGTTTTTGTTTTGTATTGTGAAACAGGCACTGAAGCTGATGTTATTTTGTTTTAAGAATCTTACAGACTGGAAACAGAAATAAACTATTTTAATGTGTGAAGATTATGGGTAGCTCTTATGTCACGATGTGATGATTTGACAGTGTTTACATGATCAACAATCAAATCTGCATGTTACTCAATACATGCTTAAGATCATCACGCCTTCACTGCAGATTTTGGGTACTGCTGTCCTAGAGGGTAGGTCAGCTTGAAGAGAAGATAATGTAACACAGGCTTAGAGGGAGTAAGTTGAGGAAGTGTATAAACAGCCCTTCGGAGGCCAGCTCATGTTACCTGGTTTAGAAGACACTCCTGCATCTTCCTGGGGTTTTGAGTGGGAAGTCTCTTTGTTAGGATCTGCACATTCTTTTCCTTTCACACTTTGTTTAATGTTCACAGAAGCCCTAAAACCAAGATGCAGTCCTAGGCTCCTCAAGTAGGGGCTATATTTGAAAGGAAGATACTATAGAAATCTGGAATGTTTCTACAGTATAATTTCATAGGATTTTTTCATTCCATCCCTCCAAATTGTAGATAAACTACATTCTCCATCCCTTCCCCCTTTATCCTCCATCACCATTCTTCAAAGGAGAAAACAGCACAAGTACATCTTTTTTAAGTTAATTCAAACTCCTGAGGAATATTGACTGTTTGGATTCAAGTTTCACTGAATGCCCTGATGGTACAGCCACCAATGACGTTTTTAGCAGAATGTTTTATTGGCATCAGCTCTTCAGTTCTCAGATTTTGCTTGCACACAAGTGCTGTGGAGAATTATCTGTGCAAGCTGTTGTTTCATCTTGAAGAACCTCAGGACAAGGTTCAGGCGACTGTCACTTTGGGGAGAACACACAGCATCTCAAACAGCAGGTTAGCCGCCACCAGGGCTGTGTTACCTACAAAGAGGTGAAACCCAAGCATGAGCAGTGTGCAGACCACTGCCTTAGGTCAGTATCCTGCCTGTGCTACCTGACCACCCCATGGACATGCTTTCCCCAGCATTCTCTCCATCCAGCACCATTCAGAAATAGTATTTTAAAATTCAGAAGGCTCTGTTTACCCTGAGAACAGATTTCCCCAAAGGAAAACCTATCATCATGGTATGTATTGTATTTATTATCTATCCTCTGAATCTAATAGGCCCAAGTCTGTAAACTGCTACATTAAAATTATTGGGATGGCATCTGCTTTGAATCTCTCTCCTAAACCAGCTGACTCTCCCAGTTTATTAATATTTGTAAATGTGATTTGTGCCTTGAGAATTCACTTTTCAGTGAAATATCAAAGGTGAATGACATTGTGCCACCCATCACTGAACTGCAGGCTGGCTTCTCTTCTGCTGATGGGTGGGGCCAGCTAATAAGCCTTAGCCACCTCCCAGGGGTTCTGTTAGGGTTCATTAACTCACATCTGTACAGTGTGTGTTAATAGGTTTATTTTCTTCACTGTAGGACGTAATCAGTAGGTTCCCGAGTTGTCTAAAAGGACCCATCCATCTACTTACTAATTAGAGGAAAACGGTTTAAACTAGCAGCTGCCTACAAATCACACTTATCTCCCTTACTCACCAGAAGGATCGTAGGGTGGTGAAACTTCCACGAGGTCACAACCCACCACATTCAGGCCTTGACAACCCCGGATGATCTCCAGTGCCTGTCCAAGATCAAGTTTGAGTTGTCCACAATGGTAACCACTGACAACGGAAAGCCACCGGTAGAGGCCTCTGTGGATTTCTCACTACCCAGACCTCCCTTGACTTGAAACTGTCGTTCTCCCTCAACATTCACTCACCACCAGGCACCCCGAGGGATGCTAGAAACCAGCCCAACCAATCGCTTCAGTGCCATGCATCCAGGCAGCAGTCCCCATTTTTGGCACCAGGGACAGCTTCATGGAAGACAACCTCAGAGGTGGAGAAAGGCCCTCTAAGGTGGAAGCACTTAGCTCAAAGAACTGACTGAGCGGGAGGAGCAGTTGGGGGGCGGCCTAGGCAGAGGGAAAGATGTGCAGAGGCGCCATAATGGAGGAAGTACTGTGGTTAGAAGACAGGATAAGCGGGGGGTGGGGGTGGGGGAGGCGTTGGAAGAGCATCACTTTGCCTCCATTTTGCAGGTGAAAAGCCAGAAGGATGCAAAGCAGAGGAATGGAGTGTGTCCTAGAAAACTGGCGGGGACCAGGAAAAGCTTTGAGAGAGGCAGATATGATCATCCTCTTTTCGGAGAGGATAGAAGATGATCAGTCCAGTTCAAGCAGTCTTCATTCATTTACTCCAATATCTGTTAGTACCTCCTGCTTATATGTCAGACACTATCCTCAGTTCCAAGAAGAGTGACCAGAACAAAGGCCCACCCCCTGGAGCTCTCCTTCCGGTTATAACGACACGCCAATTCTGCCTCCCTGTGTGTATGCTGAGCACACCTATGAGAGCTTTATTTGAGGATTTCCAAAATTCTTGAACTACCTTGGGAGGTGGTTCATCCCACTATGCATATTTTTTAATTGAACCCCCAAAAAATAAAGTTTGGTGTCTTAACATGGGGTACTACAATACTGTCCCCATAGACAGGTGGACCAGAGGCAGAAAGACCAAATAACAGACTGTTGTTATATCCAAGAAAAGAAAGGAGAGCCCTTGCCAACATCAATTGCTCATCAGTAAGGGAAAATCCAAACCTGTGATCAGCCCTGAGAACAATAAAGGCCCAAATGCTCTGATTTTGAAATCCTATCTGATTCCTGTAGACTCAACTCAAGTCCCAGGAAAGTGGGAGACTCTGTCCTCACCCCAAAGATGTGTCACTGGTGGAGTTCCCTTACCTGACTAGGAGTAAGACCGGCAATTTCAGGTGTCCCTGTACCCGGGGCGTAAGCAGGGTCCAAGCCATCAATATCAAAGCTGATATAAATGGGTCTGTCTCCCATTTGCTGCCTCACTTCCCCCATCAGAGGAACCAGTGACTTCAGCCAGCAGTCTTCAGCCAGGACCACCCGGAAGCCCTGGAAAGGTAGAAATTAGAGCAGAAGGTTGACATTTGGGCCTGGAGTATTTACGAGGCATTGTCTATGGGCCCACTGTATTCTCAGTTTACGTGCATCTCACATTTGATCCTCAGTCCCCATGAGGAGGGAGCTGTCATCCCTGTATCAGACCCATTGACTTGTATCTGGACTTCCTTGGCTCTTTTCCAAGCCAGCAACATCTAAGGGCTTGGTTTGTTTCTGCTTGTCTCCCTTCCCCAGCAATAAGGCCTCATCTGCCTCATCAGCTAGCACCCTTGCTCCTCTCTGCTCCACATGATTCGAACGCAGCTTCCATCCCCACTTTCTGAACTTGATCAGCAAAACCCCATTGAATCCATAGTTGCCACTGAGTAGCTGATGGAGAGGAAGGCAGTGTGAGGGGCTGGGGACAGCAGGAGGGGCTTTCGGTCTGTCACCTGGTTCCGGCTGTATCTGTAGGTATCCAAGGTCATGGAAGAGCCCCGGATGCCGATCTGCACCACACGCTTGCAATCCAGGAGTCCCTCATCCACACACCGGCGGAAGGGGGTCCCGTGATAGAGCTTCTCCCCTAGGGCCTTGTCGGCTGTGTCCATATGAGCGTCCACATGCACCAGCCCCACAGGACCATGCCTGTTGACAACAGGGCAGCTCAGAGGCCAGGCCTCCCAGTGGGGCCCGGAACACAGCAACCCTCCAGGCCACCAAAACCTAGTGACAACTCACAGCCATAGAGGGAGGGAAATCTGGCATCAATTACCAGCCTTGCAACTGGCTTCTGACTTCAAATCCCTGAGCATCTCTGAAGAAAAAAATAAGCTCAGAGGAATCAGGCAGAAAATAGTCCTGTGCTTTAGCTGATCCTCTCTCTCACCCAGAATTTTCTTTACTTAAAGACAGAGAGTGCTGGTAGGCTGAGAAGATAGGGTGGTGGTTCAGGTGAGCTCGTGTGAAGGCTCAGCAGATCAACGCCACCCTTTCTTCAACTGCAGTACCAAGAAGCAGCTCCCCCGCCCCCCGCCACCAGCTCTCTATAATTTCCATCAACCCTTCCAGGCACCCAAAATAAACAGACTATCCAAATCCATGCCAGGCTAACATAGCTTCAAGAAAAGATCTGGGCCCACCCACCCCCAGCCAGAAGGCTACCCACACATCTCTCCTCAATTCTGGAGCAGCATCACCTCCGCCCATCTGTCTCTTTCTCAAAGTAACCAAAATTAGC
The DNA here is from genome assembly GCA_917880005.1 of Nanger dama. Lineage (NCBI taxonomy): Eukaryota > Metazoa > Chordata > Mammalia > Artiodactyla > Bovidae > Nanger > Nanger dama. The sequence continues at coordinate 19,398,323 of CAKJTW010000013.1, read as the reverse complement.
CAATGCCTGGTAGACTTTCACTACTGGAAAAATCCATCTCCTCAACTTCTGGGAAAGGGGGCCTTTCAGGAAAAAACAGGGCCTCCCTCAGCAAGAAACACCACAGTGCTTGTCAGTATTTGTATTTGGCCTTTGAAGCAAAACAGAAATTAAAGTTAACTGGGGTTGTGTATTTCAGTAAAGGTTCATCTTCCAAAAACAGAGGCAAACGCTGAGCCTGCATAACAGAGCAGATCTAGGGCAAGCAAGGGTGGCCAAGGCGTTAATAATAAATTGTCTTGGCTCCTAGCTGGTGACTGACAGACACACCTGGAGCTCAACATTAATTTTGATCCATAGAAGCAACTCAGTGGGGAATTTCCTATCACTCCCAGTAACCTGAGCCAGCAGAAGTCACCTGACACCCTCTAGCAGCAAACAACTCATTCTCTAGCTCCTGAATTTTGAAACCTCACTTGGGCTCCGCCTTTGGGACTTACTTTTCCTCTATCGCTTGCAATATAGGGTAGGTGATTGTATGATCTCCACCTTCAAAGAGAAAAAAAAAAGACGAAAACTTTTAATATGGATTTGGAATAAGGTTTGAGGACCACGTATCACCTAGAACCATCTTCAGTTTGCCCAACTCTGCCACCTTTTCAATAGACTGGAAGAACTATAACCATAACTAAAATAAGATCTTGTTCAGTGATTTAAAAATGGCCACTAAATGTCTAACATTACATTGTCACTTAAAAGAGAAAATTAAGGGACTTCCCTGGGGTCCAGTGGTTAAGACTCCATGCTTCCAGTGCCAGGGTCTTGGGTTCAATCCCTGCTTGGGTAACTAAGATCCCACATACTACATGGTGTGGACAAAGAGTAAAAAATAAAATTTTTAAAAAAAAAAAAAAGGCTTATAATTTAAGCTTTAATATAGTCAAAGCTATGGTTTTTCCAGTAGTCATGTGTGGACCATAAAGAAGGCTGAGTGCCAAAGAATATATGCTTTTAAACTGTGGTGCTGGAGAAGACTCTTGAAAGTCCCTTGGACACCAAGGAGATCAAACCAGTCAGTCCTAAAGGAAATCAACCCTGAATATTCGTAGGAAGGACAGTTGCTGAAGCTGAAGCTTCAATACTTCAGCCATTTGATGGGAGGAGCCGACTCACTGAAAAGACCCTGATGCTGGAAAGATAGAAGGCAGGAGAAGGGATGACAGAGAACAAGATGGCTGGATGGCATCACTGACTCAATGGACATGAATTTGAGCAAACAGCAGTCCATGGGGTTGCAAGATTTGGACACAACTGAGCAACTGAGCAACAACAAAATTAAGGCTTATGGGGAAAATGGTCAGAACCAGCTCTGCCCAGGTGAACTTTCTGCAGTGACACACTGCTCTGTATCTGCATTGACCAACATGGTGGGCCCTAGCCATTGGCTATGGAAATGTGGCTCATGCAATTGAGGAACTGAATGTTTATTTTATTGCAATTCAAACAGCCACCTATGGCTAGGGGCTACCATACTAGACAGCACAGGCCTAGAAAAGTATTACCATTGATAATTATTAATAATAACAAAAGCTATTATAATTGAAGCTTAAAACATGCCAGTCACAAATCTGGGCACTTTATATGCACCTTAGTTATATGCCTCTGACACAATATAAGAAGATAGGTGGTGGTGTTACTATTCCCATTTTACAGATAAGGGAATGATGCATGAATAGTTAGTGAAAGGTAGAACTGAGATCGGAGAAGGCAAATGGCACCCCACTCCAGTACTCTTGCCTGGAAAATCCCATGGATGGAGGAGCCTGGAGGGCTGCAGTCCATGGCATCGCTGAGGGTCGGACACGACTGAGCGACTTCACTTTCACTTTTCACTTTCATGCATTGGAGAAGGAAATGGCAACCCACTCCAGTGTTCTTGCCTGGAGAATCCCAGGAATGGGGGAGCCTGGTGGGCTGCCGTGTATGGGGTCACACAGAGTCAGACACGACTGAGACAACTTAGCAGCAGAGCTGAGATTTCAAACCATGACAGCCAGAAATTCCACTCCTTACCACTGTGCTTTGCAGTCTGCTGCTGCTGCTGCTACGCTAAGTCGCTTCAGTCGTGTCTTTCTCTGTGCGACCCCACAGACGGCAGCCCACCAGGATCCCCCGTCCCTGGAATTCTCCAGGCAAGAACACTGGAGTGGGTTGCTATTTCCTTCTCTAATGCATGAAAGTGAAAAGTGAAAGTGAAGTCGCTCAGTAGTGTCCGACTCTTAGTCGTGTCCGACTCTTCGCGATCCCATGGACTGCAGCCTATCAGGCTCCTCCATCCATGAGATTTTCCAGGCAAGAGTACTGGAGTGGGGTGCCATTGCCTTCTGCTTTGCAGGCTAGGCTCTCTTAATTGACAAAAATAAATTTGGAGGGACTTCCCTGGTGGTCCAGTGGTTAAAACTCTGAGCTTCTACTACAGGGGACACAGGTTTGATACCTGGTTGAGGAACTAAGATCCACATGCCAAATGGTGCACCCAGTAAAATAAACAGGGCTTCCCTGTTGGCTCAGTAGTAAAGAATCTGACTGCCGATGCAGGAGACACGGGTTCAATCCCTGGTCTGGGAAGATCCCATATGCCACGGAGCAACTAAGCCCTTGTGCCACAACTATTGAATCTGTGCTCCAGAGCCCAGGACTCACAACTGCTAGGCTCCCATGCTGCAGCTACTGAAGCCCATGCTCCCTAGAGCCCATGCTCCGAAACGAGAGAAGCCACAAGAGAAGCCTCCGCAGTGAGAAGCATGTGCGCCACAACTAAGAGTAGCCCCTGCTCGCTGCTTTTACAGAAAAGCCCATACAGCAACGAAGACTCAGCACAGCCAATAAAGAAATAAAGTTATTTTTTAATTCCAACTGGATATTTAGAAAAGGTACAATTTTGACTATTTGTGAACTGAAGGAGAAACTCGATAGTGACAGTGGGGCGGGATGGAGGGGGAGGATCAGAAGAAAGTTGCCCTATAGATTAACATAGACGCTGATGAGAGAAAAAAAAAGCCCCCTTGCAATTCTTGCAAATTAAGTCATTAAAACAACATCCTTGAAATAGTTAAAAAGTCACAACTAAGCCCCTACTAGCAGCTTTCCTCAGGCACAAGATCAAGGGTTGGGATAAGGTGAGGTAGGTAGAGGTACTTGCCAAAATTGGATGCAAAATTGAAGGAACACTTAAAAAAAAAAAAAAAAAACCAGTAATCGGGGAATTCCCTGGTGGTCCAGTGGTTAGGACTCCACACTTGCAGGGGACCAGATTCAATCCCAGGTTAGGGAACTAAGATCCTGCAAGCTGCAAGGCCATTAAAAAAAGAGAGAGAGAGAGAGAACTACTCAGTCATCAAGATAAATACTATTTTAATGTGATATTTTTAAAAATCAAAATCAGTGCAAGAAAAAGAATCCATGATAAAATTTTTAAAAAGGTAGGATCAGTAATTGTGCTATTCTGAGCCATACTGGAGCATAAGGCAAAAGAGAAAATCAGTTGTCCATATTGTTAGCTTTTTAGGAACCCCTTAAATTTTGCACTAAGGTAAATGCCTCACTTGCTTCCCCCTGGCCTATCTCTGTCATCATACTAGTCCCAAAAATGTAAATATCCTCTCCCCAGGGGCTAAAATAAATGAACTAAAAATGTTCCCTTTCCTTCTGTCCCCATATTCACAGTAGTTTGCCCTGGAGAGGTAACTGTACTCCAGCTCACGATAAATAAACCCTAAGCTCAGAGAACTACACTGGCCTTGCAGCTGCCATTACCCAAGGTCAGAGGTACACAGCCAGCTGCTACGATTCTCTGATAGTCTGCTCGAATCAGGCGGCAGCTGTCCTGAAGGTTGTAAAGATTAACATTCACATCGCCTAGGTCTGCAACCTTGAGGAACTGGAAAGGAACAGCTCCTGTGCTAGGATTGGCTGTCCTAAGCATCACTGATTCTTCTCGGATCCGTCGGGGTCCAAATCTGGAAGAGGAAGAATCACTTTATGAGTCATCCCTAAAGGTTCAGAGGCTCTCCCTGGGCCAGAGCTTCCCAGGCTCTGTGCCAGGGCTGAATGAATCTTTGTTGCAGGGTTGAGGTTCATCCTATACATTGCAGCAACCCTGGTCCTTGCCCACTAGATGCCAGTAGCACCTCTTCCCCACATGTTGCCATAACCAAAAATGCCTACAGACTCTGCCAAATGTGGCCGCTGCGAGGAGAGACACACCGCGATCCTTCCGCAGAGAACCGCTCAAAAGTTCAAAGCTCAGTCATGTCTGACTCTGTGACCCCATGGACTGTAGCTCACCAGGCTCCTCTGTCCATGGGATTTTCCAGGCAAGAATACTGGAGTGGGTTGCCATTTCCCTCTCCAGGGCATCTTCCTGACCCAGGGATCGAACCAGAGTCTCCCACACTGCAGAAAGACGCTTTACCATCTGAGCCACCAGGGAAGTCCCTGGGAGCTACTGATCTGATCTATATAGTGACGAGATTAAAGGCACGGACTTAGAAGCCCACCCATCACCAATTTACTAAATGGCATTAGATTAAGCCACCAATTTACTTTAATGGCATTAAATTTCTTAATCCCCTGAGCTTCAGTTTCCTAATCTGTAAAGTAATAATGACATTTACCTTACTCTGCTGATATAAGTAAATTGCACTCAGCACCCACTCCAGTGTTCTTGCCTGGAGAATCCCAAGGACTGGAGAGCCTGGTGGGCTGCCGTCTATGGAGTCGCACATAGTCGGACACAACTGAGGCAGCGCACTTCAGCAGCAGCAGCAGGCATTTAATAAAAGGTGGCACTAATAACTCAGATCAGTAGTCAGCTGGAATATTGCTGAGCTGAGTCAGAAATAGCTCATGATCAACAACTGGGAAAATCGGTTTTACTGCCTCTAACTTAATCTTAGGGCTTTCGGTAAGATTGGCTTCAGATGGTAAAGAATCCACCTGCCAAAGCAGGAGACTCGGGTTGGATCGCTGGATTGGGAAGATCCCCTTGAGAAGGGAATGGCAATCCACTCCAGTATTCTTGCCTGGAGAATCCCACGGACAGCGGAGCCTGACGGGCTACAGTCCTTAGGGTAGCAAAAGAGTCTGACAGGACTTCAGCTACTAAACAAAAACAACTTGTTCTTAAGAAAACTGCCTTATTTGGCGGGCTTCACTGGCGGGCCAGTGGTTAAGACTCTGCGCTTTCACTGCAGGGGGCGCCCGTTTCATCCCCTGGGCGGGGAAATGAGATCCGGCATGCCACCTTGGCGCGGCCAGAAAAACCTGCCTTATTTTGAGCAAATTTTGGAGTCAGGTGATATCTAGAGGTTTTAGGAAAGGGCAGCCAGCTTCTGTTCTCAATTTAATGTCCCCTGCTTTTGTAAACCGGAAGTACCCACTGCCACCATCCCAGCTAAGCCAGGGAATGGAGAAGGCTCGGTCCCTAAACTCCTTCTTTCTTTACCAATGGGTGACACACGTGCTGAGCCCTTGGGATTACTTGAGGCAAACCGACCTGCTTCCCTGCTCCCAAAGGATACTCTGGGGCCAGACTCGACTTCCAACTCCACTCTGGGTACGCACGGTGGCCGCCAGGCTGCCCGACACGTGTCCCCGAATCCTTCTGGCCTTACCTCGCCCCAGGCCGATTGGAGGTCCCAATGTCCAGCGGTACCCCGACGAAGGCGGCGTCCAGCCCCTCTGGAGTGGCCTGCACCGGCAGCCGCATCATGGAGCAGATGCCCACCGATCGGGCCACGAACTCGGAACTAGGGGGTTGGTTCCGGGGGGCGTCGGAAGCCTGGCGGCTCAAGCGGCGGCTGGGGTCGCAGAGTCCCGCGATCGGACGCGCTCTGCCCCCGGGAACCAGCCTCCGGGAGCCCCTGCGAGCCCCCAGGCCCCTGGCGCAGGTGGACGCCAGCAGCCGCAGCATCCCGCCCGCCTGCCAGTCCCGCTGGTCCCCGCAGCAGCCAGAGCCCCAGCCGCCTCGGGCTCAAAGTGCAGGGGCGCCTGGGGATCACGGGCAGGGGGAGGGGGGCTCCAGGGACCCGGACGCTCGCTTCCCTTCACCCTTTTCTGAACTTTGGCCTCTAGCTCCTTTTGGTAAATAGAACTAGGCCCGCGCTTCCCCGCTGACGTCCAGTGCGCTGCCCCCAGTGGGTATGCGCCCCCAGAATCCGGCCCTTGGCAGTTTCCTCTCCCAGAGTAATACTTTTAAAACCCGAAAGATATGAAGGGGGAAAGACCTTTCTCTAAGCGAGAGAAATTGGAGCTTTTTAAGTACCAAGAAATGTCTGGATGGGAGTCTCAGGAAGCAGAAAGTCTTTCTTAAATAATCTTTCCTAAAAAGAGTTAGAGGCCAGTGCGTGCCCAGTCGTGTCCACCAGACTTCCTCTGTCCATGGAACTTTCCAGGCGAGAATACTGAAGTGGGTTGCCATTTCTTCCTCCAGGGATCTTCCCAACAGAGGGATTAAACTTGAGTCTCTGTATTTTCTGCATTGCCAAGCAGATTCTTTACCATTGCACCACCTAGGAAGCCCCTGAGAGGTGAGCCCACTGGTTTCAAAAAAAAAAAAAAAGATTTGTAATGAAGTTATGGAGCCATTGGATGGTATTATATATTTTTAATCTCTAGAAGTTGAGATTGAATGGGAAAGACTGGAGTTTGCATTAGAGTGGTCCCTTTAAATAAAATCACACATTAGGGAATTCCCTGGCAGTCCAATGGTTAAGACTCTGCAGAATCCATACTGAGGACCCAGCCATTTCCTTTCCCAGGGGATCTTCCTGATCCAGGGATCGAACCTATGTCTCCTGAATTGGCAGGTGGGTTCTTTACCACCGTGCCCTAAGGGAAGCCCCTACATATACATATACATGTACTTTTTAGATTCTTTTCCCATATAGGTCATTACAGAGTATTAAATAGAGTCCTGTGCTATATAGTGTGTGCGTGCTCAGTTGTTTTAGTCATGTCTGACTCTTTTTCGACCCAGGCAAGAATACTAGAATGGGTTGCCATTTCCTCCAGGGAATATTCCCAACCTAGGGATCAAACTCACATCTCCTGCATCTCCTGTACTGCAGGCAGAGTCTTTACCTCTGAGCCACTGGGGAAGCCTGTGCTACACAGTATAGGTTCTTCTTAGTTTAACACATTTTTGCCCAGATTCTACCACTGTTTCTTTCACATGGCTTGTGCTGAACGTATCATTTTCTTACCTTTTTTTTCTTTCATTCTCCTAACAAATATTTGCATGCCTATTATTTGCTAAGCACTATGCGACAATGACGCCAACCTCTCCATCATTCACTACTGCTGAACACACCTTTCTTTTAAACTTTCTGCAGGGGTCTCTCTGATAGGTGTGCCCCTGCTCGCTTGCCTGCTCTCTGATGACAAGCTCTTCCAATATTAAAATAACCACTTTCACCTGGATTTCCCTGGTGGCTTAGATGGTAAAGCATCTGCCTACAATGTGGCAGTCCTGGGTTTGATCCCTGGATCCAAATCCCCTGGAGAAGGAAATGGCAACCCACTCCAGTACCCCTGCCTGGAGAATCCCATGGATGGAGGAGCCTGGTGGGCTACCGTCCATGGGGTTGCACAGAGTTGGACACGACTAAGCGACTTCACTTTTACTTTCTTTCACTTTTACCTAAGGCTTACCACGTGGTGCAGTGGTAAAGAATCTGCCTGCCATTGCAGAAGAGGCAAGAGACACAGGTTTGATCCCTGGGTGGGGAAGATCCCCTGGAGGAAGAAATGGCAACCCACTCCAATTCCATGGACAGAGGCCTGGCGGGCTACAGTCCTTGGGGTTGCAAAGAGTCAGAACTTAGGGGCAGATAATTCACAAACCAGATCCCAGCCCTGGGCTCCAGGCACTCATTTGCCTAACTCCTTGGAGGTTTTAGGGGTGAATTTCTTGTTTGTTTGTTTTATTTGGCTGTACCTGGTCTTAGTTGTGGCATGCAGGAACTTTGGTTGCAGCATTCAAACTCTTAGTTTAAAAAAAAATCTTGGGTCCACTAGTAGTGTAACCTTAATCATCACTGAAAGTGAAAGTCACTCAGTAGGCTCTGACTCTATGTGACTGTATAGTCCATGGAATTCTCTAGGCCAGAATACTGGAGTACTGGAGTATGTGGCCTTTCCCTTCTGCAGGGGATCTTCCCAAACCAGGAACTGAACCCAGGCCTTCCCCCCTTTCAGGGAGATTCTTTACCAGTTGAGCCACAAGGGAATCCCAAGAATACTGGAGTGGGTAGCCTATCCCTTCTTCAGAGGATCTTCCCGACCCAGGAATCAAACCGGGGCCTCCTGCGTTACAGGTAGATTCTTTACCAACGTTGGCAGAAGACAAAACTCATCCCCATCCCCTGTAGGCCTGGGGGCTTTGCTCAAGTAGCCCTCCATGAAGCACAATATTTCTTTGGTGTTTCATGTTTGATCTTGCAAATTTGTGCAAGGTTTTCATTCCATTTAATAACGCATGTTTATTTTAGCATAAAAATATTTTATTTATTTTTCTTGGCCATGAAGCTTGCAGGATCTCAGTTCCCCAGCCAGGGATTGAACTCACACTCTCAGCAGTGAAAGCACAGAGTCCTAAACACTGGACCAACAGGGAATTCCCAAATACTTTAAATTATTTACCAGTTAAAATTTCCCCAGGGAGTTCTCTGGTGGCCTCGTGGTTAGGATTCTGGGCTTTCACCCCAGGGCCTGGTTCAATCCCTGATTTAGGAACTGAGATCCTGCAAGTCTCAAGGGGCAGCTGAAACACAAGAAAACAAAAAATTTCCACCAAAACTTTCAAGTAAAGCTGTCACTCCAGTAACTCATCATTTAACCCAGCCCACCAATGTGTACATCCTTGAGGCACCCCAGTCAGGGAAGTGTGGACTTAATTAACGTAAGTCAACCTGAGCAACGTACTCTTCTAAATCTACTTCCTACTCTGTAAAATGGGAAGATAATTTTTAGTGGATGTTCTTATGAGGGATAAATGAGGTCCACTGTGAAAGCATTGATAAATAACAGGTAGTGTCGTCATTGTCTGTTCTGTTTCCTCTGCTGCAGAGTTTCCCAACCATGGTCATTATATACGGTGTATTGCAATTGGGTTACATGTGAAGTACAACATAAAGATCCCATGGCTCTTGGGCCTGCCAGCTAGGACAGCCTATGGATACACGCAACCCATGGGGAGAGCTCCCCTTGGAATAATCCAAGCAACGCAGAGTGTGACATCCTGCCTAGCAATCATCACAAGTAGGCAGAAGGTCAGCAGTATTTGCTTCTTGCCATGTGTTACCACTTGGATGTCAACTTCAGAGGCCAGAGCAGCACAGAGCATTGCTGCATGTTACAGACAAGGGTCCAGGGCCCTGCTAGAGGAAGTGAGTTCCAGGGGCCAAGTAGGAGGAGCTGCAACCCAAGGTGGTCAGGAATGGAGGGGCAAGGAGACCTGTAGGAGGACTCTGGCCAGAGCAGCTCGAGAGGCCTGACCCAAATCTGTCTTCACATGGTATCAGATGTTTCTGTCCATTTTGGGCTGGTGTCCAAACAGTGTCCAAGCTAACTTCAGGGTGGCTGCTTTAACAATGCTTACAGGCAAGGGCTGGTGGCTCAGATAGTAAAGAATCTGCCTGCAGTGCAGGAGACCCGAGTTCAATCCTTGGGTTAGGAAGATTCCCTGGAAGGGAATGGCAACCCACTTCAGTATTCTTGGCTGGAAAATCCATGGACAGAGGAGCCTGGTGGGCTACAGTCCATGGGGTCGCAAAGAGTTGAATACAACTGAGTGACTAAGCACACATAGGCAAGGTTAACGTGAAAAATACTTAACATCTAAGATGGCACAGACATTACCAATGAGAACAGATGCCAGCTAACCGTTAACAGTGAATACCCGTACATACTAGGTGGGTATCAACCCTGAAGGAATGTGCTTTAAAGCAGAGCTGTGTCATTATTTTTAATATTTATTTATTTGGCTAAGCCAGGCTGTAGATGCGGCAGCCTGGATCTTTAGTTCCTGTACATGGGATCTAATTCTCTGACCAAGGATCAAACCGGGCCCCCTGTCACCAGCCCCCACTGAACCACCAGGGAAATCCCATGTGTCATTATTTGTAAATGTTTGACAAGAAACAGTTTGATTGGATTCAAGATATACTAATGGAATCACAAGAAATTTCAATTGACAGTTTTAAGGAAAGAAAATAAGGCATTTAACTATTTTAACTTTTATACATTTTTTAATGTTGAAATTTCATTTTAAATTTTATTATCTATTTGAGTAATTAGTCGTGGCTGTCAAGAACTTAAAGACATCCTTCTGGAAAAGTTCTGGTCATTATTGCAAGTAGCTATTTTAAGCTTAAAACCCGATACTGAAAAGTTGCATTCATGGGTGAGGGGGTGGAAAGGTGGCTCAAGAGGGAGGGAATATATGTATACATATAAAAAGTCTCTTGATCAAGGAGAGTGAAAAAGTTGGCTTAAAGCTCAACATTCAGAAAACTAAGATCACAGTATCTGGTCCCATCACTTCAAGGGAAATAGATGGGGAAACAGTGGAAACAGTGTCAGACTTTTATTTTGGGGGCTCCAAAATCACTGCAGATGGTGATTGCAGCCATGAAATTAAAAGATGCTTACTCCTTGGAAGGAAAGTCATGACTAACCTAGATAGCATATTAAAAAACAGAGACAGTACTTTGCCAACAAAGGTCCATCTAGTCAAGGCTATGGTTTTTCCAGTGGTCGTGTATGGATGTGAGAGTTGGACTGTGAAGAAAGCTGAGCGCCAAAGAATTGATGCTTTTGAACTGTGGTGTTGGAGAAGACTCTTGAGAGTCCCTTGGACTGCAAGGAGATCCAACCAGTCCATTCTGAAGGAGATCAACCCTGGGATTTCTTTGGAAGGAATGATGTTGAAGCTGAAGCTCCAGTACTTTGGCCACCTCCTGCAAAGAGTTGACTCATTGGAAAAGACTCTGATGCTGGGAGGGATTGGGGGCAGGAGGAGAAGGGGACGACCGAGGATGAGATGGCTGGATGGCATCACCGACTTGATGGACATGAGTCTGAGTAAACGCCAGGAGTTGGTGATGGACAAGGAGGCCTGGCGTGCTGCGATTCATGAGGTCACAAAGAGTTGGACACGACTGAGCGACTGAACTGAACTGAACTGATAGCTGACTCACATTGCTGTACAGCAGAAGCCAACAGAATATTGTAAAGCAATTATCTTCCAATTAAAAATAAATTTTAAAAAATAGTTACATCCAAAAGAAAATTTTAAAATAAAATAAGAGAAAAAATAGTTACATTCACAGAAGAAAGTGAAAATTTGGAATGTATTTTATTTGGAAACTTTATATCAGCTCAACATTTAATGCTGTCCCTAATAATTTTATTTTTCAAATCATAACTACACAGTATGTATTGTTGTTGTTCAGTCTGTAAGTTGTGTCTGACTCTTTGCGACCCCATGAACTGCAGCACACCAGGCTTCCCTGTCCTTCACTGCCTCCTGGAGTTTGCTCAAATTCATGTCCATTGAATTGGTGATACCATCCAACTATCTCATCCTCTGTCACCCAGTTCTCCTCCTGCCCTCAATCTTTCCCAGCATTAGGATCTTTTCCAATGAGTTGGCTCTTTACAGCAGGTGGCCAAAGTACTGGAGCTTCAGCTTCAGTCCTTCCAATGAATATCCAGAATTGTTTTCTTCTAGGAATGACTGGTTTGATCTCCAAAAAATATAATTTTTTTTTTACCAAATCCCATATAGATACACCTGAATCCCTCCTCCACTTACCTCCCCTTTACGTCAGTGGAACATACAAATTGTGTAATTTTCTTTATTTTTATTTTTATTTTGGAATATATTTGATGAACAATGTTGTGTTAGTTTTAAGTGTACAGCAAAGTGTTACAGCTATACATATACATGTATCTATTATTTTTCAAATGCTTTTCCCATTCGATAGTTAAAATTGTATAATTTTCTATGTATGCCATGACAGGAAAAAGATTCCAAAGCACTGTTTTAGTAAATTATAAGTTCTGATGTCTCCTTCCTTTTGGCTGGCCTACAAGGGCAGCGCTTTGTAAAAACCCAGTAATATAATGTATGTTTGGTTTGCTGAATGACTGAATGAATGATTGAACAGATCTTCTGGAAGCCATAGAAAGCAGCTCTGGGGTGATTAATATTTCAGTCAAAAAACAATCATGGCAGCCAAAGCGTGTAAGAAAAACATCATGTACGTTTGAGCTGCCTGTGTGGATTTCCTTTGGCCTAGCAAATGATGCAAGGGTTACACAGAAGTCAACACTGAACTTTCTGTGCTTGTGGAGGCTCATCAATGACCTGCAGCAACTCCAGCTTCCTGGAGACACCTGGCTGCAGCTTTCTGGGACACTCCACTCACCTTGTGACATCATCAGTATTCATCTTGACCTTCCTTCTCCTCTGCCTCTAAAGAAAAACCCAGATAATTTTGAAAATGTTCAGAATGCTTTTAATAAAATTTGTCCAAATCTCCACTCTTGCCTTTATTTTACCGATATTGTTACACACGATGCTTCATGGAATACTTTACAAACTCACAATGAAGTTACCTCCATTGTTGGAATACAGAAAAGAGTATCTACTGTTTGAACATGAGATTGGTTGTTCTATCTCTCTCTTCAGCTTCTTGAATGGAAGCTTAATTAATCTGACCACTTTTATCCAGATGTCAAGTAAAGTGGCCCCTCTCTGTCTTTCTAATCCAAAATGAGGCTCCTAAGGCAAGAGAAAGGCGAGGCAAAGCAAAATATATCTGTTATGCAGTTTCAAAGTCAAGCCAGGAGAGGGCACAGCAAACTTCTGCTCAATCACTCAACAAAGAGGAGAATTCAGGAAATGGACAGAGCTCTCACTCAGAACTCAGTCAGGTAACATATGGTTTAAATCATTTAGTCAAGCAGGTTTCCTCCGGACACCTCAATAATTTGATAACACAACAGACTATCTTAATATAATCTTCAGACCGTTTGATTTACTATTGGAGTATAACGGTTTTACAATGTTTTGTTAGTTTCTGCTGTAAAACAAAATGAATCATATCATGTGGCTGATTATATATATATATATACCCCTCTCCCTCGAGCTCCCCTCCCACCCCCAGCCCCATCCCCCCCTCTAGGGCATCAGAGATCACTGAGCTGAGCTCCCTGTGCTACAGAGTCAGCTTCCTGTGCTTGGATGCTCAGTTGTCCAGTCATGTCTGACTCTGCATCCACATGGACTGTAGCCCACCAGGCTCCTCTGTCTGTGGGATTTTCCAGGCAAGAATAATGGAGTGGGTTGCCATTTCCTCCTCTAGGGGTTCTTCCTGACCCAGGGATAGAACCTTGTCTCCTCCATTGGCAGGCGTATTCTTTCCCACTGAGCCACTTGGGAAGTTCATTCAGCCACTTCTCCCTAGCTATCTATTTTACACACGGTAGTGTATATACGTCAAAGCTACACTCCCAATGCACCATTTGATTTCTGTCTTAAAGAAAATCTTTAGATTTTTCCAAAGCCCCAGCCAGTCTCCAGTGCATTTTTAGATGGCATCCTTCTTTGCCTAAGGAAAAAAATCAGCTGATTCTGAATAGCTCCTCTTCATCTGCAGAGTGGGGACTGTAAAACTTAACTAACCTTTTCAGACTTCCTGATGATGATGTAGATCTAAAAGTATATCATCAACCTGGTCCTTAGAGAGAAAGGCATTAAACAAATGCAGGGGCTGATTATTAATTATAAACTATATACCCTGGATATAGATCTGACTCAAGTTATCAGTGAGGCTGCTGCTGCTGCTGCTAAGTTGCTTCAGTCATGTCCAACTCTGTGCGACCCCATAGACAGCAGCCCACTAGGCTCCTCTGTCTCTGGGATTCTCCAGGCAAGACTACTGGAGTGGGTTGCCATTTCCTTCTCCAATGCATGAAAGTGAAAAGAGAAAGTGAAATCGCTCAATCGTGCCGAACTCTTAGAAATCCTATGGACTGCAGCCTAACAGGCTCCTCCATCCATGGGATTTTCCAGGCAAGAGTACTGGAGTGGGGTGCCATTGCCTTCTCTGATTAGTGAGGCTAAACACTCAATGGACATCACCAGATGGTCAACACCGAAATCAGATTGATTATATTCTATGCAGCCAAAGATGGAGAAGCTCTATACAATCAACAAAAATAAGACCAGGAGCTGACTGTGGTTCAGATCATGAACTCTTTATTGCCAAATTCAGACTTAAATTGAAGAAAGTAGGCAAAACCGCTAGACCATTCAGGTATGACCTAAATCAAATCCCTTATGATTATACAGTGGAAGTGAGAAATAGATTTAAGGGCCTAGATCTGATAGACAGAGTGCCTGATGAACTATGGAATGAAGTTCGTGACATTGTACGGGAGACAGGGATCAAGACCATCCCCATGGAAAAGAAATGCAAAAAAGCAAAATGGCTATCTGGGGAGGCCTTACAAATAGCTGTGAAAAGAAGAGAGGTGAAAAGCAAAGGAGAAAAGAAAAGATATAAGCATCTGAATGCAGAGTTCCAAAGAATAGCAAGAAGAGATAAGAAAGCCTTTTTAGCAATCAATGCAAAGAAATAGAGGAAAAGAACAGAATGGGAAAGACTAGAGATCTCTTCAAGAAAATTAGAGATATCAAGGGAACATTTCATGCAAAGATGGGTTCGATAAAGGACAGAAATGGTCTGGACCTAACAGAAGCAGAAGATATTAAGAAGAGGTGGCAAGAATACACGGAAGAACTGTACAAAAAGATCTTCAAGACCCAGATAATCATGATGATGTGATCACTCATCTAGAGCCAGACATCTTGGAATGTGAAGTCAAGTGGGCCTTAGAAAGCATCACTACGAACAAAGCTAGTGGAGGTGATGGAATTCCAGTTGAGCTGTTTCAAATCCTGAAAGATGATGCTGTGAAAGTGCTGCACTCAATATGCCAGCAAATGTGGAAAACTCAGCAGTGGCCACAGGACTGGAAAAGGTCAGTTTTCATTCCAATTCCAAAGAAAGGCAATGCCAAAGAATGCTCAAACTACTGCACAGTTGCACTCATCTCACATGCTAGTAAAGTAATGCTCAAAATTCTCCAAGCCAGGCTTCAACAGTTCATGAACCATGATCTTCCTGATGTTCAAGCTGGTTTTAGAAAAGGCAGAGGAACCAGAGATCAAATTGCTAGCATCTGCTGGATCATGGAAAAAGCAAGAGAGTTCCAGAAAAACATCTATTTCTGCTTTATTGACTATGCCAAAGCCTTTGACTATGTGGATCACAATATACTGTGGAAAATTCTGAAAGAGATGGGAATACCAGACCACCTGACCTGCCTCTTGAGAAATCTGTATGCAGGTCAGGAAGCAACAGTTAGAAGTGGACATGGAACAACAGACTGGTTCCAAATAGGAAAAGGAGTACATCAAGGCTGTATATTGTCACCCTGCTTATTTAACTTATATGCAGAGTACATCATGAGAAACGCTGGGCTGGAAAAAACACAAGCTGGAATCAAGATTGACGGGAGAAATATCAATCACCTCAGATATGCAGATGACACCACCCTTATGGCAGAAAGTGAAGAGGAGCTTTTGATGAAGCTCTTGATGGAGCCTCTTGATGAAGGTGAAAGAAGAGAGTGAAAAAGTTGGCTTAAAGCTCAACATTCAGAAAACGAAGATCATGGCATCTGGTCCCATCACTTCATGGGAAATAGATGGGGAAACAGTGGAAATAGTGTCAGACTTTATTTTGGGGGGCTCCAAAATCACTGCAGATGGTGACTGCAGCCATGAAATTAAAAGATGCTTGCTCCTTAGAAGGAAAGCTGTGACAAACCTAGACAGTGTATTAAAAAGCAGGGACATCACTTTGCCAATAAAAAGCTATGGTTTTTCCAGTAGTCATGTATGGATATAAGAGTTGGACAATAAAGAAGGCTAAGAGCCAAAGAACTGATGCTTTTTTTTTTTTTTAATGCTTTTGAACTATGGTGCTGGAGAAGGCTCTTGAGAGTCCCTTGGACTGCAAGGAGATCAAACCAGTCAATCCTAAAGGAAATCAACCATGAATATTCATTGGAAGGACTGATGCTGAAGCTGGACCTCCAATCCTTTGGTCACCTGATACAAAGAACCAACTCATTGGAAAAGACCCTGATGCTGGGAAAGACTGAAGGCAGGAGAAGGGGACGACAGACGATGAGATGGTTGGTGGCATCACTGATGTGATGGACATGAGTTTGAGTAGGCTCTGGGAGATAGTGAAGGACAAGGGAAACCTGCCGTGGTATATTCCATGGTGTCACAAAGAGTGGGACATGACTTAGGGGCTGAACAACAACCAAACAGACTATAGCTTAAAACTGAGGTTCTAAAGTGACAAAGACCTCTAGGACACATGGGAAAATGCTGTTGGGAGGGAGGGTGTTTCATCATTTATTGGATAGCTCAGAGGATAAAAGGATTCCCCTGTATTGACGTATTCCCATAGCTTGGAATGGGACTTGTTTCAGAGCTCCACTTTTGACACTTACGATCCAGACTCCAAATACTCACTTCATTACTTAAACCTGGTTTCTGGAACAATGTGTATGCTAGTCATTCAGTCGTGTCCGACTTTTTATGACCCAGTGGATTGTAGCCTGCCACACTTCTCTGTCCATGGGATTTTCCAGCCAAGGATACTGGAATGGGTTGCAACTACACACACGCTCACACATACATATAGCTGTTTCACTTTCTGTACAGTAGAAACTAACACAACACTTGTAAAGCAACTATACTCCAATAAAAATGTTTTAAAAATAAAAATAGTGTCTCTATCCTCCTTTAAAACAACAGAAAAAAATTTAATGCCAATTACTCCTCTCTTCTGGAACAATAGCCAGTAGCTAATAATCTGTCCTAGGGAATTCTCTGGTGGTCCAGTGGTTAAGGTTTGCTGCTTTCACTGCTGTCCTGGGTTTGATCCCTAGTTGGGGAACTAAGATCCCACAAGCCTTATGTGCAGCATCTCTCTCCTCCCCCAACCAAAAAAACTGTCCTAGCTTGGAGTTCAAAAAACAGAACAAGAATTAGAATCAGGCTTTCTGATTTCTAACCTTACAGCCTGTCCACTGCCTTGTGGATGAGTCAAATCTTTTTCTTTTGCCCTTTACTTGATTTTCTAATGAAAAATATTCAATCTTCCTTTTAAAATCTTTTTTCTTAATACAAAAGTAATACATGTGTATGGTACAAAATGAAAGTCCACCATAGTTTACCCCTACCCAATCAAGGTTACCTTTCAGTGCATATTAGGCTTTTGAAACTATCAAAACAATTTAGCTTATATAAAGTAGTTGGCAACTTCCTTTTTAACTTTAAAATGTCTTGGAAATCTTCAAGATAAGTTTTTTTTTTTACTTTTTAGATGTAATTTATGTGCCAAAAAATTCATCTATCTTAAGTGTATGAATCAATGATTTATTCTATAAACTTGTGCAAACGGTACCACCACAACCCAGTTCTAGAAAACTTTCATCACCCCCAAACTTCCCTCATGCCCGATAATAAGCTTTTTAAAGGGCACTTTTTTGCAGATAATTACAATCATAAATAACAAGTCCCAGAAATTTCCATTTTGCCCAGCTTTCATTTGCTGCTGGCAGCAAGAAGAATATTGCAGAAGCCCATCAACAAATGCTGGAAGAATACACCATAAGCTGATCGACAGCTGTTTGCTCAAAATAGTTTATTCACCCACTCCAGCTTTTACTGAGTGTCAGCCAAGTGCCAGGCTATTGGTTAAGTCTGTAGCAATATAAAAACAAGAGAATCCTCTCCTGGAATCAACTGGATGTGAGTTCAACATTATTCAAGTTAAGAATTTCAATATTTAATGGGTTTGAGTGATAATTAAGTCTGTAGCAATATAAAAACAAGAGAATCCTCTCCTGGAATCAACTGGATGTGAGTTCAACATTATTCAAGTTAAGAATTTCAATATTTAATGGGTTTGAGTGATAAAAGTGATAAAATTAGGATGATATTTGGACTTATGTTTCCAGAAATCAAGATGGAGAAACAGGGACCAGACTTAGACCAGCTACAACAACCAAAAGAGAAACAAACTATGAAGCAATGGCTTTTTTTAATACACTGGACATCAGACCACAAAGGACAGTACTCCCCCAAAAAGGAACAAATGAGGTGAGCCCTGGTACTGCCCCAGCACTGCCTGAGTTTCCAGGCTACAGCACAGCAAAGGAAAACTGAGGCAGAGCTCAGAGAAGTCCTGAGTCAGGCATACAGACCTGAGTCTAGGGATTGCATGGGAGAGAGTAACAGAGAAGGGGAACAGTTCAGAGAGAGAGAGAACCCGAGATTTCTTCCAGTGTTCACCCAGATACTGCTTCGTACCTGTGCATTAAGAAAATTACCCAAGGCTGGGAAAAGAACCACTTGAAAGGAATGGAGGGAAAGGTGCCTGACCCTGACTCTTACACCCAGCTGGGAATAGTGCACATTCCCACTAACCAGATTAGAAAAAAATCCTAATTGTGGAAATTCCCTGGTTGCCCAGTGGTTAGGACTTGGGGCCTTCGCTGGATCCTGGGTTTGATCCCTGATTGGGGAGCTAAGATCCTACAAGTTGCATGGCACTGCCAAAAACTAAAAGAAAAAAATCATAATCTATAGATCACTGGAGGTCTTGCCTCAGGGGAATAATCAGGCCCAGGGTTAACACTGCTCTGTGCCCGCCTAACAGATCTTAAAAGCAAAACCCAAAAGAATCAACCTATTTCTGAATAACTACACCCCAGAACAAAGTTCAAGTTGTATGGGAATACAAAAATATCCAGCACTGGGAATTCCCTGGCTGGCAGTCCAGTGGTTAGGATACTGCACTTGCACTGCAGGGGACGTCGGTTGGATCCTTGGCTGGGGAACTAAGATTGGTTCAGCTTTTTTCCCATAAGATCTTACGAAACGAACTTTCTGGCCAACTCAATGTATCTAGCTCTGAACTAGGTAAAACGTACAATATCTAGCATCCCATAAAGAAGTATCAAGTATTCAGGGACAGGAGAATGTGATCTATAATGAGGAGACAATCAGTAAAAACTCAAGAGATGACACAGATGTTAGAATTAGCAGCAAAGACATTAAAGTCGTTATTAGAGCTGTATTCCATATGTTCAAAATGATACGTATGAGTAGAGTCATGAGAGATATAAAAGATTATAATTGAACTTTTAGAGATGAAAAATTTACAGTGGAGGAGTAAGTATCTTCTTTATTTTGGATGATTTATATATGCAATATAAAATGCAAAAACTTTTCTGTCTCTCTCTCCTAACAAATATGTCATGGTACTAATCTACACTGAGTGTGCAATCAACCAAAAAATCACTTCCTTCATTTTTCATCCATGAACTCAGACCTCCCTTATTTGGTGCATCTAACTGCTTGAAACCTAATGATGGAGTCTATATTTCATCTTGTTCATTTCAATTCATCATTCTAACCTGTCTCAGTCTCTGTGAAACGTGTTCCTGTCACCTGACTCAGGGCAATCTCCTCATTCTGTGTCAGCTAAACATTTAATAAGCTTGCTCTCCTTGACTTCATCCAAGTTTGCCAAGAAAACTCTTCAACAAGGCAGAGTACTTTAGCACAATCTGGAGAGATCTCCTCTGGGTAGACAAGGTACTTTAGTCATCATGCTTTGGGAAAACTACGATTCTGAGATTAAGATCACACTGAACAGGATTAATGGTAATTAAACATTGCCACCCCCAAAAAAATTATTAAACATGAAAACAAGTTTGATGAAATAAAAAAAATTTTTTAAAGGACAGAACATCATTAAGCTATGGGACAAATTGCAGTAGCCTAATACATGTGTACTTGGGAGATCTCAAAGGAGAGACATGGTCAGAGAAGTATATGAAGAAAGACTGGTCAAAATTTTTCCAGCTCAATAAACCCCAAGCACAGAAAATGTTACTGAAACCACAGCACCAAAACCTGAGTCAAAGAACCTACTTGGGACATTCAAGTTTTTCATTCGTGACAATATAATGATTTTCATTAATTTTCACACATATGAAGCCCCATCAGTTCTATAAACCACTGTGCTGCATTCCTAGATATTTAATTTTTTCTATTCCATTTAAAATTTCTTCACTTTCAACTGAAGCATAGATTGGCTAGTCTTCACTGCTTAGTGTCTCTGTTCAGAACTGCAGGTGTGCTCTAATTTGATGAAGCTTTTAACAGAAACAAAGGACTGACTTGGTCAGTCAATGGGACGTCCTTCCATACCAGAAGAAATTTCACCTTCTCTATTTAAAAGTCTTTTTAACAACGAAAAGTTTGAGAGTCGTAAGCCGTTTCTCAAATATTTTAAATCCTTGGAAGGTCAAACTAAGAAAATACCTGAAATGAGTACTGAATGGAGATTCTATGTAGACTATCTGCTATTGGTCATATTCTGTGTAGACTATCTGCTATTGGTCATTATGATTTTCTCTTCATATGTAACTGAAAGCTCACAAATGTTATGAAATTGTTGCTTTGGCATAAAATCAGAAACAGAAAGGAGGCAGTTGTGCCAGTAACTAGAAACAGCAGTTACCTAAGACCATTACTATTCGAACTATGCATCAGGCCAACAGCATCCTCTGCACTGGGGAGCTTTCAGGACATGCAAAAACTCTCAAGCCCTGCTGCAGACCTGAAGATTCACATATGCATTTTAACAAGATCCCCAAAATGGTTTCTATACACATTCAACCTTGAGAAGGACTGATGTCTGACAAATAGTTTTTCTGGACATGTTTCCTTCAGTTCAGTTTAGTCGCTCAGTCGCGTCCAACTCTTTGCGATCCCATGAATCACAACACACCAGGCCTCCCTGTCCATCACCAACTCCCAGAGTTCACTCAGACTCACGTCCCTTGAGTCGGTGATGTCATCCAGCCATCTCATCCTCTGTCGTCCCCTTCTCCTCCTGCCCCCAATCCCTCCCAGCATCAGAGTCTTTTCCAATGAGTCAACTCTTCGCATGAGGTGGCCAAAGTATTGGAGTTTCAGCTTTAGCATCATTCCTTCCAAAGAACACCTAGGGCTGATCTCCTTTAGAAGGGACTGGTTGGATCTCCTTGCAATCCCTTGGACTCTCATGAGTCTTCTCCAACACCACAGTTCAAAAGCATCAATTCTTTGGTGCTCAGCTTTCTTCACAATCCAACTCTCACATCCATACATGACCACTGGAAAAACCATAGCCTTGACTAGATGGACCTTTGTTGGCAAAGTAATGTCTCTGCTTTTCAATATGCTATCTAGGTTGGTCATAACTTTTCTTCCAAGGAGTAAGCGTCTTTTAATGTCATGGCTGCAGTCACCATCTGCAGTGATTTTGGAGCCCCCAAAATAAAGTCTGACACTGTTTCCATTGTTTCCCCATTTATTCCTTAGGCATGACAAAAGAAAAAAAAAAAGGTGAAGGAAATCTCCCCATCTTATTCCACAAGTCCATGATTAGAATGAAATAAGTAAAGCCAAATCCAAATATAAATTAGGTACATATAAACTAGGTACATATGAAATATCAACCTAATTTATATTTGGACTGAATTTTAGTTATTTCATTCATATTAGGTACATATGAGATATTATACATATCATCTGTATCTAATATGAAATATCAACAAAAGTCTTTCCCAATGGCTCAGCAGTGAAGAATCCTCCTTCAATGCAGGAGATGGGTTCACTTGATTGAACCCATATTGCACAGGAGACATGGGTTCAATCCCTGGGTCAGGAAGACCCCTTGGAGGAGGAAATGGCAACCCACTCCAGAATTCTTGCCTGGAGAATTCCATGCACAGAGGAGCCTGCTGAGCAACAGTTCATGTTACAAAGAATCAGATGCAACTGAGTGACTGAGCACACAAAACATCAAACTTTCTAATAAGCAGTGGGGTATATACAATCCCAAGCACACCACAGTATTTCTGGATTAAAAATGCTGAACAGCAAAAAGACTGCCAGTATTATCAGAAATCTCAAAGGCAAGAGACTCTTTCTAAAAAAGTTAGACATATAAACTTAAAATTTTTGACATATTCAAGTCAAAAGTCAAATATATATATATGGGCTTCCCTGATAGCTCAGTTGGTAAAGAATCCGCTTGCAATGCAGGAGACCCCAGCTGGATTCCTGGATCGGGATGATCCGCTAGAAAAGGGATAAATAGGCTACCCACTGCAGGATTCAGAGGCTTCCTTTATAGCTCAGCTGGTAAAGCATCTGCCCACAATGCGGGAAACCTGGGTTTGATCACCCGGTTGGCAAGATCTCCTGGAGAAAGAAAGGCTACCGACTCCAGTATTCTGGCCTGGAGAATTCCACGGACTATATAGTCCATGAGCTCGCAAAGAGTCGGACACGACTGAGTAACTTTCATACACACACACACACACACACACCTTTTTTAAAAATCGAAATCTGTTATCCTTCACTCCACAAGTACTCAAGAAACAATCGTTTCAGGGAAGCAGAACACACAAAGTTCCAATTTCCCTTTTCTGGCTAAAGCAACAGGCCTAAATCTTCACATAGGCCGCAAAGAAAGCAGCAGCAAGCCACGCCTTAGACAACGACCAGGCACTGGTTTCTCAGCTAGTCACTGCCTCAGTCACACCCTTGCTGGACCTAGAGTCTGCGCCGGTTCTCTTAGCCGAGGCGTCCCCGAGCCCACAGGAACCGGAGCCCGCCTGGTCGCGGATACTCGGATGCCTGAGTTCAAGCCTCGAAAGCGGAAGGAGGTGGAGCGGCTGCCATTTAGGCTCCTGCTGGAAAGAAAGCATCCGCTGCAAAAGACCTTCGCAGGCACTGGCGAAGCGAAGAAACTGAGCCGGGTCTGAAGTTTCCACCGCTACTAGCCAAGCACTGCAAACCAGCCGGGACTGAGGTCACCTAGCAACGAGGAGCCTGGAGCGCGGACGCCAAGCATTGGTCGGGCGAGTCATGTGATGAAGCGCCACTGGCCACTGGGAGATTACGCTGCAGGCACGTGAGGCGGCGCCAGGGCCTTTCTGCTAGGCTCCGGGACGGTGGGCGCAGAGGTGCGACTGGAGGGGAGTCTCCTAGGCTTTCAGCCCTGGCATTGCACGACGTCCTGGCTTTAACTGCGCTGACCGAAGAGATACACAACCACCAGTTGAGCCTTTTCTATAGTAGAGCGATGAAACGGTTCTAAACTACCTGCATTATGCTAGTTTGGTCGTGCAGGAGCATTTCCTCTAAGCCTCGTTAGATGGCTGAAATCTGCCTTCTGAAACACAAAGTTCTGACCAACTGGTTAGACCATCAAATCTTAGGGTGGCAAGAAGTTTCTTGATAAATAAGGGGTGAAAATGAGGGACATAAAGGATATTGAACTGGAAAGCACGTTCAGTTCTGGTTGAAAGAGATATTGCATCTGGGACTAGAAGAGTTTTTTTTTGGAGCGGAGGCGGCGGGTTGGGGAGACTGGCCAAAGTAGTCATTGAAAAGGTAGAAATTACCTTGTAAGTTTAGAAAACTAAATTAGCTTTTCCTGAGTGAGGAGATTGAACCTAGTTATCCACACGTCAGTTCATGAAGTCTAAGTCCCCGGCATGCAGATCAGGGTGTGGATAGCCTTTTCCCAGCCACACCACCCCCCGACCCCCCCACCCCCACCCCCCGCCATCCCCCTCCTCCACCTTCTCCGCCCCTTCCAAAGGCCAGTGAGGCCTGGCAAAACAAAACAAAAACATTGATTATGAAAGGGACTTGAGAAAATAACAGAGGTAGCCCAGGTCTTCTTTTTAAAAACTGCCCAGGAGGTTGTTGGCTATCCTTTCATTGTAATAAATTTGCCTCTAGCAGAGGGCTTTAAAGTACTTTACATACTTTGGATTAAGACCCTGTAGTCATCTTTTGAGTCTTCTTTCATACCCGCTATCCAGTGCATCAACAAGTCCTGTTGTCTTTACCTTCAAAATGAATTTGGAATCTGATTATCTCCACTTTTCACTACCTTCCCTTCCCACAGCTACCACCCTAGTCAGATCCCCCATGATCTTTCACCTGAGTTATTGCAATAACCTTCTAACTTGTCTCCTCTTGCATTCTTTCACACGTCAGCCAAAGTGATTTTTTTTTAACATGCATGTCACAACATGTCACTTCTTTGCCAAACAAGCTCCAGTGGCTTCATGTTTCAATCAGCAGAAGCCAAGGTCCTTTTTGGGCTTTCCTTGGTGGTCCAGTACGGAAGACTCCAAACTCCCAATGCAGGGGCCTGAGTTCAGTCCCTGTCAGGAAACTAGATCCCACATGCCTCAATGGAGCGTTTAAATGCCGCAACAAAAGATCCCACATGCTGCAGCTAAGACCCTGTTAGGGAAGTTAAAATGAAGTCTCTTTTAGGCTTCAGAAGCAGGAGAGCAGGTCTTTGGCCTGTCTGGATGCTGACCAGATTCCATGCCTGCCTGTATGCACAGCAAGTCAGGTGGCACTTCAGATTTTTAAAAAGAAATGGGTCTTGGAATTTTCTTGAGCCCCTGGAGGCCTGACTAGCCATCAGGGGTCTGGAAAATCTAGTGATTCACAAGGTGAAACAAATAGCATTGTAAAAGAGTTAAAGTAAAACCAGAGTTGCATTTTTGTGCACAAACTGATGATGATATCATTTTGTGGGCTGGGATTTTAAGAAGGAGCCCCTCCAAACTGCAATTTTGAGTCTCACCCATGGAGTGGACATGTCACAACATGTCCTGCCTTGGACCTTTTCCCAGCTGGGACTCCAGATTGCCATTAAGGAGGGACTTTCTAGTGCTGTTCAAGTATGGATGTTGCTCAGCTCAATTTGGTGATATATGTGCTGTTACTTTTTCTATTGTTTCTATTTCTCGTCTTTTAATGACTGTACATTGAAATTAAGCCAAGTAATCCTCTATTATAAAGATTGAAATTTTTTTATTGTATGTAATGATAAATCCTTCAAACTTAAAACTAAAGTAAAATTTTCAGCAAAACAGCCAAGTAAATAAAAATAAATGAAAAATTTTAAAAAAGCCAAGGTCCTTTCAATTACCTATCTATCACATGATCTGGTCCCTTGTGCTCCTATCCACTTCTTGGATCCCTTCTTGGGAAGGCACCTCCAAAAGTGCTATTCTTCATGTTGTTTCTTTTTTTTTTTTTTTTTTAACATATTCAGTGTTTTTATTTAATTTTTTATTAGCAGACAATTTACATACCCTCCCCACCCCTTCCTTAAATTAGTGTTGACACCGTTCCATAATAAACTACTTAAAGAGAAGCTTTGGTCAAGAATGGAATGAAATTGCAAAACAAAACAACCCCCCAAACAAAACCCAAATCACTGCTGCTTTAAAAAACCAACACTTTCACCAGTTCTATTCAAACAAAACACACAACGAGGTTTGCGCCATATGTGTCTTAAGTGTTTCCTGGCTGTGGGCTCCCCTCCCCGTGCAAATGGCGCGCAGCTGGTCCGTCCTCATGCTGGATCTGGAGGCTCACTCAGCTTCACATTATCCGAAGACCCTGGATGGAAGACTCTTAAGGTCTTGAAATCCCAAATGGTCATGGCTCCGTCGATGCCGGTAGTGCAAAATTTGCGACAATCTTGCTTGTCCACCTCATAAATAGACACTTGAGTAATGCTGTTCTGGTGCAGCGTCTCCGGGGCCGTGTTGCGGTCCTCGGTCGTGGCCTGCTTGTCCATGTTGCGGAAGCGCTCCATGGCCAACATGTTGCGCTGGATGCTCTGTTTGGGGATGTCCAACTTGGAGACGAAGGTCAAGCAGCCACGGTAGTCGTAGTTAAAGAGCATGGGGCAGCAATCATGGCCAGCAGCCATGACGCTGTTCTCTGAGACGAACAACATACCCAGGAGGGGCAGGAATTCTGTCTTCAGAGTTGAGACCTGCACACTTTTAGAGGCATCGGCAACGAACACAGTGCTGTCGTGGCTGACCCAAGCCAGGCGGCTGCCGCTGTCTAAGAAGCTGACCCCCGTGCACCCAGCCGCCGGTGCCGCTGCCCCCAGACTCGGACATCTTGCTGCCCCAGGGCGTGCTGGCTGGCTTCTCATCCACTTTATTAATGTAGGTAGAAAACACTCTGCATTTGAAGTTGCAGGATCCCACGGCCAGCAAGACGTTGTTGGGATGCCAATCCAAGCTGAGGACCGTGGGGCGGGTGGGCTTTTGATGTGCTTGCTCACCCACCAGTCATTTTCAGACTCGAAGAAACAGATGGAAATGCGTCGTGCTCCGCTGCTCATGGCAAACAACGAAAGTGGCTGCCCGGTTAATTCTCAGGAACACCAGGGTTGACTTCCAGACACCATCCTTCTGACTCCAGGCGTAGGTGTCACGGTCGGCCCCACAAGTGACGATGCGGTCACTCTTGGGAGCCCAGTCGATACCTGTGATGTGTCCATTGTGTTCTTTGAGTTCACGGGCTTTCACCCACTGGCCCCGTTCTTATAGATGTGGACCTTGTGATTTTTGGGGCTAAGGGCGATCTGGGTACGATCCCTGTTCCAGGCATGACAGGTGATTGGCTCCAGTAAAAACTGATGCAAGGACATTATTCTTAGTGTTTTCAAAGGATAGAAAGCTGGGATCGGGTCATCTAGATGGGCTCAGAGCATTGAATTCGTGGACTCTGGTCAGTTGATTCGAACAGGCTCCGGCAGGCGCGGGCCATGTTGTTTCTTGAACAGGGCAAGTATGCCTCTGTGTTTAGGTCTTTACACTTCCTATTACCTTAACTGAATGACACAGGTGTCCACATGATGTATGCTTTCACTTAATTCATCTGCTCAGATGTCACCTTATAAGACCGACTTTCTATGACCAGAAAGCCTGTGTAAAGTAGCAACCACTGTGTGCCCCAATTCCCCATTTCCTCCCCAATTCTCCCTATTCACTGCTAGCTTTTGTTGTAGTACTTACCACCTCTTTACACATTCTATATGTTGTCTGCCACACTCTACTGAATGTAAGCTACATGTGAACATGCACTTCATCTTGCTCCCTTCTGTACCACCACTAGTTCCTAGAACAATGTCTGGCATGCAGTAGGTGTTAATAATCCTTTGCTGAAGAAATGAATAAACAGTTTTTGTCCAGTAAGGTTCTATTACTGATTATGCTGAGTGGACCAAAGTTGCTTTGATGGCTAAAGGACTTTGGAACTTATCCACAGTATTGCAACTATTCTAACATTGGCAGTGCCCACCCTCAGAATGCTTTGTATCAACTTTGTATTTGAAAGTTGGCTCTACACTCTTAGCCATGACACCTAGGATTCCTCCACAATTTTAATGTGGTATCCTAAGAAGAAAGATGTTCAAGTTTTTCATTTAAAACCAAGAGTTTCTTGAAGAGGAAGGAAAAATAGAAAAGAGTAGTTTAACTGCCAAAGTGAGTACTGAACTATGTATATCAAGGATAAATGAGCAAGGCCCAGCTCATCTGTCAACAGAGTATGTAAAGTAGATTTGTGTCAATCCGGAAGGCTGTTGGGAAAATTGATCTTCCCCAACAAGTTTCCTGAAGCTGAGAAATCTGCAGCTAATAACTTATCCCTGGTTAAAATGTAAATAGCCTAAGAGAGATTATTTTGAGTTTCCGCTGTCACTAATACCTTAGTGTGAATTGGTCTAAATCCTTTCTTATGAGCAAGTTTTGAGAAGGCAAGTGAAGAAAGCAGGAACACGTGAGAAGTAAGAGGAACAATTGGGGAGAACATTCAGGAGCCAAGGAAGGAGTATAAAGTTGAGCTTGCCAAGGACAAACTTTGGCCTATTTTGTGGCTTTGCCCAGGGCTGACTCTGGTAATCAAAGTACATATTGATCTCTAGATCCAAACCTCTGAGTAGGCAAATTATGGTGATTGAAATTACAGCCATAATTACCTGAAATGTTTTAATAGCCCAGTGAGTACAAGGTGCATCAGAAAGGAGGAAGAGTTGACCTAGAATGTATGTGGGACTGGAAACGCTATCAGATTTTAGGAAAGATAAGTGGGAAAGGAAGGAGGCATTGCATTATACATATGCACATGATCCCAGCCTAAGAAACAGGAAACCGAAAGAGTTTTGTGCTAAGGTAAAATGAGTAAAATGGAGCACCACCATCTGCTATCAGTTGACATGCCAGGAAAAATAAGGTAAGACAGACCTCTTTGAGCAGCCAGGAGCTGATGACAGTAAGGTTATTTTGGGTTGTTTTTAAATTAATTAATTATTTATCTATTTGGCTGCTCTAAGTCTTTGATGCAGCATGTGGGATTTAGTTCTAGTTGAACCTGGGCCCCCTTCATTGGGAGCAAGAGTCTTAGTGACTGGACTATCAGGGAAGTCCTAGGAGGGTAAATTTTAAAGAGTTTTATTATTATTATTTTTTTAATACAACCACTGTCACCAGACACCAAGTTTGTCAGCACCTTGATCTTGGTCTTCCCAACCTCCAGAGCTATGAGAATTAAATGTTCAGTTCAGTTGCACAGTCATGTCCAACTCTTTGTAACCCCATGGACTGCAGCATCCCAGGCTTCCCTGTCCATCACCAACTCCTGGAGACTGTTCAAACTCATGTCCATCAAGTCGGTGATACCATCTAACCATCTCATTCTCTGTCCCCTGCTTCTCCTCTTGCCTTCAATCTTTCCCAGCATCAGGGTCTTTTCCAGTGAGTCAGCTCTTTGCATCAAGTGGCCAAAGTATTGGAGGTTCAGCGTCTTTTCCAATGTTTAAGCCAAAAAAAAAAAAAAAAAAGAGCACCCACAACTATTGAAAAAGTACTTACAGTACTTGGGAGATGTAATCCCTAATGTGTGGAATTTCAAAAATCAACTAAGGTAGATACCTTTACTGATTTGTTATTTCTAGGAGAGAAGAATTAGGCAAGAATATATTCAATAATCATAGACAGCAACTTGCTCACAGTGACCAAACAGTGAGGAAAGTCAGGGTTTTAGAGGACAGCAAGGTGTCCCCCACCTTTAAAGTACAGGCAGAGCATTTGTGTTCTATTCAAGTTGTTTTCATTCTTCAAGTTTCTTCCAGTTTGGAGAATCTGCCACTCACTAGCTGAGAGAACTTGGGTAAGTTATTTAAAATTCCCATACCTGTTTCTTCCTTATCCATGAAGTGAGAATGAATACTAATTATTCCTTTCTCTGAGGGCTTTTTAAAAAAATAATATTTATTTATTTGGCTCTGCAGGGTCTTCGTTGTGGCATATGGGATCTAGTCCCTGACCAGGGATCTAACCTGGGTCCCCTGCATTGGGAATGAGGAGTCTTAATCACTGGACCCTGATGCTGGGAAAGATTGAAGGCAGGAGGAGAAGGGGATGACAGAGGCTGAGAAGGTTGGATGGCATCACCGACTCAATGGACATGAGTTTGAGTAAACTCCGGGAGTTGGTGATGGACAAGGAGGCCTGGCATGCTGCAGTCCATGCTGTTGCAAGAGTAGGACACTACTGAGCAACTGAACTGAACTGGATCACTGGACCACAAGGGAAGTCCTCTCTGAGGGCTTTTAGAATGACAGAAAGAGGTCTCACAAGCAGCAGTGTAAAAAATAATGGTTAAGACTGTGGACAGCAGCCTTCCCCAGTGATCCAGTGATTAAGACTTGGCCTTCCAATGTGGAGAGTATGGGTTTGATCCCTGGTGAGGGAGCTAAGATCCCACATGCCTCACAGCCAAAAAGCCAAAACATAAAACAGAAGCAATATTGTAACAAATTTAATAAAGACTTTAAAAATGGTCTCCATCAGTTCTGAACTGAACTGATTACCCAAATCAGATTGCCTGGCTTAGATTCTGGAGCAGCCATTTACTATTTGTGTGTACTTGGGCAAGTGACTGTCCTCTCTCTGCCTCAGTTTCTTCATCTGTAAAATGGAGGTAATACCTCAAAGGATTTTTGTGAGGATTAAATGACTCAACCCACATAGCACACTTAACCCACATAGCACACTTAGACAAGTGTCTGGTACAAAGTGAGCATTTGGTAAATGTCAATCATTTGCAAGGGTCTTGACACACAGCAGTGATCATGGGACTTCTTGGTAGCCCTGCTTGTCTAGGCCTTGTCCACACCACTCCATCCTAGCGTAGAATTAAGAACCAGAGATGTCTGAAGCTATTTTCAGTCACAAGTAGCAGAGATGCAAAGTTCATCTCAAACAGTGGAGTGAGAGAACTGGGAGGAGTCAGATTCCAGGGGGCTACTGAGCAGAGTCCAAAAGGGGTGAGGCCCAAGAGGGAAAGGAGCTAACTGGTGAAAAGCTGTGGGCTTATATTGGTTAGGATTCTTTTGGTTGCAAATTTTGAAGAACAAAACGGTTCAAGGATAAATGTATCCACTCAAATACTCATCAGTCACAGAATGGATAAATTATGGTATAGTCCCCAAACAAAATGTTATACAGCAAAGAGAATGTACAAGCTATAATTACATGTAAGGATATGTAGACAAAACCCACTTAATGTTGCAGGAAAGGCACACACACACAAGACTACATGCTGTGTGAGTCCACTTACTTGTGGTAGAAAAACAAGCAAACTAAAACTATGTTGTTAAAAATCAGTATACTGGTTACACTTGGAGGGGGTAGAGATGTTATGGGAACACTGGACTGAAACTACCCATCCTGGCCAGGCACCATAGTAATAATTTGCATGAGTTGTTTTATAACAGGAGGTCCTAGTAAGGAGCCTTCCCTGGTGGCTCAAATGGTAAAGAAACTGCCTTTAATGTGGGAGACCTGGGTTTGATCCCTAGGTTGAGAAGATCCCCTGGAGGAGGGCATGGCAACCCACTCTAGTATTCCTACCTGGAGAATCGCCATGAACAGAGGTGCTTGGCAAGCTACAGTCCATGAGGTAAGGAACAGAACTAATGAGGCACCACC
This sequence comes from Nanger dama, assembly GCA_917880005.1. Classification (NCBI taxonomy): domain Eukaryota; kingdom Metazoa; phylum Chordata; class Mammalia; order Artiodactyla; family Bovidae; genus Nanger; species Nanger dama. The sequence continues at coordinate 19,367,228 of CAKJTW010000013.1, read as the reverse complement.
AACTGGAAGAACTCAGGAAAGGTCAAAAGGAGACACCACATGTCCTATCAAACTCCCAGAATCCTCCTTGCTGGAATCTATCTTGGCTGAGCAGAGAGAGCGCCACAAGGAAGAAACCTGAGTCAGAGCGATTGGCCAGAGACACTCAATTTTCCTGGCCTTTTCCTGTGTGACACAGTTCTTATCAGATGTAAGCAAAAACCTGCAGGGGGTACTTCTTGACAAGTCCTTGCTTGAACAATGCACAAGCAAGGACTTGAACAATTTCCCTCAGGGAAAGGCCAAAAATCTGCAGAAATACTGGCCCTTGTACTCCCCAGGTCGGTAAGTGCCCAATATGCTACTGGAGATCAGTGGAGAAATAACTCCAAAAGAATAAAGCCAGTTATGGATGCGACTGGTGATGGAAGTCAAGTCTGATGCTGTAAAGAGCAATATTGCATAGGAACCTAGACTAGGATCCATGAATCTAGGCAAACTGGAATTGTTCAACAGGAGATGGCAAGAGTGAACATTGACATTTTAGGAATCAGCAAACTAAAATTGACTAGAATGGGTGAATTTAACTCAGAAAACCATTGTATCTACTACTATGGACAAGAATCCCTTAGAAGAAATGGAGTAGCCATCATAGTCAACAAAAGAGTCCGAAATGCAGTACTTGGATACAGTTTCAAAAATGACATAAAGATTTCTGTTCGTTTCCAAGACAAACCATTCAATATCACAGTAATCCAAGTCTATGGCCCTACCAGTAATGCTGAAGAAGCTGAAGCTGAATGGGTCTATGAAGACCTACAAGACCTTCTAGAATTAACACCCCTCAAAAATGTCCTTTTCATTATAGGGGACTGGAATGCAAAAGTAGGAAGTCAAGAAATACCTGGAGTGACAGGCAAATTTGTCCTTTGAGTACAGAATGAAGCAGGCAAAGGCTAATAGAGTTCTGTCAAGGGAACACATTGGTTATAGAAAACACCCTTTTCCAACAACACAAGAGAAGACTCTACACATGACATCACCAGATAGTCAACACCGAAATCAGATTGATTATATTCTTTGCAGCCAAAGATGGAGAAGCTCTATACAGTCAACAAAAACAAAACCGGGAGCTGACTGTGGCTCAGGTCATGAACTCCTTATTGCCAAATTCAGACTTAAATTGAAGAAAGTAAGGAAAACCACTAGACCATTCAGGTATAACCAAAATAAATCTCCTATGATTAAACAGTGAAAGTGAAAAATAGATTCAAGGGATTAGATCTGATAGAGTGCCTGAAGAACTATGGACGGAGGTTCGTGACATTGTACAGGAGGCAGGGATCAAGACCATCCCCAAGAAACGGAAATGCAAAAAGGCACAATGGTTGTCTGAGGAGATCTTGCAAATAGCTGTGAAAAGAAGAGGAGCAAAAGGCAGAGGAGAAAAGAAAAGATATACCCATTTGGATGCAGAGTTCCAAAGAAAAGCAAGGAGAGATAACAAAGCCTTCCTCAGTGATCAATGCAAAGAAATAGAGGAAAACAATAAATTGGGAAAGACTAGAGATCTCTTCAAGAAAATTAGAGATACCAAGGGAACATTTCATGTAAAGATGGGCACAATAAAGGACAGAAATGGTATAGACCTAACAGAAGATATTAAGAAGAGGTGGCAAGAATACACAGAAGAATTATACAAAAATATCTTCATGGCTCAGATAATCATGATGGTGTGATCACTCACCTTAGAGCCAGATATCCTGGAATGTGGAGTCAAGTGGGCCTTAAGAAGCATCACTACGAACAAAGCTAGTGGAGGTTAGAAGCAGCAGCAGTGGAGGTTATGGAATTCCAGTGGAGCTATTTCAAATCCTAAAAGATGATGCTGTGAAAGTGCTGCACTCAATATGCCAGCAAATTTGGAAAACTCAGCAGTGGCCACAGGACTTTCTGGAAAAGGTCAGTTTTCATTTCAATCCCAAAGGAAGGCAATGCCAAAGAATGCTCAAACTACCACACAATTGCACTCATCTCACACCCTAGCAAAATAATGTTCAAAATTCTCCAAGCCAGGCTTCAACAGTTCATGAACCATGAACTTCAAGATGTTCAAGCTGGATTTAGAAAAGGCAGAGGAACCATAGATTAAATTGCCAACATCCGTTGGATCATAGAAAAAGCAAGCGAGATCCAGAAAAACATCTACTTCTGCTTTATTGACTATGCCAAAGCCTTTGTGTGGATCACAACAAACTGTGGAAAATTCTTCAAGAGATGGGAATACCAGACCACTTGACCTGTCTCCGGAGAAATTTGTATGTGGGTCAGGAACCAACAGTTAGAACTGGACATGGAACAACAGACTGGTTCCAAGTCGGGAAAAGAATATGTCAAGGCTGTATATTATCACCCTGCTTATTTAACTTTTATGCAGAGTGCATCATGAGAAATGCTGGGCTGGATGAAGCACAAGCTGAAATCAAGATGGCTGGGAGAAATATCAATAACCTCAGATATGCAGATGATACCACCCTTATGGCAGAAAGTGAAGAAGAACTAAAGAGCCTCTTGACGAAAGTGAAAAAGTTGGCTTAAAACTCAACATTCAGAAAACTAAGATCATGGCATCTGGTCCTATCACTTCATGGCAAATAGATGGAGAAACAATGGAAACAGTGTCAGACTTTATCTTTTTGGGTCCAAAATCACTGCAGATGGTGACTGCAGCCATGAAATTAAAAGACACTTGCTCCTCGGAAGAAAAGTTATGACCAACATGGACAGCATATTAAAAAGCAGAGACATTACTTTGCCAACAAAGGTCCGTCTAGTCAAAGCTATGGTTTTTGCAGTAGTCATGTATGGATGTGAGAGTTGGACTATAAAGAAAGCTGAGCACCGAAGAATTGATGCTTTTGAACTGTGGTATTGGAGAAGACTCTTAAGAGTCCCTTGGACTGCAAGGAGATCCACCCAGTCAATCCTAAAGGAAATCAACCCTGAATATACATTGGAAGGACTGATGCTGAAACTGAAACTCCAGCACTTTGGCCATCTGATGTGAAGAACTGACTCACTGGAAAAGACCCTGATTCTGGGAAAGATTGAAGGCTAGAAGAGAAGGGGGAGACAGAGGATGAGATGGTTGGATGACATCACTGACTTGATGGAAATGAATTTGAGTAAGCTCCGGGAGTTGGTGATGGACAGGGTGGCCTGGCGTGCTGCAGTTCATGAGGTCACGAACAGTCAGACACAACTGAGTGACTGAACTGAACTGAACTGAACTCCTCCAGGCTTCCTATCCTGTAAGAAAAATAAACCTTCAGTGGAAACAGTGTCAGACTTTATTTTTGGGGGCTCCAAAATCACTGCAGATGGTGACTGCAGCCATGACATTAAAAGACGCTTACTCCTTGGAAGAAAAGTTATGATCAACCTCGATAGTATATTCAAAAGCAGAGACATTACCTTGCCGACTAAGGTCCGTCTAGTCAAGGCTATGGTTTTTCCTGTGGTCATGTATGGATGTGAGAGTTGGACTGTGAAGAAGGCTGAGCGCCAAAGAATTGATGCTTTTGAACTATGGTGTTGGAGAAGACTCTTGAGAGTTCCTTGGACTGCAAGGAGATCCAACCAATCCATTTTGAAGGAGATCAACCCTAGGATTTCTTTGGAAGGAATGATGCTAAAGCTGAAACTCCAGTACTTTGGCCACCTCTTGTGAAGTGTTGACTCATTGGAAAAGACTCTGATGCTGGGAGGGATTGGGGGTAGGAGGAGCAGGGGACGACCAAGGATGAGATGGCTGGATGGCATCACAGACTCGATGGACGTGAGTCTGAGTGAATTCCGGGGAGATGGTGATGGACAGGGAAGCCTGGCGTGCTGCGATTCATGGGGTCACAAATAGTCGGACACTACTGAGTGACTGAATTAAACTGAACTCACTTGTTTAAGTCATTGATAAGCTTTCTGTAGCTGATAAGGACCACTCTTCTTCATCCCACCCACTTCTTCCACCTTCTGTCTTTATTTTCCACAGATAACCGTCCTCTTCCTTTACAGAGAACCATCTACAGCTGGTCTTTCACTTTCTTTCTTGCCCCCAATCTATTCACACTTACCTGCATCCATAGCCATCATGATCCCTCTTCCCTTTCTTTAATAGAAGAGCCTGTTCCTACTCCATGGGGAGTGGTGGGGTAAATGGAGAGATGCCAATCTCACATACATTGTGTCTTCCTCTTTCTGTTTCGGTGTTCTGACTCATCCTCATGTTTTGGGCTTCTACTTCTCATCAGTTATGTGGCCTTAAATAGGCCATTAACATAGCACGTATTTTATCCGGTGGATTCTAACCTGTGCCCAAGAAAGTTAACTGCAGTGATGCTGGGATTTGCCAGCGAGACAGTCCTGGTGAATAGAACGGAAACTATTCACGAGGCAGGGAGCCTAGGAGGAGCTGAAAGTCAGTGTGGCAGGAGGGAAGAGTGCAGAAGGGGCTCAGGAGGCAGGGCTGAAGGGGAAGGCAGGGGCCAGTGAGCTGGGGTCCTATACACTAGATAGGGTAATAATTTTGGTTTTAACTCTAATCATCATCATCAGAAGAAAAGCAAGCTCCCTGAGCCTCAAATTCTACGCTGGAAAATATGTCTTAAAACTATCTGCTTGGTTGTCAGTCTCCATTATCTGCTTGAGAGTTCCTTAAGGGCAAAGGCTTTTCTTTTACGCATTTCTTTACCCACGTGGATATTTGCCAATTGGCCACTCAATAAATGCCTGTTGGATGAGTAAATGAAATTTTGGAGTCCTCCACAGACGTTACTTATTAGGTCAAGCGACGAATAGTTTTTCTTTTCTCCTCATCCCTTTGCCGTGCCCTCACCCTTCTTCCATCTCTCCTCCCACGACCCCCTCCAACCCTATCCTGCTTCCTGCCTCCCCTTCCCAGCCCCGCCCCCTTCGCTACGCCGCGAAGGCGGAGCGGGCCAGGCGGGCTTTACGGCATCCGCGTTGCGGCGGGGCGGGGCGGGGCGCCGGGCGGCCGGCGCGCTTGGCGGCAGCGGTGGGAGGCAGGTCGGCAGGCAGGCAGACGGAGTCGCAGGCGGGTGGTGGCGTCCGTGCTTGCTGGTGAGGGCGGGAGGGAGTGAGTCACTGAGTGTGTGTGAGGGAGGGAAGGAGCGAGCGAGCAGCCCGCGCCGTCAGCCTGCAGCACCAGCCAGGCCCTGCCGCCGCCCCGTCGCTCCGCGCCGAGGCCGGGCCGAGCCGAGCTGGGTCGGGCCCGGGCCATGCTGCTCACCGTGTACTGTGTGCGGAGGGACCTCTCCGAGGTGACCTTTTCCCTCCAGGTCGACGCCGACTTTGAGCTGCACAACTTCCGCGCTCTGTGTGAGCTCGAGTCCGGCATTCCTGCGGCTGAGAGCCAGGTATGCTGGGCAGAGATCGGGGCCTCTTTGCGGAGCTAGCCCTCCCGCCTTGGGGCCTCACGCCCTCCCTTTGCTGCTGGTGAGGAATGGGGGGGGGGAGGTGGAGGGGAAGCAGGATGGCCATTCCCAGCCCACCCCCGCATCCGGAAGAGAGCTGGAGTCGGTAGCTGCCCCCACACACCCCGAGCTTGGGGTGGGGTGCTGGGGGAGGGAGCGGAGAACCTGACCTCATACGCACCCACTGCAGCCTGAGAGGCTTGGGGACTGTGGGGCGCGTCCCACCTTTGGCTCTTTGGCCCCCTTTAATTTCCTGAGTTTGGGTTGTCATCGCAGACCTGAGAAGAAGCCATAGTTTTGCGAGAGTGTACATCCTGCTTCCCCAACCAGAAATACCAGTTTAGGTCTCTGTGGTAAATGTTCACCTGCTTTTTTGGAGAGGTCTCTTGCCTAAGTAAACTTAATTTACCTTTGAATATAAAGATTTACGCTCTAAGTGAAAGGAAAAGTTTGAGACTTGCACCGTCTTGTTTTGAAGCCTTTGGAAATGCTCTTTTTCCCTGTCACATGCGTTTCTGGTTAAATTATTATTTTTAAAGTAATTATTAGTTCACTTGAACTGTTTCTCTGGTCTCTTCCCCCGTAGTGCGTCAAGATCCCTTTCTTTTACATCCCAGTTCAGAATCTGGGTGAGTTCAAAGCTCAGTACTTTATGAGGATATTTGCTTTAAAATGGGCCTCAGTGTGATTAGGTTGTTTCATTTCCCTTACCCTGCTAGAAAGAAATTCGACTGGTCCTACATTTTAAGCAAGCAAAGTAATTTATTCTCAAAAAATGTGTGGGGTCTGCTACCAAACAGAATTGATGACTATAACTCTGTGGCCTTAACACTAAAACGTCTAAATCCTGACTTGATAAGTGGACTTTGAAGGACATAGTGTAAACATTAATAAAATTATAGAAGTCATCCAAGGCCCCAGAGGGTAAATCTTGATTTCCTACTGCAGTTATGAAATAGTTCCAAAAACTATTGCCTCATTACAGCTTGTTCTGCCCTGTGTTATGGTAAACAAATGTGTCGACATTTTGTTCAGAAGTAAGTATGATTCCTTTACACTTTGAACTTTAGAATGTTGGCATAAGCTGAGTATCAGGACTTTATTTTGGGTCACAGGGTGTCACTCAAATTGACATTCTGGCAAAATATACAAAGATATTGGTAAAAGGGATCTCTTGGAACTTCTATAATGGCATCCAGAAAAACTCAGGATCCAGTTCCTGTCTGTGAATCCCTCAGGTACAGAGCTACAAAACAACAGTTTAAGTGGGGAGGGAAAATCAACTCAGATTTTTGAAGGTGGCTTTTTCAGTCGTTCTCTTCCCCCTCTGGCAGTTCTTTTATCCTGCTTACAATCACCAGTTGGTAAGTGGACTAAAAAAATGTAAATTGATTTTGTTGTTGCGCTCGAGAGAAGACAGATTGTGATTTCTGTATTCCTGCACTTTTTGAAATTGCAGTAGCCAAAAATGTAAATAAATTAAAGAGAGTGTCAGAGTGAAAGACGATTAATTGTATGGTCAAGGCACGCACTGTCCTGCCAGCGTGGCAGGTTTGGAATACCTTACTAATTGAACACTTAGGCTAACTCCAAATTCTTTCTTATTCATCATCAGTGTTGTGGCATTTACTTCCTTCCCAAGCCAAATCAGCATATGGAAACCTGGGCTCTGACTAGTGTTAAGCCTGTCTCACGGAGCCAGTAAACAACTCCAGTTTTTCAAGTTTCTTCTGTTGGCTCCATTGTAACCTAACACAGCGTCTATTTTAGGATGTCTGGTGGTCGGTTGTCTTTCAGTTGCTTGCCCATCAGGCAGGAACAGGATCCACCCTAGACACTTGAGTCATTTCCTTTCATCAAATTATAATAGTAAACATCATTGTAGTTTTAATACACATATATATCATTTTCACTTACTTGGCATATTCCCTTCCACTCCTTTACCTCCCAGGGTTCTCCCCTGTTACTTACCTTCCCCACCTCCCTCTCAAAGTTCTCCTGGTCTCTTTACCTTTACTGTTCTTATTTACCTTCTCTGTTCTCATTCCTTCACCTCCATTTCTGCTGCCATTTCTAAAGGGAATTTTTTTTTTCTTGTTCCTATTTCTTCCTGTCACTGTGTTTTCAGACCACTGGTCTGCAGACTTTTTCGCTTATGTATTCTAAGTAAAATGTTTTGAAATATTCATCTTTGTGATACATATAATTAATATATATGAGCTAGTGGTATATGCATAATATAAATGCATGTATATTACATGTATGGATATATAGTAGCTGTAAACATCAGTTATATACTACCTTAGGTACAGTATAAACAGGCCCAGGATAGAATTTAAGGAAGGATAAACTAAAATGGAAATAAAAATTCTAATATTCTATTTCTATTTTCTTCCTGCATCCTTGAAGAACTGTCTTGAATGTGTGAACCACATTTAGCATCACTGGTTTATAATTCAGTTTTTCAAGATTGGCATGGATTGTGCATGAGGGTACAGTGGGAAAAGGTGTTAATTTTTAACAGCGCTAGTCATTGTAGTAGTTATAATGCAATGATAACAAATTTAGAATAGACACAATCTCTACTTGTGCATGTGAATAAAGCTGGGCATGTTCCATCTCTTAACACAAGTGTGGGCTTGGAAGCCAGGCATGGCCCTGTTTGATGCTTTGATGCAGACTTGGCTGGAGAAATTTCAAACAATTATAGGAACTTAGTGCTCTTGCCTGGAAAATCCCATGGACGGAGGAGCCTGGTAGGCTGCAGTCCACGGGGTCGCTTGAGTCGGACACGACTGAGCCACTTCACTTTCACACATTGGAGAAGGAAATGACAACCCACTCCAATGTTCTTGCCTGGAGAATCCCAGGGACGGGGAGTCTGGTGGGCTGCCGACTCTGGGGTCCCACGGAGTCAGACACTACTGACTTGACTTAGCAGCAGCAGCAGCAGCCTCACTTGTAATTAATATCTTTGCATTTTGAAACATTGTTATAATTTACCCCTGTAGGTGGCATGTGGTTAACAACAACAAAAAAAAGTGTGCAAGGTGTGTAAGTACTCTCAAATGAAAGCATGTTTAAATACCAAATAATAGCAGTAACTGTATGATCCTAGAAATGAAGCTGCACACAGCATGTTCTGTGGTTTGTAAAACACTATTTTAAACCAATAGAAACTGAAAATTGCTTTTGTAGCTGATTTTGGCATGCTTGTTTTCACAGGTAGTTTTCATATATTTCTTTTCTGTTAAATACTACATGTTCATTACAGAAAACTTGTAACATATACAAAAGGAGGAAGAAGAACACTATTATTTATTATTTTATAACTCAGATAGCTGCAGTTTACATCTTGGTATATTTTTTCTTAAGCTTTTTCTTCTTATATAGTTAAAATATATCTTTTAAACATGTGGCCTGAACTATAGTAAACAGTTTCATCCCTTACTTTGTTTAGTCAAAGTACGTTGTCAGCATTTTCCCGTAACAGTTCAGTTTTTTCCTTTTTTTTTTTTTTTTTGACTGCGCTTCACAACATGTAAACGTCTTAGTTCCACAACCAGGAATTGAATCTGTGCCCCCTGCAGTGAAAGCTCAGGGTCTTAATCACTAGAATGCCAGGGAAGCCCCTCCCATTAACATACAAATCCTCACAATTTATCATTTTAACGGCCACATAATTTATCATCATATAGATGTATTACATTTATTTAATATTGTATGTATTTATTTAATGCCCTATTGCTGGGCATTTTAATTGGGGGCATTTGGAACTAGTTTTGAATAACATTTCTATGGATACCTTTATACTTAAGGCTTTGTCCCCATTTCTGATTGTTTTCCTAGGATAAATTCTTAGATATGAAATTGCCAGATTTTGAGAGGCTTTTAGTAACTGTTGCCAAATTATCTTCCAGAAGGGTTGTAAAAGTCAAGCTGACTGTTAACATTGGATAGTATGTGTAGATCAAATATAGTGTGTTTTCAGTTAATGGTAGATGCTATTATGAGGCTGTTCAAGTTTGATTCTAAGGGTTTTGTGGCTGTTTTATGATCCTTAATGCTAGAAATGTATTGTTAAGATACCTGTTGATTGATTGAAGTCGCTCATTCAGAGACCTGGAAACTGTTGACATCCTCCTTAAAGGTTCTGGAGTCATATTAATTAGTCTATCACTGAATGTTGGCTTAGATGAGAATTCAATCTCCAGGGTGTCTACGCTGAAGTAAGTACTAAGAGTTGTGCCACTTTGGGAGATTAAGGCTTGTAGCTGTATAAATTTTTCTGTTGTATGTTCTTATAAATGGAAAAACTTGAATTTTGAGCCTTATAATCTTTGAGCTGCATATTATGAATGGTAGAAAGCATCACCAGTGCCATTATCAAAACTTGTTTTGACTGCTAGAAATTTGAAACCATTTATCTCCTGGAGTCTCATATTAAGTTGAAAAATCATTCAGACTTATTCTGGGGCATCAGTTGCAGAATAATTGTTTCTTAGATTCTTAAGCCTGTTTAAACAACAATAATAACAACAACAAAAGTTCTTTGTGGCATTTATAATTTCAACTGAGCTACTATCTCATCTGTGCCCTTGGACTAGAATGGTATGCATCTGCTGCTTTGTTAGTATGAAGAATATTTGCTCCTTACCCACATTCTCCAGTCTAGTGTTTTCAGGAAATTGGAGCAGATAGCAGTCTTCCATATTTCATGTACATGTTTGAGGGTAGTGACTACCTGGATCTTACATTTTTATTGTTAGATTAGGCCACCTGCTTCTTAAATTATGTTGTCCACTGAGGAAAAACTGTTTAGCTAAACAGTGATGGGTTGATGTATGGCATCTGTAAAATGGAAATCCAAAGAGTGAGGAGTTGCCAGTGCTCCTTTCTTCCTGTTCAGGGCAAGGGGTGCATTGGACAGTGGACGTGTTTTGATCCCCTGGTGAGTAGAGGCCTTTAGTGGTGCGTGTGTACGTGCTCAGTCATGTCCGACTCTTTGCAACCCCATGGACTGTAGCCCGCCATGTTCCTCTGTCCATGGGATTTCCCAGGCAAGAATTCTAGAGTGGCTGCCATCTCCTCCTTCAGGGGATCTTCCCAACCAAGGGATCAAACCCGCATCTCCTTTATCTCTGTGTTGGCAGGCAGATTGTTTACCACTGAGCCACCTTCAGTGGTGATGGGTGGTTTAATAGCCCTTGGAAAGGTCACCCAGCTAATTCACCAGGCCATGTTGGACTTCTCTTTGGGAAAGTTGTGTGTGGTTCTAGGAAAGAGTGTGGCTGTAAAGTCAGGCAGATGTGGTCCCTGTAAGAAACCCCGCTGGAAGAAAGAGCCACATCTAAGGACCGTTGATGAAGGCCTTTATTGGGCGGTCGCTCTCGGGCAGAAGTCCCGGGGGCGGGTAAGCAAAGAGACAAAGGGAGTCTGCGACTTATGCAAGGTGGGGCGAGGTTTTTATAGCCAGGGCTGGCGTTCAAGCCAGGTCTCCCCATATAGGGGAAAAAAGCACGGGCTACAGCAGTGGTTGGTGTCCAAGGGCTCGGTGTCGGCACCTGATTGGGCCAGGATAACAGGGGTTGGCCCCCAGAAGTCTGGTCTGCTCTCGGTTCTTGTTTGGGCGTTGGCCAACTGCCGGTGTTGGCCTGATGTCTTTTGTGGTCAAGTGTCTATGTCGGCTGGCCCGACCTTTCATCCCGGCCTTTTGATATAGGACAAGGGGCGCTGGTTCTCTCTGGCTACTTCCTGCTGAACGGGGCGACGAGGGGTAGGGTGTGGCTGGGATGACAGGGGGAGTCTGCCATTAGGTTGGTCACAAGTCGTTTGTTGGAAGCCCTTGGTACTGCTGTCACAGCACCATCAGCTGGATCGTGTTGAGCCGTTGTTTGATAAAGGCCAAAAACTTATTTAGGATACAGGGCCCGAAAGTCAGGAGCAGCAGGAGGATGATGAGTGGTCCCATTAGGGAGGATAGTAGAGGCGTCAGCCAGGGGGAGCTCTGGAACCAGGACTCGAACCAGCCCTGCGAGTCCCTCTTCTCGTTCGAGCCCTCTCTTACCTTGGCCATGGATTCCCTTACCACCACCGTATGGTCAGTGTAAAAGCAACATTCCTCCTTGAGGGCTGCACAGAGGCCCCCTTGTTGTAGAAAAACCAGGTCTAGTCCTCATCTGTTTTGTAGCACTACCTCTGACAGGGAAGTTAGAGATTTTTCCAGGGCCATCATAGATTTTTATCCGGGCAATTGCTTCATCAATGGCAACTCTTAGGGAGGTCAAACCCTGGTTTTGCATGGACAGTGATGCAATCCCGGCTCCCGTCCCCGCTGCTCCCAGGACAAACAGTGTTGCCAGAGTGACTGCTGTGACTGGCTCCCTCTTTTCCAAGGCAGGTGAGGTACCCCTATCCCAAAAATTGTATAGAACTTCTTCAGAATGATAGATAATTTTAGGTATCACTGCTACCAGAACGCAAAATTCCCTGCTCTGATTGAAGACGGCAAGGTGTATGCAGGGCGTCAACCCAGTGTGTGAACAAACCCACCAGCCCCCAGCTTCGGGTATTACCCACCTTGTCGTGTCTAGTCTAGTGAGACTGGCGTTCTGAGCGCACAGGATTGTCTTTCCGGGTGGGACGGCCCCTAGGCAGGTTCCTTGTCCCCACACCTCTGGCATGGTTAGGCCTATTTTGCGGTTCCCCCACTGGCACTGGGGCGGGTTAGGGCTGGCTGACAGATTGTAGGAAGCATTTAAGCCTATGGCCTCGTAAAAGGGAGGATGAAGAGACTAACAAAGCCAGCAGGATTGGGTCGCGTTAGGGTTGGAATGGTTTAGGGCACCATAGGTCTCTTTCCTCAAGGACCACAGGGGGTCTTGGTTTTTGTGGGGGCCTAAGGGCCCTGCGTCTGGGGGTAGGGGCTGCTGGTGGAGATTAAGGGGTGCGGTGGCACGCCCCCCAGGGCCGGATTGGGGCCCACAGCATGTGTCTGTAGAGGTTCTATTGTTTGGCTTATAATCAGAATTCCTCCAAAATATGGGCCATTCCACTGGGTACTTGTTTGTATCCCCCAGGCCAGACCGGAAACCCAAGACCTCTCTCTTATAGCTGTCTCTTGATTGAACCTTACCCTAACTTGTGCATGGTTACTGATGTTCATACGGTCCCAATTAGGTCTCCAGGGTTGTGAAAAGGAGAAATTAAGCAAGTCTCGGTTTTCTACCTTCCAACGCCAATTTCCATCATTGGAGCTTCCAGGTGATTCTGAGAGGCTGGTGAGAACTAGAGCAGTTACCCCCCTCCAGGGCCCAAAGCATTCCCAAGGCCGCCCACACTATTATTTGTAACCCGCGTTGGGTTCCTCGCCGCATTGTGGGATCGGGGGCAGGGGTTCCGGGTGAGGATTAGTAGGCCCTGCAGGAGTGGGGGCGGTATGAGTGGCTCTGGGGCCCGGTCGGGGTTGAGGCTGTCAAGGTGCCCCGAGGGAATAGCACCCCAGGAGTAGGGAGCAGATGGCTAGGTAAGCAAGGGCCAGCGACAGCCGAAGTGCAAATGACCAGTCTTAGGGAGCTGTGGCCGCCAGTCCAATGGCAAAGAGTATGGCCAGAACTGTGATTGCCAGCAGCTACAGCGGATGGTACCAGGCAAACATCGGATGGGGACGTGTTTGTTCTTGGTGGGAGGCGGTGCCTTGATTACTCTGAGGTCGGTGAAAGAGGGGTTTGGGTAATGGTTAGTTTGGTGGGCCCAGTTAGGATGGAGCGGTAAGATCCCCCTCTTCAGGGAGACCCGGGGGTGCAAGTTTGAGTCAGGTCAGGTGGTACCAGGGCTCGTGTCCCAGAAGTTTGGCTGCCGTAGGAGTGGTGAGGATTACCGTATGGGGTCCCGTCCAGGGAGGCTGTAGTGGGTGGGGACTGAGGGCTGAGGGCTTTTAGCAGTACCTGATCTCCCGGGGCCAGAGGCCGAGTTGGCCCCTCACCGTCTGTTGGTTGTGGCAAGGCTCGGTCAGCGTGTTCTCTCAGCAAGGATCATAGGAGGGAGAAGAGGGGGAGATACCCCGCAAGTAGGGGAGCCTCTCCCTCCGGGAGGTGGGTCAGGAGGTAGGGCCTGCCGTAAAGCAGTTCAAAGGGGGTCAAACCTGTTTTTGAGTGTGGTGTGGTGTGAATACGAGTGAGCGCCAGAGGAAGGAGGTCGACCCAAGACAGTCGCAGTTCCGAGGCAAGCTTGGTCAAGTGCGTCTTGATGATGCCGTTTACCCGCTCTACCTTGCCTGACGATTGAGGCCGATAGGGGATGTGGAGATGCCAGGCGATGCCCAGGGCCGTAGCCACCTGCTGGGAGATCCGCTACCTGGAGTGTTACCCTGGGCTCGGCTTGGGTTATCGGGGTCCCCGAGTCTGGACGGCGTCAGTCATCATCAAAGCTCAGCAGCTCCAAGGCCGGAGGAGGGCAGGAGGTCTCCCTGGGGCGCTCTGGTCCCGGCCCCTAGAGGTCGGGGCCCCAGAGGCCTGGGGACAGTCACTAGCCCAGTGTCCTCGTTGCTTGCACAACGGGCATGGCTTGGAAGGAGGCCGCGGATTGGGGCACATCCTGGCCCAGTGTCCTTCTTGGCCGCACTTGAAGCAGGCCCCCAGAGGAGGTTTCTGGGGCCCTGAGCCCGCTGCCGGCCGCAGGGCCGCTACCAAAGCCTGGGTTTGCTGGTTTAGGAGGCTTGCCTGAAATTCGGCCTTCTGCTTGAGCCTTGCCTTTCAGCTAGCCTCAGCAGTTTTCTCGCGGGCATTGTAGACTTTAAAGGCCATTTTTACCAGGTCTCGGATAGGGGTCTGAGGGCCGTCCTCAGCCTTGGCCAACTTTTTTCGTATATCGGGGGCAGACTGGGAGATAAAACGATTGGCCAAGGTGGCCGCCCGATGGGGGACTCAGGGGACAGCCTGGTGTATTGGACAAGGGCCTCGGTCAGCCGATTAAGGAACATGGCTGGGTTTTCGTCGGGCCCCTGAGTCACCTCATCTAATTTGAGGAAGTTTACAACTTTATGAGAGGACACTTTTATCCCATCAAGGATACACTCTATCATATAAGCGTACCCGCAGCTGGCCGCCACCCCCTTCCTGGTAGTTTCAATCAGTGTTGGTGTCAGGAACCGCCTGAGCCCCCGGGGGGTCGCTCAGGAGAGGGGCTGGCATAGTGTCGTTGATCGGCCTGGGCTTTGGCTGCCGTCCAAATGGTCTGTCTCTCGTCAGGGGTGGTGGTAGACCCGAGGATGACATATATGTCCTGCCATGTCAAGGCATAGGCACGGGTCAGACTAGTAAACTGCTTGATGTACTGGGTGGGGTTGGAGGAGAAGGAACCCAGTTTGGCCTCTATCTGTGCTAAGTCTTGGAGAGAAAAAGGGACATGGACTAGGGCTAGGCCCTCAGCTCCGGCTACCTGCCGCAAGGGAAATAACGAAGCTGGGGCTGAGGAAGGAAGAGCGGAGGGAGGGGGCCTTCTGCGGGTTGCTGTGAGAGCGAGTGTGAGAGCTGACCAGAGAGGGGGAGGGAGTGACGGAAGGAAGAGGAGGAAACAAGATAGGGTTTAGAGCCGGAGGATCTGGGGCCTGGAGGATCTGGGGCCTGCGGTGGAGTCTCGGGCGGAGGTAGGGGGGCCGGAGTGGAGGGGGGAGGGGGCAGGGACCGGAGTGGAAGGAGTGGGAGCCGTGGAGGAGGTGTAGGGAGGAGGGGCCACCAGATCTTCTGGGGGAACAGAGAAAGCAGAGGACTCAGAGACAGGAGGAATTGGCTTGGCTGGGGAAGGTGGAGTCGGGGGAGCCATGGTGAGCTGGGAGCACACATGGGGCACCAGGGGTGGGGGGTGGGGGGTGGGGGTGGGGGGGTGGCTAGAGCGCAACGCCCAAAAGCCTGAACATAGGGGACCTCAGACCATTTTCCCGTTCTCCGGCAGTAATTATCTAAATCACGGAGGACGTCAAAGTCTAATGTCCCTGTGGCTGGCCAGTGAGAGCCGTTATCTAGAGGATATTGTGGCCAGGCCTGTGAGCACAAAAAGGTGAGCTGCTTGGGGCAAATGTAGCCCGTTAGCCGTAAGGTCCGTAGGTTAGCCAATAAACATTTTAAGGGAGGTGGACCAGTTGGACTCGGGTTTGGAAGCCGTCAATCCCATAGCGACCACGTGGCGTGGAGGCAATCCCCGCTGCCCGAACGTCTTCGGACGCGCTAAGGGAAGCCGGAGGTCCGTGCAGCCGTTCAGAACGTCTTCCTCACAGGCTGGGGACCGGGAAAGGCTGGAGCCGGAGGTCTACTCAGCCGCTTGGGACGTCTCCCTCACGAGCTGGTGACTGGGAGGGGCCCAGTAAGTGCGCACCCATTACAGGGCCCTCGGAGGTGGTCGCCAGGGAGGGCAGGCCCCAAAGCTGAAGGGACTTACCCCGTATCCTGCCGTCCAGGAGGTTGGTTGGCCGCCTGGGTCCGGGGCTACCGCGGAGGTGGAGCTCGAGGGGCCCTCAACGGCGAGTGCCAGGGGCCCTCACCTTGAGCCCCACGTTGGGCGCCAGATGTAAGAAACGCCGCGGGAAGAAAGAGCCACATCTAAGGACCGTTGATGAAGGCCTTTATTGGGCGGTCGCTCTCGGGCAGAAGTCCCGGGGGCGGGTAAGCAAAGAGACAAAGGGAGTCTGCGACTTATGCAAGGTGGGGCGAGGTTTTTATAGCCAGGGCTGGCGTTCAAGCCAGGTCTCCCCATATAGGGGAAAAAGCACGGGCTACAGCAGTGGTTGGTGTTCAAGGGCTCGGTGTCGGCACCTGATTGGGCCAGGATACAGGGGTTGGCCCCCGGAAGTCTGGTCTGCTCTCGGTTCTTGTTTGGGCGTTGGCCAACTGCCGGTGTTGGCCTGATGTCTTTTTGTGGTCAAGTGTCTATGTCGGCTGGCCCGACCTTTCAGTCCCAGTCCCAGTTTTCTTAATAGCTTTGGAGTGTCAGGTCACTTAACTGTATATCAAATGGGACAGTTAATGTCTGTTTCATAAGATGGTTGTGAGACTTAGACAAGAGAATATGAGGATTAGGTGAGAAACTGAGAACCTAGTAAGATGCTGGCTCTGGTAGGAGCTCACCCAGTGATAGCTGTCTGCTGTTTTAATATGGCTTCCCATGGAGTATTTACAGCCTGAAGAAAATTCAATCATCTGTGGAATGGAGCATTCAGATTCTCCTGAGTTTGATTTTTTTGAGTAGATAAGTAAATGTTCTTTTATAAAAAGTGCACTTAGAACCTGTTGACTGATCACGTGTCTCTAAATATACTGGTTGTTGAATTTCTGACCCTGGAAAATTGACTTTCTTACCCAATAGGCCTGAGGCCACTGGTACCTCCTGGTTGCTTCACAAAGTTGAAGCCCCTCTGTTGGAGCTGGCTGCGTAACATTTCTCTTGGTACGCTTCTTGCTGCACACCTCAACCCAGGACACTTGTCACTTTAGATTTGTGGTGGTTTTTAAAGCAGTCCCAGAAGTTATAATATGACTCTCAGATTGTATTGCAAACCATCTGTGTTGATTCTGGTGTACTTTTACTATGAGATACAAGCTTAAGTGGGCTTACCAGGTGGCTCAATAGTAAAGAATCCACCTCCCAGTGCAGGAGACAAAGACGTGGGTTCCATCTCTGGGTCGAGAAGATCCCCTGGAGTAGGAAATGGCATCCTGCTCCAGTATTCTTGCCTGGATGGAGAAGCCTGGGGGCTGTGGACACCCCTGAGCAACTGAGCACAGTACACAAGGTGCTTATTAAGTAAGGGAGTGTAAATAGGTTGATAGAATAACAGTTGCAATCTGTTGTAACATGTTTTAACTTTGCAGATGAGGGTAAGAACTTTTTAACTTGCAGATGAGGGTAAATAACTTTTTCTAGTCCTGTATAGAACTTATAAAATAGAATTCAAGCTACAAACTCTGCAAATCCTTTTTTTTTTCCTTTGGCTCAACCCCGGAAGTATTTGATTTTGGGAAGCAACTAAATTCAGTTTCTTCTATTTCTTATGTAAGTGCAGATTCTGAGAGCAGATATGGCAGATCTTTTTTTTTTTTTTTTCCCGTTTAAATCCTCTATTTTTCAGGTTCTGTGTCAGGCAGTTTTGCTGTGAGAGCTATGAGGACATGTGAGGAAACACTGTAAAATGGTAGTATAGCAGAAAGATGGGGAAGGGACAGCTGTGTGTAGGTATGATTATCTAGCCCCAGCTACATGCTTGACAAATGGAAAATGTGAAGCCCAAACCAGCTGAGTGATGGGTGCCTCATCAGAGTCAGGACAGAACTCAGGCCCCTCGGTTTACCAGTGGCCTCTTGGAAGGTGAATCATTAGGAGAAAACCATCAGAGCCTCTGTTTATTCTGAACACCTCTCTACGGAGTAGGGCATGATGCAGGGAAGGCTTTTACGTTCCTTCATAAAATCATAGTGTGTCCATTGTGTATCTCTTGTTCTTTTCACAGTCTGTTGTTTCATCTGTTTTTGTGCTCTCAGGCTTTCTCCAGTGTTTGATTGCATATCATACAAATATTTTTATTATTGTACATCCCTGATGCTTTTTTCCATCTGTGTTTAATTGTGCTTTTCTGAATTTCTTCCGCTTTTATCTTCTACTCATAAACATAAGAATGATAAAAGTTTGAGGATGATTGAGGAGAAGGAAGAACTTACTATTTGGAACCTCTCAGACTTGCCAGAGTGGGAGAGGATTTGAAGGTGGACACATGAGGGGTACTTCACAGGTGGTCCAGTGGCTAAGACTCCCAGAGCAGGCGGCCCGACTTCAGTCCTTGGTCAGGGAACTAGATCCCATTGGTGCTGCAACTAAGACCCAGCACAACAAAATTTAAAAAAAAGAAATGGACACATGGGGATGTCATGTCTTGCAGGGTGACTGGAATTAACGCTGTATCATGTTTTGGAAAGTTGCTAAGGGTAGATCTTAAAAGTTCTCATCACAAGAAGAAAACTCTGTGAGGTAACAGACGTTAACAAAATATATGGTGATCATTTTACATTACATATGTATATCAAATTATCATGGTGTACAACCAAAACTAATACAGTATTGTATGTCAATTATATCTCACTAAAACTTGTGGATGGGGAGTAAACATATTATTTAATAGCATTGTAGTTATCATCCCCAGAACAAATTATTCCCATTTCCCTCTCTGCTAAATATTATATCTAAAATTGTCTACCTCCCTTAGATCCATTCGTCCTTAATTCAGCTAATACTTGGGCATTATTCCTCTACCAGGCCCCTGTTCTAGGCATTTTGGGTATGGTGAAAAAGCAAAGTTGCTGTCCTCAGAGTATCTTACTTTTTCATGGGCCAGAGAGACTATAAAGAAATAAGTATATAATATGGGAAGTGAGGGTGTGTCTTAAGTAGGGTCATTAGGGAAGGACTCTGAAGGGGTAAGGTTTGATCAGAAACCTTAAAAAAACCAACTTGGGAAAGAACATTCCTCAGGTAAAGAGAACAAGTGAAACAGCCTTGAGGGGGAACTTGCCGGTGTTATTTGAGGAACAGTAATCATGGTATGAGATGAGGTCATGGGGGAGCCAGGGACCAAACTGCTTGGGCCTTTATGGGAAGGATTTTGGCTTTTATTCTAGGTGTGATGGGAAATGGCTGGAGGGTTTGAGCAGGGAGTGACATTCTCCAATGAAGAGGAAAACTGTGGTCTTTCTGTTCTGTGCTGTGTTACTTCTCAGTGCTTTATACTGTTCAAATCTTTTCTGGTTGTAGATTGTCTACGCTGAAAGGCCTCTCACAGAAAACCACAGATCACTGGCGTCTTACGGCTTAAAGGATGGCGACGTTGTGATTTTACGACAGAAGGAGAATGCAGACCCTCGACCTTCAGTGCAGTTCCCAAGTAAGGCAGCTTGTAATGATTTCACAGCCCTGGCAAGCGTTAGTGGATAGCATAGTTCCAAGTCTTGGATTTGCCTTGGATTCGCACTCCAAGGATATAAATCCTGACTGTGCTGCCTGCTTGTGGGTAACTTTGGACAAGTTAACTTCTCTGAGTCCAATTTCCGCACCTGTAAGATGGGTGCTATAATTAACCACAACTCCTAGAGCTGATGGGAGAATAATGCATGTGAAACCTTCAGCACAGAGCGAGCCTGCTCAGTAAACGTTAGGTTCTGTTGTCAGCCGTCATTTTATCCCGGGGAAGGACTTGAGAGGCCGCAGGTGCCTCTGCTTCGTGGCTGACTTTTGCTGCTTAGTATTTGGCCGTCAGTGACAGGCCTTTGCTGAGCATTTTACAGTCAGCCAGGCACTTGCACCCGCATTTCATCCCATAACTGTAATAGGAGAAAAGATATTTCTTGACAGTTTCTTAACCATTAGCAGATGAAGCTCTGATTTTTAAATAATCATTTCCAAAGTTGCATAGCTAGTAAGTGACAGCACAAGATTTAAAACTTGGTGTTTTCCCCATTACTCTGAGCCTTATGAACATTAAGCATTTGGGCCACCAAGTTCTGTTTTTTCCCCACCAGCTTTGTTAATCATGAAAAAGAAACTGTTATACATGTTTTAGAAACTACATCTAGAATCTGTGCATTGAGAATTACGAAGTTTCCATGTCTTGAAATAGTGTGCAGAGTTGTGTGTGTATCTGTGCATTTTGATGAGATGGTCCATAGCTTGCTTCAGATTCTCAAAAAGTTTAGGTGTCTGGATGATGAAAGACTCCAGTTTAGAACACAGTGTTTCCATCCAGCCTGAAACGGGAGGTATGAGAGACCATCAAGTCCTGTTCCTTTCATTTCTGAATTCAGTTATTCCCTGGGGGTTACTGTTAAACTTCAGAAAGAGAAGTGATTGAGATACACCCGTCAATCAAACCCAAATCTTCCCCTGGTCAATTTGGTAAAATTGTTAGTTCTGGAGATTTCACTGTTTGTTTTTTTTTCCTGACTGCGCTACAGGATCAAGAGAAGCCACTAGATGGGGGAGGGGAGGCAGTCTGGTCTATAACGTAGACAGGTTTTTTTCAAAATTATTCTGAAGTGAGTGGACTCTCAAGATAACAGAGTTGAGATGAAAATTTCTCAGCCCATAAGGAGGACCCACCCAACCATATATGTGTTGCTGGTTGACCTAGATTAGCTACTGCACAAAGATCATCTTACTCCACTTTTTTCATTGGCTCACAGTTCATATGCATGTATACATATATGCACACACACTGCCCACTGAGGTTTGTTTGACAAAAAGTGCCTAGTTGAACCCATGCTAAGAGGCTGAAACTTTACACATGGGTGTAAGCATTCCCTTTTTCTAGTTGCGGTCCAAAAGTCTTCAGGACAGCCCCAGACTTGGAACAGGCACAGTCATCAGATACAATTTAGGGTTGAAAAAATGTGGGTTCACTCAGTCTTAGCCCATCATTCTGGCTACATACTTGGGTTCTGTGTTTGTTTTCTTTTCCCTATTTAATAATACAGCTCTCTCTTTTTTTTTCCCCCAATAGCAGCTTTTTGAGATATCATTCACTACCACACAGTTCACGGGTTTAAAGGATGCAATTCATGATTTTTAGTATATTCAGAATTATGCATCCATCACTATGATCAGTTTTAGCACATTTTCATCATCTTTACAAAAACTGTGTACCCATTAGCAGTCATTGCCCATCTGCCTTCACACATCCTGGCCCTCAGCAACCATCAATCTACTTTCTGTCTCCATATTTTCCTATTCTGGACATGTCACAAATGGAATCATATAATATGTGGGTCCTTTGGGTAAAGCTCCCTTTTATTTTTCTTTCATTTTAATAAGGTCAGCTCACCCTGGAGTGTGGAACCTGGGATGTGGGCTGTGAACCTGCGAAATCTTTTGGTGTGCTCAGCACTGAGAACCTTTGCGGTTCCTTTTCTTCTTTTTTCCTCTTATGTGAAATGATTACACCCACTGGCTCCCCAGGGTATGAGAAGAGTTAGCAGTGATGCACAGATGAAAGCATAAATTCAAAGTACTAATATGTGTAGCACATACTTGTAGAAGTTAACAGCTAACATTCATTTGATATATATAGTATTCTTTACCCAGGATGTCAGGGCTTTTTGAAGCATATGTCAAAGCAGACTAGGATTTTTCTTAAGACCTGCATTTAGATTTATGTGGCTATATTTGAGACTGACTTTGATTTTTTTTTAATTTTTTTAAGACATGAGTAAGTAAAAACTTACTATCCTGGGATATTTTATCAACCCCAAATTTGAGATTATTACCATTGTCTCCTTATCTCTACCACCTCCCAAACCCCTGTTTTTCTCTTTCTATTCTTTTCCTACTTGTTCACTCCTGGACTGCAGTCTTTATATTCAAAGTCAGCATGAGAAAGAACCAGGGAAAGGGCATTCAGAATGTCTGTGGTTACCATCTACTACTAATACATACCACGTATTTGCAAATTGGCTGCTTCCTTCAAATACTTGTTCTTATGGAGTCATTTTAAGTAAACTTTGAATCAATTCTCCCCAACAGACTTACCCCGAATAGACTTCCGTAGCATAGCTGTGCCTGGCACGTCAAACACCCGGCAGCGCCCAGCCACCAGGAGTGCAGCAGTCCCACTCAGCTCCTGGAGAAATAGCTTCATCTCCTCAGGGCTTGGACAATCCAGCCTTGCTCCGAGACATGTTGCTGGCCAACCCCATGAGCTGTCCTTGCTGAAGGAACGCAATCCACCCTTGGCAGACGCTCTGCTCAGTGGAGATCTTGGTAAGCTTATAAAATTGGAAGGCCGTCAAGCTGACCTGAGGCGAATAGTTTCACAGCAAATGGGGAGAAATTCAGGCAACTGGTGTGTTCAGCCCACTGAGCCACATGACTTCTTGAACATATCAGTTGGTTTGTGAGAGGTAAACTAGTGCTCATGTCAAAGACTGGTTAGTTGGCAATAGTGACAGAACTTTAGGGATCTCTAGAATTCTGAAACCCCACTCAACCAGTCCCCTTTGTTCCTCTTTTTCTTTTCCCCCTAATTATTTCAGCAGCATATAACCCTGGTACAGATCTTTTTAATTGAAGAATAAGTGATTTACAATATTGCTTTAGTTTCAGGTGTACAGCATAGTGATTCAAGAGATTTTAGTTTGTTTTTGTGTGGGGTTTTTGTTTTTTTTTTTTTTTGCAGACACCATTTTTAATAGCCAGGTACTGGTATTTCGGTCTGTTTCGTTAGCTCCTCAGTTAAAGAGAGTACCAGTTAACCAGCTGATGCCAGATGAAATGATTTTAGTTCCAGGAAAACAAGTCCAGTGGCATCAGCCTGTATGGCAGAATGCAACCCCTTTATTCCCATTCACCCCAAATTTAACGATAGTGGGGCTGTCACCAACTGTCCAAACGTTTATTTGGAGCTGTATTTGAGCCATTCTTGAGCTATTTAACAGAACATTTTTAGTCATCTTTATGACAGTTTTCTCTGTAGATTTCTCCAGTTTTACATCTGGGTTTGTGAAACCCTACTGATTAAATTTAAGAACAAACAGACAATGACTCATTCCTCAGTAACCATTTTTAAAGTTTAGGTAATATTTCCCTATAATGAAATACTTAGATTTTAAGCATTCAGTTGATTGAGTTTTGACAAATTAATGTAACCAGCACCCTAGTCAAAATATAAAACATTCTGTCACTCCTGAAAGCTCCATTATGTTTTCTTCTAAGTCAGTTTCCACCCCTTATCGGCTCCCTCTATTCTGATACTTATCATGGGTCAGTTTTTGCCTAATTTTTGTTTTGCTATAAATGGAATCATATCTTATGTCCTTCCTTGTGTCAAGTTTCTTTCACTCAACTTGGTGTTTTTAGATTCATCCATGCTGTGTGTATTAGTTCATATGACCATTATCTTGGTTTCTTTAATTTCTTTTGCAGCATATCTAATTGCCAAAGACCATGATGATGGCACTTTTACATTTATGCATTTGAATGTACTCACATCTAAGAAATATCAAATAAAGGTGGTTCTTGTAACATACATCTTATCGCAAGCAGTGTTTTCTCTTTACTGATTTTTCTGCTTAGAATCCATCAGGAAATACTGATAGGCTAACAGTAGTTTGCTTATAACTTATCTGCTTTAAAGCAGATAGTATTGTAAAGGAAACGAAACTAGAAGAGGAAAAGAGGGACGAGAATGCTCTGTTTTATTTCTAGGTAATAGGGTAATAAAAGTGGAGAGAGGGGAGGGAGGGTCATCTGTCTGCCACACTGAGGGTTATTCTCCACTGATTTAAACTGAAAAGTCATCATCTCTGAGATGGTGTTTGCAAATACGTTATTTCTTTACACTAAATTTAGGTGAAAAAGTAATCTTTGCCTCCAAGAATATAAAGTAAAGGTTAATTGCTCATCTTAAATGATTTTTAGCCATCCTTTCTGCATCTTTTACAGTTGTATTTTGAGAAATTGTTTGATATGGAAAAGTACTAATAAAAATATGTAATGATTCTTAAGATCACCACCACCACCCCCACCCCATTCTTGCAGAGAGATTTTCTAGGGTCCTGGTGGAGCAGCAACAGGACCGAGCCCGGAGAGAGCAAGAAAGGATTCGTCTCTTTTCTGCGGACCCTTTTGATCTTGAAGCTCAGGCAAAGATAGAAGAAGACATAAGGTAATAACTCCTTCGCCCAAAGAGCAAGATTTAGAGAATCCAGATTTCCCAAACTGCAGGTGATCTTATATTCTTTGGGCATCTGCTTTGAAGTGGATTTCTTATTTTGCATTTATGTAAAACCTACTGAAACCATAGGTTCAATCTTCTGGTTTATTCTCTCTTCTGTTTTCCTTGCATTTTGATTCAACATTACAAAGGTGCAGCTACCTAACTTAATGACTTTCTCTTCTAAAATTTTAAAAAGATTCCCTGACTTGGAGACTTTCCTAGAGGTCCCGTGGTTAAGACCCAGCACTTCTGCCACAGGAGGCACAGGTTTACTCCCTGGCCAAGGAACTACGATCTTGCATGCTGCATGCAGCACTGAAAGCATAAAAGACTCCCTGACTAACCCACAGCATGTTATTAAGGCAGCTCCAGGTTGATGCTCCCAGGGCTGAGCAGAAGTCCCCAGTTTGGTGAGATTAGTGGGCTGGCTACTCAAGCTCATTGGGCACTCCTCAACCAAGCTCCGATTAAATCCAGGACTTGGACATGATTGGATTAGAGAGAGCTGTGCAAAGAGGAATCTTACTGTCCTATGTCTTCTTTCCTTCCACAGTTCTCGTGCTGGCCTCAGCAGCTCCAGATTCTCTGATGCTGTGGTTCTAATCTGGGACAACATTAAAGTCACAGGAGAGGTTCTTAAAAACGCATGTACTTGGGCTTTACTCCCCAATCTGATGAATCAGCATCTTAAGGTGTGGGACCTAGAAAGGCCCAAGGATGCTAACACCCGCTCTGGTCCCCTTTCTGGTCTCAAGCAGCATGCAGTTCAGTCTGTCCCTTAGAATAAAAGAACAGCTGCTTTCTCCCATCCCAGATTCAGTTTTTATTGCTAATTGAAGGCCATAGTATGACTAAGAACAGTGTAACTAACAGGACTACCGTTAAGGGTCTTGATCATCATCTTTGGTTACTTAAAAGAAGCCTGACTTGGTCATTGT
The DNA here is from genome assembly GCA_917880005.1 of Nanger dama. Lineage (NCBI taxonomy): Eukaryota > Metazoa > Chordata > Mammalia > Artiodactyla > Bovidae > Nanger > Nanger dama. The sequence goes on along the minus strand of CAKJTW010000013.1, from coordinate 19,342,077 downwards.
CAGCTTGGAAGTCAAATAAAAGTTTTCTTTTTTCTCTGAGTACCTTTGAAATCAAAGAAATGTAAATATGCCAGAATCAGTTGACAGCCCTAAGCCATTCCCTTGTGTTCTTGTTTGTATAAGTGTTCCCATTAATTGTATCAGATACTATCAACTGTTTCACGAATTAAGTCTGTGCAGAGAAATGGCGAAATAGTTGTGTTTTCTGAACTAGACCACATTACAGCTGTAAGGGAACCTGACATAACTCCTCTCGGGGACATTTGCATTCAAACCGGGAAAGTGGGGGTGAGGGCGGAGAGTAAGGAGCATCATAGCCAAACCATGACATGGAACTGTTGGAAGAGAAGTGAAATGAGGCACATTCACATGGCTCATGTTTCTTCCCAGGGGGAGGTAGAGGAACTGGGACCAAGCATGTATTCTAAAAGAGAAAACTTTGTGTCCGTGAAGAGACACAGAGCCTAGGGTAGCCAAAGTAACGAGTATTATTTCAGGCAGTTTTTTTGTTGAAACTTACCTTGGTTGGAATCAATGTAAAGTTAGGAGTGCACAATTATTTTTAGGGGTTTTTTGTTTGGTTGTTTTTTTTTTTAATTGGGATATAATTACTTTACAATGTTGTGTTAGTTTGCACTGTACAGCGAAGCAAATCAGCTGTATGTATGCATCTATCCCTTCCCTCGTTGGACCTCCCTCCCTCCTACCTTCCCTCCCCTCTAGGTCACCACAGAGCACTGAGCTGAGCTCCCTGCGCTACAGCAGGTTTCCAGCAGGTTCCCACTAGCTGTATGTTTTACACATGGCAGTACACAGATGTCAATCCCAACGTCCCAGTTCCTCCCACCCTGCCCTTCCCCTGCTGTGTCCACATGTTCATTCTTTACATCTGTGTCTCTATTCTTGCCCTGCAAATAGGTTCATCTGTACCATTTTCTGAATTTCACATATATGTATTAATAAGATAATAAATTTACTTATGTGACCTAGGAGAAAAGCTATGAAGCTGTATTAAATGCCTATGGCAATTTAATTTGGTGTGCTACACCAGTGGTTACACAGGGTACATGTACATTGAGGTATATAGTAGCCTTCCTATTTGTCTGACTAAACAAGTTTACCTTACTTTCTGAGAAGCTTAATATTTTATTACAGACTGTTTGGTAAAACCGTAAGGGGAATTAAGCTAGAGTATTATTTCAAAAGGGACAAGCACTGCAGTCTAGAATGTGTGCGCATGCTCACTTAGTCAAGTCTGACTCGTGTGACCACATGGCCTATAGCCGGCCAAGCTCCTCTGTCTGTGGCATTTCCCAGGCAAGAATACTGGAGCGAGTTGCTGTTTCCTCCTCCAGGGAATCTTCCCGACCCAGGGATCAAACCCTTGTCTTCGGTGGCTCATGCATTGGCTGGTGTTTTCTTTACCACTGAGCCCCCTGAGAAGCGCAGTCAAGAATAGAGGTCAGCAAACTTTTTCCATGAGGAGCCAGATAGTAAGTATTTTAGGCTTTGCAGCCCATGCAGTCTCTGTCAGGAATATGCAGTTCTGCCAGTGCAGTATGAAAGAGACTGTGTATAACAGGACAGTATGTAAATAAATAGTGTGATTGTGTTCCCACAAAGACAGTAGGCTGGGGACTGCCCTGGTGGTCCAGTGGTTAAGACTTCGCCTTCCCATGCAGGGGGTGCAGGTTCAGTCCCTGGTTAGGAAGCTAAGATCCCACATGCCTCGGGATCAAAAAAATGATACATAAAACAGAGGCAGTGTTGTAGCAAATTCAATTAAAAAACTTTAAAAAAGAGCTGGGAATGAAGACCTTAGATGTTAGAGTAAGCTGGAACTCCTTCTTATGTGCTTTTCTCATGTTAGAATGCGTTCCATTTTTGAAGAAATGTTTTGATGGACTAGGTGAAATATGGTTTATACAGGTGTGTGTAGTTTTCTAACAGGTACCCAAGTACGTAGCTATTTTTGAGCATCTGCCCTTAGCATTGTGTGCTACATGCCTTATACCTCTCAGCAGTCCCATAGTAGAAATCATTGTCCTCATTTCACAGATTAGAAACCCAGACTTGGAAATTAAGCAGTAGATGCAATTCAAGCAGTTGACACACCTGTATATTACATTTGTAAACTATTTTTAATGCAGTGGATATAGGAAACATACCCAGATACCCAGTAAACCCTCAGTTTAAATTGGAACATTGGCAAAATTCTAACCTACAGGATGAAGCAGGTTGTGACCCTTGCTTACCAGTTTATTTTCCTGTTTCTGAACTTGTAAAGGGAACAAAATTGTTTTTACGTGAAGGTAATTTGTATGCCTTTAGATTTTCTGCCAATGATGTATCTCACTTCCTCCTACTAGATCACATATTTCAGGGTAAAGCACCAATTGTCATTTCTGTGACTCAGCTGCTATATTTGGAGCATGTGATATGTACAAATGTTTTTAATACTGTGACTTTGAAACAGATTTGTCTTCATGGAAACAATGCAATTAGTGTACCTGGTTTTGATTTTTACAGGCAACAGAACATTGAGGAAAACATGACAATAGCCATGGAAGAGGCTCCAGAAAGTTTTGGCCAAGTAGTGATGCTTTATATTAACTGCAAAGTGAATGGACATCCTGTGAAAGCCTTTGTTGACTCAGGTGCCATCTCTGTCTTTTGTTTCTTTGTCTCTACATCCAGCATTCTGACCAGACACAGGGAGAAGGGGAGACTGGTGTCTGTATTCCTTTGGACACCTAACTAACAAGCCCAAGGGCTTTTGTTTCACTTGCCAATTTTCTCTTTGTAGTAGGTTTCTCTTTAATTATTTCTTAACCAGTTTTGTATTTTGCAGTGTCTTCTTTATCTTCCTACCTTCCCGTACTTGGCATCCTAATTTGTAGGATGCCTCTGTAAAAATTGAGGAGTAACCGGGTTTAAAATAAGGAACTGATTCATGTCAGTGTATGGCAAAAAAATACAGTACTGTAATGTAGAATAAAGTATTAAAAAAAAATAAAATAAGGAACTATTAAGGAGGTATGTAGAGGTCAAACAGATATTTGAGCTTAGTCTGTGCCAACACTTTACTGTGAGCTGTGAGGAATGTAAGGGTGTGTGGGACATGGCTCTTCCCCTTAAAGATCTTAATAGCCAGGTCAGGAGTTCCCTGCTTGAGGATTCAGGTAATGCCTCCTTCAGGTAAGTGGCACCTTTTCTCAGTAACAACTCACTGCTCTCTCTTGAGACCACACGGAGCAGCACCGTGTGGGTGTCAGGTGGTCTTCTGCCCTCGTTCTGCGAGAGAGGCTGTGTTCCCAGCATAGTAAAAACCCCTGCGCAAGTAGGTTTTCCTCCACTTGTTCATCCACAAAATATCTGAATGTGTGATAGGTTTCAGATGCATACCTTCCTGGGAGGAGTGCATCTGCTGATTATTCAGATTTTAAAATGTTTATGAAGTGCTGAATGCCTGCAGGTAAGACTGGAGTTTCATAGGGCTCCTATGAGTGAGAGACAAATTCCTAAGGGGCCCTGAGATGACACTTGGCATTTATTGAGCCCCTACGATGTGCCAAGCACTATGTTGGGTGCTTAATGTATATCATCTTCCATTTTGTTTAATCCTCATTACACCTATGAACTATGTTCTGTTACCCCTGTTTTATAGATGAGGAAACTTGTAGACATAGACAGGTGAAGCCAGTCTTCCAGGTGTACATGGTTCATGAGTAATAGGCTTTGGGTAAAGCCCCAGGTCTACCTGAAGCAAGAACTCTTAATCACTGTGCAAAAATTGAGTGCATCTTGGATGAACATAAAGACCACATTCTCAGTCTGACTGAGGTGCTCAGGTGTTGCTTCTCCAAAGAGAGACCCTTTGAACTGAGCTGTTTCCATGGATAGAGACAGGATCAGGGCTTTGACCTGAGCCTTGAGAAAAGGCAGGAGAGCGGTGAAAGGGACCCTTGTCATTTTGGGTTTGCAGACTTTACATCAGTAAGTAGCTTTTGTGGAGTGAGGAAGGAGGGGAAAAAAAGAATTGCCTTCCTGAAATGCCTTTCACTTCATTATTTCTGGACCTTCTTGATGCTAACATTCCTTGAATGCCAAAGAACTTTTAAGTGCCCATAAAGTGTAAGTTGTCTTGAGTAATATGAATAGAAAGTGTTAGAATTGAGTGAGGGGAGAGATCACTGGGGCAGGACAGTCAGCTGGGGGAGGTGGGTCTTGAGCTGGGCCTTAAAGCCTCAGTGGAATACCAAGGAAGTGAAAGGAGAGGAGAGGGCACTGCACAGAAGGGTCAGAGTGAGTAAAAGGCAGAGGAGACACATTTCTCCTGGTAGCTTGGAAGGTTTAGGAGTCAGGCCGTAAGGCTGGTGTCTGAATCTGTCCAGGCTGCTGTAACAGATACTGTAGACGGTGTGGCTTTAAACAACACCAATTTATATCTCAGTTCTGGAGGCTGAGAGGTTTGGCTGGCAGATACCATGCCTGATTCCTAGTTCCTAGATGACCATCTTCTCCCCGTGTCCTCACATGGTGGAAGGGATGAGGGAGCTCTCTGGGGGCTCCTTTAAAAGGCACTGAATCGCATTCATTAGGACTCCACACTCATGACCTAATCACCTCCCAAAGCCCCACTTGCTAATATGGTCACATTGGGAATTAGGTTTTAACATGAGTTTTGGAAGAAGGCATTCAATTTGTAGCAGCTCGAAATAATTGGACCAGGGTAGGGTGGGATCTAAGGCTGTAGTGATGTGGTTTAAAACTGTTGTTTTAAAGATCTTTGAGCAGATGAATAAGTGATCTGAAGGAGGTAGTATTTTAAGAAGATTGAAGTAAGTGACAGTTCTGGAGTATTCTATACCCCTCAGGATCAGAACTATTTCCTTGCTTTAAATTATACCCTTACAGAGTGATTTGGAAACCAGAGAAATTGTCCACTAGCTAGAGGGCTAGAGTGTGAGCTAGAGTGATGGCTATGATTAGAAGAAAGTCAGAAATTTGCCCAGAATTTATTAACAGGACTGGAGCTCAGTTTGAGAGTAGAGGAAGACTGTAAGAAGAAGGGTTGAAAGTGAACAGTGCCACATTTTATGGTCATAAGAAAAAGAATTCCATTGCCAAGGAGAGAAATCCAAAGAGAGAATTATTTGGGGAGAAAGAAGATTATATACCTAGTGGTTTTGTGGAAGACAGGTCCACCACACAGGGGGGGAGCCAGGTTCTCTGGGAGAGATCAGGACCCTAGAGAAAGACGAGAGAAGTGTCTGTGTTCTGCTCAGGCTCACTCCAGCCTCCGGCTGTGTGGATGAGTGTATAGCCAGGAGAGAAGAGAAAAAGCCTCAATGCCCTTTTCCTCATGGGGAAGGGGGTCTAATTGTTGGAACCGAGAATGGAGAGTTCATGAGAGACTACATGATTTATTTTTAACTGGTCAATTAGAGTGTCCCAGAGTTTGAAATAAAAATAACTTGGTAAGATGTTTAGAGCTACTCAGTGAAAACTGATCCAAGAGTGCAGCCAGTGCTTGAGTGTTTCCATCTGTAGACATAGTCTGACTTTTTGGAAATCCTTTCCAAGTATATTTGGTTTCTGTTTTTAAAGTTTAAAAATGTCATATAATTATTATATTTAAACAATACTATTTCCCTCAACAGCAAGTTTCCACACCATGTTTCAGATGACAGTGTGAAACTGAAAGTTGAACTCAGTGTGGCACGAAGCTTGCTAGGTAGGAAGGATTTCATACTGACAGAAGCCTAGGAGTAGGCCTGCTTTCTGCCCTCTTCTTAGTGCTGCGTTTTTTCATCTTCCCAAACATGAGGATTTGGTCTTTCTTATCTGATGTATTCCCCCTCCTCCAGGTGCCCAGATGACTATTATGAGTCAAGCTTGTGCAGAAAGGTGTAATATAATGAGGCTGGTAGACCGTCGATGGGCAGGAATCGCCAAAGGAGTGGGCACTCAGAAGATCATTGGAAGGGTACATCTAGGTGAGTGAACGGTGCTGGGGGTCTTTGTAGTGTAGTAGACATTAAAAATTCCTTTTGGAAAGGGACATCTGATCCAGCACACCTAATCCTTAGAAATTTTAGATCCTGTATGTTATCCGAATTATATATGTAACATCAGTTCAGCTGGTTACAAAAAGAAACCAGTAATCCCCTGTGTACTTCTTTTATTTCCTGCTCTTCAGAGATAATCCCTTTCCACTGTTTTAGCTGATTTCTTTTGGTGGTTACCTCCATTTTTCTGAATAACATGATTTCAGTGCTATATTGACATGACTATGTAAGTACCATTGAGGGCTAAGCCATTTAATTGAAAAAGATTGTTTTTCCTTTCATTTCGAGTGTATTTTCTCAGAATTAGTAGTTGTCCTGCCTGTGACTGTGTATCATCGGTTTTTTTTATGTGTTACTCATCCCTAAACACTTACTATTGTGTAAATCTCCTTTATACATGTCATCCTATTGAAGAGGTTTCTTTCAGCCTAGCCTGGTTGGTTCAGGGCTATTTCATAGCTGCTGTTTTGGAATCTGGGTCCTGATGGGTACCTTTTGCTTCAGTCTTAACCCTGGATGATATGGATCTCATACTTTTTTTTTTTTTGCGGGCACACCTCAGTTTATTAAAGTACATCTTCCAATAACTTCCTGAGAAAAAGTGCACAGGAATAAAGTGGATCCTTAAATATCAGAGCATTATCTTTCTCTACATTCTACCAGGCTAAGTTGGAAATCACTTTCATTCATGATTTTTATCAGTGTTGCTTTGGAGAAGCTGGCTGCTATTCTAACTCTTGATCATCTACTTGTGAGATTTCTCTTCCATTTCTGAAGCTTATAGATCTTCTCTTTGACCTCAGTGTTTTAAAATTTCACAATGATGGGAAATTGGGTGTAGATCTCTTTTCATCTACTGCGCTAGATAACCTTTCAGTCTGGAAAAATGGTTCTGATAATGATTTCCTCCCCTCTGGGATGTCTGATATTCAAGTAGAATAATCTACTATCGTGGACTTGTCCTCTAGTTTTATTTTCTTTCATTGTGTTCTGAGAAAGAAAACAAGATTTCTCCAACTTTACCTTCTAACCTTTATGTTTGGTATAGTTTTCTTTCATGTTAGATGGTTTTCTCAATCTCTAGTGATCCTTGGCATCTGCTCATGTTGAAGAATGAGACACCAGAAGGCTGTTTGGAAGATTAGTTGGGTGGGCAGCCCTGGTGATTGTGGGTAAGCTGTAAGTTGGAATGGAGAAAAAGGCTAGTCTCAGTAAGCTCCCACTTAACCCGCCCCTTCCCCACCCACCTCAGTTTTCAGTTTGGTTCTTCTTGTATCTCTCTCTTCCTCTATGCCCACTTCTATTACAAGAGCCTCTGGTTCACCCTTAAGAAAATAAACCTCCAGTCCGCTACTGAGGGGAGGGGAATAATCACCTGGCTGACCAGCGTGTGGGAGGGGAGCCTGAAGGTCCATCTGTACTGCCATAGACCTGCAGCCGGTGCTTCTGCTTGGGGCTCACTCCACCCCTCTTGGCAGAGGTATTTGTTTCAACCAGCTCATCAGCTTCTTGAGCGTTCTGTGATGTTAGAAAGGGTTGCTTCTTAGTATCTTACTGTAATCTGTTTTCTAGTTCCAGAATTGTGTTTCAGTCGTCTCTGCCATTGTGTTTGGCCTAAGTGATTTGTGCCTTTAAAAAGAAAAAAAAAAATGGCTTTTTATTGTGGCTTTTTTTAGGAGTAAATTGAGTTAAGTAAGTTGTGTTCAGTCCTTTGTCTTTAATCAGAATTGTTTTTTTGTTGTTGTTTATTTCTTTTTGTTATCCATGTAAATACTCATTGTAGAGAATTTCAAAGCATAGATGTAAAAAGAAGTGAAAAATAATTCTTTTAGGTGAGACTCAGTAGGAGCATCCAAACATAATTCTTTCTAGCATCTTTTTCTTGTAAACATTGATCATGTAATATGTAGAATTTTATACTTCGTTTTTAGAAAAAGTAGCATTTTCCAAATGCCAGTGTGAATTTCATAAGCATCATTTAAATAAATGCATAGGATTCTGTTGTATGGGTTTAGTGGTCAATCTTTGGAGTAGATTTTCCCCTAATACCTTGTCACCATAACATGGACCTGCGTTTTTGTTTGGTTTTGATCCCCCCACCCCCTTAGTTAAGATTTCCCCTCAGTGAGACTACTAAATTCAAGATTGTGAATACCTTTTAAGGCTCCTGATGTTGTTAACTGTTATCAGTCTGATTTCTCCAGCACGGATTGAATATTCATCTTAATATCATTATACAATCAAGTATTACTAGTTTTTGTAGATAAACAAATGGTTTTTTATTTTAACTGTAAGTTACTTTTCTTTCATTGCAAGTGATAGTTTTTCTACCTTTTTTCCTTTTCATGTTTCTCTTTCATATTTCCTATTTTAATATATTTGTCTATTCATGTTTTCTATTATTGATTTCTGTAGAATAAGGATAGTTTAATACCCTATTCTTCTATACTTTTTTACACACAGTAGGACTGAAATTGGGGAAGAATACCACAAACCAGTTGCTTCAGAGTCTGAATTCTTATTGTTTTTATGGTTTTAGTGAGAAGATAATAGGGGACAAAATAAGTACCAGTCCCTTGTGTCCTTTTAGTTGGAGAACTTGTACCATTTTGCAACTTTGGCTATGAGAAGTGTCCAGAAAACCTTATAACAATAAGGGAAGTCTAAAGGAAAGATACAACATGGACAGGAAGGTTCAATGTGTTGAAGGTGGTACCTCTCCCACGTTTGTCAACAGAAACATTGTAATACATTCAAAACTCCAATAAATTGCTCTTTTGTGTGTGTACGAGACTTGATGTGTTAATTTTAAATTTTATGTAGGCCCTCTGTGGCAGGAGTAGTCAAGATACACTGGAATAACTTCCCCTGCTAGATATCATTATATCTAGTATTATTATTTAACTTACATATTGAGTATATCATATGAAATGCTGCGCTAGATGAAGCACAAGCTGGAATCCAGATTCCCAGGAGAAATGACAATAACTTTAGTCATATGCAAATGACATGACCCTAATGTTAGAAAGCGAAGTAGAACTAAAGAGCCTCTTGATGAAAGTGGAAGAGGAGAGTGAAAAGGCTGGCTTAAAACTCAACGTTCAAAAAATGAAGATCATAGCATCCAGTCCCATCACTTCATGGCAAATAGGTGGGGAGACAATGACAGACTTTATTTTCTTGGGCTCCAAAATCACTGCAGATGGTGACTGCAGCCATGAAATTAAAAGACATTTACTCCTTGGAAGAAAAGCTGTGACTAACCTAGACAGCATATTAAAAAGCAGAAAGATTACTTTGCCAACAAAGGTCCATCTAGTCAAAGCTATGGTTTTTCCAGTAGTCATGTATGGATGTGAGAGTTGGACCATAAAGAAGGCTGAGCACCAAAGAGTTGTTGCTTTTGAATTGTGGTATTAGAGAAGACTCAAGAGTCCCTTGGACTGCAAGGAGATCCAACCAGTCAACCCTACAGGAAATCAATCCTGAATATTAATTGGAAGGACTGAAGCTGAAGCTCCAGTACTCTGGCCACCTGATGTGAAGAGCTGACTCATTAAAAAGACCCTGATGCTGGGAAAGATTGAAGGCAGGAGGAGAAGGGGGTGATAGAGAATGAGAAGGTTGGCATCGACATGATGGGCGTGAGTTTGAGTAAGCTCCGGAAGATAGTGAAGGACACGGAAGCCTGGCATGTTGTGGTCATGGGGTTGCAAAGAGTCAGACATGACTGAGCGACTGAACAAACAGATAACAAGACCAAAAGACTAGAACAGGAACAGACCCATGCTTATGTGAACCTTGATAAATGACAGGAAATCTTATGGAGCAGTGGAGAGGTTTTGGGAAGTGTGCTCAGAGAATTGGGGATCTGTATGGAAAAAGTGACAATTGACAGTTGGATCCTGTCTCACATAACATACAAAAGTAAACTCAAGGTTGACTAAAGGCCTGGATGTGTGAGGCAACATTGAAGCCTTTAGAGGAAAATATAGGGGGATGTTTTATGTAGGGAAGGGTTTCTTTAAATGATAAGGAAATTATTTGATAAATATAGCCAATTAAGATTAAAAACTTTGCATCAAATACAAAATGAACAAACTAGGAAAGAACTTAGTAACTACATAACTAATAAAAGATTCATATTTAGAATTTTGCATATTCTGTATGTTTATATATCCTCCAACTCAAAGTGGTATATAAAAATTACAGAAACATTTGAATAAGTATTAAGAGGAAACTGAAATGGTTAGTAAGTGTGTAAAAATCGCTTTATCTCATTAATCAGGGAAATAGAGAATTACTTGTCATATTTTAGATCGAATAATACTGAATGTTGGGAGGAGGTAGAACAGTGGCACCTTCCAAAAACCACTGGAAACATTTTGGAAAGTAATTGAATATCAAGTAGAGCTGAGCCTAATATATCCCTTAAAACCCTGTATGTTTTTAGAATATACCATTAAGATGCTCATGGCATGCCAGGAGATAAGCACAAGAATACTTAGGTTAGCATTGCTTACAGCAGCAGAAACTGGAAGCAGCCTGGAAGATCCATAGCACCAAAATGGATAAATCAGTGCTGGTGTCTTAGACATTACAGTGCTTACTCTTGCTTACTCTTAGAGGTGGGGTAAGTGAAAGGAATATAGTCATATGCATCCACAGGAATAAAGTATCTCAAAATATCTTTTGAGAAGAAGCGAGTCATAGTTTAAAACCACAGAACTAACCAAAATGCTGCTTACAATCATACAAAATACTATTTTAAAAAAAGTAGGGAATGTTTAGCATAAAAACAAGGATAGGTGGAAGGATTGGAGGAGGAAAAGAATAGACTGTGAACTTCTTAGTTTTCTGTTTCTCAGCCTGGGAAATAGATGCATGGGTTTTTGTTTTATTATGCTTTATACTATATGTATCTCACATACTTTTCTGTTCATAAGATATGTGTACACATATCTTAAATGTGTACACGTATCTTAGTTGCTCAGTTGTGTTCAACTGTCTGTGACTCCCTGGGCTGTATCCCTTCAGGCTCTTCTGTCTATGGAATTTTCCAGGCAAGAATACTAGAGGGGGTTGCCATTTCCTCCTCCAGGGGATCTTCACAACCCAGGGATGGAACCCACATCTCTTGTATTGACAGGGTGATTCTTTACTACTGAGCCACCTGGGTTTCCCAATATACAGTTAATAGCAAAGTAATTTTCTTAAAAGAGCCTATATATAAAATATGAGGAGTAATTGAGGAAAGGAGGCAATGCAGGAGACTTCAAGCAAAGAAACTTGATTATAACAGGCAGTTTAAAATTGGAGGAATTTTTTTCTTTTTAAAGATAGATTTATTGATTGATTTATGGCTGCTCTAGGTCTTCGTGGCTGTTGGCAGGCTTTCTCTAGTTGCGGTGAGTGGGGACTACTCTCTAGTTGGAGTGCACAGGCTTCTCATGGCAGTGGTTTCTGTTATTGCGGAGCACAGGCTCAAGGCACGCAGGCTTCAGTAGTTAACAGCTCTTTTTTCTAACTTTAAACTTCTTATTTTGTAATGAGGTATAGCCAGTTAGAACTAGACATGGAACAACATACTGGTTCCAGATAGGAAAAGGAGTACGTTAAGGCTGTATATTGTCACCCTGCTTATTTAACTTATATGCAGAGTACATCATGAGAAACGCTGGGCTGGAAGAAGCACAAGCTGGAATCAAGATTGCCGGGAGAAATATCAATAACCTCAGACACACAGATGACACCACCCTTATGGCAGAAAGTGAAGAGGAACTAAAAGCCTTTTGAAGAAAGTGAAAGAGGAGAGTGAAAAAGTTGGCTTAAAGCTCAACATTCAGAAAACTAAGATCATGGCATCCGGTCCCATCACTTCATGGGAAATAGATGGGGAAACAGTGTAAGACTTTTATTTTGGGGTCTCCAAAATCACTGCAGATGGTGATTGCAGCCATAAAATCAAAAGACCCTTACTCCTTGGAAGGAAAGTAATGGCCAACCTAGATAGCATATTCAAAAGCAGAGACATTACTTTGCCAACAAAGGTCCGTCTAGTTAAGGCTGTGGTTTTTCCAGTGGTCATGTATGGATGTGAGAGTTGGTCTGTGAAGAAAGCTGAGTGCCAAAGAATTGATGCTTTTGAATTGTGGTGTTGGAGAAGACTCTTGAGAGTCCCTTGGACTGCAAGAAGATCCAACCAGTCCATCCTAAAGGAGACCAGTCCTGGGTGTTCATTTGAAGGACTGATGCTGAGTCTGAAACTCCAATCCTTTGGCCACCTCATGCAAAGAGTTGACTCATTGGAAAAGACTCTGATGCTGGGAGGGATTGGGGGCAGGAGGAAAAGGGGATGACAGAGGATGAGATGGCTGGATGGCATCACCGACTCGATGTACATGAGTCTGAGTGAACTCAGGAGTTGGTGATGGACAGGGAGGCCTGACGTGCTGCGATTCATGGGGTCACAGAGTCGGACCCAACTGAGCGACTGAACTGAACTGATAGCCAGTTAACAATGTTGTGGTAGTTCCAGGTGAACAGTGAAGAAACTCAGCCATACATATACATGTATCCACTCTCTCCCAAACCTGCCTCCCGTCCAGGTTGGCACATAACATTTGAGTGGAGTTCCGTCTGCTGTACAATAGGTCCTTGTTGGTTATCCATTTTGAATATAGCAGTGTGTACATGACCTTCCCAAACTCCCTAGCTATCCCTTCTGGCATCTATAAGTTTGTTTTCTAAGTCTGTGAGTCCCTTTCTGTTTGTAAGTTTATTTGTATCATTTCTTTTTAGATTGCACATGTAAGAAATGTCATACAGTGTTTCTGCTTCTCTGTCTGACTTCACTCAGTAGACTCTGTAGGCCCATCCATGTTGCTCAAATAGCATTATTTCATTCTTTTAATGACTGAGTAATATTCCACTTTATATATGTACTACATCTTCTTTATCCATCTTTTTTCAAATTCTTAATGCCAGCTTTCCTCACCAGGGGAGTATGTATCCTAAAGGTATCACATATCCAGCCAAGTCTTGTGAGTATTTCTACCCAGTCCATTTTATGAGCTGATGGCTTCACTGGTTTTTAACTGGATTATTTGTCTTACTGAATTTTCATGGTTTATACACATGTTTGAGTCTTTTGGCTTGGCTTTGACTGCACAGAATGATAGATACATTTCTAAACTTTCCCTTGAAAAAATGATAACCTCTTCCTTTCTTCATGTGCTTTAGCTCAGGTTCAAATTGAAGGTGATTTCCTGGCATGTTCCTTCTCTATACTTGAGGAGCAGCCCATGGACATGCTTCTGGGACTGGATATGCTGAAACGGCATCAGGTAATTAAGAGTTTCACTTTCTTTTCACCTTGGCTTTTTGTGATTTACATGGTTACTACTGCACATTCCCTTAGTTGTGCATACTGAAAAACTAAGAAGCATGACTTCAAACCTGGAAATATCCTTAATTGATGATATTGTCATACACAGTTTGAAGTTACATATCAGTAGAAATAGAATCTTTTGTGAAATCTTTCTGAATCTATTGAATACTGCCATCTGTTTTGAGACTATAGTGGACAGTTTGGTTCTCTTGTGTAATTTTTAGTTTCTGGGTTATTCAAAGTTGCTAAGTCATGTCCAGCTCTTTGCGACCACATAGACTCAATACTCCAGGCTCCTCTGTCCTCCACTACTCCCAGAGTTGGTCAAATTCATGGCTATTGAGTCAGTAATGCTATCTAATCATCTCATCCTCAGTCACCCTTTTCTCCTTTTGCCTTCAGTCTTCCCCAGCATCACTGGAGGAGGAAACCACTACAGGTTTCTTGCTACAAGAACCCCATGAACAGCATGAAAAGGCAAAATGTTTCTGAGTAGAACTCAAATTTTTTGATGGATTTGTAGGGCTATGTACATAATACACAATGATGATTTTACTGCGAGTATAAGTTTAGTAAATCCTTAGTAGTTGATCAAATAGTACTTGGGAAGCAGAGTATCGAGATTAAGGGAAAAGATTACATAAGATGTTGGAAATGTTTGTTTAGTACAGAAAGAATAATTTATAAATGTGTTCATTTACAGTGGTTTTTATATTTCTAGTCTGAAGCTTAATAATGTGTTGAAATAAACTCATTGAAGAACAAATTAGTGTGCTCTTAGGCAGTAAAAATTCACACAAGGTTTCATATCTTGTCAATATTTTTATGTCACTAATTATTTTTTTTTAATTTTTTTATTGCGCTATAGTTGATTTACATTGTTTTGTTAGTTTCTGCTATACAGCAAAGTGAGTCAGTTATACATATATCCATTTTTTAAAAATATAGATTATTATATAGGTTCCTATATAGGTTATTACAGAGTATTGACTAGAGTTCGCTGTGCTATACAATAGGTTCTTATTAGTTATCTATTAGTTATTGTTATCTATTAATTATCTATTAGTTATTGTTAGTGTGTATATGTCAATTCAAGTCTCCCAATTTATCCCTCCCCCTCTTCTCCCTTGGTGACCATAAGTTTGTTTTCTATATCTGTGACTAAGTTTCTATTTTATAAATAGATTCATTTGTACTATATTTTTAGATTCCACTATACAGAATATGATATATTTGTCTTTGTCTGATTTACTTCACTCAGTATGATGGTTCCTAGGTCCACCCATGTTGCTGCAAATGGCATTGTTTCTTTCTTTTTATGGCTGAATAATATAAAAATATGGAATGCTTCGCAAATTTGCATGTCCTTGCTGGGGCAATGCTCATTTTCTCTGACTCATTCCAATTTTAGCATATGTGCTGCTAAAGCACCACACTAATTTTCTTTTCTAAATGTTTAATATTAAATTCCCACTAAAATATATTGCATCAATACTCTAAACAAGGTGCAGAATTTTAAGTTGAAGGAATGAGTGAATTCATGTATAAATAAAATCCAATTAAATCTATTTTATTAACATTGCTTATCTTTCCCCTTTTTAAATTTTTATTATTTTTTTAACTTCCCTATTTTTAAGTCATGGTATAGACTAGCAGTCTCCAGCTTTAACATGTGTGTAATTGTCCTATATTAAGTAATTGTAAAAATATACTGAAAAGCAGACTAGCAGAAACACAGAATATTTTTTTATAGTGCTTGCCTTGTCCACGTATGATTTTTGAGACCATTGGTATAGACTTTAAATATAAGCTGTACTTTTTACATAAAAAAAGCAAAAGTGTGCAACTATAAAACTGAGACATACCATTTATATAGTTATATATATATTTTTAAAGTCATTAATATATTTCTAAAAGGTGTGGCTGTGAATTATGCCTGGTAGTTTTCCAGATTTTTGCAGTGAGCAGGTGTTACATTTAAATTCAGATGTGAACCATTTCTGTATTTGACAAATAAGTGTAGTGTAAAGTATATCCCATAGAGATTATTCTGCTATACAATTTAAATATTTATAAAAATTCTAAATTAACAGTGTCACGTAGATTAAATTTAGGTAAAATCATTTTTTTTTTTGAATCATCTCTGTCAGTGTTGTTCTTTATGAATGGAGTTATGAAGTTCAGAGTCATAATTTTCCTGCATCATGTTTTTTTTCTCCTGTCTGTTTTTCTTTTCTGTTTTTTTTTCATCTGTCTTTGGTTTCTTTGTAAGTGTTCCATTGACCTCAAGAAGAACGTACTCGTGATCGGCACCACAGGCTCGAAGACCACCTTCCTTCCCGAGGGGGAGTTACCAGAGTGTGCCCGGTTGGCATATGGGGCTGGGCGAGATGAAGTACGGCCAGAGGAGATTGCAGACCAAGAACTGGCAGAAGCCCTTCAAAAATCTGTAGAGGATGCAGGTATTTGGAATGGCCAGGCTCGCGAGTAATAATCTAGTTATTGGTGGGTGAGCCAGGGAAGTTGGGGCTTTAAAGGGAATAAGGACCAATTCATAATCCATCTCATTGTCCTGTTGTAGAAGTGTTCTTGTCTTCTTACCACATCCTCACATCTCCACATAGAATATAGAAAAGCTCCCATGTTTCAGTAGATCCAGAAACAGCTGTCCATTGGTGTGTTCAGGATACATTGGGGAGTTCTTTGCTTTGGCACATTTTGGTGGGACTCATAAAGAATCTTTCTAGTCTTTTTTTTTTTTCCTGAAGAAAATTACGATAGTAAGCAGACACTTCCTTTTGAGTGAACATTTCCTGGAAATTCTCTTCTTCATTTCTTAGGCACATTTACTTTGAAGGATGACATTGTGTCTGTGACCGAGCAACCACAACTCTAATATCTACTGAAAGTGCTTCCACCTAAGGTTTCTTCCACCACCACCACCCGAGTCTCAGTTGTTGTAGCTTCTTTAAAGAACAAGCCAAATTTTCTGGGGTAAAAATGGAGGGATGCAGTCACGTTGAAAATCTCATGTCTATGGATAAGTTTTTTTCTTATCTGTTACATATCAGTGACTCTGGGATATATTTTCTAGAAGCTGAAGAGAAGTTTGAGTTATTTTAATGTCTTGAGCTGTAATCGTTCATTAGTAACTAGCATCACACATGGCATTTGCTGACAGTAAAATATATTAGAGCTGTGAGTTAAGGGAATAGCTTTCTCCTAAAGACCAAAAAAAAAAAAAAGATAAGAGTTTTAACAAAAAGCAGCCAGATTTTGCCAGTGCATGTCACTAGAGAACATTCAGTGATGTAACCTTGAGACTCTTTAGAGTAAGTGTGAGTTGCAGATGGAGCTTCCAAGCTGGCTTTGTTCAGAATCTACACCACCACCACCTTTTGACTCAGTTTCCATATAAAATACAACTTGGGTGGTGGTTTAGTATTTTGTATGAAGGGGAGAATTTTGAACAACCTGGCAGTTAATAGTTTCAACCTTACCTACAAGGCAAGCTTGAATGGGTTTGACATACTTACTTAGAAGGTGTTTTATTTATTTATTTTTTTTTTGGTAACTTGTCATCTTAGTTATAATGCTGTTTATTAATAAAATGAGCATGTGTTATTTTGTGAAACCTCTGTTCTTTCCCCACACAGTTTTGGGGCTTTCATTTGAGAAATACCAGCTGACAGTAGCTTAGTGCTTTATAACCTACTAACCTTAGGCCCATTTACTTTGGAGGATGACATTGTGTCTGTGACTGAGCAACCCTAACTTATTAATATAACCATTACCCTCTTTGAGTAATTATTTTCTTTTTAATAAAAAGTTTAGAAGATTAAAATAGAAACCACAGATGTTTTCAGCCATAGTGAAGGGGGTATACCAGTTTTTAAAGGATTAAAAGGAAATGGCTCTCTACCTCTGTGATGACCTTTTGTTATTGACAGTATATAGCTTGTGCTAATTTTTGTAATGTTTAAATAGTGAAATAATTCTTCAGTATCATATTATATTTGTTTGGAACATCAGCATCCTACTATTAATCAGAATCAACCTAACTGTGAACTTAGTAGATAAATGTATTTTTCCCTAAAAATTGTCTCTTTGGTGTGGATACTCTATACAGAATATCTTTATCTTTTCTATTGATTAAAACATAATTTAAAAATACTAATTCAGAGTATTTGAAAAAATAAAGAACTTAAGCCAGGATAGGTAATCAGATTTAGATTATTTTTCTTCTAAAAATAAATCTCAACTGAGAAGGAAATGTTGAAAGTTACTATCAGATGTGTTTGCTCACTTTTATTCCATAAGATTTCCATATCATGTAATTCCATCTATGGATCTACTTTTTCATCTCTTTGACGCATTTGCCCATGAATTCTCTGTGTAGGTGTGGAAAATTAATTTCTTCCCAAGTTCTGTTGAAAATCTGTTGAAGTTGACATACTGCTTTATGTATTGTGAGAGAATTAGAGCAACTAGCAAATCTTTTTGATGTTCAAGCTACAAGAGCATTCCCCCACCTTGCGTCTGCAGTTCCTGATCTTAAAGATGGCAAAGGAGTGGGAACTGCAGCCCCTGCATGCTGTGTGGTTCGCATTGCTAACCCAAGTTTGCTTGTCTGTTTCCTAATTCAAACAGAGCGTCAGAAGCCATGATGCATGTAGTGTGTGTGTACTGCAGCTGGAGTGGGCCCCAGACCAGGTATTTATAGACACCACGTTCAGCCTTCCACCCAGTCGTCGTCTGTGGTCTGAAAGTCTTTGTATCCGCAGCAGTTCTAAAGTTTAGCTTCTGTCATTCACCAGTTCACCTTGTTTAATCTGGTTACAACTAGCCTGTATATATATATATCTGTATGTTGGCATACATACGTATCTAAGCACAATTTACCATTAAAAATGTTATCAGTTATTAGACAGTCCACAGAGGAAAAAAATCCAGTGAAAACAGATGACCATTGTGAATATCAGCATCATAGCACTTTCTTGTTGAAGATAACCACGTTGTGAGGAATTTCCTAAGTCCCTTTCTTTTGAAAAACTGGAAGTATAGTTTTCACATTACTACACAGAAGTCCCAGCATTATACAGGGACAACAGTTTTCATCCTGTTGAAGAAGAAATGGAAACTTAGGCCAGTGACTTGGCCAGGGTCACAGAGTCAGTAACACAGACAGGACTGAAGTTTAATCTTCTCACAAGAAACTTGACTTTTCCCTCTCTCCCTAGCCTGACAGTTTTTCCACAGGAGGCACTCTGCTTCCATTTTCCTGTAGCATAAATAAATAAATGTCAGCCTGAGTATACTGACTGATTTACTAAAAGGAAGAAAGGCAGTCTTTTTAGACTGTCAGCCTAGGAATTTATAGGGGTTTGCAGGCTGGTTGTAATTAGATACATAGCATTTAATTGCTTCTTTCTTTCATTTTCCTCATGAGGATGGGTTAAAACAGGCATTATTATTAATGTCCATTGTCCTCATCCTCTTCTGCTATCCTGTAGTACTGACCTCGTCCTCCCCTACATTTAGGACTTAGGCCAGTGAAACTTACCATCTCAGCTACAAGAGGACTATACGCTGCCTTCATAGTGAGTACGGAATTCATTGAGGTCGGTTCACCTTCGCCTCACCCAATTATTATAACTGACATACCGTTGCCAAAGGCCATTACCTTCGCCCAGCTCTCCATTGCTAACATGGACATTTCACTGCAGTGCATCTTTCTGTTCCCATTAGCTGAAAATTGAACCTCTTTCAGAGTCAGCTGTCCAGATGGATAAATAAAATTATTTTCAGTGTTTCCAGACTCTAATGAATATAGTTTGCACTGAGATACATGCTCTTCTTCTGTTTACCCCTAAACTATAAGAAAGATTGTTTCACAAGAAGTCAGTAACTTCCCTGACAGAGCGTTTTATCTTTTCATGTTGTTAACCTAGGTTGGACTAGAATGATTTAGAGCCACTTGAATCATAACTGCATTGCTTCATGACTTCTAAGGCACAGTTACCATGAAGCATTTGAGTCGCACCTGTCCTAACAATTTGTATTATGATGTCATTTTTGTTACCAGGCTTTGACTTTTAATTAAAGATTATGTAATAATTGCATGGAAGTCAATTTTTAGTTGGATGGATTAGTAGCAGGAGAGTTGGAACTGATGTTTAATGACATCATGATGTTTGTTTAGAGGTGTAGTAATTAATCCTTCCATCTTTTATGAATGGTCAGTAAGTTGCAGTGAATCTACATTGTTATTGCCTATTGGAAAATTTATGAACTATATCCCTCCACTGCCCTCCTCCCCTCCCACTTCCCTGCCCTTAAAGTAGGGAATGTTCTTATAAATGTTCTTATACTGTGTTAAAACGATAAAGTAACTGATACTCCTTTTTAAAGTTGCATTGTTTGGTAAGGTAATAGAGATTTAATCTGTTTGATCTTTAGCTTTATTTTTGTTCTGAGTCAAACTCACACAGTTTTTGAAGTTTTTAGATAGAAATAGAATGTTTGCTTCTCTGTCTTCTGGATGTCCCTGAGTAGTATCACATTGTTATTTCTCAGACATAAATCCCAGATATACCTAGCTGTAGACCTCTCAGGGTTCACATTTGACACACTGAAGTGAATTGGCAGGAGAATCTTCCCAGTACCAAAATCCTTAAGATTATATTGTTGTTTTAAGAATCACCTGTGTAACTTACTGAATAAAGAGACTCCTGGGTTTATTCCTCAGGATAGTGTCCTACAGTCTGCATGCTTAGCAAGCTTCCAGGTGGTTTGAGGGCAAGTGGTAGAGAGAACACACTTGGAGAAAGTATTTTGGAGTTCTAAACCCACTGAGAGTAATGTCTTTCAGTCTTGAGGACTAACTCAGCCATTCTGTGGTACCTAAATAAAAATTATTGATTCCAACACATATAGCTTGTCGAGAACATGCCTACCTCTTATTCTGATGCTATGATGATGTTTGCCGCAATGAGAACAGTTCATGTATAAAGTCTGTGAATATAAGACAGATTTAAGTTTAAGAACCTGATTTTATCTTGTTTAAATTTGTATCTTCTGATAATTTAGTGGTCTTTGTAACCTGCTGATTAATCTTTTTTCCTTTCGCTGTCGTTTTCTGTAGAGAAAAGCGGTAAAGAAACTACCTCACTGGGAATGTCATCATTACCAACTTCAGATGGATTTAACCATCAAACCCATCCTCCAGGATTGAGTCCTGAGATTGGTAATCCTCCAAGTCTTGCTCACTCTGTCTCTGCTTCAGTCAGCCCTATCCAGCCCAGCGACCCAGACAGCATTGAACCTAAAGCTGTGAAGGCTTTGAAGGCTTCAGCTGAATTCCAGATAACCTCTGAGCAGAAAGAACATCTTCCTCCACAGGATCTTTCTGACTGTGCTCCTTCAGCAGACAGTGCTCCAGCAAACCAGAGTCCAACTATGCCTTTGCAGAATTCACTCGAAGAAGCCATTGTTGCAGATCATCTAGAGAAATCTGCTGAAAGAAGTACCCAGGGCCTCAAATCTCATCTCCACACAAGACAGGAAGCTAGTTTATCTATCACAACTACTGGGATGCAAGAACCTCAGAGGCTCGCGGGGGAGAAAGGTTGGCACCCAGAATATCAGGACCCAAGTCAGGTGAGTGACCTTCAGCAACACGAAGAATCAAGGAATGAACAGCATGAGGTTATACAACAGAGTGCTTCACATGACCAAGACCATCTTTGTCACACAGGGGACCTTGAACTTCTTGGAGAAAGGCAACAAAGCAGTGCTGGTGAAGAAGCTGCAATGAAAGGAGACAGGCTACAGCAGAATGTGGACCTTCCGGGTACAGGGAAAGATACTCTACCTTCAAGAGGCATTGGCTGCTCAAATTCAGAAACACTTATGGAAGTAGATATTGTCGAACAGTCCCTAGTTGCTGTGCTGAATTCAGGAGGTCAGAATACCAATGTCAAGAACGTTGGTGCATCTGATCTCATCTTAGATAATCCCTTGATGGAAGTAGAAACATCAAAATGTAACCCTTCCTCTGAAATTTCGAGTAATTCCATTTCTACTCAGGATTTACAGCTTCTAGAAAGTAATGTTGAAATGTCTGAAACAAGTAAAGAATGTGGGGATCGCCCTTCCTCTTTAATAAGTCTCTGTGGCAGTTGTCAGCCCTCTGTAGAGTCAACAGAGGAATCTTGCTCATCCATAACGGCAGCCTTGAAGGAACTTCATGAACTTTTGGTCATTAGTAGTAAACCAGCTTCAGAAAACACATCTGAAGAAGGTGTCTGTCAATCAGAGACAGTAATTAAGGGCCAAACAGGTATTAAGGACCTTTCTGAAAGATGGACCCAAAATGAGCATCTTAGAGCAACCCAGAGTGAACAATGTTCACAGGCCTCCTGTCATCAGGCCATATCTGTATCAGTGAAGACAGAAGAATCAACAGACACTTCAGCTGCTGCTGGAATGGAAGATGCAGACACTGTTAACTTGAGGGGTCCAGGTGTTGGCCTGTTAACTGATAAGGAAGATGTCCCCAAGCCCAAGGAGTCAGTAAACAAGAGTAGTTCTGTTACTGTAGCCTCAGCAGAAGCGTCTAATCAACTACATTGCACCTTAGGTGTAGAGATTTCACCCAGACTGTTAGCAGATGAAGAGGATACGCTCAATCAGACTTCTGAGCAAACTGAGTCCTTGTCACCCGCTTGCATCCTGGTTAAAGATTTGGGTCAGGGCACACAGAATCCAGTGACAGACAGGTCTGAGGCCGGGGAACATGTCTGTCCTGGAAGCTGCAGGACCACTTCTAGGATTTGAACCATCTACCAGCCATCCGTCACCAAGTCCCTCCTTTCTTGCACCGTTAATTTTTCCTGCTGCAGACATTGACCGGATTCTCCGTGCCGGCTTTACTTTGCAGGAAGCTCTTGGGGCTTTGCATCGAGTTGGCGGAAATGCAGACCTTGCACTTCTTGTCTTGCTAGCAAAGAACATTGTAGTTCCTACATAACCATGGAAAAGTGGGCTAGACCATACTCTATTCCCTTAAAAAAAAAAAAAGCTGTATATCTACACACACACACACACTCACCACATATACAGTATATGTAGAAACCTGCAAGCAGAATGTTGAGCCAGATTTTTTTTTTAGATTTTTTTTTCGGCCAAAGTAATTTATGATCTTTTGTCTGATGAATTTGTCTATCCTATTTGTTAAAATTTGGGCCTTTTTAAATGTATTGGCAGTATGTGCACACAGAAGCTTTTTATTATCATTAAGATAATGTATTCTGGAATAAAATTGATGGTTTTGTGTGTAGCATACCCTTTTAGAATGAGAGTGAGTGCTTTAAAAAGCAGAAGCCATGAGATAATCCCACCACCCATGCAGCTGAAAGCATGATGTGGCCGTGTCTGTGCTGTAGGCAAGGTATGGCTTATTGACTCATTTTTTGGTTTACAAACTTGATGACATGGTTTGATGTTTGGAATGCATTATGATTTATCGGTTGTAACAGGAAATTGAAGAATAGTTGAAGAATATTTCCTGGAGTAGCATGTTTCCATTGGTGTGGTTAGTATTTGACATTTTAATGCAATGAGTTGGGAGGGCTTAAAACTTGGGCTGCTTCGTACATCACAGGCTACTGCATGGATTGCCAGATACCTTGGGTGGGATTTTGTGAGGGAATTAACATCAGAGTGTAACATGGTGCTACCCAGATTAAAAAAAAGGAAAAACTGTAATCGCATTTGCCAATGTTGATGATGTTTCAACAATTGTTGTGAGTGAAATAATGCTCTAAACACTGGAATTTACTAGTGATTGGGTTTGGTAGCATCTCACTGATCACATCTCAACCCTTAATGACTCATGGCAAACTTATGTTCAGCTGATGGGTTGGTTGCCAGCAGTTTATTTCCTTTCCAAACTCATCTTCTAGGAAGTTCTTCTAAAGCTCAGTTTGAGCTGTGTTCTGAGTGAAATATTCAAGTGTAATAACCTTGTCACTGGTTCATCTTGGTGCTTGGAATGGTCAGTCTATTTGGTGAGTGTCTTTCATGGCAGTGGAAATAATAATTGGAGTTTCTGACTCAAGTGGCCTTGGTAGAGTTTTCCATCCCTTTCTTTCCTCAGGAGTTTCTTTTTTAAAGCAAGACTCGTCATATTTGTGTTTACCATGTCAAGATAGAGTGGGGCATAGTATAAAGATGTATTTATTGTGGCCTTTTTTATATGAGGACTAGCCCTTGGAAATCATTGTCCTGTGGGCCCCACTGTGCAATAATTCTACTGGGTAGATTTTAGATTTTTTTTTTTTTTTTCCTGAAAGATAAACTCTCTTATATACCTAGCAGGAAGTCCTGGTTTTATTGAAGAAAATTTTGAGAATGATAATTCCTGATTCCAGGTGATGATTTGCAATATGTCTGAAACAGAAGCTTCAGAAGGGTGATTTGTGAACTTTTAATGTTAAGTGATTTTTGTCTAAAGTCTTAACTCTCTTTGAGAGTTATTCTTTCTGTCAAAATTTACGTCATTGAGCACAATCAAAATGGAGGCTCATATCTCAGGAGTTTTTAAATCTTAATTTGGGGGCACTTAGACATTGCTCTTCTACCCTATTCCATTTCTTGCTTTTTGCTGTGATGTTTGTATGTGTATTAGGAGCTATGAGTGGTATGATGGAAAGTTGCATAGATTCCTTGTGACTCTGAAGTTAGGAAATGGTTGACAGAAAGAGTTGTCGCTTACTGTGTTCAGGGTGGCGCGCAAAACAAGTTAGCCAGATTGTCTTTAAAGTGTCTTTTAGACAATCTTGTGCTGTAGACCCTTTTGCCTGCCCTACGCCAAAGATATAAGCTGCACTAGGAACCTGCTAGTAAGATTTCTGTCAACCAACTCTTAGAGCTATGACTGCGATTAAGTAGTGGTGCTATGATTGAAACAAAATTTAGTAGCCTTGCAATGGGCCCCTGATTTGCTTTATCGGAATGACTGGGAATTTATTCTGAGCTTATCAATCTTTAGGGTTACAAAGTGGGGGTGAGTATAGGGTGGGAGGACTTATTAATGACAGTAGACTCCTCCAAAAGGCCTTCTTTATAAAGATGGGCCTCTTAGTTTTCTGTACAAGCAGTTCCTCTGAACACTGCTCAGAGACTGAACCACTGAATTTTCACAGTGTGGAGATTTGGGGGGGTCGATCCCTGGTGGGCTATAGAATACCAATCCAGAAAAGGTTTCATTACAATAGCTTTTATTGTATGTATATGTATATTTATTTCTAGGAGAAAATTCAATAGGTAGGCCTATAGTTGTACACGTATTCTTATTAGGAATACTTTGGATGAGCTTAACCCATTTGCCAAATATCCCTGTCCTTTTTCATCATTTATTTTTCAACTTATAGTTGCTTTTGATTTTTTTTTAAATCTTCCTGTCCATTGTGTGAAAGTAAAAACTGTTGAGATTGTTCAGGATTTTGAATCATTTTTAAATTTAGCAGTTCTAAAACACAAAAGGAATTAAGGAACATGACATTAGTGAACCTTCATTGTCAATTTTTATGCAAAGTGCAGAAATTAGAGATTAACTTCTCCAAGAATAAGATAAAATCATTGTGAACTCTGATTGCCAGCAGAACTGGTGAGGCCAGCCATTACCAGTATGGGCTGCTTTATTGGATAGCTCTTTTGTCATAATCAGTAATGGACAGCCTTGTGAACAGTGCTTCCCTCCAAGAGTGGTGTCTGCTTATTCACCAAAGAGAGGAGAAGATTTCCTTCAAATTGGTTCCTATGTGTAAGAAGGTGTTTGGTAACCAGACAGCTATAGGCTCTAGATTTTGCCATTGTCTCTGGTAAGAATTATTTCCGCTTGTACCTCTTTAGACATCCAGACATCGTCTAATAGCCTTCATCCCACCGTTTGGGCTCTGTCTATTACCATAAAGATTATCAGTTGCTTGGCAAAGGGAACTAGATAGATGGTAAGTGTGGGTGAAAACTGTTCTGCCTTGCAGCCTACAAAACTTTCCAGAGCTCCAATACAAAGGGAGACACACACCGTATATTTTTTCACAAAGGGATTCTCCAGTGAAAGAGTACATGAAAAGATGTATGAGACTTTGTGTTACCGATTTTATGATAACCAGTTGAGGTGGAATATGCCTGGTTTTCCTTTAGCACAGCTTTTCTGTCTCTAGCAAAAGCCATAAAATTTTGGGTTGGTTTATAACCATTAGCTCGTGTATATATACATGTGTGATAGATATCCTGCAGTTAATTTTACATAGATTAAAAAGCAAACGTTTGTTAATCTTCAGATAACAGTCTTCAGTCATGGTGAAGACTTTTATCCCACCATGTTTATAAAAAACAGCCTTGCAAGTCACTGGCCAGAAGAGTTACAGTACATTCTGATTTCCTTTTCCTATCAGTTTGTCACCTGCAGAGAGTGTAAGCAGGGCAATTGCATTGCTGCATGTTTCCAACTTGTTATCATTGGTAGCATATCATAAGAGAAGCTAACTGGATTATGCATTCTTTATCCACAAATACCAAAAAGGCAAATTTCTGCTTTGAATTTGGTGACTTAGTGTAGTCTGTGGCTGAACTAGAAACAGACACAGTTCTCAGAGTTCCCCTTCTGAGAAAATGAAGGTTACCTTTCAGCGTTAGGAGATCCATAAATTAAAATAGCTGCTTTCTTTCTGAAAGATTTAAACATGCCAATTTTCAACAAGGTAAACTCAAAGCATGTCCTTGAAAACCCGAAATGTCAAATCATGGCTCAGGTTCCCCAGTAGTGTTCCCTCGATGGATGTTACTTGGGAGTTAATCATATACTTGGGAGTTAATCATATAAATCATAGAACTTAAGAGAGGAACCTTTGATGGGCTTGATTTTCTCTTGTGCCTTAGTTTCTCCAAATAGCAGAGGCATCAAGTTCGAGTTGGGGTGGGGAAAGGGTGGAGAGTCTGAAAATGGCCCTCCTGGAGATAGGCATGTATGGAGTGTCCTAAGGCCTCACCTTATTATTTATTGTTGATTGAGTTATCCTGCACCAAATCATTTGATTTCCCAGAAGGATTAGATTTTCATAGAAGTATTACGACATGGCTTTTTTGCATCAAGCATACAAAAAGCAAAAATGGTTTCTGTATGTTTATTGTGTTCTTTGTTGTGCTATCAGTATTACAGTGGTGAAAGTAGAAGAAGTTCAAGAAAACCTGTTTGAACAATGAACTGTTACTCTCAGACTGCAGTTTGAATCTTTGAATAAGAATTTGTTATTCACTCATGAGACATTTAAGTGACTAGTGAGCACTGAGGATAACAGCAGTACTGAAACAAACTGGAAACTGCCCTGTAAAGCTATCAGTCTCGTCAAGAGACATGAAATAAATCTTAGCTTCAAGTGCAAGATCTATTTTTGCCTATTAGCATCATTTATTTTAAAAGTCGCACTAGGATGATATGGTTCAAATTCAGAGAAAACGGAAAAGCAGGCTCAAAATGGAATTAGAATCTGAGAACCGAAAACTACTCTTAAAAACGTTTTTGAAAAAATGAGATTGGAGAAACCAACAAAAATGTGCTAACATTTGGTAAAAATACTTGAAGAGATTAAGGACAGAATTCAGTTTACACCGTTGGTGGAGGGGGAACAGGCAGAATAAAAGTGCAAGTAAATGGAAGATGACCTAATGTGCACCAGTGACAAGTCAACTTTTCCTTTCATCATGACCTCCTTCCATGCAGGGTAGAAGTATGGGCTGTGCTATGGCAGCCTTCCTTGCCAGTCTTTGAGCCAGCTGCTCTGAAATACTAACCATCTGGGCCATCAAGACGTAGCAGAGAATTCTGGAATATTTGCTGTTTTAAAGCAGTTGAGTGCAAAATGTGAAAATAGAACTCCAGAGCAGAGAATGTGGCAAGCAATGGTTCTGGGACTAGATGAGGGGCAGAATTTATTTACAAGAAAATTCAGGCCTCTGCCAACCTTCTGCAGGACAGCTCCATCAAAAGGACATTCTTGATCCCATCATCATGTATGTGGTAATCCTGAGGATACAGGTAGAATTTCTGAACCTTAACTACAGTAACTTCTGAAGTTTACAATTAGAATATCCTTGCAGGTTTGTCAGTTACATACTGGTAATCTAGACCTTCTGGGGACTAAAATGTGAGAGGGTATAGCAGATAAGTTTTAGAGCACAGTCTTACAGAATGAAATCTACAGAGAAAGTTGGTGCAAGGGTGTAGAAGATGGGAAATTTACCTAAAATGAGACTTGGGGTGGGATATTTCCCTAAAATAGGGAGACTTGGGGGTGGGGATGTAGAGTATGAAATTAAAATAATTTTTACAGAATTATATTTCTCTTCATATGTACCATAAAGAGGTCTTCATTAGCTAATTTGGAAAAGAGGTGTGCCGGTAGATTTTTTTCCTGGGAAGATACATAACTAATAAATTATTTTGTTTACCAGGAGTTTGTTTCATATTCAGCCTTGAAGGATGCATCAGTGGCTTAAAGAAAGGTAGACCTCTCTAGTTTCCTATATATTCAGATCAATTCAGCATACTGTTTGTTTTTTTTTAACTGTACACCTACAATGAACTTTGCTCATTTTTATTCAAAATTTCATTTCCATGGCAAGTTGTGCTAATGGCCTCTGCACTCAAATAAGGTTTACCAGTTTTGTAGCCATATTTGGCAAATTTTAGCAAATAGAAACCCCTCTTTTCCCTCTTATTTGTTCTTGGAATTGTTCTTTATTGGTTTCCTGATTTTTTTCTTTAAGCTTTGAGACTACTGCATATTACAAGAACTAGGCTGATTGGCAAAATAGGCTTGCCAACAGCTCTTTCACTCCCATAAGGCTTTGGTTTTGAGAGTTGGGGAAACTGAGAACTTAAGGGAACCAAACTCAGGAATCCCACAGTTGGTTGCATTGTGCCATTGGTTTAGGGGCTGGACACAGGACCTGTCTGCCGCTGAGTGAGCTAGATGCATTTGGGTTTGTTGTCACATACTGAAATGTAAGTCAGCCCTGAGTAATCAAAACACTTTTATTTTATTTTTCTTTTTTTATTAGGAACTTTCTGAAGAAAAAGTGATGTGTAAAACATTTGATATTTAAGACAATAAAGTTTTTATCGTAAGACACTTTTGTTTGATCAGTTTTCTTTTAAATTGATATGGTTGGTTACTTTTGTCTCTGTCTCCTGGCCATTTAAATAATTTATGCCTAGGCACTGTGACTTGTGACCATGATCCTAAACACCAGAAGAAGCAGGCCACTTCCAGATAAATACTGCAGGTGGATGACCATCTGCTGATGTGAAATGGTGACTGCTCCAGCAGTGCTGCACAGCAACAGAGACAACGTTGGTGACAGGGCTTTGTGGCTCAGACTAGTCTCTAGAGCAGGATCCTCAGGTGTGAATCCTAACCTTGCCACTTAACAGCCGTGTGACTTTGGGTAAATTCCCTAACCTTTCTGTGCCTTAATTTCCTCATCTATAAAATGGGGACTATTGGGGTTGTCATAGGGGTTCATGAGTAAGTTAGAAACACCCTTGGGTGTTAACTAATGTGGAGTTACTGGTTTTTGCATGAGTGTGTGCTGTGGGGCCCTTAGAGGATTTCCAGTATACATAGCCTTCCCTGATGGCTCAGCGGGTAAAGATGTGGGATGACATAGGAGGCTTGGGTCAATCCCTGGGTCAGGAAGATCCCCTGGAGGAGGAAATGGCAATCTGCTCCAGTATTCTTGCCCAGAAAATCCCGTGGACAGAGGAGCCTGGTGGGCTACAGTCCAAAGGGTCACCAAGAGTTTGACATGACTGACTAGTAGCCAGTGTACATGGACCAGCTGATAAATAGAGGGAGTGGTCTAGACACATCCCCCGTTGTTCTGTTTTTACTTGACTATCAGAATGCTGAGAGCCAAAGCTACTTCTAATTGGAGGTTAGAAGTAACATTATTTTTCCATTGTTCAGATCTCAATCTTTTGATAATCAGTTCATTTGAAATGGGGTTTCTAGTACTTGATATGAGTGGAGGAAATTGTGAAACATTAGTTATTGATGAAAAGAATTCTAGATCTTTGCTACAGAGAAAGAGGAATTCACTGCATCTGTATTTTAAGGCAGGGGAGACTTACAAGCATCACGAAAATGAATTGGGGGATTTTCGGCAGGAATCTACAGCTTGCAGGAGGAAAATAGAAGAAAAACGATATACATTTTAAAATAGAAATACAGAGGAATGAGGGGAAAGTTCAAGAACATAGTAATAAATTTCAAAATGCAGATTAAGCAGAACATACTTCATCTTAAAGGGCTAAATTGGCAGATACTGCTTCCCTGTTGAAAACTATTAGTGTTCTAATAGTATTAACAGACTATCAGTTAAGTTCAGTCACTTTGTCATGTCTGACTCCTTACGACCCCATGGACTGCAGCACACCTGGCATGCTGTCCATCACCAACTCCTGGAGCTTATTCAAACTCCAGTCCATTGAGTCAGTGATGCCATCCCACCACCTCATCCTCTGTTATCCCCTTCTCCCGCCTTCAGTCTTTCCCAGCATCAGGGTCTTTTCCAGTGAGTCAGTTCTTCGCATCAGGTGGCCAGAGTACTGGAGTTTCAGCTTCAGCATCAATCCTTCCAGTGAATATCCAGGACTGATCTTTAGGATGGACTGGTTGGATCTGCTTGCAGCCCAAGGGACTCTCAAAGAGTCTTCTCCAACACCACAAGTCAAAAGCATCAATTCTTCGGTGCTCAGCTTTATAGTCCAGCTCTCACATCCATACAAGACTACTGGAAGACCATAGCTTTGCCAGTACTTATTTGTGAGTTTTTGTCTAAAAAGAAGAGCTAGAGTGGCTTGGTTCCTCCTAGAAAGTTACTAACATTTTCCCTGTTCAGCTCCAGGTATCTGAAATAGAAATTCCCCGAACAAGAAATATTCCACCACCCACCCCAACCTGCTCCTCTCGGGCTTCCCCTGAGAAGTCAATGGCAGCTTCACTCAGACCTTGACTCCTTTCACAACCTACATCCAACCCATCCTGAATCCTACTGGCTCCATTTCAAAATATAGTTGAAGACTTCCCTGGTGGCCCAATGGCTGAAACACCATACTC
Organism: Nanger dama; assembly: GCA_917880005.1. Classification (NCBI taxonomy): domain Eukaryota; kingdom Metazoa; phylum Chordata; class Mammalia; order Artiodactyla; family Bovidae; genus Nanger; species Nanger dama. The sequence goes on along the minus strand of CAKJTW010000013.1, from coordinate 19,311,427 downwards.
AGTGCAGCAGGCCTGGGTTCAACCCCTGGTCAAGGATCTAGATCCCATGCAACTAATCCCAGGTATTGGCACAGCCAAATACATATATATATAATTGAAATCTGATCAGTTCTCAAACCTTGGTCAAGGCATCATCATCATCGCTTCTCACCTCAGTTATTGTAGTAAGTCTCCCTGCCTCTGCCCTTGTCTACAAAATGTTCTTAGTACTACAGCCAGCATCATTCTGTTAGATCATACCTTTCCTTAAACCCTCAGTGGGCCCTAATGTCACTCAAGGTAAAAGCCTAAGTCCTTAGAATGCCTCCAAGGCCCCTGTGTGCCTCTGACTTTTCCTTGATCTGGAATGTCCCTTTCCCTGAGCACCTCCACGGCTTTTTCTCTCACTCCCTTTAGGTTTACTCAAAGGCCACCTCAGTAAGGCCTTCTTTAGCTAATTTATCTGTCACTTTCCTTCATTTTTCTCAACACTGACACATCCTAGCATATTCTTCATTTTGCTTTTGTATCTCTTATCTTCCCCATTAAAATGTAAGCTTCGTGAGAGTAGGGGTTTGTCTCCTTTTCACTACTGTCTCTCAATGCCTAGAACTTTGCCTTATGCATAGCAGGCCCTCAGATATGTGTTGAATAATAAATCTGTGAATACCATTAGGCTGCCTCAAAGCCCCATGAGTGGAGTGACAAAAATGACCTGAAACCTAGCGAGGTCATTGAAGTTAGTGTGCAGGTTTAGGGATTCTAGCCTGGGATCACTGTTGACCTTGGGTTTGTGTGTGCTAAGTCACTTTAGTCATGTCTGACTCTTTGCAATCCTATAGACTAGCCTGCCAGGCTCCTCTGTCCATGGGATTCTCCAGGTAAGAATACTGGACTGGGTTGTCATTCCCTTCTCCAGGGGATCTTCCCAACCCAGGGATCGACCCCCTCATCTCTTATATCTCCTGCATTGGCAGGCAGGTTCTTTACCACTAGCACCACCTGGGAAGACCTTGAGTTTAATGTGGATTTTAAAAGATGAGTGACAGATTCCCTGGCAGTCCAGTGGTTAAGACAGCATTTTCACTGCCGTGGGTCCAGGTTCAATCCCTTTTGGGCAACTGAGATCCAACAAGCCTCACAGTGTGGCCAAAAAAGAAGGAAAGATGACACTATGAGGTTAGTAAGTTTGCAGGCTTCCCTGTGAGGTAGTATTTTTATTACACCCACGTCTAAGACTAATTTGGGACTGTGGCAAACAGCACCTCTCCATAATGGTCGTACCGACTTGGGCCATAATTCCTCACCCATTATCTTCCTAGAATAGAAAAGGCCCAAATCAGATATAAAGAGAAGCAGCCTTTTATTTGGTGCAAGTTCTCTTTATGTGCTTTTACTTCTATGGTCAGCTGAAAATTTTTCTGCATCCCTATTGAATTAAAATTTAATCGGAAGATACTAAGTCAATAAACACTGAATGTCATGTGCCAGACAGAGTTGGCACTGTGAATGCAGCATTGCATGAACTGAGTGAAAGTGCACATTCTGCAGAGCTTACGTTCTAACAGAGTCTTTGAAGCCTGACCATGGATAAGAAAACACAGGTAATAATACATTCTAAAATGAAAATTTAGGAGATTGGCATGCTATAAGGGACTAGAGGCTACTTCATGTGGAGTAAAGCCATCAGAGAGAGAAGTCTTCTGAGAAGCTAACATTTAACTGAGACCCGACTGACAAGGAGACTCCTGCCCTGTGAGGCTTTTAAAATATTTATTTGGCTGCACCAGGTCACAGCTGCATCTTATGGGGTCTAGTTCCCCAACCAGGGATCAAACCCAGCCCCTGCACTGGGATCATGGAATCTTAAGCACTGAGCCACCAGAGAAGTCCCCAGGTGAGAATCTTGGGTGTATTGCATCAGGCTAGGCTGAGGGAACAAAGAGGCCAGAAATTCTAATAATTTATTACAAACCCAAGTTTTAATCTTGCCTGTGCTATCTAGTCCAAACAGGTGTTCCTGGTTGATAGATCTTACCCAGGCAGTGCTCAGGGAACAAGGCTCTTCTAAGTCTGACATCCCCTTGGCTTCACCCTACTTGGTGGAAGAAGAACATGGAGGAGGAAGTGGATCACTGTATTTCTGTTCACATGCCCTGGGAGAGAACTTGATAATATTGTCATGCCTTCCGCAAGGAAGGCTGGGAGATACACTAGCACTGCCTGGCTACAGTGTTGTCACTGTGGAGCAAGCAGTTCTGGATAAACAGCCCGAGGCCTCTGCCACACTGGGGAAGAGCTTTCCCAGCAAAGGCCCTGAGATGTGAACACACAAGCTTGTGTAAGAAGCAGAAGGTTGGCGGGGGCGGGCACACACCAGCGGACAGATTGGAGATGAGTCAGAAAGAGAGGCTGAATCAGATCAGCTCTGGCTTTGGAGGCCTGAGAAGAGAATGGGTGTTATTCCAAATGCTCTGATGAGAAGCTGTTGGAGGCTCTGAAGCAGGGAAGTTGAATGATATCCCAGTTTTCACCAACCCATCTTGCTGGCGGGACAATAAGGAGGAAGAGACAGAAAGTTTAACTATTTTTTTTTTTCCAGCTTGCACAACCTTAGTTCCCTGCCCCAGGGATTGAACCTGGGTCCACGGTAGTGAAAGTGCCAAGTCCTAATCAGTGGATCGCCAGGGACTTCCCAGGTGTTCAACATTTTAAAATAAACCCCCTAGATTTAAACTTGCCTTGTGTTAGTTTACCCAGGCCTAGCGTTGCAGATTGTCTGCACGTGCAGGTACCAGAGTTAAGGTATGGGAACCTGGACCATCGCTGTTTTTTACAATTAGTCCCTTCTCTTCCCCTCTTAGATAGAGAGCAACTTCACAAGCCTAAAGGCCAAGGAAATATTTACTCCCTCCTCTAGGAATATAAATATATTTGCCTTATGTTGGGGGAAGGGAGGAATTGGTCCCTAAACCATCTTCCACTTTTTATTTTTTTAACAGTCTTGTCCAATTGTCTTTTAAGGCTATAGTTGCTGGAATTTTTTTCTTTTTCCTCTCTCAGGCAGTACACACCTTTGGAAAGAAGAGCAGAGGAGACCTGGTAGTCCAGGTCTGTGGTACTTCAGTGATCTTGCTTGCCTTCCCAACTTCTTCCTCATTTGACAGTGTTCTGCAGTAGACTTAGGTGCAGACAATATCATTTAAAAAAAAAAAAAAAAAAGATCATTTTTCCTGTGTCACTAGTTTAGAAACTAAGATTTTCCCAGGGCCCTAGAGTGACTCAATTGAAGCTTTTGACTCTGGATGCCTCAGAGTCTCATGCCCTTTACACATGATCAGCAAAGTCTTGTGTAATAAATGAATAAGTTTCAGTTTTGAACTTGAATGAATCCCAATAAGAGGATGGACAGGCACCCTGTCTTTGTTCTTTTTCTTTTCACAGGCAAAAATGGATTCCATATTTGAGCTCTGGGGCAAGCATGCCTGCTCAGTTGTGTCCAACTCTTTGCCACCCCATGGACCGTAGACCACCAGGTTCTTCTGTCCGTGGGATTTTCCCAGCAAGAATACTGGTGCATACTAAATCGCTTCAGTCATGTCTAACTCTGCAACTCTTTGGACTGTAGCCCACCAGGCTCCTCTGTCCACAGGATTCTCCAGGCAAGAAGACTGGGGTGGGTTGCCATGCCCTCCTCCAGGGGAATGGGATGCCATTTTCTCCTTCAGGGGATCTTCCCAACCCAGGGATGAACCTGCATCTCCTGCTTTGGCAGGCGGATTCTTTACCACTGAGCCACCTGGGTCTAGGCCAATTATCTGCATGTGGACACACACACTGGACTCCCTCCGTTTCCCTGCAAGGAGTCTTAAGAGACTAAAATCTATCTCACTTCTCCCATCCATCATAAACCTATACAAGCCTAAGGAATTTGCTAGGTAGTAAGGCTGTAAGTTCCTCCCAAATGTTGTCAAAAATTGAATCTGACCATTCCTCAATGCATGTAGATAGAAACAAGCCAGAAATGCCACCGCCTTCATCAGACCTGTTAATAACAAGTGATAATAACACCTTTAGAAGCTGTCATGTGCCCAAGCCATGAGTAAACTTCATAGGAAGGTGGCACCCAGCAGAAGATGCTGCCTGGATGATGGCTTGTTATTATTAAAAGGAGGGAGGAATCTCAAAGCTAGCTCATTCCTTGCTGTGGGCTGAATAGATTCTCAGAAGCTGGAGTTGCATCAGACAAGTTGGGGCCTGTAGGCACCCAGTTTGGGTGGAGTGGGAAGGGAGTGCAGCAAAGCTATTAGACCTATGGGTCATTCAAGCCAACTTTCCTTCTACTTGCCACAGACATCTCTGGACACCAAGTTCTTTCTTTCCAAATTCAAAGTAATGTTTCTTCCGCCTCCAGGCTTTTCTTCACCTGTCCAGTGACTGCAGCCTCAATCCCCACCTGTCATTCTGCCCTCTTCTATGCTCCACAGAGGCTATCTCCTATTTTCCTGAACTCAGAAAATAACCTGGGTTTAGGGATTTTGCTTCTTTCTCTAAAGAGTTAGACCAAGTCCCTGTAGGGTTACCTCCTAAAATTGTTGTACAGTCGCTCAGTTGTGTCTGACTCTGCAAGCCCGTGAACTGCAACATGGCAGGCTTTCCTGTCCTTCACTATTTCCCAGAGCTTGCTCAAATTCATGTGCACTGAGTTGGTGATACTATCTATCGCATCCTCTGTCTCCCTCTTCTCCTCCTGCCCTCAATCTTTCCTAGCATCAGAGTCTTTTCCAATGAGTCAGCTCTTCTCATCATGTGGCCAAAGGACTGGAGCTTCAGCATCAGTCCTTCCAATGAATATTCAGGACTGATTTCCTTTAGGATTGACTGACTTCATCTCCTTGCTGTCCAAGGGACTCTCAAGAGTCTTCTCCAGCACCAGTTTGAAATCGTCAATTCTTCAGTGCTCAGCCTTCTTTATGGTCCAACTCTCACATACATACATGACTACTGGAAGAAATATAAAGAGATCTTTGGCTCAGAAAAGGGTACAAATGGTTTCTGGGCTCCACCATTTGCTTTATGATTTTAGGCAAATTACCCTCGTCCCTCAATTTCTTCACCTGTACCAGAAATGTTATTCAAGGATTCGTGAGACAAATGTATGGAAAGCACTTAGGTCAGCTCATGGCACACAGTCAGTACTCATCACTTATCATCATCATCATTGTTGGTATTAAGAACTCTTGTCCTTGATCCTGATCCTGTGGTGGTAATAAAACACAGCAATCTATTTCTCTCCTTTTCCTTGCCACATACTTTTTGCCCCCTTATCCAGTCTCATAAAAACCAAAAATAACTACTACCATCTTGGGTCTCTCCTAGGGAAACTGAGGGATGGAGAGGTGTCATTTTTGTGTGTATTGGGTGGGGTCCAGCTAGGATAGGCTGTACAGTCAGTGTTTCTGATCAGTGTTGGAGTGACTGAGCGGCTGAGGGAGGGGCAGCCTAAGGAGAGAAGAGTGAAAATCAGAGACCTGTAGCTGAAAACCGGGGTATCTTGAGAGTAAAAAGGGTGCCAGTCATCTTACAATATATGCTTACATCAAATCACATCATATACCTGAAACTAATATATGGCATATTTCTCAACTTTTAAAAAGTGAAAAAAAATAAAATGACTATATATTGACCCCCAAAAAAATGAATAGAAAGGAACTAATGAATGTATCAGGAATATACTTATTTGGGGACCAAATGAATGAGTGAGCCAGGTAGGGCTCTGAGAACTCCTAAAGTGTAAGTGGCTTGCTTCGAAATACAAATTTGGGGAGGCGAGTGTGTGGGGAGAAGGGGAATCATTATGGTGAGCTTCGGGGCTGAGGCTGTTAGGTCCTCAGGACATGTGGACCAGCTGAAGAAGTGGTAGAAGGGTGAGAACAAGCAAGGGCTTCGGGACTGAAGATGAAGTTGAAACGAGAGAGTGTTTTGGGAGTGGGGAGGAGCACCGAGGACCCGGAGTGGCCTAAAAGTTGGAGACCGGGAGGTGAGGGTGGGGAACCCTGGGCTGGTGAGGGCCAGTTGGCAGGAGTCTGTGCGCAGGTCCGGGAGAGGGTCTCCACGATGCCCAAAGCCAAGGGGCCTGGGTTTCTGGGCTGAGACCCAGGGTCTGAGCTTTGAGGGGTCTTGACTGTGTGGATCACAATAAATTGTGGAAAATCCTGAAAGAGATGGGAATACCAGACCACCTGACCTGCCTCTTGAGAAACCTGTATGCAGGTCAGGAAGCAACAGTTAGAACTGGACATGGAACAACAGACTGGTTCCAAATAGGAAAAGGAGTACGTCAAGGTTGTATATTGTCACCCTGCTTATTTAACTTATACGCAGAGTACATCATGAGAAATGGGCTGGAAGAAGCACAAGCTAGAATCAAGATGGCCGGGAGAAATATCAATCACCTCAGATATGCAGATGACACCACCCTTATGGCAGAAAGTGAAGAGGAACTAAAAAGCCTCTTGATGAAAGTGAAAGAGGAGAGTGAAAAAGTTGGCTTAAAGCTCAACATTCAGAAAACTAAGATCATAGTATCTGGTCCCATCATTTCATGGGAAATAGATGGGGAAACAGTGTCAGACATTATTTTGGGGGCTCCAAAATCACTGCAGATGGTGACTGCAGCCATGAAATTAAAAGATGCTTACTCCTTGGAAGGGAAGTTATGACCAACCTAGATAGCATATTGAAAAGCAGAGACATTACTTTGCCAACAAAGGTCCATCTAGTCAAGGCTATGGTTTTTCCAGTGGTCATGTATAGATGTGAGTTGGACTGTGAAGAAAGCTGAGTGCCAAAGAATTGAGTGCTTTTGAACTGTGGTGTTGGAGAAGACTGTTGAGAGTCCCTTGGACTGCAAGGAGATCCAACCAGTCCATTCTGAAGATCAGTCCTGGGTGTTCTTTGGAAGGAATGATGCCAAAGCTTAAACTCCAATACTTTGGGCCACCTCATGCGAGGAGCTGACTCATTGGAAAAGACTCTGATGCTGGGAGGGATTGGGGGCAGGAGGAGAAGGGGACGACCGAGGATGAGATGGCTGGATGGCATCACCGACTCGATGGACATGAGTTTGGGTGAACTCCGGGAGTTGGTGATGGACAGGGAGGCCTGACGTGCTGCGATTCATGGGGTCGCAGAGTTGGACACGACTGAGCGACTGAAGTGAACTGAACTAAATTGGGGCTAAAGAAGGGAGGCTACGGGGGCCTCTGGCGGGCGGGGGCGGGGTCTCCAGGTCCCGGGGTCCGACCGGAGGGTCCTCCCCCGGGGGAGGGAAGGGTCTCCAGGGTCTCTGAGGAGGGGGCCGGGGCGCCTGGGTCTGGAGGCCAGGCGGATCTCCCAGTCCCCGGTTTCCCAGGCGCGACGCGGCGTCGGCGTCCCAGCCCGACCGCCGGCGTAGGCACCGCCCCGCCTGACATCAGTTCCTGCCGCCGCCGCCGCCGCCGCCACCGCCGCGCACAGCCTCCTTCCCCGCCGGCCGCGCTCCGGAGCCGCCGGGCCGCGGCGGAGCGAGGGGCCGGGCGAGGCGAGGGGCCGGGCGGCGGGCGCCGGGCCCCGCGGCCGGCACGACGGAGCCCCCGCACGGCCGGCGGCAGCGGTTGGCGGCGGCCCCGGGGCCCCGGCGCGGGAAGCGGCGGCGGCGGGGCGGCGGCGGCGGCGGCGCCATGGAGCCGCGGGAGGTGAAGGACCGGATTCTGGAGAACATCTCGCTGTCGGTGAAGAAGGTGAGCGCGGCCTGCCCGCCCTGGCCCGGCCCCCAAGGCCAACCCGGCCCGCCCGGCTCGGGCCCTCGACCCCCACCCAGCGCCCCCTCCTTTCCTCGGGTCGCTCGTCCGGGGTCCCTCCTGTCACCGGGGCTCAGGACACCGCCCTTCCCCTCCGCGACCCCGGGGACGAGAAGCCGCCGGGAGCCCCGGGACGATGGAGAAGAAGCCGGGGCGGCTCACGTGAGCGCCGCTGCCTCTGAGCTATTTTTACAGAACAAAGTTGAGGTCAGCGTCCTGGGAGCTTCCACACAGCCAGGCCCAGGGGCCCTGCGTCACTTAGAGAGGCTGCCACTCGCCAGGACCCCCTACTCTGAGCGTAGCGGCAAAAAGCTCTGGGAGGGCCCCACCTGCCGCGCATCTCTAGGCGGCATCGCTGCATCCTCCATCCGCCCTGTGCCTGCATCTCGGGGAGTCGGCAGTCAGGGTGACGGCCCGTGACAAGCAGCTTCCAGTCTTCCCAGGTGGTGACTTTGCCTCTGGTCCTGGGAAGTTTCTTGAATAATCTTGCCCAAGGATGGCAGTTTTGAAGAGGCTCACTTCGGAGCTTTGATTGAGAACTAAAGTACTTTGCATTTTGGACAGAGACCTATAGAACTTGGTGACACCAGTGTGTGGTGCTCCCTGCAGGAGAGATCAATGTCCCAATTCCAAGTAGAGAAAAAAATATAACCTATTAAAGGCACATATTAATAACTATCTGTATGAAGAAGTCAGCTCATCTGAGAAAGGGTCCCCATGCCAAAAGGTAGGATTCATATTCACTTAAAACCAAGCCAGAATTGACCATCATTTGAGGAATGCTGTTGCAGTGTTTTCCTAATTTTACTTCCTAGTTCACCCCATAGTCTCAGAAACTGGGGTAGGTCGTGGGGGGTTTGATGTGAGGGGGAAGAGAAGGCTCATCCGATTGATTGCTTCCAAAATGAAGAGAATTCATTAAATGAACCATTATGTTTAAACAATCATGTTCCCTTCTATCCCCACTTAAATTCCTCAAAAGCAACATAGACCAGCAATATTACCGTTCATAAAGATCGATGTGGCTTAAAAAGAAAGGAGATTCAAAATGTGCTCTTACTATAATGTTCCTCTACAAGTAAAACTAAAAGCAGCATTGTAGACATCTGACAAAAGTATTCGTTTTCCTAAGCTTTGCTTATGCAGTGGGGCATTGTTTTTGCTTACTAAAGGAGTGTAGGATGAGCAAATACTTTGTCTAAAAGCAATCCATCTTTGGCAATGAAGACAAAAGAAGACAGTTGACCTTTCTAATCTAATCTGGGCTGATTGTGGCTTCAGGTAGGCCACACATTTTGATTTTTAATCTCTAACTTACAAATAAATGGGGAAAGTCCGGGTAGAAGGAGGTTGGAATGTGCGTCAGCATGAATCTTTTGAGAGCAGGGATCTACTCTGTAAGTCAGCCTGCCACTTACGAAAGAGTTGGGTGTGTTGGCCAAGATTCTTATCATTGTATGTGTTTGGACAAGCATGACAAGAAGGTATGTCACACTAGAAACTGGAAACTTGTCCCCAGGTACATCACAACAGGAGGCATGGCAAGTGTCATGTTTAAGAGCATGGATTCTGGAGTCTGGCGGCCTAAGCCTAGGCCTGCCAATGAATAACCGTGTAACCTTAGGTAGGTTCCTTACCCTCTCTGTGCCTTGGTTTCTCATCTATAAAGCAGGGATATAATCAAGGCTCTTGGGAAGATTTATTGAGAGTCTGTGTGTAGAGTGTTTAGCATGGTGCTTAACCCAGTCTTCAAAAGTTGTCTTAGTCTGTTTGGGCTGCTAAAGCAAACCACCGAAGACTGGGTGGCTTAACAACATAAATTTATTTGTCATTGTTCTGGAGGCTGGAAGCCTGAAAATACTGAGTCCCAGCATGGTGAGGTTCTGGATTTCCTTGGTGGCTCAGATGGTAAAAAATCTGCCTGCAATGCAGGAGACCTGGGTTCGATCCCTGGGGTCAGGAAGATCCCCTGGAGAAGGGAATGGCTACCCACTCCGGTATTCTTGCCTGGAGAATCCCATGGACAGAGGAGCCTGGCAGGAGGAGCCTTACAGTCCATGGAGGTGGCAAAGAGTCTTATGCAACTGAGTGATTTATCAACAACAAAAAATGGTGAGGGCTGTCTTTATGGCTGAAGACTGCTGACTTCTCCTGTGCCCTCACATGGTTTGGGGGAGGAAGCTCTCCTGGGTCTCTTATAAGAGCTCTAGTCCCATTCTTGATGGCTCCACCTTCATGACCTAATCACCTCCCAAAGGCCCTACCTCCTAACACCATCACATTGGTGGTTAGAATTTCAACATCTGAATTTGGGGAGGGGCATACATTTGGGCAGGAGGAGAAGGGGCGCAACAGAGGATGAGATAATTGAATAGCATCACTGACTCAATGGACATGAGTTTGAGCAAACTCCGGGAGATAGTGAAGGACGGGGAAGGCTGGTGTGCTGCAATCCCTAGGGTCACAGAGAGTCAGACACTACTAAAAAGTAAATACATTCAGCGTGTAGCATAAGAGGTCGCTTTTTCTCTTTGTTTGTGGTCAGGCAGTTCTTCACTTTTACAAGATCTGAAGATGGCTGAAGGCCTTAGCACCTAAATATTGCTATATATCATTTAGACTTGTTACCCACTTTCTTTGTATGTTGTGTTTCAGAAAACTATTTTGATTCTCAAACATGAAGGGCATTTGGTTTTCTGAATCAGGGTATCTGCTTCTAATAGAAATCAGTTCAGCTACAGTGGTAGGCTTTGAGGGCTCATGGTCTTGGGGTCAGATTTGACCTTGAACATCAGTCTCACCTACATATTTATATCACCATGAGAGTTGCTTTGCCTTTTCTTCCATGCTACCTCTGGTAAGATGGTCTGACCCGTCCTTTTTAAGGATGTTTCATGAATAAAATGAGGTACGGGTTTTCTGAAAAAAAAAAAAAAAAAGATCCACATGTGTAAGCTATGTTTACACGGGATATTTGAGAACTTTTTATTGAAATAGAATATACCTACACTTCTAAACATACAGTTGAATGGGTCCTCACAAAATGAGCACATCCACATGTCCAGCACCTACGGCAAGAAACAACTATAGCCATCACCCCAGAAATGATGCCCCCAAGCGCAACCACTCTCCCTAAGCAGCGTTGCTGTTCAGTCGCTTAGTCGTTTCCAACTCTTTGAAATGCCATGGACTGCAGTACACCAAGCTTCCCCATCCTTCACTATCTTTCAGAGTTTTCTTAAACTCATGCCGTTGAGTTGATGATGCCATCCAACCATCTCATCCTCTGTTGTCCCCTTCTCCTGCCCTCAGTCTTTCCCAGTATCAGAGTCTTTTCCAGTGAGCTCTTCATATGAGGTGGCTAAGTTATTGGAGCTTCAGCATCAGTCCTTCCAATGAATATTCAGGGTTGATTTCCTTTAGGATTGACTGGTTTGATCTCTTTGCTGTCCAAGGGACTCTCAAGAACCTTGTTGAGTTCAGCTATTGTCACATCTAGATTTTGTGATGCTGAACATGCTCTGTAACATAAGAGATGCAGTAGCTGATATGAAGGCCGGATTCGTGGGGATTGGAGAGAACTGGAGAATTTGATAGTTGGCACAGGTAAATGACAGTGATAACAATGAAAGGCACGTTCCTTATGAAACATCTCAGGTGCAGATGATAAAGCTTGTGGTTGCCAATTTGTTAACAGCTAGAGAGAGACATCCAAGTCAAAGGCAGTGTTGGCATTTTGAACTGGCATGTGGTTTGTTAAGTAGCATCTTCTCCAGGGGAGGGGAGGCTGTGGTTTTCATGAGAGTTTTGTTTTGTTTCTGAGGAGCATGTCTGTTGCATATGCTTGCAGTCTGAGCAAAGGTTCTGTGCTGTCGAAGGCAGCCTTTACCCTCCAACAGTTCATATATTGGTTGGAGGAAGAATTTCAACCAGGTGAAGAATTAATCACCAGGACAAGGAGAAGCTTCAGAGAAGACAAGCTTGTACAGAATCTTGACAAACCAGTAGAATTCAGAGAAAGAGAAGAAGTGGGCATTTTAGATGGAAAATAGTGGGCATTTAACGTCCCCAAGGATGAGATGATTGGATGGCATCATCAACTCAATAAGCAAACTCTAGGAGATAGTGAAGGACAGGGAAGCCTGGTGTGCTGCCCTTCATGGGGTTGCAAAGCGTTGGACACAACTGAGCGACTGAACAAAAGCAACAAAGTATCCCAAAGCAGCAGGGACGTCCGGGTGGTCTTCTGAGGACAATAAGGAGACATACCAGTCTCAAGAGTGCTGAGAGTTCCCTTCACTGTGGCTGGAAAGTGCTTTCCATGGAAGCTGTCCAGCATGGTGGCTTGAAGTGCAAGTTTCAGAGCACACAGACCTCGCTTGGGGTTTTAATTAGGTTTGTCACTGACTCTGTTGACCCTGGCAAATTACTGGACGTCTTTTAGCCTCAGCAATCAGAACGTACTCACAGTTGTAATGAGAATTACACTCAGAGCAAAATATCTTAGAGCACAGTATCTCACACATAACAAAGCCTGAATAAGATATTAGCTACCACTAGCACTGGTGAGTGTCTGCGTGAACCCTGCTGTTTTTTTCTCTGGGGTAGTTTTCAAAGTCTTACACTATACTTCTGTTTCTTCATGCTCACAATTTGTCAGACTTTTTCCTCACAGGCCAGATGGTGAATATTTTCAGCCCTTGTGGTCTTTGTCGAAACTCTTCAGTTCAACTCAAAAGCAAGCACAGACAATCCATACATGTATGGGTGTGGCTGTGTTCCCCTAAACCTTTTTGCATATACAGGTTGTAGGCTGGATTTGGCGCAGAGCTACTATTTGTGCACAAAAATAGCCTCCCTAGTGTGGGCTGGGGATCATGTTCAGAGAAATTGGTGTGATGGCTGGTTCCACGTAGTTAATGAAATCTGTATTGTCACTGGATTTTTGCACCATGCCAGGTTTGTGGAACCAATGCAGTCACTCCTGTTAATACTACCGGATGTCCAGGTAATCCTGACTTTCAAAAACTTCTGCTCATCACCTTCTGTCCTGAGTGCCCTCAGCCCTAAAAGGCAGAAGCGAACACAGCAGACAAGATCTGGGGAGTGGATATTCCAGTAGGAGGGGAGAGTGATACATTAGCAGACAGAGCAATTCAAGGGCTTTCCCAGTGGCTCCGCTGGTAAAGAATCTGCCTGCCAGTGCAGGAGATGCAAGAGATGTAGGTTTGATCCCTGGGTCGGGAAGATGCCCTGGAGAAGGAAATGGCAACCCACTCCAGTGTTTTTGCCTGAGGAAATCTCAGGGACAGAGGTGCCCGGCAGGCTACAGTCCGTGAGGCTGCAAAGAGTCGTACCAACATAGTGTGCATAGACACAAACCAATACAAAGACCTTCTGGTTGTGATGTGGCTTGAAGGCCAGGCAGGATAAGGTGGTGAGCGGGAGGGATCTGCTGGAGGGAGTAGGAGGGTCGGGGCCCGTCAGGGAAGACTTGCCTCAAGAGGTAACATGACTTGCAGGAGGGACACTGACTGCGATGGCTGAGTGAGACCTTAGCCTAGGAAAACGAGTAGTTGTTTTTTTAAAAAACACACAAATACCTCAGAAGTGTATAAAACAGAAAGTAAGTGGCCCCAGTTCTCTACCTCCTCAGCTTCAATTTAGACCCCCTTAAACAGGGTGAATAAATGGATTTTGATGAAGTAACCCCTCTTTGAGAGAATGTTCCTGGGCTGGGACAGCCTTCTCCTGCAGAGGACAGGCCGAGTCCCCACCGCCCTCACTCTAGGTGGATTGCCCCTCTGGGGTGGGCTCTGAATGGCCTTCTTTTTCTGGCCAGACACACACCCTGTGCAGAGCGGGGGTCTCCCCGTTGAGGTCTGCAGATACTGGTCTTAGAGCTGCAGCTGCTCAACCTCACCTGGCCGTGCAGCTGGCTCTGGTGGTGAGGCTTGTGTCTTTCCTGTTTTCCACTCCTCCAGAGAGGTTAGATCTGCTTATACATTGAAAATGAGCTCGAGCATCTCATTCCCAGCGTGGGCCTGGTAGTTAGATCTATGTGGGGATTACACTGACCATTTGGTTTCAATCAATAGTTTTGTTCTCTTGGCTTCATGGAAAAACCCTTAAGAGTTTGAAAATCTTAAGCATTCTGAAAACCCCTAATGACCTGAGTCACCCTGGCAAAGAGCTTAATAAAATAATAAATATCCACACACACATTTTATAAACAGAAATGCTAAGGGCTCCCCATCCCCTGCCCAAGTCCTGAGGTCACTGGTAGCTGTGTCTCTATACCTGTCCTCTCTCACAGCACTGAGGCTCCCTGAAGAGGGTGGGAGAGGCCCAAGGGCCCTCAAGCAGGAACCACTTAAGTGTACTCCTGACCCCCTGAGTGACCCCACCCAGGCCCAGCATGAGACACCAGTGAGAAGTGGTCACTGCTCTGAGCCCTGCCTGTTCACTTCATCATGGTTCTCCTTTTATAAGACGTTAGGGCTCTGTTTGAAGCCTGGTGACACTGTGGTCCTTGCTGCCCCATTGCAGGCCACCCGGGGCCCTCTCTTTCTCTGTGCCTTGGCTCTAGCACTGGCCTTGTCCAAATTGAACAGCCCTATGTGATGAATGGCAGCCACACGGAAACAGGTCTCCATCTGGCGGTGGCAGCAGCCCCCCGTTAGGACAGTCCCCAACCATCTCTGTAGTCACAGTGGGCACTCCGAGTGTCAGATGGAGCAGTGGCCGTTCCTGTGGGTCCCCCTCAAACTCATCTAGCTGGAGCCCATTGTGGAAAGAAATTCCCAGCAAAACTGGAAGCCTGCTGCTGGCTGACGGAAATGTCAGGCCTAAAAACTAAGATTGAGTGAGGGTAGAGTGGGCAAGATGTTTCAGTGTGGAAAGAAAGGAGCTGATATTCGGGGTGTGAGCATTGTGGGAAGAGAAAGTTGGCATATGTAGGTGCCCTATGGCACCTCACTCTAGTATTCTTGCCTGGAAAACCCCATGGATGGAGGAGCCTGATAGGCTGCAGTCCATGGGGTCACAAAGAGTTGGACATGACTGAGCAACTTCACTTTCACTTTTCACTTTCATGCACTGGAGAAGGAAATGGCAACCCACTCCAGTGTTCTTGCCTGGAGAATCCCAGGGATGAGGGAGCCTGGTGGGCTGCTGTCTATGGGGTTGTGCAGAGTCGGACACGACTGAAGCAACTTAGCAGCAGCAGTAGCAGCAGGGGCCTCTTGGGTGGGTCATTCTCACCATTCAGGTCTTCACTGCTCACTCATCTCTGGCATCACGATTTGCCACCGTGGCAAGGAGAGTGTGGTGCCCCTGAGGCTGGGGGTGCACTTATGTCCTAGGGGAGCAAACAGGGCTTTTCCTCCATAGATAAAAAGCTCTTCTGGGCAACCTCAATGCTGATGGAGCTGGGGCCCCACAGTGCAAGGTTGGAGTGGGCGACCCTGGGCCCAGAGCTCTCCTCCCTGGGGTCTGAACTAAGGTGACCATCCCTTTCCAGCCCTGTCCTCCTCCTCATCGTGGCTTGTTTGTGGTGTGAATGTCCTAGAACTTCAGTTTGAAGCAGAAAAATAAGGACAGTTTCTGGGAGCGTCCATTTGGCTGGAGCTGAGAGGTCAGGTCATTGTTACAACCACCCAGGTCATTGTTAACAGCAGGTCATTGTTATAGGTCATACCACAGGTCACTGTTACAACCACCCAGGGTCCCGAGAGCTTTTCTGTCTTTTCAGCAAAGCAGCTGGCCCTGCACCACAGACACTCTCCCACCTTAGATCTTTGTAGTTTATCTTCTTTTCCTTTTGCTTCTAAGTATTCACAAACATTATAGAAATGTAGAAGGAAGAAAATTCCTTTCCTAAAGACTACCCTCCTCCTTGGGTGTCTGTACTTGAGAGCTGGAAGTAGAAGATTCTAAAAATCCAGTAATATGTAAGAACAAGGGAAGAACTAATGTAGACTTGAAATCTGCAGGTAATTTTTGAAAGTAGTCAACCTCTGTTCACACTTCTACCCTTTGGTGTGTGTGTGTGTTTATCTTTTAATATACAAATTGATTATATATTTATGCTTATACTCTAATAAATAACTGTAAGTTCTTTGTTTTTGGGGGCTGCAGACTACTGAGGTATGAAGTGTCTAGACATGCTGACCTGAAGGGGAGTGAGCAGAGGAGAGGAATCCTTAATGCATTCAGTCCCCTGGATGTCCTTTAATAACCATTATGGGTTTGTAATCCATGGAGTTCTCAACACACTTCCTAACCCTATAGTTACACTTTAAGCCTCTACAGTCTCTGACTGTTGGACTTGCCTGGGGGACATGAGTTTGATCCCTGGTCTGGGAAGATTCCACATGCTGCAGGGCAACTAAGCCTGTGAGCCACAGCTGCTGAGCCCGAGTGCTGCACCTGCTGAAGCCCCAGCGCCCTAGAGCAGGAGACGGCACAACGATGAGAAGCCCGTGTGCCACGAGTACAGAAGCCCCTGCTGAACACAACTAGAGAAAGCCTACACACAGCAGTGAAGATGCATCCCAGCGCAGCCACAGATGAATAACTGAAATTATTTTTTTAATGATGATAAGTAAAGTCTCTGACTGTATCACACAGACCTTGGGAGGAGGCAGGAGCGTCCTCCCAGCCTGAGTGGTGGTTTAGATGGTGACTTGATGGCCATTTTCCTCAGCAGCAATCTGGCTGTCTGGGTGGGGCAAGTACGGTTGAGGCCATGTTGCAGGTACAGCAGGGGAAAGGGGAAGTGAAAGATGAACCCAGAGCCAGCGAAGGCTCCCAGGCTTTGAAAACAAGGCTTTGAAAAACTCCCTTCCTCCTCCCACCGGTGCCACACACAACCCTGAATGTGAGCGCTCAGAAAACAGCAGGGTCTCCACTAGCTTCTGCCTCCAGCGCAGCAGCACATGGATGGTGGAGAATCCTGCATGTCATGTGTCCTTCCAGGCCCCTGATTGGCTTCCAGGTCTCTGGTGTTTGCCCAGGGACCTCTTGGGAGGGCCTCTTGCATCTTCCTCTCCACTCTAAAGAGGGGCCTTGGGCCCTCCATCAGGGTCAACCCTGTGCTGAGTTCAGAGGCAGAACACGCAGGGTACCCAGGGACACTGGGACACTCCCTTGCCAGCACAGAGGAGCATTTAACTGCTTCTGGAAACATATTCTGTCAAATTACCCAAGAGATCTGTGCCCAACTAGGCCAGTTCCCAACTGCTGTCATTGTTCCAACACCCCAGTTCATTTCAGTCGCTGTCGTGTCCGACTCTTTGTGACCCCATGGACTGCAGCATGCCAGGCTTCCCTGTCCATCACCA
Organism: Nanger dama; assembly: GCA_917880005.1. Taxonomy (NCBI): domain Eukaryota; kingdom Metazoa; phylum Chordata; class Mammalia; order Artiodactyla; family Bovidae; genus Nanger; species Nanger dama. The sequence continues at coordinate 19,294,263 of CAKJTW010000013.1, read as the reverse complement.
AGTCCTGGAGCTTGCTCAAACTCTTGTCCATTGAGACGGAGATGCCATTCAACCATCTCATCCTCTGTCGTCCCCTTCTCCTCCTGCCTTCAATCTTTCTCAGCATCAGGGTCTTTTCTAATGAGTCAGCTCTTGGCATCAGGTGGCCAAAGTATTGGAGCTTCAGCTTAAGCATCAGTCCTTCCAATACATATTTAGGATGGATTTCCTTTAGGATGGACTGGTTTGATCTCCTTGCAGTCCAAGGGACTCTCAAGAGTCTTCTCCAACACCACAGTTCAAAAGCATTGATTCTTTGGCACTCAGCTTTAACATCCTGAAAGTGAAAGTCGCTCAGTCAAGTCCGACTCTTTGCCACCCTATGGACTATACAGTCCATGGAATTCTCCAGGCCAGAATACTGGAATGGGTAGCCATTCCCTTCTCCAGGGGATCTTCCCAACCCAGGGATTGAACCCAGGTCTCCCGCATTGCAGGTGGATTCTTTACCATCTGAGCTACCAGGGAAGCCCTTAACACCCCAGAGAAAGTACAAAAATGAAATCCATGGATAATTCAAATACCTGTTTTTTTGTTTGGTTTTTTTTTTGCCATGCTGTGTGGCTTGTGGGATCCTAGTTCCCCAACCAGAAATCAGACGCAGACCCCCTGCAGTGGGGGCACAGAGTCCCAACTACTGGATCACCAGGGGATTCCCAAGTACCTGCTTTTTTTTTTTTTAATAATTTTGTTCATTATTTCTTTTTGGCTGTACTGAGTCTCCACTGCTGTACAGGCTTTTCCCTCATTGCAGTGTGTGGGCTTCTCGTGGTGGTGGCTTCTCTTGTGTTGCACGGGCTTTGTTGCTCTGCAGCATGTGGGATCTTCCCAGATCAGGGGTCAGACCTGTGTGGCAGGCAGATTCTTTACCACTGGACCACCAAGGAATCTCCCCAACTCCCGCGCTTTTCCCTGCATGTCTGTGAACAGAGCTGCCAGTAAAGCAGAGAGCCTGCCAGCTCCGGCAGAGGGGCTAATAAGCAGTGATCTGGGAGGTGGGGAAGAAAGTTGTATAATTAGGTATATTTAGTGGTAAATGAATGGTTAAGGAGCACTAATTTCACCCAACTTGCTTCAGGAACAGTGCAGGCCCTGGTAAACAAACAGCATACCCTTTATGTAGCCCTACAAGTTGGGGGGTTGCCAGTCAGTCCCACGATGCCACCAGCCTGGGCACAAGCCTTTCCCGGGAAGGGCCGTTGGCTGCAGGACCAGGTTTTTCTTGCTCACTGAGAAACCAGGCCAGTCATTTCTGAATTTCAGACTTTCTGATTGGTTCTTGTGCGGGGATGATGTCTGGGTTAACAGTCTAGTATAATTGATTGTCATTTGGAAGTGAGCTATTTTCAGGCTAAGGTAGGGTGGGATCTCAGGTGAGGGATTAAATGAGGACAATGAGTTAGAATCATTGTGGTTGCCCAGGATTGGTGGAGCAGTGGACACCAGTGAGCCTTGGCCTCTGTTGACATTATTCTCATGTTGTCTAGGAAGAAAGCAGCTGGGACATTCCCGACATTGTCCCCCCAGCTCCCATTCCACAGAGCCCTGGGAGTGGCCCACCGCCTCCTTCTCTGCCCTCCTCAGTAAGACACTGGGATGAGCACTTTCCAGATGGTGGCAGCAGGTGCCCCTGACCTTTGCATTATCCCTGAGGGAATGGGAGCAGAAGGGGCTCCAGTAATAGCTCCTTCTGTGGTGTCTGAGCACACCCAACCAGGACGCTGCAGTGAAGCAGGAGGACCACTGGGCAAAGCCAAGAGGTCAGAACCTGGCCTTACCTCTCTGGACCCTAGCCTCCCTGCCCAGGAGATGAGGGTTCTGGCTAAGTGGTTATTCCTCTGACTTTCAGCTCATTCAGTAAAGTCCCATCACTGAGACCCTCTCACTCACTGTAACTCCCCCCACACCCCCCTGAATGAGAGGCTCCAGGAGAGGAAGATGCCATGAGGCCCCCTCCCCCAAGAGGTCCTGGGCAAACACCAGAGACCTGGAAATCAGCCAGCAGCCTGGAAGAACACACAGCACACAATTCTGCTCCATCCTGGTACCGCTGCCGTGGAGCCACTGCATCCCGCTGCTATGGGAGCAGGAGCTGGCAGCAGCCATGTGGTTTCTAGGTCTCTTCCGCCCTTAGATTCCAAACTTCTTCATCCTGACTCGCACCCAGACTTGCCTTCAATTCCAGTGGAGCATCTTTCCAGAAATGCTGTTGGCAGTAGCCTCTCATTTCTTGGATCATGTAAAGCAGGCATTATTGTTCTTAAGAAGCTTTGCTAAGACTTAGAAGACTCTAGCCTGCCTGCTTTATTTATTTATTTATTTCTATTTATTTTTGAGAAGGTGGGTGATAAGCCCTGGTTGTCTCTTCAGATCCATGAGAGGCAGTATCTGAAGCCAGTGCAAACTGCTGGTGCAGAATCAGGGTGGGCAGCCACATCAACTCTTCTCCTGCCATCTCTGGCAAGGACGAGCCCTCCTAGGGTCCCTCTCCCTGGGCATGTCCAGGCATCAAGATATGGGGCCATTCTGACCCCAAAGGTAATAGATGGTATCACACAGCCTGATGTCTGCCTGTCCTTGAAGTGTCTGCCTCGAAAAGAAGAGCAAGTGTTCCCAAGGGCCACAGGCATGGTTTGACCCAGCAGGAGACCCTCCGTGGCTAGAATCCCAAAGGCAAGGCAGGCAGAGGCCTCTCACTCCCTGCAGGCCTCGTCTGCCACCTTCAGCGCACCTGCAACCCGAGAGAGGCAGCCCCAGAGATGAGGTGTCCCAGGAGGTCCTGTAGCTCATGGTGGCTCTGAGTCTGGGTTGAGCTCATGTGGCCAGGGCCGCCCTCGGCTTAATAGGTAAAAGGTGCTCTGAGGTCAGGTAGCTGCTCACCCTCCCTTCAGTTGGGTTCTCTTCTGCTTTTGGATTTCTACTTCCTAGACCTGGACTGAGGAGGCTGCTTTAAACACTGTCGTCTAAATACATCTGGTCTCAATGGGGCCACTAGGGTGGCTGCTATTACCTGGTGACCTCCTCCCTGGGCAGCAGGAGGGACTCCCGTGTTTGAGATCTGTGTGTGCTGAGTGAGGATGGAGCCCCGAAGTGGTTGGGCGGTTCACATGAGCATGTCGTCAGCCCTGGGTCTCTCCAGCCTTGCAGACTCTTCTGGCTTTATTGGGGCAGGGATTTTATCCTGCTCTGAAATATAAGAATGGGATTCCCCCATGCCCCTCTGCCCCCTCCACCCTGTACAGCCTGTGAGTAGCCAGCTGAGCGAAATTCCAGATTCCCTGTCTGTTTGCTGGGCAGCATCAGAGCCTCTTTGGTCTTGACCGACCAGGGAGAAAGACTGGAGGACAACTGTAACCGGCTCATTTTCTTCTAGCTGTTTTTAACCTGTCAGAGCTGCCCTTAAGTTAGCTATCAGGGACCAATTCTGGAAGGATTTCTTGATACCAACCATAAAACTAAAAACCATTTCATGGCTACGCGTCTATGAGAGAGGCAAGGCTGAGAGGGCCAGGCTGTTTCAGCTCAGGGCAGAGAGTAGGACTGACCCTAATTAAAATGCTCTGAGTCAGGCGTTTCTTGGCCTGCGCGAGTGCACCACCCCCCACGTCCCCTTGGCCACGACTTGTGATTGCCTGTCGTCCCAGAGTACTCCGCAGGGAGAGCCGGCCTCCCAGCCATGAGGGTCTGGGGTGGGCTAAGCCTGACTCTGCGGCCTGGTGCCTGAGCACACCAGGAGGACCCAGAGCAGCCTAGCCAGTACGGGTGTGGTCTGGGAGCAGGAGTTGGAGATGAGGCCTAAGTTCAATGACTCTCAGGAAACCATGGCTTTAAAAACAAAACAGTTACTTTTAAATCTTACTGTTTCTCTCTTCATTCTCAGGAGACCTTGCTTATTTTTATAAATTTTCCTCTCATGAGAATTTTTCCTCCTCCCACCATCAAGCTCACCAGCCTACCTGGGCTCCCATCTGTGGCCACCGCTGCCCATGGCTGTGGATCCCACCCCGTCTTTCCTGTTCAAGGACTTGGCCCCTTTACTCCACCCCCATTTTCCGGCCATCCTGTTGGCAAAGCTGGTCAACAGAGTTTTCTGTATTGCTGTCTCCTCTTTTTGCTTCCTTCTTCTTCCTCTTCTTTTCTCTCTTCAGTTTTTCCATGTCATCATACGTCCTGTTTTCAAGGTCCAATTGCCCCATCGATGTCAATTTACAAATACCTCATTTGCTTGAAGCAGGATCCAATAAAAAGCTCTGACTCTCCCTGGTGGACCCCTCCCAGGCTTTTGTCTCTACTTCTTCACCCCTGTTGCTTTTCCTCAAGGTTCACACCCCTCCCTTTATGTGGGAACATGACCTGATGGACTGATCACTCCCTCCCTTTGCAAACTGTCTTCACTTGGCTTCTGGAGTACACACTGTCCAGACTTCCCACCTGCCTTGCTGGCTGTGCCTTCGCAGTCTAAAGCAGTAATCCTCCCACCCTGGCTAGGCGTTAGGATTGTCTGGGGAGTATTAAAAGAATTGCTGGCTCCTGGGCCCCGCCCCCAGAGTTTCTGCTCTGGTTGATCTGGGTGGGGGGCTCCTTTGCCTCGTTCTTTTCCTCCAGTTCCCCTCATGAGCTTGTTGTGCAGATTGGGGGAGGGCCCCTGGTTCGACTTTGGAGCGCCCTGGCTCCATGCTCAGATGCTCCTCTTTCTTTATTCCCAAGATGATCTCATCCAATTCACAGCTTTAAATACCATCCAAAGACTGATGGCAAGCAATGACCTCTTTCTGAACTCCAGACCCACTTATACAACTGTCTCCTTGACATCTCCGCTTAGATACCTCATAGGTATCTTTTTATTTTGTTAATTAATGTTCATTTTTGGCTGTGCTGGGTCTTCATTGCTGCATGCAAGGCTTCTCCAGTTGGGGCGAGCAAGGGCTACTTTCTGGTTACAATGTACAGGCTTCCTGTTGCGGTGGCTTCTGTTATTTCAGAGCACAGGCTCTGGGCTGTGCAAGCTTCAGTAGCTGCAGCTCGCAGGCTCTAGAATACAGGCTCAGTAGTTGTGAGTAGTTGCACAGACTTAGTTACCCCTCAGCATATGGGATCTTGCTGGAGCAGGGGTCAAACCTGTGTTCCCCGCATTGCAAGGCAGATTCTTAATACTGGACCACCAGAGAATACCACCCTCCCCTGCCCAATACATGGATATTTGGAACTCACTATGGCCAATGTAGAGCTCCACCCGATCTGGAAATGGCACTGCCATTGAGTTACTCAGACCAAAAGCCTTAGAATCATCCTTGGCATCTTTTTTTCTCCCCTACCCTACATCTAATCTATCAGTAAGTCCCCAGATGTTAGATCGAACCCTTTATCACATCCACCACTACAGCCAGCTCCCAGCTTATCCATCTACACTGGGATAGCCTCTCAGCCAGTCTGTCTGCCTGCACCGTGGCCTTCCACAGTTTATATAGACACCATATAGATGCTAGAGCAGCTTCGTATATTGTATTGTATTGTTAACATTTCCCTGTTTTCAATAATTTCCCATCAAACTAGAATGAAATGCAAATTCTTTTACAACAGCCTGTATGGCTGCACTGCCCTTGGCTGTTCTCTAATCTCATTATCACTCGCATTGTTGCCATACCAGTTTCTTTACTATTGCCCCTGTCTCAGGACCTTTGCACCTGCTGTTCTTCTAACGAGAGTACTCTTCCCCTAGCTACCTCTGTTGTCATTTCCTCAGTGAGACCCCATATTTATAGCAGAGTCCTAATCCCTGCTTTGTTTCTTATGGAATTATTAATCCTCGGCACTATATTATATATTTGCATATGATTTACATTATACAAGGGCAAGGACTTCTGTATAAGAATAGCATTTGATGGAAATTACCCAGAGGTCCAGTGGTTAAGACTCCAAACTCTCACCACTGAGGCCCCAGGTTCAACCCCTGGTCGGGAGCTAAGATCCCACAAGCCACATGACACAGCCAAAAAAGAACAGCATCTGGTATATACATGGCGGGTGCTCAATAAATCTTTGTTGAAACATTTGAATCTTCAAGGCTCAAGCCTCCCCTTCTGGCCACTGCTAAACTGAGCATTGGGCAAGAGACACCTCCTGACCCAGTCTGTGACAGGTGTGCATTCCTTGCCACCTCTGCTTGAGGCTCTAGACCAGAGGTTGGGAGGCTTTTTCTTTGAAGGGCCGAGTAGTAAATATTTCAGGTTCTGTAGGCCATACAGCCTCTGTCGCCTCCACTTAGTTGGACCCTCATAGCGCCAAAGCAGCTGTAGGTAATGCAAAACACACGGGTGTGGCCATTTTAATAAAACTTTATTTGCAAAATTAGGCAGACCCACTGGCCATAGCTTGATGACCCCTGCTCTAGACTCCTGATTGTGAAATTTTTGGCCTTTTCCCCAAATTTTCATAGGCATAAAAGAAGTACTCGACAATCTGATGGGTGGGATGAATTTTTTCCCAGAAGTGGGGAAGGCTCCTCCTGGAGAAGCTCTGGCTTGTTTAACCAGACCATCCACTTCCTCACTACTGGGAAGATGCCCATGTGGGGCAAAAGGATGGCGAGAGTGTGTGGGCTTTCTTCTTAAAGGAGCCACAGCATCCTTTTCCTCCTCCATCCATCTTCCAAAAAGCAGAGCTGCAGAAGATACGGCACTCATGTGCACCATGGGCTTTTACTGCTTGTGACTTAAAGGAGGGGACTGCATTTCGCTTTCTCGGGTTCTCCTACAACATACTAGAACAGCATATAATGTTTTATATGCACCATTCGCTGGAGATCTTGAAGCTAGGCTGGATGAAAAGACTTGGATTTAAAATCTGCCTCTGCCACTGACTAGCTCTGTGACCTACTTTATAGGGTTGCTGTGATGGTAAAGTTAAGTAGTGTTTGTAGAGTATGTCATCATAGCTGCTAACATTTATTAATTGCTTTCAAGGCATTGTGCACTTTGATAAATACAATTAAGGTATTATCTGAACCCTCACACAGCCTGTGTTTTTGTAGATCAGGAAACTGAGTTTAGGGACTGCCCTGGTAATCCAGCGGTTAAGACCCTTTGCTCCCAGTGCAGGGGGCATGGGTTCCATCCCTGCTCAGGAAATTAAGATCCCATATGCCACACGACATAGCTGAGAGAAAAGGAAACAGTTTAGAGAGGTTAAGTCCCTTGCCCAAGGTCACACAATGAATGTGCAGCAGGGCCCACATTTAAATCCAGGTTGTCCGCCACCTTCATAGTGCACATAACAAGCCTTCCATAAGTGATGGCTCTAGGGACTTCCCTGGTGGTCCGGTGGTATGTAGAGTATGTGCACCTTGCAATGTGGGGGACGTGGGTTTGATCCCTATTTGGGAAGCTAAGATCCCACATGCCACAGAGCAGCTAAGCCCGTGCACTGCAACTATTGATCCCACATGCCACAACTAGAGTCTGTGTGCCACAACAAAAGATCCCACATGGATGCAAGGAAGACCCCATGTGCCACAGCTGAGACCCAATGCAGCAAATAAATAATTTTTGTAAATGATGGCTCTAGTTACAGCCAATGGTAGCTGCTCCAGCAGGTTTTGTGTTTAACTAAAGAGGAATTTTGAATATGATTCAGCAGTCGTGCATCCAGGCAGCATTGTGTTCATTAGCCCCATTTCACTGATTCTCTTGCTCAGGGGCCCTCAAATGAGGCTTTGATATTTGCTCTCCTCCCACTTTCAGAGCCTGTGACCTTCCTGGTGCCATGAGTAGCTCCTGGCAGCTGCCGCTCTGTGGCCAGGGCAGGGGTCAGGGGGAGGGAAACCGTGGTTGTTCACCTTGATGTCGCACTTTCTGAACAGCTTCCAAGGTATGAGCTCAAGCTGTTGGCGAGTTCCTAAAATTCTTTTGTCACTGACTCAGAGACCTCCCCATCCTCCCTCCTGTTCCCTCTCAAGAACTGTACTGGGTTGTCGCATTGATTGAAGATCTCCTTGTCCCCTGAGATGATGGAAATGTTTTGTCAACCTGCTGTAAAAGAGTGGTTAAAGGATAGGCTTTGGAACCACCTGCTAGTGAGCTAGGAATACTAGTTCTTGAGAGCAGAGCGCATTACTGAGTCTTCTTTGACCCTGAACTTATGTTTGGCTTAAGTGCTGTGTCATTGGTGTAACTAAGAATATGGAGTATTCCTTCCATTGATTTATTTGGAGTATAATTAACTTACTATATTTGTTTCAGGTGTGCAACATAGTGATTCAGTATTTTTGTTCACTATAAAATGATCACCACATTGTCACCATACAAAACTCTTATAATATTGACTCTATCCCCTACCTATGAATTATTTTATAACTGAAAGTTTGTAACTCTTGATCCCTGTCACTTATTTTGCCCATCCATTGCCCCCCACCCCCACCCCAGGAATCACCAGTTTGTTCTCTGCAGCCATGAGTCTCTGTTTCCTTATGTTTGTTTTGTTTTGTGGCCATTGCATATATACCACTTCTTTATCCATTCCTCTGTCGATGGGTACTGAGGTTGCTTCTGTAACTTGGCGACTGTAAATAATGCTGCATGAACTGTCACCGTGGTTTCATTATTCTTAATCATCTTGGCTAATGCTTATTGAGCATTTTTTGCTTACCAAGGTCCATGCTCAGCCTTTTCACGCTTTATATCATTTGAGCCCCTAAACCAATAGACCTTTCTGCAATAAAGGAGTGTTCTACATCTGCACTGTCCAATCCAGTAGTCACTAGCCATGTGTGGTTATTGAGCATTTGAAATGGGGCTAGTGCAACTAAAGAACTGCATTTTTACTTTTGTTTGATTTTAAATTTAATTAAACTCAAATAGTCACATGTAGTTAGTGGCTACTGTATTGGACAGCTTTAGCTCTAAACAATGTTTTTAACCTCTTTTACAGATGAGAAAAAGTGAGGGTTAGAGGGTTAAGTAATTTGCCAAAGATACTTAACTTTATAGTAGCAGAGCCAGTCTTTGGACCGGTGTTTCCTCTCCAGAGCCCTGGCCCATCACCACCATGCAATACACTCTTTCTATTATACCTTTTGCAGAAGTTGTTTCCTGGTTGCAGACTTTTCCCTAACTCTTCCTACCATGTATATGTATGCCACATCCCCTTGAAATGTACAAGACCTGTCCAAAGACAGTTGGAAAACTTACCAAAGGATATAAAAGAAGACCTGTGTAAATGAAAAAAAAAAAAAAAAAATCCAGGGACTTCCCTGGTGGTCCAGTGGCTAAGACACCACACTTCCAGTGCAGGGGACCTGGCTTGATCCCTGTTCAGGGAACTAGACCTCACATGTCATAACCAAAAGAGTTCCCATGATACAACTAAAGATCCTGTGTGCCACAACTAAGACCTGGCACAGCCAAATCAATTCATTAAAATAAATTTTTTTTAATCAAAATAAATTTAAAAAAAAATCTCATGTTCCTGGTGGGAAGACTTGGTAATGCAAAAATACCTTTTTTCCCCAGATAATCTCTGGACTGAGTATAATTTGCTTCCAAATCCAGAAAGTAATTATAGGGAAATGTTATTCTAAAAAAATATGCCAGGAGAGTCAAAACACTTTTGAAAAAGGATGGTTGTGGATGGAGTGGCCTCATTCTGCCCATAGCAAGATGTCTAGAAAAATGTTTTATTAAATCACAAATCGGTAAGGGACTACCAATAAATGTGGAAAATGGGTTATCCATCCAGAAATTAATAATGCTGAATCCTTACCTCATGCCATACATAAAAATCTTAACATTAAAAAAGAAACTAAGAAAGTCCTAAAACTATAGAAGAATAAAGGTACTTTTTATAATATTAGACTGGGGAAAATGGGAAATTATAAAGGAAAAAAATGGACAGATTTTACTATACAAAAATGAATTTCTGAATAGGTAAAAAAGCACCATAAGCAAGGTTTAAAGGTCAGTTGAAAAATAAAAGAAAAAAGAAAGGTCAACTCACACGGGGCAAAAAATGAACAAATACAAAAACACCCCACATAGCAACACACAGGATTAAAATCTTAACTAACAGAGTATCAACAGAGCAATAAGAAAAAGACAAGCAACCAGGAGAAGGCTGGGCAGAGGTGTGAACAGGCAGTTCACAGAAAAAGCAATACAAACAGCGAATAAGGATGTTCCGCTGCATTAGTGATCAGAGAAATACAATTTAAAACAATTAGATACTGTTTTTCACCCACTGGACAGGCGGAAATTACTAATTATCCCCAGTTTTGGCCTGCATGATGGGAATGTAAACAAGTCCAACATTTTAAAAGGGCGCATAGCAAGATCCAGCCAGGTTGCAGGTATGCATGTTCTTCAGTTCTGTGGTTCCACTCTGTGTACTGTTCTGTTCTGCCATACAGAAACAGCCACCCAGGCATCCCCAGATGTGCACTGCAGGATCCTGTGTAATATCAGAGAAGTGAAGACAATAGCTGTATCTAACAATGGTTAAAGCATGGTGCAGCATATTTTAGAATACACTTGTGGCCATGAGAAAAGAATGGAGTGGATCTCTCTGTAATGATATGGAAGTACATGTTTGATATATTAAGAGAAGGCAAGTTTCAGAGCAATGAGTACAGCATGATCCCATTTCAGTCTTTTATTTTAAGTCTTTGTATGCAGGAAGAGAGTTGGAAGGGCACACATACAGGCTGTTGACAGTAGGCGCAGGGAAAGGAGGTCTTCATATATATATATACGTGTGTGTGTGTGTGTGTGTGTGTATGCATATATACGGGGCTTCCCTTGTGGTTCAGCTGGTAAAGAATCCGCCTGCAATGCAGGAGACCTGGGTTTGATTCCTGTGGGAAGATCCCCTGGAGAAGGGAAAGGCTACCCACTCCAGTATTCTGGCCTGGGGAATTCCATGGACTATACAGTCCATGGGGTCGCAAAGAGTAGGACACAACTGAGCGACTTTCACAACAACAATGCATACACACACACACACATACACACACACTTCCATGTGGCTTACACTTCTACGATGAGCAAATAATGCTTTTAGAATATATCTTGTTTTAAGGTATCTTGACCTGAAAAAGGAGTCTGAGTTCCAGCCACGGCTCCCTCACTTAGCTGAAAATCAAAGTGAAGGACTTACCCTTCTTTGACTTTAGTCACTTTCTCTGTTTAAAGATAAATAAGTAAAATTTTAAACTTTTCCATATTTTTCAAGTGTTACGATGGGTGTGGCTCCTTTATATTCAAACAAATGACTAAGCCCGTGTTTTCCTTCCTTAATACAGGAGTTGCACTAGATCTCTAAAGATCCTTCCAGTTCTTACATCTAAGAATCTCTGATCTTAGATTTTCTTGGATTTTGAAATTAAAAAAAAAGTCGGAGGTGGGGGACTTCCCTGGTGGTCCAGTGGTTAGGACTCCATACTTCCAGTGCAGAGAGCCCAGGGTTTGATCCCTGGTCAGGGCACTAAGTTCCCACATGCCATGTGGCATGGCCAAAAATAAAAACTTAAAAAAAAACAAACTGGACCTGGTGTCATGGTTCTCAGTGGGAACCCATGCAAGCGTACCTTCAGCCACTGCAGTTTCTGGAGGCTCTTTGCTGTTTCTTTTAGTTCTAGGAACCTCTGCTCCTGGGGCTTGCCTCTTGGGAGGAGGGGCAGACCCTGCAGGACGGAGGCCAGTCCGGGGCCAGCAGGGCCGCTGGGTTTACTCTGGGCCACGGAGAAGAGAAGCTATTTTTGTTGTGGGGGCTGAATGATTGGCCTCTGGCCAGGAGCGCGTGCTTGCTGGTGTGGTCGATGCGTCTTGCCTACTGAGGCCATTTCTGCCACTGCTTCCAGAAAGCACTTGCGAGCACGTTTGTCCAATGCCAGGAGCTTAAACCTGAGATGAGTGTACAGAGCTGAGTGTTCTTTTTGTGTGTCCTTCCCCCCTCTGGCCTTTAGAAGGGCAGCAGTAGACCAGAGGGAAGTGGGAAAGACTTTCCTCCCGAGCTTTGCTCCTTGACAGAGGACCCTCCCCCCCCACCTCACAGTGGCTGTAGAGAACTCAGTTCTGATCTGGGCTTTCTTGTCCTTACTGGAGCTGAGCAAGTGGCCCTTGCCTCCATCAGTCTGCTGAGGTTACTCCATGCTGCAGCTCATCTCACCTACTGGCCAAATCTATTTTTAATATGAGGTTTGTTGCTGTTCAGTCACTAAGTCATGTCCAGCTCCATGGTTAGCAGCAAGCCAGGCTGTGTCATCACTATCTCCCCAAGTTTGCTCAAACTCAATGTCCATTGAGTCAGTGATGCCATCCAACCATCTCCTCCTCTGTCATCCCCTTCTCCTCCTCCCTTCAATCTTTCCCAGCATCAGGGTCTTTTCCAATGAGCCAGCTCTTTGCATCAGGTGGCCAAATGGTTGGAGCTCCAGCTTCAGCATCAGTCCTTCCAATGAATATGCAGGGTTGATTTCCTTTAAGACTGACTAGTTTGATCTCCTTGCTGTCCAAGGGACTCTCAAGAGTCTTTTCCAGCACCACAGTTCTAAAGCATCAATTCTTTGACACTCAGTTTCCTTTATGGTCCAACTCTCACATCCGTACATGACTACTAGAAAAACCATAGCTTTGATTATACCGACCTTTGATGACAAAGTGATGTCTCTGCTTTTTAATACTCTGTTTAGGTTTGTCATAGCTTTTCTTCCAACAAGCAAGCATCTTTTAATTTCATGGCTGCATCACCATCTGAAGTTTTGGAGCCCAAGAAAATAAAGTCTGTCACTGTTTCCATCTTTTTCCCCATCTATTTGCCATGAGGTGATGGGACCAGATGCCAGGATCTTAGTTTTCTGAATGTTGTCTTAAGCCAGCCTTTTCAGTCTCCTCTTTCACCTTCATCAAGAGGCTCTTTAGCTCCTCTTCGGTTTCTGCCATTGGGGTGGTGTCATCTGCACATCTGAGGCTATTGATATTTCTCCCGGCTGTATTGTTTCTAGCTTATGATTCATCCAGCCTGGCATTTCACATGATGTACTCTGTGTGTATAATATTAGGTAATTTCTTTTTCTTAGATTTATTCAGTTAGTTTGGGTTGCACTGGGTCTTTGTTGCTGTGCGCAGACTTTCTCTAGGCATTGCAAGCGGGGGCTGCTCTTCGCTGTGGTGTGTGAGCTTCTCACTGAGGTGGCTTCTCTTGTGGAGCCTGGGCTTTAGTTGCTCCGTGGTATGCGGGATCTTCCCGGATGAAGAATTGAACCACATCCCCTGCATTGGCAGGTGAATTCTTAACCACTAGACCAGGAAAGCCCCAATATTTTTTCAGTCCAGCCTGGGAATGGTGTAATTCTTGGTGCAGGGCTCAATCTGGGCCTGGCGGGTACCTGGATCCATATCCAGCCGGCTTCCTCAGGTAAACCCAGTGTCCCATGTCAGCCTCTGACAAGAAGGCCATCGGAGCAGGTGCCCACATCCCTTAGCCCTTGGTTTGTGCAGTGGGGCAGCTTCAGGCAGGCCACCATGTGGCCAACTCCAGGGCGGAGCGAGGGGATTTACTGGGCGGGCACTGTGTGTTCATTTGTATACATAATATTGTAGGTACCCTGGTGGCTCAGATGATAAAATGTCTGCCTGCAATGCGGGAGACCTGGGTTCAATCCCTGGGTCAGGAAGATCCCCTGGAGAAGGAAATGGCAACCCACCCCAGTACTCTTGCCTGGAAAATTCCACGGATGGAGGAGCCTGGTGGGCTACAGTCCATGGGGTCACAAAGAGTCCGACACGACAGAGCGACTTCACTTCACTTCAGAGCTCCTAGAGTTATATAGCTTGGTGGCGCAGGCTGGAAGCGTGGTACCACCTGAGACCCACATGTAGACCATGACTTCCTCGCCAGCATCAAGCTGTCACTGTGACAAGCACACAGGAGTGCCTCTTGGGGACCGGGCTCTAAGTTAGCACCCCTCCTATGCCCACTGACACCTGTGGTACAGGAAAAGCAGCTGGTGCAGGCAGTTCGAGGTTGATTCTGTTGGTCATCATGGATGCATCCTTTGACTGATGCTCTTAGCTACTTCCTTTTTTCTTTTTCATTTCATTTCTTTCTTATTTGCCTGCATTGGGTCTTCATTGTGGCATGCGGGATCTTCTCTGCGGTGAATGGGTACATGGGATCTTAGTTTCCCAACTGGGGATTGAACCCACATCCTCTGCATTGGAAGGCAGGGGATTCTTAACCACTGAACCACCAGGGAAGCCCCTTTAGTTACCTTCTTGATTACAGACCTTCTGTGGCCCTCCTATTCATCCATTTCTAATCTGGGGGATTCTCCTCTTCGTCCATTTCTAATCTGGGAGAATTTTGCTTTTCCTTTCAGTTGCAGAGCTACTTTGCTGCCTGTGAGGATGAGACCCCTGCCATCCGCAACCACGACAAAGTCCTGCAGCGTCTGTGTGAGCACTTGGACCACGCTCTGCTCTACGGGTAAGGGGACAGCAGTTTCTGGAGAGGACTATGCGGCTGGACAGGGCAGGACCAAGGCCATGGTAGCCTCCAGAGGAAAGTCCCTAGCCTTGTCTGCCCTTTATTTCTTCTTTCTTGGTAGAAAGACATTGGTCTCACTCAAGGGGGCTGCAGACTGTCTGAGCTTGTCCCAGTAGTCCGTCTCTGAGCAGGGGGAAGGGATTAGCCACAGATGAAATGATGGCATGAAGGCCTGGTGGTGGAGGAGGAGGAGGAGACCTGTGGGTGCCCTGGGAATCCCAGCTTTCAGCCTTGGACTTCCTGCTGACTCAGAGCCTGGTGGGCCTGCTGACCACAGGATGGCCCCATCCAGGTCACAGCAGCTCCTGTCCTACTTTCTCAGGCTGCAGGACCTCTCATCTGGCTACTGGGTGCTCGTGGTTCATTTCACCAGGAGAGAGGCCATCAAGCACATCGAGGTGCTACAGCACGTGGCCACCAACCTGGGGCGCAGTGAGTAGAGCCAGGCTGGCTCGGGGAAGCTTTGCGGGTAGCTTGGGACTCAGGTCAACCTGGGAGGCCAAGTGCCTCGTGGTGTCCAGTGGCAGAGGGCTGTTAAAATGCCAGCGCTCTCCACAAGGCCTCGCTTCTCCCAGCCCATGACATCTGGCTACAGCCTCGTGGCTGTGGGGAAGGAGAGTAAGATGCTAAAGAGAGCTGGGCTCCTCCTGAATCCCAGCCGGAGCATGAGTGAGGCGTCTCCTCTCTCTCTCTGATGATCAGTGTCGGCTACAGGGTCAGCGCAGCATCGTTACATTTCTCAGCCCATGTGGGGTCTGCAGTCTGCCCTGTCAATCCAAGTTTCCTGGCTAGTTACAGGCTCGAGTCTGATGAGGAAGGTCAAGATTTCAGGGCGTGACACTCCCACAAGAGAGGAGGCTGTTGGGGTGCTTGCTCTCCTCGGCCACTCCTCCTCCCTCCGCTCCTTGCCAGGCCAAGGAAAGCTGGCACCTGCTGGACCTTCCTCCCACTTTCTCCTGCCCTTCATTTGCAGGCCGAGCCTGGCTGTACCTGGCCCTCAATGAAAACTCCCTGGAGAGCTACCTGCGGCTGTTCCAGGAGAACCTGGGTCTCCTGCACAAGTACTATGTCAAGTGAGTGTCCGGACACGGGGTCTCACGCACGCAGCTCCTTCATGCCCCTGAGCCTCATCCCAACATCTTGTCCATGCACATAGCACACTGTGCCCGCCCCCCAGGGGCCTAGCCTGGCTGGGCAGCCTGAAGACACACCAGTGATGGCCTGAAAGCCAGTGGAGCTTGCCTATGACAGCTCTGGCCAGGAGTCCAGGTTCCACCTGGGCTCCACGAGTCGTTGGTGCCTGATCAGCCTTTGCCTAACCCTCCAGCCAGGCCACAGACCTGACCAGAACACTCAGCCTTTGCTGGCATTGCTGCAGGAAGTGTTCAGAGCAGCTGCCGAGAGCTGCCACAGGCCTCATATCTGAAGACATGGGCAATAAAGTGCCTGTGGCTCCAGACCCAGGCAAGAGCGCTGGAAGGGGGTGGGCCTCTGCATCAAGCTTGGGGATGGAGGGAGGAGGTCACACATCAAACCTCAACACAACTGGCTTGTTGGGGAGGCAGAGCCATGCTGGAAATCAGGCCCAGGGCCACCATGAATGACCTTGTCTCATGCCCCGCAGGAATGCCCTGGTCTGTAGCCATGACCACCTGACCCTCTTCCTGACCTTGGTATCCGGGCTGGAGTTCATTCGGTTTGACCTGGACCTGGTGAGACATCCCAGCTCTCACTGCTCACAGGGGCAGAGGGGTGGGCAGGGTGGGCGAGGTCCCCCCAGGGAGCCTGATGGGTGAGGCTGAGTCTGAGCATCGTCCTGTTTTTTCAGGTGAGGGAACGACTTAGGGGCTGCCCAGGGGAATTGAGGTGACTCTCTTGGCCAGAATTCCTGGTTTGGGTGGCTCCTTCCTGTCTCTGTCCCAACTTGGAGAAAAACCACATCACCTAGAGTATTTCAGCACTTAATACTCCTTCATGTTCAGAACATGAAACTTCTGAGACTCGAGGCAGATTCATCCTTGTGCCTCCTGGGATCCTGGAAGCCTCTCAGCTTCCTGCTTCCTCGCCTCCCTCCTGGTCACGGTCAGTCATGGTCACAGTCATGCACTAGAGCCATCGCAGTGCAGCCCAGGAGCTTCAGAGGCACCTCTGCATCCTCGTCAAGATGCAAGAAGCTGCCCCCTGCTAACTGGGTCACCAGCCTAGATCCAGACTCCAGTAACACGGGCCTAAAAAGTAGCAGACACTGGAGAAAATGAGTACGAGAAGTTACGGAGGGTCAGGAGGCCCAGCGGGCACTGTCATCCCCGGGCCCACAGCCTTATGTGGGCCCCGGGCCCACAGCCTTATGGGCCACAACCATTCACAATCCTCCTCTCAGCAGTTTATTTCTGGACTTAGTACCTTAAGCACGTTGATTTCCAAAGAAAAACTAGCCTGGGAGAGTGTGAAGGCAGGTCCAAGGAAGGCCGTGTACAGGCCCACTGTGGCCTGCTGGCACCCCAACCTGCCTCTTCCTCTCTCTCCCCAGGATGCCCCCTATTTAGACCTGGCCCCCTACATGCCCGACTACTACAAGCCCCAGTACCTGCTGGACTTTGAAGACCGCCTCCCCAGCTCGGTTCATGGCTCAGACAGCCTCTCCCTCAACTCCTTCAACTCCGTCACCTCCACCACCCTGGAGTGGGATGACAGCGCCATCGCCCCATCTAGTGAGGGTGAGTGCCAGGGCGGGAAGGGGCCAACCTCTGTTGTGAATGGATTCTAAGCCGCGTAAGCCTGTCCAGGGGACATCTTTCCCGGCTGGTCCAGTGGTGGAAATTCAGAGTTAAACCAGGCCAGTCACTTCCTGGCTCTTCTCTTTTTCAAACTCCCAGTGGTGGCTCAGAAACTGATTCTGGGGATCAAAAGCCATGATGAGATCTTATGAATGTTAGACCCCTTTTCAGAAGGCTGTAGACATGTACCAGGGCAGTTCTCTGCGGTCAGAGGATCAGGAAGGCAACCTGGAAACTTCCTAACATTGCAGGGGTGAGCACTGCCCACTTTGGGCGGTGGTCCTACCCTTGATTCTAGGTAGAAAAGGCTAAGCAACCCCTGGAAGGAAGAAGGAGAACCCAATGGGTCTCAAAGTTTAGAGGCAGACTCGCCCCCATTTCCCCTGGTCCATCGATTTCTGAGTCCCTCCTGTCCTTGACAGAGGCAATCACACACATGGCAGCAAAGACCAAAAAAGAACATCCTCACGTCTGTAGTCATCTGTTGTCTTAGTCCAACGGCTGGTTGGAACAGCCTGGTTTCTTCCAAACCTTTGGCCTCTGTGTTGATTTGTAAAACTGGCTGTTTCCCCACATGGGAAACCAGAGCCGTTTATGTACTGCGCCCACCCCATCTCCAGTGAAGGGGCTCCAAGCACCAGTTCAGCCCCAGGGGCGCCCAGAATTGCATCAGCACTGAGACCTTGACCTTCTTTGTTTCTGCCTGTGGTGTGGTCCTCTCTCCCAGGGAGGGCAGTTACTTTCAGTCTGGTGTTAGGTAGATTTGTATTGCTCTCATAGGAGCAGGAGATAGCAGCTCAGTCTCCTTGGATTGGACTCAGGGAAGTCGGCGGGACAGGCCTCAAGGGCCAGACTGCCCAGCGACAGAGGTGTCCCTTGAGCCCACCTCTTCTTAGCTGCTGGGTTTGGCGGGAAGGAGAGCCATGCAGGGGAGCCGTGTTCTTTCGGGCATGGAATGGATTGCCCGCAGGTCATCCTAGGGGTCAGAGGTCACTGGGCCAGTGCCCGAACTGAGAAGCAGGTGGGCTCCTTATAAATTCCCCTGAGGTGGTCAGAGAAAATATGGAAAGTTGAATTTTTCCTCTCTTGTGTTCTTCCCATGCCTCCCACCCTGTTGCCCCCCACCCTCCCTGTCCTGCCAAACTACCTGTGTTTCTAATCTTCAGTTTTGTCCCTCGTTTTTGTAGATTATGATTTTGGAGATGTGTTTCCAGCAGTGCCGTCTGTACCCAGCACAGACTGGGAAGGTGGGACAGAGTCCGCTGTTACCTTCTTTTCCTGTTTTGCAACCTTTCCATACCAAGCTTGCTGCATGATTCAGAATCAGCTTGTTATTTATGATAATGTCAATGATCGTAATAAAGCCAAGTCTGGTGTTCTGACAGATGGAATTCTGCAGTAGAACTTGACCTTGAGGCCTAGGCCAACCCCTTCTCCCAGTACAAAATTCTTCCCTTTATGTCGTGGCCTTGAGTCGCTGAGTGCGTTTTGGGGACACATGGGTCACCCGTCCCGATTCCAGTGCCAGTCATGGCAGGGGACCAGACGTGTACAGGGGACTACCAACGGTGGGGCCCTAGTGGGGAGATTGTTCAGGAAAACACTGCCTTTGAACATTGGGGTTGCGAGCTCCTTTAGGTCAAACGCGCTTCTGTGTTACAGACATCAGGAGGCAGTGCAGACGGCTTGATCCACTTCTTAACGGCTTTCTCGTGGGTGTTTTTGGAGGAGATTGAACTCTGAATGAGGGAAATTGCCCTAGCACAGCTGAAACATCCTCTTTGAAATTTTAAGGTCAACTAAAGTGAAATCTGTCAGGCACGTCCCTGTTGGCCCACTGGTTGAGGCTTTGAGCTGCCAATGCAGCTTCCACCATGTCCACTAGGTGGCAGCAATGCTTGGGCCTTTTCTACTGGCGACGCCAATTCTGGGCTTGAGAACAGCCCTGAAGCTATTCTTGGGATTCCCATGACTATTCCAAGCAGAGGACATATTTCTGAGAAGGTTAATCCTTCCTCCTTAAAGCTGAGGCCAAAACCAGACCCCCTGTTAATAAACAGCCCTGCCCTGAGGGCCACTTCTGCCCAGGGTGGGTGCACAGTCGGCCTCTGGAGGAGGTGGTGCCGGCTGGTCACCCTGAGCCAAGGGACGGTGGTTCTGCTCAGAGCTGGCCCCTCTGTTCTTACAGCCATCATCTGAGTCACGGATGATGGAGGCTCTTTTCCCAAGTAATGTGAGTGTGCAGTAGCTTTGGTTTGAGGGGAATAAGATATGGCTTTGAGAAAAATAAATTTATGTCATCTGGCCAAGAGAGTAGCATTGAGGAGTCCCCCATTTTAAGTTGAGATTAGCTCGAAATCCAGAATTCCATCATAACATCATTTATCCTTTCTGCCTCTCTTCTTGCAGCTCACATGCTGGGCATTGATCCCCACCCCTCACCCCCAGGTCTAACAACTAACCCCCTCCTGACCCAGCTACTTTCCTGTTGCAGTCACTTGACAAGCAGGGCCTGACCCTCCTCTGCAGCCCTCCAGAGCTCCCTGTGGCCTGAGAACTAACAGCCCAGTTGCACTGCTTGCTCGGGCTGGGCTGGGCTCTGGGGTGGGGTAAGATTGTCCCAGGAGTGACCACCCACTTCCCTGGTTCCTGGAGCGCTGACGATGCCCTGAGCCGGTTTGGCTGCTCCCCTGAGGCAGCTCAGTCTTCTCACACCTGGAGAAGAGCAGGATTTGGAGGCAGCTCTGGGCCCTGGGGTGGGGACAGGGGAGGCCTTTCCAAGAGCCCTGGCTTATGTACAGAACTGGTGGGTATCCCAGCCCGGACCCCACCACACCCAGTGATCTGCTTGCTCCCCTCCTGGGACCCCTCCCCTGGGCAGCTGCACCTCTCGGGGTCAAATAGGAACACGTGGACTTAGCAAGAGCCTCCTCTCAGACTGAAGGGTAGGCTTTTCTGCATCTGAGGAACAAGCTGTGGGGGTCCCTGGAGATTTGAAGAAAGGCTCCTATTTCACTCGTGTTTCTCTAGCAGAGCTGGCAGCTGCTCTTTGCCCCCTCCTTTGGCCTCATATTAAAAGACAGTGTACTTTTGATGCCATGCTGCGTCAGCAGACAGCTACTCCGTGGCTTCCCAGATCCACGAAGCAGGCTGGGCCCTTCCAGATGAGGCTGAGGGTGGGAAGCCCGTGCACCACGTCTCCTCTGGCAGAGAAGGGCCAGCAAGATGTGCGCAGGCTGGCAAATGGGGCATGAACATCCTGTGTCCTTTGCCATCAACCGTCACCATCACCCGAGCTATCCTGCCAGCCTGGGTGGCCTTCCATCTGTCACTGGATAAACACCCCTTATGCTTCCATGCTGACACTCCCTCGTCTCAGTGTCCCATTCCAGGGACCTGGGATGGACAGTTGGGGGTGGGAGGGCTGTTAAACCAGCTCCTCTCCAGAGAGCCTGTCTCCCCGGGGGTAAGTGCCCAGGAAGAGCCAGTAGGCAGGCTGAGGTTTGAATGAAATGAAGTTCTCGGCACTTGCCTCTCAGGGGAGGAGGGCCCACAAGGCATCTCTGCAGGGGCAGCAACTCTGCACACCTTTCTCCCCCCTCTGCCCTCTTCACTGTCCTCTGGGTCCTTCCTGCCCTTCCCCCAACTCCTCAGCCTTAGACTCCCTGTCCTGGCCTCTCAGCGTCTGCAGCCCTCATTTTCTCTGATCCTGGTTCTCTTCTCTCCTTTGTCTCTCTGTATCTGCCACCGTGGGGGTCCCTTCAGAGGACTTTGGGTATCTTAGTCCTGTCAAGGGCGTGTTACGCTAGTGGAGGCGCATGTTAGCCTGCAAGGCGTGAGGCCCATCTTCTGAGCCATCAAGGTCACCACCCTCTCAGGCTTAAACCTGGAGCCTGCTTAACCTTGAGGTTCTTGACTCAAACTCGGCCAAATTGTTGAGAGCTCTGGGCGGGGTGGGGAGACCCAGAAGGGGTGGCGATGGCATTCCTCCAAGTTGCTCTTTAAGCACAAATCCCATGTCCCGCTGGCGGGAGGCTTCCACTCCTGAAATGGGGCCACCCGGTCAGAATGCTCTGGGAAGAACTCGCCTGCCTCCCTCCCGAGATAAGGCATGCTCTGGGGGCTGGGGTCCCCAGCTGGTGTCTGAAGGGCTGTCTCGTGTTTCCTGTTCTCCCAGACGGAGACCTCACAGACACTGTCAGCGGCCCCCGCTCCACCACCTCAGACCCGACCAGCAGCAAGGCTTCCACCAAGAGTCCCACCCAGCGCCACAACCCCTTCAACGAGGACCAGGCCGAGACTGTATCCTCCTCCGACACCACCCCTGTGCACACAAGCTCTCAGGAGAAGGGGAGTCCCACACCCCGGACCTACCGGACACCTGCACAGAGCTCGAGGTCATCAGGTCAGTGGGGAGGGGGCCCGAGAAGCTGGGTGAGCATCCCGGTGTCCCTCCTGGCCACTCCTAGCATTGCTGTTTAGTCCACATGGACTAGGATGCACCCCCTTTCACCCCAAGGACATTTGGCCCTCTTCCTAGAGACCAGGTACCCCTCCCCTGTTCAGTGGTTCTTTGATCAAGAGGGAAAAAGAGGGCCTGAGACTAGAAGATGGGTGGCACAGGCGACAACACAGATGGCTTCCGGGGCCAGGCCCAGGCTGCCAGGGTATTCATCCGGTCCATCCAGAAAGTACCTTCAGCCTGGACTTCTTTCCAAGGGAGTTCTTGGACATTAATGCACAGGTTCTGAAATTTGTACCAATTCTAGTTGAGCATGGCTCACTGAAAGACGAGCATCTTCATCACATTGACGGGGACGTAGAAGGAAGGAGGAGGTGGATGACAAGGTTGGAAACTTCCTGGCCAAGAGCCTCCTCGGCTCCCTGACCTCCTCTGGCTCCTGCTCTTGAGTCTCTCCACCTGAATAAGAGGGTTCCCAGCCCAAGGCGGGGGAGTTGCTCCCCAGTGATTGGAGCCAGGATTCCCACTCCCAAAGGCTGGTTCAAATCCAGAGCAGCTAGAGAGGTTCAGACCTAGAGTTGCTTAGCCAGGTCCACTCCAGCCAACTCGGAACCACGGGCCGGAATTTGAGCTCAAAAGATGTTGAGTCTTTTGAATTATCCATTACAATACCTAATGTAAAGTGAGGTCAGCTCAGGGTCCACTGCCCACCTCCTGCGGGGAGGCTGAGTAGAGGGTCACTGGCCTGACCAGCCGTGGCCTGTTTCCATTCCTGAGAGCACAGCTAGCCCAGTGTGCCACCAGTTAGAACTCACAGGACCCACTCAGGGGTTCCCCTGTGCCTTCCTCGTGCTCCCCCTGCCTCTGCCAGCAGCAGGAGGTACTTGGCGCCCTAAGCCACTGTTGGCCCCTGGCCCAGGGTCCCATGCCTATTGCTGCCCAGGACTCCCGAAGCTCTGACTCTCTGAGCTCCTTGCCTAGGTTCACCTGTTCTGACCCAGCCCACTTCGTTGCCCTCAGTATTGGTTGCTCAGCTTTAAACCTCTCCCAATCACTGCCATCCAGGGTCACCAAGAAGAAGAAAACAGGCAAGAAGAAGAAGCCCAGATCAGATGAGGAAGCAAGTCCACTCCACCCAGCCTCCACCCAGCACACGTGTGCCCAGCAGGGCAATGGCGACACTGTGGTCAGCAGCCCAGGCCCTGGGCAGGGCTCCCCCAGACACCACCCTGGCCTCCCTGCCGCAGGAGGGAGAGGGGCCTGGCAGCACAGTGGAGGGCAGCGGCGCTCAGAGCCCGGCCAGGTGGGCCTGCTTATCCCCGAGATGAAGGACACCTCCATGGAGCGCGTGGGGCAGCCCCTGAGTAAGGTCATCGACCAGCTCAACGGGCAGCTGGACCCGGCCACCTGGCGCACCCACGTCCAGCCCCCAGACCAGTCCTTTCGGACCGGCTCTCCCGGGGATGCCCCGGAGAGGCCGCCATTTTGCGACTTTAGTGAGGGGCTTCCAGCCCCAATGGACTTCTACCGCTTTACCGTCGAGAGTCCAAGCACTGTTGCATCAGGTGGCAGCCACCATGACCCTGCAGGGCCTGGCCAACCGCTGCATGTTCCTGGTGGCCCTGCGGCTGCTGGCCAAGAAGAGGCGCGGGAGGAGGAGGGCCAGGGCCAGGGCGGACGCCCTGGGCCTTAGGGGACACCCCGGGCAAGGCACAGAAGCCAGAGGCCCAGGAACCGGACACCCGGCCGCCCCCGGCCGGCGAGGGGCTGGGCCAGAGCCTGGGACCCAAGAGGCTCTCTGCAGACTCAAGGGAGACCAGCCCAGCCCCTGTCTGAGCAGCGCCGAGGACTCCGGGGGTGGAGGAGGGCCAGGGGAGCCCTTCTGAGATGACCCACTCGGCAGAGTTCAGGTGAGCCAGTCTGTCTGTGCCGCACGTGTGAGCCACGCCTCTCCTCAGCCAGAGCACGCTGGGCGTCTGCCCTCCAAATAGGCCAAGCACAGCTCCTGGAAGACCTAGCCTGGGCTGGGAGGTAGGAAGGGGTGTGGCCCTTTGGTGTCGCCTCACCTCCGTGCACGCATCATCTCCGTGCGCCCGTGTGGCCTCTCCCGCCCCCTGCTCCAGCTGACCCCTCGTCCTCCCGACACTTGTCCCCCTCACAGGGTAGACAACAATCACCTGCTCCTGCTGATGATCCATGTGTTTCGAGAAAACGAAGAGCAGCTCTTCAGAGTAAGTCCCGGGATCCCAAGAATGAGCAAGAGCCACACAGGGAGGGCACGGCCAGATGGGCCCCTCGCCTGCTCAGAAGGGGGTGCGGGCTGCCCGGGGCGGGGTGTGAGCCTCGGGGTCCTGACCTCTCGGCTCCGGCCCCTCAGATGATCCGGATGAGCACCGGGCACATGGAGGGCAACCTGCAGCTGCTGTACGTGCTGCTCACAGACTGCTATGTCTACCTGCTCCGGAAAGGTGCCTGCCACCCCGGCTGGGCCAGGGCACGTGGGGGATGAGACTGACTGCTTCCTCATTCCCTGCACCTGCCACCCCCCACCAAACCCCTCTCGCCTCCCACCCCTCTACCCCCCACCCCGCTGCCCCCGGGTAGCTCTGCTGCACATGGTGATGAACATGCACAGCTGGGAAGGCGCTGTCAGTGTCCCAGGACGTGAGCCTGGGGGCCCCTCCATGAGTACCCCATGTCATTCTCCTACCCCGTCATTTCAGATAGCAGGGCGAGGGCAGGTCCTCACTGAGAAAAGGTCTTAGGAAATGGGGCGGGGGGAGGGCAGAGAGGCCCCCAGGGGTAACAAGCATTGGGGTCTCCTCTCTCAGGGGCCACAGAGAAGCCATACTTGGTGGAAGAGGCTGTTTCTTACAATGAGCTCGACTATGTGTCGGTGAGTTCGGGCTCCGCGGCTGGTGTGTGCTCTCTGTAGGGCTCCACGGGCCACCGAGCCTCAGAGCTGCAGAGCAAGGCCACCCCTGGCCTCAGTCCCAGGGTGGGTGCCAGCTCTCATCTACCCCCAGGATGCCAAGGATAAGAACCCAGCCCAAGGGTCCCCTCTTCCTCCTCTGTACGCCCAACCACCCCTTCCCACTTCATGGTGACCCCAGTCTGTGCTTCTCCCCTCCCCAGCCCGCCCTCTATCTGGCCGTGGCTGCCCCTGTGGCAGCCGCAGCCAAGCTCCGTGTGCATGTGAGGGTGTGGTTTCCGGCAGGTGGGCCTCGACCAACAGACGGTGAAGCTGGTGTGCAC
The DNA here is from genome assembly GCA_917880005.1 of Nanger dama. Lineage (NCBI taxonomy): Eukaryota > Metazoa > Chordata > Mammalia > Artiodactyla > Bovidae > Nanger > Nanger dama. The sequence goes on along the minus strand of CAKJTW010000013.1, from coordinate 19,269,195 downwards.
CAACCGCAGGAAGCAGTTTCTGCTGGACACAGCGGACGTGGCCCTGGCCGAGTGCGTGGCACACCCCTCCCGCCCGGCCAGGAGACAGAGCATGCGCTACTGGCCTGGCCACACCCCTGGCGGGAAGGGTGGGAAGTGGGCTATGAAGTAGAAAGCAGAGACGAGCTTCGTTTGGAGCCTGCGGTCCGGGCAGAGAAGCAGGGGGGTGACAGACACAGTGACCGACTGGTGGCCTCAGACCCTCAGTGGCCCCCAGAGAGGAAAAGAGGGCTGGCAGAATCACTCCCACAGAAAGCACAGCCCCTGCTTTGCAGCCACGGGGCCACTCCTGGCCCACGTGCTTCCGTCTGAAAACTGTCTATCCTGAGGTCGGGCCTTCATCTGAGGCCTGCTGCGTCACCTCATCCGGGCTTCCCTTGTGGTCAAGACCCACGGTCCCTTGGCCATCGTGAAGGGTTAGGTTTCCGAGGCCACTGTTTGATGACCATGGACGGCTGCCCCCTCATTGCCCCACCTGACACCTTAGCTCTGGTCCCACATGGGTCCCTCCCCTCAAACCCTGTGACCTCTTCAGGCCAGACGTCCTCAGGACTAAGCCCTGTCCCTGTGAGGGGTGGGGGCCCCAGGCCTCTGACAGCAGACCCCACTCCCCACACAGGTTCTTCTTGGCTTCTTTGAAGTCAGCCATGATCAAGGGCTGTCGGGAACCCCCCTACCCCAGCATCCTGACTGACGCCACCATGGAGAAGCTGGCTCTGGCCAAATTTGTGGCCCAGGAATCTAAGTGTGAGGTAAGAACCTGGGGAGGAGAGGCTGTTGTCCCCGAGGTGCAAGCCCTGGTGTCAGGGTCACGAGGTGCAGACAGCGGTCTTTCGTGTTCCTCCATCATCCGCCTGCAGCAGGCTCTTCCTCCTCCCCAGCCTAGCCGCCTCCCCAGCTGGGGTGTGTCCTCACCCTGACAACTGCCATTCGACCCCAACCTCACCACTCTGTCCCCTGCCTCTCCCTCCCCAGGCGACCGCTGTTACTGTGCGTTTCTATGGGCTTGTGCACTGGGAGGACCCCCAGGACGAGTTCCTGGGCCCCACCCCCTGCCACTGCTCACCCCCGAGGGCACCATCACCAAAGAAGGCATGCTGCATTACAAGGCGGGCACCTCCTACCTGGGCAAGGAGCACTGGAAGACCTGCTTCGTGGTGCTCAGGTGAGAGCTCTGGCCCGGAGGTTGGGGCGGGGGATAGCACCCTCCTTCCCACAGGGAGCCTAGAACTTCTCTGTGGTGTCAGCCACATAGGGCCCAAGGAAGCCCAGGACATCTCAGGTGCAGACCAGGGCTGCTGTCCCCAGGTTTGGGGGTACGCGTTCCCTGTGGTACCTCTGTAGTTTTTCCACCCTCCCAGCCGCCCCAGCCTCCTTGGCCTCTGGGTTTCAAGCCTCAGCTTGCAAGGATCCCCAGGATGTAGGCTCTACAGGTCCCCAGATCCCAGCCCAGACTCACCCCTGCCCCGTTGTGCCCCTGCAGCAATGGGATCCTCTACCAGTATCCTGACCGCACCGATGTGACGCCCCTGCTCTCGGTGAACATGGGGTGAGTGTCCTGGGCAATGGGGTTGCTGGGCAGGTATTGGGGCCTGTGTTGCTGCCGAAGATCAGGGTCTAGCTGGACCTGAGGCTCGACTCAGCCCCACCCCTACTCAGTGCCCTGGGGTCTGCTGAGCTCTGGGGGAACCTGGGGGAAGCAAAGGAGCTCCCTGCCTGGAAAGGATCCATTCTGATGAGGAGGCAGTCCTTTCCCTGAAAAGTGCCTGACCTAAGGGAGAGTTGAACACACATACACCTGGAGGGAGCATCAGGCCCACGAGGGGCAATGTGTGCTGATCCTGAGAGGGCAGGGCTGAGAGCCGATTCTCCACCCCTCACCTGGCCCTGTTCAGTATGCAGAAGGACTTTGGTAATCCTGGAGATTAAAGGTGTTACACAGAAAAGAGGTGGGCGCGGGGCTGCCCAGCTGTGGGGTCTGGACCACCCTCTGGTGTCCTCCAGCCCCCCAGATTCTGGGGGCAGCCCCAGGAGCTCCCCTGTGCCACCCCTGCCTCGTCGAACTGCCTCACCCTCCTCCTCTGGCCCAGGGGGAGCAGTGCGGTGGCTGTCGGAGATCCAACACCACGGACCGGCCCCACGCCTTCCAGGTCGTCCTCGCCGACCGGCCCTGCCTGGAGCTGAGTGCCGACAGCGAGGCTGAGATGGCTGACTGGATGCAGCACCTGTGCCAGGCCGTGTCCAAGGGGGTGAGCACCTGCTCCCCTCCCCCAGCCTGGGCCCCCAGGGGCCCTCCCTACACCCAGACACAGCACAGAGCAGCCCCCGAGGACCAATGAGGACCTCCAAGGACCAGCCCAAGAGTCCACCCTGGAGGTTAGGGCTGGCCTGGCGCTCCCACCATCACTGGGCCGGCCCCTGTACTCCTGAGGTGGGCGGAGTCTGCTTGACTTCTGGAGGGCTGGGCAGAGGGGCTGGCTGGCCCCTGAAGCAGTGTGTCCTGGTGCAGACCAGCCCTAGAGAGCTCCAGCTTGCCCCTCCCTCCCCCACCCATGTCCCCCAGGTCATCCCCCAGGGGGTAGCTCCCAGCCCTTGCATCCCTTGCTGCCTGGTAATCACCGATGACCGCCTCTTCACGTGCCACGAGGACTGCCAGACCAGCTTCTTCCGCTCCCTGGGTACTGCCAAGCTGGCCGACATCAGTGCTGTGTCCACTGAACCGGGCAAGGAATACTGCCTCTTGGTGAGCTGGGTGACGGGGGGCAGGCGAGGGAAGCAGGCCCTGCCACAGGAGTGCTGGGTCTGCTCACCTGGGGCCCCTGCTCTGCCCAGGAGTTCTCCCAGGACAGCGCACAGCCCCCTCCCACCCTGGGTCGTCTACCTGAGCTGCACAGCTGAACTGGACCGATTCCTATCTGCACTGAACTCAGGGTGGAAAACCATCTACCAGGTACCCAGCTGCCAGAGCCCTGCAGAAGGGAGACTTTCCCTGGGGAAGGGAGCCCTGCGCGGCACAGACCAAGGCAGGCATCAGGGGCCCAGGGAGCACTGAACTAGGAGCTCCAGGACAGACATCTGTGGGACCAAAGGGACCAGACGCTAACTCCCTGGGAAGCTGAGGCTAAAGCTCAAATCGAGCCCAGGAAACGCCATTCTTGACCTTCTCAGTCCCCATCGAAAAGCAGGATTTAAGGGCTTATAGTGGGGCTAGAGCTGCGCTCAGATGGTGGGGGCATAGAGCCCAGAGCCAGGCTGAGGGGGCCTCATCGAACTCCGGGACAGATCCTGGTATGAGCACGTGCTATGCTGCCCCTCAGAAGCTTTGGGCCCACCTTGGGCAGAGCGCACTTCCACAGGGAGACTCCTATGCACAGAGTGCCACCCCCAGCCCCCACCCCCAAGAGCTGGTGCACCCCTGGAAGGAGGAAGCTCAGGGAGCATCGCCCGGTGGGCTGGAGCCCTCGTTTCTCAGCAGCATGGGCATAGTTCCAGGGCAAGGTTACACCTGGTGCGGAGGAACCCCTCGGCTCCCTGGGAGCTCTTGGCGCAGCCCTCAGATTTCCTGCCACGCCCCACACAGGTGGACCTCCCCCACAAGGCCATCCAGGAAGCCTCCAGGAAGAAGTTCGAGGATGCCCTGAGCCTCATCCACAGTGCCTGGCAGCGGAGCGACAGCCTGTGCCGGGGCAGAGCCTCCCGGGACCCCTGGTGCTGAGGCTGAGCTGGCTGGTGGCCCAGGCAGGGCAGGAGAGGGGGGGCACGTGGACAGCACACAGTCATCACCGTGCCAGCGAACTGCTTGGGGCCAGGCCCCCTCCGCGTTCCCGGGCAGCCGAACCACTGATGGGGCTTGAGGCCCGGTCTCCCTCCAGGGACCCAGAGTGGGCGCCCCACACCCTGGGCTTCCTGCCTGGCAGGGAGCAGCTGGGAAGTGCTGGGGCAGAGGGTCCGAGCCCTGTGGGCTCTGCAGACGCGTGGCCTCCTCCCCGGGGCCGCTGCCTCAGTCCACGACGGGGAGTGGAAGGACTGGGAGGGCAGGAGCCCCTTCCTCCCCTGGGTCAGGGGCCCGGGCAGAGGCTTAGGCCGCCTGGGGGCTCTGAGTGCCCGGCCATCCCTGTTCATGTTTGAACATTGACCCGCCTGGGAGGGAAGCCGGAACACCGAGGTCTATGCATGTCTCCTCCTCACTAACTCCATTCCCAAGCACACTGCTGCCTGCCTTCCAGACTCCGGGGGCGATGGGGGTGCGGGGGACCAGGCTGGCCCTCCCTGGCTTCCAGGAGGCTCTGCATGTCCATGGCCCCCTCCCTGACTTCTTCCAACCTGGCAGTGCCTGTGGGATCCGAGAATCAGGCTGTGTCCTTCTACTGGGAGCACAGCAGGGTGGGGAGGAGGGCTTGGAGAAGAGCAAAGCCCACCAGCCTGTGACGGCTGCTTGGCTGGAGCCAGGTCCTTCCCAAGAGGGGCCCTCTGGGGAAGAGGGTCAGGTGGCCTGGGTTTTGTTTTTAAAAATAAAATAGACATGTTATATTGCCAAGACTTGTCACTGGCCCTTTTGACCAGGGTGGAGGTGAGGGATCTCCGACTCCTCCTCTTAGGCCCCTCGGCCCTCACTCCTCACTGATTCCACAAATGCTCTTCCGTGAGACGCTCTGGGCCCTCCCTGGCAACTACACCGCTTCTGGGCCTCACCTTTGCCCTCCCTCTTGTTTCCTACAGAGGTTGGGTGGGAGGGGCAGCCAGCAGCGCCAGTCCCAGGACTTGTCTGCATTCCCAGGGCAGGGCACTCCTTCTCCACTCCTCCCCAGCTGTGGGGCCTGAGCACCCGCCACTCAGGATAAACCCAGGAGAATCCAAGCTGTCCCCAAGACCTCTTGTTGGCAACTATCCTGGAGGCTGGCCAGCAGGTGCCCAGCCTGCCCGGTCTGGGAGGAGCTCCTCAGCCATTAAGCCCCTCAGCAGTGTGGCCTCCAGGGCTTCAGGAGGAAAATGGTAGACACATGGAAGAGGCAGGTGTGGAGGCCATGAGGTGGGAGTTCTGGGCAGGGTGGCCCTGCCCCTGGTTTTGATTGGAACTTAGTGATGCGGGGTGGCCCCGGCAGGAGACAGGCCCCCTGGAGCAGAGGTTGAGATGGACAGGGTGGTGCTGGCTCCCACCTGAGCAGCCTGGCAGCTGACAGTAGTGCCCAGGGATGAGAGATTCCATCTCATCAGACGCCAAGGGCCACTTCCATGCCTGGGCCTCCGCTCCAGAGAACCGCCAGGAAGAGGGGCAGGACTAGGAGGGCAAGTCCTTGCCAGGCGCAACCAAAGCCACAGAGGCACTCGGTGAGACACAGCGGCTCTTATGTTTCCATCTCCTACCCACCCAGGGCGATTGGGTGAAGTACTGTGCTAGGAGTTCTTTACACATCTATAATTCTCGAAGGAACTTCTGCAGTGGGTGTCCATACGCCGACCTTAAAAATGGAGAGACTGAAGCTCAAAGAAAGGAAGTGCTTGCTTGGGTCACATGTAACAGTGGAGCCTGGGATTTCAGACCTGTTTCGCAGGCCTCTGGAGCCCTCTGCTGTCACTTGGCAGTGGGACCATAGGGCGTGGGAGCCAGACCAAAAGACCAGGGCCGGGAAAGGTGGCAGGGGTGGGAGGAGCAGTTGCTGAGATGTGGAGAGAAGGTCCCAAGCAGCTGCCTCTTGCCCAGCTACAGCACTGGCCATGCCAGAAGCAGGCACCAGCCCTTTGCCCCAGGGCCAGAGAGAAGGCTGGAGGGCCAGAGGAGCAGGAAGAGGCTTCCTGGTTGATCAGCACTCTGCTCGCCAGCCCCCATCTCCCTTGGGGCCCAGGTGACCTTTCCCCCAGATCCCAGGGTCCAGGCCCTCCCCTGCAGGGAGGTGTGGGGGATGGAGGCAGCTGGGATTGGTTTGGAGCCGGCAGGGGCGTGTCCTGGGCTCCAAGGAAGGAGTAGAGCAGGTGGACTCCCGAGATAGACCAGGAGCTGCCTGGCAGCCAGCGGCTTCTCTGACCCAGACCTCTGCCCTCCAAGACATGGCCCCGGGCTCCCTCGATCCCCAGCCCTGTGGCCTTGACAGGGTGAAAACAGCCTAAGCACCGCCACTCCAGGGCCCGTGCCCACCCCCCAGCCCCTGGCCCTGAGGCCATGGAGACAGTGCCCCCAGCTGTGGACCTGGTGCTGGGTGCTTCAGCCTGTTGCCTGGCCTGTGTCTTCACCAACCCCCTGGAGGTAGTGAAGACGCGGCTGCAGCTTCAGGGGGAGCTGCAGGCACGGGGCACCTACCCTCGGCTCTACCGGGGTTTTGTGGCCTCTGTCATCGCGGTGGCTCGTGCAGATGGGCTGTGCGGACTGCAGAAGGGGCTGGCTGCCGGCCTCCTCTACCAGGGGCCTCATGAACGGCGTCCGCTTCTACTGCTACAGCCTGGCATGCCAGGCTGGCCTCAGCCAGCAGCCGGGAGGCACCGTGGTTGCGGGAGCTGTGGCAGGGGCATTGGGAGCCTTCGTGGGGAGCCCTGCTTACCTGGTGAGTGCATTGTCTCCATCCACCCCCTACCCTGTGACCCAGCTTGCATGGGGGCGGCGGCCTCCTGGGCTGGCCTCTAAGGAGCAGGTGGGGTGGGGCAGCTCCCCAGAACATGCCCGCCCAGGCTGCCAGGCTGCCTGCTCCTTGGTCCAGGGCTTGGCCCTGATCCTCACTCCCCTGGGGGCCCCACCCCACCAGTCCTGAGTCAGGGGAGGGGTTGGAGGGTGGCAGGAGGTCCCTTGTCTTCGTGTGCAAGAATAAAGCCTCCCTCTAATGAGGGCCCCTGTCCGAGCCTGGATGCTGTCATTGCTCTTGGTTCTCAGAACAGCTTTCTAAGGGTGAGCAGAAAGGTCGCAAGAAGGTGAAGGAGCTTGTCCCAGGTCACACTTGATGCAAACACAGGCTGCCTCCAGAGCCTCACCCTCAGCCCTATTCCACACATCGGGAGGCGGCAGGTGCGGGCTCAGGGAGGTCTGGGTGTCAGGGCCCAGCGAAGCGTGCCCTCGACACACACAGCTCCTCCAGGCTCTCCCAAGTTTCCATCCCCAGGCCTTGTGTCACCTCTGCATGCACAGGTCAAAACGCAGCTGCAGGCCCAGACGGTGGCCGCAATGGCCGTGGGGCACCAACACCATCACCAGGTAGGGACCGTCTCTCCTGAGAGCTCCCGAGCTGGGCAGGTTGGATGGGCTCCTGGACAGGCATGGGCTGCCCAGTGACCCCATGCCCTCTCCCCACAGAGCCTCTTGGGTGCCTTGGAGACCATCTGGCGGCAGCAGGGCCTGGCAGGGCTGTGGCGGGCGTGGGTGGGGCCGTGCCCCGGGTCATGGTTGGCTCGGCCGCTCAGCTGGCCACCTTTGCCTCTGCCAAGGCCTGGGTGCAGGAGCGACAGGTAAGACTCTGGGGACACCTGCGCCCGCCTCCACACACAGGAGTAGGGGGCTCCTGCCTTCTTTTTCTGTCTGTCCAGATCTGCATCATACCTGCACGTCGCCACTTGGACCCTACACAGGAAGCCGAGGGCATGGTGACAGATGAGGCACCTCAGTAAAGCTGAGGGCCCTGGCTCTGCCCTCAGGCTGTGACCCTGGCTTTTGGGTCCAGCAAGAGTGGGGAGTCGGCATTAGACCCTGAAGCTCAGGGGGGATGGGGTGGGGAGGGAGTGGCTGGAGGGGCCTCCTCTGCCCCACATTCCCCAGGTCTTCCAGCCCCCAGGTGCTGAGATAGTGGGGTGATACCATGTGGGTGGGTGGAGGGCAGCTACGGGGGTCACCAACCTGTATGTCCCCACAGTGGCTCCCGGAGGATAGCTGGCTGGGTGGCCCTGGCCGGGGCATGATCAGCAGCGTAGCTGTGGTTGCTGTCATGACCCCCTTCGACGTGGTCAGCACGCGGCTGTATAATCAGCCAGTGGACGGGGCAGGCAGGGTAAGCAGGGGATAGAGCGGGGGGACTGGGTGCTGGCGAGCACCGGCCCAACACACACACCCAAACACACACCCAGGGCTAGGGACATGGGGACGTGTGACCTACACGCACACACGTTAATTCGGCTTGTTTGCTGAACACCCATGTCCCAGGCATGTGCTAAGCATTTTCATGTCCACATTTTAATTCTCTCCTCACAACCACTTTCATTTTCCTGATGAGGAAACGGGCTCAGAGAGATCAAATGACCTGCCTAAGGTCACACAGCTCGTAAGTGGAGGAACCTGAACTGGAATCCAGGCCTGACCCCACAGCCTCACTGACACAAGCCCTCATATACACTGGTACAGGATGTGCCCAGCACAAAGGTGCCCTCCACAGCCTGCGTTAGGGATGAAATCCACCTGCATGCCGCTAGTCACACCTGTCCTGGGCGGCGGCTGCCTGAGGAAGCGGCCCCTTTTGAACTTTCACAGCCCAAAGGGACACCTTGATGTGATTTGCTGAGCTTGGGGGCAGTGCCTTTTCTGAAGTACCACAAAGGCCTCACACAGACACACGCCATTGTGCCAGCCAGGGCCCCACAATGCCTGCAGTGATGTCTGCCCTGTGTCTGTCCCCAGGGCAAGCTATATGGCGGCCTCGCTGATTGCCTGGTGAAGATCTGGCGGCAGGAGGGCCCCCTGGCGCTCTACAAGGGTCTAGGCCCCGTCTACCTGCGCCTGGGCCCCCACACCATCCTAAGCATGCTCTTCTGGGATGAACTCCGGAAACTGGCCAGGCGGGGCCAGCACCAGGGCAGCTAGGCGGTGTCCTTCACTCCAACACAGCCTGCCACTTGGCAGGACGTGATGGCCCGCTGCAGCTGGGAATGGCTGCTCCATAGCCAGCCCAGGCCCAGTCCCTGCCCCAGGTCCAGGGAGAGTGTGGTCAGACAGCTGTGGTCAACCCAGCCCCTGGGCCTACATAGGGCCAGTGGACCCACCTGGAATCACCACCCACTCCGTTCTCCAAAAAGCATTCATCCTTCTCTGTCCCAGGTTACCTTATCCCAGAGCCTTACTCATCACAATAACCACTCCAAGGTGTGAACAGTGCTGTGAGCTGGGTCACGTACAATATCAACTTGCTTACACAGTGAAAGTGAAGTCACTCAGTAGTGTCTGACTCTTTTCGACCCCATAGACTGTAGCTTACCAGGCTCCTCTGTCCATGGGATTTTCCAGGCAATAGTACTGGAGTGAATTGCCATTTCCTTCTCCAGGGATTTTCCCAACCCAGGGCTCGAACCCGGGTCTTCTGCATTGTAGACAGACGCTTTATCATCTAAACCACCAGGGAAGTCCTGGGAGGTAGTAAAATTCTGTTGCTGATGAGGAAGTGGAGGCTCAGAAAGGTGAAGTGCTTTGACCAAAGCCACGTAGCTTTGAAGGGTCAGAGCTGGAACTGGAATTCATCTCTGCCCACCCCCGACCCGTGTGCCCTTGGTAAGAGCCAGGACCATGGGGGCCGGAGTGGCCCTGAGGGATCACTGCACACGTGGCGAGGTCCTGGGAGCACCATGAGGAGGTCCCAGGGAGCACTGTGAGGAGTTCCTGGGGAGCACCATGAGGCATTGGGGCCATCGTCTGTGTTAGTCTGCCAAGGCCACCATTACAGAGCTCCTCAGACTAGGCAGCTTAAACAACAGAATGTTCTTTTCTCACAGTTCTGGAGACCACCTGTCCAGGGGTCGGCAGGTTTGGTCTCCTCTGAAGCCTCCCTTCTTGGCATGTAGACACCTGTCTTCTCCCAGGGTCCTCACCTGGTCTTCCCTCTTTGTGTCTGGGTCCTAATCCCCTCTTAAAAGAACACCAGTTATATTGGATTAGGCCTCACGTTAATGACCTCATGTTCCTTAATTACTTCCTTAAAGACCCCATCTCCAAATACAGTCACCTTCTGAGGTTAGAACTTCCCTACATGAATCCGGGATGGGGAAGGGGACACAACACAGCCCCTCAACTACGAGCTTTTACTGAGGGTCTCCTAGATGCCCAGCACTGTGGGCATTTGCACAGATTCTCATGACACTTCTGACAGGTAGCTCTTGATGTGCCCATTATTCAGATGAGCAGACTGAGGTCCCAGGAAAGGAAGCGACTTCCCCAAGGTAGTAGAGCTGGGTATCCTCATCCCAGACCCTTTCCTTTGTCCAAGCTGCAGCCACACTCCCCCATGGGCGTGTCCCTAAGGCACTGACCTTTGTGCTACAGAAGTGGGCGCTGAGTGCCTGAAGAGGCAGGACTGGCTGAGGTCAAGTGGCCTGAATTGCCTTCCCTGCCACACCCCAGGCGCAGCCCTACTGCACACTCCAAACCAATAAAGTTTTCTATTTTGTCTACTTCAATGGCTCCGCACTGCTGGCTGCGCAGCCTCAGTCTCTGGACTCCCGAACCCCAACCCGTGGCTGGCTCTGGGAAAGAAGGACCCAAAAGAACTGGGGGCGGCCCCACCCCTCAGACCAAGCGAGACCTGCTTGCCGTCTAGTGGGCGCGAGGAAGATCGTCAAGGCGGGCGGCCCTGCGGTGCAGGGGGCGAGGCCCTGGAGCTGGGTTCTGATGCTGCCCCACCCCAACCCCACCCTACCCCCACACCCTACTCCGCCCTCGGCAGTGGGAGGAGAGACACCCCTTCCAGGCCTTGGGCTGAGAAAGCAACGCCTTAGGCTATGGGGGATGGACCCCGACCCCTTCCAGACCTCAGGCTGTGGGAGGTGGAAGCCCCCTTCCAGACTTTGGGCGGAGCGGGGAACCCCACGCTTCAGGCCTAGAGGGAGAACCCATAACAGAAGCTGAGGAAGGACAGATGAGGCTTGGGGCTTCAGGAAGGCGCTGTGGTGCAAGGCCCAGAGGAGGGTGAGAAAAGTGGGCGCCAGACTCGAGCAGGACCGAGACCAGCCCACCCAGAGATGCCCTCCACCCCATGCTGCCCAAATGGCAAGCGCCTGGGCAGCGGTCTTAACTCAGCCCCCGTAAGTTTAAGGCCCTGGCTTTCATCCCTTCCCCTCCCCTGGGCTTTTGACCTCTCCCGGCTCCTCCCCTCGCCTCCATCACCTTTGCCCGGTGGCGGTGACGTTGCGGTCTCTCCGGTGCAGACCTGGCCGGAGGCTGGGCTGGATCCCCGCGGCCATGTTCTCCCTACTGTCCCCCACCTCCTGGCTCCCCAGCCTCCCCTCCCTCGACTGGGGCTCTGGCCTCCTCGACGCCCTCCTGCAAGGTGAGCGCCTCCCCCTTGCCCCTCAGCCCCGCCCCCTGCCGGACACCTGCTCAGCTCCCGGCGATCCCACCCACGTGGAGGATCCCGCCGCCTTGCCTGCCGGCTCCTCTAACCCTACCACACCGCCCACCCTCCCTACTGCCCCCGTCAGGGCCTCGTCGGGGCCTGCGCAGTCTCCATCCTGAACAGCCTCCTGAAGGTCTACTTCTTCGTGGGCTGTGCCAAGTGAGTGCCCACCTCCCCTGCTCCCTGAAACCCACAGTGAGAAGAGGCCTCTGAGAGGAGGGCCGGGAGGAAGAGGCCGCCCCTTCCTCACCCCAGGGAGTGGCTGGGAGCACCGGGACCCCATCCAGGGACCAGGCTGGTGGTTCTGCACCCTCTGCGTGTCTCCTCTGCCCGCGCCCCTGTCTGTCTCCACAGCCACCCGGAGCTTCGTCTTGAAAAGCAGAGGCTGCAGGCCCGGTGGGTGTCGCTGGAGACCGTGCATCTGGCAGGGCTGGCCCTGATTCTGACCGTTGTGGGGGTCCGGGTGGCTGCCCTCGTAGTGCTCGAGTTCTCCCTCCGGGCTGTCTCCGTGCTGCTTTCCCTGGACAAGGTGAGACCACAGGGAGGTGGTGGGTGAGGACGGCCTGGCCTTGGGCCCTAGTTTTCACCCCGGAATAAAAAAACTGGGCAAAACTGTGATTGCCAAAGCCTAGTCTCCACTCAGAGTGGACACAGCCCCAGGCCAAGAAGATAACACAGTAGCTCGAGGCTGTCTGGAGCTTCCCAGCAGCCAGGCACTGTGCTAGATGCTCTGAGTGCATCATCTCACCCTTGTGACCATAGTGGGTAAAAGTTCACTCGGATCCCAGTTTTGCACGTGGGAAACTAAGGCTCAGAGAGGCAGAGTGACTTATCCATGGCCAACAACCAGCAAGAAGTAGAGTCAGGCTTTGAACCCAGTCCTTCAAGGCTCTGAGCCGCCACTCTTCGGCCAGCAGACCAGTCCCAAGTAATAACCAGGACTGAAATTAAGCTGAAAGAAATGATACAGCAATGAAACTTCCCTGGCAGTCCAGTGGCTAAGACTCTGTTTTTAATATAGGGGGTATGGTGGGTTCGATCCTTGGTCAGGGAACTAAAAATCACACATGCCTGCATGACGTGGCCAAAAAATAAATTTAAAAAGACAAGAGACGATCCCAGTGGGCTTGACCTGAAGGCGATATTTCCTCTTTGGGAAAGATCCCTGAGGTTCCTTCAGGCTCCAGCCTCCTACAGAGTGGAGCATTTGTACTGTGACACCCTCTGGGTCCCCCAGGGTGACAAATGGCCTAAGCCCCCATCATTGTCCCCCGCCACACCCACCCAGGGCTCCAGGGGTACCGAGAAGCTACAGCTGTACCTGCTGTGCCAGTACTCACTGGGCTGCGGGCTGACCTGTGGCCTGAGCTTCCTGCAGGAGGGCGCCCCGCACCGCACGCTGAACCTGATGCTGGGCCTGGGGCTGGCGGCGCTGCTCAGCACGGGTGCCCGGCGCCTCCACCACCACGTCTGCCGGCTCTACGAGCTGCACAGCAGCCAGCATTGCTGTGGGGTCTGCCTGAGCCTGCTGGCAGGTGCGCACCTCCTCCCCCAGCTGCTGGGTCGCACCCTGGCCGTGACCTTTATCGTGGGCAACCTCGCCGCCGTGGCCCTCATCAACCGGGACTTCCTGACCACCTCGGAGGCCGTGCGCTTCTGGACGCCTCTCACCATCTGCTACACCCTGCTGGTCATCTACATGCAGGGTAAGGGCCACAGGCAGCAGCTGATTCACTTGACACTCACACCCTACCTTCTGACCCGGGCCCAGTGCTGTGCTAGGCCCTGGGGAGGGACGACGACACTCAGATCTGGCCCCTGCCGTCCCAGAGCACCCAGTCTGGTGACAGCAGCCATGCAGTAAACAGAGAAGGGTACAGGCTGCAGGGTGAGCCCAGTGAAACAGTACTTGAATTGGGCCTCAAGGATAAGCAGGAGCCCCTGGGAGAGATCACAACAGAGGGAATCATGTGTACCAAAGCCCAGAGGTGATTCAAGGCCTGAAAACAGCAGGGAGGGGACGAGGCTGGTGGGGTTCACAAGGGCCCAATGGAGAGCTGTCATCAGCCAGGTGAGGCAGTCTGTTCAGACGCCGTTGTAGGGTTTTAAGCAGAGGCAAGTGACCTGTTCAGATCTGGGCCTGAGGAGGAGCCGCCTGGCTGCAGGGTAGGGATGGGGCCGAAGAGACAGGACAAGGAAGGGCAGTCAGGCAAATAGGGCAGAGATGCAGAGGCCCTGATGTAGGAATGAGCCTAGCACGCTTGATGGACCACAAGAAAACTGGGATGGTTGGAGGTAGCGAGCCTGAGATGAGATTGGATAGTGGACTCCAATCAGATGGGGCAGGACCTCCTTGTAAGGTAAGGAGTCTGGAGTTTATTCCAGATGCAGGAGGATGTCCTGGGAGGATTATAAGCAGAGGAATGATTCCATCTTGTTAGTGTGTGTAGAAGGCTACTGGCTGCTGAGTACATGCTGAGTTGTGGGGTCCAGACTAGAAGCCAGGGGCCCAGTGAGAAAGCTTATTTGAGAGATGAAAGCAGAAAGAGCCTACAGGGCTCACTGATGGATTGGCCGTGGGAATGCAGGAAAGAGAGGAGTCAGGACGACTCTAGGGCGAGACCCTGGGTGGGCAGTGAGGCTCGGGAGGACAAAATGCCCTGTAGTTGCAGAGTGGAGATAGGGGCGGAGAGAAAGGGAGGGGGGCTGCCTGAGGAGGGAAAGGCTTGCACCTTCCTGGGGAGGAAAGCGGTGGGGGAGCTGGGAGGTCCAGGCCCCAACTCAGCCGGACCTTAGGGTATGGGCACAGGGATCTGGCAGGCTGCCAGTGACAGGGACCCTGTTTGCAGAGGAGCAGCGGCAGCGCCCGGCCTGAAGAGCCACGTCCAGACGGTGCTGGTGCGCATGTGCGGTCTCTTTGTGCTGCTGCTGACCGTGGGCCGCTGGCTGGACCTCCTGGGCATCCTCATCTCCCTACTGGGCGAGCTCTGGTGCCTGGTGGGCATCCGCACCCTGCTTGATCTTTGCCAGATACAGGTGGGCACTCCTGCCCTGAAGGTCCCCCAGACACTGAAGCCCTGCTCCAGACAGCCCCAGGAACCTCACCAAGTCAGGGTTCCTTTTGACCCCTCAGAAGCCCAGGTCACTAGGAATGGGGGCGATTGAGGGGCACCCCCACCCCATCCATAGCCCACCCCATCCTGTGCCCCAGAGCCCCAAATGAGAGGAGCATCCTGGAAAATTGGAGGCCTGAGTGCCCCCACAGGATAGAGGGGCTCGAGTGGCACTTCCATCCTTTCCTCCCTGTCTCCCCTCAGGATTTTCCACCCCAGAGGCCTTCGGTGTCAGCTCCAAGCCAGCCCCAGCCCTCAGCCCCCTGCCCAGCCTGAGGAGGGGACAGCTATCTCTTGAGTAACCTCGGCAGGGACTTGGGAGGCTCTCAGGTCTGCTCAGGCTCACCCGGGGGCCTTGACCCCAGGCTACTGCCTGGAGGCAGAATGGCAAGACTGCCCCCCACCTGGAACACTGGGGATCTGCGGGAGGGCGGGGAGGATTTGGCGCTGGGTCCCTCAGAGGGTGGGAGTACCCGGAGGCCCCTGGGTTAACTTTTTCCTTTTTCTCAGGACGGGGTAACAGATACAGGTCCCCTAGACCTGCCTTCCCAGGGGCACTGGGGGACTTGTGTCCCCATGATGGCTTTCCCCGCTCCCCACCTCCCTGCCCTTTCCACAAACAATAAAGGTGACTTTCTCAGATTTTTCGTAAAAACATGAACACACTGAGAGGTGAAGGCGACAGAGCTCTTCTGACTGGGGCAGGCTCCTGGGATGTGTGGCTAGCTGGGTCCCTGGGATTCAGGAATTTGATGTGGAGGTGGCTGAAGAGGTGACGGGGGATGCAGTGGCATGGATGGGCACATGATCTAGGACCCCTTGGCTGTCTTGGGTGGAGGATGCCCGTGTCCTGTCCCATCCCAGGTTTAGAAACCAGTGGAGGGGCTATGATGCCTGGGCCTCTGTTGGTGCCCTTGAGTCCCCCACCTCTGACCCTTACATGGGGATCCTTCCCATCTCAGCCATGTTCAGCCTTGTATCCCCCGCACGGCCCAGCTCATGAAGGTCAGAGTATATGGAAGAAAGGTTAGGCACCAACAACTGCTTATCTGCTGTGTGGCCTTGGGTAGGCCACTGCCCCTCTCTGAACCTAGCAGAAGAACAACTATCATCTGTTGGGCACTGTGCTAAGCATCTTTATTAACTCATTTCATTTTAACGCCAGACCCAAGAGGCAGGTACTGTTACTACTTTTTATAGACTGAGAAACCAAGGCTCAGAGAGGTTAAGGGACCACAGCTAGTTAATGGCAAAGCCAGGATTTGAATTCAGGTAGCCTGACATCCAGAGTTCAAGTGCCATGCAGGCTCCCTGCTCCTCACTTCTTGTAGAAGAATTGGAGCCAAGGAAGTTAACAGAGGTGGGCATAGTAAATATGGCAGGTCCATTCTTGGTAAATTCTGGAATGTGTCTCTCACCACCTTTTGTCCAAGTTAACCTGAGGCTGTACTATATCTATGATCTCCTGGTCCAGGCACCAGCCCACAGGGCAGTTTGCATCCATGGGGGTTGAGGGCCCCAACTCAGGGGTCCTTTTCCAGAAGAGACCCCCACAGGGCAAAGGAGACTCCCAGCCAGGGGACTTCCAAGCAGGTTGTGAGGGTCCGGTTGTCTGGGAAAGGCAAGGGAGGCACCTGGGAAGAGGCAGGACCTGGAGAAGGTTCTTGGAGGATTCCAGGTTCTGATGGAACTTCTCAGCCAAAGCATTGCTTTGGAGCAGACGGAGTCCAGCCCAGGATTCTACTCCCTGTCCTGGGTGCATCTGAGAATGGCCCCAAGGCTGGACTGTGCTTCCAGCTCATTCCTTGAACTCAGAAGCTCGAGCCCAACTTCTGATCCCCTGCTCTCCATCCTACTCCCAGGAGGCACATTGCAGACTCAGGGTGGCTGAGGTGGAGGAAGTGCCTGTGGATGCCTCTCTCCTAGTACAGGACCCAACCTCCCTCTGCCTGGGAGTGTGCCTGTTCCCTCTGGGCAGGAAACCTGCCCCAGTCTAGGAGGAAATGGGCCAGTCTAGGTGGGCACAGGGCCAGCCCCTCACCAGACCCAGATTGGACAACTGGGTTCCAACTCGGGCCTGATGTTTTTCCTGGAAGGTTCCCCAGCCTCCCAGTCCCCGACTCTGCCTGTGACCTGGTGGGAACAGGGCTGAGAGGAGACTGGGCTTGGCGACTCTTTCCTTTTATGGGCACAGGGACTGTTTTCCAAACAAAAAGTGAGCCACGTGAGCTGAAAAAGGATTCTTTTCTTATCTATTAAATTATTTTTGTGAAAAGTTTGACAAGGGTATAAAAATCAGATCATTCTACTGAGACATACCAAATAAAGAGAAATAGGCCTGAGGTCCGGAGGGCAGAACAAATCCAGAAGGTATGATCTGGAACAGGAGCAGGAAGCTAAATGTGTTAGGCCACAGACCATGAGATACCAGATCCTGGGCTCTGACCAGCATCCTGCTGTAGAGGTGGGAGGATAGAGCCCCAGTTCCTGCTAAGAGGGGATGGTAGCCTCTGGACCACCTGGGATTGGGGTAGGCCTGCCTCCTCGCTCCTAAGCAACAACCACCCCCCCCACCCCCAACCTGTGGCTTTTCTGAGCTATGGCATTGTCCTTCTGGCTGCCCCTTCATTCCTTCCCCATTACTGAACATCTGCATGGGGCAAGGCTCTGGGCCGGAAACCAGATGCACAAGTAGCAATTGCTGCAAAAAAAAAAAAAGCTAGTAAGGGGATAGAGTTGTTAGGTAGGTAGAATAGGGAAAAGGAGTCCAAAATGGCGGTGGCTAAAAGACAAGGAAGGGAAAAGCCCGTGAAAATAGAACAAAAAACGGTGCAAGGACCCGAGTGAGGACCTCAGGTAAAACAAACACTCTTGGCTGGCCCAATTTACATAGGACAGGCCCAGGGAGAGATAAACATATAAATAGAGGAGCCAAAGCTAGCTCGCTCTCTCTCCCCAGCTGGGGCGCTCTTCTGCTCCTGTCTTTGGATCGATGTGCCCTCACGCCTCGAAGATGGATTTTCCTGCTATCTTCTAAATAAAATAGAGCTGTAACACTGATTTGTCTAAGAGCTATAACATGGTCCATTTGAGACCTGAGAGCTATAACACGGTCTATCCAAGACCTGAGAGCTGTGACATGCCGAGGGGGCTTTAATATCCGTCACCCCAAATCTTTGTTGTGACGAGACAAAGAACCGAAGAACCTACACTCGTGTGGCAGAGGAATGGAGGGCTAGGGAAGACGTATTTGGTATCAAAAGCCACATAACCAATGATGCCCAAATTTAGCAGCTTAAAGACTTGGAGGGGACTGGATCCTCCTTCTGCCTGGGAGTGGGGTCTCTCCTGGAAAAGGACCCCTGAGTTGGGACCCTCAGTCCCCATGGATGCAAACTGCCCTGTGGGCTGGGTGCCTGGACCAGGAGATCATAGGTATAGTACAGCCTCAGGTTAACTTGGACAAAAGGTGGCAGGAGCTGAAAGAGTGTTTAACCAGTGTTAAAACCAGCATCCCAGTGTTTTCACTGTATTCTGTTGGTTAGAAGCAAGTGGCTGTGTTTAGCCCACTCTTGAGAAGAAGGGATTACTGGAGGACATGGTAGAGGATAGGGGTGTTCGGGGGCCGTTTTGGTAGCTGCCTTCCACAGAAGGCTTCTTTGAGAAGACCTTCTCTGAGGAGGACTGGCCAATAAGAAAGCTGAGGGAGGAACACCCCAGACTGAGAGAACACACGGAAAGACCCTGAGTTGGGAACCAGCTGGGAGAATTCGGGAACAGCAGGAAATTTAGCATAGCTGGAACTTCACAGGATGCAGTGGCAGGAAGGAGGTCACGGAGGTGGGCAGGCACCAGAGTGCGCAGGGCCCCGGCCAGCACTGGGACTTTATTCTCCTGTGGTGAAGACAATGGAGGGTTTGCACATGGAGGTGACATTATCTGGCTTACATTTTTAAAGGATTCCTCTCCATGCTCGATTTAGAGTAGACCGTATAGAAACGGTCAACCAGCTTTTGAAGCATTTGGAATAACCCAGGTGAGAGGCTGGGGGCCATGGAGGTGGCCAGGCTGGTTGGATTCAGAGCATGTTTTGAACAGCTGATAAAATATTCTGGTCATTAGATGTGAGCTTGAGAGGAAGCGAGGAGTCCTGGAATTCCCAGGTTTTTGGCCTGAACAGTAGGTGAATGAATTGGGGGCCTCAAGGAACAGGGCAAGGTTACCTCATGTAGGTGGGGTCCCCATCAGCAGAAGGTCTAGTGTTATGACACGGTCTGAGGTTTGAGGAGCCCCTGCTGAGATAGAGCCACAGAAACCAAGTCCTGAAGGTTGAGGGGAGTTTCGAGGCCACGGGGGTGGTGGTGTAGCCCAAGTAGGTCTTAAGACTTCTGAGTAGCTTGCGGGCTGGAGGAGGGGGTCAGTGTGGCTGGAGCAGAGGGGACAAAGGGCACAGTGGTGAGAGATGCTGTCACGGAGGCAGGGTGGGGGCTGGATCACCAGGACACAGGAGGGGTTTGTCATTTCCCCAAGAGCATCGGGAGCCACAGAAAGGGTGCAGGCCTGTGATGACCACATGCTGCTTTAGTGAGATGGCCTAGCCTGCTTGGAGAATGGATTGTAAGGAGTAAGAGCAGGCAAATCTAGGACTTTCCTGGTGGCCCAGTGGTTAAGAATCTACCTTCCAACTCAGGGACAAGGGTTCAATCCTTGGTCATAGGCAACTGAGCCTGGGGGCCACAGCCAAGACTCAACACAGCTAAATAAAATAAAATAAGAGCAGTGCTAATTCAATTTTAAGGGTCCATTTTAGGAAGAAGAGTACAAAATTTGTATATAAGTGAAAATTGAGGTTGAGAAAGAAAAGCAAGATAAATTACTGTAACTGTAGAGACTTGGGTCAGTTCTCCTGACATCTCTCTGGGCACTTTGGCAGGAACACTTAAAAGGAAGATGTTTCCTGTGTATAACTTGGCTGCCCTTCCCTCCTGGACCACTTCATAACTCCCAGAGACAGTCAGCCCTCACAGGGGCCACGCGAGTTAGGGAACTGAGCAGAAGAGTCATTAACTTCACAGCAAGCCCACCTCTGGCCTTCCCTGGTGGCTCAGTGGTAAAGAAGCTGCCTGCCATTGCAGGAGATGTGGGTTCAATCCCTGGGTCGGGAAGATCTCCTGGAGAAGGAAATGGTGACCCACTCCAGTATTTTTCCTGGGAAATCCCAGGGACAGAGGGGCTGGCGGGCTATGGTTCACAAGGTCGTAAGGAGACGGACACAATTTAGGGACTAAACAAGAACAACAACATAAGCCTACCTCCAGGGAAGAGAAAAGTAAGGAGGCCAACTGGGGGCTGCAGCAGGGCCTAGGCCCCGTTACACTGCAGTTAGGCGGGGTCTCAGGATTGAGGAGAGCGGTGGAGCATTGAACAGATGCTGCCAGGGGTGGGAGCTCAAGGAAGAGCCTGGGGTCAGTTGGGGAACAGGGGCCTGGCGCTGGCAAGCAGCCGAGGGATTGGGGAGATTTAGGGAACACTCCCAAGTGAGTGAAACCGGGACTTCCTCCCCGTTGAAAGAAGGAACTCTGACTTTCAAAGCCTGGTCAAGGAGGGGGCCTTTCCAGCCCACCAAGACTCAAGCCCAGCCATGGCCCACCCTACACTTCCCACTGTCTCTGAAGCCGATGCTGAGTTGCTTAGTGGAGGCCTGGCCGTGGGAACCACTGGGTCCAGTCAGAGCCAGCTCAGGCCTCTGGACCAGGAGGGGATTAAGAGCCAGACGTTGTTGCCACAGTCAGGTCTGGAGGCTGGGCCTGCCTGGCCTGTGTGAACACAGGCTTGGGGTCTGAGAGTCGGAACTCCACGTAGCTATAACTGTGGTTAGTTCTCCTGGAACATGTCCTGCACGCTTTGGAGAAGGAAATGGCAACCCACTCCGGTATTCTTGCCTGGAGAATTCCATGGACAGAGGAGCCTGGTGGGCTACAGTCCATGGGGTCACATAGAGTCGGACACTGACTGAGTGACTACACACTTGGCCTGTTCAGTTAAAAGGGCTTGGAGCTGGACCATGTAGTCCTGAATGAAGTTTCCTAATGGAGATGACCTTGAACAAGTTACTCTCTGTGCCTCAACTTCTCCATTTGTTTAGAGGACCGAACAGGATGAAGGAGGTAGGGCACTCAGACCAGAGCCTGACCTCTGGTGCTGTGCCCTCCACCTCCACATCAGTCTTGGCGAAGCCCTCTTGATGTGAAGAGTCGATGAGCACAGTTGAGGAAGAGGACCCGGAAGGAGACACTGGCTCAGGTGGCAAGGGGAGGAACAGATCTCAGGGAGGAAGGAAATAAAGAGGTCTCCTGCCTCCCCACCCGTCCAGCAGACTGCTCCCAGGTGGAGAAAGATGATGGATATTTTCATTTTATTTGCAAAGAGCTGCATGAGGATTTAGCTGGCATCGCACAGAGTCGTACACGACTACTTAGCAGCAGCAGCAGCAGTGGTAAAGAACCCACCTGCCAGTGCAGCTAGATATGAGAGACATGGGTTCAATCCCTGTGTTGGGAAAATCCCCTGGAGGAGGGCAGGGCAACCCACTCCAGTATTCTTGCTTGGAAAATCCCATGGACAGAGGAGCCTGGTAAGCTACAGTCCATAGGATTGCAGAGTCAGACACAACTAAAGCCACCTAGCACACACGCATAAGGATTTATAACCCTGTGCTGCCCATTTTTCTTGCATTATTTTCCCCCAGCCTTCAGGACAACCTTGTGAGGAGCTGATTGTTATTTTTTGTATCTTCCTGGAGAAAACTCAAAGTTCAGAGAAGTTAAATGACTTGCTCAAGGGGGCTTCCCTGGTGGTCCAGTGGTTAAGAATCCATCCACCTTCCAGTGCAGGGGACGCAGGTTTGATCCCTGGTCAGGGAACTAAGATCCCACATGCCGTGGGGCAATTAAGTCCCCAGCAACTGCTGGGCCTGTGCCACAACAAGAGAGAAGCCTGCCTGCCACAACTAAGACCTGACGCAGCCAAAATTAAATACATAATTTTTAAAATTGACTTGCTCAAGATTACACAGCTAGTAAGTGGGGGAGCCAAGATCCAAATTCAAGTGGGTCTGACTCCAAAGCCCAAATTCTTAACGGCTCACTAACTTTGCATATGCAGCTACTTTAAGACCCCCTCCTCCTACTCATGCATTGAATTCAAATTACTGAGACTCTACAAAGTGACAAGCACTGTGCTGGCTGCTGGAGACAGTAGAAAGTCACAGCCCCGATCCTAGTCTGGTGGGTAAAGCATATTGGTTCCACTCAGGAGCCTTGAAGTGAATCTGTAGGACTGACATGACTCCTGACACCTGGAGGAATTGGCACAGGCTTCTCAAAAGTGCTGAGACCAATACAGAGTTTGCCAGGAGGGAGGGAGTGATCAAGACTCATGAAGTCTCACTGGTATGCCTCATGACTCTGCTATAAGCAACAGAAATAGTTTTTAATTGGCTGAAGAAAAATCAAGGAAAAAAAGGATGCACTGGTTCCAGAGATCCAGTGGGAGGACTGTCAGGCATGGCCGGATCTAGCAGCTTAAGTGATGAAATCAGTTATTCTCTTTCTCTATCATCTTTGCTCTGCTGTCCTCTGTCTTGGTCCAAGTGTTGGCAGAAATCATGCCAAGCTGGCATCCTGCCAGCATGGGAAAAATAAGTCCTCTTTCTACATACTTCCAGCCAGGAATTGAACGTAGGGGTGAGGTTTTCCAAACAGAAATTGGGTGCTGTTACCAGAATCTAGGAAAGGGATGCTAGCTGACAGGATCCATGATGTCTGTTAGATTCTTGAGCGGAACCAAGTCTTCCTTACCTTCAGCATTTTGTCCATCTTACTATGATATCCAAACCTCTGTCCTCTATATGATGAGAAGAGGAAAGGAACTCACCTACACACCTACTAAGCATCAGGCAAAATTATCCACACTCATCCCAACAAATCCTCACAGTGAAGCCACAAGAAGGTACTGCCATCCCAGGGTTACAAGAGAAAACCGAGGCTCAGCGAGAAGCAACTTGCCCAAGGTAACAGGCTGGCAAGTGACTGAGCTGAATCACTCACACATACTGATGTTACCCCTATCTGTGCTTGCCCCTGCTGCAGCCTGCCCCTGCTACAGTGTGCAGGAGGTCCCACTTCTCTGTACTGCTGCACCCCTGTCAGCCCCTAGCACAGGACCCTACACACAGTAGGTATCCAGGAATAAGTGCTGACCTGACCTGACTTCATACAGAGTGGAGGATGGAGGGAGGACAAGAGCAAAAAACCAGGACTGGGAGGTCCACGGGTTTTTCTGAGGCTGTTTGCCAAGGAATAGACCACCCCCTCCAACCCCAACTCAGATGCATAATTTCATGCAGCTTCACATATGGGGATCCCTAGGCTGGGTGCTGACAGCTTGGCTCTGACCTGGCCCGGGTCGAGCCTGTCAAGGGAAAAGCAACTGGACAGAAGGATGCTTTCCTCCCCTGGGGTCTCTGGCTTCCTGGGGGCTGCATCTCAGCCAGCCTCAGAGGAGAATCGGAGCAGGGAGGACAGCTCCATGTCACTCTCCCCAGGTTTGTCACTCTTTTCAGATCTAGCTGCAGAGCAAAAGGACCCTGTGAGCCAAGAGTTCTGGAAACCAGGCAAGCATGATATGGGAATAGCCTTTCTGAATAAAGTTGCTATTCCTTGCCCCAGCAGCTCATCTTTTACTTTACTGGCCTCTCGTGCATCAAATAGTATGAGCTTGGGCTTGCTAACAAATTGTGAAGAGTCAGCCAGCAGCCTTGCTGCTTCAGGACAGCCGACCTGGTTGGAGAATTTTGGAGTCAGGCTCCAGCAGCTGCCGGGACCACGTCTCTTGACGATTTGTCCTTCAGAATTCCCCAAAGTGGCAACGCCTGCCCCAGCACTTGGCAGTGGGATCAAGAAATCAACCTTTGGGACCCACAGTCTCCATACAGAAGGGAACTGCGGCCTTAAGGGGATACCCCACGCCCAAGGTAAGAGAAACCCAAGTAAGATGGTAGGTGTCGCAAGAGGGCATCAGAGGGCAGACACACTGAAACCATACCCACAGAAAACTAGTCAATCTAATCACACTAGGACCACAACCTTGTCTAACTCAGTGAAACCAAGCCATGCCTGTGGGGGCAACCCAAGACGGGTGGGTCGTGGTGGAGAGGGCTGACAGAATGTGGTCCACTGGAGAAGGGAAGGCAAACCACTTCAGTATTCTTGCCTTGAGAACCCCATGAACAGTATGAAAAGGCAAAATGATAGGATACCAAAAGAGGAACTCCCCAGGTAAGTAGGTGCCCAATATGCTACTAGAGATCAGTGGAGAAATAACTCCAGAAAGAATGAAGGGATGGAGCCAAAGCAAAAACAATACCCAGTTGTGCATGTGACTGGCGATAGAAGCAAGATCTGATGCTGTAAAGAGCAATATTGCATAGGAACCTGGAATGTCAAGTCCATGAATCAAGGCAAATTGGAAGTGGTCAAACAGGAGATTGCAAGGGTGAACGTCGACATTCTAGGAATCAGCGAACTAAAATGGACTGGAATGGGTGAATTTAACTCAGATGACCATTATATCTACTACTACAGGCAGGAATCCCTCAGAAGAAATGGAGTAGCCATCATGGTCAACAAAAGAGTCCGAAATGCAGTACTTGGATGCAATCTCAAAAACGACAGAATGATCTCTGTTCGTTTCCAAGGCAAACCATTCAATATCACAGTTATCCAAGTCTATGCCCCAACCAGTAATGCTGAAGAAGCTGAAGTTGAACGGTTTTATGAAGACCTACAAGACCTTTCAGAACTAACACCCAAAAAAGATGTCCTTTTCATTATAGGAGACTGGAATGCTAAAGTAGGAAGTCAAGAAACACCTAGAGTAACAGGCAAATTTGGCCTTGGAATGCGGAATGAAGCAGGGCAAAGACTAATAGATTTTTGCCAAGAAAATGCACTGGTCATAGCAAACACCGTCTTCCAACAACACAAGAGAAGACTCTACACATGGACATCACCAGATGGTCAACACCGCAATCAGATTGATTATATTCTCTGCAGCCAAAGATGGAGAAGCTCTATACAGTCAACAAAAACAAGACCAGGAGCTGACTGTGGCTCAGATCATGAACTCCTTATTACCAAGTTCAGACTTAAATTGAAGAAAGTAGGGAAAACCGCTAGACCATTCAGGTATGACCTAAATCAAATCCCTTATGATTATACAGTGGAAGTGAGAAATAGATTTAAGGGCCTAGATCTGATAGATAGAGTGCCTGATGAAC
Organism: Nanger dama; assembly: GCA_917880005.1. NCBI lineage: Eukaryota > Metazoa > Chordata > Mammalia > Artiodactyla > Bovidae > Nanger > Nanger dama. The sequence goes on along the minus strand of CAKJTW010000013.1, from coordinate 19,244,416 downwards.
TATGGAATGAAGTTCGTGACATTGTACGGAGACAGGGATCAAGACCATCCCCATGGAAAAGAAATGCAAAAAAGCAAAACGGCTGTCTGGGAAGGGCTTACAAATAGCTGTGAAAAGAAGAGAGGCGAAAAGCAAAGGAGAAAAGGAAAGATATAAGCATCTGAATGCAGAGTTCCAAAGAATAGCAAGAAGAGATAAAAAGCCTTCTTCAGTGATCAATGCAAATAAATAGAGGAAAACATAGAATGGGAAAGACTAGAGATCTCCTCAAGAAAATGAGAGATACCAAGGGAATATTTCATGCAAAGATGGGCTCGATAAAGGACAGAAATGGTCTGAACCTAACAGAAGCAGAAGATATTAAGAAGAGGTGGCAAGAATACACATAAGAACTGTACAAAAAAGATCTTCACGACCCAGATAATCATGATGATGTGATCACTAATCTAGAGCCAGACATCTTGGAATCTGAAGTCAAGTGGGCCTTAGAAAGCATCACTATGAACAAAACTAGTGAAGGTGATGCAATCCTAGTGGAGCTGTTTCAAATCCTGAAAGAGGATGCTGTGAAAGTGCTGCACTCAGTATGCCAGCAAATTTGGAAACTCAGCAGTGGCCACAGGACTGGAAAAGGTCAGTTTTCATTCCAATTCCAAAGAAAGGCAATGCCAAAGAATGCTCAAACTACCGCACAATTGCACTCATCTCACAGGCTAGTAAAGTAATGCTCAAAATTCTCCAAGCCAGGCTTAAGCAATATGTGAACCGTGAACTCCCTGATCTTCAAGCTGGTTTTAGAAAAGGCAGAGGACCCAGAGATCAAATTGCCAACATCTGTTGGATCATGGAAAAAGCAAGAGAGTTCCAAAAAAACATCTATTTCTGCTTTATTGACTATGCCAAAGCCTTTGGCTGTGTGGACCACAATAAACTGTGGAAAATTCTGAAAGAGATGGGAATACCAGACCACCTGACCTGCCTCTTGAGAAATCTGTATGCAGGTCAGGAAGCAACAGTTAGAACTGGACATGGAACAACAGACTGGTTCCAAATAGGAAAAGAGTACGTCAAGGCTGTATATTGTCACCCTGCTTATTTAACTTCTATGCAGAGTACATCATGAGAAACGCTGGACGGGTAGAAACACAAGCTGGAATCAAGATTGCCGGGAGAAATATCAATAATCTCAGATACGCAGATGACACCACCCTTATGGCATAAAGTGAATAGGAACTAAAAAGCCTCTTGATGCAAGTGAAAGTGGAGTGTGAAAAAGTTGGCTTAAAGCTCAACATTCAGAAAACGAAGATCATGGCATCCGGTCCCATCACTTAATGGGAAATAGATGGGGAAACAGTGGAAACTGTCAGACTTTATTTTTGGGGCTCCAAAATCACTGCAGATGGTGACTGCAGCCATGAAATTTGAAGACGCTTACTCCTTGGAAGAAAAGTTATGACCAACCTAGATAGTATATTGAAAAGCAGAGACATTTATTTGCCGACTAGTCAAGGCTATAGTTTTTCCTGTGGTCATGTATGGATGTGAAAGTTGGACTGTGAAGAAGGCTGAGTGCCGAAGAACTGATGCTTTTGAGCTGTGGTGTTGGAGAAGACTCTTGAGAGTTCCTTGGACTGCAAGGAGATCCAACCAGTCCATTCTGAAGGAGATCACCCCTGGGATTTCTTTGGAAGGAATGATGCTGAAGCTGAAACTCCAGCCCTTTGGCCACCTCATGTGAAGAGTTGACTCACTGGAAAAGACTCTGATGCTGGGAGGGATTGGGGGCAGGAGGAGAAGGAGATGACCGAGGATGAGATGGCTGGATGGCGTCACTGAGTCGATGGATGTGAGTCTGAGTGAACTCCGAGAGATGGTAATGAACAGGGAGGCCTGGCGTGCTTTGATTCATGGGTTTCACAAAGAGTCGGACACGACTGAGCGACTGAACTGAATGCTACTACTGGTGCGGCAGCAACTCTGGGCTGGGCCGGGCCCTGGCCCTGGAATGCTTTGTCCCCAGCAGCTCTGCAAAGGGAAGCATTCATGTCCCCACCCAAGGGTATCCAGTCCAGCTGCCCCATGTTATAGGTGAGGAAACAGGGCCTTGGAGAGGGGAGGAACTTGTCCATGATCACAGCCAGCACCAGAGAGCCAGAGTTAAGCCTAAGTCTGACCTCAAAGCCTGTGTTTTTCTTACTGCCTTCCTCTTCCTGGAATGTCCTCCGCTGTTCCTCTTGTGGCTGGTTCTTCCTCATCTCAGCTTGTGTCACCCCCCCAGAGAGGCCTGGCCTACTCCCTCCTACACCCCTTACCCTGTCTTAGCCTCTTGCTCATTCCTGTATAGCACACATCACCACTGGTAATCATTGTATTAATTTTTGTTGGGAATTCCCTGGCAGTCCAGCACTTAGGACTAGGTGCTTTAACTGCAGTGGCCAGGGTTCATTCCTTGTCGGGAACTAAGATCCCACAAGCTGCACGGTACAGCCAAAACAAACAAACAAAAAATTGTTATGCCCTGCTCTCCCCGTGGATACTATTCTATGCTATGCTTAGTTACTCAGTCATGTCCGACTCTTTGCGACCCCATGGACTGTAGCCCTCCAAGCTCCTCTGTCCTTGGGGATTGTCCAGGCAAGAATACTGGAGTGAGTTGCCATGCTCTCCTCCAGAGGATCTTCCCAACTCAGGGATCAAACCCAGGTCTCCCACTTTGCAGGCAGATTCTTTACCGTCCGAGCCACCAGGGAAGCCCCTGTGGATACCAGGACTGATGACATCTGACTTGATTCTCACGGGCTCCATGACTCGAGCTGAGCACACAGCAGGTGCTCAACTGCTCTTTGGGCAGGAGGTTCCCCAGCAGACTGGACAGCAGCAAATGTCCCCACTGCCCTGAATCTTACTCTCCAACCTCTCACCTGTGTTCCCTGCCATCCAGGGTCTCAGCTCTCAGTCGTTTCTGATTCTTTGTGACTCCATGGACTGTAGCACACCAGGCTTCCCTGTCCTTCACCATCTAGAGTTTGCTCAGACTCATGTCCGTTGAGTCGGTAATGCCATCCAATCATCTTATCCTCTGTTGTCCCCTTCTCCTTTTGCCCTCAGTCTTTCCCAACGTCAGGATCTTTTCCAATGAGTCAGCTCTCTGCATCAAGTGGCCAAAGTATTGGAGCTTTGGTATCAGTCCTTCCAATGAATATAGTCCTTCTACAGGGTCTCAGCTGCTTCAGCCCTAACAGATTGAATCTTTTTGCTCAGTGGCTTAGGAGAAAGCTGTTCCAGGCTGGCAGGACAGGAGGAGGGGAGCAGAGCCTGTGAGCTGGCAGACAAAGGGCGTGTGTTCTTATCCAGTGCACTTCCTGGGTTTCCATTGCAGGAAGCTGGGCACCTGCCGAGGTGACACAGACACTAGGACTGGCGCTGGACTCCTTGTCCGGGACGCTCCTCTCCCCCAGGAGCAGCAGCAGAGGTGGGAAAGAGGTGCTGGACAGTTGGTAAGTGGCAGCAGCTGGACTCCACGGTCCCTTTGGACCTGCCCTCTTCCAAGCCAGTCTTAGCTTAGCAGCAAGGAAGGGTTAGATCCTGCTTGGAGTCAGTGAGACCTTAGGCCCCACATCAACCTTTCGGTGCCTCACTGTCCCACCTGGAGGTGTGGTAGGTGCTTAGGGGAGGTATCATGGAGGTGAGGGGGAGGGTAGCAACATTTTTATTTGCTTTAAATAAGCTTCTGAGTCACAATGCACTTTAAAAGGGAGTTCTATGGCTAAAAGTGTCTGAAAACCCCTGGATCAAACCTTCTTCCTTAGGGTCCTTCCCATGGCTGGCATCCAGTGGTTTTTTTCCTTCCTCCTGGGGAAGGTATAGAGATCTTGCTCTAAGGGGTGCTTGCAAAGGAGGTAACCTTGTCAAACAGGGGAATGACCCTGACCACGGGCTCAGGCAGCCTTGAGTGCGAGTCTCTCTCTGCTGAAAAGAGAGGGAGTCACCTGTCTTTGCAGCTTGAAGGGTGGCAGTCTTGCCAGCCACTGGGACCTGCAGGGTGGCGTGTATACCCAGGGGCACCTGCTGCTGTGGGTTGGAATCCAGCTCTGCCATTTGCCTCTTGTGTCGGCTTTGAGTTTCTCTGTGCCTCAGTTTCCTCATCTGTGAAGCAGGAATAATCAGCCTTTTCCCATAGGGCTCTTCCGGGAATTAAATGGAAAGGTCTGCAGGCTGAGCATCAGATAGGAAGTCCCTATGAACAGCAGCTACTGTTACTACTGTCGTTATTACAGGACTGGCTGTGAGGATGGAAAGGAAAAGGGATGCAGAGCGGGATGGGAGTGCCCAAACACGAGTGAGGGATTTAGAGAGGCAGGGTGGGGGAGGAAGAGAAGCACAGGACAGGGTGTTCAGCAGCCCCCCACCAGCCCCCCAGAAGCATGACCCCCAAGAACAGCCCCAGAGCCCTCCGGCCAGCAGCGTGACTGCAGCTTTGGGCCCACAGAGGAGAGCCAGACCCTGCCTGGCCTCCCTGCAGATGGCGCCGGCTCCAGCACTCCCCTGGCCTCCGCCACTGTGGCTTTAATCAAAAGAACAATCTGTTTGCCTCTGAATCAGACCCAGATTCCTTTTCCCAGCAACGTTCCCTGGGCCTCCAGGGACTCAGGCGGCCCATCCAGGCTCCATCTCCTGCCCCAGAGCCCAGGCTGGGCTCTCCCTCCCCATTCCACTTTTGGGGGACAGGGGAGCAGGAGGCTGGAGCAGTGGAGGGGTCAGACACCCGACCCAGCGTGGCAAACCGGGTAACCTGATTGCCAGCGAGGCCCTGTCTACCAGGCTTCCTGGAGGACCCTCTCCCCCAGGACTCTGGGACCCACGTGCAGGAGGCGTTAGGGGCCAGACAGGTCATTAGCCCCATTTTAGAGGCGAAGAAACTGAGGCCCAAGAAAGTGGAATGACTGCCTAGTGTCACAGGATTAGTGAGTGTCTGGGGAATCCAGGTCCCACCTGATCCTTAAGACCTTGGGAGATCCCAGGCCAAACTGGTGGGGGCCACCACCCCAGGTGACCTCGGGGAGGGGGTGGGGGAGGACCACTCTGGGTTCACAAAGGACGAGGAGAGTGGGCACCCGAGGAGGCCGCCCACCCTCCAGGCCTGGGCCAAGGGGAAGGGAGGAGGGGTCGAGGGAACAAAGGGAGCAGGGAGGGGGCGGCGCGGGGCGCGGCCGGCAGGTGGGGGGCAGGTAGGGGCCGCTTCCGCCAGGAGGCAATCCCGGGCCCCCCTCCCCCCAAGCTTCACCTTTTTATGGTAAGGCGGCCGGGGCGGCGGGGCGGAGGGAGCCGAGGGGGGCGGGGAGGGGCGGAGGGGGGGGGGAGGCGCCGCGCTGCTCCTGGCTCTGCTCTATCGGGTGACCGACCGGAGCTGCCGGGGGGCGCGGGCGGCTCAGGTAAGCGGAGCGGGGTGGGGTGGGGGTCCCGTCCTGCCGTCCGCGCCCCCGGCTACACAAGGTGACAGCGCGGGCAGCCCCTGGCCGGCGCGCAACCCTGCTCCGCGGCCCGGACCCCATCTCCAGCGCTCCCAGGGGCGCCCGCGGGACTGGGGGCCGGGGTGCGGGTCTCTGTTCCCCGAGCGGAGGGCGGGCAGGTCTAGAGGTAGCGCGGGTGTCCCTGCCCCGGAGCGGCTCGCGGAGAGAAGCGATGGAAGCAGGGCGGAAGCTCCCGCACAAAGAGGACAGCGTCCCGCACATGGATCGAATTAAAGTCCCCGGCGGCGCCCCACCGTGACCCTGCCGACCGCCCCGCCTGGGTGCTTGCGGGAGGGCGCCGGGCTTCCTGGAAGCTCCGGGCCCCTTTCCCCAGCCGGGGTTATTCGAGGGGCAGGAGGGGCCGCGGAACTGCCTCTCTGGGCCCAATATCCTCCGGGGGTGGGGGGTTGGTGCTGGGAAGGGGTGGGACTGAGCTATCCCCAGGGTGTGTGCTTGGGGCACCCTGGCCTGAGTCCTCAGAGTCTGAGGACCCCGCGGAGAGACTGGGCAGCGCCCAGATCCCTGTTCTTCACACTGATGGAAGCCAGGTTCTGGTCTTCTGAGGGCCCCAGGGTTCCGCCTCTCAGGAGGTACTGAATAACCATCTGCTTTCTCTTGGCACCTACCCAGTGCCAAGATCTTGAGCACCCCATCTTCTTTTATGCTCTCAGCCACCCTTCCAAAAGACCTCATTATTTCCACTCTTTGAAATAACAGAGGCCCAGAGAGGTTCAGTGACCTGCTTAGGGTGGCCCAGCAGGAAAGTGGTGGGGTTGGGGATGAACTCAGCCCTGTGGGCCTCCTCCACTTCCCTGGAGTGGGAGAGAGGGAGAGGACCCTTCTGTCCTAGGCTCCAAGGCCAAGAGAGGGGGCTCAGTTTCACTCCCACTGCCTGCACTTTAACGCCCAACCAAGCCTAGGCTTAGAGGTGGTCCCACAGGGTTTGAGAAGAGTAGGACCAGGGACAGAGGGCATGGTGGGGGACTACCCCCCATCCTTGGAGGCCCTCCTGGTCAGCCAGCCCTGCCCCTGCCCTGAGCTGCAGCCTAAAGCAGGGCTGGGTGGCTGGCTGGATCTCAGCCTCCTTCCTTCCTCTTAACAGGAAATGACTTTCCTTCCCTTTGTTTCCACTTTCTCCGCTTACCCAACTGCATCTCACTTTGGTCCTCTGGGAGAGGAAGGGTGGCGGCTGAGGATCCCCCGGGCTGGGCTGGGCTGGGCTGGCTGAGGAGACCGCCCCGCAGGAGGTTCCTCACACACCCCTGCTCCAGGGTGACCTGGGGGCATTGGGACCCGAGGGGAGCCTTGGCTCCCTTTCCTGCTCGGGTCTGACTGACACGGCTTTGAAAATCCCTAGCTAGGCCCCTTCCCCTGGGGCCTGGAAGTCCCTGTTCGAAGCGCAGGGAAGGGATAGGCTGGGGTGGGGGAGGGCGCTGCCCAGCTGTGAACATCTGGCTTCAGTGCTGGGACGTTCATCCTGGACATTGAGAAGCAAGCAGAACTGACTTCCCCGGAGGGGTGTGTTGGCATGGAGTGGGGTTCAGGACAGGATGGGAGGGAGGCAGAGAAGGCACCCTCAGCAGCCTCCGGGGATGAGCCCAGAGTTTACTGGCCATCTGATAATTGGTCTGGATTGAGCCATTCTGTGTAGGAACTGGGGATTTTGCCTCCCCACCCTGACCCACCCTGAATCATCCAGGGGAAAAAAATGGGACCTCTCAGGCCCAAGGATACCCCCGTGGACTTCCAGGTTGGATCCTGCTCTGTTAGAATTCCAGGTCTCCGATCTCTTGCTTGGGGCCTCACCTGGCCAGTGGGGGAAGGAGTTCCCCGGTGATCCAGTGGCTAAAACTCCATCCTTTCAAAGCAGGGGGCCCACGGTTCATCCCACACGCCGTGCGACACCATGCAGGCTGCAACTAAGACTCACTGCAGCCAAATAGATATTTTTAAAAATGAAGTGGGGTCATAGCAATCTGTGTTAAGAGTTAAGTGTCTTTTTAATGTATTGTTTTATAATTATTTTCATTATTATTTTGGCTGTGCTGTGCAGGAAAAGTGCATGGGATTTTCCGTTCTCCGACCAGGGATTAAATCTACACCCCCCCGCATTGGGAGCATGGAGTCTTAACCACTGGACTGCCAGGGAAGTCCCAAGAATTATGTGGCTCAGTAAGCACTGGCTGTAGTGCCTAGCACAGGGCAAGCACTTTATCAGTGGGTGCCCTTGTTCTTGTATTTAAACCTTAGATGCACTCTGAAACTTGTCTGCAAAAATAGATACTTAAATTTGTAACAAAGTATGAAAGCGAAGAAGAGGACAGCCAACAGAAGCATTCAGTTCAGTTCAGTCACTCAATCATGTCCGACTCTTTGCGACCCCTTGAATTGCAGCACGCCAGGCCTCCCTGTCCATGTACTTCCAAATATCGACTACAAAACAGGAAACAAAAGAGAAGTACTTTACAACAACTTTAGAAGTTTTATTCCTATATTGGTTTCTTTTTCAGAACAGATATTTTATTATCAGAATGAGCTACACGTTTTAATCAAAGATAAATCAATTTAAAGGGAATTTAGGAGCATATATTATTACTATTCTCCATCAGTCTCCAGAAGTCCACAGTGGCCAGTGGAGGGAGGCCTTTGAATGGCCACTCAGGCTTCAGGTCATTAGGGTCCCTGTTGGCCGGCCTTTGGGGCTGATTCAGAGTGGCCCATATGGAGGATAAGATAGAAAAGGACAATTCCTTCCCTGGGCACAAGCTCTGGGTACCCAGTAAGAACTCAAGCTGAGTGTGGATAACTTGCCCCACACCGTGTCCCCACCTCACCCCTGGACCCAGAGCCTGCTCTTGGCAGGAACCACCTGAGAGAAGGAAAGTGCGCTCTCCCTGGTCCGGATGCTGCCCTGCTCCTGGATCCATGCTTTGATGTCTCCTGTGAGCTGGACTTGGGTCATGCAAAGACCACAGCATATGAGGTCACTTCTAGGGAGCGAGCAGACATGGTAATGGTGAGCCAGTGTGGCCTGTAACAGGCTGTCATTGCCCTGTGGAGTAGACAACTACCCTTGAGTAGGAAATCAGGGGAGGCTTCAGGGAGGACGTGATGTTTGCGCTGGGCTTCTAAGGAAAAACTGGAATTTACCCTGCACTGGGCAGGAAAGACAGATGGTAGGAACATGCCAGGGCAAGTAAGGGAGAAAGATGGTTCAGGAAGGGTGCGTGGTCCAAGGTGGTCAAAAATAGGTTGAGGCCAGGGGAATTTGGACTTTATTTTGAAGGTAGTAGGGAGCCATGGAAGGCTTTTGAGTAGAGAAGGAACAGACTGATGCTCTGGAAAGATCACTCCAGAGTCAGGATTCTAGATCCTTGAGGCACGCAACCCTGTGCCTGAACCAGGGCATGACTTTGGAGAAGAGAGCAGGAGAGATTCTGGCCACAGGATCAAGACGATTGGATGTGGAGGCTGATGGCCGAGCACAGGATGCTGGTTTGTGAGCCGGGCCAGGAGAGGGCAGCAGAGCCAGGTGGCCAAGAGCATGGGCTCTGGGTTTAGATCCCAAGTTCCCTGCTGCGTGACCCTGAATGAATGACTTCCGCTTCTTCCTCTGGGCTTCCTCATCTGTAAGACGGGGCGGGTAACAGTGCTTCTCCTGCAGCATGGGAGGTGTGTGAGTTAATTGGTGGAAGGTGCTTAGGGTGGGGCTGGCACAGGATAGGCCTTGGTAAACTGTGGCTCTGATGGTTCATTGGTCCCCTTTGCCTCCTGGAATCCAGCGCTGATGTTCTAACCGTTGATTCACCCTGTCTCCCTCCCACAGTGGAGCTGGCCTGAACATTGGGGACCTCAGCCTTCCTAGGAAAATCCAGATTCCAGGTGAGGAAGGTAGTTTGGGGTGTGGCCCTGGGCTGGGCCTGGCAGTCAGTAGTGCCGAGGGTGAGGAGCTGGCGGAGCGGCCCCTCCCTCACACTCCTTGGAAGAGGGAAATTAATCATTGGTGAGGTGAGCAGGGCAGGGCTGCCCTTTGTTCCACCAGGTGTGCAGGTTGGGGGACGAGCGGTCAGGACTGCTGGGTACCCCTCTGTGGCCAGGTCACCTGGTGGGCCCCTGCCCTTCCCGGGAGGACATCCGCCACCCCTTTGGTGGCTGGGTGGAGTGCTAGCACCGTGCGGTGACTGCTCCTGTCTTGTTGGGAGAGGGAGGCTCCCTGCCCTGGGGGTGTCTGGTGTCCAGGTGGAGCGCCCCTACCCATTCCACTCCTGCCATGCCCTGAACACTGTCCAAGCCTGAGCCCCACTCTGTCCCCAGCCCCACCAGAAGCTGAAACAATGGCCTCCAAGCCTGAGAAGAGGGTGGCCTCGTCTGTCTTTATCACCCTGGTGCCCCCACGTCGTGATGAGGCTGTGGTTGAGGAGGTGAGGCGAGCAGCTTGTGAGGCCCGGCCTGGCCGCCCCTGGGAATCTCCTGCCCCCACGAAGGCACCCGGGGCTGGCTCGGGGGAAAGCTCCGTTCCTGGATGCCCCCTGGCAGGGCTGCAGCCCCAGGGCCAGCTGTTCCACCTCAGCTCTCCAATGGAGGTAAGAGGGTGAGGGCAGTGGACAAGGGAGACGGGCTCAGAGGCAGCACTGAAATGGGGAGCAAAGAGCGGGCTCTCAGGTCATTTGTTGAGCATCTACTGTGTTCCAGGCCAACTCTGGAATCCACCTGCCTGGGTGTGAATCCTGACTTCTCTACTTGTTGGCTGTGTGACTTTGGCAAGCCACTTAACCTCTCTGTTCCTCAGTTTCTCAATCTGTAAAATGGAAATAATGATAGTAACCACCTCAAAGGGTCCTCATGAAGATTAGATGAGTTAACACATATGTTGCTCCCAGGACCTGCCATGTAGAAAGTGCTGAATACCTACTGTTTATTATTCAGAGCCAGACACTGGGGATAAAACTTACATCCTAGTGGGGAAAACATAGTAAAAACATAAAATATCATATCAGAAAGACACCGATACTATTTCAGAATTAAACACAGTAAAGAGTTGGGGAGGTGCAACTTTTTATGGGTTAATCAGAATGGCTTCTCCAAGAAGGTACCATCTCAGCTCGGTTAAGACTTAAAGGACACTATAGAGCTAGAAGGGAAATGGGAACAGTTAGTGCAAAGACCCTGAGGCAGGGATGAATTTGGTAAGTTGAAAGAGCTGAGAGGTAGTTTTGTTCTCTGTTGAGCTCTGCATTCACTGGCTGTGTGATCTTAGGCAAGCTGTTTCCTTCTTTAAACTTCAGTTTCTTCCTCTGGAGGATAGAAATTTGGTCATGTATGTGATGTGAAGGGGCTTCCCTGGTGGCTCAGTGGTAAAGAATCTGCCTGCAAATGCAGGAGACATGGGTTCGATCCCTGGTCTGGGAAGATCCCCTAGAGAAGGAAATGTTGACCTTACTCCAGTATTCTTGCCTGGGAAATCCCATGGACAGAGGAGCCTGGCAGGCTACAGTCCATGGGATCACAAAGAGTCTGACAAAACTTAGCAACTGAACAACAACAAGAGCAAATGTGATGTGAAACCTCAGCTATCGGAGAGTAGCAAGGAAGGATGATGACACCGGGGCCTGCGGCAGCTGCTCACCTGAAGGGCCCCAGCTGGAACAAGGAGGCACTGAGATGCTAGTGTTGGAGTCCTTAGGTGCCTAGTCACGTGTCCTGATGTTCCAGAGTGAGGCTAAGGAAGCCTTGTGCATCCATCACCATGGAAACCACCTTAAGACCAGAAAGTGAAAAAAGTGAAAGAGTTAGTTGGCCCAGTCGTGTCCTACGCTTTCGACCCCATGAGTTGTAGCCTACCAGGCTCCTCTGTCCATGGAATTCTCCAGGCAAGAATACTAAAGTAGGTATCCATTCCTTTCTCCAGGGGATCTTCCTGACCCAGGGTTCAAACCTGGATCTCCTGCGTTGCAGGTGGATTCTTTACCATCTGGTCACCAGGAAAGCCTCAGAGACCGAAAGGAAATGTTGGTTTAGGAAGCCAGACACAGGAGGGAGAAGGGACCACACATGGACACACATAAGAGTACATGGGTATTCGTATAACACGCTTCTTCATTATAACGCAGCCTCCTAAACTGGTCTTTCCTTCCTAACAACACGTGCCAAGAACATCCCCCTGCTACTTCTTGTTTTTCTTTGCGGCTATACCTCACAGCTCGGGGCATCTTAGTTCCCCAACCAGGGATGGAATCAAAGCCCTGGCAGTGAACGCCCTGAGTCCTAATAACCACTGGATCACCAGGGAAGTCTTGTATAGAAGAACCTGGACCATGATGACCAAAATTCACACCTCAAGACATTGACCCAATGGGAAAAAAAAATACGTTCCTTCTGGGTAGGAGAGGGGGAGCCCAGGAAATAGAGTTTAGATGCCAAAATGCCAAACCTTCTGGGATGTCTTCATGACTTATCAGAATTATAGGCAGAAGATCCTGGGAGTGTGGTTGAAAAACCTGACAGACGTTCCTCAGTGGGGGATAGACTTACAGTGGCTGGTTAGCCATGTTGCTGGCCAACTTGGCAATCTTGGGGCTCAGCCCTGCTTGGAGTAAGTTCTAGGTGAGCAGAGGTCATAAGTCTGACCACAAAACACAGAGGTGGGCTCTGGGGGCCTACCTTCTGCTTAAAGCCAGCTCTACAGCAGGCCGTCATCTGACACCTGACCCATGCTTGTCCCCTCAGGAATGAATGAACGAAAGTCACTCAGTTGTGTCTGACTTTTTGCCACCCCATAAACTATACAGTCCATGGAATTCTCCAGGCCTGAATATTGGAGTGGGTAGCCTTTGCCTTCTGCAGAGGATCTTCCCAACTCAGATCGAACCCAGGTCTCCCGCATTGCAGGTAAATTCTTTACCTGCTAGCCACAAGGGAAGCCCTGTCCCCTCAGGAACCCACCAGCATTTCTTGAACCCTTTCATCCTGGCAGAAATCTCCCCTCTCCCTCTCTTGAATTCCTGCCCTGGCTGGGACCTGCCCACCCTTCACAGCCAAATGTCGAGAACCTCAGGCATTTGGGAGAGGCCTCAGTTCTCTGCTGTCTCTCAGTGACCTGGTTCTTGACTCAGTCAGCTCACGTAGCACAGATTCTCACACTTTAGCAGCCTCAGCATCTCCTGGGGGTTTGTTCCAACCCAGCCAGCTGAGCCCCACCCTGGGCCTTCCTGATTCAGCAAGTCTGCGGTGGGGCCCAAGAATTTGCATTCCTTACTTGTTTCCAGGTAACTGATGCTCTGGCCTGGGGACCACACTTAGAGAATGAGTATCTGGTCAGCAGGTAAGACTTGCGGATGAGTAGTTCTCAGAGTGTGGCCTTTGAACCTGCAGCATCGGCATCACCTGGGAAATGTAGATTCTGGTGTAAATTCAGTGTCATTTCAAAAATGTCAATTCCCAAAGCTTACTCCAAACCTGCTGAATCTGAAGTGCTGGGGTGGGGCCCATCCTTTGACTTTTGGAAAAGCCTCTAGGTGATTCTGGGGCCAACTCAGAGGTCTAGAACAAGCTTTCCATCTGTACAGCCCTTGAGAGAACAGAGAGGGCTTATCTTTTTGAATGGGTGGGAAACCTGAAGCCAGAGAGGTGCTTCTGAACATGCAGGAAATGGGACCAGAGCCCAGGTCTTCAGGCAGCCGGGCTTCAAACCCTTTCTGTCTGCTTTCCCTAGGTGTTTAGGGCGGTCTGAGCTCGCTGGAGCCTGGCCGACCTCATCCACCCGTGATAGGAGGTGGGCAGAGAGCCTCCATGCCCTTTCTCCTGCTATTAATAGCACTTGCCCTGAGGGTGGCAGTGCACGCAGTCCTGCGCTGTGCTTTCTCTCAGGACCCCTCCAGTTGGAGTTCCAGGAGGAGTCCTAGGGAGCTGGGCAGCCCCTTGTCAGGACAACCTGGAGGGGGGAGGAGGTTACACTATCCTGAGTGTAAGAGTCAGACCCAATTTAGTAATTAAATAACAAACAACAAGGAAAACAGTTCAAGGAGCCCCTGTATATCCTACATCTGGTTTCAGCAGTTACTGAGATTTGGCCACATTTGTTTCATCTGTTCCCCCCCTTTTTTTTCTCTTATGAAGTATTTAAAGGAAATGCCAGTAATCAAGTCATTTCAGCGCCACATTCTTACATACGGTAAGAATGGTTGTTTTCTTACATAACCTCAAGTCCAAACAATATATAACAAAATCAACAGGAATGCTTTAGTATTATCTAATAGTCTATCCATAATTGACATGCTTTCCCTCATCTGCAAAATGAGGGGAATTAAATGAGATGATTAATCCTTTGAATCAGAACCCAAGTGAGATCCATAGCAGTGCTGGCCAATAAAATATGTGAGTCACAAATGGAAACCTCTTATGTAATTGAAATTTTTCTAGTATCCATCCGTGTGGAAAAAAGTAAAATAATATTACTTTTATCAGTGAGATAATTTACATTCTTTTTTTTTAGTACTAAGCACATCTCAATAGCCACATGTGGCTGGTGGCTTCTGTACTGGACAGCACAGATCTATACATTATATAAATCTCTTAATTCTAGGGACGTCCCCTCTCCTGATCTCTCCATGCCCTTAATGTTTTGCAGAAACAGTCCATTTCTGTAGAAAGTCCTGTATGCTGACTGGTTCTTTTGGGTCCCTGTGTGGTCTCATCGAACTTGTCCCTCTGATCCTCCTCACTTTTTTGGCCACACTATGCTGCACTCAGGATCTTAGCTCCTCAAGCAGGGATCGAACCCGTGTCCCCTGCAGTGGAATCACAGAGCCCTAGCCACTGGCCCTCCAGGGAATTCCCTTGTTGTTTTGTTTTTTTTTTTTGGTAAGGACATTTCATCAATGCTGCCCATCCCTTCTGATACGTAACACAAGTCAAAAGACCTCTGATGTCTGCTGGGGGTTATCGATGGGTTCGGGTGGTGATGGTGATAGTTGAGCAGCTCCTCTGGAAAGTTCCCTACTGACTGTCATCCCCTTGATACTTTCAACACCTGATGGTTATTACCTGAATCTGTTAGGTAACTAGGTGGTGGTTCCCAACCTTGAGTGGCATCAGTGCCACTTGGAGGACTTCCAAAGCATCCCATGAGCAGGCGCTGCCCCAGAGCTTCTGATTCTGCAGAGAAGTTGTGTTTCTAACAAGGTCCCAGGTGATACCGCTGCTGCCAGTCCAGGAGTGACACCTTGAGAACCACCGTCTTGGGGGCTGGGTTTGCTCACATGTGAACAAGGCCCTTCTCTTGGGTTTCCAGTGCTCTGGCACCCCGCTGGGGGCTTGTTATAAAAGGCTTTGGCAGCCTCTGTTTTCTGAGCCTGGGCCACATGCCAAGCCCTTAGCTACATCATTTTACTTAATCCTCACGAACCACCCTAAGTGATTGAGACCCATGTTCCAGTTGAGCAAACTGAGGCTCAGAGATGGTTTCATGCTTAAGGACACCCAGCACGTCAGTGGTGGAGCCAGAGCTGGAACCGAGGTCTGGGTGACGCTGGGCCTGAACCCTCAGGCGCCATGCTGCCCGGCCTCCTGGGTTAGTGTCACCTCTTCTGTGCACCTGCGGAGACTCTGGCCAACCCGTCCGCTCCCTCTGGTTGCAGGGTGTTCACTTCCTCCTCCACCCCTGGACATTGACGATGCACTTCCAGACCTGGACCTCCTCCCACCTCCGCCTCCGCCCCCTCCAGCGGACCTGTCCCCTCCTGACGAAGAGCCCCCCTCTGCAATGGGGGCATCACTCATTTCAGACTTAGAGCAGCTGCACCCCTCCCCCCCCCCACCCCCCGCCACAGGTACTGCCGACCCCTGGTACCTGATGGAGCTCCACGGGTCAAAGGAGGGAGGGTTAGGGGGGAGGGCGATTTCAAGATTTTAAGCCTGGAGGTTGTTAGGTCCCTTTTACTCGAGGGCAGTCCCTCTAAAAATCCCTTTCAGGCTGATAAAAGTTGGATGTGTTTTTCAAGATCCCTGGAGAAGGAATGCCATACCCTTTCCACTTCAGTACTTCCATGAGCTCTGAGGAGGACATTCCCGTACATCTAATCTAAATCCTTCATCCTGCAGAGGAAACCCATCTCTAACCCTCTGCCCTTGACAGAGGCATTGTAGACATAGGAGGGCTCCAGGCTGAAGGGAACCATGACTCCAGGAGATTCCTTAGAAGCAGAAGGAAGTAGCATTGACTGGGTAAAGGAATCCAGAGCAAGGAGTTGGGAGACCTGGCCTCAGTTTATACCTCTGTACCAGGGGGCTCACGGGGGCTGCTTTCCTGGTGGCTCAGCAGTGAAGAATGTCTGCCAATGCGGGAGATCCTAGGGCCAGGAGGATCCCACATGCCACAGGACAGCTAAGCCCTTGTACCATAACTGCTGAGCCTGTGCTCTGGAGCCTGGAGCCACAGCTATTGGGGCCCTAGAGCCTGGGGTCTGCAGCAGGAGGGGGTACCACAATGAGAGGCCCACTCACTGCAACCAGAGCATAGCCCCTGCTCCCTACAACTAGAGAAAAGCCCAAACAGCAACAAGGACCAGGCACAGCTAAAAATAAAAACTATTAAAGGAGGGGGGGCTGCCTGTGCCTGGTGCCACCAGATGGGCCAGACTGCGTGGTCCCTGGTGGATGACTCTTCTCCCCTCTGTCCCCACAGGGCCTGGTGGAGGGGCCTCCACTGCGGCCTCGGCCCAGTCATCTCAAGCCCGCAGAGGAGGAGCTGCCGCCCCCTCCCGAAGAGCCTGTTGGCTTCCCTGAGAGAGAGGCCTCCACAGGTATGGCCAGAAAGAGTCTGGGTGGCCCACTGGGCCCTTGCGGGGCCAGCATGGACTTGCAGGGGCAGCTGGGGGAACAGGGACCAACTCACAGTGCAGTAATGGGCCTTATATTTTTACTGCCTTAACCTTTTTCCCTTTATAACTAAAATCCATTTAAAACTTGCCATGATGGTAAAAATGCCTTGAATGTTGTCACTGTTTTAAGGTTTTAAATACATAACACTCTTACATAGTACAAAATAGGTTAAAGCGTCTGCCCGCAATGCGGGAGAGCTGGGTTCGATCCCTGGGTTGGGAAGATCCCCTGGAGAAGGAAATGGCAACCCACTCCAGTATTCTTGCCTGGAGAATCCCATGGGCGGAGGAGCCTGGTGGGCTACAGTCCTCGGGGTCGCAAAGAGTCGGACACGACTGAGCGACTTCACTTTCACTTACATAGTACTAAATAAAAGCACAAGGACCTTCTCTGGCGGTCCAGTGGCTAAGATGCTGCATTCCCCAATGCAAGGAGACCAGGTTCGATCTCTGGTCAGGGAACTTGATCCCACATGCTGGAACTAAGAGTTCGAAAGCTGCAACTAAAGATCTTGCATGCCACATCTAAGACCCTGCATGGCCAAATAAATACAGAGACAAATATTTTAAGGATAAATAAAAATAAAGGCATATTCCAGATAGACAGTCTGTTACTATCTGGTGCACATTCTTTCAGAGGTGTCTTATGCATATGCAAGCAGATGCAAATATATCCTTCCTCACAAATAGGAGCAAGCTCTGCGCTGTTCTGCACTCTGCTTTCTTTTCTTCATTCAGTCTTAGAACTCATTCGACATCAGAACACAAGGAGTTTTCTTGTTCTTTTTCACAGCTGCATAGTATTCCTTAGCTGGGCCTGACTACATGCATTTAACTGGTTGCCTGTGGACAGGTGCTCAGGTGGTCATGTTGAGTGAATTGCCTTGTACCTAGTCATTTTGCCTGTGTGCAGGTTCGTGAGATAAATTCCTAGAAGAGGAGGCACTGTGATATTTTTGCCAAGTTGTCCCTCTTGGTCATCCCCATCTACACTCCCACCAATGGTGTCAAGAGTGCCTATCTGCTCACAGCTTCTCCAGCACTGTCTGTTACTCACTAAATGGCTATTAAGTGCCTAGCACGTATCAAGGCCTCCTCTAGTCCCAGGTTATGAAGCAGTTCTTCTCTGACTTCTTCCAGTGTTCTTACGGTTTCCCTTTTCACATTTGAATCTTTGCTACGTTTGGAATTAGCTGGGTGTAAGCACCCCACTCCAGTACTCTTGCCTGGAAAATCCCATGGACGGAGGAGCCTGGTAGGCTGAAGTCCATGGGGTCGCTAAGAGTCAGGCACAACTGAGTGACTTCACTTTCACTTTTCACTTTCATGCATTGGAGAAGGAAATGGCAACCCACTCCAGTGTTCTTGCTTGGAGAATCCCAGGGACGGGGGAGCCTGATGGGATGCTGCCTATGGGGTCGCATAGAGTCGGACACGACTGAAGTGACTTAGCAGCAGCAGCAGCAGCAGCAAGCTGTCACTATGGAGCTGTCTGTCTTGTGTTGATATTTTTGCAGATGGCAACTCATTTGTCCTAACACTACCTGTCTGAATTTTAGCTTTTCTCTTTTTTGGCCACACTGTGTGCACGTGAGATCTTAGTTTTCCCACCAGGGTTGAACCCAAGCCCCCAGCACTGGAAGCATAGAGTCTTAACCACTGTACCGCCAGGAAGCACCTTGATTTTAGCCTTTTAAAGGCCACTCACCTTCCTTCTTAATGTCCCTCATGATCCTCCCTGTGAGCTGAGGCTGTGCTTACAGAGACCTGGCACTCTAGCTAGGTCCTGGGTGGTGACTGGGTACAGTTCTCCCAGGCTGGGCGGATCACAGCCTGTTTCCTCTACCCTAGACATCTGTGCCTTCTGCCACAAGACTGTGTCCCCCGAGAGCTGGCCGTAGAGGCCATGAAGAGGCAGTACCACGCCCAGTGCTTCACGTGCCGTGTCTGCCGCCGCCAGCTGGCCGGGCAGAGCTTCTACCAGAAGGATGGGCGGCCCCTCTGTGAACCCTGCTACCAGGTAAGCCCAGCGCCGTTCCCCAGGTGCCAGCACTGAGCACCTCTTTTCCCACAACAATCTGGGGAGGTAGGCGCTAGTAACCCATTTTACAGATGAGGAAGCTGAGGCTCAGAGAGGAACTCCGCCAAGGTTTGTGCATTTCCCATGGCTGCTGTAACAAATGACCACAAACTTGGTGGCTTCAAATGATACACACAATTCTCTTATGATTCTGGAGGTCCAAGGTCCAAAATCATTTTCACTGAGTTAGAATCAGTGTTTTCCTCCCTCCAGAGGCTTTAGGGAAGAAGTCCATTCTCACCTTTTCCAACTTCCAAAGCGGCATTTCTTGGCTCCTTGGTCCGTCTTCAAAGTCAGCAGTGTGGCATCTTGCATCAGTTTCTTTTTCTCTTTCTCTCAGGTCTCCCTCTGCCTTCCTCTTTTAAAGATACTCGTGATGACATTTGGGGCCCACATGGATGACCCAAGTTGATCTCCCCATCCCAAGGTCCTTAGCCACACCTGCAAAGTCTCTTCCGTTTTCTTTTAGCTTTTTGTTTTGTGTTAGAGTGTAGTCGGTTAACGATGCTGTGATGGTTTCAGGTGAACAGCAAAGGGACTCGGTCACACATGTTCATGAATCTGCTCTCCCCCAGACTCCCTGGCCATCCAGGCTGCCACACGAAAATTGAGCAGAGTTCCCTGTGCTATACTTTTTGGTTATCCATCTTAAATATAGCAGGTGTGTACATGTCCATCTCAAACTCCCTGACTGTCCCTTCCCCCTGGGAACCTTAAGTTCATTCTCTAGGAGCTTCCCTGGCAATCCATTTGTTAAGACTCCGAGCTTCCAGTTCGGGGCATGGGTGTGATCCCTGGTTGGGGAACTAAGATCCCACATACTGTGTGGGGCGGCCAATAAAAAAGTTCGTTCTCCAAGCCTATGAGTCTCCCCATCCCAAGATCCTTAACTGAATCACACCTGCAAAGTCTGTTGGTTTTTTTTTTTTTTTTTGCTGCACTTGCACCGCATGGAAGTGCTGAGTCCTTACCATTGGACCACCAGCAAATTCCCTGCAAAGTCTCTGTTGCCATGCCAGGCAGTCCCAGGCTCCAGGGCTTAGAACCTGGACACCTTTGGGGCATCATTCAGCCTGTCATACTGTCACACTCTGGTCAGTGGTGGAGCTGGTGACCTGCCCTGGCCCTGGCTGGTTCTGGACCCTGCTTGTGGTCTTGCCACTCCCTCACCACGAGGTTCCAGTGTGTGGTGTGATGGGGCATCTCTGGGTACCACATGTAGTCTGGAAGCTCTAGTTTGGATGCCAAGGTGCTGGAATTGCTAACTCTCCAGTGGCACATGGTGGCGTTTCTCCATGTGGTATACAGACCTCCCTTATGCATCTCTGGAGGTGCAATCAACCTCACCTTGTCCTCATAGATTGGTGATGCCTGGCAATCTGCATTTTTAAGTCTGCAGTGATCCTGATACACATTGAAGTCTGAAAACTACTGATTTGAAGGGTTAGAACATTTGGAGTCGGGACTGTTTAGAAAACTCAGAATGACCTGATCCCAGGCAGCGAGGTGCTATGGGAGGAGAGAGGAGCCAGGCCGTCCCACCCTGACCCTCTGACTCCATCAGTGTGACTCCTCTGATGTGCTTATGCCCTTCCCCAGCTTGGATCCAGGCAGGGGTGAAGCAGTGGTGGGGAGAAGGGGTGAGGGTGGGGTTTTAGCTGAGAGCAGCCAGGGAGGGCCTTCAGCAGCCAGTAGAGGGGGGAAGCAGGAAATGCTGCCCCCAACTGGCACATCTGTCCAGAGGAAATCAGGTTAAGGTGAACAGGCACACAGCCAGGAAGGGGAAGAGACATGCAGGAGAAGAGGTAGGTGAGTTAGCGGGATGCCCTCTGCTCTATCTCAGTAATACCTACCCCATCCTCTCTCCTTCCTCTCTGTGTCATCCCACCTCATTCCAGAAGGGATTTGAGGTAGCTTGTAAGAATGCACATATAGAGACTTCCCTGGTGGTCCAATGGCCCAGACTCCATGCTTCCAGTGCAGGAGGCCCACGTTTGATCCCTGGTTGGGGAACTAGATCCCAGATACTGCAATCACGACCCAGTGCAGCCAAATAAATAAATACTTAAAAAAAATTTATGCACATAATAACTGTAATCAATAATAATGTTGTACACTTAAAACTTCATTAAGAGGGTATATTTCATATTAGGTATTCTTATCACAATGACAAAAAAATTTTAAGGACTCATATAATCACTATGAGAGGGCTTCCCAGGTGGCGCTAGTGGTAAAGTACCCACCTACCAATGCAGGAGACATGAGAAGGTTAGATCCCCGGATTGGGAAGATACCCTGGAGGAGGGCATGGCAACCCACTCCAGTATTCTTACCTGGAGAATCCCATGGCCAGAGGAGCCTGGCGGGCTACAGTCCTTAGGGTCACAAAGAATCGGACATGACTGAAGCAACTTGACATGCACATATAATACCATGAGATATCAAATAAATTGATAAACCAGAGGAAATCAAGGTAGAAAGTGAGATGAGATCCAAGGAAAGTTAGTACTCCAAAAGTATGTGAAAGACCCTTATACTCATTCCTAAAAGTGGAGCATGAAATCGAACTGTAAACTTCCAGGTAGCCAAATGGAAAATGGTAAGTTTCAAGATTTATCATCCGTAAGATAAAAAGCATGACAGTTCTCTGGGAACGCCTTTTACTGATTCTGACGCTTTGGGGAAATTTTTCCTATGGACCCTCATGGACCCTGGCCTCAAGTGTTTCCTAATCACAAAAAAAGATGCAGTCACAGCTTCATGGCAGGATTTCTCACTGTAAACCAGGGATACAGGGGAGACTTGATCCCCTCTAAGCAACGTGGAAGTTTAGGGGGAGTAGTTAGGGTTCCGGTTGCATGAATGTGAGCACCTCTCCCGTACCTCTGCCTCCTGGGCCCCTGTGGGTAGCTGGTCCAGTGCCCCTGGTGGCTTAGAGGGGGCACACCCACGGGCTGGCTCTGAGGCAGTGGCCTTCTGTCCCAGGACACCCTGGAGAAGTGTGGCAAGTGTGGCGAGGTTGTCCGGGAACACATCATCCGGGCCCTGGGCCAGGCCTTCCACCCCCTCCTGCTTCACATGTGTGACCTGCGCCCGGTGCATCGGGGACGAGAGCTTTGCCCTGGACAGTCAGAATGAAGTGTACTGCCTGGACGACTTCTACAGGTACAAGAGGGGACCGCACACCAGGTGGGGCGCAGAGGACTGTGTGGGGCTCAGGTGGGATGGAGTTGCTGAGCCTGAGTGCTGGAGGCTGGGTCAGAGCTACCCTGCCATCTCTGGGCCTGCAGAAACCAACGCTGCCTGTTCCGCATACCCTGTGTTTGAGTGACCACCTGCTGGCCACTGACACTCTTTGTTTTTACTTGGAGTATCATTGCTTTACAGTGTTGTGTTTCTGCTGTACAACAGTGTGAATCAGATATATGTGTACATACGTCCCCTCCCTCTGGAGCCCCCCTCCTGCCACCCCATCCCATCCCTTGAGGTCATCACAGAGTGCGGAGCTGAGCTCTCTGTGCTGTTACACTCTAGCTTCCCCTCTAGCTGTCTATTTTACACATGGCAGTGTATGTATCGGAGAAGGCAACGGCACCCCACTCCAGTACTCTTGCCTGGAAAATCCCATGGACGGAGGAGCCTGGTGGGCTGCAGTCCATGGGATCTCGAAGAGTCGGACACGACTGAGCAACTTCACTTTCACTTTTCACTTTCATGCATTGGAGAAGGAAATGGCAACCCACTCCAGTGTTCTTGCCTGGATAATCCCAGGAACGGGGAGCCTGGCTGGCTGCCGTCTGTGGGGTCGCACCGAGTCAGACATGACTGATGCGACTTAGCAGCAGCAGCAGTTTATATATATCAGTGTTACTCTTTTAATTCATCCCACCCTCTCGTTCCTCCACTGTGTCCACAATTCCGTTCTCTACATCTGCGTCTCTATTCCTGCCCTGCAAACAGGTTCATCTGTACCATTTTTCTAGATTCCGTGTATATGTGTTAATATACGATACTTGTTTTTCTGACTCACTTCACTCTGTGTGACAGACTCCACATCACTACAGATGACCCACTTCTCTTCCTTTTCATGTAGCTAACTCTTTTGAGCAACTCCACTTGGGTTAGGCCATTTCATCTCAAAACTGTTAGTACAGGCAGGCACTGTTAAAGGTTCTGTTTTAGCAAATGTGGAAACTGAGGTTCGCAGTACATAAGTACAGTAAGTCCCCTACATACGAACCTTCAAAGTTGTGAACGTGCATCTGATTCTAGCAAGGCCCCAGAACCTGCGCCATTGCCAGGTATGAGTGAAACTGCAGCTTGCGTTCCGTCTCCTGTTGCCGACGATCCTTCAGCTCTACCACCCCACACCTCTTCTCCCTCCTCCGTTCAGTAACTCTTTTTGCTTTTTTCACTTGATGCCAGCCCCTGTAGGCCAGCTGTTGTAGGTACTACTATACTTTTCAAAGTGCTGTACCATAAGATTAAAAAATGTTTTCCCTATTTTATGTGTTTGTTTTTAATGTACATATTTGTGTGAAAAGTATTATAAACCTATTATAATCTAATATTCTATAACTGACTGTGCTAGTTGAATAACTTTGTTGGACTTAAGAACTCACTCTTGGAACAGAAATCATTGGTATGTAGGGGACTCACTGTACCTAAGTCTCCCTGATGGTAAGAACGGAAGCTGCGATTCAAACCCCGTCGAACTGACCTCAGGGCCTTGCTGTTAATCCCCAGGCCCCGGTGCCTCCCCTCATAGCTAGAACTGTATGGAGCGATGATGACGCACGTGTCCAAGAGGCCTTGTCCATCACTGCCCAAGGGGAGAGACAGAAGTGCCTAGCAGAAAAGGAAAGAAGAAAAAGCAGTGATCTGATACAAGACCAATGAAATGGGTTCACCAGAAACACACACATGAGATTTCTCTGCTTTCTCCAGTTCCAGTGTTCCCCAGTTACTTCCTTCCCTTGGGCTAATTATACCCTGGGAAGCTGGGTCCTAATTACCCAGGCCTCTCCATTTGCTTCTGCCAGGAATAAATAGGCGTTTGTGGTTGTAGCTCCAGGTGTAGTCACATAGCAACAGATCTAAAATAGCTCTGGGAGGTGAACCAGAGCCAGCCCAGGTTCTGACAGCTAATTTCTGCAGTCGTGGGTGTGAACGCCTCCTGAGCTTAGGTTTCTTTCTCTCTAGGAAGTTTGCCCCGGTATGCAGCATCTGTGAGAATCCCATCATCCCCCGAGATGGGAAGGATGCCTTCAAAATCGAGTGCATGGGAAGAAACTTCCATGAGAATTGCTACCGGTGTGAGGTGAGTGGAACAGTGCTGATTTAATTAGACGTAGCTGGTCCAGTCCAATCACCACATGAGCCCTGTTGAGAGCCTGCTGTGTGCCAGGCCCCGGGCTGAGACAAGTCCAGGTGAGGGCTCTGATCTCAGATTGCTCACCATCCAAGACTTCCCCTAGCGGTCCCGCGCTTAAGACGCTGAGCTTCCAATGCAAGTGAAGCAGATTCCATCCCTGGTTGGGGAACTAAAACCCCACTTCTGCATGGCCAAAAGAAGAAAATTGTTAGCCCAAGCTATCTAATAGCAGACAAATAAGAATGGAAATAACTACAAATCTAGTCTTTGAGTTAATGATAGAAACGAAACTCAGCCTGCTTTCTACCAGAAAGGAGATCTTAACAGGAAGGTTCTTGGTGGTGATGTCATTGATGACGTCAAATGATATAGGGCTTTTTCTCCGTCTCTTGGTTCTGCCTTTATGCGAGTGTTCATTTTCTCTCGATGTGCCCTGGCATTCTCTGTGCGGCAGGAGATACACTGTTGGCTCAGGTTTATATCCTTCCAACTTAGAAACCCCCATCCAGTGATCCCATCCAGTCCCAAGACCTCTGAGTCACCCAGCTTGGACCACATGGGCCCATTCTGGATCAGTCAATGGCCAGGGGCTCTTGCTGATAATTTCCAGGGCCTGGGAGGCAGCACTGTATGAAGCCACTGGGACTGATTCTGTGCAGCCTCAGTCACTCAGTCGTGTCTCTCTTTGAGTCCATGGACTGTTGCTCACCAGGTTCCATAGAATTTTCCAGACAAGAATACAGAAGTAGGTAGCCATTTCCTCCTCCCTGGGGATTTTCCCAACCCAGGGATCGAACCCATGTCTCCTGCATTGGCAGGAGGATTCTTCACCACTGAGCCAGCTGGAAAGCCCCTGAGCTGCCAGGGAAGCCCTGATACAACCATAGGAAGGACAAAAGGAATGCTGGGCAGACCCACACCAGAGATGTCCTTTTAAGGTGCTACGAAAGAGCATGTATAAATCCGCTTTGGGGCATAGAAGGCAGTAATTAAGTCAAGTGATCAAGATTGGTACAGTCAAAGCACTCTTACTTGATTTTCTTTACTAATTTATCTTTGCCTCTGCTGGGTCTGCCTGGCTGTACAGGTTTCCTCGAGTCGTGGTGCGCGGGCTTCGGTTGCCGTGGCCTCTCTGGTTGGCTGTTCTGTGGGGTGTGGGCTCAGGAGCTTCAGTCCCCAGCTCTAGAGCATAGGCTCAGTTGTGCCCTGAGGCATGTGGGATCTTCCCAAATCAAGGCTCAAACCCATGTCTCCTGCACTGGCAGGCGGATTCTTTACCTCTGAGCCACCAGAGAAGCCCTCAAAGGCACTCGTAGAGGAGGCAGTGCTTAACCTGGGTTTTGCAAGATGAGTAGAAGTTTGCCACAGAGTCCAAGGGGGAAAAGAAGTCCAGAAAGAGGCAAGGGCCTATGTAACAAACAGCCTGAAGAATTGGAGGAAGTGGAAGTTTCTAGGTGTGTCTGGAATGTAGACTGCTGGATATAGAGTGAGGCTGGAGAGAAGGAAAGGGCCCCAGGTGCCAAGCTAAGGAGTCAGCCTCAGGCTGCATGCAGGGAGTGGGGAGGCTGAGGAGGGAGGCTGGTTAGAAGCTGGTACAGCGTTTCCAGCAAGAAATGCCTAGAGAGCTGCACAGGCCTCACACTCAGAAGGATTCTCTGTTTGCTTGAAGTTTTGCTGTCATTTTAAAAAATTCTTCATTTTTGAATAAGGGACTCTGCGTTTTCATTTTGCCCCAAACTCTGCAAATTATATAGTCAGTCCTGCCGGGCAGGCTCTAAGAATCCACCCTTATCTCTTCCTGTCTTCCTCATGTCACTGATGTTTTGGTAATGATGACAAAACGGTATCACCTAAGTGGGGGCTCCCAGAGCAAATCTCTCTCTTTTTTTTTAATTTTAATTGCCATATAGTTGCTTTATAGTGCTGTGTTAGTTTCTGGTGTACAGCAAAGTGATTCAGTTATGCATATGTTATTCTTTTTCATAGTTTTGCCTAGAAAATTCCATGGTTGGAGGAGCCTGGTGGGCTACAGTCCATGGGGTCTCAAAGAGTCGGATGCGACTGAGCGACTTCACTTTCCATTATGGTTTATCACAGAATATTGAATATAGTTCTCTGTGCTGTACAATAGACCATGTTGATCCATCCTATATGTAATAGTTTGTAACAGAGCAAATCTCTTAATCAGCCAGTAAGATTCCAAACATTTATTCACTCACATTTAAGCAGAGGTCTGAAGCCAAGAAGCCATTTTCACTGAGAGTGACCTGAGAGTTTAATCAAGAAGTTGACACACTGCTTCATAATTATGTTGACGTGTGTTGGTTATAGTTCAAAGTTCAGCTGATAACACATCTTGAAAGAACAGTGGTGAAATTCAGATGCTGTTATCCCTGCCATAGCCCACGTTAGGTCCAGTGGCGACTGGCATTTCCATGGGCCTGGATAGTGAGCAAATAAACCCTCCCTGCTTCTCCTTGGTCAGCTTACTGGGAACATTGCCCAGGCTGCTGCCGTGAGTCAGAGTTTGGACTCTAGCCACTGCATTTCAGAAAGTAAGGCTTCGACCGCAGTGGCCTGAGCAAATGTGGTTACTGTTTCTCTACGAAGGGAAGTGGGTTTCGAGGTGCCGTCCACACTCTTCTCACCGTTCCTGCCCTTTTTTTGGCCACACTGTGCTGCCTATGATCTTAGTTCCTTGACCAGGGACCGAACCCACACCTCCAGCAGTGGAAGCTCAGAATCTTAACCAATGGACTGCTGGGGCATTCCCCGTTCCTGCCTACCTTGTGGTCCATGTTATTTCTTAAAATTGCCAGAAGAGTAACAGCGCTTTCATACTCAGCTAGTATTTTTCAATATAAAATGCTTTCATACACATCACCTTGAAAAGTAGAAATGTTAGTTGCACAGTCATGTAGACTCTCTGCGACATCATGGGCTGTAGCCCACCAGGCTTCTCTGTCCATGGAACTTTCCAGGCAAGAATACTGGAGTCGGTAGTCATTCCCTTCTCCAGGGGATCTTCCTAACCCAGGGATCTAATCCTGGTCTCCTTCATTCCAGCAGATTCTTTCCTGTCTGAGCCACCAGAGAAGCCCCTTATTTAATCCTAATGATGAGTTTTTGATATGGGAGTTTCTGTCTTCATTTAAGATGAGGAAACTGAGGGTGAACAAAGTGGTTTTCCCTGTGTTCTGGGCGGTGCCCGACAGCTCCTTCTCAGGCTCTGGGACTTGGTCATAGTTGAGGTATTTCTTCATTTGATTCTAATTTAGAAGAGGTCACATGAGCCCCTTTGGGACTTTAGGTTTGGCGCTTGGTGCTCTCAGAATGCCAAACAAGTGCCTGTTAGGAATAGCCCAGATCCTGGCATTAAATAGCCCAGAGTCACCTTGAGAGACTCGAGGTGCAATTCCAGGGAAAAGACACACGAGGGCGCCCTCCCCAGCTGGCAGAGCTAGATCAGGATGACTGGGACACCTGAGTTGTCTCTAAGATCAGCCTTTTCTGATCTCATCCGTTCGGCTCTAGGGAACACCAGCCATGCCCTGAACAGGTCTCTGGACGGTCATCATTCTTGTTATTTCCTGCACATGCCCAGTGAAGCCCAGATGAGGTGTGGGCTTGTGGCAAAGTGGTAAATTTAGCAAAGTCGGCCCCAAATCCCCATCCTCATTCTATCTTTTGAGGATTTAAAAGTTGGAAAAATGAAGGTTTGTGCCAGTGTTGAAGCTGTGTTAACAGTGGAACAACAAAAAGACTCCTGGACTCTGAGCCTGAAAACCCGGTCCTATCCTAGCTCTGGAACCAGCTGTGACCTGGGGTGGACGCCATCCCTCATTGGACCTCAGAGAGGGCTTTTAAGACCCTTCCAGCCCTTTCCATAATCCCTTATGGGGCTTCTCCACCAGAGGGCCCCCTCTTCTCCCAATGTCCTGGATTCTCCTCTCGGGTGATTCAGTTAATTTCCTCCATGGATGCTGGCAAGTCCCACCTGCTTGGGCTCCACGCTGCAGAGCTCAGGCCTGGGGTCTCAGGCTCCAGGTTGCAGGGCTTGGGCCTGGGTCCATCCACATGTGTCTTGTTCCCACAGGACTGCAGGGTCCTCCTGTCTGTGGAGCCCACGGACCAGGGCTGCTACCCGCTGAACAACCGACTCTTCTGCAAGCCGTGCCACGTGAAGCGGAGTGCTGCGGGGTGCTGCTGAGGGCACCCCCGGGCTGGGGGTTGCGGCTGCACGCTAGCCCTGCTTGTTGGGGCCCCTTCCCTCACTTGTGTCCCTTCCCAACTTGTTCTGGCATGCTTTCCTTCTAAGCCACACACAGGGACCAGCTTGTAGCTCCGCCCATCACTTCAGCCGCTGAGCCCTGGCTTCCTCCCAGCTCAGAGCACCCTTCAGACTCTCAGCGGTTCCTTCTCTCCTCTGGGCACCAGAAGGCTTTCGTACTGTGAACGTCCTGCCTGGGGGTCCCACCTCCACCCGCTCTGGCCCTCTTGAGCACTGGCCCCGACCTCCATTTCCAAGGGTCAGTTGGGTGAGTCTCCAGCGGGCACCCTGTGTCCATAGCAATGATCCATGAGCTCTGAGGGTGCTGAGCTATTAGAGTACAACCCCAGAGTCCTTTAAAAAGCACTATTTTTAACATTTGAAGGTTAGATGATGAGAAACATAGTTTGGATTTTGGGGGAAGGTGGGGAAATACCTTCCATTGTTCATAAATGTACAAGATAGTGACCTTCCTGGTGGCACGGACTTCCCACCTTGGGGCCGTGTTGCCATGGAGCTCAGGCCCAGGCATGAACCTGCACAGCAGCGGCAGGAGCAAAGGGTGACACGCTGACACCCAAGGACGATGTCAGCAATTCCTCCACCTGCCTTCTGGCAGTGCCTCCCGTGTGCAACAGTGATTCTGCAGACACAGGTTAAGTGCCTGTTGCTTGCCAGGGAGTGGAGCACAGGAACCCTTGGGTGTTCCTCCTGCAGCCTTGATGGGGGCTGTGCTCACACACACACACACACACACACACACACATACTCCTCCAGGACAGTAACAGGGGTGTCCCCCAACCCCTGCTCAGGTCCTTCAGCCCAGGCTGCCCTGTGACCACTGGCCACACCTCTAAGATTCTTTTCCCTTTTAAGAAAAAAATCACTTGTTGCTTTGTAACTTCTAAGACATTTTGTAGGGCATGAACACACGAAGCAAAGGTGCTTTCCTCCCTGGGGTCGTCTCAATGTACCACTGCTCTTAGGAGGATTCTCAGAGCTCCAAGTACCCGGAGGGTTTCTGTGTAGGGCCCCTTAAGGGCTTCAGACCAGAGCAGAGCTTCTTGCCTGAAGCTTAGAGCCTCAAGTCCCAAACTCCAGGCATTCCCATAACCTCCACAATTTTTATCATATGAGGGTCTGTTCTCTCACTTCCTTAATATTTTCTTTAACTTAACATCCTTTTTCTTTTTACTCACTTACCAATTTAGTCTTATGCTAACTAAGCAATATATCCACACAGTCACATATTGATGTGCTAGTTATACATGAAAATAAATGCATAACTATTCAAACTTTGTCTGTGTTCCAAATAAGATCTCACCTTGTAAATGCTGGCCTTTGCTTAGTAACATCAGAAGAATCTCGGGACGGCTGCTCTGTGCGCACTTGTGTGTGTGCGTGCTCAATTTTGTCTGATTCTGCAACCCCCTGGACTATAGTCCTCCAGGCATCTCTGTCCACGGAATTTTCCAGACAAGAATACTGGTGCAAGTTGCCATTTCCATCTCCAGGGGAACCTTCCTAACCCAGGTATCAAACCTGCCTCTCTTGCGTCTTCTGCATTGGCTGGCAGGCAAGTTCTTCACTAGCTGAGGCACCAGGGAAGTCCCCAGTGTGACATGAATGTCCAGCAAGTACTTGTACCCTCTGTCCCAAACTGGGGCCCTTCTCAGCAGGTAAAGGGACCCCTGTCCCTCCTGATGGCCAGCGATGAAGACTTACACCAGCCCGCACACAGGTACAGCTGTTCTTGGACATGGCTACCGGCAGTGAAGCAGCTGCTGGGTGACCAGGGTGCGGGAAGCCCTCGAAGGCTACTGAATCCTTTAGCAGAGTCAACACCACCCCCGGGTGTGCTCTGCACATGGGGCCACACTCCCTGTGAGCTTGCTCACCACCAGTTGGGCATGGTGAGTGCAGCTCCAGAGAGAAGCATGTGGGACATGCTCAGTTCACAATCACAAAGCTGGGTTTATGCATAATAATGTGGGGGTGGGGGCTGCACTGTATGAGGAACGGCAGGGCATCTTAGTGAGGGTTAGGGGACTTGTAGAACATGGCCAGGTATTGAGGGATTTGGGGAGGACTTAAGGATGCAGAGGTTTGCTCCCAATGTGTGCTGTCGGGAAGCAGCAGGCGTTCTGTGGTTGAGAAGCTCGATTCACTGCTCTCCTGAACGAGGCGCTGCAGCTGCGGTTGGTAGGGGAGCAGTAGTGGCTCGCAGGATGGAGGGTTTTGGCGATTCTTGCAGCTGGCCTGGAGGCTCTGGGCTCCAGGACCTGCCTCCAGGGCGCTCACCGAGGCTCAGAGGTGAGAGCCAGGCTAGCAGCTCCCCCGGCTGTCAGGGGCACTTTTCCCTCCTTGTTTGGTTGTAGTTTTTCTGGTCATTAAATTGTCATCTTGTGCTGTAATAACAGATGTCGCAGCCTGTTTCTGGTTAGTTGTGTTTGGAAGGGTGGTGTCTGGATGAAATTCTTGGAGATGCCTGTGTCTTCTGGGCCAAACGTTTATAAATCACTCCATAAAGGGATGCTTTTCTGGTGGTTCAGCTGGTAAAGAACCTGCCTGGCAATGCAGGAGACGCAAGAGATGCAGGTTCCATCCCTGGATCAGGAATATCCCCGGAGGAGGAAATGGCAACCTACTCCTGTATTCTTGCTTGGAGACTTCCACAGAAAGAGGACCCTGGCAGGCTACAGTCCATGGTGTTGCAAAGAGTCAGACACGACTGAGCGCGTGTGCGCACACACACACTCACATCATTCGTTGTTCGGTTGCTCAGTTGTGTCCAACTCTTTGCAACCCCATGGACTGCAGCACTCCAGGCTTCTCGATCCTTCACTATCTCCTGGAGTTTACTCAAACTCTTGCCCATTAAGTCGGTGATGCCATCCAACCATGTCATCCTCTAGGGAGTTTTCAGCAATGTAAGTAAGCTAGTCACGAGAAGACAGATACTGCGTGAGTCCACATATGTGAGACCTTAGAATAGGCAAATTAATAGGATGGTGGGGTAGGGGTTTTGAGTGGTGGTATACAGAGTTGTTCAGTGAGTACAAAGTGTGAGTTTGCACAAGAAAAGTGGTCTGGAGATGACAGTGTGAATGTAGTTAATGCCACTGAGCTGTACGTTTAAAAAAGTTGTGTGTTAATTTTTAAAATTTTCCTCTGTGCTGTTTCTTTATTATTTGTGGCGGTGCTGGGTCTTCATTGCTGCATGTGGTCTTCTCTCGTTGTGGTACAAGGGCTTCTTTTGCGTTGGCTTCTCTTGTGGAGCACAAGCTCTAGGTGCACGGGCTTCCGTTGTGGCTCATGGGCTCAGTTGCCCACAGCATGTGGAATCTACCTGGACCAGGGTTCGAACCCATGTCCCCTGCATGGGCAGGCAGATTCTTCCCTGGACCACCAGGGAAGTCCTATGATTGGTAATTTTATGTTATGGACATTTTACCACAATTAAATAATATACATAATTTAAGGCTTGGAGACTGGGAGATGAGCTGATAAAAGTGACGTAGGAGTCCTGAGGTGGGGGACTTACCATGCCTGCCATTGGCATCCCTACGAAGGCTTTCCGCTGTGTACAAATCCAGTGAGCTGCTGCTGGCAGAGCTGGGCTTCCTGAAGGGCCTGGCATGGCCACTAGAGGGCAGCATCAGCCAGTGAGCCGGGCACTGAGCCCTGGGGCACCCAACTCTCAAGCCTCTCGTAGGGGTCCTCAGCTTCTCTAGATGCAAAATGGGAATCATTCTTGCCTGCCAACTGCACGTGGTTGCATAAGTAAGCAATGTGGCTATGGAATTGCTGCAAGCCTACCACACCATCTTGGACGGAGACTGAATTCCTCAAATGTCCAAACTCATACCTATTAGGAGGGGCCCCTGGCAGTTCCCACGCTTCCCGCCACTGCAAGTCCCTATCTGAGAACCTGGGCTCAATAAACACAGAATCAGGACAAAGGACAGCATGAGGTTGCTAGGGAACCCTGAGCCTTCCTGTTTGTCACCCTGTCCCCAGAGTCCCCCTTACCTGAGGCTACACCCAGCACATGCCATCCCCTGCAGGTCAACCAAATGCTGCCCCCTACTCTGCTAGGGACACAAATAGTAGAAATGAGCAATTACATGAGAGCAGAAAGGGATCGGGATAGGGGAGAGAAGAGAAGGCTGGGCTGATAAAGAAGAATCTCAGAGACCACAGTACATTTTCAGATAAATGGTTTTATTAAGTTACAGTGCTGATACTGTGAATACCTACTGGTAAAAAAATAATCTATGAAGTAGCTACTGTTAATATCCCACTTCAGAGACAAGCTGCACATCATGGGAACTTCCCTGGTGGTCCAGTAGTTAAGATTCCATGCTTCCACTGCAGAGGGTGCAAGCTCCATCCCTGATCAGGGAACTAAGATCCTGCATGCTACACGGTGGGAAAAATAAAAGAGCAAACACAAACTTCACGTCAGAGAATCACAGAGATGGTTGTGACTGCCTAGGACTACACAGCAGAGTCAGAATCAGAGTCCAGTAAAAACTACAAGCCAGTGTTATAGACCCACAAGATATTCAAGAATGTTCCAGAGCCCATCATGTAACACAGACGCCCAAATCCAGCTGAAAACAATCTTAAATGTCTTGAGGGCTTCATTTTAAAGAGATGTTGATTTTTAAGCTGTGGGCTTCTGCAAGTGAGGTGTACTTTCCCCGGTGCATTCAGAAAGGCTCTTGGATTCATGGTGTGTGAGTCACACTAATCTCATGAATGATCATCAGCTCAGAGACCTTGGAGTCTGCCCTCGCCATGAACTTCCTTTTGCAGAGAAAAAGAAAAATGTGCTCTTCAGTGGAAAACTACAGACTGTCTCCCTGCCGCGCGTCTTCTGAGTTAGTGGATTCTAGCCTTTCATCATCTTTGAGCTGTTTTACAGCCCTGTAAATTGAAGCAACTGGTAAATTTATCCTATCTTAGAGGTTTCCCCTATCCCCTTGTGGAAAAATCAGTTTCACCTCAGTCTGCCCATTCATTTCATTATTCCTGACCTATGAATGTGAGTGTTCTTCTGTTGTTGGTTATAACATCTGCCTGGTTCCCTTATAAATTAAAATGTTTAACATATATTCATCTTTTAATCTGTATGGAATCATGATCTTTTCCTTGAAAACGATCTTTTAATGAGGGCTCCCCAGGTGGCTCAGTGGTAAAGAATCTGCCTGCCAATGCAGGAGATATGGGTTCGATCTCTGGGTTGGGAAGGTCCCCTGGAGTAGAAGATGACAATCCGTTCCAGTATTCTTGTTCTATAGCCCATTGTCCATGGGAAACCCTGTGGACAGAGGAGCCTGGGGGCTACAGTTCATGGGGTGGCAAAGAGTCGACATGACTGAGCACACAGGCACTCATGACCTTTCAACACCTCCTTCATCGGGTGTTTTGGGCACTTATTTCAGGCAGGAGAGATGCAAGTGGCTTGCGACCTTTCTCACTGACCAGCTATGAAGCAGTAGGCATGAGACTTTCCTGGCCATCCGGTGGCTAAGATTCTGCCCTCCCAATGCAAAGGGCCTGGGTTCGATCTCTTTTTCAGGGAACTAGATCCTACATGCCCCAACTAAGACCCGGAGCAGCCGAATAAATAAAAAGAAGAACAAGTAGCAGCAGGCAGGTGGCAGCTGCCTCCCAGATCCGCAGCTGAACGAGGTGGGTGGGGCAGGGGAGGGCTCTGCTCAGGTCACGGGATGAGATCTTAGCGAGACCTGGCTCTCCTTCTGGTTAAGCCTCTAACCAGCCACTTCCCCTGAAGACACAGCCTCTTTAGGCCTGAGGATGAGGAACAGCAGAGGGAGCTGGCTTTCTGAGCTCTTGTTTGGGGTGAGGCTGGAGAGATGGGGTGATTAATTACCCCTGATGGAGTTTCAGCAGGGATAGGAAGCAGACAGAGAGACCTGGAACGGCGAGTGGACCTGCCTAACCAGGAGGCCTAGGCTGTGACTGCCGGGGGGGGTGTCAGGACCACTTGGGGAGCCAGGAATGGCCCGCACTAACAGATGCTGGGGGCTGGCCCTGCCCCATGGAGTCCTCCCCACACCTCCTCACATCTCCGCCTTAAAAGTGAGGACGCTGGGGTCCAGGGAGATGCCATGCACAGCCAACAACCATGGAGGGACCACACCCGGGACTTCTCTCAGTCTTTAGAGCCTGACTCTTCCCTGGTAAAGGGACCCAGAGAATGGAGGGGCTCGGCCTTCTCTAGGTAACCCTTAACAAGAACTTGGAGTTGAAGAGATCTGGGCGCCTCAGTAATGATGACACGGACAGCTCTGAAAGCAGCTACCATGTCAGGGGCAGGAGGCGTCTGTAGACGTGGGCTCTTTTAGTCCTCACTCCTGCCGTGAAGTAATTACCTCTGATCCGCCCTTCAGATGAGGAAGCTGAAGCTTATGTTACACTGCTCCAGCGGCCTCGGCCTGCGATGGCTTGGATGAGGCTTGGGTCCCCAGCCAGGGACTGGGCCAGGTGGCAGTAGTGAAAGCACCAGATCCTAGCCACTAGACCAGTGGTCAGTGACAGGGGCCCTGGCCCTTGGGCTTCACAGAAAAGAATTCCCACAAAGACAGAAAGTAGTGAAGCAAGTAAAGTGTTTATTAGGATGAAAAAAGAGCACAGTACGCGTGTATAGACACACGGGCTCAGAGGGAGAGTCCCTGAGTTGCTGAGTCATGCCCTCATGGTAGTTTGAATTACTTTCATAGGGTGTTTCTTCTGGGTTTTCTTTGGCCAGTTTGACTTGCCTGGCTGACAGTCCATAGCTGGTATATCTCAGGATCCTCCCATGTGTGCGCACCCTCTATTAGCCAAAATGGATCCTACGGAAAAGGCGTCTGGGGTACAAAATCCCTTGACATCCTCTTTGAACTCCAAGGAGCCTTTTCTGCGCATGTGTGCTTGGGGAGGTCACCTGACTTCAGGAGTGAGAAATATGTGGTCTGTGCAGGGTCCAGCCTCCTCCCTTAATTGACCTACTATTCTTGGAGTTTTGGTCACTAGAGAGTGAATCTCTAATTGCTTCATCCTGGGGGCGGGGAGGGCGGCCCATCTGCCTCCTGCCTCAACACCAGGGGTGGATTCTAGCTCCAAATGTCAGGACCTAATCCCTTTCCACCACTGCTTTCACCTCCTAGCTAGTCACTCGGTCCTCCCATCTCTTATTCCTTCATCTGTGAAGAAACTGAATATTTCCTGTAAGCAAGGAAGTCACAGTCATCAGTGACTGCAGCCCTCCAACATGAGCCAAGGGCTGCCCTGATAGCTCAGTTGGTAAAGAATCTGCCAGCAATGCAGGAGAGCCCGGTTCAATTCCTGGTTTGGGAAGATCTTCTGGAGAAGGGATAGGCTACCCACTCTAGAATTCTTGGGCTTCCCTTGTGGCTCAGTTGATAAAGAATGTGACTGCGATGCGGGAAACCTGGGTTCAATCTCTGGGTTGGGAAGATCCCCTGGAGAATGGAAAGGCTATCCACTCTAGTATTCTGGCCTGGAGAATTCCATGGACTGTATGTGTATAGTCCATGGGGTCGCAAAGAATTGGACAAGATTGAGCCACTTTCACTTCACTCAGTGTGAGTGAGTGAGCCCTGAGGAAATTCAGGAAGGAAAGAATACCTGCCGGCTAGCCGCCATCAGACTGCAGCCACTCCCCACATTGGGCCCGGAGGAAACTCAGGATGTGAAAACACAGGATACTGGCCCCAGATAGCTGAGGTGCATATAAAGGGAATGACTCAATGAGCCCACACACTTGCATCTTCCCATACACAGAGAAGTGCTAAATTCCTTAATTTGGGATAGCTGGTTTTCTTCAATTAATAACAATCTTTTTTTTTAAATCCATAAATCTCATTTTTTATTTTTGACTACACTGGGTCTCCGTTGCTATGCGCGGGCTTACTCTTCATTGAGGGGCATGGGCTTCTCATTGCAGTAGCTTCCCTTGTTGCAGAGCATGGACTCTAGGGCATACAGGCTCAGCAGTTGCCATGCACAGGCTTAGCTGCCCCACGGCATGTGGAATCTTCCTGGACCAGGGATTGAACCCATGTCCCCTGCGTTGGCAGGTGGATTCTTAACCACTAGACCACCGGGAAGGTCCAACAATAATCTGTTGATGTTCATACTATATGTCCTTTGTCACAAGACTTCTGTGTAACCTAACCCTCCCCCCTACACTCACACACATACACACACACCTGATCTTGCCTCTGTGGAGCAGTTCTCCCAGAGTTACTTGAGATGCTGCCTCTTGGGCTTAAATCCTAAAAAATTTCCACTGAATAAAACATAACTCTCATCTTTTAGGTTGTGAATATTTTTAAGCCTACATCTGTAAAACAGAGATAATTATACTTTCCTCATCACAAATAGCATATGACTAAATGCAATGTGGTTCTCTGGACTGGATCCTGGAATGGAAAAAGGATATTAAGTGGAAAAACTGGTGAAATCGGATAAAGTTTGGAGTTTGGTGCATAGTTTTGTACCAATGTTGGTTTCCTCATTTGAACAAATGGGCCGTAGTTATGTAAGATGTTATCAAAAAGGAAGCTGGTGAAGGGTGTAAGGTAACTAACTCTCTCTGTGTTCTCTGTAACATTTCTGGAAGTCTAAAATTATTCCAAAATTAAAAGTGTATTATTTTTTAAAGTAACTGGACAAAAGAGAAGGCTGCGAGCTCTGGGAGGCACTGCCCGTTAGTGACAGGAAAACACAAGGACCAGAGGAGGCCATCAGAGGCTTTTCTGCAG
The DNA here is from genome assembly GCA_917880005.1 of Nanger dama. NCBI lineage: Eukaryota > Metazoa > Chordata > Mammalia > Artiodactyla > Bovidae > Nanger > Nanger dama. The sequence goes on along the minus strand of CAKJTW010000013.1, from coordinate 19,207,501 downwards.
GTGGACCTGTTTTGCTGGGAGGAAGGGAGGAGGAACCCACTGGTGAAGAAGAGGGCAGGGAAGGCGAGGTGGGGGACCCAACCCAATTTATGTGGATTTCTGTTCTTGATTGTTCCCAGGATCAGAGCAAGACCCCGGCGGGGTGGCCCCAGATGGGTTCTGGCCAGGCAGGCAGAGTAAACGAAGCTTTGGGGCTGTCATTCCCCTCCCCATGTGTCCTGGGAGTCCTGGGATGAAGTGGGGGAAGTGGTGGGGCTCCCTTCATGCCAGCAACCAGGAGACAGATGCCAAATGAGAAGTGGAGGATGAAGGGTCTCAGAAAACCAGGGTGACCTTTAGCTAGCGTGGGTGGTAATTTTTTTCTTTTTCCCTTTCGATAAACAGAGCAATTCCTTCAGGAAAGAAAATACAACACAGCACAGGAATCTTGAGCTGTTTATTTAAAGCCAGCGGAGCTCTTGCAAAGTTCAGGTTCACAAGGAGAGACTGGCTAGAGCAGGAGAGAAACCTGAGAGGCATTAGCCTGAAGGCCTGATCAGAAGGCAGATCCAGAAAGGCTGAGGAGGGTTATGAAAGCTCTGTTTGGGGCTTGTGAGTCATCAGCCAGTCATCTTGGGGCTGTGGCCTCACTGAGCCCAGCTGGAACCTCCCTTGAAAATCTACACCCCTCCATCAGCACCCCACCCCCACCTCTGGGGCAGGGCAGAGCTCTGGGGTGGCCTACAACTTGCCTGGAGCTTCCACTACCTTCATTCATTCATTCAGTTCATTCATTCAAGTATTCTTGGACCCCCTTCAATATACCGGCCACTGCCCTTGGCAGAGAACTCAGTTTAATGAGAGAGACAGAAAACAGAACAGCCTCTGCTGGTGGACACGCACACTGGAAGCTCCGGAGAGGAAAGCTGGAGAGATGACATCCACTCAGGAGTGGGGGTCAGCCAGCGAGCTGCCATTTCAGAGCACTCCAGGTGCTTGCTCTCCGAGCAGGGCAGCTGCATGTGGATGGCAGTGTGGGAAGGAGGGAGAATGAGGTCTAGCCAAGGGCAGGACCAAACCAGCAAGGGCCTCTTGGACTGTGGATGAGGATGGGACTTTATCCCTGAGGGCCTGGGATGAAGGCACTCAGGTGGAGGCACCTTGATCCCTGGTAGAATTCCAGAGACTGGGAACCAGAGGACATGGAGACCAGCTGCCCATTCTCACAGAAGTGGAGACTGGAGCCCAGAGAGGGTGAGACTTGCTGAGCTCACACAGCAGGCCAGGGCCATGCCCAGCTGTCCTGATTTCCAGAACAGGCTTTTTCCCATCCCTCCCACTGTATTATCTTCCAAGACTTACTTGCGGACCCAGGCAGGTGCCTGCAAACATCTTGAGGAGGAGGAATGAAGGGTGTGGGCGAGAAAATTAGACCAGTGTTTTGAATAGGCTGACCCAGGGCGGATGATCCCCCAGGGGAAGGCGGATGGGGTAAGAGCTGACTTGCCTCAAAGGACTTGTGAGTCACTGGAGAGCAAGGCTCAACTTCCTCCTTCCTCCCGGCTGTGGTCTCAGTTCCCTGGGAGGAAGTGCAGCCTGGATTCCTGGGGGCGGCCCTCCTCCTTGAAGGTCCAGATAGGGGTGCCAGCTATCTGCACCCCCACGACTCCTCCACATTCCCTTTCTGAGGCCCTGGTAAGTTTCCATCTTGTCCCCAGGTCTGACTCAGGCTCAGCCCATCATGTGGACATTGGCTACAAGAAGGTGCAGCCTCCTCACTCTCACTCTGAGCTCAGCCACACTTCCTCTGCCCTGGGCTACGTCCTCTTCTCTTTCTCCAGAAGTTGAGCCACTCTGACAAAGAGCCCCTGGCTGCCCAGCCAGTGGAACAAAATATTGACTGCAGGGAAGGTATCTTTGGAGACCAGGTCACCAGGAGCCCCTGGATGGAAGACCAGAGATAATGACCCCATGAAAGTGAAAGTCGTACAGTCGTGTCCGACTCTTTGAAACCCTGTGGATCATACAGTCCATGGAATTCTCCAGGCCAGAATACTAGAGTGGGTAGCCTTTCCCTTCTCCAGGAGATCTTCCTAACCCAAGGATTGAACCCAGGTTTCCTGCATTGCAGGCAGATTCTTTACCCCATAGCTGTCACCAGTTGAGGGCATACGATGTGTCAGGTGCTAATGCAGCCAAGAGCCCCAGGAGGCAGAAATATTCGTGTCCTCGTTTCACAGAGAGGAGAGAAGGCGGACCACAGTCACGGAGTGAATGACTATGACATCCAGGCAGCACCCAGGACCACTCAGGACTGAAGTCATGGGTTTTATTTTATTTTTTAGATAGCTATTTACTTTTTATTTGGTTGCACTGGGTCTTAGTTGGGGCATCTGAACTCTTAATTGCAGTGCGTAGGATCTAGTTCCCTGACCAAGGATGGACCCCAGGCCCCCAGCGTTGGGAGCGAGGACTCCCAGCCACTGGACCTCCAGGGGAGTCCTAGGTCACGGATTCTAAGTGGGTGGCTGGCAAGGTGGTGTGTTTTGCTCCAGCTACAACCAGCCACCCAGGTGAGGCTCAGAGTGGTCGGAAATTTGGGTTTGACTCTTGTTGAGGTTTTGGCAGGTGCTGGGAAGGTTGTGCAGGTAGGAAGAGCGGTGAGGAAGGAGGGGCCGAGGTTCAGGGAGCAGGGCTGGGCTTCCTGACAGCTGGGGTAGGGGAACCAGAGAGAAGGAGGAGAGGAGGGGGAGGGGCAGAGGTCAGACATGGGAAATTAAGGAGACTTTAGTGCAGGCTTTAGTCCTGGGCTCTGAACCCCGGGGTGGCCTCTGCTTGCAGGATGAGTTGTTTGCTTCCTGTTGTGTCCTCAGGAAGTTGTTTCCTTCCTGTTGGGTCCACAGTCTGCAGGGAACAGGCCCTCCCTGAATATTCACGGAGTGAGAGTGTGGCTACTAGGGGGAATCTGCTGTGGGGTCACTTTGCTCTTTCTACCATGGTGTTTTATTTTTCTTTTCTTGAAGATGTTTAAAACTTTGTTTTTGGTGCTCTGGCTGACCAGGGATCGAACCCATGTCCCCTGCGTTGGCAGGCAGATTCTTATCCACTACGCCATCAGAGAAGTCCTACTATGTGTGTTTTAAAATACTTTATTTATTTGTATTTGGTTGTGCTAGGTCTTTGTTGCTGGGAGGGCTTTTCTCTGGTTTGGGGAGCAGGGGCTACTCTCCAGCTGTGGTGTGAGGGCTTCTCATTGCTGCGGCTTCTCTTGTTGCAGAGCGCAGGCTCTAGGGCCCCTGGGCTTCAGTGGCTGCAGCGCGTGGGCTCAGTAGTTGCGGTCGCCAGGCTAAGAGCACAGGCTCAGTAGTTGCGGTGCATGGAATTAGTTGCTCCGTGGCGTGTGGGATCTTCCCAGATCAGGGATGGAAGCCTTGTCTCCTGCGTTGGCAGGCAATTCTTTACTGCTGAGCCACTGGGGAAGCCCACTGCCACGTTTGTTTGTTTGTTTTAAATAACAGCTTTATTGAGCTATAGTTTACATACCACAAAAATCCAGCCTTTTAAAGGTTTTTTAAACAGTAGTTTTGTTTGCCGTCAGTGCTTCTCTGATGGCTCAGCTGGTAAAGAATCTGCCTGCAGTGAGAGAGACCTGGGTTTGAGCCCTGGGTTGGGAAGATCCCCTGGAGAAGGGAACAGCTTATCCACTCCAGTGTTCTGGCCTGGAGAATTCCATGGACTGTATAGTCCATGGGGTCACAGAGTGAGTGACTTTCACTGTGTATAGAAAGTGAAGTCGCTCAGTCGTGTCTGACTTTTGCGACCCCGTGGACTGTAGCCCTCCAGGCTTCTTCATCCATGGGATTATCCAGGCAAGAATACTGGAGTGGGTTGCCATTTCCTTCTCGAGGGGATCTTCCTGACCCAGGGATCGAACCCAGGTCTCCCACATTGCAGGCAGACGCTTTAACCTCTGAGCCACTACAGCCATCATCACTATCTAATTTCAGAATATTTGCGTACTAAATTGCTTCAGTCGTGTCTGACTGTTTGCAACCCAATAGACTGTAGCCCACCAGGCTCTTCTGTCCACCGGATTCTCCAGGCAAGAATATTGCAGTGGGTTGCCATTTCCTCCTCCAGGGGATCTTCCCAACTCAGGGATGGAACCCAAGTCTCTTATGTCTCCTGCATTGGCAGGAAGGTTCTTTACCACTGAGCCACCTAGGAAGCCCCTCAGAATATTTGACCACCCCCAAAAAGAAACCTCAGACCCGCTTTCCCCATCCCCTCAGTCCCTGGCAACCAGCAATCTACGTCCCATGCATTTGCCTCTCTGGGACATTTTTATCAGTGGAATTACACAGTATACCATCTTTTGTGTCTGTCTTCCTTCACTTAGCGTGTTTTCAAGGTTCACTCATATTGTAGCTCGTATCAATACTTCATTCCTTTTTATTGTCAAATAATATCCCATTGTATGAATACACCGCCTTTTGTTTATTCGTTCATTCGCTGAAGGGCACTTCGGCTGTTTGCATTTGACTATTATGAATAATGCTGCTATAAACATTCATGAAGAGGTTTATTTTTTTAATGTGTTTATTCTTGTTTATTTGGCTGCGTCAGGTTGTATTTGTGGGACTTTTCGTCGTGGCGCAGGGCTTCTCTAGTTGTGGTGTGGGGGCTCCAGAGTGCACAGGCTCAACAGTTGCAGTGCTTGGGCCCAGTGAGTTGCTCCGAGGCATGTGGAATCTTAGTTCCCTGACCAGGGATTGAACCCACATCCCTTGCATTGGAAGGTGGATTCATAACCACTGGACCACCAGGCAACTCCCTCATGTACCTGTTTCTGTGAAGATACATGTTTTCATGTCTCCTGGGTATGCATCTGGCAAAGAGTGGAATTGTTGGGAGAATTTTTACATTGTTACAATTTTTTACATAATTCTTTGTTAAAAATTTTAAAATTCTTTTTCTAAAAGATGAGCTGAATCCATAGGAAAAAAATAATGGAATAATATTGGAGATAGGAGAGAGGTGGGGACAGGTCGGGAGCTGAGACTGAGGCTAACACCTGGTTGGTGAATGACTTTGAGCAAATTCCTACCCTTCTCAGGGCCAGGCCTGTGAAATGGGGGTGGGGCAGGGTTGGGCAGGGCAGGAACAGAGGTTTGAGCTAGAACGAAGACTTTTCAGGGCCCACCCAACCCTGACAGCACAAGGTCTTGAAACTCGCTGGGTTTCCACACCAGACGAAGGAAATGATCTGGCCTTTGAGTTCTCTCCCTGAAAGAATAAATAACGTGATGCGATGCAGGTATTCCAGGCAACAAGCCAAATTCAACCTAGAGGAATGTTTAGGCCACTCCCTCTTCAATTCCTCAGTGAGATGAAGAGATATTTCACTCTACCTAACATTTATCTTCCACTCTAAAACAATCTCAAACTAAAATGTGCATAGGAAATCCTGGGGATCTTAATAGTCAAATGCTGAATACACAGGGCTGAGATTCTGCAATTCTAAAGACCTATCAAGTAATGTCAGTGCAGATGGAGAAGACTCTTCAGAGTCCCTTGGGCAGCAAGGAGATCAAACTAGTCAATCCTAAAGGAAATCAGCCCTGAATATTCATTGAAAGGACTGAAGCTGTAGCTCCAATACTTCGACCACCTGATGTGATGAGCTAATTCATTGAAAAAGACCCTAATGATGGGAAAGATTGAGGGCAAGAGAAGGGGGTGGCAGAGGATGAGATGGTTGGATGGCATCACTGACTCAATGGATGTGAGTGAGCAAACTCCAGGAGACAGTGAAAGACAGGGAAGCCTAGTGTGCTATAGTTCTTGGGGTCGCAAAGAGTTGGACATGAGTTAGTGACTAACCAACAGCAACCACAAGCTGATATGCAGCCCATGATTTATTTACTTACTTATTATAATTTTAAAAATTACCTATTTATTTTGTTTGTTTTTGGATGCACAGGGTCTTTGTTGCTGCGTGTGGGCTTTCTCTAGTGGCAGATTTCAGGGACTACTCTTAGTTGCCCTGCTTGGGTTTATTGCAGTGTCTTCTCTCATTGTGGAGCATGGGCTTGGTTCCCCTGTGGCATGTGGGTCTTCCCAGACCAGGGATGGAACCATGTTCCCTGCATTGGCAGCCGGATTCCCAACCACTGAACCTCTTAGTTGAGTTCAGTTCAGCTCAGTCGTGTCCGACTCTTCACAACCCCATGGACTGCAGCCCACCGGGCTTCCTGTCCATCACCAACTCCCAGAGCTTACTCAAACTCATGTCCTTCAAGTTGGTGATGTCATCCAGTCATCTCATGCTCTGTCGTCCTCTTCACCTCCCACCTTCAATCTTTCCCAGCATGAGGGTCTTTTCCAATGAGCCAGTTCTTCACATCAGATAGCCAAAGTATTGGAGCTTCAGCTTCAGCATCAGTCCTTCCAATGCGTATTCAGGAGTGTTTTCTTTTAGGATTGACTGGTAGGATCTCCTTGCAGCCCAAGAGACTCTCAAGAGTCTTCTCCAACATCACAGTTCAAAAGCATTAATTCAACACTCAGCTTTCTTTATAGTCCAACTCTCACATGCATACATGACTATTGGAAAAACCATAGTTTTGACTAGATGGACCTTTGTTGGCAAAGTAATGTTTCTGCTTTTTAATATCCTCTCTAAGTGTGTCATAGCTTTTCTTCCAAGGAGCAAGCATCTTTTAACTTCATGGCTGCAGTCATCATCTGCAGTGATTTTGGAGCCCAGTAAAATAAAGTCCTCACTGTTTCCACTGTTTCCCATCTATTTGCTATGAAGTGATGGGACCAGGTGTCATGATCTTAGTTTTCTGAATGTTGAGTTTTAAGCCAACTTTTTCACTCTCTTTCACTTTCATCCAGGAGCTCTTTATTTCTTCTTCACTTTCTGCCATAAGGGTGGTGTCATCTGCATATCTTAGGTTATTGATATTTCTCCCAGCAATCTTGATTCCAGCTTGTGCTTCATCCAACCAGGCATTTCACATGATGTACTCTGCATATAAGTTATATAAACAGTGTGACAATGCACAGCCTTAACATCTTCCTGTCCTGATTTGGAACCAGTCTGTTGTTCCATGTCCAGTTCTAACTGTTGCTTCTTAACCTGCATACAGATTCCTCAGAAGGCAGGTCAGGTGGCCTGGTATTCTCATCTCTTTCAGAATTGTCCACAGTTTGTTGTGATTCACACAGTCAAAGGCTTTGGGATAGTCAATAAAGCAGAAGTAAGATGGCGGAGCAGGACATGTGCTCATCTTCTTCGAAAACTCCAAAACTACAACTTGCTGCTGAACAACTGTTGATTGGAGAAAGTTGGATCCCACCAAAAAAAGATGCCCCACATCCAAGGGCAAAGCAGAAGCCCCAGCAAGACGGTAGGAGGGGTGAAATTGAGTTTAGACTCAAACTCCTTACCCGCCAGAGACCCTCAGAGGGCTCAAACAAAACTTGTGCTCACCAGGACCCAGGGACCCCACAGAGACTGAGCCAGAACTGTGCTTGAATGTCTCCTGCAGGGTATGGGTCAGCAGTGGCCTGCCACAGGGGCAGGGGCTCTGGGTGCAGCAGACCTGGGTATGGCATAAGCCCTCTTGGAGGAGGTCACCATTAACCCCACTATAGAGCCGCCAGAACTTACTTACTGGGGAAACAGACTCTTGGAGGGTGCAAACAGAACCTTATGTGCACTGAACCACTAGGGAAGCCTAATTATTATAATTTTTATTGGAATATAGTTGATTTACAATATTTGTTGTGTTAGTTGGTGTACGGAAAAGTGAATTAGTCATACATATACTTATATCCACTCTTTTGATTCCTTTCCTGTATAGCCCTTCACAGAGTATTGAATAGAATTCCCTCTGCTATATAGTAGGACCTTATTAGTTATCTATTTTATATATAGTGTTGTATATATGCCAGACTACAATTTAAATAGCAAGGCTCTAGGGAATTCCCTGAGAGTCCAGTGAATCATTAGGACTCCACGCTGCCGCTGTAGGGGGCTAGGGTTCAATCCCTGATTAGGGAACTAAGATCCCACAAGCCATGCAGCATGGCCAAAAAAAAAAAAAAGGAATCAAAATAAATAAACAATAAGACTTTATTCCTCCTACACAAGGGAATGAAATAGCACTTTGCAATTTTGCCATTATCCATTAGGGGAAAGTTAGCCTATTGCATGTATTTTGATGAATCTCTCATAATTATGATGACTAGGTGAGTGAGAGAACAAAATGCTTATGCCAGAAAGAGTGTGAGGGAAAACATCATTTTGTCCTTGCAATAACCCTGTGAGATTAGATGGTGCTCCCCATTTTGTAAATGAGGAGGGTGTTGAGAGAGGGTGAGCAAATGTCAGATTCATGGCTTGTTCTACAGTCTGACTCCAAACCCAGTGCCTGCTCCCCCACACTGCCTAGTCCCCACTTCCCTCTCTCCCACATCTCTGGAAGTGCCATTCAGCTCTGGATTTGGAAATAGTTGCAAGCTCTAGATATAAAAGGGATTGGGGATATCTAGGATATGCTCCTACAGACATGCAAGTTTATGTGACAAGGACGTTCCAGGCAGCAGCATTTATAAGAGAAAAGAGCTGGAAACTCCATTAGAAACACATGGTAAAATTGCTCAAAGATGACTTAAAACTGTAGCAACTGCCTTCTCATTAGCTTGCATCACCTGTCATTTCTTTCTGGATTCTCATTACTACCTCTTGTTTGTTTCTGTCTATGTCTGTCTCATCTAGTAGAATGTCAATTCTTCAAAGTCAAGAACATTGCTGGGTTCCTAACGTCTGTGTTCAATCATTTTTGTGGAATGAATTAACCTGAGCATTTTGAGATAGCAAGTAAAAAGGTCATTGCAGGATACCATTTTTGTTTTAAAAAATGTTTGAGTGCAGGTAGAGAAAAATCTGTAAGACTGAATATTAATAACTTTGGGATTGGGACTGGGGATTAGGTAGGGATGATTCTCATTTTCCATTATTTCAGTCTCTTTTTACTATGAACATGAATTTCCTTAGTAACAATACAAGTAAAAATTTTTAAAATAATATTCCAGACTTTTATCTATAGGTGCCAATATTGATGTCTGGGGATGTTTATTCCAGCATTATTTATAGTGGCAAAAAGTAGAAATTATCTTTTACCTGCTTTAAAAGGGCTTCGCAGGTGGCGCTAGTGGTAAAGAATCCACCTGCCAATGCAGGAAACATGAGAGACTCAGGTTCGACCCCTGGATCAGGAAGATCCCTTGGAGGAGGGCATAGAAGCCCACTCCAGTATTCTCGGCTGGAGAATCCCATGGACAGGGGAGCCTAGTGGGCTACAGTTCATGGGGCCACAAAGAGTTGGACATGACTGAAGCGACTTAGCATGCATGGAACACAGAATTCCATTCCTCTGGTAATCCCTCAGACTCAGAATGCTTCCTTTTTTTGTTTAGTGGCTCAGTCATGTCTGACTCTTTTCAACCTCATGGACTGTAGCCTGCCAGGCTCCTCTGTCCATGGGATTTTCCAGGCAAGAATACTGGAGTGGGTTTCCATTTCCTTCTCCTGGGGATCTTCCCAACCCAGGGATCAAACCTGCAGCTCCTATCACATCTCCTGCATTGCAGATGGATTTTTTTACTGCTGAGCCTCCAGGGAAGCCCTAGAATGCATCCTTTCAGTTCAGTTCAGTTCAGTCACTCAGTTGTGTCTGACTCTTTGCAACCCCATGAATCTCAGCATGCCAGGCCTCCTTGTCCATCACCAACTCCCAGAGTTCACTCAAATTCATGTCCATCGAGTCAGTGATGCCATCCAGCCATCTCATCCTCTGTTGTCCCCTCCTCCTCCTGCCTCCAATCCCTCCCAGCATCAGGGTCTTTTCCAATGAGTCAACTCTTCACATGAGGTGGCCAAAGTATTGGAGTTTCAGCTTCAGCATCAGTCTTTCCAATGAACACCCAGGACTGATCTCCTTTAGGATGGACTGGTTGGACCTCCTTGCAGTCCCAGGAACTCTCAAGAGTCTTCTCCAACACCACAGTTCAAAAACATCAATTCTTTGGTGCTCAGCTTTCTTCACATCCTTTAATAAGTCAGTATAGTATTTATTTATTTATTTTTTAATTCAAGAGTAATTGCTCTACAGGATTTTGTTGTTTTCTGTCAAACATCAACATGAATCAAATGTTGGTGTACATATGTCCCCTAACTCTTGAACCTCTCTCCCACCTTTCTCCCCATCCCACCCCTCTACGTGGTTACAGTGCATTTGAGTTCCCTGAGACATATAGCAAATTTCCATTGGCTATCTATTTTACATATGGTAATGTTAAGTTGTTATTCTCTCCATACATCTCACCCTCTCCTCCCATCTTCCCATGTCCATAAGTCTGTTCTCCCTGTCTGTTTCTCCATTGCTGCCTTGCAAATAAATCCATCAGTACCATTTTTCTAGATTTCATATATATGTGTTAGTGTATCATACTTATCTTTCTCTTTCTGACTTACTTCACTCTGTATAATAGGCTCAAGGTTCATCCACCTCATTAGAACTGACTCAAATGCATTTCTTTTTATGGCTGAGTAATGTTTCACTGTGTATATGAAGCATGACTTCTTTATCCATTCATCTGTCAATGGATATCTAGGTTGCTTCCATGTTCTAGCTATTGTAAATAGTGCTGCAATGAACAATGAGATACATGTGTCTTTTTCAATTTTGGTTTCCTCAGGGTATATGCCTAGGAGTGGGATTGCTGAGTCATATGCTGGTTTTATTCCTAGTTTTTTAAGGAATCTCTATACCATCTTCCATAGTGGTTCCATCTATCAATTTACATTCCCACCAAAAGTCCAAGAGCATTCCCTTTTTCCACACCCTCCCCAGCATTTATTGTTTGTAGACTTTTTGATGAGGGCCATTCTGACTGGTGTGAGGTGATATCTCACTGTACTTTTGATTTGCATTTCTCTAATAATGAGTGATGTTGAGCATCTTTTCACGTGTTTGTTAGCCATCTGTATTGGAGAAATGTTTATTTAGGTCTTTTCCCCACTTTTAGATTAGGTTGTTTGTTTTTCTGATATTCAGTTGTATGAGCTGTTTCTATATTTTGGAAATTAATCCTTTGTTAGTTGTTTAATTTGCTATTATTTTCTCCCATTCTGACTGTTACCTTTCCACCTTGTTTATAGCTAGTTTCCTTTGCTCTGCAAAAACTTTTAAGTTTAACTATGCCAAAGCCTTTGACTGTGTGGATCACAATAAATTGTGGAAAATTCTGAGAGAGATGGGAATACCAGACCACCTGACCTGCCTCTTGAGAAATCTGTATGCAGGCCAGGAAGCAACAGTTAGAACTGGACATGGAACAACAGACTGGTTCCAAATAGGAAAAGGAGTATGTCAAGGCTGTATATTGTCACCCTGCTTATTTAACTTATATGCAGAGTACATCATGAGAAATGCTGGACTGGAAGAAACACAAGCTGGAATCAAGATTGCCAGGAGAAATATCAATTAACCTAAGATATGCAGATGACACCACCATCATGGCATAAAGTGAAGAGGAACTAAAAGCCTCTTGATGAAAGTGAAAGAGAAGAGTGAAAAAGTTGGCTTAAAGCTCAACATTCAGAAAATGAAGATCATGGCATCTGGTCCTGTCACTTCATGGGAAATAGATGGGGAAACAGTGGAAACTATCAGACTTTATTTTGGGGGGCTCCAAAATCACAGCAGATGGTGATTGCACCCATGAAATTAAAAGACTCTTACTCCTTGAAAGGAAAGTTATGACCAACCTAGATAACATATTCAAAAGCAGAGACATTACTTTGCCCACTAAGGTCCGTCTAGTCAAAGCTATAGTTTTTGCAGTAGTCATGTATGGATGTGAGAGTTGGACTGTGAAGAAGGCTGAGTGCTGAAGAATTAATGTGTTTCAACTGTGGTGTTGGAGAAGACTCTTGAGAGTCCCTTGGACTACAAGGAGGTCCAACTAGTCCATTATGAAGGAGATCAGCCCTGGGATTTCTTTGGAAGGAATGATGCTAAAGCTGAAACTCCAGTACTTTGGCCACCTCATGCAAAGAGTTGACTCATGGGAAAAGACTTTGATGCTGGGAGGGATTGGGGGCAGGAGGAGAAGGGGACAACAGAGGATGAGATGGCTGGATGGCATCATTGACTTGATGGACGTGAGTCTGAGTGAACTCCGGGAGTTGGTGATAGGGAGGCCTGGCATGCTGCGATTCATGGGGTCGCAAAGAGTCAGACACGACTGAGAGACTGAACTGAACTGAACTGAACTGAGGTCCCACTAGTTTACTTTTGTTTTTATTTCCATTACTCTAGGAGGTGGGTCATAGAAGATCTTGCTCTGATTTATGTTGTTGAGTGTTCTACCTCGGTTTCCTCTAAGAGTTTTATAGTTTCTGCTCTTACACTAAGGTCTTTAATCCATTTTGAGTTTATCTTTGTGTATGGTGTTAGAAAATGTTCTAATTTTATTCTTTTACATATAGCTGCCTAGTTTTCCCAACACTACTTACTGAAGAAGCTATCTATGCCCCATTGTATATTTTTGCCTCCTTTGTAAAAAATGAGGTACCAATAGGTATGTGGATTTATTTCTGGGCTTTCTATCTTGTTCCATTGGTCTATATTTCTGTTTTTGTGGCAGTACCATACTGTCTTGATGACTGTAGCTTTGTAGTATAATCTGAAGTCAGGAAGGTTGATTCATCCAGCTCCATTCTTCTTTCTCAAGATTGCTTTGGCTATTCAGGGTCTTTTGTGTTTCCATATGAATTGTGAAATTTTTGTTCTAGTTCTATGAAAAATGCCATTGGTAGTTTGATAGGGATCTTATTGAATCTGTAGATTGCATTTGGTAGTATAGTCATTTTCACAATATTGATTCTTCCTTCCCAGGAACATGGACAATCTCTCCATCTGTTTATGTCATCTTTGATTTCTTTCATCAGTGTCTTATAATTTTCTTTATACAGTTCTTTCATCTCCTTAGGTAGGTTTATTCCTAGATATTTTATTCTTTTTGTTGCAGTGGTGAATGGGATTGATTTCTTAATTTCTTTCTGATTTTTTATTATTAGTATATAGGAATGCAAGTGATTTCTGTGTATTGATTTTGTATTCTGTGACTTTGCTAAATTCACTGATTAGCTCTAGTAATTTTCTGATAGTATCTTTAGGGTTTTCTATGTATAGTATCATGTCATCTGCAAACAGTGAGAGTTACTTCTTTTCCAACCTGGATTCCTTTTATTTCTTTTTCTTCTCTAATTGCTGTAGCAAGGACTTCCAAATCTATGTTGAATAATAGTGGTGAGAGTGGACTCCCTTGTCTTAGGGGGAATGCTTTCAGGTTTTTCACCACTGAGAATAATGTTTGCTGTGGGCTTGTCATATACGCCCTTTACTATGATGAGACAGGTTTCTTCTATGCCCATTTTTAGAAGAGTTTTAATAGGTAACTGAACTTTGTCAAAGGTTTTTTCTGCATCTATTGAGATTATCGCATGGTTTTTCTTTTCCACTTTGTTAATATGGTGTATCACATTGATTGATTTGCAAATATTGAAGAATCCTTGCATCCCTGGAATAAACCCAACTTGATCATGGTGTATGAACTTTTAATGTGTTGTTGAATTCTGTTTGCTAGAATTTTGTTGAGGATGTTTGCATCTATGTTCATCAGTGATATTGGCCTGTAGTTTTCTTTTTTAGTGTTGTCTTTGGTTTTGGTATCAGGGGGTGACCTCATAGAATGGGTTTGGAAGTGCTCCTTCCTCTGCAATTTTTAAAAGAGTTTTAGAGGGATAGGCATTAGCTCATCTCTAAATGCCTGATAGAATTCACCTGTGAAGCCATCTGGTCCTGGGTTTTTGTTTTTTGGGAGCTTTTGATCACAGTTTCAATTTCAGTACTTATAATTGGGTTGGTCATAATTTCCATTTCTTCTTGTTTCAGGCTTGGAAGAATGAACTTTTCTAAGAATCTATCCATTTCTTCCAGGTTATCCATTTTATTGCCATATAGTTGCTCATATAATCTCTTATAATCCTTTGTATTTCTGCATTGTCTGTTGTAACTGCTCCTTTTTCATTTCTAATTTTGTTGATTTGATTTTTCTTTTTTTCATGATGAGTCTGGTTAAAAGTTTGTCAGTTTTGTTTATCTTCTATAGTATTCTTAAAATTAAAGTTTGGTCACCAGGAAAGACTGAACAAAAATTATTCCCTCTCTCCCAAACAAGGAAACAGCTTTAATCATCTCTTTCCTGACCCACAAAAACAGGGAAGTAGTTGGAGCTGAGGCCTTTAAATATGAAAGTTCAGCTCCTAAAACATTGCTCGTTGCTCAAAGGTGAAAATCCACACATTTTCTCCTCCAATATTTGTCCTATTTGTGGGTTTATTTCCATACAGTACGCATGCACACATCCCCGGTACTCACTCACATGTGCTCTTACTTTCAGGTGAGACACTATTTTTGTGTGTGTGTGTTGTTGATTAATTACGAGGATAAGAAACTTGGTGTGTGCAGAGTTTCAAAGGTGCTTTGTCCACATCAAAGTCACCTGAGTCCTTTTCTCTGAAAGCCTGAAAAATCAAATTACACAACCAAGGATCACTACTTTCCCAGATGCTGTTCACAGGCAGCATATTGACGGAGAGCAGAGAAAAAGTCCTCATAACTGATGTTTAGGTGGGAAGGCAGAGACAGTCTCCATCACCCTGATATGCTAGGGCAGAAAGCCCAGTGTGCTGTCCTCAGACCACACTTCAACACTAAGTCAGGATCAGGGACTCATTCAAACTAAATGGTCTAACGTATCTGCATCCATATCTGTGGATTTCTTTTGCTGCTGAACTACTAACTGGCCAAAGTCTTGAGCAGCTCTCACAGTATCTGCTTTTCCGCCTTCTGGGGGCAGCACTTTTGCTGCCGAATGGCAATATTTTTCATGACTTTGCAAATTCTGGTAAGGATTTGGAACTATCTAAATCAGTCCAGATGTTCCTGATGTTGTTTTAAAATTTCATCCATCAACCTGGAATTATTTCTTTTGACAATCCCCTGGTGGTCGTAGACGCTGATGTAAGAGATGCCCACGGCAGGCCTCACCACCAAGCTTGCGATGTCGGAGAAGCCGGGCTCCTGCTCCTCCTCAGTGATCACCAGGCTCACGTACACAGGCAACTTCTCCAGGGAACGGCCGTCCGCGCGCTATGGCAGCCGCAGGTGGGCCGGCCAGGCCAGTCCCCTAAGTGGAGGCCGGTGGTCATGGCGGTTCCCGCCGGCAGCCGGAGCTGGGAGCTCAGCGGCGCTAGGACCGCGGCGAAGGCAGCGAGGCAGCGGCTCCGCCTGATCCAGTTCTAGGTGCCGAACCGCAAGCGGAGCCGGGAGGTGAGCTTGAGATGAGGTGCTAGCCGAACCGGGCGTGCAGCCACCCACAGCAGCAGCTCCTACAGCCCGATCATGCTCTCGTGGCTCCCCGGCGCCCGCCGGCTCCACCCTCGCGGTGAGCCAGCTTCCTATCCAGCAGTCCCCCAGCGTTCCCCGCCCCCTGCCCCCAAACCCGTTCTTTACACTTTCCACACACCCGCAACCTCTTTCTGCTGTCAGTACCTCACCTCGCCCCCCTCCCACCCACAACTCCCCCACTCCCATCCCCGCCATCTCCCTCCATCATCAGTTATTGAACCGTGCCCAGGTCTGCAGACCTGAGTTTGCACACCGGTTCTGCCACACTAGGGAGTTAATTTGAGTCCCAGTTTCCTTCTTTATACTTAGAACTCCCAGATTCTCTGGGACTTTCTTTTTCTTTTGGCCACGCCAGGCGGGCATGTGGGATCTTAGTTCCCCGACTAAGGATAGAACCCCTGCAGATCCCTGCAGCACGGAGTCTTAACCACTGGACCGCAGGGAAGTCCCTCCTTTATAAAGTTACTAACAGGATAATGCTGCCTCCGCCAAACAGTTTTAATGAGCGAAGTACTGGAAAGGGCTTTGTAAGCTGCAAAGCTCCTTCCAGATGTTACCTATATGGGTGAGATGTCCACCTAGCCCTCTGGATGTATGTCATCGCAAATGATTACTCGCTCTAGTCTTGTCTTTACTAAACAAGGAAAAAAAGAGAGATTTGGGGGTATAAGTTTTGTAATTCACTTACCTTAATAACATTAGGCAAGAGCTGAATCACAACCCATGATTATAGCCTGGGCAAAAGCTTGCTAGAAACATTCTTCGACATTTTTAGCCAAAAGTTGTTCATTCCTCAGTGTTCTCCCTCTTTTGCATCCCACACTCAGCCAACGACTGACTCAGTCTTAAGGGAGAAGTAGCATGAATTCATGGAGAAGGCAATGGCACCCCAGTCCAGTACTCTTGCCTGGAAAATCCCATGGACGGAGGAGCCTGGAAGGCTGAAGTCCATGGGGTCGCTAGGAGTCGGACATGACTGAGCGACTTCACTTTCACTTTTCACTTTCATGCATTGGAGAAGGAAATGGCAACCCACTCCAGTGTTCTTGCCTAGAGAATCCCAGGGACGAGGGAGCCTGGTGGGCTGCCATCTCTGGGGTCGCACAAAGTCGGACACGACTGAAGCAACTTAGCAGCAGCAGCAGCAGCATGAGTTCAGCAACTTTGTATATAACATCTTCTTATATTCCTACACTGAGCCAGACTTCCTTAGGTAAGAAGAGAAACTGGAACTGGAGATCTTCAAGAGACCTAATCAGGGGACTTTCCCTGGTGGCACAGTGGATAAGAATCTGCTTGTGAATGCAGAGGACACAGGTTGGATCCCTGGTCTGGGAAGATTCCATTTGTTGTGCAGCAACTAAGCCCCTGTGCCACAGCTACCGAGCCCACATACTGTAACTCCTGAGGCCTGAGTCCTCTAGGGTCTGTGCTCTGCAATGAGAAGCCACCGCAGTGAGAAGCCTGAGCACCAGGAGGAAGAGTAGCGCTTGCTCGCTTCAACTAGAGAAAGCCTGCACACAGCAATGAAGACCCAGGGCAGCCAAAAATTAATTAAAAAACAGAGAGAGACGTACGCAGAAGTTGCCAGAATGTCATAAAGGGGATTCAGATATGAGGTGAGAGGCTGGAGCAGATCAGTACTAAGATCTCTTCCAACTGTAAATTTCTATGGAGAAGAGCTCCTGCCCTTTTGAAGCATACCTGTCGGTCCAATGGTCTTCCCTGGTGGCTCAGGTGGTAAAGAATCTGCCTGCAATGCAGGAGACCTGGGTTGGATTCCTGGGTCAGGAAGATTCCCCTAGAGAAGGGAATGGCAACCCGATCCAGTATTCTTGCCTGGAGAATCCCATGGACAGAAGAACCTGGTGGGCTACAGTCCATGGGGTCACAAAGAGTTGGACATGACTGAGCAAGTAACACTTGCTTTTTCCAGTGGTTAGAACTCTGTGCTTCCACTGCATCAGGCATGTATTCCATTACTGGTCTGGGAACTAAGATCCCTGCAGGGCCAAAAAGAAAAAAAATGAAGAGACTGTAGGGAAAAAGTCCTAAGCAGGAATGAGCATTGCCTATTTAATTACCATTGCAAGTATGTTAGTTGCTTAGTTGTGTCCGATTATTTGTGATCCCACGGACTGTAGTCTGCCAGGCTCTTCTGTCCATAGGATTCTCCAGGCAAGAACACTGGAGTGGGTTGCCATTCCCTTCTCCCAAGGATCTTCCCGACCCAGGATCAAACCCAGGTCTCCTGCATTGCAGGCAAAGTCTTTACCATCTAAGCCACCAGGAAAGCCTGCCACTGCAAGGAATGGTGACTGTTTTTCAATTGGGGGAGGCCTGTGGGTTTAACTCCTCTAGAAATCCTTGAAATTGTTGTTTAGTACCTAAGTCATGTCTGACTCTTTTGTAACCCCATGGACTGTGGCCTGCCAGGCTCCTCTGTCCATGGGAATTCTCCAGGCAAGAATACTGGAGTGGGTTGCCATTTCCTCCTCTAGGGGTTGGAACTGACAGGTCTGGTTTAATAAGTCAGCAAATGTGACTTGGGACAACTAAAGTTAGAAGGTTTGGATTAGCTCACTGAGGGAAGGGTGTGTCCTTGCTCTGTAACTGCCAATCAGGGTGCATAGATTTTAGAGCAGCAGCAGGGGCACTGCCATTGCAGGAAGAGTACAGCCTGCTAGTCAGTGGGAAGCTAGAGGCGACTACTTGTCATTGATAATTGCTTTCTGAACAGTGTTGGGACATTGTAGAGCTCACAAATTCACACACATTCCTTGCTCTGTGAGGTACGCAGGATCAGTTTTATCCTCATGTTGTAGCTGAGGAAACTTAGTGAAATGCCTTACCCTTTATCTAGTAAGGTACAGGCTATGCTGAGACCCACTTATCCTGACCTCCAGATAAGTGTGTGCCTGCTAGGCTGCTTTAGTTGTGACTCTTCATGACCCCATGCACTATAGCCCTCCAGGCTCCTCTGTGTAGGGGACTCTCCAGGCAAGAATACTGGGGTGGATTGACATGCCCTCCTCCAGGGGATCTTCCCAACCCAGGGATCAAACCCATGTCTCTTACATCTCCTGCATTGGCAGGCAGGTTCTTTACCCCTAGCGCCACCTAGGAAGCCTCAGATGAGTGCTTGTTCCTTAATGAAGATTGTCACGTGAATTTCAAGACTAATATTAGAGTCAGGACTTTAAAAAGCTGATATGTGTGGAGAAACTTCGTCATATCTCGACTCCCCAGTTTCCATTTCTAGACACACACGATGACGATAAAGCTAAATGTATTATTGCAAATGCAAGAATATTGCATTTGAATGTGTGCTCAGTCATTTATGTCATGTGTGACTCTTTGCAACCCCATGGACTGTAACCCGCCAGGCTCCTCTGTCCATGGAATTCTTCAGGCAAGAATACTGGAGTGGGTTGCCATTTCCTTCTCCAGGGGATCTTCCCAACCCAGGAATAGAATCTATCTGTCTCTCTTGTGTCTCCTGCATTGGCGGACAGGTTCTTTACCACTAGGGCTTCCTGGTGCCTCAGGTGGTAAAGTGTCTGCCTGCAGTGTGGGAGACCTGGGTTCCATCCCTGGGTTGGGAAGATCTAAGGGATCTTCCACTTGGATCTTTACCACTAGTGCCACCAAATCAAATCCATGAACTTGGTAACTTTCTGGAACAGTGCAGTTTGGTAGAAATATAATTTGTTAATTTTCTAGAAGCTACATTTTATAAATAAAAAGGCACAGAGTAAATTAATATATTTAATTCAATATATCAAAAATATTTTAAAAACTTACAATCACAATATATAATACTAATGAGATAGTTTAAATTCTAAGTCTTCAGAATCTGGTAAGCGTATTATGCTAATAAGACATCTCAATTTGAACTAGCCACATTTCAAGTACTCAAATTCGACTTGTAGCTTGGACAGTCTTGGTCAGTGCAGTTCTAGAAGTAGAATTGCTAGTATATGAGGCTGACACTGACCCACTCCAGTACTCTTGCCTGGAGAATCCCATGGGCGGAGAAGCCTGGTGGGCTAGAGTCCATGGGGTCGCAAAGAATCAGACACAGCTGAAGCAGCTTAGCACAGCACAGCACTGTGAAGTTGGCAGGCATCTTTTGGGGACAAAATATCTTCTGCTGTCCCTCATATCACACAAAACAAGCATGTCCTGGGTCATCCTTCAAGAAAAAGAAATGAAAAGGAACTACACTTTACTCAACTTTTCAATTGTAAAGATTACATTGGAAGGGCTCTCTGAGATGATCTAGAGATTTGTCCAAAAGTTGACAAATTTCAGCCCTGGGTCATATCTGCTCACTATCTTCTTCTTTTTTTTTTCTGCATCTTGAAAGCTAAAAATTATTTCTGTTTTTTAAACAGTGACAAACTTTATTCTTTTGGGCTCTCAAATCACTGCAGGTGGTGACTGCAGCCATTTAATTAAAGATACTTGCCCCTTGGAAGAAAAGTTATGACCAACCTAGATAGCATATTAAAAGCAGAAACGTTACTTTCAACAAAGGTCCATCTAGACAAAGCTATGGTTTTTGCAGTAGTCATGTATGGATGTGAGAGTTGGACTATAAAGAAAGCTGAGTGTTGAAGAATTGATGCTTTTGAACTGTGATGTTGGAGAAGACTCTTGAGAGTCCCTTGGGCAGCAAGGAGGCCTTGGGCAGTCAATCCTAAAGGAAATCAGTCCTGAATATTCACTGGAAGGACTGATGCTGAAGCTGAAACTCTAATCCTTTGGCCACCTGATATGAAGAACTGACTCACTGGAAAAGACCCTGAAGCTGGGAAAGATTGAAGGTGGGAGGAGAAGGGGACAACAGAGGATGAGATGGTTGGATGGCATCACTGACTCGATGGACACGAGTTTGAGTGAGCTCTGGGAGTTGGTGATGGACAGGGAAGCCTGGCATCAATCCATGGGGTCTCAAAGAGTCGGACACAACTGAGTGACTGAACATTTTTAAATGGTTCAAAAAAAATTGAAAAAAGAATAATGTTTCATGACATGTAAATATTATATGAAATTCAAAAGTCAGTGTCCATTATAAAGGTTTTTCAGAACACCTCCACCCTCACTTGTGTACATTTTATCCATGGTTGCTTTTGAGCTACAACAGCAGAGTTGTCACAATGATAAAAAGACCAACCAAGCTCAAAGTAGTATTGACTGGCCTTTCACAGAAAATGTTGGCTGACCCCTTGCACTAGAGCAACCATTCCCAGTCTATTGGCAGGGAACTGAGGCACAAAGACATGATAGGCCTGAGAGCACAACATGGGCTAGAGGTTGAAATGAGACCTCAGTGGTTAGTGTTCTTTTCACTATGGAATGGAAAGCGCTCAGTCGTGTCCGACTCTTTGCGACCCTGTGGACTGTAGCCCGCCAGGCTCCTCTGTCCATGGGATTCTCCAGACAAGAATACTGGAGTGGGTTGCCATTTCCTTCTCTAGGGGATCTTCCCAACGCAAGGATTGAACCCGGGTCTCGTGCATCGCAGGCGGACGCTTTATCCTCTGAGCCACCAGGAAAGCCCCTCTTTTCACTATACCATCACATAAAAGATGGTGCCCAAAAGCTTCCCAGTTTATCAGGACAATGACTGCTTGGTCCTTTTATGTGCCTGTCTGCTGCTCACCTGCAAGCCTAACCTAGGTTTTAGTAGGGGCCATGGCATCTGTGGTGCAGTAGTAAAGAATCTGCGTGCAATGCAAGAGACTCTGGTTTGATTCCTGAGTCAGGAAGATCCCCTGGAGAAGGAAATGGTAACCCACTCCAGTATTCTTGCCTGGGAAATCCCATGGGCAGAGGAGCCTGGCCGGCTACAGTCCATGGTGTTTCAGTCGGACATGACTGAGTGACAGCACGCTGCGTTGTAACCGCGAGAGGGCAGCACTGGCTAACGTGACTCCAGAGAGCAACCTTTCCAAGAAATGACGAAAATACAGTACAGTTGTGTCTTTAGAGAGAAAGAAAAAAAGCAGGTCAGAAAGGTCCCAAGTTGCTTTTGATGGTGACATGCATACATACTAGTACAGTGTTCAGTTCAGTTCAGTCGCTCAGTCGTGTCCGACCCTTTGCGACCCTGTGAATCGCAGCACGCCAGGCCTCCCTGTCATCACCAACTCCCGGAGTTCACTCAGACTCACGTCCATCGAGTCAAGGATGCCATCCAGCATCTCATCCTCTGTCGTCCCCTTCTCCTCCTGCCCCCAATCCCTCCCAGCATCAAAGTCATTTCCAATGAGTCAACTCTTCGAATGAGGTGCCCAAAGTACTGGAGTTTCAGTTTTAGCATCATTCCTTCCAAAGAAATTCCAGGGTTGATCTCCTTCAGAATGGACTGGTTGGACCTCCTTGCAGTCCAAGGGACTCTCAAGAGTCTTCTCCAACACCACAGTTCAAAAGCATCAATTCTTCAGCGCTCAGCCTTCTTCACAGTCCAACTCTCACATCCATACATGACTACTGCAAAAACCATAGCCTTGACTAGACGGACATTAGTCGGCTCTGCTTTTGAATATGTTATCTAGGTTGGTCATTACTTTCCTTCCAAGGAGTAAGAGTCTTTTAATTTCATGGGTGCAGTCACCATCTGCAGTGATTTTGGAGCCCCCAAAAATAAAGTCTGACACTGTTTCCACTGTTTCCCCATCTATTTCCCATGAAGTCATGGGACTGGATGCCATGACCTTGGTTTTCTGAATGTTGAGCTTTAAGCCAACTTTTTCACTCTCCTCTTTCACTTTCATCAAGAGGCTCTTTAGTTCCTCTTTACTTTCTGCCATAAGGGTGGTGTCATCTGCATATCTGAGGTTATTGATATTTCTCCTAGCAATCTTGATTCCAGCTTGTGTTTCTTCCAGCCCAGCGTTTCTCATGATGTACTCTGCATATAAGTTAAATAAGCAAGGTGACAATATACAGCCTTGATGTACTCCTTTTCCTATTTGGAACCAGTCTGTTGTTCCATGTCCCATTTTAACTGTTGCTTCCTGACCTGCATACAGATTTCTCAAGAGGCAGGTCAGGTGGTCTGGTATTCCCATCTCTCTCAGAATTTTCCAGTTTATTGTGATCCACACAGTCAAAGGCTTTGGCATAGTCAATAAAGCACAGTGTAAGATATTAAAAAAAAATTTTTTTTGACAAATTGCCAAAGGTGATTTCAAGCCCAGAAAATATCCGCATCTAGCTAGAATTGAAGGAAGGCAAATTGGTGGCAAGTAGGCATTTCCGAGAAAGCACCCACATGTTAAAAAAAAAAAGCTTTCTGAGTATTGAGGGAAGAATAAGAGGAATAGTAGAGTGGGTTGCCATGCCCTCCTCCAGGAGGGGATCTTCCCAACACAGGGATCAAACCCAGGTCTCCCACATTGCAAGCAGATTCTTTACTGTCTGGTGGCTCAGACAGTAAAAAATCTGCCACCCACACATTAAAAAAAACCCAGTTCTACTTTCTGAGTATTGAGGAAACATGGAGAGGAAATTAGTCTTCCTGGAGCCTTAGGGACGGTTTAAGTAGGTGAGTGGAGCTATGCTTATGACCCAGATTTGTATTCGTTCGGAGGGGGCTGAAGAAGAGCTTCCATCTCTTCATTTTGGTGAAGTCTAATCATAACATGTGGCTAGTGAGGTTTGCAGCCTAGTATGAGGTATTTAGTAAGTATAATTAATATTTGCAGAGGGCTGTAAAACCCTACAGATTAAAAGGTGCCCTGCGGAAGATGCAAGATGGACTGGTGTGACTTTGAAGGCAGATACATTTCCGTAGGTGTCACTGCTGTTGTTTACTGAGGAGGCAGAGGAAAAAGTAGGTTAAGGCCAGGTGGCACAGTCCTTCAACATGACTCAGAACTGGGCCACATGAAACCTGTCTAGGCAGACTATCATATCATATGGTCTAGAGAAATTTCCCTAAGAATGCATAAATCCTCAGAGGCAGAATGGTTAGCTTCATGACACATAATCACGCCTGGAAGAAATCTGGTGGGGCTAATTAGGAAAACACAGACGGCACTTCCGTCTTTACAAGGAAGGGGACTGAGTTGTACTACTCAGCAAATATTTTCCTCAGCCTGAGCTTGACTTCTGAGATTTTCTGAGAACTGAGCATTTTTCTAAGTAATCGCAAAAGCCTGGGTAACAGCAGGAACTAAGCTAGTAGTCTAATTAAGCATCCCCATACTGTGATACTTTAAAACACTACTGGGAATCCCAGTGAGTTCCTAATGTCTAATTCCTAAATTTAATCCAAAGTGCTCCACTGAATCCTCTTGTATGACCTTTGTTAATTATGTAATATCTAATCACCAGTGATGATAAAAAATTGAAAACGATGGCATGAACTGATTCACTCTCCTGCAGGTATTCCATTAGGGCATCTCCGAGGAATAAAACTTTAGCATATAGGAAATTGCTTTCAAACTCTAGCAATTAAGTATATTTTAGTCCCTAGAATGATAAAAATATGGAACTGCACTGAATGGGATTTTGTTGTTGTTATTTTTTCCAGTTAGATTTTGTTCCAGATCAATCCTATAACATGTGGGAAGACTTTACAGACTTATCATGAAAATAATCTGATGACTTAGGGTACATTAAGAAATCCTCAGCAGAAATATCATTAAGTTTAAATCTTTATTCTGTTACTAAGAAAAGTAAATCCACAACTCCAATACTGTATTTACTTTGGAAATTATAAACTACCAGAAAATAACACAAAGACAGGAAGAAGGAAAAGAAAAACAGAGGTATTATACCATTCATGTGCCCAGTATTGTAAATATAACTTGGAACTTACTTTATGACATTCACATAAAGCTAATTGACTTAGATGGCTTTGGTTTTCTGGCTTTTGTGTATTTTTGTCACTTCTGTAATGTTACATGGTATAGGGGATCAAATCCTATTTTGTGTAATGTTGTATTCCATTTTTTAATTTCAAACCAATTGGCTTGGTACAATCCTCAAAGAGGGGAAAAAATCCAACTTAACTGTGACTCTGTTTCCTATTTATATTGTATTTCTCATTTAAGAAGTCAAAAACTCAATGGACTTTACTCCAAGTCTCCCTAGCATATCTTAGATTTCAATAGCATTTCTCAGATTACAAAGTACTTTTACATCCATTCTCTCCTTTCACTGGGTCTTCAGAACAACACTGTGGGTGGGTATGGCATGCATAGTATAGTTATTTAACAGCTTAATTTCCAAAATTAATTCAATGAATATTTATTGAATGGCTCCTGTTTGCCAGACACTTTTAGACAATGACCATTCAGTGGAAAATAAAACACATGTGAAGAGCCTGCCAAAAATGTTTGTGATTTGCCTAAGACTATAGAAAGTAAATCCAAAACCTTTGGATGGATGTACTGTTATCATCATTTCCATCTTCAGCTGGAAAAATGAAGCACAGATAACTTACTGGACACTGTCTCTTAGTACTGTAGTGGCATTTCTTGTATAGATTTGCTCAACCACATCTGCTCACCAGTATCTGCTCCCATACATTCCAGCCTCTGGTCTTTCACTAGATCAATTCTTTTATACTCCCATCTACAGTCAATTCCTTCACAGAAGCAACTCCTCTCTCCTACTTAAGGACATGTATTCAGTCAACTCTCTCCCACACACTGCCATTCTCTAATGTATCAAAAAAAGATAAAATATAGTGTTGTTTTCCAAAAATAAAAAAATATTGTAATTTCTTCTGCCTTAAAAACAAACTTCTCTCAATCCCACTTCCCCCAGCCACTCACCCCTTACCAGTGACCACTCCATTTTTCTTCTTTCCTTTTGCAGCAAACTCCTATTCTCTAAGTTGTAAGTCAAATAAGTATTTATTGAACAGATGCAGAATAAATGAACTAGGAATGTTT
The DNA here is from genome assembly GCA_917880005.1 of Nanger dama. Classification (NCBI taxonomy): domain Eukaryota; kingdom Metazoa; phylum Chordata; class Mammalia; order Artiodactyla; family Bovidae; genus Nanger; species Nanger dama. The sequence continues at coordinate 19,182,054 of CAKJTW010000013.1, read as the reverse complement.
CACACAAAGTAAGTTCAAGTATTCAGATGCCTTGTCACACACACACACACACACACAAACTGGTTTTATATTTATGCAAAAGGCAGAACTATACCCAATGGTTAGAAATATCCAGCATGATATTTGCACCAATAGTTTCCGTTTCTCAAATATAACGGATGCTAAGGTTTCCCTCGTAGCTCAGTTGGTGAAGAATCTGCCAGCAATGCAGGAGACCCAGGTTTGATCCGAGTCAGGAAGTTCCCCTGGAGAAGGAAATGGCAATCCACTCCAGTATTTTTGCCTGGAGAATCCCATGAACAGAGGAGCCTGGCGGGCTACAGTCCATGGGGTCGCAAGAGTTAGACATGACTTAGTGACTAAATCACTCACACTTTTTCAAAGAGATGAGATATAGGGACTTCCCTGGTGGTCCAGTGGCTAAGATTCCAAGCTCTGAATGCAGGGGGCTGGAGGTTCAATTCCTGATCAGGGAACTAGATCTCATGTCGTGACTAAGACCCAATGCACCCAAATAAATAAACAAAAACAAATAAATTTTTTTTTAAAAAGAAATGAGATATAAATTTTTTTTTTTAAGCAGGGGCATCTCTGGTGGCTTAGCTGGTAAAGAATCTGCTTCCAGTGTGGGAGACCTGGGTTCGATCCCTGGATTGGGAAGATCCCCTGGAGAAGGGAACAGCTACCCACTCCAGTATTCTGGCCTTGAGAACTCCATGGACTGTATAGTCCATGGGGTCGCAAAGAGTCGACTTTCACTTTCCTTCCACTTAAAAAAATAGTATTCTTGGACCTTTCAAGGAAATCGAATTTTCATGGCCTATCCTCCACACCAGCAATTGAGGCACTTACACCATCAGAAATACACCTCAAGTCAACTAACTGATTTGTTAAGGAAGTGCTCTTTTGTTCTCAGTTATATTTTCAGTTTCATGTCAGTGATTCTCAGAAGGTATGAGAAAAGTCTCACAAAGCAGATATATCAGAATTCCTGGAATTCTGATATTCCATTCTAGGGAGACAGTCTTCCTCAGCCCCTAAGTGAATCACTTACCAGTACAAACCAGTGTAAACTGATGGAAGTATAGTGTGTGCTAATATAAGGGAGTAACTAGAAAATATAAACTAAACTACATAATATACTAAGCTTCAACCAAATTGATATTTCAAAGTAGAAATTGTTTCAACAATTACTAGGCATAAATGTTCCAGGATAAAATACACATAGTAATTTATAGCTATGTTTTATCACATGTTCCAATAAGAATAATACAATACAGTAGGAATAAGATAATACAGCTGAAGGTAAAAAATGTTAATATCAGTATTTATCAGTACACAGGATTTTAAAGGTGGATCTTGAGCCCAGGATAATAAACACATTTTCAAATAAAGCGCATAGGAAAACTAGTTAACTGTTGTTCATTGGGGAACTAGAGCAGGCTCCAATATGACAGGTGGCGAAAACTTACTAAAAGGAAACTTCTGGGACTTTTACAGTGGATGGGAATTCACCTGCAAGTGCAGCGAACATGTGTTCCATCCCTGATCCAGGTGGATTCCACATGCTGCAGAACAACGAATGCCTGTGTGCCACAACTACTGAAGGCTTCCCACTTCAGAACCTGAACTCTGCAACAAGAGAAGCCCATGCACTGCAACGAAGAGTGGCTCTCTCTCACCACGGCTAGAGAAACCCCTGGTGCAGCAAAGAAGAGCCAGTGCAACCGAAAAAAAAAAAAAAAAAAAAAATTTCTGGGCACTTAATTTCTAGGGTATTACCAGTCTTGTGATGGAGTCAGTTTGTCATCATTGTTCTAATACTTTTACAGGAAATCCTACAAAAGCTGCAAAATCATCGGTAATTATTGAAGTACACACTTGAGAAACCAGAGTAAAGTCTGCCTTGTTGCATTTATAAGCACTGTGTGGCTGGCTGAATTGCCTCAGACCACTGGTGAGCATCAGTGCTTAAATAAACACCAGGAAAAATCTCTGCTAGTCTTTGTCCTACTAACCAAATTCTTCTAAGTAATGACCAAATTCCAAGTTCTATTTTCAGATTTTGTAAGATAGTATTCTTTCCCAAAGAAATTGTGTATTACTCAGATTATTATGGAACAGATATGAGGCTAGTAGCAGACCACATCTTGAGAGTGTAACAATTCTTCCAGAAGCCTAAAGGTTTTCTTGCATTGATCCAGGAACCTTTGAAATTAACAGTACTTTGTACCATCATAGTCCCTAGCATCTCTCTCTCTCCAAATCCTCTCCACTGTAGTACTTTTCCAAAGGTCAGACTTCATATACTAATTTTTTCTTTTCTGCAACCCAGTCCAGTCATGCTTTTGACCCCTCTGCTCCACCAAAACTGCTCTTGCCAAGATCACCATTGACCTCCATGTTGTTCCAAGGGCCAATTCTCAGGCCTCACCTTAACCTCTCGGCAGCATTCCACAGTTGATCACTTCCTCCTCCTTCAGATATTTTCTTCATCTAACTTCCGGGACACTATTCATCTCTTGGTTTTCCTCCTACCTAACTGGTTTGTTCCTACACAGTTGCTCTGCAAGTTCTTTTCTCCTGAGACCTCTTAAGAGAGAAATGTCTCAGGGCTTTCCTGGTTCTCTTTCCCTCTGTATCTACACTTATTCCCTTGGAGATGTCATTAAGTTTCAGGCTTTAAATGCCATTTATATGCTGACAACTCCCAAATACACACACACACACACACACACACACACACACACACACACACACACGATTATGCATTTTATATAATATCTTCAGAACTTCCTCCTGAACTAGACATATCCAACTTAAATATTTAATAAATTTCAAGTTGAACATGTCCCAAACTGAACTCTTAATATTCCCTGGAAAATTGTTCTAACTAGTGCTATTTCAGATGATTGCAACTCAGTCTTTCTAGTAGCTCAGGTTAAAAACCTCAGGCTCATCCTTGACTCCCCCTTCTATTAACTGTATATTCAACCCATCAAAAAGTCCTCTTGGATTTGCCTTCAAAAAAATCTATCCAGGATCCCTTAATCATTGATGTTCTCATGTTTCATTTCGATTACTGAAAGAGCCTCCTTTCTAGACTTCTGCTTCTATCCTTGATCTTTTATTCTCAGTACTTCTCAAAACCTAAGTCATATCATGCAACAGCTCCACACCAATTAAAAGCCAAGCCTTCCCACTCCGGCCCTTCAGGTTCTACAGATCTGCCTCTCACTCCCTTTACCTCTCTGACATCCATCATCTTCTATACTCTCTGCCTTGCTCACTTTGTTTCAGCCACAATGGTTTCCTGTGCTACTCTTCAGGTGCCAGTCATGCTTCTTCTTGAGTGCCTTTGGACTTGCTGCTTCCGCTCCCTGGAAACTCTTGCCTAAATATCCACATAGTTTGCTCCCTTAGCTCCTTCAGGTCTTCAGTATTTTCTTGAGGCCTATGCTCCACTTGAAATGATAACACATGCTCCCTCTCTCTTTATATTTCATCATCTTACTGTTCCTATTATTTAATTTCCTTTTTATATTTATTGTCTCTTCTCCCTCTATTCCCCTATAGTACGTTCCAAGAGAACATGATTTGTTTTATTCAGTGATATATCTTAAGCACTTGGAATAGGATCTGGCATAAGGTTGATTCTCAAAAACTATTTGTTAAACAAATAAAGATCTTGACTTTTAGAAGTCTTTTAGATGAATTGTCTAACTAGACCATTTAAACTGTGATACCAAAATGATAAGCCCATGGGTTTCATATAATCCGCACAACTGTCAGGATAGTATCTTGTTTTAGGAATGACCATATGAACTCTGGCAGAACAAACAAATGTTGGGTTGTTCAGGAGTATTTATTTTTATAGATATGCTTCTATTTTTCTAAAAAATAGTTAGCGGCAGGGATTTGTTCTTTGAACTCCAATACTTCGGAAGTGCTGAACTTCTGAGTTTTGCCTCAGAAAGGAAAGGACTATTACAACATGTGGGAGTGCTTAACTACTGCCAAAAAATATTTGGAAAAACTTCCCATAATACTAAGTCTTTAAAGAAGATCATTCATCTTTTCCAGGAAAAGGTTACTATTGTTTTAAATTTGCTCCTATGCTAGAGTTTGGCATGGAAAGCTGGCCTTTCCTGGAACAATAGAGATATTTAATATTTCTGTATGTTGTTTGGAAAAGGTGCACACAAGCTTCACCAAATGCCAAAAATAAAATCAAAGGCTTGAGCCAAAGGGGCCTAGAGCATAGCACTCAATTCCACACTGGCTGTCTTAAGGATCCGAGTATAATTAATGGTTTTGGTTAACCTAATCTCTTTCAGGGAACACAAACTGGTACAAATTAATTCAGAACCTGTTTTTGGATAAAAGAAAAACTAAAGGAACAATGGACTGGTAATCCTGGAATTCACTAATCCTGCCTGGTTTGACAAAGTGAAGAGACTCAGGAAAATACATATACAGAAGTATTTTCACTACTTGGGCAGATCATGAGACTATAAGTTGGAAAGTGTTCTGAGGCCAACAAGAGAAAGAGTGGTGTTATTCCTGGATTTCTGTTCTACTGTTTTCCAAATGTATGGCACTGGCCAGGATAGATGAACAGTGCAACATACTACTTACTTTTAAATGATAAACTATTTTTTAGAGCAGTTTTAGATTCACAATAAAATTGCAAAGTACAGAGCTCCTTTACATCCTGTGCCCTCAACACACAGCCTCTCCAACTACCAACAGCCCACACCAGAGCAATATATTTGTTACACTGACACATCATCACCCACGCCCACGGTTCACATAAGGGCTCATTCTTGGTAGTGTAAGGTCTGTGGGTTTAGACACATGTATAATGACAGGTATCCACCATTGTAGTATTATACAGAGTAGTTTCACTGCCCCAAAGAGGCCCTTGTTCCCTGCAAAGTCATTCATTCATTCCCTCCTCACTGCATGCATGCTCAGTCACGTCCAACTCTTTTCGACCTGCCAGGTTTCTCTGTCCATGGGATTTTCCAGGTAAGAATACTGGAGTGGGTTTCTAGGCCCTCCCTCTGCAGGATCTTCCTGACCCAGGGATCAGGGATCAAACCTACATGTTATGTTTCCTGCATTGGCAGGCATATTCTTTACCACTACTGCCACTTTGGGAACCACTGATCTGTCTTTGCTGTTTTGTCTTTTCTAGAATATACTTGGAATATTATAATACATATAGATATTACCTATGCTTAAGAAAATATGAATTGCAAAGTTTTTTTGTACAAACAGGATGTGGTTTTTGTGCTAAATGTAATAGCAAATGGGAAATAAGTACTCGTTTCATAAATTTAAAAATTCTAGGTATTAGAATTGTTTAAACAGATACTTCTGTATCTGTATAAAGTGAAAGAAAGGTTGTTCAATCGTTCTCTGAATTTCAACTGCTTGGCTGATTAGGGGTGTGATAGTTTGTTTGCATTACTAGGATAGCACATTCTAATTCCCCAATTATACTAACAGTTGCATATTATTCAATTTTCGTTGTGTAGGCAAAAAGTAATAGCTTTCAAAAACAATACATTTTTAGTAAAGCAACTATTCTCCAATATAAAATTTAAAAAATATATTTAGTAAGCTCTCACCATCAAAAGAACGTACAATATTGTGCTTTACAGAATCTTAGGTATTAAAAAAATCAAAACTCTATGCAGTGGTTTTAGTCGTAATGAACCTGAAATAAAACTTGGACTTCAACAGTCACTCCTCAGATGTTTCTTTCATCTGGAAGCCATCAAATACTGATCTATTCCTTCAACGACAAATATATTCTTTACATTTTCATCCATCATTATGTATTAACCCCCGGTTACTGAAACAGATAACCGCCTATAATTATATGTAGTAGGGGGAAAAAAACAAAACTACTGTAACACCAAAAAATTTTAGCCAGAAAGGCTGGCTAAATTATGAACACGTTACAGTACTCGTTCTTTTTTGGAACTCATGCTACTTCGGGGGGGGGTGAAGCACAAAATTAAACAAAAATACCTCGCGCAGAAAGCAAGTCTAGAAGACAAATTTAGTAGCATTACTCTTTAATTTGGCTTTGGTGATTTTGGAGTCGCAAAGTTACGATCACAATGCCAAGATTAATATTTAAATCTTTCCCTAGATGTCAGGGAAACAGCTCTTTCAGAATTTGAAATCACACTTGAAGGTAGAGGAGATTTTATTGAGTCAATTTGTTATTTATGTATTCATAGGGATTTTAAAAAGTTAAATGGAATATATCCTCAACCGACAGAAATAAGCCATTCCAATCTATTGTTTCAGTTTACAGCTCAGATATAAATAAGGGGCTATAAAACCTGATCTGAAAATAGTTGCGCAGTGCGTGCTTCACAGGCAGCCAATGAAAAGCAACATCTCGCTTCTGTGGCTGACAGCACTCCAAAGACACTACTTTTTTTTTTTTTTCAAGAGACCGACCTCTTTGTTACCCTGTCGTTTAGCACCTTTGTTGGGTCTCCCAGCTCCGCAGGTTAATTTCATCTGCTGAAGCCACTGCGGTTCCAGGCACTGCATTCCAGCAGGCTTAGTGCTCCTAGCAGCACAAAGCTGCAGAAAGCGCCTTTTCTCTCAAGGTGAAATGACAGCTTCCCACGCTCCAGTTCTGAGCACTGCCTCGTAAAACGGATCCTTTTCACACAGCAAGTGCTGGGGTGAGAGATCCCACTTTTCAAGGGCTTAGAGGGCAGGAAGCACTTGGGACTCCGTGTACGCCTCTCGATGCTTTTCAGAGGTTCACACGCCGAGTGCTCACCCGGCGCGTGTCCGGGGCGGGTCGCGACAGAGCCTCAGCCCAGCCAGCAGCAGGACGTAGGCGAAGAACAAAGGCGACCCGCCCGCCTTCGCTCCCAGGGGCAGCCGGGCGCGCGGCCGCCGGCCCCGCCCCCACAGGCCCGCCCCCGCGGCTGCGCGAAATGGCGGCCGAACCACAAAATGGCAGCCGGGCCAGGCTCCGAGGTGGCGCTGGGGAATAAAAGGCGCCGCGGACACCCTCCCCCAGCGCAGCAATGCCAGCTCGAGCTTCCTCTTCATAGCAGTCCAGCCCAGCTCTCCTCAGGCACTGGCGCGCCTTCGTGGCTGCATGGAGACCCCCGCCAGCCTTTCCACGCCGCCTCTCCAGTCCAAACGACACATCGCCTTTGTTTTTCCAAACGGCCCCCTCTTCAGGAGGTTCTTACTGAAGGGGGGTACAAACTGAAAAGAACTGAGCTTTGCACACCTGCAGGGCTACCCTTGCCCTCCCAGGACGCCCATTAAACCGGGAGCGGGGCGGCGGGAGCACCTCATTCCTGGGGTCTCCACACTTGCAGCTTTAGCTTCAGGTCGCCAAAGACAGGAAAGGGGGGATCAAAGAGGCCTCCAAATTAGGGGAAATTAAGGAAATGGGGGCAGAGCCGCAGACCAGTCCTTCGGCAGCCACGTCGAATCCCAACGCAGAGTCCACACCCCAGCGCGCAGCAGAGCTGCTGGTGGCCCGCAGTGCGCGGACATCTCCAGAGCCCCGATGTCAGCTTTGGCTCCGCCACGCAAACATCCAGTGAGCGTTTTAGGCTTTTCACCACATTCCCCTCTGCCCTCTCCCTTCTCCCTGTGTTGAGGGGCTTGGGGGCTGGGCACGGGAAGAGGAAGGAGCGGCTGCTGTGGTCCCCATACTTTTGGCCCTGGCGTGAGGGTCTCGGCGGGCTGGGCTTTGCTTTGGTCGTGGCTTGATAGATGGAGGCAGGGCGGTATCGGTGTACTTTGGGTTTTTCGTTTTTCCGTCTCTCAAACGCTCGCATCCCTGCGCTCCCCATCCCCCAGCTTCCTTTGAAGTGCATTTTTCCAGAAACTTCTCAGGGAAACTCAGCAAAAACCCGCAGGCTCCGAAATCGCCTCCCTCCCGGAGCATGCGCAACGCACTGGGCTGCAAGCTCAGTGCGCGCGTGTTTGAGTGTGAGAGCAGTACGTGTGCGCGCGCGCGCTCGCCGTGCGAGGCGGGAAGGTTCTCTCACAATGAAGGGAACAGGTTTTCTCCCCTCCCCCAACGTTCCGTCGTTGCGCAAGCGCGTTGAGCCAACTCCTCTGGCCTTTGAGAGAAGTGGGGGGAGGGACAGGCCGAAAGGTCTGGAGTCGCGGCTTCGCGCGCCTGCGCACTGTGTTGTCTTGGCCCAGCTTTTTCCGCGCAGCTTGTGGTAGCGTCTTTGATGTGAAGTGCATTTGAGCGCCTCAGTTGCGCCGTACTCATTGTGTCCTCTACTCCCACTCGCGGAAACTGTAGTCTCTTGAGGGGTTATTAATTACGTCCTGCGGGTTTCCTGGAGAATGGCCTTCCCTTTGTGTCTAAGGGCTAATGTTGAACCGTGTCTCGTTAGCCCCCTTCCACTCCTGCCTGCGCCTTGACCCCTGACAGGAATCGATGACTGGAAAGTGTTGGAGCCTTCTCCCAACTAGGGCAAACAGCTCTGATCAAAGAATCGGATGACGGCCGCGCTGGTTTCCATCAGGCATTGCCTGCAGTTCTTGCTTACTAAATAAAGGTGTCCTTTATTTGGAACCCTGCGCTTGGTCCTCGACACCAGCCTCTGCTGGGCTGGCAGCTGGACTAGTCCTCCGAGTGTGGATGCAGACAAAGGGTTTTGGCTTGCCGCTCTTGTCTCCATTTGCAGAATTGAGGTTAGAGCATGGTAACCATAGTAACCGCGTTTACTTTTTTTTTTAAGGTGCCTATTGTTTTGTTCTCTTTTCCTCTTCCTTTCGGAGTGTGGTGGAAATTACCAGGGTTGTAGGTTCTTATTCCGCCCGCTCCCTCACCCCCCCAAGCTCTTTACCTTGCCACATATTCCACTTTCATTCAGCCTCGTTTTTTGAAATCCAGTAGGTTCAGTAATGTCCACTTGGCAGGGCGTGGAGGCTTGCCACTTCTCCAGTCTGAGTTTTGTTTCCTTGCCACTCTTTTGCAGTACACCACCGTCGCTTCCTTGGTGGACTAATTGTCTTTCTGTATTCAGAGCCTCAGAGATGTAAGGTTTAAAAGAGGGAATTTGCGAAAAGGCACCTTGGGGGCTCCTAGAGACTGATGTTGCTGTTGCAATTTTGTATTTTATGATCTCCATCACCTGCTAACTTGCCCGCAGGTGCTGGTGAGCCACTGACCACGCCGAGTCCGAGGTCAGTCCAGGTCATCGCTCTGGGCGGAGCCATTCAGTGGGTCCTAGCTCAGGGAGATCTTTTTTCCTTCTGGGAATTTTGAGTTGGTGCCAGATTCCTAACAGGAACTCTTAGCTGTCTTGAGGCTGTTGAAGTACTAGCAAGCAATCGAATTCTGCCTCTGCTAATACCGTCTTTTGAAGCTTGGAAAAGATGAGATCAATTGCAATAGTCCCTTGAATTTGCAGAATTTCTGGTAGAGATTATGATTTAACAGATTATGGTTAATGAGAGTATTTAAAGGCAAAGTTCCTACAATAAGGATAACACTACTAAATAAGGAAGAAAATTTTGAATATGTACGTCTTGTAATTTCAGTTAGGCATAAAATAAAATTTCTTATGTGCTAATAATTAGACTCTTGAGAAACTGATACCAACAGAAACAATGTATTTAAGTTGAAAACCATGGAGAACAAAAGTAACCAGGTTTAAACCCCACTTCTTTGGGTGAATTTTTTTAAGTGAAGGGTTTAGGCTTGGGTGTGTGTTTAAATTATCTCGTTGGGAGTAGGTAAAACACAAACTGCTCTTGTTAGTTCATCTCATTGTGCCCTCCCACCAACTAACAGTATATAGTGAAGTCTTTAGTTATGATTCTTGCTGGTTCTGTTTTCTTAGAAAAAGCATTTTAAGTTAATCTAGCATTTTCTAAGAGAGTTATTTTGAGGCAAATTATTTTTCAGCCGAAGTATTTCAAAGTAGAACTGTAAGGGATGGTTTCTAGGACTTTTGTAATGTATAACTTGAACAAATTCTATTATCTCCTTTATCAATATACTGAAATTTAACTTTAAATTTAAAAATAATTTCAGCAATTTAATTTAGAAGTGCATCATGTCCTACTTAATGTTTAAATAGAATGTGGTTTTATTTTAAGCCAAAAGGTTTCCAGTGTCTAATTATGGACTATATATAAAATCAGCAATCATTACCATCCTGAAGATTAATAGCAAAATACTGAAGCAGATATGACTTAAAGTAGCATCACTATTAAACAGCAATATTTAATTAAAATGTAAACAGTTTCAAAACATATTTGGAATTAGTTCAGGATGTTTTGAATTCTCCACTTCAAACTAGAGAAGTCCTTTCAGAGGAGCAGTAGGGGAGCTCAACACCCTAAATCTGAAATTTTCAATATACATGTAACAAGATACTAAGTATATTTGATTTGGTGCTATTGTTTCTGAGATGCTATCAAGTGTACTTTGATAGTTTTCTTTAATCAGCAGCCTTGATTTGCATTATGTATATTATGCTTACTTCTTGATGCTTAAGTGACAATCTCTTAGACCTGGGGTGTTTTTGGCTATTGTATATCACTTACAGTGAAGAGGTGGTTTTTTTCTCACATGAGGAATTAGCAGTACAGTTTTAAAAGGTTGAATTAACTCTCTGAATTAACAGAGAATAATGATAATGTTCATGTGGGAGCTGTTACCATAAATATGTTGGTTTAATGTAGTGAAGTACCAGCATTTCAGAGGAGCCCTTAACTAAAGTCCCCAGAAGCTGACTTCCAACTCATTTTAACTTTTTTCTAATTGCAAGAGCAATACATGTTAACCAAAGAGAAGTTAAGAAAATATAGATGAATGAGAACTTTTAAAAAGTTTTGAATTCTGGACTTCCCTGGCAGTCTATTGGTTTGGGCTCCGGGGCTTCCACTGCAATGGGCATGGGCAGTTCTATCCATGTTTAGGGAACTAAGATCCCCACAAACCTTGAGATGCAGCCAAAAAATAAAAATTGAATTCTACCACTTACAACCATGATCAATATTTGTTACGTATCCTTCCTGTCTATTTTTTATTCAATGCCATCAGTTCAGTTCAGTCACTCAGTTGTGCCCGACTCTTTGTGACTCCATGAACTGCAGCACGCCAAGCCTCCCCGTCCATCACCAACTCCCAGAGTCCACCCAAACCTATGTCCATCAAGTCAATGATGCCATCCAACCATCTCATACTCTGTCATCCCCTTCTCCTCCTGCCCTCAATCTTTCCCAGCATCAGGGTATTTTCCAATGAGTCAGATGTTCACATCAGGTGGCCAAAGTATTGGAGTTTCAGCTTCAACATCAGTCCTTCGAATGAACGCCCAGGACTGATCTCCTTCAGGATGGGCTGGTTGGATCTCCTTGCAGTCCAAGGGACTCTAAAGAGTCTTCTCCAACACCACAGTTCAAAAGCATCAATTCTTTGGTGCTCAGCTTTCTTTATAGTCCAACTCTCACATCCATACATGACCACTGGAAAAACCATAGCCTTGACTAGACGGACCTTTGTTGGCAAAGTAATGTCTCTGCTTTTTAATATGCTATCTAGGTTGGTCATAACTTTGCTTCTAAGGAGTAAGGGTCTTTTAATTTCATGGCTCCAGTCACCATCGGCAGTGATTTTGGAGCCCAGAAAAATAAAGTCAGCCACTGTTTCCCCATCTATCTGCCATGAAGTGATGGGACCAGATGCCATGATCTTCGTTTTCTGAATGTTGAGCTTTAAGCCATAAGCATTAGTAAATTGTATTTCCAATTCTAAATATTAGATATATTAGCAGTATTTCCTCATAGAGGGAAGAAAGTTACTTTTAGCAACTTTCCAAGGAAACAAATATAAAAATTGATTTTTAAAAAGAAAATATCAGCGATTATATCCATTTATGGAAAACCAAAAATAATGTGGAATAAATAACTTAACTTTCTTAGAGAATTGAACAGTAAAGTAGACTGTGAAGGTGAAAGAATGATTTAGAGAAGGACTGGCTAACTAATACTATTCAACTGATTGGAGTTTTATCATTGACATGTATAATTTCACTTCAGTGAGCCTCATATATCAAAATAAATCTGTTACTATACTGGTCTGTCTTTTTCATCAGTTGACCCACAGAACTAGCAAGGTATCTAAATACTCTTTGAGAATAATGCAGTAGTTTTGTCTGTTTTATTTTCTACTGTTCTGGAGAAAAAAAAACCTGATTCTAATACTAGGAGGTTGCTTGTATTGTCAGGTTCTTGTATGTCTCATGTGCTTTTAATGTCACCTTTCTGAATTATCTTTCATACTCATGGGAAAATTCACTTCATCATCCGTTTATCATAGATGAAAGAAGAGATCACATCCTACTTTTTGATCTTTTCAGTGACCATAAATTATTAACTGTTAAAACATTTTAGAACTAGTTAGTATATTTTCATGTCATCCCTTTAGGAAATTCTTATATTTTAAGAATGTTTTCTTATGAAACAGTTCATAGTGTGGAACTCGACTGGTAACCAAATTTTTGTTAAACATCTGGTAACTATTCTGTCTCCTATTTAAATGGTGATATTAATTTATCTGCTCTGTTGGCTCCTTAGCATTCAAAGCTTGAGTTTGAGGCTCAGATGCTTTTCCCCATTGGGCTTCCATTACACATGACTGAACTCTTTGAGCACATCTAGCATGCTAAATACAGGCAATCCGCACAGTGAAAATGAGACCTGATTAAAAGCACATCTATTTTAATTCCACTTTGAAAATGGCTCTGCTTCTAATGTCACCTTTCTGAATTATCTTTCATACTCATGGGAAAATTCACTTCACCATCCATTTATCATAGATGAAAGAAGAAATCACATCCTACTTTTTGATCTTTTTCAGTGACCATAAATTATTAACTGTTAAATTAAAAATCAGAGAATAAAGAGTGGGCTTTTTTTTTTTGAAAACATACAAAAATAAATGCTTATAAAGACAATTCTGCCCTTGTAAATATTTGTAAATAATTCTGCCCAAGGACAGAAACAAAGTTTTCCCAGTGTTCCCTGATACGTTGTCAAAAACATGAAAAGCACTGAGAAAACCCAACATTTGATTTTCAGGGCTGTGCAAAGGGCATGTACTTACCAGTTTTGTCATTAAAGAGTTTCGCAATAGAAAAAGTCAGCAAAAGAGTGCGAGGAACTTCATAGTTGATATGTAGTCACACAGGCTGATTTGACTGTAACACCTGGCTCTAATCCTGAAAAGCTACAAATTGATCATGGTATGTTTTTAACTTCACCTGATGCTTACTTCTGATATTAATATGGAATTACCAGTCAAGTTAATAGTATTCATGATATTTTTAGGCTGTGTTACTTTCAAATACTTTTACATGTATTATCTTCCTTGATACTTCTAGCAGCCTTACTAGATAAAGAAGAAATACTTTTATCCTCATTTTGCAGATAAGAATATTCAAACTTTAAGGAATCTAACCAAGTTTCAGTTCAGTTAAGTTCAGTTGCTCAGTCGTGTCCGACTCTTTGCGACCCCATGAATCGCAGCACGCCTGGCCTCCCTGTCCATCACCAACTCCTGGAGTTCACTCAGACTCACGTCTTATCGAGTCAGTGATGCCATCCAGCCATCTCATCCTCTGTCATCCCCTTCTCCTCCTGCCCCCAATCCTTCCCTGCATCGGAGTCTTTTCCAATGAGTCAACTCTTCACATGAGGTGGCCAAAGTACTGGAGTTTCAGCTTTAGCATCATTCCTTCCAAAGAAATCCCAGGGTTGATCTCCTTCAGAATGGACTGGTTGGATCTCCTTGCAGTCCAAGGGACTCTCAGGAGTCTTCTCCAACACCACAGTTCAAAAGCATCAATTCTTCAGCGCTCAGCCTTCTTCACAGTCCAACTCTCACATCCATACATGACTACTGCAAAAACCATAGCCTTGACTAGACGGACCTTAGTGGGCAAAGTAATGTCTCTGCTTTTGAATATGCTATCTAGGAACTAGGCCATATAGTCAGTGACAAAAATGGGACTGGAATTTTTAACTCAGCTCAGGGGCACTTCCATTATACTATCATGTCTCTCATTCATATCAGCTGTTTTTCAGTATCCTTCAAAGTTTAAGGTCAAGTAGTGTTATGTTGAAGAATCAGTAAGAAGCATGGACATTACTTTTAACCAGTGAATGTTAACTTTTGTAGAAATGGATAGAATTCCCACCTGAATTGCTCATTGGAAGTTAGCATCTATAATGTGAACTACTTTTCCTTCAAATGAATCTGCCTAACTGAAGTCAGAATAATATTTTTAGGGGCATCACAGGAACATACTAAAAATTTGAACAGAAATAAAATTTGTTTTACTCAAATTATCTGCATGTCTATTTAGGCTGATGTAGTGAGATTTTAATAGGCTGAGAAATCTCTTTTGAGATGTTTATATCAGATTTTAAAAAACCCAAGAAGCTAAATTAATACCTTGCTTGCTACTTTTGGTGCCTATAATTCTGAAAACAAGTATGAAAATAACACTTCAAGAGAATCTGAGTATGAGGTGCTATCAAGTAATGTTTAATGGGATTTTGCTAGCCCAAAGATCTTAATATAATATCTATATATGTGTGTGTGTATACATATATATATATATATAGTGCCTTGTGTCGTGTGTAATCCTGGTTCCCTGATCAGGGATTGAACCTGGACCCTGGGCAGTAAAAGCGTTGAGTCCTAACCACTGGACAGCCAAGGAATTCTCTAGCTTTTATATTGTTACACAGAGACTGTTTCTCAGTTGTTTGATAAATCTTTGGCAAACTGGGAAATGATATTAACTTCATTTGGTTTTTGCTAATCATCTTCTTGATATCCTGTGATCTCTAAAGGTCTTCGGGAGAACTTTAACTCAACTTTGCTTAACAATTTTGTATGTTAGTAATTATCTACTCCACAGTTTCTCTTTTGCTACCTCCCAAAAGGTGGGAAGCTTGGAAGTATTTGCAAACAACTTTGCAATTTCAAATTAAACTTTATGTAAAATTACATATCCATTCTGTTTTTTACATGGAGAAACAGCACTGCTGTAACAAGATCTTTAGGAAAATCTAAGAGAATGACATTAAAAAGTTTAGTTGGCAAACATGTTGCTTTCAATTTTCATTTAATATCTCCCTATTCTTGTGCCATAGAGAAATTATAAATACCTCTTAATTTTTATTTTGTTTTAGCTTATCCTTTTATTGTAGATGGATACAAAATACCACATTTAATAATGACTCTAGCCTCTCTTCTAATGATTTTGCTTTAAAAGCTGTCATCCCCCCCCGCCCCTTTTTCAGCCCTTGAATTTTTTTCAGCATGAAGCATGATTTTAACTGAAGGCTGCATTCAAGGTGAGATATGTTCTTTATTTCTCTAATTGCAGGGTGCTGTTTTTTAAATCTTCTTTGTCTGTTGCCCCTTAAAATGAGATTGAGCTGAGCTTCTGTTCTTCCTGTGACACTAAGAAGATGCAGCTAATTCAGGACCTCTCAGGTTTTAAATGGAGTCAAACATGACTGAGCGACTTCACTTTCACTTTTCACTTTCATGCATTGGAGAAGGAAATGGCAACCCACTCGTGTTCTTGCCTGGAGAATCCCAGGGACAGGGGACCCTGGTGGGCTGCTGAATATGGGGTCACACAGAGTCGGACACAACTGAAGTGACTTAGCAGCAGCAGCAGGTTTTAAATGAGTAATTTGCAAAATATTTTAAACTGTGTTTCAAATTGTGGCTATTTATATAGAAATTTATGCTTCGTGAAAAAAATGCCAGTCAGTTCAACGCTAACTGCAGCCACGTATATAGAACTATGTAGTTCACTAGTGTAGATAACTGTATGCTGGCCTGACACTCCTTATGTGATAATTGTGACAGAGAAATGGCCAAATGTAAATGTCTAGTCCTACATCTGATTATAGGTTGATTTGCTTTTACTTTTACTGAGGAATCAATTCCATAATACTTTCAAGAAAAAATATTTCCATGTCATTTAATGACTGATTTGCATGAAGACAAGGTGAACTTCTGGGGTGGCAGTAAAGGCCTTAACTAAATTATGAATGACTGCCACTGTTGTGGTGGTACTTTTTATGAGTAAGTTGTCAAAAATCCAAAAATCATTTCAATGGATAGTTATCTCCTGAGGAGGCGCATCTTGTTCTGTAATTGTTGTAACTGTGTAAGGGATTGAGGTTCTTGTTTAGTCTTCTAATATCCTAAGAGTAAGGAAGAGAAGATCTCAGTTGAGCAGACCTGCTGAGATCAAATTTAAGTACAGTATAGACCCTGAACCCAAATACAAGAAAAGTTGATATGACTATCTGACATGACTCTCTGACACATCATTAAGAAGCTTATGTTAAGCTATATGACAAACAAAAAACCTACTTGGAGCTTTACCATCTGTGGAATTAGACAATTTAACTATGTACAGGTGACCCCAGGTGTTAGTGCCATTAATTATGGTGACCATATGTTCCAATTCAAAGTATCAGTTTGATAAGTTGGCTTGTATTTAAGGAGATAGTGAATGAGATCTAATATTTAAAATCTGGTCTGTAAAGCACTACACCTATGATTGTTTTTCTGTAGATAAAAAACGTAAAAGAAAATTGAGATGTTGACCGTTCTAAACAATTCAATTTTTCTGGACTCAATACCGTTGCTTTAATTTTGTGGGTTTTCTTCGGGGCTCTGATAACTAAAAAGTTCAACTGTAGGCTTTAAATTTTAAAAGCTCTTAGGTCTGGAAAGGCTGGGGTTCCAATCTCCTCCCTCTGCTTAGATTTGATAGTAAATTTTCTGAGGGGAACACTAGCCAGACATTTAACCATCTCATTTCAGTTCTACTCTTGGTATACCATAACGATCAGCAAAGAAATCTTGCAAACGGTTTCGCAAGATCTTATATAAAATAAAATTGCTTAATGTTACAAGCTAATGATTTTGGGAGGGATGGGTTTCTGCAGCCGTCATAGCTTAGATGGGCGGTGAGAAAGGTGGCCTTGTTCTGACACTTTTCCCAAGCAGCCGAGGCTCCAAGTGCCCGGAAACGGCCAGAAGCTGACCAAAGGTGAGCAGGGGAAGGAGTCCTGACTTCTACGAGAGAGGGCTCGGCAGCCGCTTTGACACGCAGCCTAGTGAATACCAACCCCCTTTCTCTTTTCTTCCCCCAGGCCAGCGCCTGGGACCCCTGCTCGAGGCCCTGGAGGCGGTACCTTCTGCACTCGCTGTGACCCAAGCCTGAAAGAGCGCTTGACCTGACTGAGTGCTGCGCGCCTGCGCACTAGGACGGAGCGCGTGAGCGTTCCTTCCTGGCCCCGCGTTCTTCCCTACCTCGCGCGCTTGCGCGCCGGCTGGGAGGAACCCGGCGTCTCGGCCTCGGCGGGCAGTCGGACGGACGAGCGCGCGCCCGCGGTGAAGGAGGCGGGCCGCGCGCGCCGGTGGGAAGCGTCCGGCTGCCACAGCGCCGGCTCCATCGTAGTCACTGCCGCCCAGGTCCCGCTCGCCCCTCCTCCCCCGCTCCCCCGCCCGCCGCTGCCCGGGCGCATGCGCCTCCGAAGCGCGAGGGTCGGCTTCGGGTGTGTGGTGGCGGCTGAGCGGAGCTGCGAGGCCCGAGAGTCAGAACCTGGGGGAGAGGGATGGTCTCTGCACGGGGGGGAGCCGGAGGAGCCGCCGCCGCTGCCGACGCCACCGCCGCAGCCGCCGCCGCCGCCGCCTCCTCGGCGCCCGCCTCCCGGCGCTGACGGGCTCGTACGAAGCCGGCGAGGGGGAACCCGCACCAGCGGTCGCCAGCACACCGCCCAGCATGGTCCGGGAAACCAGGCACCTCTGGGTGGGCAACTTACCGGAGAATGTGCGGGAAGAGAAGATCATCGAGCATTTCAAACGGTGAGTGACACGAGGCCCGGGGCCGCGCTCTCTCCTCGGGCACCGCTGCCCACTCCGGCCCGTTGCCGGCCCCTCCCCGTGTGCGGAACTGGTGAGGGGACCCGGGCCAGACCCACGGACCGGTGCGGAGGGCGCGCGGCTGCCTGGCCGCCTCTCTGTCCGCGTCGCGGCGTTGGGCCTCGGCGGAGCGGGCCCGGCTCCCACCCTCTCCCTTCCCAATAAGGAGGCGGCTGTCGCTCGGCCTCAGCGAAGCCGGCGCCGGGAGGGTGTTCTCAGGCTGGCCAGCCGACGGTGGGGTCGCGTCCTTGCGCGCCGCTGCCCGGGTTCGGTGCGGCTGTCCCGGCCAACACGCCCGAACCGAGCCGCCCCTGAGCCGGGACCCGAACCCCTACCCAGCCCCGACAATCCCCGGCCCGGCCAACTCCCGAGTCCCGCAGCAACTCCCGCTCCTCGCCCTGCGGACGCGTGGATATATGTCTGACCTAGAGAAGGTTTTGTGCGAAAGGAAAGGTTATACAAACGGAAAAGTGTTGGTAGGTGACATGGGGGCATCTCGGAACTGGAAAGACACTGCTGGATTCTAGGGACCTCTCATGGAAGGCTCACAGACCTAGAAACTAAATGGACGCAAATGTTTCAGATTCTTCCCACCTTGTTTTTGTGGGGTTGGGAGGAGGATGGTGTCCGAGAATAAGCTGGTGCGTCTGTTTCGGCGCTTTCGCCTTCCTGCCTTCAGCTCTCAGGGGTCCCTGGATGGGGAGGACGGTGGGGACCGAGCGCTCGCAGAGGAGGAGCCGCCTCCTGCAACAGAGTCCCCGCCGGGCCAGCGCTCCGGCCTCGGGTCTGAACACTGGGCAGCCTTAATAAGGCTGCTCCCTCCCACCCAGAATTCCTACATCAGTGGTTAAAAAATGCAAGCCTTTTCAGGTTAAATGTAGCTCTTCTAGAAAGATTTTTCCCAGAGTATATTTTTTGTTCGGGGGTAGTAGGGGTAGTAAAGGGTAAATGTTCTTGATACATTTTAGTTACTTCGTAGCGTTCAGCATTTGTTTTTATTTTGTGAAATCACTGTCTGCCGTCACTGATGGAGCCCTAGGTGTGAAATAACCGAAAATGACGCTTTACTGAACGGCGATGTAAATCGAGAGGACCGTGGCAGATACGTGATAGTCCTCAGAAATGACTGTTTCTTCCGATATTCAAGACCTCGGAAGGTTTTAAGTTTGGTTTACTTTTAATTCCTCTTACTGTCTAGTGAGTGAAGGAAATTATGGAGCGCCCTTATTAGTGAGTCACCATGGGAAAAATAGGTTGCGTCGCTCGCTCCTGAGCAGCTTGGATTGGGAAATGGAAGCAGCGGCAGCTGAGCTCCGCTCTTTCAAATGGAGGATCATTGATTCTGTTGGTGGTTGCTGTTACTGGGGTATTAAATCTTCACCGCTGGAACGCGCGTCTGCGCGTGTCCGCGTGTGAAAAGGAGCCTGGAATAGTGAGGCCATTCATAACCCACTAAAGCTGTCCTCGGCGAGACTGGAGGAGGCGCGCTTCCAGGGACTCCCGGTGTTTACTATGTTGTGCTGAGAAACCAGGCAGCGGGAAGGCAGGAGCAAAAACTCGCCTGTGTCCCCTGTGACAAAGGGGGAGATCTCGGGCTCGTGGGGAAGCAGATGGGAACTCGCTCCCTGGCGCTGCTCCACCCCCTTACCCCATACAGAGGCCCCGTATCTTCAGTGTTTTGGTGGAAAAATCATTTAGGCGCAAGATTATTGGAGTGGAAAAGCCACTTAGATGCGCTTGCTTTTATCTTCTTGCGGACCTTCTCTGTAGGTCTCCGCCTGGGAAATTCGTAGGCACCGACGTGCAAACACGTGCATTGCAGCATTTGCTTTGCCCCTCAGTATTACGTGGCCAGAAGTGTCATTTCGGCATTATGCAGATTCTAGAAACAGTGTCTGCCTGTCGCGGGCAGTTTGACTCCTCTGGCGAAATGAGGGTTTCGAGAGGAAAAAGGAAGTCATCCGAGGGAGTCTTGGAAGGTTTTTAAGTAGATGGTGCTGCCGTCCGGCCTGTGTGAATGACTTTCTAAAATGGCGGCCAGGACCCACTTTATGTGGGAATCAGCAGAGCTGATCTCAGAATGCACTGAGGGAGGAGCGGGCGGAGGATGCGAGCTGCCTTGGAAGGCTGCGGTCTGCAGGAACGTTTCAGTGTTAAAGACGGTTTAGCTGGCACATTGCTCAGGACTGCATTTAAAGCAGTGTGTTACCTATTGCAGAGCAAAAGCAGATGCTATTGATAAAAGCAGATTATCTTAAAACTAAGTAGACCGCGTGTCCCTGACACTCCTTTATATTTTTAAAACGACTTTTGAGAATTTTAAACAAGTTTGCTCATATCTTTGGATAGATAGTCCATTCTTAGTGGGTTTAGAGAGTGTAAAAAGGTTTACAGAAAAATCTTCCCTTTACTCCAACCCTGGGAATTCCAGTTCCCACCCCCCATCCCCTACTCCCCTAACAGGTAATCTGTATGTCTGGCTTCTTGTTTATCCTTAAACGTGTACAAGAAATATTCTTGCTGATCCAGCTGTGGCGCTAAGTGGACTTTGTTTGGAAAAATTCAAGGTCTTTTATCCTTATTGTAGAGAACGTTTTGTAAAATGTGTGATTGCTACAGGGAGGGAAGCTAAATGTGAATAATTTAGGTGAAAGGGATAAAACAGTGGTTGCACCAGAATGGTAGCTTTGCAAGAAAACTTAAGAATATTCACTTCTGATGTCTTCTAGAAATCATAATGAGAAAAACCATGCCTATACCTATACTGAGACTGAGGTTAAAGTACCTACTTTCACTGTTTTCCCTAGCTGATTTCAACATTAACTAATAACTGTTTTATGGGATTAAGTAGTGTACACTGGGAATACATTATATAAAATGTTTCAAAATGAATGTTCTTGTAACGGTGATTAGGCTTTGTAGTAAGTGTTTGAATTTTAAAGACTGTTTCAAAGAGACAGCTTTGGGAGCAGGATAGTTGAGAAGCATTTTGGAATGGGGGTCGATTAGAGCCAATTCTTTTATTTATATTTTGATCAGTGTTTGGTAGAAAATAGATTGAAGGAAGCTTGCTGATTTGGCTTTTTTCTCTGTGCCAAAGAAAGACCAAACCTTTAGAATGTAATCAGAACATTTTCAAAATTTGGCTTTACCTTCTTGCAATAAGAATAATATAATGTGCTCATTATTTTAACAGCATTCAATATACTGATTGAAAAGAATTAAGTATTTCTGAATCAAATTTTATTTAACAAAGATCCATTGCAGAGACTGAATTTGCACAATAGAGAAAGTCCTTTCCTTTGTATGGTGTGTTAGCTGGATTGAAGGGGGATGGGAGGAGTTATACAACAATTGGTTGCTGTCTTAGTTGTTAGAGGGAGAGGTGTGTGTGCTGAGGCGACTCCCTGAATTAGAATGAGCCAATGAATAAAACCCTTTAGAAGAAAAAAAAAAATTCTCTGTATTTCATTTTCAGATTTGAAGTAAATCTCATATTCAGGTTCTTCCCATCCATTCTCGGTTCTAAAGAATAGGCTGAAGATCTTACAGAGGTTGAGCAAAGTAGTAGTTCATGTAAAGTTTTTGTCAAAGAATGAAACTCAGTTTTACATTACATGAATTTGGATAGCTTTACTTCTGGGACACAATAATAAAGTATTGTGGTAGAGTTTCCTTATCCTCACATACTCTGTGACTAGAGATATTTTTATACTTAAACAAATTTGACTCATCCTAGCCTGCATGATTGCTTTATGGTTTATTCTTTTAGGCTGATCTGGTTTCTATGAAGAAATACCTCTGTTTCTGAATGTTATAATTTTGAATACCTATTTTCATGATAGGCTTTTGCACATTAAAACAATGAAGTAAAATACTTTTATACTTATCTTGAAAAATAGCATTAAAAATTAACACAAAATGCTTGAAATTTTGTATTTTATTTCCTGAGTTAGAAACGCCCCTGGCAGATTGGAGGAGAACAGAGGGCTCAGTGCCAAGAAGAAAGGTGTTTGACTTGTGTAGAGGGCACCTTTTTCCAACTACCTTTCTTGTAGACTGATTACTCAGGTGTTTGGTATGCTTATGAAGAGATTTCAGGCTTGAATTCGGAGACATTTTAAATCTTGTGAGCACTAATGCTTTGGAAAGACGTACAGATGTTACAGGGATAGTGGTAATTGACGTTTTTTCCCAAATAGTCTTCCAAGTCTCATTTTCCCCTTAGTTTCAAATTTTGCTCAAATTTTTTTAAAAATTGAATTTTTTGTGAAAACTAGCATATTCTGATTGGGAGCTATGTGTTTTGTTTTGTTTTGTTTTGTTTTTTGGCTTTTTCTTTTAAGAGTCCCTAGTGTTTGAGCTGTATTAAACTACTCCACAGTATTTAGAGTAAACATTGCAGTCTGAAAATACCTTGAGTGTATATAATCATTAAAATTGTGCTCCCAAGTGTCATTATTGGATGCTTTGAAATTGTTGTTCATCAACTTTAAATATATTAGTCTGTTGAACAAGGAGACTAACTGAAGTAACACTTTTCTATATTAAAAACACTACTATTTGTTTTGATTTTTTCTTTATTATATGCCTTCTATCTGCTTATATTTTGAATGAAAATAGCATGCTCTGTTGTGGAAATCAATTAGGATGTTTAATCAGCTTATTATAAATTATATATAATTTTGTGTGCTGTCTAGCTGGTTTTTAGTATGTGGAAGTATGCTTTGCAGTGAGTTGTTCTTGGTGTAATGTTAAAGTATTGAGACAGTCACATTTTTTCCCCTTAAATGTGTCTCTCTCTGCCACGTTGAAAATTTTCAACATCTTAAAAAAACCCACAGTGGTATGTCTCTAAAATTTAGTGAATTCTTGGATTTAATTACTTAGGATTTCATTTTGATTATAGGATGAATTGAAATCTAGCATGTTTAAAGATTTTTATTATATGAGAACTGCTCCATTTCTTATAGTTAAGGAATATTTGTGGAACATTCAAATGGAAAACACACATTATTACTTTTGTTTTATACTTGGTGCTAGATTTTTGGTCCAGCATTAAACTTTGAGAGTATGTGTATGTCTTTGTATCTTTGTATTAGATGCTGAGTTTCAGTTACATTGACAAGTGAAATGAAGATTTTTCTGGTTATATCTTGTATTGACTTTGTTACAGTCTTAATCATGTTTATGCACAGTATATGTACTCTTGTGTATAATATATTTATAGTTTCTTTGGGCTTCCCTGGTGGTTCAGATGATAGAGAATCTGCCTGCAATGCAGGAGACCTGGGTTCCATCACAGGATTGGGAAGATCCCCTGCAGAAGGGAATGGCTACCCTATTCAGTATTTGTGTCTGGAGAATTCCATGGACAGAGGAGCCTGGTGGGCTGTAGTCCGTGGGGTTGCAAAGAGTTGGACAGTACTGAGCAACTAACATAGTTTCTTTGATTCTTAAAATAGACTCAGTGATTTTTCTTTTTCAACTTTCACCCAATCATTTTATTTCTTTTATTTAAAAACTAAAATATTTGTACTCTGCTTAAAAACATTTTGTATTTTACATTTGACATATAGTGATTTGCATCTTTTGTAAGTCAGCAAATTGGTAGGTATGAATTTTTTTCGGGCATTACTTTTTTTAAAAGAATAATAGAGCCCACTAAAGAATTTGGTTGTCAACTTTTTTTTTTTTAAGATTTATTTAATTATATATTGGCTATGGTGGGTCTTCGTTGCTTCAAGCAGGCTTTCTCTAATTGTGTCTAGTTGTGGCAAGTGGGGGTTTCTCATTGCAGTGGCTTCTCTTGTTGAGGAGCACAGGATCTAAATGTGTGGGCTTCAGTAGTTGCAGTGCCTGGGCTTAGTAGTTGTGGCACACAGGCTTAGTTGCTTCATGGCATGTTGGATCTTCCCAGACTAGGGATCGAATCAGGGTCCCTTGTGTTGCAAGGCAGATTCTTAACCACTGGACCACCAGGGAAGCCTTTCAACCATTACTTTTAAAAATTCATGCTTCATGCTGTATGCATTAAAGGCTCTTTTTTACTCAAGATTTTAAAAATTTTCTTAAATTTTTTTCCCTCCCAGGGGAGCTGCATGTTGTGGCATGTGGGATCTTAGATCCCCCACCTTGGAACCAACCCATGCCCTCTGCAGTGGAAGTGTGGACCCCTAGTCACTGGACTGCCAGGGAATTCCCCACTCAAAATTATTTAAGTCATCTGAGATTAAAAGAAAAAATATTTTAAAAGTTTAGCACTTTACTATATCAAAAGGATATTAGATTGTTCAATGAAAATTATTGCCATTTAGACCAGAATTTAGAAGGAGGCACTTAAATTTGGCTTGGAAAATACTGTATCTTTATTTTCACTAACTTCTTATCAGACTTTAGCATTTCTGTCAACTCTTAACTGTATCGTGGTGTAGTACCAGCATGGTAGTATGAGCAGTACCTGTGATGATCACCAACACCAATCAGATGTATTTTCGTATTTCACATTATAGTTGTTGCAGATATCTCATTTATGCTCATCACAACTTGAAATGACAATAACTTTTAGACTGCTAAATAATTCTATTTAATGCATTAATAAAGATGTGTATACACACACATGTATTTGTATATTTGTATATATATATGGGGGCTTCCCTGGTGGCTCAGATAGTCAAGAGTCTTCCTGCAGTGTGGGAGACCCGGGTTCAATGCCTGGGTCAAGATCTGTGTCTATGTATGTGCAGATTACTGCAGACAGCATGAAGCATGAATCTCTCTCTGTACACGCACACACATATACACACACACATGATACTATATGGTCAATCTGTGTTGTGGATATACTTTTAAAATTCTACCTTGGAGATTTGAATGTACACAAAAGTAGAAAAACAGTAAATTAATCCCGTGTACCATCATTTAGCTCCAGTGACCGTCAGCCAGGACCTGTTGTGCTTTATGAGGAAAAAGAAAGCACAGTAAGGGATGGGGAGTGGGAGGTGGCAGTGATGATGAGGGCCTCTTTGCAAAGATAACATTTGATTCACAGGAATGAAGACCAGTCCATATAACTAGATCCACTGCCTGTTATTTTTTTCATTTAAAATTTATTTTGAAATAGTTAAGGAAAAGTACAAAGAATTCCCACATTCCCTTCACACAGATTCCTCAGTTGTTAGCATTTTGCCACATTTCTTCCATTACCTTCTCTTGTTGTCTCCTGGCGTATCATCTTTTCACGCTTATATTCTCTAGTGTGTACCTCCCGAAAACAAAGACACTCCTGCATTTCACCATACAGTATTCTCAGCCAGGAAATCAACACTGGTGTAACAGTAGTACCCAATTCATAGACTTCATTCAAAGAATTCCAGTCATCCCTGCAATGTCCCTCTTTGCTTTTGATCCAGGATCCTAGCCAGTACCATGTATTGCCTTTGGTTGTTGGGTGTCATCCTTCTGTAATAGTTTCTTATGCTTAATTTTCATGTGCCTCATAGTCTTAAAGAACATAGTTCTTTCAGTCTGTAGACTGACCCTCCACCCAGGTCTGTCCAATAATATTACCTTGTGACCAGATCAGGTCATGCTTTGTTGCCAGATATACCACAGAAATAATTCTGTGCTTTATCAAAATATGGAAACAGTATGGCTCCATCCCACACTGGTGATGTTAACTTTGATCACCTAGTAAAATGAGTGTCCTCACTATTTCCCCCCTTTTATTTCATTAACATTTTATGGGAAGATATCAAATATTGTACTGATAGTCTTCTCCATCATCAGCCCTAAACCCGGCAGCCTTAACATCCTTTGATAACTTTTTTTTTTAATGTTTTCATTTTTGTTTGGCTGCATTGGGCCTTAGTTGTGGCATGTGGATCTAGTTCCCTGATCAGGAATTGAACCCAGTCTCCCTGCACTGGAAACTAGGAGTCTTATCTACTGGACCACCAGGGAAGTCCCCTCATTGTTAACTCTTGACTGTATTATATACTGCTGTGATTGTTGCCAAATGATGATCTATTACTATGATTACTTCTTCAGTAATTCTGCTGTAGGTAAGAATTTTCCATATATATATTTGGAAATATACGTATATATATGTATGTAAATGTATATATTTATACATATGTACAAAGTATAAATATATATATTGAGAATATATATACATTTTGAATAAAGGTGAAAGAGGAGAGTGAAAAAGCTGACTTAATACTCAGCATTCAAAAAATGAAGATCATAGCACCCAGTCCCATCACTTCATGGCAGATAGATGGGGAAACAATGGAAACAGTGCAGACTTTATTTTCTTGGGCTCCAGAATCACTGCAGATGGTGACTGCAGCTTGCTCCTTGGAAGAAAAACTGTGACCAACCTAGACGGCATATTAAAAAGCAGAGACATTACTTTGCCAACAAAGGTCCATATAGTCAAAGATACAGTTTTTCTGGTGGTCATATATGGATGTGAGAGTTGGACCATAAAGAAAGCTGAGCGCTGGAAAATTGATGCTTTTGAATTGTGGTGTTGGAGAAAACTCTTGAGAGTCTCTTGGACTGCAAGTCTCTTGGACTGAAACTCCAATACTTTGGCCACCTGATGTGAAAAGCTGACTCATTAGAAAAGACCCTGATGCTGGGAAAGATTGAAGGCAGGAGGAGAAGAGGATGACAGAGGACAAGATGGTTGGATGCTGTCACCACCTCAGTGGACATGAGTTTGAGCAAAGCTCCGGGAGATGGTGAAGAACAGGGAAGCCTGGCGTGCTGCAGTCCATGGGATTGTAAAGAGTCGGACATGACCAAGCAACCAAACAACAATATATATTTGGAAATATGTGTGTACATACAGACACACATATATATGATTTCCATTTTTTTCTGTAGGTTTTAATTCAGGGCTTGCTTATTTTGATGCCCAAATCATTCTAGATTTGACCAGTGGGAACCCCTTCAAATTGGTTACTTTGCTCTTTTGCTATCTCCCCACTATTCTCTTAAACATTTATTTCTGGCAACAACAAAGGCTTATCTTGTTTTTTTCCCCTCCCCCAGTCCTGGAATCAACCATTTGTCCAAGAAACTCTTGGTTCTTTTCATGAGGGATGATATTTAGAAACCAAGATCTGGGTGCAAGTTTACTCACTGGTACAGAGATAAGAGGATGTGTATTGTGTGTGTATATGAATACTACCTCTTCACTGACTACACTAAAGCTTATGACTGTGCAGTTCACAAGCTGGAAAATTTTTAAAGAGATGGAAATACCAGATGATCTTACTTGTCTCCTGAGAAACCTTTTGTGGGTCAAGAAGCAGCAGTTAGAACCTTACACAGAACAACTAACCTGTTCAAAATTGGGAAAGGGGTATGAGAAGGCTGTATATTGTCACTGTGCTTATTTAACTTCTCTGCAGAGTACATCATGCAGAATGGCAGGCTGGATGAATCACAAGCTGGAATCAAGATTGCAAGAAGAGTCAGCAATCTCAGATATGCAGATGATACCACTCCTAATGGCAGAAAGTGAAGAGGAACTAAAGAGCCTTTTGATGAAGGTGAAAGAGGAGAGTGAAAAGGCTGGCTTAGAATCCAACATTCAAAAACTAAGATCATGGCATCTGGTCCCATCACTTCATGGCAAATAGATGGGGAAAAAATGGAAGCAGTCACAGATGTTATTTTCTTGGGCTCCAAAATCACTGTGGATACAGCCATGAAGTTAAAAGATGCTTGCTCCTTGGAAAGGTTATGACAAACCTAGACCAGTTAATCCTAAAGGAAGTCAACTCTGAATAGTCATTAGAAGGACTGATGCTGACTCTGAAGCTCCAATACTTCAGCCAACTGATACGAAGAGTTGACTCACTGAAAAAGACTGATGCTGGGAAAGATTGAAGGCAAAAGAAGAGGGTGGCAGAGGATGAGATGTTATCACTGACTCAATGGATGAGAATCTGAGCAAACTCAAGATAGTGAAGATAGTGAAGGACTGGGAAGCCTAATGTGCTGCAGTCCATAGGGTCACAAAGAGTTGGACACGACTTGGCAACTGAGCACCACCACCACCAAAATGTATGCATATATATACATTACTGTACCACTATATCATATATTTAAAAGCTATGTTCGCACATGTTTCAATACATGAAGATTCTTTCTGAACTCCCCATTTCCATGTTTATAAACTGCTTCTCAGTGAGAAACCTGACTGTTGTTATTCTCAATATATTTGCTTCTTTACCTAGTCATGTTCTCAGTGTAGCTAGTAGCCCAGCCACTGTGCCTCATCTACTTTTGGGCTCCTTGCCCCTGCTGCCTGCTGCCGCTGCATCAGATCCCTTCCCTCTTGCCTTCTTTTTGAAAACCGACACTGGGGGAGGTAGAAGGCAAGGCAAGGAAGGTGAAGCTGGAAATTACTGGACTGTTTTTGTCTTCAATGTTTTACCTTATAGGAGACAACTTGTGGATGGATGAATCACCTGCCTCTGGTGCCATTTGTAGGCAGATTTAGAGCAACCTCACTTTTTAAACTGTTGGTTTTGATTCTACTTCTCCACTGACTTTATGACATGAGGTTAATCACAGGATCAATATGAGCTGTATTATATGCTTAGTCATTCAGAAGAGGGAGTGGTAAGGAGCTTGTTTTTTAGGAATAATATTAGGTCCCATCACTGCTCCATGAATCTGGGTGTTAGTCATTCACTTTATGTGATATCTCAACAAATTTTGCCCTTGCTCTACTTCCTCCTAAACCTTACTGACCTCAACCTTATTTCTTTTTTGTTTTAACTTAAATTTTTAAAATTAATTTTAAATTAGTAAATTTTAATTAATTCTTAATTGAAGTATAACTGACATATTGATTTCAGTATACAACATAATAAAATGATATTTGTATATATTGCAAAATGATTACCATTAGTTAACATTCCTCATCATACATAGTTATAAAAACAATTTTTTTCTCATGATGAGGGCTTTTAATATTTACTCTCATAGGAACTTTCACAATGCAAATACAGTATTAACTACAGTCACTGGCTAGACGTTATGTCCCTGTGACATTCACTGTATTACTGGAAGTTTGTATCTTGAGCCCTTTCGTTCCACCCATCTCACCAGGTGCTGATCTTTTTTCTGTATCAAACTTTTTTTGTTTTGAAGAATCCCATGTAAAGGAGATCAAATGGTACTTGTCTTTCTCTGACTTATTTCACTTAGTATTCTGCCCTCAAGTTTTACTCATTTTGTTCCAAATGTCAAGATTTCCTTTTCTATGGCTGAATAGTATTCCATTCTGCATGTGTATACATACATACACAGCGCATATGTCACATCTTCTTTATCCATCCATTGATCTTTGGATACGGATTGTTTCCATTTCTTGGCTTTTGGTAATACATGAATATTGCAGTGATCGTGAGGGTGCACATATCTTTTCAAGTTAGTGTTTTTGTTTTCCTTGGATATATACCCAGAAGTGGAATTGCTGTCATACGGTAATTCCATTGTTAACTTTTGGTGAACCTCCATACTGCTTTCCATAGTGGTGGCACTCAACTTTCTTTTTCCCCCTCCTCTATACTACTCTTTGTCCCTGTCCAAAGAATTGCTTAATAAATTAAGAACTGTATTCCTTTGCACAAGCCCTACAGTGTGTATAGTTGTTATTATTTTGAAGTAGCTCCCAGACTTCTTATTTAATCCATAAATATTTCGGTGTTTATCTCTAGAAAATATGCACCGATACTGTGGTATATCTGTATTTCAAATACCCAGTCTGACTGGGGCATTTGAATAGGGATATACCATTGGCTCAATTACAAACTTGAGCCAGTACTCTGTAATTGCTTTAAGAATCTTTTTTTTTTTCCCCAAACTCAGGCTCTAAATAAAATACATAAGGTTTATTTTAAAAATTTTGTTGAGGTATAATTTGCATACAATAAAATGTACCTGCTTCAAGTGTTGAGTTTGTTGAATTTTGAGTAATGTAGACATCCTTGTAATCACCACCACTACCACAGTCAAGATACTACATTTATTTACTTATTGATGGACATAAGACTATTTAAATTTTTTTTTAATCTGTAAGTTTTAATCTCTCTTTACAGCTTAATTTGTTGGAAATCAGGTTGACTGTAGAGTTTCTCACAGCGTGTGTTTTGCTGATTACGTTTTTGTCCTGTGGTATACATTAGCATCACCTTTTGGCTTCTGTGTTTCCTATATGTTCAAAAAGGCCTATTTTTGAATATTTGATAACTGTATTTCAATATAATTGGTTTTGTTGTAATTCATGCATTCTATTTTCCTTATGACCCCATGGACTGTAAGCCTGCCAGGCTGTTCTGTCCGTGGAATTTTCCAGGAAGAATACTGGAGTGGGTTGCCATTTCCTTTTCCAGGAGATCTTCCCAACCCAAGAATTGAACCCAAGTCTCTTGCATTGTCAGGTGGATTCTTTACCACTGAGCCTTTAATTTAATAATATTCTGAGAAAGGGTTTATAGGTTTCACAAGACTGTCGAAGCAGTCCAGGGAAAAAGTTTAAGAAACATTGGTTTAGGCAAACCATCAGGTTAAGAGTTGAATGCTAGCAGTATATTTAAGTACTGATTTTAGCCTTGACCTAAAAAGTTGAGGCTAAAAAGTTAATCACTGAAAAACTTTGACTTGAAAATGAAATGAAGTAGTGTCCTTTGAATAGCTTGATTCTTTCCCTCTTTTTCTTCATTGTAAACTTAGATTAGAACTGCTCTTTTTCTTGTGGGAATTTTTTTCTGTTTTTTTCATTGTCCTCCCTCCTTCATTTATCCTAAAAATCATGGAATCATTAGGTTTTTAGGATTATTCCTTTTAGTCAGCTTTAATTCTTTTAATGACGTGAATTTCAAGCACATCCAATGTTAGAATTAAATGCCATATTAGATGTTGATTTCTGTTATATAGATGGGTCTAGCCTTAAAGAAAACAAGATTTGTAAAAATCTCAATTTATGGAGTGTCTTTAATTCAGTTAGTATGTGATATTGTATATAAAACAAAACAGGGAATTCCCTGGTATTCCAATGGTTAGAACTCCATGCTTTCACTGCCTAAGGCCTGGGTTCAGTCCCTCATTTTGGAACTAAGATCCTGTAAGCCATATGGTGCAGCAAAAAAGGACAAAATAGGAAACTAACTCTTCAGTAACACATTTGTTATCTAAAGTGGGTACATTTATTTTCTCCAATAACTTAAATGGGTTGGATTTTAAGATTTCTGAGGTCTTTTAGTTTAGAATCTTGTTCTAGGGCAAACTATGAAAATGTTAGAACTGGTACAGGGTCTTTATTGGCATGGATAAATGTTTAATGACAAGACAAGGAATAAAATGAGACATGTAACATGATCTCTATCAGTCAGTGCAGTTGTGTCGCTCAGTCGTGTCCAACTCTTCGCCATGGACTGCAGCACGCCAGGCCTCCCTGTCCATCACCAGCTCCCGGAGTTCACTCAAACTCTTGTCTGTTGAGTCAGTGATGCCATCCAGCCATCTCATCCTCTGTCGTCCCCTTCTCCTGCCTTCAGTCTTTCACAGCATCAGGGTCTTTGCCAATGAGTCAGTTCTTTACATCAGGTGGCCAAAGTATTGAGTTTCACCTTCAGCATCAGTCCTTCTGATGAATATTCAGGACTGATTTCTTTTAGGATGGACTGGTTGGATCTCCTTGCAGTCCAAGGGACTCTATAAAGAGTCTTCTCCAAAACCACAGTTCAAAAGCATCAATTCTTTGGTGCTCAGCTTTCTTTATAGTTCAACTCTCACATTCATACATGACTACTGCAAAAACCATAGCTTTGACTAGATGGACCTTTGTTGGCAAAAGTAATGTCTCTGCTTTTTAATATGCTGTCTAGGTTGGTCATAACTTTTCTTCTGAAGAGCAAGTGTCGTTTAATTTCATGGCTGCAGTCACTATCTGCAGTGATTTTGGAGCCCTCCCCCAAAAAAGTCTGTCACCATTTCCATTGTTTCTCCATCTGTTTGCTATGAAGTGATGGGACCAGATACCATGATCTTAGTTTTCTGAATGTTGAGTTTTAAGCCAACTTTTCCACTCTCCTCTTTTCACTTTCAAGAGGCTCTTTAGTTCTTCTTCACTTTCTGCCATAAGGGTGGTGTCATCTGCATATCTGAGGTTATTGATATTTCTCCCAGCAATTTTGATTACAGCTTGTGCTTCATCCAGCCCAGCGTTTCTCATGATGTGCTCTGCATATAAGTTGAATAAGCAGGGTGACAGTATATAGCCTTGATGTACTCCTTTTCCTATTTGGAACCAGTCTGTTGTTCCATGTCCCGTTCTGACTGTTGCTTCCTGACCTGCATACAGATTTCTCAAGAGGCAGGTCAGATGGTCTGGTATTCCCATCTCTTTCAGAATTTTCCAGAGTTTGTTGTGGTCCACACAGTCAAAGGCTTTGGCGTAGTCTATAAAGCAGAAGTAGATGTTTTTCTGGAACTCTTGCTTTTTCGATGATCCAGCGGATGTTGGCCGTTTGATCTCTGGTTCCTCTGTCTTTCCTAAATCCAGCTTGAACATCTGGAAGTTCATGGTTCATGTACTGTTTAAGCCTGGCTTGGAGAATTTTGAGCATTACTTTACTAGCGTGTGAGATGAGTGCAATTGTGAGGTGGTTTGAGCATTCTTTGGCATTGCCTTTCTTTGGGATTGGAATGAAAACTGACCTTTTCCAGTCCTGTGGTCACCACTGAATTTTCCAAAATTTTGCCATATTTTCAAATTTGCTGGCAAATTTACTGGCATGCTCTCTATGGGGCTGATGAAAATCTGTACATGTAACTCTCTCGTGTATATGCTCACTGAGTCAACTTTTGATACAAATGGTGTTTTGATTGATAACTGAAAACTTAAAGTGAGAGATGAACGAGTATAAAATTAAAAGCTCTTGCAAGCCAAAGAAAAAGAAAATCTGGTTCTGCCTGTCATTCTTCATAATGAATGAGTCACTGGAATGCTGTGAAGATTTTAAAAAGTATATATTAATGATTAGTTGGATAATAAAAGAGCTTACTATCTCTAAATACTGTGTATCCATCATGCAAAACATAGGCATATCAGTTCCTTTCAGGTGAATCATTCTGCTAAATAGCTATGCTTATCAATCAAAAATAGCCTTTCTTAGGTCCAAATTTAAGTGGTCTCTGTAAAGTTTCAAATAGTTTTAAATTATATTGCAGTTAATTTTAAAAAATGGTGTATGTGCCTTGTTATGCTAATCTAAGGTATATAAGAATATATTCTTAATTTTTCTTGTCACTTACAGTGCCCCATTTTATTTTACTTTTTAATGAACTAGCCTTTTCCATGGTGGTTTTTGACACAGATTATTCCATATCAGCGTAAGTTTGCTTTGCCAGTGTAAAAGTAGATGTATAAAAGGAACTTGATTCACAACTTGGGGTCTCAAAGGGTTGTGACATTAGATTTCCTTTGTGTTGATCTTATTGGAAATTTGATGGTAAAACATTTTTGTTTATAGGAAAAAGCTTTTTAGTTCTAAAGATGATAATTAATCAGACTAAAGTGTTGACTGAAGAAGTTTGCATATTAATATTTTGGGGAATGATTGGATAGAGACTGGTGACTTAATAATTTAATGGATTTAATTTTTGCAAAGTTTTTTTTTAATTGGGAAGCATGATTATTTAAAAGTTTATGAATTATTGGAATTAAGTAGAAAAATCCAAACGCCTTTTAAGTTTAGAGTGGTACATTTCTTTAATCTGGAAATACAGGTAGTCTTTAAAGATTTTAACAAAACAACAATGGTGGATAAAAAGAATATGAAATTTGTGTGTATTATAAAAGATCACATTTCTATCTTGATTTTATTCTATCTAAGCAACAAAATATTATGAAACTAGAATAGAAATGTAATCAACGGAAATATTAGAAGAAATTTATAAAATTTTCAGTCTTTTTAAACTGTTATTTTGTTACTACTACAAAGTAAGCCATAGATTAGAAGTTAATTTCCTTTTCAGTGACTGTACTGTAATAGTCCTATTAAACCAGGTAGGAAGCACATTTTCAAAGAGACCTTTGCATTTATATCCCTTCCTTCCTTTCTTCCTTGTCTACCCTCCTTCCCTGAGGTCTTCATTGCTGCATGTGGGCTTTCTCCAGTTGCCTTGAGGTGGGAGATGGGGGGTGGGGGCTACTCTTTGTTTTCTTTGGTGCGGGCTTCTCCCTGTAGTGGCTTCTCTGGTTGCAAACACAGGCTCCAGGCACCCGACCTATGGGGCTCCAGGGCTGAGGCTTCAGCTGTTGTGGTGCACTGGCTTAGTTGCTCTGAGACATGTGGGCTCCTCCTGGACCAGGGATTGAACCCATGTCCCTTGCATTAGCAGGCAGATTCTTATCTACTGTACCACCAGGAAAGTCTAAGTGAGTATTTTTGATTTCCAGTATTATGTTAGGAAAGGAAATTCTGACTTATGCTACAACATGGATGAACCTTGAAGACATTATGCTAGGTGAAGTAAGTCACAAAAGAACAAACACTGTATGTGTCTGCTGCTGCTGCTAAGTTGCTTCAGTCGTGTCCGACTCTGTGCGACCCCATAGACGGCAGCCCACCAGGCTCCCCCGTCCCTGGGATTCTCCAGGCAAGAACACTGGAGTGGGTTGCCATTTCCTTCTCCAATGCATGAAAATGAAAAGTGAAAGTGAGGTCACTCAGTCATGTCCGACTCTTCGCGACCCCATGGACTGTAGCCTACCAGGCTCCTCTGTCCATGGGATTTTCCAGGCAAGAGTACTGGAGTGGGATGCCATCACCTTCTCCGCTGTATGCATCTACTTACATTAACTACCTGGAGCAGTCAAATTCATAGAGACAAAGTGGAATGATGGTTTCCGTTTTTTTTTTTTTTTATTCTTATAAGCAGTACTGCTTACTAAGAAATCTTGTACACTGAGACATGTGCAATTATACATGAATGAAAAATTCCTGTGAATGAAATTTCTGGGGATATGTACTTAGTTCTAAATTTCTTTTTCATTTAGTTTTGACTGGGTCACAGGGCATGCGAAATCTTAGTTCACTGACTAGGGATCGAATCTGCACGCCCTGTTAGAAGCACAGGGTCCTAACCACTGGACGCTAGGAGGGTCCCATTAATAAAGACACTATTAGATTGTCTTCCTTAGACGTTTATCTAATTTATACTTCTGCAGACAGTGTTATGAAAGTATTATTTTCTTAGACTTTCACTGTTATCTAGATATTAATATTTAGATTTTTGTGTTACATGGTATTCTTTTTGGATTTTTGGAGCTTTGAGTGAAACTGTTAAAGAATTTCCTGTTTAGGTATTTTGCCAATTTTGGGGGTGGAGAGTTTCTGTCTCCTTTGATTTGCAGAAGTTTGTATATTTAGGAAATCACTTCTCATTTGCAGGTATTTTTCCCCATTTGTCTTTTGACTGCATTTTGCAGTTTAGGAACTATAATCTTTACGTGGTTTAATTTATATGGTCTTTTCCTTTATGACAGATATTTTATCTCATGCTG
This sequence comes from Nanger dama, assembly GCA_917880005.1. NCBI lineage: Eukaryota > Metazoa > Chordata > Mammalia > Artiodactyla > Bovidae > Nanger > Nanger dama. Next base: position 19,146,457 of record CAKJTW010000013.1, on the reverse strand, counting down.
AGAGTCTGTAGAAGACTGTACAACAAACTATTAATTATTTATTTTTGGCAGAGAGAGAACACAAATCAGCAAGCTTTTACAAATCATTCTCCACTCCCTTCTTTTCCCACAACTACCCCATTCCTCCAAGTAGAGCAACATGTTAGAATATTAGCTTTTCCTAAAAATGAGGCTGGAAGCCTGTGGTTGACTTCTCTTTGCTGGATGAAGGGATTCTGAGTCTGTTTTTGCTATCTTTACTTATTATTTGTACAGTTCGTACTCCAAAGATAGGGTGTGATTAAAGGGGAATATGTTAATTTTTTAAGAATAGCTTATAGATATGTTTTATACATTTATACTGAAAGAATTTGGTATTGCTGTGAAATGAAGATAGGTTTTGCTTGTCATCTGATGGGTTTCTTATCTTCCCAGGCAGGCATGCCTGAAATAGAAAATGTCTTCGATGTGTGCCCATTTACAGGAAACATGGCATTCAGTTGATTTATTGAATAGGCCAAAAGTTCGTTCGGGTATTCTGAAAACCCCAAATGAACAAAAACTTTTTGGCCAGCCCAATATATTGATGGTAACGTAGACGCTTGTGACTAAAGGAGACATAAATTCTGATGTATTAAAAGACAGTGACAGGGGCTTCCCTGGGAGTCCAGTGGTTAAGAATCCACCTTGCAATGCAGGGGACACTGGTTTGATCCTTGGTTGTAGAATATCCCACATGCCCTGGGGCAACTGAGTCCATGAACCACAACTACTGAGTCCATAGGCAGTAACTACTGATGCCTGCGCACTTTAGAGTCCATGCTCCACAACAGCAGACGCCACCACAATGAGAAGCCTGCACTCTGCAACTAGAGAAAGCCCGTGCATAGCAGTGTAGACTCATCACAGCCAAAAATACATACATACATACACACGTAAATAGTGAAGAAAGGACAGTAACAGGTACTATTTTGTGTCTTTTTCTTTTAATAGCAGTTTTAATGAGATATAATTCATATGGCATAAAATTCTTCCCCTGAAGGTTTACAGTTCATTTGTTTTTGGAATAATTGCAGAGTTGTACACCCATCACCACTGATATCAGAATATTTTTATCATTCCGGAATGAAACTGATTAGCAGTCATTCCCTATTCTTTCTTTTCCCCAACTTCTGGCATCCACTAATCTTTTTCTACTTCCGTGTGTTTGCCTATTTTGGAACTTTCACATATGAAATCATACACTATGTGACTGGCTTCTTTTACTTAGTATAATATCTTCGAGATTCATCCATTGTTGTAGCATGTATTAGGACTTCATTCCTTTTATTGCCAAATGACATTCCATTGAATGGACATACCACATTTTAAAAACTCCACTCAGCAGTTGAACTTGTTTTTGGCTATTATGAATAATGATATTGTGACATTTCTGTGTTTTTATGTGGACATACATTTTCAGTTCATATCTAGGGAGAAGAATTACTGAATTATATTGTTCTAAGTTGAACATTTTCAAGGAACTTCCAAATTGATTTCCAAAGTGACTGTACCATTTTGCAACTTCATCAGCAATGCGTTAGGGTTTAGAAATCTTTGGAAAATCTTCTTATCCTAATCACTTGTTATTGTCTGTCATTTTTATTTTCGCCATTGTAGTGAGTGTGAAGTGTTATCTCACTATGGTTTTGATTCTTATTGTCCTAAAGTCTGATGTTGTTAAGCGAATTTTTGTGTGTTTATTGGCTGTTTACCTTTGGGGAGAAATTGTCTGTATATCCTTTGCCTATTTTTAAATTGCAATATATCTTTTTCATTGTTGAGTTGTAAGAGCTATCAGATAAATAATTTGCAAATATTTTCTCTTTTCTGGGCTTATATCATTTTTTCATCTGTTGGACAGAGTAAAACTATTAACTTGTAATTTGTGATTGTCATGCTAACAATTTAAATTTATCTTTGTCATTCTAGATAATTGTTAAAACAGGTTCTTCCTTTGGTTTTTAACTTATTTAAATGGATAATGAAACATATGACATATTAAAATATCAACTTCTTATTTGGTTATGTCCAAATTGTAGGAATTTTGCAATCTAAATATATAATTCTGAACTACATACTACATTTAATGTGTTGATGTGTGGGGAGTATCAGTAATTGTAAATGACGTAGCTTTAATGTCTACCTCCACTATGTTGAGGACCAGAAATAGCTTGATTTATTTGAAAAGATTGGGATTGTACACTTAAATGGCTTAATAGCTAATTTTATGTTATATTTTATTGCAATGAAAGTTTAAAAAAATTTGACCTGTGACTATATAGGAAAATTTTGGCCAGTTCCAGTTTAAATGCTGTTAAGAACCCCTGGAGGAGGGCATGGCAACCCACTCCAGTATTCTTGCGTGGAGAATCCCACGGACAGAGGATCCTGGCATAGGTTCCATAGGCTTGCACAGAGTCAGACATGACTGAATCGACTTAGCACACACACACATAATGCATTTAAATTTCTAGCGGATTTTGGATTTTGGTATTCTTGAAGTATTTGTAATCACTGGTATAGGAAATAAAGATCTAACACAGAGGGGAAACCAGTCTTTTGGTCTAAATATAGGATCAAGTTATTGATTTATAAATTTTGTATTCCTTTATAAAAATTTTTTACTATAAAAGGTTTCTATAAGTGTTGATGTTACAGCGTTGTTACAGATAGCTTGGTGGTTGTGATGGATATATATATAACCCAACTGTTTGAGTTTGGAAGAGGAATGATTTTGATTATTTTAATAATGTAAAAATTGTCATTTAGTTGCAAAGTTGTGTCTGACTCTTTAGCAACCCCATAGACTGAGCCACCAGGAAAGCCCATAAATAGATGTTTAAGGGAGACCAAGGGAAAGTGAGGTGAAGTCGCTCAGTCCTGTCCGACTCTTTGCGACTCCATGGACTGTAGCCCACCAGGCGCGCCTCCATCCATGGAATTTTCCAGGCCAGAGTGCTGGAGTGGGTTGCCATTTGTTTCTCCAGGGATCTTCCTGACCCAAGGATTGAACCCGGGTCTCTCACATTTTGGCAGATGCTTTTACCGTCTGAGCCGCCAGGAAGCCATCAAAGTAAATGTGGCATTATTTAGGGTTATTTTAAAACTCTCTCTTAAAAACTTTTAAGAACTATAGTGTATGTTGATAAATTCAATATTTTTTGATGGTGAATATTTTTGACCAAGTAGAAACCAATGAAATATTTTTGATTTGTGTTTTTGAAAACAAACTTTTAGATTTTATATACTGCAACTGGTAGCAATCAAATACGATTTCTCAAGTTTATGGTCTCATTTTTTAAAAGTTTAGGTTCTCTTGATTCTTTAAAAGCTACAAGTGAATTAACTTATTACTACAGGCAGTGACTATGTAACTTAAAAAATTTTGTGCGTATTACTGGAGACTCTTTGATAGATTCTCTGAAAACCTATAGCTAAGGCTTGATGTTTTTAAAAAGGAAATATCTAATTGTGATTTTATTATTTTTGTTCTTTTTCTTTTTTAATTAGTAAATGTTAGATAAATGTTTCATCTTGAACACTTGAGGACTACTTGAGTACTATAGGAAATGCGTTGTTTTGAAAAGAGTAGACAAAACCACGAAATCACATTTACATTTTGTTTTTGTTGTTCAGTTGCTAAGTTGTGTCTGACTCTTTGCAATCCCATGGACAACAGCATGCCAGGCTTCCCTGTCCTTCACTATCTTCCGAAGTTTGCTCAAACTCATATCCATTGAGTCAGTGATGCCATTCAACCATCTCACCTGTCACCTCTTTCTCCTCCTGCCCTCAATCTTTCCCAGCATCAGGGTCTTTTCCAGTGAGTCAGCATTGCATCAGGTTGCCAAAGTACTCGAGCTTCAGCATCAGTTCTTCCAGTGAATATTCAGGTTGATCTCCTTTGGACTGACATGTTTGATCTCCTTGCTGTCCAAGGAACTCTCATGAGTCTTTTCCAGCACCACAGTTCAAAAGCATCAATGCTTTTGAACCATCAATGCTTTATGGTCCATCTGTCACATCTGTACATGCTGAGTTTTTATGAATATGAAGAGTTAAGCAGTTTTTTTTTTTTTTTTTTTTTTTAAGATTTGGGTGTTTATAGTCTACTCAGTATAAAAGAGTATTGTAATAGCTGATGAAGTTCTTTGTTAAATTTGGAGACAAATTTGTATTTTGTTACCAGAGTGTACTCCCTTATATGATGATGATGTGGACTGTGAGCCCACCATTTTGATGAAGGGGGCCCATTTGACTTTGTTTTACCTGCATAATCTGTGCATTGAGTATTTGGTCCCTCTTTTCAGTATTGCATTTAGCTCTTTGTTATTCAGAATTTAAGCTTAAATATTTGTTTTTCCTGTTGTAGTTTGGCTGACTTTTTTGACGGAGAGTTGGCTGATGCTTCCCTCTTCCCTCTTCTTTCTAATAGAATAAACCTTTGTGCTCTTGGGCTGAAGTGATAAGTTATGTATGTGTGTGCATGTTAAAATATACAAAATACAAACATTTTAACCATTTGATGTGTACAGTTGGTGACATTAAGTGCATTCACAGGGAAGTCCCTGGTGGTCCAGTGGTTGGATTTGGTGCTTTTACTGCCAGGGCCCAGGTTCCATCCCTGGTTGGGGAACTAATCCTGGAAGCAGCTGCTTGGCACAGCCAAAAAAAGTGTACTCATAATGTTATGTAACCATTAGCACTATCTATTTCTAGAATTTTTTCATTCCATACAAAATTCCATTCTGTACCATTAAGCAGTATCTCCCCAACCCTTATTCTACTTTGTCTTCATGAATTTGTCTATTCCAGATACCTCATATAAGTGGAATCATAAATTAATTGTCCTTTTGTGTCTAGCTTATTTCATTTAGTATTATGTTTTCAAGGTTTATCCATGTTCTAACACATATCAAAACTTCATTTCTTTTTATGTCTTAATATAATATTCCATTTTATATATATACCACATTTCATTTTATTCATTCATCCATTGATGGACATGGGTTGTTTCCATCTTTTGGTGTTTGTGAATAATGACATTGGTGCACATATACCAACATTGGTACATATGAGGGCTTCACTCATAGCTCAGTTGGTAAAGAATCTGCCTGCGATGCAGGAGACCCTGGTTCAATTCCTGGGTTGGGAAGATCTGCTGGAGAAGGGGTAGGCTACCCACTCCAGTATTCTTGGGCTTCCCTGTGGCTCAGCTGGTAAAGAATCCGCCTGTAATGAGGGAGACCTGGGTTTGATCCCTGTGTTGGGGAAGATCCTCTGGAGAAGGGAAAGGCTACCCACTCCAGTATTCTGGCCTGGAGAATTCCATGGACTAAGTCCATGGGGTCTCAAAGAGTCAGACACGACCTGAGCGACTTTCACCTTCACCTTCACCAACATTGGTGCTCAAATAGTTAAGCCTTAGTTTTCAGTTGTCTTGGATATATACCTAGGAAGTGTTGGGTCATGTGATAATTCTTTGCTTAACTTTTGGAGAAAATGCTACTTTTCCACAGTGGCTATACCATTTTACAGTTCCAGCAGCTATGCAGGAGGTTTCAGATTTCTCCATATCCTTGACAATACTTGTTCTGTTCTCTTTTCTAATAGCCAAACTAGTGGGTGTGAACTGAGTGGTATTTTATTGTGGTTTTGATTTGTATTTCCCTAATGACTAATGATTTTGAGCATCTTTTTCTGTGCTTGTCTGCCATCTGTATATCTTCTTTGGAGAAGTGTCTTCTCCAATTTTTAAAAAAATGAGTTAAGATTTCTTAGATTCTTGATACAAGTCATTTGTCAGATACATTTGAAGGTATTTTTTTAATGTTTATATTTCTGTTTCTATCATTTTATTACCCAAATTTAAAAGATCCTTTCATCAATTAATTTATCCCACGTAATTTCGTTACGTCTAGTTCAGTTGTGTGATGAAACTCGATTTTAGGATTATGTTTCCCTTGTGAGATGTAACAACTTAAATCATACTGGAGAATATAAATGAAAAGTTCTGCTTTCTGATAATATCAGCTTCTTCAGGGGAAGTGTAAAATTACGATCTTGGATTGTCAGCATGTAAGAGTGTTATATATAAAAGTGCTGTGCCTGCCTTTTAAAATGCCAAATTAAAAAAAAGCCAAATGACAGGGATATATAAAATACAGTTAACTCCTAATGAAATTTGTAGAGTTTTCTTGAATTTTAAAATTCTAGATAATTATATTTTTTACATACATGCTTCAGAATATAAACGGTGCCATACAATTTTTCTTTTTGTACATAGTAAACTATTTTTGGAATGAAAATGAGAACATAGAGTCTGTCAAAAGATTTTCTGATGTATTAATTTATATAAACAATTTAGTTATACATAAATTATAAATTTTAACACTTTTTTTTTTAATCCCCTGGAAAAGAAAATTAAATAGCAAAAATTACATTAAAAATTAGGACTGATAGTTGCACATTCACAGAATATTTAAATTTATTTTGCCTTCCAGTAAGAAGTGTTTGAAATCATCTTATTTTTTCAGTAAAATCATTTTCACTTAATGAAAAATGAAATCTATAGAATAGCTATTTTCAGCTACAGTTTTTACTTTAATAAAAATCTCTTAAGACTGGTAAGTTACTTTGATTATCTTAGGTATACTATCCCTTTTAGGATGTAAAATTCCTGAAAACTTATGAAAGTCATTCAGCTCAGTGTTCTAGAAAGGTAAAAGTCAGTTTATAGTAAATACTATATTTACAAATGAGAGCAATAAAATAAACTGGTAAAAATGTTTGTAAACATTTGCCTCAAAAAAGAAAAATGTGAGTATATAAGACATTTAAAATTAACTTGCACCCATCCCCTATACATACATAATATAAATTGTTTAAATATAAGAAACATTTAAAAGCTATTTTTGGAAAATTATTACCATGCAGCAATAACAATGACTCTTTTTTTATTTTTTTAGATATGGCCGCGTGGAAAGTGTCAAAATTCTCCCAAAGAGGGGTTCTGAAGGAGGAGTGGCTGCCTTTGTGGATTTTGTGGACATCAAAAGTGCACAGAAAGCTCACAACTCAGTCAACAAAATGGGAGATAGAGACCTACGCACGGATTATAATGAACCAGGCACCATTCCGAGTGCTGCTCGGGATTGGATGATACAGTTTCCATAGCATCTCGTAGTAGAGAGGTTTCTGGGTTCAGAGGAGGTGGTGGAGGGCCTGCTTATGGCCCCCCACCATCACTTCATGCACGAGAAGGACGTTATGAGCGGAGACTTGATGGGTAAGTTCCAAGGTTTCTGTAGGCAGGTATTTTGTATTTGATATGGTGAGAAACAGAAACTCGTATTTAGGGGCCCCAGATGGATTTAAAGTTTTGGGCATTCTCAATGTTTCCTATTTTGGGTTGGAAACGGAAGTGATTTCTATCCCAGTGGCTGGTATCTTATGGAATCGTAGAGGATATTTCCTGCAGCTGGTTGGATATTTACTGCTGAGATATAAAGTGGTGGAAGATTTTGTATGGCAGCATCATTTTTGGAGTTACCTGTCTTCTAGACTTTCATTCCTTCTCTTGGATAATGTTAAGGCTTTCCTTGGATATATCTCTTCTACCTGATGGAGCTACTTGGCTACAGATTTTGTGGTTGTACTATATGGAATATTTCTGGAATATTAGAGCCTACAGATTCTAGAATTTGATATTTGCTTCTCAGTTTTCAATGCACGAAGTGTATGAACGAATTGGTATGTCACCAAAAACCTAGCAGTCCATGTGATTCGACCTCTTGGATTCTACAAACAATACTTTAACCTGGAAATATGTATTTGGATGAAGAGGAGTGAAGGCAATGCTTGATTTTTCCATTTTGGATCTACACAGTTTCCATGTTGGAATTATACTCCTTGATGGAATGGGGAAAAATTGAGATGATGGACGTTCCTAAATCCTGAATATAGCCCTTCTTTTCTAATTGCTGGAATGTATGGGATATCATGTTGTCAAGATTCCATTAGCCCAAGAGAAGAGGATTACTATCCTGTTTCTTAAGCAAGTTGCTGTTCAGTTAAAGGTACTTTAGCTGTGAACACATGGTGATGATCAGTTGTGGATACAGCAATCAAAATGGACTTTGCTGGATGACTACAAAGGTGAACTGTTGGCGAGCAACTGTGCCTTCCTCACTTGGTGGAATCGCAGAGGATATTTCCTCTTCTGTCAGCTGCCTGATTCATACTTAGGGCTGAAGATTTTTGTGAATGTGGATCAATTTATAATTTTCTGCTGTCTCAAGAAAGAAGTCTGGGGGTTTGAGAGTTACAGTTTGTCTGGGACTGCTTGCTTCCAGTGGAATTATTTTATCTGGTCATTAAGATTTTTTTTTCCTTGTGGTTCATCTAAATATCATTTGACACCCTTGCCCATTAAGAAGGTGGATTACCCCCAAAAGAGGGGCCAAAATTGGGGAAGTTATGTTCACAATTCTCTCCCTAGATTTAATTGGGATTATAGGTCGTGGTTCCACACTTGGAAAAGGTTGGTATGTCCTGACCTGTGTATATTAGCCCCTCTCCTAACCCAAGTCAAACTTTCTTTTTTTCCCCACTAACTCTAGAATTATTTAGTAATAATAGATGATTCAAAGAATAGCTATTAGATTTCAGCTCCGCTAGCTCTTGTGCCTGCCTTCTATCTCTTCCTAATGGATAAGAACTTTGCATATTTATAAAATATCTGATATAGCAGTAATTCTCCTAGAACTATTATCTATTGCTTCTGTTATATCATTAATAATAGCTCTTACTGATTAACATTTGATAGGGTACTAATTGAATTATTTATGACATTTTCTCTCTTAAGTCTCAGAAGAACCCCTCTTCTTTGTTAGACAGTGAAATATCTATCCAAATTCCAGAAATGTAGCAAATTATAAAGGAGAGTCATTTAACATATTTAAGTAGGAAAGATAATATTCAATTTTTTTGCCATGCCAGTTGCTTTTCATAGTAGCAAAAACAAAATACAGCCTAGGAGAAGGTATGATTGCTACTAAGTGAGATGGTGAAAATGAAGGTTAGTGGAGAGATTTGGAATCTAAGCATGTATTGGGAACACGGTATTAGTTGTAAGATTGTTGCCACATATTCCTTACGGTATTAGTTGTAAGATTGTTGCCACATATTCTTCATTGCAGAGATTCTAATTCTTCTGTATCTTTCATAGTTCCTTAATCACTTTTGATAAAAGATAGACCCAAAGGTAAGGTTGAGAAGAGACTCAACCTCATGCTTGAGATTCAAGTGAACTGGTGTTTTAGGAACTTTCTTAATAAGTAGAGAACTGAAGATTTCTTTGTAGGATTGGAATTGGTTTTTAATATTAGCTTATAATTGCATGTGTGTAATTGTACATGCAACAGTTTTTGTATTCATAGATTGACAAGTATTCATGCCCTGTGGAAAAAAAAAATTGTATAATTTAACCATTGCTAAAAACTGAATTTTATAGTTCGCAAAGTTGCCTTATTTCATCAGAGGCAATTTGAGTATAACTAAAACCCTAAGCGAATATATTTCTTTTAACCATTAAGTAATACATTAACAGACTAAATTATGGACTAAGCATTTCCAAATTATTTGTAATTTGATAGTGTAAGAAGATAAAATAACCATTATTCTTTAATTAAATTTATCATAGAATAGCATGTGGCAGCCCAATATTTTGATATCTTAAGTGGTTTTTGGTTTAATTTTCTTTTTTAAGATCCTATTTTTATTATTAAGTGTGGTTGTTTGGGCACAGAAATTTACATAATTTACTAATTTTATAATTACCCCCATAATTGAAAGTTAATATGAAAAAGTTATACTTAACATTTTTTTCTATACTTCTTTGAAAATGCCCTCCTATTGCTGAGACATGGGCATGCATTGCAATGAGGCTTTCATGTCTGTGTGAAAAACATATCATGGAAATTTTGCCTGAAATACATTTGCAAAGTAAATACAGTTTGGCATACATTTTAATCTGGTGAAAGTATAGAAAGTTTCATTTTCATATTAAAATGAAAGTCTCTTCTTGTTCCATTAAATTTAAAATAAAAAGGAAATGGCATATGTCTATTTCTGTATATAAGCCAGAAAATCCCTAATAAAAAGAGAAGCTGACTTACAGAACACTAGTCATGAAAGCCCAAAATACAGTTACAACAGTAATTGCTTAGCTGTGGAAATAAGTTTTGGAGTCAAGTAAAATGTTAAGCTTGTTAATGTTTGCTTACTAAAGTAGGTTACTGCTGTTTAGAAAATGACCAGTTGCACAAAGAAAATGCTGAAGTGAATGTTTGCATGACTTGCTTTTAGTTTTGCTTTCCCGTTTCTGATTGATTAAATATTTTTCCCCCTCCTAAATGCAGGGCTTCAGATAACAGGGAGCGTGCTTATGAACATAGTGCCTATGGACACCATGAACGGGGACGGGAGGATTTGATCGGACAAGACATTACGATCAGGATTACTATAGAGATCCTCGAGAGCGGACTTTACAACATGGGCTCTATTATACTTCTCGGAGTCGAAGTCCAAACCGTTTTGATGCTCATGACCCCGATACGAACCTAGGGCTCGGGAGCAGTTTACACTGCCCAGTGTGGTACACAGGGATATCTACAGGGATGACCTTACCCGGGAGGTACGAGGCAGAAGGCCCGAGCGGAATTACCAGCACAGCAGGAGTCGGTCACCACACTCATCCCAGTCTAGAAATCAGTCTCCTCAGAGGCTGGCTAGTCAAGCGTCTAGACCCACAAGGTCCCCTAGCGGCAGCGGCTCTAGAAGTAGATCCTCCAGTAGTGATTCAATCAGCAGCAGCAGTAGTACCAGCAGTGACAGGTAGGTTAACAGTCTTTTGTTATCAGAGACAAAGTCTTGAATAAATTGTTACAGATGTGCTACCATCAGTGGTACTGGTTTTTAGTACAGTAATATTTTTTAAAGTAATCTTGGGTTATGTATATAATGAATGAAGAAACTTTGACTAGCCCTGTGACCAACGAATTAACTATTTTCCCAAGTACTCAAATCTAAATGATGATTTGTAAATATTGTTTCATCCTTCAGATGCTGAATGTTAAAATTGCCAAAAAGGAAGAAAAGCGATAACTTCAGTTGTATGAAACAAATCTTGTACCATACAATTAACTTTTCAAAGTTCTTTAATTTCTTAGTATATACTATTTCTATTATTTGGTTGAAAATTTGTAAAAGCTGTTGGGGTAAAGATGCACTGGTGAAATATATTGTTGATATGTTTATTATCAATGTATAAATGGACGTGTACATTTTAATTAATTTTAACATCAAGATGGTAATCAGTTTATAAACTCCAGTAGGAAAGCTTTCTTTAAAATTCAGGTTGTGTCTTTGCTGTTCACTAAGGGTGAGTAGGCTAATTTTGTAGATTAGGATTTTTATTTTTACAAAAGAGTTGTTGTATTTCAAAGATAAATGATAAATTGAAAATAATCTTAACAGGAAACAGCGTGTAAGTTAGGTTATGGGTTTTGAAGTAATAGGTCAAGGTTAAAAAAAAATCAAGGTAGACAGTATACTATGTTTATAATCTTGGACAAGTTACTAAAGCTCTCTAGGCCTCAGCTTTCTCATATTTCATAAGAACCATGTTTCCTAAAGTTATTTGGAAGGTTAAAATGAAAAAATACTTAAAGTGCTTAGTTTGATACCTATATATGTTAAATAGTATCTTCAATAACTCCTAGCTGTTGTTACTGCTACTGCTTGAGATGTTGGTAGTCTTGAGAATTTTCTGTTTTTCCTTACTGTTATTCAACATGTTAATCTCAGACATGCTAGTTTTAAATTTAGGTGGGATATATTTTAAATTTACAAGAGACAAATTCTTTGACCTAATTAAAATGCCCAGATTTTTTTTTCCTTTAGTATTGCCTGCTTAGAATTAACTTAAGAAAAGTAAATGATCGTGTAATTGATAAAAGACTCCTTTTAAGCCTCCTGAGTTTTCTGATTCAAAACAATAAATGGAAGCCTTTTATACATCTATCTATTTAGATGTAATTCAAATATTCTAGAAGATGTAGCATATTATAATGAAGCTCGGAAGAGTTAGGTTCTGGCTCCAGCTTTGCAGCTATGACATGGTTGAGACCCTTAACTTCTTTTGATACCATTTGATGTATTGTTGAGTTAAATGATTGACAATATTCATTTGAATTCTATAAATTGATTATAAAATCTTGTCATGATTCACTTTCTTCTGTATAGAATTGGCCTAAGATACTCAAGTTTTAGTCATTTTCCCCAAACCTACTTGAGTAAAGGGATGGCACTGCACTCCACTGAATCAAAATTTTTGAAAAGTCAACCAATTGAAGTGTGGAAATTAGAGATGAAATGCATGGCTTTCAGAAGAGTGGCCTTGTACTTTGGTGGGAGTTACTGTGGTTTGGGATCTGGCCCTTGGAGTTGTAGGCTCAAAAACTTTGAACATAGAGGTGATCTGATGAATTTTGATGGAGCTAATTGCTGTTTACATAATCAAAAGAAACAGTTGTATGCTTCTGAATATTTACATAAGAAATATTCAGAAAGATAACTGTCATAAAGCAGGATGAGCTTGGGAAATCTACATGGAGACTAAATTACAACCGTAGAGGATATTTTCTCCTGTCTGAACTGCCTGAATCATACTTTGGGCTGAAGATTTTTATGATTTAGAGCTATGAAGGATATGTAGAACTTCAAGAAGATATGAATTTTGGGCTAGACAAGGAACATTGTGAGCAGAAGGAACAACTTGAAGAGAAACAAGTAGGTGGAAGAATGTTTTGAGAACAGCAAATAGTTTAGTATGACTTAACCACGCTAATGTTTTGGGGTTTTATTTTTTATGCAGAGATGAGCCATTGAAGGATTTTGAGAAGAGAAATAGTTTGTTGAGATCTGTGCTTTAGAAAGGCATCTGCTTTAGAATAGGAAAGAGAGATTCCAGTTAGACAATTTCAGTATTCCATAGAAGGAAAACTTGGACATTGAGAGTGCCTCACTTGGGAAAAGTGGACATTGTAATAACTTTCAGATTATATCAATTTATGAAAAACAGAATCAACTTTTTTGAAGACATCACGAGCTTTTTGGTGCCATTCTGTAAGAAAAGGGCCAGGTAGGGCTTCCTTTGTGCACACTGAAGAGCCAGCTAAGTGTATTGCCTTTCTCCGAGTACACATTCAAATAGCTACAATTCTTAGTAAAGAGGAAGGTGAAACCAAAATTGATGTAATAGTTAAAAGATTGGTCATTATATTGTTACTGAATCAAGTACAAAGAAATATTTGGGTGTTCAGAGCACATCCATTATCTTGAGGTTCATCCCCCTTTTATCAGATATCCTCCTTTCCTCTGTAATTCTATTGATTACAAAACGTGTTATTTTTTTTGTTTGTTTGTTTATTTATGTTTTCTTTTTAAAACGTGTTATTTTTAAAAAGATTTATTTTATTTTTGGCTGTCGTGGGTCTTCATTGCTGCACATAGGCTTTCTCTATTTGCGGCGAGTTGGGGCTACTCTTTGTTGGGGTGCACAGACTTCTCATTGCAGGGACTTCTCTTGTTGTGGAGCACAGGCTCTAGGCATGCGGGCTTCAGTAGTTGCCGTGCATGGGCTTAGTAATTACGGCTTACAGGCTTCAGAGTACTGGTTCAGTAGTTGTGATGCAGGGGCTTAGTTGCTCCAAGTAATGTAGGATCTTCCTGGACCAGGGATTGAACCCGTGTCCCTTGAATCGTAAGGTGGATTCTTAACCACTAGACCATCAGGGAAAGTGAAAGTCACTCAGTTGTGTCTGACTCTTTGTGACCCCATGGACTATACAGTCCATGGAATTCTCCAGTCCAGAATACTGGAGTGGGTAGCCTTTCCCTTCTCCAGGGGATCTTCCGAACCCAGGTCACCCCCATTGCAGGCAGATTCTTTGCCAGTTGAGCTACAAGGGAATCCCCTAAAAATGTAATATTTTGAGTTGTTATTGTCAGTTCACAATGTTTAATGCCCTTTTGGAAGAAATGTTATTTTTTGTAATCCTTAAAACTTGATTGTGAAATGGTGACATTCTAAGTCCTTTAAAAATGTTTTAAATCAACAGGTTATAGTAAATAAAATATAGCTTGGTTTTATCTATAAAAGAGGTTTCTGTTCTGTCTGTATGACTGACTGGAAAATTAATCATCCTCTGTGCCCCTTAATTGTTACTGCTTTGGTGAACAGATTCCTAGCAGTGCATTTCAAATGAGCAAACATGGGCTTGATGACAGTCTCATTGTGAACTCCTTGTAAATGATACACTAACTATTTCTGCCAAACTATTCACAGTATTTATTTAGCTGCTGAGAAGATGAGGGGCAGGTTGCTTAATGTTACAAACTTCCTGTGTGCAGAGACCTGTGCTGCTGATGCTGCTAAGTCGCTTCAGTCATGTCCGACTCTGTGCGATCCCATAGACGGCAGCCCACCAGGCTCTCCTGTCCCTGGGATTCTCCAGGCAAGGGTACTGGAGTGGGTTGCCATTGCCTTCTCCGAGACCTGTGTTACTGGGTGTCTATTTCTTTCTCTGCCTTGGTTATTTAGAGAGGCCATTTTCAAAATAGATTTTAAATACATAAGTTAAAAACTTTTGGGGTCAGCCTTTTCTGTTTTGTTCCTCCTTTTGGTTTGTCCAAAGAAGAATATGTCAAGTAACCTACAGACTTTTATTCTTTCTAATCACAGAAACAGGCATTTAAATGGAAACCCTTAAAACAAATGTAGTAATAATAAGCACAGGTAACTGCATATAAATAACTGTTGTTGGTTATGGTTCAGTTGCTCAGTCGTGTCTGACTCTCTGCAACCCCATGGACTCCAGCACGCCAGGGTTCCCTGTCTTTCACCATCTCCTCGAGCTTGCTCAGACTCATGTCCATTGAATCAGTGATGCCATCCAACCATCTCATCTTCTGTCATCCCTTTCTTCTCCTGCCTTCAATCTTTCACGGCATCAGGGTCTTTTCCAGCGAGTCTACTCTAAGCATCAGATGGCCAGAGCTTCAGTGTCAGTCCTTCCAATGAATTCAGGGTTGATTTCCTTTAGAATTGACTGGTTTGATCTTCCTGTCCAAGGGACTCTCAAGAGTCTTCTCCAACACCACAGTTCAAAAGCATCAATTCTTCAGTGCTTAGCCTACTTTTTAGTCTAAGTCTCACAGCCATACATGACTACTGGAAAGACGTAGTGGGTGACATCTCATTGTCTCTTGTCTCTGTGGCTTTCAGTAAGCTATGTCATCTTAAATTGTGTTTAGTTTACCAGTTTGAAGAAATCAGAATTTTAGAGCAAGCTTCCTTCTTAAGTAGGTTTTAAGAATTGGAATAGGTTGATTTAAAAACTGTATATAGGCAATTCCCTGGCAGTCTAGTGGTTAGGACCCCATGCTTTCACTGTTGAGGGCCTGGGTTCATATGTTGAAAAATATATAAAGACGAAGCTTGGAGATATAGCAAGGGGAAGAAAAAGACACACATACAATATCATTTCCAGGTCAAAAAACTAACCTGTGAAAGTCCTTGTGGTGTTTGTTTAAAGTAATAAGTCTATAACTGCAAGCAATCAGCCTTTTCAATTCTAATGCTGTATTAAGATGTGACAATCTTTATGCCCATCTCTTGTCCAGTATATTGGCTTTGCATTAGAATAGTTTAGTTTTTATTGAAAGGGAAATGAAAAATAATTTTTAAAAAATGAATTTATTTAATATTGGCAGTGCTGAGTCTTTGTTGCTGGGCATTGCCTTTCTCTAGTTGTGGCGAGCAGGGACTACTCTCCAGTTGCAGTGCGAGGGCTCATTGCAGTGGCTTCTTGTTGCAGAGCACGGCCTCTAGGGTGTATGGGCTCAGTAGTTGTGGCACATGGGCTTACTTGCCTTATGACATGTGGCATCTTCTCACACCAGGGATAGAACCCTTGTCCCCTGCATTGGCAGGCAGATTCTCAACCACTGAACCACCAGGGAAGTCTATAAAATACTTCTTACTGCTGGTATTATTTGTAGAACTTGTATGTGTATTTCTTTTATATGTTTTGAATAAAATATATTGAAAATTGTATACAATTTTATTAATTTTTTCTGTTAGCTTAATATTTTACATAAATTATAGTTACATAGTAATTATTTAGAATATTGAACAAATTCTGAATTTTTATAACAGATAAAGTTAAAATGAATTGTGACCCTTTTAACTAAAAAGTGTTAGCATGGCAGTCCTTAAACTGACAAGCTTTTAAAAATCACACACACACACACACACACACACACACACACACACACACACACAGATACATATATATAATGTGTGTGATCAGTTCTGCTAATAATTTTGTGAATGATGTAGATGTTTTAGGTTACAGTTTCTTAGAGGGGGGAATTTTATTCACATATCCCTTTGTCTGCAATTTCATAAGGAAGTTTTGTAGTTCATTTAGTTTATGATAGAGAATTTCAAGTTCATGAAGACAAATTTTCAGAATTGTCCATCTGAAGCTTAGTGGAAAAATATGGATGAGGCTGAATAGGTACTAGATGTGGTGGTAATGCATGTATCAAGGTGATAGTGGTAGTGTACTTTTCATTTCTCTTAAAGTATGCTTATTTATAATGTTGACTGGGGGAAGGAATTCTCATGTTATTACTATTACCTGGCTATGTAATTTGTTATGATATATATTATATGCTAGAAACTGTCAGATATGGCACCAGTTTTAACAGATACATACATGGCGTAAGAGTCAGTTTCTTAAAGTTGTTAAAGGGATTAATAATTAGTGGGGGTTTTTTGGTGATAGTTGCAATGCTTAATCATAAAAACACATTTGTCTGAAATTTTATCATCAAAGGTGATCTTATCTATAGTTGGGGCTTCCCTAGTGGTTCAGATAATGAATAATAATTTCTGAATTCAGTTGGAGATAAAATTTGTTTTTTTGCACTGTTTGACATGAATCACTTAAATTGAAATGGAATTTTTTTGGTTATTATTCTTTGAGTGTGTAAGAGAAGATACTTGTGCTCTGAAACCATTGAAACGTAAACTGTCTACAATGTAAAAATTAATGACTAGATATCTATTGATTTGGGGGATAAAACCAAGTGAAATGTATGTTTTAGATGTATTCAGAGGACTTTCAGGAGAAGGCAATGGCAACCCACTCCAGTACTCTTGCCTGGAAAATCCCATGGACGGAGGAGCATGGTAGGCTGCAGTCCATGGGGTCGCTAAGAGTCGGACACGACTGAGCGACTTCACTTTCACTTTTCACTGACTTCACTTTCACTTTTCACTTTCATGCATTGGAGAAGGAAATGGCAACCCATTCCAGTGTTCTTGCCTGGAGCATCCCAGGGACGGGGAGCCTGGTGGGCTGCCATCTCAGGGAGTCGCACAGAGTCAGACACGACTGAAGCGACTTAGCAGCAGCAGCAGAGGACTTTCAAGGAGGAACAGTAAAGGTTTATTGAAAAGCCTTTAGAAGAAGCCAAAGTCAAGGATAATAAATATTCTTAGGATGTTTTTTCTTTGTCTTTTGCCCCTTATTTTTATTTAGAATGAAACTATTTCCACTCTTATTTTAAGCTTGAGTAAAACATTGCATTTTAAATATCTGATTTATTTCTGGATTTCAGAGACATTCTTGGCCTCATTTTTACTTAAGATAGTTGAAATTGTCTGAATTTCCAAAATCGAGAACGTCTTTACAAAAATCAGTATTATGAATAAAATGTATTTGTTATGGTGGACTATTCCAGCTGCTAAATGAAGTTTTTATTTTGCAATTTGCAACTCTTATTTGTGATGGATGGCTTTTTTGACTATGGTTTTGACTTTTTTTTTAATAATTATTCTTTCCTGAAATATTGGTATCTTAAGTTTTTAAAAAAAATTAGTTTTGGTGTGTGTGTGTGTGCTCACGCTCACAGGAGCTCTTCTTCCTTGCTCTGCACAGGCTTTCTCTAGTTGGGGCAGTGAGGACCACTCATGATCATTGTGTGCCTGCTACCCTTGTGGAGTACAGGCCCAAGGCACCAGCTTCAGTAGTCCTGGTGCAAGGGCTCTAGGTGCTCCCGGGCATGTGGAATCGTCCCCTAGACCAGGAATCAAACCCCATCCCCTGAGTTGGCAGGTGGATTCTGAAATCCACTGCACCTCCAGGGAAGTCCTCTAAGTTCGCATAGAAAATTCACCTTCTTGGAAGGAGAAGGAGAACTAACATGGCTGATGTTGTTTATTTGCAGTCCTGGAGAAAACTGATCTAAAATCCACATTGTTTTGCCTCATTTTGAGTGGGGCTGCTTTAAGTACTGTTAATTTCCAAAGGAATAAACATTTGCTCATTCCCTCCTTAACGCAGTTTTGGGGTTGTTAGCATGAAGGCATACATATTTAGCGGTGTGTGCTTGAAGAGCTGCTGTTCTTCAGTCGCTTAGTCGCGTCCTACTCTTTGCGACCCATGGACTGCAGCATGCCAGGCTTCCTGTCCTTCACTGGCTCCTGGAGCTTGCTCAAACTCACCTCCATCGAGTCGGTGATGCCATCCAACCATCTCATCCTGTCGTCCCTTCTCCTCCTGCCTTCAATTTTTCCCAGCAGATGAGTGCTGCTACTGCTAAGTCACTTCAGTTGTGTCCGACTCTGTGCGACCCCATAGACTGCAGCCCACCCAGACTCCCTGTCCCTGGGATTCTCCAGGCAAGAACACTGGAGTGGATTGCCATTTCCTTCTCCAATGCAGTACCCCCATCTAATTAATTAATTAATTTTATTGGTAGTGTTTTTTACATTCCCATCAGTGGCAGGCATACTGAAGTGCTCATATTCTGGAAACATTCCTTTCCAGTTTATCGGGCAGCAAGCTACACACTTCTGTCTTTTGGGATCACGTTAGCCAGTCAAGCCTTTTTGTATGCTGAATATGGAAGATGGAGTGTTCGCTAATTGCTCTGGTGGGCTTAACTTCCATTATTGAGATTTATAAATAGGTCTAGTTCCTTTTTAAAATCAAATACAGCATTTCAGTAAGGCTTTTGAAAGGTGTAGGTAGGTGTTGCCAGCGTTAGCGTTCCGTGCGAAATAGTTAGTCGGTGTTGGAAACCAGTGCTAAGCTGACCCATTTTGACTGTATTAGGAGCCTTGCTTTCATTAGGAACCTCTGCTGCTAGGGAAAAGAGAACGAGCGAGGTAGACTTAAGCTGAGCGTAAATGAGAGTTCATTGTGTGCCGCCTGGGCAGCCAGTGCCTCTGAATATTATGGGGAGAGCTAGGAACTGCTTGTTTGTGACTCAAACCAGCCTAAACTGGAATTATCCAGTGTGAGTTGGCGGCTTGCCACCTCCCAGAGGCTTCCTTATTTTGCCAGTTTTTGCCCGGCCCTCAGCGCAGGGGGCGGGGCCTGCGCGTGGGGGGCTGGCCCGATTTGGGGAGGAGCGCCTGGGAAGTGGCTGCAGGTCAATCCAGGTGTGTTCCTCAGGAGGCAGCCTTTCAAAAAATTCAGGAGCCTAAGAATAGAAGCTGATGTGAACACCACTCTTCAGTGCATCTTTCCATTATTATTCTCTTGTTTTAACTGTAACTTTCTCTCTTCTGCCCCTCAGAAACGAAGGCTGGAAAAATAGCTTCTGCTCTACCGCTGCTTGGGTATATCACAGCATGTTCTGCGTTTGGTGTTAGGGAATTTGTTACCCCCAATTAATTAATTATCAGAGTTCGCCAGGAACTTGCTTTTAGTTGTCAGTCTGTTTGCAGTGAAGAACTCTCTGCTAGACTCCTTTCATTCTCTTCACAAAGGTGCCGGGATTTATTTTGGCTTGTTAGGTGGAAGGAATGAAAAATAGGTTTGGGGGATAAACTTGTGACTTGGTATCTTGTGAGTTTTAATTTAACTTTGATGTAAATTTTTAAATGTTGCTTTAAAAATTAACAAAAATAATTTAAAGTCCTATACAAACTTTAAACTTAAAAATACTGTGCCAGATTGTATTTGATTTAGAAGCAGAGTCAAAACAAAAATGCTTAAATTACAGATTTTTAGTGTCATGACTGCTTTGTGCATAGCCTCTTTCACAACTTTCCTCTTTGACAAATAAGGGAGTTAAATATGGCCTAATTCCTAGTCAGAGAACACTGAGAAGTCACTAAAATATTAAAGCCACAAATAAAGGAGTGCATTAATTTTTGTCTTTAGAAGTGCCAGAGCTATATAGAAAATGTAAGTGCCTATAAATTTATGTTTTAAACTTTTGGAATGAGATTGAAACCTGTGTTAGTCTTTTTTAGTTACGGTAGAAGTTTACTTAGAGTGGTTTTGGAGACCTTGTTATTCTCTTTTATCTTTTGTGGGCTGTTTTCACTTGAAGGCTTTCTATGGTCTTTCTCAGAAGCCAAGGTATAATTTTACCCTGCCCTGAACAAAGGGATCATCCATGCATAGAACTAAAGAAAAATGTGTATTCTCCTTTTAAAATAAACAGTAGCATTTTCTGAAGCTTAGAATTAGCCAAGATGTCATTGCCTGCCTCCTCTCCCTAGTTTTTTTTTTTTTTAATCCGTTTCTTCAAGTATAAACTGAGTGTTTGCCCTTATCCGTAAAGGATAGTTTTGTGATTTCCTCTTGTGAGAAAACGGAAAGAGCACCCTTTGATAATTTATTTACTTAAATTTATTAGTCATTCGTTAAACTAAATACTATTAGGGTTTCATGCTGCTACAAATTGTATAAAGTCACTTCTGTGGGACATTTCCTATGTCTGCTTTGTAGGATAAAGGAACTTCTCTTTCCAGGTATACAAGATAATAAGTGAAATATATTTTAAAATTAACTTTGCAAAACAATTGGTTTTCCTAAGAATCTGAGTCATACTCTTAAAAAAACTTCTCTTGGTGTAGAATGGATTAAAAATATATTCAAATATATGGTGATGATATGTATTCTTTGAATCAGATTGGAAAATATATAATTCAAGTAAAATAAGATTGAACTTTTAAAAATCTTTTATTTATTTTTAAAAACTTTTATTTATTTTTGGCTGCCCTGGGTCTTGGTTGTTGAGTGCACTTTCTCTAGCTGTGGCGAGCAGGGCTACTCTCTAGCTGCGGTCCGCAGGCTTCTCATTGCGGTGCTTCTCTTTTTGCAGAGCATGGGCTCTAGGGTGTGCAGGCTGTAGTTGTGGTGCATAGGCCTCATTGCTCCATGGCTGAGAAATCTTAGTTCCTAGACCAGGGACCAAACCTGAATTCAGTATATTGGCAGGCAGATTCCCAACCACTAGGCCACCAGGGAAGCCCAAAGGACATTTTAGAATTTGACTTGGTTAATAACCTTTTGAGTTTTTCTTAATGCCATTAAATTAGAAAAAGAAAAATTGTTTTAAACTTGAGTGAATTTTTGGTACAATCCCAAATAAAGGATGGTGGGTTTTTAAAACTTATCAACAAAGATAGTTTTTAAATTTAAAAGTGATAGGTACCCAAGAACCAAGTTCTACTTTGTCTATTTATTCCTCTGTACTCTTGAAGTGGAAATGTATGTTTTCAGGGATCAGTCTGCTCATTTACTAGAGCTGTCTGGAATTAAAATGAGAACTTACGTGACTTTAACAAAATAAGACTTTTCTGTTAGTTTTTCTTAATGATTTTTGTGTATACTGTAGCAATTATTAATTTATTTGAGAAAATATTTATTTCTGTATTTATGGCTGTGCTAGGCCTTCATTGCTGTTCTCAGGCTTTCTGTGGTGTGATGAGTTGGGGCTGCTCTCCAGTTGCAGTGGCTCGTGTTGTTGCACAGCATGGACTCTAGGGCTCTCGGCTTCGGTAGTTGGTGCTTGAGGGCTCTGGAGCGTGGGCACAGTAGTTGTGGCACATGGGCTTAGTTGGCCCTGCAGCATGTGGAATTTTCCTGGACTAGGGATTGAACCCCCGTGTCCCCTGCATTAGCAGGCAGATTCCTAACCACTGGACCATCAGTAACAATTATTTTAAAACATGCTAAACCTCTGAAATGTTACCTCTCATAAATGGCGTTTAAGTACTGTAATGGCTTTATCATGTTCTTGTTGTTCAGTTGCTCAGTTATGTCCAACTCTGTGTGGCCCCATGGACTGCAGCACGCCAGGCTTCCCTGCCCTTCACCATCTCCCAGAGCTTGTTCAAACTCATGTCCATTGAGTCGGTGATGCCATCTAGCCATCTTGTCCTCTGTCGTCCCCTTTTCCTCCTGCCTTCAATCTTTCCCAGAATTAGGGTCTTCTCTAAGGCTTTAACATGGCCTCTTGTTTAAGGATGATGTGCTTGTTTATTGGGGAGCTTTTTGGTTCTAGAACTCAGTTGGGCATTACTGTATCCTCTAGCCACATGTGGCTGCTGAGCACTTGAAATTTGGCTAGTCTGTGCACCAGTACCGATCCACGCTGTAACACGGATGAACCCAAAAAAAATGCTTAGTGACAGAAAATGGTAGGAAAGACCACATATTATATGATTCTGTTTATGTAAAATGTCTAGAATAGGTAATTACAGAGGCAGGAAGTAGATTAGATTAATGTTTACCTTGGGCTGAGGATGGAAGATGATGGGGTGTGCTGCTAATAGGTATGCTTTTTTTTCCTTGAACAATGCAGATGTACCAAAGTTACATTATGGTGATGAGTGTATAATTGTATAAATATACTAAAAACTATTAATTGTATACTTTTAAATAGGTCAGTTTTACGGTATGAAATTATATCTCAGTGGAACTATTTTTTAAAAATACAAAATTTTGAAGATACAGCAAAACAAAGTTACTAGTTTTTATGTTGACTGCATGTTGAAATGACATTTTGAGTATATTACATTAAATAAGATACATTATTAAATTTCACCTGTTCTTTTTAAGGTATGGCTACTTTAAATTACATTTTTATCTTCTATTAAATTTCTGTTGGACAGTACAGTTGTAGAAATGAACTCTATCTGGATGGAATGTCATGGAGTAATTTGTGTATCCATATTTAGTGCTTTTCTTTTTTTTTTTTTTTAGAGAATAGCACCCATTATTTTTATTAATTCTCATAACCCTTCTATTCTTTTGAAATTGCCGACTAATGAGAAAAGCTCTTGGGACTTTTCATAAAGTCCCAAGACTTAAAATATAGTCTTTGCTTAGTCTGTCTTTTTCAAATTTAGGATTGATCAGCCTAAAATATTAAAACGCATGTTGATTTCCAAAGTGGCCAAGGGAATGTCTCAGTTGTTGAAAATCTTTAATGTGTAAGTCTCCAGTGAATTAATCTTCCAAGAAGAAAATTATGTCATCTTAACTGAGTTATATTTTTTAATTAAAAACAAAAACCTCAACCCCTTAATCTGAAGGTAATTTTTAAATGATGGCTAATACTTTTAATAAAGGTTTAAAGTGTGTTTAAAATACATGGAATTCTGGTGTTGAAATTAGAATAAGACACACTTTTGATAGATACTTGTCTTGTTTCTAGATGTGATTTATGTAACTGAAACTGGGGAATTCTGTGGCTCTCAGTGTTACTTTTGACCCTGGGGAGGGGCATGCTCCTCTCCTGAATGTGCTGTGTCATCGTAGTTGGATCCATTTGGATGCTGCTTTGTGTTTGTTTCCATTGGAAGAAATCGCAGAGGAGTTGTTTAAGAGGAAGGACTTGAGGCTGGGGTTTTTAGTGAGTTATTTGAAGTCATTTATAAATAAAAACACATGCATCAAACAGTGGGTGGCTTTAGGCTTCCTAGTGGGGAGTTAGGTGCCCTGGTAACCACTTGAGTATGGAGCTACCTTAATAAAGAGTTTAGAAGTGGAAAATAGCAAGCCTCTTTTTAAAAATCTGGATAGGAAAGAGTTGCAGTTAGCTCCAGAGTTAAATTGGAGAAAGGCAAAACCCAAAGTTCAAGTTTACTTGTGGGTTTGGTAAAGACTACAGCATTTGTACATAACCATTTGGGAATTTAAAAACAGCAACAACAAAATGGTTTTGCTTGATGCGGATGCTTTCTTGGTTTATGCCTTTTAAACTATTTAGTTGTTCATACAAGAAATAGATCTAGGTTTTATTCTGTGTGTATTTGAGGAAATAAATCTCAGTGTAATAATTAGCAGTTTAGATTTCTCCTCAGTTTGTCCCTTGAATGATACATCCATCCCGTGGATGTTCTAAGTGTTTTGCTGCCTTACAGAACGATGTCTTGTTCCTTAGGCAGATGTGTTCTTCTGTCACTTCTAGGATGCTTTCATGTTTGAAGCTCTTTGCTTTGAGTTACCTGAGTATCAGGTTTTGTGAGTCTTACATTGCCAAAAATGTAATGACACTGCAGGCTGAGGCTTTTCGGAATTTAAGCTAAAGGTACTTTTGACCCTAGAGGAAAGGCTACAGTGAGAATATATACATAAGTAGTTTTCCCACTTTATGTGCTACAAAATTTTTCTCAGCTATGAATCTGTCCAGGCAGAATCTGATCACATACCTGCCCCACCCCCAAATTTGTTAAAAAAAAAAATAATAATCTGCACTTTGTGACTAGTTTTCTGCTACCCCATCATCTTAAAATTAACTTGGAAATTTTTAGAGCCTCATGAATCCCATCAGTAAATATGCCACGCAATTCTTAGTAATAGATTTATAAGAGCTTAGTCACTTTCCAATTTTTTTCCAATAGCCATTTTTTGCTATTGTTATTAGAACACTAAGATTTGAAACCACCAATCTATAGTTTCTTAAAAATACTTATTCAGTATTTATTTATTTGGCTGTA
The DNA here is from genome assembly GCA_917880005.1 of Nanger dama. Lineage (NCBI taxonomy): Eukaryota > Metazoa > Chordata > Mammalia > Artiodactyla > Bovidae > Nanger > Nanger dama. Next base: position 19,121,553 of record CAKJTW010000013.1, on the reverse strand, counting down.
TTGGGTCTTAGCTGTGGCATGAGGGATCCATTTGTTGTTGTTGTTGTGGCACATGGACTCTCTAGTTGTGGTGTGAGGGCTTAGTTGCTCTCGGGCATGTGGGACCTTAGTTCCCCAACCAGAGTTTGAACCTGTGTCTTCTGGATTGCAAAATGGATTCTTAATCACTAGACTACCAGGAAGGTCCTCCAAATATGTTTTTAATGCCTAAACTTGTAAGCCTTCAATTTTTTTAAAATTGTAAAATTTATATAGCATAAAATTACCATTTTAACTGTTTTCAAGTGTACAGTTCAGAGGCATGAATATATTTACTTTGTTGTACAACTATCACCACCTTGTTGTACAACTATCACCACCAGTCATCTCGAGAACTTTTTCATCTTCCCAAGCTGGAACTCTGTAACCACTAGACAATAATGGTTTCTATACCCTAGTCCCATTCTTCTCTCCCCTAGTCCCTGGTAACTACCATTCTATTTTTGTCTCTATGAGTCTGACTATTCTAGGTAACTCATAAAAATGGAATAATACAATATTTGTCCTTTTATGTCTGGCTTATTTCACTTAGTACAATGTTTTAGAGATTCATCTGTGTTGTAGCAAATGTCAGAATTGTCTTCCTTTTTAAGACTGAATAATATTCCTGTAGGCTTTTGGGGAAGAAACTTTTACTTATCTAGCTGTTGTTCTATAGATTGACTATTTCCATATTCCTTGTGTTTAATTCTACTAAAAAATAGTATCAGTAATAAGCTTAAAAACATTAACTTGCAGCTGTAATTGCACCTAGATAAGTTACTTGTACTTAATTTTTTTTGTTGCCAAGCTACACATATGCTACACATAGCATATTTAAGCTCAATTTTAAATAGTAATTTCCACCAAAATAAGGTACTCTTTAAAAAATTGTCCTTAATAATTGTTTTTCTTCATTTATATAAACTGTTGGACTTTAGAATAGGAAGATAAATAAAGCCAATTATTTTAGTTACTGCCGTTGAATTTACCACTGCTTTAGTGACCATGAACTCTACACCTGTTTAATCTTATCTACGTATAAAGCAGAGAAAGTACCTAAGGTTTAAGCATGCTTGATATGTACAAATGCTCATAGGTAAAGGCTAGGTGGAAACTAAAACCCAGAAAAGTTAATTTTTGAAGTGTAGATTTTCTGTTATACTTAGAAATCCTTAGAAAATAAATTATTTTTATATTAGTAGAAACTGATTGCAGTATAAAGAAAAATTATTGCTGGTGAATTATGGCTCTCTTTCTACTTCTGACTGTGTCTGTTGAGGTAATGGTTACACATAGTCATGTGCACATGCGTGCATGCACACACACACACCCCTCCCCCATGGAGTATTACTCAGCCAGCAAGCAACACAGTCAGACCTGGAGGTTACTATACTAAGTGAAGTATGTCAGAAAGAGAAAGACAGTATCTTTTATCACTTATGTGTAGAATCTAAACAGATGTAAGTGAATTTATTTATAAAACAGAAATAGACTCAAAGACATAGAAAACAAACATATGGCTACCAAAGCGGGGGAGGGATAAATAAAGAGTTTGGGATTAACAAATAAATACTACTGTATATAAAACAGATAAACAGTAAGGACCTACTGTATAGTGCAGGGAACTTTATTCAATGTCTTGTAATAACCTACAGGGGAAAAGAATCTGAAAAAGAGAATATAAATATATAAATAACTGAAGTATTTTGCTGTACACCTAAAACTAACAAACATTGTAAATCAATTATACTTCACTTAGGAAAAAAACAGATAAATGTTGAAAGAAAAGGAGACAAAACTTCTATTGTCAGTTTCACTATTTCAGTTAATCATCATATTCTTAAAATCAGATCTTTTCCCATTAGAAGTCTTTGTGGTTTCTAATGATAGAAGAAATATATGAACCAAAACAAAATTGACATTAAAATATTGGTTCCATAATTTTAAAATGCATTTTCACTCATTAATATATTAATACAGTCTTTCTCAATAAGTGTCCTAAATACCGAGAATTTTAACTAACTTTTCATTAACTTTCGGTCTAAAGAGTTTAATTTATAATTTATACAGTCAAGACCTAAAATGCTTTCCCTATTTCTTTCCAGATAGTTGTGGAATCACCAGTTAGAGCTGACTCATTTCTCTGAAATTATTTCTGGGACACCTTTACCTTGATAAGCCAGGTTGTGAGCCCTCTTGATTCAGCAGAGCCTTATTGACAAAACCCAGGACGTAGCTTGTTACATTGACTGATTTGGAATCTCTCCATTTTTTCCTAAGGAACGAAAGAGAAATACAGTTCATTTTGTATTTTACTTCTTTGGTTTTGTGTGTATGTGTTCATTTCAGTCGCTCAGTTGTGTCTGACTTTTTGCCACCCTGTAGACTGCAGCATGCCAGGCTTCCCTGTCCATCACCAACTTCCGGAGCTTGCTCAAACTCATGTCCATTGAGTTGGTGATGCCATCCAACAATCTCATCCTCTGTCCCCTTCTCCTCCTGCTTTCAGTCTTGCCCAGCATTAGGGTCTTTTACAATGAGTCGGCTCTTTGCATCAAGTGATCAAGGTATTGGAGCTTCAGCTTCAGCATCAGTCCTTCCAATGAATATTCATATTCAGGACTGATTTCCTTTAGGATTAACTGATTTGATCTTCTTGCAGTCCAAGGGGCTCTCAAGAGTCTTCTCCAACACCACAGTTCAATGCATCAATTCTTCAGCGCTCAGCCTTCTTTATGGTCCAGTTCTCACATCCATACATGACTACTGGAAAAACCATAGCTTTGACTGGACAGACCTTGTTGGCAAAGTAATGTCTCTGCTTATTTAATATGCTGTCTAGGTTGGTCATAGCTTTTCTTCTAAGGAACAAGCATCTTTTAATTTCATGACTGCAGTCACCATCTGCAGTGATTTTGGAGCCCCCCAAAATAAAACCTGTTTCCATTGTTTCCAATTCTGTTTGCCATGAAGTGATGGCACTGGATGCCATGAACTTCATTTTTGAAAGTTGAGTTTTAAGCCAACTTTTTACTCTCCACTTTCACCTTCATCAAGAGGCTCTTTAGTTCCTCTTTGCTTTCTGCCATAAGGATGGTGCATATCTGAGGTTACTGATATTTCTCCTGGCAGTCTTGATTCCAGCTTGTGCTTCATTTTGCATGATGTACTCTGCATATAAGTTAAATAAGCAGGGTGACAACATACATCCTTGACGTACTCCTTTCCCAATTCTGAAACAGTTCCTTGTTCCTTGTCTGGTTCTAACTGTTGCTTCTTGACCCACGTACAGATTTCTTAGGAGGCATGTAAGGTGGTCTGGTATGTGTACATAGATAACATGAAATTTACCATTTTAACCATTTAAGTATACACTTTAGTGACATTAGTACATTACCTTGTTGTGCAGCAATCACCACTATTCATCTCCAGAACCCTTTCATCTTTCTGTTAAACAAGAACTCTTCATTCTCTTCTTCTCCAGCCCCCAGGCAGTGCCATCATTCCTTCTGTCTTTATAAATTTGACTGCTCTAGTTACTTCATAAAAATTGAGCCTACAATATTCACCCTTTGGTAAATAGCTTATATCGTTTAGCATAATATCCTCAGAGTTCATCCAAGTTTTAGCATATGCCTGAATTTTTCTTCCCTTTTAAGGCTCAATAAAATTCCATTGTATATTGATACCACATTTTGTTTATACAGTCGTCTGTCTCTGTACCCTTGGGTTACTTCTACTTTTGGCTGTTAAACACGCGATGGATGTGGGTCAACAAATATCTATTTGAGCCCCTGCTTTCAGTTCTTTTGGTTATATATCCAGACGTGGAATTGGTGAATGGTTGTGGCAACTGTAATTTTTAAGGAACTACCATACTATTTTCCACAGTATCTATACCATTTACTTTTCCACCAACAGTGCACAGGAGTTCTGGTTTCGTTCCATCCCAGTCAACATAGTTCTATTCTATTTTTTATATTTGCCATTCTAATGAGCATGATGGAGAATGAAATGGCAGCCCACTCCAGTATTCTTGCCTAGAGAATCCTGTGGACGGAGGAGCCTGGTGGGCTGCTGTCCATAGGGCTGCACAGAGTCAGACACGAGTGAAGTGACTTTTCATACATGCATGCATTGGAGAAGGATATGTCAACCCACTCCAGTATTCTTGACTGGAGAATCCCAGGGACAGACGGGCCTGGTGGGCTGCCGTCTGTGGTGTCGCAGAGAGTCAGACATGACTGAAGCGACTTGGCAGCAGCAGCAATGAGTATGAAATGGTGTCTTGTTTTGATTTGAATTTCTCTAACAGTCATGTTTAGCATGTTTTCATGTGCACCTTGGCCATTTGTATCTTCCCTAGAGAAATGTCTGTTCAAGTTTAAAGATACTCATTTTTGCATTGGATGGGTTGGTTTTTTTTTTTTTTTTTTTTTTGCTGTTAAGTTATATTGTTATTCTTTAAGGCAATTTTTAAAATATCTTAAAGTTATAAGGCAAAATACTCCCTTAAGCTCTTTATGCAGAATAGAAGTTTTATTCATTTCTCTGACCATGGTACTTTGGTGAGAAAAATATCTAGTTGTGATACTGAACTATCATCTTAAATCTCTAGGTTGAGGGTAAAGAAAGCTATTGAGTTGAGGAACAATTTTAACGTGAATTGGAGTAGTTACCATTGATGTGAATCTGATATAGAGTAGGAGTAGCTGTGCTGTATATTTCACCATTTATTCAAAAATTATAAAACAGTTTTGTCTGCAAGTACTTTGATCCTGCTGTTGACATGACAAAGCACATATTATAAAAAGCTGTGTGTGGTTTCCCTTTCTGTCATGTTTTCCAAAATCAAATGACATCAGAACATTTTTGATCCTAGCTTCCTCTTAGTCTAAGCTATAAAAGTTGACCTGTTTTTTTTTTTCCTGTAAGTTTTGGCATTATTCAGATATTTTTATGAAGTGATAAATATTTTATAATATTTATTCATTTATTTGGCTGCATCAAGTCTTAGTTGCAGCACATGAGATCTTCGTTGGGGTGCACAAACTCTCTGGTTGTTGCTCTTGGCTCAGTAGTTGCAGCTCCTGGGCTCCAGAGTACCAGGGCTTCAATAGTCGTGGCGCCCGGGCTCTCTAGCTGTGGCGCCCGGGCTCTCTAGCTGTGGCGCCCCCCGGGCCCTGTAGCTGTGGCGCGCGCCCGGGCCCTCTAGCTGTGGCGCGTGCCCGGGCCCTCTAGCTGTGGCGCGTGCCCGGGCTCTCTGGCTGTGGCGGCGCCCGGGCTCTCTGGCTGTGGCACATAGGTTTTGGAGTGCGTGGACACAACTACAGCTCAGTGGTTGTGGCACAGGGGCTTTAGTTGCTTTGCGGCACGTGGGATTTTCCCGGACCTGCAAGGCAGATTCTTAAGCACCAGACCACCAGAGAAGTCCCTGAAGTGATATACGAGTAATAAGGGAAGAGTAGTGACATTAAAGATCCCACATTTGAATAGTAGCTTAAAATTAGCACGTTGGATTTGCAAAAGACAGGAAAGCAGTCAAGGAAATAATGTAAGCTCGATTTTCTCAATCTTGGTACTATTCATATTTGAGGCCAGGCTCAGCAGTTAAAGTGTCTGCCTCCAATGCAGGAGACCCGGGTTCGATCCCTGGGTCGGAAAGATCCCCTGGAGAAGGAAATGGCAATCCACTCCAGTATTCTTGCCTGGAGAATCCCATGAATGGAGAAGCTTAGTAGGTTACAGTCCACGGGGTCGCAAAGAGTCGGACACGACTGGGCGACTTCACCTTCACCTTCAGTTCTTTGTTGTGGGGACTGGCTTATGCATTGTAGGATATTAGTAACATCCCTGGCCTCTGCTCACTAAGTGGCAGTAAGCTTTACCCCTACCCACAATTGTGACAACCAAAAATGTCCCTTGAGGGACAAAATTGTCCCAGCTGAGAGCCACTGATGTAGGTCTTCACAGTTACAAGATTTTTGAATGAAATAGAATAACGCATACAAAGACTCTGGACTTTGTTAGATATTTAAAGCATTGTGTTATCTGTTATAGTTGTGCTTTTTCTTTCATCACATTCCCTGGTAGCTCAGACGGTAAAGCGTCTGTCTATAATGCGGAAGACCTGGGTTCGATCCCTGGGTGGGGAAGATCTCCTGGAGAAGGAAATGGAAACCCACTCCATTATTCTTGCCTGGAAAATCCCATGGAAAGAGGAGCCCGGTAGGCTACAGTCCATGGGGTCTCAAAGAGTTGGACACGACTGAGTGACTTCACTTTCACTTTCACTTTTCTTTCATCTCAGAAAATGTCTGTTTAAAAAATCTTCTACAAAGTTGTAGATGACAGGATCCATGAAGTGTTTTTGTTTTTACAGTTACCAGTGATTTTTCAGTCAGGTTAGTAATATGTGTCGAAGTCCTAGAATCTTGGCTAGAACAGCCATTCTTTCTCTTGAATAACTAATGAAACTTTAAAGAAGAAAGACATACTTTGCAGTTTCCAACAAAGTCATATTTTATCAGAAATTTTCATTTCACTCTTAGATACTGAATGTAGGTAATTACCTTCATTTTATTGAGCTTGGTGTACTTTCCTAGGCATCAATTTCAGTTGCTTGCATAATTCAAGTCAATAATTTCTTGGAGGCACACATCCATTATACATTGGGCACCATGGCTAGACTCTGTTTACAAAGATGAATCCAGTCTTGGACTTTTAAGAGTCCAGTAAATGCATGGTTATAATACTGAGTGAAGAGATTTGAGACAGACATGGTAGTAAAAGATGTTTAGAAATACACAACTAAGAAACTAATGAATGCTTATGGGATGGGGTGGGGTTGTCAAGAACAGCTGCAGAGCAGGAGGTTAACTCTGGATCTCACTAATCCTTGACGGCAAATCTGGGAAGTACAGAAAGGAGTCTTCAGTGGGAGCAGGTATGGGCGAGAACGCTCCCATCGCTGTGCCAGGCAGAGTGCTGAGTAGTTTGCCATCACTAAGTTATTGAATCCTCACCACAGCCTCTCATACGTGGTAGGTCTTATGACCATTTACATGCAAGAAAATGAAAGAGAGGAAGTAATTTAACTAAGGACTTACATCTGATAAGAAAAAAAGGAGGTACCCATGATTAGAACCTGGTATACTCTTTTGTTTGTTTGTTTTGGCTGCACTGTGAGGCATGTGGGATCTTATTTCTCCACCAGGGACAAAACCTGTGGAAGCGCAGGGTCCTAACCACTGGTTCATCAGGGAAGGCCCTAAACTGGTATACTGTTAGGTGGGTAGATCACTGTTGTTATTTAATTGCATACTTGTATCTGACTCTTGTGTGACCCTATGGGCTATAGCCCACCAAGCTCCTCTGTCCATGGGATAGATCATTAGTCGGTGGGATAAAGTGTGAGAAGAGAGTGAGAATGAGCAACTAGGCAGTTAGTTTGGGGGCAAGTTATAAAGGGTCCCTTCTCCCATGTTGAACAATATGGAGGTGTCAGAGCTGGAAGATTTGGAGGGAAGTGGAGAGTCATAGAATCCTAGAGTTAGGAGGACCTTTGAAAGTGTCATAACCCACTAGGGAAATCAAAGTTTAGAGAGGCAAAATGAGGTACTTTGCCAGACTGAACAGTTGAGTATTTCTTCGCTGATTTTCTTATAAACCCAAAAACCACAGACTTAATTCAGCAATTCAGGTTATATCAGAAGTGGTGGAGTGTAAAATGGAATTAGGATCACATCAGACCATCTACTGAGCTAGTGGGGTTTTTGTTTTGAGTCTTGTTTAAGCTTTCTGGTGGGCTCCAGGACCCTTCTATATTTTTAAATTACTGAGTTTTTGTTTATTTTGTACTGTCTCTTGACATTTTGCCATATTAGAAATTTAAACTTTAATTTGAAATTTTATTGATTCATTTGTCATAACTTTTTTCTTTCCTTTTAAATTTTAATAGTTTATTTGAGCAAAAATCTAATTGAATTGGGCACTGCCAAACTGGAAGTGGTTAGGAGTGCTCCATCAACAGGAGCTGGAGGAAAGATTTTTATGGAGAAAAGCAAAGCAGAAAAATTATTTGATCAGTTATAGCTTTAGTATTTGCCTTATTTGGAAAAGCCTGACTGGCTGTTGGTTATTGGTTGTCCTTAGGTTTGATTTCCTAATCTTGAGGCATTTGCAGGCTTAGGTTTGGTTTACTTAGGTAGGGCTGTAAATTATTAGAGCCACCTCAGTCTGATGGTTTCCTTGCTTAATTAACACCCTCCCCCCTTTTGGCCCTCTTCTCATACAAGAGAGTTTAACCAAAAATCTGGTCTAAGGGCCACTCTTGGTTACTGTCAGGTTGTTGTTTTTGTCTGGGCGTGAAACTCAAAGGTTATGAGCCTGGTCTGTGAAAGAATTGTTTTTGCTGTTCATCTTATTTGTATTGCTGATGACTGCAAACATGAATTTAAGACCCTTGAGAGATTACAGCCCACCAGGGAGAGTATAATGATGACTGTCAGCTGGATAATACCAAGAGACTAGAATGCTCCTTAAGGCTCCCTGGGAACCAACCAAGTTGGTATCTAATAAAGCAAAGAATGTACCCAAAGGGGCATTAACTTGTCTTAAGTCAAGTGGCTTCTTTGTTAATTTCCTGTGTTTCCTCCAGGATCAGAGGGATTGATCCCAGTTGTAGCAGGAGGTATTTGCTATGGCATAAACTTACGGCTTGTTTTGCCAGTAATTGAAAGTAATTCTGTTATCCATACCACCTTAGCAAGAAATTCTAGGGGCTTTTGTTGTGCAACTATGGTCTTAGTGGTAGATTTAGTGGCAATTGCCAGAGGTAAGGACATTGTCTCCTGTGCGTTAAGGACCATTGTCTTCCTGTGCATTTGCGGAGGAAAAAAGGTAGTGGTGCAAAGACAAACCGAATAGTTTCATATTGGAGACAAAGATCTTCATCCATGATCTTGGGAGAGCCATCTACCTCAACTTGTCTGCTTCTGGGGAGGAAGCTCCAGAGTCAGTTTTAATTTTAGCTCTCTAGCTGGGTGACATAACTATCTTTTAAAACAAAAAGAGTGAGATGAGTGGCATCTCAGCAGATAGCTAGATTCTCATAACTACTTCTGTATTCAAATTGTGATTATAAAATTTTTATATGAAAATGTGAAGTATATGAAGAAAATGTGGCCTCACACAGATACATAATTGAAACAGGGAGGACCTCAGAGACCCTCAAAAGGACCTTGGAGATCCCCACAGGTCCTCACACCACATTTAGAGAACTGCTGCACTGAAAATGTAAGATTGTCTTGAAAATTTGGACTTGTGAAAAACTGGACCTGAAGGGATTATTACCTGGTATGATGATACATTCTGTTTAAGAAATTAGATCATTTTACCCTTTCACTTTATGGAAGCCCCAAGGACAGGTACATTTTGAATTGCCCAGGCCTGGTGGAAAATCTGCACTTGGCATCTTTTATCTTAAGCTTATATATTGACTATAAATAGAGAAAAAATTGTTAGTTGCGTGATAGAAGAGAAGAGAGATTGTTGGAAAGTTATCACTTGAGATTATATCTGCTTTTAACAAATCAGCCTTCCTGACTGTTTTAACTGCCAAGTTTTTTAGTCACTTTCCTGGTTCCTTTAAAAAAATCCACTTAGGTTGGAGAAGACTCTTTTGAGAGTCCCTTGGATTGCAAGGAGATCCAACCAGTTCATTCTGAAGGAGATCAGCCCTGGGATTTCTTTGGAAGGAATGATGCTAAAACTGAAACTCCAGTACTTTGGCCACCTCATGCGAAGAGTTGACTCATTGGAAAAGACTCTGATGCTGGAAGGGATTGGGGGCAGGAGGAGAAGGGGACGACTGAGGATGAGATGGCTGGATGGCATCACTGACTCGCTGGACATGAGTTTGGGTGAACTCCGGGAGTTGGTGATGGACAGGGAGGCCTGGTGTGCTGTGATTCATGGGGTCGCAAAGAGTCGGACACGACTGAGCGACTGAACTGAACTGACTGAGGTCATACTTTGTTTCTTAATTTGGTGAAATGCTTTTAATATTCCAGCTTAAAAAACCCAGCATAGATGCATATTTATCATAATCGAATGTTTACAAATGCTAGTATATATGTGTGTGTGTCATTGGATATTACTCTTGTGTGTGAACAAATTTATCCCTGAGTCATCTTATAAATGGGCTTCCCTGATGGCTCAATGGTAAAAGAATCTGCTTGCAATGTAGGTGATGCAGAAGACCAGGGTTTGATCCCTGGGTCAGAAAGATCCTCTGGAGGAGGAAATAGCAATCCATTCCAGTATTCTTCCTTGGAAAATTCCATGGATAGAGAAGCCTGGCAGACTACTGTTCGTGGGATCGCAAAGAGTTGAACACACTGAGTGACTGAGCACATCTTAAAACAGACATATGCAGTATCTTGACATTTTCAGTGTTAAGAGTCAAATGCTCACTGTAGTTCTGTGTATAAAATGTCTGTGAAAATAGTAACGGTTACTTATTTGACAACATAATTTGGTTTAAGAGAATCCTGGCATCCCATATTCTGTTTGCTTATCAAGAATTACTGTGTAACCAATCACTTGTATTTCTCCACTATGGAAAATTTCGATCAGATCCACTTCTTAGTTTTCTGAATAATTTTTCTTTTGGGGAGGAGGGAGGGCTGTGTCACATGGCCTGTAAGACCTTTGTTCCTCGACCAAGGATAAACCCTGGGCCCACAACAGTGAAAGTGCAGAATCCTAACCACTGGATCAGAAGAATTCCCCTTAGTAATCGTAATTTTAAAATTTTAAGCACATACAAGAAATAGTTCTTATTTGCTTAATTGTCTTATATGCTTAGGAAAAGTGTAACTAGATTTCTTTTAAATTGTAATTCTTTCAGGTTCTCTACCATTTAGAATTTATGTGGAAAATATAATACTGATATGGTCAGGTAAATTTTTGTTTATAGTTTTTTTATCAAAGTGAAGTTGACTTACAATGTTGTGTTAGTTTTTCAGGTGTACAGCAAAGTGATTCAGTTAAACATTAGTTTAGTCGCTCAGTCGGGTCTGACTCTTTGCGACCCGATGGACTGCAGCGTGTCTAGGTTTGTCATAGCTTTTCTTCCAAGGAGCAAACATCTTCTAATTTCATGGCTGCAGTCACCATCTGCAGTGATTTTGGAGCCCAAGAAAATAAAATCTCTCACTGTTACCTTTTTTTGTTTTTCAGATTCTTTCCCCCTTAGGTGTGCTCAGTAGCTCAGTCATGTCTGACTCTTTGTGATCCCGTGGACTGGGGCCCACCAGTCTCCTCTGTCCATGGGATTTCCCAGGCAAGAATACTGGAGTGAGTTGCCATTTCCTTCTCCAGGAGATCTTCCTTATCCAGGGATCAAACCCATGTCTCTTGTGTCTCCTGCATTGCAAATGGATATTTTATCCACAGAGCCATCATTGGAAGGCTTATAGGTTATTACAAAATACAGAGGTTAGTTCCCTGTGTTATATAGTTGTTGGTTATGGACTTTATATATAGTAATGTTTATATATATTAATCCCAAACTCTTAATTTACCTTCCCTCCCACATTCTTTTTTATGGCTAACATCCCATTGGAGAAGGAAATGGCAACCCACTCCAGTATTCTTGCCTGGAGAATCCCAGGGACGGGGGAGCCTGGCAGGCTGCCGTCTATGGGGTTGCACAGAGTTGGACATGACTGAAGTGACTTCGCAGCAGCAGCAGCAGCAGCAGCAACATCCCATTGTATACATACACCATATCTTATCCATTCATGTGTTGATGGGCACTTAAGTTGTTTCCATATCTTGGCTTTTGTAAATAATGCTTCAGTGAACATTAAGGTGCGTGAATCTTTTCAAATTATGGGGTTTAAAAAGTATTTAGTTGGCTGCATTGGGTCTTAGTTCTGGTTCACAAGAGCCTCACTGTGGCACATGGCCTTCTCTCACTGTGGCCTGTGGGCTTCTCTCCAGAAGAAGTCTAGTGGACACCCAGACTCAAGAGCACATGGGCTCTCTGGTTGTGGCAAGTGGGATCTTCGTTCCTGACCAAGGATCAAACCCACATCCGCTGCATTGGAAGGTGGATTCTGGACCCTGGGACCACCAGGGAAGTCCCCAGGTGTGTTTTTTCCTAAATATATTCCCAGGAGAGGGTTTGCAGAATCACATGGTAGCTCTGTTTTTTAGCTTTTTATGGAACCTCCCAGTGTTCTCTGTAGTGGCTGCACCAATTTAAATATATTTCCAACAATGTAGCAGGGTTCCTTTTTCTCTGCACTCTCTCCAGCATTTATTATTTGTAGACTTTTGATGAAATATTCTGATCAGTGTGAAGTGATACCTCAATGTAGTTTTGATTTGCATTTCTCTAATAATTAGCGATGTTGGACATCTTTTTGTGTTTCTCTTATGGCCCAGTAAATTTAAAGCCCACTTTCTTAAAGCTATTAGTTGATGCATCTTCATTATCAATACTTTAGACAATTTAGATTGGAAAGCTTCCTATTAACTATTCTTGGCTTTTAAGAAACAACTAAAATACTATACAGGCTTCCCTGTATAGTATGGCTCAACAGTACAGAATCCCCCTGCAATGCAGGAGATACAGGTTTGATCCCTGGGTAAGGAAGATCCCCTGGAGGAGTTAAATGGCAACCCACTCTGGTATTTTTGCCTGGGAAATCCCATGGACTGAGGAGCCAGGTGGTCTACAGTTCAAGAGTCCAATACAACTTTTAACAAGATTCTGAAAATAAGAATTTTTAAAAGTTAAAATTGACACAAAAATTCTGAGCATTTGGTTTTTATTTCAGTTTATAGGGCTGAAAAGTATTTGGGCACCTGTTTTGATTCAAGATCTTGAAATCCACACTACATTTAACAAATTACACTGAAATATACATTGCAGTTTTGGTTTAGCATATTAAAATCCAAACTCAAAGGTATATTGTTTTATCATTTCATAATTTATTTAAAAACCTTTCCTTCTTTTTAGTTATAACTCCAAATTGATCAGCAGATATTTCTGCCAGTTAAATTTTATATCTTGTTTCAGAATTGGTGTGGTAGCAGGAAATTAAAAGTGTGATGACATTTCTATCATTGTTTTATGCCTTCAAATCATTATCATTGATTCCTCTGCATTTTTATAACATAAACAGAACTTTGTTGGCTCATTATTTTGGTACCCAGAAATTCTGCTCCTGGCCACATTTGTTTACATCTTTCCCCACTATTGCTAAGGAATTTTGGGGCATATAATTGTAGTATTGATAGTAAAGTGTTTTCCTTAATGGTGATTTTATGGTTCCTTGAAATTAAATTGATAAGTCACATACATATTTTATATTGTAGTCATCTGGTGGCCTTATGAATAATCTTGTATTGCTTGGAGTATGTAATACATGTAACAACCATTTTTTTCCTTCTATACTAAAAACAAGAGATTAATTTTGTTAACCCTTGATTTGAATGGGGCTTCCCAGGTAGCAGTAGTAGTAACGAATCTGCCAATGCAGGAGATGCAAGAGACTTGGGTTCAATCCTGGGTCAGGAAGATCCCTTGGAGAAGAGGATGGCAACCCACTCCAGTAATCTTGCCTGGAAAATTTCATGGACAGAGGGGCCTGGCGGGCTACAGTCCATGGAGTTGCAAATAGTCGGATACAACTGAGCACACATGGGTTACTTTGAATGAGAGTAGTGTCCTATTTTGGAGAAGGCAGTGTCACCCCACTCCAGTATTCTTGCCTGAAAATCCCATGGACGGAGGAGCCTGGTAGGCTGCAGTCCATGGGGTCGCTATGAGTCAGACATGATTGAGTGACTTCTTTCACTTTTCACTTTCACACATTGGAGAAGAAAATGGCAACCCACTCCAGTGTTCTTGCCTGGAGAATCCCAGGGATGGGGGAGCCTGGTGGGCTGCTGTCTATGGGGTTACACAGAATCAGACATGACTGAAGCAACTTAGCAGCAGCAGCAGCAGTGTCCTATTTGGGTTTCCTGGTAGCTCAGCTGGTAAAGAATCCACCTGCAATGCAGATACTCTGGTTCACTTTCTGGGTTGGGAAGATCTCTTGGAGAAGGGACAGGCTACCCACTCCAGTATTCTTGGGCTTCCCTGGTGGCTCAGATGGTGAAGAGTCCGCCTGTAATGCAGGAGATTCCCATTTGATTCCTGGGTCAGGAAGATCCCCTGGAGGAGGGCATGGCAACCCACTCAAATATTCTTGCCTGGAGAATCCTCATGGACAGAGGAGCCTGGCGGGCTACAGTCCATGGGGTATCAAAGAGTCGGACACGACTGAGTGACTAAGCTCAGCACAGCACAGTGTCCTATTCAGTTTGTTGACGTTGTTGAGTTGCTCGGTTGTGTCCAACTTTTTTTGAGCCCCTGGACTACAGCATGCCAGGCTTCCCTGTCCTTCAGTATCTCCTGGAGTTTGCTCAAACTCGTGTCCATTGAGTCGATGCTGTCATCCAACCATCTCATCTTATTCACTTAGTAGTTGTAACACTACTTTTACTTTATAACTTAGAAAAATATTTATTTTTATCGATGGGAAAACTGAAGCCCAGTCATTTCTAGGAGGCCTGATAGTGATGACTTGTGATTCTGTCTTGAGGCTTTTATCTATAGTAGTTTGTATTTTGTAACTCAGATATCTCCTTTTGGCTGTTACTGGCATAGGTTCATTTATTTATGTTTTAAACTGCAGAAAACCCTGATAACTTCATAAAATTTTTAATCTTTTGCCTTACTATGTTCAGTTCAGTCGCTCAGTCGTGTCCGACTCTTTGGGTTATGTGAGAACTAAATAAAAATGCTGTGTTAAGTTGTATTTTTTAGGGTATTCCACCCCCCGGCTCCAACATGAGGTATTAAAAAGCAGCAGCAAGTTGGTCTCAGTTCTTGGAGTTGGACTTACTCATCTGACTGGTTCAGAGTTTGTTGTGGATGTGAGAGCTCTAGTCTTAACTGCAAATGACAAAAACTATTGAATTTTTCTTTTAGAGAGTGTGCCTAAGGTGGATTTACCACCTGTGCCCCAACCCCCATCCTGAGTTGTTTGCTTAAAGGGTTAAGTCTTCCACTATAAGGGGCTGAGAGTATGAAGCAAAATTTCAGAACCTTGTAAATAACAGAACCTGTAAAAGCTTTTTATTTTTAGTGTATTTGGAAATGCTATAAAAGAACTTAAAGCCACAGCAGTCTTGCACATGGAGTACTGAAATGATAATTTAATACTTCTCACATGGTTCTTGGGCATTATAAACGTGTTATAATGCCTGTCTTTTATTCTGACCATGTTGCTGTGTTGGTTATGTTTTCTTCTTTTTTCCCAGAATTTATATTTAGTTGGAGGGTAATTGCTTTACAGTTTTGTGTTGGTTTCTACCATATATCAACATGAGTCAGCCATAGGTACATGCACATCCCCTCCCTCCTGACCCTTCCCCACCGCCTCCCACCCCATCCCACCCCTCTAGGTTGTCACAGAGCAGCAGGTTTGCGCTCCCTGCGTCATAAAGCAAATTCCCGCCGGCTGTCTGCTTTGCAGATGGCATTGGGCATGTTTCAGTGCCACTCCCTCAGTTTGTGCCACCCTCTCCTTGTCCCTGTGTCTACAAATCCATTCCCCATGTCTCCATTACTGTCCTGCAAATACATTTATCAGTACCGTCTTTCTAGATTACATATATATGTGTTAATATATGATATTAGTTTTTCACTTTCTGACTGACTTCACTCTGTATAATAGGCTGTAGGTTCATCCACCTTATTAGAACTGAGTCAGATGAGTTCCTTTTATGGCTGAGTAATCTTCCTTTGTGTATACGTACCACAACTTCTTTATCCATTCATCTGTTAATGGACATCTATGTTGCTTCCATGTCCTAGCTATTGTAAATAGTGCTACAGTGACTGTTGGGGTACATGTGTCTTTTTCAGTTATCATTTTCTCCGGGTATATATCCAGTGATGGAGTATTTGGATCATACGGTAGTTTTAGTCCTAGTTTTTAAAGGAACTGTTCTCCATACTGTTGTCCATAGTGGCTGTATCAATTTGCATTCCCAGCAACAGTGCAATAGGGTTCGCTTTTCTGCACACCCTCTCCAGCATTTATTGTTTGTAGATTTTTTTTGATGGTGGCCTCTGACCAGTGGAGTGATACCTCATTGTAGTTTTGGTTTGTATTTCTCTAATAATGAGCAATATTGAGCATCTTTTCATGTGCCTGTTTTTTGTTTGGGTTGTTTGTTTTTCTGGTATTGGGCTAGATGAGTTGTTTGTATATTCTGGAGATTAATCCTTTCTGAGGGTTGTCTTTTCATTTTGTTTATTGTTTCATTTGCTGTGTGAAATCTTTTAAATCTAATCAGGTCCATTTGTTTATTTTTGTTTTTATTTCCATTACTCTAGGAGGTGGATCAAAGAGGATGTTGCTGTGATATATGCCAAAGAGTATATTGCTTATGTTTTCCTCTAAGAGTTTTATAGTTTCTGTCCTTACATTTAAGTCTTTAATCCATTTTGAGTTTATTTTTGTGTTCAGAAATGTTCTAGTTTCATACTTTTGCGTGTAGCTATCCATTTTTCCCAGCACCACTTATTGAAGAAGCTATCTTTTCTCCATTGTATATTCATGCCTCCTTTGTCAAAGATAAGGTGGGCATAGGTGCATGGATTTATCTCTGGGCTTTCTGTCTTGTTCCATTGGTCTATGTTTCTGTTTTTGTGCCAGTACATTCTGTCTTGATGACTGTAGCTTTGTAGTATAGTTTGAAGTTAGGAAGGTTGATTCCTCTAGCTCCATTTTTCTTTCTCAAGATTGCTTTGATAAAACACAAATTGTCTTTTGTGTTTCCATATGAACTGAAATTTTTTGTTATAGTTATGTGAAAAATACCACTAGTATTTTGATAGGGATTGAATTGGATCTGTAGATTGCTTTGGGTAGTATAGTCATTTTCACAGTATTGATTCTTTCAGTCCAAGAACATGGTATATCTCTCCATCCATTTGTGTAATTTTTGATTTCTTTCATCAGTTTTATAGTTTTTTCCATACAGGTCTTTTGTCTCCTTAGGTAGGTTTATTCATAGATATTTAATTCTTTTTGTTGCAATGATGATCTCTTTTTCTCTCAACTGTGATTGTCTTACACTTCAAGGTTTGTATTAAACTGAAGAGAAAAAATTAAATTTCATTGACTATCATTTCCCACATTATTCACAGAGAAAAGAGCCTAACTGATAAGACTCTAGTAATTTGTATAATGTTTCTTTATTAATCCTTCAAAAATTTAAACCTGGAAAATTATTTTTGAATGTCTGTTTTCTCCTAAAAATTAATATCTATGAGGTGGTGGTAATGGTAGCAGCCACTTCATTTATTTCTTGCCAGTCATATTCTGAACTCTAAACCTGTGTGGTTTTTTTGTTTCTTAACCTTGTGAGATAGGTACTATTATTATTTCAATTTTTACAGATGTAGAAACTAAGGCTTAGCAAGAGGTTAAGTGACTTGTCCAAGGATACATGCTGTATGTCTGAGTCAGGATTTAAATAGACATCTCTGAATCCAAAACTCATATATCCACTATTTTATTAACATTACGCTTAAGTCATGTGTGTTTACTAGTCTTGTTTTATTTGGAAAAAATTGTTCAGATTTTGCATGGAACAAAACATTTGTCTTTGGGTGGCCTGTGGTGGGAAAAGATTGTTACTTTTACTTCCACATTCTTAGGCCAGTGTGTGCTGTCTTCTGCCATCTCTGAAGGCAGACTATGAAATAGATGTGGAGAAAGTAGGGTATCCAGAAAACACAGACCTGAAATTTAGACCTTTTTTGATTGCCACTGTTGACCATGAGGAGTTTCCTATGTGACTCTTTGCTGGCTCTCTCCCTTGTCTGTCTTTCTGCCCATCTCTAGCACTGACTCCAGCAGTAGCTCGAGTGATGACTCCCCAGCCCGCTCGGTTCAGTCTGCAGCAGTCCCAGCGCCCACTTCCCAGTTGCTCTCATCTCTGGACAAAGATGAGCCCCGTAAAGTTTTGGGATCAAGGTTCAGAATCTTCCAGTGCGCTCTACAGGTAAAATTTTGTATTACTGTACTTTCTTCTCTCCTATTTTTGGGGAATGAGAGAGCAACTTATGTTTTCTATTGTATAGATTTTGTTTAAATCTCTCTCTTATTTTGACTGTTTTGGTAATATTTTCTATTTGTCTTTCAGCTTTGACTCCTTTTTTTTTTTTTGTGGTTCATTGATATTTAATGCCATGTAATAAAAAGCAAGTGATTATAATTTATATAATTTCTAGGTTGTTGCATATGTAAGATTGCATGTTACTTGTACCTAATTATATATACCTATATATACATTATTATGCATATTGTATGTATTCACACACATGAAGCTTGTATGGTGCATGTTATATAAAGAAAGCATGGTTCATTTTGAGTAAAAATGCTTTCTGGATTAAATATTTTTATATTAGGAAAAATTTGGTATAATGAAATTATGGAAACACTATTTTGAGTTAGATTTACAGTGCTCTGGAGTCCCATGAAATAACTTGGACATAAAAATTATGCTAGGAAACCCATTTCAATATGTTAACATTTTAAATGAAGAAAGTCATGAATAATGACTGTATGTCGTTAAAAGCTCTGTTGTAGTTTTTATTCTGATTTTTTTGACATTTTGTTATAATGTATTTTTATTGCTATGTCAGGCATATATTGAGTATGTAAACAACTGTTAGTAGATGGTCAGACCAACAAAGACCAAACTAAGTATGTCTTGCTAAGTGCATTTCAGTGATTATTTATTAAAATAGCCTGTGAGACCTACATACCAGGTTTGTGAATAGAGACTATTAAGATACAACTGTTGATGAACTTTTGATTTAATTACTTTGTAATTTAGGAATGGACAGGGGTTAAAATTGGCTTGTCTTTCTGTACAGTTTTAATTTTTATAATGGAACTAATTAACAGAAGACTTCCAGATAGTATAATTCATCTCTAAAAGGCGTTAAAGTTGTTTAGCATGTTATATGCCATTTCCCACACAGTTTTATCATCAGCACGATGCATGGAAAACCAGAGATATGACTGTTTCTCAAGTCTTTAAAGTTTTCATATGCATATATATGTATATTTGTGAAGTTTTTATCATGAAAATTTTAAACTCACCCACAGTGGAAGAAATAGCAAAGTGAACTTCCCTTACACCATACCAGATTTAAAAATCATCAGTGTTTTGCCACACTTGCTTTAACTGTGTCCATCTTTATTCTTTCCTCTTCTTGTTCCCTTTTAATCCTTGGTGTTATATCATTTCACACTATCTTAAAAGATCTGTACATAAGAGTATTTTCCTGAGTAACTATGCTAGCAGATTACCAGTAATATCTTTTAAAACCCAGTTTATTTTCAGAATTGTTCAGTAGTCTCTAAAATGCATCTTTAGAGTGGTTTAATTTGAAAAAGTAATGTTTTAATGCTAATTAGGTCAAAAGTCAGGTTAAAGACTCAGTAGCTTACATTTTGAGTTTTAACTGTATTAGAAAAATGAGCAACTTGTTTTTGTTTGATGGTTTAGATACAAGCCTTAAAGATGGCCTTTTCCATGAATTTAAGAAATTTGGAAAGGTGACTTCAGTGCAGATACATGGAACTTCAGAAGAGAGATATGGTCTGGTATTCTTTCGGCAGCAAGAGGACCAAGAAAAAGCGTTGACTGCATCAAAAGGAAAACTTTTCTTTGGCATGCAGATTGAAGTAACAGCATGGATAGGGCCGGGTAAGAGACAGAGACAGCTCTCTTAACACACATTCAGTGTCTTCTGTTTTAAAGAGCTGTTGTTTATTAAGTTGTTGCTCAACTTAATAAAATAGATTGTTTTGGTTCAGAAGGCATGAAGATTGTTTTTGTAAAAGGCAGTTTAGGCCCTTGTTGAATCCCCCTCCCCCAAAGGATTGAATTGTTGAGATCAGGTGGTAGTTCCTAGGAGAATGACGACAGAATTAGAAAACAGTCTACATCAATTTGAGGGACTAGTTAGACCAGTTTTGTTTCCATTATGCTCTGCACAAATTGGACCTGTTATTCCAATTACCGTGACCTTGAAAGGTAATGACAGATTGAGTATATGCAGCCTGTTGAAAATTTCAAGGAGATGTTATATTGCTCGAACCTACCTGTAAGACTTGTCTATTCTAAAGCAGGAAGTCTTGTCAGACATGACGTGGGTCAGTGTTCTTCCTGTTTCAGAACCACCTGCAGTGCTTGTTTATAATGCAGATCTTTGATCCTACCCTTGGTTACTGGTTTAGAATTTGCATGCTCAAGTTTTTAAAATTCCTGATTTACTTGTGAGTAAATCTATAGAGGAATGAACAGAAATGTTAACTTTATGCATTCGCATAATGTATGCGTGGGACAGTTGAACTTTAAGAGTGAGACTTTGAGTGGAATTTATAGGATAAACATAGCCCATTTTCTTGGAATATTCATTTTATTTGACAACTGAGAGGAAAAAAATAGAATTTCTCTGATAAGAATGTGTGTTATTTGTATATTAAAATAGGCACAGAGTTGTTAGAATGAAGACTATAAAATATGCTTAATTTTATGGTAAAACAAGGAATTCAAAGGAATATTATCTTTTCAAAGGAATTGTTAATATAAGTTATACCTTCCCATTCATTTCCTCCTCTGTGGAGTTTGAGATGTGCTGCCTTAACTTATACTGGGCTAAGGGCAGCTCAGGAGTTCTTATTTAACACATTTTAAACAGAACCAACTTTGAGGAATAATATTTAGAATATCATATAATCTGTACAACTTTTTTAGAGCCATATATACATATGTAATTTTTAATTAGTGAGGATCTAACTCAGAGGCATTATCAATAAGTGACCTTCTAATCTCCAAGTAGTGGGCTTAGTTTGAGATTTTTAGTGGGGGGGACAACTTTTGGGGTCTTTCCTGGCAGTCCAGTGGTTAAAACTTTGTGCTTCCAATGCAGGGGTCTCAGGTCCCATCCCTGGTTGGGAAACTAAGATCCCACATGCTGCACAGCATGACCAGAAGATTTAAAAAAAAAAAAAAATTTGCTTTACCTAATTAGTTATCACCCAGGATGTTAACTGGGCTTTAACCACCAACCACTGAAGATGTTGAGATTTTTTTAAGCTTCCCTGGTGTCTCAGACGGTTAAAAATCTGCCTGCGATGCAGGAGACCCGGGTTTGACCCCTGGATCAGGGAGATCTGGAGAAGGGCTTAGCAACCCATTCCAGTATTCTTGCTTGGAAAATCCCTTGCACAGAGAAGCGTGGCGGGCTACAGTCCGTGGGATCACAAAGAGTCAGACACTACTGAGCCACCAACACTTTTACTTTTCTTTCATTGAAGATGTTGAGAAGTTGGATTGGTTCAAGCATAGCAAAGCCAAAGATACTTTTCCCAAATGGGACAGCATTGAAAGACCAGTTGAATGGGTTATTTGAAAGCTGTGTAAGGACATTTGGTTGGAATTAGCTGTTGGATGGTTCTCATAAATGTTTTATATTGAAATGTATGGAGCTGATTGCTTCCTTAGGTCAGAGACCACTTGGAATGAAAAATATCCAAGTCCAGGAAACCTAACTTTGCCGACAGATCTCTGGTGGCTTCAAACATTATGCTTTTTAACTCCTCTGCTGTGCAACATCACAATTCCCTCAACATTTCAGGCAATAAGAGTTAAAACTGGTCATGAAGGCTGAAAGACACACTCCGAAATTTTTACTGAGCTGTTTGGTGGAAATGAAGTCATTGTAGATTTTAATGGTTGCAAATCATGCTTTATCATTCTGATTGTGCTTTTTCTTTTTTGACTGCACTGCGAGGCTTGGGAGATCTTAGTTCTCCTGATCAGCGGGTTGAATCTGGACCACAGCAGTGAAAGCCTAGAATCCTGACCACTAGGCCACCAGGCCAAGGGAACGCCCCTGATTCTGCCTTTTAAAGTACAAATCTCAAGATGTGTCTGAATTATTTTTTTCTCCTTTTAAATGAAATATTTCTAAGTATGTACTCTCCTAGATAATTTTAAGACCTTGTTGAGTTTAAAATGAGACATACCTCCTATGAAATAAGATGAAAATGTAGATAAAGATAGGTGTAATGAGCACTGAGCAGTTTCTGGGTCCATCTGACTGAATATACTCTTTGACTGAATATATATTCTCTGATGATTGGGTGAGATTAAGCTCTGCTACCATTAGAGCTATTAAACTGGAATCAGGTGTGAGATGTATTCTGGCGTAGTTCACCCAGCAGCTCAGAAGTTGAGTCTTTTTAAAAATCAGTGTTGTTGTTGACATCATCAGTAATGTGGCTGGAGCTAATGAACACTTTGTTTTAGTCAAATTGATTAAATACTAACGTTTTTGGATGGCTTTGTTTTACATTTAAAAAGAGAGCTATCATACTGGCCATATTATGTTTGTTATCCAGAAAATGTTGAAAGCCCCTGACTTCTTGTTGTTTAGTCACTCAGTCGTGTCCCACTCTTTGCAACCCCATGGACTGTAGCCCACCAGGCTCCTCTGTGCATGGAATTTTCCAGGCAAGAATACTGGAGTGAGTTGCCATTTCCTTCTCCAGGGGATCTTCCTGATCCAGGGATCAAACACACATAGAAGACAAATTCTTTACCATCTGACCCACGAGGAAAGCCCATCTCAAGTTAAATGGAACTTCAAAGAAAGCCTATGATTGAGTTAGACATTGAACCAGGACTTTGATCATAAGAAATAAAAACCTTAAGAGTCATTTAACCTCTTTCTATTTGTCATTGGGTACCATGCAACACCAAAAGAAGATATTCTGTAAGCGTTACTTCAGTCAGTTTTCATAGTTACTATTCTTGTATCTAAAAATTGCTGTATTTAGATAATTGGGTATGACAAGCATAAAATGCTAAATATTTTACAGAATATTGAAAAGTAAAACAAATAGTGAAACTGGACTATTTTTAGCTGAATTTCATGTTTATTTCAGATTTTAGAATTTTAGTTTTATAGTCTGCATTCAGAACCTACTACATAATTTTGAAACCAAAGATTAGGCTTAAATGCCGTTTTCCACTGGGGGTTAAAACCTATTTCTGTGATAGTGATTATCTTTTAAAACAAATCAACTGAAATGGAAATTCAGTCTACTTTTCTATTTGAAAGATTAAGGTGTTAACTTTCTCTTAATTTTTTGGACATGTTTCTCTAGCCTCTGTATTCTTCTTTTGCTTTGGAGCTGTTTCTGATGATATATATGATTTTTCACATTACATGAGAATTAAGCCCCGTATATCAGAGATTTGATTTCTAAAAGTAGATTTTCCCATGAGTAAACATTAAAACACTCTCTTCCCCTTCCCACTTACAGAAACAGAAAGTGAAAATGAATTTCGTCCCTTGGATGAAAGGATAGATGAATTTCACCCCAAAGCAACAAGAACCCTTTTTATTGGTAACCTTGAAAAAACCACTACTTACCATGATCTTCGAAACATCTTCCAGCGCTTTGGAGAAATTGTGGTATGTTGGTGTTTTTTTGTTTGTTTTGTTTTGTTTTTAACAATGAAAACAGTTTTAAATCTTTGTCATAAAACATACAGCATAAGTGCAGCTTATATTTGGAAAAATGTATTTAGATGTTATAATGAATATTTTTCTCAGTTGCCCTATGTTTTTTTAACTCCTGCTAAAAGATGATCTGGCAAAACTCATCAGGGACTGCTTTATGTGTGTATGTAAAAATATATAATTGTCTTTATTTACATATATATTTTCCTTTCCACTTTTCTTATCTTTGTCCATTGGATGCTGTTTTAATGTCATCTTTAGTCCTGTGGGTTGAAAGGAAAATCTGGAAGAGAAAACAGAGCAGCAGATTAGTATATGATTGATTAGTATATGATCCTTTTTATTACAATGCACATTAGAAGTACCTTGGGAATTATTGGAATGTGGTTGTGCTGGAAGCTCGGTTCTGTTTTGAAGTTTTAATTAGAATCTGTTTAAATTATGCAAGTCATTGTTTGACTTAGAGATGGAAAGATTTTTCTGTTTTCCATTATTTAAAACTTGAGTCAAATTATAGTGAAAATAGTTTGGTTACAGTTTGTATCCTTAGATATACTGTTTTGTGTTAATGTTTGAAAAAATAGGAAAATTACTTCTGTCTTCCTAGACTTTCTCTAGGACTTCACAGTTAATAACTGTGAAGAAAGTAATATATTTGGACTTTGGAGAGCAAAAAAAAAAATAGTTTGAGTAGAAACAGCTATTGTACATCTTTTAGGTTTATGAATATGTGATGTCCGTTTGTCCATTCTTACGTATACACTAATGCTCTAAGGAAAAGATTCTTAATATTTTTTAATGGTATAACCTAGTCTTGTGAATAAAACATTATTTGTGCCTGTGGCCGAACGAAACTTCATCTTTAGGGGCTTGAGAGAAGAAATTGAAGTGGTTGGCAGAAGTGAAGCAAAAACAGAGAAGCTATTTAGGGAGAGATACCAACAAAACATTCATCTTTCTTTTCTGATTATTTAACTTCTCTTATTTTTGTGAGTGTACTGTATCCTCTTAATTCCAGCTCTACTGCCTACCTGGATGAGTGACTAGACGCTCAGTTACTTATCTGGGCTACAGCATCTTCTATCTTTAGATCACAGTCTGTTATTTATTTGTTTTTTTGGCTTTGCAAGACTATGAATTGATAACATTTTCAAACATACTTTTATTTGAATGTAGCTGCTACCATAAATTTTGAAGGAATATAAAAGTTGAATTTTGGCATGTGGATATATTATCATCACTGGGGTTGCTAAAAATGGAATGATTATTGTGTTTTAAGAGCTATGCTTGTCAATAAGGCGGACATGTCAGTATTCTATTTGAAAACTATTACCTTGTTTGCAGTTGTTCATGATTATCACTGTTTTAATGACATACAAAATTTGGGAACATGGTCTGCTGCTTATTGATAACAGATTATGCTATAACAGAACCTTTTTAGTGAGTCAGCCCACCATTGTTCTTTGGGAAATTTAAATGGAGCTATCCTGAGTTACTACATTTTATGTAATGATGAAAACAGCTTCCGTTTACCATTACTTAGAAAAATTTTGAGTATAAATTATTGCTTTTTTTTTTAAGGACCCATCAAACAGTTCTTTAAATGCATTACTCATTTTGCTCTGTTTCAGGTTTTGATTATTGGCTTGTGACCCTTAAGGAGGCTTAGATAATCACAATACATAATCTGCAATATATGGCCCAGCTCATTATTGTTTAAGTACAAGTTTTGCCATCCAAGTGTCTGGTTTCTCTGGACCATTTTCATGTGTAAGCCAGGTTTTTTCACTACCTCCTCTAAGTAGGCAGGACCAGAGTGTCAGATGTGACAGCAGGTTTTGAGCATTCCAAAGAAATGGGGATATTCCTTTATGTACAGTGTTTCTTTAGTTCAGGGATGGTATTCTAATGCATCTTCACAGAGTAGTTCAGATATTTATATAGTCCATTCATTCTGGGTATGAGAGATTATTACCACATTTATCAGTCACCAGGTTTGATTTAGTTAGATATACTAATAGAATGAAGCTTCTGATTCAGGATTGCATATTTTAAATCACTTTTTGAAAATTTGACTTCTTTATCATTGTTATTCTTCCCAGATGCTGTATTTTAAATGGCTTGCCCCTAATAAGGATTTTAGATATTGCAGAAGGGAATTATTTGTTAGGTTTTCATTAAATAGGCCATCTTTTACTTCTTATCATAAATTTCTCTTAACACAGGTATTATGGATTTAAAATTTTGAGTTTTGAGTTGCATTGCAGTTGCTCTTCTGCAAAGAGCTTCACGTGAGAAGAATTTCATGGTTTGTGACTACAAATGTTGTGTTGAATAGATTTTTAGGCTATTTACAGTTGCATTAAGATGTATAATTGTAACTAAGCAGCTGGTTTGGGAGGAATCTGATTGTTTTGAGAACCATGTAGCTCATATGGACTTGGTTTATTCTGATTTATTTTTATTGGCATATCACTAAGTGGTATCCATCCATTGTTTTTTTCAGGATATTGATATTAAGAAAGTAAATGGAGTCCCTCAGTATGCATTCTTGCAATACTGTGACATTGCCAGCGTTTGTAAGGCTATTAAGAAGATGGATGGGGAATACCTTGGAAATAATCGTCTCAAGGTAAAGGAATTTATATAAGTTACTGTGCTGTTAATATTTGCTGTGTTTTTTTTCCTCAAGATTTGGAGATGTTTTATTTTGGTATATATGATTATTTAAAATTGTAATAGTACAGTTAGATAACCATAAAGGTAATAAACTTCTTTGCATCCTTATCCTGTTATACTATAATCTGAATTAATACTCACTCAGCCAGGCAGGATAAATTTTGTATAAATTTTTGTTTGATTTTAACTTGATTCCCACTTGAGGTGGTGGTCTGATAAGATTCCTACAGAATACCAGTTTTTTCACAATTTTTGTTGTTGAATAATTGGTGGCTTAACTAATAGAAATTTTGCCTTTTGTATTCAGCTGGGTTTTGGAAAGAGCATGCCTACAAACTGTGTGTGGTTAGACGGGCTTTCTTCAAATGTGTCAGATCAATATTTAACACGACATTTTTGCCGATATGGGCCTGTGGTAAAGGTAAGTGGGAGGTTGGGGTATGTGGCTTTAAGTCACTACTGACTTCCTTTCTTTTGGTACACTGTCCTTTCAGACCCAGTTTCTAGTGCTGACTTTTCTTTAGTAACTCATACATTAAAATTCTCTTTTTTCCAAAATTTGATCTAGAAGAGCACTTGCTTATGATATATTTTGAAAAACTGTATCGAACCCATCAAAATGATTAATTTTGGAACCAGTCTGTAAAATACTGTTAAATAGACAATATATTGCTTAGGGATTTCTATAATTTTATCTCATTAAAATTAGTCTGATTATATAATTATTCACATTCACACTTATATGTAATTAGGCTTGATTTTTAAAAAAATGATTTTCAAAAACACTCTTACAACAGAATACTCATCCAACCAATATTTGTTGTGTAACATTCACAAACATAACAGGAAAAGGGTCTCTGGACCCCATTCCATGTGAAGGTAAAGATTTTAACTTTTTAAAAGCAGATTTTACACTGTGGGAGGTGTGTTGCATAACTTTGACATTTCTTTAAGTATAGCTTTTGTTGTATGGAGAAACAGTTTTTGGTCTGGTGGTTTTTTGTCGGTACTTACTTTAATATAGGACACTACTCAGTCAACGTGGAAAAGAATACAGAAAAACAAAAACAATATACCTTATGCCACAATATCCACAAATCTAAACAGTTCCTATGACATTTTGTTGTGTTTTTACTATAACATGCATCATCAGGAAAAACAAATTTTTTTCTGGAATAAAAAAATATATATATTTATTCTTGGCAATGTGTTAGTGACTTAGGATTTTTTTGGGACTAGCACAGAATATTGTTTAGACTGATGTTTTGTTTTTCACAGGTGGTGTTTGATCGCTTAAAAGGCATGGCCCTGGTTCTTTACAATGAAATTGAATATGCACAAGCAGCTGTAAAAGAGACCAAGGGGAGGAAAATCGGTGGGAATAAAATAAAGGTGTGCACAATGACTTTAAGCAGAACCAAAACAAAATCATGTTTGGATCCCAACCTGTGGCATTTTGTTGGCTTACAGCACACCTAGTATATGTCCTCAGTTTTCAAGGGCGATATTACATTTTTTATGTTTGGCTACTTCCAGTGGTCATGTATGGATGTGAGAGCTGGACTGTGAAGAAAGCTGAGCGCCGAAGAATTGATGCTTTTGAACTGTGGTGTTGGAGAAGACTCTTGAGAGAGTCCCTTGGACTGCAAGGAGATCCAACCGGTCCATTCTGAAGGAGATCAACGCTGGGATTTCTTTGGAAGGAATGATGCTGAAGCTGAAACTCCAGTACCTTGGCCACCTCATGCAAAGAGTTGACTCATTGGAAAAGACTCTGATGCTGGGAGGGATTAGGGGCAGGAGGAGAAGGGGATGACAGAGGATGAGATGGCTGGATGGCATCACTGACTTGATGGACGTGAGTCTGAGTGAACTCTGGGAGTTGGTGATGGACAGGGAGGCCTGGTGTGCTGTGATTCATGGGGTCGCAAAGAGTCGGACACAACTGACTGACTGAACTGAACTGAACTGAACTTAAGGACACAGAGTCCTTTAAAACGTTACCACAGAACCTTCCTAAAAATCCTCATTCGAGGAAGTGTGCTTCCCTACACCCTGGGTTCCTGGTGCTCATGAGTGAGCTCTCAGTGCAGGCTGCACTCCCAGGAGCTCCAAATGTCAGTCCAGCTTCTAATGATCCTCTCGATCTTTTTCCTCTTTTCTTAAAGAGTGGGTAATCACTGAAAGTATTATCTTTGGTCTAAGTATTTTTATATAAAAACTTTTGTTCATAAGAGTTTCAAGGAATTTATGCACTTAACAACTCTGATGGTTAGATTAAAATCAGTCTTTTTAAAATAAGGTGTTGATAGATGGTGAATATCATGCTTTAGTGACTTTGAAGCCCCGCTGAGTGAAGTTTAAATGTTCTTCCATATTTTATGTTCTAACTGTGGTTCCAGCAAATTTATGCACAAGATGTTGTTGTTGTTTAGTTGTTCATCATATCCAGCTCTTTGCAACCCCATGGACTGCAGCACACCAGGCTTCCCTGTCCTTCCCTATCTCCCAGAGTTTGCTCAAACTCATGTTCATTGAGTCGGTGATACTATCCAACCATCTCATCTTCTGTTGCCCCTTCTCCTCCTGCCTTCAGTCTTTCCCAGTATCAAGGTCTTTACAACTTTTCTTTGCATCAGGTGGCCAAAGTACTGGAGCTTCTGCATCAGTCCTTCCAATGAATATTCAGGGTTGGTTTCCTTTTGGATTGATTGGTTTAATCTCCTTGCTGTCCAAGGTACTCTCATCCAGCACCACAGTTCAAAAACATCAATTTTTCGGTGCTCAGCTTTCTTTATAGTCCCAACTCTCACATCCATACGTGACTACTGGAAAAACCATAGCTTTGACTAGAGGACCTTTATCAGCAAAGTGATGTCTCTGCTTTTTAATATGCTGACTATGTTTGTCATAGCTTTTCTTCCAAGGAGCAAGCATCTTTTAATTTCATATCTGCAGTGATTTTGGAGTCCCAAGAAACTAACATCTGTCACTGTTTTTATTTTTCCACATCTATTTGCCCTGAAGTGATAGGACCAGATGCCATGATCTTATTAGTTTTTTGAATGTTGTGTTGTAAGCTTGTTTTTTTTTTTTACAAGATATTACTAGATTTAGTTGGTCTGATTATTTAACTGATGGCCTAGAATCCTGATAGGTATGTTTCAGTTTTTGATTTTGCTTTCTCCACTTCTTCAGGATTAGGTTCTGAAACTTTAAATTATAATTCTTTGTCAAGATTTCTGTAGAATTTGAGAATTTTCAAGTTAAAAAATACAGTTTTAGTTATGAGGACTATTTCACTTAAATGAGATTTAAGTTATGTTTTCTTGAAATTTATCCAGAAGAAGAGTTTTCATATTTGGTAACACTTTCCATCATTGAAATCTGAAACTTGCATTAAACACCTGCTATTCATTTTTTTTTAAGGTGGATTTTGCAAATCGAGAAAGTCAGCTGGCATTTTATCACTGTATGGAAAAATCTGGTCAAGATATTAGAGACTTTTATGAAATGTTATTGGAAAGAAGGTATGTATTTTCAACCTATCAGCATAGCTTGAATTTTAAAATTTCTATCAAGAGCTTTGTTTTAAATTCAGATCTCTTAAATAATTTGTGAATCAGAAAGCCAAAGTTGTATAAATTAATAGCTTTAGCTATGTAGAAAGTAAATAATCCTTGGGAATTCCCTGGCCTTCCAGTGGAAGGACTTGCTGCTTTCACTGCCATGGACCTGGTTTCAATCCCTGATCAGGAAACTAAGATCCCACAAGCCACATGGCATGGCAAAAAATAAAGTAAACATTACTTATCTTTGTTAATGTTTTCAGTCATGGTTATGTGGTATTTGATATCCTTTTTTTCTGCTGCTTGTGGGAATTGTAGGAACCATTACAGTTCACAGTCATTTAAGGTGTCACCATCTAAATCAGGCTAATGCTTAAAATTGCATTAGAACTGATGGTTGATTCTTTTTAGACCACATATATTAAAACACCCTGACAGTGTCAGTAGATTCTTCAAAAGCTGATCACATTTGAAAATGGAAGCTATCATCCATATGATAAAGCTGTTTGTCCAAACTTGCCTCTGTGTTTAAGTCTCTTGGAATGTTTCTACTAGATCTCCACCCCTGTAGATATTTATTAGACAAAAGACTATTTGAAAAATGCCTTTAGACACTCAAATTCAAGTATAAAAGGGCTCTGTGACAAGGATGAGGCAAATCCTGATCATGCTCCCAGAAACCTATTGAGTGCATTCCCTTTTTATTGCCTCCTCTTGCCACTTCATTTTTGTTTAAATCAAAGAAGATATATATTTCTTTTCAATTACTCATGGTATTTAGTGTAATGGTCATTAACTACTTGAGTGGTTTTTAATGAAAAATGCCCCCTACAGCCAGATTTCCCAAAGAATGAACTTCTAAGGTGTCAGTGGTTTTTCCACTAGTGGATTGGAATCCACGTTCTAAATTTTTCTGTGTGTGTGAGAGAAAGAGAATGAACATAAGTAAGAACATAGTCTACATATCCTCTACAGGGAGGATTCTCCATCCTCTCCACCCCCACCCCTTCAATCTGAAGTCACTGTTAATACTTTAAGTGCTTATAGGAACTCTTAGCCATAAGTGAGTGGAAAATGTGTTGATGATCTAGTGGCACTTAAGACATAAACCTTTCATTAAAATTCTCTGTGTGTATGTTCAATATTTTTAGAGAACAGTGTCTTATGAGGGTTGGATAATGTTATGTGGGTGTTAATTGTTGAATATTACCACTCAAATTAATTCATTTTACTGATGATCTGGCTCTGGCTTTGTTCTTTGGTTATTTATCACTGTTGAATGTAGTTTATCTCTCAAGTAGGAAGCATGAGGGTGTGGGACTTCACTGTGACCCAGTTTTGCCTCATTTGGTTTCAGATGGTAGTGTTTCTGGAATGCATTCCTTTCAGTAGAACTTAAGAATCTTTGCCTTTTCCATAGAGTGGAAGGAAGTCATGCCACTCAATAGCTGATGAATAAGTTGGGTGGGGGGAGGGATGCTTTACCCCTAATAACAGTTCAGCTCAGGAAGGCAAGTGATGACTCATTTTCATAGGGCTCTGCAGTTTAAAAGTATTTCTTTTATTCCCTTAAATACAGTGTCAGGGAAATAGTGCTGTGACTCTTCTCATGTGTTACTTATGGTAGGAACTGATGATCAGATGACTTTGCTGATAAGGTCACAGGCTCCTAAGCGATTGGGCTGGAAATAAACCCAGTGCATTTAGTTTACCTGCTAGTGCATTGAGCCTTACAGGTTGCCAAAGTGATTCTCAGCACAAATTTATGGGGTCACATTATGCTTTAGATGAATTTCTCACCTACTTATGGTAGTTTGGATATTTTGTAGTCATGGGAACAGCATTCTCTGAAAACCTGACCTTTCAAAGTCCCTCCGGGTCCTGCCAGAGCCTTTTGTACATAGTGCTAGTGTGCAGTTTTATTGTCTCTTGCTAGAGTTCCTTGATGGCAGGAACACTCATTTCTTTTGGTAGAGTCTGGCAAAATGTGTGCAAAATCGTCATTTATTAAACTGAACAGTGTAGCACTAATGTTTACATATATACCTTTGACTTCTGTAACTTTTTTTTTTTTTTTCACATTTTGGACATAGTTTTAGTTTGCTTATTTTAGAAAATACCTGGAAGCCATTTTTAAACTTACTTTTAATGCAGGCAGTAAACTTACAGCCATTCTTGGTGTCTTAACCACTTTATATTAGAAAGCTTAGGAATTCCCTGGTGATTCACTGGTGAGGACTCTGCACTTTCATTGCCAGGGGCTTGAGTTCAATCCCTGGTCGGGGAACTAAGATCCTGTAAGCCATGGTGTGATCAAAGGAAAAAAGGAAGCTTATAGTGTGTTGGTAAAGTGTCTGCCTACAATGAGGGAGACCCGGGTTCAATCCCTGGGTTAGGAAGATCCCCTGGAGAAGGAAATGGCAACCCACTCCAGTATTCTTGCCTGGAAAATCCCATGGACGGAAGAGCCTGGTAGGCTATAGTCCATGGGGTCACAAAAAGTTGGACATGACTGAGCGACTTTCTTTCTCTTATAGTGTGTTCTCCTTTACATGTGAAAGTGATGCTTCTTTGGAGTTTGTATTTATGGTGATAATGAGTCAAGTCAGCCTAATTTTACAAAATGGCTGGCCAGTATTGAGGCAAAGAATCTGATTCCTATGGAACTGTAGAGGGATCATCTTGAATTGGTCATCCTATTAAATGAAATATCATAGATGTGTCATAAATGATTCTCTTTGAAATGATAAAGTTCAGTATAAATACATATAATAAGGTGCTGTTGATGCTTCCAGTGTTGAATGCTAAGTCTAGATGCTTCCTTTGCTATTGAAAATGGGTTAGAACATTGCCCAGTAGCAACTTTGACATACTTTTCTAAGGTTCATTCTTTCAACAAATTTGAGTACCTGCTATAAACCAGGAAGATAGAAGCTCATGCTTTTAGAAGCTTAGGCTCAAGGTTCTTTATGTTTCGTTGAGCTGCTGTTAGTAGTACTATGTAGACTGAGTAAGCCATACTTGTTTGAAAGAACAAAAATAGGACGTGAACCAAGAGTAAAGGAATTGGCCTCTGTTACAGGTAAATTTCCATTTTATACACCATACACGTTCTTGCACGTAAATTCAATTCTATTTTGAATGCACTGGGTCATGTCACTTTAACAATTAAGGAATTCTTTTACAATTAAGGAATTATCTCACACAGCTTGTAATACATAATTTGTTAGTTGGCAGGTTGGGGAAAAGTAACAATAACTGAAGGCCAAGTATGTGCCTTGTATTATGTTAGGAAAGTTTTTACAAAGTTTCATCTATTTAACCTTCTTGTTTAACTTATTCTTAAATAACATTATCATTTTATAAGTGTAAAGACTGAGCCCAGGGACACTGGCCCCCAATGTGTTTTTTTTAAACTGTGAATTGAGGTAGAGGTTGCAGAGGTAGAAAGATTTTAGTTTAATTCTTAATCTGTCTTTTCAAACAATACGTTTGTTTCCCAAGTTGTGTTAAGACTATCTCTTGGCAGAAAAGTAGTTAATTTATTTAATCTAGTCTGTCTGAAATACTGTTTCAACATGAATTCAATCTGAATAAATTACTGAAGTATATGTCTTCTTAAAAAAAAAAGAGACTAAATCTACCAGATCGAGTGTGTATTTTACACACACCTCAATTCAGACTAGCCAGATTTTAAGCTCTTAGTAGCCACTTGTGGTTTGTAGCTGTGGTATTGGATGGTAAAATTCTAATGATTTGGTCGTTTAGTTGCTGAGTTGTGTCTGACTTTCTGTGACCCAAAGGGTTATAGCCTGTCAGGCTCCTCTGTCTGTGGAATTTCCCAGGCAAGAATACTGAAGTGGGTTGCCATTTCCTTCTCCTTCCTTATCTTGGATGAGGGATCGAACCCATGTCTCTTGCATTGGCAGGTGGATTCTTTACCACTGAGCCACAAAGGAAGCCCCAGTTCTAATGATTAAATCATGGCAAAGATTTTTAGAAGCAGGACTCTAACTACACATGTATGATTAATGTGTCAGTGACAAGAAAACAAAAAACCGATACATTCTTTTTTGTCTTTGGCAGAGAAGAACGAAGGGGATCTTATGACTATAGCCAAGATCGTACATATTATGAGAATGTCCGTACTCCAGGCACATATCCTGAGGATTCCAGACGGGACTATCCAGCTCGAGGGAGAGAATTTTATTCAGAATGGGAAACTTACCAAGGAGACTACTATGAATCACGGTATTATGATGATCCCCGGGAATATAGGGATTATAGAAATGATCCTTATGAACAAGATATTCGGGAATACAGTTACAGACAAAGGGAACGAGAAAGAGAACGTGAAAGATTTGAGTCTGACCGGGACAGAGACCACGAGAGGAGACCAATCGAACGCAGTCAGAGTCCAGTGCACTTGCGACGCCCTCAGAGCCCTGGAACATCTCCCTCACAGTCCGAGAGACTGCCGAGTGATTCCGAGAGGAGGGTTTACAGCCGCTCCTCAGACCGGAGTGGAAGCTGCAGCTCACTTTCCCCCAAGATATGATAAACTTGACAAACCTCGTTTGGAACGCTATGCAAAAAATGAGAAGACAGATAAAGAACGAACTTTCGATCCTGAGAGAGTGGAAAGAGAGAGACGTTTAATAAGGAAGGAAAAGGTGGAGAAGGACAAAACTGACAAGCAGAAACGAAAAGGAAAAGTTCATTCCCCAAGTTCTCAGTCTTCGGAAACAGACCAAGAAAATGAGAGAGAACAAAGCCCCGAAAAGTTGAGGAGTTCTAATAAACTGAGCAGAGAGAAAGCTGACAAAGAAGGATTAGCCAAAAACCGCTTGGAACTCATGCCTTGTGTGGTTCTGACTCGAGTGAAAGAAAAAGAAGGGAAGGTTATTGACCATGCCCCTTTGGAAAAGCTAAAATCCAAGCTTGATAATGACGCTGTCAAGTCTTCTGCCTTAGATCAGAAACTTCAGACCTCTCAGACAGAGCCTGCAAAATCTGAATTGTCTAAACTGGAATCTGTTAGGATGAAAGTGCCAAAGGAAAGGGGGCTTTCAAGCCACATAGAAGTGGTAGATAAGGAAGGCCGGCCTAAACCCAGGAAGCACTTAAAACCAGAGCAGAGTGCTGATGGGGTGAGTGCTGGGGATCTGGAGAAGCTGGAGGCAAGGAAAAGGCGTTTTGCAGATTCTAATTTGAAAGTAGAAAGGCAGAAATCAGACCTCAAGAAAAGTAGTCCAGAGATGGAAGATGCTCGGGTGCTTTTAAAGAAACAGCCTGACATGTCATCTAGAGCTGTCATTCTGCTGAGGGAAGGGGAATCTGAAAAAAAGCCTATGAGGAAAGAAATTCTTAAAAGAGAATCTAAAAAACTTAAACTAGACAGACTTAATGCTGTTCCCAGCCCCAAAGACTGTCAAGACCTTACCAGTATTTCTGTTGGGACTGGCTCAAGGCCCAACTCAGATCTGCAAGCAAGGCTGAGAGAACCAGTAGGTGAATCTGTGGAAAATCAAGAAATCCAGTCAAAAAAACCTACTGCCTCAAAACCACAACTCAGACAGCTGGAGCTATTAGATGATCAAGGACCAGAGAGAGAAGATAATAGGAAAAACTTTTGCAGTCTTCGTGATGAACCACTTGAATGTAAATCGGGCCAAGAGAAACCACATTCAGTAAATACTGAAGAAAAAATTGGCATTGATATTGATCACACGCAGAGTTACCGAAAACAAATGGAGCAGAGTCGTAGAAAACAGCAGATGGAGATGGAAATAGCCAAGTCTGAGAAGTTCGGCAGTCCTAAAAAAGATGTGGATGAATACGAAAGACGTAGTCTTGTTCACGAGGTAGGCAAACCCCCCTCAGGATGTCACCGATGACTCTCCTCCCAGTAAAAAGAAAAGGATGGACCATGTTGATTTTGACATCTGCACCAAGAGAGAAAGGAACTACAGAAGTTCACGCCAGATCAGTGAAGATTCTGAAAGGACTGGTGGTTCTCCCAGTGTCCGGCTTGGTTCCTTCCACGAAGATGATGACCCTATTGGTTCTCCTAGGGTAATGTCCATAAGAGGGTCTCCTAAAGTAGATGACAAAGGTCTCCCCTATTCTCATATAACAGTCAGAGAAGAGTCCTTAAAATTTAATCCTTATGATTCAAGCAGGAGAGAACAGATGGCAGACATGGCTAAAATCAAACTGTCTGTCTTGAATCCTGAAGATGAATTAAATCGGTGGGATTCTCAAATGAAACACGATGCCAGCAGATTTGATGTGAGTTTCCCAAACAGCATAATTAAGAGAGACAGCCTTCGGAAGAGGTCTGTCCGCGACTTGGAGCCTGGTGAGGTGCCTTCTGATTCTGATGATGACGGTGAACACAAATCTCACTCGCCTAGAGCCTCTGCATTATTTGAAAGTTCTCGGTTGTCTTTTTTATTGAGAGACAGAGAAGACAAACTACGTGAGAGAGATGAAAGACTCTCCAGCTCTTTAGAAAGGAACAAATTTTATTCTTTTGCATTGGATAAGACAATCACACCGGACACTAAGGCTCTGCTTGAAAGAGCCAAATCCCTTTCTTCCTCTCGAGAAGAAAATTGGTCTTTTCTTGACTGGGACTCCCGATTTGCTAATTTTCGAAACAACAAAGATAAAGAAAAGGTAGACTCTGCTCCAAGACCTATTCCATCCTGGTACATGAAAAAGAAGAAAATCCGGACTGATTCAGAGGGAAAAATGGACGATAAGAAAGATGATCATAAAGAAGAAGAACAGGAAAGGCAAGAATTATTTGCTTCTCGTTTTTACACAGCTCTATCTTTGAACAAGATTCCAAGCGACTGCAGCATCTAGAGAGGAAAGATGAAGAATCTGACTTTGTTTCTGGCAGGTTGTATGGGAGGCAGGCCTCTGATGGGCTGAATAACACAACTGACTTGATTCAAGAGCCAGTAGTTCTTTTCCATAGCAAATTCATGGAACTCACACGAATGCAACAGAAAGAAAAAGAAAAGACCAGAAACCCAAAGAGGCTGAGAAACAGGAAGATACAGAGGATCATCCCAAGAGCCCAGAATCTGCTTCTGAGAATAAAGAGCCAGAACTGAAAACTCCATCTTCAGTTGGGCCTCCTAGTGTCACCACTATAGCTCCAGAGTCAGCAGCAGCATCACTGGAGAAGACAGCTGGTGAAAAGACTGGAGAGGGGCCTCTGGTACCAGAAGAAAAGACCACTGAGCCAGCCTCTGTCCTGGAAGAAGCAAAACCTGCAAGTACAGATCTGGCTCCCGTCACTGTGGAACAGCCTGAGCAAGGAGACTTGCCCCCAGGAGTGGACACCAGGAAAGATACCGCCGAGCCTCCTTCCACTGTTGAAGGAGGCTCGTCAGTTGATCAGCTGCCTTATCTGGATGCCAAACCTCCAACTCCTGGGGCCTCATTTTCCCAAGTAGAGATCAGTGTAGATCCTGAGCCTAACAGCACCCAGACACTTTCAAAACCAACTCAGAAGCCTGAAGAAGCTGATGAGCCTCAAGTGGAAAAGCCAGACTTGGCCGCTAATGTTGAACCTAACACAAGTCAAAAAACAGAAGACGTTCCTGAGGTTCCACCTCCAGCTACTGAAGTTGTAGAGGTTGATCCTCCGGTTGCTACAAAAGATAAAAAGCCAAACAAAAGTAAACGTTCCAAGACCCCCATTCAGGCACCTGCAGCAAGTGTCGTGGAAAAGCCTGTCACCAGGAAGAGTGAGAGGATAGACCGGGAAAAGCTCAAGCGGTCCAATTCTCCGCGGGGAGAGGCACAGAAGCTTTTAGAATTGAAGATGGAGGCAGAGAAGATTACAAGGACTGCTTCTAAAAACTCAGCCACAGACCCAGAACACCCTGAGCCAAGCTTGCCACTTGGCCGAACCAGGCGCCGGAATGTGAGGAGTGTTTACGCAACCATGGGCGACCACGATAGCCGCTCTCCAGTCAAGGAGCCTGTGGACCAGCCGCGAGTGACCAGGAAGAGACTGGAGCGGGAGCTGCAGGAGGCCGCGGCGGTTCCCACGACCCCTCGGAGGGGGAGGCCTCCAAAGACTCGCCGTCGGGCTGATGAAGATGACGAGACTGAGGCCAAAGAAGTCGAGACGGTCAAACCAGCTGAGGGCTGGAGATCCCCACGATCCCAGAAAGTAGCTGCTGGTGGTCAGCAAGGGAAGAGGGGAAGAAACGAACCCAAAGTTGACCCCGAACGTCCTGAGGCGACCACTGAAGGGAGTCTCCAGGTGAACGTGAGGGAAAATAATACAAAATTCAAGGCTGATAAAGAAGCAGCAGCGAGTGAACAGGAACGTGACAAGAAAGAGAGGAGCACGGACAGAAATCCACCCGGAACCCCCAGTTGAAGTAGCGGAGAAAAAAGCAGCCCCTGAGAAAAATTCCAAGTCAAAGAGAGGGACGATCTAGAAACTCTAGGACGGCGGTGGACAAATCTGCAAATGTGAAAAATGTGGACGCCACCGTGAGTCCCAGTGTGGCTGCAGGCCCTTCAGAGCTGCCAGTGGAGAAGGAGGCTGGGGTCGTGGCGGTTTCCCGAGATGAGCAAGAGTCCCCAGAAGGAGGGGAGTGTATCATCACAGTTGAACAGTGAGCCCACTGAACCGGACAAGGAACCAGAGAAGGAGGATGTGTCTGCCTCCAAGCAGTCCCCAGAAGCAAATCAGTTAGCCCGGCAGATGGAGCTGGAGCAGGCCGTGGAGAACATCGAGAAGCTCACAGAAACCTCCACACCTGCAGCTTTCAAGGCAGCAGCTTCTGATGCCGCAGAGGGCCTCTCTACAGAAGACAGGGACAAGCCTGCACACCAGGCTAGCGAGACAGAGCTGGCTGCGGCCATCGGGTCCATCATCAGTGACATTTCTGGGGAGCCAGAAAACTTCCCTGCACCGCCACCTTACCCTGCGGAATCTCAGACAGCTCCGCCACCTCCTGAGGAAGGCATGGAGCCTGAGACCAATGAGGCCGTGTCTGGCATCTTGGAGACAGAGGCTTCTGCTGAATCTTCTAGGCCACCAGGCAGTGCACCTGACCCCTTAGCAGGCCCAGCAGACAACAAGGAAGCCAGAGAGGACAGCAGCGAGAACTCCCACCCAGTGCCGGGAGCCAAGGGGTCAAAAGAAGCAGAAGTGACTTTGGTTCGGAAAGATAAAGGGCGCCAGAAGACTACTCGATCACGCCGCAAACGGAATACAAACAGGAAAACAGGGGTCACTACAGAGACCCATGTCCCTGAACCTGACCAGGTTCAAAGCAAGAGCCCCGCTTCAAGTGATGGGACGATGGTACAACCCCCGGAAGCTCCCCAGGAAGAAAAGCAGAATGACAAGCCCCAGTCCACTGCTCCTGAGTCATGTGCTTCTGACCCAAGCAAGACTCCATCCCGAGAGGATCTGCCCCCAAGAAAGCAGCATGGAGGAAGAAACTCCGACCAGAGCACCTGCGATCCCAGACCCCGCCCTCTCCTCGCAGCCTGCCCCTGTGCATGACGAGCCTCAAGCCAGATTCAAGGTGCACTCCATCATTGAAAGTGACCCAGTGACCCCGCCCAGTGACTCAAGCATGCCCACCCCCCCAATTCCCTCCGTAACGATAGCAAAGCTCCCACTCCCTGTCGCTGCTGGAGGGATCCCACACCAGAGTCCCCCTGCGAAGGTGACAGAGTGGATCACAAGGCAGGAGGAGCCACAGGCGCAGTCCACCCCGCCTCCAGCTCTTCCCCCAGACACCAAGGCCTCTGACGTCGACACCAGCTCCAGCACGCTGAGGAAGATCCTCATGGACCCCAAGTACGTGTCTGCTGCGGGAGTCACCTCCCACGAGCGTCACAGCTGCCATTGCAGAGCCTGTCAGCGCGGCCCCTTGCCTGCATGAGGCACTGCCTCCTCCAGCTGAATCTAAAAAGCCTGTTTCAGAAGAAAAGACAGCAACTCCAGTAACTAACACCTCTGACACACAGGTTTCAGAGGTTCCAGTAGCTGCTGACAAAGAAAAGGTGACTCCAGTCATTGCTCCCAAAATTACTTCTGTCATTAGCCGGATGCCTGTCAGCATTGATTTGGAGAATTCGCAGAAGATAACTTTGGCGAAACCTGCTCCTCAGACCCTGACGGGCCTGGTGAGCGCCCTGACTGGCCTGGTGAATGTCTCCTTGGTCCCCGTGAATGCCCTGGCTGGCCCTGTGAACGCCCCTGAAAGGCCCTGTGAAGGGCTCCGTGGCCACGCTGAAAGGCTTGGTGAACACTCCTGCTGGCCCCATGAACGTCCTGAAGGGACCAGTCAACGTCCTGACGGGGCCCGTGAACGTTCTCACCACTCCAGTGAACACCGCCACCAGTGTGGTGAACGCTGCCACGGGCACAGTGAACGCCACTCCGGGCACAGTGAACGCCGCCACGGGTGCGGTGACGGTCACGGCAGGCGCGGTGACCGCTGCCTCTGGGGGTGTGACAGCCACAACAGCGGGTGCCGTGACGGTGGCAGGTGCGGTGATCGCGCCGCCAGCAAAGTGCAAACAGAGATCCAGCAGCAGTGACAACAACCGGTTCCACCCGGGGTCTATGTCTGTGATTGATGATCGCCCAGCAGACACGGGCTCCGGTGCTGGGCTGCGCGTGAACACTTCCGAAGGGGTTGTGCTCCTGAGCTATTCGGGGCAGAAGACTGAAGGGCCCCAGCGGATCAGCGCCAAGATTAGCCAGATCCCCCCAGCAAGTGCGATGGACATTGAATTTCAACAGTCAGTGTCCAAGTCTCAGGTCAAACCCGATTCTGTCACACCGTCTCAGCCTCCAGCCAAAGGACCTCAAGCTCCTTCAGGCTATGCAAACGTGGCCACCCATTCTACCCTGGTACTGACTGCACAGACATACAACGCATCTCCTGTGATTTCATCAGTGAAGGCCGACCGTCCGTCCTTGGAGAAACCCGAGCCCATTCACTTGTCTGTGTCCACACCCGTCACCCAGGGTGGCACAGTGAAGGTCCTCACCCAGGGCATAAACACACCTCCTGTGCTGGTTCACAACCAGCTAGTCCTCACCCCGAGCATAGTCACCACTAACAAAAAGCTTGCTGACCCTGTCACCCTCAAAATAGAGACCAAGGTCCTTCAGCCGGCGAACCTGGGCTCCACTCTTACTCCCCACCACCCTCCGGCCCTGCCCAGCAAATTGCCGGCAGAAGTGAACCACGTCACGTCGGGGCCCAGCACTCCAACAGATCGAACAGTGTCCCATCTGGCAGCCACCAAGCCAGATGCACATTCCCCCTCGACCCAGTGGGCCCGCTCCAAGCCCGTACCCACGAGCGTGCCACCCCAGCAGCACCACGTCCACTGCGCTGTCCACGAACGCCACGGTCATGCTGGCAGCAGGCATTCCTGTGCCCCAGTTCATCTCCAGCATCCACCCGGAGCAGTCTGTCATTATGCCACCACACAGCATCACCCAGACTGTGTCCCTCAGTCACCTCTCTCAGGGCGAGGTGAGGATGAACACACCCACGCTGCCCAGCATCACCTACAGCATCCGGCCCGAGACACTCCACTCTCCACGGGCCCCCCTGCAGCCACAGCAAATAGAAGTCCGGGCCCCGCAGCGCACTGGCACCCCCCAGCCAGCCGCAGCTGGGGTGCCCGCCCTGGCCTCCCAGCACCCTCCAGAGGAAGAAGTGCACTACCACCTGCCTGTGGCTCGAGCCGCAGCCCCTGTGCAGTCGGAGGTGCTGGTCATGCAGTCTGAGTACCGGCTACACCCGTACACCGTGCCTCGGGATGTGAGGATCATGGTGCATCCTCACGTGACTGCCGTCAGCGAGCAGCCCCGGGCGGCAGACGGGGTCGGGAAGGTGCCGCCAGTCAGCAAGGCCCCTCAGCAGCCAGGGAAAGAAGCTGCTAAGACGGCAGATGCCAAAGCTGCCCCTGCCCCTGCCTCTCATGGGGAAGCCCGCATCCTCACAGTCACCCCTAGCAACCAGCTTCAGGGGCTGCCTCTGACCCCACCAGTGGTGGTGACCCATGGGGTGCAGATCGTGCACTCGAGTGGGGAGCTCTTCCAGGAGTACCGGTATGGAGACGTCCGCACCTACCACGGCCCGGCCCAGCTCACACACACGCAGTTCCCTGCTGCAGCCTCCATCAGTCTGCCTTCCCGGACCAAGGCTTCCGCTCAGGTGAGCACGCCCAGTCTGTCTTCTGGTCCTGAGAGTTGGTGGCGGGTGGCAGGTACCATTGAGGTCCCTGAAATATGTCGTCCTTTTGGTGGATTTCAAGAGGCTCTTCCTCAACTTCAGAATGAAGGCATCAGATTACAGCAGACCCTGGGGGACATGAGGGAGCTCACAGTGGGAGGCGGGTGGTGTGGCGGCCCTGACCCCAGGGGGTGACAAGGTAGGGAACAGGTGACCTCTTACCAGAACCCTCAATCCTGAATGCCTGAGAGCAGGGCCATCTGGTTGAAGCTTTTTCCAGGGGCCTGGCTCCCAGGAGCTGCCCTGCAGTTGACCAACCCATCTGGGGACTTTGGCTGCTTGGTTGGGAGCA
Organism: Nanger dama; assembly: GCA_917880005.1. Classification (NCBI taxonomy): domain Eukaryota; kingdom Metazoa; phylum Chordata; class Mammalia; order Artiodactyla; family Bovidae; genus Nanger; species Nanger dama. Next base: position 19,078,992 of record CAKJTW010000013.1, on the reverse strand, counting down.
GGATGCTCTTTGTGAGAAACAGACCGACTCTTCCTTTTTCTTCCCACCCAACTCCAGGGCCCCCCTGAAGGCGAGCCCTTACAGCCTGCTCAGCCTGCACAGCCCCTCCAGCCTGTGCAATCCACACAGCCGGCCCAGCCTGCACAGCCCTCTCAGCTCAGCCAGCCTCCAAGCAGCAAGATGCCTCCGGTGTCCCAGGAAGCCAAGGGAACCCAGACAGGAGTCGAGCAGCCACGCCTGCCTAACATCTCTGCCAACAGGCCGGCTGAGCCTCACACCCAGGTCCAGAGGGCACAGGCAGAGACGAGCCAGACCTCCTATCCTTCCCCTGTGTGTGTCTCCTTGAAGCCTGACCTCCCGACTCCTCTTCCTGCTCAGGCTGCCCCAAAGCAGCCGCTGTTTGTCCCCACCTCCTCAGGCCCCAGCACCCCTCCAGGACTGGCTCTGCCCCATACTGAAGCCCCACCCACCCCCAAACAAGATTCCTCTCCACACTTGACTTCCCAGAGGCCTGTGGATATGGTGCAGCTTCTGAAGGTAAGCCTGGACAGGGCCTCCCGTACCACCCTCCAAGCTTTACGTTGTGTTCACTGTCCTGAGATTCCCACTTAGATCAGCACCTTCTCCTCAGGGCCATGACCAGCATGGCCTCATTCTCCAGCCGTGAGCTCACTGTTCTTTGTTTCCCTGCGAGCAGAAGTACCCCATTGTGTGGCAGGGCCTCCTGGCCCTTAAGAACGACACGGCTGCTGTGCAGCTCCACTTCGTCTCTGGCAACAATGTCCTGGCCCATCGGTCACTGCCCCTCTCTGAAGGAGGCCCCCCTGCGGATTGCCCAGAGGATGCGGCTGGAGGCCTCACAGCTGGAAGGGGTTGCCCGAAGGATGACGGTAAGGCTCAGGGCCAGGTGAGCCACTGTCCCACCAAGAAGGGAGGCCATGGGTGGCCCCCAGTCTCCCTGGCTTGTTTTGGAGTACAGTAATGGGATTCTTGGAGTGGATGATGAAGGGTGTGTTCTGTCTCTACTAGGGGTGTAGAGTTCCTCTAGACCCAGAGATGAGGCTCTTTTTATTCAACAAGTATACAGATGGACCTCAAGGTCATCTCAGTAGTAGGGTTTTTTGTGGATTTAGAAGCCAAATCCCCTGGGTTGGATAGTCGTCTTTGTGGTCTCTGACCTTCTTTTGTGAGGTGGCCTCTGATCACTGACCACTCCCTCTCCCCAAGGTGGAGACAGATTACTGTCTGCTGCTGGCTCTGCCCTGTGGCCGCGACCAAGAGGACGTTGTGAGCCAAACAGAGTCGCTCAAGGCTGCCTTCATCACATATCTGCAGGCCAAGCAGGCGGCAGGGATCATCAATGTTCCAAACCCCGGCTCCAATCAGGTCAGCCCAGCATCCTGCCTTGGCACACGCACGCCTGTGGGGGTGGGGGGTTGTGGCTAGTGTTGGTTGGGCAGTTTGACTAACCTGCCAGTGCCAACTAGAGGAGTCTAGGACAGTTTCCAGAGGAGCTAGACAAAGGGGCATTCTGGATAGAGGAGGCCAGCTGGGGATGGGCATGTATCGGCAGGACTGCCGTTTGCCCATCTGGGAGACCGTGGACAGCTGAGACAGCTGGTTTTTCTTGAGCTTAATGATTGAAAAGAGGGTCCCAGGGAGGCAGTCAGTTCGTTTGTTTTTTGATACCTAGTTTTCTTCTGAAAGCCTCAAGAGACCGTAGCTGGTTGGGAACTTGACTCAGCCTGGCTCCGTGTGTTGGGCCTTCAGGGCCCCCCAATTGGGAGTTTGAGGGAGGAGAGGTAGTGGGTGGGTGATGTGAAGCCAGGGGTCCCAGTTCTCTCTCTCGTCCCCACTCCAGCCTGCCTACGTGCTGCAGATCTTCCCGCCCTGCGAGTTCTCTGAGAGTCACCTGTCCCGGCTGGCCCCTGACCTCCTGGCCAGCATCTCCAACATTTCTCCCCACCTCATGATCGTCATTGCCTCTGTGTGAGCCAGAGTGGCCACCACTCAGTGTATCTTCCTGAGGCTCTGCAGCAAAAATCACACACCGACAACCCAGCCAAATGGAGGAAGAAGCTGCTGAAGGGGACAGACTCCACTGCCAGACGGCCAGCCTCACCCTCCCACCCGCCCGCCCGGCTCAGTCAGACAGATCCCTCTGGGCAGTGGTGCTGCTACTTGTATGTTTACATGGCGTTTAGCCCAAGGACAGACCACCAACCGATGGACTTGCAGACACCTTGAGGCTGGGCTTCTCTCTCTCTTTTTGGAGAAAAGGAACAGGGCAGTGGGATTTTTTTGTTGTTTTTGTTTTTAAGAAACAAAACAGAACTGCCTTTGCACTAAATTAGTGACTTGGACTTTTGCACAGTGAAGACAGGCTGTGACACTCTGGATGTCTTGGTGTACGTGAACACACATCGCAGACTCACATAGGACTTCAAACATCTGCTGGAACCTTGGGGTCAAGGAACATTTCATTGAGTTGTTTGGTCCCCACTCCTCCCTTCCCCTTGCTCATTTGGATGTCACCTCTCTTAATTCTGCCACCACCATCTTTGATTCACCCAGGATGTACAGTTTATAATCAAAAAGAGCAAACGGAAGGATTTTCTCTCCTAGTGGAATATGCAGAACTTGGGATGTGTGTATATATAAATATATAATATATATAAATATATATAATACTGACTTAAAAATCAAATTCCCTGACATACATTTTTTTTAATCTGTGCCAAAAATGTGTTTTCAGAGAAAATCTTATTTTCATACTCAGACTTTGTATTGTCACTCATTTGTATAAGTGCGCTTCGTTATAGCACGGGCCCTGCCCCCACAATTTGGAAGTGTCACACACACAAAAAGACTGTACAAAAAGACTGGCTTCCCTTCTTCCTGTGACCTTGACCTCTCCCTCAACTTCCTAACACTTATTAATTTATGAAACTGTTTTTCTCAGCGCAGTTTTGTTTGTGTGTCCATTGGATTACAAACTTTATTAAAAATACAAAACATGTCAAGTGTGGATGTGATTTTCACTTGGATGGGAGGACCAGGGGTCCTTGGCCTCTAGCAACAGTAAGCCCTCACCCCATGTTTACTTTCAATCCCCTAAGTCTGTATATAGACCCCATCTCCTTTCTGCCAGTAATCCTCCCCAAGGATCATTTTATCTTGTAGAAAAAAAATTTTCATCACAGACTACGACTTGAACCACCTTTTCACTTCTGTGGTGGTAATGTGACACTTCAAGGTCCCAACTGGTTTCTAGGTAATGTTGAAGGCACTTCAAATTTGATCAAGAATAGAGCCACTGCCCAAACTCAGAAACATATTAAGCTTTGGGGTCTCGTCCCTTCCTCCTCTGGATAAGGTACAGGCTGGCCCTGCAGCAGCTGCCTCCGAACAGCTGGACCCACCACAGGATGAGGAGTTGGGCAAGGAGGGACGAAACACAGAGACTTGTCTCACTTGTAGCATCCCTGGACTCCAGTGCTGGATGGGGCCATCTCTGAGTGAGGAATTACAGCTGTTGGGGACGAGCCATATGGAAAGGCAGCAGAGACGGCGTCTCGGGAGCCCCTGCTTCACCCCCCGCTGCTGCACCGCCCACCTCCCCACCAGAGCTCCTGGCTGCTCACTCCTGTCCCTCTAGCCCCTCACCTTAGAGATTCCACAAATTCAGGGCAAGTAAATGTTCCCAGAAGATGACGCTGGCCTGGCCTTGATCTTGCAGCCAGAGTTACCATGAAGCAAGTGTGGTGCTCTCTGGCTTCCTTAAGCCCAACAGAACCAGGCCTGTGGCCTGCTTGGTCTGGTGTTCTGCCTACCTTGCTGCTCTGGCTGAATGAACCCTCAAGCTGGGCCCTGCACGGGTGCTCTGGATCCTGGTAAGCAGTGTGGCCAAGCCCTTTGGGCCCAGCTCCCAGCCCCTGAGCAGAGGAGAGCAGGGTCACAGCTGTGTTCACGGCAGAGAGGGAAGGTCCAATCCTCAGGTTGAGCAAGTGAGCAGCATCCAAAGAGGAGACCAGATGAGGGAATGAAGCTCATGGAGCCGCAGTTTCTCTGGTGTGCTGCCCACATCCCAACTCAGGCGAAGGAGTCAGCCTCCTTCTAGACAGGTCTTGGGGCTCCCTGCAAAGGGACAACCTGGCCTTCCCAAGAAGAAGGCTCTGCTGGCTGGTGGCTGAGTGGAGCAGCCCTTCTGTGGTATCAGCTAGAGCTGCCAGCTCCCCACCCCACCCCCACAGGGAGCTACAGGCAGCATTAGAAAATAATCAAATTTATTCTCTCTAGGGAATGGAGTCACCCTTCTCAGTTCTAGGGTGCCATCCATCCTTAAATAGGAAGAGGGGTGCCTGCTCACTCAGCAGACGGTGGACATTCAGGGGCTGTGGGGGTGTCTCTGCCAGGGCAGGCTGCCCATCGGCCCCGTCCCGAGGACGGAAAACCAGCTCCCCGGCCTGCAGCACCTGCCCGGCTGGCCACGTGCTGCCCGGCCCATACTGCTGGTAGAAGTCCGCATCTGTCTGGAACATAACCAGTGCCTGGGCCGTGTGGATCCGCACGTGCTGGGCCAGGCTGTTGGCATCCAGGAACTTATCCCCGCAGGAATCACAGGCATAGAGGATGTGGGTGTTGGGATCTGTGGAAGGCAGGGGTGCAGTCACAACAGGAAGGGCCCTCGGGCCCACCACTTTCCCCTGAAGGCAGCTCTGCTCCCCTCACCTTCTTCCTGCACTTGCTTCACAGCTTTGCTGATCTCGGCTTTAAGGACTTCAGTCTCATCTGCAGTCACTGCGGCCCCTACTGGCACCACTGTGGGCGGAATCAGTAAGGCCTGAGACCGGTCACCTGCTCCTCTGCGGATACCCCCAGAGGCAGCCCTGCTGTGACCACCCCCTGCTGCCCTGGGAGCTGAGTGATGTCCACACCTGTGAGCTGTGTGACAGCCGTTGCTGCCAGTGCCTCGGTGGCCAGCGTGACCATGTCATCGACAGTGACCACACTGACCTCACCACCCTCCTCTGGCTCCAGGATTTTGATGCCGGCCTTGCCCTGGTGCACAGTCTTCACATGGGAGCGAAGGTTGTCCACCCGGTTGAAACCACGACCACACTTGTCACACAGGTAGGGCTTCTCTCCTGGGGGGGAGGCAAGGTTCTCTCCTGCCATTGGGGGAGGGTGCAGGGGGGGAGGACCTCAGTGGCCTCCAGCTTCCCCTGCTGCCCTGTCTTTCCAGCAGGAAATGCTCTGGGGTGGCCACCTGAGGCACAGATGGCCCTTCTAGAAGGTCTGAGAAAGTGGGGCCCTCCTGGGAGTTAAACTGCTTTGGAGGCAACCTGCAGTGTCAGCTCCCAAGGCTGGGGTCCAGGGCGTCTCCACCCCCCTTCCCCCCACACCACCCGGCCCGGGGTCGGGGCCTGGGACAGAGGTGGGCACACACTCACCAGTGTGGATAATGATGTGCTTAGACAGGTCCCCCACATTCACGAAGGCCTTGCTGCACACGCTACACTTGTGGGGGGCGGATATTATCATGGTGGCGGATATGATTGGCCAACTGGCTGGACTGGACGAATCTGCACGGCCAGAGAGAGGGGCTTTGCACTGAACAGCCTAGGATAAGGCGGGGCTGAGATGGAAGAGGACTTGGGGGCCTGCTCTGGACAGCCGTGTGACCGGCTCCTGAGCGGACCGGACAAAGCAGGCTTGTGCTCTGTCTGACCCTCTCCGCCCACCCAGTGCTGGGACGCCACCGGGCCTGGATGGGGGTGCGGGGGGCAGCACCTCTTGCCGCAGCGCTCACAGACGTAGGGCTTCTCCCCGGTGTGCTGGCGCACATGAGCAATGAGAGAGCTGGCCTGGGTGAAGGCTTTGCCGCACATCACGCACTGGCATGGCTTCTCACCTGGTGACGCAGACAGCAGCCGGAACAAGATGTCAGCACCTCCCTTCCTTCCATGTCCCCGCGTCGCCCCCGCGAGGCTCACCCACCCACCCGTGTGAATGCGAACGTGCCGCTGCAGGGCGCCGGGATCAGCGAACTGCCGCTGGCAGTGGACGCACACGTAGGGTTTCTCCCCGCTGTGGATCCGCAGGTGCCGCTTCAGGTTCCCTGTGGCGAAACCAAGGGAAGGCTTGGCAGGGGGTGGGGCACTGAGGCGCCGTGGGGTAGGGGGGCGGGGGCCAGCCGGGCCCTACCTGAGGTGGTGAACTGCTTTCCACACTCCCGGCACTTGAGGGGCCCGTCGGCGATGTGGATCTTCAGATGGGCCTTCAGATTCCCCACCTGCGCGCAGACAGGGGTCAGAGGGCCAGCCCCTCCCTCCCTGGAGCCTCTGGTCTTGGCCCTCCCCTGGAGCCTCTGGTCTTGGCCCTCCCTGGGGGCCCTGCGGGGATTCCACCCTTCCTCCAGTCCGGTGGAGAAGGCAAACGCCCTCCAGATCTGCCCTCACAGTTTCTTCCCCAGCCTCCCCTGGGCCGCACCTGGTTGAACTTCTTGTCGCAGTGCGGGCACTTGTGCTCCTTGTCTGTGTCGTGTGTCTCCAGGTGGCGCATCTTCGACGTGGGGTCAGAGAAGGAGCGGCCGCAGTAGTCGCACTGGTAGGGCTTCTCGCCGCTGTGCACCAGCTGGTGCCGCTTGAGGTTGCCGGACGTGGTGAAGAGCTTGCCACAGTCCTCGCAGCGGTAGCGCGCCTCCCGAGTGCCGCTTCTTGTGCAGGTTCAGCAGGCTGATGAGCCGGTAGCTCTTGCCGCACTCCTCGCAGCCGTAGGGCTTCAGCGGGCTGGCGGTAGAGCGCGGAGGAGGGTCACGCGGGGGCGCTCGGCGGGGACCCAGGGTGGGTCAGGAGGAGGAAGGGGGGCGGCCCCAGGGCCTACCTGTGAGTCTTCTCGTGGGCCTTGCAGGCGGCCGGGTCGGAGAAGGCCTTGCTGCACTCCCGGCACGAGAACGGTTTCTCACCGGTGTGGATGCGGATGTGCCGCTTGAAGTTCCCGGTGTGCGTGAACTCCTTCCCACAGTCCTGTGGGCGCAGGGGGCGGGGTCAGGGGGCGGAGCCGGGCAGGGCCCGGGGCTGGGCTGCCACCGCCCAAGGCGCACCTCGCACTTGTGAATGACCGAGCCGTAGGCCTTGGACTCCGTGCGGTCGCCGTAGGTGCCCGAGCGCAGGCCTCGGGCCTCAGCGCCCGAGCTCCTGGCCCGAGTCCGTGCTGCCTGACTCCTCACTCTCCTCCGGGGCCTCGCCCTTCTCCAGTGGCGGCCCCTCTTCCTTGACCACCGCCTGCACGGCGCCCTCCTCCCTCCTCCTCCTCTCGCTCTTCTCCCTTCCTGGCCGGCTCCACCTCCATTTCTGCCAGGAGAAGGGCAGGCACTGAGGCATCTTGGGGGTTGGGCGGTGTGGGGTGGGTGTCAAGTGAGGCTGGGGGCGGGCTCATCTCTGCTGTGGACGCCTCTCAAGCGCCTGGCAGGGTCTGGAAGCTGCAGGGTGGCTAGCGGAAGCCTAGGGAGACCGATGACCCGGACAGTGCTACCTAAAGGTTACAGATGGGCCTTGGTCCACCAGGTCCCCAAGCTGGCGACCCAGGTGGGAAGGATGCTGTCTGCCAACAAGCACTGGGGGCAGGGGCAGGGGTGGGTGCCAGGGGCAGCAAAGCTCCCCATGGTGCTCAGCTCAGGGAGAAACAGCCGGGCCAGTACTGCGACAGCCATACTTCTGTGCTAAGAGGAAGCAAGGCCAGGATATAGGGTATACAACCGAGAAACTGATCAAAGTTCAGGAATGAGAAAAGATGATGTTGGCCCAAAAGCTGACGTGAAAGAGTGACTCAGAGTGAGATCAGCTGTGGCAGAAAAAGTGGGGGACACTGACCTAAGTGAGGGCCGATCTAGCCGGTGGAAGGTACCTTGCTCTGAGCTCTCTGACAAGGCAGCCTCGGCCTCAGCAGCAGCCATGCCACTCGTGGGGTCTGGCTTGAGCTCCACAGGCTCCCGGGGAGCATCTGCCTTCTCCGTCTGCTCTGCACCTGCGGTGGGGGTGGGGACATCCAGGGCTGGATTGGGGCCCTCTGTCCAGGGGCTGGATGGGTCTCCTGGACTAGGCCTCTGGAAGTGGCTGTGGCCCCGGAGCGTTGGAGGGCCGGCACATCCCAGCTCAGGCCGTTTGAGTCTCTGCTCTGGCTTTAACAGATGCCCCAGAAAAACCAACAGTTTGTTCTGGGGAGCCTGAGCTCAAGGGATGCAGCTGCCTGTGTCCCGTCACCAAGAGCCTCCCGAGGAAGCCACTTGTGGTGCTGGAGCCCACAGGCAGGTGATGGCCAGCCAGCCAGATCCTCAGCATGGCAACTCACCGCTGCCCGTGCTCTCGGCCTGGCCACCTCGCTCCTCCTTGGGCTCCCGGCTTGGGCCCGCGGGTGGACTGCTCCTGGCAGGGTCCAGCTCACTCAGCGCAGTGGCAGCAGCCTTCTCCTCTTTGGCTCTCTTGTCACCCACTGAAGATGGAAGAGGACAGACCTGCCATTTCCCATCAAGTGCCCACCACCTGGAGGGGTAAAGTGGCCCAGAACTCGCTAGCTCTTCCAGACCCTCCCTTGGGATATACCTAAGTAGTGGTTTGTCGGCTGGCTCACTCAACAGACTCTTCACAGGTACCAACATCATGCCAAGACTGCCAGCTAAGCCTGGGATGTAACAGCCATGGGACTGGCAGACTGGTCAGGGAGACAGACCTCACACATGAAATGGTGCTAGAGACTGCTGCTTACATGCAGAGGAGTGTGTTTTTCTCAACGTGTGTCAGGAGGACTCTGGCCCACACCAGGCCTCGGGGGCTTTCTTGAGGAGCTAGAGGAGCAGGAGGAGGTGTGGGGAGAGGAGGCCTGCTGGAGGAGTGGATTCTGGTGCAAAGGCCCTGAGCCAGGCGTGGCTGCCCAGTGCCCTCAGGAAGGAAGGGCAGAAGGGCCCCTCTGAGAGGCATTCTCAGACTTCGCTGCAGCTCCTCTCTATGAGCTCCCCACATTGCAGGCGAGGCCATATAACGCTGACCAGAAGCAGGGGCAGAGCTCTCTTTAAGAGCCACCTGCTCAGGAACAGCCTGCCAAGAAGCTTACCTTCCGCGGCTGAGACCTCCATATTCTCCCCAGGGCTGGCAGCCGGCTCAGCCAGTGACTTGAGGGCATGACAGGCCGTGATGATGTCCTGCATCTGCAGGAAGCTGGCCACGGCCAGCACATCGTCCACGTTCTCAGAGCTCAGGCTCAGCTTGGCTGTGTACATAAACTCCAGTACCTGGCCCAGGCCTGCCAAGGACACAGACATCCGTCATGGTACCATCTCAAGATCTGGTACCAGCACCCTGTCCAGTCGCTCCACTCCATGGCAGGATTGAGGGATTCGTAAAAGCGGAGTGGCAGTAGCAGACCACCATTTCCCTCATCTCCTGTGCCAGTGGAGAGGCAGGCTCCAAAGAAGCACACCCACAGAGGGCAGAGGGTATGAACGGCCACTCTGAGCACCCTCCACCCAGCCACTGCGCTTTATCACAGGAAGACAGTGCGTCACCACTGGCTTTCATCAGGGCTCTGCCACCAACCCTCTATCTGACGTCCAGGCCAGTCACCTGACCTCTCTGGGCCTCAGTTTCCACATCTGTAAAATGGGGGAACAACACTTTGGCCAAACTTCTGGCAGCATGGCACGTCATTCTGGGTTAAGAACCTGAACCTAAGACCAGTTAGCTCCTTCTTCAATCCCAAGACCTTCCTGACGCTCCTCCCCAGAACCCAAACCTTGCCACTGCCAGCAAGGCACTGGGATAGTGAATCAAAGATTGACTCAGCAATGGAAAGGGACCAGGGGCTCAGAGCCTTCCTGCTCTCTGCCCCTTCTGATGAGCCTGTCCTGTGTTCACTCATCCTAAAGCTTATCATGAGGCCTTCCTGCCACTCTCCCCTTACCACCCCGCTCCCAGTCAAAAGAGGCCCCTCAATCATGGTAAGAATTTGGTACTCACGCACTTATGGCTGAATCCTGTGTGGGAAGTCTGGTACCCACCCCCATCCCCCACAGCTGGAAGGTGCTGCTCAAGGAGGGCCCACCACAAGCTCGGCCCTGGACCCAGCAGGGTACCTGCCGCGTTACTGATGTCCAGGTGCACTACATCCTTCTGGTCCACGAAGAGCATCTTGAAGTATTCGCTGCAGGCAGCCAGCACTGCTTTATGAGCCTTAAAGTCAACGCCGTCCACCACAAAAGTGCAGTCGCACAAAAGTCCCAGTTGTCGCTGCTGGTTCAGCTGCTCCAAGACGTGCTGGCTGTGCTGGGGAAAATCCATGGCTGGGGAAAGCCACAGGCCTCCGCGTTACCACAAGGAAGGACGCCAACCAGCCCCGCCAGCGATCCCGACACCCTTGGACAAGAAGCAGGGGGACAGGGAGGATGGAACCAAGTCCACAAAGGCCACATGCCTCTGCAGGCCCAGACCAACCAGGGGCTGGCTTCTAGACTCTTAGAATGACTGGCCAGGAAAGGTGCAAAACCCAAAAAGCATGAAGGGGCCGACATGAAACAGTCACCTTCATGTCTCAGAAGGTAAATGATATTAAAAAGTCAAAAACCAAGTAAACACAAAACACTGATTACTGTCAGTACTTTAAAAAAAAATAAAAAAAAAAAACGGTTGCTTAACATTTTTGTTACAAACAGAATGCATGACAGAATCTGTAAACGATAGATCTTTCAACTGGATGTACTGGGCTCCATGAAAACCTTTCTGTTTTATTTTCACTTTACTCCGTGTGCCGTGCACATGGGAAACATGCCCTTGGGAGGGCAGATGTTCCAGCGGCCAGTATTTCAGGACCAGCCTCCCTCCTGCAGCACCCACAGGGCTCTGTGCAAGTCCCCTTGTCCACAGCAAACCTGGCCCTTGGGGGTGAGGAGCCACGATGCTGCTCTTCCCCACTTCATGGGCTCAGTGAATTACATAAAGTTGGTGAGTTCTCCACCTCTGGAAACCTCTCTAGGTTGTCCCTCGAGAAAGAATGAACTCTGATCCTAGCCCAAGAGCTGCTGGCCTGGCTGAAGTTTCTCTGTCAAAGGCCTCCTTAATTACTGCCTGGAAATTTCACAACTATCTCAAGTAAAAATGCTCACAAAAACTGCATGGCCTGGGACCAAATCACCCTGAACTGCACAAGCCATGACTGAATAAGAATCTAAAATGGCTCTCCCCTCCCCCTCAATACCACACCTGGGTCCTTCTCAAGATCAGTATTTTCTAAGGAAAAGAAGCAGGCAGGCTCTCCTTTCAAGAAAGAATCAATTTCCAAGTAAATGTCCACGCCCACTCCCCTGACCACATCACACAGACCCAACAAGGCTGGGCTGTCACATCTTGGCCCGGCATCTGATTAACAGGCAGTGGTTTCTCTTCCAGCTCTTCTGGACCTCTGCTCTGAGACCTGGGTCTGCTCAGAGCTGCCCTAGGTGGTTCCTGGGCAGGCGAGGGTGACCCTGGGGTGGGGTGGTAGGGGTGAGGGGGTGGCTCTCAGCCTCCAGGTTTCAGCAACCACACTCTGGCTCCGGTTTTCCCCCATTACATCAGCCTCTCGGGGCTGAGTCACCATGCTGCAGCTCTTCAGCCACAGTGACCATGTATGGCTGTCTGGCTGTGATGAGACATGATGAAAGCCACGCCCCCCTCGCACGTGGCTCAGCCGGCACAGATCCATCAGCTTTGAAGGATGCACAGTCCACCCTCTCCACAATGTCTGAAAACTTATCAAAAGTGGAGGGGTGTATTGCTGAACTGGGACAAGTCACCAGGTAGGTGGGCAGCGCTCCATCAAGGAAGGGGGCCAGAAAGTGAAAACAGGCCGTGTGCCACGGGGTGCCAGCCCTGAGTCATAAGTTTAGAATTGCTGTTGCTGGAGACTTGAAAATCCCCCCTTCCCTTCCCCTAGCATCCCCAGGACTGTCCTTTGGCCCCAGCTTCCCAGCCAGAGGCACAGCTTCTTGGACCACTCAGATTAGAAATGGCTGTGACCCGAGGTTCTTATGTACAAGCAGGGAAGAGCTGGTAGCCAGCTCTGGAGCCGAGAGGTCAGGCTCGAGGTGGCTAAACAACATGCTGGGCAACAAACCAGCCAGCACACCACAGGGCCCCAGGGGCAAAGGCTGCTACTGCCCGGGCTACCCCATAAAGGCCTTCAATCCCTGGGAAAAGTTCCCATTCATTCCCATTAGTGGCCTGCAGGGATGCAAGGGAGGAGTTTGGCTGCTCTGTTCCTAAGCAGGTCAAAGCTAAAACAGAGAAGTCTGGAGACATGGAAAAGAACCAGTGTCCAGCCTGTGGGCTAAACACACAGGCCAGGCACTTAGGCCAGGGACCTGAAGTGGGTACATACCAGGCAGGTGTAAGTGGAACCAAAGGTGGGTGGCAAGGACAGGCCTGGGCCAAACCAACCTCTGAGTTGTCTTCTCCCTGCTGTGGAAAAAGCCACAGGAGCAGACAAATGTGCGCATGTGGGTGTGGGCAGCCCCTGAGTTCCAATCACCAGCTCACCCTCTTTGTCCTCGGGAGCCTCAGGTGAGACACCTCCCAAGTGCAGAGTGAAGGACCACAAGGGCCTCCTCGATGAGCTGCAGAATCATCCCCTCAGAACTTTGCAATCAGACCCAAACCAGTCCCTCCTGGTGGGGGGCCTGGCTCTCTCACCTTCACTAGGAGCCGGGAGGAAGCACCTCCCAGGCTCAGAAAAGGAGTGCTGGCTGAACATGAGTTCCCTGCCTCCCACCCCCGATACAAGAGGCAAAGAGTTGTTCTCATCCACCTGGGCTGGAGCCAGCTGAAAGCAGAACCCTCCAGCCGGAAAGCGATCTGACTTGTTAGGAAGATAAACGTGAGAAAAGACTCCTGGCCAACAGCGTGGAGAGACCAGCTGGCTTAAAGGTCAGGTGATTATTAGCCTTCCCTGGGACCAGGGCTACAACAAGCCCTCAGGCTGTCACACTCCCTGAGGCTTCTAGGGGAAGGAGCTCGATGCCCAGGACTCCTGGTGGGGGGGTATGGGGGGGGCGCTTATGACCAGAGGCCTTGGGGAAAGGTCCCCAGGAGAGGGTGCTCGGTGACCCAGTAGCTCCAGCATCCCCCCACACACAGGAGCAGCTGTGTACCCTGAGTAATGTTTTCCACCCAAAGCTAACCACAGCTTTCCGATGAGACATGCCCGCCCAGAAGTGGGCTCCTCCCCAGATGTGGGTGTCAGAACACGGAAGCCTTCTGGAATCCCTCTGAAGCCTCCAGAGCTGTTCCAACAAAAGAAACAGTCCTAAAAGATCATCTCTTCTGACAATAAAGAAAAGGAGAGGAGAGAAACCAGGAGAGGATAAGAGAGGAGAGAGCAGGGAAGGACAGAAGCAGGGAGAGGAACTAGAAGGAAGGAAGGAAGGGAAAAGGAGAAAAAGACCATCCCCACAGACAGACAGCAGTGCTTACACATATATGCTCACAAGCCCCATCTTGTGACTGGCCCGTGGGGGACTTGCCAAGTGCCAAACGGTGTCACTTGTCAACAGCACTGTGGGTTTCATAACTGCAAAGCCCAGGGGCAGTCTTCCAGGCTCACCCACTCACCTCCCTCGAGCCTGCTGCCTAAGAAAGCTCCCACAGCCCCTTTTTCCCCAAGCAGTGCCCAGAGCCAGTGAGGGGTGTCCCCTCGGAGGGGTTGAGCTACAACCAGGCAGCGCCCCACCTCCAGACTTAGGTGAACGGCGCATGCAATGCTCTGACCGCCTCCTCTTTCATACTCTACAGCAGTGGGCCCCAACCGTTTTGGCACCAGGGAATGGTTTTCAAGGAGGACAATGTTTCCACAGCCGGGGCGTAGCGGGGGATGCAAGTGACTGACGCAGCTGTAAATACAGATGGAGCTTTGCTCACTACCGGCCACTCTCCTGCTGTGCAGCCAGTTCCTAACAGGCCACAGACAGATGCTGGTCTGTGGCCCAAGGGATGGGGACCCCTGCTCTACAGTGAAAGGAACCTATCAGGATCTGAACTAGCTTAGAGGGGACCAGAAAGAGAGGTGAGTGCATGGGGCACACAGAGAGACCTGGGGGCTCCCAGGGCAGGCAATGTGCTGGGAGCCGGGAGTCCCGAGTCCATGTGAGGAGGAGGCACTACCTGAGGAGACTTTACACAAAGTAAGATCAGCAGCCATCCCACCTCTCATCGCCCATGACCGGGATCAAGTGCAGCTCCTCCAGCCCACCCGTACTATGTGGTGCCCTCTGCCAAGCATGAGCATGCCTTCCTCCTCATTTCACCTCGCTTCAAGGGCGTTACACGTGGGCCTCAATTAAAGCTGCTTCCAAGAAAGAGGAAACTCACACAGAAAAACACTGCAGAGCCCACCAAGCCCAAAGCTCTCATGTTTCCGACCAACTCCTGCCTGCAAACAGGCAGCTTCCGTGATATCACCATCTGCCCGGTCAATGGCCCTGACTGTTGAGGCAGACCATGTCATCAGAGCTGGGATGCTCCCCCAGAGGACGCGCAGCCTGGCAGGACACGAGCCCTGGCCGGCCTCACAAGAAATTCATCTTGGAATGAAAACACGAGGGACCTGGGGATGCTGCGCAGCATGGTTCCAAACGGGCGACACAGACACAGGCACAGCGGGCGCAGCCTCCACAGACAGCGGCCAGCAACCCCTCCCTCCAGCCACACCTGCCACGAGACTCCAGCCGAATCTGGGCGGCTCTGTGTGACGCTGACCAGCAGTGACACTGTGCCAGTCCCAGGCCTGGCCCTTAGGAGGTCTGGAAGATTCTGTTTTGCTTGCTTGGAGCCCAGTCGCCCTGCTGCACAAATGCCCAGGTGCTCCTGCTGGGGACAGAGAACACACGGAGGGGCTCTGGAGGAGACACCGTTGTGCACAGGCCCCGATGAAGAGCTGAGAGGCCCCTGCTGACAGCGCCAGGGTGCCAGCCTAGCCACTGGCTGAATGCTGGCACAGGAGTGACCCCAGCACCTCGTGGAACAAAAACAACTGCCCAGTCGACCCGTGAAACGGGAAGAAACAAAACACTGCTGACGGTTCAAGGCACTAAGTGCTGAGATGGTTGGCTGACAGCAAGAGATAACTGATTCAGATGGTAAAACTGTAAAGAAAAGGGAACGATTCATGAAAAATTTCAGGTTAACAGTTCTCTCTGGATGGGAGGAGGCGCAATCAGGGGTGTTCTAAGATACTGGAAGCTCTCTGTTTCTTAATCTGGATTCACCTAGATTATATAAACATGTGCATTTTGTATACTTTTATAAAGAAACATTTTTCAACATTTAACGATATTTGTAATAAGAAAGTAGTGAGGTACAGGTGCCACACTACTCAGTCCCATGCAGAGACGGGGTCATTTCCAACTGTGCCCCCAGCCACTCTGGCCCGGGCTACCCTGAGGAGGGGAAAGGGCCTTGAAGGCTGACAGGAGTGCAGAGGGTACAGGGGGTCAGTGGCACCAGAGAAAATACAATCCATCTCATTTGCGTTTCAGATCCAAAACATGCGCAAAAAGACTGCTAAGGTGAGGAAGGTTTCTCACTGGGTCAGGAAATCCATGCTACTCAGTTCAACGAAACCTGAATCCCAGACCCCCAGTATCAACAAAACAGCATCTATGGAGTGTCCTCAACATGCCAAACAGCGTGGCACCAGGTGTGGCACAGTCCAATCACCTCAAAATTCAGAGCATGGCTACCCTGGGCACCAAGTTCCACCCTGCTACCTCCAAGGGTAAGGACCTAAGAGGCAGTTCAGCACGAGGCAGGCAGCAGAACCTCTGGGGTCAAGCCAAGCAGGGCCAAATCCAGGGCCTGCCACTCACCACACCAGGTGACGACCTTCTCTTGCATACAGGAACCAATGGAACTACCTCCCATGTTTGTTACAGGATCCAATTAGGTAAGGTAAGAAAGGGCCTGCCCAGTGCCTGGCATGTGGTAAGCACTCAGCAAATGATTGCTACCAGGAAACAGATGCAGACTACACATATTTTTAGGCCAAAGACCACATCAGATGATTTCCACATTATCTTTTCATGCTGGGCACCTCAAGTGTACTTAGTGACTTGAACCTTGTTTAGACGTTGTAATAACCTCACTACTCCTAAATGTAATCTGGAAAAATCCCAGAGCCCAGCTAACATTAAGAGATGAGAGGGTCCTGGATAAGAACAAGAAAGAGTGATTTTCTCTGTCAGGGAAGCACTCTATATTGAACAATTGTCTAGTAAGCCCCAAGTATGCTTCCAGATGACCGGCCTGCCCAAAGCTCTGAGTGGGTCCACAGAGCACCGCTCTATCTCAGAGTCGAATGGGCACCAGTCAAACATGAAGTATTACCTAGGTTATCAGCACTAAACTGCAGGCAGGATTTCCAAACTGTGGCACAGAGGGAAGCCATTAAGCCAGGAAACTGGCCGATCACCAGATGCTGATCTAAATGAACCACAGTCCCTGGCTCCTAGAACTTGTTGTGCCAGCTACAGGCCTGGACATGACACAGCTGTCCAGAGGCCTGGAGGCATCTGAGAGCAGTGACAGGATCAGCATTCCTGATTTTCTAGAAATACTGGTAGCTCCTGGACACAACTTGGCATATACAAACTTGGGCCAAGGAAATGGAAGTTCACAGCAGGCCAGTCCTACAAACGTGAAACCTCCCTGCCCAACCCCACCAACCTACCGAGTGTGACAACCCGTCCCTTTTCAGTGCAGTGTGACAGAGAAGCGAGTATCAACAAAACCAGCCCTACGGAGCTTTCCTCCGTGCCCAGCAAATGCAGCTCTTCCATTAAGCTTGTGCTTCTCAAACTATTAGAATCAACTTCCACTTTATATAAACCCACAAACCTGACTCAGCGCTTCCCCAGAGCCCCCAAATGCTTCATCTTCTACTGAATAGTGGCCCCCACCCTGAAAATCACCACTTCTTTCTATATAACGCTCCCTGCCAAGATTTAGTACTGTTTTCTCTGCTGAATTTGTGTTATTAAAAAAACACTGAAAAAGAAACCTGATTTTAAAATCTAAAAATAATGTCTAAATATAAAATTAAATTGTGACACTGATGTTGCTTTCCAAACTATATAACTTCCACGACCTCTAAGATTTAACCATGCTTCTGAAGAGAGAGTGGCCACTCTTCTCCCTGATCCCACCAGTCTAGGAACGTGTCTGGGCAGGAAGGGCTGGCTGACCCTGCAGAAAGCAGTCCTTTATCCCAGCACCTGTGCCAGTTTAGAACCCACTGTACCAGTACGTGCAGATCAAGGGCCTTGCTACCAAAATGAGAACATCAGAACATGGGGGACATTCATGGGGTCTTATCATTCTCTGCCCAGTACTCCCTGAGGGTGGTGGCACACAGACACAGCCTGAAATTACACCTGTACATGTCTTCTCCTATAAAGTTTAATAAATTCACTGCTGGGCTTCCCTGGTGGCTCAGTGGTAAAGAAACCGCCTGCCAACGCAGGAGACTTGTATTTGATCCCTGACCCAGGAAGATCCCACATGCTGTGGAACAACTAAGCCCATGTGCCACAACTACTGCGCCTGTGCTCCGGGGCCTGGTAGTGGCCACTACTGCGCCTGTGCTCCGGGGCCCGGCAGCGGCCACTACTGAAGCCCACACACCCTAGAGCCTGTGCTCTGCAACGAGAAGCCACTGCAATGAGAAGCAGCACACTGCTACTAGAGGGTAGCCCCGCTCACCAAACTAGAGAAAAAGCCCATGCAGCAATGAAGACCCAACACAGCTAAAAATAAATAAACACATTTAATTTAAAAATACATTAATTAAAAATAATTATATTCATTGCTGGGTGGGCAGACTTCTTGTTTCTTCCTTACAGCTGTTTACAGCACCTAGGACCTTGCTCTCAAATCAAGTTGGGGAATAGGCTGGTATAGAACAGATTCCTGGCCATGTGGAATATGACTGATTCAAGGTCAAAGTATTCTGTGGACCCTTACAAAATGATCATTATACTTTTGGTGCTTACTACTGAAAAACAGAGGATGAGATGGCTGGATGACATCACAGACTCGATGAAGGTCAGTCTGAGTGAACTCCGGGAGATGGTGATGGACAGGGAGGCCTGGCCTGCTGCAATTCATGGGGTCACAAAGAGTCGGACACAACTGAGCGACTGAACTGAACTGAACTGAAAAACTAACAGATAAAGCCACTATGTAAAGTGAATTCTTAATCACAGTCTTTTAATTACAACAGCAGCAATATGTATTTGAGAAACAGTTCTATGCATATGAATGAGAAATCTCCCCTAAAATACAGAAGCTCTGTGGTGTGATACAGCTGCCCATATACTTACTGTACTCCCCTCTGGGGTCCTCCATCCATAAATCAGGAAACAGACATAAACAGAGACTAAACAATCACACACACATTTAATGAGTGCTTACTCTGTGCTCACCTTAGGGGCAGTATTCCCACTTTGAGCCTAGTGGGGAAGACAGGTAACAAATCCACACACGACATAATGTCACATACTCAGTGCTGTGAAGAAAACCAAAGAAAGCCAAGGCTATTAACGAGAAGAGGGTCAAGGAGGAACTCTCTGAGGAGGTGACATTGAAGCAAAGACCTGTATGAAGTGAAGAGCGAGCCATGCCACCATAAGCCCAGGGACAATTACAGACATAAGGAAGGGCAAAAACAAAGGTCCGGAGACAGACGTTACTTGGCCAAAGGGGCCAGAGTGCCTGCAAAGGGGGAAGGGAGCAGGAGGATGAGAAGCACCAAGGCTGGGAGCAATAGAGGCTGAGATCGCTCAGGGTTTCAGAGGCAAGTCAGGTTTTGGAGTTTCTTCTAAGTAGGCTAGTATGCCCTGGGGGGTGTGGTGGGGCTGAGAACAGAAGAGTGGCTACAAGGAGGCAAGTGTGGATGGACCCAGGAACACCAGGAGACAAGCCAGAGAGGAAGGGGGGCTCCAACAAGGAGTAGATGGAAAGGTGAGAGAAGTAGTTGGATTAGGGATGTGTCTTGGTGACACCAACAGAAAGACTGACCAAGTAAGATGCAGGTTGTGAGAAAAGAAAGGAATCAAGGATGACACCAAAATTTTTAGCCTGAGAAACTGGCCAAGTGGCGGTGTCATTTACCGAGGTGGGGAATTGATGGTGGAACAAAGGATTAGTGGGGGGAAAGCAAGTAGAGAGAGTGGTGAGAAATGCAGGTGGAGGGACAGGCTGGAGGCCACGTCGGTCATGCCAGGACTTGGCCTCATCCCCCGCCGATGGGAGTCATGCCAGATTTAAGCAAGAGGGCCACAGTTAGACTCACATTTCTGAAAGGTCACTCTGGCTGCATGAGTGTGGAGCGGCTGAAAGGGCAACAGCAGAAGCAGAAAAACAACTCAGGAAGTCCTGAGCACTGGCCCCACAGGACGCGAGGAATGGGGCAGTGTCACCCCCAGGCTGGCACCAGGTGGGGCTGACTGGTGCCCAGAACCCAAAACACTCACTGGGGGTCTTTCTGAGCAGCGTGTGCAAGCAGTCCTCCCGTGGAACACCAGCATCCTTTGAAAGCTTTCAGTATCTCAGTGTCCCTTACCATTTAGTACCCAACCCTGCCCGGGAGAAGTTGGGCCATGCTATTTGTCCACCACCACATCTCAGGCTGAGAATTCCGACCTCTTACATTTCAAAGAAAATGCCCACAACTCTGGAGGAACGTACAAGAACCTGGTAACGGGGATCCCCTCACAGCAGCAGGGGAAGGATGGAAAGGAGTTACACTCTTGCATCCTGTCCGGGTTTTTCTGTTTTATTTTACCACTTGTAAATGTTATTGATTAAAATACTAAAATTGAGAAAGTAAAACACAGAGGGAAGGAGGGGAGAAAGAAGAAAAGAGAGAAAGAAAATGTCCACAAAGTCAGAGCTTCTTCACTTTCTCTTAACCATAACCTTTCAGATATTTTCTGCGAGACCTGGTGACCGAAAACTTCTCAAAAGCAAAAAATTTCTCATAAGGGAAATGGAACATTATGGTAATTTGCACAAAGAATGTGTCACTTGGGAAAACTTGATGAGCAAAAATTCCTTAAGGGGACAAAATGGAAAATGCCCTAGAAGAGCAGCTGGTGGCCTTTTCCAGATGCGGATGAACCCCTCTGACTCTGCGACGGCCCTGAAGGCCTCTCCTGGGAGTCACACACAATTTAGCACGCGACTTCAGGGAGCTGGCTCCCCTGACCCGGTTAAAACTCCTGCCGTGGAATCCAGCCAAAGCTAGTTAAGTTCCTCGGGCAAAAGTACTTAAATCCCTGCACCTCAGTTTCCTGTGAAACAGGGATGGTACTAAAAGTGTCCACTTCACAAAGCTGCTGTTGGCCATCATTGTTGTTATACATAAACCCAGGCCAGCAACATCAATCTGTTACAGGAAAGTGGGGAACGCAACGCTCGCCTCCCTTCCCTATCGTCTAAAATGGACACAGGGACTTCCCTGGTGGTCTAGTAGCTAAGACTCCGTGCTCCCAATGCAGGGGGCGCAGGTTTGATCCCCTGGTCAGGGAACTGGATCACACATGCCACCGCTAACAATCTGCATGCTGCAACTAAACATCCTGTGTGCCGCAACGAAGCCTCGGTGCAGCCAAATAAAAATTTTTTTAGAAAATTAGAAAGATAAAAATGGATGTAAAATCTCATCAGTAAGCCAGGCACCCATGACAGATAAAGCTTCAACCTGAAAAAGATCAGAAAAGGCCCTGCAAACTGCAACACTTCTTCCACTCAACAGTAACCAGAAGGCAAGGCACAGGTGCTTTGTACTTGGCAGCAAAAGCCACCGTCTTTTCTACAAAGAACATGATGATTTGGTGGGAGCAAAAGCTCTCATTGAGAAAGAAGATAAAACATGACAATTCCAAAGGAAGGATTAGTCGTCCCATGGTACTAGTTAAGATCAAGAATCCAAAATAAAGAAAGTAAGTTGAATACTATTAATAATTACTAGGAGGTAGATGTATGTATCTGAACTTCAATGTAACACATGGTTTTCATGTGACTGACTTTTTCTGGGTTTGTTTTCTCATTAGGATTAGTGACTTCAAGGTCCCTTCAACTGTTCAGATTTAACAAATGTTGAGTAAATGATTTCATTAATAAGACTGAAGATTACGAATGCATGCATTTGAAGTATAACAGATACCATGTGAATGACAATAAAAATGACATATTTACCTAGCACCTAGCAGGTTTTTGTTTTTTTTTCATCTAAAACTTTCCTTACATTGGAAATCTTAAGATTTCCAACTAGGAACATGAACCATATAGGACATGAACATCAACTATGAACTATATACTGGGGCTTCCCTGACAGCTCAGCTGGTAAAGAATCCGCCTCTAACTCAGGAGACCCTGGTATGATTCCTGGGTCAGGAAATCTGCTGGAAAAGGGATAGGCTACC
This sequence comes from Nanger dama, assembly GCA_917880005.1. Classification (NCBI taxonomy): domain Eukaryota; kingdom Metazoa; phylum Chordata; class Mammalia; order Artiodactyla; family Bovidae; genus Nanger; species Nanger dama. The sequence continues at coordinate 19,057,487 of CAKJTW010000013.1, read as the reverse complement.
CACTCCAGTATTCTTGGGCTTCCCTTGTAGCTCAGCTGGTAAAGAATCCACCTGCAATGTGGGTGACCTGGGTTCAGTCCCTGGGTTGGGAAGATCCCCTGGAGAAGGGAAAAGTGACAGGAACATCAACTATGAACTATATACTAATATCTATGACCTATTTAAGCCAACATCAAATTGTACATTCACTATTCCATATAGGATTAAACTGAAGTTAATATTTGGTAAAACTTGACTGGGAAAAACTAAGAGTAAGGATATTTTAGAGGAGTATTTTCAGAGACCTCAAAAACGTAAGATAGGCCTGGACAAAAAGTGGCCAAGAATTCAGTGCCTCTACTTCCAAGGATTTCTTCAAACTGTTGGGCTCCTCAGATCCAGATGCTGAGTGCTGCTCCAGAAGAGAGCAATGTTTGGACAGCAGCCCTGGGAGGATGAGAAGCAGCTCACCCAAGCTGGCCCTGAAGAAACAGTGCAGACGGCCTCCTGCCCCTCCACCCACCACCTGCAGCAGCATGAATCAGCAAAGCTGCTGGAAGCCTTTTAACGAATGGCTTGCAACCCTGGCGGTTTTTCAGCCAGCCCCTTTTGAAGTGCGAGCTTCTGAGAGAAACTTGGAAACCACCCTAAGCACTGCCTGGTTGCTGGTCCGAAGGCAGGCAGGGCAAGAAACAGATAGAGACACAGAAAGAGAGACAGACAGAGCACCTGCAAGGCCATGTAAGGAAGCAGGTCAGTCCCAAGGGACCACTTAATGGGACTATGATGAGAAAGCGACGGTACCCGAAGTTAATTCTTAAGGGCATGAAAGAAAGGTCAGAAACCTAAATGTTCTGTCTCATTCACATTTCTACCCTTATATTCTCAACCTCCCACATGCAAATATAAACTGGGGGCGGGGGAATATTTACAGCCTATATGGGAAATAAGGGTTAACAGTCCCAAAATATAAAGAACTTTAGTCAAATGAAAACATATGTCCACACAAAGCCTGTAGACAAATGTTCACAGCAGCATTATTCATAACAGTCAAAAGGTCAAAACAGGACTTCCCTAGTCATGCAGAGGTCAAGAATCCACCTGCCCATGCAGGGGACACAGGTTTGATCTCTGGTCTAGAAAGATCACACATGCTGTGGGGCCGCCAAGCCTGCACAGCAACTACTGAGCCCATACGCCCTAGAGCCCATGCGCCACGAGGGAAGCCGCTGCAATGAGAAGCCTGCGCAGCAACTGAGGAGTAGCCCCTGCTCGCTGCAACTAGGGAAAGCCCATGTGCAGCTAGGGAGACTCAGCACAGTCAAAAATACATTTTTAAAAAGGTCACAACAGTCCAAATGTCCATCAACTAATGAATAAGTAAATAAAATGCAGCATCCAGAGAATTATTTGATAATAAGAAAGTATTGATACGTGCTACAATTTGAATTGAACCTTGAAAATATCGTGCTATGTGAAAGAAGCCAGCCACAAAAGACTAAGATGCATGATTCCATTTGTACAAAATGCCTAGAATAGGCAAATCCATAATGATAGGAAATGGTTGCTTTGGGCTGGGGGAGACAGGTAAATGGGGAATGACTGCTAATGGGTGGCAGGTTTCTCCTGGGGATGATGAAAGTGTTCTGGTTGTGACCGTTACACAACTCTGTCAATAAACTAAAAGCCACTGAATTGTGCACTTAAAATAGGTGAATTGTATGGTATGTGACTGTCTCAATAAAGCTGTTATTAAAAATTAAACAGCAAGAAAAAAATCTTCTAACAGAAAAACAAGACAAAGAAATGAACAGGAAATTCACAAATGAAAAATATGAGTGTGGTCAATATACTCGATACAGAAAAAAGATGTTTACCCTTACTAATAATCAGATATGAATAAGCACAAGTTACCACTTCCAGTTTCAAGGTGGCAAAAATCGAAAAGACTGAGTTTCCACTCGGCCAGAGCCCGTCCCCAGCGAGCAGGAGCAGAAAGTGGTACAGTGTGTCAGGCTGCAGCCTGTCAACACCAATACATATTCTAAATGTGCTCATCGGTTAGGTACAAATTTAAAATGCCTAGATATGAGTAACTATCCAGGGAGCCCACCATGCGGAGGCTACGATTTCCCAGCCTGATGGGGTATAACCCAGCCATAAGGAAATAGGAAGTCCTGGTAAAGGACTGTGGGACTGGGTCCAGAGAAAACAGAGCCATGTTAATAATAAGTCCCACTATGCTGAACACTTGAGGGGAGGTTACTGGCAAGAGAAATACTTGGCTCGCTGTTTCCCAAGGGCAGTGGCACGTGGGGCACAAGAGTCCAACAGCAGCCACTGGGAGAAACTGGAATAGCTGCTGGGGCAGCCTGCCTGAAGAGTGTTTCCACATACACAACCTCATCAAATGTTATCACTAATTCTTTGGGAGAGTAGTAACGATCACCCTCGCTGTGCAGAAGAGCAAAATAAGGCTTAGAGAAGTTGTCATTCCACCCAGGTCTCAATTACATGTCTGGATCCAAGGCCAAAGTCCACCACACTCTATGAGGTGTGCTCTTTTCACTTTAAACAGGGACAAAACTTCCATAGGCAGACATAGAATTCTTGATTCACTGGATCCTCAGTCTGTCCCAAAAGGGCAAATTCTCTGTCATTAACTGGCAACTCCCTTTCTTTATACTAATTAGTGTTACAAAACATGTTATATATTTTTTTAAGAAGTCAGAAATGAGCAATGTTAAATCTTAGTTCTGATCTTCAGTTTTCAACTGCCAAATGAAACAAAATTGAAACTCTGAAACATCTTATCTTCTGAAAGCAGGGCACACCAGGTAGGGGCTCCCCTGATGGCTCCTGCCAATGCAGGAGACCTAGGCTTGCTCTCTGAGTCAAGAAGATCCCCTGGAGAAGGAAAATGGCAATTCACCCCAATATTCTTGCTGGGGAAATCCCATGGACAGAGGAGCCTGGCGGGCTACAGTCATGGGGTCATAAAAGAGATATGAACTAGCAAGTAAACAACAACACAGCATACCAGGTACCCTGACTGACTCTCACCACACAGGGCTACAAATGCTGAAAAAAAAGATTACAACATCTTTTAAAATGCATCAGAGAATTGGCCAATCAACAAGGAATACTGACAGTCAGACAAACTTAACAAAAGGCTGCAATTCAGATAGCAAGTGGAGCTTTGAGGGTGGGCAGCAAGGGCATCTGCAGAACTGGGCAAGCTCAAGTTCTCCCCCTACCCCCAAAAAGGGAGGTCCCTCCAGAATAAAGCTGGGTCCCAAAGGGTTATATCTTAGTGGAAAGAAAATGGCACAGAAAACAGCCTATATCAAATCAAGGCACCAGATGGAGAGGTATATAATCCCTCTGGGAGAATCTGTAACCACTAGATGGCCCCCCATGGACTACAGCCCAAAGTCACACACTGTAACAGATACACTTCAGGTAGATAAAAAGTGATCCCAAAATGAAAGTATTTGATGCAAGGAGGGAGGACCAACTAAAATAGTAAATAAGAAGTAAGTGTATCTAGGGGCTTCCCTGGTGGTCCAGTGGTCAAGAATCTGTCTGCCAATGCAGATCCCTGGTCTGGGAAGGCCCCACATGCCACAGAGCAGCTGAGCCGGGGGCACCACAGTGACTTAGCTCATGTGCCTAGTGCCTGCGCTCAGCAACAAGAAAAGCCACCACAAGGAAGAGCAACCCCCACTCACCACAAGCAGAGAGAGTCCATGGAGCAGTGAAGACCCAGCACAACCAAAACGTAAAAGAACCAAACTACACACCTAAGGAATAAAATCCGAGGAGGGAGTATCAGGAACTAAAGTGTGGTAAGGTCCTAACTGCTTGGGAGAAAAGTGTAAAGACACTGAGTGTAAAGTTTCTCTGATAGCCCAGTTGATAAAGAATCCACCTGCAATGCAGGAGACCCATTTTGATTCCTGGGTCAGGAAGATCTGCTGGAGAAGGGACAGGATACCCACTCCAGTATTCTTGGGCTTCCCTTGTGGCTCAGCTGGTAAAGAATCCACCTGCAATGTGGGAGACCTGGGTTTGATCCCTGGGTTGGAAAGATCGCCTGGAGAAGGGAATGGATACCTACTCCAGTATTCTGGCTTGGAGAATTCCGTGGACTGTATAGTTCATGGGCTTGCAAAGAGTCAGACACAACTAAGCGAACTTCACTTCACAAAATTAGAAATTGGCAAGTCATATAAATTGAGAGATATGCCATGTTCATGAATCAGAAGATCAATATTATAAAAACATCACCTCTATCCAAATTGACATGTAATAAATTCAATTGTAATAAAATTCAAAGTGATTCTAATAAAAGACTCCAACAATTTTTATGGAATTTGATAAACATAATCCAAAATGAAGATAGTAGAAAGCCAAAACCTTATCAGATACCAAGAATTGTTATATAAGAACTTAGAGGGACTTTCCTGGTGGCCCAGTGGCTTAAGACTCCCGCTCTCAATGCAGGGGACCTGGGTTTGATCCCTGGTCAGGGAACTAGATCCCACATGCTATAACTAAGAGTTTGCAAGCTGCAAGTAAAGATCCCGTGTGCCACAACTAGAAGATCAAAGATTCTGTGTGCTGCATCTAAGACCTGGTGCAGCCAAATAAATAAACAAAAAATAGAAAAAAAAATTAAAGAACTGAGAAATTAAATCAGTGGGATATTGGCACACAGACAGAGATAGATGGTAATGAGCCCAGAAATAGACCCATACATCTGTGGACACTTGATGTATGATAGTGGTTACTGGTGACTTTAAAGATCCACAAGAAAGTAATGTATTTTTCAATACATAGCACAGGCTTAATCTGATGTGCTTATTTGAAAAAGGAAAACATTATCTCCTAGCTCAAACAATATACAAAAATTACTATGAACAGACTAAAGACTTTAGAGTAAAAGGTAAGAATCATAAAACATTTGTAAGACAATACATGGGGAAATACCTTTATAAACTTGAAGCAGGGAGGAAGTTCTTAAATTAGTGCAAACTATTAAGAAAAAGTTAATAGATGACATTAAAACTAAGAATTTCTGTTCATTAAAAAAACTAGAGTGACAAGAAAAGCCACAAACTGGAAGTGGATAGTTTCAACACATCTAACTGACAAAGGATTAATATCAAAACAAAAAAACAGGGAGAAAAAAAAGTCTCCCTATAATAAAAAGACAACTCTATAAAACAATGAGCAAAAAGATTTAAGCCATTTTAACCATGAAGACGCAAATCAAAACCACGTGAGGTATCACTGAGCTTCCAACAGATTAGTAAAAGTTTTAAATTTGATGATACCACTGTTCAGAGAATGTGAAGCAGGCAGAATTGTCAGCTGAGTAAACTGGGGAAACCACTCTGGAAACGACTTGGTATTACTGTATTTAGTCAAACTGAAGATGCACATACCCTAGGATTCAGTGCTCCTCCCCAGGATATATCCTGACAGGCTGCACACGCATGCCCCAGGAATGGTCACAGTATCACTGTCTATCTCAGCAAAATACTGAAAACAAACGTCCATCAACAACAGAAAGGATGCGTAAATTCTCATACAACGGGACACAACTCACCAGTGAAAATGAAACACACCTATATGCAACACGGATTAACCTCGAGAACACGTGTTAAGCAAAAAATTTAGATCACTGAGAAAAACAAGATGATGTACTGAGTCCAAAATCAGGCAAAATTAAATAATGACATTGTTTAGCAACACAAGCCCATGCGGTAAAACTATAAAGAAAAGCAAGAGATGGGAATTCCCTGGCGATCCAGTGGTTAAGACTTAGCACTTGCAGCGCCATGGCCTGGATTCAGTCCCTGGTCAGGGAACTAAGATCCCACAAGCCATGGGGCCAAAAAAGAAAAACATCAAAAAAGAAAGAAAGAAAGAAAGAAAAGCATGAACACAGTAAAAGCCAAATCCAGTGATTATGCTGTGGTGGGACTGGGACAGAATCAGGGAAGGGCACTTCAAAGGTAATAGGAACATTCTTTAGTGTAAAGGAGGTGATGGGTATATGGCTGCTCCTTGTATGCTTATCCTTCAGGTGGTATATATTCTTTTGTATCTACTCAATATTTAACAAGACAACTTACAAAATTAAACAATGTTATTTCTGACTTTAAGCCATGATTTGAAGCATTAACTTGGGCAGCTGACTTGACTTACACTCAACCAGGAAAGTCCCCGACAGGGGCCCACCCAGCCCTGAGACTACAGAAATGAGAAATGCTTCACCGCCCAGGCTCCTGAGCCGGAGACAACTTCCCACTGGGGCCTGGAGCCTTCCACTCAGGACAGGAAAGGTACTGCTTAGATGAATCACATCAGGAGAGGAAGTGGGGGTGGGTGGGGTAAGGGGGAACAGGTTCTACTGCCAGACCTTTTAAGACCAGAAGCTGAGTACATTTTTGATGTGACAGTGAACCCACCAAGGCTGCTTTCAGGCTGGGTCCAGACTCTCAGCAGGAACTGCCACCTCTGAGGCTCTGCATGCTGCTCTTAGACATGAGTGAGCAAGTCTCAACTCTAACCATGCCCTCCACTTCCTTTGAAGCTCAAGGCTGATCTCTCCAATTCCTAATAAGCAGGCATGAATGTAAGAGCCCTGGCTTTCTGTATGCATCTGTGACTACATCATTGAGGTCAACCATAGGTAGCCCTCAGACTGTTAAGCTATTGATACCTATGAGGACCTCTGAGGGTGCCAGACACCTATTCTGACACTGAACACACACACCTGGAGCAACTGCTAAAATCACTTGGTGCTAAAATGCCTACTCTTTGTGACCTCTGTTATTTCAATCATTTAAAAATGGGGCTGGCAAAAGAAGTAGATTTTGGTAAATTATGGTCTCTGGGACAATATGCTTTGCGCACAAAACATACTTGGAGTTTTCACTTCCTGTGAGGTTGGAGTCCTGCCCTTTGGTGGTGTCCCTTACCCTGGCAGACACCAGGTGTGAGAACCTCTGTGCCACTGGTGTAGCACCATCCCTGGGGGAATTCCAGGAAGGTAGAGAGTGGGACACCTGGTCTTTTTTGTGGCAAACTGTTCAAACTGAAGCTCTGCACACAGTGGCTGCCCTTTTGGCATTCTAGACTCAAGGCCAGTTTGTTTATGTGCAACAAAACCAAGCCACCTGACACTTTAAAATGTCTTTCCTGTATACACATACAGGCATGCATGTGCACAGAAGGGCCCGGGCATGAGGACACACAGACACGGTTAACAGTCATCTCGGACAGGAACCGGGTCAGACATAAGAGGGTCACTTACTTTCCTATCCTAAGCATTTTTACTTTCTCAACTCTGCACACTTTCTTTCTTGACCCTCATAGGAGGCTGTTGTTAGGTCATCCTCTCCTAATTAACACATAGTAACACTAGATACCAACTGTGGACTCAAAGACCAGATAAAGCACTTTACATGCATTACCTCATTAATAATTCCACCCAATAAAGCTAGCGTGAGGTCATCATTATTCCCACTACACACCCGAGGAAACGGAGGCTTAGAGAGGTCAAGTACTTTGTCCAAAGGCACACAGCTAGTAAGTGTAAGGACCAGATATGTTAGGCTCAAGTATCTTTGACTTAGAAGTTCATGCTTCTAACCAGCACCCCATAATCCAGAAATTCTGTTTTCTGTTATCTAGTTGCTCTGTTGTGTCCAACTCTTTGCAACCCCATGGACTATAGCCCGCCAAGCTCCTCTGTCCATGGGATTCTCCAAGCAGGAATCCTGGAGTAGTATTGCCATCTCTTTCTCCAGAGGATCTTCCTGACTCAGGGACTGATCCCATGTCTCCTGCATTGGCAGGTGGGATTCTTTACCACTGAGCCACCTGGGAAGCCCACACTGTGATTACCCATGTGGCTAAGAACGCCTTGATCTCGGGATCCATCTCCCTCATATCCACACCCTGAGCCCCCAGTGCAGTGTCTGACACATCAGGCACAAAAACAGTGACTGTGTAAGCAAGCCTGGACTCCCTGGACCCAAGCAACACGAATGACCCAAAGCCAGAGGAGCCTGCCTCGGGGGCCCAGGGGCCCGGGGAACACACCCCACCCTGTTCCAACAGTGAGTGGACTTCCCTCAGGCCTAACCTTCAGAGGCAGCAATCCAGTCACACTGGGAACAGAACTGGTTCTCTCAGCCAGCTTTCCCTCCAGCACTAGAACAGTTGTGTTCCTCCTTTGGTTGTACACCAGAGGCTGGGGTATGGGGACACGTTGTATAAAAATATGTATCTTCAAACATTAGAATCTTAAAAGGAATGGGTATGTGCTCCCTACTCTGTCTTTCCCTCTCTGCCATATGGAGTGCACACACAATGGCAGGATCCAGAGCAGCCTGCTCAGTCCATGAGATGGAAGCCGGGGTTTGAGCAGGGAGAGCCACATGACCAATGGAACCTTGCTTCTGGATGACTTTGCAGAACAGAGTGAGCTACCCTGACCAGTTCTGGACTGCCTACTCCCAGACTGTTAAGGGACAGGAATAAATTTCTATTTCCTTTCAGCCACTACATTTTGGAGCATTTTAGATTGTACTTAATTAAAGCAAGATGTGAACACTGCCCAGGGATTAATCTAGCATGATCTTTGTCAGCAAAATGACAATATTATCAACATTCTCCTAACCAAACTAACTAGGATTTTGTCATTACTGTACATTTTTAAAGAAAAAGTTGTCTCAAAAGGGTGAGTTGAAGCACACTGTGCCTAGAGAAGAGAGACAAACTGACCTCCTGATTTGTTTCATCTTTGAGTCTTAACAGACATACCTCAGATTTCCAAGTAGCCCAGGCTACTCTGTTCCGACAGTTTGTCTGGGAAACTCCAGCTTGGCTCTCCTCCTCCAGCTCATTACCTGAATCAAAGACCAAGTGGAAGATCTGATGAGAACCTGCAGGATTCTAACAGCTGCTCTTTTATCTACCAAATACAGGCAAATACAGAGCACTGAGCACAGAGTCTGGCACAAAGGCAGTGCTCAATAAATGTTACACTGGATTGTGACTGGGCTGCTGCATGCCAGACCCTGTGCTGGACAGCTGGGATACAAAGATGAATAAACCAAGTCCCAGTCCCTATACTCAGGAAAGCCCGCTACACTCAGGAAAGCCCGCTACACTCAGGAAAGCCTGCTGACTGAAAGACATAACACAAGGTTGATAAGCAAAAGCAATGAGGCTGTGCCCAAGTAGTCTTACTGCACTAGCATTCCCCAGGGATGTCCCAGACACTGTGCTTCTCACTCCAGACCCTCACTCACCCAGGTGACACATGCCTTCCCATAACTGTAGTGACTTTTGATGGATGCTAGATCACCAATGGACAGTTCCACTTGAATGTTTTACAGGCACTAACAACAGACATGTTCAAAACAAAATTTATGTCTTCTCTCCTTAAATCCCCTCCCTAATCCTGTTCCCTATCCCACTGAGCAGCATCACCATTCACCAGTCAAAAATTCAGAGCCAACCCTGACCTCTCCCCCAGCCCCTAAATCCCCCATCTAAATCATCACCAACTTTGGTCAAGTCTACCTCCAACACATCTCTCCCCACCTTCTGCCTCTAATCTAACTCAAGGACACGGTCATCTCTCACCTCCACAGTTCTAGTAGCCTCGTAACTGGCCTCCAGGCCCATTCCCTTTAATACAGTCTTCACTAGCGTGATCTTTCTAATCCACAAATCTGATTCTTAAATGCGTTCTCATTAACCTAAAATTGCAAGTCCACAGCTAGGTTTAAAAACTTCCCTAAGGGAGATTCCACTACAGGATCCGTGGTTGGGGAACTAAGGATGCTTCATGCCCCATGGCTGCTTTCCCATTCCAAAACAAGACCCAGGAGGACCAGACCACACACTAGTGTCTTTCATCTCTGTCCCTAGGCAGCTTTCTCACACATTCCATCTTCAGCCGAGAATACTCTTCCCCTTTTCTGCCTGCACTCTCTAAGCATCCTCCAGTTCTGTTTCCTGGGGAACAGAAGCCTTCCTGGATTTGCCTAAACTGAGTGAGGTGCCTCCACTCAGTGCTTCCAGTGTTTTCTGCTTTTTTGCATCATATCAGAATTGCCGACATTTCAGTATGTCTCCCACTTGAGTTTCTGAGCTCTGGGTGATGATAATGATACAAAAAATAACAGCAACAAGCACACACAGCATTTACTTTGTGCCAGCAGGCCTTCTTAGCACTTTACACCGATTATCTCATTTAACCTTTATAATCGTTTTAGGAGGCAGATTTTATTCTCAATCCTGCTTTAAGGATAAGAAAACCGAGGCAGCAGGCGAGGAACCAACGTGCCTAAGGATACACTTGGCAAGCACCGAGACAGGATTCAAACTCGGCTGCTTGACTCCACAGCCTACACTTAACCACTCGCTCTATCCTCTGAACCCATCGGGAGTTGAACCACCGTCTGTGGAACGAATGACTGAATGAAATGATCTCATACAGGGGCAGTATCGGTCTCTACCACGACAAACTCCTCCTAGGCCCTCACAGGCATGTGTCCTCCAGCCTCGCCGGCCAAAGTGAGCTGCGTGGGCACCCGCCGCCCCTCGCGGCCTCAGAACGCCCACCCGCCGCGGCACGCGGGGTCAAGGGGCGGTGACAGCCGGGCGGCGGGGGCGGAGATGCTACCAGCTGGGGTGTCACCCAGCCCGGAGGCGACTCGCGCTCCCTCGCCGGGACGGCGAGTCCAGTCCGCCCGCCCACTATCCGCCCGCTCGCCGGGCAGCGCCCCCACCCATTTGTCCTGCACCCTCATGTTGTGCGGGGTCCCCTCAGTCCGGGTTCCCGTCCCAGTCCACTTCCCTCCCTCCCCCACACAACCGTCCCCGGCGTCCCGCCGCGTCCCATCCTCCGCCGCCTCCGCCCGACTCCTGGGACTCCCCTGGCCCCGGGTGCTTGCTGACCCTCACCTGCCATGTCCTGGACCCCACCACAGAAGGAGGTGCATCACGGCCGCGAGAAGGCCGGGGACGGCACTTCAGAGCAGACAAAGGGCGCCGCCATGTTAGAGTCGGGCGGAACCGACCTCGCTGGCTTCCGGCGCGTGCGCAGTGCCCTCCTAGGCAAAGCTCGCGGACTGGCGCATGCGCATAGTAATCGAGAAGGTCTGTAACAGTACTGTGCGGGTAGAAATTCTCACTGTAACCTTTCCTTGGTTTTCTGTTTCAAATGTAAAAGTAACAGCTTCTACGTGTTCAGCGCTTCCTGTGTGCCAGGCACTGTGTTAACCAATTTACGCGCATTATCTCAAGTCCTCTCATCATTATACGATAATATTTTTCTCCCACTTTTGAAGAAGGGAAAACGGAGTTTTGGGGTAAATGAATTGCCCGTTATCACGCGTCTTACAAGTGGTGAAGCAGAGCTGTGAATGAACCTAGTTGTGGCATCAAATCTGTAGGACCACAGTTAGGTTTTTCTACCTTCTGAGTTAAACGTTACCCCTTTCCCTGCTTAGGGGATATCCAGGATTCAGTTCAGTTTAGTCGCTCAGTCGTGTCCGACTCCTTGCAACCCCATGAACTGCAGCACGCCAGGGATCCCTGTCCATCACCAACTCCTGGAGTCCACCCAAACCCATGTCCATTGAGTCAGTGATGCCATCCAACCATATCTCCAATAGCATGTTGGGCACCCACGTCGGACCTGTGGAGTTCATCTTTCAGTGTCCTATCTTTTTGCCTTTTCATATTGTTCATGCGGTTCTCAAGGCAAGAATACTGAAGTGGTTTGCCATTCCCTTCTCCAGTGGACCACATTCTGTCAGACCTTTCCACCATGACCCGTCTATCTTGGGTGGCCCCACATGGCATGGCTTAAGTTGCATTGAGTTAGACAAGGCTATGGTCCATTAGCCTGTGTGTGAATGAGGGTACCTGAAAACAAAATTCGCCTTGCAGACTTTACCAGCTCCTCTGTGGTGTCTTTCCAACTTTTCAGCACCACCGGGCCATTGACTTTTCTATTTCCTAATAGTTCTCCTTTCTTCAGTTTTGACCCAGTTTATTTTCATGATCCATAATTTTAACAACAACCTTGATCTCCTTTGCTCTCTTGTCTTTTTGTCACGTGGATTTTATAAGAATTTCAACCCAGTTGGATTCATCCAATCCAACTGCTCCTTTTTCCCTTTGCCAACACCTGGAGAGCCAAACACAACTGGAGAAAGTACCCAATGGGACAGACTGTTCTCTACAAATTCATGACTGCCAGCCTTAAGAGGGACTTCAACAAAGGTCAGTCTGGCCAGTTCACTGCTGCTGTCTTCACAATAACTAGAGAAACTAAAACACTCAGCAACAGTTGACTTCACCCTTTCTTTTACAGGAAAAATAATAATAGCAAATCTGATAGGAACCCTCTTGTCTTCCCAATACTAAACATGTAAGTTTCTACTTCTGAGTCCATCTGTGTTGGATGTAGTCAATTGAGACTTGCAATCCTTTCCTTTCAGATTTATTTCCCAGACTCTGTAGCAGTTAGAATCCCAGGTACAGGTAGATTAAGATTTGGAAGCCATTGGCCTGCTGATGTTAGCCGATTTTTGCTGGCAAGAAAGGTCATGCAAATGTGGGGTGTTGCAGCCAGCAGTGCATGGTGGCCTGTCTCCAGCTTCCTGAGGATTCAGAAGTATATATGAGATGGGGGCCACCAAACTCAGCATTCTGGTGCCTGGAGCCAGTGTCTAGTCCCGAATCTAGAGCCATGGACACTTGCTGTAGTGATGTGTTTACTTTCTCAAGTCTTAGAAACATGTTTTTCTTTTTTAATGTTTATTTTTATGCATTTATTTGGCTGTGCTGGATCTTCATTGCTGGGTGGGCTTTCTCTAGTTGCAGCAAGTGGGAGCTATTCTTTGTTGTGGTGCATGAGCTTCTCATTGGGGTGGTTTCTCTTGTTGAGGAGCCCAGACTCTAGGGCTCATAGGCTTCAGTAGTTGCAGCTCCTGGGCTCTAGAGCACAGGTTCAGTAGCCATGGTGCAGGAGCTTAGTTGCCCCGAGGCATGAACATCATGTTTATTTTTACCTTTTACACCATGACAACAAAAAGTACACAGTGGAGAAGTGAATAGTTGCATAAATTAATCAAAGGCCTAAAAGACAATGCAATTGAGAGGATGAAAATGAAAGCTTTAAAAACTATCAATCTAAACCCCAGAGGGAGTTAATGATAAATGATCCACAAGAGAAATTGGGAAAATCTGCTAGATGCAGGCTAAACATCCAGCCTCCAGTTATGAGGATAAAGTTAGGATCTGGACACGTGTTTGTTATACCTGCATTTCAGCTCACTGTTTGGGGAGCAAGTGGTTGCAGGTATCAAAAAATCACATTAACTGTATTTATAATCACACATTCACTCGCTTTTTAAGACATGTGGTTTTATAATTGATAAAGCAATTACCCAAAACTTACAAAAGACAACCCTCTTGGAAACATGAGAACACCGCCAGCCTCTTCTTTCTGGGTGACCTCCCAACGTAACTGGACCCAGGCACCCTGTTCATTAATCTCAGGTTGACCATTCTTACATTTAGAAGAAAACGACTTATCTTTCCCCAAAGGTCCTCCAAGTAGGCTATAGGGCTCAGCCTCAGAGTCTGCTCAGCTGATGCTGGGAGTCCGAAGAGGAAGCTCAGGTATGAAAACTGATTCTGGCAGAAAATGAAAAAAATCTGGAAGACACCCCCCAACTTGACCAAGAAGCTACACTTGAGCCCCACACGGAACACCAACTTTGAAGCTGCTCTGTATTCCAAAAGATTCCAAGGCAAAGGGAAGAAAAAAAAATTAAGGTCAATGTTGGATGGGGTGGAATTTACACTTATAAAAGGACATCTGAAGACTCACTGCAACCCAGACAAACTTAGGCAGAAGCCTCCTAAGTTCCCATGTTGTATGACCGTGTATCAGAAAGAGGCAGAGCCACAGACAAGAAGTGGGCCAGTGGGTGCCAGGGGCTTCCTGGGGTGAGAATGTTCTACAGTCTGCTGGGTGCCCATGGACCCATGCACTTGAAGCAGGTGAGAGGCGTCCAAAGGAAAGACATCTCCTATGTGTCTGGGGAGGGTCGGGTGAACCCAGATTTCCTGTGCTACTGCTGACAGTTCCCTCAGGGGAGGTGATAGCTTATGGTGAACAGTGTCAGATTTGTGATCTCCAAAGAAGATTTAGCTTCAGGACCAGGGAATAGGTTTGATCACTCAAGAGCTTTTGTGTAGCAGAGTTTTATTAAAGTGAAAAAGGACAGAGAACACTTCTGACATAGACATCAGAAGGAGGATGGAGAGTTCTCCCATCCCCAGTCTTAGCAAGGGAATTATATACTTTTTAATTGGTTATTACAATAAATCAAAATGATGTCTCAAATCGTAAAGATCTTACTAGACCCACTCCCATTATATACATTTTAAGATAACAGGATTAGTCAGAAGGTTTTCAGGAAGGAAAAACATGTCCTCAAGCAGGATACATTATTGTTATATAATCCTTACTAAGGAATAAAAATGCTTGTCCTTTCCTCCTCCTTGAGAATTCCAGACCCCTACCTCCTCTTTGAGAGCCCCAGACCCCTTTCTCCTCCTTGGGCCCTCTGGACTTCTTATCAACTTGCCTAGGAAGTGACTCTATCAGAAGGAAGTGTAAACCTCACCAGGCGGGCCCATCTGGCTCTTTTCACAGGCTGGGCCACATCAGATAAGTGCTCCTTGGCCACGCTTGTCGCTGTGGGCCCAAGGCAGGATCCTCTCCACCCTCAACCCCACTCCTGCTTGTGGGTAGAAAACCAAAATTAAACCCTCTAATGCTTCTCTAGTGGCTCAGACGGTAAAGAATCTGCCTGCAGTGCGGGAGACCTGGGTTTGATCCCTAGGTTGGGGAAATCCCCTGTAGGAGGGCCTGACAAGTAACTCCAGTATTCTTGCCTGGAGAATCCCATGGACATAGGAGCCTGGCGGGCTATAGTCCACAGGATCCCAAAGAGTCGGACACAATTGAACGACTAACACTTTCAATTTTCACTTTCAATTAACAAACTGCTTGGATGCAAAAAGGACTATACGCCTAAACTCTCTCAGGGTTCAAGAACCACAGAGGCCAGGCTCCAGCCCAGAGCAGCACCGAGCAGAGCCCGCAGGTGTCCCAGGGCTGTCCATCGATCCCCACCAGCAGCTCAGCCTCAATTCCCAACTCTGCCCAACAATGGGCATTTTCTCTCCCTGAAAATGTGAACATTTACTGAATGTTGTTTTATCTTTGGATTACATCTTACTATATTTTCCTAGGTTTGCACTAAAAGTTAACAAAAAACACCACTTCTGCAAAAGCAGGTATTCAGGGTACAGACGAGTTTTCAGCTCTCACCTGCTGTATCCTGAAACTCAGGGCTCACTGCCCCACTTCTACCCTAGTCAGCAGGTCTCCCACTCTGCCATTCCCTTAGTGTACAGAGACCCCAGCCCTTTCCCCATCCCCACCACCCTAGGCAGACCCTCCGGCTTTACTGGCCAAGGGCTGACTTGGGCGGAGCCAACACAGTGCCAAGCACAGCCATGTCTTGCCCCTTTGAACCTGCATCTAGAAGGCAGAAATCCCACCCAAGTGAAGCCAGTAAACTGACAAAGGTCCCTCCCAGAGCCTTGTGAGGGGCACCAACAGGGGAGTCTATGAGGGTGACTTCCCAACCATAGGCACAACTGTCCCCTGGACTGAATGCTCCGGAGGAGACCATGGACATGTACAGTCACCCCTAGAGGGAAGTCTGAGCCCTCAGAAGCTGGGTTCTGCCCCTCTGTTTAGGGCCACCAGGGACACTCACAGAACCCTTCCAGATTTTATCTTAAATGTTTAAACGCTGCTCATTCCCCAAAATAGCTCTGACATGAAAGGACCTAATGGACGGTAACTAAGGGAGTACTAACAACTATAACCTGTTTTCATTTCTCTCATTGAGTTTAAGAGTTTTTAAAAAACAAACGTTGCTAACTGAGTAATAATCTTCAAAGATAGACAAGTCTCAGGGTAAGTGGTGGCTCTGATGGTAAAGAATCTGCCTGCAGTGCAGGAGACCCAGATCCTATCCCTGGGTTGGGAAGATCCCCAGAAGAAGGGAATGGACACCCACTCCTGTATTCTTGCCTGGAGAATTCCATGGACAGAGGAGTCTGGCAGGCTACAGTACATGGGGTCACAGAGTTGGACATGACTGAGTGACTTTCACTTTTTCACAAAATAAGCTTGTCAACAGGGAGAGCTGGCAGTACAAGTACCAAAATCCTGGAGTTAGGGTCACAGCTTTTCCTTGGGGATGTTCCTCTTGGCAAGGCCAGGGCAGCTCTCACCGCATGGACCTCAGGGGAGGACCCATTCGGAGACACGAGAGTCCATCACCTCCAGAACTCAGCGGGAAGTTTCCCACAAGTGCTTGGAAAGTGTTGCTCACTCAGTCGTGTCCGATTCTTTGTGGACACATGAACTGTAGCCCACCAGACTCCTCTGTCCATAGGATTCTCCAAGCAAGAACACTGGAGTGAGTTGCCATTTCCTTCCCCAGGGGAGCTTCCCAACCCAGAAATTGAACTGGAGTCTTCTGCATTGCAAGTGGATTCTTTACCAGCTGAGCTATGAAGGAATCCCCCAATGGTTATAATATCCATGTGATAGTTTGCATTTCCTCAAGCTTAAAAACTTCTGTGCATCGAAGGGTGCTATCCAGAAAGTAGAAATACAGCCCACAGAATGGAAAGAAATATTTGTACATGATATATCTAATAAGAAGCTTTTCTTTAGAATACCTTAAGACTTATATAAATCACCAACAAAAAAGACAACCAAAATTTTAAAATGGAAAAGAACTTGAACAATGACCAGGAAAATGTAAATGATCAACAAGCACATAAAAAGATGTGTTCCGTGAAAAAAAGAAACCTAAAGGATGGATCCCCTGGATGGGATCCTGGGACAGAAAAATGTAAAATAAAGGGAACCTGCATACACTATGTATTTCAGTTTCTAGTAAGGTATCCAAATTTGTTCATTAATTGTGAGAATTCTGTCAAAAATTAGGATGAGAGGTGAAATTAAAAAGTCAAATGAGAACAGGCTATTGCATCAACCTGGAAATTTACAATAAAATGATAATTTCCTAATAACAAACAAATGAACCCTAAAATATAGAAAATACAAGCAGAACAATTAATCATCCTATGACCCATCCTCCAGGCTACTTCTCCTCTGGTTGTTCTGGGATTTCCCTCTCCTGGGACATAGAAGAAATAGACACAGAGTGACTGAGCAGTTCCCCTTAGATCTGACACCATCCAGTGTCTCTGTCCACCCCCTGGCATGCCTGCTCAGTAAGGACACTGTGCCAGAGGGAGTCTCAGGATTCATTGGTCTTGATGTGTCGGGACTTTTTGATTCCCATGCTTACTAGACATGCTTACTCAAGTAAAATAAATAAATATTATTTTAAATGATTGCTGTTGTTGTTTAGTTGCTAAGTCATGTCTGACTGTTTTGTGACCCCATGGACTGTAACCCTCCAGGCTCCTCTGTTAATGGGATTTCCCAGACAAGAATACTGGAGTGGGTTGTCATTTCCTTTTCCAAGGGACCTTCCTGACCCAAGCATCAAATCCACGTCTGTTACATTCAGTTCAGTTCAGTTGCTCAGTCATGCCCAACTCTTTGCGACACCATGAATCACAGCACACTAGGCCTCCCTGTCCATCACCAGTTTCCACAGTTCACCCAAACTCATGTCCATCGAGTCAGTGATGCCATCCAGCCATCTCATCCTCTGTCATCCCCTCCTCCTCTGGCCCCCAATCTGTCCCAGCATCAGGGTCTTTTCCAGTGAGTCAACTCTTCACATGAGGTGGCCAAAGTATTGGAGTTTCAGCTTCAGCATCAGTCCTTCCAATGAATTCACAGGACTGATCTCCTTTAGAATGGACTAGTTGGATCTCCTTGCAGTCCAAGGGACTCTCAAGAGTCTTCTCCAACACCACAGTTCAAAAGCATCAGTTCTTCAGGGCTCAGCTTTCTTCACAGTCCAACTCTCACATCCATACATGACCACTGGAAAAACCATAGCCTTAACTAGACAAACCTTTGTTGGCAAAGTAATATCTCTGCTTTTCAATATGCTATCTAGGTTTGTCATAACTTTCTTTCCAAGGAGTAAGTATCTTAGCATCATGGCTGCAATCACCATCTGCAGTGATTTTGGAGCCCCCAAAAACAAAGTCTGACACTGTTTCCACTGTTTCCCCATCTATTTCCCATGAAGTGATGGGACCGGATGCCATGATCTTCGTTTTCTGAATGTTGAGCTTTAAGCCAACTTTTTCAATCTCCACTTTCACTTTCATCAAGAGGCTTTTTAGTTCCTCTTCACTTTCTGCCATAAGGGTGGTGTCATCTGCATATCTAAGGTTATTGATATTTCTCCCGGCAATCTTGATTCCAGCTTGTGTTTCTTCCAGTCCAGCATTTCTCATGATGTACTCTGCATGTAAGTTAAATAAGCAGGGTGACAATATAGAGGCTTGACGTACTCCTTTTCCTATTTGGAACCAGTCTGTTGTTCCATGTCCAGTTCTAACTGTTGCTTCTTGACCTGCATACACAGTTCTCAAGAGGCAGGTCAGGTGGTCTGGTATTCCCATCTCTCTCAGAATTTTCCACAGTTTATTGTGATACACACAGTCAAAGGCTTTGGCATAGTCAATAAAGCAGAAATAGATGTTTTTCTGGAACTCTCTTTCTTTTCTATGATCCAGCAGATGTTGGCAATTTGATCTCTGGTTCCTCTGCCTTTTCTAAAACCAGCTTGAACATCAGGAAGTTCACGGTTCATGTATTGCTGAAGCCTGGCTTGGAGAATTTTGAGCATTTCTCTACTAGCATGTGAGATGAGTGCAACTGTGTGGTAGTCTGAGCATTCTTTGGCTATTCTTCTTGCTATTTCTTTGAGATTGGAATGAAAACTGACCTTTTCCAGTCCTGTGGCCACTGCTGAGCTTTCCAACTTTGCTGGCATATTGAGTGCAGCACTTTCACAGCATCATCTTTCAGGATTTGAAATAGCTCAACTGGAATTCCATCACCTCCACTAGCTTTGTTCGTAGTGATGCTTCCTAAGGCCCACTTGACTTCACATTCGAGGATGTCTGGCTCTAGGTGAGTGATCACACCATCGTGATTATCTTGGTCATGAAGATCTTTTTGTACAGTTCTTCTGTGTATTCTTTCCACCTCTTCTTAATATTTTCTGCTTCTGTTAGGTCCATACCATTTCTGTCCTTTATTGAGACCATCTTTGCATGAAATGTTCCCTTGGTATCTCTCATTTTTTTGAAGAGATCTCTAGCCTTTCCCATTCTGTTCTTTTCTTCTATTTCTTTGCATTGATCGCTGAAGAAGGCTTTCTTATCTCTTCTTGCTATTCTTTGGAACTCTGCATTCAGATGCTTGTATCTTTCCTTTTCTCCTTTGCTTTTCACTTCTCTTCTTTTCACAGCTATTTGTAAGGCCTCCCCAGACAGCCATTTTGCTTTTTTGCATTTCTTTTCCATGGGGATGGTCTTGATCCCCGTGTCTTGTACAATGTTACACACCTCATTCCATAGTTCATCAGGCACTCTCTCTATCAGATCTAGGCCCTTAAATCTATTTCTCACCTCCACTGTATAATCATAAAGGATTTGATTTAGGTCATACCTGAATGGTCTAGCGGTTTTCCCTACTTTCTTCAATTTAAGTCTGAATTTGGTAATAAGGAGTTCATGATCTGAGCCACAGTCAGCTCCTGGTCTTGTTTTTGTTGACTGTATAGAGCTTCTCCATCTTTGGCTGCAAAGAATATAATCAATCTGATTTCGGTGTTGACCATCTGGTGATGTCCATGTGTAGCGTCTTCTCTTGTGTTGTTGAAAGAGGGTGTTTGCTATGACCAGTGCATTTTCTTGGCAAAACTCTATTAGTCTTTGCCCTGCTTCATTCTCCATTCCAAGGCCAAATTTGCCTGTTACTCCAGGTGTTTCTTGACTTCCTACTTTTGCATCCCAGTCCCCTATAATGAAAAGGACATCTTTTGGGGGTTTTAGTTCTAAAAGGTCTTGTAGGTCTTCATAGAACCATTCAACTTTAGCTTCTTCAGCGTTACTGTTTGGGGCATAGACTTGGATTACTGTGATATTGAATGGTTTGCCTTGGAAACGAAGAGATCATTCTGTCGTTTTTGAGACTGCATCCAAGTACTGCATTTCAGACTCTTTTGTTGACCATGATGGCTACTCCATTTCTTCTGAGGGATTCCTGCCTGCAGTAGTAGATATAATGGTCATCTGAGTTAAATTCACCCATTCCAGTCCATTTTAGTTTGCTGATTCCTAGAATGTTGACGTTCACTCTTGCTATCTCTTGTTTGACCACTTCTAATTTGCCTTGATTCATGGAGCTGACATTCCAGGTTCCTATGCAATATTGCTCTTTACAGCATCAGACCTTGCTTCTCTCACCAGCCACATCCACAGCTGGGTATTGTTTTTGCTTTGGCTCCATCCCTTCATTCTTTCTGGAGTTATTTCTCCAGTGATCTCCAGTAGCATATTGGGCACCTACTGACGTGGGAAGTTCCTCTTTTGGTATCCTATCATTTTGCCTTTTCACACTGGTCATGGGGTTCTCAAGGCAAGAATACTGAAGTGGTTTGCCATTCCCTTCTCCAGTGGACCACATTCTGTCAGACCTCTCCACCACGACCCGCCTGTCTTGGGTTGCCCCGCAGGCATGGCTTAGTTTCATTGAGTTAGACAAGGCTGTGGTCCTAGTGTGATTAGATTGTCTAGTTTTCTGTGAGTATGGTTTCAGTGTATCTGCCCTCTGATGCCCTCTTGCAACACCTACGATCTTACTTGAGTTTCTCTTACCTTGGGCGTGGGGTATCTCTTCACAGCTGCTCCAGCAAAGCACAGCCACTGCTCCTTACCTTGGATGAGGGATATCTCCTCACCGCCATCCTTCCTGACTTTCAACGTGGGATAGCTCCTCTAGGCCCTCCTGCACCCGTAAATGCCCACCAAACCAAACAAAAGAGGAAGAGATAGGGAATCTACCTGATAAAGAATTCGAATAATGATAGTGAAAATGATCCAAAATCTTGAAAACAAAATGGAGTCACAGATACATAGCCTGGAGACAAAGATTGAGAAGATGCAAGAAAGGTTTAACAAGGACCTAGAAGAAACAAAAAAGAGTCAATATATAATGAATAATGCAATAAATGAGATCAAAAACACTCTAGAGGGAACAAATAGTAGAGTAACGGAAGCAGTAGATAGGATTAGTGAGGTAGAAGATAGAATGGTAGAAATGAGTGAACCAGAGAGGAAAAAGAAAAACAAATTAAAAGAAATGAGGACAATCTCAGAGACCTTTGGGACAATGTTAAATGCCCCAACATTCGAATCACAGGAGTCCCAGAAGAAGAAGACAAAAGAAAGACCATGAGAAAATACTTGAGGAGATAATAGTTGAAAACTTCCCTAAAATGGGAAAGGAAATAATCAGCCAAGTCCAAGAAACCCAAAGAGAGTCCCAAACAGGATAAACGCAAGGTGACACACCCCAAGACACATATTAATCAAATTAACAAAGATCAAGTACAAAGAACAAATATTAAAAGCAGCAAAGGAAAAACAACAAGTAACACACAAGGGGATTCCCATAAGGATAACAGCTGATCTTTCAATAGAAACTCTTCAGGCCAGGAGAGAATGGCAGGACATACTTAAAGTGATGAAAGAAAATGACCTACAGCCTAGACTACTGTACCCAGCAAGGATCTCATTCAAATATGAAGGAGAAATCAAAAGCTTTACAGGCAAGTAAAAGCCGAGAGAATTCAGCACCACCAAACCAGCTCTCGACAAATGCTAAAGGATCTTCTCTAGACAGGAAACACAAAAAGAGTGTATAAACTCGAACCCAAAACAATAAAGTAAATGGCAATGGGATCATACTTATCAATAATTACCTTAAACATAAATGGGTTGAATGCCCCAACCAAAAGACAAAGACTGGCTGAATGGATACAAAAACAAGACCCCTCTATATGTTGTCTACAAGAGACTCACCTCAAAACAAGGGACACATACAGACTGAAAGTGAAGGACTGGAAAAAAGATATTCCACGCAAATAGAGACCAAAAGAAAGCAGGAGTAGCAATACTCATATCAGGTAAAATAGACTTTAAAACAAAGGCTGTGAAAAGAGACAAAGAAGGACACTACATAATGATCAAAAGATCAATCCAAGAAGAAGATATAACAATTATAAATATATATGCACCCAACATAGAAGCACCACAATACGTAAGACAAATGCTAACAAGCATGAAAGGGGAAATTAACAATAACACAATAATAGTGGGAGACTTCGGAGAAGTCAACAGCACCCCACTCCAGTACTCTTGCCTGGAAAATCCCATGGACAGAGAAGCCTGGTAGGCTGCAGTCTATGGGGTCGCTGAGGGCTGGTCACGACTGAGTGACTTCACTTTCACTTTTCACTTTCATGCTTTGGAGAAGGACATGGCAACCCACTCCAGTGTTCTTGCCTGGAGAATCCCAGGGATAGGGGGGCCTGGTGGGCTGCCGTCTATAGGGTCGCACAGAGTCGGACATGACTGAAATGACTTAGCAGCAGTGGGAGACTTTAATACCCAACTCACACCTATGGGTAGATCAACTAACAGAAAATTAACAAGGAAACAACAAACTTTAAATGATACCCTAGACCAGTTAGACCTAA
The DNA here is from genome assembly GCA_917880005.1 of Nanger dama. Classification (NCBI taxonomy): domain Eukaryota; kingdom Metazoa; phylum Chordata; class Mammalia; order Artiodactyla; family Bovidae; genus Nanger; species Nanger dama. Next base: position 19,034,604 of record CAKJTW010000013.1, on the reverse strand, counting down.
TTGATATCTATAGGGCATTTCACCCCCAAAACAATGAATTTCACCTTTTTCTCAAGCACACATGGAACCTTCTCCAGGATAGATCACATCCTGGGCCATAAATCTAGCCTTGGTAAATTCAAAAAGTTGAAATCATTCCAAGCATCTTTTCTGACCACAATGCAGTAAGATTAGATCTCAATTACAGGAGAAAAACTATTAAAAATTACAACATATGGAAGCTGAACAACATGCTGCTGAATAACCAACAAATCACAGAAGAAATCAAAATATGCATAGAAACTAATGAAAATGAAAACACAACAACCCACAACCTGTGGGACACTGTAAAAGCAGTGCTAAGGGGGAAGGTTCATAGAAATACAGGCATACCTCAAGAAATAAGAAAAAAGTCAAATAAATAACCTAACTCTACACCTATAGCAACTAGAAAAGGAAGAAATGAAGAACCCCAGGGTTAGTAGAAGGAAATAAATCTTTAAAAATAGGGCAGAAATAAATGCAAAAGAAACAAAAGAGACCATAGCAAAAATCAACAAAGTCAAAAGCTGGTTCTTTGAGGGGATAAATAAAATTGACAAACCATTAGCCAGACTCATCAAGAAACAAAGGGAGAAAAATCAAATCAATAAAATAGAAATGAAAATGGAGAGATCACAACAGACAACACAGAAATACAAAGGATCATAAGAGACTATCAGCAATTATATGCCAATAAAAGGGACAACTTGGAAGAAATGGACAAATTCTTAGAAAAGTACAACTTTCCAAAACTGAATCAAGAAGAAATAGAAAACCTTAACAGACCCATCACAAGCACAGAAATTGAAACTGTAATCAGAAATTTCCCAGCAAACAAAAGCCCAGGTCCAGACGGCTTCACAGCTGAATTCTACCAAAAATTTAGAGAAGAGCTAACACCTATCCTACTCAAACTCTTCCAGAAAATTGCAGAGGAAGGTAAACTTCCAAACTCATTCTATGAGGCCACCATCAGCCTAATACCAAAACCTGACAAAGACGCCACACACAAAAAAGAAAGAAAACTACAGGCCAATATCACTGATGAACATAGATGCAAAAATACTTAACAAAATTCTAGCAATCAGAATCCAACAACACATTAAAAAGATCATACATCATAACCAAGTGAGCTTTATTCCAAGGATGCAAGGATTCTTCAATATCCACAAATCAATCAATGTAATACACCACATTAACAAATTGAAAAATAAAAGCCATATGATTATCTCAATAGATGCAGAGAAAGCCTTTGACAAAATTCAACATCCATTTATGATTAAAAAAAAAAAAAACTCTCCAGAAAGCAGGAATAGAAGGAACATACCTCAACATAATAAAAACTATATATGACAAACCCACAGCAAACATTATCTTCAATGGTGAAAAATTGAAAGCATTTCCCCTAAAGTCAGGAACAAGACAAGGGTGCCCACTCTCACCACTACTATTCAACATAGTTTTGGAAGTTTTGGCCAGAGCAATCAGAGCAGAAAAAGAAATAAAAGGAATCCAAATAGGGAAAGAAGAAGTAAAACTCTCACTGTTTGCAGATGACATGATCGTCTACATAGAAAACCCTAAAGACTCCACCATAAAATTACTAGAGCTAATCAATGAATATGTTGCAGGATATAAAATCAACACACAGAAATCCTTTGCATTCCTACACACTAATAATGAGAAAATAGAGAAATTAAGGAAACAATTCCATTTACCATTACAACGAAAAGAATAAAATACTTAGGAATATATCTACCTAAAGAAACTAAAGACCTATATGTATAAAACTATAAAACACTGGTGAAAGAAATCAAAGAGGACACTAATAGATGGAGAAATATACCGTCTTCATGGATCAGAAGAATCAATATAGTGAAAATGAGTATACTACCCAAAGCAATCTATAGATTCATTGCAATCCCTATCAAGTTAACAACAGTATTTTTCACAGAACTAGAACAAATAATTTCACAATTTGTATGGAAATACAAAAAACCTCGAATAGCCAAAGCAATCTTGAGAAAGAAGAATGGAACTGGAGGAATCAACCTGTCTGACTTCAGGCTCTACTACAAAGCCAGTCATCAAGACTGTATGGTATTGGCACAAAGACAGAAATATAGACCAATGAAACAAAATAGAAATCCCAGAGATAAATCCACTCACCTATGGACACCTTATCTTTGATGAAGGAGACAAGAATATACAATAGAGGAAAAACAATCTTTTTAACAAGTGGTGCTGGGAAAATTGGTCAATCATTTGTAAAAGAATGAAACTAGAACACTTTCTAACACCATACACAAAAATAAACTCAAAATGGATTAAAGATCTAAACGTAAGACCAGAAACTATAAAACTCCTAGAGGAGAGCATAGGTAAAACACTCTCTGACATAAATCACAGCAGGATCCTCCATGACCCACCTCCCAGAATATTGGAAATAAAAGCAAAAATAAACAACTGGAACCTGATTAAAATTAAAAGCTTCTGCACAACAAAGGAAACTATAAGCAAGGTGAAAAGACAGCCTTCAGAATGGGAGAAAATAATAGCAAATAAAGCAACTGACAAAGAATTAATCTCAAAAATATACAAGCAACTCCAGCAGCTCAATTTCAGAAAAATAAATGACCTAATTTAAAAAATGGACCGAAGAACTAAACAGACATTTCTACAAAGAAGACATACAGATGACTAACAAACACATGAAAAGATGCTCAACATCACTCATTATCAGAGAAATGCAAATCAAAACCACAATGAGGTACCATTTCACACCAGTCAGAATGGCTGCGATCCAAAAGTCTACAAGCAATAAATGCTGAAGAGGGTGTGGAGAAAAGGGAACCCTCTTACTCTGTTGGTGGGAATGCAAACTAGTACAGCCACTATGAATAACAGTGTGGAGATTCCTTTAAAAAAATGGAAATAGAACTGCCATTTGACCCAGCAATCCCACTGCTGGACATACACACTGAGGAAACCAGAATTGAAAGAGATGCATGTACCCCAATGTTCATTGCAGCACTGTATATAATAGCCAGGACATGGAAGCAACCTAGATATCCATCAGCAGATGAATGGATAAGAAAGCCGTGGTACATATACACAATGGAGTACTACTCAGCCATTAAAAAGAATACATTTGAATCAATTCTAATGAGGTGGATGAAACTGGAACCTATTATACAGAGTGAAGTAAGCAAGAAAGAAAAACACCAATACAGTATACTAACGTATATATATGGAGTTTAGAAAGATGGTAACAATAACCCTGTATGCGAGACAGCAAAAGAGACATAGATGTATAAAACAGTCTTTTGAACTCTGTGGGAGAGGGCAAGGGTGGGATGATTTGGGAGAATGGCATTGAAACATGTATAATATCATACTTGAAACAAATTGCCAGTCCAGGTTCAATGCATGATACAGGGTGCTTGGGGCTGGTGCACTGGGATGACCCAGAGGGATGGTATGGGGAGGGAGGTTGGAGGAGGGTTCAGGATAGGGAACACGTGTACACTCGTGGCAGATTCATGTTGATGTGTGGCAAAGCCAATACAATATTGTAAAGTAATTAGCCTCCAATTAAAATAAATTTATATTTTAAAAAATAAAATTAAAAAATTAAAAAAAAAAGAGTAGGCTTGGAGGTGTCAGGTCCACGGGTTCACATTCATGTAGTGTGACTTGGTCCTTCTCCAACCATCAATCCTGTTGAGTGGTTTCAAGGCCCCATTCACAGGCACAGTCTCTCTCACTATATCCAGGACCTCAGGCAACTCTGGGATGTCAACCGCTCAACATCCATTCTACTGGGAAAAGTTTCTCCTTCCCTAGGACTCCATGAAAACGCATGACTTTGAATGCCTTTGGTGTGGCTTGGGTCGCATTCTCATCCTTGCACCAATTGCAGCAAGCAGAGGACTGAAGCTAGGATTGGCTGGACAAGGATCATACACCCATCTTCCAGGTGAGTAGAACATAGGGTCCCTGAAATTGTTGGGAGTGGAAGCAGGTAAGAAGCAGTTTCCATGGGAAAGATGGAGGTACTTCACTTGGACATGAGGACAGATACTGGCTTCGGGAAAGCAGCAGATTCCACATCACTGACAGCCCACTGCACAGCCCAGAAGTTGAAGCCCAAGGTTAGAAGGGACTCACATAAGATGGGGAAGCCACCCCTCTGATGCCCAGGCTGTCTTCCCACAACAGCAAGAAGGTCTCCCATTTTCTGAAAAGCAAGGTTGATGATGGTGGTAAACTCAAGTGTCCTGCTTTGGGTCCTTGCATCTCAGAGACTGGCCCAGAATAGCCCACATGCCCTTGAGAGGCACAGGGATCTCGTTCTTGTTCCTATGAGGTGGTCACCCAGGATTCATGCCTGCCCCCTGACTACATTAGTCACCAACCCCTGAAGAACAATACTGCTCATTTTTACAGTCTATGCCCTCCCCTTTACAAAAAGCAGCTACCAAACGCTAAGGTGGTAAGGAAACTCTTGCTCAGTGGAGTACTGGAAGGGTCAAGGATGACTCAGTACCACAGAGTCATAATCAGCCAGCTCCCCAAAACCACATGGGTCATGTAGCTTTCCAACACCACTCAGCCCCTGGGAAATTGCCTGGTGGGAGACCCAGCTTCTCCCTCATAGCATGACTCTTAATGAGTATGAAAGTCAAAAGTTTGTAATGACTGGAAGGCCAAAGATTTTCAGGGCCTCAGTCTGCATTTGGTTCTTGTAGCCCGGGCACACTCAACATTTGTATTGTTATTACCACTGTGAGCAAGCTAGAAGGCTAGGAAGGAGGAGCCCCTTTTCTAAACCACATGGATGTCAGTAATATAAATATGCCAAAGGGCTGTCTATGATGTCAGGGTGGTTGTTCACTTGACCAGCAGCCTGATCACCTCAGTAACTGGTCATGGGGGCTTGACAGGGCCCAGGTTGGCTGCAGCTGAAGAAGTATGGGTGCCTGCCTGAATGGTCAGGTGAAGTGCTATCCTTGAGGCCTCCAGAGATGGAGAGGGAAAAGAGGGATGAGGGCAGTTTGTGCTTAAATCTAACTCTGTTGTTGTCATTCAGTCGCTCAGTCATATCCAACTCTTTGCGACCCCATAGACTGCAGCGCTCCAGGCTTCCCTGTCCTGCACCATCTCCCAGAGCTTGCCGAAACTCATGTCCATTGAGTCCATGATGCCATCCAACCATCTCGTCCTCTGTTGTCCCCTTCTCCTCCCACCATCAGTCTTTCCCAGCATCAGGGTCTTTTCCAATGAGTTGGTGATTTGCACCAGGAAGCCAAAGTACTGAAGCTTCAGCCTTAGAATCAGTTCCCCCAAAAGAATATTGAGGATTGATTTCCTTCAGGATTGACTGATTGGATCTCCTTGCTGTCCAGGGACTCTCAAGAGTCTTCTCCAACACCACAGTTCCAAAGCATCAATTCTTCGGTGCTCAGCTTCTTTATAATCCAACTCTCACATCCATACTTGACTACTGGAAAAACAGGAGCTTTGACTAGACAGACCTTTGGCAGCAAAGTAATGGCTCTGCTTTTAATATACTGTCCAGGTTGGTCATAGCTTTTCTTCCAAGGAGCAAACATCTTTTAATTTATAGCTGCAGTCACCATCTGCAGTGATTTTGGAGCCCAGGGAAATAAAATCTCTCATTGTTTCCATTGGTTCCCCATCTATTTGCCATGAAGTGATGGGACTGGATGCCATGATCTTAGTTTTTTGAATGTTGAGTTTTAAGCCAACATGTTCTCTCTCCCCTTTAACCTTCATCAAGAGGATCTTTAGTTCCTCTTCACTTTCTGCCATAAGGATGGTGTCATCTGCATATCTGAGGTTATTGATATTTCTCCCGGCAATCTTGATTCCAGCTTGTGCTTCATCTAGCCCAGCATGTTGCATGATGTACTCTGCTTATAAGTTAAATAAGCAAGGTGATAATACACAGCCTTGACATACTCCTTTCCCAGTTTGGAACCAGTCTGTTGTTCCATGTTCGGTTCTAACTGTTGCTTCTTGACCTCCATACACATTTCTCAAGGAGCAGGTCAGGTGGTCTGGTATTCCTGTCTCTTGAAGAATTGTCCACAGTTTGTTGTGATCCACACAGTCAAAGGCTTTAGTGTAGTCAATGAAGCAGAAATAAATGTTTTTCTGGAATTCTCTTGTTTTCTCTATGATCCAGTTGGATGTTGGCAATTTCCTCTGCCTTTCCTAAATCCAGCTTGAACATCTGGAAGTTCTCGGTTCACATGCTGTTGAATCCTTGCTTGGAGAATTTTGAGCATTACTTTGCTGGCGTGTGAGATGAGTGCAATTTTGCAGTAGTTTGAACACTCTTTGGTATTGCCTTTCTTTGGGATTGGAATGAAAACTGACCATTTCCAGTCCTGTGGCCACTGCTGAGTTTTCCAAGCTTGCTGGCATAATGAGTGTAGCAATTTCATAGCATCATCTTTTAGGATTTGAAATAGCTCAGCTAGAATTCCATCATCTCCACTGTCTTCCTTTGTAGTGATGTTTCCTAAGGCCCTTTTGACTTCACATTCTAGGATGTCTGGCTCTAAGTGATTGATTACACCATCGTGGTTATCTGGGTTAAGGTCTTTTTGTATAGTTCTGTGTATTCTCACCACCACCTCTTCTTAACATCTTCTGCTTTTGTTATGTCATACTATTTCTGTCCTTTTTTGTGCCCATCTTTGCATGAAATGGTCCTTTGATATCTCCAATTTTCTTGAAGAGATCTCTAGTCTTTCCCATTCTACTGTTTTCCTCTATTTCTTTGCATTGTTTACTTAAGAAGGCTTTCTTATCTCTCCTTGCTATTCTTTGGAACTCCATATTCAGATGGACCTATCTTTCCTTTTCTCCTTTGCCTTATGCTTTTCTTCTTTACTCAGCTATTTGTAAGCCCTTCTCAGACAACCATTTTGCCTTTTTGTTTTTCTTTTCCTTGGGGATGGTTTTGATCACTGCCTACTTTACAGTGTTACAAACCTCCATCCATAGTTCTTCAAGTACTCTATGAGATCTAATCCTTGGAATCTATACTGTTACCTCCACTATATAATCATAAAGGATTTGATTTAGGTCATATCTGTATGGTCTAGTGGTTTTCCCTACTTTCTTCAATTTAAACCTGAATTTTGCAATAAGGAATTCATGATCTGAGCTACAGTCAACTCCTGGTCTTGTTTTTGCTGAATGTATAGAGCTTCTCCATCTTTAGCTGCGAAGAATATAATTAATCTGATTTCGGTATTGGCCATTTGGTGATGCCCATACGTAGAGTCATCTCTTGTGTTGTTGGGAGAGGATGTCTTCTATGACCACATGACCACTGTGTCCTCTTGGCAAAACTCTGTTAGCCTTTGCCCTGCTTTATTTTGTCCTCCAAGGCCAAACTTGCCTGTTACTCCAGATATCTCTTGACTTCCTATTTTTGCTTTCCAGTCCCCTATGATGCAAAGGTCATCTTTTTGGGGTGTTAGGTCTTGTAGATCTTCATAGAACCATTCAAGTTCACCATCTTCAGCTTTAGTGGTTAGGGTATAGACTTGGATTACTGTGACATTGAATGTTTGCCTTGGAAACGAACAGAGATCATTCTGTCGTTTTTGAGATTACACTCAAGTACTGCATTTCGAACTCTTCTATATAGAACCATAAAAGACACTGAATGCGAAAGCAATGCTGAGAAAGAACAAAGCTGGAGGTATCACGCACACTGATTTCAAACTATATTACAAAACTATAGTAATCAAAGGGCTTCCCTGGTAGCTCAGCTGGTAAAGAATCTGTCTGTAATGCGAGAGTCTCAGATTTGATTCCTGAATCAGGAAGATCCCCTGGAGAAGGGATAGGCTACCCAGTCCAGCATTCTTGGGCTTCCCTGGTGGCTCAGATGGTAAAGAATCCACCTGCAATGTGAGAGACCTGGGTTCAATCCCTGAGTTGGGACAATCCCTTGGAGGAGGGCATGGCAACCCACTCCCGTGCTGTTGTCTGGAAAATCCACATGGATGGAGGAGTCTTGCAGGATACAGTCCATGGGGTCTCAAAGATTCAGACACGACTGAGCAACAAAGCACAGCATAGCACACATAGTGATCAATACAGTGTGGTATAAAAACAGACACATGAACCAATGCAATAGAACAGAGAGCACAGAAGCAAGCCCATACATATATAGTCAATCCATTTATGACAAGATGACAACAGTATACAAAAAGGAAAAGATAATCTCTTCTGTAATGGTGTTGAGAAACATGGTCAGTTGCATGTAAAAGAGTGAAACTAGACCACTATCTTACACCATACACAAATATTGACTCAACACGGATTAAAGACTTCAATGTAAGACCAGATGTAAGCTCCTAGAAGAAAACATAGGTGGTAAGCTCCTTCAAATCCATCTTGGCAATGATTTTTGGATTTGACACTAAAAGCAACAAATGTAAAAATAAACAAGTGGGGCTGTATCAAACTGAAAAGCTTCTACACAGCAAAATAAACCATCAACAAAATGAAAGAGCAGCTCATGGAATGGGAGAAAATACTTCCCAGTCACATATCTGATAAGGGGTTAAAATCCAAAATAGATAAAGAACTCACACACACAAAATGAGCTCATAGATAGAGAATAGATTGGTGGTTGTCAAAAGCAGGAAGTGGAGGGATGGGCAAAATAAGTGAAGGGGTCAAAAGGTACAAACTTTCAATTATGAAGAAACAAGTCATAGGGATGTAATGTACAGCATGATGACTATAGTTATTAATAATAATACTATATTACATGTCTGAAAGTTGCTGAGAGTGTACATCTTAAAAAGTTCTTATTATAAGAAAAATATAGCATACAGTTGCATGTCGAAGGGGCAGGTATTGAAGCCATGGGCACGTTCTTCAGGAGTGCATGTAGAAAGTGGCAGAGGAGAGAGCCTAGGAAGGAAACAGGCAGTGCTCGGGCACAGAAGAAAGCCAGAGGGGCACTGGCAAGAGCACCACCCCATGAGGTTGTGCAGGCAGGAAAGCTGCCCAGAAGCCAGGGGGAGGAGGCTGAAGAGGACATGGACTGGTAGCATGTAGGCTGCTGATAACCACCCCAGGGCCTGGCCTCAGCGGTGGGGCGTGGAGGAGGTCAAGGAATGGATACCACCCTTCCAAGAAAAGGGTGCGCAGAGCAGGCTGCAAGAAAGGCTCTGACGCCCTCACTCTGCACCCAGCAGCCGAGGAAGAAGTCTGTTGAACTGAAATGCTTGAAGGCAGAGAAACAGACTGGCCTGTGACGGACGGTTAGCAGCCAGGGAGTTTCCTTGAATGAAGGGCTCCCCCAGCACGAGCCCCGCCACTGAAAGCTTCCAGATAATCCTGGAAGTTCCCTGGGTCTCTCCTTCAGTTCACATTCTCATCAGCACCTGGGCAGTGCAGCAGGCCTCCATTGGTGACCACCATAGCTGTTCTGATTGGGGTGGAGGCATGAGTGGTGTGTAGCCCCCCAGGCCTGAAGCACCCTGCTTGTGCCCAGAGCCCCCAAAGCCTCCATGAAGCAGCACCCTTGATATCGTCCTCCAAGAAGATGGTTAGGTGCTGTCTAGATGCCAGGCCACCCTCCCCCTCTCCCCATGTTCCCTCTCTGTTCTCTCCAAGCTCATCTTTTCTCTTTTGAAAAAGCTACATTCCTTGCCATATGCACTGGGGACCTGGAAGGCTCTCAGAAGCATCTGAGCTCTTATCCTGCCCCCAAGGACTCTACAGGGCCCAGGACCACACTGACCACTAAGTCTTCAGCTCCTGTGCAGCATGGTGAAGGCAGGAGTGGCCGAAGTTAGTAGGTTCCCAGATCCCCAGCAGGACCATCAACATTAGACCTGGCTGCTTTTGGAGGTGCCTGCAGTGCACCTTCCCCAGGAGTCCCAGCCTGCGCACTCCTTACCGTTCCCCCACCATGAGAGTGCCTGCTCATCTGGCTTTTCCTTATCTGCTGTTTCTTCTCAGCTTGTCCTGCTGGTTGCAGGAGCTTCTGCTGGTCTCTGCACGCCGCTTGTTGGCTCATGAACCCACTGTCCTCTTGCCTAGAGCTTGAGGGGGTGTGTTATGCCATTTCTCCTGCTCTTCCTCCTCTGGGGCTTATTAACTCTCTCCCTTCCCTGATGTCCCAAAGTCTCATTGCTAGGAAACAAGAGGGTCTGTGAAGGACTAGAGGAAGGACAAAGGTGCTTGGGATTCTGCATGTTAGAGGACGCAGGGGCGGGGCGGGTGTCAGATTGGTTTTTGTTGAGAAGTCGGAGCACCTCTTCTCATCATTTCCAGATGAGGGTTGGTAGGAGCTCAGGCTGCTTTTCTTGAGATTATGGTAATTCAGGAGGAGAAGCTGCAGTGAGGGGCAGGGGCCAACACAGACCTGACCTGTCCCTCATCTCCTCCTTTATCTGTACGTTATGGCCCCTCTGCTTTTGAGCAAATGTCCAGTGTGCCCTGGGCCCAGGGGTCCTGGCAAACGCTGGGAAGAAGCCAGGCCCTGACCTGCTTCGAAAGACCAGTTGGCAGGAGCAGCAGCACCTTCTTTGAACAAGCACGTGGGGGGAGCTGCTCCTCGGGACACCGTGCTGACAGCCCACCACGCCCCACGCTATCTGCTGCCCCCACCACCAGTCTCGAGGTCTCCAGTCACACATCTAGGGGCCCAGAGACAACCAGGCTTGGCTTGTCCCAAAAGAACTTGCCCCAAACCTGCATGCCCACAGGCCTCTCTGTAGGGGTCACCCATCCGTCCCACCAGGCACCCCACCTTTAAGACACCTTCACTGCTGGATCCTCTGTGAGACAGTGGCTTGAGTCTGACAAGCCTGATGAGTGCAGCTCTCACGGGCTCCCTGTTTTCTTCTGTGTCACTTCGCTGGGGCTGCCATAGCAGACTCTGTGCCAGAACAATAGAAATGGGCTCCTAGGCTCCAGAACTGTGAGATGATAAAGATGGACAGAGGGGCAGCCATGTGAGCACTCAGAGAGAAGATGGCCACTACACTGCAGGGAGAGAGGCGTGGAGGGAACCAACCTTACTGACATTTTGCTTTTGGACTTTAGCCTCCAAAACTGTGAGAAAATAAATTTCTGTTGTTTAAGCCACTCAGACTGTATTAATTGTAGTATCAGCCCTGGCAAATGGATACAGTGAGTGATGCCATGTGGCCCACGTGCTGGGCCTGCGCGCCCCTCTTCCTGTGCACCAGTTTTGCCTTTCCAGGGAGAAACCTTGAACCCTGACTGATTTCTCAGAACTCAGGTGAGAGGGCATTATTATTAACTGGCACCCACTAACTCACCCTTCCCCTTCTAGGGGCCCGACCCGGGTTGTGCCCCCAAGGGGTACAGAGGAGCACGGCCACCCCAGTAGTGGGGTCTGAGGAGCAGGGCTCCCTGGACTGGGCAGCATCCTTCAGTTAGGATGAGACTTGAGGGTTTGTGGCCAGCTCTCTGGATGATATGGGCAGGAAGCCTGGGAGCCCCTGGGCTCTGCCCAGCAGCAGCTCAGGACCCTGGGTCAGGAGAGACCAGGGCAGTCCACCCCAGGGATCCCCTCAGTGCTCCTGCCACCTGTTCCCCACGGTCACCCCAGGCAGGAAGCCCCTTTCCTGGGGCTGCTAACTGACCAGCTGTCACAGCTGCACCCACAGCTCCTGCTCTCCCTATTCAAGTGCAGAGTGCCTCGCACACAGGACTCCCCAACCCAAGGTTGCGTGCAAGACTAACCTCTTCCACGGCCCCAAGAGGACACCCCCACACCCACATTTCTTAGTAAACAGAGTTGCATACCTGGCTGTAGCCTCATTTGGCCACACGTGCTGACCCCTTCGCCACGATAAGGCTGTGATCTATGAAGGGGAACTTAAATTTACAATATTTAAAAATCATGCTTCAACCTTAATGCCGTGACTTTTAATATGGGTACTTTCTGATAGTCTTCTCATAGATCACAGCCTTGCTGTGGTAAAGGGACTTGCATAACTCAATGAAGCTATGAATTATGCAGTGCAGGGCCACCCAAAACAGACAGGTCATAGTGAAGAGTTCTGACAAAATGTCGTCCACCAAGGGAGGAATAGCAGCCCACCACAGTATTCTTGCCTGGAGGACCCCATGGACAGTGTGCACAGGCAAAAAGATACGATATTGGAAGATGAGCCCCCTAGGTCAGAAGGTGTCCAGTATGCTACTGGGGAAGAGCAGAGGGCAGTTACTAATAGCTTTAGTAAGAATGAAGCAGCTGGGCCAAAGTGGGAACGACACTTAGCTGGGGATGTGTCTGGTGGTAAAAGTAAATTTCGATGCTGTAAAGAATAATATAGGTTCCTAAAAATAGAAACCTAGAATGTTAGGTACATGCACCAAGATAAATTGAACGTGGTCAAGCAGGAGGTGGCAAGAGTGAACATTGATATTTTAGGAATCAGTGAACTAAAGTGAACTGGAATGAGTGACTTTAGTTCAGATGACCATTATATCTACTACTGTGGACAAGAATCCCTTAGAAGAAATGGAGCAGCCCTCATAGTCAACAAGAGTCCAAAACACAGTACTTGGGTGCAATCTCAAAAACGACAGAATGATCTCAGTTCATTTCTGAGGCAAACCATTCGACATCACAGTAATCCAAGTCTCTGTCCCAACCACTAATGCTGAAGAAGCTGAAGTTAACCAGTTCTATAAAGACCTACAATACTTTCTAGAACTAACACCAAAAGAGATGTCCTTTTCATCATAGGGAACTGGAATGCAAAAGTAGGAAGTCAAGAGATCCCTGGAAAATAGGCAAGTTTGACCTTGTAGTACAGAATGAAACAGGGCAAAGGCCAACAGAGTTTTGCCAAGAGAACATATTGGTCATAGCAAACACCCTTTCCCAACAATCCAAGAGACAACTCTACACATGGACATCACCAGATGGTCAATACCAAAATCAGATTGATTATGCTATTTGCAGCCAAAGCTGGAGAAGTTCTAAACAGTCAGCAAAAACAAGACCAGGATCTGACTGTGGCTCAGATCATGAGTTCCTTATTGCAAAATTCAGGTTTAAATTGAAGAAAGTAGGAAAACCACTAGACCATTGAGGTATGACCTAAGTCAAATCCCTTATGATTATACAGTGGAGGTGACAAATAGATTCAAGGGATTAGAGCTAGTAGACAGAATGCCTGAAGAGCCATGGATGGAGGTTTGGAACATTGTACAGGACAGAGTGACGAAAACATCCCAAAGAAAAAGACATACAAGAAGGCAAAGTGGTTGTCTGAGGAGGCTTTACAAATAGCTGAGGAAAGAAGAAAAGCAAAAGACAAGACAGGGAAAGATATACCCAACTGAATGCAGAGTTCCAGAGAATAGCAAAGAGAGATAAGACAGCCTTGTTAAATGAACAATGCAAAGAAAGAGAGGAAAACAACAGAATGGGAAAAACTAGAGATTTCTTCAATAAAATTGGAGATATCAAGGGATCACTTTATACAAGGATGGACGTGATAAAGGACAGAAATGATAAGGACCTAACAGAAGCAGAGGAGATTAAGAAGAGGTGGCAAGAATACACAGAAGAATTATACAAAAAGGTCTAAATGACCCGGATAACCACAATGGTGTGGTCAGTCACCTAGAGCCAGACATCCTGAAGTGTGAAATCAAGTGGGCCTTAGGAAGCATTACTGTGAGAAAGCTAATAGAGGCGATGGCATGCCAGCTGAGCTACGTAAAATCCTAAAAGATGATGCTGTGAAAGTGCTGCACTCAGTAAACCAGGAAATTTGGAAAACTCAGCAGTGGCCGCAGGACTGGAAAAGGTCAGTTTTCGTTCCAATCCCAAAGAAAGGCAATGCCAAAGAATGTTCAAACTATACCACAATTGCACTCATCTCACACACTTGCGAAGTAATGCTCAAAATCCTTCAAGCCAGGCTTCAACAGTACATGAATTGAGAACTTGCAGATGTACAACCTGGATTTCAAAGAGGCTGAGGACTCAGAGATCAAATAGCCAACCTTCCCTGGATCATAGAGAAAGCAAGGGAGTTTCAGAAAAACATCTACTACTGATTTCATTGACTATGCTGAAGCCTTTGATAGCATAGATCACAACAAACTGTTCAAAATTCTTAAAGAGATAGGAGTACCAGACCACATTATGGGTCTCCTGAGAAACATATATGCAGGTCAGGAAGCAACAGTTAGAACTGGAAATGGAACAATGGGCTGGTTCAAAATTGGGAAAGGAGTATGACAAGGCTATATATTGTCACCTGCTTATTTTTAATTTTTATGCAGACTACATCATGCAAAATTCTGGGCTGGGTGAATCACAACCTGGAAACAAGATTTCCAGGAGAAATATCAACAACCCCAGATATGCAGATAATACCATTCTAATGACAGAAAATGAAGAGGAACTAAAGAGGGTGAATAGATGAGGGTGAAAGACAAGAGTGAAAAAGCTGGCATGAAACTCAACATTCAAAAAACTAAGATTAGGTCTTTCCCGCGGAGAAAGGTGCTCGGTGTTGGTCTCCTCTCTTCAGCGTCTTCCCTCCGGAATTATCATAAACTTAAGAAAACATGTCTCGAAGATATGACTCCAGGACCACTATATTTTCTCCAGAAGGTCGCTTGTACCAAGTTGAATATGCCATGGAAGCTATTGGACACGCAGGCACCTGTTTGGGAATTTTAGCAAACGATGGTGTTCTGCTTGCAGCAGAGAGACGCAACATCCACAAGCTTCTTGATGAAGTCTTTTTTCCGAAAAAATTTATAAACTAAATGAGGATATGGCCTGTAGTGTGGCAGGCATAACTTCTGATGCTAATGACCAATGAACTGAGGCTCATTGCGCAAAGGTATTTACTACAGTATCAGGAGCCGATTCCTTGTGAGCAGTTGGTCACAGCACTGTGTGATATCAAACAAGCTTATACACAGTTTGGAGGAAAACGTCCTTTCGGTGTTTCATTGCTTTACATTGGCTGGGATAAGCACTATGGCTTTCAGCTCTATCAGAGTGATCCTAGTGGAAATTATGGAGGTTGGAAAGCCACATGCATTGGAAATAATAGTGCTGCAGCAGTATCAATGTTAAAACAAGACTACAAAGAAGGAGAAATGACTTTGAAGTCAGCACTTGCTTTAGCTATCAAAGTCCTAAATAAGACCATGGATGTTAGTAAGCTCTCTGCTGAAAAAGTGGAAATTGCCACACTAACAAGAGAGAATGGAAAGACCGTCATCAGAGTTCTCAAACAAAAAGTGGAACAGTTGATCAAAATACACGAGGAAGAAGAAGCTAAAGCTGAGCGTGAGAAGAAAGAAAAAGAACAGAAAGAAAAGGATAAATAGAAGACAAAATCAGGGATTTTATAACTCATTTGGGGCATCATTTCAGTGTAAAGGCTGTCCTACTCTTCCACTTTGAGAAAGCTTTGACTTTTTAACTTGTCCAGTGGGAAAATAGGATGGTACCAACTGAATTGAGTCCTTGTTATTTCTGTCCAGGTGAATATTGTAATAATGATTACTCTTTATGGACATCTTAATCACCCTCTCCCTCTTTTTTTTGAATAAAATTTGGAAAGAATGGAAACAAAACAAAACAAAAAACTAAGATTATACAGAGTGAAGTAAGCCAGAAAGAAAAACACCAATATAGTATACTAATGCATATATATGGAATTTAGAAAGATGGTAACGATAACTCTGTATGCAAGACAGCAAAAGAGACACAGATGTATAGAACAGTCTTTTGGACTCTGTGGGAGAGGGAGAGGGTGGAATGATTTGGGAGAATGGCATTGAAACATGTGTAATATCATATAAGAAACTAATTGCCAGTCTAGGTTCAATGCAGGATACAGGATGCTTGGGGCTGGTGCCCTGGGATGACCCAGAGGGATGGTATGGGGAGGGAAGTGGGAGGTGGGTTCAGGTTAGGGAACATATGTACACCCGTGGCAGATTCATGTTGATGTATGGCAAAACCAATACAATATTGTAAAGTAAAAACAAACAAACAAACAAACAAACTGAGATGGCATACAGATGTGGAAAAGGGGAAGCAGTGGCAGATTTTATTTTCCTGGGCTCCAAAATCACTGGATGGTGACTGCAGCCATGAAATTCATGATGCTTGCTCTGTGGAAGGAAAACTATGACAAACCTAGACAGAATATTAAAGAGCACAGACATCACTTTGCCCATAACAGTCTGTATAGACAAACCCATGGTTTTTCCAGTAGTCATGTACACATGTAAAAGTTGAATCATAAAGAAGGTTGAGAGCTGAAGAACTGATGCTTTCAAATTATGGTGCTGGAGGAAACTCTTGAGAGCACCTTGGACTGCAAGGAGATCAAAACAGCAATCCAAAAGGAAGTCAACCCTGAATATTCATTGGAAGGACTGAGGCTGAAGTTGAAGCTCCCACACTTTGGCCACCTGATGCAAATAGCTGACCCACTGGAAAAGACCCTGATGCTGGGAACAATAGAAGGCAGGAGGAGAAGGGGACGACAGGGGATGGATGAGATGGTTGGATGGCATCACCAACTCGATGGACATCAGTTTGAGCAAGCTCCAGGAGTTGGTGATGGACAGGGAAGCCTGGCGCGCTACAGTCCATGGGGTTGCAAAGAGTTGGAAACGACTGACAGACTGAAGTGATACAAATTTTAGGATTCTTTTTCTATTTATGTAAAAAATGGCATCAGAATGTTGATAGGAATTGCATTGAATCTGTAGATTGCATGATGGATACATGCCAGGTACGTAGGAGGTGAGAGTGAAGGAGCACAACATGCCTATAACATCTGCTATTAGTAACACAAGTTCCTCTCCCTCTTCTAGACTGTCCCCTACTCCCACCTCCACATAAATCACCTCTGTTCATCCTCAAGGCTGGGATCCCAGCCCTCCTTGGAGACCCCAGGGCATGACTTTGGAAAGGGGTCCTGAGGCCTATGCCCTCTGGATGCTGGCCCAGTCTCCAGCTAGGCCCTGCCTTCATTTTACATTAGTGTATGCAAATGCACTGAAAAAATTCTAAGAAGTCAAAGACAAGGCTGAATACTGGGCTTGTGCAAGGGGGAACTGGAGCCAGAGGCTCAGGGAGAAGGTTATCCCAAACCATTTCCTCCACTTGTGAGGGGCACAGGCAGACAGCATCACAGGTGACTGAGCCCAGGAAAGATCTCAGACCTGAGCTGGACTGGAATTTGGCCTAGAGAGGGACCTCTCAGCGAAACAGACACAGCGGTGGTCTAGATGACTGCAGCCTGAGTTCCCCATCAGTGGAATCCCTGGACTGTACAAAGGGGCTTGTGGGTGAGCACGGTGCCAGCCACTCAGGACACTGTGATCCTTGGCCCTGTATCTGGTCTTGCCTGTTGTGATTTTACACAAGGGCTTCAGCCCTCCAGTGCCTCAAGAAATGCTGGGGATGAGCAGCCGGAGGACAGGAGGGCACTAGGTTGTGCCTCTCTGAACCCAGATTTCTCCTCTTCAGAGGCAGGGATTGGAGAAGCTGAAGGTGGAGGATCCTTTTACCCTCAAATTCGTGAGGTCTAAAGAGGCCCTGGCTCCCAGGAGTCTGGTGAGGCTTCAGGGCTACCTGATGCCAGCTCCCATTACCCTATTTGTGTTCAAGAGATGTGTCCACATCAAGGCGCCTCCTTCTGCTCATGCTTTTAGTTCAGTTCACTTCAGTCACTCAGTCGTGTCCGACTCTTTGTGATCCCATGGACTGCAGCACACCAGGCCTCCCTGTCCATCACCAACTCCTGGAGTTTACTCAAACTCATATCCATTGAGTCGGTGATGACATCCAACCATCTCATCCTCTGTCGTCCCCTTCTCCTCCCACCTTCAATCTTTCCCAGCATCAGGGTCTTTTCCAATGAGTCAGCTCTTCACATCAGGTGGCCAAAGCATTGGAGTTTCAGCTTCAACATCAGTCCTTCCAGTGAACACCCAGGACTGATCTCCTTTAGGATGGACTAGTTGGATCTCCTTGCAGTCCAAGGGACTCTCAAGAGTCTTTTCCAACACCACAGTTCAAAAGCATCAATTCTTTGGCACTCAGCTTTCCTTACAGTCCAACACTCACATCCATACATGACTACTGGAGAAACCATAGCCTTGACTAGACGGACCTTTGTTGGCAAAGTAATGTCTCTGCTTTTTAATATGCTATCTAGGTTGGTCATAACTTTCCTTCCAAGGAGTAAGCATCTTTTAATTTCATGTCTTGAGTCACCATCACGCTTTTAAGAAATCCCCAAGAAACAGGGCTGCTGGGGCTCGGAGTGCTAGGTCATGTCCCTGCCTGCCCCTTGGGCTTCCCTCCCACCTAAGCTAGATGACTGAGGTGCTGCTGCCTCCCCACCCTCCTCGCACCCCTATCCTGTCCTTAGGTGCGTGAAGGTGTTAGTCGCTCAGTCGTGCCTGACTCTTTGCGACTCTATGCTCCTATGATCCATAATGCTGCAGCGGGCCGGGTCTCCATCCCCTGTCTGCACCTAGAAGGCACCTCCCACAGAATTTCCCGGAGGGAGCCGGGTCCTCTGCGCAGGCTCCCAGTGGCGCCACCAGGGGAGCTGCCTTCTTGAAATGCGCTTATTTTTCCCGGATTTGGGGCAACTCTGACGAAAGGTAACTTCCCTGGTGGCTCAGACGGTAAAAGCGTCTGCATACAATGCGGGAAACCCAGGTTCGATCCCTGTGTCAGGAAGATCATCTGGAGAAGGCAATGGCAACCCACTCCAGTACTCTTGCCTGGAAAATCCTATGGACGGAGGAGCCTGGTGGGCTGCAGTCCATGGGGTCACAAAGGGTTGGACACGACTGAGTGACTTCATTTTCTGATGAAGAATTGACTCATTAGAGCAGACACTATTGCTGGGAAAGACAGAAGGCAGAGGAGAAGGGGATGACAGAGGATGAGATGGTTGGATGGCGTCACCGACTCAATGGACATGAGCTGGCGCAGGGTCCAGGAGTTGGTGATGGACAGGAAGTGTGCTGCAGTCCATGGGGTTGCAGAGTCGGACAGGACTGAGCAACTGGACTGATACAAATTTTAAGATTCTTTTTCTATTTCTGTGAAAAATGGCAACAGAATTTTGATAGGGGTTGCATTGAATCTATAGATTGCATAATAGATACATGCTAGGTACTTAGGACTTGAGAGAGAAGGAGAACAACACACATGTGACTTCTACTATTAGTAACACAAGTTCACTTCCTCTCCTAGACTTCCTCCACTCCCACCTCCACATAAATCACCTCAATTCATCCTCAAGGCTGGGATCCCAATCCTCGTTGGAGACCCCAGGTGATGGCATTGGAAAGGGGTCCACAGGCTTATGCATTTTGGGCACTGGCTCAGTCACCAGCTAGGCCCTGCCTTAATTTTACATTAGTGTATGCAAATGCATAGTATTGTGGAGGATAGTGCTTTTAGCTGGAAAAAAAATTCTAAAAAGTCAAAGACAAGGCTGAATACTGGGCTTGTGCAAGGGGGAACTGGAGCCAGAGGCTCAGGGAGAAGGTTATCCCAAACCATTTCCTCCACTTGTGAGGGGCACAGGCAGACAGCATCACAGGTGACTGAGCCCAGGAAAGATCTCAGACCTGAGCTGGACTGGAATTTGGCCTAGAGAGGGACCTCTCAGCGAAACAGACACAGCGGTGGTCTAGATGACTGCAGCCTGAGTTCCCCATCAGTGGAATCCCTGGACTGTACAAAGGGGCTTGTGGGTGAGCACGGTGCCAGCCACTCAGGACACTGTGATCCTTGGCCCTGTATCTGGTCTTGCCTGTTGTGATTTTACACAAGGGCTTCAGCCCTCCAGTGCCTCAAGAAATGCTGGGGAAGAGCAGCCGGAGGACAGGAGGGCACTAGGTTGTGCTTCTCTGAACCCAGATTTCTCCTCTTCAGAGGCAGGGATTGGAGAAGATGCAGGTGGAGGACCCTTCGCGCCCTCAGATCCTTGAGGTCCAAAGAGACCCTGGCTCCCAGGAGTCTGGTGAGGCTTCAGGGCCACTGAATACCGGCTCCGATCATCCTCTTTGTGTTCAAGAGATGTGCCCACATCAAGGCCCCTCCTTCTGCTCACGCTCTTAAGAAATCCCCAAGAAACAGGGCTGCTGGGGCTCGGAGTGCTAGGTCATGCCCCTGCCTGCCCCTTGGGCTTCCCTCCCACCTAAGCTAGATGACTGAGGTGCTGCTGCCTCCCACCCTCCTCGCACCCCTATCCTGTCCTTAGGTGCGTGAAGGTGTTAGCCGCTCAGTCGTGCCTGACTCTCTGCGACCCTATGTGTCTGATTAATGCTGCAGCGGGCCGGGTTTCTCCCCTGTCTGCACTCAGAAGGCACCTCGCACCGGATTTCCCCGGGAGAGCCGGGGTCCTCCGCGTAGGCTCCCAGTGAAGCCACCAGGGGGCGCTGCCTCCTTGAAATCACGCTTATTTTTCCCAGATCTGGAGCAACCCCTATGAAAAAGAAAAAAGAAAGTGAAGTCGCTCAGCCGTGTCCGACTCTTTGCGACCCATGACCCATGGACTGTAGCGTAGCCTACCAGGCTCCTCCGTCCATGGAATTTTCCAGGAAAGAGTACTGCATTGCGTTGCCATTTCCTTCTGTAGGGGATCTTCCAGACCAAGGAATCAAACCGTGGTCTCCCGCACTGCAGGCACTTTACCGTCTGAGCCACCAGGGAAGCCCAACCCTGATGAAAGGTTGACCATAAGGTCCAGTTTGCAAGTTGAACCATAAAGAAAGCTGAGCGCGGAAGTGTTTGAGAGTTGGACCATACAGAACGTTGAGTGCAGAAGCATTGATGCTTTTGAACTGTGGTGGTGGAGAAGACTCTTGAGAGTCCTTTGGACTGCAAGGAGATCAAACCAGCAATCCTAAGGGAAATCAACCCTGAATATTCTTTGGAAGAACTGAGGCTGAAGCTGAAGCTCCCATACTTTCGCCACCTGATGCAAAGAGCCGACTGATTGGAAAAGATTCTGATGCTGGGAAAGATTGAAGGCAAGACGAGAAGGGGTGGACAGAGGATGAGATGGTTGCATGGCATCACCAACTCGATGGACATGAGTTTAAGAAAGCTCCGGAAGTTGGTGATGGACAGGGGAAGCCTGGCATGCTGCAGTCCACGGGGTTGCAAAGAGTTGGACACAACTGAGAGACTGAACTGAGCTGAACTGATACACATTTTAGGATTTTTTTAAATTTCTGTGAAAACTGTCAGAATTTTTATAGGAATTGCATTGAATCTGCACATTGCATGCTAGACATGTCAGGGGAGCTCGGTTCTGTCTCATCTCAACAAAATTTTGAAGCGATGGACGTTAAAGCCCTCGGTGTGTCACAGCTCTCAGACAGACCGTGTTATAGCTCTTGAGTCTCGAAGAAACCAAGTTATAGCTTTTAGACAGGTCAGTGTTACGGCTCCGTGTTACAGCTCAATTTTATTTAGAAAATAGCAGGGAAATACATCCTGGAGGCGTGAGGGCATGCTGACCCAAAGACACGAAGAGAAGAGAGAGAGAGAGAGAGAGAGAGAGAGAGAGAGCGAGCGAGCAAGCGTGGGAGAGAAAGCCATCCCCGGCCCTTCAGCTCCTCTTTCTATGTTTTTCCTCCCCCTGGGCCTGCCCTGTGTAAGTTGGGCAGCCAGGAGTGCTGTTTGTTGCACCTGAGGTCCTCACTCCGTCCTCAGACCTTCCTTTGTTCTATTTTCATGGGCTTTTCCCTTGTCTTTTAGCCACTGCCATTCTGGACTCCTAATTCCTATTCTAACTATGCTGAGAGGGATTGGGGGCAGGAGGAGAAGGGGACGACAGAGGATGAGATGGCTGGATGGCATCATTGACTTGATGGACGTGAATCTGAGTGATCTCCGGGAGTTGGTGATGGACAGGGAGGCCTGGCGTGCTGTGATTCATGGGGTTACAAAGAGTCGGGCACAACTGAGTGACTGAACTGAACTAAACAGATACTTGCCAGGTGCTTAGTAGTTGAGAGTGAAGGAGCATAACACGCCTATGACTTCTGCTATTAGTAACACAAGTTCCTCTCCCTCTTCTAAACTGTCCCCCACTCCCCCTCCACATAAATCACCTCAGTTCATCCTCAAGGCTGGCATACCAATCCTCCTTGGAAACCCCAGGGCATGACGTTGGAAAGGGGTCCAGAGGCCCATGCCCTTTGGATGCTAGCTTAGTCTCCAGCTAGGCCCTGCCTTCATCTTACATTAGTGTATGTAAATACATACTATTGTGGAGGATCATGCTTTTAGCTGGAAAAAATTTCTAAAAAGTCAAAGACAAGGCTGAATACTGGGCTTGTGCAAGGGGAACTGGAGCCAGAGGCCCAAGGAGAAGGTTATCCCGAGCCTTTTCCTCTGCTTGTGAAGGGGCACAGGCAGACAGCATCAGAGGTGACCAGGCCCAGGAAGGATCTCAGATCTGACCTGAACTGGAATTTTGCCTTAAGAGAGGTTTCTCAGTGAAGCAGACACAGCTGTAGTTTAGATGGCTGCAGCCTGAGTTTCCCCATCAGTGGAGTCCCTGGACTGCACAAAGAGGCTTGTCAGTGAGCACTGTGCCAGCCACTCAGGACACTGTGATCCTCGGTCCTGTATCTGGCCTTGCCTGTTATGATTTAAATCAAGGCATGGATCACAATAAACTGTGGAAAATTCTGAAAGAGATGGGAATACCAGAACACCTGACCTGCCTCTTGAGAAACCTATATGCAGGTCAGGAAGCAACAGTTAGAACTGGACATGGAACAGACTGGTTCCAAATAGGAAAAGGAGTACGTCAAGGCTGTATATTGTCACTCTACTTATTTAACTTATATGCAGAGTACATCATGAGAAACACTGGGCTGGAAGAAGCACAAGCTGGAATCAAGATTGCCGGGAGAAATATCAATAACCTCAGATATGCAGATGATACCACTCTTATGGCAGAAAGTAAAGAGGAACTAAAGAGCCTCTTGATGAAAGTGAAAGAGGAGAGTGAAAAAGTTGGCCTAAAGCTCAACATTCAGAAAACAAAAATCATGGCATCTGGTCCCATCACTTCATGGGAAATAGATGGGGAAACAGAGGAAACAGTGTCAGACTTTATTTTGGGGGCTCCAAAATCACTGCAGATGGTGACTGCAGCCATGAAATTAAAAGACACTTACTCCTTGGAAGGAAAGTCATGACCAACCTAGATAGCATATTAAAAAGCAGGGACATTACTTTGCCAACTAAGGTCCGTCTAGTCAAAGCTATGGTTTTTCCAGTGGTCATGTATGGATGTGACAGTTGGACTGTGAAGAAAGCTGAGCGCCGAAGAACTGATGCTTTTGAACTGTGGTGTTGGAGAAGACTCTTGAGAGTCCCTTGGATTGCAAGGAGATCCAACCAGTCTATCCTAAAGGAGATCAGCCCTGGGATTTCTTTGGAAGGAATGATGCTAAAGCTGAAACTCCAGTACTTGGCCACCTAATGTGAAGGGTTGACTCATTGGAAAAGGCCTTGATGCTGGGAGGGATTGTGGGCAGAAGGAGAAGGGGATGACAGAGGATGAGATGGCTGGATGGCATCACCGACTCGATGGACGTGAGTTTGAGTAAACTCCGGGATTTGGTGATGGACAGGGAGGCCTGGAGTGCTGCGATTCATGGGGTTGCAAAGAGTCGGACACGACTGAGTGACTGAAATGAACTGAACTGAACTGATGCCTTGAGAAATGCTGGAAAGAGCCGCCGGAGGACAGGAGGGCACTAGGTTGTGCTTCTCTGAACCCAGATTTCTCCTCTTCAGAGGCAGGGATTGGAGAAGATGCAGGCGGAGGACCCTTCGCACCCTCAGATCCTTGAGGTCTAAAGAGACCCTGGCTCCCAGGAGTCTGGTGAGGCTTCAGGGCCACTGAATACCGGCTCCGATCACCCTCTTTGTGATCAGGAGATGTGCCCACATCAAGGCCCCTCTTTCTGCTCACGCTCTTAAGAAATCCCCAAGAAACAGGGCTGCTGGGGCTCGGGTGCTAGGTCATGCCCCTGCCTGCCCCCTTGGGCTTCCCTCCCACCTAAGCTAGATGACTGAGGTGCTGCTGCCTCCCACCCTCCTCGCACCCCTATCCTGTCCTTAGGTGCGTGAAGGTGTTAGCCGCTCAGTCGTGCCTGACTCTCTGCGACCCTATGTGTCTGATTAATGCTGCAGCGGGCCGGGTTTCTCCCCTGTCTGCACTCAGAAGGCACCTCGCACCGGATTTCCCCGGGAGAGCCGGGGTCCTCCGCGTAGGCTCCCAGTGAAGCCACCAGGGGCGCTGCCTCCTTGAAATCACGCTTATTTTTCCCAGATCTGGAGCAACCCCTATGAAAAAGAAAAAAGAAAGTGAAGTCGCTCAGCCGTGTCCGACTCTTTGCGACCCATGACCCATGGACTGTAGCGTAGCCTACCAGGCTCCTCCGTCCATGGAATTTTCCAGGAAAGAGTACTGCATTGCGTTGCCATTTCCTTCTGTAGGGGATCTTCCAGACCAAGGAATCAAACCCTGATCTCCCTCATCGCGGGGAGACGCTTTCCCCCTCTGAGCCACCAGGGAAGCCCAACCCTGATGAAAGGTTGACCATAAGGTCCAACCGTGCCTATGGACCATAAAGAACGTTGAGCGCGGAAGCATTGATGTTTTTGAACTGTGGTGTTGGAGAACACTCTGGAGAGTCTCTTGGACTGCAAAGAGATCAAACCAGTCTTTCCTGAAGGAAATCAGTCCTGAATATCCATTGGAAGGACTGAGGCTAAAGCTGAAGATCCAGTCCTTTGGCCACCTGATGGGAAGAGGTGACTCTTTTGGAAAAAAACCCTGGTTCTAGGAAAGATTGAAGGCAGGAGGAGAAGGGGACAACAGAGGATGAGATGATTGGCATTATCAACTCAATGGACATGAGTTTAAGCAAGCTTGGGGAGCTGGTGATGGACAGGGAAGCCTGGGGTACTACAGTCCATGGGGTTGCAAAAAGTCGGACACGACTGAGCGACTGAACTGAACTGTACTGATGAACGTCCTGTGGAGTTTCACAGAGTTGGACATGACTTAGCAACTGAACAACAAAAGCACAAAGGAAGAGCTAGCACAGCAATGGCCAGGTTCCCAAATTTCTGTCTTATTCTGAACCCCAAAGTACGTTAAAGAGGCTGATGTTTGGGAAGCTCTGCCTATAGGAATTTGGTTCTGACATCTGCCCAAGTCCCCACTTCTATGTGACCACATGTGAGAGTCCAGCGTGCAGGTTTGTGGCCTTTTTAGCTCATCTGGTGGCCAACTTACTTCCTGAGATCCAGGTAGAGACAGCAAAGAATGAATAGGAGAGAAGGGGGCCTTGGAATCAGCAAACTCCTTCCCAAGTGAGAAACTGTGTATGCATGAGCAAGTCATCCGGCCTCTCTGAGGCTGTTCTGTGACGACAGAGATGCCTCCTGCAGGATCCTTGGGACCCATCAGAGGAAACAAGGAAGCTCCAAGCCCAACACTGGGCAGCTGGACTCTCTCACTTCCCAGCTCCACTGGTGCAGTTCTGCTTTCTGAAACCTCTCTTCAACTGAGAAAACAAATACATAAAGCAAACAAGCCAGGTACCACTCCACATCCATTAGAATAGCTATAATCTTTTGGAAAAAAAAAGCAAGTGTTGGTGAGGATGTATGGAAGATGGAACCCTTGTACACTGCTGGTGAGAGTGACATGTACAGTGGGGAGGCTTCCCTGGTGGTCCAGGGTTGAGAATCCACCTGCCTTCCAGTGCAGGGGACATGGGTTTGATCCCTGGTCAGGAAAACAAGATCCCTCATGCTGTGGGGCAGTTAAACTCATGCCACAACTAGAGAAGCCCTCACATTACAATGAAGACCCAGTACTGCAAAAAAAAAAAAAAAAAAAAAAAGGAGAAAGAATGTATAGTGGGGCAGTCACTGAGGAAAAATTCAGTCATTCCTCAAAAGTTAAACATAGAATTGCCATTCCACTCCTCAGTATGTGCCCAAGAGAACAGAAAATACACATTCAAGCAAAATCTAGCCCCTAAAAGCTCATGCTTTGCAGCAGGCAAAAAGTGGGAACAACCTAAATGCCTACCTGCCAATGAATGGATTAAAAAATTGTAGCATATCCACAGAGTAGAATATTATTCAGCCATAAAAGAAATGAAGTACTGACACAGGCTACAACATAGATGAATCTTGAAAACATTATGTTCCATGAAAGAAATCAGTCACAAAAGGTCACTTATTGTACAAGTTCATTTATGAAATGTCCAGAAAAGGCAAAGTCATGAGGAAGAAAGCTGATGAGTGGTTACCAGAGGTGAAGGAGTGTGTGTGTGTGCTTAGTCCCTCAGTCGTGTCCAACTCTTTGCAACTCTATGGACTGTGGCCCACCAGGCTCCTCGGTTCATGGGGATTTTCCAGGCAAGAATGTTGGAGGGGGTTGCCATGCCTCCTCCAGGGGATCTTCCCAACCCAGGGATTGAACTCAGGTCTCCCGCATTGCAGGCAGATTTTTTACCATCTGAGCCACTAAGTTCAGTTCAGTTCAGTCGCTCAGTCATGTCTGACTCCCATCACCAACTCCTGGAGCCCACCCAAACTCATGTCCATTGAGCCAGTGATGCCATCCAGACATCTCATCATCTGTCGTCCCCTTCTCCTCCTGCCCTCAATCTTTCCCAGCATCAGGGTCTTTTCAAATGAGTCAGCTCTTTGCATCAGGTGGCCAAAGTATTGCAGTTTCAGCTCCAACATCAGACCTTCCAATGAACACCCAGGACGGACTGATCTCCTTTAGGATGGACTGGTTGGATCTCCTTGCAGTCCAAGGGACCCTCAAGAGTCTTCTCCAACACCACAGTTCAAAAGCATCAATTCTTCAGCACTCAGCTTTCTTCACAGTCCAACTGTCACCATCCATACATGACCACTGGAAAAACCATAGCCTTGACTAGAAGGACCTTTGTTGGCAAAGTAATGTCTCTGCTTTTTAATAGCTACTAAGGAAGCCCATAAATACTGGAGTGGGTAGCCTATACCTTTTCCAGGGGATCTTCCCAACCCAGGAATCAAACCAGAGGGTAACAGCAAATGACTGCTTAATGGGTGGGGGTCCTCTTTTGGGGTGATGAGGCAGTTTTGAAACTAAACAACAATATTGGTTGCACAATGCTGTGAAGGCATTAAATGCCACCAAATTGTTCCCTTTAATATAATTAATTTTACATTATGTGGATTTTGTCTCAATAAAATAAACAAGTAAGTCAAGACAGCCTCATGTGCCTGGAGTAATGGGAGCCCAGGCAATCCCCTGGGATGCCAGCCCACAGTCTGATACTCTGGGGCAAATGGTCCCTCCACCCCCACTTGCAGGCCCCCCTCCAAGCTCTGCTGGCACCTTCCTTTCCACATCGCCTGCCCTCACCTAGGCACTTCACCTTCTTTCAGTTTCATGTCTCTCATCTCCTGCTTTATCAGCCTTGCTATGGATCCCAGTTCCAAAACTTACAACCCTATTCCAGGGACCTAGCAGCAACCTTTGGTCCTGCTCTTCCTCCTTGTTCACCAGCCTCGATCTGACCTCTAAAACAGCAAGTGTCAGGCACTCCTGCCCCCAGACTAAGCCTGGAGTTCCTCCTCCTACCTAAGGCTGACTTTGCTCCTTTGGGAAACTCCTCCTGGCTCTCCAAGCCTAGCCTCTAAAGCAGACCCCTGGCTTTTAACACACTCAATTCAATTTAGTCCTTCAGTCATGTCCGACTCTTTGCAACCCCATGGCTGCAGCACACCAGGCTTCCCTCTCCATCACCAAATCCCGGAGCTTGCTCAAACTCATGTCCATCAAGTCAGTGATGCCATCTAACCATCTCATTCTCTGTCATCCGCTTTTCCTCCTGCCTTCAATCTTTCCCAGATCATGTCTTTTCTCATGAGTCAGTTCTACCCATCAGGTGGCCAAAGGATTGGAGTTTCAGCTTCAGCCTCAGTCCTTCCAATGAACATTCAGGACTTATCTCCTTTAGGATGGACTGGTTGGATCTCCTTGCAGTCCAGGGACTCTCAAGAGTCTTCTCCAACACCACAGTTCAAAAGCATCAATTCTTCAGCTCTCAGCCTTCTTTATGGTCCAACTCTCACATCCATACATGACTACTGGGAAAACCATAGCTTTGACTAGCCTTACCTTCATCAGGAGGCTCTTTAGTTCTTCACTTTCTGCCGTAAGAGTAATGTCATGTGCATGTCTGAGGTCATTGATATTTCTCCCAGCAATCTTGATTCCAGCTTGTGCTTCATCCAGTCTGTCATTTCACATAATGTACTCTACATATATGTTAAAGAAGCAGGGTGACAATAATCAGCCTTTCCCAGTTTGGAACCAGTTTGTTGTCCCATGTCTGGTTCTAACTGTTGCTTCTTGACCTACATACAGATTTCTCAAGATGCAGGTAAGGTGGTCTAGTATTCCTATCTCTTTAAGAATTTTCCACAGTTTGTTGTGATCCACACACTCAAAGTCTTTAGTGTAGTCAATGAAGCAGAAGTAGAATTTTTTCTGGAATTCTTTTGCTTTTTCTATGATCCAATGGATGTTGGCAATTTGATTTCTGGTTCCTATGCCTTTTCTAAATCCAACTCGAACATCTGGGAGTTTTCGGTTCACATACTGTTGAAGACTAGCTTGGAGAATTTTGAGCACTACTTTGCCAGCGTGTGAGATGAATGCAATTGTGTGGTAGTTTGAACATTCTTTGGCATTACCTTTCTTTAGGATTGGAATGAAAACTGACCTTTTCCAGTCCTGTGGCCACTGCTGAGTTTTCCAAATTTGCTAGCCATACTGAGTGCAGAACTTTAACTGCACTCCAGCAACGTCTTTTAAGATTTGAAATAGTTCTACTGGAATTCCATCACTTCCACTAGCTTTGTAGTGATGCTTCCTAAGGCCCGCTTGACTTCACATTCCAGGATGTCTGGCTCTAGGTGATTGATCACACCATCGTGGTTATCTGGGTCATTAAGATTTTTTTTTTTATAGTTCTTCTGTGTATTCTTACCTCCTCTTCTTAATATCTTCTGATTCTGTTGGGCCCATTCTGTTTCTGTCCTTTATTGTGCCCACTTTTGCATGAAATGTTCCCTTGGTGTCTCTAATTTTCTTCAAGAGATCTCTAGACTTTCCCATTCTACTGTTTTCCTCTATTTCTTTGCACTGATCACTTAGGAAAGCTTTCTTATCTCTCCTTGCCACCCTTTGGAACTCTGCATTCAAATGGATATGTCTTTTCTTTTCTCCTGTGCCTTTTGCTTCTCTTCTTTTCTCAGCTATTTGTAAGGCCCCCTCAGACAACCATTTTGCCTTATTGCTTTCCTTTTTTTTCTTGGGGATGGTTTTGATCACCACCTCCTATACAATGTTACAAACATTCATCCACAGTTCTTCAGGCACTCTATTAGATCTAATCCCTTGAATCTATTTGTCACTTCCACTGTACAATCTGTAAGGGATTTGATTTAAGTCATATTTGAATGGTCTAGTGGTTTTCCCTACTTTCTTCAAGTCTGAATTATGCAATAAGGAGTTCATGATCTGAGCCACAGTCAGATCCTGCTCTTGTTTTTGCTGGCTGTTTAGAGCTTCTCCATCTTTGGCTGCAAAGAATATAATTAATCTGATTTTGGTATTGACCACCTGGAGATGTCTATGTGTAGAGTCGTCTCTTGTGTTGTTGGAAGAGTCTTTGCTATGATCGGTGCATTCTCTTGACAAAACTTTGTTAGCTTTTGCCCTGCTTCATTTTTGTACCCAGTCACCAGTTGCATCCACAATTCATTTTTGTACAACTCAAGGCCAAACTTGTCTATTACTCCAGGTATCTCTTGACTTCCTACTTTGGCATTCCAGTTCCCTATGATGAAAAGGACGTCTTTTTTTTTTTTTTTTTTGGGTGTTAGTTCTAGAAGGTCTTGTAAGTTTTTATAGAACCATTCAACTTCAGCTTCTTCGGCGTTAGTGGTTGGGGTATAGTCTTGGATTACTGTGATACTGAATGGTTTACCTTGGAAACGAACAGAGATCATTCTGTCATTTTTGAGACTGCACCCAAGTACTGCATTTTGGACTCTTTTGTTGACTATGAGGGCTACTTCATTTCTTCTAAGGGATTCTTGTCCACAATAGTGGATATAATGGTCAACAGAGTTAAATTCACCCATTCTGGTCCATTTGAGTTCACTGATTCCTAAAATGTCAGTGTTTACTCTTGCCATCTTCTGTTTGACCACTTCCAATTTACCTTGATTCATGGACCTAACATTTCAGGTTTCTATGCAATATTGTTCTTTACAGCACCAGACTTTTCTTCAGTCACCAGTTACATCCACAACTCATCTCTCCCAAATTGAAGGAGGAGGAATTAACTTTCCATGCTTCTAACTTTCCCCTCCACTCTGCTCCTCTCTCTGACACTTCTGGTCAGATCTCTAGGAAGTGTAGCTCACAGGCGTATCTCTGCTTGCCTTGTGTCCCCAGCCTCATCCCAGCCTCCCAGCCCAGGTGGCATCTCCAAGGATCCCCTTCAGCAGTGTCTTCCCAGCTTCTCCAAGGCCTTTCTGAGGGTTGGTGGCCCCCCACCTTGCTAACCCTACTCCTGCTTCCTCTCACTCCTTCAAGCTGCCCTGGATCTCTTCTCTTCTTGGTCCACCTTGAGGGGGAAGAGGGGACACTTATAGCTGCCTTATATTCATCAGGGTGGGCAGACATCTGGGTACACATAACCTGGGATTGGAGGTTCACTTCACAGTCACTGAGGTCCTTTCTCACTTGGCACAGTTGTGTGGAATCCCCTGGTGAGTCTCTACTTGACTTGAGGGAGCAAGGTCCTTCCGCCTGGGAGAGCAGCATCCACGCTTGAGGAGAGGCAAGGCCCCAGAAAGCGCTGAAAGCTCAGCCACCGCACAGCCTCTCACCCCAGCCACTCCTCACCTAAGATGCATGGAGGCCAGGAAGACAGTGGGGCTGAGCCGTCTTCCTGTGGGACCCTACACTCCGTGGAGGTGGAGAGGAACTTCTGGGGATCAGCAGCTCCTCTGCCACAGACTGCAGGCAATATCTCCCCTCAGATCATTCCCTTTATCTGCAGACAGACAGCTCAGTGCCTCCTGGGGCTGCAGCCATCTCCACGTTAAACACACTCACTCCACAGTTTTCTGTGCTCCGACATCTAGCCCCGTGTCTGGGGGAGCACAGGTTACAGGGCCTCTATGTGAAGAAGCTGGGCCACAGAAACAACTGGGGGAGCCCCACTTTGTAGAGTCTCATTTTCCCCATAGCACATGACATCTAACGTCCCAAGACTTTTCTGTCATTCTCCAGTAATCGCAGTCTTCTGTTCCTTAAGGTCATTATTAAAAGTTTTATTTCATAGAGAAGGAAATGGCAACCCAATCCGGTATTCTTGCCTGGGAAATCCCATGGACAAAGGAACGTTCATGAGGTCCCAAAAGAGTCAGACATGACTTAGTGACTAAACAATAATAACAAAAACAAAAGAAATACAATTGATTCTGTATATTGTTCTTCTTTCTCAAGCTTCTTAACTCCACTTAACCTAGTACTTTTTTTTTATAGACTTCATCAGATTTTTCATGTAGAAACTGACTGAGGTAGGGACTTTGTCTTGCTCATCACTGTATTTCCAGCACTGATGAAAGTTCTTATATAGGTAGATACACTCCAAAAAATTGTTAAATGGATGGATATATTCACTGAGTAATTTCCTCCATTAGACTGTAGGCTGTGAGAGTGTTAGATAGTGCAGTCACTCAGCCGTGTCCGACTCTATGCGACCCCATGGACTGCAGCACACCAGGCTTCCCTGTCCATCACCACCTCCCAGAGCCTACTGAAACTCACATCCATCGCATCGGTGATGCCATCCAGCCATCTCGTCCGTCCTCTGTTGTCCCTTCTCCTCCCACCTTCAGGACATTTTATTTTATTCTCTGGAGCATCTCCCAGGGCCTAGAACAGAACCTGGCATATTGCAGGTGCTTAATAAATATTTGGTGACTGGCTGAAAATAAAATAAATAAAAGTCTCATTTCAGTGATTAGAATGCCCAGTCCTGTGAGAGTGGTCAAGGTGACCTCCTGTGGTGAGTAGAAGGGACTTGGTTCTGCATGCATTTCCTCAGTCTTCAAAGAGTCAAGGAAGAAAGAACAGGATTCTCACCTGATTAAAACTGCTGAAATCCACATTCTCTGTGCTTAGCAAGTGTTTGGAGCTGACATATCCTCTCACACCCCCCTCCCTCTCCCCCTCTCCCCGAGGATCATTGTGTGTGACCCTCATCCTGATCCTGAGGAATCCCACAGCGACCTACCTGGGGGCCACATCTCCTCTGGCACAGTTCACCAGAGGACTGGGAACCAAGAAGCCCCCAGGTCAGCTCTCTTTCCCAGGCATTAAGGAGCCTTGAACACCCTGCGTCCTGGCCAGCAATGGGAATGCAGACCCCAGTGTGGAGATCACCCTGAATCCCTGCACTACCCACCCACTTAGCTCAGTCTTGCCTTAGGACTTCCTGGGGACCCTCTTTCTCCTTGAAGGGGCTTTCCTCTGGTCAAGACAGACATCCAGTCAAAAACCAGCACAGAAGCACTGACCTTGTTAAAACCACTCTTTCTCAATCCTCCACATATGACTGTCTAGTGTTTTTCCTATTTATTAATTAGTTTATTTGTTCATTATCTGCCCCACCCCTAGTGGAATACAAGCTTCTGGCACCCAGCAGCACTCTGCACACAGTTGTTATTGTTCAGTTGCTAAGTCGTGTCTGATTCTTTGAGACCCCATGGACTGCAGCACGCCAGGCTTCCCTGTCCTTCACCATCTCCTGGAGTTTGCTCAAATTCATGTCCGTTGAGTCAGTGATGGTATACAACCATCTCATCTCTGCTGCCCCCTTCTTCTTTTGCCTTCAGTCTTTCCCAGCATCAGAGTCTTTTCCAACAAGTCAGCTGTTTGCACCAGGTGGCCAAAGTATTTAGGAGCTCAATAAAAACTGCTTAGCATGTTCATCATATGGGGCTGTTAAAGCCGCCCGACAGTAGGTGTAGGACAAAAAGGGTCATGGATGGGTGAGCAGGGCCCCAACATTTAGAACCTGCTTGCAGGGAAGTAAGGGTGGAGTCCTGGCAGCACCTCACAAAGCGGTTTCCTGGCTGGTGAGGGCAAAAGCTGGAGAGCGAAGGGGTACAGTGCAGAGGAAACTGTCAGTCCTCTACAGACAGTTCTTTAGAAGTTTTGCTGAAGCGGGGACAAGACAACGTGTGGCTGAAAGGAAAGGTTTGTGTGTTGTGATGCTGTGTGAGGCTGTGGGGTTGGGGAGGAAGCAGCTGCAAGGGAAGAAGAATCTGAAGACGTGGGCAAGAGGAGCAGAGGAAAGTGCAGGCAGAGCTAGAGGGGCCCTTAGCCCTGAGGCAAGAGGCAGGACAGGAAGTCCTTCTTGGTGACATTGGCCAAGGCCTTGCCTCTCTGGGCCTCCACTGTGTCGTCTGCTCCCCGAGGCAACACAGCAATTGTTAGATTCAGGACCTCTCTGAACAGCACAATACCTGGCACAGTAATAATACAAAAGTAGTCACAGTCATTGTCATTTTCATCACTGTGACGTTGGGAGGAAGGGCAGGAGAGCCGATGTGGCTGCAGAGAACCTGGTGGGTCTGGGGCCCCGGGCAGAGACAGCAGTTTCCTCAGTGATCCGGGAGGAGCCAGCAGCGGGTCCCAGACCTGCAGCTCCGGAGCAGCCCACTGGGACCTCTGCCCGGGCGGCAGAACCAAAGCCAGGGATACCCAGGCCCTGCAGGCCGGACTCAGGCCAGCGGAATTGCCTGGTACCTGAGTGCCAGACCAGGCCGGAGAGCCGGGAAGAGAAGGGTTAAGCCGCGCGGCCTGGGGGCCCAGGGGTGTGAGGCGAGTGGGCGGGGGCCCGCAGGCGCGTGGCCGCTATTGGCTGGGGCACATGCCCGGGGGCAGCTGCGGGCGGATGGCCGCCCAGACTTCCTGGACGCGCCTGGCGCCTCCGCCGCGCCGCCGCTGGCGACCTCGGGGGACGTGCCGCCGGCTGCCTGGGGACTGCTCTGCTCCCGCGCCGGCCCCCAACCCCCGCCCGCGGCTGGCGGGCGGCGGGGACTGTCTCTCTAGGGGCTTGTCAACCACAGTGACAGCGTCGCCGCCGGCGCCGCCCACGCGCGCTGCCAGGGCTGGTGCCCACCAGCCAGCCAGCACCTCTCCCCTGCAGGGCCGAATGTGTCCCGAGCCCAACCGCGGGGCAAGCCGCTGGCCCGGTGGAGCCAAGCGGTGAGCCCTTCTTTAGCAGACCGCTTTGGCTGACCACACCTGCAGCGCGGAGGGGGCTGGAAACTCCAGGACCTCATATTGCATAACAGATGAGGGGGTGAACTTGCTCCCCAGCACCCTCCAGCCGGTGGGAGAGCACCCCACTTGATGCTAAAGCTCAGCTTCTCTGTACACTGGGGCTAGATGGGGTCTGGAATCTGAGAGAGAGTATTGGGTGCAGGAGAAAAGGACACAGACTAGGACAGGTCTCCCATGAGAAGACACAGACCAGGCAAAGGGGGACATGGTGGGCTCGTGCTTTGAAAAGCTATGCATCCCCACCCAGGAGGATTTGATAAGGAGTTTATTCTGGCCTGGAGAATTCCACTAACTGTATAGTCAGTGCGGTAGCAGAGTCGTACAGGACTGAGTGACTTTCACTTTACTTTTTAACAATACTTCCTAAGGGCAGGGCTGCTGAGATTAAGATGCAAATTCTTGGTGAGTTTCTCTGGTCCTTTTAATCTTGCCTCAGGTGGTTTCTGAGGCAACTGTTCTAATCTGCCCTTTGGAACTCAGGGAAGGTCAGGGAGGCTATAGTCTTGCCTATGAGAAATGGTGGAGGGAAAAAAAGGGGCTCGGTGCTGGAGAGCCTCACAGAGCCCCCGAGTTTCACACTGTGGCCAGGGATCTTAATGGTGGATGCTCAGGTCAGCACCCCCACCCGGGCCCACCCGCAGCTGTTCAGACTAGACTCCTAACAGGAACACCTGGAAGAGGCTCCAGAAAACCCTAAACCAGCCACCAAGTGTTGATAAAGTCTCAGTTGTCATTTTGAAAAGTATTGGTTTGCTCATGCTGGTGAGATAAGCACTGTTGAAAAGATATAATTCATAGAGAATTTCATTGCAAATAGAAGATGGAGCTGATGCTCCTGGGAAAGACTATGGCAGTTTTCAGAGAAAAGTTTCTCCACTTTTTTTGGTCTGGACATTGGCCCTGCTCTCCCTTCTATGTAGGACCCTCTGAACCTCAGCCCTGAATACGGTTAGGAGAGATCATGTCTGCCTTCCTTCCTGGGTTCCCATGGGAGGCCTGGCCTAGACTGTGTCCTCTACCTCCTCCACTCCCCCGCCCACTCTGCCCTAGCCTACTACCCTGAGTGTGGCTCCTACCTCTTCAGCCCCCTAGCTGCCTTGCCTTTGTAAAAGGGGAGGAATTTCCTTGGAGAGGGAGGCAGTGAGGCGATCACCTGCCCCGCTCCCTCATCTATCACCCTGAACTGTGTTTCATGATAAAATTTCTCATCCACAGCCAGTGATAAATGGAATCAGCCCAGAGGAGACCATACCGAGTGGGGGTGGGAGGGGTGGGCCTGGGTGAGGGAAACCCAGGTAAATTGTTTCTCTGTGTTAACATGCAACCTGGAAAGAGCCAAGGTAGTGGAATTGTGTGACCTGTTCTGCACTGTTGGTAAGAAGGCATGCATATGTAATTCTGTGTGCTCTGAACCAGCTTGTTAACCCTGTAGAGTGATGGTGCAGGCCTGGGGCGTGGTGTGTGCGGGCCAAGCCTCGGAGGGAGAGCAGTAGGGATTCAGAATA
This sequence comes from Nanger dama, assembly GCA_917880005.1. NCBI lineage: Eukaryota > Metazoa > Chordata > Mammalia > Artiodactyla > Bovidae > Nanger > Nanger dama. The sequence continues at coordinate 18,998,516 of CAKJTW010000013.1, read as the reverse complement.
CAGGCATGGTAGCCAGGTGGGTACTGAATAAGACCCCGGAGCAGAGACGCTATATCCCCGGTGGAAGCTGCTGTGAAACTGTGTAACTCAGGTTGGAACTTGAACCCATGGTCTTCCAACTGAGATCATACACCTGGTCTCAGGACTTAATGAAGCTCCGGTTCTTAATGTCTCATTGCAGAAACAATTCAGGGAGAGACAAAGTGATAGGTAAGAAGTAGATTTATTTAAAGAGAAACACACTTCACAGACAGTGTGGGCCTTCTCAGAAGGCAAGAACAGCACCAGAGTATAGGGGTTGTCAACTTTTTATGTTGTTGTTCAGTTGCTAGGTCCATGTCTGACTCTTTGCAACCCCATGGACTGCAACATGCCAGGCTCCTCTGTCCTCCACTATCTCCTGGAATTTTCTCAAATTTATGTCCATTGAGTCAGTGATGCTGTCTAACCATCTCATCCTCTGTTGCCCACTTAGAGTTGAATAATTTCATAGGTTAATGAGTGTACTGTTGGTAAGAACACATGTATATGTGATTTTGTGAGCTCTGAACCAGCCTGTTAGCCCTGTAGAGTGATGGGGCAGGGCAGGGGGAGGGTGGGGAGTGGGTTGGTAAAGAAACCGCTGGCAATGCCGGAGACCTGGGTTTGATCCCTGGGTTGGGAAGATCTCCTGGAGAAGGGAATGGCTACCCGGTCCAGTATTCTAGCCTGGAGAATTCCATGGACTGTATAGTACGTGGGGTGGCAAAGAGTCGGACACGAGTCTTTCATTCCAGCAATTTGGGGAATGGGTGGGGATTTCCAGAAATTGGGCCACTGCCCACGTTTTGATGTCTATGGTTGGCCTTGGAACTGTCATGGCACCTGTGGGTGTGTCATTTAGCTTGCTGATGTATTAGAGTGAGTCTATATTGAAGCTCCTGGTCTAGTGAAAGTTGACTTGTCTGCCATCGTGGACCTATTTGGTTTCAGTCAGTTTATGTCATGTCCTCAGGCCCTGCCCCCTTCCCTCCTGTTCAGCTAGAGGAATCACAAAAATGGGGTAAGCCACAGAGTGGGGTGCTAGGGCAGACAGGAGGAGGGGCTGGTGTCAGAGCCCAGCCTGGTGCCGAGGGAGGGAAGTAGGCAGCTAGTGGGCTTACAGGCAAGATGACAGGAAAGAGCACCTCTAGCAGCTCCAGGTGCCAGATGAGCCCCTGGTCCTCCAAACAGGAACCTCCAGGCCTTTAGGTACCCAGACCTCAAGCAACTCTCAGCACCAGTCCCAGACAGCAAGATGATGGCCAATGGCTCCTCTGGGTCCCCTGCTTTCTTCTGCTTTTAGCCCAGGAATCCATGAGAAGTCCTTAAGCTAATAACTAAGGAGTTAATTAATAATCAAAATGATGAGCTGGAGCAAGCTTGACCCAGAGCAGCTGAGGGTTTGTGTGATTAAAGCTCAGAGGTCCAGAGGATGGGACCACAAAGCTATTCTGCCACCTGCCAGCTGTCACCTGTAAAAGGAGGTAAAAAGAGCATCTACGTCATAGGTTGCCCTAAGGGCACCTGAGATTATGCTTGTGAAATGCTGAGTCATTATGATATGTATTTCTAAGACCTCCTGACTGCCAGCTGGGCCCAGGAGAGGAGACCCCTCTGGGGTTCACAGTGCAGGTGGGAATGTTGGATTCCTATGCACGTCAGTCTAAGTTCTGGAAATGCAGAGATGTGTGCTCACAAGCTCAAGTGACGATGTCCTTGTTGGTCTGGAGAGGCCCAGAAAGCGTCATAGAGGAAGTGGCATTTGAACTGGCATCAAAAGATGAGTAGGAGTAGATGGAGGGGATGTTCTGGGATGTGCACGGTCCCTCAGCTCCTGCGGGGCTCCTGACATGTGGGTCTCTGCCTGCTCCAAGAGGAGCGTCAGAGTTTCTTTTCTCTGATTCCCAGTTGGGGAAGAAAGGGCTATGTGAACCGCCCACCTTGTCCCGGGGGTGCAACACTGTGGCACAGAGGCAGGCTCAGTGCTGGTTGAACAGCTCAGGGAGAAATGATAACGTGTGGGCTCGCACTTCTGGCAGTGGGCTGTGGAGTTAGTGAGTCGGGAAATAACAAGTCAAATGTTGCAGCAGTACCCAAGAGGGGAGCAGGGGAACAGCAGGGCCTGGGAGCTGCCCAGCCAAGGAGGCCTAAGCCTCTAATAAGGGAGTAAGTGTGGGACAAGGCAGGGTCCCACCTGAGAGCCAGCCGGGAGCTGAAAGAAACACTGGGGCAGAGTCTGTGGTGTTTGTGCTGTTCGGGTACTGAGCTTCCCAAAGCCACTGCCTTGAGGACAGTGTTTCCCAAGGAATCACACTGGCTTTCATGGTCCACAGGGGTGGGTGGAAGCAGCATCCCCCCACCAGAGAGCATTCCCAGAGGCTCTAACTTGTAGTTGGCTGCGTGGAAGGTGGGTGGCATTTTGAACTAGGCCCTTTTCCCCTCAGGCTCTCTCTGGGAGTTTTACCTACCACCCCCAAAGCTTCTTTGGAGCTTTTGGGTCTAACCTACCCCACAGACAGAAGAAACATAGCCCAGTTCATGACCAAAACTCACATGGATGGCACCCTCACTTCCACTCCACTCTGGTCCACCAGCTTCCATGCTGCTCGGGAGCAGTCCATCCATCTGCAGAGCTGGGAGCCAAGGCCCAGGGCTGCCTGCAGGTTGGATGTCTGCCTCCTCTGGGAACCATGCCCCAGGGTGCTCCAGTGGCCAGAGGACCAGCCTGAGAGAATTCTCCCCAAGCTCCCTATGTCAGTAGCACCCTGTCCTTGGAACCCCTGGGCAATGACACACTGAGATCCAAACCCATCTATGTTTCAGACAGTGGCCACTCCAAGCCAAAGCCTGGTGCTGCCAGCCCTACCTGTGTCCTGTGTGTGACAGGTGTGTGTTCACAGCAAGGCTGCTGCTCATACAGTCTACAGAGGGTACCTGCGGATAAGACAAACCCAGGGTTTTCCGAGATTAAATTTCCTCTCCCAGTGACTATCACTGGGGTGCTGGTGATGAAGTCTTCCTCACTGATGGGTGGAACCCTGGTCCCGGGCCCACTGGCTTCTCCCCAGAGTGGACTCAGCCTCTCTCCCAGCTCTCGCTGCTCCAAACATGGGGTGCACTTATACAGCTGACATGCTGTAGCGAACTCCCCTCCTCCCATGTCCTCCTGGTCCACTTAATAAAGCCACCAGCCACCCATGGCAGCAGGGATGGGACTGAGGCCTGGAGCTGGAAGTGGCCAACAGAGGACAGGCTAAGAGTGCTGCAGAAAGCATGGCTTCCAGGCCCTTGACTATGGAGCCCCTCTGATGCCCTTGCCCTGGGATGTCCCAGCCTTTACCAGGCTGTGGTGAATTGGCAAGTGATGGGGCAGAGGGCCTTTTGTGCAGCAAGCTGTACAGGCCATGGGGCCCAGACACTCAGAAAACACCTGCCAAGAGACTCCCTTATACCAGGCCCTGCACCAGTGTGGGGCACCTTGTGAACTCATGGGACAGGCACTCTGACAAGACAGAGCAGCCAGACCTACCCTCCTGCCAGAACAACTCAAAGACCAGACAAAATTCAGGACACAACAGCCCTCAAAACACGATATTAGATGTCCAAGGACAGGACCCTAAGAGGCAGGAATCATTGAGGTGAGTCTTCGGACCCCTCAGTATGCTGCCCCCAGAGTATCCAGCTGTGGAGCAAGGAGGGGACCCAGGCAGTTTCAGGGATGCCCCGGAGGGGAGACACAGAACTCGAAGCCTGGAAAGCCAAGGCAGAAAGAGTTTGCAGGATGGAGCCCTGGGGAGGAGGGAGCCCCGGAGTCTGCAAAGCACAGATCAGCCCGGAGTCTGCAAAGCACAGATTAGCCCGTGCATGTGAGGATCGTGCCAGAGGCCAGGGAAGACCCACCAGGAGGGTCAAAGGAAGTCATGTGCAGAGCTCAAGCAGGATGTGAAAAGTGTGGGCTCATTCTGACAGCCAGGCCAGAAAACCCGAAAAAGAGACAGAGTATCAAGTGGGTCTTGCCACTGTAAAGTAGGACAAAATTGACCCAAGACGAAAACCCGAAAAGAGACAGAGTATCAGGTGGGTCTCGCCACTGTAAAGTAGGACAAAACTGACCCGAGACTAAAGGCAATGGCACCCCACTCCAGTACTCTTGCCTGGAAAATCCCATGGACGGAGGAGCCTGGTGGGCTGCAGTCCATGGAGTCACGAAGAGTCAGACACAATTAAGCGACTTCACTTTCACTTTTCACCTTCATGCATTGGAGAAGGAAATGGCAACCCACTCTAGTGTTCTTGCGTGGAGAATCCCAGGGATGGCAGAGCCTGGTGGGCTGCCGTCTATGGGGGTGCACAGAGTCGGACACGACTGAAGCAACTTAGCAGCAGCAGCAGCAGCAGCAGCAGCAGCAAAAGCTGCTCTAGTTTTCCCCTGCAAAGCTTAAAAGCAAGACCTAACTTTGGCCACCTGAAGCGAAGAGTTGATTCATTGGAAAAGACTCTGATGCTGGGAGGGATTAGGGGCAGGAGGAGAAGGGGACGACAGAGGATGAGATGGCTGGATGGCATCACTGACTCGATGGATGTGAGTCTGAGTGAACTCCAGGAGTTGGTGATGGACAGGAAGGCCTGGCGTGCTGCAATTCATGGAGTTGCAGAGTCCGACACGACTGAGCGACTGAACTGAAAGGGACCAAAATGCTACCAAGTAACTTCCTGGTGTCCAGAACAAAGTGCAAGGATATTTATGAAATATTTAGCTCCCGACAAAACTCACAGTGGTGATCACGCAATCAAAATCAGCAGATGTGCGTGGAGGCAGGAAGATATAGCCCAGAAATGACTGTGATGAAAGAATGAGTGTTCGAGGACATGGAAGCTTTTCCTACAACCATATCCAGGTGTTCAAGAAGCCAGAGGACAGAATGAATGTGTCTGGAGCAACAATGAATGCTGCAGGCAGGGGGTGGGGGGTGGGCATTCTCTTGTGGGAGGAGGGTAAAAACTTGGATCTGAAATCTGAACAAGTAAGATCTCTTCAAGGGGTGTGGGCTCACAGCCAGACCCTGTGGAGGTCACCAGGTGCACGTACCTAACCCTACACAGGCCTGGGATGCCTGACACAGAGTAGATGCTCAAAACATACACTTGAATCTTGTTTAATTCATGCTCCCTTTTTATAGATTCAGAAGCAGAAAGGGTGAAGGTCTTTCCAAGGCCACACAGCCAGTAAGTGGTGGGTGCAGTGCCCTGGGCATGTGGCCTTGGGCACTCTGCAGAGCACACCCCCTGACCCCCACATCCTGCCAACCTGGTGGGTTCAAGGTAGGCCCAGGATGCAAGCAAGCTGGGAGAAGGAGGCATGTTAGTGTTCGGGTCCAGTGACATTAGCTAGCAGGAGAGAGATGTCCATGCCCTCATCCAATCCTGCCACATCCTCCATTCAGGATGGCTGGAGCCCAGAGTCCCCCACCCTAACTCCCCGACCTTGCCTTGCCCTCAGCCTCCTCAACTTGGGGGTGGGAACCCGGCCTGAAGGTGCTCATTTCTATAATTCTATAATCACCATAATTGCCTTAATCACCACTCAGTCTGGAGCACTCTGGGGTCTTCAGCCTCTGCATTCAGCCCTCACCTCTGTGCACCTAAGCAGTTCCACCTGGGGCCACAGATGCACAGCCCAGGGGACAGCCCTGGGTCACCCCACCCAGCCCAACCCTGCCATGGCTTAGCACTGGGAACTCCGTCAGCACCAGCCACATATCTAGACTGTTTGCTTGCTGCACACCTGCCTGCCCAGGAGCCCAGTGCTGGACACAGGAAGATAGGATGAGCAGGGAGTGAGTGGTGCCATGCCTGCAGGTATCACACCCTGTACTAAGCGCCTGCCCTGAGTTCCACCCAGGGAGGCACAGACACACCTGGAAGAGGTGATATGAACCCAGACACCAATCTTTCCTTCTTTCCTTCACCCTGGGTGGTGTGTTGTGGGGAGGGGGAGCGTGGGCCTCTGTTGTGTTGATGATGGTAACCTCTGCACTAAGTGGACAAGTACCAGGGTCCAAGCATGCAACTTTCAGCCTCTAGTGATGAGGCTTCACTGACAGAGGCCTGCGTGGAGAGGGCTGGGGGGAAGGCTGAGGTCCAGGGCACGAGAACTAAACCCCATAGCTCCACCTGCTCCAGAGCCGTCCTTGGCACCAGCTGCAAACTCTCCAAGGCTGAAGCTCCAGGGTGCTGCCATTAGGGTTGGGGGAGGGAAGACGAGGGCCCCCCAGAGTCTCCGCAGCCAGCAGCAACTGAGAACCCGGCCCAGGCAGGCGGCAGGACTGCCACTGGCTCCTGCCAGGCCCCTGGCAGCATGAGCAATGGCGGGCTGAGCGATAAGAAACTAATAATTTATGTTTCCAGTTCCCGCGGCCCCGGCGCCGAGGGAAGGCTGGGCCACAGCCTCCTCCTCACTGAGCGGCCGCAATCCTTTATTGCACAAATTATTAACGACCAGAGAATGAATGACTCTGTAATCAGATCAGGGCTGCCAGCACTTTTCATTTCATTTATTTGTATAAATTCTGAAGTCAGGCTCTAGCCTGAGCTCAAAAGCCAGCCTCACTCTGGCCGGGGCCCAGGTCCCCACCAGAGCATACCCCTCCCTCACCATCATCCGTGACTCCAAGCGGGTACTGAAGACAGAGGGGGTTGGGGAGGGGTCAGGGAATGGGCCTAAGCTGCAAGACCTGGGTTGCCACATGCCCACCGAAACCTCCTCAGATCATGGGTCCTGGGCCAGGGTCAGAATTCTATCCTTCAGCCCTCTCAGGGCCCCCTCCTACCTGTCCTCAGGCCAGGGGGTTCCTGGTCCATGAGGGAGACCCACCCCTACACATGCTTCTCCTTCAGCCCAGACCCTCACTCCCCACAGGAGGCCCTGATATTACAGGCCGCCTCTGCTTCCTCCGGCCCCAGGCCCGTGCCCCTTTCCATCTGCTTCTCCTGCCGCCTCCTGGTCCCTCCTCCTCCGTCACCACCTGCCTCATGGGCTGGTCTCTCCCTGCCCTCCCCCCTTCCTGTCCTGCTGCTGGACTGGGCCCTCACCTCCCCTTGGGTTCAGGGGCTGTGAGGCGTTCTGCTCGGCGCTGAGCAGTGAGCTGCCTATGGTCCTCTCACGAGCCCACTTTTAATCTCATTGACCTCTCGTTATACTACAGCACATAAATTCAGATTTGGAGAGCTTATGTTCCATCATAAATTGGGCTGGCAGACTTCCGATCAACAAGATAAAGCTGTCTCCTGTGAGGTGGGTGTTTTATTAGTCTTGGCCTCAGTGCTGCAGGCAGTGGAGGTGGGGTGGGGGAGGGAGGTCTCTGGAATCCTCCTTTGCTGTTTCAGATGGGCCTGATGGTGCTTTTTGCCATCATGAGTACAATGGCATCCCCTAGACCCCCATCCCCATAGCATCAGAATGAGCAGCCACAGCTGGACCCCAAGGCTAGGCACTGGAAGGTCAATAGGGAGACCCCATGTGCACCCAGGCATGTGTCCATGTGTGCCCCTCCCCTTGTGGTGGAGCTTCGTGAACTTGGCCAGAGCCAGAATGGGGTTCAGGGGTGGGGGAGGCAGCTGCACATGCCTGGGCATCCTGAGGGACAAAGGGCTGGAGCAGGGGCCCAGAGAAAGAGCATCTAAGATGCAGCTTCAGAGACATGGTGGCCTGGGCTGGCTATTAGAAGCTGCAGACGCCTAACCACCAGGATGCCCAGAGAAAGAGCATCTAAGATGCAGCTTCAGAGACATGGTGGCCTGGGCTGGCTATTAGAAGCTGCAGACGCCTAACCACCAGGATCCCCAGAGATGGATATGGGGAGGTCTTGACATCTTCAGGCCACCCAGCAGGGCCTGGGCTCCTGCTGGCCAGGATTGGGGATGATGTCTGCTGACTGTGCCTGTCTCTCCCTAGAGGACAAGTCCTTCAAGAATTCAGTCTCTGCCAACACTCTCTCCCTAGGCTCCCAACACTTCCAGCCCAGCTTCTGGCCCAGCCTGCCAGCACCACCACTCAGTGAAGCCACCCAAATCAGCACAGTAGGAGTTCTACCTGGCCCTTTCAAGCCACAAGCCCTGTGTTCCTACCCACTCTGAGTTTGCTCTGATTGGAGCACCTCTGAGTACCTGGGCCTGCCCAGGGCCCTGGCAGCACAGCAGGAAACCTGGGAGACTGGATGTATGATGGTATTCTGGGGGCACACTGGGGCCCTACCAGGAGAGGAGGTGATCCTGGGAGGCTTCTTGGAGGAGGGGATGCTTCTGTGAGTCTTGAAGGTGAGTAGGTAGTTGTTGTTCAGTCACTAAGTCATATCCACTTTTTGTGACCCCATGGATTGTAGCACTCCAGACTTCCCTGTTCTTCACCATCTCCTGGAGCTTGCTCAAATTCATGTCCATTGAGTCAGTGATGCTAATCAACTATCTCATTTTCTGTTGCCCCCTTTTCCTGCCTTCAATCTTTCCCAGCATCAGGGTCTTTTCTAGTGAGTCAGCTCCTTGAATCACATGGCCAAAGTACTGGGGTTTCACCTTCAGCATCAGTCCTTCCAATGAACATTCAGGGTTGATTTCCTTTAGGATTGACTGGTTTGATCTCCTTGCTATCCAAAGGACTCTCAAGAGTCTTCTCCAGCACCACAGTTTGATACCATCAATTCTTCGGCACTCAGCTGTCTTTATGGTCCAATATTCACATCTGTACATGACTTCTGGAAAAGCCATAGCTTTGACTATACAGACCTCAGTTGGCAAAGTGATGTCTCTGCTTTTTAATATGCTGTCTAGGTGCTTGCTCCTTGGAAGAAAGCTATGACAAACCTAGACAGCATATTGCATTGAGCAGAAGCTGACAAGTTTCCTGAGGGCCATGTTCCTGGTTGGAAGATGGGATGACCCAGCCCAAGTAATAGCTTTGCTCTTTACCAATTTTGAATCACTTGTCCCATTTCTGAGGCCTTAGGTGCTCAGGAACCCACATACACCAACTGGATCTCAGACAGAAAGTTATACAACTGCTGACATGGGGCAAACTCAGATTTTGACAAGGCCAGTTAATCCAGGACGGTGGTGTGTCTGTTCTGGAAGGAGACTCTGTTGGCATCTGATGTACACAGAGGATCAAAGGCTGAGGTCCTCTGACCTGGCAGGGCATGAGGACCCCATATTTGGAGATGCCTACAATCCTCTACACAGAGGTGAAATACCCTGTATAAGCCCCTGCTCTGCTAACTGCCTCTTCTCTTCCCATTCTCAGTGGCCTCCAAGCAGTCTTCCTACTTCCCCAGTCTGCAGGTGGGGAGCCCCAAGTGCCAAGCTGGGACTCTATCAAATGCTCTGAGGAACACATCAGGTTGTGGCCTTGGACAGAGGCCTGGAGCTGCTGCCCTCCCACGTCTATGGTAGGTGTGGTCTGGCCTCAGCACATGGGCTCTACTCAGGATCTCAGCCAGTACCACGCTGTGCCCTTCAGCCAATCCACTTCTGGGTCCACATGCGGGGCACTGTGCAACTCCAGGGGTATGTGCATCCCAGGGCCACCCATTGTGACACCCTAGACATCAGCACAGAAGACAAGATGGGCTCATAGAGAGCTCAGCGGCTCGCACTCAGACAGCACCCACAAAGACATCAAAGCACCCCACAGGATGTTACTGATTCAACCTGTACTGGAGAGATGGGCTCGTTGGCAATGGGAATCCAAGACTTGCCCTGGGATGGGGTCAGGCTAAACCTACGACCTTAGAACACCAGTCTGGGTCAGAGTTGTGGGGAGAAACAGTAAAACTCACTGTCCACCTAAGCTCTCTACTTCTGAAAATCCCTAACGGACAGATCTATGCTAACAAAGTGATTGCTGGCTCTCCAGGTGACCCTGTGGTGCGACTGTGTAGGAGAGGCTCAGACCACTCACTCCTCCTCCTGGTGTAGGCAGGTGCAGAGCAGCAATCCCACCAGGGTACAGGTGGATGAGATCCTAAAATATATAGCCACCTGCACAGTGAAACCCTGTAAATTCTGTTGAGGTACAAGTTTCATTGCTGCTGCTGCTAAGTCACTTCAGTCGTGTCTGACTCTGTGCGACCTCAGAGACGGCAGCCCACCAGGCGCCCTCGTCCCTGGGATTCTCTAGGCAAGAACACTGGAGTGGGTTGCCATTTCCTTCTCCAATGCATGAAAGTGAAAAGTGAAAGGGAAGTTGCTCAGTTGTGTCCAACCCTCAGCGACCCCATGGACTGCAGCCTTCCAGGCTCCTCCGTCCATGGGATTTTCCAGGCGAGAGTAGTAGAGTGGGGTGCCGCTGCCATTAAAGCAAGAAAAATGAATGGGAATCCAAAGCAACAGTGGTTTATGTGAAGTTCCTCAGTACCCCTGACCCCACTTACTGGCCATGAGGCGGGCACCCTGGAGAGCAGCCGAGAGTGACGAGGTTGGAGGAGCCCATTACCCAGGACAGAGAGAGTGAAGGCCATTTCCAGGTACCTCTGGCTGTTTCTCTTTGAGGTTCTACTCTGCTTCCCCTGTGCTTGAGTTCTGCCCTCTAAGGTCCCAGAGAACAAAATGCTGGTGACCTCTCTATATAGCACAGAGAAGGCACTTTGTGGAAAGAAAGTGAAACGGGGGACTGGAGGGCTCAGCCAGTCACAGCCTGTCTCTGAGACCTCCTCCAAGGTCTACAGCTGCTTCTTCATGCAGGAGTGGATGCAAGTCTTGCCAGAACCTCAGAACAGTGGACCACACCTCTCTTTGGGCTCTGACCTCCCTCCTCTTTCTGCAGAACACCTGCCGACAACCAAGGGTGCTCATCTGACTCCTGCGGTCAGCCTCCTGAGTTTTTTCTCTTGCGCTGGTGAGGAGGAGGCTTCTGGGACAGTACGGTGGGCGAGTGCTGGGAGAAGAGGTGAACAGGGGTGGAGCTGTCCCAGGCCGGGAGGCCAAGCTGGGCTGGGAGTGTGTCACATGGGGACGGCCCCCCGGACAGTCCTCACACTGACACATGAGTGTGTCTGGGGAGCTGTTGCCAGGAGCTCACATTCCACAGGAAGTCCTTCATATAAACGGCTACTGCTGGGCCAGTCTGGTCTCCCTGCACAGCCTGGGAGCCTCGCAGAGCTGGGCCTGGAGGCAGTGACTTCTGCTACCACTGCTGAACCAGCGCCTCAGCTCCAGCTTCTCTCGGTCTTCAAGGTCTCTGCCTGGACGCCCTCTCTGCTTCAGTTTGCACCCAGCAGCCTGGTAGAGAGCCTACCTGGTCCCCTCTTCTGTAAGCCCCCTCTTACTGCTCCCAGGGTCCTTGACTGATGCCTTGAGGATACACAGTAGGTGTCTCTAAGGGTCCTGGAGGACTCCCATCCCTTCGTTTGGCCCCACTTTCAGGGGGAAGCCTCCAGCTCCCACACTCTGAGACCATTTATGGAGAAAACATGGAGGGTACGCCAAGGCTCATCACAGTATTGACTAGGGCCCCTGCAGCCACATTTCACCCTGTCTGCTCCAAGCCAAAGGGGACCCCACAGATGTTGAGCCCCTCTCTCATTTTCAGATGGGGAAACCAAGGTGACAATAAGGGCAGAGGGGCCTATGTCACACAGTGGCTGGCCAGGAGGACCCGAGTCCCAGGACACTGCAGGGTCTGCTCTCTCCACTGCCTGCTTCAGCCTCCCCAGCCCAGCTCAGGCCCAGGCAGGGCCATGGCACTGAGCAGGCTGCCCCAGTGATGCCAGTGAGTGAGTGTTTTCACTCCTGGGGAGGGACCAGGCATGCAGGGCCAGTGGCAGCTAAGACACCCACCCACGTGAGCAGACAACAGTTCCCTCTGTGCTGACATCAGTGCACCCAATGTATTCTGTAGCTTGTCAAGCACATGTGCATCACTGTCCTTGTGTCTGGGGTCACTTCATCTGTCTGAGAAGCTGTGCACATGTCAGCATGTGTAAAACAGCAGGTGAATATCATGGCACATGGAACCAACAGTGTGCACCCTGTGGGTGCCCCAAGTCAGGACACCGGGCCCTAACTCTTTACTTCTTTAAATGGCATTAGAGTGGGGTGCCATTGCCTTCTCCGAAGTTAAGGTCAGTGGACCATAAAGAAGGCTGCATGCTGAAGAACTGATGCTTTTGAAATGTACTAGAGAAGACTCTTGAGAGCCTCTTGGACAGCAAGGAGATCAAACCAGTCAGTCCTAAGGGAAATCAACCCTGAATATTCACTGGAAGGATTGATGCTCAGGCTGAAGCTCCAATACTTTGGCCACCTGATGCAAACAGCTGACTCATTGGAAAAGACCTTGATGTTGGAAAAGACTGAAGGTGAAAGAAGAGGGCAGCAGAGGATGAGATGCTTGGATAGCAACACTGATTCAATGGACATGAACCTGGGCAAACCCTGGGAGATGGTGAGGAACAGGGAGGCCTGGTATGCTGCAATCCATGGGGTTGCAAAGAACTGGACGCAACTCACAACTGAACAACAACAACAAAAGGTCAGTGGACAGACCAGCCTCAGAAACACCTACTTCGCTGAGAAAGAGGAAGAACATGGTCTGCAGCCAGTTCACAGCTGGCCAACAGCGAGGCATGTCCCAGCAGGGTGGGCCCTCCTGTGTCTGACCTGGAACCAGGAACAGATGCTTCCTGAAGGTTCTGACCATTTCTGCAGGGGTGTCTGAGGGAGCCACTGTGCCACTCACCTCTGACCTCCCATCTACCCTTTCCTGATGGAATGGTGCTGCAAATCAGACCCTTTAACTGGACAGACTGTCTTGGACATGACAACCGTATCCATCTGGCACTCGTGCTGCAGGCCCGTGTGTCTATGTATGTTTCGTGCATAGGTCCTGGTGGTGTCTTCCATCTTGGCTGTCATATAAGTTAGCACACACACCGTCTGTGCATATTTGCGCTGAGGATGTCAGCATCCGTGTCTGCACCTGTCCTGTGCCAGCAGCTTTGGGAGCTGCTGGGTGTGCGTGTGGCTGTGAGCACGCATGTGGGCTGCAGTCTGTGTGCCTTTGAGAAGGCATGGAGCTGTTGGTTGCCGTGGGTGCTTGTGTGGGCATGTGTGTGATGCTGTGCCCACACCTGTGGGGCCCCTGTGATCTGTCCTGGCATGCCTTCCTGTCTGGGCGGGTCTGGGCATGTTCTCCTATCCACTAAGGTACTTGGGGTGAGCACAGGAAAACTGGAGGCTGAATGAAGGTGCGCCTGCACCTGTGGTCTCAGCGACCCACTGCTTTCTTCTGTATTTTCCAGCCTCATCTCTAGGTCTCTCTTCCTGGGGTTTTACCACATCTGGTACTCAATAAGTGATTGATTGGTGAAGGAATGGATGAAAAGGGGGCATTGAGGGGGTGTTCTGGAGGGGAGGAAGGCGGGTAATCCAGGATGGGAGGGAGCGCCAGCTTTGGACCGGCCGGGCAGCGCCAGCCGGGCGATGCTGGCAGAGCCTGGGTCGGGGGCATCAAGGTCTGTGGGCCGCCCCCGCGCTCCCTGGGGACGTCTCGGGTCACCGTCTGCACCGCCGGCCGCGCCGCCCCGCGGGTTATTTATGACCCCCTCTCCCTCCCTGGCGGCGGCGGCGGCGGCGGCGGGCGGCAGCAGCAGCGGAGGGCCCCGCGCGGGGGAACCTCGAGAAGCGATGGCGTCGCGGGAGGCCGGCGGACGGGGGCGGGGGCCTCCTCGGGCAGAGGAGGAGCTGCAGCCGCCGACCCCACCTTTGCTCTCCGTGGGGTCGCCAAGCCTGAGGGCCAGGTGGCGGTAATCCCAATGCCAGAATTCTGTCCCTCTGGCCTGACTCCAGTCTGAGAAGTGCAGAGGAACGTGCGGGCTCAGGCTCCGGTCGGACACAAGTGGACAGGCGGGAGGAAGGGAGCAGATCCTTTGGGAAGGCAATGACAGCCAGGATGAGGATACCTAGTCCCCCAGGGGAAAGCTGCTCTGAGCCCCCGTGGGCAGAAGGCTCTATTTCCCAAGAACAGGGGGAACTATGTGGGGGCGGGGGTGAACTGCCCTCATCAATCAAGACCCTGGAGGACCCCTGGAAGTTCTTGGAGTCAAGAGTAGCCCTAGGAGGAGGGGGGGTCCTGCAGGGAATTTTGGACCCAGTCAAGGTGTTTTCAGGAGGGTCCTGGTCCTCCAACGAAGGCTGGAGCTAGATGGCAGCATGGAGATTAGGCTGGGTCTGGTAGGTCAGCCCCACACCTTGAAAGCTGGGCCCCTCCCTGAGAGCCACAGTTGGGGGTCCCGCGTGTCACTCCTAACCACTGTGGGCACATGTGTGACGAAAGAGGCCAGGGATGAGTGAAGGGTGGTCCTGGGAGGACCCCTTCTCAGACTCAGGACAGAGGAGAGGCCAAATCTGACAGCTGCCTGGTATCATCTCAGATCTAGAGATGAGCTTTCAGCCTCCCTTCCCCGGACCACAGTGTGAAGGTCAGGGGTTAAGAGGCCTGAGGCTCAGCGTACAGGTGCAGGCAAACATTAGAAGAGCTGGGCGGAGGCTGTCTTTTGGCAGCTGGGTCAGGGCTGTAGCCAAACAGGCTCACTGGACGTGGTCTCTCCATATAGAGCTATGACCGCAGATTAACATGACAGCTCCCCATGGGTCTTGGCACTCAGGTGAGGACAGCCTCCTGCATCCATTAGACATGGAGCATCACACCTGAGAACAAGACATAGGCCACAGAGGCTGGGTGTGGGAGGAGCTCCCTAGCTGTCACTCCTGGGGTCAGGTATGTGCAGGAGTCCAGGTTACAAAGAGAGCAATGGGGCCTAGGGTGGTGAAGTAAGGAGGGGTCACTCGCATTCACACCTGTCTTGCCACCCACCCCTTAAACCCCCACAGACAAATATACGAGAAGTAAAGGAGTGGAAGTTCCCAGACACATTCCTGGTCTGAGCCCAGACCTCACTCCCCAGGTTGGTCTTGGGGCTGGCTGATAACTAAGCTGAGAGTGAGGAGAGCAATGTACATCAGCACAGGGGTCCCCAACAGTCAGCCACATGCCCACCTGGTGCTGACGTCTGGTAGGAAGCCCTTGGGGAGTAGGGGTGGAGTGTTCCCTCACTCCCAGCCCAGCCCAACCCACCCTTACAGAAGGTGCAAGCACTCCTATGATCCAGCTCACTCCCCCCACCCCCAGAGCACGGTCAGGAAGATGCTCATATGGGTGCCCCACCAGGTACGTCTCAGAGGGGCAGGGGTCTGAGAGCAGAGTTGGGAGCTGAGGCTACTTTCTAGCTTGTCCGAAATGGTACACCCGAGAAATTACAAAGTCTCATCAAGTACTGTCAAAGCCACCGGGCTTCTCAGTTTCTCTTCCTAATTATCCCACCAAACTGCAGGGGAGGTATGGGTTGATCCCAGGGGACAACCCTCCTCATTCCAGGGCTAGACCAAGGCTGACGGAAGCGGTGAACATGGGTGCAGAGGTCCCTCGTCCTCAGACTTGCACGTGGCAGGTAACAGAAGCATGCTCAAGTGCACAGTCCCACACTCAGCTGCCTCTCCTTCTCCCCACACACCCCACCCTCCACCCACATTGCCTCTAGCCCCACTTCCCCTTGCCCCACCCCATACTGTTTGTTGTGGAGGCAGACAGCCCGGATTTGAAACAACTGTGTGACACCAGGACGGTTACTTGGCCCTTTTGTATCTCGCCCTTCCTCATCTGTAAAATAAAAACTCTTTGGGTGTCAAAAAAAAAAAAAAAAAACACCCTCAGATGATCAGGTGAACTAAGGCTTGTGAAGTGCATGGTAAGGGGGGCAGTTATTGATAGAATTATCGTTGTTATTCACAGACCACAAACCTTCCCCAATACATCTTCCGCGACCACACACCAGAAACCCACAGCGCACACCCTGTAGACGCTGAGGAGACCACTCACGCCCTCCGCACTGATTCCTACCACCTACCCAGAGCTACTGGCTCAGGCGCACCGCCAGGAAAGCGGCAATTCCGATCCCGGATACGCTCTTTCGCTAGGAACCAGTCCTTGTCCCACGTGGACTCCGGGACTCTGACTGGGGTGCCCAAACAGTGACTCCCTCAGCAGTGCGCGCCGGCTGTGCGCGCCGCGACTCGCTGGCCTCCGTCCCGCGCACCACCACCTCCGCCCCCCCACCCCTCCCTCCCCCAGCCAACCGGTCTCCTCTCCTCTCGAACGAGAACGCCCACCCGGGAATAAGGCAGGAGGTGCAGCCAGGTCCCGTCGCCCCCGTCTGAGCCCAGTCGGCCGTCACGCACCCCCTACTGGAGCCCGTGCCGCCCGCCCGCCGCGCCAGGGCCGTTTAAATGGGCCAAGTTGTGGCGGCGGCGGCGGCGCGAGTCTCCCAAGTCCCCGCCGGGCGGGCGCGCGCTGGAGTACGCGGGTGCGCGGCTGGGACCGTGGGGCTGGGCGGGGGCCTGGGACCCTCGGGCGGGGCGGGGCACGCGGCCGGAGGCTGCACAACTCCTCCTCACTGCCCGGCTTGGCCCCGCGGGCGCAGCAGCGAGCCGGGCGCCGGGCCGCCCCAGGGGCGCGGGCGCAGGTGGGCCCAGCGCCCAGTGGAGCCCCAAGGCCCTGGAGCTGCGGCGCTGGGCAGGTCGATCGGGGATCGATAGAGCTCCGGCAGCACCATGTCTCCGGCGGCAGAGGCCCTGCCAGCCGGACAGGCAGCGGTCCGAGGTTGCCCGGCTGGGGCGCAGTAGCGGGGAGGGCGGGTGTGCAGCCTGGAGGCTCCAGAGCCCCGGCCCTCGAGACCCAACTCCAGCCCGGCTGGAACAAGTTGCGCCGGCGGCGGAGGGCCAGGCTGCAGGAACACAGGCCCACCATGCCGGCGGTCAAGAAGGAGCTACCCGGCCGCGAAGACCTCGCTCTGGCTCTGGCCACCTTCCACTCGACCCTGGCAGCGTTGCCACTGCCGCCGCTGCCTGGCTACCTGGCGCCACTGCCCGCCGCGGCCGCCCTGCCCCCGGCCGCCTCGCTACCAGCCGCGACAGCGGGCTACGAGGCGCTGTTGGCCCCGCCGCTCCGTGCCCCTCGCGCCTACCTGAGCCTGCATGAGGCCGCCCCGCACCTCCACCTGCCCAGAGACCCTCTGGCCCTTGAGCGCTTTTTCGGCCACTGCGGCCGCGGCACCGATTTCCAGCCGCTGCTGGACAACGGCGAGCCCTGCATCGAGGTGGAGTGCGGCGCCAACCGCGCGCTGCTCTACGTGCGCAAACTCTGCCAAGGCAGCAAGGGTCCGTCCATCCGCCACCGCGGCGAGTGGCTCACACCCAACGAGTTCCAGTTCGTCAGCGGCCGCGAGACGGCCAAGGACTGGAAACGCAGCATCCGCCACAAAGGTGCGGCCGCCGTGGGGGCGAGGACCGCTCCGGTCCCTCCCCTCCGCTTCCCAAGGACCCGTGGGTCCGGATCCCCCTCGTCTGCCACCGGGGAGACTCCAGTTCTGCCTAGAGAGGGCGCTGCGACTCTGGGGCCGCCGCAGGGACACCCCCACCCCCATCCCCCAAGCACGGTCGGCCTTGTTGGACCCGGGCTGAGCGCCCTCGGCCTCCGTGCCCCCCCCCCCAGCGCTGGCCGCACGAGCCGGCGGCTCTTTCTGCCCGGAAGGTCTTTGCGGGATTCCTGAGCCTTCTGGCTCCGGGGAAGTTTACGGGAACTTGGGAGAGCGGGCGGGAGGCCGACTCGGCAGGATACTTTCCTCCGGGGTCGAGGAGCCACGGGTTCTGGCGGGAGTGGAGGGGGCACAAGTGAGGCCGGGTGTGGACGCACGCTGGTAGAGAGAACGGCAAGATGCACGGGTGGCGCAGGCAGGTTGGGGCTGCGGGGGCGCGCGTCGGGGCGGGAGCGCGCGCGGAGCAGAGTGGCGGCAGGGTTGGGAGCAGTCTCTAGGGCTCCCGCAGGAGTCTGGCTCCAAGGCCGCGACGTGTGGGCGCCAGAGCGGGCATGCGGAAGGAGAGGGGGTTGAGCGCCAGGCGAGGGGTGGGGGATAGTTAGAAAGTTAGGGACCCAATCAGGCTCGTCGACTCAGGGGCTCGTGGCTCCGCGGGGTCAAGCGCAGTCCCGGGTCCTGACAGCGCCGCTCACCTGCGCCGGGCCCGACCTCCACGGTCCAGCTCCGGATTCCCGGGGACCTGCTTGGAGAGGGTGGAGCGCGGCAGGAGGGGCGCGCGGAGGCGGGGGAGGAGCGGGGGAGAGACCGCCCTGCGACAGGGGAGGGCGCTCGCCGGATCTTGAATTCCGAGCTCTGCAGATCCCCGCGACGTCTGCGAGGGTGGGGTGGGCGGCGAGGCCGGGTGTGGGTTCGGAAGTTGGACGGAGGCGTTTGTTCATACTCGTGGCGGGAGGGAACCCGGCCTTGCCTCTGGCAGCGCCCCCGGAAGCGTGCCCGCGTGCCCGGCCCCACCTGTGCCCGGCCCTGCTCCCTTACCGGTCCTGCCTCGGCTCTCCTTGCAGGGAAAAGTCTGAAGACGCTTATGTCCAAGGGGATCCTGCAGGTGCATCCTCCGATCTGCGACTGTCCCGGCTGTCGAATATCCTCCCCGGTGGTGAGATGTGGGAGAAAACCTGGGGCTTCAGGGTCTTGTTTCTCTGCTGCGGAGCTTGGCCTATGTTTTCTAGAATCAGTCCTAACCTCAACTCTGCCAGTGGGCAGGAGGGAGCCCTCAGGGGCAAATAAATAGAGGAGAACGGCTTTGGTGGGTATGCTGAGGCCACAGACCCCGTCCCCCTTGATTCAGGGCAGGGTCCTGCCTATCCTGATGCATCTCTTTGGGAGCCCGGGAGCTGCTTCTCCTGAGGTCCTGGGGACAGCCCGTGGTGTGAAAGACTCCTCCCTGGACAGTGTCATCTGACTGGGGCCTGGAGACTTTGCCTTGTAAATAGGTGTGTGTGTGGGATGTAGGGGGAGTGCAGTTTCACCATGTCAGTTGGCCCAGCCTGGGAGAGGAGCTGGTCCTAAGGGGATACCTGTTATAGGATGTGACAGTGTCGGCCAGCCTGGATGGACTTTCTGGGTGGCCACAGGCTTGGATATGAGTGACCTGCATGTCTGGATGCCTAGGGCTGGAGCCCTGTGGGACAAGGCCAGGGATGTCCAGGAGTGTCTGAGGATACAGCCTGGTCTGAGGCACAGAAGGTGCAGTGTGGGCCTTAGTGTCAAGAGAACTGCAGCTAGAAGCTGGTGTGGGGCCTCCAACCCAGTGTAGAAGTCTGTTGAGCCCTCATTAGCCTGGGGGTTGGGATGCACAGGAGAGCTGGGGCCGGGGCCTGCCCTGAAGCACACTGCCTTCCCCCTTGCATGCCCTCCAGGCAGCAGTGGCTGGAGGCGCCATCTGAAAATCTTGTCTTTTGGACAGTCTGAGCTCCTGGGGGAGAGCCCATGAGGACCACGGCTCCTGGCACCACTCAGCAGCCCCCTCTGCCAGGAAGGCCTGAAAGGACCCTGCAGGCGTCCTTCAGCTTGTTTACTTTGGACTACTGGTAGGGCAGGGGCTGGGAAGTCTTGGATTCCTGGTGGGCCTTGAGGGTGGGCAAGCCAGGAAGCCACAGACAAACCTGTAAAGACGCACAGGTTGGGCAGGGGAAGGGGACACAGCTGAGCCTCCCCCACTTGCCCACCCCACACACTGTCTGGCTCAAGCCTGCATGCAGAGTCCCCCAGACAGAGCATGTGCTCAGGCAGCCTACCTTTGCCCAAAGCCACCACACCTGCCTGGGGCAGGAAGCTGAACTCCCTTTCACTTCTCAAGCAGTTGGTGCCAGAGAGGACACCCTCTAGGCTGGTCTGGGGCCTCTGTTCAGGCGGGAGGAACCCTGCCTCTCCCACCATTCCGTTCTGAAGGTCTCCCACAGGATGGGGTAGGCAAGTGGCCTGAGCCCAGCATCAGTCCCCTCTAAGACATTTCTTGATGGGAAGGCCTGAGGAGCCAGTGTTTAGCTGGGACAGGGGCTTAGCACCCAATTCTTAGATCTGTGTGCTGAGCAGGGGTCAGCAGCTGAGGTCTCTAGTGTGTGTGGGAGCAGATGTCTCCCTGTGCTTGGTTCAGGTCAGGACTGCTCATTCTGGTCCCTCTTCCTTAACTCCCTACTATCAGAGCCATTCCAGGCCACCATACCTGGTATGGCCTTACCCAGGTGGCAGCCTCACTCCTCCATTTCCCTCTCCTCATCCTTGTCCCACAGATGAAAGGGAAGGGCACAGAAAGTTTTCCTTCAGAGAATAG
Organism: Nanger dama; assembly: GCA_917880005.1. Classification (NCBI taxonomy): domain Eukaryota; kingdom Metazoa; phylum Chordata; class Mammalia; order Artiodactyla; family Bovidae; genus Nanger; species Nanger dama. The sequence continues at coordinate 18,978,242 of CAKJTW010000013.1, read as the reverse complement.
TTTAGTTAAAGTGGAAAGGCAGGAGAGGAGGTCCTGGTGCTTGGCCTACAGCAGGATAGAGAAGGGCAGAGCTGAGGGGCTCTGCAGCCAAGCACACTCCAGACAGGCCAGAGCTGCTGAAAACCCTGCCCCGAAGAGGCATGGCTCCCAGTCGGTCACCCCCTCTGCCTCCCTGCCTCACTGAAGCTCTGCTGCCACTGGTATACCTTGGAGCCAGGGCCAGGGTCTTAGAAGCCCCCGTTTCATCTTGCAGGCCTACCCCCAACTTCACTGCTCCCTCCACCCCAACCTTCCCTAGTGCTGCCCACTCTCTCACTGGGCGTGTTGCAGAGAGGACCATGGGACACCTCCTGGGTGGATTTGTGAGGGCAGGTGTGGCAGACTATGGCTCCCCGACCGGTGTCAGGGGCACTGCCCAAATCTGGGACTGGGGTAGGCCATGTATCTGGAGGTGAGGCTGGTCTGGATCTGAAGAGAAACTCTCCTCTGGAGGATAGGGCTATGGCGGCCGCACACAGCTGCCCTTCAAATCCAGGGGGACATTCTGTTGGTGGGAGGGCGAAAGCCCCCTGGATACCTTCCTCCCCAAGCTCCTTCATATGATGGGGACAAAATTGTCCTGGCAACAGGAGGGAGGAGTCCTAGAAGGACTCAGTCACTGAAAAGATGAGAGAGAATTAGATAATTCCAAGGTTCCTGCCACAATCCTGAACCAGTAGTTATTAAATAAGAAAAAGACTCCAGCCCACTAGAAAATGGGAACTCTTCTTCCCTGGGGTGGCAGGACCTGCAGACACCAGTGGCTACCATGCTATGCAGGGCCCTGGGCAAGAGCTGCCAGCATGTGTGCAGCAGGCTCTGGGCCCTTCTGTGGAGGCTCTGCTTTCTGCTCTCATACTGCCGGTGCAGGGCAGGGGAAAGGTGCACCTCTTAGAAAAACTCTGAATCCCGCAGTTCCTGACCAAGGGGATCAGTCCCCCCAGGGCACATAGGACAAAGGGCCTTGGCTGCCAGATGACCTGTGAGCCAAAGGTCTGCAATTCACAAGGGATCAGCCTCAGACTCCAGGCTCCAGACACCCCTGAGCTGGGCTTCATTTGGCACTAAGCATCAAAAGCGGGCTTGGCATGGGTAGGGGTTCACACAGAGTCTGAGTGGGATTGCCAAGCAGGCATATATGCAGAGGTAACTGCACGGGGTCAGGACACACAGTGTTCTGTGGGTGCTCGTGCCCTTAGGGGCTGGGAATGCTGGGTTGGTCCCCAGCAGGCGTCCACACACAGGCTGAGCACCTGTGGAGGGGCTGGGCCGAGTGTGGAGTCTGGACATACCCCTTACTCCTGAGCCCCACCAGGGTGGAGTGGAAGGCAGTCTCTGGATGGGTTTGTGAAGGAAGCCTTGCCTCCGTGCTCTTGTCTTGGCCTCTGGCCAGTTGTAAGTGTCCTGGAGGGCTGGAGGCCCCTCTGCTATAGGTGGGGGATCCCAGGAGGCTGAGCAACATGGTTTGGCCTAACCCTTCCTCTCCTCCCTCCCTGTCCAGAACCGGGGGCGGCTGGCAGATAAGAGGACAGTTGCCCTGCCACCTGCCCGGATCCTGAAGAAGGAGCTGACCCCCAGCTTTTCAGCCAGTGATGGCGACAGCGACGGGAGTGGTCCGGCCTGTGGGCAGCGGCTGGGCTTGAAGCAGGAGGACGAGCCGCATGTCCATATCATGAAGAGAAGGTGCTAAAGGGACCAGAAGGGGAGGGCACGCAGGCTCTGGCCGGGGTGGGGACTTCAGGCAGCGGAAGGCCAGATCAGACCTAGAGGTGGAGAGCCTTTGCCCTGAGGACAAGACCCCAGCTTAGCTGCTATCCTCTCCGTGGACGCTGATAGCTGCCTCAGGTGAAACAAAGCCTGGACTCCCAGGGACATGCCTCAGGACCACTGTGAACCTGTCTTGCCCCCACCTGGGGACCGAGTGCCAGGTCAGGACTTAGTGGCATCATTGAGGAGTAGGCACCACCAATAGTCATGGCCAGAGCAGGCCAGGGAGGGTCCATGTGGCCTGTGTGGGGAAGGGCCAAAGAGGGCCAGAGCCGCTGGGTTGAGGAAGGAGAAAGGCTCTTGGAGGAAAGTCTCATGGCACCACAGCCAGGCAGGGAGGAGGGAGCTGCGTGGATCCTCATGGGAACACCCCTGACACACTCTCTCTCTTTGGAGTGGCCACTCCCTTGGCTCCTTACTTTCTCCCCCAGGCTTGGGGCCACCGTTCCTGACCTCCTTCTTTCTCCCCTCCCTCCTGGCAGACGCCTTCCCCTCTGCCCACTCACCTCTTTTTCCATCCATCCACCTATCTGTCCATCCATTGCCGTCTGTCCAGCATGTCATCTGTATCCCCAGAATTTCCAGGCCTTTTTCCCTGCTCAGTCTTTTAACATATTCTAATTTCTCCTACTCTAACCCTCTTGGACACCAGAGAGCCCCCCTCCCAGTGCCCACTCTCACCTGTGCTGAGAGAAAGCACCGCGTGAGCCTGCCACCACCCTCCCTCAGCCCAGGGGTCTTCTCAGGGACACTACTGTGGGTGAGAGGGTGGGCACAGCACAGAGCTGTTTGCTTGCTTGACCCCTCCTACCTCTGCCATGTGACTGTCACTTTCAGGAGGCGGCTTGGCAGCAGCTGGGACCCAGAGGCGACCACTGGAGACAGTGGTGGTGGCCATGGGGTTCATTCCTCGACCTGGTTCCCAGCACACCCGGAGCAGCTCTAGCAACTAGGAATTTGGGTTCCGTCACACAAGTGGCACGTGCAGAGGAAGTCACGGCCCCCATCCCTAGCACAAGTGGGGGGCTCTGCTGGCTCCACCACCACAAGAGGCAGAGACGTGGGACCTCAGTTCTGTCCATCCCAATTCCTTGTCTGGTGAGCCCTGGAGCAGGCGCCTGCCCCATGAGTCTGTCCTGGCTGCAGCCGCCAAAGTGTTGAGCTGGTACCAGATGATGCTAGAGGCGGTTCTGAGCCAGCCCAGTTCCCTTGAGGCTGGCACTCCAGGGCAGACACAGGGCATGCCACATACATGCTCTGCTGTCCACGTGCTGAGTCCTGGAGGCCACACTGACCGTCTGCTTCTCTCCTTGCAGAGTCCACACCCACTGGGACGTGAACATCTCCTTCCGAGAGACGTCCTGCAGGTAGGGCTGGGCCTGGGCTGGGCTTCCCTTACATGTTGTGCATGGGCAGCACAGAACCTTGTCGCACCATGTCCTCTGGTTTGGACTCTGAATCCCTCCAGCCTCCCTCCCCTCCTCCTCCCCTCGGTCCGTGGTCTACTGTTGACTTGTGCCTAAGTTGTGACAGCAGCGCAGATACGGGTTCTGGGCCCAGCCCTGAAGCCAGAGTGTGTTCCCCCTCTCACATTTGAGCCCATCTGCCCAAAGATAAGGCCATGCCTGCCCCCTCCCACTCTCCCAGAGACCTAACAGAATGTGAGAATGGTGATGTGTGAGTGGGGTCTTGAAGGATACATAGGTGCTCACTAGGGAAACGGGGTGTCTGCAGAGACATGGAGGAATGAGGGAAGGGGATGTGGGAAGGGAGGAGGGGAAGCTGGCAGGCCTGCCTTAACTGGGTGCTAAAGGGCCTTAGATACTGGGCCTGATGGGCATTTTCCTTCAGGCAATGGGGAGCTACTGAAAGCTCTTGAGCAGAGAAGTAGTTGGTGTATGCTTTGACAAGGTCCTGCTATAGGCCCCATCCAGCAGGTTGGGGGTTTGCTCCAATCCGTGGAGGGGCTGTAAATTCAAGCCATAGTAAGGAGATTAAAAATGGGGAGACCTGATGTGGAGGCTGGGGGTGTTGGGGGAGACCCAAGTCCCCCATCTCAGAAGGGCAGGATGGAGCCCTGGCTGTGGTATCTGGTCAGTGGGATCAAGTCTTAGCCCAGGGCTTCCAAGGAAGGCACAGGACAGGCCCAGCTGAGCAGGCAGTGGGCATCCAGTGCCTTTGGGCCCCTCTCACATCCTGGCTCTGTGCCAGATGTATTATTATTTATACTTCTGAGAATGTCTAGGTCCTGGAGCCAAATTACAATGAAAACGTCTTTAAACTTATTTCCACCTCATTTTGAAGTTGCCTGCTCAACTGATCATTTTTATGAACCGTCATGAACGTTGATGACATTTTATGAGCTGTTTACTTGGGAAGCTACATGAGAAATTTGTCAGTAAGGCCTGTAGGGGAATCCCAGGCTGCTCTTTCCCTGCCTGCAACCTCCTGCTCACCCCAGCTGGCCATGGGATGTGGGAGAGGGCCCTGGTGTCCAGACACAGTAAGAGGCCAGGTCCCAGTGCGTGGTGGACTCTCAAAACAGCTGCAATGATTGTCTGGATTTTACCAGAGGGGAGATCAAGGGGGTTAGCCAATAGGACTTATAGCCCATCTGCCCCCCATCTTACCTTTCTGTGGCACCCCGGCGTCTGGCCAGGGAGGGCTGAGCAAGCCCACAGCACAGCTGCTTCACAAACCACCATCTCAGCTCTGCCTTTGTCTCTTCCTGGCTCCTTTTGGCCCCGTCCATGTGTCTTTCTGTCTCGAGTCTGCTGTCTGTCTTTCAGGCTCTCTCCATCTGTTTGCTGTTTCCATCCTGTCTATCCAGTAGTGCCTGTCCTTGTGTGTCCATCTCCATCTGTCTAGTCATCTGACTTCATCCATCAGTCTTCATCTGTCTGTCTGTCCCTCCGTTCCACTCATCTATGCATTCACTCCCATCCCTCTGTCTGCCTGAGTCTGCCATAACCACTTGCCTGATTGGAGCTCCCCCTTAAGCCCTGTGCATCCAGGGCAGCAGGCAGGAGATGTGGGCCCTGTCTTCCTGAGGCCCCTGAGCTGCCCAGGAGCTGGACAAGGACTGGACAATATACCAAGCACTGGAGGGGCTCCTCATGGGGAGAAAGAGTCTGATGGTTTACACATTTTTTAAAAAAGTAATTTAATTTATTTATTTCTGGCTCTGCTGGGTCTTGGTTATATAGGCTACTCTCTAGTTGTAGCGCTCAGGCTTCTCAATGCAGTGGCTTCTCCTGCGACAGAGCATGGGCTCTAGGGTATGCAGGCTTCAGTAGTTGCCGCATGTGGGCTCAGCAGTTGTAGTTCCTGGGCTCCAGAGCACAGGCTTAGTAGTTATGGCACATGTTGCCCATAGCACGTGGGATCTTTCCAGACCAAGGATCAAACCTCTTTACCACTGAGCCACCAGGGAAGTCCTCTTCATCTTTATATAAAACCCGGCATGGTTTGTTCAGTGAACAACCGAGTGTCCACACAGGTTTTCTGGGGCCAGGCCATGCTGTCTTGGAGCTCGTGGGGCGAGCCCCCCAAGGCAGGAAGTGGAGGTTTGATGTGTGGGCTGTGTCTTGATTCCCACAAGGCATCACCTCCGTGGAGCTGTAACGTCACCTCCGTGGGAGCCGCAGCACCACCTGAGTGTCTAGTGACCAGCTGAAAGAGTTATTGGCCACAGAGGTGGTGAGCACTGAGCCCCAGTCCCTGAGTAAGCACTCAGCTGAGGATTCACGGGAAACAAATGAACGGGCCTGATCCCACCTTAAGTCTCTGGGGGGCTGGTCCACCTCCTGCAGGAGTCCTGGGGACGCCAAAAGGAGGTTCTCTCAAGGGAGAACTCTGGCAGCAGCAGTCCTGGCACCAGGCACCCCTACCCCTCCCTGATGCTGAGGACAGCACTTCTCTTTTCCACCCCCACCCCCCGCATTGATGAGGATGGTAGAGAGGATGAGAACTGCTGCCAATTAATCCCATAAAGTACTTACTCCCACCCGCCTGCCCTCTTGTTTGCATGGCCGGGGGTAGGGGGGGCCTTCTCTTTTCCAGGGAGAGGGGTTGGGGGTGGGGAGAGAGCTTGCATCAGGGTCTCCCAGCGGCTCTAGAGCCCAGCCCTGGAAGCTTTGGTGCTGAAACTGATCTGCTTAGGGGCCAGCTCTGGATTAGCCTGCTCTGGCCACCCCGGCCAGAGCGGGGTTGGCGGGGGGGCGGGGGCGCCTAGGGGTTATTTAATGAGGTTTAGGTTGGTTCCCAGGTCACTTGGTGGAGGCCCCCCTTGAGGTGGCCCAGCCAGGAGGCTGCTCCATTACAGGTGGGCTAGGGAGCAAGGGTGCTGGGGAGGGATGTGCCGCAGGGTGGGCTGGGGTCTCTCCCTGCTCCTCTTCTGTCCTGTCCTGACTTCCTGCCACTCCAACTGCGTCTGCAAGGTGGCAGGGGCCCTCTCTCTGTGCTAACAGAGATGCTCTCAGAACCTCAAGGGCAAATGCCGTGGGGGCCATTCCCTCCCTCTTTTGTCTGGGGTTCTGTGATATAGGCAATGAGCTGATTTAACAGGAAAAGCAAAGAGAGAACGAAATTAAATTTCTATTTATTCCAAGGTTCTTGATGGGGAGCCCTGGGAAGAGCAGAGTGTCCTGAGCACAGGCACACTGGTGACTGCTGTGTGCATCTGTGTCTGTGTGTGTCTGCAGGTCCGTGTGAGTGTGTGTGCGCACGCCCATGTATGGCCCTGGATGGGCACACACCTCGTTGGCTGCAGATTTTGGTCTCAACCTTGGTTTCTGTATTTGAAAAAGCTGAGAGTCCGTGGGTGGTTTGAAGTTTTAGTTGCAACAGCAGCATGTGCACAGGAGCAAGTGCTGGGTCCACGTGTCCTCTCTGGCAGCCTTCTGCCGGCTCTGGTGGGACCTGGCTGCCCCCCAGAGCAAGAAGCAGACAGTGGCTGGTCTCTCTGGAGAGAGCAGAGTCCAGAAGGGGCCAGCCCTGCACTCCACACGGACGACCCTCCCTGGGAGCAGCAGTGGGGTCTGAGTGCAAGGCTGCTGTGTTCAGCAGACACTTGGCAGGTCCTGGGTCCCAGGTGGGGCCTGCGTAGGTCAGGGTGAGACTCCAGCACCCACGAGGAGATGGAGATGCTCACAGGAATGGTGTGCACGAGGTGTTGTCACACCCAATGTCCCCTGGGCCATGCATGCTCACTCTCAGGCTCAGCCAGGAGCCCCGAGGGGTCTCACCTTCCCTGTCTTGCTTCACTGCAGCCAGGACAGTGACCTTCCCACCCTCATATCCAGCGTGCATCGCAGCCGCCACCTCGTTATGCCTGAACATCAGAGCCGCTGTGAATTCCAGAGAGGCAGCGTGGAAATAGGCCTGGGAGCCGCAGGTGAGGAGCCAGGGCAGCGCCAGGTGATGCAGGGCTGCCAGGCTGCGCAGAGCAGCGTGAGGACAGCCGCCTTACAGCCTCCCTGCGTCTCTGCTCAGCGGCTCTGGATGCCGCCACCCCCAGCAGCCTTGGCGGGCAGCCAGGGAGGCCAGCGGAGGAGGCGGGAGGTGGCGAAGCCGGCTGTCCCCTGGGGCTCCGTGTGATGGTAATTGTGTTAATCCCAGCCAGCCGGGCAGACAGGAGGCGGAGGCGGTGGCTCCACTGTGGCTGCTGCTGGGGGTGGGCTTGGAGTGGCCAGAGGCCACAGCTACCCCCTGCTCTCAGGGGCAGATGGAGGCAGGACAGTCAGGGAACACAGGCCTCATGGAGGCGCACACCTGGGCATGGCTCCTGGATGGGCAGGGATGCGCTCTGCACACACCGACCCCAGAGCCAGAGCCCCCAGGAGAGAAGGGTCCATGTCCTGAGAGAAGAGAGGCTGGGGCAGGAGGGTGCTCTCCTGGGGCTCTGTCCCTGTGGAGGGCTAGCTCCTGGAAGCAACAAGAGCTCAGAGGGAGGGGGCAGCTTGCTGAGCTTTGGCTGAGGGGGGCTCTGTGTGCCGAGAGGAGATGGCAGGGGTCCCTTGCTGCCCTATGGACCAGGGCAGACCCAGGAATTTCCCAGCAGTGGCTGCAGCTCTCAGGAAGGCTGGGCAGGAGTGGTCCATCCTGGGACCCCCTGAGTACCCCCATCAGGCCCTCCAGGTGTGCAGGTGGCTGGGTAGTCCTTTGTGGTAATTGGGGGGCTGCTGCTTCTGGAGCCGAGTTAGAGGCTCTGAGCAGGCGGCTGATAAAAATCTAATTGCCCCATCGATCGGGTGAGCCTCCAGAGTCCCACAGTGATTGAGATATTCGGAGCCAGAGGGCTCTCCTGCTGCCTGCACATGCGGAGACCTCCTCATGGTGCCTGGCCTGAGTGCGTGTGTGCCCCGGGCCTGGCCAAAGGCTTGGGCTTCCACTTACACCCGTGTGACACGTGTGTGTCAAAGCGCCCTCACTGTCTTCCTGCTGGGGTATAGGACCTGCATATGAGCACTTCACTGGTCACACATGATCTGTGTGAAGTGCCATGTGTGTCCTGTGTCCAGGTTTCATGTAGGTCCTGCCCTCTTCTTGGGACTCTAGTCCTCACCAGCTTCCATGTCTTTCTGCCAGCCCCTGGGTGGAGGCCTCGGCCTGTCCTCTCCTCCCCAGGAGCACATGTCAGCCCTGTGTTCACCTGAGCAGGAGGGATCGGGGAGGACTGGGCTCGTGGGGGCCCTGCAGACATCACCTTACTGTGTGTGTGTCTGTGAGTATATGCAGCCCTCGTCAGGGACTGGTGAGCCCCGGACCCCCATGGCAGGACCTCTCTATGACCGTAGGCATGGAGCACCTCTGCCAGGCAGAGAGGAGCCATCACCCCCAAGAGAAAGGGGGACGGGGTCTTCCCACTGTGGAGAATGCGAACTGGATCGAGGGAAGTGGAAGCCCTGGGGTATTCGCTGGGTCCCCAAGGGGTATGTGCAGGGTCGGGTGCAGGCAGCAGATATGGACTCAGCCTTCCCCAGGCTTGGCACAGCTGGACGCTGCAGCCCTGGTGGTGCTGCTGGCCAGGGGTTCTTTGCCTTCCTCAGGGGCTTCATGCTGGTTGAGCAGCCCCTGCCCATCCTACCAGGTCACTAAGGTAGGACCCTTTGTCTGGGCGGTGGGGACCTCGTCCTCGTCCCTCCCAGGGCAAGGTCTGGGGGCTAGGCCACTGGGCCCAGGCCAGTGGCAGGAGGTGGCTGAGATCAATAAGTTATTAGCACCATTCTGTCAGCTGTAAAGTGGAGATTGATCGGCACTCCACTGCTGCACTTCCTCGCCTGATAAAAATGACAGATTAAAGGAATAAGAAAAAGGAATTAGGCTCTAGAGCTGACGGCAGGGTTTCTCAGGCTCCCCTTGCTGAGGTGTCATGGTGTGCCTGGGTCACTGAGGGGGTGGCCCCTTCACCCAGATGGCTTTATGAGGAAGGAGCGGGGCCAGGAGCACAGGGTTGGGACTGGAAGCTGACACCGTTGCTGAGCTGTTCCACAGAGACCTCCCAGACCTTGGGCTCAGGAGGGAGCCTGGCATCAGGGTGCCAAAGGCTGGGGTAGAGAAAGGCTGACTCCAGGGGATTAGAAAGAGGACTTTAGGATAGGGGTGGGGTGGGCTCTGGGCCACATGAGGGGCTGTGCACAGTGGGTGATGGGATGCCCTTGGCGCTTAGCCCAGCTGGACAGGTAGTATCCTCGGGCTTTCTGGGGGCAATGATGGGTGTGGCCTGGGGGGAGGAACCCAGGAAGAATGGATGGAGGCAGATGCACCTGACCTCCAGGGCCTGTGGCCTCTAGGAGGAGGTTGGGCTACCCTGGCATGGGACCCTGCACTGCTGGTAGTCAGTCACCCCTGCCCCAGGAGGAGAGGTTGATAAGGTGTGGAAAAGGGCTCCTTACTCTGCAAAGGAGGCTTGTCTGGCAGGTGGGAGCAGCATGGTGCCTGTGGGGTCCTGAATTGCTGCCTGAGGCCATAACCATGCATCTCCCATCACTTCTACACACATGCAGCCCAGAGCCCAGGTCTGGACTGTCCCATTCCCTCACTCTGACCCAACCCTGCTGGACTGGGCAAGGCTTGAACCTGGCCAGGACCCATAGGCACCCCTGAGTGATGAGAGCTGTGGTTCTGGGCTGAGCTGGAGCTGGGCCGGCACTGAGGCAGGTATTGCGGCCGGTATGGGGTGGGCCGGAGCTGTTCCTGTCCTGGCCTCTACAAGCCCTGAAAGCAGGATGGGGTTCACTCTGCCCTCTCCCAGGTGACCTGTTGGGCAAGAGGCTGGGTCGCTCCCCCACATCAGCAGTGACTGCCCTTTGGAGAAGAAGGCCCGAAGCAAGTCTCCTCAAGGTTTGGGCTTTACCCCGGGGGGTGAGGGAACAGCCACTGGAGAAGGAGGGGGACACTCTGGACCCTCTGCTGGGCCTAGTCAGCCAGCAGCAGATTCTAGAAGGGGAGCCCCAGCTTCTCTCCCTCAACAGTGTCTAAAGGGAAGCCCCCTCTCCTGTGTTTGCCCAACCCAGAGACTCTGTTGCTTCCGGAACTAGGGCCCAGCATGGCCCCCCGAGGATCATTACCGCCGGCTGGTGTCTGCCCTGAGTGAGGCCAGCACCTTTGAGGACCCTCAGCGTCTCTACCACCTGGGCCTCCCCAGCCATGGTATGTAGCCCCTCCGCACGGTATCATGAGTGTCCACAGTGTGCTTTGGACTCACCCTGTCCTGTTAGGTCTTTGCTCACCCTGAAAAGAGTGGCTGCTGACACCAAGGCTGGGATTGGATGTAGGTCTTTTGGCTCCTCAAACCTTGAAAGCCCTTGTAGGTGGGACAGTGAGGCCCACCTCCTCCTCCCTGCGCCCAGCGCCCAATACAGTGGCCTGTTTGGGTAGATCTGGTAGGGAGGGTGGTCCCTCATCAATAAGTCTGCCGAAGGCTCTCCCAGCAGGGCCTCAAATGGCCACTGCCCATTGCCATTTCACAGAGGAGGAAGCTGCTTGGGGGAGCTGAAGGGACAGTGGGAGGTGGGGGTTTCACCAGGCCTATCCATCCCTCTCTAGCACATGCAGGTCCTTGTGGGTCCCTGCCCACCCCTGCCCCCATCTGAATGGTGTGGTCTGGATACTGTAGTCCTTCCTGACTCCAGCTGCAGTCAGGGCAGAGTCTGCGCCAGACCCCTTCTCAGGAGGCTGGGGCCAGGAGCAGAGCATCAGTCAGCCCCCTGAACGTCCACGTGGATGTCTGTCCAGAAGCAGGATGGACAACAGTTCAGGTTTGGTGGCCCAGCTTTCACTGGTGCTCAGGAGGAGCTCCAGCCAGAAGCACTGCTCCCAGACCGGACACCTGGAAGTCCCCCTACCACCACAGGGGCACCGTCTGGCACCCTGTCCAGCTGCACCCTGACTTTGCAGACCCCAGCCCAGGGGGAGTAGCTTTGCCTTTCCTGGCTGGAGCTGGGTGAGGGGTACTTGCTGGGAAAGGGGGCTGGATTTCCTCTCCTTACACAGGCACTGTCCCCCAGGGCAGTCAGGCACCGAGAGCCTGAATAATTCACCAAATGTTAATAATTTAAAAATCTTCCTTTTTAATTGCTTTCCCTGCCCTGCCTGGGGCCGGCTCCGCTGGCTGTGCGGGGGAGGGGCGCGGCCGCCAGGAGCGGCGCGGAGCTGGGCTGTCAATCAGGCCTCCGCCTGCCGCCCCCGCCGGGAGCCGACGGTAAATAACAGAGGCCGCGGGCGGGCGGGGGCGCAGGGCCCTGCCGAGATCGATGCGGGCGGCCGCGCCGGCTGGGCTCTGCGGGCTGGCACCCAGCCCGGGGCAGGACCCACCTCCGCTTTTCGGGTAATTAATTTATAAACAGGCGGTGGCAGCGGAGCCGGCACAGTGGGGGGCTGCAGGGGGGCGGGGAACTCTGAAGTCCGGGCCTGAGCTGGACAGAGGGCAGAGTGCCTAGAATGCTCAGTGAGCCCAGGTGTTACCTAGGAGAGGGCTGGAGACCTGCCCCAGCTCCTAGACTCCAGCCACGCTGCCCCCACATTCTAGCCTTTGGGTGACCCCCTCCCCTTACGGGCCCTGCAGTCTGGCTCTTGGCAGTGTCAGTTCTTGTCGAAGTCAAGGTTCCTGAACCACCGGCCTTCCCTGTCCGGGCCTTTCCCTTTCTCCATCCCAACCACGTTTTAGTTCCTAACAACTCCACATCCCTTATAAATGCTCACCTGGCCCTCCCTCCCAAGACCAGTCGGTGCAGTCAGGCACCTTGCCTAGGGATGTCTGGTGTCTGCCCTGCCCTGTGGCCTTCTGCTCATCTTTCTGTCCCGGTGACCAACCAGCAAGATCTGGGAGAATATGTTCCCAGTCTGCATCCTTGGCCAATGTCCTGTGCTGAACAGGGTGAGGAACATGAGAGCCTGGTGGGCGCTGGCCTCTGGGTCACTGCTGGTGCCTACCCTCCCCAGATCTCCTGAGGGTCCGACAGGAGGTGGCAGCAGCGGCTGCGAGGAGCCCCAGTGGCCTGGAGGTCCACCTGCCCTCATCCACGGCAGGTCAGCGTCGGAAGCAGAGCCTGGCTCAGCACAGAGACAGCACCGGCCCAGCTGGCGCCCCATCCTTCTCAGAGAGGTATCAGGGTGCCTGCATATCAGAGAGGCCCCTACATTTCCTGTGCTGGCTTCTGGGCTAGAGAGCTGCAGGTGGCAGACCTGTCAGCTGGTGTCTGCAGGTCAAGTCCACAGCCTGCATCTCCCCATCCCAACGGCACAGCCATAGAGCCCTCAGTGGACCTGGCGCTGTGCTCGGGCCTAGGTTGGCGGCCTGCTCTGCAGCAGCAATGTAATGCCCCCAAGCCGGGCAGAGGCGCAGGGGAACATACGTGGGGTAGACGGGATGACCGACCCTCTGGGTGGGATGTCTTTCTGTTGAGCATCTGTGGGGCTGAATCCAGGAGCCCCTGGGACAGCTGAGGGCTTTGCTTCCCCAACAGGGAGGTGATGGGGAGCAGCCCCGAGGTCGAGGTCGGGGAGGGCTGAGGAAGGGGAGAACCCCACAGCAGCACCGACTTAGACATTGGAGCTGCTGGCTGCACGAAAGAGCCCCCCAGGCTTGTAGGGGCCGGGAGACTCCAGGCAGGGGCGGGGGCTGGAGGACTTTGACTGCTCCCCGCTCCTCCCGCCGGGAGACCCCCTCTGCACCCGGGCGGTGTTAGCAGCAGCCGCCGCCTCCCGGACCATGGCTAATTGCGCCCGTTCTGCACAGGGTTGGCTGGGCTGGGCGGGGGGGCGGTAAAAGGGGGGGCCAGGGCCGTGGGGCCAGGGGCTCCCGCGCGGTAATTACCGCCACAGTCGCCGCCGCCCGCCGGGCCAGCGCCTCCGCGCCGCCGCCGAGATTAATTGGCGCCGCCAGCGGGGGCAGGGACGACCGGAGCCGCGGCGGGCGCACATCGACCGCCTGCGGGGCCGGCAATTAGCAGAGGCGGCCAGAGCGGGGGCCGCGGGGGCTGGGGCGGCAGTTCCGGGAAGGAGGGGGCCTGAGCCTGCGGCGCGCGCGGCCCAGCAGTCCACAGGGAGCTTTCGCCCTGCCGCCCACAGGGAGCTGTCGCAACCGCCCCCCTTGCTGTCGCCCCAGAATGCCCCCACACATCGCTCTGGGCCCCCACCTCAGGCCCCCCTTTTGGGGTGCCCTCGGCCCTGTGCCAGACCCCAGGTGAGCAGTAGGCGGGTGTGCGATTCTGTCCCCCGGGCGCGGGGAGGGGCTCTTGGCGCGGGGCCATCGGGTATGTCTGTTACCGAACCGGTGTCCATCAGTGCTCCGGGCGAACCCACCCTTGCCCTTGTTGAAGCCAAGGATAGACCAGGGCGGGCTTGGCTGGCCCTGGACCACTCGGCCACCCGGCCTCGTGGTCTGTCCCCTTCCCCCAGGTTACGGCTTCCTGCCCCCTGCCCAGGCGGAGATGTTCGCCCGGCAGCAGGAGCTCCCTGCGGAAGCAGAATCTAGCCCGGTATGTGCTTTGAAAGGCGGGGGCGGGGGGTGCGGGGGTGCTGGGGGTAGGCGGGTGGCGGAAGTGGCTCTGCCGAGCTGCCTGACCCCCTGCGGGCTGTCCCCACCGCCAGGCTGGAGATGTCAGCAGAGCTCTTGCGCCAGAAGGAGCTGGAGAGCGCGCACCGGCCCCAACTGCTGGCGCCCGAGGCCGCCCTGCGCCCGCCGGACGGTGCCGAGGAGCTGCAGCGGCGCGGGGCCATGCTGGTGCTGAGACACAGCTCCACGCCGCTGCTGGCCCTGCCTCCCCAGGGCCCGCCAGGCCCCGGTCCCCCTACCCCACCCCGAGAGCCTGCCCGCCGAGCTCCTCGGAAAGGGGGGCCCCAGCCCTGCCTCAGGCCGGCCCAGTGAGTCCAAGGAGACAACGGGGGCTGGACTTTGGGCACCGGACGGTTCTGAAGATGAACCCCCAAGGACTCAGACGGCGAGGACTCCGAGATGGTGGCTGCTGGAGGCCAGGCCCCCCACCCAGGCCAAGCCCCACCTGGAGGAGCCAGCTCTGAGGGGAAGGGTCTTCACTCAGGGTCCATGCTGCCCCCTCCACTGCCCCTGGGCTTACCCTACACTGTCAGCCCCTTCTTGCACACAGGTGGGCACCCCCATGCCTTCAGATCTTTCTGTGGGGTGGAAGGAGACCCAGTCCCCCTATGTCCCACCCAGGGTCTCAGGGAGGTCATAGGGGAAAGTTCCTTTCAGTCATCAACCCCAACATTTCTGAATTAGGGCGAGCAAAGGTCAGCAGGCAGGGGTGGGGTCATAGAAAAGAGCTGGCCGGGAGTCCTGGTAACACCCTCCTCCCCACCTCAGGCACCATGGGGGCCTCTTCATGGATGGGGAGGAGGCCACAGCCCCTGAGGATGTCAGCAAGTGGACAGTGGACGACGTCTGCAGCTTTGTGGGGGCCTGTCTGGCTGTGGAGAATATGCACCGGTGAGGGGGGCACTTACCCAGGATGGTTCTGAGCCGCGCCCCTCCCCTTCCCCTGCTGTGCTGCCTACTCCAGATTTCTCAAAGACTGGGAGAGGGAGGTCCTGGTGAATGCTCCTCCCCCTCCTTGTCAGTGCTTCTGCCTCCAGCATGGGCACATGCCCAACAGAGGAGTTTTCCTTCTGACATTTTCCCCAAGTTGCACCACCAGGGTCTCTTGGCTCTGCATTCTCCGGAGAGCCGAGGCCACCCTGGTACACATAGCCCCAGCACTCAGGCCCTGATACCGCCCCCTCATCCGCACCCCGCCCCCCAGGTTTTCAGAGAACAGGGGATCGATGGGGAGACCCTGCCCCTGCTGACGGAAGAACACCTCCTGACCACCATGGGGCTGAAGCTGGGGCCTGCTCTCAAGATCCGGGCCCAGGTGAGCACCTGGAAGGGGCAGTGGTCTCCAGACAGCTGAGGGGCAGCAGGGCGGTTCTGCGTGTGGCTGCACACCAGCAGCCTCACAGGCCCCATCGGGCTGTCTCCACAGGTGGCCAAGCGCCTGGGCCGCGTCTTCTACATGGCCAGCTTCCCCGTGGCTCTGCCACTGCAGCCACCGACGGTGCGGGCTCCTGAGCGGGAGCTCAGCTCAGGGGAGCAGCCCCTGTCCCCAGCATTGGTCCCCTCCCCCTATGGGGGGGTGCACCCCCCAGCCAGCCATGCCTCACCCAAGCAAGAAAATGGAACCATGACTCTGCTCCCGGGGCCTGCGGATCCTTCCCAGCCTCTGTGCTGAGCCGGTGTCAGACCCAGGCCTTCAGTGCCAGCTGCTCCCAGGCAAAGGCCAATCCGCCCACAGCTTATCCCCTTTTTGTTTTGGATGCAAAAACAATTTTAAACATGACATTCAGTTTCCACAGACTCTGGGGGTGACTGCAGAGCCTGGTGCAGACCCTGGGGGTTGGTACTCTGCATCCCAGGAGCTGCAAATAAGCCAGAGACCAAGGAGCCACAGAGGCACGTGCTGGCCCCACCGCATGGCTGCATCAGCCCGCCTTACCGGGTAGGTGCATTCCCACCCGCCACCGTGGGCTGTGGTGTGAAGCGGGCCCCATGGTGGCTTACGGACGCAGCTCCAGGAACTGGACGGCATTTGGTACTTTCTGGTCTTTTATGTTGTAAAAATAAAGCCCTGTCCACCATCTACTGCCCTTTCACCCCACAGGGGCGCTAACCTCAGGGCCTCCAGGCTCAGCCCCAGTGGAGAAGCAGCACGCCTGACTGCCTGGGGAGGCGGGAACCCTGCACAGCAGCCCCCGCAAGACTCTAGGTGGGCAGCCGTCAGTCCTCCTCAGAGAGCTGTAGGTCCTGCAGCTCGTCCTCTGGCCCCTGGGCCAGCTGCCACATCTCCTGGGGGTCCAGCCCCGCCTCTGTGTCTGGGCTTCCATCTGCAGGGAGAGAGCACAGCTACATAAATTCTGCTTTATCAGGAAGAAGCCAGCCTCAGAGGTTACTCATCACTAATTAATCACAGCACTAATTAATTTATCGCTGCTGCTGTTGCTGGCTGCCAGAGTCAGCCAAGATGGAGCAGCTGGCCTGGTGTCCCCAGGGAGGGGTGTGGGCCCAGCTTAGAGCCAATGGCTCTGCCCACCCACAAGATCCCCCAAGGCAGCCCTGGGCTCCAGACAGATGGGCTCAAAAACCACAGCAGCCCTCACCCTGGGCAACACTTACCCTCTGACTTGCTGACTTCCTCCTCCCCGCTGCTACTACTGCTGTCATCATCCTCCTCCTCCACTTTCTGCCAAGCTCCTGGGGACCCAGACGTCCCTGGGAACCAAGCACAAGAGCCCATAGGAGTAGACCCACCAGCAAATGCACAGAGGTGGCCACTAAAGCAGCAGGGGGGCTGGGGCACAGCCTTGTACCACACCTTCCCTTAGGTCTCCTTTGTTCAACTGGAGAGGACCCAGAACTGCCCCCAAAAAGTTGTGGGAGGGGGTGACACAAGGCTTAGGGGCCTATGTTCCGATTCCAGGAGGGTCCCCACCTCAAAGCCAGCCATGTGGCAGGAGGGGCAGAGGACTGAGCACCCTTCCTGTGGTTCCATGAGGTGGGAAGCCTGCTAGGCCCACCTGCTCCCAGGACCCCAGCACAAGTTGAAGCTCACTCAGGCCAAACCTCTGTTTGTGAAGTCTGGGGCATCATCCTCATCATCACTATCCAGATCGAAGAGGTCCTTGAATTCTGCCCTGTCCTCATCCTTCCTGTCTCCTACCTTGCGGCGCTTTACCTCTGGGAAGTTCAAATCTTCCAGCTGGAAGGACAGGGACCAAGAACAGCAGGTGAGGGTGGTAGCCCACCCACCACAGCCAGAGGCCCACTCACATTCCCACTGACGGCTTTACCCAGACCCAGTCCTACTCCCTCAACACCCCTCCTCTAGCCTCCAGCCTACCCTCCAAGCACGGACCCTGCCCAGCCACTTTGGGGACAATTAGTCAGCATTACCGGGTAGGACTCCTGGACAGCACCCTCACCAGGCCAGTAAGGAGGCCACTAAGTGCCATTGAAGCTCCAACCGTCCTGCTCCCCCAATTTCAGCCATCATCCCAGAACAGATGGCAGCCTACACTGACACCAGGGCAGGGCTGCAGACAGCCATATCACCTGGCATGAAGCCATCCCCTCAGGTCATGCCATCCACACCCACTGCTCAGGACCAGACCCAAAGACAGCTAGAGCTGTTTGCGGCCCTCCCTGCTAGTCCACAGCTGGCCCACATGACAAGGTCAGCCCAGAACTCACCCCACAAAAGTCCTAACCCATCACGGCTGAGAAGGGGCAGCAGATGCTCTGCCCCTGCACAGTCCTGGGGCCTTTCCTCCTGGGGGTCACAGGAGAAGCCCCAGACTCTACCTGGCTCTGCCCACCATCTGCTGTCAGAGCAGCGGCACCTGGGGGTAGCACCCACTGACCCCCCGCTCACATCCTCCCAGCCAAGCTCACATCCTGGAACCCCCGCCATACTCGTTCTTTGCCACTAATCTCCAGCTGAATCTCGCGGTCCCTCAGCTTTCGCCACTGGCTGTAGTACTTGGTAAGCGGGGTCCCCTCCTCTCGGGCTCGCTTCTCCCAGGCATCCTGTGCAGAAGTCCAGGGTCATGTCCCACCCTAGGCAAACTCCCATACACCAGCCATACACTGACTGGTGCCCCCAGGGCCTGGGCTCTGGCTCCCAGCTGACCACTGCACGCTGATCAGACACGCTGAAGGAGACTTTCTGGCGGACACTGCGGATGTGCTCTGCGTTCTCCTGCACCTTCTCGAGCAGCTGGCGCACCTGACGGCAGTAGTTGGCCACCTTGCACTCCCGGAGGAAGGATTTCAGCTGCAGAAGAAGAGGCTCAGCCTAGCTCCAGGCACAAGGCTGTTCTGTACCCTATGTGCAGTGACTGCAGACAGGCAGGGGTGAGGGGGTGGGCCAGTGTCATGAGTTCCTGTGTTTCAGGCCTGGGGGACACTCCTGTGACAGGGGAGCCCTGGTGCACATGGGGGGGGTGTTGCTGTGTGACCTCTATAGCCCAGCCCCTGGGGGCCTATGCAGGGCTGATGGGAGAATGTGCGCCAAACCTGGGGGCCAGGGAGAGGAGTGGGCAGTGGCCGGCACAGCACGGATCTACTCTCCAGGCTACATCCCACCCACTGCCTGTATCTGTAAATAAAGCTGTACTGGCGCATTTGTTCATGCATTTCTGTAAGGTTTTTTTGTCCTTCTTTCTGCAGGAAAGTTGAGCAGTTTTGAGAAACCATGTGACGGCAAAGCTTAAAATATTTGCTGACCCTTTTCTAGACCACGATCCCTGGGACTCAGACACAGCAGGTGCATACACACTACGTGTGGGCAGACCTGCCCCACTCACCACCAGGCCCACAGGCACAGGCCTCCCTGAGATGGGAAGCACCAAGGCTGAGGGTAAACAGGCCTCCAAGTGGCCTAGAAGGAGCTCTGGGGAGGGAGAGTCCCCCCCCAGTATTGCCTGAAGAAAAGCTGAGGTGGACAGCCAGGGCTTCCTCCCACCCCAAACCTCTCCTATTGCGTCACCCGGCCAAGGAGCACCTGGAAAAGCACGCACTCAGACTAGCCCAACCCGGAGCTGGGGGCCAGGTCCAGCCTGCTCAACCCCGGCACCTCCAAGCAACCTCATGGCTGGTCTGGACCCTGGGCTGTGGCAGGGTGGAGATGCGCTGGCAGGTCCTGGGGGCCTCGCAGTGCACCCATGCCAGCCCACTCCTCAGGCTCCACACCCAGGGATCTACCTGCCAGGCAGTGTCAGCAGAGACGCCACACTGCCCAGGCTCTGCCACTCATCCCATGTGGCTGGGACTGCAAAGTCCCACTCCAGTCCCACATGAGGGGAGCTAGCCGTTAGGAGATGGTCTGGTCTGCTGAGGGGTCTGGGCCCATGGAAGCATCCAGGCGGGAGGCAGCAGGCACACACCTGCAGGACAGCAGGCAGCACCAGCTCAGGGAACGCGATGCTGTGGGCCTGACTGTGCAGGTACTCCAGGGTGAGGTCGTACAGCTGCTCCACCAGGCCGTCCTGAGGCAGCGAAGGAGCGGTCAGAGTCAGGGCAGATGGGGGCTCAGGTTCACCAGGCTCCCCCAACCCCAGGAGGCCCACAAGGTTCAACTCTGGAGGGCAGTGAGCCTTCTCCTGTCCACACTCATCTGTCTCCAGGCACCCCGCACACAATGCCCTCCAACACCTGCCACGACACTACCCAGGGCATTTCCGGACCCTCCTAGAGGCCAGGCTCACCCGGTATGCCTTCTCCTGCAGGTTGACCTTGGACAGCTTCAGGATCACAGCGAAGTTGATGGGCCTGGAGCTTATGCGCCCGGCCTCCTGTTGAAGTCAACCTGCTGGAAAATCTGTCCCAAGGACCTGTCAGCCCCTCCTGCACAGGATGGGACCCTGCGTGCCTAGAGACCCTTCTTGAAACCAAGGACAAGACACAGTGCCAGCCCTTCGGCCCCCAAACACAGCCTTTTCCCCCATCAGCTCGAGTTCCAGATCTCTGGTCCCCCAGAGTCCCTCTGCCACAGAGCAGGTCCCTGGTTGAGGGAGCAGGACTAGGGCAGGACCTTCATGTACTGCTGCTGCCCTCCTCCTCAAATGGGCCAGAAAACCTTGAGAACCACCATCTGGAGACAAAGAAGGTCCCTCCAGCCTGGGGTCACCATCGCTGCAATTTCCTCACCCGCAACCGCACCCCCACAGCCTGGTCCTGGTCTCCAGCATTTGTAGAGAAGCCTTTCCTAACCTGAGCTGTGTGCACACAGATGCACATACACAGAGACAAGCACAGGAACACAGTTTTGGAGTTAATGGGGCTTCCAGCCCAGCTCTGCCACTGATACTGGCAAACAGCCGGATCAAACAAAGTCTGTGACCTAAAGCCAGCGCTCTCAGGCCGGCCCTGCAGAGCAGCTGTCCTCACCTGTAGTGCCACTCTTGCGTACCACACGGAGTACTCACAGGCAGGCTCCATGCAGAGCAACACCCTCACAACACCTATGTGCTATGTCATACCCATATGCTATGGGCGAGGAGCCAGCACTCAGGACAATGGTACCAAGGTGAGGGGTGATCAGGCCACATGCAACAGGAGGCATCCCCCCCATAACCCTGGGCACAGGCTCACCTCGAGGATGAAGGGCAGCACTGGGATGAAGGTGCCTGTGCTCTCTGAGAGCAGTGTCAAGGCACGCACACAGTGCATGCGCAGCGGGTAAAAGCGGGCCGTGGGGACCAACCTGGGCATGTGGGAAGGAGGGGAGCAAACAAAGGTCCAGCCTCAGAGATCCTCCTGGGCCCAGCTGCCCCAACCTCTCCCCACCCACTGAGCTCCAATCTCAGGAAGGGTTCTTCCCGGCAGGGCCAGTGGCCATGCCTGGCTCGGACAAGTAAGGGCCGAGTAAAAGGCCCCCACCGAAGTTGTGAGGACCTGCCTCTTTACTCAGTTACAACGGGACACACCCTCCCTATCAACTCAATTTCATTTCAAGGCATGACACGGTGGGGAAGCGGAAGCCTCTGGTGAAAACCTTTCTTTCTTCCCTTCAGGAGGTCAGCGATGCCCTCTTCTGGCCACACATGGCTCCTCCAGTCTCTGCTCCCAGAGACCAACACTGAATATTCATATGCATACCATGGCACATCACACCAAATCTACTCTGTGCAAGAGGCCTGGGCAAATAAGCCCAAATTCCCTTCAGACTGCACACCACCTCCTCTGTCCCATGACCCTAAAATATATGTGTGTGCTACATTCTCGACTAAGGTCACAGGCAACTAGAAGCCCAGCTGACAAGGATTCTGGAATGTGGGCACAAGGCCACAGACGGCCTAACCCCAGACCTTCCTCAGGTGCTGTCAAGTCACAGCACCATGCCCTAGAGGCCCTAGTCACCAGGGGCACTGGCCAGACCCTCCTGGAAAACTAGCTCCTCTTGGCCTTCCTGGATACCTCCTTGGGTGACCCGACCCTATCCTGACCTCCAGGACAGCCTCTTATATCCTTGTCCCCAGAAGGCCCTGTGTAACCCTAGCCCTGACCCCCTAGGACACCTATGTAACCCTGGTTCCTCTCTCCTTAGGCCCTCAGGGTGGCCTCACCCATCCCCGACTCACTTGATGCAGCCGATGATAACCTGGGATAGCGGGTAGATCAAGGGCTGCAGAGCTTCACTGGGGCAGATGGTGCTGAGGGCACGGCACCACAGGTAGAGGCAGTGCACGAACTGCCAGTTGTACACCGACTGGTATGTCTCCTGCCGGAGAAATCCACTCGGTCAGTCCTTGGGTCCCCTCTATCTACTCCATAGCCCCCACCAGCAAGGCCCCTGCCCCGCCAAGGGGCTGAGCCGTCTCTCCCATGAGGCTCAGGGCCCACGGTGGGTCAGGCTCCACTCCTGCACACCTTCCTGCGTGTTGTCATGGCGTTGCGCAAGTGGATGGCAAGCTGGCGGATGTAGAGGAAGGCGTGCTGGTAGGCCACGCCGGTGTCCAGAGCCAGCAGCTCCGTTAGGGTCCGCTGCATGAAGTTGATGAGGGGCAGGGTGCTGGGGGAGGTGAACTTGCAGTTCCTCACGTACGTGATATACATTTGCTGCAGGAAACACCTCAGTCAGAGCTACCTCTGAACTCCTGGTGCCCTGTGCTCCCAACACGCAGCTCTAAGCCCCCTCCAGACACCAGGGTCTTTCCCTCAGAGCTGGCCTCAGCAGGAACCACAGCCCAGACACGTCTGCCACAGACCACTCTCCTCAGCATGGTCCTGCTTCTCGAGTCCAGCAGCCCTGAGAAGGGTCTGCACCGCAGAGGGGAAGGGTCTCACTGAGAGGCCTGGGACCCAGAAAGGAGAGAGCTGCAGTGTGAATAACCTTGGGATCAGGCAGGGAGCCACAGTGCCCTTGGCTTGTGAAAACCCCAACCACAAAGGCAGCCTGCCCAGCCCTCAGGTCAAGACTTTCAACCCAGACCCCAAGGGAAGACCTGGGGGCACCGCTACCTTGAGGACGGGGCTCAGGAAGACATCCTTCTTGTGCCGGCAGACCTTGACGAGGACGACGAAGGCCAGCACCCGCAGTGTCTCCTCACCAGTGCTCCACAGGACCACCATCCTCTGCAGAGACAAGCTGTCATCACCTGCCCTGGCCCCCTAGAGCCCAACCAGAGGCAGCCCAGGGGAGCCACAAGATAGAGCTCCATCAAGGAGGAGCAAGAACACAGCATGCCACCCCTCCTGAAGGCCGCACAGTGAAAACGAGCCTGTCATCCACACATGTATGCACAAGGTGACAGAAAGCTGGCCCACCACCAGGGCAGCCCACCCTTGAGTAACCGGGCTCTGCTACCCTGAGTGTGCTCACACAGAACCCCATGGGGCAGCACGAGTGCCACCTGCACACCAGCCAGCAGTGCCCGCCCCAGCGCACCTTTAGCAGCATGCGGCACTGCTTGGGAAAGGTCAGGTAGTAGGGCACAGAGCTGCCCACGTGCTGGAGGACGGCTGCTGCCACTGTCGCCTCTGCCACACAGGCCACCAGCTGGGGGAGGAAGGAGAGGTCAGCGAGGCCCAGGATGTGAGTAGCCAGGCCCCCATGTGACTGGCAGGCCCCACCTCCCAGAACTGCACCTGGATGACGGAGCTCAGGTAAGCCTTGACATCCAGCCGGAGCTTGGCCCACAGCGGGCTACTGGATGGCTGCAGCACCCTGTGGAGAGACGGCAACCCCCCCCAGCTCAGGAGGCCACTAGGAGGCAGAGGCCAGTGTCCAAAGCACAAGGGCATGTGGGCCCTGTAGGGAGACACACCACCGCCCCCACCAACCATCTTCCCCATGATGTTCAGGAGCTCCTCCAGCTGGACAGACACAAGCGACACACTAGGACTCTCAAGGGTAGCCCCTAGCTATGCTTCAGGCGAGGTACTATCAAGCCTCAAACCCCCACCACATGGCCAGAGAGTTAAACGTCCTCTGTCTGAACTGGGGCCAGCCACTTCCCCCAGAATCTCCACACAGCTCAGGCACCCATTCTGCAGTCCCAGGTCTGACCCAGGCATCACGAACCAGAACCACAAGGTGGCTTCCTTTGGGCCACTCTTTTGTCATGGCTTTTGGGAGGGCTCCTCAATCCCTGGGCCATGGACCAGTACTGGTCCATAGCCTATTAGGAATCATCAGGCATCACAGCAGGTAAGCTGTGGGCAAGCGATCTAAGCTTCATCTGTGCTCCCCATTGCTTGAATTCTCGCCTGAACCATACTCCCATCTCACTCCATGGAAAAATTGTCTTCCATGAAAGCCATCCCTGGTGCCAGAAAGGTTGGGCCCACTGGCTTACAGGGTCTCGGTCTCCTGACTAGAGACTGAATCTGAGCCATGACAGTGAAAGTGCAGAACCCTAACCACGCAGACCACTAGGAAACTCCCTGGGACACATACACTTTAGAGAGACCAAGCCGCTTACTAACTAATTTCAGCAACAGTGGGGAATACTTCTGGAAGTTTCTCAAAGGCATCATCCCTCAACACTCAGAACTCAACACGTAGGTGTTCATTCTAACTGCTAAAGCATGTGAAAGAATAAAGGACAGAATAAAGTCTGCTGGCTGATGCCAGCTACTGGGCACCTAAAGCCACAACCCAGGAGGTGGCGCCACCTCCTCCAGGACCTGCCATTCTCCATGGAGACTGCTCTGCGTACAGTAGCGGCCCCTATGGGAGCGCACACCCAGCACCACCTGTACCGCCTGTTTGCTGCCCACTCACTCGCTGCCTGGCCCCCTCCACCTTCACCGGTCTATCAGCTTCCCTGGTCCCCTCAGACAGAGCCACCTTCACATGGCCGCGCCTTCCTGACCCATCAGTCCAGTCCCTACCACCATGAGACCTAGGTATTTCCATCCCCCGAATCCTGGCCTCCCCCACCTCCCGTTCAGACGGTCATAGCAAGACCGCTCCCTGGAGGTTCCCAGACTCCTTTGAGCCCCAATGTAACCCACCACCTGCCATGTCAGCTACTCATCTCTCCCCTCTGAAGCCCTTCCACAGCATTCTCTGCTCAAGCAACCACTAATATGGAAGTCAAGGCCCAGAACCTGCATGGATGAGGGCCCTGCTTAGAGAGAAAGACACACACACACATGTGCGCGCGCGCACACACACACACACATGCACACACACACATACACACACACACATGCCACAGAGCAAAAACCAAGGAGAGTAGGCGAGACTGATTAGTCCAAAAAAGAAAAGAGAGAATCCTGACCCAAGAAGATAGGGAACCAAAGCCAAGCACACACACTGTAGCTGTTGAGGAATCTGGGCAGGGATGAGGAAGGACAGAGCTACCCCTATAGGGCCTTAAGTGTCCAGCCTCTGCCAAGAGCCCTGCCAAGAGCCTGGCTCTGTCCTCAACATCCTTCTGGGGCCACTAGGTCCCAGCGACACTGCTGCTCACAGGGCAGGGCCCTTACCACTTCCCCCATGCTGTCCTTTCCTCTTACCTGCTGCCGTCTTTTGGGGCTTTTCCGAACAACAGCTTCTGGAGACAGCCGAAAAGATCTCTGATGCAAAAGGTGACCAGAGCATTGAACACTGCAATGAGGGGTCCAGAGACGCCATTCTCAGAACAGAGCATCAAATAGAGAGCCTGCATCCCTGGTTCCCCTGCCCCAGCTCACCAGCACTGTCTGTGACCTGGAATTTGCTGGTCTCAGCGCCTTCCTCATCTCCTTGGGTGGTGGCCACAGCCGCTCGGAATGCCTGCACAACTTCATGGAACAGCTTTGGTGTAAGGTGCTCCTAAAGGGGCAGAAGGACCCAGACTCTAGGGGTGCAGTCAGTTGGCAAAGCAAAGGCAGCTAGCTGGAGCTCCAGGAATTGCCTTGAAATAAAGGCATCCCTCACCCATATCTTCAGACCAAGAGCAAAGGTAGGAGCAGTGTTACTCAGCCACATGTAGGGAACAAAGAGAGTCTAGAATCCTCCTGGAAGAGCCACAGGGGAGGGGTGGAGGGTCCCGGATCTGAACAATGACCAGCTCCAAGTGATATCTGGAGTTCTCCCTTTCTGTCCTTTCTTTTCCCTGCAGAAACCAGTGCAAGGCCCTCAAAATGGCCCTGCCTCCACCAACTAGCAAAGACACAGAGACCACATCCTCCCCATGGTGGACTTCAGGGAGCCCTGGAGAAAAACTGAGAAGGGTACAGGCAGAAGCCCTAGTCTCTGAATGAAGGAGAGAATGAAGTCCTGAGCCTGCACAGGCCCAAATCACTGAAATGAAGCAAGGGCAGACTCGGGGAAGGGGGGGTCAGCTGCTTCCCCACCCCTGCCATTTCTCACCTTTGCTGTCTGCTTCCATTTCTCAACCATGGCGAGGGTCACAGGGACAGAATCCCTCCTCTTCCCCTCAGGTCCTCTGGGGACCCCAACCTCCTCCTCCTCCTCCTCACTTGCTTCCTGCACCAAACACAGGGGTCAGGCTGCATGGGATGCAGAGGCCACAAATATGTCCCTGTCCCCCACCAACTGTGCGTAGGGCCTCACTTCCAGCATGTTCGGCAGGGAGTGGAGCTGCTCCTCTTCATCCTCAGAGCTGTCTGAATCGCTAAAGTTCAGCAGGCTCTGGTCATTCTCCTGCAGGAACTTGTAGAACTCAGGGTCTTTGTCCTTCAGCCGAGAGAGCTGGTCCTTGTGCTCAGACGCACCGCCTTTACGCCCGACTGAGAAGGTGGGGGTCTTCAAGTCTGATTGGCAGCCTCAGCCAAGGCCGAGGGGAGAGGGATTGGGGGTGGGGGGTGGAATGTGGCTTCCTGTCCTCCTCAGAGAATCTACGAGGTTTAGCCTGCTCCCTCCATAGCAGCTGCCAACAACCAAGGCAGGGGGATTTCCACAGACTAAGTACTCATACACTCAACAGTCTCTCTACATGTTTCAATGCACTTGTTTCAAT
Source organism: Nanger dama (assembly GCA_917880005.1). Classification (NCBI taxonomy): domain Eukaryota; kingdom Metazoa; phylum Chordata; class Mammalia; order Artiodactyla; family Bovidae; genus Nanger; species Nanger dama. The sequence goes on along the minus strand of CAKJTW010000013.1, from coordinate 18,951,968 downwards.
CCCAATACATATGACGCTGAACTTGGGCTTCCTCTAAACTTGCTCTGCCCACACCCTGCTCTTGGAGAACCCACTCCAGTATTCTTGCCTGGCAAATCTCATGGACCGAGGAGTCTGGTGGGCTACAGTCGACAGGGTGTCTGAAGAACCAGACATGAATTAGCGACTGAATACCACCTCAGTTGTTGAAAACTCCCCCTTTCCAGGTGCTTAGGTGAAAGGTAAACTCTCTCTGACTCGCATATTGAGCATGCAATCTGTCATGAGATCTCACCATCAATACTTTCAAAATTCTCATGACTCCTCTCCAGCCAGCAACATCTCTCAATTTCTTTGTCCACCCCTGACCCTTACAGCAACCTAAGGGACCTATTCTGTTAACAGTTACATGACATTACATCACTACTCAAAACCCTGAGATAACTTCTGGCTGTACTGAAACGCAGGCATAAAGTCTACAAGACCCCGCCCACCATCATGTCTCCAGATACACCTTCTGCTACTTTACCCCTCATTTCTGCCACAGCCGTGCTCACCTCTGAGTGAGCACTCTCACCTGCAGGACCTTTTCTGTTCCTGCTGCCATACTTCCCCTGCTGCTGCTGCTAAGTCGCTTCAGTCATGTCCGACTCTGTGCGACCCCAGAGATGGCAGAGATGGCCCCAGAATCCCAGGCAGCCCCGTCCCTGGGATTCTCCAAGCAAGAACACTGCAGTGGGTTGCCATTTCCTTCTCCAATGCATGAAAGTGAAAAGTGAAAGTGAAGTCGCTCAGTCGTGTCCAACTCCTAGCGAACCCATGGGCTGCAGCCTACCAGGCTCCTCCGTCCATGGGATTTGCCAGGCAGGAGTACTGGAGTGGGTTGCCATTGCCTTCTCCATTCTTCCCCTACTGCTGCAGTTTACTCCCTTAGGTTTTGCTAAATTAACACCTCCTTAAACGCTCCCAGCTAGGATTCCTGTTCTTTTATCTTTCTGCTTTCCTTCTTGTCTGCAGCACTTTTCGCTTCTACCACCCTACATACTGTCGTTTATCCAAGGCCCGGTAAGCTCTCCGAGGCCAGACAAGAAGACTATCCTCCAACGTTGGCCCATCTTCCGGATGACTTGGCACAAAACAGACGCCCAGTAAATACCGATGGAGGAATAAATAAGCCGAAGGGTCTGGGGTTGGAGTCAGTGTCCCTAGGCCTCAGTTATGAGGCGCCAATAGTGGTAAGCACACTTCTGGTAGGGCGGGCCAGGAAGATTAAGATTAAGGGGGTTCGGCTTATACACAGCCCATGAAGGATGCTCCCACTCACCTGGCCAAGGGACTCCCACCTGGTCCATCGGGACCTCGGGATGCCGCGCGCACCGCCTGCGTCTCCACCTCTGGGGGTCCTTCGGGGTCCGATTCGGACTCGGAATCAAAGCCCGAGGCCAGAAATTCATCCACCGTCAACTCCTCAAGGCGCCTGCGGGCCATGCCGTTGGAGTCACGACTCCCTACCCGCCCGGTGTGCCCAGTCCTGCCTTCCCAGGGACACAGAGAGGAGCAAGGGAAAAGCCTATGGACGTAAGCACCCTCCGAAAGACTAGATAGGAGCCTCAACTCACCGCTTGCGGTTAAGCGCCGCTGCCATGACTGCCGGATCTCAACGTGCACCCTACTTCCGGTCCCAGCAGCCCTTGCGCCAGGAGAACTTCCTGCAGGCCGGCCCCGCCCCTGACCCCGCCCCTTCAGGTGGCTTTAGGGTTCTACAACGGTGGCAGTGGCGGCATCTGAGGCGGGAGGGCGCGTTCACATCTCTTTTTAGACGGGCGGCGCCCCTACTTCCAGGGTGGCAAGCGGGACTCCGAGCTTCCGGTGCAGGCCTGGTTCTGTCACGGCTCCCGCACGCTTCTGTTGAGGGACGGATTGCAGAACTCCAGGACACGGCAGGACTGCGTAAGGCGGAATCCCGGTGTCCGCTTACAAATCTTTTTCTCCAAAAAAGCCACTAATAACGACATCGACCTGGCGGAAGGTGGGATTGGAGCCCGGGTCGCCCTCGCCCAGCCCTGCCCACAGCCTTCCAGAGCTCTGTGAACACATGTCAGTGAGAATGTCGATACGTCGATCGAGGAAAAAATGCATGACAGTGAGGGGAACCATGCGTCAGAGGGGACTCTTATACAAAGAGCTTTTCCATATCAATAATAAAAAGCCAACAATCTAGTTTTCCGCAGATCAGAAAACAAACGAAAACAGAAAGGGAGATGCTACAGATGAGGGTCAGAAGGATGAGAACCACTTCATTGGATAGTCCCTAGCACCTGCGCTGGGCGGGACTGAAGGGCAGGAACCGGCAGACAGCGGAAAGATTCAAGCATTGTTATTGAAGCCAGTTTGGCTAAATCTCCCTGAAAGAAGATGCCTGATACTTCAGTCCTCTCCTGGGACTCCAGTTACTAAGGCATTTGCCTAGGTCTCCCGGCCCGCCCGGGGCAGGGACAGCCACCTTTCCTCTGCCTGGCCTGTGGAACAGCCTGCAAGTGCAAAGCCCGTGAGGCTGGAAGGTTGCCTTAGGGAAGGAAGGCGATGGAGAACTCAACCTATGCCCACCCCCTCCCTCCACCCGTCTAATGGCAGAGGTCCGCGGGCCTGGACAGCCAGATCCCAAGACAGGGGACCTCACAATCCTACGGGCATGCAGCCCACCCGCTCTCCCACTCCGCAGCCAGCGTCCAGTCGAGGCCAGGCGGGCAAAGGGCCTGCGTGGCGTTGGAGAGGCAAGCAGACGCACCCTGGGCAATCACGTCGAGCCTTTCGGCCCCCAGAAGATTCCAGGGCCGGGAAGGCTTGAACGAGGTGACGCGGGCAGATCTTGGAGGGTTCGCAGATATAGGCGACGGGCGCGGCCCGGGTGGGCTTCCTGGAGGAGGAGGCAGACGGAGCCCCAAAACATTGAGAGGATTCGCCCTCTAGGGCAGCGTCCCCGAAACCGCGGGAGAGCGCGGGAGGCCGGGCGGGCGGCGCCGAGAAACAGCGGCTGCGGGCAAGCGGCGGGATCGAGGGACGCCGAGCCGGTCGCCACCGCGGAGCAGCCCTTCAGCCGCCCGGCATCGGCTGGTCTGTGCGTCCTCCGCGGATCGGCGGCGGGCCAGCGGCCGAGCCCATGCAGCCTCGCAGCGAGCGCCCGGCCGGCAGGACGCAAAGTCCGGGCACGGTAGCCCCGGGCCCGCCCCGGAGGCTCCGCCGGCGCCGCCGCCGCCGCAACCTCCAGCGTGAGTGGGCCAGGTGTTAGGGTTAGTGACTGGCTAGGGCCGAGTAGGAGGGAAGGAGGGGGCGCGCTAACCCTGGCAGGCTGCCGGGAGGGGGCGGCCTGGCGCCCTGCTGGTTCGTCGGACCACGGAGGGTCCAGACCCCTGCGTTGTCCGCGCACACAGCCGGCGCGGGGCAGGGCATCCCCAGCTGGCTGCCCCCGGATGTCTGACCCCACCCGCCACCCTTGAATTCCGGCTGTGCTGCTCAAAGACTCGCGCGGCCTGTCTGCAGGATGAGGGATTAAGGGTCAAAAGAGGTTACATTGCCTGTTGATGTAGGAGTCCGCTTCAGGGCCACCGGCCAGTACGCATCAGTTCACCTCGTGCACTTCCCGCAGCCCGTGCGGAGGACACTGGACTCCGACGGGGGCGCGGGAAGTGTGGCCAGCAATGGACAGAGAGCCTAGTCCCAAGGAGGGCCTAGGAAGCTGGGGGTGCTCCCGGCGGACGGCGGGAGGGAAGTATGTGCCTGAGCAGGGATCGTGGCAGAGGAAGCTGTACAGATTCAACAACCGAGGTCTGGCGTGGGAGCCGACCTAGAGCCGGGAGCAAGTTGGAGCAGAGTCTGGCTGGACTCCGAGGAGGCTCCCTGGCCGGGAGGCAGCAGAGTGGGTGGTGCCTGGAGAGCACATGGGGTCCCCAGGGGCATGGGTCCTTCATGGAAACTTGCTTCAGGCTTCTTTGGGGAAAGGTTGCCTCCTGGGTGCCCAGGCCCTGACCAAAGTCTCTAGGGTGGGCGAGCAGTTCTGTGCAGAGTGCACCCTGACGGGTCACTGCCCATGTGCAGCCCTGAGGCAGAGCGTGCCCGGCCCCGGCAGGCCCGTCCCACAGCCCCCATGGAAGGCACAATGCAGCTGCTGAGCCGCGAGGGCCACGCTGTGTCCCACAACTCCAAGCGGCACTATCACGACGCCTTCGTGGCCATGAGCCGCATGCGACAGCGTGGCCTCCCTGTGCGACATCGTCCTGCACGTAGCTGCCAAGGAGATCCGGGCACACAAGGTGGTGCTAGCCTCCTGCAGCCCCTACTTCCACGCCATGTTCACAAGCAAGTACAGCCCATCCGGTCCAGGTGCTGGGGGGCTCTGCAGCTCTCCTGGCGTGGGCCCCAGCCTGACTCGCTGTCCCGTACCTCCCCCACCAGACGAGATGAGTGAGAGCCGTCAGACACACGTGACACTGCACGACATCGACCCTCAGGCCCTGGACCAGCTGGTGCAGTTTGCATACACAGCCCGAAATTGTGGTGGGAGAAGGCAACGTGCAGGTGTGGTGGCGTCAGCCTCACGGCCTGTGCTGCCACGGTGCCGCTGCCTCCGCTCACCCCATGCCCCCCAGCACCTGTAGTGTGGCCACTCCCTCAGTCCTTACATCTGTTTCTCTGCCCCTGCTCCCCTGGCCCTCTTTCCCACCTTGCCTCACAGACTCTGCTTCCAGCAGCCAGCCTCCTGCAGCTGAATGGCGTCCGAGATGCCTGCTGCAAGTTCCTGCTGAGCCAGCTGGACCCCTCCAACTGCCTGGGCATCCGGGGCTTCGCCGACACACATTCCTGCGGTGATCTGCTCAAGGCGGCACACAGGTACGTGCTGCAGCACTTCGTGGACGTGGCCAAGACCGAGGAGTTCATGCTGTTGCCGCTGAAGCAGGTAACGTGGCAGTTGGGGAACAGCCTGGACCTTGACCCGGATCCTGACCCTGACCTAGTTCCTGGACCCCAGAGCCAGCCTTGGTCCCTGGCTCCATCATCTGTACCCTAAAGACCTGGTCCTTTGTCTCTCAATCTTTATCCCCAGTTTCTGACCCACATTCCAACCCAACCACCGTCCCTTGGGCACAACCACCCCTATTTTTCTAACTCCACCCAAGCACTCACCGTTGATTCCTGACACTCTCCTGTCTTGATCACAACATTCTACCTACTACCCCAGTAGTCCCTGGTTCCACATCCCCAGGATGACCCTGGAATTGGCCCCCAGGAACTGGACCTGTGGCTTCTGACCCTGCTTGGCCCGTCCTCATAGGAACACTGGGCCCCTTGGACTCTCCCTCCCAGGCACCTTCAGGGCTCTATGGGCCCCAAGATCCTCCCCCAGATCTCAGGTCTGAGGGTCCCCACCCCCAGGTGCTGGAACTGGTCTCTAGCGACAGCCTGAACGTGCCTTCAGAGGAGGATGTCTACCGTGCAGTCCTGAGCTGGGTCAAGCATGATGTGGATGCCCGGAGGCAGCATGTTCCTCGGGTGAGGCCAGGCCTGGGGGCTGGGGGGATCGGGTGGGCGGGGCCCAGGGTGCTCAGGAAGGGACCCAATGGCTGAGGACCCAGCTATGCCTGGGCTCTTCTGTGCCCACAAACCCCACAGGGGTGATGCAGGCATGTGTCTCAAGAAGGTTCCAGGGTACCTGAGAGGGTCTCAGGGCAAGGCCTGCTACCTGACTATAGCATCCACACCCCAGCTGATGAAGTGTGTCCGCCTGCCCCTGCTGAGCCGGGACTTCCTGCTGGGCCATGTGGACGCTGAGAGCCTGGTGCGGCACCACCCAGACTGCAAGGACCTACTCATCGAGGCCCTCAAGTTCCACCTGCTGCCTGAGCAGAGGGGGCGTCCTGGGCACAAGCCGCACCCGGCCCCGGCGCTGTGAAGGCGCTGGTCCTGTGCTCTTTGCTGTGGGTATGCCCACCTGTCCTGTCCCATCCTGTCTCCCAAGCCCTGCCCCATGCCCCTACCCATGAGCCCAGCACAAGTCCTACTCCCCAACCCTGTGCTAGTTCCATCTTGCACTCACCCCCACATCTGCTCTTCCATCCCCCATAGTGTGACCCACTTACCAGTCCCCACCCCACTCGCCCTGGGAGCCTCCAGGCCCTCAGTCTCGAGATGTGATAGAGCCTCCTAGCTGACTACCTCCCTGGGCCCTCGTCCTGCCCTGTCACCTCCCCATCCCTAGGTGGTGGGAGCCTGTTCGCCATCCACGGGGACTGTGAAGCATATGACACGCGCACTGACCGCTGGCACGTGGTGGCCTCCATGTCCACACGCCGAGCCCGGGTGGGCGTGGCGGCAGTGGGGAACCGGCTGTATGCTGTGGGCGGGTAAGACTAGAGGCTGGTCTCAGGTCAGGGGCTTGGCGTGTGCCCACTGGGCCAGCCCTGATCAGCAGTGGACCCTCCCCTAGTTACGACGGGACTTCAGATCTGGCCACCGTGAGAGTCCTACGACCCTGTGACCAACACCTGGCAGCCGGAGGTGTCCATGGGCACGAGGCGCAGCTGCCTGGGCGTGGCTGCCCTGCATGGGCTCCTGTATGCAGCTGGTGGCTACGATGGGGCCTCTTGCCTCAACAGGTAGTGGCCGGGGTCAGGGCCGGATGGCCTTTCAGAGTTGGCTCAGCAGGTGTGGCTGCACCAGGACTGCAGGGGTCCTGCCTATGAGGAGCCAAGGGGCACCCTGCCTGAGGTCACCAGGGTCCTCAATACCTTGGCCAGCCCAGTGGCATGTTCTTTCCTCTCTGGGGTCCTTCCCCCAGGGCAGGGGCTGGACCCAGGTGGACACTTGCCCAGCATTGTCCAGGCAGCCTGTGGCCCATGTCCACCCAGCATGGCCTGCTTCCAGCTCCTGTGGGATTCTGGGGTTAGCCTCCCTGACTGCCTAGCACGGAATTTGTCATGCTTCAGGGGAGGGCAGGTCTTGGGGCCGGGAGTGCCTTTCCTCCACTGCTCAAGGTTAGCCACAGTCCTGGTGTCTACAGTGCAGAGCGCTATGACCCCTGACGGGAACGTGGACATCCATCGCCGCCATGAGCACACGGAGGCGATACGTGCGCGTGGCCATGCTTGGTGGGTACCTGCATTGTGTAGCACCCAGCCCTGGGGCTCTCACACACAGCGGGGCGCCATGAGTGTGTTCACTCCCTGCAGATGGAAACCTGTATGCCGTGGGTGGCTATGACAGCTCATCACACCTGGCCACCGTGGAGAAGTATGAGCCCCAGGTGTGAAATTCCCCAGTCACATATCCCCATTCCCAGAGATGCTTGAGGTCAACACTCTGGCCACCTCTATCCCCCAGAGGGTCATCCCTCTATGTCCACGTTGTCTCACAGACTCCCCACCCTGGAGTAGAGGTCTGCACGTGGAGGTGGAGGGAGGCTGGTGGTGGGTCGGCCCCCAGCCCATCCCTCCACCTCAGGTGAACTCCTGGACGCCCGTGGCCTCGATGCTGAGCCGGCGCAGCTCAGCAGGCGTGGCGGTGCTGGAGGGGGCCCTCTACGTGGCTGGTGGCAATGATGGAACCAGCTGCCTCAACTCTGTGGAGAGATACAGCCCCAAGGCAGGGGCCTGGGAGAGTGTGGCGCCCATGAATATCAGAAGGTGCACGGGCCCCCCAGAACTGTAACCACCATTGCCCTCTGTTCCCCCAACTGACAGGGCCTTACCCCTGCACAGCTTGTCCCGAACCTCCCTCCTGAGTCTCCCCTTTCAGGGCCCCGCCCCCCATCGCCAGGCCCCGCCCCCGCATCGCCAAGGCCCCGCCCCAAAGACGCCTCCCAAGGCAGTGGCCACAGCCCCAGACCCAGGCCCGTCCCCCCTCCTCACTCCCTGCTCGTCCCCTTCCACCCTGTGCCCAGGAGCACACACGACCTGGTGGCCATGGATGGATGGCTGTACGCCGTGGGGGGGCAACGACGGCAGTTCCAGCCTCAACTCCATCGAGAAGTACAACCCGAGGACCAACAAGTGGGTGGCCGCGTCCTGCATGTTCACGCGGCGTAGCAGCGTGGGCGTGGCAGTGCTGGAACTGCTCAACTTCCCTCCGCCCTCTTCACCCACGCTGTCTGTGTCGGTCCACCAGCCTCTGACCCAGTGGCACGGCTGCACAGAGGCCGGCCGGCGGCCTCCCTCGTGCCTTAAGCCCCCAGGGCCCAGCACCTCCCTCCCCTGCTCGTGGGGCGGGGCTTGGCCCCCACCAGGGGCGTCCAGCGCCGACCGTCCACCGTGCGTCTAGCCCGGGCGCTACTGTGTTTCTTTCTCAGTGTTCATGTGTGCAGTTTATTTATTCACTCATTAATTTATTGATTGATGTTAAACAGGCTGCAGCCACCCATTTCTTCGTTTACTCTTGAAGTGTCCTATCTCTGGGGCGAAGCTGCTCTCCTGGGTGTCTTCCACCCTACTGAGGGCCCTGGGGGAGCAATGGAGTGGACACTGGCATTCCCCATGGGTGAGGAGCCAACTTGGACTCTGCAGACCTGGAGGGACCAAGGGGTGATGCAGAGCAGTTGTGGGCGGGGGGCTTTCTGGAGTCAGGTGCAGACCCCCCAGCCTGTGCTTTGCACACCACCCTTGACGTGCCCAGCCAGGCACTCTCCCAGGGAGGGCACAAATTGGGCTTCCTTCCCATGGCTGTGGTGTCATTTCTGGATCCTGCACTGAGCTGGGCATCTGCTGCCAACCCCACACAGCAATATGAGCCACTTGAACAATAAACATGTTTCTTGGGCTCTGCGGGCCTGTGGTTGAATGTCCATCTCTGCCTCTCAGGGTCCTGTCTGGGGTGACCAGAGGGGCCTGGGGTGGCTGTGTGCCCCAGCCGAGATTCCGTGTTGGCATCTGGGAGCTTTGAGACAGCGCCGTCACGTCCAGGGGCAGGGCTGTGTTGGCCCAAGTCTTACCCAGGCTCTGCATGGCATGCCCCCTGACCTCACCAGTCCCAGGTACACCCGGGAGGGTTATGTCCTCTCTCTCTTGGAATCTGGATTCTGGTTAAGTCTCAGGACCATTTATCTTGACCTGGGGTGAGAGTTGGATGCAAGCAGAGAGGAGGCTGCAGGAGGGCCCTAGTTCCTCCTTCCCCAGTTGCAGACTCCCGCTTCAACAGCTGAGAGTGAGCACATGTCCCATACAGTCACTGGTGACTCAGAGGCTGGCATTTACGTGGAAACAGGATGTGCGCTCACATGTCTGGAGGGGGTCGCTGGGCTCAGGAGCTCCGTTCTGGCCCTCCGACCCCAGACAACCTCCAGTCTGATGCAATGGCGTTTCAGCCCCTGTACAGACTGGGGGCCCTTGACTGGGCTGTGAGTGGGGGAATCTCTCCTCCCCCTCCCCTACCCCCAGGCTGGCTGATATGTGGAGGACCCTGGGAAGGGAGCTGAAAGGCTCAGCTCAGCCTCTGGTAAGGGCCAGTTCCCTCCCAGAAAGACTCCGCCTCCCCAGCCCTTAGGTGCAGGGCTGGCTGGCCCAGAGCCCCGCCCCAGGAGGTGGGGCAGGAGGCTCGGGACAGAAGGACCCAGACCTGTGGACCTGCTCTACTCAGGTCAGCTGCCACTGCCACCCATGGGGAACAGCCACTGCATCCCTCAGGCCCCTAGGAGGCTCCGGGCCTCCTTTTCCAGAAAGCCCTCGCTGAAGGGAAATAGGTGAGGGGGCGGGGGTATGGCCATGGCCGCTTGGTCACAGGGTCTCCCTCCATCTGCCTCAGGGGCCAGGCTGTGAGCCCCCCTCCCTTGTCCCCAGAGAGGACGGCGCCCGGAAGCTGGCTGGCCTGTTTGGCACCGAGGCTGGTGCGGACGGGGACACCACTGCTGACAAGATCTTCCACTACATCCCAGGGACGGTGAGCGACTGACTGGGTAGCGTGCCCTGGCTCGGGAGGGGTGTGGTAGCAGTGGTCTGCGTATGACTGTGTGTGTGTCCCATTTGCACTGGGCCCAGGGTCTTCCCCTGTTGTCCCAGGAGAGTCAAGCCCAGAGCACAGCGAGGAAGTAGGTGCAGCCCCGCCCTGGGGAGCTCATAGGCCGAAAGTCTGAGCGGAGAGCGAAACTGAGACCCGGCACTGAGTCAGTGGGGCGGCAGGGCGGGGCCTCCGTGCCCAGCCACGTGCCAGCCCTGCCCGGGGCCCTGGTGTCCAGCCCCCACCCCGCGCCCTGGTGCAGGACAGCGTGTCTGGGCATGCTGAAGCTGGGCAAGCACGTGTGTCTGTGCTGCTGTGTGGGCATGGGTGTCAGGCGGGCGATGGGGCTGTGAACCACCACCCCCACTGTCACTCCAAGAAAGTAAGGGGCTTCTTGTACTCAGTGAGCCAGTCTCTCCACTACCCTTGGCCCTGGTTTCTCTAAGAGATGTCCCCTTGGGGTCCACCATTATATCATCCTGTACCCCCACACCACACAGCAAGGAGGCCTCCCAAGCATATGCTGGGCCACCTTTGAGCCGAATACCTGCTGACCAAGGGGGAGAAACACCTGCCCTTTAACCCGGCGCAGCCTCCAAGGGCTGGAGTGAGGCTCTGCTGTGTGCAGAGGCCCTGGCGTGTGAGGGAAATGAGCCCTCTAGGCTATTGCCCCAGGAACAACATCTGTGATTGTGCGGGGAGCACAGGCCAGCACCCATCCTCACAGCTGCTGATGTCAGCTCCCAGGCAACCTTTGTGTTCCTGTCAGGCTGGGAAGCCCGGGCCTGTCCCCCTCCTGTTCCCTGGGCTCCCTGTGCTGCCTTCAGAAACCAGGCTACCTCAGAGAAGCGGACAGGGCACTTCTGTCAAGGCCCTGGCCAGAATCCCTCCATGTGGACACATCTCAGACCTCAGTTCCCTCCGTGCAGGTCCAGGGCACATCATGTGGTCCCGGTGGTCCTCGTTCCAGGACATGGCAGCTGGAGAGGGGACTGGGCTGGCTGAACCTCGGGGGGGTGGGGCCAGGGGAGGAGCCAGCATTCCCCTTCCCTGTCAGGGGGTGGGCTCTGACCCAGCGTGGGAGCCTGCCCCACCACGGCCCCAAGCCTCAGCCCAGGCTACGGGCCAGCTGTGTGGCCCTTCCTGCTCCGTGGCCTATTTTTCATGGGTCCCATCCCAGCATCGTTCCCCGCACTGGGTGTGGGTGCAGGAGGCCCCACCCAGAGGCAGAGAGGCCCGGAAGCTCTGAGTCTGTCTGTTCACATTCCTGGGCTTGCCCAAGGGGTGGCTCAGCTTGGCCAAGGCACAGCAGCCCCTGCCAGCTCCCCAGTGTGCCCTGATCCCCAGACTTCAGCCCCAGTAGGGCACCTGTCCTAATCTGGCTCCCATTCTGATCATCAAACCCGTGCTTATAGAGGATTCTCTATTTGCCAGAGTCGGCTGTTGGTGGGCACTGACCGTCCTTCCCTTTAGCAGACAGGCATTGAAGCCCTAGTACACCGAGGGCTTACACCTAGTACACCAGTACTGTCCTAGGTCCTGGCCCAGCAAAGGGGCAACTAGACAAGGGCCCTGTTCCCATTGTCATTCATATCCATGACAAAGCCAGATGACAAGATAAAGAAGGAAAAGACAGCACATCAGATGTGGCTGGCACGAAGGTGAAATGCAAAGGAGGACCAATGGGCAGGCGCCAGTGAGTCTGGAGCGTCGGAAGGGCACCCAGACAGGAGCTCGGGAGAAAGGGTCTGAGCCGAGTGCTGGAGTAGGTGAGAAGGGGCTGGGTTGAGTGCTCCAGTCAGAGAGGGCAGCAGGAGCAAAGATCCTGAGATAAGTAGATTCCTTAAGTGAGGGGAGAGGACCCCTTGGCTATTTCCAGGACCTTGGCCTCTGCTGAGAGGGAGATGGAGGCATGTGGCAGTGTGGCGCTTAACAGGTTGTGATGAGAATACTTACAGCAGGCAAACTGACAAATACTGCAAATCGGCACCCCCTTCTCGGTGTGTTGTTGTTCAGTCACTCAGTTGTGTCGAACTCTTTGTGACCCCATGGACCCTAACCTTTCTCTGTAGAGCCAAGTTTTAAGCCAGTACCAGCTGACACTGAGATGTGGGAGGGTTTTGAGCATCCTCTCACTCAAACACCTGAAAACCTCTCTGACCAACAGGATTTGGAAGGTTGAGTAACCAAAATAGGACTTCCCTGGTGGCTCAGCAGTAAAGAATCCACCTGCAATGCAGGAGATGCAGGTTGGATCCCTGGGTTGGGAAGATCCCCTGGAGGAGGGCATGGCAACCCACTCTAGTATTCTTGCTGGGAGAATCCCATGGACAGAGGAGCCTGGCGGGCTACAATCCATAGGGTCACAAAGAGTCAGACATGACTGAAGGGACTTCAAACAGCACAGTAACCAAAATAAGGGAACACAGGAAATAGTGAAGCTAAGAGTTGAATTTCTGATGAGTTGAAAGGTTGCTGGCTCTATCACTAGACCACAGAGTTCTGTGACCAGCAGAGGCTGTTTGTGTGTGTGTATTCTGCACTGTTGCCACGTGAAGAGACTGTGTGTACAGGGCTCTGTACACATGTGATGCTGTGCGTGTGTTCTTAACCTATGTATGGCGAGACTGTGGGCCAAGGCTGCTGGTCACCAGTCAGGCCCCCTCCCCTGACCTCTTCCCCCACCCTAGAACATTCCAAGTTTGCAGAGCCAGCAAGAAATCCTGGAGCAGCCTTTCCTGAGTGTGTTCAAGGAGGGGCGGCGAAGGGCAGCAGTGAGGAGTCTAGGCAGCATTGTGCACTACGCCAAGGTCCAGCTGCGTTTCCAGCACAGCCAGGTGGGGGCTGGGCTGGGGGGCCTGCTTGGGGGAGCCACCCTGGAGCCTGCCCCCAAGTCCTCAGACGCTGGCCCCCTCTCCCCTAGAATGTCAGCGACTGCTACCTGGAGCTGTTCCCCTCCCACCTCTACTTCCAGGCCCATGGTCCCGAAGGACTCACTTTCCAGGTGCGGGGAGATAGGCAGAGGGAGGTGCTGGGGGGAGGGGGAGAGCAGACCCTCCGGAGGCAGCAGGGCCCCTAGCCCTTCTCTCCCCGCTATGCTCTGGCAGGGGCTGCTACCGCTGATGGAGCTGAGTGTCTGCCCCCTCGAGGGGTCTAGAGAGCACGCCTTCCAGATCACAGGTGTGTGGGAGCACGGGTGGTGCAGCCTGTGCTGACCTTGCCCTTGGGACAAGGCGACAGCACTAAGGCTGCTCAGTGAGCCTGGCTGTTGACCTGGCCTGGGACCTTGGCAGGACTCTGAGCACGTTGAGGGGTCCTGGCTTTTCCTCTGACGGGCACATGTGCAGTGCCATGCTGGGGTGGAGGACAGCGGACTGGGGGCCTCCAGAGCTGTGCATGTGGTCATCAGTGGCTCCTGCCAACCCTTGAGGGGCCTCTCCTGTGGGCCCCTGGCCTAGACCACTCTGTCCCTCCCCCGCAGGCCCGCTGCCCGCCCCACTTCTCGTGCTCTGCCCCAGCCAGGCCGAGCTGGGCCACTGGCTCTACCACCTGGAGAAGCAGATAGCCCTCGTGGGAGGGGGTGCCTCGCTGCCCCCCAGAGCCCCTGCAGGTCAGTGCTGGGAACCCTGCACCCCTTTCCCTTCCCCTCCTCCACCTGCCCCTGACCCTTTCCTCCCAGAGCCCCACTGAGGACGTGCTCCCCTGGACTCTGCAGCGCAGGCTGACCCGGCTGCGGACAGCATCAGGCCGCCAGGTGATGGGCAGTGCCATCTGTGCCTCAAGGGTCAAGCTGCAGCATCTGCCCTCACAGGTGGGGGGCACAGAGATGGGAGGAGGTGGGGGCAGGGTATGGGCTCCAGGTGGGGCCAGGCCCTGGGTGTATGCCAGCGGAGACCCCACTCCACCCTGTGACCTCCCTGCAGGAGCAGTGGGACCGGCTTCTTGTCCTGTACCCAACCTCCCTGGCCATCTTCTCCGAGGAAGCAGATGGGCTTTGCTTTAAGGTGGGCCCCTCCCCACTGCAGCAGACCCGCCCCAAGGAGACTCCCTGCACATGGGGGTGGGGAGGGGGCAATGGCTTAGGAGGAACCTGTATGTCAGGGCCTGCTGGGACAGGTGGCCCCACCCACCCAGCCTGCTGTCCTGGTCAGTCTGGTCTCAGCCTGACGTGGGCAAGGAGGGTGGGCACCTTGCCTCAGCACCCTGTATCATGCTAGCAAGTCCACAGCCACCAGCAGGCCAGTCACCTGGGGGTGGCATGGGGCCCACAGTGCTTCTGGAAGGTGCCTGTACCTCTGAGCAGGCATCTTCCTGGTGCCTGAAGGTTGTGTGTGTGTGCATGCGTGGGTGTAGGCATGGGTGTGAGGGTCCATCCTGTGCATCAGGGTACCTCCTACTCTGGGGGTGATCATGGCCTTCAGTCATCGAGAAACACAGAGGGCTTCCTCGTGATCCCTTCCCACCCACCCCCATCTTAATGGGTGGCCCAGGGGACCAGTCCCTGACCAGTCCTGAGTCAGATATTGGCTGGAGAAAGCCCCACCTGGAGCCCGGGTGAAGACACCCCTCTAGGACAGAGAGGATGTGCCTGGCCTCCCTCAAATTGTTGACCTCAACCCTGCTTTGCCCTCTGCTTGGTGTCCACGTGCCCACACTCACCGGGGTGGTGGGTAGGGGATTGTTCCCTGACTCAGGCCCGGTCCCCCTGATGCCCTGCAGGGGAGCTCCCGATCAGCGCCATCCACATCAACCTGGAAGAGAGGGAGAAGCAGATCCGCTCTTTCCTGATTGAAGGTGGGTGGGAGCCAGGCCTGGGAGAGGGGCTGTGGCCCCGGGTGGGCACCTAGCTCTGCACTGGGGCCTGGCAGGGAGCACCTTGCCTGCCAGGCCCCCTCACAGCATCCGTGCACCAGGCCGTCTCATCAACACCATCCGTGTGGTGTGTGCCAGCTACGAGGACTATAGCCACTGGCTGCTCTGCCTGCAGACAGTCTGCCGTGAGGACAGGGCCTCCCCCACCACCTGGCCCTGAGAGCCTCCCGGGGCTGCGGGCGTCCACACAGGTAAGGAGTCAGCAGGGCAGGTGCTGCCGGGCCACGGTAAAGCAGACAGGTGTGCCTGGGCACGGGGAGGTGGGGAGGGTTCCTGCCACCTGGCTCACCTTTACCCCTCGCCGGCTGCCCAGGTTGTGGTCAGTGGCCGAGGCTCACTCTCCTCTGATGCACGGACCAGCTGGGACTCAGGGTGCCCGGCGCCCCCTCCACTTGCACCAGCCACTCCCTCCCTGAGTCCTCAGCACCATCCACTGCAGGCTGCCTGGCCCGGCCCCCACCGGTGAGTATCTGGGAGGGTGGGTAATGGGCAGAGGGGACACGGAACCATGAGGCAAATTTGTGTTGGGGACCCCATGGCATACTTGCCTAGTTCCTAAGGGGAAGGGAGTCTGTGTAGCTCCAGACCGTTGTATGGGAGAGGGCCCCAGGAAACCTTCTGGAAGGTCCTTGGTTCCCACAGGAGCAAGCCAACCCTGGCTGCACCAGCGTTGGTGGGCACAGGGCAAAGCTGAGAAGGGGCGGCAGCAGCCGATCGCCCAGGAACAAGGCCCGGGCTGAGAGGCCTGGCCCAGCCGCCCTGCTACACCTGGACCTGACCAAGGTGGGCCAGCATGTTGACCCCGGCTCCGCTCCCTCCCACCCTCCACCTCCTTGGTCTCCTCAGTCCTGAAACCACCAGAGGTCCTTTGCACAGAGAAGGAAGGGCTTGGCCAGTTCCAGCCCCAGGAAGCTGTGTCTCCTGTCTCTTGCCTATAGTTGAGCCTAGACAGCGGCCCTGAGGCTGCAGACCATTCCCTGGAGACACCCCACTCCCCGCTCTACGCTGACCCCTACACACCACCTGCCACTTCCCACCGCAAGATCACAGACGTCCAGAGCCTGGATGAGGTCAGTCCCCTGCTAGGTGACAGAAAGAGCTGGTGTGCCCACAGCCTGAGGCTGAGAGGGTACCCGAAGCCTGAGGTCTGCTCAGGCCACTGTGGGCGGCTAAGGGGTTTCTGGGGCAGGGGGCCTCTCAGGGGGCCTTGGTCACCAGTGCTCTCCTGACAGTTCCTCAGTGTGATGCAGAGCTCACTTGGACCTGAGCCCTCCAGCCTGTTCTGCTCGCTCCCTGTGTCCGTGCCTGTCTCTGACTCCAGTTGCGGACTCTCTGGCCCCCACTTACTCTCTGAGAAGGCAGTCCCGCAGGCCCGAGCCTCTCGGCACCATCGTGCCTCCATCAAGGGCTGGGGTCCCCGGCCCCCAGACTCCCCCTCAGCTTGTGAGTAGCAGCTCCTACCCTGGGCAAGGGGTTCTGAGCGGGAGAGGAAATTGCGTGGAGCCTTCTGGGACCCTGAGGGAGCAGGAGAGATGGAAACAGCGAAAGAGGGGGTTGGGTGGAAACCAGGGACTGGGCTTGGTGGCAGGAAGGGAGCAGTGGGGAGGAGGGGGTGCCAAGGGGAAAAGGAGGGGGTGAGGTCAGGCAGATTTGTGGACTTGTCTCCAAGCCCCCTTTCCTGGGGCCCATCTCTCAGACCTGTGGTTGGGGTCCCCAGGTCTTCCCTGAGAAAGAAGCTTCGCCTGACCCCTCACCACCTCCCCCAGGTGAGTGAGGGCCCTGCCCCCTTCTGGGAGAGTTTGGGGTGTCACCTCCTGAAGACACATGCATGTCTGCCCTTCCCACCAGATGGCCGCCCCCCTGGGGCTACGGCAGCGTCCAAGACAAAGCTCTGTCACCTTCCCAGCGGCAGGGGCCTCGAGGAGCACCAGAGCCTGAACAGGGGCTCATCCAATGGATCTGATGGCCCCCAGCAGCTGCTTCTGGGGACCACCTGCCTGCATTGACCCTGGAGGAGGGGCTGCAACAGGACCTGGGACTTGTCTGTGGGGCCACAGGCAGTGTCGAGTCTGGGTCTGACCCCAGCAGGTGGAGGGAGCCTCGAGAACCCTGAGTTACCCTGGGCCCTGGACACCTTGGCCAAGGTGACTGGACACCCAGAGGGGCCACACCTCAGCCTGCCTCTCAGGGAAGGAATGAGGGAGGGGACTTGGGGCAGCGGCTTCACCTGGGAGGAGGAGGATGGCACAAGCATAAAGGTCAGAGGGCTGAGAAAGTCAGGTTAGCGAGGGCCAGAGTATGTGAAACCAGAGGGCACAAGGGTCGGAGGTCAGCGAGGTCTGAGACATGATGAGCAGAGGGAGGAGGGTGGCCTGGGTGTGTGTGAGTGGGACGAACTGATCGGGAGAAACCGGCAGGAGACCAAACAGGAAGAAAAGAGGAGGTTTTATTGGTGCTGTGTGTCCACGTATCCTGTCCTCAGCAGCCAGAAGTCTCCTGCGTCCTGGGGGCCCTGCATGTGCTGCTTCCAGGGCTGGACACGCACCCAAGCACCCCTTGCTCCACCATTGCCTGCGCCATGCCCACTTTCCTGTCCCATCTCCAGCTCCTCTCAGCCCTGGGCAAAGCCAAGTGTCCAGTCCCTCCACCCGATACCCTTGCCTTCCATCTCTGCAGCTCCTCCAGGGTGCCCCCAGAGGCTGGGCTCCAGGCCCTGCCTACGGACCCCTACCCCTCTGGGTACCTGCTCACCGTCTCAGGCAGGAACCAAGGAGGCCTTGACCAGACCTTTGGGGTTCCGGGGTCAGAGAAGCCTCAGAGGCCTCCACTGGCTCAGCCTCTTGTAAATAGGGCAGAGGCTGGGACATTGCCCCAACTCCCAGCCTCGAGGCCCTCTGCCCCCTTGCCCTTGCCCCCTGCCCGGATCTCCTTCTGGGGCCTTGCTGCTGCTCTGAACCCCTCTAACTTCCACTGCCCTGTCGTGGCCCTCCCTCCAGAAGCATAACCACATAGGATGAGGATTCCAGTTAGTTCCAGTTTCAGATAAACCACAAACAGTTCCTTAGTGTAAGTGGGTCTCATCCTGAGTGTCTGAGATTCAAGTTTCATTGGATGCCCTGTGTTTTTTATTGCTAACCTGGCCACCTTACTAACCAGCTTCCTGCTCAGCCCCTACCTACCCAGCCTTCCAGAATCTCCCTGCTCCCAAGTGTGGAGCACAGCCTTGGCCTCGGCCACTGCTCAGACCCTCAGTGGAGTCCAGGGGAGCCGGGACCAAGGACACAGTCTCCATCTTAGACACTGCAGAACACAAAGAGTCAGAGGGCAAGGCCTGAGGGCAGTGCCTTGTCCTGAGCACCTGTGGACATTTCCTTGTCCTGTGTCTTCCTGGGCCGAGCCTGGGTCTTAGGGGCTGGGGCTGGAGCTGGGGCTGGGGCTGCGACTGCGGCTGTGGTGCCCCCGCTCCACCTGCCGGCGGAAATATCGGATGGCAGAGACGGTGCCAATGTTGGCCAGCAGCACTGCAAGAGAAGCACAGACCTCCTGAGTGCCGGCTCTGCCCTGGCCTGGCCACCACCCTCCATCCACAGAGGCTGACTCTCAAAGGACAAGGGCAGGCTGGCAGAGCGAGGGTGGGTCCGCAACGCAGGAAATCAGTCAGCGAGAAACCTGCATCTCCCCATGGGCCTCTCATCCCTGCTAGCCCAGAAGCTGGGACTGGACACTACCGCCCCTCCAATGGACTTCTGGACACCAGCCCACCCCCACCCCGGCCCCACAAACCTGTTTTCCAGGCATCTGGGGCATGCAGGTCTGATGTTCTCACAGCCCAGGTAGCAAATGCTACAAACACCATGCACATGTCTTTCTGGCTGAAGGTGAACGAGGTGAGGGGACCCCGGGGTGCCACTGGGGAAGAGAAGCATGGCCTGAGCTCCTGCCGCCCCACTCAGACACACCTGCCCTGGTCATGTCTATCCTGAGTCACATCCTTCCTGTGACACCTCTGTCCCAAGACCCAGGGTAGCGTGTGGCATAGTTGAGTCAGGCTGACTTGGGCGAGTGCATCTGGGGCGCTGTTTCCTGGTTTGTAAAATATCTTCTACAGGGAATGTGAGCCTGACCTGCAGGCAGTGCAGACTGAGCTGGGGATGGCCCAAGTTGTCTGGGGCTGAACACAAGGTGACAGCCACTGTGGAGCCACCCCCTGCCTGGCTGGGGCTGCCCCACCTGGACTGTCTCCTGGGAGTAGGGGAGGAGGCGGGGAGGGGCCCCTTCCTGAGCAGATCACCCCTGAGGCCCCCCCACCAGCTCACAACCCAGGATCCTGGCCCATCCCTCCCCAATGGCCCTCTTGGCTGAACTCCTGGACAGTGTGTTCCCAGGTCCTAGACAGACCAGGAGGCCCCCGCAACACACACCTGCTTCCCTGATGGCCCGGGCGAGCTGCTCCACTGTGGCTGGGCTAGACTCCGGTGGGGCGCCAGTCCCCACTCCCCAGAGGACTGACCTGCGGGGCTCTGTGGCCTGCATCTGGAGAAGGGCGGCTGGCCCCAGTGTGGCCCCTGACCTGCCGTCCTCGAGGAAGTGTTCATAGGCCTCAGGGATGGAGATTGGCATGGGGTCTCCAGGCGGAGGGGCCGGCACAGGCCCAGCCTGTAGAGGTGGGGCCTGGGAGCGGCCCTCCTGGTGCCTCGACCTCTGGATTTGGCTGTCTTGGAAGAAGAACTCACACACATCCGGCCACTGGACTTCAGCTGAAGCCTGGGCAGCCTCTGCTGCCCCCTCAGCCTCTTCATCCTCCTCCTCAATGGTGTCACAAAAGAAGAAGTCATAGGCTTCCGGGAGGGTCACTGCAAAGCAGCTTCTGGGCCCTGGCCCCATGGAGGCACAGGGGGCAGGGGGGGCAGGTGCTTCAGAATCCGAGGCTGAGGGCTCCGGGGCCCAACTGCCACAGAGTCCCAGGCTCCAGAACCTCTGTGGCCCCCAGATGCCATCCTGGGGGCTGTGGCCGGAGAGGGTGGGCCTGAGACCTCTCCTGACCCTGGCTTTTCGGAGCTGGGCACGGCCATGGAGAATCGCACTTTCTTCTTCTTGGGTGCTTGGATGGGGCCTAGAGGGGGCTCCCCAGTGTGGTGTCCAGGGGCATCTATTGAGGGCTCCCCTCTGGGCTTCTGTTGGTTCCCCTCTAGAGACCGAACAGGGCTCAAACCCAGCTTGGCCACGGGAACAACCTCTGCTTCCACCATGTCAGGCCCAGCCTGGGGTGTGGGGGCAGGTGGTGTAGACACACCCACATCAGACCCAGCCTCGAGCACAAGGTGAGGCAGAGCTGTGCATGGTACAGCCTTTGTGGCAGGCATAGACGAATCCACCTCTGGCTGGACCACTGAGCCCGGCGCAAGCAGGTCCACATCCAGTCTAGGCTTGAAGGTGGGTGTAGACTGAGGCTCATCAGGTTGAGGTTCAGAGGCGGGTGTAGACTGAGGCTCATCGGGTTGAGGTTCAGAGGCAGGTATAGACTGAAGCTCATCGGGTTGAGGACTGAAGGTGGGTGTGGACTGAGGCTCTTTGGGTTGAATGTTGAAGGTGGGTGTAGACTGAGGTTCATCGGGTTGAGGCTTGAAGGCTGGTGTAGACTGAGGCTCATCGGGTTGAGGACTGAAGGTGGGTGTGGACTGAGGCTCATTAGGTTGAGCGCTGAAGGCGGATGTAGACTGAAGTTCATCGGGTTGAGGCTTGAAGGTGGGTGTAGACTGAGGTTCATCAGGTTGAGGCTTGAAGGCAGGTGTAGACTGAGACTCATCGGGTTGAGGTTTGGAGGCAGGTGTGGATAGAGCCACGTCTGACTTAACTGTGACGTCTAGAGGAGCCCCTGGGTCAGACGTGGACGCAGCGCATGGCTCAGTTCTGGGGCTCATTCCAAGGCGGTCTGTTCCCTGCTCAGTAATAGGGACAGACGTAGGCAGATCCACACCTGGCCCTTGTCTGGCCACCTGCTCGGGGGCTCCTGCGGACTCTGGCCCAGTTCCTGCTGTCTGCTTTGCTGCTCCTGCTGGAAGACCCTTCCCCCTGGACCCAGCAGGGCCGAGGCTGTCCTCAGGCTTGGCCTCTGTGAGCAGTGGGGAACCCAGCTGGATGGGAGCAGGGCCTGGGCCACCCGAACGCCCACCCGCTTTGGTGCCTGCAGTGCGCCTCTTCTTTCGGCCAGGGCTTCTTGGTGGGGCTCCAGGGCTGCCAGGGGACCTCTGGGAGGCAGCACTGTGGCCAGGGGACTCAGGACTCCCAGCGGGCTCACCAGCAGAAGCAAGGGCAGGGCCTCGGGGGCTGGCCCCTGCAGAAGCCTCTGCATCTCGTCTCTGGAAGACACTGGCCCCGGGAGGGATGAGCCCTGGATGAGAGGGGTGGCACCAGGGCTGAGGGACAGCCAAGCTTCTGACCGTGCGGACGTGCTGGGCGTCTGCTGACAGGCCTCCGGGGCCAGCATGGGCTCATGCCAAGACCTGCTGACCAGCTGCCGGGTGGCGGCCTTGTCCTCCTCCTCAAAGCTGGGCCAGCTACTTCCTCCGGGAGCCAGTTGCCCCTCGAGAAAGGGTGAGGGTCCTGGGGGGCTGCTGCCACTGCTGTCCCTTTGGTCAGTGTCGCTAGACAAGGGTTCATCCCCAGAGGCTAGGCCAGCCTGCAGGAGGTCACACTCTTCGGCAGCGGCTGAGAACTCAGCCCAGTCCTGGTCGCTCAGCTGGACGCTGTACTGGAAGTTCTCCATTCTGGGTCAGCAGAGGCACATGAGCCACAGACCAGGTTCTTCACAGACCCAGGCCTGGGGCCCCAGCCCTCACTCACTGCCACCACCCCACCTGCCCCCTTGGGTTTCCCTGGCCCAGAGGCCAGACCTCCATTTCTGTCCTGAAAGAGAGCAGAACAGAGTCCAGAGAGAAGCTGTGCTGCTTCTCAGAGTTGGAGCATCCAAAACTCCTGCCTTCCCTGCTCCCCAGTTGAGCACAAATGGTTAACATTAAAAGGACATGTTGCTACAATCCTGCATTGGAGTCAGTGAAGTTCACTAAAACACAGGGCTCCTCACCACCAGGAGAAATTTCCCTCCTCAAGGTGTGTTTTTTTCTGTTCAGCTGAGGCAGCCTCTAGCTTTCCTGCAGAGCTGCTAGTACAAAGGCCAACTCGATGCAGCAAAGCCCATTTCAAGGACCACCCTCTAGGGTTCAGTTCACCTGAGTGATAGTTCTGGAGTGTCCCAACGTGCCCCAGGTGGCAGCTGGCCATGGGGGAAGGGCCGTGGTGTCCAGCAGGTGACCAGTCTTTCGGGATGACCTTCCACCAGGCTTGGCTGGGACAGGCTGCAGGGCTTCTTCTGAGCCTACCAAGGTCACACCAGTGCTGCCAGACCCCACTGAGGGTTCATCAGGGAGAGCCTGGCTCTGCCCCTGCCTGGGCAGGAGGTCCCGGAACAGAATGAGCCTCCTGGTTCCCACCAGCCCCCTAGGGGCCCCGTCAGAGTCTGTGCCCCTGACCCAGACCTGCCCAGCTGACAAAGCCCTCCTCCCTGCATCTCACTGAATCAAGGTAACCCTTTTTGGTTGGGAGCCCTAACCTCTCAGCCCCCGATGGGGGGCTGCCCTTTGGCCTTTGGTCAGGTACCGCTGGACCCAGAGGGTGGGAGGCTATTGGCCAGACCAGTCCTGCGATGGAGGTGCCTTGAGACCAGGGCACAGTGGCTTCCTGACCCGTTGCCCCTTGTCCTCCTCTCTGGTCCTAGAGAAGCCCCCTGTAGGGGCTGTCCCCTTTGGGACCCCTTAGGGTGGGAATGAGGGGCTGACAGTACTGTACCTGGGACCCCACAGCCAGCCGGGGCAGCAGAGCTGGGCGTCCGAGCTGCCTGTCCCAGAGCGGCATGGTGCAGGGCTGGCCACACAGGCCCCACCCCCATCGCCCAAAATACCACAGCCCCATAGTCACATGTCTCCTGCTAGGCAGCATGGTCCAGGCCACAAATAGATGGCATTTGAGGGGCTTCCAGCTACGTGAGGGATGCCTTCCTGGTCAGGTCAAATGCTGGTCAGAGAATGCTGACCAACAGTCTTGCCCACAGGGGCCTCCCTTTCCCAAACCGAAGGCCACTCTGCAGTCCATCTTGGCTGAAGGCTGCTCTCTCCTCCTAAAGTGGCCCCACCCACTGTGAAAATTCAGGCCCCTGCTCCTTCTGCCTCCTCACCTGCTGGCAGCCCCTCAAGACCAATCCAAATGCTTCTGGGTCTTAGGGCTTTACCCTGATGCCTTTGGGGAACAGAGGGAGTGAGAAAGTGATGAGCCCAGAAATGAGGGTCCTGGAATGTTCCTAGAGGTCATTTGGACATAGCCACCGCTGACCTGGGTCAGGGCTTGCCTTCTGGTCTGGTCTGTCCCCTGGCAATGTTGTGAACCTGCCTGGTTGGGCTCTCAGTAGAACACCCACATGGGAGTGTTTGCAAGCAGTCAGGGAGAGCCAGTCACTCCTGCCAGCATCTCTCCTGACCTAGGCTCTTGCAGGTAGAGCCCAAGATGGGGGGTGGCAAGCAGGCTGTCCCTCCAGGAATGGGGGTCTGGTGCTGCCACCCGTTGGTCACCAGGAGGAGCTGGGCAGGAGCCAGGGCTTCAGAGAACAACAGCCCCTTGCAGGCACCACCCTACTCAGCCCTCTGAGCACTTTTCCAAAATGAGTCCGTCCTGAGAGGAGTGCCAGAAGGACCCTCTTTCACTGTTGAGCTTGGTAAGATACAGAGAGGGTGAGTGACTGGTCCGTAACCACACAGTAAGTAGTGAACCTGGGCCCTAAAGGCCCTGCTCAGAGCCATCCTGCCCTCAAGGCTAGTGTTGCCTACCCCAGCCAGGGACAGTGACACACACCCCTCCTGCTGGGGGACAGAGAAGGGAGTGAGGGGGTCGGACAGTAGCCGTCTAGACGGGTAAGTGGGATCACTTATGACAGCAACACGTCATATGAAGGAGCTAGAATGGAGAGGAGGGGCCCTTTGAGGAGCGTCTGCAGGTGGAGGGGGAGATGGGGTGTGGGGACCACGAGGACTGAGGCTTTGAGTGAAGGAGACGAAGACACCCAGGAAGAGCAAAGTCAGGTGGCATCCTCAGATGTCCTGGCCACCCCAGGTGGGTGAGCCTGGCCCGGGGTGTTTCCTCATCATTGAGTGTGGAGAAAACCCAGGTTACCCTCCTGTGTCTCTCCTGCAAGACTGCTCACACAGAACACGGCTCTGCGCAGTGTCCCAAGGACGAGAGAACAGATAAAAACCAAGGAGGGTCTTGGAATGCAGGGATGGACAGGCCTTTATCACCCTTCCCTCCCCCATGTAGTAACTATTAACAAATTTCAGGTCCTCCTGAGGACCTTAGGACTCCATTTGCCTCATCCAATTAGCAAATGACCCACAAGACCCCTATCCCACTCCTTGAACCCTGGCTATAAAAATGGACTAAGGACCCCTGTTCAACATCATCTCTCCCTTGAGCCAGCCTGCTGTTCTAACAGCATCTCCCTCTCCCACTCTAATAAACTTTATTCTCCTCTCATTCTGCCTCATGTCTGGAAATTCTCTCACTCACAGACCATGACATTCTGGTCACCAAAAGTGGTGAGGGAGGTTCCTATGCCAGGCAATTTGGTGACATCAGCTGGGTGTCCCACAGGCTAATTCAATTCTGATAGTATCTGGAGATTCTTGGGTTGGGGGCTCAGTCCCACAGACTGCCCTCAACTTCAGGTGCCAGTGGCAGAGTGGTTCCCCCAGTCACCCGCCACTTCTGTCTAACTTAGCTACAACTCAGAGGTTCCCATGACCACCTGCCCCTTGCATTCAATTAATTTGCTAGAGGAGCTCACAGAACTCAGGGAAACCTTCACTAACGCTCACTAGTTCATTATAAAATTTGATGTTTTGTTGAAGGATAATCCCATGGATAGAGGAGTCTTGGTGGGCTACAGTCCATGGGGTCACAAGGAGCCTGATATGACTGAAAACACACATCTACAAGATGAAGGAGGTCCAGATGGGGGATGGGCAGGCTGGGTGGCTGGGGGCAAGGAACCTCCATGTGTCAGTGTGGGATTTTGCGAAAGCTTCCTCATAAAGGCATAATCACTTATTAGCCACATTTTCAGCTCCTCTCCCTTCTCAAGAGAATGGGAGTGGGGCTGAAAATTCAAGCTTCTAATCTGGCTTGGTCTTTCTGGTGACCAGCCCCTACAGGGGCCTCATTAGAACAAAAGATGGCCCTGTGCTCTCAGAATAAATTCTCAGGTTTTCAGGAGTTCTGCACCGGAGCAGGGCAGACAGAGGGACTCCTGCTGTCTGTGTGCCTGCCATCCCACCATCTGCTCCCTGCTCCTCACCAGGTTCTGCACTCAGCAGCTGAGGCCCTGTTAATCACTTCGCTGCAGAGGGAGGTCCCACTGCATCACTTCCTGTGGACAGACGTAGGTCGTTTGCAGCAGCTATTACAAAGAGTGATGCTATGAACATTCTGGAACCTTTCTCTGGGCAGTCTTGGAGTCATGGGGTCAGAGGTGTTTGTCCAGCTCTAGAGGACACTGGCCAACAGTTTCATGGGGTGGCTGTGCCTTTCTTTGCTCCAACATGTCTGCACCCACATCGTCTGGTGAAGCACTTTCCTTAATAATACAGTTTTTGGCCTTTGGCTTCATCTTTAATGATGACGTGTGCCTCTTCAGTGCTTCTGTCTTTTCCTGTTGATCAGCAAATTTGGAAAATTCAACAGTGGCCACAGGACTGAGAAAGGTCAGTTTTCATTCCAATCCCAAAGAAAGGCAATAACAAAGAATATTCAAACCGCCACACAAATTGCACTCATTTCACATGCTAGCAAAGTAAGGCTCAAAATTCTCCTAACTAGGCTTCAACAGTAGGTGAACTGAGAAATCCCAGACGTTCAGGCTGAATCTAGAAAAGGCAGAGGAACCAGAGAACAAATTGCCAACATCCACTGGGGCAAAGGAAGAGCAAGAAAATTCCAGAAAAATATCTACTGTTTCATTGACTACATTAAAGCCTTTGACTGTGTGGATCACAACAAACTGGAAAATTCTTAAAGAGATGGGAATACCAGACCACCTGACCTGTCTCCTGCAAAACTTATGTGCAGGTAAAGAAGCGACAATTAGAACTGGACATGGAACAACAAACTGGTTTCAAATTGGGAAAGTAGTACTTCAAAGGTGTATATTGTTACCCTGCTTATTTAACTTAAATGCAGAGTACATCACACGAAATGCCAGGCTGGATGAAGCACAAGCTGGAATCAAGAATGCTGGGAGAAATATCAATAACTTTGGATAAGCAGATGACACCACCCTTATGGCAGAAAGCAAAGAGGAACTAAAGAGCCTCTTGATGAAGGTGAAAGAAGAAAGTGAAAAACTGGCTTAAAACTCAACATTCAAAAAACAAAGATCATGATATCCATTTCCATCACTTGATGGCAAATAGATGGGGAGACAATGGAAACAGTGAGAAACTTTATTTTCTTGGGCTCCAAAATCACTGCAGATGGTGACTGCAGCCATGAAATTAAAAGATGATTGCTCCCTGGAAGAAAAGCTATGACCAACCTAGACAGCATATGAGAAAGCAGAGACATCACTTTGTGGACAAAGATCTGTCTAGTCAAAGCCATGGTTTTCTAGTAGTCATGTATGGATGTGAGAGTTGGACCATAAAGAAGCTGAGTGCCAAAGAACTGATGCTTTTGAACTGCGGTGTTGGAGAAGACTCTTGAGAATCCCTTGGACTGCAAGGAGATCCAACCAGTCCATCCTAAAGAAAATCAGTCCTGAATATTCACTGGAAGGACTGGTGCTAAAGCTCCAATACTTTGGCCACCTGATGGGAAGGGCCGACTCATTGGAAAAGACCCTGATACAGGGAAAGACTGAAGGCAGGAGAAGGGGATGACAGAGAATGAGATGGATGGCATCACCGACTGAATGGACATGAGTTTGAGCAAGCTCCAGCAGATGGTGAAGGACAGGGAGGCCTGGCATGCTGTAGTCCATGGAATCGCAAACAGTCAGGTATGACTGAGTGACTGAACAACAGTTTTAAATTTTAAAGTGGTCCAAGTTATCAACAATTTCCTTTATGCTTATCACTGTTTTTGTCTTTTTACAGAACTCTTTGCCCGCACCCCCCAAATCATGAAGATTTCATGTTTTTAAAGCTCTATCATTTCACCTCTCTCACTGGGAATACAGCCCACGTAGTCTCATATCAGTGGGCGGTGGGAATTGATTTCAGTGGGCAGTGGGTGATGGAGGTTCTGTCACAGTTTTGTTTCCAGATGGGCACCAGTTGTCCCAGCACCACGTCAGGACTCCATGGCCCAGGTGTGTGTGTGTGTGTGTGTGTGTGTGTGTGTGTGTGTGCGCAGCCACACAGGCATGCGCATGCATGTCTATAGAAGCACAGCAGTAGAGTCCCCCCATGGGATTCACACAATAAGGAGGTTTGGAGAGTTTGGAGCAGGAGTTTTTCAACAGCTGCCTTGACTGCCCTGGGAGAAAGTAAGGTTCTGCGGGGAGGCAGAGGTGCCTGGTTCCTGTGGCTGGAATTACCCGAAGTGTTTCCTCCCATTCCCCCCCTCAATCATGGGTCTCCTTGTGGGAAGGGCTCTGGAGAACTTGGGCATGTGCGCACTTCTGAAGCAGGGGGCCTTAGGTCTCCCGGGATACCAGTAAGGGGTACGAAGAATGGGTCCATCTGGTACGCGGCCAGCGGTACCGCTAGGCGCCACCAGAGGGCGCGCGGGCTCCACCGGGAAGTCGACCCAGTGCGCGGTTCCGGGCCCTGGTCGGGTGGCGGGTAAGGGAACATATCGGGGGTGCCAGCTGCTGTCTCTGTTAAAAGACGCTTAGTCCTTGGAAGAAAAGTTATGACCAACCTAGATCAGTTCAATTCAGTTCAGTCGCTCAGTCGTGTCCGACTCTTTACGACCTCATGAATCGCAGCACGCCAGGCCTCCCTGTCCAACACCATCTCCGGGAGTTCACTCAGACTCACGTCCATCGAGTCCGTGATGCCATCCAGCCATCTCATCCTCAGTCGTCCCCTTCTCCTCCTGCCCCCAATCCCTCCCAGCATCAGAGTCTTTTCCAGTGAGTCAACTCTTCGCATGAGGTGGCCAAAGTACTGGAGTTTCAGCTTTAGCATCATTCCTTCCAAAGAAATCCCAGGGCTGATCTTCAGAATGGACTGGTTGGATCTCCTTGCAGTCCAAGGGACTCTCAAGAGTCTTCTCCAACACCACAGGTCATAAACTTGACCAACCTAGATAGTATATTCAAAAGCAGAGACATAGTTTGCCGACTAAGGTCTGTCTAGTCAAGGCTATGGTTTTTCCTGTGGTCATGTATGGATGTGAGAGTTGGACTGTGAAGAAGGCTGAGCATCGAAGAATTGATGCTTTTGAACTGTGGTGTTGGAGAAGACTCTTGAGAGTCCCTTGGACTGCAAGGAGATCCATCCAGTCCATTCTGAAGGAGATCAACCCTGGGATTTCTTTGGAAGGAATGATGCTAAAGCTGAAACTCTAGTACTTTGGCCACCTCATGCGAAGAGTTGACTCACTGGAAAAGACTCTGATGCTGGGAGGGATTGGGGGCAGGAGGAGAAGGGGGACGACCAAGGATGAGATGGCTGGATGGCATCACGGACTCGATGGACGTGAGTCTGAGTGAACTCCCGGAGATGGTGTTGGACAGGGAGGCCTGGCATGCTGCGATTCATGGGGTCGCATAGAGTCGGACACGACTGAAGCGACTTAGCAGCAGCAGCAGCAGCAGACCTAAAGGAAGCAGAAGATATTAAGAACAGGTGGCAAGAATACACAGAACTATACAAGAAAGATGTTAATGACGCAAATAACCTTGATGGTGTGATACTCACCTGGAACCTGACATCCTGGAGTAGGAAGTCAAGTGGGCCTTAGGAAGCATTGCTATGAAGAAAGCATTGCTACAAAGAAAGCGAGTGGAGGTGATGGAATTCCAGCTGACCTATTTCAAATTCAAAACATGATGCTGTAAAAGTGCTGCGCTCAATTTGGAAAACTCAGCAATGGCCACAGGACTGAAAGAGGTCAGACTTCATTCCAATCCCAAAGAAAGGCAATAACAAAAAAATGTTCAAAATACCAAACAATTGCACTCATTTCACATACTAGTAAAGTAAGGCTCAAAATTCTCCAAGCTAGGCTTCAACAGTACATGAACTGAAAACTCCCAGATGTTCAAGCTGGATCTAGAAAAAGCAGAGAAACCACAGATCAAGTTGCCAACATCCACTGGATCAAAGGAAAAGCAAGAGAGTTGCAGAAAAACATCTTCTGCTTCATTGACTACGGTAAAGCCTTTGACTGTGTGGATCACAACAAACTGGAAAATTCTTAAAGAGATGGGAATACCAGACCACCTGACCTGCCTCCTGAGAAACCTATATGCAGGTAAAAGAGCAACAGTTAGAACCAGACATGGAACAATAGACTGGTTCCAAATTGGGAAAGTAGTACATCAAAGTTGTATATTGTTACTCTGCTTATTTGACTTAAATGCAGAGTATTTCATGTGAAATGCCAGGCTGGATGAAGCACAAGCTGGAATCAAAATTGATGGTAGAAATATCAATAATCTCAGATATGCAGATGACACCACCCTTATGGCAGAAAGCAAAGAAGAACCAAAGAACCTCTTGAAGAAGGTGAAAGAAGAAAGTGAAAAACTGGCTTAAAACTCAACATTCAAAAAACAAAGATCATGATATCCATTTCCATCACTTGATGGCAAATAGATGGGGAGACAATGGAAACAGTGAGAGACTTTATTTTCTTGGGCTCCAAAATCACTGCAGATGGTGACTGCAGCCATGAAATTAAAAGATGATTGTTCCTTGGAAGAAAAGCTATGACCAACCTAGACAGCATATGAGAAAGCAGAGACATTACTTTGTGGACAAAGATCTGTCTAGTCAAAACCATGGTTTTCTAGTAGTCATGTATGGATGTGAGAGTTGGACCATAAAGAAGCTGAGTGACAAAGAATTGATGCTTTTGAACTGTGGTGTTGGAGAAGACTCTTGAGAATCCCTTGGACTGCAAGGAGATCCAACCAGTCCATCCTAGAGAAAATCAGTCCTGAATATTCACTGGAAGAACTGATGCTGAAGCTGAAGCTCCAATACTTTGGCCACCTGATGGGAAGGGCCAACTCATTGGAAAAGACCTTGATGCTAGGAAAGATTGAAGGTGGGAGGAGAAGGGGACGACAGAGGATGAGATGTTTGGATAGCATCACTAACTTAATGGACATGAGTTTGAGTAAGCTCCAGTAGTTGGTGATGGACAGGGAAGCTTGGAGTGCTGCAGTCCATGGGGCTGCAAAGAGTTGGACACGACTCAGCGACTGAACTGAACTGAAAGTCAAAGAAACAGATCCAATATGGAGTCTAAATTTGCTCTTCCCTGTAGCAGTTGCAACTCGTGGGCTTGGTTACCTGGAGGCATGTGGAGTCTTCACGAATTAGGGACTGAACCCATGTCCTCCGCATTGACAGGCAGATTGTTAACCACTAAACCACCAGAGAAGTCCCTGGTGTTTTTATAATTAATAAGTAGTGTTCCATTGTTGGACATGCCAAGATTTGTTTATCCTTTCACATGTTGATGGACATTTGGGGCTATTATATATAAAGCTGCTAGAATATTTGTGTTTAAGTCTTTGTGTGAACTTAGAAAAAGAATATATAAAGAACTCTTGGGCTTCCATGGTGGCTCAGCAGTAGAGAATCTGCCTGCAACATAGGAGTCCCAGGTCTGATTCCTGGGTTGGGAAGATCTCCTGGAGAAGAATACCCACTCCGTTATTCTTGCCTGGGAAATCCCATGGACAGAGAGGTAGCAAAGAGTTGGAAATGATTTAGCAACTAAACGACAACGAAGAATTCTTAAGACTCACCAATAAGGAAACAAATAGTACGTGGTGGTCCAGTGGTGAAGAATCCACCTGCCAATGCAGGGGACACAAACTTGAGCCCTGGTCTAGGAAGATTCCATATGCCACGTGGCAACAAATCCCATACACCATAACTATTGGAGCCCACACCTGCGCTACCTGGGGTTGCTTGGCACAGCTTGTTGTACCTGCTTGGCGGGACACTGCTGGCAAAAATGCCCCATTTGGCCACAAGAGAAACATTTTTTATTTGTAGAATCCTTTCCATTAGGATTAATCTTTTTTTTTTTTTTTTTAGCCTGGGTGAGGCCCCCTGAGGGGCTTTTCTCCAAAGAGCAGGCTCGGTATATTGTGCATGCATCTGCTTTAAAAGCTCCTTTGTTTCAAACAACAACAACAACAACAACTGTTTATCTTTCTCAGCCTTAGGCAATGCTCTGGGAGGCTTTGGGGGCAAAGTGGGGAACTCCTGAGCCCTGGGAGGCGCAAGGGGAGGTGGCAGCGGTCACCTTAAATCAGAAAGTGGTGGATAAATTTTTAAAGGTTTGCGTAGAGGGGGAGGAGGCTCACCAGGGCGCCCAGCCGCAGCGTCCTGTAAGCCCTCTCCTTCCTTGGGAGGTAGAGCACAGTCTCCCTCCTTTTCTTCGTCAATGGCAGAAAACATGATCTGCCCAGAAGGTGGAGATCCACCATCCACTGCTATAGCCTCCCCCATAGGCTATCTAACAGCCTTATGACGGGGGTCTAGGACATTTCTAATCATATTCCACAGAGCAAAGGCATCTACAGGAACCTTTCCTGGCTCATGCAAAGTATAAAACAAACATAGAAATTTAGACAGTCTTCCTGTGCTTACTTTAATGCCTCTATGGGCTAACATATGAAGTAATATTTCAATAAATATTTGTCTATTCTTAGATGCAGAGAAACCCATTCTTCTAGAGAATATTCTTACTGCTTCTGTACCCTCCTCACCCTGCCTAAACTGCAGAGGGGTGCCGGTCACCCATAGGTACAATCCTAACCGTCCCGCATTACAATCTCAGATTACTTACCCTTCAATGTCCCCTGTTCTGGGCACCACTTGCCAGCATCCAACTCCAGCAGCCAGGGATTCAACCTGAAAAGATGGACGGTGTTGGCGAGTGAGACAGCCTCTCAATTTTCTTATGGACTGCCTGTTTATTCCAAGTTTAAGATTCTCTTTTATACTTTTACAAAAACATTAGGCCAGAGGTTTGACATTTTCAGTTCCGCCTCTCCCAGATTTATTATCTCCATAAATCATTGTTGCTCTTCAATCAGAGTTCTTGCTTCAGGGATTCTCTTGGAATCAGCCTTATCATCTATTATCTACCTTTTCTAATGTGTCCTATAGTTAACTTGTGATTACATTGTAACTCATGCTACCTTCCTCAGTTTACTACTTATCTTCCTAAATCCTGTTTGCCCCTAATATCCTGAGCTCACTATTTCTTAAAAAGGCTTCTAGCTATAGTGTCTCTAAAACTTCCTGACTTCTAATAAGCTATAATAAAATATGCTAACGTTACAACATTCCTTAAATCTTTAACTTCTAACTATTTTAATTATTTATAAGCCCTAAATTCAGTAAACTCCTTTGACATAAACATTCTCCTCACAAATAGACTTCAGATATCAATCCCTCCCACAGCCTCAAGCTACAGCCTATGTGCTCATCCTGGAACACTCTTTTGTAAAAGTCCTTGAACAAATATCAATTATTAACTATGAATTATTTTCTGAGCAATGCTGCAGAAGGCTTTGTGCCTTCTCATTCTCTCTCAAGAACAATAAGCACCTTAATATTCCTTTTCAGTCAACTCAGCCGAAGAGAGGAAAAGACAAGTAAGAATTACAAGGCCTAACTCCTTCATCCCAGGATCTGTTCCTGTGGAATGAGGAGACGGGCCTGGGCCGGTGCCTCCATTTTGTCAGTAATGCCTAACGTGGCTCCCGAAAATTTAGGTCTTTTAAAATTTTTTCTAAATGAATTTAGAATTTCTAAATAACTAATTTCTGTCAACAATGTTGTATATAGGTTTCAAAATATGTTTTGTTTTTATTTTATTAAATTTATTCATAAGATTTCTATTCTTTTGATGTTATTATTTTGAATAGATTTCTTATTTCATTTTCAGATTGTTTGTTAACAGTGCACGGAAATATAATTGATTTTAAAATATTGATCTTGTACCCAGGAAACTTGCTTAACTCATTCATTAATTTTAATGGTTTTTCTTAGTGCATTCCATGGAATTTTCTACACATAAGATCATATCATTTGAAAATAAAGAGTTCTACTTCTGTTCTTCAATATAGATGCATTTTATTTCATTTTCTTGCCTAATTGGCCTGGCTAGAACTTCCCACACCTTTTGGAATTTTATGTCTGTTTCATTTTTGTTTTGGCAGTTCTCTAACTTTACTGGACAATCAGCAGTTAGTGCTTATCCACATCAACTGTCTTTAGATTTTTTAAAGTGGCGGCATGTATATAGGTAACCAACATATAGAGCTTGTTTGGTGAATCTTCATCTTCACTACTCTTACATCTTTGAATAGAACTGGTGAGAGCAGAAATCAGTTTTATTGCTGGGTTTGAGCTATTTGATTATGATGTTTTTAAATGTAGTTATCTTCAAACTTCTTGTGCTTGGATCTGTGGGCTTATCGTTTATGTCAAGATTGTAAAGCTTCCTGTCATTATTTCTTCAAATGTTTCTCACCTCCCCCTACCCCAGAAGCCAGTGACACATATGTCAGGCCCTTGATGTTGACCACAGCTCACTAATGCTCTTTTCTCCGCTCCTAGTTTAAAACTCTGTTTTATTTTCAATAGCTTTTATTGTTATATTTGCAGTTTACTAATAGTTTCCTATTCTGTGTTTAATCTCTGATCTGCATTACTCCCACCCAATGTGTTCCTTACATCAGACATCATAATTTTCTTTTACGTATTTGGCCATGCTAAGTCAGTTGCAGCATGCTGGGTCTTCTGCTACAGCATGTGAACTCTTAGTTACAGCATCTGGGATCCAGTTCCCTGACCAGGGATCAAACCCAGAACCCCTGCATTGGGAGTGTGGAGTCTTAGCCACTGGACCACCAAGGAAGTCCCTCCATCATAATTTTCTAAAAGTTCATTTGGGGTTTTTATACCTTCAATGTCTCCAACACATTCAGTCTTTCCTCTAGCTTCTCAAACATGTGAAGTGCAGCTCTAACTACTGTTTCAGTGTCCTTGTTTATCATCTGCGGCATTTCTAGGGTGCTTCCACTTGATTGAACTTTTTCCTTATCATGGGTCAGATTTCCCTGATTCCCCGTGTGCCCAATAATTTTTATTACTGAACACCAGAAATTGATTTCAATGTGTTGGGTTCAAGATATTACTTTTTTTCTGATATGAACAATCTTGAACTGTTCTGTGTGCAGCGTTACTTGGAAACAGCTTGAGCCTTTCAGACCTTGTTTGTAAACTTTGTTGGGCAGGCCTGGGACAGTGTTTCACCTGTGCTGAGTGTTCCTCACTGCTGGACAAGGCCCTGTTGGCCACTCTGCCACCCGCCCTGCAGTTGCAGGGTTTCTGTTCTGGCTGGTGAAGACTGGAACTCTGTTAACTCAGGGGTTGCTGTCTAACCCTCTGGGGGTCCTTTCCCTGGCCTGGAAGAGTTTCCTCACAAGGGTGTTCCAATCAGGTCTGAGGGTCCTCTGCAGCTCTCTGGAGTTCTGTCCTGGCACCTCTCTTCTCTCTGTCCTCTGTGCTATGAACTCTAGCTGCATCTGTCCCTCAGCACTATCAGCTCCATCTCCTCGACTCAGGCAATCTGCCTGGCTTTGGGCCCTGCACCGGGGCCTGAAAATTGTCTCCAAGTCGTCAGCTGGGGCCGTGTAGGGCCCACTCCACTTCTTTTCCACTTCCCAAGGACCAGTCTTTCATTTTCAATCTATGTTTTGGGAATTTCATGGTTGTTCAGTGGTTAGGACGAGTGCTTTCACTGCTGTGGGCCCGGGTGAGGCAGTGTGCATCGGCATCACACAGGAACCAGAGCTCCTCAAACGGGCACCTGCTCCACAGAAAAGATCAATTTGTTTTCTTCAGATGTCAGCAGTGAAACTCCTTTAAGAAGAGTTCTTCTCCAGCTCTGTAGGGGGTCATGGTGACTTGCTGCTCCTGTGTGAGTGCTTACCTAGACAACGTATCCTTGGTGCCCGTTATGTAAAATATCAGTATGTCATTTTGATATAAGATGCTTTGTCTCAAAAATGTCTATGAGGGGAGTTCTCTGGTAGCCTGGTGGTTAGTATGCTGGGTTTTTCACTGCTGTGGCCCAGGTTCAAGTCCTAATCAGGGAATTAACATTCCACGAGCTGTGCAGCATGGCCAAAAAAAGTGTAAGACTGTATCTTTGATGTCATTGGAAAAGACCCCAATGCTGGGAAAGACTGAGGGCAGGAGAAAGGGGCAACAGAGGATGAGATGGTTGGATGGCATCATCGACTCAACGGGCATGAGTTTGGAGCAAATTCTGGGAAATGGTAAAGGACAGGGAAGCCTGGCATGCTATAGTCCATGGGGTCGCAAGACTCAGACACGACTGAACAACTGAGCAACAACAAAAGCGAAACAGTCCTCAGAACTCTCTGAGAATCTGCTTCTCAGGTTATAATCCTCAGTTTGGCTCAAATAAAATTCCCTTTTTTTTCTTTTCGATAGTTAAATGAAATTTCATTGACACATTACAGGCTTTATTTCATTCACCTCACACAATACTCCCCAGCTCCAGGCTGGGGCGGCTCCAACTTTCCCCAGGACCCTGGGGTTCAGGCTGGAACTCCTCCCAACCCAGGAAGACGTCAATCGCTGGGTTTGCACAGGAGTCAAATCTGTGTGTCAGGGAAGGACCTGGGCACAAGAAGCACCAACCCAAATACCCAGAACTCCTGTTCCTGTCCTGAGAGGGACAGTCAGCAGCCCCTTCCTGCCTCCTGTCTGTGTAGTAACATCAAGCCCAGAGGTCCTGGTCAGCCGGGCTGCCCTAACAGCACAAATCAACAATAGGAACCCAGAGGCAAATGCCAGCATGGCTGTGCGTTCCATGAGGACCTCTTCCCAGCAAAAGCCTGCCTTCCGGCCGTGTTCTCACAGGGCAGAGTGAGCATGAGCTCTCCCTTCTCGTCCCTTTGGAAAAGGAAGGGCACTAATCCCATCTGTGACTGAATTCCCTTCCAGAGGCCCCACTTCCTAAAGCCACCACCTTGGGGGTAGTATTCAACATATAAATTAGCAGGGCAAGGGGCAGTTTGCAGACAAATATTCAGTCCATAGGACCTGGGCTCTGCTCTGGAAAAGTCTGACCAAAGAGTTCGGGCTCCAAATGGGCAGACTGATCAGCTCAGTCCTGATCAGCTCACCTCTTAATTCAACAAAAGAAACTTCAGGGGACACAGAGAGAAGAAAATCCCATGTATACACAGCCAGATGACATCCTGTCCCGCTGGGGTTTGTTCCAGAACCAGCCTCCCAATCCAGGTAGAGGAAGAAACTTGGCCAGGTCTTCCCTAATACTTTACTGATCCTGGGCTGGCAGGAAAATCCAAGCCTAGGGCTCCAGAGGCCTGCGCTTTGAAAGGCCATGTGAAGGGTGGGTCAGGAGCTGAGGGACCCTGGCTGGAGCCCAGCCTCTGGATATCATATATGGCCCAGGTCATGGTCAGCTCATATGTCAGGGGATGGACATGGCGGCCAGGAGAGGACCGTGGTGCCTCCCCATACCTGCAGCTGCTGAGCCCTATCCCACGTGCTTGACAGAGTAAGGGGTGCTGGGGGATCCTAGCGAAGGGAAGTCCTCCTCTTCACCAGCCTCTGGCCCACTTGTGGGTAAAGACGGGAAGGCAGGAATTGGCCCCCACGTCCCCACACAGACATGCAGACTTTTTGTTTGAAGCAGGAACCCAGGAGGTGAACCCAAAGTCACCAGGTGGGTGTCAGGGTCAGGCAGGACATCAAGAAGAGACCTCTGAAGCAACAGCAGCCAGTTGCCTCTTGGTCACCGCGGACACCAGGCTGCAAAAGGGTTGATGTGCCCACTGGGGACAAGTCAGTGTGGCCCTGGGGGCAGGTTGCAGGGTTTGTGCTGGGAATGGCAAGGCAGATGGGAACAGGCCTCTCTGGGCAGGGCAGTCAGCTCTGTGGTTCCCAGCATGGAGCATCGCCCACACCTCTTTTTGTTTGAAATCTGGGGCCCCAGAACCCCCAACACCATGTTCTGATACAGTGTGCCCCCTCAGCTACTGAAACAGAAATGGCCCTCAGCCCTGCCCACAAGCCACAGGGATGGGGCCTGGGCTGTGGCTGGTCAGCCCAGGATGGGAATAGAAGGGGACAGGGTACTGGCCTGTCCCTGTACCCCCAGCTGGCACTCACAGGGGAACTGCTTCCCAACGGACATGAGTCCAGTCTGCTCTGCTCATCACCACCACTGCAAGGGCTGTTTCTGGGCCTCGCTCCACCCAACCTCTTCCACAACCCCATTATCAAGTGGGCACGTGATGCTGGCGGCCCTGGGTGACCATGGGCACATTAGTTGTATATTGCTATTGTTACTTACAATTACTTTAATTTTACACAAAACATTATTGTTAATTGTAGCTGTACAACAAATTAACCTACAATTTGCCAGTGTAAAACAACAAACACATTATCTTGCACAATTTCTGAGGGATAGGAGTCCTGGAACTGCTCAGCTGGGTGGTCCTGGCTCTAGTCTCTTTGGATTGCTGCTGAGATGTCGGCAGCAGCTGGGGTCCCATCTGAAGGCTGGAAACCAGCTTATAAACCCCACACTCTGTTGGCCTCTCCATAGCAAAGGACAGCTGGCCTCCTCCAAGTGGAGGATGTTAGAGACAGAGAGAGACAGGCCAGGATGCCCCTGCGACCTCATCTTCTACAGGACCTTACTCTGATGCAGGTCAACCTCAGTACATTCAGAGGTAGAGTACCAGGTCGGGGCTCTTGCGGAGGGGGTGCCTCCTGGGAGGCTGTCAACCCCAGGGCCTGTTTCCTTGCCCAGTGGTGCCTCCCAGGATAGGTATGGCCCCTAGAGCTTCAAGGGGCAGAGAGCGGCCAGGCACAGCTCCAGAATACCTCTGGGTTCAGCTTCTTTCTTGGGGGAAAGGGGAGCAGGTCCTGGAGCCTTGAGGAGGCTGTTGGGGCCTGGAAATAATCAGGCGATCACAGGAGCTCTGGTCGGGAAGCTAAGGGCTCACCTTTCAAAAGTCAGGGCTCACCTTTCAAAAGTCAAGGCTCCCAGGAGCCCCAGGTCCTACCCCACTTCAAATTCCCGTGTCTGGAGTTTTATGGGCCTGGCAAAGCTGACTGCTGTCACTGTTAGAACCAACTCTTTCTCCAGATTTCAAACACTTATGATTTGCTGTCATTGTTGGTCCCCAAGCCCTGACCTCACAGGCGAGAAAAAGGGACCGAGTCACAGGGTTCCACAGGGCCGAGACACCCACAGAGGCAGGCAGAGCACCTGACTGCACACAGGAATTCAGCAAACATTCATTGACCCTTGGTCCCCACCAGGAACTGGGCTGGATGGTGGCTACAGAGGAACGCAGCTCCACCTGCCAGTGGAGGGGAAAGGGGGCCACACCCTCCCCAAGAAGGAGGAATTTCTGATTCTTTCCCCACCCACTCCGCACGCTTGTCCAGAGAAGGTGCTTCCTCTATTATTCATCAAGAAAGTCTGCAAGACAAAAGCCAAAACACAAATAGTTGGGGCAGGGGGTGGGGTGGGTGGGGTGGGGATGTGGGGGGCACGGGCAGTGCAGGGGAATTCCCAGAGCCCCTCTGAGGCAGGGGAGGGACAGGCAATGGGTGGAAGAGCAGGGAGGGTGGGAGGAAGAAGAGTCCACCCCAGCTCTCCACAGACCAGGGAAGGGTCCAGGCTGAGTGTGGAAAGGGCCATGGCTCCACCCCCAGCAGACACCAGCATACTGCCCTCAGCTGCCCAGAGGCAGCCTGGGGAGGGGGCCCAGCCTCAGCTGTGCTTCCTCAGACTCCCTAATCAAATCAAGGGTGACACTCCTTCCACCCAAGCTAATTAATGAGGTCTGTATGGCCTGAGCATCTTTCTGTTCCAAGCAGGTGCTGGGGATAGGAGTGAGTGACACAGACAGGGCCCTGGCCTCCAGAGCCCTCGGAGCCTGGGGTGGCCGCCTCAGGTGGGAAAGTGGGGAGAGAACCTCGGGCGGGGAGGGAGGGGGGCTGAGTAGAGAAGGGCCAAAGGGGGCAGGGAAGGGACAGAGACAAGAGGAACTTGCCTGTCTGAGCAACAGTGTGGTTCCCTCAGAGCCGGAGAGGTCCCTGGAGGGCTCACAGGGGCCTCAGCACAAACACCTCTTTGGCGACAGCGTCTTGAGGACAGATGACCAGGAATAGGGAAGTAAGGAAGTAAAGGAAAGCATGGCCCAGGAACAGGGGGATCTGGTTTGACACTGTGATTGCCCCCTCCCTGAGGAGTGATGACCTAAGCTCCAGGTGACCTTCCTGGCAGCCCTCCTCCCTCTGGCCACCAGGTGGGGGTGAAGGTGAAGTTGCTCAGTGGTGTCCGACTCTCTGCGACCCCATGGACTGTAACCAACTAGGCTTCTCCGTCCATGGGATTCTCCAGGCAAGAATACTGGAGTGGATTGCCATTTCCTTCTCCAAGGGATCTTCCCGACCCAGGGATCGAACCCGGTCTCCTACATTGGAGGCAGATGCTTTAACATCAGGTGGGGAGCTCCCTTTTATTCCTTCAGGCCACATGGAACCCAGCTCTGAGGAAGCCTTGTCCATCCCTCTACCCACCCAACCACCTGGCTTCATATCCCAACGTCCTTGCCTTCCCCTCCTGCACTGAGCCTCCAACCCAAACTGCTCCCCTTCCCCAAACAAGCTGAACTTCTGGCTCCTGAAATGGACCCTCTGCAACTCTTCTGCTGGGAGGGCCTCTGAGGCTGGTCAGCAGTAACTCCCCCATAGTCCTGCTGGTGACCCAGCTCTCTGAGCCTCCCCAGGCCCTGGACCAGTGAGTGTGTGCAGGTCCCAGGGTGCAGCTCCTGGC
Organism: Nanger dama; assembly: GCA_917880005.1. NCBI lineage: Eukaryota > Metazoa > Chordata > Mammalia > Artiodactyla > Bovidae > Nanger > Nanger dama. The sequence goes on along the minus strand of CAKJTW010000013.1, from coordinate 18,911,975 downwards.
CCACATGGCCGCCACTGCCCCCAAACCACTGGCCCAGACCCTGGACACCCAGGAAGATGGGCCAGGCAGCCAGAGAGCAGGAGGGGACTGGCTTGGTGGGACTTGGAGGGCCCTGCTTGGTGTGCACAGCTGAGTCCTGGAAGGCAGATGAACCTTGCTCAGGAACTGTTGGGGCCATTGGAGAAGGAGATAAGCCTCTAGCAGTGACTCACCCTCCTCTTCCCTGATGCTCCCTAGCCAGGCAGGTGGCTGGCAATCAACTGATGAAATTGGCTGTGGATGGGAAACCCATCTTGCCTTGACCTCAGAGGGCTCAGGATGAGACACTGCAGTGTCAGCCACATGACTCAACCACCTCCTCACTGCCCCTGGAGCACAGACCCCAGCAGCAGCCTAAGGAGACCTGGGACCACAGGACAGTGGCTCCCCTGCCAATGCCCAATGCAGGCTAGGATCACTCTATTGTGGGGGGCAGCACACAGCCAGTGTTCAAGACAGGAGCATAGGCCTGCCAATGAACCCCCAATTTCTTCCTACTGTCGGGGACTCCCCTCTCATGGGAGGACTGGACTCTGGCGGGAGGTGGGCCCCAATACAAAGTGCCCTTTGTCAGGCCGGTCGGGGCCCCTGCCGCTAGGACTCAGATGCCCTCTCCTGCTGGACCCCATCTGCTCGGCAGACACTGGCTTGGGGCAGGCTTGACCCACAGGTGCACAAGGGTAGTTCTGTGCTCCCCCAGGAGAAGGCAGGCAGTGTACCAGGCCAGAACCCAAACTTCAGCCCAGCTCAGCCCCAGAGACAACAGCGTGCACACGTCTCTCTGCCTTCCAGGGGCCTGAGGAGGGGCTGCGGGGGAGAGAACTGTGCCCCAGGATGATGCACGACCTCTTCTCAGCACTAGGAGACGCTCTGGGAAAGTGGTAACTGTTCCAGTCCTGCCTGAGCCCCCCAGGGACATCTTACACACACCCTCCCCTCTCGAGGCGGTCCGCTTCAGCGCAGAGGGACACAGCCAAACTCAAGGCCGGGCAAACCCCCGAGCGGCGCACTGGCCGGCCCAGATGGGAGCTGAATAAATCCCCATAGCCCAGCCCGCCCCGGCCCGCCCCGGCCCGCCCCGGCCCGCCCCGCCCGTTCATGAGAAGACATCAACCGACCCCCCGCTGGGCCTCGGCCAAACTAGACCCTTCACAAAGACGACAAAACAAAATTCCCTACCCGGTCTCTGGAAATAACCATTTGTTGGCACAGTCTCAGTCGGTTCTAGGGCCGAGGCCTCACCGCAGCCACGGCCTCCAGGGCGCGCCCTGGCCCTGGGCCCCGGCCCCGGGGGCGGCGAGGGCCAACCCCGGCAGGAAGATGGGTGCCAGGGGCCGCCCCGGGGCGCGGCAAGGGGCAAGGGCCGTCAAAGGCTGGGGGCGGCGGGCGGCCCGCGTAGATCTCGGGCTCCAGGGCTTCGGTGGCTGGGGCCAGGGGAAGCGGGCGGCGCGCGGGCCCCAGCCGGGCGAGGCAGGCTGCCAGATGGCCGAGCAGACGAGACCGCACGTCGGCAGGGACGCCCTCGCAGCCAGCCAGGAAGCGATTCACTTCGGCCAGACACTCATGGAAGCCGGCGCGATACTTGCCCAGGATGGCGGGGTCCGAGCGGAGGGCAGCTGCAGGGGTGGCAGGGACAGGCGGTCGGCCCCCGCGGCCACAGCCCCGGCCCCTGAGCCCTCGCCGCCGCCCTCGCCTCACCTGTCACCTGCACGCGCCGCAGGCTCTGCAGGTGCCTCACGGTCAGCTCCAGGATGTCCGCCTTCTCCAGCTTCGAGCGGCGGGAGCTCTGCGGGCGGGGCCGGTGAGGGCGGCGGGCCGCCCAGGAAGGCCGGGATTCCAGGCTCCCCGATCTCGCCCCCACCCCCAACTCACCTCTTTCCTGAGGGCGTCCAGGAGGAGGCTCTGCAGCTGAGCCAGACTCTCGTTGATGCGCGCTCGGCGCCGCTTCTCCATGACGGGCTTGGAGGACTGCGGAGCCGGCAGCCACTGAGTCCTGCAGGCGTCAGCTCCCCTCTCCCCTTCGCGGCCCACCCCCACCCCCTCCCCACTCCTGCCAACCCACTCCCGGCCAGATCCCCACCTTCCGGTGCTCGGCCACGCTCCGGGGCTGCTCTGGGGTCCGGGTGGCGCCGGCCGGCGCTCCCGCCCGCGGCGAGGCCCCCGGCTTCCCCGGAGTGTCCGCAGGCATGGTGCGCCCCCTGGCCGCCCCCAGCCGAGGACAGGCTGGGCGCGCGGTTTCCCAGGCCCTTCTCCCGCGGGTCCCAGGCTCAGCTACCAAGCGCGTGTCTGCAGCAGCCCGGCTATTTAAGGCAGAGGGGCTGCGGGGCGTGGGAATCCCTCTCCGCGTTCTTTCCCACACTCGAGCCAGCCAATGAGCCGCTGGCGCCGGGCAGCCCGCCCCCGGCCGCTGCCCCCGCCGGCTGTCAGTCACGAGTCAGCTCGCGGCCCACAGACCCCGCTGGCGACAAAGGCAACCTGGGGCACCCCGCCCGCGCCTGCCTCGGACTACGCCGGCCAGGCGGGAAAATCGCTGCGCCTCGGTCCCCCGTTCCGAGCGATGCGCCGAGAAGGGGCCTCTCCGGGAGGGCGGGAGGGCGGAGACACGAGGCTCACCTTCAGGTCGAGCGGTGACCGCGGGAAGTCTGAAAGAAAAATTCGCGAGGGGCACTTATGCGCTCACGAAGAACCAGCGAGCCTCCGCCTTTCGCGGATCCTGCCGGGGACTTGGACCTCCGCGCGGCCTGCGAGTCTGACCCTCGCCGCCAGCAGCACCTGCACGACGCCGGGGACACAGTGGACATGGAACGCCAGCCGCTGGACAGGAGAGAGGCCGGCTGGCCAAGGTCGTGAGGGAGGCAGGGTGGCATCACAGGGCCAATGAAAGAGATGCCGCAGAGCAGATAGTGACGTCATCACAGGCAGGATGATGTCATGATATGGAATGTAAGGATGTAACTGGTCAGGCTGGTGATGTCTCCAGGCAATCATAGGTGATGTCTCAGGTTTAAGGTAGATGATGAGACAAGCCAGATGTAACGATGTATGGTCACTGGTGATGTCACTCTCTTCTGGATTACCCAACAGTGATGAGCCAAGCAGCATCCCAGAAAGTAGAACTCACAAAAATGAAGGATAATTGTTACATTTCTATTTGTAATTTCAAAGAAGCACGTGGAGGAAAGAGGGCTAAGCTTATTTTCGTGTTTGATGTTGTTTTCACTTTGAATTCCCTTGTGGGGCACAATCATCTTTTGAGTTCTGGGGATGCCAGCCCATGGTGGCCTGGGAAGTCTTGTCTGCATCCCACAAACCTCTCTGGAGGCCCACTGTGGGCCCGACTGCCCTTGGGGCTGGGGAAGGACTCTCCTGGACTCTGAACTGATGCAGGAGGAAAAGGCAAATGAGCAAATTAAATAATGACATGGTTTCCAGAGACAGAAAGAAATGTGTAGGTTTTGGGGGAGCGGAAAACCTTTCCACTGAGTAGTCTGGATGATATTTTTGCAGTGAGCTCTGCTGGAGAAGGCAATGGCAACCCACTCCAGTACGCTTGCCTGGAAAATCCCATGGATGGAGGAGCCTGGAAGGCTGCAGTCCATGGGGTCATTGAGAGTCGGACAAGACTGAGTGACTTCACTTTCACTTTTCACTTTCATCCATTGGAGAAGGAAATGGCAGCCCATTCCAGTGTTCTTGCCTGGAGAATCCCAGGGACAGGGGAACCTAGTAGGCTGCCGTTTATGGAGTCGAACAGAGTCAGACATGACTGAAGCGACTTAGCAGCAGCTAGCTGCAAGTCCAGAGGAGAAAGTGGCATTTCCAGAATGGAAAGGAACCACAGGACCAAGGGAGGAGAGGCAGGGACAGGTGGGAGCGGGTCTCCTAGTGGCTTCAGGTCCCCAGAGGGGTCTAGGAGAGTCATGCTTGGCTTTTCTGAGCAGCAGAGTGGCCCAGCTGGCAGTTCGGAAGGGCCACCTCCCACGTTACATTCTACCTAGTGGGTGGCGATGCTGGCTGGCCCCCACCTCAATACCCTTTCCCAGGAGTCCAGTCTCTGGGGCCCAGTGCAGATGCCTGTGATGCAGGTTTGATCACTGGGTGGAGGAAGACACCCCAGACCCTCCCCAGAGGAGGAAATGGCGACCCACTCCAGTATTCTTGCCTGGGAAATCTTATGGACAGCCTGGCGGGCTACAGCTAAAAGGGTCGCAGAGTTGGACACAACTGAGCAACTGAAGGAAGGACCCTCCTATACCTGTTTCCTCACCTGTAAAATGGGCTACCTTTTCATTTAGCCCTGGGCTATAGTCCATGGGGTCTCAAAGAGTCGAATATGACTGAACAACTAACACTTTCACACTTTGACTGAGAAGATAAATGAGATCTGATTTTGAAAGCACCCAGCACATGCAAGTGGGACAGAGTCACCTGGATTCACCTCTGCCACATGCCTCACTGTACCCTCTACCCTCTGAGACACCCCTTCCCTACCTGAGGTCTTCAGAAGCCTGTTTCTTGGCTCTTCCAGCCCCAACAAGGAGCCTTCTGTCACCCAGAGTGAGTTCCCAAGGGTGTCATCTACATCCCTGTGTCCTTCCCACTGGGCTGCACCCCCACTCTCTCTCTGGGCCCTCATACCTCTGGCTGTCCCCTCCCTGCCTTTTACATCTGGATTTGATCTCTGGTAAGACCTGGGACTCCTGGGGACCGTAGGGGCTCCCTTGCTCTGAGTAGGGAGGGAGAGTCCTAGGCTGCAGTGGGGAAACTGTGCTGAGAAATACTGACATGGAACACTGCATTTTCCAAAGATGGCTACAATACATCCACCCCAAATACTCTACTTGTGTGTCCTTGGTGAGATTTTGTGATGACATTAACCAGCAAAGACAGGAGCAGTGGTGAGCTACAAATTCTGAGGCTTGACTTTAAAAATGTTCACCTTGCTGTCCTGGGAAACTCACTCCTAATAACCACTGGCCCCTCTGTGAGGAAGCCCGAACTGGCCTCATGGAAAGGCCCCATGGAGAAGCCTCGTATAAGTGTTGAGTTAGGAGCCTAGAAATCTCAGCTGCCAGACAGGTGATCCCAACCTGCCATTTCAGAGCTCCTACTCACACTTCCCCAGCAGCTCTGTTCCACTCTTGATTCACATGACTGGTGTTACTATGACCCTTTGGGGTCATTCGTTATGAAACAATAGTAACTGGAACAGCTAAGATGGCCCAAGCCCTGGACACCCCCCAGCCCCCCACCCCAACCTTGTTCCTTCCTTTCTCTGGCATTCACAGAGTTGCAGAAGCTTCCAGCCCTGGCTGTCCATCTGACGAGGTGACTTTTGCAGCTATCCAAGGCCCACTATCTGTCCTCCTAGATCCAGGCTTGAGTTGGCCAAGTCCCAGTAGGCTGATGGTCCCAGGGGCATCTCTAGGGACCACTGTTGGCCACCAGGCAGGAAAGGTAGTGGGGGAGTCTGTGTGGGAAGATAAGTGTATTTTCTAGTCCAGACACTGGGCTGCAGCCTTGTCGAGGGGGTGGTGGGGTGGTGGTGGTCTTTCTCACGTCTGGCTCCCATGACAGCATTCCACAACATTCAGACAGTGTCCCTCGGGGGCCTGCCAGGTGCTGTCTGTGCACAGGCCTCTCCCAACCTCTGATGGGGGCGTGGCACCTGCACTTGCACCCTGCCCCTCAGCATTCCACAGGCACATGGGTCCCGGGATATCAGAGACACCGTAGAGCATGACCGGCAACCCCATGCTCCTGTTCCCTCCTCTCCTGCCAAGAGGCAACAGCCTGTGGACTCAGGCATCCAGGACCAGAGTTGCCATGTGACCAGGCTAGAGTCATTGCAGGGCCTCTCCTGGAGCATGGGAGTTGGGTGCTGGGATGCTAGAGTGGCAGAGGCTAGGGCTGGAGGAACCCAGGATTCAGTACAGAGAAGAAGGAAGAGATGACCAGGACCCTAATCTTAACCCTGAGGGGCATCTTCCATTTTTACAGGCCAGTGGACCAAGACACTTTCCCTCGGCCCTTGATGCTGGGCAGTTGGAGCATCCCCCAACACCTGATGCATGACAGCACCTCCCCTGGGGTCTGGGCATTGTCAACATCTTTCTCCATTATTGAATGTTGACACCTCTCCACACTGGGGAAGCCACGTCCCCCAATTCTGTGTGGTGACAGAGCTTCCCACCCTGTCTGCCTGTGATGCCACCTCCCTGTGGGCTTCCATGGGAGATTCTCTCTCCAGTCTCCTTGGACCACCATTCTCTGGAGAGGTACGCTTCTCTCTCCTGCTGGTCACATCCAGACTAGTTTCTTCTTCACCAAAAAAAGTCCCAGCTTTGAACCTCATCTTATTAACAGATCTCACCCTGTGAAGTCCACTGCAACCCTGCGGGGGCCTCCCCATACCTTCTGAAGTTTCACTCCTGATTCCCTGTCACTTTCTCCATCAGCTCCTGTCACAGTCCTTGTTGACTTCAAAATTCACACGGTTGGTCTTCTGGACTTCCTGGCCTCCATGGGGCATCCTGGTATAGAGTTGGCAACTAAGCTTCCAATCCTAGGTGCTGGGTGTTGACTATAGCCTTCAGATTCCCATCCACCCTGGAGGACACTCCCACCAGGAAGCCCCGCCTACAGGGCTCAGGTCAGAGTACTAGATCCCTGCTGCTTTTCCAGGGTGACCTGGGGTCCTGCCTCCTCCCTCCAAACTCTCAGCCTCTTGTCTCAGGTTCTGCCTCCCGCTTCTCCTTGTGCCTTTCAGTCCTCTGGAATTTGGGAAACAAGTCTTCACCCTAACCTTTCTATCCACACAGCTGGAGCACACTCTGCCCAGTGGTGGAGCCTGACTGAGGCACCAGCCTCCTCTGAATCTGACTGTTCTCAGTTCTCAGACCAGCATTCTGCCATCATCCTTGACCCTCAGAGTTCACTCCCAGTGCTGCTCTGCCAGGTCCTACAGTGGCTCTATCTCCCTGATGTATACAAACACCCACTTCTGACCTGTTGCTTTTCCACCACTGGCTGCAAGCCGCCACCAGCTTCGGCCTGGAATTTTGCAATTCTTTGCCATGGCAAGGCAGCCAGTCTTGCAGCCAAGTGCTCAGTGGGGGGCAAGTGGACAGGAGAGGAGATTAGAGGGTCAGCAGAGTGGTCAGAAGAACAGGCCTAAACTCTTCTCTCGGAAGATTATGGGAAGCCATGGGAGCGATTATGGGGTCAGGATAGAAGCATAGCCACTCGGCTGTATCCGCAGCAGCCTCAGTGGATGAGGGTGCATAGATATAAGTGAGGTCATGGATGTTCTTGGGAGAGTTTTTTGTTGTTGCTACTGCTGTTAGATGGTTGAAGGGCTTAAAAATAAAAGCAAGTGTATTAAACGATATAGATGCTGTTTTAAAGGTTTTAGGAAGTTTAAGTTAGTTTGTAAATGAAACCAAATATTAACCAAAGACCCCTTTATAAGTGGTCATTGTAACTTCATAAATAGGATATTCAGGTTTTTGTCTAGAACATATGTATTTTGTGATCATGTTGTTAGGTGCATACAAATTACAAATAATTTCATTTTACCAGTGAGCTCAACCTTTTATTGTTATGCAAACTTCTGTATCTAATAATGCTTTGACTATAAGGTTTCCTTGTTAATCTGTTAGTAAAATTGTTAATATGGTCACATCTGCTTCCTTTTAGTTAACATTCACACAGTAGGTTTCCTTTCATCCTTTTTCTTTCAGTTTCCTGTACCTTTATATTTCCTATGATTTATGTCTTCTGTAAGCTGTGTAAAATCAGATTATTTTTAATCAGGCTGACAATCCTGGTCCTTTAGTCCTCCTGGATTTCAGACCTCTGCTCTTTAGAACTGTGAGGGAATACATTTCTGTTGTTTTAAGCCACCCAGTTTGTGGTGGCTTAAAAGCCTCCCAGACACGGAGACGTGCTTCCAGGGCTATCATTTTGCCTACCTAAAGCCTTTGCATCTAGTTCCTCTTGTCCAAAGCAGGTGACATTCAATGAAGTAACTGAAAGAAATAAAGGTTCTATTACTTATATATCATATTTTTATCTTAAAAAATTTTTATTACTTAAAATTTTTTTGAATTGTTGTTTCATTCCTTTATCTTTGTGCCATATTTAATAATGGTCATCTGGGGACTTTCCTGGTGGTCCAGTGGTTAAGACTTAGGTGCTCCTAATGCAAGGGCATCAGTTCAAACCCTAATCAGGGAACTAAGATCCTGCTGGCTGCATGCCATGCCTGAAAAAAACAACAAAATGCAAAAAACAGAATCAAAATAATGGCTTTTTGAAGAAGACAGGGATTTTCACATTCTGTAATCCTTGTTTTGTTTGTGGCTTTCTTTTTATACTACTAGTATTATTTATGCAAGGAATGAGTCAAGTTAGAAATTTATAATAATATAAACAATATTTAAAGTGTTTTATACATGTTAACAACTTTGGTGCCCTATAAGATTATTTTGGGGGAATTAATGGAATGATTAATTCATATGAAAACAATTTGGCTTTCCCCATTCCTTTTATTCATTTAAAATTTATTTAGTTTAAAATTTATTTTTAAAATATTTAATTATTTTTAGGTATTTATTTTCATTTTATTTATTTATTTTGGCTGCAGCTTGTGGGATCTTAGTTTCCCAACCAGGGATGGAACCTGTGCTCCTGAAGTGAACGTATAAAGTCCTAACCACTGGACTGCCAGGGAATTCCCTAAGTATTTATTTTTATTTTTAGCTAACATATGCCTGAGATGTGCTGTTCGTAATAGTAAAAATGTGGGAACAACCAATATTTATTCAAAAATATGAGACTGGTTAACTAAATTACACTTTATTCTATAGTGGACTTTGTTGCTATGGGCAACAAATGCACATATACAGCCTTTAAAACAACTTGCATAAAAGTATGAGGCCTTACAAATAGCTGAGAAAAGAAGAGAAGCTAAAAGCAAAGGAAAAAAGGAAAGATATACCCATCTGAATGCAGAGTTCCAAAGAATATCAAGGAGAGATAAGAAAGCCTTGCTCAGAAGACTTCCTCAGTGATCACTGCAAAGAAATAGAGGAAAACAATAGAATAAGAAAGACTAGAGATCTCTTCAAGAAAATTAGAGATATCAAGGGAACATGTCATGCAAAGATGGGCACAATAAAGGGCAGAAATGGTATGGCTCTAACAGAAGCAGCAAAAGAGGTGGCAAGAATACAGAGAAGAACTATACAAAAAGATCTTCATGACCCAGATAACCATGATGATGGTGTGATCACTCACTTAGAGCCAGAGATCCTGGAATGCAAAGTCAAGTGGGCCTTAGGAAGCATCACTATGAACAAAGCTAGTGGAGGTGATGGAATTCCAGTTGAGCTATTTCAAATCCTAAGACATGATGCTGTGAAAGTGCTGCACTCAATATGCCAGCAAATTTGGAAAACTCAGTATTGGCCACAGAACTGGAAAAGGTCAGTTTTCATTCCAATCCCAAAGAAAGGCAATGCCAAAGAAGGTTCAAACTACCACACATTAGCACTCATTTTCTCACACACTAGCAAAGGAATGGTCAAAATTCTCCAAGCCAGGCATCAATAGTACAGGAACCAAGAACTTCCAGATGTTCCAGGAGTTGGTGATGGACAGGGGGGCCTGGCGTGGTGCAGTCTTTGAGTTATGGGGTCTCAAAGAGTCCAACACGACTGAGTGACTGAACTGAACTGTGAATGAAGCAGGTTACAAAATATTGAGCGTAGCGGGAGGATTTCTTTTTCAATTTTCTTTGTTATTGAGGTGAAGCTCATGTAACATAAACTTAACCATTTTATAGTATATAATTCAGTGGCATTGAGTATATTTAGTACAACCATCACCTCTATGTAGTTCTGAAACATTTTTATCATTCCCAAAGGAGGCCTTATCTCCGTGAAGTGGTCTCTCCTCATGCCTCCTCCCAGCAGCTCTTGGCAATTGCTAATGTATTTCAGTCTCTATGGACTTGCCTATTGTGGACGTTTCATATCAGTCGAATCACACGCTTTGTGGCCTGTGTCTGTTATTTTTCGCTGAGCACCATTCACACTGCAGCCCGCATCAGTGCTCCATCCTTGGTTATGGCTGAGGAGCATTCTACTATAAGGAGGCACCACACTTTGTGCCTCCACCTGCTGATGGGTTTGGTCCCTCCCCCATTTCAACCATTCTATGACTAGAGCTGCTGTTAACATTTGGGTGCAAGCATCTGTTTGAACACCCGTTGTCAGTTCTCTGGGCATACCCTAGAGTGGAATTGCTGGGTTATATGAAAATTCTACTTAACCTTTTGAGGAATGACTAGATTGTTTTCTGCAGTGGCTACATCATTTCACAATCCCATCAGCAATGTATGAAGATTCCATTTTTTTGACATGTTCACCAACACTTATTATTCTCTTTTTAATTATTATTATATTCATGCTAGTGAGTGTGACATAGTAATCTGGTTTTGATTTGCATTTCCCTGGTTCCCACCATTTCCAATGATGTTGAATATCTTTTCATGTGGCTGTTGGCCATTTATGTATTTTCTATTTTAAAATGCCTATTTAAGTCATTTGCCCAACTTTTAATTGAGTTGCTTATCTTTTAGTTGTTGAGTTGTAAAGTTCCAGACGTTGCAGATACTAGACTCTTATCTGACACATGGATTGCAAATATTTTTCCCCATCTTGTGTACTTTTTTCACTTTCTCAAGAGTGTCCATGAGTTCATTTTTATAGAAAAGATACATTCTTTTTCATTAAAACAATCTGAACACATATTGTCATAAACACACAGTGATTATCTCTGAGTAGATTGTCAATATTTTGTTATTTTGGAATTAACCCTGGCAATATTTTTCAAGGTTAGTAATTTTGCAAATTGGTAAATGGAAAGTGAAAGTTTCTGATTCTTAGCTCATGTTATTACGATATGTGTGCATCTTGGAAAGGACCCGAGGTGTGGAACATGCAGGGATTTCTGAACACTCAGTCCTGGAGGTAGGGATGCTATCATAGTCCCAGACCCAGCTGGTCAGGTGGAAAGCCCCCCTGCCCAGCCCACCTCAGTTCCTTGTGTCATCGGCATTCTGTTTAGTTTCTTTTCTCACTCTGGGGCTGTCTTGGGAAAAGGAAACCGAAACTGAAGCTGAATTAGCCTATGTAACTCTGACGTGGTTTGCTCAGGCTTTTAAAGGGCTGAGCTGCCAGGGCTGGTGAGAGCTGAGAGCAGAGAGGCAGCTGCAGCCAACCAGTGTCTGCAGAGAACCTGAAACCAGAAGCCATGGCCATGGTGAGTGGTGAGGCGGGTTTGACAGGTGGGGCACGTGGGCTCTGTACTCCCCTGCCTGGTGGCATCTCCCTGGGGAAGAATGCCTACATATGCACAGGCAGGTAGAGCTACTCAAAGCATCCAGTTCCCTAAGTTTGAGGGGAGGAACAGGGCTCTTTCTGAAATCAGGGTCTGGGTCCTGAAAGGTGGCTTCTGCCCAGCAGCCAACTCTGAGATCCCTTGGGATCAGCACAGGGCAGGGGGTATTTTATTGGAGAGATGACATGAAGGTTGTGGGTAGTGGCTCTTCTGCTCCCTTGCACACTCCAGTGCCTGGGGTCTCCCTCCTGGTGGATGGGAAGGGTGGAGAGGAGGGAGCTGCATCCCCAGGGTCTGACACTCACCCCACTGCCAGTGCTACACGTGCAGTAGTCCCAGGACTTCTGAATCTGTGTGATGCCCACAGGGCGGGCACCTGAAGGTGAAGATGCTAGGGGGCGAGGAGATCCTGGTGCCTCTGACGGACTCCATGATGGTATCCAAGCTGAAGCAGTTCATCGCCCAGAAGATCAAAGTGTCTGCTTCCCAGCAGCACCTGGCCCACCCTGACAGCGGGAAGGTGCTGCAGGAAGGGGTGCCCCTTGTCCGCCAGGGCCTGAGTGCTGGCAGCACCGTCCTGCTGATGGTGAAGAACGGCAGCGCCACCCTGAACATCCTGGTGAAGAACGACAAGGGTTGCAACAGCACCTATGAGGTCCAGCTGACACAGACTGTGGCCGCGCTCAAGCAGCAGGTGTGCCAAAGGGAGCGTGTGCAAGCAGACCAGTTCTGGCTGTCTTTTGAAGGGAAGCCCATGGATGATGAGCACCCGCTGGAGGAGTACGGCCTCACACCCCAGTGCACCGTGTACATGAATCTACGTCTGCGGGGCGGGTAGGGAAGGGCTAGGAGGGCCTTAGGGAGGGCTCCCCATGCAGCACAGTGAATAAAGTTGTAGCAAAGCCAAATGTGAAGTCTTCATTCCACCCTGTCCAGCACCCCATGTCATCAGCCCTCCATTCGGCACCCTTCTGGTGAGATTGGGGGAAGGGTGGAGGAGGGACTGGGTGAGGGGACCCAGGGTCACTGGGTGGTCACCAGGCTAGGGTGGCCAAGTTAAGGGACAAACCTTGTAGGATCAAAATAGTGACACCAGCCCCACTCTCTGGAGAAACTGAAGATGTGTCCTCAGCTCTTTGGGAAATTAACTTCTAGAGAAATAAAAAGAGGCAAGTCTGTTGAAGCCCATCCCTGTCTTCCTGTTGAGCCTCAGTCAGCCCTGCACAACTGGTCCCCACCCTCACAGCTGGGTCAGCAGATAGCACAGGGAGGGAAAAGGCCTGGCTGGGTCCCAAAGGCCACACGGTAAATGTCCCTGGAAGTGGTGAGGGGCTGAGTCCCTAGGGCCTGCCTTGGCCAGTTGCAAGGGAGGCTCCCCGACACCAGCTGGGGGCTGAGGGCCTCCAGGACCCATCAGAATACACTGTCCAGCCTGCATTGGTCTGGAGGGAACTGGGGACTGGGCCTTGGGCATACACATCACCATTAGGGTGAGCTGCTCCTTCAGAGTTCACTTCACGGCAGGGCCAAGCCAGCAGGTGAGGGAGCACCCACGATGGGGGTTCCTGTTGTTCACATGGATGGGAAGGGAACAAACTACACCTGCTTCCACGCTAGATGCTTCTTTCTGTGCCAGTTTCCCAAGTGAGTCAGCCTTGGACAGAATGCGGTGGGCAGGGAGGGGGACACAGAACCTACACCTCTTGGGCCAAAGTCCATGACTCTGGGGACACTCAGACCTCAGCTTTCGGACTCTTCAGGGGCATTTGGCTGGAGACCCAGACCCTTTTCTGATCCGTGGGAGTTTGCATCTGAGCTGGGGGACTCCCAGGTCTGGCTTGCCTGTGACACTTATGTGCAGACACGCAGGTGTGTGTGTGTGTGTGTGTGTGTGTGTGTGTGTGTGTGTGTAGGGGGACTCCTGGCTCTAGCCTCATTTCCTGGGCCCCCACCCTCACCTCTTTGTCATACTGTAAGTTAACAAGTGTGAGCACACCCTCTCGGTGACACCTTCCTTTCTTGAATACCCTCAGCAGGGTCTGGGTGAGGTAGGGTCCTTCTCCAAGGTGCCTCTGGGCTGCTCACCCTTCATGGCCTCTGGCTCAGAGATCTGTGGTTGGCTTGGGTGAGGGGGTGAGCAGCAGACTCAGCCCTGGAGGAACAGAAGGGATCTCCTCTCCTCCCATTCCCACCATCTTCAGCTAGGTCGGGTTCTAATTTGCACACTCTGGATCTCAGTTTATCCCCCTGGACCCAGCGGGAATGGTTGGAGAGGTGCCTCTGGGGAGCTGGGAAGGGGGCGTGGCTGGCCGTCCATCGCTGCTGCTATTCCCACCTCAGTCAACAGGGGAGCCCGCAGCCCTGCAGAGGGCTGGGAACCGACCCGGGATCGCGAGGTGGGCGGGGCTGCGCTTCGCTGCGACCAATCGCCGCAGGTCCCAGCCCGCATTGGTCCCCGCTGGCCGGTGGTCCCGGGCGGCCGAGCTTCCGTCCCCAGTTCCAGTGAGGGACGAGGGTCCCCCGTCAGGTTCCTCTCGCCGGGGGAGGGGCGCAGCCCTTTAGGGCGCGAGGGGCGGCAGGGCCTCGGATCCGGCAGCCCCTGCCTGCAGCCAGGGAGCCCCCGCCGCCCCAGCCCTGGCGCAACCTGGAGCCCCTTGGAAGTCCCGTCACGTCGTCTCCAGATTATGCATTAACCCGATTTCAGCCGCATTTCCTGGCGGGGGCGGGGGGGGTGGAACGTCCGCGCGAACGGGGGAGGGGCGTCCGTGGGAGTGCGCCGCAGCAGGGAGGGCACTCTCGAGCCCGCCTCAACCCCCGCCCCCTCGGCCTGGCCAGGCCCACCACCCACCTTGGCCAAACCTAGACCGGCCCCCTCCCTCCCCCGAGCCAGGCCTCCGCCCGGCGCCGCTTTCCCGGCGCTTTGTTTGCGGCTGCCGCGGGTCGCAGGGCGCCGGGAGGGCCGGGGGCGGGGGCGGGTGGGCCGGGGGAGGGGGGCGGGAAGGGGGTGGTGCTGCCCCAGGGCCCGCCCCCCGCGCCGCCCGCGCTCCCGCCGCCTCCCCAGAGCTGCGTCCCGTCCTGTCCAGTCCCGTCTCCGGCGCGGCCCGGTCCGTGCGCTTGCTCCGGCCGCCTTCCGCCGTCCTCTGCCCGCGCCATGGCCAGCCTGCGGCCGTTCTGCCGGGCCCTGCTGCAGCCTTTGCTGCTGCTCCTGGTGGTGGCCGTGCGCGCCCTGCCCAGCGCCGACGGGACGTGCCCAGAACGCGCGCTGGAGCGGCGCGAGGAGGAGGCGAACGTGGTGCTCACCGGCACCGTGGAGGAGATCCTCAACGTGGACCCGGTGCAGCACACATACTCGTGCAAGGTGGGCCCCCTGGGGACCCCCGGGACCCTGAGCCCCTTCAGACACTTCTAGAACCCCTGGTTAGGGGCCTTTACCCCGCGATCCCGGACCCCTAGCCCGGAGGTCTTCCCGTCGCGATGCCGGCCGCCCGCTGAGACCCCCGCCCCGGGCCGTGGGAACGAGCCCCAGACGTTCCGCAGCGCCAGCTCTGGCTCCCGCTCCCTTGGCGACCGCCGACCCCCGGTGGGGGGGCGGGTGCGGGTCTGAGAAAACTCGCGAGCGCCGGCGGGAAAGTTCCTGCAGTGCCGCTGCAGTCCTGCTCGTGGTGCCCGGGCCCTGGAGACCCGATGGTGTCTACTCCTTCACCCCAAACCCACTGCCTTACTGGAAACAAGTGCTCCCCGCCCCCCGGAGAATATTCGGCTACCGCGCCCCTTCCCCACTGGCCAAGGAAAGGGGACGGGGCAGGTGACGCTTTCTGCTTGGGGTGGAGGTGGTGATTTGGCCTGTGGTCAGTGCTGTCGCCCTCTCCACAGAGGTGAGAAGGGGTGGTCCGGAGAGAGAGGAGGGGTGCAAACCTATCTGCCAACCGCTGGGGTCCTGGTGGGGCTTGCTGCAGTGATGGGTGTGGGGCCAGAGCAGAGAAGTGGGCGGGGCCGTTGCTGAGCCTCAAGTGCGGGGGGGTGCAAGGCAGGTGCCCCATCCCTGGGAGAGCTGTATATCCCCTGGCCTTAGGGAGAGGGGCCTTGCCTGGTCTCTCCTTCAGTTGGATCTGGGAGCTCCCGGGGGTAGGTCTGGTGGTTTTTCCCCACAATCTGTTCCTAGGGAGGGCTGAAGGGACCCAGGCCCCTGCCTCCCTCTGGCCCCTAAAACCACCTCCCCGACCAGAAATCGGATCATTCCTCTTCCTTGGAGATGGGGAGGGGTGGCAGCTCTTTTCAGGCTGGCCTGTGCTGACTACAGCTGGGATCCCCCGCCAGGCCCCCTCCCCTCCACCACCGCCAGGGCACTTTGCCAAGTCCCTGCAGGATTTTCCCGACTTCCTCCCCCGCTGCTCCTGGGTGTGGCTGGGGTTGGGGGAGGCGATGAAAGCCGCCCAGCCCTCCCCTGCTGGTTATTGGCCTTCCAGAGCCTACTCTGTATCTAGGCTTGGGGGCAAGGGGAAGAGTTGGCACCCCCACTATCCTTGGGCCACTGGAGGGTGGAGAGAGTCCCTGTAGATTTTGCAGACCCAAGGCTCCCAGCAGGAGCGGCCAGGTGGATGACACTGTCTTTCCCCTTTCCAGAAGTCCTGGCCCCCAGAGATCCTGAAGAAAGGGGTGTCTTTTCTCAGGGACATTATTCATGGGCAGTCCCCATGGGCCTGTTCCTTTAGGACGGCTCATTCCGCTGCAGTGCCTGTGGCCCTCCTGCCCCCACTGCCAGTAGTCTGTGGGCACCCCAGGGGTTGGTTTGTCTGAGCAGGTGCCCTCAGGGCCCTAAGAGCAGAATGTGGAGGGTGGGGCTGCCCTGTGCTGCCCAAACTTGATTTTGTGGTTCACAGGCTGCCTTGGCAGCGCTTACACTAGGAGCCTTGTAGGAGGAGGGGTCTTTCACCTCCTGGCTGGACCGTGTCTTAGCCTACCCACAGGGCTGCATGGAGCCAAGCTGGACAGCAGCCTTGATCTCAGAGCCCATCACCTTGAAACTTCATCATCCATGTTAGTTACTCCTGGCTCTTCCCAGAGGTGGGCCCAAGTACTGGGTGGGTTGACAAGGAGAGTAGGGTGTGGAAGGCAGGCACCCCAGGCTGGATGGGTCCCCTTCCCATACCTGAAGTGAGGTGGACATTTAGAGTTTAGGTGGCTGGGGTCACCTAAACCTGAGGGTTGGGGAGCTGCTTCTTGAGGGAAGGGGTGTGTTCTCAGGCCAGGTATCCTGGAGTATAACAAGGGCAGCGGCATCTGCCATGTGTGTGTGCTTCCGTGCAGCTTCCTCCTGGCCGGGGGGTGGGGGGGAGTCACTGACTCCATATATCTGCCCAGGGTTTGGGTATACTCTGGACACCTGGCCTGAGCAAGTGAGGTGGGAAAAGAAGGAAAAGTCCAGGCACCAATCTTGTGTTTGCCTCTGGCCTTGCCACCTCCCCAGCTCTACCCAGTGAGAAGAGAACCGCTGACACTTGAACACCCCCTCGTGTCCACCCTAGGTTCGGGTCTGGCGGTACCTGAAGGGCAAAGATGTGGTGGCCCAGGAAAGCCTGCTGGACGGAGGCAACAAAGTGGTGATTGGCGGCTTCGGAGACCCCCTCATCTGTGACAACCAGGTGTCCACTGGAGACACCAGGATCTTCTTTGTGAACCCTGCCCCGCCATACCTGTGGCCTGCCCACAAGAATGAGCTGATGCTAAACTCCAGCCTCATGCGCATCACCCTGCGGAACCTGGAGGAGGTCGAGCACTGTGTGGAAGGTGTGTGTGGGGCCAAGCAGAGCACGTGCCTTGGGGGCAGAAGAGAACTTGTCCTAGGCTAGGGCACATGGCATCTTGTGGTCTGACCTCCTTTTCTGGGTCCTGGCTCCCTGGTTTCCTGGCCACCTCAGCTCCAGACTCTTAACATAAGCAGCACTCCCCACCCTGGCTCTAGCAATGCCACTATCTGTCATCTTGGAGTCTCAGCCCTGCAAAGGGAAAAGCCTCCCATTTTTCCCTCCACCTCCCCCAATTCTGCACGCCCCTTCCTGGAGTTCCCTGTTCTAGGAGAGAGGCTGGGACCAGGTGAATGAACACCAGTTGTTTGTGTTCTGCAGAAGCCTGAACACATGTCTAGACGGGGCCCAGATGTTGAGCTATTGGGGTGGGGCTTAAAGATTGTGCTGGAGGGAAGCTACCCTGTTATGTGTTCCCAGAGGCCTGCCATTTCTGGGAAGGGACAGTTATGTGAAGTGAGCTGCTTCTAGGAGTTTGAGGGGTTGTGGGATCCCCTAACAGAGGTGAAGTATCTTTCCTTGTCTGCTGTCCCCATGTGTCTACTCCGAATGGCTCAAGAGCAACCCTCCCTCATCCTAACCTCTGAGAGATGAGCAGGAATAACATGACGGCTCACTCATCCCCTTCACCCCAGGAGAATCCCAGTTGGGGGCTGAGATCCTTGGCTGAGGAATGTAGCAGAGAGAAGTAGGAATTGCCTGTCGCCCTCACATCCTGTCTGTCCCCTTATGGCTGCCTGGGGAGGGATGTATGGGAGGAGGCGGAGAGATCGCTTCCTCCCAGGGCAGCAGGAAGGGTCCCTGACTTCCTGTCCTGGGAAGGCGACCCTGTCCCTGTGACTTGCTCTATTGGCCTGTAGGGAAGTTCCATCTTCTACCCAACTTACTGCTGTGGTGCTGGCTTGCTTTTGTGGGATCCTGGATGGTAGATTCATCTGGCCTGGGGCAGACTGTGTGTGGGGGGGGCGGGTGTGGAACCAGAAGTGAAGAGCCCTGTAGCATCCTGCTCAGCCTGTAGTCATTTGCTCCTCAGATTGCATCTATGGTCCTGATGCAACACCGCACAGAGATGCCAGCAGGGCTGTGTCCCTGGTCCCTTCCCAGCACTAGCTTAGCTGAGGGGTCCCAGCATGGCCCTCCCACAAGGTGAGGACTGGAGACCTTGATTCTGCTTTGGAAGCTTGTACTCTAGGGGAAAGATGGGAGAGTGGCATGGAGAGGAGGCAGGTTGTGGGGTGTGACCCCCAGTTTTGGAGGATGAGGCTAAGGAGAGGTGGGAAGAGGGGTCAGGCTGCAGAAAATCTGTTTCTGCAAGATCAAGAAGACAAGTCATTAACACCATAGCTGGAAGGGTCTAGTTCGAGGATCTGTAGGGTCAGAGGGCATGTGGCAGGGGGCCACCCCAGGCAGAAGAGGGTCTACCATCTTGCCAGGCCCTACTCTACCCAGGCCAGTCCCTGGCTCTGGATATGTCAGGCTGGGCACAGGACCCCTGGAAAGGAGGGTATGCAGAGAGAGCCCTCAGAGAGACTTCATCTGCTGTCTGCTGGCTACCCAGGATAGGGACCAGTCTAGGGCCCCGAGCTCCAGCTGGGCCAGAGTGGGGATGGTGGTAGAGGGGAAGCCCCCAGGGAGGAGGGGCCCAGAATGAGAAGCTTGGGGTCCACTGTAAGGCTCTGGGGAGCCCTGGAAGTTTTGAGCCGGGTGACACAGATCCCTTCTTTGGATGTGCCATAAGGGGCAGTGCCATAAGAGGCAGGGGCCAGGGAGAGGGTAGACTAGATGGGGTGCTTCCCTCTAAGGATCCCCAAGGCCTGAGGGACAAGGCTCCCAGGAGCTGGGGCCAGGCTTGAGGAAGGCACAGCCCTCTTCCCACCTCCCACAGCAGGGAGCAGGCAGGAAAAGGGCCCGCCTCCCATTCTGTAGGTGATGCCTCCCATTCTGTAAGAGATAAAGACCTCTGACCCCACCCCAGGCTCTCCAGGGAGCCAAGCCTCACCTTAGCATGGGGGGTTAGGGTTAGGGATGGGCCGAGCTTGAGCTACAATGACCTCTCATCTGACTCTGACCCTTTGCTGCTCCTTGGGGCCCCAGAGTGAAGACTGTGAAGCTACTGATTGTGGAGGTCACCCCAAGACCTGTGTTTCTATCACACCTGTCCCCTGCCCCTAAAAGGCCCACAGGAGCCAGGGTCAGGGGACACATCCTGGAGGCCCACCCCCTGGATGCCGCCACCTCATCCCCACCTGGACCCTGCTCCCTGCAGAGGTACCTGCTGCTGGGAGGCATACCTGGTCCCCAGCTCCACTGGGATCATCTTCATCAGTTTCTCCCTTAGGGCCTGCAGGGTCTTCCTGGCTCTGGGCCCCTTCCCTAGCCTCCAGTCCCCAGGAAGCTCCTCCTCCCCAATCCTCTACCTAGGGAGCCACATTCCGAGCATAACTGAGACAGGTATGTGTCCCTCCCTCTGCACCACTTGTGGGTGAAGGAGACTTCGGCTTTGCTCCAGGAAGGAGGGAGACCCTCACGCCCTGCTTTGTCAGGGAAGTGGCCTGGCCTCTTCCAGTGCCAGCTGCCCACGCACCATGAGCTGCCCAGGCTGGCAGCTGAGCGGGCATCTCCTCCAGCCTTTGGCCACTATACCCTAGTCCGGACACCACTCATACACGCCCACCACCCTCCTCTCCCCCACCTAATGAAGACTGGTCCTTGGGCCCCCTGAATCCCCTAGGAGGAATGCAGGCTTGGGGCCCTTCCCCAGGCCTTTCCCTCCCCAGCTCCGAGCCAAGAGCAGAGAAAGGAAGTGTTGTCTGCCCTCTCCGGGCCTGGCACAGGAACAGGGTCGGAGAGTCTGGCATTAGTCCAGCCCAGCCCTGCCCAGTCGTGAAGCCGGGGGTCCTGGCGGCCACAGCCTAGCCTGGCCTGCCTGATTCCAGTGAACACCCTCCCTTCCTCCCTGCCACGCCAGCCTTTGGGCCTTTGGAGAAGGTAGACCTAGGCTATAGCTCAGGCCAGAGAGATGCTGGGTCCCGGGCCGCCGGCCTTGGCCTTGGTGCGGGCCCTGTGGCCTGGGAGCCGGATGTGGGCACAGACACCCTCAGACAGGGACTGGCTCCGCAGAGCAAAGCGGGGCAGGTAGGAGCCCAGGGCAGGTTCCAGGGCTGGCTCCCTCAGGGCCAGAGCTGGCTCCCTCTGCTGTCTGGCATTTAGCTTCTGTACCCCCAAGTCCTGAGCCTACCCTACTCCCCCACATTCCTCCCTGCTGAGGTGGGAGGTGGCTTCTTCCTGTCCCTGTTTCCCTCTTGCAGACGTAAGTTCTCACCCCACCCCCCTCCAGACCCGCCCCAGTACCGTCCGTGGCCCCTCCCCGAGGCAGGTCCTTGGAGCAGGGGCAGGCCCAGGCTGGAGGCTGCGCGCCTGTGCTTTCTCCTTCCTTCCAGCCACTGGGGGCGGGGCATCTGCTCAGGTGGAGCATGGCCTCCTCCTGCACTGTCCTCTCTTACCTAGGGTCCCGGGTAGGAAGTCTGCGAGAGCATGGGCTTGTGGGACCACAACGGGTTGGCTGATACCCTCACTGGGGCAGCCTCAGGGGCTTGGGGCGTGGTGGGGGGTGGGGAGGGGGTTGCTGCTGAAACCAAAGGGCTTTGGGTTCATCACTTCAAGGCAGTGCGCTCCTTTCCCGCAGGAGGCCTGAGATGGTGGAAACAGCTCCTGACTTTTCCAGACCCCACCCCCATCATCCTGCTCCCCACCCAGAGAAGTGCCTCAGCCTCCATACGCCCCAGCAGATTGGAAATGGAAAAAAAAAAGTTGTTTTGAAACTGTCCTCTCCTCCCCTGCTGTCTATACCTGCCTTCCCCAGGGCTCTGGACAGAGTAGATTCCAGTGGGGCCTGCCTGTGGAAGGAAGGCAGAGCCATGGGGATGCTCGCAGCCTCTCTGGGGTGCTGGGAAGAACTGAATCGCCTGGTCAGGGCTAGCTGGTCTGGGTCTGGGGCTCCAGCCCCCTGCCCCGCCAATCCTTTCAGATTGAGGTAGGGAGAGTCCAGAAGGTGGGATGGGTCTGCCCCAGGTAAGGTTAGCAAGGAAGAGAGCCCAGACTTCAGGATTGTAGATCTAGCCAACTGTTGCTTGCCCTGCAGAGCCTCCTCCAGCCTGTTTTGCTTCCTTCCTAAAGGGTTAATCCCCCAGTCCCCTGAGAATCAAAGCCTGCCCCCACCCCATCACCACAGGGGGTGGAAAACAGCTGCTGAAATTGACCTCTCTCCTGCCCCTGCCCACCAAGTCCTTTGGCTTCACCTGAAGGCCCAGGCCAGCTGCCCAGAGGCCTGAACTGCTCTGCTGGCCCCAGCAACCCCCTCAGCATTGGGATAGGGGAACTGTGGCTCCCCACACAGGCCCCTGAGGCCCAGCCCAGCAAGCTGGGGGCTGCAGGCACAATCCCTGAAGTAGCCCCAATAGCACTTGACACTCCAGAGTCTCAGGAAGCGCCCACCTCTCACAAAGAGAAAAAGGGATCTCAGAAATGAGACAGTTAGTGACAGTTACCCTGATGAGAGTGACCCAGCTCATCAGAGAGTACTGTGTCCCCATAGGCTACAGGGGGCTCAGGAGGGATCTGAACCCTGTCCTAGGCTGTGCCTGGGAGCCGGGGAGGGGTGACCTAGGCCTCTGGTGGAGCTTCCAGTGGGGAGGGAAGCTCCCCTCAAAGGGGGCCTCTCCCCCAGAGCAGATCCTGAGAACTTCCTCTGAGGAAGGCCCCCTGCTAGGGGGCTGCTTACAGCTGGACCTGGGAAGGGGAAGATGGTCCCTCCCACCTCCCCTCCCACTGAGGCATGGGAGGGGCAAGCTCTCTGTCCTCACAGGCAGCCGGCTATTTCCAGCTGTGTGGCCTGTACTTGTGTGTGCAGCCAGCTGTTTCCAGCTGTGTGGCCTGCACTTGTGTGTGTGTGTGACATTTGTATGCACATGTGCCTGCAACCTCAGGTGTACTAGCCAGCACACAGCAGTTCTGGTTGAAACTCCAGCTAGTGGCCTGTGGTTCCGCCACTCTTGTATTGCAGAACTCAGCCTGGGGAGGGGACCCTGCAGATGCTCTGCCAATGGGATGGTACCTGGCAACCTTGGCTTGTGTCCCAGAGTTCTGGGAACAGGGCTGTGCGCCCTCTGTGGGTCCCATCTCCTGCCCGCTGCCCCAGTGTCCAGCTTTGCTCCCCTCCCACCACCCGATCCCCAGCAGAGAGCTGGGCCCCTCCTCCTGTGGGCTCTGCCTCTAGGTTTCTCAATGACAGAGATGGAAGAGCTGCATTGGACAGGAAGAGTCCCTGGGGTCACTTGGGTTCACTGCCCCCCCACACGCCTACTGGATCCTGTGTCTGGCTAAGTTAGGGAGCAGGGCAGGTCAGGAGAAGCGGGTCTGCCTTTGATGTGAGGTGGGCCTGAAGCTCCCTACCTCTCCCCTTAGCAGCTGCCTCTGCACTGCCCCCTCTGCATACCAGGCCCAGAAGCAGCCAACCTGCTGTGGCTCCCTGAGGCACCTGTCCCTCTGGCAACAGGTACATGATTTCTATGTACATTGGGGAGAAATAAAGGCACAACATCTGGGCCAGATTATGGCCTGTCCTGACCCACAAGTGGGGAAAGGATGTGTGTCCACCTCTGTTCCTGGAGCGGGGGGCAGTGAGGCTTGCTAGAGTCCACTCGTGACTCCATCCATCAGTTCTTCCTCACCCACCCGTCCGCACAGGGCCTAGCAGCAGACCCTCACAGGACCACCAGAAGGGCTGCTGCAACTACCCATGTGGCTCTCTCCTGTCTGGTCGCTCTTTCTGTCCCTTTGTTCCCAGCTTCTCTTGGTTCCAGTGTTGTAGCCACGCGTTCTGGGAAACACACTCGCTCAGACGGACAATGCAGATAGTGGAGTGCAGTTTATTACACTGGCGGACCTAAGGCAGAGTCTCTTCTTAGCCAAGGATCCCGACCAGTTTTTCTGAAAACTTTATATACACTAAGTGTACGTGCCCAAACCCACCTCCCCAAATTCCCTGAAACTAGTCTGAACAAAGGAAAAGAATAGGTAGTTAACGTGGAAAATTATTAATAGGCCTGTGATCATACCCCAAGAAGCATAATAGAATTTATGATTCTATTCGGCTACACAGATAATTAGGGTATTCTTTTAGGTAACAGACAGTCTAGGAACGAGCCCTGGGGCTCTTCCATCCGGGGGTCTGGTTTTCCAGTTGGTGTGTCATTTCCATAGATACTGGGCATAGAGCTCAAAGTCCACAGTCTGGCCCAAGATGGAGTCCTGCTTTCAAGATGGAGCCTGTTCTGTCTGTTTCCTCCTTCATCTCCCCCTCTTGATGCTCTTAACTCATAGTATGAGCATCATTCATAGGAGTAAATTGTACCCTGACTCTCCGACCTCCAATTTGGGAGAATGACAACAACCTTTGGGTTACAAAGTTCATAGTACATTGTAAAGTAAAGGGTCCACAAAGCAGAACTATCAAGGCAACTATAACAGTAGTAAATATAGTTTTCCTCCCATCACCCTTCACCCAACATAGGACCGAAGTCCAAAAAGGAAGATTATCATCAGACATAACTTTTACCTGACCTTTCATGTCATCTAGGGTGGCTGATATATAGCCAGATAAATCAGGACTATATATACAACATTCAACTTTAATTATAGCACAGGTCCCTCTTTGTACTGAAACTATGGTCAGTCTCAAGATGATACCAGCAAGTCCTTGTAGCAGCAGTTGATTGTAGAGCTTCATCTCTGTTTCTTCTTTAAGATGATCTTGGTTTCATGGGGATCAGAGGGGTCCCTCTGCGCAGTCCACTCAGCGTCCTCCGGGTCTGTGTGGTATGCTCTCTTCATCTTCATGTGGTGGATCCAGGGAGGGACACCTGCAACTTTAACTGCAGTAGGGCTGGTTAGAACAACAGTATATGGACCCTTCCAATGTGGGGCCAAGGAGTAATGTTTCCAGTCCTTGACCATACCTGATCCCTGGGCACAAATTCGTGAATCTGTTCCCCAAGGGGGAATGGCACCCTTTCTTGTACAAACTTAGTTTACCTGATTTATTACCTTACCCAGTTGTTCCATCTGCTGTGAAATCTCATCTCCCCTTACCGAGGGAAATTTTTTGATACCTGTTTTATTATGGGAGGGGCCTCCCATACACAATTTTGTATGGAGAAGGGCTATGGGACTGTGGGGTCATCCTGAGTCTGAGCAGAGCTGTCGGAAACAAGTCCACTCAGGAACAGTCAGTCTGTAAGATCCACTTGGAGAGTGTGTCTTTAAGTGTCCGGCTGGTTCCTTCCACCATCCCAGAACTCTGGGGCCTATATGCTGTATGTAATTTCCACCTGATGTTTAAAGTTTTGCTTCCTTGTTATACTAAATCAGCTACGAAAGCCGGGCCATTGTCCGATCCAGTGCTGGTAGGAAATCCAAATCTGGGAACTATCTCCCTAAGCAGGCACCAGGCTACTTTTGATGCTCTTTCAGTGCGGGTAGGAAAAGCTTCTACCCATCCCAAGAAAGTACATACTATGACCAACAGGTAATGGTAATGTAGGTGAGGTTTCATTTCAGTGAAGCCCACTTCCAGGTGTTCAAAGGGCAGCGTGCCTTTTACCTGAATCCCCGGAGGTTTCTGTCTGTGCCGAGAGGCAGCATTGACCTGTGAGCAGGCAGTGTAATTCTGAGATTTTGTCCTGCATAGGGAAGAGAGGTGAGGAACCAAGAAATAGTTTCAAATTACCTCTTCCAGTTTATCATGGCCTAGATGGGTCGCTTGGTGTCTGGCTTACCAGAGTGAGGGCCAGCTCCTCCGGTACCAATAATTTGCCATTGGCAATTCCCACCGTCCCTTTTCAGTCTTGATGGCCCCTTCTGCTTTGGCTAGTTGGTTTTGGGCTTCAGTGTATTTTGGAGAGTCTAGTGTTAGCTCAGGTAGCTCCGCCAATATGAGAGCTTTAATAGGGGCTTCACTTGTCACCCCCAAACCCTTGGCTGCTGGTTTAGCAGTCTTATCTGCCAGTCTATTCCCTGAGCCCAGGGGGATATCCTCTTTTGACGTCCTCAGCAGTGTATGACTGTAATCCTTTCTAGTTCCCAGGCAGCATCTAATAGGGTCTTAATTTCTTCCTTATTTTTAGTATCTTTTTCACTAGCTTTCAAGGCCTGTCTCCTTATACAGAGCCCTGTAGTGTGGCAAAAGCATACCTCGAGTCTGTATAAATGTTTGTCTTCTTACCTTTAGACAGCTGGAGGGCCTGGATTAGAGCATATAGTTTGGCCTGTTGAGTGGACCAGTGTGATGGCAGAGAGTGAGCCTCAACAATGGTTCCTTCCATGACTATTTCATATCCAGACAGTTGTTGTCCTTGTGTCACCAGGCTGGTGCCATTGGTGTACAGGACCCAATCTGGGTCCAGGATTGGCTGGTCTCTCAAGTCAGGGCTGCTGGCATATTTCCTTGCAATCATGTGAGGGCCCACCTTCTCCCACAAGACAGAGAGTGGCCAGATGCAGGGCCTGACAAGGCTCAGTAGTAACATGGGGGTTCTCACATAACAGGCCCTGGTATTGCGTAATCTGAGATGTTGACAGCCATTTATGGGGGTCCCCTCACAGGAGAGTGTTGACCTCATGCGGGACTTCTACGAACAAATCTTGGACCAAATCAGCTTGGTTGCCTCCCCGGATCAGTAAGACAATTGCAGCAATTGCTTGTAAGCACCCCAGCCACCCAGTGTCAACATTGTCCAGCTGATTAGAGATAAGTCACCGGTCTGTCCCATGTCCCCATAGTCTGGGACAACATTCCCATAGCCACCTTGTCCTTTACAGTCATGTAAAGAGTAAACGGCTGAGCAAGGTCTGGCAGGCCCAAGGCGGGTGCTGACATAATTGTACGGGGTTTGAGTTCTATTACCAGTGGGACTTGTTTTGCAAGCCGGGGGGAGGGGGGGGCTGTCTTCCGCCCAGACCTCAGGGAATTGTTGAGTTAACTTTCCCTCTTGACTGTTTAGCCTGTCCGGTTTTGTGCAACCTCCATTCATCTTGAGGGGTTACTGAGAGGAAGAGTAAAATAGGTGGCTGGGCCCATTCGAACAGTGGGTCTTTCGTGGGGGGAAAGGTCACTTGTGCCCCCAATTTAGACAGCAAGCCTCTTCCTAACAAAGGTGCTGGGCATTCAGGGATGTATAAAAATTCATGAGTCACTTGGTGTCCCCCCATCTGACATTTTCAGGGTAGGCTAGAGACCAAAGGTTGGATTTATCACCATCTGAGACCCAGCAGCCTTTGGCTGGTTCTATTGGCATATAAAGTCTTTAGGCCTCGCATAGTCTTTCACAGAACTCAGAGGGTGATTTGCTTTCCCTTTGAATCACTTCCGAGGGTTTTGGGATACTCATAGCTTTTCGGGCCCCCTCTTGAGACCTTGTAAAATGGTCACCCAATAACTCTCAGGTGGCCCCTGCCTTCCTCTGTGTTACAGTCTCCACTGGGCCTCTTGTCGATGATGGCTAGTTCTGCCCACCGCTGTGGGTTTGCAGTACTCTCAGGTGCCATTTTTAGTTTTCAGTTAGGATCCTGTGTCTGTCCTCAGTGCTGAAAAGAGAGACAAGTAGTTGGATTATGTCATCCTATGTAGGGCAGTGGGTTCGAAAAATAGTCTCCATTAGCCTAATCATGGCTTGTGGCTCCCCTGAGTAAGGTGGAGCGTGTCTCTGCCAGTTAAATATATCTGTAGAGGAAAATGGCTGGTAATAATAGGCTACAGAGGGCTGATGGTAGTGCCCCGTGCGTCCTGAGCTGGAGGCTGTCATAGCTCTCTGAGGGGCATCTGTAGTGGGGTTCTTCCCCCTGTTCCTTGGCAGAGCACAGCCTCTGGCTAATTGCTGTGTTTTCTTCCCCCTTCCCATCAGTACTCACTGGATACAATCTAGGAGGTCCAGCTGAGGTGGAATTCTGGGGGCATTGACCAGAGGTCTCCATTGCTGGGATTGGAGCCCGCCAAAGCGGTGGCTCTATGGACTCTGAGAGAGCTGGTGGAAGAGCAGTGGCTGCTGCAGGAGCTTCACCTGGCCCTGGATCGGGCAGTAAGGCAGCCTCCGGTCCTGGTGGAGCTCTGGGAGGCAGGCGCATCATTATCCAGTATGGAGGAGGGGTCAGGTCATCCCTGTCCAAATCTTGTAGAATTTCCTTTTTATCATCAGTCAATTTTTGTGCCATTAATATTTTCCCCTTTCCCTTCTGGATACAGAACCTTGTCTAAGTGGGAGGGTCTTGAGCTAACCCTAGCCATGAGTCAGTATATGGATATTGATTCAGGTGTCCTGCCTCTCCTGTGACTACTGTATAGACTGCTCCCACTATTTCTAAGTTCATAGTGTTCTCTGGTGGCCATCCGACTCCCATAGGGGGCCATTCAACCTCACAGAGTATGTGGAGGCAGTTAGGCTTCATCTTCACCCAGTTCAGTCGCTCAGTCGTGTCCAACTCTTTGTGACCCCATGAATCGCACCACACCAGGCCTCCCTGTCCATCACCAACTCCTGGAGTTCACTCAAATTCATGTCCATCAAGTCGGTGATGCCATCCAGACATCTCATCCTCTGTCATCCCCTTCTCCTCCTGCCCCTAATCCCTCCCAGCATCAGAGTCTTTTCCAGTGAGTCAACTCTTCGCATGAGGTGGCCAGTCTCCTCCAAATCCCTTCTTTAAATTTTTAATCATGCACTCCAACACAGTTGCCTTAGATTCACTTCCCCCATCTTGCTTACCTTCTCGGACCTTCTACTTTTCCTTTCATTCTGTCTACAAAGTTCTCAGTACCCTATGTACTTCTGATATTTCCACTCAATGACATTTAAATTGTGATTCTGCCTCCTTCCTAATTGGGATGAGAAGAGCCTTACCTGACAGATCCCAGAGGGAGAAGGGGGATCAGCATGTCTTCACCTGCCGGCCAGCACAGCCTAACCAGAACACCATGTGATCCAAGACTGTTTCTCCCTTAACTTTCAAAGTCCATTCTGCCTTGGTGGGCTTGATCAAGTGCGGATGAAGATACAGATGGGTTAAATATCCCATGTCCCAGGCCGTCTCTGGAAAAGCCAATTTGTACTCACTTATGTATCCCCCTCCTTCTAGCCTGACAATTTCGAGGGGGTCAAGAAATATAGCAGATGGGACACCTCCTTGGGGAGGGCAGAATACGAGCATACAAAACCAAGTGTCTTCTCCTAAAAATCCCCTGGTAGTTGGGTTGGTAATAATTTTTCCCCAAGATGGCGTGGACACCACCTCCTAAATGACCTTCACAGATTTCTTTCCTAAGCCCTAACACACTCATCAACCTGTGTACCAAGCAATCATTGCTACCTGCCTATTTTAGGCTCCTGTGGGTCTGTGCCTCTTCTAGTCCCTCCCAGAGGGGTGATCAGGCCCCCTCTTCCACCCTGCCTTGTGGGTTCCTCCTCACCTGAGCGCTCAGTTCCCCTGCTGCCATCCACTACCTGCTAACATGAAAGGTCTGTGCATTGAGAAGCAGAATCCTTCCAGAAGGGCGAGGTCCCTTCCCCCTTCTAGAAGATTTGAGCCACAAGGCCTCGGAGTAGCCTCAAATGGGACTTGTCTCCTCAAAGTGAGGAGTTTCTCGGCCCATGCACCAAATGTAGCCACGCGTTCCGGGAAACAAACTCACTCAGAAGGACAATGCAGATAGCGGAGTGCAGTTTATTACACCGGCGGGGCCCAAGGCAGAGTCTCCTCTTAGCCAAGGACCCCGGACCAGTTTTTCTGAAAACCTTATATACCCTGGGTCGAGAAGAGCCCTTGGAGAAGGAAATGGCAACCCACCCCAGTACTCTTCCCTGGAGAATCCCATGGAGGGAGGAGCCTGGTAGGCTACAGTCCATGAGCTCGCAAAGAGTCGGACACGACTGAGCCGACTTCACTATATACCCTAAGTGTACGTGCCCAAATCCACCTCCCCAAATTCCCTGAAACTAGTCTGAACAAAGGACAAGAAAGATACAGTCAAAGTTAACCCATGATTCATATGCCTTAAGCCTAGGTAGTTAACAGTGGACAATTATCAATAGGCCTGTGGCATATCCCAATAAGGATAATAGAATTTATTATTCAGTTACAAAGATAATTAGGGTATTCTTTTAGGTAACAGACAGTCTAGGAATGAGCCCTGGGGCTCTTCTATCCGAGGGTCTGGTTTTCCCCTTGGTATGTCGTTTCCATAGATACTGGGCATAGAGCTCAAAGTCCACAGTCCGGCCCAAGATGGAGTCCTGCTTTCAAGATGGAGCCTGTTCTGTCTGTTTCCTCCTTCACCAATAGGTGTCTGTCCACCACTCCTCTTCATCTTGACATCCAGCCGGTCAATACCTCCAAGAAGCACCGCCCCCAACTCAGACCTTTGTGCTGGACTGTGCATCTCTCTTGGCCTGCCTGGGGCCCTCAGCAGGAGCACAGGGTCTCCTGACTCACTAGCACTGACCACACCTGGGTGCCACCCTGGCTCCTCCAGCTTTCTGTTTCCTCCTAGACATGGGCAGGACCTGGCCGAAAGAGGTGGATTTGGGGCTGTCCTAGAGGGGAGGGACAGAGGGTATGGATCAGTTACCTCCACCCCATCCCCTACCTCAGGGGTCCCCAACCCTGGGGCCATGGACCGCTACTGGTCGGTGGCCTGTTAGGATCCAGACCACACAGCAAGAGGTGAGGGGCTGGAGTGCTGGTGAACAAGCGAAACTTCATCTGTGTTTACAGCTGCTCCCCATTTTGGCATTACCAGCTGAGCTCTGCCTCCTGTGAGATAAGTGGCGGCATAATAAATGTAATGCCTTCGAATCATCCCCAAACCTCTCCCCACCCAAATCCCAATTCGTGGAAAAACTGTCTTCCACGAAAATGGTCCCTGGTACCAAAAGGTTGGGGACATTTGCGCTACCTTTAATTTCCCTGGTGGCTCAGACGGTAAAGCATCTGCCTACAATGCGGCAGTCCTGGATTCGATCCCTGGGTAGGGAAGATCCCCTGGAGAAGGAAATGGCAACCCACTCCAGTACCCTTGCCTGGAGAATCCAATGAATGGAGGAGCCTGGTGGGCTCTGCCTTTTCTCCAGGTGTCTACTAGCCCCTCCGTTCGGCTGGCGCCCCCTGGTGGCTGAAGCCTGTCCTGGCAGGCGTCCCGGCCTGGGTTCCTCAGGCCTGCTGGTCTGGCCTTGGCCCTTGTTTCCCTGAGGCCTCACCGGGCTGGCTTCTCCTGGTCTCGTGCAGTCTCCTGAGCTTGTTTTTACTGGGCCTCTAGTTGGCTCTGTCTGGATGTGCAAATCCCTCGACCCCATCCTTCAGGTCTCCGTACAGACATCCCCACGTATATGCTGCGATCTAGGGCAATCTCTGCTACAGGGTAACCTCCCAGGGGCAGAGAGCTGACCCGACTCGGCACCTGCCTCCTGCACTGAGCCCACCTCCGGAGGGAGCTTGGCCCGGCCCGGGCAGGATGAATGCTGAGTAATGAAGGAGGAGAGGTACCAGGGTCAGCGGCCGCTGCCCTGCGAACCAGCCCCAACTCTTCCACAAGCTCTCACTTAATGCCACCTCCCGACAGCGGGCTAACCAGCAGTGTGGGCCCTGCCCGGGGCTCGTGGGCGGGCACACAGCCCGCAGACTCAAATGGGCTCCTCCCGGCCTTAGCCTCACCTGAGGGGGCGATCGGGGGCCGGGCTGGACGCCGCCTCTTTCCCAGCGGCTGGCCGCAATCCAGCAGCGACGTCCCGCTGTGAAACGCCCATTGTCTGCTGAGGCCGAGGGGGAGGGGATGGCCCTGAGACCCGACTCTAGGAGGCCCTGCCCCGTCCTCTTCCCCTCCCCCGCCAGGGCGGCCCAGACACCTGTGGCTGGAGGCCACATACCTGCACTCTGTTCGATACACTTTACACACTAGCGGGGTACCCTCAAGGGCCCATGAGTGGAGACTGGCGGAGGTCCCCGAGCAAAAGTGTGTGCGCATGCGTGGAGTGTGCCTGCCGCTGGAAAGGCGGTGCCGCCCCACTCCCACCCCATCCTTTTGGAACGCGCCGGCCCCTCCCCTACGGAGTGAAAGGGATCAGAGGGAGGCCAGTAGGTAGGACTTTCTATTCTCTCTGGACTTCGTTCCCCATCTTCTCAGGGCCAGGGAAGCGTCTGGAAGGTCCCAACTACACGCGTGTATGTGGGGGCACACCCGATGTGTGCGGTGTGCATGAGGGCAAGTTTTGCATTGCATGAAGGTGTGCAATGTGTATGCACGCAGGTGTGTGTGTGTGACTGCACGGTGCCTGTGCAGACTTGAGTGAGTGGTTGTACACATGTCTGCATATGGGAGACCTGGAACATGGAGTGTGTGTGTAGCGTGTGAGCACTAGCATGTTGCTGTGTTTAAGCCTAGAGGGGGTCTGATTCTTGGCTTGGTTCATCCTCTCTTCCTGGGACCTGAGCCTGCGTGGGCTGGTCAAGGCTGAATGACTTTGAGTCTGGAGATCCCAAAATAGCCGGAGTAGCCTGAGCCCTCCTCCCCTTTGACTGGATCTGAGGCCTCAATGGCCCTTTGTCTCTCTGAAGGCATCCAACCCCCCGTGGGGGCTCAGACTGGAGCTGAAAGACACCAGGCTGCATGCGGTTGCCTTTACCCCAGGCCAAGCCGACAGGGCACCCAGCACCACCGCCTTGGGAGCATCTAAGGCCAGCCCATTTGCAGGCAGATTCCAGGATCTCTGCCTGGGGGAGGCTTCCCCCTGATTCCAGGCCTTACCCCTCACATTCTAGTTCTCTCCCATGGCCCACCCATGATGCTCCACAGCTGCAGTGGCAGGAGCAAACAGGGCTCCTGTGCAGGCATGTGTCCAGTGGGCAAGTCCATGGTTTAAATCCTAGCACTGACTGGACCCCTCCCCAAATCAAAAGGATCAGATTGCAGTCCTAGAGGGGCTGCAGTGAAAAAGTAAACGGGAAATGTGTCACTGCCTGAACTCACCACACCATGTTCTGGGCTCTGGGCCAAGCCCTGCCTGGAGGAGATAAAAAGTCAGACCCTGCCCTGGGTGCTCCCAGTCTGGGGCACCTCCAGTATCAGTGTGGTGTGGGCAGTGCCAGGGTGAGGTGAGGGGGTGGGAGGCTCCTCTGAGGAGAGAGTGAGGACAGCCAAGGGCAGGGTCTCCAAGCAGCCTGACTGCTGCTCTGGGTGCATTGTCACACTTTGTGTATCGGGTTTTCCTACAGGTTTCGGTAGAACCCTAGGCTCCAGGGCTTCTCTGCCGTGGGTGATGGGGCCCTGGACAGGGTGGGCTGATCCCGCTGGGATTTGGCGGCAGTGTGCCTGGCCGTGGGACGAAAAGGAGTCCAAGGAGATGGACCTGACGGAACTGAGAGCTGGCTGGCAGGTGGTTGTCCCAGCCGAGGAAGGTTGGGAGGTGTGAAGAGACCACCTGACGAGGAGGGAGTGAGCGGGGTGTGTGTGGGAGAACTCCAGGGACGTGCTCGTGAGGCAGCTGGACACGTGGTGGGGAGGACGCGAGTGCCAGGTGGGCTGCGCGCCCTGGCCCGCTGTGACGTCACGGCCCCGATTTTCCCGGACGGCCTCTGGGGGGCGCTCCGGGCCTGCGGACCGGGCTTGGAGCCCCGACTATTTGCATAACGCTTATTTACATGGGACTCATTTGCATGATCCTCTCTCCGTGCGGACGCGAGTTGGAAGTGCGGGGATAATTTGAGGTGCTGATGTCAGTTCCTAGGGAGGGGGTGGCCCACCCTTTGAATTGAACCCAGCCCAATTCCCACCTGTGTATATGTACTTGGAGATGCTACCCCCACAGTACCAGGGTGGGGCCAGCAGAAGCAGAGATATTGACACGCACACGCGGTGACACGCAGCCTGCAGCCCAGAACCGGGTCTTTGGTGCAGGCCGAGCCCCGCTGCGGGGACTCAGACAGACACTCCGCCGCGCCGTCGCTCACACGCACAAGACAGCCCAACCGGTTGGGAGCGGGAGGGAGCCCGTCCCTGTCCCGCCCCACTCTCGCCCACCTACTCGCACCCTCTCTGCAGCCCCCAACCCCACCCCCACACCTGCGTCTCCAGCTCCAGCCAGGGCTCCCCTTCATCTCCCACCCCGACCCCGGCCCCCAGCCCGACCCTGCGCCCTCCCTAGTCTCAGCGCCCCACCTCTACGCCCTCCCGGACCCTGCTCCCTTCCAGCCCCTGTTCCCACAGCCGCCCCTCAGCACCCCCAGCCCCTGCGTTCCCTTTTGTAACGCCGCCTTCCAGTCCTCATCCGCCCCATCCTTCTTGCGGCGCAAGCCGCGACTCCCCGCGGACGCTGGGGTCCCCGGAGGCGTCTTCCTTTGTCTCTGCTCCCCGCCCTCGCTCAGTGGCGCCCCCTCGCCCCTCACTCACCGCCTCAGCCCCGGCCTGGGCGCGGGGAGCGGGCGCGGCCCTCGGCAGCCGGCTCTTTCTTCTCTCCGGACGCGCGCTTGCTCCTCCCGCTCGCTGCCGTCGCCGCTCCCCGCCTCTGCCGGGGACTGAGCAGCTGGGACCCGCCGCTCTGCGCCTAGCTGAGTCCTGGGCGAAGGGCCGATCGCCTCCAGTCCCCCTCGGACCAGCCTCTCCCTAGGCTGCTGGGCGGAGCAGGATCCGGGGCTGTGGGACTACCGAGGCTGGCTCCGGGAAGACTGAGCACAGCTGGACCCCGGCCGAGAGCTGCCGGAGCCTCTGGCCCAGGCCCTGACCGGTGTGGACAGCAGGGGTGGTGCTGGCCCTTGGTTGTTCCTCCGAGTCCAATTTTGGGATTTTGCTCCAGGAGAATTCTGCACACCCATTATGAGCCTCAAGGGCTGTGGAGGGGGCTGGTGCTTCCCACTCCCTGGCTGTGACTGGAGCTGAGCTTTGAGAATAGAGCGACTGTCAACTGCCCCAGGGGTCCAAGAATGGAGAGAGTGGCATGGAAGAGGCCCAAGGGCACCCGTGAGAAGCCCCACATCTCAAGAGTCGGGGCTGAGGAGCCTGGGTCATGCCTCCACTGCTGCTGGAGCGAGACCGCCCGGCAGCGGCGCAGGGTCTCCGTCCTGGTGCGGTATTTCATGATCCCCTGTAACGTCTGCTTGATCCTCCTGGCCACGGCCACGCTTGGCTTCGCGGTGCTACTCTTCCTCAACAACTGTATGTGTCTGCGGGTGTGACTGCCTCTTGGACCCAAGTGACCCTGCCTCTGCTGGCTGAGGTCCCCTGCCTCAGCCAAAAGATTAGGGGACAGGCAGAGTTACAGAGAGGCCATTAGCTGCATCTTCTTGGAACACCATGGGTTGTTCTCTGAATGCCTGAGTCCCCAAAAGCCTGTCCATGGGCTGGGGGACAGGTGGGAGGATGGTGGCCATCTCTCATCCTGAGCCGCATTGACAACTTTCTTTGGGATCTGGGGAGTAGGGGCAGCTGGTTACATTGGGAATAGGGGCTTTGGAAGGGCTTGGGGTTCATCTAAGGAATAGGTGTGCCTACACCTCCGATACTGGGCCTTCCTGACAGGTGTCAGGCCAGGATGATACAGTTGGAGGGGCAGAGAAGAGCCAAGGCCTCTGTCTTTGTCTACTGCCAGGCCTTGGCCAGTCTTCATGGCTCTGAGTAGAGCCAGGAGAGGGATGTGTATAGGCAAAGGTGACAGTCTCCAGGTTGGACAATGGAACAGGCTAGGGAAGGACCAGCTCAGGGGGAGCTAACTTGAGATCTGTTTTTTTTTTTTTCCAGACAAACCTGGGACCCACTTCACGCCAGTGCCCCCAACACCTCCGGATGGTGAGTAGGGGTTCACCTAGTGACAGACTGAACTTGGAACTCTGTGCCTGGATGGGCAGTGACATTCTTGGGGGGTTGCTCAGGAGCCATCCTTGGGGTGTGCACATCAGATGTGTTAGGAGTATCTGGAGCAGAGGAGCCTGGAGGAGGAAACCTGAGGAGTCCATAGTAGTGGACAACAAAAGGAACGTGGAGTCTGGAATCCCTGGGCCTGGCTGCATCTTGGCCTCAAAGTTGGGACTGGAGCCCCCAGGTTGTGAGACAAGATGTAAACAGAGGGGTTAGGGGGCTGGGGGCTCAGGGGCTCAGGGGAGGGTCTCAGCAGGACCAGTGATAGCTGTCTGAGGAGAAATGGGAGGTCTGTCCCCGGATTGAGCAGGCTGGGCCTGGCTTTTTGGCCCTGCTTTGTGGGCTGGGTCCTAGCCCCCTGGCTGCCTCCTGCTGTGCAGGCTGCTGTAATTAAGCTAATGTGAGAGCAGAGGAGAGGGACGCTGTCAGTGCTGCAGGAGGGCAGGGGTGGATGCAGTCCTCTTGGGAGACAGGGCGTTCCCAAGTTTGCTTTCAGTGCCTGGGAACCCTGCTGGGCAGGCAGCTGCCCAGGTCCACCGAAGTACACACACAGAGTGCCATCCATAGTGGGATGAGCCACGGGAAGGCGCAGGGCTGCACTGGGCAGGGAGTTTGGGCCCAGGACTGTCTCCCATAATCTGTGGGCAAGAGGCCTGGAGCTGGTTGGATTTAAACACCCTCTGTCCCAGTATCCTCAGTCTCTTCTCCTCAAGCCCCAAGGCCTGCCATGTCTCACTTGTCATGTTTCTTTGCTTTCACACATGCACTGCCCCTCCCCATAGCCTTCTACCTGGGCCCCACACCTGCATTCTGAACTCATTCTGAACTCATCACACGTTTGGGGACAGCTACCCTCGCTCCACCCCCATGACCATCGTCATTCCTCCTAGGCACACACTCTGCACATTCTTGGCCACAGGCAGGGCTCAGGGCCTCAGTTTCATCCTCCAGCCTACCCAAGTATGGGGAGAGAGTTAAATATACCCACTCTAACCAGAGGCTATAAAAAGCCACTGCCACCTCCAGCATTGCATGTTGTGAGGGGGCCTTGGGCAAGCAGAGAGTGAGGCTCCTGCAGGGGCCAAGCCCCAGAGGTGACTGTTAAGGGCCATACCACCTGCAGGTCTCTGGGCACTCCACCTGCCCTAAGAAGGGGCAATTTACATGACGAGGATGAAAGTGTTGGAGGACGAGAAACCTAGTGGTCATACAGAAGCAAGTGTCCTTGGCCCAGGGGCTGGAACCTTGAGTGGTGTCTGGCTGAACCAGGGTGACCAGAGGGAGAGTGAGGCTTGAGCTCAAGGGCATAGACACAGAACCGTTGAGAAGGGGGCCTGTGGTACAGTGAGGTGACCAGGTCCTCAGCCATGGGGTCAGGACCCTGGGGGAGACCTTGATCAGCAGGTCTAGATGAAGCCAAATAAAGCAGCCAGCCAGCCAGAGGAAATGCCCATGGATTTGGCCTGGGGATCCCCAGGGCCTTGGGCAAGAGAGGGCTGAAGGTAAAAGGAAGTGCTGAGGGGAGAGAGAAGGAGATGGTTGAGATAGAAAGTGAAAAGAGGGGTCAGAGTGGACACAGTATTGAGCCTGGACAGAGGAGGCGGCTGACGTGCTGGGAACTCTTACAGCTGTGGTCCTCAGGGGGTTGACCCACACACAGTGGCATCCTGGGCCTCTGTGAGCCTTTGCAGGTACTGGCCTATTTAGCTTCTCAACAACCCGGGGGGCTAGGTTTATTGTCTCCATTCCTGGAAGGAGATCCTGAGATTTGGCCAGGTGATAACTTGCCCGTAGTCACATGGCCAGTGAATCCTGGCTCTAGGATCTGATGAAGGATCTGGGTGGTTGCCCATATGAGGTAGGGTTAGGACAGGGGTGTTGCAGGGATTTCAGGCTGGGATATCCATGCTAACCCCACCCTTGCCTCCAGCCCCTGTTTATTCACCCTGTGTAGGATGGGGGCAAGGACTCCCCAGACAAATACACAGGAGCCCAGGTGGGCTGTTGCTGTGGTGACAGCTCCAGCTTCCTATGTGGCTCCACCCTCCTTGGAATTGAGGGTACTTCCTCTTGCCCCACTTCCTGAGCCCCCTGGGAAGTGACGAGGGGGTGTACCCCTGCTCTCCATAACTTATTAATGATAACTGGACCCAATTAAACATTTATTAGATCCAGACAGCTGCAACCAGTAATGGGCCTACCCTGCCTACAGGGTGTCATCCTGGGTGGGGGTCCTGAGGATTTCACCTGCCCCCTGCCCTGACACTATGCTCAGGAGGGATTGTCCTGTTGGCTTTGTAGCTCAGTGAGAGGATGTGCACTGGCAACACCACAAAGTCGGGAATTAAAATGTTTAAAGAGGGGATTTCCAGGTGATCCAGTAGTTGACTTTGAGCTCCCAAAGCAGGCGGCACGGGTTCGATCCCTGGTTAGGGAACTAAGATCCTGCATCTTGCACAGCCCCCCAAAAGTGATTAAATGTTTACAGAAGAGAGGGGGCTACAAAGCCTTGTGTAGGCTTGGGTCCCTGAGGAGGCCATGCTAAATGTGATGTGGGGTGGCAGGACCTGAGGTGGGGGCACAGGAGGATAGGTGGGGAAGGATGAGGTGGGTGAGTACAACGGGCCCCAGGGAAAGATTGCAGCTAGGAGGCCTAGGAGGGTGGGAGGGCCAGGAGCCACAGCAGAGCGTGCACCTGGGGAATGCTGGGGGGCCTGGAAGATGGGGAAGTGGGCAGAGAAGGGCTCAAGTCGGGACAGGCCTGAGGAGAGAGGAGGCCTCTAGAGAAGCAGGAGGAGGAAGGAGTAAGAAGAGTCGAGGAGCCCTGGAGCAGGCAGGGCACTGGGTCCTGGGCCAGGGTGGAGCATGTGACCGACCTCAGATACTCCCACCCCCTGTCCTACAGCTGAGTGACCTCAGGCCTGAAAGGCAGGGGAGGTGGTCCCTGGAGAAGTGACAAGGGCCAGGTGTGGGGGTGGTCACTGGAGCAGTTCCCAGGGATGGAGTGGGGAGGGCCAGGCTCTGAGGAATAGGTCACAGTTGGATGAGGGGCTTCAGTTTTGATGAGAAGGCACTGATTCCCTGTGACAGAGTTGGCCTGGGGGCCGTCTGCTCTCTGTGTGGGGACTGGGTCAGGAGCAGATGTGAGGCCCTTCCACAGTTGAGCAGAGAAGGCTCCGGTGGGAGAGCTCTGCCGGGCGGGGGAGGGGGAATTGTTGAGAGGGGGAGGCTTGAGGCCCTGGCTACGATGGGCACACCAGGGTTCCTGTGAGCACTAGTGCGGAACATGGGTGGGCACGCTTATGCAAGGTCTGGGCAGATGTGCAGACATTGGTCCATGTGCGTGGTGACCGGAGGCCTGGAGGTGGCAGAGGCCAGGCCCTGACCCACCCCGTTGCATCTTCCACCCCACACGCAGCGTGCCGAGGAATGCTGTGTGGCTTTGGCGCTGTCTGCGAACCCAGCGCAGAGGAGCCAGGCCGAGCCTCCTGCGTGTGCAAGAAGAGCGCCTGCCCCAGCGTGGTGGCGCCCGTGTGCGGTTCGGATGCCTCCACCTACAGCAACGAGTGCGAGCTGCAACGGGCGCAGTGCAGCCAGCAGAGGCGCATCCGCCTGCTGCGCCGAGGGCCCTGCGGTGAGTGGGCGGGGCCCTGCGGTGCAGGGAATGTAGGAGCGGTTCCCGCGGTGAGGGGAAAGCAGGGGTTGAGGGGGTGGGGGGTGGAGAGGCGGGGCCTGTGGGGATGGGGCTGGGGCCTGCGTTGAGGGGGGTTGCAAAGGGCTGGGCAGGGGCGGGGACTGGGGGATGGGGGTGCGGCCTGCGTTGAAAGGCTGTGAAAGCCTGGGCGGGGCCTGTGATGAGTGGGTATGCGGAGGGCTGCTGGCCAATGTACGGAGGGCCGCTGGCCCATCTTGCTCTGCCCACAGGGACCCGGGACCCCTGCTCCAATGTCACCTGCAGCTTTGGCAGTACCTGTGTGCCCTCTGCGGATGGACTGACAGCTACGTGCCTGTGCCCTGCCACGTGCCTGGGGGCCCCGGAAGGCCCTGTGTGCGGCAGCGACGGCAGTGACTACCCCAGTGAGTGCCAGCTCTTGCACCAAGCCTGTGCCCACCAAGAGAACGTCTTCAAGAAGTTCGACGGTCCTTGCGGTGAGTGCTGCCCTGCGCGTGTAGCCCGACCTCCCTCAGTGTGTGCACACAACTGGCAGTACCCTGACCTCCATCTTCCTGCCCCCAGACCCCTGCCAGGGCTCCCTCAGTGACCTGAGCCGTACCTGCCGTGTGAACCCGCGCACGCGGCGGCCGGAGATGCTCCTGCGACCAGAGAGCTGCCCTCCTCATGGGACACCCGTGTGTGGGGACGACGGGGTTACCTACGATAATGACTGCATCATGGGCCGAACAGGGGCTGCTCGAGGCCTCCTCCTGCAGAAAGTGCGCTCTGGCCGGTGCCAGCCTCGAGGTGGGCGGCTCCAGGGGAGGGCCCCTTCCTGGGACTCTGCATGACCCAGGGACCTACTCGTCCCCACCTTCCCCTCAGGTTTCCTGGGTCTCCAGTCATCACCCCATGTGCCCATGGAGCCCTACCCATCCCAAGGAGGTCTGTTGTGGTTCTCTTACTCTTCTGATCTCCCTGGTCCCCCAGACCAGTGCCCGGAGCCGTGCAGATTCAATGCCGTCTGCCTGTCCCGCCGAGGCCGCCCCCCCGCTGTTCCTGTGACCGCGTCGTCTGTGACGGGGCCTACAGACCCGTGTGTGCCCATGATGGGTACACGTATGACAATGACTGCTGGCGCCAGCAGGCCGAGTGTCAGCAGCAGCGTAGCATCCCCATGAAGCACCAGGGCCCGTGTGGTGAGCATGCGGGCGGGCTCTGTGCTGGGAGCAGGCTGGTCCGGCGGTCCACACTGCCTGTCATCACATGCCATCTCCATGCTGAATCATGCTCCTCCTGGGCTGGGGGGCGAGAGCTGGTCACTCTGAGGAGGGCTGGCAGGGCTTTTGTCTGTCGGCGGGCTCTGGGGGGTGGGATCTGTCAGGAAGTTGGCTACAGCAACTTGGGGGATGTTGGGTCCAAGGCTGGTGTCTGTGGGTGAGCTCCTTGGTACCTGCCTGGCAGCTCTCAGGTTTTCTGGGTCCCTACGCTCTTGGGACACACAGCCACATTAGAAGCAGAGTCTCAGCGGAGCTTCAGTGGGCCAGAAATGGGCAGAGACAGCATGTCCTGTGTGCACTGGGGCTCTGCCCACCTCTCACTCTGTCCCCGTCAGTTGGTCTGTCCATCTTTCTGGTCTCTCTTTCTGTGTCTGTATCCTCTCCTCTGCCCTTCCTTCCCTCTTGGCTCCACCTCTTGTGTCTTCCAGCCTGACCTGCTGGCAGGATGAGGTACCGCGCCTGCCGCCAGGAGCCCACAGCCCGAGGTCTGCCCCCCGCGCGGCAGAGGGGGGTAGCTCGCTGCTGCCTGGCCTTGTGGTCCTCAGAGCAAGTGGACAGACACCTCCTCCCCCGTGTGGCCCTGGGTGTGGCTCTGGGTTGCAGACTCCTCCACCCACAGAGAGACTCCCCCCTGCACATGCTTGGGTCCCAGGGCTGTGTCAAGGATCAGTGGCCTAAGCAGGCTGGTAAACCTGGCCCTCCCATACCCCACTGAAGTCAGTCAAGAAACTCCTCTGCTAGAGGGCAGCCCCATCCCACACTCATACAGGGGCCCAGGGCCGTTTGGGTCTGTGTCCCTGTCCATGTCTCTCCTGTGTCTGTCCCTTTCTCTGCTGTGTCCTGTGCATCTGGTCCTTCTCCTGGTCCACTCTTCCTCCACCATCCCCACCCTGGGGGGGCTTCCTGGGGCTAGGGGCTTTGTGCATTGCCTAGGAGAGCAGGTGGAGACCTTGCTGAGTGCCTATGTTCTCCCCAGACCAGCCCCCATCCCCATGCCGTGGGGTGCAGTGTCCACTTGGGGCGACGTGTACTGTGAAGAATGGGGAAGCCGAGTGTGCATGTCGGCAGGCGTGTTTAGGCGTCTATGACCCTGTGTGTGGCAGTGATGGCATCACGTATGGCAGTGTGTGCGAACTGGAAGCTACAGCCTGTGCCCTTGGGTGGGAGATCCGAGTGGCTCGCCGAGGACCCTGTGGTCAGTGATGGATAAGTGGGCCTGGTTGTGGGGAGGCATCCCTGTCACCATGGTGATGGAGTCTTCTCCCAGAACGCTGTGGGCAGTGCCGCTTTGGAGCCCTGTGTGAAGCTGAGACTGGGCGCTGTGTGTGCCCCCTCTGAATGTGTGGCCTCAGCCCAGCCTGTGTGTGGCTCTGACGGGCGCACATATGCCAGTGAATGTGAACTACACGTCCACGCCTGCACACACCAGATCAGTCTGCACGTGGCCTCAGCCGGTCCCTGCCGTGAGTGGAGCTGGGTATACCTGGTGGGTTGTTGTCCCGAGCGTCCTCCAACTGGTATCCACTGACCCCCTTCTGGCTCCGCCTTCTCTAGAGACCTGTGGAGACACAGTGTGTGCCTTTGGGGCTGTGTGCTCAGCGGGGCAATGCGTGTGTCCCCGGTGTGAGCGCCCTCCACCCGGCCCTGTGTGTGGCAGCGATGGCGTGACCTACGGCAGTTCATGCGAGCTCCATGAGGCTGCCTGTAAGCAGCAGACACAGATCGAGGAGGCCCGGGCAGGGCCATGTGAGCAAGGTACACTGGTGGGCAGCTGAGGTGGGCTGGTGAGTGTCAGCCTAGGCCAGGACCCCAAGGTGACCTGGCCTCTTCCCCGTAGCTGAGTGTGGCTCTGGAGGCTCGGGCTCGGGAGAGGACGGCGAGTGTGAGCCTGAACTGTGCCGGCAGCGAGGTGGCATCTGGGATGAGGACTCGGAGGATGGGCCATGCGTCTGCGGCTTCAGCTGCCAGGGCATCCTGAGGAGCCCGGTGAGCATCCCCTGCAACCCGGCCCTGATTGGGCAGTGAGGCAGGGGCCATGGCTGCCCACACCTGCCCTGATGCCCTTCCTTCAGGTGTGTGGCTCGGATGGAGTCACCTACCGCACCGAATGTGAGCTGAAGAAGGCCAGGTGTGAATCACAGCCAGAGCTGTATGTCGTGGCCCAGGGAGCCTGCCGTGGTGAGTGAGTGTGTGGGCATGTTCGGCTGCATGTGGGCACATGTGTACATGCTTAAAGGTACATGTGCCCATGAGTATGAGGGAAGTGGGAGTCTGTATTGTTTGAAGTTGCTGTGTGTATGCTGGGGTGGGTGTGTGTGAACATGTGTGTTGTGTTTGAAGTGTGCAGTTTTGGTGCATATCTGTATTCATGCAACTGTGATGTGTGGATGTGTGTGCCTGCTGCTCAGCAAGTGTTCGCTGAGCACCTACTGTGTGCAAGGGCAGCAGTGAACCAGTGAAGCGTACCCATTAGGCTCTTTCTCTTGTGGGAGGAGACCGATGGTGACCAGCAGTCATGTCTTTGTGCATGCACAAGTGCTCCTGTGTGTGTCTGCATGCAGGGGATGTGCTGAGTGTGTGTCCTGCCACCTTGCAAAGGCTCACTAATCTGAGTGTGGCTCTGGTTGTACGCATGTACACAGGGCTTCACATCCAGAATCTGTGTTGTCTCATGTATTGCTGGTCCTTTGCATATAGATATTCTCTTTCTTGTGTTGTATGAGGTTCTCATCTGTGACCCGAGCTGCAGTCCAGAGGCCCCAGTGGGAACTGGCATCAGGAGGGCTGAGTGGTGATGGCTGGGGAGGTTGAGGCAGAGTGGTCACACCCAGGTTGGGCATCCAGTCCTGCCTAGCACCTAAACCCCCACCCCCCCCTGCAGGCCCCACTTTGGCCCCGTTGCCACCTGCGATTCCCCTGCACTGTGCTCAGACCCCCTACGGTTGCTGCCAGGACAACATCACTGTTGCCCAGGGTGTGGGCCTGGCTGGCTGCCCCAGTGAGTACCCGAGCTCAGCCCTGGCCCACAGCCACGCAGAGCCATGCGCCTGACTGCAGTGACCCTGTCTTGCCCTGGCCTTGCAGGCTCATGCCAGTGTAATCCACACGGCTCCTACGGTGGCACCTGTGACCCAGTCACAGGCCAATGCTCCTGCCGCCCGGGTGTGGGGGCCTCAAGTGTGACCGCTGTGAGCCTGGCTTCTGGAACTTCCGTGGTATCGTCACTGATGGCCGGAGCGGCTGTACCCGTGAGTGACAGGGCCGTGGTCAGTCCCTAGCTGAATGCTCCTGCCTGTCCACCCTGTCCCTGTGTCCCTTGTCCCACCTGGCAGGAGCTGGGTCAGGCTCCGGAGCCCATGGAGAAGCCAGCACAGACCTCAGCCTCCTCCCCTGCCTCCCAGCCTGCAGCTGTGACCCCTGGGGCGCCGTGCGGGACGACTGTGAGCAGATGACTGGGCTATGCTCCTGTAAGCCTGGGGTGGCTGGGCCCAAGTGTGGGCAGTGTCCTGATGGCCGTGCTCTGGGCCCTGCTGGCTGTGAAACAGGTGAGGACCAGATCTGGCACTACTCCAGGCCCCTCTGCTAGGGGGTAGATCTGTCGTAGGGATGGGGCCTCCTGAGCCA
The DNA here is from genome assembly GCA_917880005.1 of Nanger dama. Taxonomy (NCBI): domain Eukaryota; kingdom Metazoa; phylum Chordata; class Mammalia; order Artiodactyla; family Bovidae; genus Nanger; species Nanger dama. The sequence continues at coordinate 18,868,217 of CAKJTW010000013.1, read as the reverse complement.
GTGGACTCTCCTGTGTCTGTACTCCAGACTCTTTGCCACCCACGACCTGTGCTGAGATGCTTTGTGAGTTTGGGGCATCCTGTGTGGAGGAGGCTGGCTCTGCCCACTGCGTGTGTCCAACACCCACCTGTCCAGCGGCCGATGCTACCAAGGTGAGGGATGGGGAATGTGGAGGGTAGCAGTGGGGCGGGGGGGCCCTATCCTCTGCATCTTTGCCCTGTGCCTCAGGTCTGTGGGTCAGATGGAGTCACTTATGGCAATGAGTGCCAGCTGAGGACCATCGCCTGCCGCCAGGGCTTGGAGATCTCTATCCAGAGCTTCGGCCCCTGCCAGGTAAGGCCTTACCCACTGCCCGAGACTGACCAGGAAGGCCTGACTGTGCTCTGACCCTGGGCCCTGCCACCTGGGTTCTCCTCTCCTCGCAGAAGGCATCACTTCTGGTCCGCATCAGACATCCACATCTGTGGCTCCCTTAGCACTTGACCTGAACAAGGCACCATTGCCGACCCCCAGCGCCTTGCCCCTGGCTCCCAGCAGTACCCGCCACAGCCAGCCCACTGCTCGAGCCTCATCACAGCCTTGGACCATGGCCAGCATCCCCAGGACCACTGCAAGGCCAGTGCTGACCATGCCTCCCATGGCCCCCTCCCCGGCAGCCAGCCTCGTCACCTCTGCCTTTGGCGAATCTGGCAGCGCTGATGGGAGTGGTGACGAGGAGCTGAGCGGTGACTTGGAGGCCAGTGGGGCTGGCTCAGGAGGTGAGCATGGGCTCTGGGACCTGGGGGCAGGGCCCAGGAGGGCTGCACCTGCAACTGGGCTCAGACTGTACCTCCCCAGGACTTGAGTCCCCGGAAAGAGACAGTGCTGGGACCCCTGGGCTACCCATGGAAAGGGCTTCCTGCTACAACTCGCCTATGGGCTGCTGCTCAGATGGCAAGACACCCTCCCTGGATGCAGAGGGCTCTAACTGTCCTGGTGAGTAGGGGTCCGGGGGCCGGGGTGGAGCGTGAAGCGTGGCCTAGCCATGGCTAGAGACGCCATCTCTCCTCCCAGGCCACAGGCCTGCCCAGCAGGTGGGCACCCAGGGTTTGTGGTCTTCTGATTTTATTAATAGCACACATGTGCCAGTGGTCCTGGGGATTCAGCACAAGCACATATATGTGTGTTCTCGGGCCCTGCACACGCGTGGGTACCCAGGACCCCATGGCTAACATGTTTTTCCTGTTGCAAGCCAGCCTGGAGCACTGCTCCAAGGAGTCTGCCTGGTAACCGAAGCAGCTCTGCCCTGGGGTCCCCCACTAACCTCATGACCATCTGACTAACCGCCACCTGCCCTGCACCCTGCGTGGCTTGCTGCTGGGGCCTATGTCCATGGCTGGTTCAGAAGCCAGGCAGGTGTCGGGCAGGACCTCACTGGCCCCTCCTCTGCAGCCACCAAGGCGTTCCAGGGTGTGCTGGAGCTCGAGGGGGTCGAGGGGCAAGAACTGTTCTACACGCCGGAGATGGCAGACCCTAAGTCTGAGCTGTTTGGGGAGACTGCCAGGAGCATTGAGAGCGCAGTAAGTGTGGGGCTGAGGTTGCACCCCAGCCAAGCCACCAGCCTTTCTCCAGGACTGACCAAGAGAAGCGCTGGGGGATGGGCCTTAGCTCCAGCCCGGGCAGCCTCCCAGAGCCTAACTCACTCCCCACCGATAGCTGGATGACCTCTTCCGGAACTCAGACGTTAAGAAGGACTTCCGAAGTGTCCGCCTACGGGACTTGGGGCCAGGCAGCTCAGTCCGGGCCATTGTGGAAGTGCACTTTGACCCCAGTGAGCCCCCACCCTGGTCCCCCTGGGGGTGGAGGGGCACCCTAGGCTCCACCATGCTCAGGGTTGCTCCTCCCCAGCCACAGCCTTCAGAGCGTCCGACGTGGGCCGGGCCCTGCTCCGGCAGCTCCAGGTGTCCAGGCGCAGGTCCCTGGGCGTGAAGCGGCCTCTGCAGGAACACGTGCGGTTCATGGACTTCGGTGAGTGCCTGGTCCAGCACTGCCATGGCTTGTTCCCTCCCTGTGCCCCGCCTGCCCGCAGGGCCCCTGCTCCTTGTGGATCTTAATGGTGTTCCCTCCCCTCAGATTGTCCCCACCTTCCTGTCCCCCCCACCCCCGCACTGCCTTGGGGACCCTTCTCTTTCTGGGTCCTGATGGCATCCCCTCCCCAGACTGGTTTCCTGCATTCTTCACGGGAGCCACCCCGGCTGCAGCCACAGCTAGAGCCACCACGGTAGCCCGCCTGCCACCTTCAGCTGCAACCCCTCGGGCCCACTTTCCCAGTCACACAAGCCGGCCTCTCAGCAGGACCACACCTCCCCCGACCACACGCCAGCCCCCCGACCACTGCCCCTAGTCGTGTGCCTGGACGCCATCCCCTGCCCCCAGGCACCCAGCAGCCCCAAAGGCCCTGCGACTCCCAGCCCTGCTTCCATGGGGGGACCTGCCAGGACCAGGGCTCGGGTGCAGACTTCACCTGCAGCTGCCCAGCAGGCACAGGGGGTGCCGTCTGTGAGAAGGGTAAGGTCTTACATGCCAGAGAGGGACAGGGAGGCAGAGGGGGCCAGGGTGGGGTGAGGGGCGGGTTGGACTCTGTGGCCCCCATGCCCTTCACTGCCCTTCTCTGTCTCCTGCAGCCCTGCACCCCTCCGTGCCAGCCTTCGGGGCCACTCCTTCCTGGCCTTTCCCACCCTCCGTGCCTACCACACCCTGCGCCTGGCACTCGAGTTCCGGGCGCTGGAGCCCCAGGGCTGCTGCTCTACAACGGCAATGCCCGGGGCAAAGACTTCCTGGGACTGGCGCTGCTGGGAGGCCGTGTGCAGTTCAGGTGGGTGGCGGGTGGTGGGGGTCAGGGATGGGGTTTAGGGGTGGGGGACAGGGCCAGGCAGTGGTCCTAGCTCCGTTTGGCTGTCCTGAGTGCCTGCTCCTGCCCCAGGTTCGACACAGGCTCAGGGCCCGCGGTGCTGACCAGCTCCGTGCCCGTGCAGCCCGGCCAGTGGCATCGCCTGGAGCTGTCTCGGCACTGGCGCCAAGGCACTCTCTCCGTGGATGGTGAGGCTCCTGTTCTGGGCCAGAGCCCCAGTGGCACTGACGGCCTCAACCTGGACACTGACCTTTTCGTGGGTGGCGTCCCTGAGGATCAGGCTTCCACGTGAGCATGGAGGAGGGTGGGGTGGCCCCAATCAGAGACCCCCCCACCTTGGCTCTCATCCCCAACTCTTGAGGGTGGCATCCAGTAGGTCCAAGGTCCCTGTGGGATAACACAGGGGGTAGAAGGATGGGCGTGGACAATCGCTGTGACCCTGGCCTCAGCCCCAACCCTTGACAGTGACCTTGATTCTGTCCTGATTCTGAGGACCCAGCTGCAGTGTGACCACCGAGGGGCTGGGCTGGCCTTGATCTTTAGTCCCATCATTTGACTCTCAGCCCAGCCCCTCCTGATTCTGTCCTGTTTGTGGGACTGCCCATCTTGTGAGCACCAGGATAGGGGGTGGGGATGGGGAACAGCCCAGGCTCGCGGTCCCGACTGCACGAGGAACGCAAGTGTCACAGTTGGCCGTGAGAGAGGATGCCTCTGGTGTCTGACCCCTGCCCCTCATCTTGGTGGCAGGGTGCTAGAGCGGACCTCTGTCAGCGTCGGTCTTAGGGGTTGTATCCGCTTGCTGGACGTCAACAATCAGCGGCTGGAGCTGAGCAACTGGCCGGAGTCTGCGACTCGAAGCTCCGGAGTGGACGAGTGTGGGGACCACCCCTGTCTGCCTAGCCCCTGCCTCGGAGGGGCCCCGTGCCAGGCCCTGGAGGCAGGCAGGTTCCACTGTCAGTGCCCACCCGGCCGCTTTGGTAAGGGCAAGATGGGGCTGGGTGTTGGGGGGCTGTGTGTCTATCAGCAGGGCTCAGGTCTCCTGGAACCCATCCTGCTTCCATCTAGGCCCAACTTGTGCCGACGAGAAGGACCCTTGTCAGCCGAACCCCTGCCATGGAGCAGCCCCCTGCCGTGTGCTGCCCCAGGGAGAGGCCAAGTGCGAGTGCCCCCATGGCCGGGAGGGCAGCCTCTGCCAGACAGGTGGGGGCAGCGGTGCTCAGGGCTGGGAGGGTGGGAGGTGAGTGGGCTCCAGGAATCAAAGCCTAGAACCCTGTGTGACCCTCTCCTGTCCTCACAGTCTCAGAGCCGGAGGACAACCAGCCATTCCTGGCTGATTTCAGCAGCTTTTCCTACCTGGAACTGAAAGGCCTGCACACCTTTGAGCGGGACCTGGGGTCAGTGGGCAGAGGGGTGGAAGAGGGGAAGTGCCCCCCAACCCCCATCCAGCTGTGAAGTGAGAGGCATCAGGTCACCTGCCTGCCCTCCTGTGGCCCCAGGGAGAAGATGGCGCTGGAGGTGGTGTTCCTGGCTCGGAGCCCCAGCGGCCTGCTCCTCTATAATGGACAGAAGACAGATGGCAAGGGCGACTTTGTGTCCCTGGCGCTGCACAATGGCCTCCTGGAGTTCCGCTACGACCTGGGCAAGGGGGCAGCAGTCATCAGGTGTGCGGGGGTGCTGCAGTGGGCAGGACTGGGCCTGCACTCAGTGTTCCTGGGCCCCCTGGTGGGTAGATTGTTAGAGCCCACCGTCTGTTCATGACACCTGTTCTCCAGGAGCAAGGAGCCGGTGGCCTTGGGTGCTTGGACCAGGGTCTCCCTGGAGCGAAATGGACGCAAAGGAGCCATGCGGGTTGGCGATGGGCCTCGCGTGCTGGGGGAGTCCCCGGTGAGTCAGTGTCTCTTGGGCCGCCCCCCTGCTCCCCGCCTCCCTCCTCCTCCTGGGAGGTGTGCAGCCCTCGCCCCGTGGCTGGTGCTCACTGGACTGTTTTTCTCCCCTCTGTCCTGGGCCTCTGTCTGTGTCTCCTCTCTGCTCCCACTGCTCTCTGGCCCTTGCTCTGCAACCCCCACCCCGCTCGCTCTTCGGATGTCAGAAATCCCGCAAGGTACCGTCTCTTCTCATCCTGCTCATCCATCTTCTGCCGCTTCCACCCCTAGAGTAGCTCCTTCCCCACTAAGCCCCCACATCGCAGCCACATCTGTTTGATTAACTGCCTCCTCCATGCTGGAGGGGCGCGGGGTGGGTCACCACAGGTGGGTGGGCCCTGGTGTGGGGCTCACATCCTGTTCCTGCTGGTGGGTAGGCTTCACCGCCGCTACCCTGCACCTCCCCACAGGTGCCACACACCGTTCTCAACCTAAAGGAGCCACTCTTTGTTGGGGGCGGCCCTGACTTCAGCAAGCTGGCCCGAGCAGCCGCCGTGTCCTCTGGCTTTGATGGAGCCATCCAGCTGGTATGTATGGTAGGGGTGGGACCCTGGAGGGGCGGCGATGCCCTGGTACAGTCTCAAGGAAGGGCCCATCCCAGAAGGGGGCCTCTGTCCTCTGGGCCAGAGGACACAGGCAGGACAGAAACTGTCACTCCCCACCCCCCAGGTCTCCCTGAATGGCCGCCAACTGCTGACCCGTGAGCACGTGGTCCGGGCCATGGATGTCTCGTCCTTTGCAGACCACCCTTGTACCCAGGCCAAGGGTCAGCCTTGCCTCCATGGGGCTTCCTGTCTCCCCCGTGAGGCTGCCTATGAGTGCCTGTGTCCTGCAGGCTTCTCGGGGCTGCACTGTGAGAAGGGTGAGTGCTGCCCACGTGGGCCGAGGCTGGACATGGGAGGGAACCTGCCAGAGGCTGCACTCACCTCGCTGTCTCTCAGGCTTGATTGAGAAGTCAGCTGGGGACCTGGACACACTGGCCTTTGATGGACGGACCTACATCGAGTACCTCAACGCTGTGACCGAGAGGTAGTATGTCTCCTGGAGCCAGGCACCCCTCAACCCTCCGTCCCATCTGCCCAGCTGCACAGGACCGTATGAGTGATACTCCACACCTGCCCCTGCTCTGAGCCCACCTTTGCCCCTCTTCCACCCTCCTTCCTTCTCACTGTCTCTGTCTCTTTGTTTCCAAGCGAACTGACCAATGAGATCCCAGCGTAAGTAGCCCACCTCCACTCTCAACAGTAGTCCATTTCCTGGTCCTCTGTTCCTCTCCCTCCTGGCAGCACATCCCAAGGGCGAGGGCAGAACTTTCCATCCCCAGTGGAGGAGGATGGGGGTTTGTGGGGTGCTGCATGGGGCTCAGTTTCCTAGCTTGGAAGTAGGGAATCACCCTTTCCAAGATGTGTGTTGGATGTCAGTCTACCCCTCCACCCCTGCAGGCAGGCCCCTCACGACAGGGCACCAGCACGGTGTGCAAGCATGTGCACACCCACATCTGTGTGCACACAATGCAAGTGTGTCACAGTGTGCATGTGAGTCCATGTACCCCCATGTGTGCACACATGCACGTGTGTGGGGGGCCCATCCCGGGCTGTCTCCTGGCCAGGGGCCCTCGGTCACTATTCCATGCCACCCGTGTCAGAGTTCTTCCCTCTGCACCTGGCCTGGCCCATGCGCACCAGCTCTGTGTCTGTCCATGTGTGTGCACGTGTGTCACTGCCAGGCCTCTGGGGTGGGTGGGGCCGATGTTTCTCCATGGATGTTTGTCCCCCCGCCTTCCATTGGTGAAGAGGGGGTGCGGGGAGGGCTGCTGCTGGGTCCCACCCCACCCTGCGCTATAGCCTATCTGCCCCGCTGCTCACCTGCCTCCCTCTCTTCCTGCTTCTAAGCCCTGAAACTCTGGATTCCGGGGCCCGTCCCAGGTGAGCAGTGGCCCCTGGCCCCTGCTGTCTGCCCACTGCCTTCCCATCTCTCCAAGCATCTCTGTCGATCTCTCCCTCTGTCTGTCCACCTCGCTCCTCTGATCGCTGACCTGGCCCCACCATCTGTCTCTCGTCCCACTGGCCGTGTCCACCACCTGCCCACCGAGCTGCTCTGGTGGCAACACTGCCCTTATGGCCTCTGGAGTCATCCCCGTCACCTTCCTCCCTCCCCTGCCCCATCCCCACCACCTTCCCAGAGGTCCTGACCAGCCCTCTGCCCACTAGTGAGAAGGCACTCCAGAGCAACCACTTTGAGCTGAGCTTGCGCACTGAGGCCACACAGGGGCTGGTGCTGTGGAGTGGCAAGGCCACGGAGCGGGCTGACTACATCGCACTGGCCATCGTGGACGGGCGCCTGCAGCTGGCTTACGACCTGGGCTCCCAGCCCGTGGTGCTGCGCTCCACCGTACCAGTCAATACCAACCGCTGGTTGAGGGTCAGGGCACACAGGTCAGCAGGGAGCCCGGGCCACCAAGAATAGCAGCGGGTGGTGTCTGGACTTGCCCGGCCAGGGCATGACTGGCCACTCGTAGCCAGAGTAGGAGTTTGGTGTGTGTGTTGGGGGGAGGGATGGTGGGTAGGGCTGGTGGTGGCCTGACCTGAGGTCACTGCCAATGAGGAGGGAGGAAAAGAGGGTACAGGAGAAGCAGCGAAGGCCAAGAAACCTCTGATTTGAAAAGGGAGTCCCTGCTCTGCCCAGATCTGGTCTGAGTCTGGCTGCCCCTCCAGCAATGCTACTAGCAGGGCTACTAGCTGCTCTCCTGGGGTTGGTGCCATTCCATCCTGGCCCCCAGGGTGACACTGGGTGACAGTCTCTAGGGTGTGGTGTTGGGACGAAAGGGATGGGGGTCAGGATCTGGAGCCCTGACAGCCTCCCCCACCCACGCCCCAGGAAACAGAGGGAAGGTTCCCTTCAAGTGGGCAACGAGGCCCCTGTGACTGGCTCCTCCCCACTGGGTGCCACGCAGCTGGACACAGATGGAGCCCTGTGGCTGGGTGAGTGATTGTGGAGGAGGCCAGGGAAGGGGCAGCCAAGGGTCTCTGAGGGACAGGTTCTGCCCCTTGGGGCTGGCCATTAAGAGGGGCACTGTATCAGCCCCATCGAGGACAGTGGGCGGGCTGTCTGGGCTAGGGTTGGGGTGGGGTCCTCCCCTTCTGTCTCAGCCCCTGCTGTAGCCAGGAGGGGTGGGGCCAGGAGGCTGGAGCACACCTGCTGGCCACCTGGTCTCCTCAGGGCACTGACAGCCCTCTGGTAACTCACCTAGTCATTTAGCCTTTCTGCCTACCAGTGCCCAAACTGCCCATTACTGAGTCACGGCTTGGGGCCTTTCCTGTGTCTTCCTGCAGGTGGCCTGGAGAAGCTGCCCACGGGCCAGGCCCTGCCCAAAGCCTATGGCACAGGCTTCGTGGGCTGCCTGCGGGACGTGGTGGTGGGCCAGCGCCCGCTGCACCTGCTGGAGGATGCCATCACCAAGCCAGAGCTTCGGCCCTGCCTTGCCCTGTGAGCCACGCTGCAGCCGCTGCCCACCCTGTTGTAATTATTTTCTATTTTTGTAAACTTGTTGCTTTTTTGATATGATTTTCTTGCCTATGTGATGGCTGGAGGGACTGCTGGCACGGCCTCCCTCCTAACCAGGTAGGCAAGCTGCAGAGACGGACTTGGTGCCGAAGGACTCTCAGGGTCAGGAGGGTAACTCGGCACATGGAGGACTTGGCTCACTCAGCAGCCTTGGGATGCGATGTGACCCTCTGCCTCGGGACACTGTGTCCTGGCCTCTCAGGCTGTGCCTGCACAGTGCCCACTTGTGCTGGCCCTTGTTCTCCAGCCTGTCGGCAGACCTTGCATACACACATTGCCCACATTCCCTCTGGTGAGGCCTGTCCCTAGAGCAGCAAGGTGCTGTGGGGTTTGGAGGGGCCCTTCCTCTGTGTAGGCCTGAGGCCTTTCTGGATTCCAGCTGAGCTGCCCCTCCTCTCTGCCTGTGCTGGGTGGGGCCAGCCTCACCAGGGCCTGCTGAGCCCAGGCCTCATGTGCCAATCCTGTGAAACAATGTCATTGTTGGGGCCATGCTAGCCCCTCCCTCCAGCTATGCCCACCCATCCCAGGGCACTGGAGAGCAGAGGCCAAGCCCAGACCTGTTCAGGGCACCCTGGCCCACGGCTGGCCCTGCCCATCTACCCAGCCACCCTGGACGTGGCTGTGACCCCTTCCCACTGCCCAAGTTCCTGTGAGGAGCCCTGAGAAGGAGCAGGGCCACTCGTGATATATGGACTGCTTGATTTTGGCCAGCATCCCTTCTCAAGGATGCATGTCCAGGCATGGCCACCAACCTCAGAGTCTTTATATATGGATTTTATTTGACACTTGGGGTGGCGGGCCTGTTGTCTTTCCTGTCCTGGCCCAAGGACAGCTGAGGACACCACATAGAAAACATTCTGTCCAGTTCGGGGTGAGGAGTGGTTGTCCTTATCCAAAAGTGACCAGGAGTAGACTGGGTATCTTACCAAGGCCAAGGAGCAGGTGCAGGGGTGGCAGAGATGGCTGCGAAGCCAGAAATGCCTTAAACTGCAATGTTAGGTCTCATCTGGTCCTGTCCCCCCAGCTGCCCACACCTCTCGTGGTGGGGGTGGCAACCCCAACCCTCCTGCAGCCTCTCTCACAGCCTGGCCTGGGCTGTCAGGCTTAGAGGCTGGAGGAGCCTTATATGTCCTGTTACTAACTCCAACCTGTGTCTGTGTCAATCACCGTGAAATAAAGTCTGAACACTTTCAACAGGTGCTTGTGTGTATCCACACCAATGCCACTCCCCTCAGCCCCGCCTGGCCCCTACGCTCTCCCACTTGGCTGGTTTCTGTCCTGACAGCGCCATGATGCTCAGCTTCATGGTGGTGTGCAGGCTTCAACCTCCTTTTCCTCTGGATGGAAGAAGGGTGCTGAGTTGGGGGCTGCTTTTGGCAAGGAGACCCTGTGCAGTGAGTGCGCACACTTTTGTGCGTGTGGCTGGCCAGGTGGGTCCATGAGGCCTGCACCCCAGGTAGCCTCCTTAGGGATGGCAGGTCCTGCCTTGTGTGCATATTTGCACACATATCTGCCTACCTCTGTGTGTCTGAGCACATGGTGGGAAGAGGAGCTATGAGGACAGCAGGTTGGCTATACTAAGGGTAAAGGGGGCCTGTGGGGGAGTCAGGATGGGGTAGGGGGAACCCTGGTGGGTGGGGATGGGGTGGGCCTGTGCTGGGCCAGACATGGGGCAGAGAAGACACTGACTGAGGTGCTGAAGCACCTAGGGGGCCTTCCTGCAGCATCTGGAGTGGCTAGGTTTGAGGAGCTGAGACCACCTGAATGGAATCCATGAGGCCAAGGGTTACCAGGCAGAGGGGAGTCTGGGCTGAGGCCGGGCACACTGGGGAGTAGGTGGCTCTGCTTGGTGTTGAATGAGGGGAGAGGAGACCTCCATGCTGGGAGGACCAGGAATGGGTGCTCTGGGAGTTGATGCTTCCAGGAGGGGCTCTCAGGGCAACCAATGCTGAGGGTGCCGGGCCTTCAAAGTCAGGAGCATGAGGAGGAAGAGCTCAGGGTAGGGATTTGGGGTCGGGGTTGCAAGCAGCAGAAGGTTCCAAGCCATGGTGTGGTGTACCACTCCTGAAATGGGGAGGGGCTGGGGTGCTGGGCAGGCACTGAGGCTCCTAATGGGGATTCCAAAGTTAGGAGCTCAGGCAAGGAAGGGTGGAGCCCCCACGCGATTGGCCAGTGGGCACCGGGGACAATCGGACCTGGCAGGGGCATCTGCAGCAGGAGTAAAGGCCCTGCAGTCAGAGAGGTGTCAGCATTGCCTAGGAAGAGTGGCAGAGGTGGGGAGAAGGGAACTTAGAATGGAACTTAGCAACCCAACATAGAACTGGGTAAGAGGAAAGGACACAGTTATCAGGTGGGCTCCCCACCACTGCCCCCTTTGGGGCCCTCTCTGGGACACAGGGCGGGTGGGGCCTGTTCCTCCCACTTCTCCAGCTCCCAGCCCCTCCCTCCAGGATGTGGGGAGTGCAGCCCCTCCTCCCCTTAGGACAGAGGCGGAGCCAGAAAGGTTCTTGGAAGGAAAGCACCCAAACGAGCAGGACCTATAATTAATCACTTTCTGTGCAGCCCCGGCCAGGGGTCGCCTGGCACCTGCGCCCTCCGAGCCCGTAATATGGTGTGAACTCCTTGTCCTGAAGCTCGGAGCGACCTTAGGAACTGGTGCTATTAACTCAACCTACCAGCAAGGCAGCGAGACCTGAGGGCTCGGCTCCTTTAAGGGAGATGTGGAGGGGCGGGACCTCTCGATGGGCGTGGCTCCCTGGAAGGGGCGGGTCCCTGTGGGCGGGGCTCTGATGGGCGGATCCTCTGGGTAGGCGGGGCCCCCTCAGAGCTGCCAGAGAGCTGGAGCCCAGCAGACATGACCTCGCGCAGGTGAGCCTGGCCACCCGGTGGCCTGACGCTGGACCCCACCATATGCGCTTCGGGCCAACGGGTGCGGACAGGGGGTGCGGGAGAGATGGGACCCGGGACGTCTCCTGCTCCTGACCGGTGGCCCCCAGGCCTGACCTGACATGTCATCTCCACATGTGACCTGTGACATCTCCACAGCCAGGACCAGATGCCTGGGTCCCGGGACAGTGAGGCCTAGCCTTACTCTGGCCGGTGGAAAGGACTCTTTCAATCTGGGGCTGGGCCTGGGAAGAGGTCAGAGGTTCCCTGACCCTAGGGAATGGATGGTGCTCTTGCATGGCAGCCGCTGGAGCCTAGAGTGGACAGCAGGTGTCAAGTCACTGACAGACCCTCTCTCTCTCACTCTCCTGGACTCTTTGCCTTCCTTTTGGTCATCAGAGATGTATTCCACCTGGGGGTCTGCCCTTCCCAGTTTCAGAACTGAGAGCATCCTGGAAGCCCCTTGACCTGCAAGGTAGGCTCATCCCTTCCCAGGCTCTCCTAAGGGCCAGGTTTAGGGGCAAGATCCCTGGCAATGGTGTGTGTGCAACCCAGGACAGGATGCAGCTCTGCCCCCATGAAGAGGAAAGGTGGGGCATGGGCAGGAAGGGGTACTTCCTGCCCTTTCTACCAGATCCCCACTCCCTGGTTGTGCACACACTCATGTGAGCTCAGACGCTAGCTGGATGTGGATGTCACTGGGGAGCCACACAAGTGTGAGATGCCTGTCACCACTTCCTAGCACTTGATACATCCAGAACACCTCTCTCTGGGGCTGGGTGAGTCTGGAGGTCACAGGAGGGGTTGCTCTAAGACCCCAAGTGACTCCCTAGATCAGTGAGGGGCTGGACAAGATCTGATCTGTGGGTCTAGGGCAGTGCCTCAGTGGTGAGGGCCCCTAGAATCCCTACAGCGGGTGTGGTGGGCCTGGCAAGGTGGCCTCTGGCAGGGCCAATGGCCCTCTAAGGCTCAGGAACAGTGGAAGTGAGTTGATCTCCAAGAGCCTGTCAGCCTAGAGCCCTGTGGTTCCAAGATGTAACATCCAGCTGGAGCTCAGGGAGGAGGGCATTTGGGATTTGTTTGGAATGACCCTCAGACTCCCCTGAGCCTCATTTCTTAGTTCCCCAGGCAAGTTCTGGTGCTCAGAAAAGGTCAATGTTCATGTGACCCTGGGCCAGCCTGGGAAAGCCCCCGGGTGGGGCTCTGCCTGCCCTTGCCAACCCTCCCGCCCCACCCTGTGATGACCATCTGGACTGTCACTCCTCCGACCCCTGGGTCACTGCCCACAGCCCTATCAGGCCTGGGCAGGCCCAACCAAATCCCAAGTGAAACACATCTCCCCTCCTGCTTGCTCCCACCCAGAGGCCCCTTCCCGTTGCCCTGTGGTTTGTGGGTCAACGGGCATCACCATTGGCACCATTTGCCCCGGGACTCCGGCTGTGGGCAGGGCTGGGCTCAGGTCTTGCATAGCATTGAGGTTTGATATGTTGATATTGGTGCTTGGGAGGGGCTGGGTCCTATGGGGGTCTACTGAGCCCCCTCGGTTTCCCCTGTGTTCTAGGTTGGAGAGGAAAGCATGTCTCTGGTTAATTCAGTTCTGCACAGACAGGACAGGCCTGCATAAACAGGGACAAGAAGGGGCTAGGGGTAGGGAGATGGAGACAGACACTAACTGTGCTCTGTAGTCCTCAGCCCTGGCGTTCCAGCCTGGGGCTCTCCCCTCTGTTCTGTGTATCTCCCATCATCTTAACTGCCTTTCCTGCAGGTACCGTGTATATAGCATGTCCACAAGCCACTCATGGAACTCCCAGGGTCCCAGGGTGTCCCATCTACTGATGAGATACCAAGGCCACACAGAAAGCTGGACCAGACACTGGCCAGTGGGTTCAGGCTGGGCTGTTCTTGGGCTCCTGAGCATCGGCCAGACTCAGTTGGACCTTGAAGGGCCCAAGCGGTTTGACTCAGTGGGAGCCCAGTGTATCCTGCCCACCCCACCTGCCCCTCTCCCAGACCTGCCTGACCATGTGACAAGGGCAGAACTGAGTCACTGACCTGCCACAGAGTAGGGAGCCCTTCAGCACAGAAGTGACCCTAGTGTGGAGATTGGAAATGGGACTTGCAGCTTTCCACCTCCTCCCACCCTGCAGCCAGAGCTGTGGCTATACCAACCTGCTGGACACCTGACTCCACCTCTCAGCCTAGTGGGGGATGGGAAGCCTGCCTCAGCCTGGGGTTGCAGGCAGGCAGTGGTGTGAGCTGCTGTGACCGCTCAGGATGCCCTCCCTTTAGGGATTTCCACCTGACAGACCGCAGGCAGCTTGTGGGGAGGACAGAGGGACAGAAAGCATGAGGAAGAGTCCCTGAAAGGACAGTGTGTCCTTCGCCCTGCTCTGTGGCTTGGGTGCCCCTTCTACCCTTACCCCCACACTCTGGGCATCGCCCATCTCGGACAGGATTCGGAAGCTGCTGGGGCCTGGGGCTGGGCATCTGGGATAGGATGTGGTTCAGCAGAGTTGGTGGCCCCAGGATGGGGGTCGGAAACCTCCCTCTGGGTTCCAGTCCCCCACCACCTCCACACTGCAGTGTTTCTGGCAGCAGGAGGCCTTCACCCTTTTCCTGGTGGCCTGGCCTGCTCTTCTGTGATTGGCCCTAGAACTCATCCTGCGGCAGCTCCTAGCCCAGGAAACCTTCCCTGGCAGCCTCACCTGCTGGACTACTCAACAAAACCTGCCCCTCTAGAGCCAGCATGGGAGGAAGCTCGAGACCCCAGGCCCAAAACATGCCCAGGAAGTGACTGGCTGGCACGATACCTCCCTCCCCTGGAAGAGCTGAATGGGAGTGTTGGGTGGCCCCAGGCAGGTCACCTGAGCTTCTGGGCCTCTCAGAACCTCTCAGAACATGGACCATGGGGAGCCATGGAGGTGAGAACAGAGTCTGCCCTCCCCCGTGGTTTACATCTGATGGTGAAGACATGGCAGGGGATGGGGGACAGGTAAACTCAGAAGCCTGTACACACCTGTCTGCTTGCTGTTGCAGCTGTCATGCATGGAAGGAGGGGCAGAGATGCAGCTGCAGGGTGGGGGGCTGTGGTGTGTCTCTCAGAAAATGAACAGAGAGGGAGTGTGAGCCACGGCCTGCAGGACCAGCCGGAGATGGCCAGATGAGGGGTGAGGTCAGAGAACAGAGAGATGAACAAAGGGATGGGAGGGTGCTTTCCAATGGGGGCGGGGTCCCTGAGGTGGGCAAGCATCCTGAAAGCCACACAGGGCCACTGACAAGGCATACGCGGCTCTGATGTGTGTCTTCTGGGAACCTGTCTGTCTGCCATGGCTCAGCTGGGGGTCACGGATGGGGCCGGAAATCAATACTGCAGTCCAGGCAAGAGCCAGTGGGCACTGGTCCCAGGGGAGTGGGAGAAGTGGTTGGGTCTGGGTCTGGGGAGTTTGGAAGTCAGGACAAGAGGGTGCAGCATTGGGAGAGTGCTGGGGAGTTGAGGGCAGGGACCTGGGCCATGTCAGGCAGTGACTCTCTTTACTAAGTGAGGACCGTGTGGAACAGGGCCTCAGGGGCCTTGTCAGGACTTCTGAATCTTGCAAATGTCAAAACAGAGATGCTGGAAAGGGTTGTGTCGGTGAGCTTGAAGCGCAGATCCCAGGTGGGTGGATGTGGAGACATGGAGGGCAGAGTGGGGAGGTTTCAACACCATGGGGTCAGAAGGAGGAGGGGACGCAGACCAGGTGAGGTGGGGAACCAGGAGAGTGTGGGGAACTCCCAAGTGGAGGTTGTGCTTCTGGGGACCTGGCCACCAGCCCCAGGAGGCTGGAGGAGACCCTGAGAGCCCAGGGAAATTGTCCTGTGGGGACTCAGCAGTGTGGGCCAGTGCCGGACCATACTTTCTGAGATGGTGGAAATGATTCTTTCCCACATGCAGTCGACAGCCTCCACTGGCCACACATGGCTTACGGCAGTGGAATGTGGCCACTGTGACCCAGGAACTGGGATTATGATTGTGCTGAATTTTGACCCATTCACCTGCACACGCCACACTTGCCCTGGGCTGAGCATCAGACGGTGAGGTATAGACAGCACAGATGGCTTGTTGGAGGAGTAAGGAAGCAGCTGAAGGCAGGGGCAAACGGAGCACAGGATGGGGCAGACGGAGGGGCAGGAGGACCTGGAAGAGGCATGAACTGACTCCCATTCAGAAAGATCTCAGTGGAGCAGGATGGTCCGGGGCCAACTGCAAGGACAGGACAGGATAGGATCTGTCCAGGGCACAGGGGACAGAGGCACAGCCCCTGCCTCACTTGTGCCCAGGTTATGACAGCGAACAGCTGCATGGGTCCTGGAGGTAGCAGGTGGCAGAATTGGAGTCAGGGGCCCTGGTGTCCCACTGGAGGCAGGACAGGGGCAGGACTACCCTGGATACCGTGTGTCATCTGTACAGTGAACCAGGGACACACACCTTTGAACCAGATGGCGCAAGACCCTCCTGCAGTGACGTCTGTGCCTCTATGGGAGACTCAGTGTTACTGGTGGAAGTCCAGATGCTGTGTTACAGGGTCTTACTGGGGGGGTCAAGCCAGGCTCCTGCCCTGAGATGCTCTGGGGACCCCACACAAGTAGATTTAATCCCGGCCCAGAAATTCTTGCCCTAACTGGACAAAAGAAGCCACCCAGGTAAAGAAAACAGCAGTTATGATCTCAGCAGTGGGCACCTGTGGAGCCCTGATGATGGCCCCCTGAGCTGTCCCCCATCTCACGGGGGTGACTGTAAAGGGTGGTCCCAGGGAAGCAGCAGGGGAGGGCAGGGTTGAGCCCCTCTCAGCCTGGACCCCCAGCAGAATAAACGATGACTCTCTGCCTTCCTGACCTGCTCCTGCCAGCCACCCGGCCCAGCTCACCCACCACCCAGCACCTACCTTAGGTTCATTAATCATTCACTTCTGAATTCACGTCTGTTTTTTAATACCCAGGCTCCATTTTCTACTCCGGTGTACACACTGCACAAAATGTTTTCACCCCCTCATGGAACTTAAATCCTCCCGTAGGAGATAGATAAGCCAATAAGTATGTAACGTGTGTCAGGACGGTTTTCAGTGCTATGAAGAACAATGAAGCAGAATACGCATCCAAGAGTGAGGGAGAGGGGCTCAGACACGCAGTGTGGGCTGGGAGCAGAGAACAGCTGGCACAGGGAGCCCTGCGGTGCACGGCCTTGTGTGCTGAGGGGTGGAGGCTGGTGGGCAGCAGCAGGTGGAGGGTGGACCTGGGCCTGTGGGCTGTGCTCTTCTCCCAGGGGCATTGCTCAAATGACTGACAAGACCTGCCAGGGTGCCTCAGGAGAGGGGGTGGAGAAGGCGGGAGGGGCCCGCCCCCTACAGTCCGCTGCCAATGGACTGTGAGGGGAGGAAGGAGCTCTGGGTGGCCATGGGGGATCCTGAGTGTCTTTGGCTGAGCTGGGATGCCCGGTGGGCAGTGAGTGGGGGAGAGACGACAGAGGGTTTGAGCTGAGGTTCCTGCTGGTGTCCTTCTGGGAGGAGATGTCTGCCCTGCCCACCTGCCACTGAGAAAGGTTCTGCCCATCTATGTCCCTGGTCGCTCCCAGCCTCACCTCCTTCCCCACAGACCCCAGACCCTGTGGTCACAGACCAAGGATGGGGATGGGCACAGGGCGGCCCCAGTGGGCATCGTGGGTGTGGTCAGGACCGCCCAATATCTCCCAGCTTTCTCATCAGCAGCTCTCCCTCTTCATTTCAGGTGGTTTCACCCCAACATCAGCGGAGTTGAAGCTGAGCAGCTACTCATGTCCAGTGGCCAGCACGGAAGCTTCCTGGCGAGACCCAGCAAGAGCTGCCCCGGGGGCTTCACACTGTCTGTCAGGTGGGTGGGTGGTGCAGGGTGGACAGGCCTGAGGCCCCAGGGGACCTCAAGGGTGGCAATAACCTCAGCTGAGGGCACAGCAGGGGGTCAGGCTCCCTAGTCCTCCCAGAGGGCTGGTGGACAGCATTCTGAGCAGCAGGGACCTCTGCTGGGGGCTAGACATGCAAGATCTGGAGGGTCTGGTGTTCTGGCCAGGTGGCCCCTGGGCAGGAGGGGCCACTTAGACCTTCAGGGATGGCTCAGTGTGGTGGGCCCTGGTCAGTGAGATGCCCTCATCCCTCTGAGGGGCCTCACTGGCCATAATTGTACCTCCGTCTGCTGGGGATATTGCTCACTGGAGATCTGCCCAGAGCCCTACAAGAGCCAATGTGTAGGGAGGATGGGCAGGAGGGGCCATGACCAGCACAGTGGACAACCGGACCCATGTCCGCCCTGTGTGAGGCAGGTCAGTCTAGAGTCTGGGGAGGGCAGGTCTTCCAAAAGCACTCCAAGTTTTTCTGGGTTTCCTGCTAAACCTGAGGCAGCAGGTGGGACGAGTCCTCAGGACGGATTTCCCTCACCCGAGAGACGGGCCTTCTGTTCTTACCTGGGGCTTCCCCAGCCACACTGGGCACCTGGGAGAAGCAGTCCAGCCCCCTGTCCTTCAGAGCCCCTGGGGAGGTGGTCTGGGGTGAGGCAGAGTCTGTCCTGAGAGGCTGCCCCAGCCTCGGCCACCAGGCCAAGGGAGAGTTAAGCCTGTAGTCGCCAAACCCAGTCCTGGCTGCCCCTGGGGCAATGGGGGCAGGGTGCCCGCCACCCAGGATGAGGCCTGGACACTAGGAACCTGCAGGAACCTGCAGGAACCTGCAGAAGGGAGGGAGCTGACTTTGACTGTAGCTGTTCTGGGCAGAGGGATGGCAGAGGCCAAGACATCAGGGCAAGAACACCCCTGGGGCTGTTTGGGAAGCTGAGTGCTCATGAGAAGGAAGGTGGTTGGTGGGAACAGTGGCCCTGATGGCAGCTGGTGCACTGGCCTTTCCAGGCGCCATGATGAGGTGACTCACATCAAGATCCAGAACACAGGTGACTACTACGATCTGTATGGAGGGGAGAAGTTCGCGACACTGGCTGAGCTGGTGCAGCACTACACAGGCCAGCGTGGGGGGCTGCTCCGAGAGCGTGGCGGGGCCCCCGTGGAGCTCCGGCACCCGCTGGGCTGCCAGGACCCCACGTCGGAACGGTGAGCGGCTGCGTCTGCATCTGGCCGACATCTGTGTCCGCACTTGTGTGTGTGTGAGGGTCCGAGGGGCAGGGGTTGATGGACACAGCCTCTGGATTTCTTGTGCCCCCAGGACTCAAGGTCAGGCTTGGGCACCACTGTGGCAGAGTTGAGGGAGTATAAAGCACTCCCTCCTTAGGGGTTTTGGCCTTGGTTCTCCAGGTCCCAGGCACCAGCCACAGAGGGGTGCCTGTGGAAGAGCTGCAGCCGGCCTCCTCTCTGCCTGCCTGGCTGGTAACCTGGGAGAGCAGGTCTCCCAGCCTCGGTTTCCCTGGCTGCACTGCGAGGGCTGAGCCAGCTGCACCTGCTGAGGAAGCCAGGTGGGGCTGGCCTGGCCCCCCCCTTGCTGAGGACTAGGCTGCCACCTGGTGGCCATTTTGGGGCCCTGCAGGGCCTGAGGGTCCTGCCTCCTGCCGCTTTCTAGGTTGGAGGAGGTTTGGAGGAGGCTTGCAGAAGGGTCTGAGAGGTGGGCAGGGCTGACCCGGGTTGGCCTCGGTGTGGGTGCTGCCCAGGGCCCACGAGGTCTGGGTGGCTGTGTGTCTCTCTTGGTGTCTGTGCCTCCAGAGACTTCAGCTACTTGTGGGTCGGTGCCCCTCACCTGTCCAGTCCAGGGCCTCCTTTCTCACGTGTGCTGCCCTGGACCAGGTGGTATCATGGGCATCTGTCTGGGAAGGAGGCTGAGAAGCTGCTGATGGAGAAAGGGCGTCCAGGTAGCTTCCTGGTTCGGGAGAGTCAGAGCAAACCTGGGGACTTTGTGCTGTCAGTGCTCACGCAGCAGCTGGACCGGGTGGACCGCCAGCCACGCGTCACCCACATCATGATCCACTTCCAGGTAAGAGGCGGGGGTGGGGTTGAGGGTGTGGCCTTGGGAGGGGGTAGCCACCAGGCCCTCACTGCCACCCCACAGCCAGATGGGAAGTACGACGTGGGAGGTGGTGAGCAGTTCAACACCCTTGGAGATCTGGTGGAGCACTACAGGAAGAACCCCATGGTGGAGAGGTCAGGGGTTGTGGTGCATCTCCGGCAGGTATGTCCCCAGGCACCTGAACTTTGGGGTCTGAGTGAGCTTCTCCCTCTGGGAGACAAGGGACTCTGGCATAGCCCCACCAGGGAAAGAGGACACCAGGCAGTGCTGGGGCAGGGTGGCTGAAGGCAAGGGTAGGGGCCAGGGTGCTCTGGGGTCCACTGGGCCTTGCTAAGCTTGGACTCGAGCCTCTACTTGCCAGCCCCTCAAGGCTACGAGAATCAGCGCTGCAAGCATTGAGAGCCGTGTGCAGGAGCTCAGCGAGGCCACGGATGCCAGCGAGAAGGCCAAACAGGGCTTCTGGGAGGAGTTCGAGGTGTCGGCCTGCTGCCCACTGACCCCCCTCAGACTCCCGTCCTCTGGGCTGCGGCAAGGGCCAGCAGAGGGGGTGTGGGTCAGGGCGTGTAAGGCGGGTGTTGAGGGCTCTGGGGAAAGGTCGGGGCTGCAGGCTAAAGCCCCACTCCTCCAGATGCTGCAGCAGCAGGAATGCCGGCTCCTGTACCCCCGGAAGGAAGGCCAGCGGCCGGGAGAACAAGCCCAAGAATCGATATAAGAACATCCTTCCCTGTGAGGCTGGGGCTGGGGTCACATGGGGACCAGGTCCTCACCCACCAAGTGCAGGGCCCATCTGGCAGAGGGGTCTTGGGGGTGGAGGCAGGGGTCATTCCCCACCACTGGTGTGATGCCCTCTCTTGCCCCTTCGTCCTCTGCCTCTGCTCACCACAGGTCAGCGGGGATCCCTCTTCCCTGGAGACCTGAGCTACATCTTCCCTTCTCAGTTGATACCACTCGTGTCATCCTTCATGATGTGGATGACAGAGTGCCTGGAGCCGACTACATTAATGCCAACTACATCAGGGTGGGTACTTGGCCTGCTGCACCTGTGGCCTACATGAATCAAACCCTGGTCACTCCATTCCCCATAATAATGAGCCTGGAGCTCCTGGAGTGGTCTGTGGACTTTGGAAAGATAACAGATACTCGGGAAGGGTGCAGCAGTCTGCACTGGGTCCTCAGAGGGGCCAATCCAGAACCTGCTGGATTAAATATTGGTCCTAAGCCCCTTCCATCCTCCATGGACTGTGTGTGAGCCACTTTGGCTACTTTGCATATCATTTGCATCAACTTAAATTGGTCCTCTGGCACTTTAATTCCTGGAAAGACCAGGCAGCTGACCCCACCTTCTTTCAGAGTGACCCAGAGGAGAAGCCAGGCCATGGACTGGGCAAGGTGTACATCGCCACCCAGGGCTGTCTGCCGACTACAGTGGCTGCTTTCTGGGCCATGGTGTACCAGGAGAACACACATGTCATCGTCATGACCACCAGGGAGGTGGAGCGAGGCCGGGTAGGAGCTCTAGCTCATGTTCCTCCCATCCTCCTGCCATGTGCCCCACTGGACCTGTGTTGGAGCTGGCCCAGCTTTGCTTCTTCAGTCTTAGAGATACTGGGGCACAGCGAGGGCCCTAGAGAGACCCTGTGTGTACCCCTCAGGGAGGAGGGGCATGGGTGCTGGTGGTCTTGCAACATGGCTAATGCCATGCCCCCACCCCCTTAGAACAAGTGTTTCCGATACTGGCCAGAGTTGCACAGCAGCCAAGAGTACGGCCACCTGCATGTGTGCAACATGGCTGAGCATTGGGCCCAGGGCTATTGTGTGCGAGAGCTGCAGGTGTGGAGGCCAGACCAGGTGAGCCTGAAGAGCCTCGGGAGCCTTGGGACCAGGGTGACGTGCTCAGGAAGTCCCCAGGTCTGTGCTGGGCTGGTCCAGCCTCCACCCAACCCCACTGGCTTTGGTGGCTTCCACATCGCTCAACCCAGTGGGCAAAATCCTGGCCTGGCCCTTGCTGGGCAGTGATCCCAGTCAGGCAAGTTCTCAACCCAGCTGTCTGGCTCCAGGGTGGCCTCACACCCATATAGGCCTCTCCTTCCAGTTCCTCCCTGGGCGTCTCAGTACCTTCGGCCTTCTTTGTATGCCACTGGTGCCTGTTCCTCTCCCAGGCACATTTCCCTCCTAGCCAGTTCCCCTCCCAGGCACATTTCCCTCCTGGCTGGTTTCCTTTGATAACCACCGGGGCTCTTGCAAGCCTCTGCGTTTGGCCTTTCTTAAATAGAATGAAGTTCCTGGAAGCTGCTCCTTCCCAGGACCATCTATCTTCCTTTCCCCAGGCACCTGGGCTGCCTGGGGCCATCTGCGGGTCCTCCAAGCCCTGAATCCATCTTTTCCTCCTACTCCCTCCCGCTCTGTCTGGGTCCTGCTGGTCACTCCTTCTGGCAAACCCTGCTGGGCCTCGCCCTGTCTCTCCCCGGTTCAGTCCCTGTGCCCCTCCCAGCCAAGGGTCACAGCAGCCCGAGGCGCTTGGGACAGCCCAGACCTCCCAGCTGGCACTCACCAGCCCACCCTGCCCAGGAGGAGTCGCCGCACACAGTGAAGCACTACCAGTACGTCAGTTGGCCGGACCACGGCGTCCCGGCCGAGCCCACCGGCGTCCTTAGCTTCCTGGACGAGGTGAACTGGGCCCAGAGCAGCATGCCGGGGGCTGGACCCATGGTAGTCCATTGCAGGTGCGACCAGGGATGGGGCGGGGCCAGCGATACAGGTGCGACAGGGGAAGGGGCCACGGCTCTGTCCTGTCAACTGGCCACAGGCTTGCTTGGTCCGTCCCAACAGCGCTGGCATCGGACGCACTGGCACCATCATTGTGATTGACATCCTGGTGGACGTCATTCGCAGGCAGGGTGAGCCGCCCCAGGAAGGCCCCGCCCCACGTAGCCCCGCCCTCTACGCTTGCCGGTCCCGCCCATTGCATCTAACCATCCCACCTTCTCCCTGCCGGCCCCTCTCCGCCCTGAGCACGCTCCTCCCCAGGGTTAGACTGCGACATCGACGTCCCCAAGACGATCCAACTAGTGCGGCGGCAGCGCTCGGGGATGGTGCAGACCGAGGCGCAGTACAAGTTCGTGTACCTGGCGCTGCAGCGGTACATCCAGGGCGAACAGCTGCGCCTCCGCAAGCCTGTGGGGGCGGGGGCCGGGCCGGGGCGGAGCCTGCGCTGGCATCACCAGGGTGACCAGGGGCCCCTCCCTCAGCGCAAGCGGCCGGAGGATCGCGGCTCGCTGAACCTGGGCGTCTCGCCCGCCGACTCTGGCTGTAGCCCGGGACCCGCGCCGTCCCGGGCGCCGGCGGCGTGAGTGGAGCATCAGGGACTGTGGAGCGCAGAGTCCCGGCTGGGGGGCGGTGGCGGGGGCGGGGACGGGGAACTGGAAGGCCTCGGGGGCGTGGCCCGGGCTTGGGGGCGGGACCGGGGTGAGGGGGCGGGATCGCAGGTGGGCCCCAGTCGAACTCTGTCTCCGCCCGCAGGACCCCGGAGGCCCCCCCGCCACGAGTTTGAGAACCTGTAGGGCCTAGAGCTGTGAGAGCCCCTCGTGCGCGTGCCCCGAGTGGGGCTGGAGTCGTGCAAGAAGGCGGGAGCCCAGCAAGGCCGGCCTCCGCGTTCCTCCAAAAGACTGTTTAGGATTGTGCAGACAAACGCCCAGCCTGAGTGCCGCGGAGTAGGGGTGGGGATGGGGGTGGGGATGGGGGTGGGGTCCCGGGTCTGCCCCTCAGACCCTCCCTGACCAGGTCTGCACGCCCAGAAATGGTGAGGGGCGGGCAGATCCAGTGGCCCTGGCACTCCTGGAGGAGGGGAGGCAGAGCTGCAAGGCTGCGGTTTGACTCAGTTTGGGAGGCCACCAGTGACCAACTGCACGTTGCAGTGAAGACATGTGTGCTACATGTCTGAGGGTCAATCTGTAT
This sequence comes from Nanger dama, assembly GCA_917880005.1. Classification (NCBI taxonomy): domain Eukaryota; kingdom Metazoa; phylum Chordata; class Mammalia; order Artiodactyla; family Bovidae; genus Nanger; species Nanger dama. Next base: position 18,844,995 of record CAKJTW010000013.1, on the reverse strand, counting down.
GTGGGACACGAGACCTGCAAGTGAGTGCCAGTTTACCAGCATTTGTGACCCTCTCCCTGCTTTCTGTGTGCCCCCGCCCCTTCAGAGTTGCTTCTCAGCCCGGCCTATAGCCATGGTCTAGGCTGTGGCCTGCCAGTGGCTCAGTCCTCCCACGTCCAGACCTAACCCAGACTATCACATTGTAGTCATATATAGATAAATGCTTGTTAAATGAGGGAATATGTGACCTGCTCATCTGACCACAGCGAAGAGGGTGAGGCTCCATGAGCGCATGACTCGTTTGTGACGATGCGATGTCACTGGCTTGTGGTCCACACTGGCACCCTCCCATTATGGATGGCCCTGTGACTTTCTAGTCTCCTCAGTAAAATGCCTTCTCAGTTCTGCATCTTTGCTGGGGCTTGGAGAAAGGGTATCTGTGGGTCCCCATGGCTGGGCCCAGTTCCCCAGGGTCTTTCTGAGCCAGAGGTGCAGCTGGTTGGAGCAGGAAGTCCTGGGCTTTGGGGTGAGGAATGAGGAGGCTGAGACCTATGCAAGCCAGAACCGGCTTGGCTTCTCTTTGTCATGCCAGCCTGGCGGTGCAGGATTCCTGGACTGATAGCAGTACTGGGTGGGGGGAGGGGTGGGGTGGCAGGACTCCTGCCCATCCCCCAGGATGCTCGCTTCACCAGCCAGGTCGGGCCCTCCTCTGCTGGAGGAACCTGAGGCCTGTAGATCATCAGGATACGCTGGTTGTCGCCACCTCTGCTTCTGTGCACCCTTGAGCCTCGGTTCCCAGGGGTTGTGAAGTCCCGTAGCCCTCCACTCAGGGCTCTGGGATCATGACTTCTGGGGGCTGCAGCCTGTTGTGACCACAGTGGGGGTGGGAAGGAGGACTCTGGACCAGGCCAAGGCCCCATCCCGGTACCCGCTGCCCCAGGTGCTCCTGGCCCTCCCTGTCTCCCTCAGGCAGCCTCCCAGCCCCAGGAGGCAGCCAAGCCCAGAACTGCTCCAGCCCATCCACAGCCCAGGCAGGACCGGAGTTGGACCCCCTAGAACTTGGGCCAAACACGCTAGGGGCTGCTGGGAGTCCAGTCCAGGAGGTGTCCTTTGGATTCAGAGCCTTTGTGGAGGGGGGCAGACTGGACTTTTCTGGAGAGAGGGGCTTAATGGTACAGGAAAGAACACAGGGTGAGGACCCCTTATCAACTGTGGGTACAAAATAGTTTATTTTAAAATGTACAATTCAGGAGGGCAGGATGGGCACTGGGGAGGCTGGGCTCCCTGCCACTGCCCTCTGTCCCCGTCGCCACCCAAGGGAAGGGCCAGCCCTGCCTGGGGAAGCGAGGAACCATGGTGAAATGTGAAAATAAGATGAGGGTGGCAAGCACCTTCCCTTTTCAGCAAGGGGTAGGTCCTACAGGTGATTCACAGTGTGGACAGGGAGGGGGCCTTGCCAAGCTGTCTCTTCTGGGGCTCAGTTTCCCCATCTACAAGATGGGGGTTAGGGAGGTGGTCTCTGGAGCCCATAGCAATCTGATTCTCGGAAGCTCCGGGGACCATTTTGTCCATAGGACCTAGCCCCAGAGAGCGAAGGGTTGTGTGTGCTGAATGGGGTGGGGTTCCTTAGAGACGTGGGGGCTCCTCTGGGACCCTGGAGGTGTGGGCTGGGTGGGAGTGGTGACACTAATTGTCCTCCAGGGACCCGAGCGAGGAGGTGGTGGCAGCGGTGGAGGGTGGCCGGGGGAGGCAGCGCAGGCTCCCAGTCTTGAGTGCGCACTGCACGGGCCAGAGGACCACACAGAAGAGCACGAGCAGCAGGGCTGTGATGAGTGCCACGCGCCTCCAGTCCCTGCAGCGCGCCCAGCAGCGGGCCAGGGGCCCCCGACGGTGGGCAGGGGCCTGGGGTGGGCACAGGCGCAGCAGGCTCAGCGGGCTTGCTTGGGCCTATGTCCACACACATGAAGCCCGGGCTCCACCGGGCCAGGCACAGAGGGCGGTGGGTAATAGCACAGCTTGGTGCCCTCTAGCCACACGGGCTCCTCCTGCCGCAGGTGCGCTGGCATCCGGGCCTGCAGCTGGCGGCTGGTACGCAGCGCAGGGGCTCCAGCAGCGGGTACAGCTGTGGGTTGCCGGCAGAATGGGCAGGGCACAGCCTCGCTACCTGGCTGGCCTGTGGGCTGGGCAGCCGCCAGCCGTGCCAGGCACTCCAGGCAGAAGACATGGGTGCAGGAGAGCTCCTTGGGTGTCTTGAAGATGTTGTCATAGCCCGAGAAGCAGATGGAGCACTCCAGAGGGGAGGCCACTTTCTCTGAGCCTGGGGTGCCCGGAGACCTGGGACTGCTGGCTGAGCTGGGGGACCTGGGCACTGTGGCTGTGGGGCTGCTCCTGCTGGTAGGCGGCATGGTCGTGTGCCACACCTGTGGGCTTGACGACATGGTTCTGGGCTGTGGGACAATAGAGACCACTGTGAGTGACCTTGACTGCTCCTTTCCTGAAAGGTCAGTCAGTCACTCTCTCCCCATCCCTCTTCATTGCATCATCGCAGAGATGCCTGTGGGCACCTCTGCAAAATCCCCCACCCCTGTTCCCACCTCAAGGTCTTTCTGCTCAAGTTGTACCCCAGCGCTCCCCAGCTCCTCACATGCTTTATCAGGGGTCAGTACCCTGGGGTGCCCCAGCCTGGCCGGGCCCTGTGGACCACTGCTCAGTGAACCCCTCCCACCAGCCCTGGCCTACCTGACTGTGCCGTTGGGCAGAAATAAAAGTGATGATGACAACGGCCCACAACAATTATTGTTTACATCAGGGCTCTTCTGGGCTGGACCCTGGTCATGTGACCAAGAGCCACGGTGCAGAAGAGGCAGCTCGGAGGGGCCTCGGGGTGTCACAGAGTGTGGCTCTGGGCCAGGTGAAGTTGGTTTGAACACAGATCCCAGTGTGGGTGGCCTATTTGGTGGGCACACAAAAACTGGCAGGCAGTTGTGTGAGGGAGGGAACCAGGCCTGGCTCAACAGGCTGCAGGAGACCAGGGGCCCTAAGCAAGGGTGGTGGCTGTGGCCTGAGGAGGGGCTTTGTCTCCCCACCATGGCCTCAACCTGCAGGGCCAGCTCGTCTGGCTGGTGACAAGAGCCTGGTGCTGGCCCTCAGGGCCTGGAAATGCTCCTCACTCTTTGGAGCAGTGGAGCAGGGAGGGTGGATGAGCCAGACATCCTCTTTGGGCTGGCCCACCACCTGGGAAGGTCACACCAGCCACAGCTGCCATCCAGGAGGCAGTGGGACGTTCTACTCCTCACCTACTGCCCTCTCCGTGGGAGGCCCAGCCTGTCTCCCTGATGAGACTCGTAACCTACCTGCTGCCCCTTCTTGGGCCTAGGTCTCTACCCCAGGAAGCCACATGGGTCCTGCTTAGAGGAGGGCAGGTAAGGGGTGACTCACCCATCACCTTCATGATGGACAGAGGAGGCCGGGGCCTTGGGAAGACCTGACCACATGACCCCATGGAGCCCATGACGCCCCCAGAGGTGACCCGAGCCTGACTGGCTGGTCAGTACGGGAGGGCTGGTGGAATGACTTTGCAGTGACGTGCCACAAAGGCTCAGGTATTGCTGCCACCTGACAGTGACCACTGTGAGTCATGGTGGTATCACTGTGATGTCATGAGTGCTCTGGCATCGCAGTGTAAGATGTCAATGTATTTTGGTGACAGCAGCTGCCACAGGCCAGGTACAGCTTCAGCAGGGTCTGGGGTACTGCAGCCGTCTTCCCCCAGCCGCTCCCCACATGACTGGTTCCTTGGCACTGGGTCCCACCCTTCTGAGGAGGTGCCCCACCCTGAACCTGTACTGGTGAGAGGCGAGTGCCAGCTGAGCCGGCCTTACCTGGTAGCCAGGGTCAGAGGGGCCCGGGCATGACCCTCTTGGCTGATTCGGCCAGGCTGAGGCCCCAAGCTCACTCGTCCTGGAAGCGCTGGCTTCGTCTCCTCTGGTCCAGGCTGGCCTCTGTTCCCCCTGACTAGTGTTCCTCTCCAGAGCTGTCCGTCTGCAGCTGTGCCGGTCAGGTGGGGTGTGGGACGTGTGCGCTCCTTCAGGTGTGGAGCGCTGTCTGAGGCAGGTGTGAGTTCTCTGGGTGTGGGCTCCCGGCAGGTGTATTTATACGCTCGCTTGGGATCACACTGGCCAGGGTGTGGCCCAGGGCCTTCAGGATTGGTTGGCCTCCCATCCTCTCCCTGGCAGGCTGGGCAGTAGAGGGCGGGGAGTCAGAAGTGAGAGGTCAGAACCTGGGGTGGGGCTGGGGGTCAGTAGGCCTCTGCAGTCTGGGCAGGTCTCAGCGGGTGACTGGGTGCCTGGTAAAACCTCTTCCTACACTGCAGCTCCTGAGATGCTGGAACAGCCACTCCAGAAACAGACCTACCTGCTCACTGGCCTTGTTCAAGGTGGGGGCACCTAAGCTCCTTGGGTGGGCCCCTAGAGGGTCCTTGTAAGGAGGCCCCCACTCAGTTCACTGACACCCTCCCCTAGCAGCCCCTGTTCCTGCCCCTTCCCCCGCAATATCCACCTCATCCGTGTGGCTGCCACTCAAAAGCACAGCACCCGCCAAATGGGCTTCTGCTGTCCCCACCCATCCCTTCCTACCTGCAGCCTTTGGGGGCTGGGAGGGAACTCCTTGCTCTGGGTCCGGGGGAGTGGGGTGAGAGGTCAGGCTGGGAGTGCCCGCAGGGTGAGGGGGTGAGTCAGGGGTGAAGGCGTGTCGGGCAGCAAGCTGGCCACAGGACTTGTTTCAGGGGAGCATCTGTTGGAGGGACCTTAGTTTCGTAGGTAGGGAAGGGACTCAAGGAAGTGCCCACCCAGGCAGAGGATCCAGAAGTCTCCCTGGGGTACAGGGAGCGGTTTCAGCAAGTCAATACTGAGTCCCAGCACACCACAGGGCCTGCCTGCATCCAGGCCTGTCTGGGGCCAGGCTGGAGGGTGTGAGGGCTGTGCTGGAGGGGCCTGGAGCCTAGCCAGTGGCATGGGCTGTGACCACCTACAGTCACCCTGTTCCTGAGGTTTCATAGCCACTCCATCTGATACCTGATCCTCCTGGCCACCGTGTGGCTTCACTGCCCACCCCCACCCCAGCTTCACATACCACACCTCAGTGTGCACCTGATCTGATCTTGGGGCCCAGGACCTGAGATGGAACCCCATCATGAGCCTGTGGGGAGGGAGTGTTGGGCTTGGTGAGGCTGGGAGAGGGTTCCACCCTGGTGGGGGATGGCCCTGACCCTTCAGTAGATGGTTCAGGACCCCCAGAGGCTGCTCAGCCCCAGGAGCACTAGGGGAAGCACTGATGGCCAACAGAGGTCAAAGGTCATCAAGAGGCATTAGGAAATGGGTGCATGGAGCAGGCTTCCTGGGCCCAGACCCCAGGAGGAACCAGAGGGAGAGGAGAAGGGGGCAGCCAGGACTGCAGCCACAGGAAGTTGAGGTGTGGGGCACCTGCAGGAGAGGAAGAGAGGACCGGGGCTTCCTTGTGTGCTCCAGGAGCAGGAAGAGCTTCGGTGAGGGGCTTGGCGAAGGTTCAGGGTCAGTGGAGTTAGTGAGGGCCCAGAGAATGGGGAGTCTCTGTGAGGGCGGGGCTGGGGCTCTGGTTCCCACGGGTATCGTGACTCAGGGTCTCATGCTCCTCCAGGAAGTGTCCTGGTCCTCTGAGCACACCTCCCTAGGGCTCCTGGGAATATCCGAGCTCTGAGATCACTCTGAGCTCCTCAGTGGACAGTCAGTGCCTGAGGCAAGAGGACAGGAATGCCCGAGGGATGTGCCATTGGGGTGGGGCTGGGTCTCAACACGCGGGACTGTGGCATTCAGGGTGCCCCTGGCCCCACACACCTGCTCACTCTCATCATGATGAGGGAAGAATATCTGCACCTTGTGAGTGTGTGGGCTTCATGTGAGCAGGTGAGCTACTTACCAGCTTACTCCGGCTGGCTGTGTGTGCACCTGTGTGTGTGTGCACCTGTGAGGGGAGCCTGGCAGCCGGCAGGTGACCATGAAGCTGGGGCTTACTTGCCAGACTGGGCAGAGAGCAAGGCCTGCAGTGACCACCCCTGTCTAATCATGGCTCTCATATGGTAGGGGTCCCCAAGACCTCAGGACACCTGGGAATCCTAGGAAATGAGCAGGGGAAAGGCCTGCCCCACAAGGCCCACTCTGGCCATGGCTCCCCACCCCCAGTACTTGTGGGAGGACTGGCTTCAAGACTCTGAGGGCTTGCAGGGGGCACAGAGAACAGCCAGTTTGGGGAAAGTTCTCAACATGGGTGTAAACTCTGGCATGCGCCACAGGCCAGAGCCTGGGAGGCAGAAGCTGGGCTGCAGCAGGGGGCTCTAGGGGGTGCACTTGGGCTCGGCCTCCATCCCACCCTCTGCACTCTGGCTCCTGACAAGCTCAGAGTTGCCCTCTGGCCACAAAGTGACTCCTCCGGTCCTGTCCCTCCCACACCCAGCAGTGAGCCAAGTTCCCAGTCGGCCTGGCCTTAGGGGCTGGCTCTTTCTGGGGCCTGGTGCCCAGGCCCCACCAGGGCCTCTGTTCTCATGTCCCATCCTCAGGCCCTGCTCATTCTGCTCTGTGCTCCCACCTCCCAACTCTACAGCTGGTACTGCTTCTTGCTCACCTCTGACGGCTCTGGGTGCTTCTTTGGCACCGAGTGAACAGATGAGATGAATGAATGGACGAGCTGCAGCTGTGACCCCAGGGCCATGCCCACTGCCCAGCCGCACACCAAGCTCGCCTCCTAGGATGTGGGGCTCCTTGTGGTGGTTGACATGGTATAGCACTAGGAGGGGGTAGGTGCCCCACCTGCCTGCTTTGGCCAGAAAAGAGCCCCCAAATTGGCCTTATCTTGGCTCTTCACATGAAGGCATGAGTCCAGGTGAGGAATAGGTGACAAAGGAGGGGACTGTGCAGGGTCCCCCCACAGACACCCTGTCCCTGCCAGCTGCCCCACCCCCACCTGCTTTCTGGCCTGGATACCCATCAGTCATGTGCCCAAGAGTCCAGGAATGCCCCCCACACACTATTTGGGAGGCCTGAGACAGTCACACCCAGGCCCAGGGTGTCCAGCGGTAGAGGGGAAGCCAGCATGGCTGAGGGCCCAAGAGGCCTGGAAGGTCAGGGGCAGCATCTCAAGTGTGGGGGCAGAGGGCTGCAGGGTCAAATTCAGAGTTGAGTGTTGCTGCCAGGGATGGCAAAGAAGGCAATGGCAACCCACTCCAGTACTCTTGCCTGGAAAATCCCATGGGTGGAGGAGCCTGGTATGCTGCAGTCCATGGGGTCTCTAAGAGTCAGATATGACTGAGCAACTTCACTTTCACTTTTCACTTTCAGGCATTGAAGGAAATGGCAACCCACTCCAGTGTTCTTGCCTGGAGAATCCCAGGGACGGGGAGCCTGGTGGGCTGCTGTCTATGGGGTCACACAGAGTCGGACACGACTTAAGTGACTTAGCAGCAGCAGCAGCCAGGGGTGGAGCAAAGCTGACGCTGGGGGCTGCAGGGCCAGGAAAATTAGAAAAGAGGCGGCTCTAAGGTTCCCAGGGGAAGCCAAGGGTCATTTTGCATCCATAGGAACTCCATGGGAACCCCACAGCCCTTCAAGGCTGTTGGCTGTGGAGGCAGGTGGTTCCCGGCCAGAAGAGAGGGCGGAGCCTCCCCAAGCCCTAGTACGCTGAGGCACTCCCACGTGCTCAGGCCTAGGGCCACAGACACCCCCAGGGGGTGCCCAATGGCTGCAAACCTCAGACCAGGCGGTCCAGGCTCTCTGCCCTGCCCCCTCTCTGTCCTGACGACTGGGTAGGATGCCTGGGATGAAGCCACCAGTTGGCAAACATCCCTGTGCTCGCCAGCCCCTCCAAGGGTCACCCACCCATCCTTGCCTCCCAAAGGTAACAGCTGATGCTGGCCTGCACTCTGTGCCCAAGTGTAACTTCCTCCTGGGGCTGTGAGCCAGGCACCATGGGTGCCCCATGGTTGTCGTGTCTGCACAGGCACAGTCTCTTCACAGAAAAACCTCCCTAAGAGGCACCCACACGCTTCCGTATCTCCGTCCTGACAACTGGGGGCCACTGCGATCTCCTACTTACATGAGGCTACTTGAGACAAGCCCCCCTTCTCCTATGGCTAACATCCTCAGGGCTGGGGGCTGCCTGCAGGGTGGGGGTCTGGGTCCTCGTCAGGGGCTCCCCATCTCCCGTGAAAGGCTTCCTCCTTGCTGAGGAACAGGGAACCCTGGGGCAGTAAGAAAGGCCTGAGTGGTTTATTGATACTAATTTCAGGTGGCTACCCTCATGGCCACCAGCCAGTCATCCGCTCATGTCCTGGTGACCAAGCTCATGTCCAGAAACTGCAAAGGCTCCAGTGGGAATCACGGTGCAGAAGCTGGAAGGCTGGCCACACAGGCCCTGCCTTGGGTGGCACGGACTCGGAACAGAGCCTGAAGAAGGAGACAGCAGTCCCAGTAGAGATTCTGGGGAGGCGAGGCCACACTCCACCCGCATGCAGCGGGTGCCCCAACACTCCTGTCTCCACGGGAACCTTGGCTGGTGCCTCAGGGGGCAGCCAGACAGGACTGCCAGCCAGTGAGGTCCTTGGGAGGCTGGCGCGATGAGCTAGTCCAGGCTTCTAGGCAGCAGTCACAGGTAAATGTGGCCCTGGGTGGACATGTCCCTGGGGGACCTTGACCTCCAGCAGTTTCAGGCCAGTTTCCATCCTCAGGTAGATGAGGACCTGTAGCGCCTGGGGCCCAGGAAGGGCTCAGATGAGGGCAGCGTGCCTCTTGGACTTCTGTACAAAATGCGTTTCTGCTTAAACACAGACAGGAGTCAGCAGGAAGCCAAGCAGCTCGGTCCTGCAGCTCCTGGCACTGGGCAGCAATGCAGCACAGCCTGTGGTGCCTAAGCCTGGGGTGGGCGGGCGGTCCCCAGGCCTGTACCACTTCCATGTGGACGCAGCTGGAGCCTCAAAGGCCTGGGCCTCACTGCCCTCAGAGAGGATGCAAGGAATCTGCTCACCATGGGCTCCAGGGCAGAGGCGCACCCGGGGTCCTGCAGGCTGTCTCTCCTGTGGGGCCCAGACCCCATGTGCCCGGCTCCCCACCTGGACTCAAGGGCAGAGGCTGGAGTGATGCCCTGGGTTGGTCATACTGAGTGCCACACGCGGTGAGGAAGGCCTGCAGGTGGGCGGCTCCCTCTGCATATGTGGCTGGAATCAGACGAGCCAAGCCAGGGCCATGTCTGAGCCCATCCCGAGGCCTCACTGGGCAGCGCCCAGCCTTTGTGCATGGAGGCCCCTCTTCTGCGGTGCGTGGAGTTGTGGGTGGACCTCGGGGTCAGACGTTGCTCACTCGGGCCTCCACAGAGGAGACAGTGGTGGGGCCTACATCCCTGTCCAAGGGCCGCTCACGCCCGGACGTAGCGTGGCTTCCTCACTGAAACAGAGTCAGAGACAGGTGGGGGTCAGAGCAGGGCCTGACATGGCAGGAGGGCAGTGGGCTTCCCTGGGGCTCACGGGAAGTGGGGGTGGGCAGCCACAGGGGAATGGGAGAGGAAGCCCACTGAGCTCCAGCTCCTGGAAACCTGGAGCCCCTTGGCCAGGGCAAGGGTCTGGCTCTCCTGAAACACAAAAGCACAGGTCGTGATGTGCTACAGGGTGGATGGTGGCCCCCTGCAGTGTACCCATCCTAAGGCCCAGAAGCTGGGGATGTGATCTCACTTGGAGAAATGGTCTTGGCAGATGTGATTATCTGATGGACCCTAAATCCAGCGACCAGTGTCCTCATGAGAGGGAGGCAGAGAGCAGGAAACCCAGAGGGGAGAAGCCAGTGGAAGGTAGGCGGTGGCCAGAGGGCCATGAGCCCAGGGACATCTGCAATCCCAGAGGCCAGAAGAGGCAGGAGGGACCCGCCCCAGGGGCCTCTGGAAGGAGTGGCTCTGCCCACACCTGGACTTCTGACTTCCGGCCTCCAGGACTGTGAGAGAAGACACTTCTGTCCTCTCGAGCCCCGATTTGCAGACTTTGTTATGGCTGTCACAGGAGACAACGCAGGCACCTGTGCTTGGACACGGCGCCACTCAGGAGAAATGAGATGTGTGTTTCACCAGACAGAGCAGATCCAGCCCTGACAGAGTAACTTCTCTGTCCCCCAAAGGAGGACGTCCCCACCTTTCCCCACTCCAGATCTCTGCATGGTGGCAGGAACTGTCTGGGGAGGAGGAGGTTGACACCTGCTCTGTGGCTTGTGGCTGCGACCTCTCTACTCATGGCATCAACCGTGACACAGCTGACACGGTCAAACTAAAGTGCCTGTCACTCTGGAGGAGCCATGGGAGAGCTGGTGAGAGCCACCAGCTCCTGGCTCGGGCAGAGCTGGGTCCTGGAGAAGGGCAGAGGGTGGCAGAGGTGACTCTGGATCCATGTTGGGAACCCTTGACACACTGAGCATCTGAGGAATAAAAGGGAAATTCTCACCAGAGACAAGGCACCCAATAGGATGCAGGGTAGGAGGAACTGACGTACCTGAGGACTGAGGTGGGGGAATCATCATGGCCTTGAAAAGAGGAAAAGGCACAGTGAAAACTGTGGGCAGGACGACCACCAGCCCAGACGGACATGTACAGACACAGGGCCTCCACCTGCCCACTGAGTACTTACGGCTTCGCCAGGCTGCAGGGCGGGAGCTGCAGGGAGAGCATAGGTGTCACCTGGAGGCCACAAAGCTGCCTCAGCCTGGGGTGGGGGGTGGGGTGGCGTGTAGCCTAAGGGAGCCTCAACTTGGGAGCCCTCAGCCTATGGGGGTCCCTCAGCCTGTGGGGCATAGCCTGGGCGAGCCTCAGCTTAGGAAGGGTCCCCTCAGCCTAAACAGGTATTAAGGGGCCACCAGCCTGGACAGGGGTCCTCTCAGCCTAGGCAGGTGTCTGTGTATCCCTCAGCCTGGGGGTCCACAAGCCTGCAGAGGGTCCCCGGATCCAGGCTCACTCCAGTCCCCACTGGAGTGCCTGTGGGTGCCCTCAGCCTGCCCCTGAACTTGGGATGGTGTCCCCTCATCGCCTTGAATCAAGCCACCCCCTCCCCTCCCCAGCATCCTGCCATCTCCATGGAACAGACAAGCCAGTCTGCAGAGTGTCTGCCACTGTTACCCTTCATACTGAGACCCCATAACATCTACACAGAGCATTCCTAGGAGACCCCCATCCTGACACAAGAGCCATGTGACAACCCAGTCCCCTCCAGGCTGCCAGAGATGGAGCTTTGCCCCCAGACATCAGCATCTTGGCCCTGCCCCATGCTGTTCCCCTGGGACCCCTGGCAGGAGGGGGTACCTCTGTTTCTTCCATAGAAGACCTTGGGCAGCTTGCTGGCTCGCTTGAGGTAGAAGAATGCAGCCACGGAGAGGATGAGACCCGAGCTGATGAGAAATGTCCCCAGGAAGAGGGAGGCGGCCACCTGAGGGGCCCCTGCAAGCAAGATGAGGGCTGGTGGTATGCACACTTGGGTTCTCGCAGGGCCGAGGGTCCTGCATGCAGAGGTGTGGGCCTCCCCTGCACTCAGCTGACTCCCCAGCCGTCAGCTGGGGAGTTCTCAGGGGGTGGGCTGTCGAGAGGTCCAGTGTCCCCAGCCCAAGCTCCCCATCTCCTCCTCATCACTTGGCACCCACTCAGGGCCTCACAGCTCTGGCACAAGGATGTACCCTGGCTCACCTCACTGCAGCCTGTTGGCTGTCACCTGGGTGGCCTTCCCAGCACCAGGATACCAGCCATCTCCACCTCCACAGATCAGGACAGCTGGCACACTGATGCCGAGCAGGGGATTCTCCGTTCAGAAGCCTGTGGCAAGCGCCCTTCTGACCCTGCCATGTAGACAGGAGGCCAGCTACGGCCACAGTGGAGCCTCAGGAGGGACAACTTCCAGCTAAAGTGGCCTAGATTTGTCACAAAGGAAATGGGCTCAACACTGGACTGCATGGGCCTCACCTACCACCCTCCGCTGCAGGGCCCAGTCCCATATCACAAGAGGCGGGGGCTGTCTGTGCCCAACGGCCCTAACGCTGCTGTTCAGCCCACAGCAGCACAAGGTTACTTGCTTCTGGTTCTGAGACTTGCAGGGAAGGCCTGAACCATTGGTCCAGGTCAACATGTCCTCTGCTGAAGGACCAGGGTCTGGACGATCATAACCCCCATCATGATCCCAACACCTCAGAAGAGGAGGTGGCCTCACTCATCCTCTTGAATCAACCCCAGGCCCAGGGCAAGTCCTGCCCCCTGACTGCAGTGGCCTCGGGTGGTCTGAGTACCACACCCCCATGGCCTGGCCACTCTGTGGCTCCACATCGTGTCTCAGGCACGATGGGACGCCTGGCAGCAGGAGCCGGCTGGGGCCCAGAGTGCCCAGGAGGTGGCTCCTGTGTCTGCCCTGAGGACCAGGTGGCATAGTGGGCCCTTCTCTCTGCCTACAGTGTCTGTAGTCTCTTCGGAGACCTACCTCCTAGAGGAGCCCCCAGGGACAGGGCTGGGGTTCCTCAGGATGTCCTCCCATTGTGGAGAACCATACGTCTTGGGCTCCCAGGGACTGAGGGGCTTGGGCGGGGTGGTGGCTATGAGCAAGGCAAAAGGTTAAGACGTGCAGCCTGTTCAGAGGCATGTGGGGGCCCATGCCAAGTGACCCCAGCCACACCCACCCTTTTGAATCAACCCCAGACCCTGACTTCAAAGCTGATAAAGCCTCCAGACCACGGGCTCTGCTCTGTGAGCAGGGCAGGGTCCTGTGCAGAGCTCCTGGCTGGGGTGGAGTCTGCCCTTGACTGTGGACATGGCCCTGCCGAGGCCAGCACGGGTGACTGGGTCTGCGCTGGAAACGGCTCTGATGGTGCCCTGCACCTCCCCAGAACTGGTGTGGTGAACTGAGAAACTTACCGACACTCTGCCGCCCAGGCATCCCCGTGCTCTTGTTCACAGGGAACTGTGCACCTCGGCCGGCAACTGTGGGGGGAACACAGTGGTCAGTGCTGCTGGAGGACCCCCAGGGAGCCAGAGATGCAGCCCAGATGCAACTGTGGCCCAGAAATGAGAAAGGGGGGTGGCTGGGGAGGCAGAGCGGCCTCTGCCCCACACTGCTCTAAGGGACATGAGGACTCAGGGAGGGGACTCCTGGGGTGCCCACGGGGGCACAGTGGCCCAGGATGGGGGACAACAACCCGGGATCCCCACCCTTTCCTCCAGAACTCGGAGGTGTGGGCCCCTGGTGAGAAGCAGGCCGGAGGACGAGGACGGGGGTGGGGAGGAGGGGCGGAAGGACATACGGCCTTTGCACTCGGAGCTGTTGTGGGTTCCGTTCCTGCACTGGATGCAGCTGACGCTCCCATCCTCGGCCGGGCGCCCATAGCAGCCTGTGCCGGGAGACAGAAGATGCAGCTCGAAGCACAGCCACACCAACTGGCTGCCCTCAGGGAGAGCTATGCTTTGCGTTTGTAAAACTATGTTTATTCCAGAACACTAGTTCACCCATTCTGGAAGTTTGGATGGACTTCAGAAAAAGAAGCCCCTCCACAGGAACTACAGCCTGCCTTTTTCTTGCCTGGAGATCCCCATGGGCCCCTTACTGGACATCTCGGAAACGGCTTCTACAAGAATGGAATCTACAAGTATTAGGAATAGGCCTTCATTTCTTGTAAGAACCGGGCTTCTCTTCTGAAGCAGGTGTACTCTTTTTCCTTCACTTGGCATTTCTTGGGAGGGGCAGACCTCAGGGAGGCATCTCAAGGAGGCCCAGGAATGTGGGGTCCTGGGCACAGACCTGTCACCAAGGCAGCAATACTCTCGAGGGCTCCCTTGGTCAGCCCTAAGGTAACTGGGCTCCTTGGCAAAACTGCCAGGGTGGCTGACCACGAGGAGACCCTGGGCTGTGTGTGCAGGGCAGGACTAGCAACCAGACTTAAGGAGCAAAGGTTGACTTTATGGAGCATTATAGCACCTGGAAAAGAGCCCAGGGCCTGGCTCACTGGCTCTCCACCTTTCCCAGTGAGTAAGGAAGGTCACCGCCCAGAAAGGCCAGGAACCTTGGCACATGGGGACTCAAGAGGGGGAATTCACCCCAACCTAAAGATACTAAGGTGAGGTCTGGAGGTGAGTCCTCGGCTAGGCTTCCTGGATTCAAGAGGCCTTCAGAAGTCCCATCTGAGAGTCTTTGTGAAGAGGCCAGCAAAGTAGATTTCAAAAGAGCCTATGTGGTCAGTCACTACTTTGGCTAGACTTCTTAATCAGGCCCAATTTAAAGAGGATAGAGTTATTTTAAAGACAGTTTGTGTCATTGTGATTTCCTCTGGTGGAAAGGGGTGGCTGTAGAGAGAAGTGATCTTTCAGTAGCAGACTGGTCTGGCTGGTGGACAGCAGACTCCAGTCCTGCTCTTCGACCTTGAGGTCCAGCCCCCATAAACTGGCCTGGATCCTGAAATCCCCGGTTCCCCGAGTCTGGCTCTGACTCTCCAAACTAACGTTTCTGCCTCTCACCCACCTGCTGTCTTGGAATCACCAAGAACCAAAACTGCCTTTTCCCAAAGCCCCGCAAATGGATGTGACCTTCAGGGCAGTCAACTCAACAGGTCATGGCAACCTGCTGCCATGTGGGCCTTCTGGAAAGTTCTGGAGAAAATCGGGCTGTATTAAGGATTACCATGCTGCCCCCACCTGCTCCCCACATGCAGAGGCCTCACTGTGGATGGAGCCCACCCGCAACCCTCTTTCTGATGTGGTCTATGGGATGGCCTGTCCCAGGGCTGAGGGTCAGCGCAACGTGGGAGCCGGTGATTGTCTGATTCCATCTGTTTTCTTTCCCTTTTGCTGACCTCCTGTCACACAACTTCTAACTCAAATCTCTCCATGGCTACCAACTTGGCTTTCAATTTGTGACACTATCTGAAGGTAAAGTTTCAAGTGGGGACTGAAGGAAACCAGAATATATCACCACTTCAGCACAGAGACTGTTATGAGGTGAGGCAATGAGAAAACAGCAGGTGCCAGAAGGGTGCTCTGACCTTCCTTTTCTTCCCAGAATCAGGAAACAAACCCCATGAGAGCTGCCCCTTTCCCCCAACCAGGAGGAAATGGGACTCAGGGGCCTTGTCACCATCCCCCTCAATCCTCTTCAGCTCCCCGTGTCTCAGTCCCTTGCCCACAATCACCTCCTCATTCAATGTGATGTGTTAGCACTGAGGTTCTGCCACTTGTTTAAGGCTTCATCTCCTCCTGAGTCAAAATGTGTGCAAAACTTCACACATTTGTGTACTTTGCTGCTCTTATCTTACGTCAGCTTGTCTCAACCCAGCTGAAACTCGCTGCGGGGAACAGGCAGTCTTGCCTGCCCCTACCTCCCAGGACGAGGCCACCGTGTCCTCCTGGGGTTCTGCCCCAACTCTCAAGATGAGGCCCCATCAACCCTGGTGCCTCTCCCCACACCTCAGTCCCTCCTTCCCCAGGCCACCTAGGCTGGTTCACACCACAGCTCACCTGGGCCACACAGGCTAGTGCCTGGGCAGGTGGCATTGATGTCCCCCGCATCCACACAGCACTCAGGCTGCTGACCCTAGAGGGGAGACAGTGGTGAGTTTCTGTGGCCAGGTGGCGTGTGTGGGCCAGGCCCAGGGTGGTATCCACAGAGGGGCTCCCAGAGAGCTCACCCCCTACACCCAGGGCCCAGCCTCTTGTAGTCAGCATCTGGGGACTGCACCTGCTGACCTAGAGCGAGGTCAGGACACACGACCACACCGCACAGACTCTCCCTGGGACAGCACTTGCTGTCTGGCAAGCATTTGGAGACTGAATCAACAACTGAGGTATCTGGTTGGGACCTGCTGGGGCACTCTCCCCAGCACCCCGACTCCCAAGAGCAGGAAGGAGACTCCCTTGGGCTGATCCAGAGAGCCCGTCAGGGGTGCACTGGAGCAGCCTAGTGGGCAGGGATGGACCTCTCTTCCACTGCCCGCTGCCCTCCCTCAGGGCCTCCATGCCACCCTTTCTCAGGGATCTCTTGGATCAGGGGCAGAGCTGCCACCTCTCGCCTTGTGAGCTACAGGCAGGCACAGGGTGGGCATTTCAAACATGAAGTTATTAGTCGACACTTGCAGCTGGTGGCTTTGAAAATCAAAAAATGAGGCTGCTAAGCAAGCACGCACATGTGTTTCTGGACTGTAGTGACTCAGGAAGATAAACCCAGGCTCCCATGGCCTCCCTGGTGAGAGGCCTGGGTGGCTCTCATGACGTGTCTGCCCCTTGTTCCCGACCAAACAGCTCACAGTCCTGGATGGATGCTCCAGCATTCCAGACCCCCCTGGGGGAAAGTTTGCCCCAGGCAGCACCTTCAGGGGCAAACACGCTGGCCAGGCCCACATGCAGGAGTGGGTGGTGCGGGTGCTTCATTCACAGACCAGATGGTTAGAGGTGCCTCGAGAGGGCGTTCCAGGCAGCTCTGCTCCGTGTTTACCCAGGTTTCCCAAGACCCAGCCTGGGATGGCAAGGAGCGCTCAAGGGTGGCCAAGAAATGGAGGGCACCATGGGGGCCAGGCCAAGCCTGGAGAAGGGAGGCTCAGCTGTCCTGTCCCACTCAACCCAGCTGAGGCAGAGCGGCCGGAAGGCCCACCATCCTGGAGACGGGCAGACGGGTGTGTAGAGACCCGGCCAGGCACCTCCAGGAACCACCGCTCAGCACCCCTGTATCACTGACTTGGTAGTCGTCACCTGGCCAAGTTGAGCCTGGATTGGGCATCTCTGTCCATCCCACTAGCTCTGGCCAGTGCCAGTGGGCAGCTGTGTGAAGACCCCCATTTCAGCTCCAAGAAGAGGTCCAGCTGGGCAGAGGGAAAGGAGGGTCTAGCAGGCAGAGAGGAGCAGGGGCCATGGGTAGGCCCGTGCGTCAGCTGCCCACCCAGAGTCACAGGCCCCAACCCTACAGGGTGTACAGTCAGTGTCTCTGGGGCTGGGACAAGGGTGGCGCCCACAGGTGGAAGGGCGAGACCCCCTGGTGAAGGGCCAACGTGCCACATGACAGGTGCTTACCGCAGTTCCTGAGGTTCTGCTAGCAACTTCCACCAGGAGGCCAGCCAAGAAGACGGCACGCCGGAGTGCCATGTCCCGGAGTGCAGGCTCTGTGAGAGAGGGGTGCTGTGTGGCCACAGGTGCCACCTGCCAGCGCAGGGCATGGTTGAGAGAGGTGGGCTGGGGCAGAGGACACTTACCTGGCCCTCTTGGACGTGGGCTGCAGACATTCAGGCCCTTGCCACCCTCGATCAGCAGTCAGGGGTTGGTCACTGGCTCCAGAGTGTCACAACCCTGGAGCCCAGCCTGCAAATCCAGGTGGACAGGTGAGGCCCCGCTGCTGGTCAAGCACAGCCAAACATGTCTGGGCCTTGGCCTTGGGGCTCAGGGTCCAACCAGACTTCCCTTCAGGAGCCCCCAGGGCTCAGCCCGCCCGGATCAGGATCCAAGACTCACTCCCTCCCACTGGCTTTCCACCACCCGTGCACTGGGTCTTCCCAGAAGGGAGGCTGAACCTGAGCAGAGGGGTCAGGGGAGCTGGCCATTCTACTCGCCACTTCATCCTGTCCTCATAAGACTCGAATTCAATTTCCAGCATTTTCACCCAGAGACAGAACTGTCCGGTGGTGGGTGTGCCTCTGAAGGGCCAGGCCGGTCAGAGGAACATGAGCTGCCCACCTGACATCATCACAGAAGGGCGTGTGAGCAACCTCCAGCTGGGCAACGGCACAGGGAGTCCCGGGCGAGAGCTTCTGATGGGCAGTGGGTCCAGAGAGCAAACAGACGAAATAGGATCACCGGCCTCAAGTAAACTTCCTAACACGGAAACCACTCGAAACGAAACAGCCCAGGTGATTTAGTGCTCATGCTGCCATATCTCTAGAGTAACCAGAGAAACACACTAGCCTGCATGACCCTGGAAGTAAACGTTAGTTGGATTTTTAATCAATTTCTGCAAGGTAGGAACCACAATTGATCTGCCCCAAACACACAAAAGTCACTTCTAAAAAGACTTTCCTGTTAATAAAAACAGCTGTAGGAGGAAGCTGTGCATGAGGAAGATGAGCTCAGGTTCAAGGGAGGGTGTGTCCCAAAGAGTGCACTTGGGCCTGGGGGATGACGAGCGGCTCCGTCCACTGGCCCAGGGCCCAGGGGTCCCAGGCTGGGGTCTGTCCTGTTGCTCGCTATGTGCTGGGTTCAGTCCAGGCTGATGGAACAGATGGTACTCCCCCAGTCTGGAGTCAAGTACCCTCATTAAAAACATCATCTCTTCCCTGGGGCACTGGCCCCTTTCTGGGATGTGAAGTCCCTTCAGTGGCAACTACTGGTGTCACACACACGCTGCCAACTTTGATTCAGGAATCAGCTCAGCTGACACCTCCATCTGCTTAACACACACCACTGATAGTGTGCACACCACACTGCCCCTCCTCAGACCCTGCCACTACACATGGACTGTGTCTCCTGGAGTTTCAGGGGAAAAGACCACACCATCCACGCACCTTGGGTTGGGCTCCTGCCCATCAGCATGGCCACGGGGATCTTTGAATTCCTTTGTACTTTGCCTTCTTGTGACTCAGTGGCATCCACTGTAAGGACGCTTCCCCTGCCCACTGCCTGCCAATGGCCACATGGCTGTTTCTGCATTTTGGCTAACGCTGCCGGGAACATTCTTGGGCCTGTTCCTGCACGGTCACTTGCCTTCCTTCTTGGGTCAACATCTGGAAGCACTGGGTCAAGGTAACTCTGGGAAGCTAATGCCCAGCTGTTCTCCGGCCATGGCTCCACATGCAGCCCCTGCAGCTCTGAGCGCCTCACCTGCTCTGGCCACACCAGGTCGTGATCACACATTGGCAGGTGGGCGGGGGTTCTCCTCTGTTCCCATCTGTGTTTCTACAACTAGATATGGTCAGCACCTCTGTCCTGCTTGTGGGCCACTCACACACCTCACATCTCTTGTGACGAGTCTATTCATTTCTCTGGGCCACCATGTTTGGCTGAGTTGTCTTTCTATTATCATGTGCTAGCTCTTCACATGTCCTTTGTCGGGTATGTGTACTGCAGACATTTCTCCCATTCTGTGACTTGTCTTTTCATTTTCTTATGGGTCTCTTTAGAAGAAAAAATGTTTCATTTTCATAAAATTAACTGCATCCATTTTTTCTCTAATGGTTCTTGCTTTTTTTCGTCCTAAGGACTTTTTCAGATTTCTTAGCATCTTCTATATAAATAATCATGTCCTACACAAATAAATGCAGCTTTACTTCTTTATGTTTCCTGGAAGCTTGTTTCAGGGCACAGCATTTGGTCTATGCTAGAGAACATGCACTGAAGGAATCTGTGTTCTGCTTCTGATGGGTGTGGCTCTATAAACACCACTCAGGTCAAGATTCCAGGAGCACAGTTCAGACCCTCTATGTCTTCACTGATTTCTTTAGGTCTTTTGTTATAACAACTGGTGAGAGAAAGATGTTAAAATTGCCTATGATTGTGGAATTGCTTATTATTCCCTTTATTGGGTACATTTGTAACTGATGTTTTTCTGACGAAACCACCTCTTTATCACTAGAATTTTCCGGTTCTCTTTGGTAATACTCCTTATCTTGAACCTACTTTACCTGATATTAGTACAGCCACTCCAGACTTCTTGTGCTATTTGTATACATACACATTTTGCATCCACTTATTTTCAGCTTGTGATTTTTATGTTTAAAGTGAATCTCCCATAGACAGCATGTCATCGGGTCTTGCTTATTACCCATTTTATCATTTCTAACTTTTAACTGGAGAGTTTAGTCCATTAATATTTAATGTAAATATCACTGTGGTTAGACTCAGGTCTACCATTTTATTATTTGTTTTCTACTTGTTCCTTTAATACATAAAATATTATTTTTTTTAGAACAGTTTTGGGCTCATCACTAAACTAAGCAGGAAGTAAGAGTTTCATACACCTGCTGCCCCCACACAAGCAGAACCTCTTCCACTATTAACATCCTGCCCCAGGGAAGTACTCTGATGAACCTACATGGGCACATCACTGTTGTCTCGATTCCATGTTTAGAACACGGTCACTTTTGACGCTGGGCTTTGGCAGGTATATAATGGCACTATGGCTGGGTTCACGGCTACCGTTCTGTTTTCTGCTCGTCTCTCCAGTGTTTTACTTGTCTCTTTCCTGCTTTCTTTCATATTGAGTATTTTTTTTTTAAGTTCCCTTTCGATTTATCTTCTAGTTCTTTAGTTATGGTTCTCTGCATTATTTCATGGTTGTTGCTCTGACCCCGTTTCACAGCCTGCTTAGAACACTGCAGCACAACACGCCAAGGCAGAACCTGCAGGTCCGTGGACTCCTCACCCATGGCTTCATGTGATGGCCATCATGCGTATTTCACCTGTGGCTTCATGTGATGGCCATCATGCGTATTTCACCTGTGGCTTCATGTGATGGCCATCATGCATATTTCACCTGCATGCATTACAAACTCAAGACACGTTCTGATTTTTTTCTTTAAATACATATTTCACGTGTTTTGCCGGGGAGGGGTGAGTCATGCAGCAAGCAGGATCTTAGTTATCCGATCTGGCATTGAGTTAGTGTTCCCTACATAGGCAGTGTGGAATCTTAATCACTGGACTGCCAGGGAAGTCCCTAAATACATACTTTAAAGAAGATGTTCCCCCAGGTATTTACTCTTTTTGATGTTCATCACTCACATAAAGATCTGAGTTTCACTCTCATATCATTTACCTTCAGCCAGGAAAACCTTCCTTTAGCATTTCTGACAGTACACAGATGATGGCAACAAATTTTATCAGCTTTCCTTTTTCTGAAAATATCTGTATTTAGCACATGCGGCTGGGAGGTTGACTATCTTTCTTCCAGCACTCCACTGGCCTTATGATGATAAGTTCCTAGTGTTTGCAGCACTGTGTGTATGTAATCTGTTGTTTTTCTCTGGCTGCTTTCAAGATTTTTAAAGTGAACCTTAAAGTGTTCGGTAACTTAAAAACGATGTGCCCAGGTGTGGTTGCAGTCATATTCACCCGGTTTGAGACTCCCTGAGCTTCTTTAATCTATAAATCTGTTTTCTACCACATTGGGAGAGTCTGTTCAAGCACTTCTCCTGCCCCACCGTGCCTCTTGCCTCCCCCTCTGGGGTCCACAGTCACTGTGCATTTCACACTTGTCGCTGCCCTCTGAGTCCCTAAGGTTCCTCTTGGTTTCCCCCATCTGACTACTTCTTGTCCTTTCCAGTCTATTATGCCCATTCAGTGAATGTTTTATTTCATATTTTTCAATTCTAAATTTCCATTTGGCTGGTTTTAAAAAATACTTTCTATCCCTCTGCTGAGATTTCCTATGTTTTTGTTCACTAGAGTGTCTTTTCCTTTACGTCACTGAACAGTTATTCCCTTGGCTTTGAAGTGCTTGTCTGATCACCCAACACTTGAGTCATTACATGATGACACTCTGTTGATTGCATTTTCCCTTGAGGATGGTTCACAGCACCCCAGCTCTTTGTATGTGGAGTAACTTTGGATTGCAAAGACTCTGCAATCTGTTACGTTGCAGAGACTCTGAATTCGATTATATTCCTCCGGAGAGAGGAATGGTTTATGATTTGGTGGTAGTGGTTTAGTCGCTAAGTCGTGTCTGACTCTTGCGACCCCATGGACTGTAGCCTGCCAGGCTCCTCTGTTCATGGGATTCTCCAGGCAAGAATATTGGAGTGGGTTGCCATTTCCTTCTCCAGGGGATCTTCCTGACCCAGGAATCAAGCCCGGGTCTACTGCAGTGCAGGCTGATTCTTTACAGAGCTACAAGGGAAGCAAGGGAAGAGACTTTATGGTTATGATTTAGTAGGTAATTAATTTCATTAGATTCAAAAGGAAACCGTCACCATCAATGTTGTGATAAGCAGTGCCTCACTCTTGGTTGAGGTGCCTTCCCACCTGCCCTGTGTGTGCCTGGTTCAGGGCTTAGCCAGAAATCGGAGCAAAATTTATTTGCAGAATTCCTTTTTCTGGGAATTCTCTTACTCTGAAGCAGCTACATCTGCCCAGCTCCTCCCCCTGTCTAACAAGGAAGAGTGTGATCTTTCCACCAGAGTTCTAACCACCCCACATCACCGCTGCAACTACACTGCCCTCAAAGTTAAGACGTACAAACAGGAAACACACTCTGGGCCTGCCACTTCCTCTAAGTTTAAGCTGCCCTCAGAACCTGCCTGCTGTGTCCCTTCTCAGGTGTCCTCAGGCAGCCGCTTCCCCTAGCTTGTTCTCGGTTGATAACTGCCACCTGAGGGAGAGTCGCTTTGTTGGAGCTAATTCTTCTACCCTGGGAACAACTAACTGCACTGCATGGTTTTTTAATTCAAAAACCCAATGGTGGGCACAGAGGCTGTTTCCGACGTGCTGCCCCTGGTCAGCAGCAGGGCACATGGAGAGAACTGCTGGGCCACGATGGTCTTGTCTCCACTGGGGAGGAGTCAGCCCCAGGGAAACAAACAGGGGATGTACGCCCAAACACTATTCTTGTTTAAGAGCGTGAATCCAGTTGCAAAAGATTAATTTAAAATAGTAAGTTACACTGAACACTACTTTAGTAGCCCCTTTCATCTCTAAAACATTCCCGAAGGATGATCAAATTAATCACCTGAGGTTTATTCTCCTATGATATGTATTTTCACAACTTAGAGGTTTGTCACAGTCTCTTTTTTGCTGCAGATGCTGGATCTCCAAGGGATGTGAACCTGTTCACTGTGTAACCACAGCAAGAACAGCAATCATATAGCACCTGGTGTGTGCTAAGCACCACTCTGAGTTCTTCACTCACATTAACCCATTCGACCCTTCCAACAATGCCTACAATAGACTCCTTTTAAAGAGGGGAAAACGGGCTTGCACAAGACCACATGGCGAGTACATGGCAGGGTGAGGACCAGCCAGGCCTGGTGCCAGAGCATCTATCTACCCACCACACTGACTTGGGGTCCAAAGGTTTCTCCTGAAGCCAGTGGGCACTGCTTGTTTTCTAACGTTCAACTAATACATTCAGCATGTCTGGCCAAGTATGGTGCAGTTCTACAGAAATTCTCCCTTTTTATTTTGGCTGCACAGAGAGACTTGTAGAATTTTAATTCCCTGACCAGGGATCGACCCCAGGCCCTCGGCAGGGGGAGCACAGTCTTAGCCACTGGACTCAGAAACTCTCAATGTAGTAAACAAAGGCATCTGAGACTTTAAAAATTAAATACAATACACCTCTACTTTTAAAGAATATTAGCTAAAGATAAAAATTGTGTTGTAGGATTTTCTAGCACAAGAAGTAAAACATGCCTCCAAGAGTACAAGAAGTAGAAGGTGGTCACTGGGACCCTCTGTATACAGATCTCACATTGTTTGTCAAGTATAGGATTAATTTTTAAGGTAAACCATGACAAAATAAACCTCTACAGGAACCCCTAAAAAGTAACATAAAAGAGCAGAACTAAAAAGTCAGTAAAGATCAAACAAAAGTTTTAAAAACTTGGATTCACCAAATAAAAGGCAGGAAAGTAGGAATAGAGAAACAGATGGAAAAACAGAAATCAAACATGAAGGTGGTAGACTTAAACCCAAACACTCTCATAATCGTACTAAATGTAAATGGACTAAATACCCCATCAAAAAGTAGATTAACACTACTAACCCCTAGGGAAATGCCCCAAATATACTACTCCACAACCATGAGGATGGCTGCTATCAAAAAAACCCAGAAAAACGAATGTGGAGAAATTTCCACCACCTTTTCTGTTGCTGGGGAAAATGTTAAGCGGTGCAGCTGCTGTAGAAAAGGGCAGGGCAGTTTCTCAAATAAAACACAGAATTACTATATGATCCAGCAATTACACTTATGATTATACATTCAAAAGAATAAAAATGGGGTCTTACACTGGTGTCCACAGCAGCATTATTCACAATAGCCACACATACACAAAAAGGGCAGAAACAACCCAGATATCCATCAATAAATGAATAAAAAAATGTGGCCCATCCATACAATGGAATATTATTCAGCCTTATACAGGAGGAAATTCTGATACATGCTATAACATGGGTGACATAATAAAAAGTGAAATAAGCCAGTCATGAGAGAACAAATAATGTATGATTCCACTTATATGAGGTCACCAGGGTCATCAAATCCATAGAGACAAAAATAGGAGGGTGGGTTCCAGGGGCTGGGCAAGAGGGATGGGAGTTAGTGTTCAATGGGGATAGAGTTTCAGTTTGGGAAGATGGAAAGTTCTAGAGGCAGATGGTGGTAAGTGTTGTACAATATCATAAAAATTCTTAACGTTATAGGCTACAGACTTTAAAATGGTTAAAATGGTAAATTTCATATTATGTATATTTTACGGCAATAAAATATCTAGAAAAAATGAAAATACATAATAATATAAAGTGCCTCATAAATGATAGTTATTAAAGTTATTTTTAAATAGAGATTGTCAGATTGAATAAATCAAGACCAAATGATATGTGCTTTATAAGAAACAAGTTTGACTCTTGTATAGATATATATAATATGCATAATATACATATTCTAGAAAACTTATGAATTTTTGCCTTAACTAAAAATAATTATGACAGTTTCATTCCACTTGTTTAACTTAGTATGAATAGGTTGCTAGGTTTCTAATTTTAAAAATAGATATGTGACAAGCAACAAAGGTTTGCTATACAGCATGAGGAATTATTGTCAATATCTTGTAATAGCCTACAATGGAAAATATAAAAAATAATATATGCTTATGTATAACTGAATCACACAAAAAAGAATTCTACATTTTGAAATTTAGTAATGTTTATCTTTTTGCCAGTTTTTCTAAATGTCCTATGGACATCTAATAACGTATGATATACAAAATTTTAAATATTTTATGTAGGATATAAGATTAATATAAATTAATATAAGTAGAAATCTATTATATTTAAATTATTAATGACATCATTCAAGATGCTCCTATTCTTATTTTTTTCTGCACTTGATAAAATATTCTCAGAGAAATGTTAATATGTCTCACTATGATTATTTTTTTCCCTTATATTTCTTCTGATTTTTGCTTTATGTATCTTTGTTCCTTTGTTGTTACATGTCAAATGGTTTTATGATGTTTATCTTCTTTGCAAACTGTACTTTTTATCATTAAAAATATTCATCTTTGTTTCACTTAAAAATAAATAAAATTTTAAAAGAAGCAAATATTTTAAAAAAGAAGCTTGAAACATAAAGACACAGAATACTGAAAGCACAAGATGGAAAAGACAGTCTATACAATTACTGAGCATAAAACACTCATGCCAATATACTGATATCAGACAAAGCAGACTTCAAGAAGATAACTGCCTTAGAGAAGAGAGGGACCTTTCATAACAGTAACACAGTAAATTCATCAAGAAGATAAATCAGTCTTCTTGTATTGATTTGTATGCACTCAGTAAAACCTTCCAAATACATGAAGTTGACAGAACTAAAAGGAAAAAGACAGATCCACAACTGTGATTGAAAACTTTAATATCCCTCTTTCAATAACTGATTGGACGAGTAGACAGAGAAAAAGAGAAAAAGGATATATCAACTGACTCATCTTAACTCACAAGTACAGAATATGACACTCAACAAAAGTATAATACACATTCTTAAGTGCAAACAAAATATTCACTAACAGACCATATGCTAGACCATAAGACAAGTGTCATCAAACTCAGAGGGTAAAAATCATACAGAATATATTCTCTAAGTGTAATTATAAATCAATAACTAAAGATACTCAGAAAATCTCCAAATATTTGTAAATGAAACAATAGACTTCTAAATCACTCATGGATCAAACACAAGAAAATTTCAAGTATTTTTAACAAAAAGATAAAGTGCAACCTATCAGATTTGTGTAGGGAACTAAGCAGTGCTTAGAAAGAAATTTGTGGTTTTTAATGCCTGTATAAGAAAAGACAAGTGTAAAATCATCAATCTATGCTTCCATCTAAGAAGACAGAAAAAGAAGACTGAATTAAACCATATAAGGCAGATGAAGGGAAATAACAAGAGTAGAAATGAATGAAACAAAAAATGAACAAAAGTTAGAGAAAGTAAGCCAAGTCTAAAGTTGGTTCTTTGAAAAGATTAATAAAATTGATAAACCTCTAGCAAGAATAATTTTAAAAAATGTGAATTATCTACATAGAAATTAAAAAGCAGGCAGGCACCACTACAAATACTACAAACCTGATGGGATCATCAGTCAATATTATAAACAACTTTACACCAATATATTCAACAACCTAGAGGAAATGAGCAAATTTATTTAAATACACAAATTAACAAAAATGACACAGATGAAGAAGAAAATTTGAACAATCTTATATACATTAAAGAAATTAGGAGCTTTTCTGGTGGTCCAGTGGTTAAGAACTCACCTTGCAATGCAAGGTGATCTGGTCCGATCCCTGTCTGGGAAGAGCCCACACGCCGTGGAGCAATTGAGCCCGTGCACCGCAACTACTGCACCTGCATGCCTAGAGCCCATGCTCTCCAACAGGAGACGCCACCACACCGAGAAGCCCTTGCTCTGCAACGACACAGTAGCCACTGCTTGCCACAACTAGAGAAAGCCCATGAGCAGCAACAAAGACCGAGCACAGCCAAAAATAAATAAATATATTTTTAAAAAGAAACTGAATTAATAACATTAAAACTTCCCACAAAAAAAGCAATGAACCCAGATGGCTTCAAGGGTGAAGTCTATCAAATAATTAAGGAATTAATGCCTATACTACACAAAGCCCTTCAGAAAGCAGAGGGGAAGGCATCTGTTCCAACTTGGTTATAAGCCCAGCAAGCAGGACTCAGACCCAGACCAGCAAAACCAGACAGAAAAAAGACAAAAACATCACAAGGGGGAAAAAAGCAGACTAACATCCCTCATGAACACAGACCCCCAAACTCTTAACAAAACCACATGCCTGCATTCAGCAAACACTGAAAGGTGACAAAACACGACCTAACAAGCTTCTTCCAGGAACATAAGATTGACTTTACATCAAAACCAGCAATCAACCACTTTAACAGAATAAAGGGGTTATCCAAATATAACCATTTTAGCAGATGCAAAACAAGCATTTGACAAAATTTCAGGCCCATTCATAATAACACTCAATAAACTGAAAACAGAAGGAGATACCCTCAGCATGAAGAAAGACATCCCCACAACCCACAGCTCATGACAGGCTGACCGAGATGAGGTCAAGGACACTCAGCCACACCAGGTCTTGTCAACACTGCCCTGTGGCTCAAGCCAGAGCAGTAACGACAGAAAACAAAGCAGAAGCCACAAGGATTAGAAACAGGAGTGATCCTGCCTCTGTGCTCACAGCATGATTGTTCATATGGGAAATCCTAGGAAATTTTAAAAACCTGCTATGATTTGTAGGTGAATTCAGCAATGTTCCAATAATATAAAGTGAAAATGCAAAATCAATCGTTATTTCTATACACTGGCAACAAGTGATTGGAAAATGAAACTTAAATAAATATTAATATCATTCACAATAGCATCCAAAAACAATCTACTGGTGGGAATAAATTTAATTTAAAAATATGTAAGAGCTGTACACAGAAAACTACAAAACACTGCTGAGAGAAGTTCAAGATCCAAATAATGGAAAGATATACTATAATGGTGTATGTATATATATATATAGAGAGAGAGGCACAAACACACACACATATGTATGTGTGATATCTCCATTAATCCATGTGAATGAACTGGAAGACTCAATATTATTAACCTCTCCCCAAATTGATCCAATATTTTATATAATCCCAAGCAAAGTTACAGCAAGGTTTTTTGAGGAACTGTCACAAGACAGTGTGGACTGATGAACAGAGATTAGTGTAACAGAAACTGACCCTCACAAAAACAATCAAATGATTTGTGACAAGGTGCCAAAGCAATTCAATGGGGAAAGGAAAATTTTTTCAACAAATGGTGCTGGACAGCTGGCTACTCACATGGAATCAAAAGTGAACCCAGGACTTCCTTGGTGGTCCTGTGGTTAAAAATCTGCCTGCCAATGCAGAAGACACAGGTTCAATCTCTGGTCTCAGTATCACACTACGGAGCGTGCACTCCAGAGCCCACAAGCCACTACTGAAGCTTGCAGCCCCTAGAGCCTGTGCTCCGCCACTGCAACGAGAGGCTCGCACATCCCGCTTGCCTGCACCAAAATGAAAACCTACCGCAGCCAAAAAACGTGAAACTAGGCTCACAGCATACGAAAAATTAATTAGAGACGGCTCACAGACCACCTGATGTGAAGAGCCAACTCACTGGAAAAGACCCTGATGCTGGGAAAGATTGAAGGTAGGAGGAGATGGTTGGATGGCATTACCGACTCAATGAGTATAAGTTTGAGCAAGCTCTGGGAGATGGTGAAGGACAGGAAGGCCTGGTTTTGGCCTTCAGTCCAAACTGGTTTTGCAGTCGCAAAGAGTCGGACACATCTGAGCAACTGAACAACAAAGACCTAAACACAAAACTGAATCTATTAACTTTCTATAAGAAATTACAGGAGATTATCTTTGTGACTTCTGGTTGTGTGTGTGCATGCTCAGTCGCTTCAGCTGTGTCTGACTGTGTGTGACCCTATGGACTACAGCTTGGCAGGTTGCTCTGTCCATGGGATTATCCAGGCAAGAATACTAGAGTGGGTTCCCATGCTCTCCTCCAGCGGCTCTTCCCGACCCAGGGATCGCACCCATGTCTCTTCTGTCTACCTATATCGGCAGGCAGGTTCTTTACCATGAGCACCACCTAAGAAGCCCTTGATTTTTGGTTAGGCAAAGACTTTTAAATAGAACACCGAAAGCATGAACCAAAAAGAAAAACTGATAAAATGAACTTCAACGATATTAAACACTTTTGCTCATTAAAATACACCGTTATGGTGGATATACACTCTGTGCATTTGCCAAAACCCACAGAAAGTTATATAATATACTTTAATATACGCAAAAAAATCAACAACACCCACCAAGGATGTCAGGACGGAAAGCAGACTGTGGCCACTGAATCTAACTGCATCATAACGTATGACACTAACACACAGGAGGGGACAGGATGAGAGTGTTTGCAAAATACTCTGGAAATTGTTAAGACTAATGATAAAAAGAAACAGAATATAAAACATTGTACTCAAGTTGATAATTTTGTTTCTCAAGGTGGGGAGGTATTGGTAAACAATTCTGAAACTGCTTTCTAAATACATTGGGGTGGGACAAATAAAATGATGGCAATGGTGGTGAGAAGGTTACACATAAGCACTTTCGTTAAAGATTACAGGTTATAGACACACAGGTGAACAGGTGTATACTTACCTATCTGCTAAGAGGACTACAAGCAATGACCCCAGCAGCAATGCCCACACCCACTGCCTGGTTCCTGATCTCTAAATCCCACTCTCCAGTGAAATAAACTAGCGCTCCCTGGAGAACTGTGGCAGGAACACTACAAGAGGAAGAGAAGCTCGAGTGGCTGGCAGTGTGAGAAAGGGAAGTTCTTAAAAGTAGCAGCTGGGGGTTTATGACGTTCTGGTGGTCAAGGCTGGAACAGGTGAGCAGCCAGACAAACAGCCCAGAGCTGGGTCCCCTCCAGAGTGCAGACACACACCCACAAGTCTGTCCTCCTCATCGAATTCCAGACCACACGGTGGGTCTTCCCTGAGCTTAGCTCCCACCCCCAGTAGGGTGGGCTGCCTCTCTCTGCATGGCTGCCAAAGAGACTGGAGAACAGGACAAGGAGCAACCCTCCTTGGCAGACACCACCTGAGCCAGGTGACCAGGCCAACAGCCCCATGATGTCGTGCAAACGTCAGCTGCCCTGATGTGATGTGACAAGAGGGCCACCTCACTTCTGGGGTCCTCTTTCCAAAAACCCACAACCCCTATCCAACCAGAAGAAAACACAGCAGACAAACCCCAAATCAGGGACATGATATAAACACTTGAGGAGTCCTCCTCATAGCTGTCATGGGATCCAGGGCAGAAGGAGGACCCTGGGGCAGCATGTGACCCGAAGCTTGGAGGGCCGGGAACAGTAATGGAGCGCTATCGTGTTTTAGCTTTCACAAATGTGCCTCAGTTTGCAACTTTTCTGTAAATCTAAAACTACTCCAAAAGATTTTAAGTTAATTTTACAAAGACACCGTTAATAATGTGAATAGGCAAGTTCAAACAATGGACGGTAATATCTATCTATCTGTATTAAACCCCAGTCTCCTGCATTATAGACAGATTCTTTATCGACTGAGCCAGGGCTTCCCCGGAGAAGGCAATGGCATCCCACTCCAGTACTCTTGCCTGGAAAATCCCATGGATGGAGGAGCCTGGCAGGCTACAGTCCATGAGATCATAAAGAGTTGGAGACATGACTGAGCTATATATATATACACACACACCTGTCTCGGCTTGTATCCAGAGACCTAAAGGACCTGCTTAGATGCCTTGAGTGGGTGCAACAGGTCCAGCATCAATGTTCAAGCACATGCAAACAGAAGACACAAGCAAACACCTCTGCCCACCAGGTCCACACAACACACATGGAAGATTGTGCACAATTCTGTCACCCAGGGCAATGCCAGGAACCCACCCAAGTGCCCTCCAGGGACAGGTATCATGCTGAGGACAACCAAGGCTGCTCCACAGACCACAAGGTCTAACATGGCACCACAAAGGAATGTGGCAGAAGTCAGAACTGTGCCTGCTTCTGGGAGGTGGGTCTGGGAAGGCTTAGGAAGTCTCAGTCAGCCCAGGGCAGCATAGACAAGGTGCTGCTCCTCACAGAACTGGGTCTGGGAGACCCAAGATCCGGGTGCTAGCAGATCTGGGTTTGGTGAGGCCCTTTCTGGACTGCAGAAGGCTTCCTTCTCAAGATCCTCCAGGCTCTTCCTTGGTGTGCGAACAACTGTGTTCCTTCTGTTGCTAGTGTATTGATCCCCTCGTGGGCCCCACCTTATCCTGAGCAACCCCAAGGGCCCAGCTGTAGACACCAACACATGGGGATCTGGGCTTCCACCTGAGGATCCAGAGGACACTACATGAGGGAAGTTTTAGGGATGACAGAAGCGCCCTCTATCTCTACGATGTGCCGGCTACACAGCTGTATACATTTGTCAAAATTGGTCAAACTGAATCTATGCACCTCACTTACGTGAATTATACTTAATCATGAACTGAATAATTGCAATTCATTTTCAATTTTGAAAATCTTAGCCAAAAAGCTAAGGAATTGGGTACAAAAACTTCTTCAAGGTAATTAAAAATTGGTGAGAATTTAAATTGTACCATGTTTTCTTTCACAACTCATTTTTCCTTAGAGGAATTGGTTTCAAGGAAGAAGTCACTGTGATTTCTGAACAAGTAACACAACCCACTCCAGTGTTCTTGTCTGGAGAATCCCAGGGAAGGGGAAGCCTGGTGGGCGGCAGTCTATGGGGTCGCACAGAGTCGGACACAACTGAAGCGACTTAGCAGCAGCAACACTTCAGGTATCCAGAGGGGAATTATTCTGGCCCATCAATTTCCTGATGCTGGGAAAAGCTGAGGGCAAGAGAAGGGGGCAACAGAGGATGAGATGGTTGGATGGCATCACTGACTTAATGGAAATGTGTTTGAGCAAACTCAGGGAGATAGTGGACAGAGAAGCCTGGTGTGCTGCAGTTCATGGGATTACAGTCGGCTATCACTGAGCTACCGAACAACAACAATCAACTGCGGATGGGTACTGGCCAGAAAACCTCACGAACGCCTTTCCAACAGGAGGCCCTGCCCGTGGGATGACGGTGGGAATGCACGCTTCGCCAACCTTCCCCGCGGCCGTGGCTGGAGAACGGAGAGGGGCAGGGGGCCAATCGCTTCAAAGTTCACGTTGCTGATCTTTGCTTTTGCTTCTCCTACTGGATCTCCAGCTCCTCAGCGAGGCCACCGTTCATGAGCGTCTCAGCAAGCAAAGGGCGCCGAGGCGGAACTTGGGTCTCGAGACAGAATGAGAACACAGACTCCTCGTTCACATGCTGCCCGTTCCGAAAATCCCCCGCGCTCATGGAGGATCATCAGCGCAGTTATCGATCTGACAGCTGTACAGAAAACACTCCAGGCTGCTGATACACTCTGTGGCCTCAGCAGCGCCGAGACGGTGCTGCCGGAGGACCCCTGGAGACTCGCTGGAAGGAGTCCTTGGTCTTGGGGACGCAGAATTCTCAGTGATGTGGTGACCAGAGGGCGTTCTTCAAGTGAATTACCGGACAAATCACAGCTTACGTCGCGGAACTGGGCAATACAGGAGAGGCGGCAGCGCCCTCGGAGTGCCCATGACCCCTCGAGGCGCTGCCGCTCCGCCTTTGGGAGGAGCGCCCGGGGCGGGGTGGGGCGCGCATGTGCCAGGAGAAACTTTCCGGAAAATCCGGGTTTTATTTCCTCCGAGGAGCTGGTGAGATCACTGTGGCGGTTCAGATTCCGGCTAACACAGACTGCTGTGGGGGTGCTGGGAGGAGCGGAGAAGGACGGGACCCAGCTCTACCCTCGGAGCGACAGGGACCCCGGAACAGGACAAAAGGGCCACCAAGGGCTCAGGAACCTCCGAGGAGCGCGTTACCCCGAACGCTGCGCCTTGAAACGCTGTGAGACGCGTGTCCGAACCCCGGTATCAAATAAACGGAAACTAAGAGTCAATTAAACCGTCCTGATGACAACGCACACTGACCCCGCTGAGCCACAGTGGACACTTTAGGGCGATAAACCCAGTCGCTGGCCCTCCCGCGCGGCGGAGGCGTCCGGAGCCGGTGACTGGGACGCGGGACGCGAGGAGCAAAACGGCCGGACTCCGCGCCACCGCCCCACCCCGCCACTGCAGCCTTGCCGGGGGCCGCACCCCGAGGGCCGCCCCAGCCCCTGGCCCGCCCCCGCGTGCCCGCACCGCCCCCCCTCCCCCCGGCCCCTCACTCACCCCCGCGCCCTTCGAGTTCCTCTTTCGTACCCCCCGCCCTCCAGGCGGTCGCGTTGTGCCCCCTGGGACTTGTAGTCTCTCCGCCACCCGAGCCAGAGCGCCAGGGAGCGTGGCTCCCAGCCCAAAACTACACCTCCCGGCGGTCCACGGTAAAACCGCTTGGTGTAGTGGATGACAGCCCAGAGTTCTCGCGAGATCTAAAGGTGCACGCAGAGCGACATGGGAAGTGTAGTCTAGGGCCCTGATCAGGTCTGTTCAGTTCTGTTTGGTCGTTAAGTCGTGTCCGACTCTTTACGACCCCGTGGACTGCAGCACGCCAGGCTTCTCTGTCCATCACCAATTCCCGGAGCTTACTCAAACTCATGTCCATCAAGTCGGTGATGCCATCGAACCATCTCATCCTCTGTCGTACCCTTCAGCTCCTGCCTTCAGTCTTTCCCAGCATCAGGGTCTTTTCCAGTGAGTCAATTCTTCACATCAGGTGGCCAAAGGATTGGAGTTTCAGCTTCAGCATCAGTCCTTTCAATGAATATTCAGGACTGATTTCCTTTTAGGATGGACTGTTTGGATCTCCTTGCAGTCCAAGGGACTCTCAAGGGCCTTCTCCAACACCATAGTTCAAAAAGCATCAATTCTTCGGCGCTCAGCTTTCTTTATAGTCCAACTCTCACATCCATACATGACTACTGGAGAAACCATAGCTTTGACTAGATGGACCTTAGTTGGCAGAGTAATGTCTCTGCTTTTTAACAGGCTGTCTAGGTTGGTCATAGCTTTTCTTCCAAGGAGCAAGCATCTTTTAATTTCATGGCTGCACTCACCATCTGCAATGATTTTGGTGTTTCTCCATCTATTTGCCATGAAGTGAAGGGACCAGATGCCATGATCTTCATTTTCTGAATGTTGAGTTTTAAGCCAGCTTTTTCACTCTCCTCTTTCACTTTCATCAAGAGGCTCTTTAGTTCCTCTTTGCTTTCTGCTATAAGGGTGGAGTCATCTGCATATCTGAGGTTATTGCTATTTCCCCCAGCAATCTTGATTCCAGCCTGTGCTTCATCTAGACCGGCATTTCACATGATGTACTCTGCATGTAAGTTAAATAAGCAGAGCGACAATATATAGCCTTGACATACTCCTTTCTCGATTTGGAACCAGTCTGTTGTTCCATGTCCAATTCTAACTGTTCCTTCTTGACCTCCATACAGATTTCTCAGGAGGCAGATAAGGTGGTCTGCTATTCCCATCTCTTTAAGTATTTCCCATAGTTGTTGTGATCCACACAGTCAAAGGCTTTGGCATAGTCAATAAAGCATGCTAAGTCACTTCAGTCGTGTCCGACTCTGTGCGACCCCATAGACGGCAGCCCACCAGGCTCTGCCGTCCCTGGGATTCTCCAGGCAAGAACACTGGAGTGGGTTGCCATTTCCTTCTCCAATGCATGAAAGTGAAAAGTGAAAGTGAAGACACTCAGTCATGTCCGACCCTCAGCGACCCCATGGACTGCAGCCTTCCAGGCTCCTCTGTCCATAGGATTTTCCAGGCAAGAGTACTGGAATGGGGAGCCATTGCCTTCTCCACAATAAAGCATAAGTAGATGTTTTTCTGGAATTCTCTTGCTTTTTTGATGATCCAATGGATGTTGGCAATTTGATCTCTGGTTCCTCTGCCTTTTCTAAATCCAGCTTGAACATCTGAGAGTTCTTGGTTCATGTACTGTTGAAGCCTGGCTTGGAGAATTTTGAGCATTACTTTGCTGGAGTGTGAGATGCATGCAGTTGTGCAGTAGTTTGAACATTCTTTTTGGGATTGGAATGAAAACTGACCTTTTCCAGTCCTGTGGCCACTGCTGAGTTTTCCAAATTTGCTGGCATATTGAGTGCAGCACTTTCACAGCATCATCTTTTAGGATTTGAAATAGCTCTACTGGAATTCCTCCACCTCCACCATCTTTGTTGGTAGTGATGCTTCCTAAGGCTCACTTGACTTCGCATTCCAGGATGTCTGGCTCTAGGTAAGTTATCATACCATCATGGTTATCTGGGTCATGAAGATCTTTTTTGTATAGTTATGTGTATTCTTGCCATGTCTTCTAATATCTTCAGGGCCCTGACAAAGTAGCAGAAGCAAGGGGAGGCCCACGCTGCCCAGGATCTCTTGCACGCAGCTGTCTTTGGCATTGCCAGGAGATGGGAAAGCCAGGCTGTCAGTGCCAGGGCATCTGGCTCCTGGAGTTGGGGGCCCGAAACCCCTCTGCGGATGCTCAGCGAGGCTGCTCGTTGGTGTCCACCAGGGTAGTGATTCCCGAGACAGCATGGGGTTACACAGATGTGTCCCAGAGGGTGACGCCAGACTGCAAGCAGGGTCCCCACAGTGTTTCTGGACTTGACCTCAGGTCTGCTCCCCGTGCTCGGGCATGGTGGATGGCAGGGCCTGGAAAAGGCCTGTGTGGGGGTTGTGTCCTCTGTGCATGATTCCCCAGGAAGGGAGCTGTTCCTGGGCTGCCCTGCTCTGCCCCCCCACCCTACCCCTGTGCCAGCTTTGCCACTTTCAGGGTTTCAGGCAGAGCCTATGGGGTCGGGGAACGTGGGGCTCCCTGGACCCTGTCTGCATAAGGCTGACCCTAAGGAAGGCTGTGCAAAAGAGCTTGGAAAAAGAGAGGACAATCGACCATTGCCTTTTTGTGCTTTCTGTGCTGTTGGATGGGGGCCGAGTTTCCTCAAAGGCGGCTACTTGGAGAGGAGTGTCTGGGCTGGTGTGTCTGAATTGAGAGGCCTGGACCAAGACGGGCTCCCACGCTGCAGACTGCAGTCCACAGGGACACATAAAACATGGGCTTTTCAGGCCTCTCTCGAACTTCCTTATTTGATATAAATAGGGGTGGATGGGATAGACTTCTGGTTTCTCTGAACTGGTGAAGCTGGTCCAACTGGTTACTCTTTCCACGAAAGCTCCACTCTGGCCTTGTGGTACCTCCCAGGCGCTGGGAATGCTCCCCAGTCTCTCCCTAAGACCATGGGGTCTAGGGGACAGGATAGTTGGCATCCTGGATTGGTTTGTTCCGACAGGATGACACTGGAGGAATGTCTGCCTGTGTGATCTCAGGCTCTGCCTGTGTATATGTCCTTCAGTCCTTACTTCTCAGCACATGGGATCACAGGTGTGCCAATGAAAGGACGGGGGCCCTGTGGGCGTCCCTGGGAGTGTCTAGTGAGAGTGGAGTGCAGATTAGGGTCAGGATCTACAGGTGTGTGGGGTGCTTCAGGACAGCTAGCATAAGCCCACACCTGACCCTGGGGCTCCCAGACTCCAAGGCTGACACCATCCCCACCCTCAGCTGGCTTCTGCACCAACTGGCCATCTGGCCTGAATCCTGTGGGTTTGCTTCCCCGTGGGGTGCCGCCTCAGGACACGCATCCGAAGTTTGAATGTCCAGAGCTGAATGTCAACAGAATGTCTATTTTGTGGTGTGAGGCTACTGCTCTCCTAGGAAGAGTACTGAGGACTGGAGGCTGAGTCACATTTGTGTCTTCTCTTCCAGAGGACAATTGTCACTGAGTTTCTTTAGTTAGAACCGGGCGCTCCCTCTCACGATGGCCCTCGGGGGCCTCCGAGGCAGGAGCTGATGTAGGCTCCAAGCATGACCTCATGGCACCTCGTTGCCATACAGCAGAGCTGGGGAGTCACTGACTACAGGTTTCCAGGATGATACGACTCTTGATGGAGATGGTAAAGTCTCTCAGGATGAAATCGTGCCTGGGAATGTGGCAACTCCGTGGGCCCATGCAGTCAGGAGGAGCCTGGCCTGGCATTACTGGGACGTCCGAGAAACATCGTGGGGTGGCACGGCAGGGTCTCTGCCGCCTGTGGCTGCTCTGTAGCCCCACAGCTGCCCTGCCTGCCACAGAATCATTGCTCTCTTCCATTTCATCCATTTCCACTTTCTCGGTGGTTTTCTGAACTCCAGTGGAGACAGCGTTCTCCCAGGATCTTGTTACTTATCCCTGAGCCTGCTGCTTCAGCGCCACGTGCCCCTAACATCAGGCTGTCCCTTAATAACAAGTCATCTAGTATCAGAGGGTGGTCTTTTCACTCTAGTGATTCCTAGGTCAAATGCGGACTCCCTGAAAATGCTGCCAAAGAAGCCTGCAATGAGCCAAAGCAAGTATATTCTCAACTGAGTCTCTGCAGAGCCCCCATCAGGAGGCTAGGGTCTGGGTCAACCTGGGCCTTCAGTGGGAAGGAGGCTTGGTTCAGATTGGTAAAGGTCTCCAGGCTGGTGAACATAGCAAGGCAAAGAGGTCTGAGGAGTCTTTTCATGGGATCTATTGAAAGCCTAGGGTTTGCATTTTTTTTTCCATAAAGTTTCTGAAATGAACAATAAAATTATCTGTGACTTTTTCTGTATAGTAGTTTCTTTTTTTTCTCTTTAATCTATTTATTAATAAATCTGTAAATCCACTGAATCCCTGTTAAGACACTAAGACGATTTCACTTTCACAATTTGACAAAAGCACTCAAAAGTCACCTGTGGGAAAAATGTAGAAAGATAGGACAATTCTGTAAAAACTAGTAATGAAGTGAGAGCAGATCTCAATGTTTAGGAGTTTCTTGAAGTCTCCTGTGACAAGTTGCCTCCTTGACACCCCTGCCTGGAAGTCTTATCTGTCCTTCATACTCTTGGCCCACAGGGAACCCCCATCTCACTTCTACTTGTTTTTTTGTTTGCTTGTTTGTTTTGTTTTAAACCAGGAATGGATGTTGGATTTTGTCGAATGCTTTTTAAAAAAATAACTACTGAGAAAAGTCTGTGTGGTAAATTACATTCTCTAACATTAAACATCAAGGCTTCCCTGATGGTTCAGCTGGTAAAGAATCCTCCTGAAATGTAGGAAACCTGGGTTTGATCCCTGGGTTAGAAAGATCCCCTGGAGAAGGGAACGGAGACCCACTCGAGCGTTCTGGCCTGGAGAATTCCATGGACTGTATAGTCCATGGAGTCGCAAAGAGTCGGACACAACTGAATTACTTTCACTTTCAATGTTAAACTAACCTTATATTCCTGAGGAAAAGCCCATCTGATCATCAGTTCAGTTCAGTTCAGTCGCTCAGTCATGTCCAACTCTTCGCAACCCCATGAATCGCAGCATGCCAGGCCTCCCTGTCCATCACCATCTCTCAGAGTTCACTCAGACTCACGTTCATCAAGTCCGTGATGCCATCCAGCCATCTCATCCTCAGTCGTCCCCTTCTCCTCCTGCCCCCAATCCCTCCCAGCATCAGAGTCTTTTCCAATGAGTCAACTCTTCACATGAGGTGGCCAAAGTACTGGAGTTTCAGCTTCAGCATCATTCCTTCCAAAGAAATCCCAGGGCTGATCTCCTTCAGAATGGACTGGTTGGATCTCCTTGCAGTCCAAGGGACTCTCAAGAGTCTTCTCCAACACCACAGTTCAAAAGCATCAATTCTTTGCCACTCAGCCTTCTTCACAGTCCAACTCTCACATCCATACATGACCACAGGAAAAACCATAGCCTAGACTAGACGGACCTTAGTCGGCAAAGTAATGTCTCTGCTTTTGAATATACTGTCTAGGTTGGTTATAACTTTTCTTCCAAGGACTAAGCGTCTTTTAATTTCATGGCTGCAGTCACCATCTGCAGTGATTTTGGAGCCCCAAAAAACAAAGTCTGACACTGTTTCCACTGTTTCCCCATCTATTTCCCATGAAGTGATGGAACCGGATGCCATGATCTTCGTTTTCTGAATGTTGAGCTTTAAGCCAACTTTTTCACTCTCCTCTTTCACCTTCATCAAGAGGCCCTTTAGCTCCTCTTCACTTTCTGCAGTAAGAGTGGTGTCATCTGCATATCTGAGGTTATTGATATTTCTCCCGGCAATCTTGATTCCAGCTTGTGTTTCTTCCAGCCCAGCGTTTCTCATGATGTACTCTGCATATAAGTTGAATAAGCAGGGTGACAATATACAGCCTTGATGTACTCCTTTTCCTATTTGGAACCAGTCTGTTGTTCCATGTCCAGTTATAACTGCTGCTTCCTGACCTGCATACAGATTTTTCAAGAGGCACGTCAGGTGGTCTAGTATTCCCATCTCTTTCAGAATTTTCCACAGTTTATTGTGATCCACACAGTCAAAGGCTTTGGTATAGTCAATAAAGCGGAAATAGATGTTTTTCTGGAACTCTCTTGCTTTTTCCATGATCCAGTGGATGTTGGCAATTTGATCTCTTGTTCCTCTGCCTTTTCTAAAACCAGCTTGTACATCAGGGAGTTCATGGTTCACGTATTGCTGAAGCCTGGCTTGGAGAATTTTGAGCATTACTTTACTAGCATGTGAGATGAGTGCAATTGTGCAGTAGTTTGAGCATTCTTTGGCCTTGCCTTTCTTTGGGATTGGAATGAAAATTGACCTTTTCCAGTCCTGTGGCCACTGCTGAGTTTTCCAAA
Source organism: Nanger dama (assembly GCA_917880005.1). Lineage (NCBI taxonomy): Eukaryota > Metazoa > Chordata > Mammalia > Artiodactyla > Bovidae > Nanger > Nanger dama. The sequence continues at coordinate 18,805,445 of CAKJTW010000013.1, read as the reverse complement.
TTTGCTGGCATAGTGAGTGCAGCACTTTTACTGCATCATCTTTCAGGATTTGAAACAACTCAATTGGAATTCCATCACCTCCACTATCTCTGTTGGTAGTGATGCTTTCTAAGGCCCACTTGACTTCACATTCCAAGATGTCTGGCTCTAGATTAGTGATCACATCATCATGATTATCTGGGTCGTGAAGATCTTTTTGTATAGTTCTTCCGTGTATTCTTGCCACCTCTTCTTAATATCTTCTGCTTCTGTTCTGTCCAGACCATTTCTGTCCTTTATCGAGCCCATCCTTGCATGAAATGTTCCCTTGGTATCTCTAATTTTCTTGAAGAGCTCTCTGGTCTTTCCCATTCTGTTGTTTTCCTCTATTTCTTTGCATTGATCGCTGAAGAAGGCTTTCTTATCTCTTCTTGCTTTTCTCTGGAACTCTGCATTCAGATGCTTATATCTTTCCTTTTCTCCTTTGCTTTTCACCTCTCTTCTTTTCACAGCTATTTGTAAGGCCTCCCTAGACAGCCATTTTGCTTTTTTGCATTTCTTTTCCATGGGGATGGTCTTGATCGCTGTCTGCCGTACAATGTCACGAACCTCATTCCATAGTTCATCAGGCAGTCTATCTATCAGATCTAGGCCATATGTTACCCTTTTTATATATTGCTGTGTCATATATTCCTGAGGACAAGCCCATCGGGTCATATGTTACCCTTTTTAAATATTGCTGTGTCAGTTTGCTAAAATTCTCTAAGAATGAATTGGCTAAGATTTTTGCATATGTGTTGCAAGGGATGTGGTTTTCCTATAAGGCCTTTGTTTGTCATCAGGGTCACATTGGATGCACAGAGGGTCAGAAGGTTTGCCCTGCTCTTCAGTTTCCCAGAGCAGAAAGCAGAGAATTGCTCTTGATTCTTCCTTAAACACTTGGTAGAATTTTTATCAGTGAAGCCATCTAGGCCTGGATTTCTCTTTATGAGAAGGTTTTTAACTATGAATTCAACTTCTTGAGTGAAGTTATCTATTTTCTTTTGAGCATGCTTTGGCAGTTTTTGGCTGGTTACTAGATGTCAATTTGAGCTTGGTGTTGGACAATTTTGTATTCGGTCAGTACTCCTGAGCTCTTTCTTGGGATGCACAAAAGTTGATTGGAAACAGTTTGACCCTCTTGGACCTTTCTTCTATCTTTGTGAGGAGGTCCTGGGCACTCCAGCCATACTGGGTCCTCTGAACCATCAGCTCCATCTCCTGACTCTAAGGGCCCTGGGCCCTACATCTGGGACTCACCATCTTTGGTTGCCCGATGTCCAGTGCCTTGAGGGCAGTCATCTGAATCTTGTCTGAGTTTTAGCTGGTTGGGGGAGAGGTGATTGGTCCCTGTGACGCCCTCTGGCCAGGAGTGGAAGTCTGTCTCTATTTTTGCTTTTAATCTTGATTACACCTTTTCCTTCCAAACTCCCAATTCCTATTCCTTAGGGAAAACAGCCCCCTGAATGTGTGTTGTGGTCCCCCTTGTCACTCCCTTCCTTCAACAATACATGTGAAAGTTATGCTGACTTTTGGGGTCAGCCTCCAGTGTCGGCAGTCAGATGTTTGCTCTGTGTAGCACCGTGCTGGACGCACCCCTCGGTGGCCCCCACTCAGGCCTGTCTCCTGGTAGCTGTGTCCAGCACCACACCATCTGGGACGTGGAGTGCCACTCCCTGCTCCAGAAGGCAGGCAGGCAGGGGCTCACCTGGCCTCCTCCCAGGGTAGGGAGGGGCCCAGCAAGGCCTGGGCAGTGGTGCTGGGGGTAGGGGGCACACCCTGAACAAGTCAGGTGGGTGTCTGCGGGCGGTGGTCCCATGTGGCCCAGACAACCCCGAGAAAGATGTTCTGGGACTTTCTGAGGACCCCCTGAGCTGCATGGTCCCAGTTCTGTTAGGCTGGTGGGGAATACAAGGACATCTCTGAGGAGCCCATCAGGTTGAAGGATAATTTCCAGGATAAAATGGAAAAATATGTTTACTGTCTTAAGGGCCACAAAAATACGAAATCCCCTATAGCAGTCATGTCGGGAGGCTCCATGAAGGCCACAGGGAGCAATGTGGGATGCCAGGGTCAGTGATGGATCTAGCTGAGAGCAGACTTCCCGTGAGTGAACACCTCCCCACTGGGGAGTTTTCATTCAGTGTAGGGACGGCTACAAGAAGCAAAGACTCAGGCACTGTTATTTATTTGTGTTGAAGGGAAATCAGTGAACATTTTGTGTTTGCCATGCAGAGATCTTTTCCTGTTCAGACAGTCAGCTTTGTGACCGAATCATCCTTCAAGTGGAGAAGGCAATGGCATCCCACTCCAGTACTCTTGCCTGGAAAATCCCATGGACGGAGGAGCCTGGTAGGCTGCAGTCCACGGGGCTGCTAAGAGTCGGACATGACTGAGCGTCTTCACTTTTACTTTTCACTTTCTTGCATTGGAGAAGGAAATGGCAACTCATTCCAATGTTCTTGCCTGGAGACTCCCAGGGACGGGGGAGCCTCGTAGGCTGCCATCTATGGGGTCATACAGAATTGGACATAACTGAAGTGACTTAGTAGCAGCAGCAGCATCCTTCAAGAGAGGAAATCATTTACATTTATTTCTTTAAGATGAAATCCTACAATCCTACTAAACTTATGTTAAGTGTTGAAAATTTAAGAGCATTTTTGGAATAACCTACATATAAGTTTAATTAAAATAGGTATCTGTCAATTATTTAATTGGGAGGATTTTGTTAATTCAGATGAAAAGGAAATAGAATGTCAAGAATTCCCTGGCAGTCCGGTAGTTAGGACTTAGCACTTTCACTGCTGGGGCCTGAGTTCAAGCTCTGGTCAAGGAACTAAGATCCCACAAGCCGTGCTGCACAGCCAAAGAAAGAATAGGAGAGAGAGAGAGAAGGAAATAGAATATATTACATTTGCAAATAGTTTAAAATATTAGAGGACTTCCCTGGTGGGTCAGACGGTAAAGTGTCTGTCTACAATGCGGAAGACCTGGGTTTGATCCCTGGGTCGGGAAGATCCCCTGGAGAAGGAAATGGCAATCCACTCCAGTACTGTTGCCTGGAAAATCCCATGGACAGAGGAGTCTGGTAGGCTACAGTCCATGGGGTCACAAAGAGTTGGACACGACTGAGCGACTTCACTTCACTTCACTTAAAATATTAGAAGGTGAGTGAGAGACATTTCACTGAAAAGGAGTACAGGTGGCAGAAAAGTACTTGTGAAGATGCTCAGCACCATTAGCCATCAGAGAAATGCAAGCTAAAACCACAGAAGCTACCACCACTCATCCATCAGAATGGCTAAGATTAAACATAGTGACAATACTGATGCTGTCAAGGCTCCAGAGGCCTGGATCACTCTTGCAGTGCTGGGAGGCGTGTAAAGGGGCAGGCCCTGAAAGACTGACTGACAATTTCTCATCAACCGAACATTACCGAGGCAACCGGCAATGGCACTCCTGGGCATTTATCCCAGATAAACGAAGACTGATGTCTACATAAAAAAAACTGTACAGACTGTTCACAGCAGCTTTGTCTGTAAAAGCCAAACCTGGCATCCACCCAGGTGTCCCAGGTGGGAGAGCAGTCCAGCCAGCTATGGGGCTGCCGCACGGGGGAGCTCCAGGCGAAGAAAAGTTAGTCTCAAAGGCTCACGTAACCCCTGAAATGACAGAATTATGGAGGAGTCGGAGAATAGACAACAGTGGGGGGTGGGTGGCTGAAAGGTCTCTTGTGGGGACTGCTCTGTGCCTGATGACAGTGCTCCCAGGATCACATGTGAGACAAGATGACAACGAAGCAGGCAGCCAGCAACGCTGCAGTTAGGGGAAGAAGTTCCTGGCGGGGAATGGGGTGGCCTCATTATCTGCCTTTGTCTGGCCTTGACCATCCCAGGGTTTTTGTTTCTGTCTCCTGAAACCCAGTGGCCTTTCTCATGCTTTGCTTTTCCTGAAAGATGGCTGCTCAGACAAAGGACTCTCAGCCCCTCCACTCATCCTGCTGCTGCAGAGAGGGAGGGCCCTCAGGCTGGGCCAGGGTTGCCCAGAGGAACCTGAGGCACAAACAGCCCACATCCCCACCCCCTCCACCCACCCCCCACCCCCGGGCTCCCAGAGTGCCTGTGGGGCCTTTCTGTTGCGTCAGCCCAGGAAGGCAGGTCCCTGGGCACCCAAGGAGCAGGCCTGCCCAGGCTCGCCTCCTCCTGCTGTTTCCGCGCTTCTGGATGTGGGAACAGCAATTATCCGCTCTGCTCTGGGTTCCCCTGGGGGTTGCTCTCCCCTCCTCCTCCCCATTAAGACAGTGTTTTCCGCAGGTACTCAGAACCTGAGCAGGCATAGGCAGACTTAGGACCCCCAGCCCAGTGCCTAATGGCCCCCAGGATCCAACCCCCAGAGCCCCTTGGGCCTGTCCTCCCCCCTTCTCACCCCTACCCCGCCTATGTGCAGCCCTTGAGACTGTCCCCCTTTCCCACCCACCCCACCCTCCTGCACCTTTGCAGCCCAAGGAGGAGCAGGTGAAGGTCCTTAGCTCTTTACAAACAGCCCCTATGCTGGGGGAGGCTCAATCATCAGCTAATTAATCGCCTGCAATTAGAAGGAGGCCTTAATTGCTGTTTACAATCCTCCACCCCTACCCAGCCCTCCCCAACCTGGTCCACTTCCCTGGGTTGTGGGCTTTGTGTGCAAGTATCTGCGCAGACTGGTGGGTGGAGCTGTCCTCTGAAGACCAGCAGGAAGTCTGCTGGGCCAGGTGCAGGAAGCACAGGCTCCAACCTGAGCTTGCCGTCGGGGTCCTCACTGCACGCAGACCAGACTGTGTGGTCACCGGTGACCTGGTGAAGGGCTGGGTGGGGACAGCACCTGGAGGGTGACAGCCTCATGGACCCCGTGCCTGCCAGGCTGACCTCTGGGCTCTGTGTGCTCCCCACTCATGATTGAAAGCCCAAGAATACATTTGACCTTTGCTGGAAGCTTCTCAGCTCCAGACACCAGCCCAGCAGAGAAGCCGGTCTCCTCCTGCTTGTCCTTAACAAACCTCCTGGCCTACCACCCTAGGCTGGAGCCCCAGGGATCGTGTGTCCCTGAGTAGGCCTGTAGGTGGCGCCCTTGTCCAGCGGGCAATGGCCTGGATGGAGCCTGCAGACCGTACCTCCACTGTCCAAGGCCCTCTGACAGTGGAGAGGGGCAGACCTGGGTCTGGACCCTTCCTCAAGACGCAGAAATTGATGTGTTGATGCTCCAGGACTGGCACTGAGGCCCTCTTCTCTAGGGAGGAAAAAGGGACTCTGCCTCAATCTGTGACCCCAGTGCCTCCCCATACCTGGTGCACAAAACTTCCCACCGTGGCTGCCTGGGGTGCCCAAAACCCTGAGACGCACTAGGGGTAGCCCTAGCCAACTCAGGGCATTGGGCCTGCTGCCCACACAGGGCCCCTCACTGGTCCTCTGTGTCCTCGCCAGGCCTTCAGGTGCTGCTCCTTCCCTGCAGTTGTGCTCCTGCCCCTCGTCTCAGACCCCCTTCCCCGTGGATCACACAGCCCCTCACTCTCACTCGCGGGAGGGTCCTGGCCAGATCCTGGGCCTGGACGTTGGGGCCTCCAGTGGCTCACATCCTCACTGACCCAAGCCCAGGCCTCCCCCTACCAGCTGAGCCCTGTGTGGCCACAGACACCTATCCACCCGGACGTAAGAGTCAGGGTCTCCAGAAACACAGACCAGCAGGAGGTACATGGACAGACAGAGATTCATTATGAGGACTTGGCAGTCATGTAGGCCAAGACCCTCGGGAAGTGCAGTCAGCCCACTGAAGGCCTAGAGAGGATGGGTCACTCCTGTCTGGAGGCAGGAACAGCCCCACCACCACTCTGCCCTTAATGGGGGGGCTGGCCTTCTTGTTCCATTCAGGCCCTCCACAGATTGGACAAGGCCCACTCTCATGGGAGGGACATCTCCTTTCCTCTGTCCACCAATTTAAATGCTAATCTCATGGGAAATTGCCTGGGACAGGATCTGGCCATGTCCCTGGGCTCCCGGTGGCCCAGCCAAGCTGGCACAAAATCAGCCCAGACTCTGACTCACCGTGTGGACTTGAGGCTGTGTCAGAGAGGCTGCAAACAGGGACAAACACACAGGATGAGTGCACACGTGTACCCGTGAAAACTAGGTTGGGAAGCCTGAGGATGAACATGTCCCCCTGATTCTGTGCACAAGAAGCTGTGGGACAGCAGTGGCAGGAACCCCCATGTGGGAACAGGTGCGCCTGGCCTGGCATTCATAGGAGTTAGGTTGACAACAAATGTGCATCTTTTCAAAACTCCTCTCACTTTACCTAACCAACCAACTGCCAGTCCATCAGCCAAATCAAACAAATGCCCACCAATGGGATGAGCAGCTTCCAGGAAACAAACCAGAAGTGCTGACCCTGACCAGTGCCCTCCCCTCCACCTTCCAGTTTACTTCTCCGTGGACACAAGTGAGGAAGGGAGAGGTGGCACGTCCAGGGCTGGTCACCAGGTGGCTGTGGCCACCTCTGTGGGCAGCCTCATGCCACATCAGTTGCTCTGAGGTCCCCTGCTGTTTTCAGGCACCGTTTTGGGGTTGTCTCATACCTAGCAGCACAAGACTGACTCAGTCGGCCTGGACGTGCCTTTTCCTGCCTTGTCCCCTGTTGTTCAGGACAGGCCACGTTCTGGTGGACCTCTGAGGCAGACAGTGCCCCTCCCCACCCCTGTACACCTCATGTTCCCAGGATTTCTGCTGCCTTGGTCCTCCTTGGTCCCTGGGCTGGCCTTTACTCTGGGCTGGGGTTAGCTCTGCCTCCCATCTGGACAGTGAATGGGAACACAGCTGGGCCAGCATCCCCATTCCACCCGGGTCTTCGAGGATGGCCATGGGGTCCTCCAGCGTTCAGCGCATTTAATACTTAACCCTGAGCACCAAGCCCCACCCTGGGCAAATATTTATTTGGCAGTTAAGGGCTCACCAGGACGAAGGCCACGGAAGGTTCTCACAGCCGGGAGGCAGCAGAGCAAACCACCGTAGCTGACTGTTCAGGAAGGGTTGTCAACATGAGCCTTGGGAGGGGAGCTGGCTGCACCTTGGGGCTTTCGGGCTGCATGGCAACGGCAGCCCACTTAGCAGGCGGCCACGCTTGAGGGGCTTTGGACATCCGTCCTGGTGCAGAGGCACAGAATATGTCCTGGTGCCTAACCTCCAAGTACTGATGCCGAGATAGCAAGCCTGGGAGCGTCTGTACCCTGTGGGGGCGGAGGCCTGGAGAGATGCCCGAGGGCAATGGAGCTTCCAGCCTGCCAGTGCCTCAGTCGGTGTTCACCTGCCCTGGGGGCAGCATGGCACCCTTGCCCTGGAGTCGGGTACAGCAGTGGGACCTGCAGGCCCTCCTGATGGCAGTGCCCCATGTCTTGCTCACTGTGGAGGGGCCATGGTGGGGCCGTGGTGGCTGCAGCGTGTCCTGCAGGGACCTCAACTAGGCACTCAAACACCAGGAAAGGGCTGCCCCAGGGCTGCAGCTGACCCCTGCCTCTGCCGACCACAGTGGCAAAGTGGCTGGGACAGGGTAGGGACAGACCCAGAGCTGGCTTCCGCCTGGATTTCAGCCAGGACGCCTCCTGCCCAGGCCCTGGAGCAAGAAGCTAGGCAGGGGTTGTGTCTCCATCCCGGCCTCTGTCCTCTCAGACCCCCAGGAATCTCCTGGACAGATGCAGGTGCCACCAGGCAGACCCTGTTCCCCTCTGCCCTCTGGGCAGTGGTCTGCACTCAGATGCACAGAGGGGTCACACTGCAGAGTCTGACCCACACTCTAGGTCAGGGAGAACTGAGCCATCCAGGGAGTGATGAGCCTGATCCCAGTCAAGGGCCCAGAGAGCCCCAGGGTCCCAGGCAGAAATGAGAAGAACCACCAGTCGCTGACCTTGGCAGAGCCCCTTGGCACCTGGGGTGCAAGCGCATATGCTGTGGCTGGTGAGCAAGCCTTGCAAGAGGGCAGTGGGAGGGCGCAGGCCCGGGGGGCCCCACAATTCTTGCTGGGAGCAGCCCCCCCCCCCCCACCCCGGGGCACTGGCCTGGGGGTGGTTCTAGTACCCCGGGAGCAACACCAAAGGGGCTAGGGTGTCCACCCCTCCGTGGGGTCCAGGATGTGGCTAGCCCGCAGAGCCTGGGGACCAGTGCTCTGCCCATGCTAACCACACCTGGGAGGAACCAGGAGGCCTCCGTGTGGCTCATCTATAAAGTGGACAGAAGCTGGGGACACCAGTGAGGCAGTCACCTGCCAGGGCGCCGGCTCCGAGCTCATTCCTGGAATTCTGACCAGAAAAGGAGGTGAGGTGCTCACCCGACAGCCAGGAACCAACTTGTTATGCACACATAATACAGGCGGACTTCGGAGACCCTGCGTGTTCTGTTCCAGACTCCCTGACACAGAGAATATCACAACAAACGAGTCATGCATTTGCTTTCCCAGCACATGTAACTTATATGTACACTGCACTGTAGTTTATTAAGTGTGCAATAGCATTATGTCTAAAACCCAATGTGCACACCTTGATTTTAAAGTACTTTATTGCTAAAATGGGCTAACAGTTATTCGACAGTGCAGGGTTGGCACACACCTTTGGTTTGTGAAGCACCCAATACCTGCGACGTGCCCGCTTTGGTATGACAGCTACCATGTCCCATCATGGAGGTGTCATAACACCAAGTGAGAAGACAGAGCATGGCCTGGGATGGAACGAGCGAAGTTGGGTTTTAACCCAGGATTTATTTGCTTAGATTTACATCAGTGCATAGAAAAACATTTGTAAGGAAATGCATGGAGATGTCAGTAGGATCATGTGGGGGCTGGGCTGCCGGCGGTTCCTCCTCACAGTCCCAGGCATCTCCCCTGTGAGTACAGCTTCATCACCAGGCATAACCCGGCCATGTGCTGGCCGGGTGAGCTCCTGCCGGCAGTGCAGCACCTCTGCTCTGTCTGCTGAGTGGTGACCCCTGGGTGCCCCACTTCCCACTGCCCACTCACTGTGAAGGGCCCCTTTGTTAAACATGGGAATTGCTGACCACTTTTAAGAGCTGCTCCCTCCCAGGGCCAGGCCACTCGGCCCCGAGGCAGTCCATGGAGAATCGTGCGTGTTGTGCCCATTTCTGAAGGCAGTGAAGTGCTGGGAGCAGCTGGTTCCCTTCTTGGCTTCCACGGCCTCCGCTTTGTCCTGCATCCCCAGGGGCCTGGCCGCCCGGCTGCTGTGCTGGCTAGAGTCTACCCAGGCCGGGGGCCCGGGCGCCTCACCGTGCATTGGATAGAGCTGGCGGTGGTTTTGGATTCCAGCCAGTGGGTTCCTAGAGGCCACATCTCACCAGAAGGAAACCCTGATGAGCCAAGTCTGCATCATCAAATGCCCCTCATCCCAGGGAGGCTGCAGAAGCTCAGCTCATGGCCCGTGGGAAAGGCCTTCTCCACCTCCAGGGTCACCACTGCTCTGCAGCCTCGCAGGCACCCTGCCTGGCCCAGGACTCAAGGAGGGCTGGTGCTGGTGGAAGGGGTGTGCACCGGCTGATCTGGGCCTGGGAAATGCTCAGCCTTTGGATTCTGAGGGATCTGACCCTGGGCAGACCCCAGCCCCCCACCGAACTTCTGGCAGCCTGGATGTGGGCACGCCTCTCCAGACACACTTTACCAGCAGGGAGCTGGACTGTCCTCGGTGGTCACAGACCAGGGCTAGACTTGGTCCTCACTCACTCCCCATGGTGTGTGTGGTGGTGCATGCAAATGCACATACATGTGCACATATGCATGCACACATGTGCACACATTCCAAGGAGGTCCTGCCAACCACCGGTCAGTGCCCTGCCATCACACACACCCGAGGACATGGGAAGCTGCCTCCTCCATGTCCCCAAGCTGAAAGGGCCTCACAGTTGGTGCTGCCTTTTTTCTACTCTGGGCATCTGAGACATCCCTTTAAGCAGAGAGAATGGTCCCGGAGGCACAGGATGGACAGTTGGGCGTGGGGAGCCTGTCACCATGTGGAGACTCTAACTTCAGCCCTGGTGCCAGGGCAGGGCCAGAGCCCCCTGGCCAGGGTCAGATTCTTGCCCCTGACCCAGTGCCTTCTCCAGGGAACACACTACACCTCTGACCTGTAGGCTGTAAAGGGCCATGGCCATGGTTCCCACCCTCCCTGGCCTGGACCTGCTGGTCACTCCATCCTCAGACTTGCTCCCAGACAGTGCGGCATCTCCTGGCCTTTGTTTGCTGCCTTAACTTGTCACTCCTGTCAGGTAGGGGTGTCTCATCCTTTGCTGACTCTCATATTTGTGTGGTTTCCCTGCAGATCTTCATGCTTCAGCACTGCCCCGCTCCTGACGTAAGTTGCCCTAAACTGGGTGACAGGGGCAAGCACACACCGGAGAACCCACAGCTGCATACCTTGGGTTTCTTCCGTGGTGCCCTGGCCCCCCAGCAACGTTACGAGTCTGAACACACTTTACTTTCAGATGCTTTTTCTTGTGTTTCTCTGAATCTTGGTGCTGGATACTTGTCCAAGTGCAGCTTCCTAGGGTACTTCCCTTGTGAAAAGATGTTACCTCAAGGCTAGAGGATTTCAGTGTATCAGTTCTTCAAATATCTTTTTTTTTTTTCAGCCAAGCCTCGCAGTGGGCAGGATCTTAGTTTCCGGATCAGGGATTGAACCCATGCCCCCTGCAGAGGAGGCATGAAGCTCTAAGCACTGGACCATCAGGAAAGTCCCTCAAACACCTTACATGTCAGACAGTAAGCTCTTTTACTGGTCTGTTCTCCCTTGAAAAAGATGAGCTGTGTTCTCTGTTCCCTGCATAGGATGACTTGTTTTCTTAAATGTTTTTCTACTCTCTGCCCAGATTAACTGTCTAAGAATTGCATAAGCATTTTAAATGCCCGTGGAATTCACATCCTACAACAGCTTAGCTCCTGAGTCCCTTTGAGGACTCTCCACCATAGTCCCTCCAGTTTCAAAGGGACTTCATTAGGCCCCTGGGTGTTAGGGAAGGAACCTACCCACCGTGTCCACTGCTGGACCCTGATGCCCAGCACAGAACATGGGGAGTCAGGCAATCTTCCTTGTGTTAGGAGGTTTGATATTCAGTGTGCTGTGTCTTGGGCCATTCCTGATTCCTCTCCCTTGCACACCTTCCCATAGACGAGCAAAGGCTAAAAGGTCAGGGTTGAAGAAGATCAAACAGCACCCTGGGAAGGTGGGCCCTGCTGTGTGTCCCAGCAGTGAAGGGAATCTACAGTTTGCCTCTTATCATCCAGATCTTCTCGGTAACTAGTGGAATTCAAGTGTATTAAAAATAATACATCATGTTCATTATGGGCATTGTAGGGTTTCCCTGATGGCTCAGTGGTAAAGAATCCACTTGCCAATGCAGGAGACACAGATTCAGTCCCTGGTCCAGGAGGATTTCACATGCCGTGGAGCAACTAAGCCCATGTGCCACAATTACTGAGCCTGTGCTCTAGAGCCTGGGAGCAGCAACTACTGAGCCATGAGCCACAACTACTGCCCTACTGTCCGTGCTCTGCAACAAGAGAAGCCACTGCAGTGAGAAGCCGGCACACCTCAACTGGAGAGTGGACTCCACTTGCTGCAACTAGAGAAAGCCCATGCAGCACCGAAGAGCTGGCACAGAATTAACCAGATAACCAGAAACAAAACAACTAAACAAAAATTGTTAAAAATTGGGCTTTGTAATAGGAAAGCAAAGATAGTTTGATAGAATAAAAAAGAAAATGTGGTTATCTTAACTGATTCAGGAAGTTTTACATAAATTTCAAAACCTACTTGTAATTTTTAAAAGACCTTTTAATAAACTGACATTAAAAATGAAGTTCAATAACATGACATATTTCACACATGAAAACCGCATAGCAAACTTTCCATTAACTGGAGAAACTTTCAATGCGTTCTCTTTAAGATCTGGATGGGACCAAGAGTGCTCCCATGTCATGGCCATTGCCCAACATAGGACTGGAGATCATAGCCAACATAATAAGGAAGAAAAGGAGATGATGTGTATGATTATGAAAGGAGGTAAAAATCAGTAAAATTTGCAAAGGTACAATCATCTATCTAATAAAGCCAGTAGAATAGATGGAAAACCTTAGAATAAGAGTCCAATACAATTGCTGAGTAAAAGACCAATGAATAAAAATCAATAGTATTGGCTAGGACATTCAGTTCAGTTCAGTTCAGTTGCTCAGTCGAGTCTGACTCTTTGAGACCCCATGGGCTGCAGCACACCAAGCTTCCCTGTCCATTACCACCTCTTGGAGCTTGCTTAAACTCATGTCCATCAAGTCGGTGATGCCATCCAACCCTCTGTCATCCCCTTCTCCTCTCGCCTTCAATCTTTTCCTGCATCAGGGTCTTTTCCAATTAGCCCATTCTTCCTATCAAGTAGCTGAAGTATTCAGTTCAGTCACTCAGTCGTGTCCGACTCTTCGCGACCCCATGAATCGCAGCACACCAGGCCTCTCTGTCCATCACCATCTCTCGGAGTTCACTCAGACTCACGTTCATCAAGTCAGTGATGCCATCCAGCCATCTCATCCTCAGTCGTCCCCTTCTCCTCCTGCCCCCAATCCCTCCCAGCATCAGAGTCTTTTCCAGTGAGTCAACTCTTCACATGAGGTGGCCAAGTACTGGAGTTTCAGCTTTAGCATCATTCTTTCCAAAGAAATCCCAGGGCTGATCTCCTTCAGAATGGACTGGTTGGATCTCCTTGCAGTCCAAGGGACTCTCAAGAGTCTTCTCCAACACCATAGTTCAAAAGCATCAATTCTTCGCCGCTCAGCCTTCTTCACAGTCCAACTCTCACATCATACTTGACCACAGGAAAAACCATAGCCTTGACTAGACGGACCTTAGTCGGCAAAGTAATATCTCTGCTTTTGAATATACTGTCTAGGTTGGTTATAACTTTTCTTCCAAGGACTAAGCGTCTTTTAATTTCATGGCTGCAGTCACCATCTGCAGTGATTTTGGAGCCCCCAAAATAAAGTCTGACACTGTTTCCACTGTTTCCCCATCTATTTCCCATGAAGTGATGGAACCGGATGCCATGATCTTTGTTTTCTGAATGTTGAGCTTTAAGCCAACTTTTTCACTCTCCTCTTTCACCTTCATCAAGAGGCTTTTTAGCTCCTATTCACTTTCTGCCATAAGGGTGGTGTCATCTGCATATCTGAGGTTATTGATATTTCTCCCAGCAATCTTGATTCCAGCTTGTGTTTCTTCCAGCCCAGTGTTTCTTATGATGTACTCTGCATATAAGTTAAATAAGCAGGGTGACAATATACAGCCTTGATGTACTCCTTTTCTTATTTGAAACCAGTCTGTTGTTCCATGTCCAGTTATAACTGCTGCTTCCTGACCTGCATACAGATTTTTCAAGAGGCAGGTCAGGTGGTCTGGTATTCCCATCTTTCTCAGAACTTTTCACAGTTTATTGTGATCCACACAGTCAAAGGCTTTGGCATAGTCAATAAAGCAGAAATAGATGTTTTTCTGGAACTCTCTTGCTTTTTCCATGATCCAGTGGATGTTGGCAATTTGATCTCTTGTTCCTCTGCCTTTTCTAAAACCAGCTTGTACATCAGGGAGTTCATGGTTCACGTATTGCTGAAGCCTGGCTTGGAGAATTTTGAGCATTACTTTACTAGCATGTGAGATGAGTGCAATTGTGCAGTAGTTTGAGCATTCTTTGGCCTTGCCTTTCTTTGGGATTGGAATGAAAATTGACCTTTTCCAGTCCTGTGGCCACTGCTGAGTTTTCCAAATTTGCTGGCATAGTGAGTGCAGCACTTTCACTGCATCATCTTTCAGGATTTGAAACAACTCAATTGGAATTCCATCACCTCCACTATCTCTGTTGGTAGTGATGCTTTCTAAGGCCCACTTGACTTCACATTCCAAGATGTCTGGCTCTAGATTAGTGATCACATCATCATGATTATCTGGGTCGTGAAGATCTTTTTGTATAGTTCTTCCGTGTATTCTTGCCACCTCTTCTTAATATCTTCTGCTTCTGTTCTGTCCAGACCATTTCTGTCCTTTATCGAGCCCATCCTTGCATGAAATGTTCCCTTGGTATCTCTAATTTTCTTGAAGAGCTCTCTGGTCTTTCCCATTCTGTTGTTTTCCTCTATTTCTTTGCATTGATCGCTGAAGAAGGCTTTCTTATCTCTTCTTGCTTTTCTCTGGAACTCTGCATTCAGATGCTTATATCTTTCCTTTTCTCCTTTGCTTTTCACCTCTCTTCTTTTCACAGCTATTTGTAAGGCCTCCCTAGACAGCCATTTTGCTTTTTGCATTTCTTTTCCATGGGGGTGGTCTTGATCCCTGTCTCCTGGACGATGTCACGAACCTCATTCCATAGTTCATCAAGCACTCTATCTATTAGATCTAGGCCTTTGAATCTATTCCTCACTTCCACTGTATAATCATAAGGGATTTGATTTAGGTCATACCTGAATGGTCTAGCAGTTTTCCCTACTTTCTTCAATTTGAGTCTGAATTTGGTAATAAGGAGTTCATGACCTGAGCCACAGTTAGCTCCTGGTCTTGTTTTTGTTGACTGTATAGAGCTTCTCCATCTTTGGCTGCAAAGAATATAATCAATCTGATTTCATGTATAGAGTCTTCTCTTGTGATGTTGGAAGAGGGTGTTTGCTATGACCAGTGCATTTTCCTGGCAAAACTCTATTAGTCTTTGCCCTGCTTCATTCTGTATTCCAAGGCCAAATTTGCCTGTTATTCCAGGTGTTTCTTGACTTCCTACTTTAGCATTCCATTCCCCTATAATGAAAAGGACATCTTTTTTGGGTGTTAGTTCTAAAAGGTCTTGTAGGCCTTCATAAAACCGTTCAACTTCAGCTTCTTCAGCGTTACTGGTTGGGGCATAGACTTGGATAACTGTGATATTGAATAATTTGCCTTGGAGACGAAGTTCAGCTTTAAGCATCAGTCCTTCCAATGAATATTCACATCAGTCCTTCCAATGAATATTCAGGACTGATTTCCTTTAGGATGGACTGATTGGATCTCCTTGCAGTCCAAGGAGCTCTCAAGAGCCTTTTCCAATACCACAGTTCAAAAGCATCAATTCTTCCATGCTCAGTTTTCTTTATAGGCCAACTCTCACATCCATACTTGACCACTGGAAAAACCATGGCTTTGACTAGATGGACCTTTGTTGGCAAAGTAATGCCTCTGCTTTTTAATATGCTGTCTAAGTTGTTCTAGGTTGTCATAGTTTTTCTTCCAAGGAGCAAGAGTCTTTTAATTTCATGGCTGTGGTCACTATCTGCAGTGATTTTGAAGCCCAGAAAGATAAAGTCTGTCACTGTTTCCATTGTTTCCCATCTATTTGCCATGAAGTGATGGGACTGGATGTCATGATCTCAGTTTTTCGAATGTTGAGTTTAAACCAACTTTTTCACTCTCCTCTCTCACTTTCATCAAGAGGCTCTTTAGTTCTTCTCTTTCTGCCATAAGAGTGATGTCATCTGCATATCTGAGGTTATTGGTATTTCTCCCGGCAATTTTGATTCCAGCCTGTGCTTCATCCGGACAGGCATTTCAAATGATGTACTCTGCATATAAGTTAAATAAGCAAGGTGACAATATATAGCCTTGACATACTCCTTTCCCGATTTGGAACCAGTCTGTTGTTCCATGTCCAATTCTAGCTGTTCCTTCTTGACCTCCATACAGATTTCTCAGGAGGGAGGTAAGGTGGTCTGCTATTCCCATCTCTTTAAGTATTTCCCATAGTTTGTTGTAATCCACACAATCAAAGGCTTTGGCATAGTCAACAAAGCATAAGTAGATGTTTTTCTGGAATTCTCTTGCTTTTTCTATCATCCAGTGGATGTTGGCAATTTGATCTCTAGTTCCTCTGCCTTTTCTAAATCCAGCTTGAATATCTGGAATTTCATGGTTCATGTACTGTTAAAACTTGGCTTGGAGAATTTTGAACATTACTTTGCTAATGTGTGAGATGAGTGCAATTGTGCAGTAGTTTGAACATTCTTTGGCCTTGCCTTTCTTTGGGATTGGAATGAAAACTGACTTTATCCAGTCCTGTGGCCACTGCTGAGTTTTCCAAATTTGTTGGCATATTGAGTGCATCACTTTCACAGCATCATCTCTTAAGATCTGAAATAACTCAACTGGAATTCCATCACCGCCACTATCTTTGTTGATAGTGATGCTTCCTAAGGCCTACTTGACTTCGCATTACAGGATGTCTGGCTCTAAGTGAGTGATCACACCATCATAGTTATCTGGGTCATGAAGATCTTTTTGTATAGTTCTTCTCTGTATTCTTGCCACACCTTCTTAATCTCTTATGCTTCTGTTAGGTCCATACCATTTCTGTCCTTTATCATGCCCATCTTTGCATGAAATGTTTCCTTAGTATCTCAAATTTTCTTTAAGAGATCTCTAGTCTTTCCCATTCTATTTTTTTCCCCTATTTCTTTTCACTGATCACTGAGGAAGGCTTTCTTATTGCTCCTTGCTTGTCTTTGGAACTCTGCATCTAGATGGGTATATCTTTCCTTTTCTCCTTTGCCTTTAGTGTCTCTTCTTTTCTTAGCTATTTGTAAGGCCTCCTCAGGCAACCATTTTGCCTTTTGCATTTCTTTTTCTTGGGGATGGTCTTGATCACTGCCACCTGTACAATGTCATGAACCTCTGTCCATAGTTCTTCAGGCACTCTGGCTATCAGATCTAATCCCTAGAATCTATTTGTCATGTCCATTGTATAATCATAAGGGATTTGATTTAGGTCATACCTGAACGGTCTAGTGGTTTTCCCTACTTTCTTTGATTTAAGTCTAAATTTTGCAATAAGGAATTCATGATCTGAGCTACAGTCAGCTCCCGGTCTTGTTTTTGCTGACTGTACAGAGCATAGCATAGATTAGGACATTAGGCTGAGTGAGATAAGCCAGTCACAAAAGGAGAAATAATTATGATTCCACTTATATGAGGTCCCTGGAGGAGTGAAACTCAAAGACTGAAAGTAGGAGGATGGGTGCTAGGGGCTGGAATAGGAGGGGCGGAGTAAGTGTTTAATGGGGACAGAGTAGCTTTAAAAATATATATGTATTTATTTATGGCCTTCTCCAGTTTTGGTGGGCAGGGGCTACTCTCTAGCTGTGGTGCATGAGTTTTTCATTGCAATGGTTTCTCTCTTGTGCAGAGCACAGGCTGTGGGGTGTCTTACAGTACAGGCTGTAGGATTTTAGTAGTTGTGGCACATGGGCTAAGTTGTCCCGCAGCATGTGGGATCTTCCCAGATCAGGGATTGAGCCCAGGTGCCCTGCACTGGCAGACAGATTCTATACCACTCTGCCACCAGGGAAGTCCCAGGGACAAAGTTTTAATTTGGGAAGATGAAAAGATCCTGGGGGTGGATGGTGGTTATACAACAGTATGAATGTGCTTAATGTCACTGAGCTGTGCACTTAAAAATGGTCAAATAATAAATTTTACTTTAGATCTAATTTATAAAAATAAAAAAACAATAATATGGGAAAGAAGCCAGATAAGTCGCAAAAGTCACATATTGTATGTGTGAGTATGGGTGAGCCCATTTTTAAGAAATATCCAGAAGAGGCAAGTCCATAGAAACAGAAAGCAGACTGGGGGCTGTGGGGAGAATGGGAAATCACTGTATAATTCGTTTCAGGGGCCCTTGCAGTGGGTGACAACATTTGGTGGGGGGGTGCGGTCACACAACATTATGAATATACTGCCACTGGAACAACCAATGCTTTAAAATGGTTAATTTTACGTTATGTAAATCTCACCTCAATTTTTTAAAATGAAAAAACAATAATATTGCTCTATACCATCAATAACAAATTAGGAAAAAAGAATTCACAATAGCAAGAGAGAAAATATAGCATCTAGGAATCAACTTAGGCGAAAATACAGACAACCTGTATGGAGAGAGCTGTAAACTGAGATGAAGGCTGAAGTGCTGATTTGAGTCAGTAAGGGGTCCTTTGCCTTCTCGGGGGCTAGAGTAACATGGCACAAATGTCAATTCTTCCTAATTAATCTGTATGGTCCATTCAATCCTAGTCAAACCTACAGTTGGAGTTTTGCAGAAACTAGAAAAGCTTACTCTGAAATTTATGACAGAAAATGTATGAATAACGGAGTAAACATTTTAAAAGGGGAAGAGGAGAGCTTGCTCTCCCAGATGTTGGGGTACATGACAGGGGTTAGTCACATACCATGGCAGGGTGACAGTCACACATCCAGGCAAGAAGGACACATGGGCCAAAGGATGGGAAAGGTGTGTCAGTGTGCGTTGGCAGGGCTGGCATGTTTTCTCACTTTTGGGTAGGATTCCTCTCCTTCCTGTTAAATTGCAGGCATTCCTCGGCCACCTGGAGCCCCTCCGGGAATGCCTGGTGGCCTGGGAGGGACAGAGAGGGGGCCTCAGATACCGCCCCAAGCACCTGAGCCTTCAGGCAAACAGTGGAGGTGTTTGGTTATAAATATCAGGATTTCTGACCAATGAATGGGCAGAACTGGAGAAGATCATGACTGTGCCCATCTGCAGGGACTATTATCTAGGAAACACAAGGAATTCTTCAATTTAACAGGAAGGAGAAGAACCACCAAAAAGTGAGAAAATGGTCATGTTTCAGAAGATCTCATGTGGGGACATCTTCAAGCCCAGTAGAGAAATGCACATGAGTGCCACCTCCCCATCAGACAGTCCACCAGGGAAGACTGGAGCATATGCAGCCGTGGGACCCTGGAAGAGTGGATGGGATGGCCAGATGTGAACGTGGCAAGCAGCTGCAGCCAGGGTGGCTGGATATGATCCGGGTGGCCAGGTTTGAACAAAGCAGGCCAGCTGGGGATGTGGCCAGCTGGGTGATGACCTCCCCAAAGAGCTGTGTGGGCATTGCAGGCATCCCCAAGTGTGGATGGGAAGCCTGAAGGGGGGCACCTCACAGGGCCGGAGCATGTCTGAATGCTCAGGGCTCTGCAGACGTGTCCTGAAATCCAAGGCTGAGTGAATGATGGTGGAGGGAGAAATATGGGGTCGGCGTGCAGATTCTTATCCACTATGGCACCAAGGAAGTCAGGAGGGCCCTTTTGCCCAAGTATCCCCAGCCATGCACACTCAACAGGCTGCCCTGGCCATCAGGGATCCTGGCCTTGCAGGCTTGCCTGGGTTCTCTCTTCACTGCTCTCTGGGTGACCATCTTGCTGGCAGGCAGGCCCTGAAGGGGGCCCCCTGCAAGCTTGCATGAGGTTTATTCCCAGCGTGGGTCTGAATCAGTGTCCCACTCCTTGGCAGAGAGCCTGTGGCCACCCAATGGGGTGTGGGGGTCACACGCACTATGGGATGAGTGTGGGGAGCCCAGGACAGGCAGTTGGTGGAAGCAGCCTCTCCTGGACCCCCGTGCCCAGGCTCTCGTGTCGGCCTCTCTGGCTGCTGCACAAGACCTCCTCACTCCCTACCACGAAGCTCAGCTTCTAAGGCCCAAGGCTCTCCAAGGCAGGTACCGGGGAGACCTGCAGAACAGAGCTGCAGTCCCCTATCCTTTGGGTGGTGATGATCTCATGTCCTGGGGGCCAGTGCCCTCCCTCACGGGGTCTGCGGGCCTCACCTGGGCACCTTAAGCATTGATCACTCCTGTCCCAGTGCTGGAGAAACTGGGGGTCTTTTAAAGGAAAACTGGTTTCTCAGCTCCCTGTGTAGCCATTCTGAGGGGGCTGGCCAGGCTGTCCCCTCCCCCGTCGTGGCCACAGGGCTCATGGGAGCTCTGAGAGGACTTGCCACTGCAGCTGCAAGGTCACAGGCCCAACGCTGGATGAGCACAGAACTAACCCCAGTGTGGAAGGTGGACATGCAGGGTGCAAGGGTGGCGCCAGCTTGGCTCTGGCAGTTTGAAATATGAGGCTGTTGGAAGAAATCGCAGAACTGGGTGTGGGTTTAGAGGCTGGGGAGGTGGGGGCGGTCACCAACGCGGCTTCATGTCCAAAGAGCAAGATGGGACCGGCCTGCTGCTGCTGCTGATGGCTAGCTGAATCCCCCAGACACTTTCTTTTTCTGTTCTTCCTCTTCTTATGACGAGGTGGTTTTTTGTTTTGTTTTGTTTTTTTAAATTACTGAGGACTCTGCTCCTGAGTGGAAGCCCCTGGCATTCCATGTAGACAGACAGGCACACGACCTTAGTTTTCTCTCGAGCAGAAGTTAAAAATTATTCAAGGCAGAATTCCTGGGCTATGCTGCAGAAGCGGGTTGTACCAGGCAAAGGCTTCCACCGCATCCCCCGGCCAGGCCGCGATAAGGCAGCGGGAGCTGCACCTTGGTGACACTGCCTGCCGCCTCTACGGGGACCAGGTAGGATTGAGGCCCACAGCTGGTGCTGGGGAGAGCTTGTCTTGTGTGGGTCCGCGGTCACTCCGTGGCCTCTGCGCAGAGCTGGCTTGAGAACTCCCCTCCCCGACTTTGAAACTTTGCTGCTGTCCAGTTCGGGTCACGGGGTTGCCGCCTGGGGGCCAAGGGGGGCCACTGCAGCTGTGAGCTCAGGGTCTGAGCACTGGGCCAGCATAGAGTTGCCTGCAGGGAAAGTAGGGGTCTTTGGAAGAGCCTGTTTTGGCCAGAGGGTTTTCTCTTTGCTGTCTGTTGGGCGAGGGGGTGGGGACCAGGTCAGAGGCACACCCTGGGGCCTGTGTGGAAAGAGTGAGCTGCTGGGCTCTCCAGGGGACGGAGGGGCGCGCCCCTTGTGAGGGGGTTCACCGGCCTCCCTCAGGGACATTAGTGGGTGTTTACGAGCCTCTGGTGAGCAAGAGTGACTGTTAAGGCCCCAAACTGTTTATGAAGCGTGCCTGTGACATGGCCACCTTTGAAGATGACAGCCAGAATGCAGGCCCCGTGGGAAGGAACAGGCCTGAAACATGTGAGTTTGCATGACAGCGGCCACAAGACTCTTGCAAGGAAACTAAATTCACTCCATGTATAAAGTCACGTGTATCTGTGAGTTCCCCCAGAGGTGTGGAATTCGGAATCGGCTAGAGCAGGACCAGATTCCTTCACCAAAGCTGAGGTTCTATCCTGTCCAGGATGCCCCAGTAAGAAGAGGGTACAAAAGAAGTAAGACGTGGGTCTAAGACTTGGGACGGCTCCGCCGCAGCGTTCACTCTGCGTGGCCTCGTGGGAAGATGGGCAGGGCGCAGGGAGGCCACGCCTGACCAGGGAGGTGGACGCTGGTTGGGGTGCTGGACCCCACGTGGCCTTGTGATGGGAAAACCCAGAGAAATGGGCACTGTCCCGGCAGGATCTCAACTGTCAGAGAAGATGGGGAAGGCATGGCAGAAGCATTAGGCTAGGTAATCAGAGGCATATCCTGAAAGACAGTGACAGCAGATGGGTCCCCGGCCCAGTTTGCTTACAGATCATTCCAGGGTTATGGACACTGTTCCCAGACCTCAGAGGGTGGGAGGGCACTGACTCAGTTTTATTTTCGTTTTTATCAGAGTTACACTTGTATGTGGTTTAAGATTCAAACATTTCTACAAGGCTCAGACAAATACTCCCTGCCAGCCACCCATGCTGGCCCCTGAGGCAACTAATTCCCTCTCCCGCATAATTCCTAGGCCCTTAACCAGCATCTGGGCAACAACATGATTGAATAACAGCTTCTCACTGTTTCAGGTTTAGGTATTGTCTGTTGAATTCACCCCAGGGAAGCTGGTGTTTATTTCTTCCGCCTTTCCCCTTCCCCCACACACTCAGGTCCCCCTGTTTTTGCAACAGAGTGACGTTCTAATTTTAATTAGCTCTGAATTCAGTGGTAAGGTCTGTCTGTGTTCACACCAGGCCTGAGGCAGGCCATGGTTACTGTTCCAATCTGAATATGTGCAGTTTTCCCCAGAGTTAATCATCGCCTTCTTCTTTTCATGCTTGCTGAGTTTTCTCTGAACTCATGACTAATTTGTCCTCAGACTCTTGCTGTGGCTTCAGTTCAAACACACGGGCATTTCTGAGGCAGCGCCTCTAGGAGCCTCTGCCCTGGCCCCTTGTGGGCTGGTCCTCCCTAGGTCTACAGGAGGGCTGGCACCCAGAGATCTCTGGATCTTACTTGGAAGATTTCCTTTGCTTTTCCCTTGGGTTGGATTTTCCTGGATCCCACACTCTCTGGGTTCACCCTGGTCCTGATGAAGCACATCCTTCCTGAGAAAGGGCGCCCACAAACATGGGGGCTTTTAATGCCTGTCCCTCCCCAACATGGAGGCCTGTCTCTGGGGGTGGCCCTCCAGCTCAGAACCTTTTCCCCCTAACCTGGGACCTCAGCCTCTGATGCTGCCGTGGGTGAATTCCATGTCACTTTAACTCCTGATCAGGAGGGTCAACTGGCTTGTCAGTTCTTACTAGAAGTTTCAGGGCTCCTTTTTGTCTGCAGTGTTCTGACGGTTCATGAAAATAGCCTTCATGTGGGTTCCTTCTCACCCTCTACCATGAGCTCCGTGGCTCAGCAAGTCTGGAAATTCTTGCTCATTTCCAGGATATTTTCTTTAGTCATTAATTTTAAATTGTTTCCCGCTCCTGTTTTCTCATTCCCTCTTTCATGGTAAATATCACTGGGACCTGGGAGCTCATAGACGGGAGCAAGTGACCTGATCTCCTTTTCTGGGTCTTTTAGTTTCCTTTGTTGAGGTTTGTGCTTGGTCTCTGAATATTTATTTCTAAAGCACTCTGATCTTTTTGTGTGGTCACTCTATTTTCTCTTCTCTCTTTGAAGAGATCAACAGTAGTTGTTTAAGTTTTCTTCCCCCCTTGTACAGGCTCTGTCTACAGAAATGCAATAAACAAAAATTTTCCATAATCACACTTACTATATCAAAGTTAAAACTTAAACATAACAAGATAATCCATAAGTAAAGTCTGCAGACAAATCATCAATTTGAGAAAATATTTTAAAGCAGACAAGTGATTACAAGATAAGTATTGTATTAAGAACTTATAAATTGTCAAGAAAAAGACAAGAAACTTCATGGAAAGATGGGTGAGGGCTGTGACTGGCAACCCACTGAGAAATCTGGGAGCTGTCTAATGAGAATGCCTGATTTGCTGGCATCCGGGAAGCCAGAATCCCAGACATCGGATCAGTGTCCAAGGAGCAGAGCCTGGGACAGGGTCCTAGTATGAGAGGGGACCCAGGAGCACCAACTGGCCCATCTCAGTCTGGGTCACCGTCCCAAGGGTGACTTTCCAGGAGGCCACTGAGAGCCCTGGGCTGGGGTGCCATGCACCTGCAGAAGGGAGCCTGAGTTGGGGCACCTGGCTTCTTTGGAGGTGAGCTGTCACCCAGAATGTGTCACTCAGGAAAAATGAAAAAGCAGAAGCACAGATTGCCAGAGGGGCCAGAGGGAGGGGAGCTCGCTCTCGCATGTTGTAGAGGAATTCAGGGCCAGGCCATCTGGTCATATCACACAATTAGAAGCATCTGCAAACCCTGACTCCACCGGGTGTCTGCAAGGGCGCCAGGCAGGGGTGGTCCTGCATCTCACAGCCCCTCTGGGGGTGGTGGTGCAGAGCAAGTGCTAGGCGTGTGGTTGCCCTGGGGAAGCTGTAGCAAAGTGCCACAAATCCAGGGCTTAGAGAGTAGAAGCCAGTTCCCTCTGTTCCTGAAGGCAGGGGGTCTGAGCTCAGAGCTCTTGTGAGGCCGTTTCCCCAAGTCCTCTCAGGGTCCTGATCGCCTCTTTTTTTTTTTCTTTAAGTGTAGTATTTCTTAAAACAATTTTATTTATTTATTTATGGCTGTACTGGGTCTTTGTTGCTGTGAGGGCTTTCTCTAGTTGCGGCAAGCGGGACTACTCTAGTTTCGGTGCACAGACTTCTCACTCTGGGGGCTTCTCTTGTGGAGCACGGGCTCTACAGTGTGTGGGCTTTAGCAGTTGTTTGTGGCTTGCAGGCTCTAGAGCACAGGCTCAGTAGTTGTGGCACACAGGCTTAGTTGCTCCATGGCATGAGGGATACTCCCAAATCAAGGATTAAACCCGTGTCTCTTGCACTGGCAGGCAGATTCTTTACCACTGAGCCACCAGGGAAGACCCTGATTGCCTCTTCTTATAAGGACACCAGTCAGATTAGATCAGAGCCCACTGGCCCTGTTTTACCTTAATGCCCTCTGAAAAGGCCCTGTCTCCAAACATGGTCACATTCTGAGTCCTGGGGGCCGGAGTTTCAACATGTGACTCTGGGGAACCCAGTTCAACACTTCCAAGGAGAGAAGGTATCCAGGTGAC
This sequence comes from Nanger dama, assembly GCA_917880005.1. Lineage (NCBI taxonomy): Eukaryota > Metazoa > Chordata > Mammalia > Artiodactyla > Bovidae > Nanger > Nanger dama. Next base: position 18,781,084 of record CAKJTW010000013.1, on the reverse strand, counting down.
TCAGGGGCACCTGAGTCAGGTGAGGAGTGACATGTCATGCTTGCAAAGACTCCAGTAAAACCCATAGTCACAGAAGTGTACCTGCAGATCACATGCGCTTGCGTTCTACATGTGAGCATCGAGTTTTGTGCACAAGGAGAGCACATGAGAGATGATCTGGGCATTGTGTCTGTGTGAAGAAGAAAAAATGCCTCCCACAGGAAGACAGAGGGCAGATGTATGAGCTCTGAGGGGTGACGAGGGGGGTGGCTACATGGGGTCCCAGTGGTGGCTGGTCTGTCCCTGGGGGTCCCAGTGATGGCTACTCTATCCTCAGGGGTCCCAGTGGGGGCTGGTTTGTCCTGGGGTCCCAGTGGGAACTGGTCTGTCCTCCGGGGTCCTAGTGTGGGCCTGTTTCCTGGTTTTGGCCCCTGGTGTATCCTTCCTACGTGGGGTCAGTGTGAGGGCAACATTCCCACTGGATGGTGTCCTTTGCATAGGGAGGCCCGTGAGGGGTTTGGCCAGTGAGCGTGCCTTCCCCACCAGCCCAGGGCTTCAGTGGACCAAGCGCCAAGCCAGCTGTCCCTGGAAGAGCAGGCCTTGTGCCAGACATGGTTTCTGATCCCAGGCAGTGCAGGGAGCAGCCAGTGAGACCACTCATGACTCCCTCCCGTCAGGATTAACCCCAGACAGTATCTTTAACAAGAAGTCGACTCCCAGGAGTGGCACTTTCCCTCTGACCCATCAGGTCACGCTGGGATTAGCAGAAGCTTCAGGGACTGAAGGGTCACCCAGGGTGTTTGTCCACAAAAAGGTTTAGCAAAGGGCGGATCTGTCCCCAGTCAATTTGGACAAGTGCAGAGTTTCTGGAGCGTGGGCCCTTGGGTGCTGGTCTGGGGAGGGGCCGTGTCCTAGGACTTGGAATTCATGTTCTGTGTTCCTAAAAAGAATGATGTGATAAAGTGCCAGTCTTGGCTACTGGCTCACCTTTGAGATGCAAGGGGTCAGGAGGGCTGACATCTCTCCTACCTCAGACAGAAGCCTGGGGTGATCAGCACGGGGCCAACGCCTCACTGCCCACAGCCCCTCTCCCTTCCAGGCCGTGGTGCTCCCCCACCCCACTCAGGCCCCAGCTCTCCCTCCTCTCTGCCCATCCCGCTCTGCCACTTTCTATCAATGCCAGTAACACCAGAGGGGCCGCTGGGCCCCCTAGACATCATAGGTCTCCAGCAAGTGAGGTGCCTCAAGGGAGCAAAGGGTCCCCTCCACACAGGTGGACAGGATCCAGGCCACAGAGTCTCACCTTGTCCTGTGGACATGCCCACAAGACCCCAGGTCCCCTGCTGGAGGGGTACCAGCCTGTTCCAGTGTCCTGCTGAACAAGTGTCCAGATGTAGCCTCAGAGAGCTCTGAAAGAGGCGGCTACACCAGGGGCCCACATCAGGACCCACGTTCGCTGGGGTGGAGATGGCCTCCAGGAAACGGCATTGGGAGGAAACGTGAAGCCCACAGAAGGCATGGCCAGGGGAAGGCCTTAGGAACAACAGGCAGGTTCAGTGGAGCAGGCCACTGTCCACCTCTTCAGCCACCAAGCCTAACGTCACTGTCCGCTGACCACTGAGCCCAGGAAGAGGAAACGTGGGAGCTACACCCACCTGATCTGGTTTCCTGGAGGCTGAGGGAGGTAGGGGCCAAACTGCCTGCCCTTCCTGAGTTATGACTTCACTCCTGGTCCCCTAACCCCGACTGGGGTGCCGAGGGCTGCTCTAACCTGGGACCAAACTGTCCACGCCAGTGGATTCCCCAGGTTTTAACCTCCACTCCGCAAAACCCTCCATGCCTGAGAGCCCATCCTGTGATTTCACCTCCAAGGGTCAGCAGCATTCTCCCTGCAGCAAAGCTAGGCCCCGGGCCACTGCTCTAGCCACCAGGGCCAGGGCCATTGTCCACTGCTCCAACCACCAGGCCTGAGGCTGCCCAGGGTCATTCAGGTTGTCCTGTCCTTTGGACCTGCAAGAGCCCCACAGCCCTGCACCTAGTCCTGGGCAAGACTGGAGGGTCTAGAATGGGATGGTCCTGGACCATCATGAATATAGTTACTAGCAGCCCTAGGGGCTGTTTGTGGCATTTGCTCGTTTCTACGGTGGAGACACCCACCACGGATCTCAAGGCACTGAGGTGCAACCAGCAGGCCCTGAGCTGGGGGAGCAGTGTGGCGAGCTGAGTCGGGACCTTCCTAGACAGCCTGGGTGAGGAATTCAGGGCTTTCTGAGTCCTTCCCGTGGGGGTCCTGGGTGGATCAAGAATCGTCAGAAGCATGGATGTCCCCAGGTCTAAAAGTGGGGGAACTTAGGGCCATGTGGCTGTAGTCCTTGGCCCCAGGGGGACGGAGTAGGCCCCAGTTTCCATTGCCCCCATCCTTGTGAACTGGGGCAGGGTGGGGGGCGGGGCCCATGGTGAAATGGAGGGTGCGAAAGGGACAGCACATGGCCACACACCCCGTGAAGCTGAAAGGACCTGTGTGCTACCCTGCTCTCTGGGTGCCAGGGATTGGGGCGGGGGGGGGGCAGACCCTGCAACCCTTGATTTGTGGGGAGGGGCCAGCATAGCTCTGAGAAACATGGGGAGGGGGTAGAGGAGGAGGCCCTGGAGGGCTGTCACCTGAGTGTTTGGGGGACAGTGAGTGGAGGACTACAGGACCCCAGCCCTGGGGATGGGCTGAGGGGTCCACACTAGACAGGCAGGCTATGCTGGTGGGTGTTGAGCGGTTGCAGCCACCTTGTAGAGAAGGGTGAGGTCAGTCATGTTCCCACTGGGAAGGCGGCATGGAGAGAGGCTGTCGCAGCCCACGGCGCAGGGGCCAGGGTGGACGGTCGGCTCTGGAGCCAGGCTGTCTCCAGAGAGTCCTGAGGACAGTGAAAGTCTCACTGAGAGGAGCATCTCCCTGGAGCAGATCTGATCACCCCAAGGACAGAGCACAGGGCAGGTAGTGCTCAGCTCTGGGGATGCAGCTGGACCCCAGGGCTCCTGGCAGTGTGGAGTGGGCAGGCTGCTGGGCAAGCACCCCACCCTGCCCTGAGCCTTTGATATGAGCAGACAGACGCCTGCCTTCAACTGCAGCAGGGTGTGGGCGCTCTGGTCCTAGTAGGGTCCCCACCTGGGCAAAGCTTGTAGGAAGACAGTGTGTAGGGGGGTAATTTTTCTGGTGGGACTCATGCAATCCTGCCTCCCTTGCCCAGTAGACTGGAGCGCAGGTGCAGGTCTGCAAACAAAGGTGTGGTTGGCCAGGCACTTAACGCTTCCCTGGGGGTGGGGCACCCAGTGGGGGCTGGGCACCACTGGGGCCAGTAGTGCTTTGTCCCGGGCACTCGGCCACGTGCCCCTAGGTGGGAATAGTGGATCCTCGCACCTGTCCGCCACCACCCTCTTTGGTCTTGCAGTGAACAATGCGGGCAGGGGCCCCGAGGTGGCCTCATTGTGGGGACCACTCCTCCCAGGGTGGGGAGGGCGTGGCTGGGTGAGAGCTGAGCTTTGCATAGGGAAACCCGAGCCAGCCAGGTGCCCAGGTGCAGGGGGCGGGTGCTGGGGGCTCAGGGTCTGCATGCAAGAGGGGTGGGAGGGAGGGGCCGAGACTCTGTGCCCCACCCCCACACCCGGGACCAGGGGGACCATGGGGGACTAGGGGAATATAGGGGACCATGAGGGACTACAGGGGGGCTGGGGGACTACAGGTACTATGGGGGACCACGGGGGACTACAGGGAACTATGGAGGACTACGGGGGATTACAGCGGACTAAGGGGGACTATTGGAGAAGGCAATGGCAGCCCACTCCAGTACTCTTGCCTGGAAAATCCCATGGACAGAGGAGCCTGGTGGGGAGTAGTCCATGGGGTCACTAGGAGTCGGACACGACTGAAGCGACTTAGCTGCAGCAAGGGGGCCTATGGGGGACTATGGGGAACTAGAGGGAATATGGAGGACCATGAAGGACTATAGGGGACTACAGGGGGCCATGGGGGACCATGGGGGACTATGGACAGCCAGGGGGACTAAAGGGAACTAGGGAGACTATGGGGGACTACAGGGACTATGGGGGAACACAGGGGACTATGGGGAACTAGGGGTACGATGGGGGACAGGAGGCACTGTGGGGAACTCTGAGGGACTAGGGGGATTAGGGGAGACTACAGGGGACTAGGGAGGAGTAGGGGTACCAGGGGGACTCGGGGGACTATGGGGGACTATGGGGACTACAGGGGACTATGGGGGACTACAGGGACTATGGGGGACTATGGACTACAGGCACTATGGGGGACTATGGAGGGACTTGGAGCAGGAGGCCAGTGTTCACTCCTCAGGGACCATCCCTGGACCCGCTCACTAAATCAGTCTCAGAGATGGTTTCCAGGAAAGTCAGACCTTTAAGTTGAAGTGGCTTTGCTGGTGAGGTGTCCTGGCTCCCCTCTGCCACCTTTCATCCCTTCTTCCCTCCCCTGCCCCAGCCCTCTATGGGATCCCAGTGTCTATAGCCCTGGACTCCCCAGCCCTCTCCAGTGTCCAGAGCTGTGGGTCCTCTGGGACCCCGGCCACATGCAGGGTCCTGAGGTGCACCAGACACTTGAGCCTGACTCCCTGGGGGTGCTGGGGAGGGGGTGATTCTTGGAGAGAGGACTCCTCCCACCCCACCTGGCCAACCCCAGGGGTGTGGCACAGCCTCTGGGCCCAGGTTCAAACCACTGTGACCCTGGGGGAGGGTTCAGGTTCTAAAAGTTCCCAGGCACAGCCATACCCAGTGGGTCAGAGGTCAAGGGCCTGAACACCTCCACTGCCTGCTCTTCAGGGCCTGCTCCTGTCCCCTCCGCACAGCTTTGCCTGCCTCCTCCTGCATCCACACAATCCACCCTCATGCTTGGTCACACACCCACAGCCCCACATTCCCCAGGCACAGTCTCATGCACACACATGCGTGCACACACACATGCAGAGGAGTGTGCGCCTGGGGGCTGGCGGTCAGGTGAGAGCACTGCAGATGCCCTCTGCCCACATCGTGGCTACTCGTCTCATTCAGCCCTCGGGATAGGGGCCTGACAGCCCCACAGGCTCCCAGAGAGACGGTCTCAACAGGACCGTGCTGGTCTCACCAGGACCGTGCTGGTCTCACCAGGTAGGGCTCTCACTCACTCCCCACCTGGCGGCCCCTCCCACCCTCAAACTCTGCCTGATTTAAGCCACTGGTTCCTTCCTGCCTCCACCTTCTCCAGGAACAGGGCAAGACCCCCATTCCCCTACCTTCTGAAAACCCTCCCTGACTTCTCCCCAAGCTTCCATCACACATTGGACATTTGGCAACCTCGTCCACTCCCAAAGTCAGTGAGAAGTGACAGAGCAGAGGACTCGGTGGATGGTGGGAGAAGGAGTAGCCCAGGAGGGTGGTGCTGGCCCCAGGCCTCCTCTGCTGGGGATCCTGGGCTGTGCAGCACACCTGAGTTTCCAGGAAGCTGAGTTTACACTGTCCCCTAAAAGGCAGCATCCTTGATCCTGAGACTGCGTCCCCTCCACTTACTGCTGTGAACGCACTGTGTGCTCTGTAAGATATAGGCTGGTAGATGGTGGCATCTGTCAGTGTCCTTTTGGCCAGATAAACACATTCCCCAAAGTCCAGGACAGCAGGGTTGATCTGCACTTTGAGGAGAGGAGCAGAACAGCAGCCAAACCTGGGCTTCGGTGAAATGGACAGACGGACAGTCAGATGTGGTGCTCTGGACATCTGGAGGGTCATGGGGTGGCCTTGCCTGGGACCTGCAGGTCAGGAAGCCCAGGCATTGCCCAGCTGACCTCAAGGTGTCTCTGGCTTTGGGACAGCACTATCCTAAGTGTGGGCGGCCATTGGGAGGGTGGTCCTGGGGAAGTTGCGTCCAGGAGCCTAGGGGGCCCTGGGTGGTGGCCGCTGGCCTAAAGTCAAGACAGCTCATGCAGCATGATCTAAGAGGGCAGGACTACCAATTAGAATTGTGCTTTATCTTTCAATTGAAATGTGTTTTGCTTCTATTCACCAACTTATATGACAACAAAAGGCCTTTGGCCAAACCCAAAGCTCTGGGCTTTCAGGATGTGAACCCTCTTCACTGGGGCTGCTTGTTGTTTCTAGCTCCAGCCCTTTCCTGGGATCAGTTTTGAAAAGACAAATGGCAGAGGAAGGGGTACGAGGAGGAGTCAGGGAAGGAAGTTTCAGCAAGGCTGGGCAGCAGGGGCCTCAGTACCTCTGGGTCCTGCCTGAAGCAGGGCAGGGGGAACTGACGTCTGTCCTTTCTTCTACACCCCACTATTGCCCACCCTGCCGGAGCTGGCCTTGGGGTCCATCCTGGGTCCACAGTCTCTCCTCCAGGATGCGTCTCCCGACAGCCCCATCTCCACACCACTCCTCACCACACAGCTCCCAGACCAGGGCATTCCTGAAGCCCTCAGGGCCCACACCTGCTTAATCCCAGCAGACCCCTGCCCAAGGCCCCGGCACCTGAACTTGTCTCCCTGGGTCCCCTGAGGAAACATGTCACTTTCCAAACAGGACAGGAATGTGGAGGCTCATGCCAGGTGGACCCACCTCTGCTGGGCACCTCTGATGGGCCGAGCTCAAACCCACAACCCCAAATACCAACACCCGCTTCTCCTTTGCCATTCCAGTGCCCTGGGGACACCCCTGGATGCACCTGCCCTCATTGTGCCTCACTGAGTAGATACACCTGTGTTGCACACGTGTGTGTGAGCCTTGGCCCCACAGCCTGCAGCCCAATCCAGAGTTCTGTCAACACAGAGTCTGGAACCCAGACGAGCCCCTCACAGGTGCCCTCTGGGTCCATCCACAGGACTCAGGGCCAGAGTGCATCCTGTGTATGCCCACACCTGGCACACGAAGACCCTTGGGCTGACCAGACACAAGAAGGAGGTTGATTCCTTGAGGGTCTGGAGCAGCAGCCTGGGGTGAGAGCCGCCTGTCCCTCAGAGGGCAGGACCCTGATGGGGAGGAGGGGACCCCCTCCCCGGATGCATGATGACGGGGTGCAGACTGTGTTTGTGCGGCACTGTGCTCCATGGGGAGGAGGCATAGGGGTGCAGCCTCCTCCCTCCTGGTAGGGCTCTCTTCTCATGGGGTGCTAGACTCCCAAAGGCAGGACCCCCACATCTGACCGTGAGGAGGGAAAGCCGGAGCAAAGGTGGGCAAAGACCCCACTTAACAAGACAGGTGTGCTGCCCCCAGGACTCCCGCCAGGCCTTGCTCTGGGGGAAGCAGGCTGGGTTGAGCTTGGAGCCTCCAGTACATGAACCAGAAGTGGGTGTGGATGTGTTAAAAGCACTGAAAACAGGGCAGGCAGTCCCTGTGTTCAGGGCCAGAGCTAAACCCAGGAGGCAGGTCTGGTCCTTGGCTATAGAGACTCAGGCAGCCCTCCCCACATACCCCTACCCATCCTCGAATCGGCATTTCACTGTGGCAATAGCACTGAGATACCTCAGTGGTTCTAGATCAGGTGGGGCCACAATGGGCCCCCAGCACAGGCCAGTGGGCATCCTGCCCTGCCCAGCTTTGTTCTCCACAGCCCGGTCGCCCCTGACTACCTTAGTTTGGCATCCAGCCCCACCCCACCTGTGGCATGAGGCTCCAGGGACGGCCCCCCACAGGCTGGCAAATAACCAGGCCGGGTGGGTGGAGGGTCTTCCAGAGGCTCCCGCACCCCTGGGGCAGTGATCCAGCCCCCACGTGAATCTGAGGGTGTTATAACTGTGGCAGAAATGTGGGGTCACAAACGGCATAAGGAGCCACTGGAAGGTGTGTGTGCCTTGGTCCCTGAAGTGGTGCCAGGAAGGGCCTGCGCTGTCCCCAGACTGGGCCTAGACCGGCAGCTGGGGGAGGGATCACTGCCAGAGAAGACTTGGGGTGCCACTCAGCCCACCTGTTCCTTCTGGCTAAGCAGACAAGTTTGCTGCCTTCCTCAAAGCAGCCCCAGCTTCTCCCTGCAACTGTACCCCACCCCAAAGACCTCCACTTTCAGAGCTGAGTGCTGGCACATCGCCTCTCTCAGCCTCCTCCCTTCCTGGGCGCCACCCCCAAAGATGCCCCCCGCTTGCTTTCTCATCCCTTGTCCACACGATTTTCCTCCCAAACATCTCTTACCTCATCCACTTGCCCTCAACCCATCCCCACCACCCTGGGCCAAGCATCCAGCCCTGTCCAAAGGGGCCTTCCCACACCCTCTCACCACTCATTATGTCCATGAGGGCCTCTCCACTGGCCCTCAGACCCTAGTCCCCCACCCATCCCCAGGCCTGCCCTCCTGGGCTACAGCCTTTGGGGCCCCCACTCCCGCCCCTGCTCACTGTCCCTCAGGGTGAGTCTGTGCTGCTCCCCTCCATGGCCTCAGCCTCCAGAGTGCAGGCCCCTGGCTGCCCCTCAGAGGTCCCCTCCCTGTCACAGCTTCTGTCAGGTTCGCCCCTGGTCTCTAGGCCCCACCTGTGCCTGCTTCTCCAGGCACCACCTCAGCTCCCACGGCTGACCGACCGTGGCTGCAGGAAACACCCTGTTCGGCAGCTCCTCTCAACATGGTCAGGCCCAAGCTATCCTTCCGGGTGAACGCTCTGATCCTACAAGGGGAGCCCCACTGGCCGGTTCGGAGGCCTCCTGGGGACCTTACTCTCCTACCATGTCATCTTTAAACAAAACCGGCCCTGACCCCAGCGGCCCCTCTAGCTCCTGTCCTGCTTCCTTCCCCTCCTCCTCCCCTCCACCCCCTCTCCCTCCCCTCCTGTCTGGCTCCTCCCTCCTGCTGCTCAGCCCCACTCTCTTCAAGGCCACAGTGACCTCCCTCCTCCTCCGGGCCTGGCCCTGGCTTTGTCCTCCCTCTTGATGCTGTTCTCAGATGCTGCCAGGGCCCTCTGGCTGCCCCTACTTCTCCACCTAGGCCATCTCTGCCTCCCCCCATCCCCCAGTTATATTGCTGCCTATTCTGATCAGATCTCTTCCTTCTGCAGCTCCCACGTCCCTAATCCAGGCCCACCAGGATGCTAAATCCTGGGATGGAGTTCCTGCGTGTCTGATCAGGCCAGACCTAGACCTAGTGCAGCCAGGCTCCTGTACCCCGTTGCCCTGGGACCCTGGCCGCAGTTCTAAGAGTTGCATCCACCGGGAGGGAGGCTCATCAGACTTGATCCTTCTCATCAGACTTCTCAGAATCTTTCTTAAAATATCAACTAACAGATTCTTTCCCAATTGCTGTCCTCACCTTTAGGGGCCTCAGCTTTTGGTGCCCCTCCCCAGTGAGGAGGAGGCTGGGTGCTCTTGTCCAGAGGCACAGACTCCTCAGCAATTAGCTCTGATACCCATGGATCTCGTGGTAGCTGATCCTCTAGTCACTGACACCTTGGGGTCGGCCAGACATCATTGCAGGCCACCCCTGGATTCCAGCCCCACAAACCCACTTCCTGCCCTGGACCCCAGCTGATGTGTCTCACCATCACCTTGCACGTACTTGCCCAAAGCTGGGACCTGGTTCCCCCAACCCTGCCCTCTCCCCTTTCAGTCACTCCAGTTGACCACACCCACCCAGGGACCCCTCACTCCCCCAAGTGCCCTGCTGGCCCGAACATAGCCCTTGCCAGCTTATCGCTGCCTCCTCCACTTCCTACAGGAGTCAGGGCCCAGACCATGAATAAGCAGTAGGTGACTGGACTCCACATTGCCTGTCATCTGGCTCAAAGGGCAGGCGGGCGGAGGTTTCCTGTTGGGGCCTTCAGCAGCAAGGGGGTGGGGGGACCAAACTGAGCTGTGGGCACATGGGGGTCCATTGATGACCATAGGAAGTGTGCACATGGCGAGTCTGGGACACAGAGGCGCAGAGGTAGATCCCAGGCTGGGGGCTACCTGGTGGGTTTTCCTTTAGGGGATGAAGATATTCTGGAACTAAACACAGGTGGTAGCTGCACAGTACAGCAAATACACAGTGTCACAGTACTGTTGATTCTAAAATGGTTCATTTTACATGAATTTCACCTTGATTAAGAAAACATAACTCCCTTGCAAAACATACTCTCACCCAGTCCCATCAGATCAGGGTCCAGGGGCTGCACAGGTCCCTTCCCATCCCTCACCCCACAGGGCTTCCCATCAACATTTCTGTTTTGGGGAGTCCTGAATGAGCCCTGGGCTCAGGAAGGTCACCTTTGCCCTGAAATCAGGGAAGCCAGTCTTCCCTCCTGTGTAGCTGACAAACAAACATGCTCAGCGCCAGGTGGGCAGCCCCAGAGCACAATTAGACTCCAGCGAGTGGAAAAACGGGGTGTAATTTTTCTCCACTCCCATCCCCGAGGGCAGCTCCAGGCATCTCAGTGACACTTCCCTGCCTTTGGAGACCAATTACCCAGGTGGAGGGGGATGAGCGGCCCAGTGGCCTCATTAACTCACTGCCTCCGAGGGAGGCGGCCCAGCGAGGGCGTCTGGTCCCGAAAGCACAGCTCTGCCAGCCCCGAGGGCTGGGAGGTGCAGGAGGAGCCTGGCTGTACCCGGCCCCCAAGTGGGCTTGGGGCCCTGCCAGCAGGAGCCACCCCGCCCCCCCCACCAGAGGCCGAGGACGCCCAGTGGTGCCGGGCTGCAGAGCCTCCTCCCTGCTGTGGCAACAGCCCAGCTGCTGCCCGCCTTTCCTGGAGCCTGGTTGCATCAGACAAGGCCACTACACAAGGCCCCAGCAGCCCTGAGACAAAGATGTGCCCCACCCAGCACGCAGGCCAGAGCTGCCTGGTGTCCAGGGCGGTGAGGGCCCCTGACTTGACTTGTGGCCTTGCCTCTGCCTCCTGGGGGTCCCCACAGCAGACTTTCTCCCTGAGCTGGTACATGCTGGGCTTCTGGATGGTTCCCCTTCAGTCCTCTGTGAGGCAGCCGCTCAGACTCAGTTGGGGGCAGGGTCAAGCTACAGGCTGGCTCTGGTACAACTACCCAAATGGCCACCGAACCCTTGGAGGCCTCTCAAACTTCGAGTGGCAGGACCCAGGGTCCAGGGCCCAGAAGCAAGAAAAACACAGGGCCTCGCTTCCCGTTACCCTCCCAGAGGCACTGCCCAGGGCCCTGACTCTGATGGGCCTCAGGGCCTGAGATGGGCCTGACTCTGATGGGACACTTCCTCTCTGTTCCCATCCAAGCAGAAAGGGCCACAGATGGGCATTTGTGGGCACAGGTGGCATGGCCCCAGACACTCCCCCGCTCAAGATAGCTGTTCACACGGTACCCAGAAGGCTCAGTGGGGGCTTACACCACTGCATATCAAGGCTCCATGCCCCCTCTCCCTGGAGGTCACCCCATCTGACCCTACACCCCTTTCACACTGGCCCCTAATACGCCTGCACCCATGACCACATCTGACTTGACTCAAGGTACAGGACAAGTGTGCCCTGTTCATCCAGTCTACCCCCCCTCCCCATGCCCCACCACTCTATCCATTCTGGTGTCTAAGAGGAGACCTTGTGAAACAGGCTCCTGCAGGGAGAACATGGCACGGGGCTCCTGGGAGCCAAAGTAGGGTGTCCCCAAGGGGGACTCAGGGACAGAATGGAGGGCAGGGTCTTCAAAACCCAGAGTGAGCCCCATGCTGATCCTGCCTGACCTCATGGCTGACCCCTTCTCATCTCACTGGCCTCATCTGATCTTGATGACCCCTCCTGACCTTCACACTGACCTCACCTGACCTCCTTCTAACCCCATTTGACCCCCTCTCTGACCCCCTCCTGACCTCACTGACCTCACCTGACCTCCCCCTGACCCTCTTCTGACCTTCTCACTGACCTTACCTGACCCCCTCTGACCTCATGCTGACCTCACCTGACTTTCTCCTGGTCCCCTCCTGAGCTTCATGCTGACTTCACCTGACCCCTTTTTCTGACCCCCTCCTGACCTAATCACTGACCTCATCTGACTACCTGACACTGGATTTCTGACCAGGATTTCTCAGCCCCCACTTCCCACCATGGCTAGGGGTGGGGAGCTCACAGGGGACAGAGAAGGGGACCCTCCCAGAGGAAGGGCAGTGCATCCAACGGCCAGGAAGTCCCCTAGAAGATGTGGCTGGGATGGAGCCAAGCCAGTGCTGAGGGGTCATGTAGAGCCAGACACACCAGGAGGGTGGGACCTGGGCTGTGGGCAGCCACAAGAGCTGAGCCTGGCAAGGATGGGGGCGGAGACAGAGGAGGCTGCAGACCTTGTGCCAGCCAGACTCCACTCAGAGCGGTGTGGGGAGCAGTGGACATCCCTGAGGAGCCCACCACTCTCCCTGCATCTGGTGGGCACTGGAGCCCACACTCTCCCCAAATCTGAGTTTTCAGGCAAATTCGATGTCAGCAGTGGCTACAGCTGATTTGGGACGCAAATCTGAACCAGCTGCACAGATGTCTCCTCGCCCAAGTGCAGCTCGCCCAGTGGCGGGTGCAGAGCAGGGTGGGAGGCGGAAATTGGGATGGGCTCTGCTCAGCTCAGGCTCTCCAGGAGGCAAAGTCACCCCTCTGGGTGGTGGGGCCACTGGGTGTGGGCACCAGGAGGGGCAAGCATCCCTGAGGATCCTGGGACTCCCCTGTGCCCGCCCAGTCCCTTCCTGCCTCAGGGAACTCTGCCTCCTGCCCGCCGCCCGCCACCCACCCTGTGGGGCCTGCATCACGCAGCCTGTGGGAGATGGTGGAGGTCCACTGACCCCTCTCCCTGGAGGTCACCCCACCTGACCCTACACCCCTTTTACACTGGCCCCTAATACCCCTGCACTAACCCCTGGTAGTAAAGCCAGCGCCGCTGGAAGGTCACCTCTGACACTTTGCTGTTGCTTCACCTTCTCATAGGGAAGGCTGCTGCTACCTTGGCAGCTGGTGCTAGCAAGAGGAACACAGAAGCCCACTCTCCCATCTGGTGTGTTCTGGCCCAAAGCCAGGCCTGGGCAGCTTTGCGTGTGCCCTCACAGTGGTGGGAGTTCCGGTGTCACTCATGCACTCTCTCCAGTCAATACCTGCATCTGCAGGAGTGGCCATGCCTGGGCCTGGTTAGCTGTGAACCAGACGAGAGCGTTAACTGACGGGCACGTCTGGGCGTGGCAGCTGGGCGCGGCACTGGCAGGGCTCTAGACACAGGTGCCCAGGCTTCACTGAGAGGTCATGTGGGGGCAGAGACACCCAGAGTGGGCACGAGAAGCTGTGGGGGGAGGGGAGGCTGGTGGAGGACAGGGGCTGGTGGCCTGAAAGGACAAATGTGCATCGGCAGCGGGGGGCTGCGGCACCGACCCGGGGCTGATGGCAGTGGCCAGAGATGATGGGCCAGCCCTCCTGGGCCTGGAGCTGCATAGTTCAGGGGGCCAGAGGGCTCCTGGTGGACACTCCTGAGGTGAGAGTGTCACTCTCAAATATCCTAAAGAAACAAACAGTGTCTGCTTTGGGCTGAGTTGTGTCCCCAGATCCTCGGTGGGAAGCCCTGACCCTCATGGGCTGGTGTCTGCAGCTGGAGCCTCAGGGGTGCTCAGGGTGAGGCAGGGCCCATGAGAGGTGTGGTGCCCTTGTCACAAGAGGAACACAGAGGGATCACCTCCCTGCTCGCACACCAAGGCGAGGCCACCTGCAGACCAGGAAGACCCTCACCAGACCCAGACCTGCCTGGATCTTGGGCCTCCCAGACCCAGTTCTGTGGGAACAGCATCTTATCTATGCTGCCCTCGGCTGTAGTGATTTGTTACAGCTGCCCCAGCTGACAGATTCATATTGTCCCTGCCACTCTCCTCTAAGTTTGGATTTATTTCAAAAGAAAAGGGGTGAAAATGCCATGGAGGAAAGACTCTGAACAAAACAAGGCCCCAAAGAGTGCCGGGCCCTCCCCAGGCTCAGCAGTGCCCAGGGGGTGCAGGGGCTCCAAGGTCACTCTTGCTCAAAGAAGGCAGCAGGGCCCCTGGCACGAAGCAGGGAGTGGAAAGGCGGCACTGACACCATCTGAGAACTGAGACCGGTGGCCTTGCAGAGCATGATGCTGAGTCTGGGCTACAGGTTCCTAGAGACCCAGGGTGGGCGTGGCCCAAGGAGGCCCCCAGAAGCCCAAGGGATTGTAGTGGGGGTGGGGGAGGCCAGGCAGGAGAGGGCCTTGGGGGCTAGGGGTGCCAGATTACCCTGGCCAGGGGCAGTCAGGCTGGCGATGGCCAGGAGTCTGAGGTGCCGTATAAAAGAGTAAAGATGTTGATTTGAGGACGCAGAGGCCCCATGACTGTGACAAGGCATCTGGCACCCCCACTTTCTGGGTGCAGATATGGCCTGGGGCCTGGTCTGAGATCATGAAGGGGACTAGTGAGTGTTGGATGGCTGGCAATACAGCTGAGGCTGTGGGAGCCTCCCCCACCCCCAGCCCCACTCCCTACTGCACCAGCATCCTGCTCCAGGCCCCGCTGAATGGCGGCTAAATGGGGGCTCAGTGGATCTGCCCTGAGTTGGGGGACTATGGCCCTGTTTCAGAGGATTCTTTCAGGGCTGGCCGGGGAATAAGAGTGGAGGCCTGGGGCTCCCCAGCCAGGCTTGCCTGTGAATCTGAGGTCCCTGTTGCACCCCACAGATGGTTTTTATTTCAGTTAGACCCTGGGGAGGGGCTGAGAGGCAAGGACTACCCTCCTTTCTTGAGTGCTGGGTTTGAGGCTGATGCCCCTGGAAGCAGGCTCTTTGGGAGATGGAGACCTTGCAAATCTCTGACTTGGGCCAAAGGTGGAACCAGAGGGGTGGAAGGGCTAAGCGTCTGGTCTCCTGGCACAAGGGTATGGCCCCAGGCCGGCACCCCACCAGACAGGCTGCCAGTGCAGATCCCCAGATCACTCCAGCCTCAGCACCAAGGCCCCTGTTGCCTGCAGGATCTTTGTGTCTTCCTGAGGGACTGCCAAGTCACTGGACCTGCCCTGCCCTGTGAGTGCTGGACCCCAGGACAGGACAGGACAAGCGTGGGCCTTACATGGCAGGAGAGGGCAGGGTGTCCCAGCCAGGTTCCTGGTGTCAGCCTGAACTCTGGTCTGGGGGGCTCCTGGGATCCCAAACTGTGGGGCTGTGAGGGGAAGTGGGGTAGATGCCCCTTGCCATGTCCTCCAGGGGCTTCAGATGAGGCCCCAGCTCTGTGGACAGCTCTCCCAGGACAAAAGGGCCACTGGGACCTGAGGCACTCAGACTCTGAGCCAGTCTTTGCTCAGAGCCTCTGGGCAGGGCGGGCAGGGGGTGCAGGGGGGCCCAGAGGCAGCTGGCCCCATCAGGCCTCAAGTGTCCAGAGTTCCACCAGGAATGTTCAGACCAGACCAGACAAGAGGCCTCCAGTGATCCCCAAGCTCTAGGTGCCCTGCCAAGCCCAAGCACAGGATGCAGAGGTCGAGGCCAGAGGGACCTGGGACACAGCCCCGCCCCCACCCCACCCCTCGCCACCCCCCACCCCCGCCACCCCAGTGGCCTCAAGATGGAAGCCAGAGCCGGAGGCCCCTGCCTCGGCTCCACCAGTGCCTCTGTCCTCAGCTTCCCCTGGCATCTCCGCCCACAGCCACCTGCTCTGTCCCCTGATGCCCCCGGGACATCTGCCAGAGTTATTGTGGGACTCTTGCAGATATACTTAAATGAGCTTCTTCTATCTGATAGTTTGAGACTGCAGAGCCATCGCGAGTTCCCGGGCCCACAGCCAGTTTCTCCTGCTCTCGGGCCGGTGCTGCCACAGCAGCACGTTTCCATGGGCTACCATCCCACCTCACCCGGCTTCCTCATTTCCCACACAGGACCCCACATGACACCAGCTGTCATATATGCCTGGGCTCCTCTGGCTGCGACAGGTCCCAGACCCCCCTTGTTTCTGTGACCTTGGCCTGTGCAGGAGGTCTGGCCAGGTATGTGCCCGTCATGTCCATCATGTGCCCCTCTGCTGGGCTTTGTCTAATGTGTTTCTCACACTTAGACTGAGGCAGGGGCTTGGGAGGAGCCACTGGGCTGCTACCCTGCTCATCACATCACACTGGAGCATCTGTTCTCACATCACCAGTGGGACCTTTTAATTTCAAATATTTTGAACTCCACAGTTCTGGGTCCTCCCTAGCTACAGACCCCGACAGGGTCGACCCCTGTCCCTCTATCCCCACAACACCAGAATCCGACCCATGGGCTCTTAGAGATGGGCAAGGCCAGGGTACCGTGGTCTCTGGTAGCCCAGTTGGGCAGAGGCTCTGCAAACAGAGTGACCAGCTGCCGACGTGCTGAGCCCAGGAGCCCAGAGGGGCTGATCTTTGGCCCTAGATTTGGCACCCTAGAGGCCACCGGGGGCCTCAATTTGTCTAAGAATGATGGACAAAGGGTTTCAGACTTCTGGCCCAGTGTTTTCTAGACACCGTGACCAGGTGTGGGCCTCAGGGAGACTGGCTTGAGACAACATAGGTGCTTCTGGATTTCAGGCACGGGGTCAAGGTCAAGGCTAAGTCAGGCTGTAGGAACACAGTGCAGCACTGGCACAGCCTGCAGGTGCTGCCACCAGGCCCTGCCCGAACAATGTGGTCTGAGAGTGTGGCCCAGGGCAGGAAGGCGGGGATGAAGCGGTCAGGAGGGCAAGAGAGAAGTCCCAGCACTGGAGTAACCCCAGCCTGCCCATGGGCACCAGCAGGCCTTCAAGGCAGCGTGTGGGGCAGTGAGGGACCTGGAGTGATAGTTGCTGAGCTTTCTGGCTTGAACCCTTTGGCCCTGAGTTGGGGAGAGCCAACAGGTCCTAGGTCCTTGGGCTAGGTGGGAGTAGCTGGGGCCAAAAGGAGTGGAAAGGTAGATCAAAAGATAGAAGAAAGAGGGTCCCCTCTCAGTGCAGCAGTTGATTACGACAGGGCCCAGCCTCTTGCGCTCACCTGTCAGCATGGTGGGAGGAAGCGGCCTCTGCAGGGAACACCTGGCCCCATGGATCAGGGACAGGAAGCCTCCGGAGAGCGGTCCAGGGGTACAGGCACTGCAGCCCCACCCCTACCCTGGAGCACAGCTCCCCAGCCTGGCCTTCCTGGGACAGGGTCTCCATGCTTCAGATAACTCTGGGTTGGAAGAGGTGACCGAGCCATGCCCCACTGGGAGCCCTGTTCCTGGGCAAAACCTCCAAGTCCAGACCCCAGACATTAGCACCTGCCCTACTGGACCAGCAACTAGACCTTTCTCCCAGTTCCTGGAGCCAAGCTGCCTGTCTTCCAAGGCACTACCGGTTGCAGTGGCTGAAAGCAAAGTTAGCCACAGCCCCTCCCTAATCCAGGTCAACACCACTGACTTGGTGGAGGGCCAGGGAAGAGTGAGTGACAGAGCTTGCCCCCTCTGTGGGAGTGCTGACCCCAGGGACAGCTGCCCAAGTGGGCCCACACGGGGCTGCTTGGTGGCCCCCAGCATCTACCCACACCTGCCCCAGGTATTTGCTCTGCTGAGGTGAGGAGGTGAGTCAGAGGAGCTTGCAGAGGAGAAATGGCCCGTCCCAACCGGAAGTGCAGGGACTGGTAAGGCGACTCAGTAAAGTGTCCCCTAGGGAGCCTAGAGCTGGCTAAAAGCTGAGAAAGGTCCCGTTCCCAAGTCCAAGGCTCAGGGACTCCAGAGCCCTGCCCTTGCCCCAGCACAGTCACAGTGGGAAGGCCATCCTTCGGCACCGAGGTGGGACGCTCCTGGGCCTGGCTTCCAGGCTGAGGCTGAGCCCTGGGGGGCGCAGGGAGCCTGTAGCCATCTGTGGCTGGCTGCCATGCGGGAAGTAGCCGCAGCCACAGCACAATGGCCCTTTGTCCTGCCTACCCCGCCCCGTGAGGCCTCAGCCCCACAGAGAGGGCTGAGGGGCTGGGGAGCCAGCTCACCACTAGCTCTGCCACCAGCCCGATTGTGTCCCCAGGCTGAGGGGGGGGTGGTTTGTCACCCCTCCCATGTCAGTCTTCCCTGTCCCTGAAAAGCCTGTCTTGCTGGCCCCACCCCCTCCTGCTGCCATGGCAACATCTGCACCCAGCAGGTAGGCTGGGCCAGAACCTTTGTCTGATGGCCACTGGTTTCTCCAGGGATCCCAGAACCCAGTTTAGCTGCTGCCCGCGGGCTGGGACAACGTGAGCCTGGTGTGCTATGGGGCGGCACCCCACTGACCCTTCAGGGCCTGGGCACCTGGCTCTTGCTCTCCCCTTGGAGGAGGTCAGAGGCTCTGGGCCTGCCCAGGGCACCTGGATATGTATCCTGACCGGTGGGGAAGTGCTGCCCTAGAGTGACCAGGGCCTCTGCACAGGTGGGAGCCAACTGCTGCTCCACTAGGAGTGACGGCCCCAGCTCAGGCCTCGAGGTGGCCATCAGCAGAGCTCAGAGGTGCCAGAGTGTCCTGGGACCCCCACCTGGGCTGCCTAGTGTTGCCTGCAAACTGTAGGGGTAACAGAAACATCTCAACTGAACTTTAGTTGAAAACTGAGGGATGAAAAGGAGAAGGCAATGGCACCCCCACTCCAGTACTCTTGCCTGGAAAATCCCATGGATGGAGGAGCCTGGTGGGCTGCAGTCCATGGGGTCACTGAGAGTAGGACATGACTCAGTGACTTCACTTTCACTTTTCACTTTCATGCATTGGAGAAGGAAATGGCAACCCACTCCAGTGTTCTTGCCTGGAGAATCCCAGGGATGGAGGAGCCTGGTGAGCTGCCATCTATGGGATCGCACAGAGTCGGACACGACTGAAGTGACTTAGCAGCAGCAGCAGCAGCAGAGGGATGAAATGCGTGCAAACCTGCCAAGACCTCCTCGGTCCTCTTGCCAGCACAGAGCCCAGTCTCACTCGGGTCATTTTTCCTTCTCAAGACTTAGGAAGAATAGGCAAGGAGAGCACTGAGCGGTCACTGCAAGGTCAAGGGTGGGCAGTCAGCCAGATCAGAATAGCCCTCTTCAAAATGATGCACTAGGGGATTTTCCAAGTGGCTTTCACCGTGGCAGGGGCAGGCCTGGCTCCTGGGCCACAGGAATAGCTGAGCTGCTTTCTGACCCTGGGCTAAAAGCAGGCCTCAGCAGCACCACTGTGGCCAGCTAGGGTAGCCTCCATGGTAGGGGGTCCCTTTGCCCCAGGGCAGCTGCCCAGTAGAGCAGCTTCACGAAGCCATGTGAGTGTGCCCAGGTGTCTCTGAGTCTTCAGGAGCCTCTGAGTTGGCAGGAAAGTGTCCCCTCTTGGCGATGACAGGATCAGAGCCTCCCGGCAGGCCAGAAACTAAGAGGAGGTTTACTTCTGCCTCTTCTCAGGCCAAGCAACCAGTCGACCCTCAGATGCTCCCTTCCAGGGGCAGGGGCTCCTCCCATGACTGTCTCCCTTCCTGGACCCAACTCTGTGCTCCTTCCTGGCAGAACTGAGCAGGCCCTTGGTCCCCACCGCATCCTGGCCCTCAGGGCTTGGTGGAGAGGCCCTCCCCGCTGGCAGGCAGCACTGGGGAGGGCAGGGTGTGAGACTTAGGAGGAGGTCAGTTCGAACAGCCCTTCCTCCCACTTCTGTCCGCTGACAGTGCCTCAATCTCCTCAAAAGATGGTACCCATGGGACGTCTGTGTCCTGCCTCACCCCTACACAAACGCAGACACCTGAGTGGGCATCAGTGTGGGTGGGCATCCTGACAATCCCAAGGAGGGGCTGGAGCCTAAGGGTCGAGGATTAGAGGTTACCGCTGCTCCCAGGACTGCCTTCCAGACACCCCACACCAGGCCCAGGGGCCAGACCAGCCCAGGCCGCTCCCCCCTCCAGAGTTAGGGAGTGGAGCGGCCTGGGGTGTCCAGGTGGCAGTGAACTCAGAACCACACTCCGAGGGGCCCATGGCAAATCTCTGAATCCCCCACCATGACCCCACGATTGACTCTGGGGGTCATACCCTCCCCTGCATCCCCCAGGTGTAGGCACAGCACCCCTTGGAGTTATGCAGCTGCCAGGGAGCCCTCTCGGGGTGACCCAATGATCTGGCCTCATCCATCCCTGGAGGACAGCCTCTGGGCCACAGAGCCCCTCCCGGGGTGGAGTAAGGCCAGGGCCAGAAGCCCAGGGACAGCCCTGTCACATGAGTTTCCAGCACGGCTGCTGGGTTCATTATAGAGAGTAGCTGGGCCTTTGGGATCTCTCTACTGTTGGGCTAATTACTGGAATCACTGTCCTTTCATTACAGGCCCTTCCCTGGGGGCACACAGCAAGCATGAAGTCCAGCTGGACTGGGGCCCTGTCTCTCCTACCCTGTGAACCCCAACACAAAACCTTGCACCCCAGTCTAGGGGTCTAAAATGTAGGCCCCAGGAGCTGCCAAGGCCTTGGTCACCAGGCAGACTCCCCACCCTTCTCAGCAGCCTGGCTCCCCTAGCACGTGGGCCAGTATGACACCCCGGCCTGATCCGGGCCACCTGACCACAGAGGTGGGCTAGGGGCAAACAGGAGAAGGGTTTTGAGAGACCCACACAAAGCAGACCCTCCGCTTCTGGCACAACTGGGGGTGGGGGCCTGGAACAAAGAGGTCAGGGCCAGTCTCTGCCCTTGGTCAGTGGGAGGCCACCGCCCCCAAGTGTCAGAGGCATCGCCGGAGCTACCTGGGGAAAAGCAGGGGTGTGGAGCATGACCCCCCTCCGCTCCCTCCCTGGTTTGGCAAGGCAGCCCCAGCGCCTGGACAGGAGCTGCTGCCCGGCTGCCCTGGCTGCCGGCTCACACGCTCCAGTGCAGTCCCTGCCGAAGCTCCTTGCCCTGGTTTTTGTTCAACCTGGCCGGCGGGTGAGTTGGGCGAGGCGGGGGCAGGAATGTGTGCAGGCCTCCGAGCCCGCCCGGCCACTGCGTCACTAGCTGCCTCCCTCCCGGCCTATGGGAGCCCGGGGGACACACCTGTCGGCCGCCGGGAGTGGAGATTGGTCGGCCTGGAGCAGGCACCTGCGTGGGGAGGGGGTGGCCCTACATGTAAGGCGAGCCGGGGCCTCGCCGCCTCTTCCCAGCCCTACCCGGCGCCGCCTCCATTGTTCCCAGTCGCTCTCAGAACTTCCCCCAAGGCCCAGCAAGCCGTCCACTGCACACGCGTGGACCTCGGGTTCCTTTGTGCGGAGACTCCACCGAGGGCGGTGGGCCTCAGGTCTGCCCAGGAGGCAGGCAGCTCTCGGTCGGGCCGAAGCCAGACCTGGGTGCCGGGGCCACGGACCAGGGTCTGACAGGTACTCGGGAGACTGGCGCCAATGCGTCCCTGGCGTCCACGTAGAGGCCTGGTGGGTCCCAAATATCAGGGCCCAGCGAGGCTCAGGCTGTGGGCAGAGGCGGGAGGGGCTCCTACCCCTACTCCTCCAGGCCCAGAACCTGTTGGGGCAGGTTGGTGCGGGAGGTGGAGGAGCTGGAGGCAGCCACCCTGGGCTGAGAGCCTCCCTCGGGGCCCTCACCAGCGACCTGGGGAGGATGGTGTGATGGTGGCAACAGCCGGTCGGCCCACAGAGTCCAGTGGGGCCAGGACTCGGGGAAGGGTGGCCCTTCCTCTCTTAGGAGAAGGTGGGCCTCGGGGGTCGGGAGAGCAGGGTGGGGGGCCTGGAGCCACCCCGCGGCCCAGGGCGGTCAGTGTACACAGGCCAGGTCAAGGGACCAGTACCGGGTGGTGGGGGTCTTCCCTCCCAACCAGAGGGCCACCAGACCTTCTGGAAAGCCCTTTGCTGAGTGGGCCACTGAAGTGCCGGTTCTAAGCTATCTCTTCCCCCAGAGCCGGTGCCAAGGAGGCCTGAGACGCCGGCAGCTCTAAGCCGTTTCTGGGTTTCTGGGCTTTGCTCCTGGGCAGAGCTCAGTTTTGCCAGTGGCCACACTGGGCTGGAGCTGGTCTGGCCCGGATTCGCTGCTGTTTCCTACCCGCCCGTCTGAGGCGCCAGTAGAGCCGGAACCACCTCAGAGGAGGTGCAGGCCGGCTTGCCAGCCGGCAGCTATGGGGTCAGGTCCAAAGTCTGTCCTAAAGATTCTCTACCTAAACTCAAAGTAGCACCCTCGGTTGCACCCCTACAAACACCCTGTCCAGCAGTGAGGGTGCGGTGCCTCGGCCCCACACACTGGCCCTGAGCAAGCTGGCCTGAGAGCCTCCTTCACAGCCCAGGCATTGGCCTTCGTGGGAAGTCTTGAAGTTTAGGAAATGAAATGTTGACATGACAGAGGCTAACCATCTCTGAGGCATAATATAGAGTTTGCTCTTCCTGACGAACAGAAACTTCTAGGGCAGAAGCACAGGCTGTTTAATTAATCCAACGGGAGAACTTTAGGCCCTTTTAGGCTGAGCATCTGTAAAAATAGGTCGGGTTGGTTTCGTTTTCTTTTTTTCCTAGTAACTCAGATGAAATGCTTCAAAGTTGGAGCCATTGGCAGCGGATTGAATTAGGCAAAATAAGTTTTGTATTCATGAAAATGGATGCAGTCTGCTGTGCATTTTCAGGCATGTTGGTCATCTGCAAATACCTTACTTGCAAAATCTGGTGGATTTAGGAGTAGGTAAAATAGCCCACAGAAGCTGCTGGCCTCTTGAGGAGCCTGGTCTGTCCTCTGGTGTGGGGAGGGCACCCCAAAGGACTCAGGGGGATGGCGGCCAGGCCTCAGACACACAGCTACAGCCATACCTGCGTGCAGATGGGGCCAGCTTCGGGCCACCCCCGCCCCAGCCTCCCTGCCCAGCTGGCTGATCCGGCCGCGCAGAGGGGTTGGGTTTCTGTGCTTTGTTCTCTGTGCGGCCTCACCATTGATTAAGGCCCGTTGGGCAGGTTAACCAGCCTGCTGGTTTTTCACGCTGGGATCGTGTTCCCCACCCCACCCTGTCCTGTGCAGGTGGGACCTGCCAGACTGGGCAGGCTGGGTGCCCTCCAGGTGGGCTATTTGTTCTGCAAACAGGAGATGCTCTGATTCCTAGATGTCGTCAGCTGAGCCGCATTGGAATGGTGATGGTTAACCAGACCCCACACCCAGGGACCGCACGCTGGCTTCATTCCTACCAACAACTGGCCAAGAAAGCATCATTGGGAGCACTTGGAAGCAGGAAACATTTATTTTCACTTTTCATGTCAGCCAGTAAGACTCACCGGCCTGCACCAAGCCAAGTGCGCAGCAATCCAGGCCCTCGGCCCATATGAGAGCCACAGTGAGGCCCAGGCCAGGCGCGTCAGTCTTTCCTTGTAGAATTCAGGTTCTGAGTTTAGGAGGAGGGTGAGATTCTGTCCTAGGGCTCAGAAGGGAGCACTCTGCTGCTCACCAGCCCCGGTCTCTGCCTCCTAGTGAAGATGTAATAGTCAGTGTGCTGGTAGGGAGCAGACAATGGGAGTATCTCATCCATCCTCTCGTAGGTGGCCTGGCCAGGGCCTGTGGGGTCTCCCTAGCAGGGTTGGCCGTGAGCAGCCAAGGGCACTGGAGGTCAGGCAGCGGAGGCACCAGACCAAGTGATGGCTGCAAGGAGGGATGCTCGGCCCAGTTCCAGCCCTCATGGCCTGACCACTGGGATTGGAGCTGAAATTTAACTCAGCTCTGAAGGTGAAGTCTAAACGGCTTCACTTGGCTCAGAAAAAAGTGAACTGACTTTACAGGTCTGAGGGATGGACAATGAAAGGCAAGGTTGGGGCCAGAAGGTTGAACGAAGGCCTAGATCCCGACCAAGCGCACCACTCTCTGAGCATGGACACGGTCACCTGGAGGGTCCAGGCACCTGTGAAGCCCCCTCCCTGTGTGTGTCCCCCAAAGGCAAAAAGAAGGCAAAGTGTTAGTCGCTCGGTTGTGTCCAGCTCTTTGTGACCCTATGGACTGTAGCCCACCAGGCTCCTCTGTCCATGGGATTCTCCAGGCAAGAATACTGGAGTGAGTAGTCATCCCTTTCTCCAGGGAATCTTCCTGGATTGCAGGCGGATTCTTCACTGTCTGAGCCACCAGGAAAGCCCCATGTCCCTCAAGGCCAGACCTAAGTCTGGTCAGGCCCTCTGAGAAATGTCAGCCCTTCTGGAGCGTGGAGCCAGAGAACCAGGTGAACCCAGCTGAGGCCGGGGACCAGGTGGACGTAGTCTTTGCTGTGGTCAGCCCAGGGTTGGGGGATCAGCACAGAGCTCACGCCCTCCTGAAAACTCTATGGGTAGAAGGTGCCAGAAAACTTCAGAAGCTGTTTTGGTCAGCTCTCCAGGCCAACAGAACCCTTCAGAGCCTCAGAGCAGTGTGCCAGGGGTCTCTCAGCTCCCTGCAGGGGTCCCACATGCAGACCTTGAGCAGGGTGGGGCCCCAGAGCTTCCCACTTCCTCAACCCCCCACCCTGCACAGACATCCTGGGGTGCCTTCAAGATTGGCTCAGTCCCCCAGGTACCTGGGGGTATTCTGTATTCTGTGTTTGGGGGCTACTGTTCCACGTGCTCTGGGCACACAAGCCACAGTGACTGCCAGGCAGTTTGGACAGGCTGCCCCTCCTGCACCCCCTCCTGCAAGCCCAGCACCACCTCACCCTGGACCTCAGAGCCAGCAGTGGCCAGAACCCCAGGGCCATGCCACAGTAGGGTGCTGGTGACAGGCTGCTCAGTGAGTGGAGGGGCCCCAGGCCCCAGGAACCTCTGCTCTGCTCGGTGATGGGGCCTGAGGAGGGCCAGGTCTTGGGAGCCACCCTTCATCCTGGCCCCAGTCTTCGTCTGCACTCTTGACAAAGGCAGGGGGAGGGGCATGGGAGATTGTGTTTGGGAGCCTCCGACACATGCTCATCCAGGACCCCCCAGGGGCTGGACCTTTCCCTGGGATCACCTGGAAGGAGGGTCCTGCCCTGCTCCTGCCCCCTGAACTCCCACTGCCTGTGGACAGGACACCCTGACCCCCTAAGGTGCCCACCCCATGCCCAGAGCTGGTGGTCCCACCTGGCCAGCCAGGGCTGACTGGGCAGGAGATCACCCTGAGGTCCTGGCCTCTGGGTACTTCCAGGCACTGCAGGCCCACCTCCCCTGGGTGGGGCCCCCACAGATGGGACCACCTGGCGCTCTGGCCCTAGGGCACACACTTGCTCCAGCCACAGCCATCCTGGCCCCTCCCTACCTCAGTGCATTAAGAAACCCTGGTTGTACCTCAGGCTGCTGGGTCAGGTCTCCTCTTGATCCCAGCTGGGCGGCCCCAAGACCCAATCCGGGGTGGCCATCGCCATCTTACTGGGCAGCATTGGATGGTGTCTGGTCTCTAATACTGCCTGGTAATGATGACGCTGGGGCCCTGCTCGCAGCGATGGGGCCGCCCTCCCGCAGCTTGGTCCGCCCTACCCTCTCTGCCCAAG
This sequence comes from Nanger dama, assembly GCA_917880005.1. NCBI lineage: Eukaryota > Metazoa > Chordata > Mammalia > Artiodactyla > Bovidae > Nanger > Nanger dama. The sequence continues at coordinate 18,755,834 of CAKJTW010000013.1, read as the reverse complement.
GCCCCACACCGCCACAGCTCCTGACACCCACAGTCGGCTGGCCCACGAGTCCTGCCCCAGTGGCTTCCAGATGCAGCTCCAAGGCAGAAAGTTGACCTGGGGCAGGCCCCTCCCCCAGGTCCAGACGTGTCTGCGCCCCTTCTGGGTCCCCAGAATCAAAGGCTTCCTGCAGATGCACTGGGCCCGCCCCCCAGTGATCAGCAGTGGGCCAGGCGGGTGTCCGGGCCCTGCCCATGGCGCACAAGCAGGTGCTGCTGCCACCACACCTGCAGGTGTGGGTGGGACAGAGCACAGCAAAGGCTTTGGGGGTGAAGGCCCAGCTGAGCCCAGCTGGATGGGCCACCCTGCAGACCAGCAACACCTCTAGCCTTGGCCCCGAGTCTTGGGAAAGTGAGAGACAGCAGGCAGGCCTCCCCCACCTCCACTGGGCCCTGCCTGCAGGGGGGTGAGGCACTCACATCCGTCCCACGTCCTCAGGCCAAGGCGCACCGGGGCCTCTGTGGACATCTTACCGGACAGTGCTGGATTTCTCGGCTTGACTCTAACACTGTCTGGTAACGATGTTCAAAGGTGACCCACCACCTGCCGGGAAGTGGCCCGAGGACACGTGGTCCTGAGTTCCTAGACCCCAGAGCTGGGCTGAGGCCTGGTCAACCAGGGGCAGGCAAACAGCCTGTCTCAACTCTGCAGGCCGGCCCAACCAGGGAGACTGCTGCCAAGTCCAGGTGCAGGGCCAGTTCTGCCACATTGGGGCCTTCAGGGCTCACCAAGAAACCCAGGACACTTGGACCTGGGAAGGGCCACCAGCCAGCAGGGGACCCTGGGATTCCTGGCCTCTCGCCGCACATAGGCTGCGGCTGAGCCTAGGGTTCTTCTCACACAGTGTGGCCAGCAGGCACGTCAACGGCCACACAGGGAAATGGCTGCCTGGCTGGTACAGAGCTGGCAGCTCTCGCCTTCCCTTCCCAGCCTGGCCCATCTACCACACAGATTCAGATGTCCACTATAGGTGTCCAGGGCCCCCAACACATCGCCACTATCCAGGCCCTGCCCTCAGAGGTCCCAGGCAGCTGGGGCTGTGGGCGGTGGCCTCTTGCTCCACAAAAGAGGCCACACTCCCTCAGGCCACTGGGGCCGCAGGGAGCACAGGATGCATCTGGGCGCCCAGTGCAGTGGACATTCCGTGCTGCTCTCCCCCAGCCCCCGCAGCCTCGTAGGCGAGACTTGGAACATTGTCCCAAATTGCTGAGGCCAGGATGGCCCCTTTACTTTATCGTTCTGATCTGAAGCCAGGACACCCACCCCAGACCCACTCAGCACAGACACTGTGGCAGCCCTTCTGCTCTGGACCCAACAGCTCTTGCAGGGGAGGAGGGTCTGCCCAGCCCTGCTGTTACTCATTAACTGGCTGAGAGCTGTTCAGGAAGCCGCAGGGTGCCACAGCCACCTTGACCTGGGATCCAGAGCAGGGAAGCCAGACTGCTCCCCCAGCTGTGCTCTCAAACGTGTGCCTGCAGGGCTGCTCTGAAGACAGGTCTTCAGGAAAGTTCTCCTCGGGGTGATCCTGGGCTGGGCCAGGATCCACAGATCTGGGGCCTCCGGGGGCCGCTCCACAGACCAGGAGGCTCCAGGGGGTCCTGCCATCCAGCTGAATCCTCCTGCTTTCTCAAGGTGCCGCAGGGCCGGTGGTGGGCGAAGCCCAGCCCCTCCCAGAAGGGCCACCGGACGAGACTGCCTGCACCAAAGCCTGCCGATGGGCGTCTTACCAGACACGGTTAGATCTGGTCCTTCTGTCTAATACTGTCTGGTAATGCCGTCCATCCCCGGCCTCATCACCGCCACAGGAGGGCCCTCACTGATGCTGGGTGGAGGGGGAGCCGGGAGCCATGGCTCCCAGCAGTGCTACACTCCCGCCCAGGCCCAGGCCACACCTGACGCCCCAACCCTGGGGCCCCCAGAGGGCTTTCTGTCACAGACACAATGGACTGTTGGTGTAATAAACATGGGGGCTCTTGTTCAGTTCAGGGGCACTGGTGATAGGCTCATGCTGTTGGCACTGCCACTGGGCCATGAGATACCAGGGCTGCAGCAGCCACACCCCTGAGCCCCCCAGGAGCCTTTCAGGGAGGCACCCTACTCGCTATGCCAGGCAGTGGTGGGGGATGAGGAGTACAGGATAGAAGCAACCCCAACTCCCTGTGCCCCTAGAGACACCCCAGGCTGCCCTCTCCCCCACCCCAGGTGGCACCAGGATCCTGAGGGTGCTGGCCTTCCTCCTCTGGGTCCCCATAGGCCTGACTTGGCTCTTGGGTGGTCGAAGGCCTCTCCAGGTACCGCTGGAAGGCCTGGTGGTCCTGCCCTCTCCCCTCTGCTCCACATCCAGACATCGTCTGTCTGCAGTGTTGCCAGTCCCACTCGCAGCCTCATGGCTGCCCCCAGAGCCTCTTCCTTCACTGAGAATTCTAAGCAGGCCCTAGGGTCCCAGTCCATGGCTAATGCCTCTGACCCAGGCTCTGCGGCCAGAGTCAGGGTAGAAGGGCCCTTCTCTCTGTCCCTCCCTCCCTCCTCAGTGCCCACTCTTTCCTGAGTGCCCTCGGAAAGCCAGTGCAGCTCCAGACACACTGGGGATGGGGGGAGGAGTGTCCCTGAGAAGGAGCCACAGACAGCGAGAAGACTCTGGGCAGGGCGTGTGGTGGTCAGGGCATATGGTCTGCAGGGCTGCTGGTGCTGCAGCAGCTGGAGCAGTAGAGGGGCTGCAGGGGTGGGGGTGGGGGAGGCGGAAGTCGGGGTACGGCAGGGGCAGGGGGCAGGGTGGAGGGGATGCAGGGGGTGGGGTGGGGGTTCAGCTGTGGGGGTATGGGGAGGCATGGTGGAGGGGCTGCAAGGGTGGGGGTGGGGGGACAGCAGGGGCAGGGGGCAGGGTGAAGGGGATGCAGGGGTGGGGTGGGAGGTCAGGGGGTGGGGGGTGCAGCAGGGGTGGGGTGGGTGAGGGTGCTCAGGAAGGCCTCTCTGAGCAGAGGGACCCAGAGGCCAAAGGCTGCATGGGGGCCACTAAGGAGGACTTCCAGCCCCAGCAAAGGTGCCAGTTCCCTGTAGGAGGGCGGGAAGACCCTCAACTACCACAGCAGGAGGGGCACTGGGCCTTTTCCCAGAGAGGGGCTGACTGTCCCCTACTGCCCACAGGGTACTCAGCCCTCGGGGTACTCGGCCCAAGCACAGCCCTGAGGAGAGGGGAGAGACATCTGCCCTGCAAGGCTAGCCAGTTCATGCTGGGCTGCCTTGCTCCAGGTTGTAGATGTGACCAATGGCCCAGCCTGGGCTGCTGTGGGAAAGGCTGCCGCCAGGCTGGCTCCCTCACCAGCTTCAAGTTACAAGGCAGTTTTTGAGTCTGAGCTCTTGGTGTCACCACATGGGCAGGGGGCTGCCTCCTGAGAACCCACGAGGAGCCACAGGAGGAACGGGGAGGTGGGCTGCCCCAGCTCCTAGAGTCTGGGCCTCTAGAAGTGAAGGGATGGGGGGCATGGGCTCCTGGGGAGGACAGAATTCCAAAAGTCTTTGCTCGGGCCAGTGGGAAGATTGAGCGGACTGCAGGTGACCAGGGCCCCCTGCACACCCAAGGGTGCTTGTCCCCTGCAGGCCCAGGCAGAGGCCCACCACCCTGAGGTCAGGATGCCCCTCAGACAATAGCTCAGCTTGGGGAGCTCTCCCCGCTCCCACAGACTAACCCTCGGGCAAAGGGATTTCAGACCACAGTCCAGCAGAACTGAGCCCTGAGGCCACCAGTGCCTGGCACAGGCAGCACACAGCTGAGGGTGCATCAGCCTCTGAGAGGAGTCAGGAGGAGGGACTTGGGCACATTAATTTCCTGGGGTGGCCACAGCAAACTACACAAACTTGGTAGCTTAAAACAACGAAAGGTCCTAGAGGCTGGAAGTCAGAAGTCCAGGTATGAGCAGGGTCCCTCCTGCCTCTTCTGGCCTCTGGGGCTCCAGGTGTCCCCAGGCTTGTGGCCACAGGGCTTGTGGCCCTCTGGCCACTGCCCACCTTCCGCTGGCTTCTCCCCTCTGTGTCTCCTGCTCCCTGCCTCCCTCTCACGAGGACACTGGTCATTGGATTTAGGGCCCATCAGATAGTCACATCTGCCAAGACCATTTCTCCAAGTGAGGTCACATCCCTAGGTTCTGGGCCTTAGGACGTGGACACACACTGCAGGGGGCTGCCGTCCACCCTACAGGAAGCAAGTGAAGGCACTCTAAGGGGAGACGCCCTGGTGACCCATGCAAGGCTCTGCAGGGTGGAGGAAGGGGCCGTGCAGGGGAGCCAGAGGCCCTCCCACCGCCCCTGGACTCCCAGACCTGGCTGTCAGCCCCATCTACCCTTAGGGAGGCATGCATCTGCAGAGCCCCACTTTCCATTTCGTTAAGTGAGGGCTCCACGTGCTGAGGCTGTGGTGAGGGGAAGTGAAGGGTAGCAGCTGAAGCACAGTGGGTCAGGCCTGTGGTCTGGGCATGGACTTGGGGGGTCTTGAGAAGGCTCAGGAATGACCCTGGAGGATGGAGGACCTGGGTGGGGGGCTGTGCATGTAACGACCCTCTTCCAACCTCAGTTATTCCCTGCCCCCACCCACGGGCCGGCCTCTAGCCGCTCTCCACCCACCTGCTCACCTCTGGGCCGCTGGCCCGTGGTTGCTGGGAGACAGTTGCTTGGTCGCCACTGTTGTTTTCCGGGCAGAGGGCTCACACCACCTTATGGGGCAGGTAAGAGGGACAGGCGGGCCACAGCGGGGTCCTGGCTGGGCATGAAGACTGGAGCCAGCTGCGCTGTGGCCCCTACCTGGCCCCACAGCCCCCAGGAGCCCTGTGGGTCCTCTAAGACTCTGTCCAGAAGTATAAGGGAGGGGAGGGAGAAGAGGGGGAGGAGGGGCCTGGCTGGGCAGAGCCCCCTCTGAAGAGGGCCCAAGCACCCAGGGCCATAGGGTGAGGAGCAGAGACACCCAGGCCAGGCTGAGCAGGGCAGGCCTCCCAGGGGCGGAAGCCCCTTAGGACCAGCTGCTTTGCTCAAGACAAGGTCTGTCTCCCTGGACCAAACCCCAAAAGGATGGCCTCCTAAAATCCACAGGGACCCACATCCCCCAAACAGCTTAGCCCTGGCCAGAAAGCGCCTGCCAGATGAGCAAAGTCAGCACTCCAAATGCCCATGTGGCCAAGCGTATATCTGGGGATGGGCCCAGTAGGACATGGTGACATCGCGTTTCTTGGACGTTTCCTTCAGCTTCACCAAGGTCTTCCACTCGTCACACCAGGGTGCCATTTCCTACTGGTCTTTCTACCTGACCAGGTAAATGGCTTCTTTAAAAGTTCATTAGAAAGTTGGGTTTCCACTGACGGTCCCTGCTCTGCTGCAGCCCTCTTGGGAGCCCTGGTGCCATCCTGTCTGTGGGGCCACGACTGTGCAAGCTGCATCGCCAGTGATAATATTCCCTGAACATCTTCCAGCAAAAGCTTTCTATTTATTTTTTTTTTAATTTTATTTTTTCTTGATTTTACTTTACAATACTGTATTGGTTTTGCAATACATTGACATGAATCCACCACGGGGGTGTATACGAGCTCCCAATCCTGAACTCCCTCCCACCTCCCGCCCCATATCATCTCTCTGGGTCATCCCCGTGCACCAGCCCCAAGCATCCTGTATCCTGGATCGAACATAGGCTGGCGCTTCATTTCTTACATGATAGTATACATGTTTCAATGCCATTCTCCCAAATCATCCCACCCTCTCCCTCTCCCTCAGAGTCCAAAAGTCCGTTCTATACATCTGTGTCTCTTTTGCTGTCTCACATACAGGGTCATCATTAACATCTTTCTAAATTCCATATACATGTGTCAGTATAGAATGAGTCTGTTAGATTCTGAGAAAGGCGATTGTGGGGACATCCCCCAGTGGTCCAGTGGTTAAGGTTTCACCTACCAATGCAAGAGTTGTGGGTTTGATCCCTGGTCTGGGAACTAAGATCTTGCATGCTGTGCAGTAAGGCCAAAAGAAAAGGTAATTGCTCAACAAAGGCTCTGGGAGCTGGAGCTGTGACCCCCTGAACCCGCCCACAACCCCACCAGCCATGTCCTATAGCCCAGAGACACCACAGTCATCACACGTGTGCATGTCCAGGGTTCAGTTCAGTTCAGTCGCTCAGTCGTGTCCGACTCTGCGATCCCATGAAGCGCAGCACGCCAGGCCTCCCCTGTTCATCACCATCTCTCGGAGTTCACTCAGACTCACGTCCATCGAGTCCGTGATGCCATCCAGCCATCTCATCCTCGGTCGTCCCCTTCTCCTCCTGCCCCCAATCCCTCCCAGCATCAGAGTCTTTTCCAATGAGTCAACTCTTCACATGAGGTGGCCAAAGTACTGGAGTTTCAGCTTTAGCATCATTCCTTCCAAAGAAATCCCAGGGCTGATCTCCTTCAGAATGGACTGGTTGGATCTCCTTGCAGTCCAAGGGACTCTCAAGAGTCTTCTCCAACACCACGGTTCAAAAGCATCAATTCTTCACCGCTCAGCCTTCTTCTCAGTCCAACTCTCACATCCACACATGACCACAGGAAAAACCATAGCCTTGACTAGACGGACTTTAGTCAGCAAAGTAATGTCTCTGCTTTTGAATATGCTATCTAGGTTGGTCATAACTTTTCTTCCAAGGACTAAGCGTCTTTTAATTTTATGGCTGCAGTCACCATCTGCAGTGATTTTGGAGCCCAAAAAAACAAAATCTGACACTGTTTCCACTGTTTCCCCATCTATTTCCCATGAAGTGATGGGACCGGATGCCATGATCTTTGTTTTCTGAATGTTGAGCTTTAAGCCAACTTTTTCACTCTCCTCTTTCACTTTCATCAAGAGGCCTTTTAGCTCCTCTTCACTTTCTCCCATAAGGGTGATGTCATCTGCATATCTGAGGTTATTGATATTTCTCCCAGCAATCTTGATTCCAGCTTGTGTTTCTTCCAGTCCAGCGTTTCTCATGATGTACTCTGCATATAAGTTAAATAAGCAGGGTGACAATATACAGCCTTGATGTACTCCTTTTCCTATTTGGAACCAGTCTGTTGTTCCATGTCCAGTTCTAACTGTTGCTTCCTGACCTGCATACAGATTTCTCAAGAGGCAGGTCAGGTGGTCTGGTATTCACATCTCTTTCCAGGGTAGGGGTTCTTCTTAATCTTTGTTCATTTGAATGACAAGAAACTGTAATTCATGGCCTGTTTAATTCTTTGCAGAAGTAATAAAATATATAGAGTGAAGACAGGCCAGAGGCCCAGGCTTACAAGGCTTGTTCTGAAACCCACGCCCTCACGCCCAATTCTGGGTTCCTGTTTCTGGCAGTGCCCACTGCTGAATCCAGATGACACGCAGAAGTTAGCCAGTGCTGGGCTGTGGGTCCAGGGGCTCCCTCCACACCCCCATGCTCACACGATAACTCCCAGCAATACTCCCTGGGGGTGGCCACTGCGGGCAGCAGCCTGGCATTCCTGTCCTGTCATCAGGCAGGCCCTCTTGAAACACGGGGGACAAGGCAGGTATCTGCACATGTCACAAGTAGGAACTGTCTTCACAGCAACCCCTCAACTCTTTCTCAGGTGGGGAAACTGAGGCACAGAGCAACAGCCCAGAGAGCCCCAGCATCCTGTCCCCAGACCTCTAGCCACACTGGGCTGGCTGCAGAGCCTTCCCTCCTGATTTGAGACTTCTCAAGGCTCTTTCCTTGTATTCTTCTTTCCAACCCCCTCCCCAGCCTTGATCTTCCCACAAGGCTGTACCGCGTTTTTAATTCCTACAAGCTGCTCCACCTTGTCTGTCCCCTTGTGCTAACCATCCAGCCCTCTTCTCAGATGAGGATGGCAGTCCTACCCTGGCATGTCTCTAGGGCCATGTCCCTGTGCCTTCTGCCCACCCTCACCACCCAGCCACGCTCTCCTCTCCTCTGAGCCTGACTGTGCAGCTGCTATTTCTGTGTGTCGATCTCCTGTTCACATCTGGGGGGCCTTTGCAAGGTGTCCTTTGACCCAGTAGCTGCTCAGGTGGGAGTGCTGGGGGTAGTACTGCCCGTCATCCTCTAGGGGGCCTCCATCCCCAGAAGATTTGGGTCTCAGGCAACGTGGGGACACGTACACAACACACTCACCCTCCCTGTTCTCAGCAGGCACTATTCCCCACCCTAGTCATGCTGGGCGGGGTCAGCCCCACTAAGGAGACCTCTCATTCTGAGTGGGGCAGGGCTGGGAAGGGGGCTCAAGGTCGTCCACACGGCTTGGCCCACTCTTGGCAGAAGGCCGAGACCCTCCCTGAATCCAGCCACTGCCCAGCCCCCCATCACTGGGTTGACAGCTGTTTCCAGTTAACCCTCTTCTGTCCTAAATGGGGACAAAGGTCTTGGGCAGCATCTCTAGGGTGACCAGTTGGTTTGTCTGCAAAGCGACTGTCCTCTTTGGAGGAGCCTCTCTGTGCCTGCCCACACTCTAGGCTGCTGGCCTTTCCACTGCTTGTGGCTCTTCAGTTTCAGAAAACCCTAGCCTCCCGAGCAGCCGCCAAACTGGGAAGGACCTGTCAAGGAATAGCTAAAATTCCCTAAAATGTTCCCGACTCTGCCACTCAAGAAAGGTGCCCCAGGGAGGCATCGTTCTAGGGGCAGGGCCCACAGCCCCACTGACCCTGGGAGGGGCCCGTTGAAGGCTGTTCCCCCCCAGCCCCACAGGCCTGACAGCAGCCCTCCTTACAGCCGGCCCCGTGGCCAAGTACAGAGACGCCGACCACTGACGAACCGTCCCTGCAAGGGAGGACTCGCCCCAGACAGCCAGGATGCAGAGAAGGCCCTGCCCCCAAGGGGCACCCAGCCCCAAAGTCACCACAGAGACTGGAACCAGACTGGAGTCCAGCACTCCAGGCAGCACCCTTCCCCGCACAGGGCGGGCCTGACCGGGTGCCCAGTTCAAGGGCTAGGACCACAGGTTGCCCGCAGGGCCCACAGAGGGGTGGGGGCCATGCCCTCCCAGAGGTACCCCTGCCCAGGTACCCCAGCGTCTGTGGCCCGTAGCCGCACCCACTTTCTCCACCGCCGAGGACCACCTTCTCGGACCCAAGTCAGCACAAAGAGAGGCAAGTGGTCAAGGATGGCAGGGATCCGGTGGGGCCATGCCCAGGCACCAGGTGAATGCAGCCAGGACCTTCCTGGGGACAGGCACCCTGTCCCCAAAAACGGCCTTCTCACAGGGGACAACACAGCTCTGTCCTGGGAGAGGGGCTGGGAGGAAGTCACGTGTGGGGTATGGGATCCAGGCTGGCCAAGTAGGGCAGAGGCCAGCAGAGTCAGGCTCTGAACAGGCATAAAGAGGGGTCTATCCTGACTGACATGGGTTACCCCTGACATCATGATGGACATTGTGACCCCCCACCTTCCTGGGCATGTCCCTGGGTCACATGTGCCCCCAGCTCCAGCCTCAACCTCAGCCTCTGTCCCCTGCCCTGTTGGTAAGGAGGGACACCCCACTCCAGTGGTGGCCCTTGATGGTGACTCTCCCCCTTTCCTGGGAGGCCCTCTGGGCCTGAGATGGGCAGAGATGGGCCGAGATGGCTGGGGGACTGCCCAGGGGCTCCGGCCAGATTCTGAGTGAATGCTCTCCCCTCCATTACCTACATTGTTCACAGGCTGGGCCCATGAGAGATCCATGGGGAGCCACGGAGAGGAGGGGCTCCTGCATCAGCTAAGCCAGCTGGACCAAGATGCAGGTGGGCTCGGGCAAGGCCCATCAGGGGGCAGGAAAGCTGCCGGGTGGGCCAGAGACTCTGACTTCCCACCTGCCCACAGAGCTGGACGACTCTGAAGCCATCAGGCCCCAGGCCACCCTCCTGGAGAAGCACTTTCTGGAAGGGGAGAAGCAGCCACCCAGTACTGGGCAGGGCCCCTTCTTCTACATAGGAGGGACCAATGGGGCCTCCATGTGAGTGGGGCCTCAATCCAGGCCCTGTCCCACCGCCCCCAGGCCCTACCCAGCCTTGCTCCCTGGCTCCGCAGCCCCCAGGTAAGCACTGACGCTTCCCTACAGAATCAGCTCCTACTGCAAGAGCAAGGGCTGGCGGCGCATCCAGGATAGCCGGCGGGAAGACTACAAGCTCAAGTGGTGTGAGGTTAAGTGCAGAGACACCTACCGCAACTTCCGGGAAGGTAGGGGTGGGGCCAGGCTCAGCGGGTGGCCCTCAAACACAGGGTGCCACCACGCGCTGCCCGGGCTCTGTTCTGCCAGGCAAGCAGCTGCTGTACCAGCTCCCCAACAACAAGCTCCTCACCACCAAGATTGGGCTGCTCAGCGCCCTGAGGGAGCACTCGAGAGTCCTGAGCAAGACTAACAAGCCAGCCCCCTGTGCACAGACCAAGTGAGCCACCCTGCCCCCCACCCCCTGGCACCCACTCACCCAGCTGCACACCCCCACTCGATGGGTCAGTCGCTGGTCCTGACCACCCTCCACTTAGTCTGTCCGCCCACCTGCTTTCCCACTGACCCAGCTAATCTGTCTCCCCCAACACCTACCAGTATCCCACCTACCCACCCCATGGCCTCAGTGGTCCTCACACGCCCGCCACAGAGCTGCCCGCTGGCATCCTGTACTGTGTCCACTGCCCGCCACACCCTGGCTGTCCACCCCACAGCCATTCCTGCCCTTTGGCCTACCCACGCCATGTGCCCACATTGTCACTCACCTCTCCACTCCACACCCACTCACTGCCCAGCCACTAACAAGTCTGCCCACTCATCCAAACAACCAGCCACCATCTGGTCGTCGAGGCCATCTTTACATCCTCATGTCCAGCTGTCCACCTCCACCATTTCTGTCAGCAGCCCTGGACCATTGCCCTGTAGGCATCTGTCTATCCACCACACCACACACACCACCAGGCTACCCCCACCCATGCCCCACCTCTCGACATCCCCATCCATTCTCCACACACGGAGCAGCCATTCAAGCCAGGTCCTGTGTCCCCTGGGGTGCAGATCTGGAAAGGACATGATATCCGCCCTGGAACAGCTCCTGTGGACCAGCTCAGGACACCTGGGGCCATAGAGGTAGACGCACTCAGCCACTCTGCCCTAAACTGAAGGTCGGCCTGGAGGTCCATGAAAGGGCTGAAAGGCATCCCAGGCCAGGGGATCCGTGCCGACCACTCACTGAAAGCTGGTCACTGTCCTGGCCTGGAGACCCAGCTCTGAACTGACCACTCCCAAGGCCTAAGAGCTGGGAGGTGGGAGGGGTCGGGAAGCAGGTGAGGCAGCCTGCAGAGAAGCCAGGTGTGCCTGAGTTGGCTAGGGAACAGAAGGTGCAAAGGTTCTGCAGAGGGAAGAGCTGGGGTGGCAGATATGTGTTAGAGGACGCCAGAGGCTGCAGGGGTGCCTGGAGCCCAGCTCCACTGGAAACTCTCCCTCCAAACCAACCCCCCACCCACCCAGATCAGGCCCCTGGAATGGTCAGCTAAGCTGGGGGGAGGGGACAACCCTCCCAATGACTTCCCCACCCCCTGCTTCCCCAGGGTCCTGAAAATGGAAGACTTTTTCCCAGAGACGTACCGTCTGGACATCAGGGACGAGAGGGAGGCTTTCTTCACCCTCTTTGATGGTAAGAAGTCACTGGATGCCAGGCCCACTCTGGGGAGACCGGTGCAGGGCTGGACCAAGGCGGGAATGTGATTAGGGCAGGGCCAAGGTCCTGGCGAGATTGAGGTGGGGCATGGTCAGGGAGGGGAAGGGTGGAGCCAACCTGGGTGAGGACAGGGCTAGTACTAAGGCGATGCCAGGGAGGTGTCATGGCTGGACCTTAGTGGAGGTTAAAGCCTGGCAGGCTCCAGGCCATGGCTAGGAGGAGTGTGGGCAGGGCCGTGACTGGGAGAGCAGTCAGGGCTGGGAGGGGGGGGGGCAGGGCAGGGTCTGGCCCACAGGCTCAGATGGCTCTCTCTGCAGAAACCCAAATGTGGATCTGCAAGCCCACAGCCTCCAACCAAGGCAAAGGCATCTTTCTGCTCCGGAACCAGGAGGAAGTCACCACCCTCCAGGCCAAGACCCAGAGCATTGAGGATGACCCCATCTACCGCAAGATGCCATTCCGGGCGCCCCAGGCGCGGGTTGTGCAGAGGTTTTGCTCAGAGGCCCCACAAGGGGCGTTGATTGGGTGGGGCTGATCTAAGCCCACTGGTGCCTGTGAGGGTCCGTGGGGGTCGCAGGGCCCACAGAGGAGTTCTTCAAAGTGGAAGGTTCAGTGCCCCAAGCTGGGCTTCTGTGTAGCTAGGAAGGGTGGGGTTTCTCCTGCTGACAGGGCTGGAAGGAAATGTCCTGCATACACCACCCCCCCACAACACACACCACAGGCTCCTGGACAGTGTGGAGCAGGGGGCACTCAGCTGTGCCCTGACCTGGGTCCTGCACACTAAGCTGCAGTAAGCCCAGCCTCTCCCCCATTCCCCCTCAGCCAGCTGCAGCCTTCAGGCCCTCAGGCAGAGCTGACCCCCCTCCTGGGCTCCCTCTGCCTCTGGGTGAGGTCCAGACCCTCAGCCTCACACCGGGGGCACAGTCCAGCCTCAGAAATTTCCCTTTGGACTTCCCTCTCCACCAGCGGGACCTCATTTCTGCCACAGCTGCTCTCAGTCATCGTAAGCAGCGCTTCCAGCCTCTGGGTCTCCAGACCTCAGCGCTCTCCGCTGGGATATCCCCCCTGTCACTCCAAAAGCACCCGCCCTTTAAAGCCCAAGGTCATCCCTGCCTCCTCCTCCAGACAGTCTTCCCTGACCACAGGGCCAACCAGCTTCTGCCTCCCCAACTCCTAACAAGAGCTGTGTCCTGGGGTACCCCAGTCATACATCAGCAGGCTGAACTCTAGGAGCCAGGCCCTCCTTCCCAGTTCCCTGACCTGTTCAGGCTCAGAAATGTCCCCTGATGAGGGGAACATTACACTCAACTGGAATAGGGGACCCAGAGCTCACAGCTGAGGCAGGTGGCAGGGGTGCTGGGGAACTAAGAGGTCCAGGTGGGGGCCCGGACCAGGCTGACTGCAACCTTCCCAGGTACATTAAGAACCCGCTGCTGCTGGATGGCAAGAAGTTTGATGTGCGCTCCTACCTGCTCATCGCCTGCGCCATGCCCTACATGGTCTTCTTTGGCCACGGCTATGCTCGCCTCACCCTCAGCCTTTATGATCCCCATTCCAGCGACCTCAGTGGCCATTTAACCAACCAGGTAGATGTGCTGCACAGATGCAGCCTTGGACAAAATCACTGTTCAAGAATGCACACAAGAACCCAGCTGTAGACACAGCCCAGGCTTGGAGGTGGCCCTGCCTGCGGTCAGCAATGCCTCTCACCTTCAGCCACAGCGGACACCCTGTGAAAGGACTGAGAGCCGTGCGCCACCCCCCCACCCCAGCTTGTCTCCCTTTGGGTGTGGATCAGGCATCTCTGGGTGTGGAACAGGCACTGCAGGGGTGGGAGCAGAGAATGAGGGTCTTGGTGAGGACTTCAGTGCAGAGATGCTTAAGGGCAGCAGTCTCCAAAGAAGGATATCAATGAGATTTGTCTGGGCAGCGGCCCCCAGGGGGATCTGGGGGTGCTTCTCAAGGGTAGGAGTTGCTGGGAGAGGGTCTCAGGCAGCACAGCCAGCCCAGGGTGTCTAGGGAGAAGCAGGCCCCTTGTGGGGATGTGGCAGCATCAGGGTGATGCTCTCCACTGGGGCCTCTGTGGGGGACGGGCCTTCAGGCGCTGCCTTTCCCCCAGTTCATGCAAAAGAAGAGTCCCCTGTATGTGCTGCTCAAGGAGGACACGGTGTGGAGCATGGAGCACCTCAACCGTTACATCAACGACAAGTTCCACAAGACCAAGGGCCTCCCCGAGACTGGGTCTCTCACCACCTTCACGGTTTGTGTGTGCCCCTCCCACTCAGCGATGGGAGGGGATGCGGGTCAGGACTGGGGTAGGGGGTGCTGGGCCACAGGCAGGTCCCTGGGCGGGGCTGCCTCTGGGTGTGCCCACAGCAGTTGGCTCTGAGTCCTCTCCTGTCCCTTTCTCAAAGGGATCATTCACACAAAACAAAGGTCACCCTGTGAAAGTGCAGAGTTCAGTGGTTTTCAGTGGATTCATACATAGAGTTGAATGATGATCACCACCTTCTGATTCCAGAACACTGTCATCTCCCACTGCCCTCCCCAGCCCCTGGCAACCACTAGTCCACTCTCTGTCCCCACGCATCTCCCTGTTCTGGACATGTCACGTCAATGGGATCACACAACATGTGGGTTTTCCTGGCTTCTTTCACTGAGCATAAATGTTTTCAAGATTCCTTTTTATGACTGAATAATATTTCATTGTGTAAATGGACCATGATTTGTTTGGATAAATGTTCATCAGTTGATAGACATTTGGGTTGTTTTTACTTTTTGTCAATCATGAGTAACGCTGCTATGAGTATTCACATACATGAACAGGCATTTCAGTTCTCTTGGACACAGGTCTAGGAAGGGAACTGCATGGTCACATGGTCCCTCTTATGTTGACTTTTTGAGGAACTGCCAACATTTTCCACAGTGGCTGCAATTGCTCCCACTCCCACCAGCAATGTCTGATGGTTGCACTTTCTCTGTATCCTTGCCCAGGCTTACTATCTTTCTCTTTGTAATAGTTGCCCGGTGGGTATAAAGGAGTATTATCTCATTAAGGGGTTGATTTGCATTTTGTAATGATAATGATACTGAGCATCTTTTCATGTACTTAGCCATTTCTGTATCTTCTTTAGAAAACTCTGTTACCTCTGTTGTCCACTCTTTCTTTGTTAAAGGCTGTGCATGCATGCTTGCCTAGTCACTTCAGTCATATCTGACTTTTTACAACCCTATGGACTGTAGCCCGCCAGGGTCCTCTGTCCATGGGATTCTCCAGGCAAGAATACTGGAGTGGGGTGCTGCGCCCTCCTCCAAGGGATCTTCCTGACTGAGGGATCGAAACCATATCTTTTGCATCTTCTGCACTGGCAGGCAGATTCTTTACCACTAGCACCACCTGGGGAGTCCCTGTTAGGCTGTAGAGCTCTTTATATATCGATTGCTAGACCCTTATCAGATTGTGATTTGCAAATATTTTCTCTTTTCACTTTCTTGATAATGTCCTTTTTCATTTGTTTCACAAGTTGCAGGATCTTAGTTCCCAAACTAAGGGTTGAACCCATGCCCTCTGCAGTGGAAGTACAGAATCCCAACCACCAGACCACCAGGGGAATCCTGATAAGGTCCTTTTTGCACAAAAGTTTTAAATTTGTGTGAAGTGTGATTTATCTATTTTTCTTTGGTTATTCATGCTTTGGTGTCATATTTAAGAATCCACTGCCAAATCCAAGTTGTAAAAATACATCTGCGGCTTCTTCTAAAAGTCCTATGTTTTAACTCTGAGTTAATTATTGTGTATGGTGTGAGGTAAGTGTTCAGCTTCAGTCTCTTGTGTGTAGCTACTCCATTGTCCCAGGACCATCTGTCAGACTGTTCTTGGCAAAGTTTTGAAAATCAATTGACCAGATATATATGTGTTTATTTCCAGACTCTTAAGTCTATTTTTATTGATGTGTATGTCTGTCTTTAAGCCAGCACCATACTGTTTAAGCTGCTGTAGCTTCATTCTCTTTCTCTTTTTTGGGGGTGGGGTGGGGAAGGGTGGGGCTGTGCTATGAGGCACGCAGGAATCCTACTTCCCTGACAAAGGATCAAACCTATGCTCCCAACATTGGAAACTTGGGAGCCTTAACCACTGGACCTCCAAGAAGTCCTTCATGTGTTGACTGAATCATTCTTGCATTTCTGGGACAGATCTCACTCAGACATAGCATATTGTCCTTTAAATATGCTCCTGAATTGGGTTACCGAGTACTTCGTTTAGTATTTGTGTGTACCCTCATAATCAATATTGGTCCACAGCATTATTATCTATTTGGTTTTGAACATGTTCCCTTCTATTCTATATTTGTAGTTTGTGAAGTGTGCT
The DNA here is from genome assembly GCA_917880005.1 of Nanger dama. Taxonomy (NCBI): domain Eukaryota; kingdom Metazoa; phylum Chordata; class Mammalia; order Artiodactyla; family Bovidae; genus Nanger; species Nanger dama. Next base: position 18,739,777 of record CAKJTW010000013.1, on the reverse strand, counting down.
GTGCTAGTTGCTCAGTTGTGTCTGACTCTTTGCAATCCCATGGACTCTAGCCCACCAAGATCCTCTGTCCATGGAATTCTCCAGTCAAGAATACTGGAGTTAGTAGCCATCCTCTTCTCCAGGAGATATTCCTGATCCAAGGATCAAACCCAGGTCTCTTGCTTTACAGGCAGATTCTTTACCATCTGAGCTACCAGGGAGCCCTTAAATATTTGGAAGAATTCACCAGTCAGGCCATCTTATTGTGGACTTTTTTGTAGGAAGGATTATTTTTATTATTATTCCTAACTCAACCTTTATTTGTTAGAGGTAACTAAGATTATTTCTTCCTGGGTCAAGTTTATTAGTTTGTCTTTCTAGGAATTTTTCCATTTCTAAGTTACCTAATTTGTTTGGAATATAGGTCACTTGTGGTATTTTATGAACAATTATAATCCTTTTTATAATCATTCTCATCTTTATGTAAAGTCTTTCTTTAAAAAAATTTTTTTCACCCTTTTGGCCACACCACATGGCGTACTGTATCATAGTTTCCTGACATTGAAAGTGAAAGTGTTAGTCACTCACTCATGTCCAACTCTTCACAACCCCATGGACTGTAGCCCACCAGGCTCCTCTGTCCATGGAATTTTCCAGGCAAGAATACTGGAGTGGGTTGCCATGTCTTTCTCCAGGGGATCTTTCCGAGCCGGTGATCAAACCTGGGTCTCCTGCACTGCAGGCAGACTACCGTCTGAGCCAACAGGGCCAGGTATCAAACCCATGGCCCCTGCACTGGCAGCGTAGACTCTTAGCCACTGGACCACCAGGAAAGCCCCAAGGTCTTTCTTTCTGGATTTTAGTAATTTAAGTCTTCTTTCCTCTTTTTCTTGGTCAGTTTAGCTAAGGGTTTGTCAGTTTTGTTGATTTTTTTCAAAGAGCCAGTTTTTGGTTTCATTGATTTTTACTATTGCTTTCTATTCTCTAATTCCACTTGTATCCACTCTAATTTTTATTATTTCCTTCCTTCTACTTGCTTTGAGTTTAGTTTTCTTTTTTTTCCTTAGGGTTGAAGATTGGGTCATTGATTTGATTTGAGATCTTCTTCCTGTTTAATGTAGGCATTTACAGTCATAAATTTCCCTCTGAGCACTGCTTTTATTGAATCCCATAAGATTTTGTGCATTCTGCTTTCATTTGTTGCTTAAGAGTGTAATCTTCCACACATTTGTGAATTTTTAAATTTTCTTTCTCCTATTGGTTTCTAATTTTTTTCCATTGTGGTCAGAAAACATACTTTGCATGATTTCAACCCTTTAAAAAGTATTAAAACTTGTTTCATGTTTTTTGTTTTAGCTGCATTGAGTCTTTGTTGCTGAGTGAGGACTTTCTCTACTTGCAGCGAGTGGGGGCTACCCTTTGCTGTGATGCACAAGCTTCTCATTGTGGTGACTTCTCTTGTTGCAGAGTGCAGGCTCTAGAGCACAGACTCAGTAGCTGTGGTGTATAGATTTGCCTTGGCATGTGGGATCTTCCTGGTCTAGAGATCAAACCCATGTCCTCTGCTTTGGCAGATGGATTCTCAACCACTGGACCACCAGCAAAGTCCCTATTTTATGTTTCAACATACTGTCTATCCTAAAAAATGTTCCATGCACACTGGAGAAGAATGTGTAGTCTGCTGTTAAGTGGAGTGTTCTATAGATATCTTTCAGGGTAGGTGATTTATAGTGTTGCTCAAGTCTTGTGTTTACTTATTGATCTTCTGTATAGCTGTTCTATCATTGAAAATGGCATAATGAAGCCTCCAACTATTATTATTGAATTGTCTATTTCTTTCAGTTCTGACAGTTTTTGCTTCATACATTTTTCGGCTCTGTTGTTAGGTGCGTGTATAATTATGATATATTCTTGATTTATCATTAGAAAATATTCTCTTTTTTCTTAATGTCTTCAATTTTCATCTTAAACTCTATTTTCTCTGATATTTGTACAGATGTTGCAGCTCCCTTTTGGTTAGTTTTTGCCTGATATATCTTTTTCTTATTCTTTGACTTTCAACCTATCTTTGTCTTTGAATCTAAGGTGAGTCTCAGAAAGCATATGGGGGTGGGGGGATGCATTCTACTAATCTTCGTCTTTTATTGGAAAGCTTAATCCATTTACATTTAATTTAATTACTGACAAGTTAGGATTTACATGTGCTCTTTTGCTATTTTCTATATATCTTATATCTTTTTGTTTGTTTCTCCATTACTGCCTAGTTTTGTGTTAAATATTTTCTAGTGTATTATTTCTAGTATTTCTTTTACTATACATTTTTGAGTTATTTCTTATTGCTGCCTTGGGATTACCATTAACATCTTAATTTAAAACTATCTAGTTTGGATTCGAACCAAGTTAATTTCAATAGTTTTTTTTTAATTTTCCTGTATAGCTCTATCTCTTCACTTATGCTGTTACTGTCACAAATTACAACTCCTTAAATTGTGTGTCCATCAGCATAGATTCATAGTGATTGCTTTATGCAATTGTCTTTTAAATAAAACAGAAGGAAAAAGGCAATTACCAAAAATGAATGTGTAGTGTCTTTTATATTTAACTATGTACTTATAAAACAATGGAAACAGTGACAGACTTTATTTTCTTGGGCTCCAAAATCACTGCAGATGGTGACTGCAGCCATGAAATTAAAAGACACTTGCTCCTCAGAAGAAAAGCTATGACCAAACTAGACAGTATGTTAAAAAGAAGCGACATTACTTTGCTGACAAAGGTCCATCTAGTCAAAGCTATGGTTTTTCCAGTAGTTGTGTATGGATATGAGAGTTGGACCATAAAGAAAGCTGAGCACCAAAGAACTGATGCTTTTGAACTGTGGTGTTGGAGAAGACTCTTGAGAGTCCCTTGGACTGCAAGGAGATCCAACCAGTCCATCCTAAAGGAAATCTGTCCTGAATATTCATTGGAAGGACTGATGCTGAAGCTGAACCTCCAACACTTTGGCCACCTGATGCGAAGAACAGACTCATCGGAAAAGACACTGATGCTGGGAAAGATTGAAGGCAAGAGGAGAAGGGGACAACAGAGGATGAGATGGTTGGATGGCATCACTGATTTGATGGACATGAGTTTGAGCAAGCTCCAGGAGTTGGTGATGGACAGGGAAGCCTGGCATGCTGCATGCAGTCCATGGAGCTGCAGAGTCAGACACGAGTCTGAGAGACTGAACTGAACTGATGTAATTACTTCATGAATGCTCTTAATTTCTTAATGTGAATTCAAATTTTTGTCTAGTATCCTCTCATTTCAGTCTGAAGGACTGTAGAAATGTTCTACTACTGATAATCTATGTTTTTAAATTTGGGAAGGTCTTAATTTCTTTTTTATTTTTGAAGGATAATTTTGCTGTATATACAATTCTTGGTTGACAGTTTTATTTTTCTTTCAGTATTTTGAATATGTCAGCCCACTGCCTTCTGGACTCCATGGTTTTTGATGGGAAATTGGTTGCTGGTCTTATTGAGAAGCCCTTATAAGTTACTTCTCTTTGCTGATTTCAACATTCTCTGTTTGTCTTTGTCTTTTAAAAGTTTGCTTACAATATGATGGATCTTTTTGAGCTTATCCTACTTGGAGCTCATTGGCCTCAAATGTATAAATTCTTTTCAAATTTGAGAAGTCCCACTACCATTATTTCTTTAAATATTCTTCCTTCCTTTTCCTTTACTCTCGTTCTAGATCTCCTTCCACAGATCTCTGTAACTTCATTTTTCTTCATTCCTTTGACTTTCTGTTCCTTAGACTGGATAATCTCAACTGATCTATCTTCAAACAACTCAAATGTCTTGTTCAATTATTATACTTTTCAACTCCAGAATTTCTGTTCAGCTCTCATTTATAATTTCTGTCTCTTCACCAATATTCTCTATTTGGTAAGACATTGTTCCTGTATTTTCCTTTAGTTCAAGTGAGGTCTTCCAAGGAAACATCAGACATCACAACAAATGACTACACTTCTCTGCCAAACAGATTAATCCTGCTATCTCCAGTACCAAGAATGTAGGCTTTTTTCAAGGCATTGAGCTGGGATGCAGGGAGTAATACTAGACCAGGTTAAAATACTACAAAACTTGCTGTTCCTACCAAGATTCAAGATTCTATTTGAATAAACACTCTTCAGGTTGCTGAACGCTTTTGGTTAATTTCCAGCATTCTAAGAAGGTTAATTTTGACAGATTTGGCCCATTTTGGCTGTTTTTATGGAATGGCTTATCTCTGGACCCTTTCCTCTGCCTGTTTTGTGATGCTCTCGTCTCTCTTGATCCTGCTCAGCAAGGCTTCTCCCTGTTGTCTCACTGAAATGCTCACCAGAGTGACTTCCATATTGTCAGACTCAGGGATCAGCCCTGGTCCTCTTCTCCCTGACCTGTCAGCCAACTTCGGACATAGCTCCTCACTCCCCATGGCTTCCAGGACCTTGCTCACTTCCTCTTAGCCCTCTGTGCAGGTCCCTGGGCTCCCCACCATGGCTCTCTGGAGCCCAGCATCCAGCCTGGCCCTACTCTTTATCTGCTCTTATCTACTCTTTGTCTTTATCAGATATCACATGAATTTTTTTTTAACTTCTTATTTTTTATTGGGATAAAGCCAATTAACAAACAATGCTATGATAGTTCCCGGTGAATAGCAAAGGAATTCAGCTGTATCTATACATGTATCCATTCTCCCCCAAACTCACCTCCCATCCATGCTGCCACATAATATTGGGCAGAGTTCTTTGTGCTATACAGTAGGTCCTTGTTGGTTTTCCATTTTAAATATAACAGAGTGTACATGACCATCCCAAACTCCCTAACTATCCCTTCCCCCATCCATTCCACCAGCAACCATAAGTTTGTTCTCTAAGTCTGTGGGTCTCTCTCTGTTTTGTAAGTTCATCTGTATCAGTGCTTATATAAGGGATGTCATATGACATTTCTCCTTCTCAGACATCCCCTGAGTTTAAATTCCATCTATGTGCTTAAGATTCCACATTAAACATGGACCCTGACCACTCACTTGATTTTGACCGAAAGCCTATCAGCACCTCATCTGCAAGCTCACAGAGGTCTCAGCCTCCAGGGCCTCCTCTCCTTCTCAGTTGATGAGGGCTCCATACTCCCAGAGTCTCAGGTCAAACATCTAGGGATAGCCCTTCATTCTTGTTTAACAGCTCACATCCTTTTATCAGTTGCGTTGGCTTTACCCCAAAATAGACCCAGTATCCATCCCACCACCTTGACTTCTACAAGCCAGCATATTTCTCACCTAGATCCTTGCAACAGGCCCTTTCAGTCTCTCTCAGCATAGCAGCTGGAGGACCCTGTAAGGGCACAGGTCAGATACACCCTCCTGTGTACCACCCTCCACAGCTCTGATCTCAGGGTGAAAGACAAGGTCTTCCCATGCCCTGAGAAGTGACTGGTGCCACTCTGGTCTCATCTGCTGCTCTCTAGCTTGCTCCAGCCACAGCAGCATCACCCTGGTCCTCTGACACCTTGAGCATGCTCGAACTTACAGCTGTTGCTCCCAACAGGTGTCCCATCCCCCATCCCACAGCTCCCCCTTCCATCTTCACCTGGGACTCACTCTTTTCTCAGTGAGGCCCACCTGGATCATACCCCTTTCCACACCACCCCAAAGCCCCCACCTCTCACCCTGCCTTAGCTTCTCCTGTTTAGCATGTGTGGCTTTGTGTACCATACAAAGTACATAATAATTTACACATCAAGTTTTTGTCTCTCTCCTATGAGTGAACTGCTCAAGGGCAGAGACTCCTCGGAAGCTCTCCCCACTCTCCTGCCACATCAGTACCCGTCACACAATAGGAGGGCCATACGTTTGTTGGATGAATAAGATGAGAGTGAAGGAGTTTCTGGCTGTGAGCCTGTGACCCTGAAAATGTGACAGTATGGGCACGGTGGGAGCACAGGTGAGGGATGGGCTGTGGCTGCTCAGGCCTGGAGGGTGTAATCAAGGCCCACAGGTGACGTCCTATCCCCCTACGCCGCCCTATCCACAGAAGCGGATGCAGCAGATCATGGCCCACTGCTTCCTGGCCGTCAAAGCCAAGCTGGAGTGCAAGCTGGGCTACTTTGACCTCATCGGCTGTGACTTCTTGATCGATGAAAATTTCAAGGTGCTGCTGAGGCTTTCTGGCAGGGGGCGGGGCAGGGGGGTCCTGGCGGGCAGGTGAAGGAGGCAGTGGCCCTCTGTGCACACCTGACCACTCAGGCAGGCCCCTGGGGTGGGCAGTCAGGCGCCCTCCCTAGCCCTGGAGGTGATGTGTCCATAAGATTTCACTCCTACAGCTGGGGGTGGCTCCTAAGGCCAGACTCTCAGACTCTCAAGAGTCTCAGCCCCCTTGGGCAATTGGGGGAGTGAGGTCATGGAAAAGAAGTGACCTGATGGTCACGTGGCTTAGTGGGGACCAGGGTCTCAGCCTTCTCCTAGCCAAGTGGTAAGTGGGGTAGGATGCTGAGCAGTGTTGGGCCCAGGTGTGGCTGTTGGAAATGAACTCCAACCCTGCCCTGCACACCAACTGTGAAGTCCTGAAAGAAGTGATTCCCGGCGTGGTCATGGAGACTCTGGGTGAGCCGCCCCCAGGACCTTCAAATTGTCCCCTCTGCCTGCACATGCTCTCTGCAAGTTCAGACGCCCACAAACCCAGTTCTCCAGCACCCCAAGGGCTGCGTGGCAACCCCAGCCTCTGCTCATGCCCCCCACCTCCCCTGCCAGCGTGGTGCCACCCCACCCCCTCACCACCCTGTCACCTCCAGACGGGGTGGGAGGTCCCCCTTCCCCTGCACCGCCCTTCCCCGTTCCGCGTCCAGTTCACCCCCCGACTCCCCCCAGACCTGGCGCTGGAGACCTTCCAGAAGAGCCTGCGCAGCGAGAAGATGCTACCGCTGCTGTCCCAGCGCCGCTCGTGCTCCTGCACAACGGCGAGACGGACCTGTGGCCGTGCCTGGGAGGCTCCCGCAACGTCCCCCACCCGCCACTGTCCCCACTTAGGCCCACCTGCGACGCCGCGCCCCTTGAGCCACCCCTGCTCCGTGCCACCGACCGGCCGGGCGCCGCAGGCCCATGCCACACCGGGGCCTCGGCGGCGCTCCAGTGCGACCCTCCTCCACGCACTGGCGCCCCCCGGCCTCCCGTCCCCGCCCCTGATGGCCCCCTGAGTGGAGACCCCGAGGCCCAGGGCGGTGGGCAGCCGCGAGTGGGCGACGCAGACCGGGTACGGGGAGCTTTCCCCCGGGCCGGCAGAAGAGGAGCGCAAGAACGCGGGCCATCGTGGCTCCTAGGGGGCTCTCTCCCAGGGACCTATAAAAGCTACTTTGTTACAAGCGCAGCCTCTGCCCCGCACACCTGGCCCCAAGACCCCCGCTGGCAGCCTCCCTGAACCCCTGCGAGCAGCTATTTCACTGCTGGGACCCGTTCTTGGGGGTAACATGAGGGTCAAGGGATGAGCGGCAGCTAAACCCCTGCCTTTGCCCATCATGGGCTGCTTCCATCCGGTGAAGCTCTCCAGTTTCTGGGCCCCCATGCATCACCTATAGTCTGCCTCCATCAGGACCCTGGGTCCCTGCAGCCTCACAGGTCACCTACCCCAGATGCCTAGTCTGCAGTCCCTGGGAAAGACAGCCAGTGTCTCCCAGGCAAGGGTCTGGGTCGCCACAGCCCCCTCCAGATCCCCACAGGAGTGGTTCTTCACACCAGGCCCCACCCTGCCCAGGCTCAGCTCCTTTCTGGGGCTTCAGAGCACCAGGGCCCTGAGCTCCCCAACAGTGCCACAGTGGGAGCTATACAGCAGGCAGAGCATTATGAGGCCCCAAGGACCCAGGCTGTGGGCAACAGGTGTGTGGTCATGCAGGATGGAGCCCTGAGGGGTGTGCTGAGCCAGCATGTTTCCATGTTCCTTGTGGCCCCAACCCCACTACCACCAAGCATCCTGGCCCAGCCATAATCCCCTCTCCACACCCACCATCCCACACCGACCCCAGTCCAGACCCACCCCTAGGCCCACTGCAGCTGGCACCCCCTCCTCTTGCACTGCCTTTCACATACCCCACCCTCACCTCTCCCATCAGTCACCACCAAGTCACATGCCCTCCTCCTGTCCTGCCAACCCTCCCTCGTGACCCCAGCAGGCTCCACCACAGATGGGAGGGGCTGCTGGGACCCTTGTTCTGCTCTGCATTGGAGTGCAGGTGGGACCTAAGGGGCAATGGAGCTTGTCTTCCCTCCCCCATTTCCCCTCCCTCTCCTTTCCCCAGGGGTGCAAGGGCCAGAGCATGCTAGAGGGCAGCATGGGCCGTGGAGCCACTGGCCAGTCCACGGAGATGTACAGTCAGTCAAGGAGTCAGGGAGAGAAGAGCCAAATGAAACCTGCGGCTCAGAGAGAGAGAGAGTCAGTCCTCCCGGGTCACAGAGCCAGTGAGGGCCCAGGCCAGGACCGACCTGCCCTGTCACTTACAGCTCACCCACGCATCCCCACCACTGCACTCCCCCCTCGTCCTGCTGCTGTGGCCAGGAGTGTAGGGTCACCAGGCCAGAAGCACACGTGTCACCATATGACAAGGGTCCAGGAGCCCTGAGTGAACCGCCCCCCAGCATGTCTAGTGGGCTCTCCATGAGGCATCAAGCTCAGCACTGCCACTCTGCAGCCTGATGGCCAGCTCTGCACCCCGAGGCTGGGGAGGGTGAAAACCAGTCTCCATCAGGGAGAGGTGGCCCCCTGGGTGGGAAGAGCGCACCTACATCTGTGTCTTCAGGGTCTCTCCCAGTCTTTCCTTACTGACAGCCATGTCACCTCAGGCTCAGCCCCTGGTCACCCCGAGGGGCCTCTACACCCCCATGTCTCAGCCTCCAGGCCTCTCTTGCCCCTTCCTCACATCCTGCCCACAGGGCCTTCGCCCACGCTGTCCTGGGGGGGCTCATGACTTGGCCCATAGTAGAACAGTGGTGTCCCTGGATGCTCCAGCAAGACTGATCCCCAGCCAGCAAGGCAGTATCTGCAGAGGTGACCCGACACTCAGGGGAAGCTGGTCTGAGGCCTCCATTGTCCCTGGGCCCTGAGTGCGTGCAATGGCCCCCAGGGACCATGGTGGGGTGAGACTTGCACATCCTGACTGGGCCTCCATCCCTGGGCAACCCCAAACCCTGGACTGTGTGCAGCTCTTGGGCCCCTGGTACCCGGAGAAACTGGGTAACAATAAAGGAGGTTCTCCTGCTGCTCGTTCATCCCCAGAGGTGATGGCCGCACCCTTGCCCCCCATCTGGATCCTCCTGCAGTCCCTAGCAGTCAGGAGTCTGTTTCCATTAAAGGGCCCACAGGACTCAGAGGAACCCCCTCAAACCCTTCTTCCCTGCAATGTGTCTCCAAATAGAGGGGTCAGAACAGCCATGGCCCAAATCAGTGTCTCTGGAAAGACTCCTCTCCACAGGGCACGGCCACTTCTTATTGGGAAGTGGGGGTTCGGGGCCCTGAAAACCACTGCAGAGCAGAGCTCAGCCCAGCTGCAGAGAAGTGGTCATGGTGCTGAAACCATGGTGGGACTTGGGGGAGTGATGCCCGATTCCTGCTCAGGGCCCTTCAATGGCCAGATTTAGCACCATGGGCCTGATTGGTGAGGGGCCAGGCAGGGGCCTCCCTGCCTTTGGACAGCCCCCCTGAAGCTGCCCTAGGACTGGGGCCAGGGAGGGCAGACATCTGGTTCTGTCTAGGGAGAGTTCCCTTCCTATGCCCACTATGGGCGTGTCTGTCCGATTGGGAGGGTGTCCCACATTGGCTGAGTCCAGATCTCAGTGAAGCGGGGTTCAGGGGCCTTTTCAAGCAAGGCGAGGTGCTATGGCAGGGTGGGACGCTGCTGTGGCCAGAAGCACTTCTGGGAACAGAGGATGGCCTCTGGGCCCTTATCTGGCTGAACACACACCCTGGAGCCTGACGGGGAGGAGGATGGGGAGGAGCTAAGCAGCTGGAGAGCCTCTCTGGTTGGGGTTGGGGAGTTCCTGGGCAGGGGTGGGGGTGGGGGGAGGACAGTGGGGAGCAGAAAGGGGCTGGAGCTGGCCTGGGCAGAATCTCATCTTCGGGTCATTCTTGGGCTTTGTGACCTATACTTGTGCCATCCTAGCACACTGGGCTGAGCGGGAAGGGGTGGGAGCCCCTCAACATACCAGCCCCCTCCATTCCCCACATATCAGCACTCTTGAGTCTCCTGTGCCTCCCGCTACCCTGAGCTCTGCATCCCAGGCCCACCCAGGGCCTCCCTCCTCCCAACTTGGACTTGCTCAGGCTTCCCTTGGAAAGTGACTGGGCTCTGACTAGCGGGAGCCCCGTGCACACCCGGCCCTGGACAACCCACCTGAGCCTCCTGCCTCCTCTCAACCTAGCCCCTCACGCCCCTTCCTGCTCTGTGGGATTTCAGCTGGGCGCCTCAGTTCAGCTCAGGTCCAGCTTGCTATCAGCTCCCAGGAGGCTGTCAGGGAGGGACATGAGTACAGGAGTGGGGAGAACAGGGAGTGAGCAGAGGGAGCTGGGGTGACCAGTAGTGGGCAGGCCTGGTGGGGCAGAGGCACTCTGCAGGGAGGAGGGGAGCATGGAGGGAGGGCCCGGTCCAGTGGCAGGAGCTCCCTGAGAGTCATCCTCACTGCCCCCCCCCGCCTCCTCCCCCCCCCTGCCCCCCACCCACCCCTGCTGCAAAAGCCTGGCCTCCCTCTTCCAGTCCCTGTGCTGGGCTGGGCAAGTCCCCCTGTCCCCTGCTCGCTGCAGAGCAGGAATCCCCCGCTTGCTCCACGTCACCCAACCTGGCGTCACTCCACCGCCCACAGGCTGACTTTCCGGGCACTCCTCCCACGCGGGCCGCCCGCGAGGACTTTCCGCACTGAGTCAGCGGAACGGGATCCTGCCCTCGAGGCTGTCTAGGACCTGACTCCTGGCATCAGCAAGGGGCTGATGCCAGGTGGGGGAGGGGCAGTCAAGGGACCCAGGTGAAGGCGATGAGGAGGGCCTTCTTGGAGGTGGGTGGGTGAGGGTTGGCCGGGGACAGGAGATCTGGCTTGGGGGCAGAGGAGGAGACTAAGGGTGTGGCAGCTGGTTGGCTCTTGGGCCCCCAGAGCTAGGACCCGAGGGGCAGGCAGAGAGAAGCAGCTGAGGGGATTGTTTTCCTGTGAATGGTCATGAGCCGGCCATGCCCCTCCTTCCAGGCGGAAGCAGGCTGTGCCCCACAAGGGATGGAATGTAGGGCATGGAATGTAGCCCCTATCCCCTCCACTTCCTGCTCTGAGCTGGGCCCACCTGCCTCCCTGGAACTAAGTGGGGGGTGGAGACCAGTGAATCAAGGGGCTCTCCTGGGCCACATGTAGGTACGTGGGGAGGGCACGGTGAGCAGGGGAGAGGGGACGGGGCTAGAACACTTGGGGCCACAGACAGCAGGGGGGCAGGTGAACTGACAGCTGGAGAGGGCCGCTGCCAAGACCGGTCTCCACTGGCCCACCAGCCGTGCCCTGGATGCCAGGGAGACCTTATCAGACTCCCCAGGGGTTGTGCTGTCAAGAGGCTGAAAAACACTGCTCGCCTTCGCTGGGCAAGACCCCAGGAGAGTGCCCCAGGAGCGAGGGCCCTGTGAGGTGGTGGAGGCCAACAGGAGGGCTTGGACAGAGGGCTAGAACCAGGCCACTCTGAGGCTACCCACATCCACCAGGAAGTGTGGGCGGAAACTTACCTTGCCCCAGATTGGGGCCCAATGACCCAAGGGCAGGTACCCCACAGGGAGCAGCAGGACGTGCAGCCAGCCCAGAACCAGAGTCTGGAGCACCCATGGCACAGAGACCAGACAGACACCAAGGACCCGGCTGCCCAAGCAACTGCCTGGCCAGCCACCGGAGAATGGGTTTGGACAGGGCAGCCAAGAGGCACAGAGGGCAGGGGTCCAGCAAAACATGCCTCCCCTGTGGTCCCAGCTGAGGGCTTGTACTGACTGTAATGGTCCCGCTTCAGCTCAACCCCCACTCCCACCGTGGCTAGGAAGGGACTGTGAGCATTGGCGGGGGAGAATCCAGAACCTGTCCCTTCTCCCCCAGCACACATCCACTTAGGTCACTGGACACGCGTTTATTGAGTGCTGCCTGTAGCCAGGTCCTTAGCCTCCTGTCCTGGGAACCAGGGGCCCACAGATGCGGCCCCAGTGGGGCAGCAAAGAGGGAGGCAGCCACTGTGCGTCTGTGCCTTCCACAGGGTCCAGCCACAGCTGCCGCCTCTTTGGCATGGTCCAGGGCACTGGTCACTGTCACCATCCCCCACCTGCTTCCACCATCGAGGGGAGCAGGGCCGGGCCAGAGCTGGGGCCCCACCGAGGGACCCAGAGCCCTTGCTCCTGACGGCCAGCCTGGGCCAGCTCCAGGAGGGCCTGGCATGGGCCCTACGCACATCACACCCACAGGTCCTCCTGGCGGCCCTTGTTCTCTGACAGCCGCTCACCCCGCTCCTCCTCAGGGAACTGGCAACTGCAGGCGTCCTCGGGTGGGGGTGGCGGGGCCTCCAGGAGCTGGGTCTCTGCAGAGGGGCTGCGATCAGCAGGCAGACAGGGGACTCCCCCCTCCCCAAGGCACAACTGACCTGGGGGCCACACTCTTTGCCTCCTCAGCTGCCAGATATGCAGGCTTAGCTGGGTCACGGTCAGGGCCAAGATGCAGGCAGCCAGGGTGAGGATGACGATGGTCAGTGGGCTGGATGGTTCAGTGGGCGGCAGCCCCAGGCTGCACACAGCGTTGTGTGTCTTGTTTCCGGGAAACAGGGTGGGAAACCCAAGCTGGATGCAGCTGGGACACACAGACAGAGCCCTCGGTCAGCCCTCGGCGACCCGAGCACTCCTCCACACTGCTGCAGTCCTCTGAGCTGTTGGGGGTCACTGCACCAGAAAGGACAGCAGGGGCTCCGCCTTCAAGCCTGCCTGGACCGCCCAGCCACCAGAAGGCCCCACCAGCACTCACTCTGCCCAAGGTTTGCAGCGGCCCTCATGGCCCCCAGAGAAGGTCCCCACGGCACAGTCAACACACTCAAAGCCGAATTTGAAGTTGCCTGGAGACAGACAAACATACAGTGGCTTCAGGGGTGGCTGGGGTGGGATCCTGCTGGTGTCCAAGTCCCCAGCAGAAGGACTCCCCCCCGCACCTCATCCATTTGACAGGAGCCTCTGGTGCCCACAGGACCTGGGCCTGGGATAAGTCAGGTCCCCAGTGTGCCCCTTTCTAGGGCAGGCTGTGACTCAGGGCTGAGTGGAGGGTCCCTGAAGGGATATGGGGAGGGGAGGCATCTGCTTGCAAACGATGGAGCGGGGCGGGGTTGAAGCCTGACAAGAGTCAGGCTGGGCCTTGCTTGCTCCAGGAGGCTGCAGGAGGCTAGTGAGGGCCCTGGAGATTGGGGGTAAGGCTGTGCCCCAGTCACCCCTAGGCTTTCCTGCCCAAAACCCTCACACAGCCCCCTGCTGCCCTCACTCCCCCAACCCCCACGTGCTCAGGCAGGACTTGGCCCCCAAGTAAAGAGCTACCTAAGAGGATGAGAGGCTCCTTCCAGACAAGGGGCTGAACTCCAGACTGGGTTCCACCTGGAGGGTCAGGGTAGGTATAGACCTGGACATAGTCTGAGCCAGGGCCTAAGGGCCAGACAGTCCTGGACACCCCTCTGTTCCTCACAGCCAGCCCTAAGGGTATCATTTCTGGATGAAGACACCTAGGCCAAGAGAGCCACACACTCAGTGGGTGCTGTGCCTCCAGCGAGGGCTGAGATGCCAGAACAAGAGAACTGCCTGCCCGCCAGGGTTCCATAGGACCCCACACTGGCGCCCATCTGCCCAGAGGGTGTCCATACTTCTACTTGCAAGCAAGCTTTCTTCCACACCAGCTGGTATGAGCTCTGGCTGGGCCCTGTCAACGCCCCCTGGGCTGCACGGGCCACCCCCACCAACCACTTACCTTCAGGCTGCACTCCCTGGCCAGGCGGACAGGAGTGGTACTTGCAGCTTTTACACTGTGGGTCTCCACAGTGGAACTCAGGCTGGATACACTGGCATTCCGGTTCAGGACAGGTCCCCTTATCTGAGTAGGGAACAAGCAGCTCTCTCAGCAGCTGGGGGAGCCCCCTCTCCGGGGCACCCTCTCTTAGCCCCCCAGGGAAATGGGGGGCAGGGCAGGGCTACCTCACCTGGGCTGAGTACTGTCTGAGAGGCAGGACCCTGGCTTGGTCCAGCTGTGCCCCTCCCTCCTGGGCACCCAGCTCCTTCACCCACCTGGCCCGGCTGCATCCCCATTGCCCTGAAGTTGTTCTCACCCAGGGTAGCTATGACTCAATGTGGCCCGGAGCCATCCCAACAGACAAGGGGGTCGCCTGGGCAATCTACTCCCGGCCCCCTCTCCATCCTGCATGGCCCTCAGCTGCCAGGACCCTCCAGGCAGCCTGACCATCCCTCCCCGACTGCTGTCCACAGTGTCCACGACACTGAGACCTAAACTCTAAGAGCCCCTTACCATCCCCCAGGTCCTGGCAGGGTGACACCCTGGGTGTTTTCCTGGGAATATTTGTCCCCAAACTGACCCATTCCACTTTTCTCCCACCCAGATATGCAGGTCCGAGGCAGAGAGCTGGCAGAAAGAGGGGGTGCAACCCCAAACTGAGCCTGAGTGATGGCCAAGGGCTCACTACCCACTCAGAAGGAACAGGGACAGCCCTCCTCTACATTGGGACCCCTGACCTGTCTTGGGGAAGGTTCCCACAGCCTCTGCCCCTGCACCACTTCCCGACCACCATCCCCCAACCCCCAATCCCTAATCCCCAAGCCACTTCTGCCTCCGCTGGGTTGAGCTGGGATCAGGGCTTTGGATCCAGAAAGCTTGCCCTGAGCACGGGGCGGCTCGCCGCGCTGCCGCCCTCCGCTCAGGGGCTCCCGCCTGCCTTACCTGGGGCACAGCGGCAGCAGCGTGCGTCTGTCCCCGTCCCATGCAAAACTTGGCCAGGGCTGCAGCTCAGATCGCCGAGGGGACGCTGGCCCAGGCCCAGCACGCAGAGCAGCGCGACACCACACAGGGCAACTCTCGCGCCCCTCGCCCCCATGGCGTCCCCCTGGCCGCGCGCCCCGCGGTTTTAGGAAGCAGCCCCTCCCGGGCACGCCCAGATCCCGCCCCGCGGGCGGCTCCGCCTCGGCCACGCCCCAAAGAGGCCCGAGGAACTGTTCCCATGCAGGACCCCCGAGACCCTGCCACTCAAAATCCAAGGCGTGGGCGGAAGTTTGGGTCAGTGAGGCTGCTCTGGAAACTTCAGGGGGCGAGGACGCGTCATCACACGTCTGTCCAGAGCACAGGACGAGCCACCGGACGTGAACTACCGACTCTGGGTTAGGATGAAGTGTCAGTGCAGGTTTGTCTTTTGTAACAAATGCACTGTCCTCAGGGTTATTGAATTTTGCAATAAGGAGTTCATGATCTGAGCCACAGTCAGCTCCCTGTCTTGTTTTTGCTGACTATATAGAGCTTGCTCCTTGGAAGAAAAGCTATGACAAACCTAGACAGTATATTAAAAAGCAGAGGCCATTACTTTGCCGACAAAGGTCCCATCTTAGCTCCTAAAGCTATGGTTTTTCCAGTAGTCACGTATGGATGTGAGGGTTGGACCATAAATAAAGCTGAGCACTGAAGAACTGATGCTTTCGAACTGTGGTGCTGGAGAAGGCTCCTAAAAGTCCCTTGGACTGCAAGGAGATCCAACTAGTCCATCCTAAAGGAAATCAACCCTGAATATTCATTGGAGGGACTGATGCTGAAGCTGAAGCTCCAGTACTTTGGGCACCTGATGTGAAGAGCTGATTCACTGGAAAAGACACTAATGCTGTGATCCATGACAGGAGAAGGGGATGACAGAGGATGAGATAGTTGGATGGCATCACCGACCATGGACATTAGTTTGAGCAAGCTCCAGGAGTTGGTGATGGATAGGGAAGCCAGGGGTGCTGCAGTCCACAGGGTCACAAAAAGTCAGACACAACTGAGCGACTGAAGAGGGGGTATTGATGTGGGGAAGGTTCCCCTTCGCTTGCTGAGAACCTAAAACTATAAAAACACTTAAAAAATTTCAAGGAATGAGAATTCCTGGAAGTCCAGTTAATAGGACTCAGTGCTTTCACTGCTTTAGGCAGTGTTAAAATTAGGGTTCAATCTCTGATCAGGGAACTACGATCTCACAAGTTGTGTGCAACCAAAAGAAAGAAAAAAACAATTTAAATTCAAGGGGTCCCAAAGGGACCCCAAGAGAGCAGGTCTCATCGTAGGCTGCAGAGCAACTGACCACAGAGGACAAGAAACCTGGGAGACCCATGTGTGAAGGTAACCTTGGGGGATTCCTAAGTGATCATGCCCTTTGGGCCAGGAATTCTTTTCTGGGAACTAAATGTGACCTAAATGTGTGTGCCTTGTCAGGGGAAACACCACACGTACCCCCAGCCACATCACAGGAGGGCGGGTGGGGGGTGGTCAGAAATGTTTTCTATGTAAAACCTGAGGCCACCAGGCCTGAAGGAACTGGAGTGTGGGTGGGCGCCGGATGCGGGGTGGCAGACAGCATCCTGAGTCATTGGGGGTGGGACAACCCTCAACAAGGACTGCTTCCTCACTGTGCCCCTTGGCTCCTGGCTGACCCCCTCTCCACCTCCAGCTTCCCCAGGGGGCGCTGTGAGGCTCCTCCAACACCCAGAGCGGGTGGAATGAAATCCGTCTTCCCCTGAAGCCTCCAGGCCAGGGACCCCACCACCTCCCAGACGTCCTGGATTTCCAGCACTGAGCAGCCTCAGAACCCATCCAGGGATCAGAACGAGTCTCTGCTTTCTGAGGATTAGAACAAGCCCCCACTTTGGCCAAGTGGCCCTGGCCAGGCTCCAGACATCATGCACACTGGAGGCTACAGCTGTGCTGACACCTGAGAGGAGGAGCCAGAAAGGAGAGACCAGTCATTGGCTGAACCCTGCAGAGTGGGAAGGAGGGGCTGTCCAGGCTGCAGCTCTGACTGCCTGGCAGACTTCAACCCAGCTCTCCCCACAGGCATCAGCCTGTGGATGTGCTGGCCCCTGATGGAGCACTTGAGCTCTTGAGGCTGAGAACTCAGCCTCCAGAAACAGCAAGTGAACCCTGAAGTGGGGAGGAGGCGCTGTCCAGGCTGCAGTTCACCATGAGACTGACCCTTGTCTCTATGAACCTTAGTTTCTTCGCCTTAGTTTCTGGGGCCCTGCCTCCTTCAGGAAGCCTCCCCAGATTGCTTGTCCCTCTACTGGAAGCTTGATACAGGGAAAATGGGCAGAGATCCCTGGGAATGCTGTAGGGTGGGCAGTGGGGGTCCCAGGAGTGTGATTTTGGTGGCACCCATAGGTATGTTGAGGGCCATGACCTAGTCACCAGGGCAGACCCATGAAACCTGGTTTGAGAATGACAGGGTTTGTGACTCGGGTCGCAGGATGTGCAAGGCCCTCCTCAGAGAAGCAACTGGGCCCTACAGAAAAGGGAGGGTCTCTGCGGGGGCTGTGGCTCTGGTTGCTAGAAGGCAAGGTGAGGTCCCTAGGACTGGCCCTCTCTGAGGACCGCCAGATTACAGCTCAGCTCCTAGACTGGAGGATGGTTTGAGCAATCGCTAGATCCCAGGGCAAGGTGCGGAGTGGAGAACCGGGCCGTTCTGGACCTTCTGCCACTGCTCATTTTAAAGGCCTGAACAGTTAGGTCTGTACCAGGTTGGTGTCACCCCAATTCTGGTAAGAGCCTAAGAAAAAAATGATAAATCCCCTAAAATGATGCTTGTCCAACCAGGTCCTCCCTATTGGCCCTTCTGGAAGCTGACTAGCACAGCAGGCGCCATGGGGCAGATGTCTGTGCAAAGGGGACTGCCACCTGCAGCAGCAGGAAACCAGAGGGAGGGTCGTGTGTGACAAGAGGCAAGATTGATATTGGGGGTGGGGACCTGCGTTGCCCTCTGGTCCCCAAGGCTCCGGAAGGGCCCTCCCACGCAGCCGCAAGCTGCGGAGTTTCTGTGACCTGGCACTGCGGGGGAGATCTCTATCTGCCAGCTGTATTTTCCAATACTTTTTGAGCAGCTCATCACATTTTTCATTTGTCTCAGCTCACAAAAGTGACGTTCATTCATGGGGCAAAGGGTCCCACACGGGGTCCAGGTGTTAATCAGGAGGGCTGAGGGAGGAGGATGGGGAGCCAGGTGGGGCCCCTGGAGCAGGGAGGGCCCAGTGTGGGCATATCAGGGTGGGTGTCTGTGGGCCCAGGGGGTAGCTCAGCAGGGTTTAGGAGGCTTGTCAGCGGAGACAGGAGTGGAGACTGTGCTTAGCGGCCGCATGAAAGCAAACTGAAAGTGATCAGCCTCTGTCTGTCCATCTGTCAGCTGTTCAGAGGTGGAGCCGCCAGGCAAGGTGGGGGGGCTAGTGGCTGAGGAGCAGCTGGGAGGTTTGGAGAGGAAGCCCCTTCCCTTGACCTTCGACCTTCCAGGCCCTAAGGCCCTGGGCTCTCTCCCTTAGGCCCCTCCGGCTTGTTCCGTAGCCTCTCTGCACAGTCTCTGCACTACCCAGGGACCACAGGCCCCTGACCGGTGGTGCCAATTTGTTGCCTGTTCTAAGGGCATAGGGTGTGTGTGTTCATGGCTGCATCCTGAGAGCCTTCCAAGAACACATGATGGTCCCATTGTCCCTTTTTCCCAAGAGGCCACCAGAGGTCAGAGGTTTGAGGAGAGATGGATGGGCCTCCAGGACAGCTCTGGGGAAAAAGCCAGCCCAAGAAACTTGGGGCAGGGGGCAGGAAGGCAGCCTGACATGTGGCAGGAGGATCTTCAGCTGCTGGAGGTCCCTCTTGGTGCAGCGATGCCTGGGTCCTGGCCACCAGGCGGAGAAAGGTGTGAGAGCAAGCCAGGCGCTCATTTGCCAATCCGGGCTCTTGCCCGGATTTTCTCTGCTCCACCACCCCCAACAGCAGCTCGAGAGTCTTTCATTTCGGTTCACTGTAGCTCTGCAATCAGTCTGAACACCCGGGGCGCAAATGTCTATCGGCTGCGAAGCATTTCCACACTGACCTGGGCTCCCTGAACTGTTTAACCTGCACACCTCGAGTGAGCCCTTGGCCACTCGCCCCAAGTCCACACCTCTGCCCAAGCCAGGGCCACCCCCAGTGCTGACCAGCAGGATGGTCTGACCAAGCAGGCTTTACAGCCCATTCTGCTGTCCACGGACACAGGTTTCCCACCTGGGAACCGTTCTGCATAGCGGTGCCCGTTCTGTTCCCGCCCAGGGTGGATGAAGGATCAGCCCTGTCAGAAGCATCCAGTTTCCCCGAGGGCATGGAGCTGGTCTCAGGGGACTCGGGGCCCTGCAGGTGTCGTGGGGGTGGTAGGGTCACCATACACTTGAGTCTAGCAAGGCATGGAGTTTGAGAAGAAACAGACACTTGTGCCCTCTCCTGGGAGGAGCCCCAGCAACCCGAGGGGTGGTCCTGGATGACCTTTGGGGCCAGCCCCTGCCAGCCCCTCCCAGCCCCTCCCAAGTGGCCCAGGGAAGGTCCCCGGGTCAGGGTCTCATGTGGCTGACAGGTGTAGTAGTGAGTCCCCAGGGCACTTATTTTGGCTCCCCATCCCCTACAGGTGCTGGGATGTATCCAGGGAACAGTACAGCAGCCCTGGGATCTGTGAGGGATCCAGGGAGCCCTTGCCCAACCCCTAGCCCCAGGCAGCCCAGTCAGAGGCCCACATCTGCCAACATCATTTATTGGGGGCCCACCCCTGGGCGGGAGTATGCACAGCATACGTAGCAGAGCCCAGGGCCAGCCCAGGAGCACCTAAAACGGCACAGGCCAGGGGTCAGGGCACCACGCACAGGGGTGACAGGGGGCAACCTGGGGAACCCCCTGCCCCTCGGGGGCCCCATCCTGGGGAGGGGTCACTGGCTCCCACCCCAGCAGACGTTGTTCAGATCTTGGCCAGGCTGGAGTTGGCATCAGTGTGCTCCTCTTGGATAGGGGTCCGGAAGCTGTTTCCCCTGGGGAGGAGGTACGGGCAAGAAGTGAGAGGTGGGCAGGGTCCCACACCTTGGGAGGCCATCTGGTCTGGGGCCTGCCACAAGCACTCACCTGGGGGTTTAGGGGTGTTGGTCAGCAGCCTCCAGGCCCTGTGGTGGAGGAGCAGGGCCAGCATGGCAGCCACAGGGGCAAGGAGGCCCAGGCCCAAGCCGAGGCCCAGGACAGCGGACAGCTCAGGGGCTGCAAGGAGGCAGGGCCTGCTGGGTGGGGTCTGCCAGGGGAAGGGACCCACAATAGGGGAGGGCCCCACCGAGCCCAGAGGGAGTCTCTACTACCATCCTCCCCACCCATTCCACTCCCCTTTGGGTTGGTGGGAGGGCCCTGCTGGGGCAAGGCCAGGTCCCCTTACCCTTGGGGGGCTCTGTGTGGGGCATGGAGGACCCCTGTGAGGCCTTAGACCAGGAGGTGGTGGGCTTGGCAGTAGTGGACTGGACTGGGGGCCCTGGGTCTCCCACGGTGGTGTGGCTGGGGGCTCCTGTCCTCACAGATGGCGTCCGAGCTGCTATTGGCCGCCCGCAATGTTCGCTTTCCTAACAAGGTGCAGCTGAGGGCAGGCAAGGGTGTTGATCAGGCCAGAGTCCCCCTTCTCCTCCCCCATCAGTGGGATGGGCCCAGAACTGGGGCAGTACCAGGGAGATGTGGAAAGCAACAGGGGTCCACACTGGCAGGGGCCATTCAGGCAGCATCAGAGTCCAAGCCAAAGGTGGCAAGGAGAGGGGCCACAGACTCTGCCGGGCCCTCCTGCACTTAGCCTGCTCCCACCTGCACCTTCCTCTCCTGAACCCCCTCTACACTCTTCCTGCTTACTCTGGCTCAGCCCAACAAGGACAGGAACATTTCCGCTGTGAGTGAGTGAGGCTCTCACACTCCCAGGGCCTGGGCTGGGGTCTCACATGCTCCCTACTCTGACCCAGCAGGAAGGCCAGTGTGAGGCTGGGCCAGGGCTGAGCAGGGGTTATGGTGGGGGCATGGACCATCACGGAGTGGGGTGGGGCAAGGGTTACAGGGATTCAGGCCCAGGAGCTCCCAACCAGCAGCTTCCTACTCCCAGAACTGACCCCTGGCTCCCAGACTCCATCCAGGCCACCTAAGCCCTCCGACTATAGGGACACTTACTTGGTCCAGGGCTGGCAGGCCTGATCATTGCCCGGGGAGAAATGTCCTGGTGGGCACGGGGGCACAGTCTGCAACAGAGTCAGCAGGCTCTGCCCATCTGCCACCCCTGGGGTGTCCAGAGACTCATTTCCCAGGGTCTCCGAGAGCCCCTCCCCACGTGCATGCCACCCGTGGGCCCTGACCTGTGAGACCCCCACCCCCCATCTTAGTGTGATCCGCTGGGGAAGGGGGCATTCAGCTGGGGCTGGGGTGGGGGCTCTGGGAGGAGCAGTGACAGCGTGTGAGGGACATGCTCCTTCCACATAGCTCCCAAGGCCCCCTCACCAACTCCACGCTTGTAGCCGTAGCTGTCCTGGGGCTGGCTGCCCGGCCTGCAGCCACAGACCGTGTCTCTGGTGGGTGTGCATCTCTGCTTGGGTTCACTCCCACTTCCTGGGGGTTGGGTGGGGGTGGGTGGTCAGTGGGGGAAGCCAGAGCTGCAGAGCAGGCTGAGGATGGGGGTCAAGGGTCCACAGCTACCTTCCCGACCAGCAGCCCCTCACGGCTGGGAGGCTTCTGGTTCTCTCTCACCATTCACGCCACATCCCTCCTGGTCACACAGCTCCAAGGGTCACTCGCAGCAGCTCTGACCACCCTTCTAACACCCTCCAGTCTGCTCAGGACCCTCTGCAGCCCTTGACTCTGGGTCTCACACCCCCCCTCCCCCAAGAGCCACATGGTCCTGGGCCCCTAGGAAGGGGAGGTGCCCTGTGGGTCGTTTCAGCTGGCTGTGGTGCCCCCGGGGGCAGGGCAGGCCCCCCGCCACGGTCGAGTCTTGACGTGGGTACCGGGCACCCGTGGTGCTCACTCTGGCTGCACTGGGTGCAGGGCTTGCAGGGCTCATAGTTGACGGCCTCGTTGTAGTAGCCGGGCTTACATGGGCTGCACACTGTGTCCCGGTTGTGGATACAGCGGCTTTCCATCCCATAACCTGCTGAGGGAGGCCGGGGTCAGAGCCCTGCACAGCCCGGCGCTCCCCAGGACCCCCACCCGGCCTCTGGCTGGCCCGTCATCCCAGGCGTGGCTCCAGATCACCCACTAACCCAACTCCACTTGCCTCATGACTCCTACAGTGCATGACCCCATCTGCAGGTCCCTGCCGCCCCATCCATGTCCTCCGACTCTGTCTCCTGGTCCTAGGTCCCTGCAGTCAGCCCTCCCCAACTCCATGTCCAGGCCACTCACCTGGCTGGCACTCTTTGCAGCACCTGTTGCCACTGGGGTAGGTGTCCCCAGTACAGTGGGGCTGGGCCGCAGCACTCAGCACGAGCCCGAGGAGCAGGAGGGCTGAGCCCGGCGCCCTGGGCGGCTGGGTCCCCACGCACATTCTCAGCTCCTCTCAGTTCCGAGGCTCTGGGAGTCTGGGGTTTTTCCTTGCAGGATGTGGCTATAAGGGCTGCGGGGGAGGGGTGGGGAGGGCAGGAGGAGGGGACCAGGTGGGGACTAGGAGGGCCCCAGGAAGTGCTGGAAGGCAGCTAGTCTGGGAAGCCTACTCCCAGCCTTCTCTTCTGGCCCAGGGCCCCACAGGCCTCAGCTCAGCCCAGCCGGCAGACCCAGGGCCCAAGGGGGACCCGCAGCTCCCCAGCCCTACTAGGGCCAGGCCAGTTCTCCAGCCCAGCTGGTCTGCACCCACCACAGGACACTCCCACTCCTGTCTCACGGTAAAGTGGAGCCAGAGCCCCCTTCGGCCAGGCATCTTGGCTGCCCCTGCCCTGCCCAGCCTAGCCAAGCTGCCCAGACCAGAATGGTCTTGGGACACCTTCACCTGGCTCGCTGCTTCTAGACTCCCACTCTCTCTACAGGGCCAAACCCTCAGAGAAATGGGGGGCCGCACTGATGCCAATCCTCCCCTCCGCTCCGCCAAAGGGTGCCCAGAGTCGCTGGGTGAGCTAGGGCAGCACACAGAGTCAGGCATCCACTATGGGGGAGGGGAGATGGTACTGGGGGCTCCGGAGCATGGTCACTGGCTCGAGTGTCCAAAAGTAGCCCAGACCAATGCCAGCAGTTCTAGTGGATTGGGCACCTCCTGACCAGTACCCACAGTGAGCGCCAGCCTGGGCAAGTGTGTGCAGGTGTGAGAAGCAGCTGCACGTCCCTGAGCACAGCAGCAGGCGCAAGGGGCTGAATTCACGTTAGAGCCACGACCCACACATGGAAGCCCGACCCTCATGCGGCTATGCTGGAAGACGGGGCCTCTTAGGGGGAATGATGGCGGGGTGGGGTCACAAGTGGGCCTGATCCTGTGTGGCTTGTGTCCACATAAGAGGAGGTCAGGGCACAGACATGCACAGAAGCCAACCACATGAGGACCCAGAGAAAACAGCTGTCTACACAGCAACACCGGGCATGCCCACACCTGGGTCTCCGATGTCCAGCCTCCAGGACTGGAAGAGGATAGGCCGCCCACGCAGACCCAGCATGCACTGCTGGTCAAGCACCCAGGTGTCCTGGGTGTGATGTGTGCCTGGGAGCGTGGGTCAGCCACATGTGTGGCATGCCTGTGTGGAACTAGCCCCACGTGCCTGGACGTGTATGTGCTGCCCTCGTGAAGCCCTGGGCTTGTGTCTAGAAGGGGGTGGCCCATGAGGACAGCCCCTCTGCTCTGCCCCCTAGCTGGACGAGCGCTGCCTCTCCCAACACTCTGGAGGCCGTGCCAGGCTCTCCCTGACCCCACAGCCACCCGGGTTCAGAGGAGACAGGGAAGACAAGCCCCGGGGCCCTTGGGACAGAAGGACAGCTGGTATGCCGGCACTGTGGGGCATGAGGGGAGACGAGCAAGGGCACGCGTGCACACATGTGCACACGCTTCCTCCCACACAGAGCTCTCATCCTGGTGCCCCAAGGCAGAAGCTGTTCTGTGTCTTCGGTGCCTTTAAAATCTGAACCAAGAGACAGGATTCTCTGCTGAACAGTTAACCTGAAGCTTTGGGCGGGGGAGCCTCCCGCAGGGGCTGGAAATCCCCTCCTCCTGGTGGTGACGGGCACAGGTAAGAAGTGGGGCTCCCTCCCACCTGCAGGAAATTCCACCAGTTGGCTCTGCCAGCATGAAGGGGGCCACCGCAGGTCCCTGTCCCAGCCCTCCAGAGAGGGAGGGTCCACAGGGGAGGGGTAGAGCACCCAGGCAGTCTGCTATACACACGTGTGCGTGCAAGTATTGTACACTTCTCCCATTGAAGCTGAGAAAAACATTTTTAAGACAAACTATAGCTTCTGATATGGCAGTAACTCAGGGCCTGGCAGCACCCTACTCCTTACAGGACCACCCTGCCGTCTGCCCGAGGCCCTAACACCTGCTGCACATGGGGTCCACATGTGGCAGCCCATGGACCTGCCTGATTGACATCTCTGTCCCAGCTAAGTTACACCTGCTGGCGGCTGCCCACCCACACGCTCAGCCTCAGCCACCGCCATGGCCCCGCATTCTGTCTCAGTTCTGAAAACATTCTTTCCTCTTGTTTGTCTGGAAACCAGCTCTGTCACCGCGCCCTGCTCCTCTGGGGCAGCCCCTCCCCACACTGCTCGGAAGCAGGTCACGTGGGCAGCTCAGTCTGGTCCCGATGCCCACTCGGCCAGAGCCCCCACCCCAGCCGAGGCCCACGTACACCATCTGGCCAGGTGAGCCATCCACTGAGGCCCCGTGGGCTCAGGCCTCCCGATAGCACCTGGCAGGGACCAGCTGGGAGGCAGAAAGCTTGGTGGGTGACCCTCCCTCAGTCATCTGACCCCCAGTGTGTCATCTCCTCCACCCCACATGCCAGCCACGCACCAGACACAGCAGACCCTGGGAAGGAGCTAGTAGAGGACCTGTCGCCTCATCTCCCTCACTGCAGGCTCCCTACTCCCTAGCCTCACCACAGCCCCTGGGACTGCTCCTCCCCATCTCCAGCAGGGAGCCCCAGGCCAGGACTCCTGTGCTTTCCAAACTCTGTGAGTGCCCCTAGTTCTCTACCCCCATCCCTGGGAGCACTCATCCTCAGAGGCCCCCTCCGTCCTAAGTCTCATTTCCTCCTGGTCCCTCCCCAGGTGGCCTCACCCAGGCCTGGACCCTCGCTCATGACTTTAAATTGGCAGCTGAGGCCCCACCCGATCACAGGTGAACGTCAACGCTAGGGAAGCCCCGGGTTCTAACCAAACCGCCCACCGCAAAACTTCAAGGGGAAGCTGCCTGGCCACAAACATCCCAAGTGATCGTCTACGTGGTTTTTTTTCCCATCAAAAAAATGAAGCTGAGAGTAAAAGGCAACTATATTTTGAAGTAAATTAATGTGATTCCTGTCACCAATATTCATGCTCCTCAGAGACTGAAGGCCATGGGCCAGTGGCTCTCACAGCCCCACCCAGCACCCTGCCCCACCCTGGCCACTGGCTGCTGGTTTCCAGCAAAGCTTCACCTTTCAGTTTTCAAGGGAATGGCAGGAGCTTTGTCGTTTCCCACGGTGGGGGAGCCCACCGCCCTGATGTGGTCAGTGCCTCCGGCAGCAGGGCTGTGAGTTCTCAGAAGCGAGATGCAGCGATTACACTGGAATCAGGGTGCGGGCAGCCCGTGGGGTGCTGCGGGGGGCAGGAAGGAGGCGGGGGTGCGGCGGTGGCTCAGAACTCCTCGTGCACGCTGCGGGCGTAGTCCACCAGCTTGCTGCCCGTGAAGAACTCACTATACTTGAGCACCTCCTCAGGCTCCAGGTAGTGATTCTGGTTCTCGTCAGCGATAGCGATCATCTGCTTGGCCTCATTGAGGGCGCTGAACTCATTCATGGGGTCCATGTAGTCCTGCAAGGGCAGCGGCTCAGCCCCGAAGCACCCCAAACCCCTCCGGGCCAGGGGCATCTCCTCAGGTTCAGGCCACACCCAGCTACGCAACCAAGACCCCCCTGAGGACACCCCTGTACTCATGGGGCACCTGCGCCTTGGCTACAGCAGGCGGAGCCTGGTCTGTAATACCCATCAGCTGGTAGGACAGAAGCTGCGGAGCAAGGAGGGGGGGCCTGTTCTGGAAGGTAGGCACCAGGCTGGAAGTGGCTCAGGGCCAGGCAGCCTCCACCTGTGTGGGCACCTCCCTGCTCATATCAGGGTGTCCAGCCACAGAAGGGCAGGGGGAAGGGAGGCCCCGAAGTGGGGCACATGCACACCAACTGCCAGGACAGCAGTGCTGACAGGCAGGAGTTCCTAAACCAGACATCCTGCCAGCCTGCCAGCCATGAGCAGGGGTCAGGGGATTCTGGAATAAAATGCAATGACTCATCCAGCCACGGGAGGAAACAAGGCCGTGCAGCACCTACACACGACACCAGGGAAGACACTGAGGGGCAGGCAGTGGGTCCAGCCTGTGCACAGCCCTCCCGCCCGAGTCTGGCCAGACTGCCCATGGGAGACAGCACACCTGGGCCCAAGAAGGGGAGCCCATGACATCGGCTGCACAGCCCAGCTCGGAGGCTCCAGTTCCCCTGACCAGTGCCCAGCCACAGCCAGATCAACTCTGCCTCCCAGCACAGGATGGCCCTGCACTCCACCTCCAGCTCCGCCATGGTCACGATCCCATCATGGTTGGCATCAATCAGCTCCTCGAACTCTCTCTTCCTGTCCCGCACCCAGCCATCATCAACATCCTGGCCCTGCTGGTTCTCCACAGTGCCCACAGGCAGAGAGATGAACTCAGACAGCGAGAGCTTCTTGTCACCATCCTGGTCTGTGGGACAGGAGGGCAGATGTCAGACTCCAGTGGGCACAGGACCACCAAGGCCACTCAGGAGAAACTCAGCCAATGGGGCTTTGCCACCAGGTTTTCAATCTGTGTGGTCTCAGCATGACTGAGAGCAGCGAGCACACAGTCCCCCAGGCCACCCAGTCTAGGACCAGCCCAGGCTGACCTCTGCGGCCAGGCCTCACCCAGGTCCCGGATGATCTCCTTGACCATGAACTGCAGCATGCCGCGGCTGTGCTCAGGGTGCAGGAACGATAGGAACTCGCTCTCTGTCAGCAGCAGGTCCGGGGGCGGATTGTCCGCCTGATACCAGCGGTCTTTGAGGTTCTCCAGGACTTCCTGTGCTGAGAGAGGTGTGTCCGTGAGGACCAAGGCACAAAGGACCACTGCAGACATCTGGAAAGTTTTGAGACGCACAGCCCAAGAGAAGGGGACAGCTCGGGACACAAAGGTGCCGGGACAAGGACTCGGCCCTCAGAGCGGAACTCAGCCCCCAGAGAACAGATGCCCAGGCTCCCAAGATGAAAATACAAACTCTCAACTAAACAGGGTCCCCAACCCGGACATAGACCCCTTCAGACACAGATCCCCCCACCCCAATGCAGTCCCACCCCTACTCGCTCTTGGGCAATGGAAAAACTGTGGCAGGCCACCAGCTCTGCAGGAACCAAGGCACAGCTTGATTCCTTTCCGTTTCCTCCCATTCACTGGGCAGTGCTCTGAAGGAAAACCCAGTCTCCAGAGATGAGTCATGTGTCCCCCAAGCAACATTCACTCGCCCTGCCATGAGAAGGCCCAATGCAGGGAGCGGGGACCCTGGGGGCCAGTGGTCAGCAATGATCTGTGTGTCCAGCAGGGGAGGGGGGAAAAGCAAGCACAGTACACCCAAATCCTGCACACGAGACCTGATTTGGAAAGGCCTTTGCTGATATAATTGGTGAAAGGTCTTAAGGTGAGACCACTGGGATTCAGGTGGGCCCTCAGCTTAGGTATCTTCATGCAGGAGACAGAGACTGGAGTGCAGTGGCCAGGAGCAGGGACCTGGCAGCACCGGGCTGGAGGCCTGGAGGGAGCCCGTCTGGGTGCAGATCCATCTGGAACAGCGGCCCTGGGGACCCACAGGGGCTCACCAGCCAGTCCTCCCCCGATGCACTCTAGGGTCTCTGGGCACCCCGACACTGCTCTTCACTTCTGATCCCCAGATCTGCACATCCCCGCCCAGATGCACATGCACAGGGGAGTCAGCTGAGGGCTGTGCAGACAGACACCACAACCTCTAGATCCAGGAAGGACACATCCTGACCCACACACACCTCAGAGAAAGGGCGCTGAGGACAACCAGGCAGAGATGACTGGCAGCTGCCTGAGAAGCCAGCACCAAATCTCCAATGCTAACAGGAGAACCAGGGCCCCAGCCACCTCTAAAGGACACCTTCTGGGGACTGTCTGAACCACAGGAAAACAATGGAAACACAAAATGGAGACATATAAAAATAGGAAGAAAATAGGTTTAAAAAAAAACAGCAGAACCAAAACCCTGGGTGGCATCACCTGCACAGGAAGGGGGCATCTATTCTACCCAGGAACAGACTG
Organism: Nanger dama; assembly: GCA_917880005.1. Classification (NCBI taxonomy): domain Eukaryota; kingdom Metazoa; phylum Chordata; class Mammalia; order Artiodactyla; family Bovidae; genus Nanger; species Nanger dama. Next base: position 18,711,210 of record CAKJTW010000013.1, on the reverse strand, counting down.
AAACGCTCTCAACTTATACTCTGTTAAGTTAAACGGGTTTCATCCATATGAACAGGAAAAAGTAAAGCTATAAGATACAAACCCCTGGCCACAACAAGCAGCCCTCATGGGCACACCTGCAAAGCCAGGCACTCTCTTCACACCTGTCAGGCAGCCACGTGGGGTCATGTGACTGCTGAAAAAGAGAAAGAGAGGTCTCTAAACCTCACATCAGCAGAGGGAAAGATGAAAGGGAAAAAAAGAAATAGAAACAGTAATGAGCTTATCTCATATATTACAAAGACAGACTGGCTCACAAAATAAAGCTAAACTTCATGTAGCCCATGAAAAAATAAAATGCTTTGGAAAGACCAAGCCTCAAGGGCAGTTCACAGGTGAATTCTACAAAACATGTGAGGAGGAGGCCACATCAATCTCCACAACCTCTTCCAAAACAGAGCAGAAGGAACACTTCTTGACTCACTCTATGAGGTTCTAACAACAAACGTAGAAAGCACACAACAAGAAAAGAAATCTACAGACCAGATTTCACATGAATACAAATGCAAAACACTCAACAAAATATGAGCAGATCAAACCCAACAACGTACACAAAGATTACAATCCAAGTCGGATTTATTCCAGATAGGCAAGGTTGGTTCAACATCTGAAACTCAATTGATATTCACATCAACAGGCTAATGAAGAAAAATCACATGATCCTATCAATGCTGCTCCTGCTGCTAAGTCGCTTCAGTTATGTCTAACTCTGTGCGACCCCATAGACGGCAGCCCACCAGGCTCCCCCGTCCCTGGGATTCTCCAGGCAAGAACACCGGAGTGGGTTGCCATTTCCTTCTCCAATGCATGAAAGTGAAAAGTGAAAGTGAAGTCGCTCAGTCGTGTCCAACTCTTAGCGACCCCATGAACTGCAGACTACCAGTCTCCTCCGTCCACAGGATTTTCCAGGCAAGAGTACTGGAGTGGGGTGCCATTGTCTTCTCAATCCTATCAATGCTGCTGCTGCAGCTAAGTCGATTAAGTCGTGTCTGACTCTGTGCGACCCCACAGACCAAGCTCCCCGTCCCTGGGATACTCCAGGCAAGAACACTGGAGTGGGTTGCCATTTCCTTCTCCAATGCATGAAAGTGAAAAGTGAAAGTGAAATGGCTAAGTTGTGTCCAACTCTTAACGACCCCATGGACTGCAGCCCACCAGGCTCCTCTGTCCATGGGATTTTCCGGGCAAGAGTACTGGAGTGGGATGCCATTGCCTTCTTCAGATCCTATCAATAGATGCCAGCAAATCTGGAAAACTCAGCAGTGCCCACAGGACTGGAAAAGGTCAGTTTCCATTCCAATCCCAATGAAGGGCAATGCCAAAGAATGTTCAAACTACCACACAATTACACTCATTCCACATGCTAGCAAGGTAATGCTCACAATCTTTCAAGCTAGGCTTCAACAGTATGTCAACCAAGAACTTCCAGGTGTACAAGCTAAATTTTAAAAAGGCAGAAGAGTGCTCGCTTCGGCAGCACATATACTAAAATTGGAACGATACAGAGAAGATTAGCATGGCCCCTGCGCAAGGATGGCACGCAAATTCGTGAAGCGTTCCATAAAAAAAAAAAAAAAAGGCAGAAGAACCAGAGATCAAATTGCCAACAGCCGCTGGATCATAGAAAAAGCAAAAGAATTCCAGAGATATATCTACTTCTGCTTCATTGACTACACCAAAACCTTTGACTATGTAGATCACAATAAACTGGAAAATTCTTATAAAGATGGGAATACCAGACCACTTTACCTGACTGATTCCTAGAATGTCGACGTTCACCCTTGCCATCTCTTTGTTTGACCATTTCCAATTTGCCTTGATTCATGGACCTGACATTCCAGGTTGCTATGCAATATTGCTCTTTACAGCATCAGATCTTGCTTCTATCACCAGTCACATGCACAACTCAGTACTGTTTTTGCTTTGGCTCCATCCCTTCATTCTTTCTGGAGTTATTTCTCCACTGATCTCCAGTAGTATATTGGGCGCCTAATGATCTGGGGAGTTCCTCTTTTGGTATCTTATCATTTTGCCTTTTATACTGTTCATGGGGTTCTCAAGGCAAAAATACTGAAGTGGCTTGCCATTCCCTTCTCCAGTGGACCACGTTCTGTCAAAAAGCAAAATGGCTGTCTGGGGAGGCCTTACAAATAGCTGTGAAAAGAAGAGAGGCGAAAAGCAAAGGAGAAAAGGAAAGATATAAGCATCTGAATGCAGAGTTCCAAAGAATAGCAAGAAGAGATAAGAAAGCCTTCTTCAGTGATCAATGCAAAGAAATAGAGGAAAACAACAGAATGGGAAAGACTACAGAGCTCTTCAAGAAAATCAGAGATACCAAGGGAACATTTCATGCAAAGATGGGCTTCATAAAGGACAGAAATGGTATGGACCTAACAGAAGCAGAAGATATTAAGAAGAGGTGGCAAGAATACACGGAAGAACTGTACAAAAAGATCTTCATGACCCAGATAATCATGATGATGTGATCACTAATCTAGAGCCAGACATCTTGGAATGTGAAGTCAAGTGGGCCTTAGAAAGCATCACTACCAACAAAGCTAGTGGAGGAGATGGAATTCCAATTGAGCTGTTTCAAATCCTGAAAGAAGATGCTGTGAAAGTGCTGCATTCAATATGCCAGCAAATTTGGAAAACTCAGCAGTGGCCACAGGACTGGAAAAGGTCACTTTTCATTCCAATTCCAAAGAAAGGCAATGCCAAAGAATGCTCAAACTACTGCACGATTGCACTCATCTCACATGCTAGTAAAGTAATGCTCAAAATTCTCCAAGCCAGGCTTCAGCAATATGTGAACCATGAACTCCCTGACGTTCAAGCTGGTTTTAGAAAAGGCAGAGGAACCAGAAATCAAATTGCCAACATCCGCTGGATCATGGAAAAAGCAAGAGAGTTCCAGAAAAACATCTATTTCTGCTTTATTGACTATGCCAAAGCCTTTGACTCTGTGGATCACAATAAACTGTGGAAAATTCTTCAAGAGATGGGACTACCAGACCACCTGACCTGCCTCTTGAGAAATCTGTATGTAGGTCAAGAAGCAACAGTTAGAACTGGACATGGAACAACAGACTGGTTCCAAATAGGAAAAGGAGTACATCAAGGCTGTATATTGTCACCCTGCTTATTTAACTTATATGCAGAGTACATCATAAGAAACGCTGGACTGGAAGAAACACAAGCTGGAATCAAGATTGCTGGGAGAAATATCAATAACCTCAGATATGCAGATGACACCACCCTTATAGCAGAAAGTGAAGAGGAGCTAAAAAGCCTCTTGATGAAAGTGAAAGAGGAGAGTGAAAAAGTTGGCTTAAAGCTCAACATTCAGAAAACAAAGATCATGGCATCCGGTCCCATCACTTCATGGGAAATAGATGGGGAAACAGTGGAAACAGTGTCAGACTTTATTTTGGGGGCTCCAAAATCACTGCAGATGGTGACTGCAGCCATGAAATTAAAAGACACTTGCTCCTTGGAAGAAAAGTTATGACCAACCTAGATAGCATATTCAAAAGCAGAGACATTACTTTGCCGACTAAGGTCCGTTTAGTCAAGGCTATGGTTTTTCCAGTGGTCATGTATGGATGTGAGAGTTGGACTGTGAAGAAGGCTGAGTGGCAAAGAATTGATGCTTTTGAACTGTGGTGTTGGAGAAGACTCTTGAGAGTCCCTTGGACTGCAAGGAGATCCAACCAGTCCATTCTGAAGGAGACCAACCCTGGGATTTCTTTAGAAGGAATGATGCTGAAGCTGAAGCTCCAGTACTTTGGCTACCTAATGCAAAGAGCTGACTCACTGGAAAAGACTCTGATGCTGGGAGGGATTGGGGGCAGGAGGAGAAGTGGACGATGGAGGATGAGATGGCTGGATGGCATCACGGACTCGATGGACGTGAGTCTGAGTGAACTCCGAGAGATGGTGATGAACAGGGAGGCCTGGCGTGCTGCGATTCATGGGGTCGCGAAGAGTCGGACACGACTGAGTGACTGAACTGAACTGAACTTACCTGACTGCTGAGAAACCTGTACACATATCAAAAACCAACAGTTAGAACTGGACATGGAACAACAGACTGATTCCAAATTGGGAAAGGAGTACGTCAAGGCTGTATATTGTCACCCTGCTTATTTAACTTCTATGCAAGATACATCATGAGAAATGCCAGGCTGGATGAATCACAAGCTGGAATCAAGACTGCCAAAAGAAATATCAATAACCTCCGATATGCAGATAATACCACTCTAAGGGCAGAAAGTAAAAAGAAACAAGAGCCTCTCGGTGAGAGTGAAAGAGGAGAGTGAAAAAGCTGGCTTAAAACTCAACATTCAAAAAACTAAGATCCTGGCATCCAGTCCCATCACTTCATGGCAAATAGCTGGGGAAAAAGTGGAAACAGTGGCAGATTTTGTTTTCCTGGAGTCCAAAATTACTGTGGACAGTGACTGTAGCCACAAAATTAAAAGACGCTTGCTCCTTGGAAGAAAAACTATGACAAACCTAGACAGCATATTAAAAAGCAGAAACATTACTTTGCCAACAAAGGTCCGTAGAGTCAAAGCTATGGTTTTTCCAGTAGTCATGTATGGATGTGAGAGTTGGACCATAAAGAAGACTGAGCGCTGAAGAATTGATGCTTTTGAATTATGGTGTTGGAGAAGACTTTTGACAGTCCCTTGGACAGCAAGCAGATCAAACCAGTCAATCCTAAAGGAAATCAACCCTGAAAATTCATTGGAAGGACTGATGCTGAAGCTCCAATACTTTGGCCACTTGATGCAAAGAGCTGACACATTGGGAAAGGCTCTAATGCTGGGAAAGACTGAGGGCAAGAGAAGAAGGAGGGTGACAGAGGATGAGTTGGTTGGATGGCGTCATGGACACTATGGACATGAGTTTAAGCAAGCTCCAGGAGATAGTGAAGGACAGGGAAGCCTGGTATGCACCAATCTATGGGGTCACAAAGACTCAGACACGACTTAGCAACTGAACAAAAATGTCAATGCAAAAAGCATCTGACAAAACCCATTCATAAACACTCTCAGTAGACTAGGAACAGAGGGGACTCATCACCTTCATAAAGAACATCCACAAAAACTCCACAGCTAGGATTATACTAATAATTAATGGTGAGAAACAAAGCTTTCCCACTAAAATCAGATTTAAGGCAAGGATGGTCCTTCTCACCACTGCTTTTCAACATTGTACTGGAAGTCCTGATGTATTAGGACAAGAAAAGGAATAAAAGGGACAATGATTGGCAAAGAGGAAATACACTATCTTTGTTCAACAATGTTACAACTGCCTGTGAAGAAAACCCCAAAAAATAGACAAGAAACTCCTGGAACCACTAAGCAAGTACAGCAAGGCTGCAGGATAGAAGGCAGACATAGAGAAGCCAGTCACTTTCCTGCACACCAGCAAGAACAAGTGGAACTGAGAATTAGAAACTAAAGAGGAACTTCCCTGGTCCAGTGGCTATAGCTCTGTGCTCCCAATGCAGGGGGCCTGGGATTGATCTCTGGTGGGGGAACCAGATCCCAGATGCTTCAACAAAAGATCTTGCAAGTCACAGCAAAGATCAAAGATCCCCATGTGCTGCAACCAAGACCTGGCACAGCCAAATAAGTATTTTAAAATAACAACAATAAACCTTAAAAAAAAAAAAAAAAGAGCAAGTGCAAACAGAAAGAAGGCATGGATCACACACTCAGGGCCGAAGAAGGAGTCCAGTCCTAGAAACGCCAACCCTGACAAACAACAGTGGTGCCCACAGTGCATCTACAAATACTGAACACAGCACAACTGGCCCTCACAAAGCAGAGGCAGGCAGGGCCACGCGCACCCGCAGGAGGGCGCGATGCACTCAACCCTGACGGCCAGGCAGGCACGAGACAAATGGGGAGCGCCTCAGCAACAGCTGGAGCAAGTCCATCAAGAGAGGACAACACACTGATGACAACAGCAGGGATGACGTGCCAAGGAAAGACCGGATGGGAGACCACAGGTGGCGCACTACGCTCTAACAATGCCCATCGAGCCAACCCGACACCTGGCTGCAAACAAACCCCCAGGGAGGGATGGGAGGGCAGAGCTGAAGACAGCAACCACTAAATGCCCTAAGAATGCTTCAGTGATGCTTCAGAACTCAGCTACCAGGCGTCAAATTGTGTATCAGTGAGACAGGTTTTTAGAGGAACTTCTCTGAAAAGCTAAGGGGAGAGTTACATCTGTCGCCACACTCAGTAGCACGGTCGCCAGGAACCGTCGGCAAGCGCCCCCACAACCTCACTGACTCTCGGGATCAGACCTCGTCCAGGGTTGAGGACCAGTCCCAGCCAAGACCAGCTTCCCAGTGCTCTGGTACCTTCTGCCACCTCCTCCCCAGACCCCAAGCCACTAGAGGCTGCCATCTGTCCCTGCGCCTCCCCCACAGTGTGTCTGAGGGTCCTGGAGGCTCTGCCTGAAGGCCCTGCAGGAACACAGGCTGTGGCCACGTCTCGCCCATGCCCCGCCCGGCACCTGCACTGTCTCGACGCTACGCCAGCCGTGGAAGCCAAGCACTCACTCTCCTCATCGATGTTCAGGTCCCACTTATTCTTTATCTTTTCAGCAACTTCTCTCTCATTGTGGCCTTTGGTTGCCAAAAACTTCACCTTGTACTCATCCCAAGATACATGGCCTGAAAGAGCAGACCAACCTTGTTAGGAGCTTTAACAAGGAACCTTTTCTAAAAAGAGAATTTTAGTTATTTTAAGCCATTGGTCAAAAATCCTTGTGCCACGGGCAACTATAGAGGCAGAAGCAGCAAAGCACCAGCTTCAAGTTTCATCCCTGAGCCCAGCCGTGCAGATCCTCATCTGCAGAGCCAGTGGCACCCCCACCCTCCCTCATCCTGGAGCCCCACTCCTGCCCATGAGCTGTCCTCTGCCGGGCAGCTTCAGGACCCTCAGGGTCAGGCCATGGGCTGGCCATACCGTCACCATCGGGGTCCACAGCTCGGAAGTGTGCCCTGCTCTCAGCAACAGCCTCCTGGAAGTGCTCAGCCGTCTTCTGCATGATCCATTTCTGCATCTCCTTGGCGCTGATCCTCCTGTCGGTGTTCAAATCCACCCTGTGGGCCCACAGGCTGTGTCAGACGAGGCCTCCAGGACCCCGACAGATAGAAGGATGGCCAGAGGGGCTCCACAGGAAGAATGAAACCAACACCAACAGTAATGCATCCCACTTGACAGGCACACAGGAAAAGCTGAGTAGATACGGAGGGAATCAGGGAGCACGCTGGGCAGTGTGCCTGGCCCTACACCATCAGTCTTGGGGCCACCTTGCTACAGGATGGGGTGCATCATCAACCCAGTTCTTCAGACCACACACTTGGGACTCAAGCCCGATGAGCCCCAGTAACAGGACTGGATTTCAGACACCAGAGGAAAGTCAAGTTGACACAGAGATACAGCCAGCAAGACAAAGAAACAGCTGTAGACGCAGGTGTGTCAAGAGGTGTGCAGATATGAGTGTGTACATGGCTAATGCACACCCATGGACGTAGGTCAGAACACACAAGCATCTGTGAGTTGGTGCACATAAATGTACACACAAGTTAGCATGCACAGATATGTTATCAAGTCCATGGAGAGGACTACAAGCAATGACACCCCAGCAGCAATGCCCACACCCACTGCCTGGTTCCTCATCTCTAAATTCCACTCTCCAGTGAAATAAACTAGCATTCCTTGGAGAACTGTGGCAGCAACATTACATGAGGAAGTGAAGCTGGAGTGGCTGGCAGTGCGAGGAAGGGAGGAAGTGCTTAAAACAAGGAGCTGGGGGTTGATGACGTCCTGGTGGCCAAGGATGGAACGGATGAGCAGCCAAGGCTGGACCAGGGAAGTAGCCAGACAGACAGCACAGAGCTGGGTCCCCTCCAGAGTGCAGACACACACCCACAAGTCCGTCCTCCTCATGGAATTCCAGACCACACGGTGGGTCTTCCCTGAGCTTAGCTCCCACCCCCAGCAGGGTGGGCTGCCTCTCCCTGAGTGGCTGCCAAAGAGACCAGAGACTGTCAAAGAGACTGCAACTCTCCTTGGCAGACCCCACCTGAGCCATGTGACCAGGCATACAGCCCCCATGATGCCATGCAAACATCAGGTGCCCTGATGTGATGTGACAAGAGGGCCACCTCACTTCTGGGGTCTTCTTTCCAAAAACCCACAACCCCTGTCCAACCAGGAGAAAACACGGCAGACAAACCCCAAATCAGGAACATGCTACAAACACCTGAGGAGTCCTCCTCATAGCTGTCAAGGCCACGAAAAGGTAGGATCCTGGATGGGATCCAGGGGAGAAAAAGGACCCTGGGGCAGCGTGTGACCTGAAGCCTGGAGTAGTGGGAACAGTAAAGGAGTGCTATCGTGTTTCAGTTTCCACAAATGTGCCTCGGTTTGCAACTTTTCTGTAAATCTAAAACTGCTCCCAAAATAAAAAACCTCGCTTAAGAAGTGCTGTGGCAACATTACTTCTGCTTGCTCGAAACTAGGTCCTGAGGCTTCTTGTTTGCTCTGGTCCGGGCGGGGGACAGGCGAGGAGACAGCAGCTGACATGTGGCAAAAACACGGGGGGCCCACATGGGAGAGACAGGTGTGTGGGGAGTCTGAGCAAGAAGGTAAATGCAGGCTAGACACTCTCCGCCCCACAACAACCCCCGCCAGACATAGGATGTTTAACAAAAATGAACAGTGTGGATGAACAGGGCTAGAGCACATCTGGTCAGCCCCAGGACACCCAGTCCCTTGGAGGCCAGTTTCTGCATTTTCCCACAACCTGGGGGTTCCCCATGACCTGAACCCCACTCCCACCCCTGGGTGGGCATAGTGCGCAGCTCAGGGCTGCACACCCACGGTTGAAATGCTGCCAACTTCCCAAGATCACGTGTTAGGGCTCCACCTCCACAACACGGCACCAAGCAGGGACTTGGTGCAAAACCGGGCAGGACCAACAGAGGGGCTGAGGCCAGCCACTCCCATGCCCCCACAGCTCCCACTGACACCTACTTGGAGAAGATGACCATCAGCTTCCTCCGGCTCTTCCGAGGCTCTGCGTCCTCCTCAAAGTCATCCATGTCCTTGCCCAGAAAGACCTCCTGGTGGAAATCTTTGTTGAGGTGCCCATCCATCTCCAGCTTCACCCCATTCAGGTGGTCCGGAGGCAGGATCTCATTTTCCTCCTTATTACCTGCTCTCTCTCGAGCAGACGAGTGGTTGGCAGGCCGGGCGGACGCATTCATCAGAAGGACAACACCCAGGAGCCAGAGGCAGGAAGGAGCTAGGCCACAGAGGGGAGCCTGCCTGGAGGCCATGGCCGCCGGGGTCTGCGGTGCAGGACAGGCTGCAAGCGTGGCCAGGAGCTGCGGACAGAGAGGCAGGGGGTGGGTGAGGAAGCAGGGAGGTGGTGACCACAGCCACCTACCACCTCAGGCACTGCAGGAGGCCCTGCAGCTCTTCCAGCACAGCTGCCCGCGGCCAACAGCCTGAGGCAGCTGGGCCCCGACTATCCCTTAAAGGTTTACAGGAGGATCCAGAGCCCGTTGCAGCAAATGCTTGGCTAAAGAGGTGCTTACTTGGTAACACGAAATACAAGTCCTCAGTTTCCAGGGCCTGTGCTGGATGTCCTATTTTCCCTTTTCTTCAGCGCCTACTCCCTCCCCGAGGTACACTCTGCATCGCTAGCCCTCTCCCACCTCGGGCCTACAGCTCAGTGCCCAGCAATCAGTCTCAACTTGCTGGCAAAGAAGCTGACCCCAGAGTCACAACTCACACTGCAGATGCCAGCTCAGCACTCAAGCCCCGGAACCAGAACTAAGGCACCAGAGCTCCTCAGCCTCAGGCTTCTGCCCCAAGGCTCTGTGACACCTGGGGCCAACAGAACCCAAACCACCAGGCAGGGAGCCACCCGTCCCACTCGCCATCTCCGTGTACACACACGTTCACACGTAAACACAGCATGTGCATGCACATGAGGCGTGCACAAGTGCACTTGTGAGCATATACACATGCACACACATATACATACCTACACTTATACACCCACATGTGCTCACACGCACACATAACACACACACGTCCTTGCTCCAGGGTCCCTCCCACCGCAGGACTCCGTGCCCCTCAGTGTGTTCCTCTTAGAGCCTGTCCACCAGGCAAACACCTTCTGGCCCTTCCAAGTGCCTCAGAGGCCCCTTCCAGCAGGCCTGCAAGGGAGCAGCAAAAGGAAGCTCCCAAAGCCAGGGTGCTGTTGGCAGCCAAGCTGAGGCACAAAGGTTTCCTGAACCACGGTGCCCATCACCAGATCAAGGAGACCCCTGTGCTGGCCTCAGCATGACAGAGGCCAGGGAGAGCCCGTGGCCCATAGCAGACACTTGCTTCTCTGATGCCTCTTTTCTGTCCTATGTGTTCCTGGCCAACATCTCCCCTGGCAGGGGGACACCTCTGCACCTCACTCTGACGAGGTCAGAATAAAGAGACAAAGTAGGTAATTAAATAGTTAATCCCACTAAGGTATCATAAGTAAACGAAAAAGTACAGGGAGACCCCTGTAAGTTAATGATCACTCAAGAGAACAGGTCTTCCTAACCACAAAACCAAGCAGTCTTGCTCAGCAACAAAACCATGCAACAGAAGCACAAGACATGCCCCAAAGCAATAAAACAATGGTGGAATAAGACCCACATCCTGCCTGGCAAAGTCAAGAAGTTAATGATTCCTAGGACAAGCTCCTCTGTGCTCACTATAAACAAAAATATAAGGAAAAGGTCACATTATACTGAAACCTGAGATCATTTGCCATATTTAAGTTACCACCTTTTACTCAGTCCCATTGCACCAGGACAGCCCCAGTTTGACCATGTGGGGACAGGGCAGCTTGACCATGCAGGGACAGGACAGTGTAACCACACAGGGAGGGACAAGACAGTTTTACCAGCTAGGAACAAGGAGGTCCCCGCCCAGCGTGGAGAAGGAGCTGATGATGGAGGAGCGGTGCTTACTCAAGAACGAAGAAAAAGACAGTCTTCTCTCCCTCCCCACTGTCCTTTGGCTATAAAAATGTAGTAGCTTAATTCTCAGGGCAGAGTCCCCTTGCCTACCTGCTTGTATCTCTCATAAATGTCTTACACCATAAAGTCTTTCCGGACCTGTCACCCTGGGGAATTTCTGAATTCTTTCTGCGCCAGATAGAAGAACCTCCACTTACTAAAGACGTGTCTGTCGGTTTCATGTTCTCCCTGGACAAGATCCTGCTCTCCTGGCTCAGCTGGCTCATTCCTTGGAGGGGAACCTGTCTCACGGACGGACAGCCTATGTCCCTCTTTCCATGTTTGACAGGACCTGCACCCTCCTCAGCAGAACCCACCAGCTGTGAACTCTGTGCTGCCACCACCCCCTCGACCACGTCTTCTGGAACTCCGGTTTGTCCCCCTCTGAGAGCACTGTCCACGCAGCAGGCTTTTCCACTCCACCACCATCTATCTGTACATTTCTGGAATTCCCAAGCAAACCAAGACAACTTCCTCCTGACCTAAACACCGCCCTCGTGACTCATGGCCATAAACACACAGGTGTCCTGTCCAAACTGACTAGACTTCACTTCTGGAAAGAACGGTCAGTCCCAGACTCTGCTTGTCTTGATGGTCGTACAAGGGGTGTTATTTACTTGATATTTTGCACAAAGCGTAAATGACCAGGTAGGTATCAGGAAATTAGGCAGACGTCCTCCTCTTGGTTTACAACACCCTGTTTTGCGCCTTGTTGAGCATAGGAGTCAGTCGCTCACTTCTATCCCACCCCAGGTGAAGGGATTTCAGAGCATGGGCTGCCCTACTGACTGGGGGACCCACGCTGGGTTCCTGAACAGCCCTGGGGCCCACTCTGAAACAGGTAAGGCCATTCGTCGTTAAAACGCAAACGGTTTTTAACAGATCCTTCCCCGGCTTCAGGAGTCGCACAAGGCGTTGGCAACGACTGGCCCAGGCCGAGCCGGGTGTCCCAGGCTTCAGGCGGATCGGATGCTCCCCACCCCCCAGCACAGCGGGGCCGCGACCCCTGACCCCGCTCCACCGACCCCCGACCCAGGCATCTGAGGGGCCCGGTCAGCGGTAGCTGTGGGCTGTCCGAGGCCCAGTCGGCCTGCGCGCCCCCCTTCCCGCCGCCCTGGGGTCGGGCGGGGACTGTCACGCCCCGCGGCCCTCACTCACCGGCCTCCCTCCCTCACCCAGGATCGGCGAGCGCGGCCTGAGCGCCCGCTACGCCTCCAACGGGCCTCCGCTTAGGCCGCAGCCATCTTTCTTCCGGGAAGAGGCGGGTCGGGTGGGGGGCGGTGCGAGTGGCGCGACCTCCCCACGCCGACGCCGGCGCAGCCATTTTTTCCCTGGGCGGAAGCGGCCTCACAGCTCTCCGGGGCGGCCAATGAGAACAGCGCGGGGATCCACGTAGCCCGCGGCCCCACGCGCGGCCTCGGTCCGAGGCGCTCCCCGAGCAATGAAGCTGCTGCGGCGCGCGTGGCGGCACCGGACGGCGCTGGGCCTGGGCGGCCTGGCACTGGGCGGCGTCGCGCTGCTCTACCTGGCGCGCTGCGCCGCGCCTCCCGACTCCGCGCTCTCCGGCCCCGCAGCACCGGCGCCCGTCGACCCGGCGCGCGCCGCTGCCTTCCTGGCCGTGCTGGTGGCCAGCGCGCCGCGGGCGGCCGAGAGGCGCAGCGTGGTCCGCAGCACGTGGCTGGCGGCGCGGCGCGGCGGCCCCGGGGACGTGTGGGCGCGCTTCGCCGTGGGCACCAGCGGGCTGGGCGACGAGGAACGGCGTGCCCTGGAGCGGGAACAGGCTCAGCACGGCGACCTGCTGCTGCTGCCTGGGCTGCGTGACGCATACGAGAACCTCACGGCCAAGGTGCTGGCCATGCTGGCCTGGCTAGACGAGCACGTGGCCTTCGAGTTCGTGCTCAAGGCGGACGACGACTCGTTCGCACGCCTGGACGCAGTGCTGGCCGAACTGCGCGCCCGTGACCCTGCCCGCCGCCGCCCGCCTCTACTGGGGCTTCTTCTCGGGCCGTGGCCGTGTCCGGCCCGGGGGCCGCTGGCGTGAGGCCGCCTGGCAGCTGTGCGACTACTACCTACCCTACGCGCTTGGCGGCGGCTACGTTCTCTCTGCCGACCTGGTGCGCTACCTGCGCCTCAGCCGTGAGTACCTGCGTGCCTGGCACAGCGAAGACGTGTCGTTGGGCGCCTGGCTCGCACCAGTGGACGTGCAGCGAGAGCACGACCCGCGCTTTGACACTGAGTACAAGTCCCGTGGCTGCAACAACCAGTACCTGGTGACGCACAAGCAGAGCCTGGAGGACATGCTGGAGAAACACCGGACGCTGATGCACGAGGGTCGCCTGTGCAAGCGCGAGGTGCAGCTGCGCCTGTCCTACATCTATGACTGGTCGGCACCGCCCTCACAGTGTTGTCAGAGGAAAGAGGGCATCCCCTGACAGCTGAGCCGGCCCGCGCGCCCACGGGATGCCAGGGTCTCAACCGCGCAAGGCGGTGCTGCAAGGCCTCCCGTTGGCCTTCCGCTAGCAAAGCTGACAGCTTTTGCATGGTCCTTAGTATGAGGCTGGCCCTCTAGAGGACCCGGTTTATCTGATGACAACGGGCTTCCGAGCAGATGTCTCGCAGCGGTGGATGACTCCTAAACCCAGGAACCAGTCCATACCCACCCAAGAGCATCTTGTTCTGGGTCTGGAATCAGCATCGTGTCCAGGCAGAAATGTCCTGTTTCTCGATTCAAGTATTTGATCAGATGAGGGTGTCCTCATCAGGGAGCCCCATGGGGCCTATTCACTTACCTTCCTTTCCCAAGCTGGGGCCAAGGAGCCAGAGGGTGGAGCTGGAAGGACTTGGAGGACCTGACTCCAAAGAAAAATTCCCAAACCCATTGGGGCAGTGGATAGTGTTACGTCCTGAAGCCACTGTACTGACCGTCCACCTGCACCAAGGGCCAAGACCACATAAACTGGGCCCTGGCACTTGGAGACTCAAGGTGTGATGCAACCCAACAGTTTTTATCGAAGTTACATCACCTTGTGCCGTTAGGTTATCGCTTGCGTCTCCTGCTGGTATCGCCTGTCACATGTCATCTAGTATTTAAGTCCATTGCGTGTGAATCAGCTTTCATGGTATCTTGGTCTGTGTCTGGTCTGAAGTGAATTCGTGGTACGTGTAATGCAGAGCTTGCCTGTGATTTATTTATAAATTTTGTAACTTTTGAATAGTTTTAAGTTGGGAGTGTATGGGTGTCTGTATGTTTTAAGTTATTTAAGAAAAGACTTTTCTATCAGAACTTGGAATTTATGGATTAATCTATTTTTCCAGCTTGAGTTGTAGACCCATTGCTGCTTGAGTGTTGAAACATGGAAGAATTCACAAGTATCTCTCTCTCTTCCGTTTTCATGGAAGGTGACCCCACTGCCCCTCTCTAAAAACACTTCTCTTTCAGCCTTCCTCGTGGCTGCACAGGACGGGTGTTTCTGGAAGCACTGACAAGGTTTCCCAAAGTCAGTCTTGACACAGTCCTGCTGGGGTACATCCACTTGGGGGCAGCAGGTGTTCGCAGCACCTTTGCATATTCCTGAAGGTTGTTTTGCAGTTGCTCAGTTGTATCTGACTTTGCGACCCTGTGGACTGCTGCATGCCAGGCTTCCATGTCCATCACCAACTCCCAAAGCTTGCTCAAACCCAAGTCCATCGAGTTGGCGATGCCATCCAACCATCTCATTCTCTGTCATCCCTTTCTTCTCCCGTCTTCAGTCTTTCCCAGCATCAGGGTCTTTTCCAATGAGTCAGCTCTGTTCCTCCTTAAACATGGAGAGTGAGCTCTATAGTCATGGCCGAAGTCAAATAAACTGGCGATGGAGGCCCCTCCCCAGCTGGCTGGATTCTGCATTTTCTGTCTGGTAACTGGACCCTGCTGCCCTCTGCCTGCAACCTACTCTGGGGCACTGGGGACTGGACAGAGGGCACACGCCTCTGACATGCCCCCTTGGCTGCCATTCTCAGGCTGTGGATTTTACAGGTGTCTTGGCTCAGGCAGCTCACACAGTGTGGGTGGCTGTCTCATGGCTCTGAAGGCTGGGATTCTGCAATCGGGTGCCAGCGTGGTCAGGTTCTGGTGATGCTTTCTTGCTGCTGTGCAGCTGGCCACTTTCCCACCGTGCTGTGGCAGAGGAGCTAGGATGAGCTCTCTCTCTACTGTCACCCCATCGCGGGGCCCTGCCTCACCCTGAGCTAGGGGGTCAGGGCCTGCATCTTGTCTGGGGGCACAGTCAGCCTTTAGCAGCAGGTTTGGTTATTCTCGTCTAAAAGTAGAAGAGTATCTAGAACTCAGGGTCTCAGGCCAGAAGGAAGGGTGGTCTGGCAGTTGGTGACCTGAATGCACTTCTCCTGCCTTCAGGACCACAGGGGCTCCACTCGCTGACCCGGCTCTGGTTACAAGGTGTGGGCTTTCCTCCAGAACTGACCATGTGGCTAGACAAGGATTCAGGAGAGGACCCAGGTTTGGGGGACACCAGGGGGGGCAAGATGAGGCCCTGCCCCCTGCTAGGTGGGTGCTGGGGGATGCTGACCACAGCAGGACGCTGTTCCTACTGACCGTCTGGGATGATGGTCCTGGGATATCTTGTTGCAACCTCAGGATCATCAGAAGAGTTTGGGGACACACATGTCTGTTTCTCAGGACAGGAGGACTCATGGAAGCCCATGTGGCCAGCTCAGAGCTGCTGGACTCAGATCCCTGCCCAGCACCAATGTCTAAGTGCATGCATGCTCAGTTGTATCCGACTCTTTGCGACCCCATGGACTAGTCCATTAGACTCCTTTGTCCATTGGATTCTCCAGGCAAGAATACTAGAGTGAGTAGCCATTTCCTCCTCCAGAGGATCTTCCCGACCCAGGGATCAAACATGTGTCTCCTGAATCTCCTGCATTGCAGGCAGAGCCTTTGCTGCTTGAACAGACTGCTTAGTAAAAAATCTACAATTCCAGGCCCTTGTCTTGGAGGCAGGGCACTTGTGAGCTTTAGTATTTAGTTGAACCCAGTGAAAGTGCCAGTATGTAGCCAGTTGTTGACCTTCAAAAGTACAAGTTTTATATTCATCCTGGAACATTAAATTTCAGAACACACCCTGGGCTGATGGTGATCCTCCACACTGTGGCTGATGAGATGTCGGCACGTTGGAGCTGAAGGCCACGACCCTTTCCTGGAGCCCATGGACAGGCTACATGTAAACATCACAGAGCCCAGCTTGTCACAGACCTGGAGGAGTCTCCAGGCCTCTGCCTCTCTGCTCCTGTCCGCTATCTGATCTGCAGATTCTCCCGGCCAGAAGAGCCAAGCCCTCACCCTCTGTGGCCCCTGGCTCTGTCCCCTGCCTGTGGACTGACCACAGTGCCCCTCCCAGACAGCCCTCCTGGTCTGCACCTCCCGCCTGCTGAGGCAATTGCCATGATGTCCATGCCGTCTAGGAATGTGTGCCCTGTGGACCTGGGGCCAGGCCACGTTCAGAAGGCAGCAGACCTTCGGGAGTGGGAAGTCAGACCACCGAACTGGTTTCTACGGGGAATTTAGGATACAGGACACCTCAAGCGGTGCATAGCACACAGAGCCAAAACTCAAAGCTTAATTTTAAAATATATACAATATCATTAATTAATAAAATAGAGAAACATGGGACCTGAGAACCTGGAGGAGGCCATGCGCTCCAGGACAGTCCAGGTACAGGGGGTAGTCCTGGGGCACCCGAACTGCTGGGTCACCACACAGCTATGGAGGCCCCCCATCCACCTCACCCCTCTAGATGCCCCCAAAGCCTGAATTCACCCGATGTGACTGAGCAAGACCAAGGATGTAGTGGGCCAGGGGTTCACCCAGGACACAGCTGCCAGGAGAGACCCTAGGACAGAAAGCGGGTGAAGCTCCCCTCAAGTGAGGCTGGAGGTGTGCCCACCCTCTGCACTGGCCTTCCCAGCTTCCATTCCTTGCAGTACAGGCCCATGTGCAGCTTGGAGCTGGAGGAGCTGGCCACACAGCTGCCCTCTTGTCCCTGTGAGCTTGGCCAGCCCCTGACTCATCCCAGTGTTGTTGGATATACCAGGAGTAGCCAGTAAGCTCTGGCCTTGGGAACGTCCCTCAATCTCGTGTGCACATGATGAAAATAGATTCAGAGATCCCTGGTGTTTCAAGAGCTGCAACCCTGGAAGTCTGTGCCCCCTTGCTGGAAGCCTGGGAGGGAGATGTGGGGAGGGGGCAATGCAGTCAACCCCAAGATGCTGACATTGTTGTGTGGGGTGGGGGTCTTCCCCCACTTCACCACCTCCAATCAACCACTGGGCTGTGGGGCTGCCGGGGACCTGTCCAGAATGTAGGACCAGCCCAGCCTGCACTTGGAGTAGGAGAAGCCAGCACTGGGACTTCCCTGGTCCAGTGTTTAAGACTGTGCTTCCACTTCAGGGGCTCGGGTTCCATCACTAGTAGGGAAACTAAGATCCTGCACGCTGAGCTGTGCACCCAGCAAGTGGAAAAAAAATTTTGTAATAGAAGCCAACAGGGCACCTGGGGACCCACGGCCGCTGCCCTGCAGCCTGAGCTAGCACATCAGGGCTGTGCTTGGCCCTGCTGCCTGTCCCTCGGCAACCCCACACTCAGGCCCCTTTCCTGGGCTCCTGGCTGCAGCCTCCTCTGCCCTCCACACCAGGCTCACTCCTGCTCCAAGCCCCCACCAGCCCTGGTTCACTTGAATGTCACTTCCTCATCCTCGGTTGGGGTTGGGGGTTGCTGTCGAGATCACCCACAACTGCTCCCACTGGTATCAAGCCTTCCCTGGCCATCCTGGGAGTGAGCTGTCCCAGGAGTGAGCCATCCTGGGAAGCAGGAGCTCTTCACCCGCTGTGTGCTGGGCCCTACTGTTTGAAAGACATCAGCAGAGAAGCAGAGCTGGTGCTGCTGGGCATGCTGGGTCCTTGGGAGGGGCCTGGGTGGCTACTCTGGCCTCCCCAGTGGTCTTCCTAGGATGTGTCCCGCCCCCTCAGACCTTCACCCGTCCACTTCAGTGTGTGGTGGGTGGCAGGGTGTCAGGGTGGGGAGGGACGATCCCATGCTTGGCTGCACTGCATCCACAGAAGATGGGTTCAAGTCCCAGCCCAAGGACCTAGGAGTGGCCTGAATGGGAAGTAGGGTCTTTGCAAGTGTAACCAAGGTGAGATGGCAGGGGGCCTACTGCAGAATAACTATGTCCTCATAGGAAGAGGAAGCAGAGGCTCTGGGAAGAGAAGGCAGATTCCAAGGAGGGTGCCAGGAGCTCCACCCCTAGTCGCAGAGTCTGCTGAGCCCTGGATTTCATCTGCATACTCCAGGGCAGACACCTGAGACCGCTCAGCTGCTGGCCGGGCCCAGTCTTAACCACCTCCCAGGTCTCAGCACAGACCCAGCCATCTGGGGGCAGGCTTCCAACGTCCAGGCTCCAGGGTGGGAGCACGTGGCCTACGGCAACCACACCAGGGTCCCCATGGACTGCGCCTCTTCTGCCTGGGCCCACATTCCCTGCATCCCTTGGTCCCCTGCCCAGTATCTACAGGTCTCACAGGGGCAGCCAACCCTTGTCTCAGGGCCCCCACCCCAAGCACACATTCACATCATGAGACCACTGACTCTTGCCCATCCAGGCCCAGGAGCCCACGGCAGCTGCTGCAGACAGGCCTAAAGTGCAGCAGGTGCCCAGTCCCCCACGGGGCCTCCAGCATCAGCGAACCCAGAGCCAAGACCACATCCAGTCGCTGCTTGATGCTTGCACTCTGGTCCAGGGGCGTGACGAGAGGTGTGGGCTGGTTTCCCCTCCCTAGAAACACACTCTGGGCTGAGCTGACATCTCTCTCCCACTCTGAGTCCAAGAAGCAGGTGAAAAGCCACCATTCACCCAGCCTCCTATGCCTGGGTCTCCCCTGGGGGTCACGGTCCCCACAGCCCTGGGAGCTGGAAAACTGCTCACTTACCACCTGGCCTCTGCAGGCACCCACCAAGGCCAGCCTGGGCCCCCAGACCGCACCCTCTGTTCTGCTCTCACAGAAAGTGTGCATCAACCCCCCTCCACGGCCCCCCAGCTCTCCCTGTCCCCTCCCCCGACTGGCCCCTAGCACCTTACTCCATTTGTGGATGACAGTACTGGCTCCCAGCCCTCCACTCCCCACCCACCCAGACCCTCCCGCCCTTACAGAGCCTTACCCCCAGCAGAGGAGGTACTACTCACCACCACCAAACTGCAGCCAGGAGACCCCTCCTCAGCCCTGACACCGGCCACCCCCCCACCGAGGTCCCCAGGTTCCCTCCTCTGCCAGGGGTCCCTGGAACTTTCCCCACCCTTTCTGATGACCCTCAGCCTCCCCAGTCGTGGAGCCCACCAGAAGAGTGACGGGAAGTCAGCGGGAGGCAAGGGGGGAGACTGCCAGCCCAGGCCCCTGCTCGGGCCACAGTGACCAGTGAGACCCTGCTCGTGGCCTCGTGCCCATCCAGTGAACCGTGGCTGCAGCACCAGCTCTGCCCAGGGCCCAGCTCTGGCGGGAATCAGCCAACAGCTGAATCTCCACTGATGCCCCTCCCAGCTGCTGGGGCCCCTGAACAGGACTCAGGGAATGAGTGAAAGCAGGAAAGGTAAGCAGTTCCTGTGAGGCTGGGGCAGGGACCTCAAGGACACTCCGACCTGGGCTAGGGCCCGACCCCCCTCTGGATGTCAGCCTTAGTCACCTAGGTCAGAAGACTGTGCACAGGTACACCCCCCAGTCCAAGCACTGGCAGGCATGGCTGGGTCCATTGAGCCCCACTGACTGATGAGATCTGCCCTTGCTGCCCCCAGGAGAGCCAACCTTGGCTGGGGGCAGAGGGACCCTCCTCACCACACCGTGCCCTGGGCTCACAGCTGGTGTCCCATTGCCCCTGACCCCAGGTCCTGGCACTTCCCCTGCCCACAGCCCCTGGGGTTGGAAGTGTCCACCAGACAGGGCTCTCCAGGGCCATGCTCAAGGCTGGGGGAGGAACCCGGAGCCATGGTGGCCATGGGAGCCTAGACAGGGGTTGACTCTGTCCCTTAAACACTGAACCTCTATGGCCCTGCCCACAGGACGGGCGCCAGGGCAGGTCTCGGTCCAGCGCCCACCTCCTGCTGACCCAGGGCCTGACCCGGCCTGGTGATCCAAGAAGAAAGAAACCTGAGCTCTGCCCCTCCCTCCAGTGGCATCTGAGGGTCTCAGTAGCCCAGTCCCCGAGAGGCTCCTGCATCCCTGCCACCACCGCCCATGTGGTGCCTCGCAGAGTCCCAGACAGATCCCAGTCTGCCCCTCTGGCCCCAGAGGAGGGACCGACAGCCTCCAGAGTGAAGGCCAGGCTGATCCCGCTGCAGGGCTTGGAACAGGGCCGCTTTGCTTCAGGTAACTCCCCTTCTTGTTCAGTTCTGATCTCACACACCCAGGCCCTTGGAGGGGTGTGGGCACAGGTGGCCATCTAGGCTGGCCTGGCCACCACCCCAGGTGTGTGTGACATGCCAGCTGTTGCAACACCAATGTTATCACACCAGAGGAGCCTGTGAGTCACTGCCTTAGAGCAGGATGCATCCAAATCCTCCAGAACAAAGGTGTTTTGTCCCCGTGCACCCACCCTCCCATCCCCCCATACATTGTGGGCACCATCAGACGACCCCAGCCCCCAGCCCCAACACCATGGGCACTATCTGACACACTTTCAGATGCACCAAGGGGCAGGCATGCTGATTGAGGTGGTGGGCATAGACATAGACATGGGTCAAGGGGGAGGGTGTGCCCAGTAGCCAGCCAGGTGGGCTCCCCAGCCTATCTTGACCCAGCTCCAGGGGCTGAACTGGGGGACACTCCAGGCTGCTGGAGGCCTCAGCTCCTGGATCAGTCAGGTCAAGACTGAGCACCTCCAGGACCTAGGGTGGGATTGGAGTGGCCTGAACGTGGAGCCCAGAAGGCACGTGGCCAAGCCCAGTCAGTGAACACAGCCCCCCAGCACCCACTGAGCAAGGGCCCGGGGGCATAGCCAGGTTCCAGGTCAGAGCACTGAGTGCTGGCTTGGGGCCTCAGATGAGATAAGGCTCCCTACAGCCCCTGAAGAGCTTCTACCCCAGGTTGGGGGTCTGGAACCCCTTTCCCTTCACCCAAAGTCCCTGTTCATCCAAGGAGTCCAGCTTCAAGTTCCAGGAAACTGATCCCTCCCCACCCGGGATCAATGATGGTGTGGTCACCAGCCCAAGTGTCAGAACAACAGCCTCCAGAGCTGGACAATGCCAGTAGTTCTCCCAGTGCCAAGAACCCTTACTGTACTGACGATCTGAGCCCAGGGACCGCCTGGCCAGGGGCTCAGGCCACCGGCGCCTGGATACCAACTCTCCATTTACCCCTGGGGGCCCAGTGATTCCAGCTCAGGCAAGAAAGCCTAAGCCCCAGGGCAGAGATAAAGGACACAAAGAGACCTCCAGACACACCACACAGACATTGGGGACCCTGACCGGAGATGGGGGACACACAGAGACCCCCAGACACACCACATAGACACCAAGGACTTTGGTGGGGCTCCACTTGAACCAGAGTCACCGTCATGATCTGCACTGGGACATTTGGGGTCAACCTGGGAGGCCGAGATATACACAGGCCAGGAGGAAGTTCAGGGCCCCCAGAGGACACATCCACCCAGGCCCCAAGAAGCTCCCCCACACCCTCAGGGCACTCTAGATCCTTGGCCGGGGTCACAGGAGTCAGCGGTCCAGTCTGGCTGAGGATGGGAGCCCTGATCAGGACAGACACTTCAAGAGGCCCTTGGAACAGGCCCCCTCCCAGCCCAGGCCCAACCTGAGGGGAAGATGTCATACCCACGGTAGGCCCCTGGCCACAAAGAGCCCCAAAGGGCCAGTGTGTCCTGGCTGCACCCTAAGGGCCACACCCTCCCTGGAGCCCTGGCCCAGGCAGTTGGGCGGCTCTTGGACAGGCCCCACCCCTACCCTGGCCCATCTGCAGCCCCCAGAGGGGACCATGAGGGTGGGGCCTGGAATGCCTAGCCTGCCCACCCCTGTCCTCCCCAGTTCCTGCCACAACTATTCCCAGCCCCCAAGAGAACTTGCTACTTTACTAAGCCAGAGGCCCATTTCCTGTCTGCACTCCAGCCAGATAACAGCAGAGGGTGCTGGGAGAAGGCTCTGACCCAACTGGGAGACATACTGGCCCCCAGAACCTCAGGGACAGCCTCAGCCTCAGGGCCAAGAGGGATGGTCAAGGAAAGCTGGCTATAGCCCCAGGCCCAGGGCTCAGGGAGTGTCCTCCATCCCAGGAGCCTGGCAAGGCCAGTCCCCAGCTCCAGCTGCAGGCAGATCAGCGGAGACTGAGGGCAGTGAGCCCTAGAAAGGCCAACAAGGTCAGCCCAGCACCTCCTGCAGCTCCAGATCAGGGCTTGATCAGGGCTCAAGCTGAGGCTGCCCAGTGCAGTGCTGGCCATCCCAAAGCCCAGCTCGGAAACCATAGTCTGGGCCAGAAACGAACCCTGTCCCCCGGCCCCCCACCCCAGACCCCAGTGAGCCCCTTACACTGAGCAACAACAGCTCCTGCAACCCACCTGAGAAGCCCCTGTTCAGGCCAGGTGGATGTGACCCAAAGGGACCAGGGCCCAGGGTCCTGCAAACCCCTTCAAGGTTCTGAGGCTTAGCAAACACCCCAGTGTGGGTCTGGCTCCAGGAGATGGCGGAGCTGAGACAAGATGATGCAGCTGGGTCCAGGGTGGAGTCTCATGGGGGCTTTACCCTGAACTAGCCCCTTATCTGCACTGGGGGGTCAGCCTACATCCTTAAGTGCCAGTGCGGGCCTAAACCCCCTGCCTCCGCATTCAGGCGCCTAGACCCACCTATAATAGCCACTGCTGCCCATACCAGCCCCTCATTTCTTTGCTCCTGCATCCCCAGCACCATGCTGGGGGCTCAGTTGGAGACTGCACATTCCGGGGGAATTACAGCTAAGTGGTTAATGACCTCCCATTAGGGGCAGAAGCCAGGAGGAAGACGAGACAGACTGGGAGGCGGTGTAGTCGGGCGCCAGCCCTGGCCACCTGCCCAAGGGAGTCCGGGCAGCTGGCTCATCTGTCCTCTCTGTCTCTCTTCTCTTCATCTCCTGTCTCCCACCTGTCACCCCAGTGGAGCCTGGGCCGACCGCTGTCATCACAACTCCATGACAGGACCAAGTGAGGAGGCGATTCCTGCCCCCCTCTCAGGCCAGGTTGGGTGAGGGATCTGAGAGGCCTCCTGAGCCAGAGGCCCATCTCCTGTCTGCACTCCAACCAGATAACAGCGGAGGGTGCAGGGAGCAGGCTCTGACCCAACTGGGAGACATGCCGGCCCCCAGAACCTTAGGGACAGCCTCAGCTTCAGGGCCAGGTGGGATGGTCAAGGGCAGCTTGGTGCCAAAGGACTATCAGCAGAGCCCTGGGAACAGGGAGGAATCTGGCTGTTCATCCTGCCAGGCACAGCCTCAGTGTCCCCCGTACACAGGCAGCAACACTGACTACTTGCAGCCAAGCCGGACTCCAGACGGATGGCAGCCCCAGGAAGCCTGCGCTCTGGAGCCCACACAGGCCCTCAGTGATGTGGAGCAGTGGCCCTGGCCTCTCCCCCTTCTCCTCCCCCCGCCCAGCAGAGAGACCCCAGCTTGGCACTCACGCATCCCCCTTGCAGGAGTGGATACACCCATCTCAGATCATGCCACCATGAGGCTGAGAACCACTCCCAGACCCCTGGCTCCTGTTGCCACTGGGTGGGAGGTGGGGGACAGGTCAGAGGCCAAGCCCATGGCTGCAGGGACTGGCGCCTGCCCGGCACCAGAGCTTTCTTGCCTCATTACCCAGCGGGCTGCAGGAGGGTCGGGGGAGCAGCTGGTAACCTGCCTGCTATCCCCCACAACCCCACCCCTGTCCCTGAGCCCCTGCTCTTCCCTGCAGCCTTGGAAATTGGTCTCTGGGCCCCACTACTGCAGAGCTGAGCGCCCGCTCATCCCCACCCTCCAGGCTTATACAGATGGGTCACATGGGGCCACCCACTGGGGGCCCAGGGCCCAAGCAGAGATGGTATCTCATACAACTCTGTAGAGGCCTGAACGACTCAATACAATTTACATTCTTCAGTCTGAGTTTACTGGGGCTGTGAGGGGTGGGGGCCAGACCTCAGGGTGGAAGCCGCCAAGAAGGTGGTGAGAAGTCAGCTCCCTTAGGGAATGAGGGGATTTGAGGACCCTGGGGTTCATACGGGGGCTGGCAGCCCTGTTCACCCACAGGCCCAGGCTCCCCTGGGGCACCTTGCCTCGCCCTGCATGCCCTGACATGTACCATCCTGCACCCCAAACTCGAGTCCTACATAGCCCTGCGAATGTCCACAGACTGCTGCCCTCTGAGGTAGGACTGGCCTGGGCTGGCTGAGGGGCAGCCCCAGGTCATGGGCAGGGCCAAGTGGCAGCTTGAATGGACAAGTGTCCTTGTCCTCAGAGTAAATGTGGCCCTTAATAGAAGCAGGGGATATGGGGGCCACACCCATGCTGCCAGGGTGATTAGCCAGGGCCTCCACCTCCCGGCCAAGCCCTCACCCATACCCATGGCCACTCTGCACCCCCTCCCCTGCCTCTTCCCCATGATGTCCCAGTGACCAGGCGACGGTGGGGGCTGGGGGACCTTTATTTATTGCTATGATCACAGGTCTACCAGCGGGCAGAGGGGTGGGGGCGGCAGGGTGACTTCTCTGAGGCTCTGTCCATCCCTCACGGGCCCAGGAGCAAGCCGGAGAAGCTGGAGCTGCTCTGCACAGTGAGAGCTGCCCCAGAGCCATTGTCCACGAAGACGGAGGTGTACTGTCCAGCCTGCAGACACCCACAGTGGACATCACCACCCACGGGGCCCAGCCGCTCTCCAGTCGACACCCAGCCCACCAGGTGGCCCCTCCCCAGGCCTTGCAGTGCCCAGGCTGAGGCCTAGAGGTCCAGGACCCCACACCCCGTGGTCCTCTGACCCCCGCCCCAGTGGCCCCGCCTCACCTGCAGCTGCAGCAGCCCCTGCACATGCATCGAGAAGACACTGCCACTGCTTTCCAGGCTGGAGATGGCCTCCAGGGACCTGAATGTGGGGTCCAGGGATGAGGGGCCGGGGCACAGTGGCCATGGGGGGAACACCCCTGTCAGTGCCCAGAGACCTGCATGCTCCTGCCTCCAGGGCTCACCATGGTACTTTGTGTTCGGGCCAGCCCCCTCTGTGGGCAAGGCAGTAGGCGGTCCCCTGCCTCTCAGGACACCCCAGCGACCCCCCGGGGACCCACTCACATGTAGCGATGGCACAGGGACTCAATGCAGACCAGCACCCGCACTGTGTCCCGGGCCCTCGGCCGGACCCTGCCCTGCAGCTCCCTGGGATCTGGGGAGACAGGCCGGGTCTGCAGTGTCCACAGGGAGGATGGAGCAGAGGGCAGGGGGCTGGGGGCCTTCGGGGCACACTGTGGGCTGGGGAGGGTAGGTATGAGGGATGTCCAGTCCCCAGTGGGTGCAGGGTTGAGGCAGGAGGTGTCCCTGCAATGGGACTGAGGCCTGAGGTCTGTGACATTGGGGCCCACCTGGAGGGCCAGCCCCTCCCCACCACCCACACCCTGGCAAGATCCACTCACCCACATGCAGGCTGGCGGAAAACTGGAAGATGGCAGTCACTGGGGCTGTGAACCGACCGGAGGCCAGGCTCAGGCCAGACCCCCGCAGGAAGGCACCCTGGGCCGCAGGCTAGGAGTGGGACAGCAGGGGGATGCAGCTGCAGTCTGGACCTCACCTCCCACACCCAGCCTGGGGCAAAGGAGTGCCTGCAACCAACAGCCCTCAGCTCAAGTAGACCCCAGGTGGGCAGGACAGAAGGGTGACCCATGCATCTGTCCCCACCAGGACTCTGGGCCCCAAGAACCCTACAAGGGAAGGCATCTCTGCCCCAGCTTCCTCACACCCTACCCCGAGCCTAGGCACTGTGTAGAGGCCCAGGGTTGCCCCAGGGCCACTGTGGCCTGCTCTCCTGTGGGGCCCGCCCGCCACGCCCACTCACGGCCTGGAAGCCCTGCAGTTCCACCAGCGTCTTCTTGTCCACCAGCACCGGGCCCCTCAGCCGACAGTGGAAGGCCTCGGCCACCAGCTGCCTGCCTATACCCTCAGGCAGCACAGGGCCCAGCAACCCCAAGGACCGATGCTCGGTGGCCTCTGTGGGGACAATGGTATAGGTGTGGCTCGCGGCAGCATGGGGCTCTCTCCCACACCCAGGAGGAGAGGGCGTGGAGGGGGCCTACCCTTCAGCATGTCCTGGAACTCCCGCAGTGCAGACTCCTGGGGGGCCTCCACACCGGGGTGGCCGGGGGGCCAGAGAGGCCTCGCTGGGGGAGGCAGGAGAAAATGAGGCTCCCAAGGGGGCACTCACAGCCACCCCGACCTGGGCTCGGATCCTGGGGCTCACCGATTTCTTGTCCTGGCCTCGGCACCGCTTCTTTGAGGGCCCATGATCAGGGCGCCGGACGAAGTTCAGCCATGTCACATGGGCATCTGTGAACTCAGGCCCTGAGGCCTCGGGCAGCTGAAGGGTCAGAGGACAAGACTGTACACTGACCACCAGGCCCTGCTGGGTCTTGCCCACTACCCCCGGGAGAACAACAGGAATCTTAGGGCCCAGGCTGCTGGGGTGGGACTCAGTGGAGACAGGAAATATGGCAACGGGGCACTGCA
The DNA here is from genome assembly GCA_917880005.1 of Nanger dama. Taxonomy (NCBI): domain Eukaryota; kingdom Metazoa; phylum Chordata; class Mammalia; order Artiodactyla; family Bovidae; genus Nanger; species Nanger dama. The sequence goes on along the minus strand of CAKJTW010000013.1, from coordinate 18,684,296 downwards.
GGGCTCCCCTGGGGCTCAGGCCGGGGACCCATGTCCAGAAGCCTGCGGTCTGCTGCTGTGTTGGGACCCACATGGCCCCTCCTGCCGCTTCCTGTGCCCAGGCAGATGGGCACGGCCATGTGTACATGGAGCCAGCCCTGCCTGTCCCGACAGAGGTCCAGCCTGGCTGAGGCAGGCAATGGTGGACAGGAGTGTCTTCCAAAGTCGTGCGAGGCTGGGGAAAGTGGGCACTGGGTGTGCAAGCTGGCAGCCCAGGATCAGACCCTCCAGACATTTCTCGTACATCCCATTTCTACACCAGGGCAGTGGGAGGGATAGGAGCACACCCAGCCCCAAAGTCAGGGCCGAGTGAGGGGGTGCGAGCTGGGGGTTGGTCCCTCTCTGTATCCAGGTCTCACACGGGAGGTCCACAAAGTGACCAGGAGTGCAACAGACACTGGTCTGGCGGGGGAGGAGCTACTGCCACGAGGCCAGTGGAGCCCCGGCCACTCCTGGAGAGCCAGCTGTCCAGGCAGACAGGCCAAGGGGGTCCTGACCAGGTGTGGGGGTCTGGGAGGGCCAGGGTTTCTCCCTTCTGCAGTCTGCCTGTTCCTCCGGTCACCATAGACCTGAGCCATGGTGGGTGACCCGGGGGCGGGTAGAGCAGGAGCCCACTCTCAGCAGGAAGAGCAGGTCTCCTGACACCTGCAGAGGGCTGTCCTGGGGTGCGGGTGCCATGGTCAGGGACAGCCCTTGTCTGCCCCCAGACTGCCTTGCCATGGCTCCGGAGGGGCAGCCCAGGCAGGTGGGGCAAGGCAGAGCAGGAACTGCCCCCAAGGATCCTCCCCGAGCAGCTTTCCCAGAGCTTGCTGGCAGCCCACTCCCCTGGTAACAGGGCCAAAGTACTTGCTCTCCTCAGCCTGCCCAGCTGGAATATGGGGCCTTAGGCTCCAATGGGGCGCGTGAGGCCGAGAGCAGCCGGGCTGGCCGCCATAGAGACGCCCGCAGGAGGCGAAGGCCAGGATCAAAGGCTCAAGGGCTGGCAAGGGGCCTGGCCCAGCAACCGCTTCTTCACTTCAAGTCCAGCAGCCACCAGGCCCTTGCTGACGGGGGGTCAGCTCCGAGATCGCCTCAGGGAGCCCCAGCCCAAGAGGGTGGAGACTGAAGGCTGAAGCAGGTGTGAGAGGCTCTCTTAGAGGGGATGCCAGGGGGTAGGCTGGAGGCAGGGGCCTCCTAGGACCTGGTCTCCCTCCCACTGCCAGAGGCCATAAGGGGTGTTGGCTACTCAGCAGTGGGTCAGGGCAGGGCTAGCCTTGGCCACCCCAGAAGCCAGAGTTGGAGCACCAGATTCCACCAGGGGTCTGAGCCAGAAGCCCAAAGCACCTCCCCAGTTTGTAGTCTCACCTCAGGGCAGCAGGTTACTCAGAGCATGACAGTCCTTAGGCTTCAGTGGGTTCAATGTAGCCCCCACAGAAGCCCCTCCACCCCCACTCCCTCCCCAAGCCCAGAGGGGGTCCCCTGATCCATACTGTTATGGTTCCTGCCCAAAGTCCCACCCCACTCTGACAGGGGAGGCAGGCTGGAGGATGGCCCACGTGGGCCCGTAACAGATCATGCATACCTTGGGAAGCCCAGTAGCCCCTCGCTGCCCAGTGTGGTGGCGCTGGGGGCTATGGGACGCTGGCTGGACTGCTGAGGCCTCTTGGGCTCCCGCCGGGCCCCGTTGCCCCCGAGGAACGCGAGCTGTGGCCAGAGGAGGACTGTGGTGGCCACCCAGGCCCAGCGCATGTTGGCTGCTAACTGCCGGGTCTGGAGCCCGCAGCGGCTCAGTGCTGTTGAGCCCAGGCAACCGGAGGCACTCAGAGTCTGAGCGTGGGGGCGCAGCCCCGAGGGACGCCTGACTGCCACTGGTGCATGTCTGCACAGGATGAGCTGGGCTAGTGAGGGACGCGCCCCCAATCCTGCAGACTCCCTTGTAAGCGGTGCCTTGCCCGCCCGCGCTCCCCTCCTCCTCAAGGCTGGCGGGCTCCAAAGGGGCGGGCTCACAAGGGAAGAATCTCAGCCTCCCAGGCTTCAGGGCCTGCCAGGGGGCGTGGATGGGGCGGAACCCCACCAACCCCACCGACAAACCACCCACCTCCTACACAGCTGCTGCTCAAGGGGAGAGGTTGTGCACTCCCCACTTCAGGGTGGGGCCCAGCGACCCCAAGCGGGGACACACTCCCCTTGGGTTCACAGCCCCTTCCTATGACCTCACAGCCTGTCCCTCTGGCCCTGCTGCCCCAGGCCGTGGCCCTGCTCCTGGGAGGGCTCCCAGCGGGTCCCAGCCTAGATAACCCTGGGGGTTCCTCCACCAGGGACCAGTGGGGCTAGCAGGGAAGAGACCGGTCAACCTCTAAGCAAAAGCATGGCACACATCTGCCCCTTCTCTTGGGCCTGCCCAACCCTCACTGAGGGGTTGCCTTCACCCAGCTGTGACCCTTGGGCCCTCCAGTCTCCAGGCCTATCCCCCCACGGGAGGTCAGTGGAAAGCTGAGCCCCCAGTGGCTGTGCCCTGCCAGACGAGCCAATCTGGCAATGGAGAGCAAGTGACAGTGGGCAGGTCCCCAGGGAGAGCTGGGGTCCCTCCTTATCTTCCTGCGAGCTGCAGGCAGCATGAAGTTGTGGCCAAGTGGTATCCACAAGGCCTGGTGGGGGCTCAACACCTAAGCCAGGACCATCCCCCCTTCACCAGCTGCCCCTTGGCTAGTGCTGCCTGGGGCTAAGTGTGGCCAGAGCTGTGGCTGATCTGCTGCTTGCAACCCAGACTTGAAAAGGGTGGGGTTCCCTGTCCCAGGGGCAGCACAGAAGACCCCTCCAGACCTTGCCCCCTGCTCACTGGCAGAAGTCCAGCACGAACAATGTGGGCAGGAGACAGCCAGCTCTGAGCCACATGTAGGGTTGGCAGCTTCAGGCAGAACCACCTCAGAGACAAGCTGGGTGGGGACGATGTGAGGAGTGTCCGCCTAAGGACATCTGTCCTGCTCTTTACTCAGGTAGAGGTGGTCACCTCCCAAGACAATAGCAGCCAGTCTCAGTGAATCCTGAGCTCGCCAGTGGGGCCTCAGCTCTCTTAAGTGTCCAGCTGGCGAGCCCGGTCTCAAGGTCACGCCACAGAAGCCCCTCTGCACCTGCCCAGTTAAAGCCTCCATGTGCTCTTGGCCAACACCCAGCAGGAAGAGAGTGCCAGACTCCTCCTCTCCAGGCTGAGCACCTGCATCCTGCTGGCCTGGAACATGTGGACGCGCCAGCTGTGCCAGCCTCTGGCAGTCCCACGGGCCCCAGCCCTCCTAGCTGATTGAGGCCAGATCAGAGGGAGCCTGCTCTTGAGTTGTCCACGCCTCCTGGCCACAGCCACCAACTGCCCCCTGGAAGAGGCTCAGGTCAGCTGACCTTGACCCGACAGTGGACACCCCAACTCCACACAGGAGGACAGGACCTTGGGAGGCCCCATTACAGACCCCATTGGGTTGCCTACCCACTGCCCAGGGGAGGTGTCCCACCCTCTCAAACCAATGAGAGGACAAAGTTATCTTTTATTCAGGGTCACATCAGACAGCAACGTGACATAGGCGCTGGGGAGTCTCTGTACAGCATGGACCTGCTCCCACTGTCGGCTGAGGGATTTTGAAAGTTAAGATTTCACACACAGAAAAAATGCATCTGCTAAACGTTCTGCCTCCTGAGGCCCTCAGGCAACATGGCACACCTGGAAGGGGTAAGGACCTCCACAGACAGGCCCTCATGCTGGCAGTGGATGGAGGGAGGCCCAGCAGAGCCACACATGCCAGTGGCCAGGCCCTGCAGTGAGCACAGGCAACAGGTCCACTGTTGGTCACAGGACGCCCAGCTCCTCGGCACACGCGGCAGCTCTGGCCCCACAGGCCACCTCAGCACTGGGTGGAGATGGACTTCTGGTTCACAGACACCAAGAGCACAAAATTTAGGAACAAAGACAAAAAGGTTTTTTCACAGGAGTGGGTCAAATACACAGAAGTGGTAAATCAAAAAGCGATTTTAAGTTGATCAAAAAACAAAGAACGCTGGAGATGCATCAACGCCTGCATGCACGCAGTGAAGTCACTACCCGCTGTCTGGTAGCCCCCAGGCACAGCACCTTCCAACACTAAACACTGTGCAGGCGACATCATTAAGCAGATACACAGAGGAGAAAGACATTGGTGATCCAGGGAGTCACAGATCCCAAGCCTGAGAGGGCACCCACCAGCCCTGCCCCTGAACCCAGCCGTCCACCCCTCCTTCCCAGGCAGCCAGCCTCTAGGAACTAGACATGGATCTGCTGTGAAAGGATCTTTGGGAGCCTGTCTCCAGGGCAAACAAAGGTCTGGACCACAACTGCGGAGCCAGTGGAGCAGGTGGGACCCAGGGAGCCGCTGAGGGTCTCCTCCTGCCACCAGCGCAGCACAAGCTGCAGGTGTGAAGGGAAGCGTGCAGTGTGACCAAGCAAGACACACAGCTCAGCCTCAGTGAGAAAGATTTTCAACTTCAGCACAAGAGCCCGTGTGCTCCCCCAAGAGAAACCTGCTCGTTTCTAGTGAACATAAGCATGTCTTGAACACTAAGGCCAGACAGAGCCCACACCCCCGACCCATCCTCGGCCACCTGCCAGGCCCTGGCCCTGCCTGCCGGGTCAGAGTTCTGCACTAAGAACACACGCAGAGTACTGGATAGGCATCAAGTTTTATATTTTTAAGTGACCAAATCTAATAAAATGAAAAACAAGTTACTAAAACAGGTCCAAAAGACAATATGGGAGATAAGCTATAAAACCAAAGCGTGAGGCCTCTTCATGGACATGGAGCCCCTCAGCCCCTGCCAGATCCCAGGGCGAGCATGGGGGCTGGGGATCTCACATTTCCTCCAAATCCAAACTACACGCTTTGGTTGTCTTCCTTTTAAAGGTTTTTAAAAAGCTAACCCCAGGAGTCAGCCAGGCCCATGTGCTCAGCGGCACGTCCAGCCAGCCCACGTCGAGCTCGGGCCCAGCGTCCTGCGTGTCCGACCCCTCTGCTGGTCGTGGTGGCAGCTCACTCCTGCGCTATGCTCCTCAGCACGTACTTGACGGTGTAGGCAAAGGCCGCAAACCCAACTATAACAAACAAGTTCGCCAGGGCCCCGCCCAGGAGTCCATGGTGCCGGTTGGCCTGCTGGAGCCCCACCAGGTGCGGCCCGGCCCCGGTGCGTGCCCATTGAGGAGCGGGAGCCCATGCTGGCCGTGGTGCGTCTCCCCATCTGGAACCACGTCCGGTAAGGGAAGAGCCTGGGGTCTGCTACTGAGTTCGTCTTGTGCTTTCTGTTTTTGCTTAATTTCCTAAAAGAAAAACAGCAGGAAACAAGGGCTGGTTTAAACAAGCCAGTTCCTTCAGGGCCTAGGAGGGGGCTGTGGTATACCACGGAGACCCCGCAGGGTCAGTGGTCACTGGCTGCACACATTTCATCCTAACAACTGCCCTTGAAGGTTGAGCTGCTGCTAATCCTGTCTAACAGACGCAAGGGCTTGTGGGAACAGTCAGAATCACCATGCCTGTGCCTCAGGGACTGGGACTGAGCCAGGTCTGATCTGCTGTGACCCACCAGGGCCCCAACCTCCATGAGGCCCAGCCTCCCCTGCTCATAGCCACATTCTCTGCTCCAGCACCAAGACCAGGAGTATGCCGGCCCCTCACTCCTGGCCACCCGTGACCTCAGCAGGCCCACCACCCTTTCCCTGACCTGCCCCCATCTCCGACTCACCCTCCAGCCCCGAGGTGCCCCAAGGAGAGGGGCAGGTCTGCAGCACCTCCTGTTTGCACCTCAGTTCCCCTCTCCATGTTTGTAGCACAAGAACACACAGGTATACATTCTCTTGGAAAAAATAGAATCAAAGTGTTCCTGACTTGGGGAAAGCAAAACCGATGGCAAACTTTCACTTTCTTACCTCCACAACTTCAGGAAATAATTCACAAAACACTTTGTCTTTTAAATTAAACAGTAAACTTTGTGCAGCCAGTTGTCTTTTCTAGGAAGAAAAAGAAGGAAAAATGTCAGCCTGTTGGCTACTTTCAGTTCCTTCATGTTCCAGAAACAGACTAAGTGAGAGCTGAGTGACTGGTGTGTCTTCATGTTGTGGAAAGCAGTCCACAAGCGTGCTCCTCAGGAAAGACTGACATGGAGTCTCCCAAGGCCGTTTACTTTCTTTATCATCAACTGATCTTAGACCTGATGCCAACTAATAACGGAGGAGTCCCTGTCCTAACTGGGCTGAGGAGACCAAGCATCCTCCTCACCACCCCCAAGCTCACCGTGAAGTCTGATGTCTCGATGCTGCCCAGGGTGGGGCCCTTCTCCACCATAAAGCTCAGGAGCCCCGTCAGGATGGTGGAGACGGACCAGGCCGGGTTCCACGTGTCTGGGTGGAAATCCGTGATAGAAAGACACAGCCTGAAAAAGGGACCCAGTCAACGGGGCACAGGTTCCTCAGGCCCCCAGTCCCGCATCCAAGCACACAGGGACACCTTACCTTGTATTGCACTTAAATCTTCCATTGGGAGTTATCATATAAATACTAGGAGGTTTAAAAGGAAATTCTCTGGGAAAAATTAGTTTTCCATGGTAATAGCCACCTGCAACAGAAGAGAGAAGCAGCCTTGTCATCGCCACAGTGGGTGCAGCCCTCACAGCCTTCAGTCTCCTGCCCACAAGCCCTGGAATGCACACGTCATGCTGGCCATCTCCCTGCGGCTCACACCACCAACCTAGAGAGGCCTTACCACCCACCTCACCCCATGCCGACCGCAAGCCCTTTTCCCTCACTGCACACCTCTCTTCCCGAGAGCAGAGCATCAAGACAGAATCTGCACAGGCTCCTCACTGGCCCTACCCCCATATTCTTGTCCCCTCACTCCTGCACGTCTTGCCTCCCATTCTCCACCAAACCACACCCAGCAAAAGGTGAATTGCTATCATTCCCCCACTAAAAATGAGTAAACAACACAACGCTGACCCCTACCCCACTCCTGCCCCACCCCAAGCCCTGTGAGCTACTCTCTCCTCTGGAGAACCTCGGGCCCACCCAGACTGGCAAGGTAGAAGAACGTCACTTGACAGGACTTCCAGCGACATGCACGTGTCTGTGTAAGTGTGTGCATGTACAATGAGGCTTGACAGAGCTGCCATCCAGCCCCACAAGTCTCTGCCCAACTCTCTGACTGCCTGGGGCAGTCTTTCATGGTGAAGGAGTGATGGAGGCAGAAGAGCAAGAGAGGGGGGGATGATGGGCAAGTGCCACCTGAGGCCACCTCTGCATGTGGACAAGCCAGCCAGTGAGGGATTAACTCTAGAGATGACACTGGAGCACGCCCGCATCACAAGCACTGAGAAAAGCCAAACTGGAAAAAGCGCAGGAGATGGAAACAAGGGCTCGGCCCAGAGGAACAGGAGCACCCACACACATTAGTGGAGGCCACTTAGTGGAGGGGCGGTGCAGGGTGTGCGCAGGGCGGCCAACCTGCCTGGCCAATCCAGAGAGGGACCGTCAGCAGCACCTGCAGCCGCTGGTCCCTGGCAGGAAAGCCTCCGCACGCACTCACACACACTGAGGGGCTGGGGCAGAGCCATGAGCAGGGCCTGCAGTTCCCCTGGCACCCAGATGCCCGCTGTCCACCACAGAGCATCTGTCACAGGCCTGGAGGAGGAGGGGGCAAGCGGGAGGGAAGGGTCTCTCCTCTGGCTTCATTCTAAGTGTCCCGGCCAAGCCCTAGGACAGACACCACTGAGGGCGCCCGGCTCCGGAGGAAGGAGGCCTAGGAGAAGCACACCGGGAGCCACGGCAGTGCTGCCCCCAACCCACTGTCAGAGAGCTGAATCGCACCTCCCTCCAAGGCCAGCACACCGTCTAGTCAACATGTCTCAGAACCAGGCACAGCGACTACTTCCACTTTACGATTTTAAAAAACCATTTTAGCTTCTCTGAGTCCCTCACTTCTCATGTAAGTTTTGGAACCAATTTTTAGAATAAGCCTGTGTGCATCTACAGAACACTCTCCTAGGGTTTTAAAGGAATAAAATAAAACCTCTAGACACAAATCAACACTCGTGTGTCAGGAAGCCCACTTGAACTGTGAGTTTCGCAGGTCTGGAGTGGCACTGACAGAGCTCAGAGCAAAGATAGGGTCAGCGGGCAGCCGACATGGAACCAGACAGATGTGGACGTGGGAGAGTGGCTATGGAGACTGTGAGGGAAGGGTCAGAACATCCACAAGTCAGAGGAGCAAATGAGGAGGGAGCCAGAATCTACGCATCAGAATCCACACAGGCCCAGACACTGAGGCCCAAGAGCCGTCCACCAGGTGCGGCAGCTGAGAGTCCCTGGGAGACCCTGACAAAGCAGAGTCATTGGAGGGTGGCACTGTGGGCAGCAGGGCCCTGAGCTGAGGCGGGGACAGGCATCAGGAGGGGCACAGCAACAAGTGCTAAGGGGAAGGGGTGGGGGTGGCAAGGTGGCCAGCAGAAAAAGCCCTGGTCTCTGAAGGAACCCTCCCAAGGAGGAGGTGGACTGTCCCAGCCCGAGGACCAGGAAAAGCAGGACACACAGGAGAGCAGACCAGACCCAGGCGAGCAGAGTGACGGGGCTGGGCTGGGGAAGAAGAGACTGTTATCATCAGTCAGAGCAGCTGGGGGATGGGGAGGTTCCTGCAGTCCAGCCCCCACTCCTCTTATATGGAAAACACTAAAGCCACAAAGAATAAAAAACCTTTAAAACTAGGCAAAACCCTATTTGTGAAAGAACACTGCTCGTTCTTAGTGTCTCTTCAAGTTTGTTAAAAACACAGCACGTATTTGATGAGCACGATCCACACAGGCTGTCCTGCAGCCCATCTTCTGCCCTGTGGTCTAGAACCCCACGCAAAGCCATCACCAAGCCTGATACCCTATGGCAAAAATGACATGCCACCCAAGTGCCTTCTACACTGTTTCCTCAGGACAGGGGATTCCCAAGCCAGCAGAGTCCCATGAGGCTAGTGACATTTCTGCCAGCCTACCCATAAGGCTCGTGAGTGGCTTGTGGGTCACCCCACCCTTCCTCACAGCAGCACAAGCCCTCTAGGGAAATCGCACACAGAACCCCATGGCAGGAAGAAGCAAGTGGCCTGCTCCAGCCACCAAAAGTCAGGACCCAGGCCTAGAGAGAGCGGCCTGTCTGGCCACAGTTCTCCCCTGGGCTCTGGCTTCACCTGGAAGCTGGCTCTAGGGCTCAACTTGAGCCCTGGAGACTGACTGACTGACAGCTCCAAGGTCTATTCACAAACACCGGAGGCCACTGGGTGGCAGTATCCGCCCTTGGCAAGCCCTGCGGGGCCCCACGTTTTGTGCCCCACCAATAGAACGTGCCGCTCCAGAGCTCAGAGGACACTGCACAGAGCGAGCACTTGGGAAATGACTTCCTTTCCCTCAATGACACACATGCTGGTCTTCCTCTTTCCAATCTATTCTCCCAGGTCTGACTCCACTGAAATAGGAGGCTGAGCAAACTTGATACTTTAGCAGTCCCTGAAGACAGAGAGGTGAAGTGAAGTGAAGTGAAAGTCGTTCAGTCATGTCTGACTCTTTGCAACCCCATGGACCATACAGTCCATGGAATTCTCCAGGCCAGAATACTGGAGTGCGTATCCTTTCCTTTCTCCAGGGGATCTTCCCAACCCAGGGACTGAACCTGAAGCCAGAGACACATCAGCAAAACCAAACCCTGAGCAAACACGTCTAGGACTTGGAGGAAACCAGAACAAGCTCCAGATGTGCGCAGTCTACCTCTTGCACATCCAAACCAGAAAGAGCATTACTGACAAACAGACGGAGTTTCTCGGGTAAGGTCTCTTTGGAACACAGACGCTGCCTCTTGTTCATCTAACTCAGAGCAAAGACTTACCTTCATAGGGAGTCATCTCAGGGCCTCGGACCACATAGTGCCTGAGGGAGGAGAGAAAATGAGTTGGCTTTGGGGATGGCATCACTCCAAGGCTGGGGTTTTCAGGGCCCACCCGAAACTAATACACTCGTAGACATTCAGCAGGTGACTAAACTTGACCAGCTACACAGCTCCCTGCCTCTCCAACAGGATCAGAGAGGCTGTGCCCTCCAAGTTTTCTGCAAAGTGCCTCTGAATCCACAACGCAATATGCAAAAAAGCTAACCCTCTTTGACCTTTAACATCAACTGACAATTTAAAAATTCACTTCACAGGACTTCCCTGGTGATCCAGAGGTTAAGACTCGGCACTTCCAATGCAGGGGTGCAGGTTTCAATCCCTGGTTAGGGAACTAAGATCCCACATGTCATGCAGTGTGGAGGAAAAAAAACAAACAAAAAAACAAAAATTCACAATTTATAGTTGAGATGTGCTCGAAATCTGATGCTTTTCAGTGTGCCCAAATATCATGCAGTAGCTCACCAGGAATAGCTGGAGACCTGCAGAGACTGTGCCCTGGCCCTGCCACCCTGGAAGACTCAGACCTGTCCTCGAGAGCAGCTATCTTCCAGCAAGAGGGACAGGGACAGTTCGTGGTGGTCACCAAAGGCCTCACACAGAGGGCCACAGCCCCATGGACTCTGCTCTCCACACAAATAAACAACACTTCATCTCTATGGCAAGAAGCACTGGAACTGCTCAATTTTTTTTTTTTAGTTGCTCTGTGTGGTTGATGGGATCTTAGTTCCCTGACCAGGGATGGAATCAAGGCCCTTGGCAGTAAGAGCTGAGTCCTAACCACTGGACCACCAGGGAAGCCCTGAACTTACAAATTTTCAAAGAAAACAGAAAAGCACGAAGAAGAATATAGAACTAACCAGAAACATAAGACCAGACACAACTGTGCACACACGAGTAACCACCTCTCCAAACATTACTTCCCACCAGGACACTCTGACAACCCCTGCTCTCTACTGGCTGATAGGTCAGATCCAAAAATACCATCATCCCATGTCAGCAGGCCAGGAACAAACTGGGAAAGGTGGCCTTAAATTGGGGAACGTGGCCTTAATTTGTCACTGCTCCCAATTCCTGTGTCCAATCTGAAGACATCAGGAAGGGCCGGGCAAGCAGTGCTCTGAGAGTGCCTGACAGCCCCAGGGCAGCAGAGTGAGGAAGGCCTAGAGTACAGACCTCTCCAGAAGACTGCTCTCTTCAGTGGTGGGGACAGACACCCCGGCTGGGAAGAGCCCACATAGCAGGCCCAACACGGCTGTCCTCAGCTGGTGTCTGGAACTGGATGCCAGGGGTCTCATAACCTTAACAGCATCTCGACTGTTTGGGCAAAAATGTGGTCAGTGCTGAAAGGATGCCTGCTGTCCTTCTGGGAGTCTGGAATACTGGGGGGTTGGGGGAGCTCAGGCAGAGGTTCCTGTGACCCACTCCCCCTGAAATCTCTGTGGTGTTCAGTCCCAAAGGAGCTTCCCTAAGGACAACCCGGCAGCATACAGCTTGTCACAAGGAGGGGAAGCCTGTGTCTGGTCTCTGCCTCACACCTCTCCCTCTGCAGTGGGTCTTCCTAGTTAACAGTAGAACCTGGGACCTGACCCCAACTCAGAGGGGGCCCCACACAACGAGGATGTCCCCTAGACTGCCACAGAGCCCGTCTATCCATCTGCTAGCTACATCCTGGGGGCAGGGCAAGTTGTGACACTGATGTCTCCCCTACACACCAAGGCTGGACTCCCTGAGACCTTCTGCCCACCTGCCAGCGCTGACCCTTCTCTGTAAGCCAAGGAATGTGGATCCAAAGTCCTTGAACACCTGTCCAATCCAGAAAAGACTTTTAACTCAGATCTCTTTCTTCTAGAGATAAAACATTTTTATAGTATTTAAGATCAAAACATAAGATATTAAATACCCTCCAAACAGAGAAAATGCTCTTTAACAGCCCTACACTGTTTCTCACAGAATCACCAGCACACCTGATAAGGGCAGCGCTTCTGTGGTGTGGCAAGTTCCCATGAAACGCACATCCACAGGCACAGAGCGGGGTTCAGGACCCATCATCCCCCATCACAAACTTGTCAACGTAGGACAGGCCACCTCACAGCATCAAGAAGCAAAGAGCAAAGAAGGTGAATCAAGACAAGGAGGTTCTCCAACAGGCATGAGTGTGCAGGCCCCAAAGTCACCCCTAGGAAGGATCCTCTCTCTGGCCCCAGCGTGCAAAGCTCAAAGACAGCCTGCCACATCCCGGGTTGCTATCCATTGTGAAGACAACCAGAGAGCATCTGCAGGCTTCACAGTCCACTCACACCTGATGAGCGTACAGGAACCCCCTTCCCACGCTAAGAGGGGCTCTCTGGCCCCAAGTCCGTCAGGAAGAAGCCAGGTGGCAGGTGGTGCAGGGAAGGAGGCGGCAGAGCCTTACCACTCAAGGATGTTGGAAGGGAGGGGTTCGGCACAGATGTAAGGCACAGGGTCTTTCTTAATCCGAAGATAGTCCTGCTTCAGGCGCTGGGTCGCTGTCGTCGGTGCTCTCTTACCGCTGTTGCTGCTCATCTGTGGAGACAAGTCTACACTGACACAGGACAGAGCAAGGCAACCCCCACTGCCCACACCTCTGCCCCCTGGAATCAAGGTCCCTGGGCCGCTCCAACTTGCCCACCCTCTCAGACATCCATGAGCCTTGCAGAGTCTCCTTTCCCGCCTGTCCCAGCAGGTCCTTCCCCAATGTGACTTTTGCCAGATACAAAGGTTAAGAGAGACCCTGCAGACTCACCTGTGTCCTTGAAGAAGCTTCAGAGGGAGAGAGCCCTTGAATTCGCCGGTCTTGAGTGGAGGCGAGCTAAAGCCAGCCCCAACCACCAGCCATGTGCATGGCTCCCCCAGCGCTGCACTGGGTGCCATGCCCCTCCCAGAGGTCCTTGTTAAACATTTTCCAGCACATTTACCACTGGCCACAGGTGGGTGGGAGAACAAGGGAATAGAGGAAGAGCCTCTTTCTGGGACTGGAAAGAGAGAGGGGACCCCAGAGAGACCCAGACACACATGCAGGACAGAAGAGGATGCAGGAGCAGCTGGACAGGCAAAGGTAAGAAGTGTGCTGTGTCCAGGGCACAGCACTGGGACACTGCAGGAGCCGAAGTACTGTGAATGGCAGCTGATGAGGCCAACCAGGGACTCGAGGCCAGGCCGTCAGGTGGCACCTCACAAAGTTTTTAAGCCCAAGTATTAAGTCAAATCAGATCTTCCATTAGAAAGGGCACTCTGGAGGCCCAGCAGAGGATGACTGGGACAGACTAGGACAGACAAGATGGCACAAGAGGGACAGGACGGCGCAGGACAGTACTGAAGGCTGGGATGGGAGGGAGGGAGCAGCCATCATTCAAGAGAAGAGACCTGGCCTGGATAAGGGGACCTGGGACACCTCAGCTCTGCTCCAGAGGTAGGAGGGCAGGATGGGGAAGTGGAAGACGGGCTCCCCACTCTCAGGGGCACCAGAACAGCTCCATCTACTTAACAAACTAGAACGTCTCATAGGTGGAAATTAGGTGCATAAGCAAAAAAGTTTTGCTGCTAAAAATAAAGCAAGAAAGCCACTGGTGTAAAACACAGTGGAGATGGAGGACACACAGGGTATGCAGCACAGGATGGAAAGAAGAGGGGGAGGCTGACTAGACAGAGCAGCAAGTGAGGAATCACTCTGCCCAACCTGTGTTCCCAGCCTGTCCCACCACAGCACAGGATGTTAGCAGCCAAACCTCCATGCAGACCTCCCAGCCAGTACCCACTTGGCACTGCTCTCTGCACCAGGCCAGACCCTCCTCACCTCACCTGCACCTTTCCTCCCATCAGTCTCTGCCCATGGTGCCTCATTAGAGGCTATGGACTCCTGCCCTGTCCCCATGGGATCCGCCTCAGGGTGCAGCAGTGGTCCCTCCACATGCCCAGCCTTGCTTCCTGCTCTGCGGTCTCTAAACCTCAGACACCCATATGCTCCCACTCTCTCCGTCCCACCACACACCCCCAATGCAGGGCCCACTACACTGCCCATCAGTTATCACAAGACGCCCAACCAGCCTCTGGCTTCCAGTCTCCCCCATTTCAGTCCATCCTGTTCACTGAAGTGAACTGACCCTTCTCATCGCACAGTTCAGATCACAACCTTCAGGACTCAACCAGAACTGAACAAATATATGTCAACCCCTCTGCCACCTGCCAAGTCCTCAGCCCCAGGCCGCCCTCTATCCCCTGATTCGGACTCCCACAGCCCCCCGACACTCCCACAGCCTGAGCCAACCCCTCCTCAGAGCCCCAACCATGTGGCCACACCCCTGCCAAGCCTCTACCAGTGGATGCCTCACCAAGGCCCTGCCCAGCCCAGTGCCTGATTCCCTGGTCAAGTGCCTCCACATTCTGCCCTTTGCTGGCCTTCCTGCCACCCAGCTGCATACCACACAGGTGCCATCAGGCCCCAGCAGACACTGCTGGCTGGGGTGCCCACTGCAGGTGGTTAGGGTCTAGCCTGAGAGGGGAGTGCTCCCCTGGCACCACCCCTAAGCTCCAGCCAGAGACAGCAAGGAGGCCAGGTGGTTTGCCATGGGCAACATCTAGTAACAAACACCATGACAAGTCAAAAGCAAGACCATCACCCAGGACTTATTTCCTTTAACTGTGCACCTTAAGTCTGACATTCTGCCACACACATACCAATTGACTGGATAATTCAAACACACTTGTGCTTGAACTCAATTAAGTGGCCGACTTCAATGCTTCTTCATGAAGGTTAGAGGACAGCTACACAGAACAAAATAGATCCTGCCTGGCTCCTCACAAATGAACTTTCCTCTCCATTTTGCTTTCGAAGTCATAATCTTTAGAAGCCCACTTACAATTCAACTGCTCCGTTTATTAAAGAAAAAGGTTCTCTCGGCCTCGCTCAGAGCAGTGCCCTCAGGTCCCTCCGGATGATAGGTGAGCCAGTTTCTGCGTCTTCCCCAAGCACACAGGGTACATATTGCGTGCCTCCACAGACCCCGAAGTGCATCTCAAGGTCCCTTCAGGCCAAGTCCCCACAGACAGAGCACAAGTGTCACAGGAGACATTCAAAAACAAAACAAGAAGCAGAGTCCACATACAAAATATCAGGGCAGACAGCCTGAAGGCCAGTAGCCAGAACCAACATCCCAGCAAGAGTCCCTTCAGTACCACGTGGACACAGACTCGCCCCCTCAGTCAGTACGGCCCGCCCAGCTCCTCTGGCTCCTTTCTCTCCACCCAGAGACTTTGGTCTGACCCACCAGAGCGCACGTGACACCTCCGTGCCCAGGACTCCCCACGGAAGTCTCTCCCTTCACCAGTGGGACTGCTTCACAGGCTGGATGTAGGCCCACAGCTGATGGGGGCCACCGCACCTGCCACTCCCGCACCAGCACAGAGGTGGGCCCGGCTAAGGTGTGCAGATGACAGAGCACTAGTTCTAGGCACTGGCATCCAACCGTACCTGCAGAGAGGCCGGGCTTTTCAAGTAAGCAAGACCCTAAAGTTACACTGAGGGGCCCTCACCCAGAGAGAACAGAGCCCTGCCCACTGCCCAGAGAACTCTCAGGCCCTCACTAACTCCCGGGGGCTGCCCCGGGACCTCTCTGAGCATTTCCAGGCCGGGCCCGGCGTGAGTTTGAGAACGGATGTGAACTAAACACAGTCCAGATAAGTGGTGTTAACTGGGAAGGGGCGAGAAGCGTACGCCTGGCCAGGGGTGGATCGGGACAGGTAACTGGCAGACGGGGAGAGCAGGCAGGCAGAGGCGAGAAGCCGGCCCAGGGCCCTCTCCAGCCACCCAGCATGGAGCTTCCCAGTCTGACCGCCCGAATTTTGTTTCCACCCAGATGTTCATTGCTCGGGGGACTTAAGAGGCGGTCTGGGGTGCTAACTGATCGAGATGAAGCGGCGGCGGGCTCAACGGCAGCCACCCCACCCTGATACCGATTCCCAAGATACGTTTACAAACCAAGCTCTACGCGGGCTCGTCCTGGCGGCGCCCGCAAGTGTGCCACTAACGGGAGCCTTTCCATGGGACGTCAGCCGTGCGGCCACCCGAATCCCCAAGTTGGCCGGAGGGGGACGACCCGGCCCGGAGCCCCGGGCGCCCCGCTGTAACCGACCTCGGGTTCCGCGCAGAGAAGCTCCGGGCCGGGCCCCGCGAGTGCGGACGCGGCGAGGACGGGCCGTGCGGAGGCCCCGCGCTCCCCGCTCGGGCCGGCTCCGGCGGGGCGGACGCGAGGAAGAGGCCCCGGCGGAGGCCCGCGGCGCGCTCACCTCTCCCCGTCGCCGCGCGTGGGCCGCCGCCGCGCTCCCAGGCTCGCCGTGGTCGAGGCCGGAGCAGGGGAGCGGAGAGTGGGGCCCGCGCCGCAGAGCTGCACCGCGCCGGGAGCGAGCCCACCCGACCGCAGCCGCTACCGCCGCCACCACCGATTTTGCTGCCGCCTCAGCTTCCAAGATGGCCGCCTACGGGGCGGGGGCAAGTCGCGCTTCCAGTTCCGGGGCGCGGTTAGCTGAGGCGGCCGCTCTGAGACGGCCAGGCGGAGGTCGCCTGCATCTCTCTATCGCCTTTGGCCCGGGAGGCAGAAGCAGTCGGCGCATGCGCACTGACAGACAGCTCCGAGGGGCGGAGAACGAGCTCAGGGAAGGTCTGATCCAATCAGCCACGGCTGGCCCTCCTGTTGGTCCCTCGGGCACATCGCTGTCAGCGGCCGCAGGGCTCCCGAGCCCCCAACCCTGCACGTTCCCCTCCTCATGATCCCCTGCCTTCCGCGGGAAAACAGGCCCAGTTAGAGGGTAACCCTCGAGGTGCTGGAATGAGCCCCGCCCAAGTTCCCTGGTATCTTGACCCTCCCACCGCCCCCTTCCGAAGAATCGGCCCCAGTCCCGCCTGGAGGACCCAGTTCTTATGCCCACTCAACAGGGAAGCGCTGGAGGCAGTCCGTGTCCCCGGCGGACCGAACCACCCGGGTCCCTGAGAATCGAATCCTGGGTGACCTTGTGTGACCGCAGAGATTGTGGAGCCAGGAGCCCCACTGGAACCTGTGCCAGGTGGGGTCCAGCGTAGGAATCTTGCCCAGCCCCTGCCCAGGGGGAGAGCTGTTCTCATAAAAAGAGTTGCACGGTTTCCCGACTGAATTTTCCGCCTAGCCCATGAATAGGGTCATTATGCAGCAGTGGCCGCCGCACTGAGGCTCACTTTCTGCTCCCACGGTCCCCTCCCAGGCCCTGGGGGAGGGGGAGGCAGAGCAGGGAGGTGGGGAGGCCCAGGGAGGGCCCTGGGGGAGCAGAGAGTCTCTGGGACAGCACTGGGGGAACACTTCGGAGCAGGTGAGGATGGCATTCGGGTGGGGGTCTGGGTAAGGGGAGGGCTGGGCAGCGGGCGGGCCAGCACTCTCCTCACCACCCTTCCTGGTGAGTGGGGTCTGGGGTGTGCCCCCACAGGGCTGTGCCAGGGCAGACGCTGCACTGACTGTGAGACAGGCCTCGGTCATCAGCTGGGACTAATCCAGAGAGGCTGTCACTAGGCAGATCTGGGGTTTAAACCCCAAAGTCTCACCCTTGACCACAACCCTGACTGCCTCTCAGTATACACCATCGGTCAGTGGGGTTACTAACCACATGACGATTGACAGTGGACTCCAAGCTACAACGGGTCCAGCCATGGCCACTGGCAGAGGGCAGACAGGGGGCCATGATAGCCACTGAATCTGGCCCACCTGGGGCACCTCAGACAAGATATGAGCAGTCACTGCAGTGCTGGCCCAGGCCCAGGGGCAGAAACAGAAGTGCCCATCGCTCCTCAGGCCAGCACCAGGCCAGCCAGCCGGGGGAAGCAGCCTGCTACCTCCCCCTGCCGTGAGTGAGCTTCCCTGGCCCTGGCCCTGGCCCTCCTTCCTCATGGGGAGGCTGGCGGTCCCAGGCCCCACCTCCTGCTGCCACACTCAGAAAACATCTCAAGCTTCCTTCTCTCCCCTGCCTCCTCTGGGCTCTGCCATCCCCACGCAGGGCGGGCCCAGCTGTTTTTAGCTCAAGGAGAGTTATGTAAGGGAGGCTGCCCTGAGGCGCTGGGTGTTTCAAGCGCAGGTGTGAGAGACACAAGACCAGATCCTGAGCCCCACACGGGCAACATCACACAGCCCATCTCCAGTGGCCAGTACCTCAAGGAGCCCCCTCCGTGGTGGCCGGAATCCCTGCTTGACGTTGCAGTCAGCGCCTGGGGGACAGGAAGGTGCTGCAATAGCACCGAGGAGGCCTCCTACTTGCCCGTTAGCAGGGACTCCAGATGGTCCAGCCCCTGAGGCTGGGGAGGATGCCCCTGGCCCCCAGAATCTGGCACGCATGCAGAGCCCATTGAATTGGCTCAGACTTCATGGCTGCTGCACCAGAATCCTTCCAGGAACAACTCTTAGCTGTCTCTGAGGGTGGGAGACACCCATGGGTGTGAAAGTGGAGCCCAGGGGTCCCATGGAAGTGCTGAGTGCCCACAGTCTGGAAGGAGGCACATTGATACCCAGCTTCAGGGAAAGCCACCGCTTGAGGGCTCAGTGGGGCTATGCTCAGCAGGCTGGGGCCAGCCGTCCCTCTGGAGAGAGGGTGGGGGACTTAGGGCCCTAAATAATTTCTCTGATTCTCTCAACACACAGCTGTCAAGGAGAAGCCACACGAGCCCCTGTTGTGTGAGGAGCTGGAGATGCCCTGTCTGGGCATCCCAGACAGCACCTTCTGCTCTTCCAGTCACTGGAGGAGCCTGGGGAGGCAGGAGAGGGGTCAGGCAGGGGAAGGGAGGGAGGGGGCTGCTGGCCTCGCTACCGCTGGACACAGTCTCTGTGTCTCTGGCCTCCCAAAAGTAGGTTCTGGGGCAGCCTCCTCAGAAGCAGGAAGATGGGGCTCTGATGCCGGCCCCATGGCATCGGTTGGTCTCACCTTTGAGTCTCGAGCCTCAAGAGGAAACTCAGCCCCACTTTGTGCTTGAGGAAATGGACTCAGAGAGGTTGAGTAATTTGTTCAACGTCATACAGCCGATGACTGAGGAAGCTGTGATTCTCACTCACACCTAGATGAGTCTAGGGCCAGCTCTTCCGAGTGTGACTTCCCTCTCCCAGAGGTCCCCGGCTGCCATCTGCCCCTTCCAAAGGCAGGAGGCTGATGACCTCACCCCCTCCTCAGAGCCAAGTCCCCACCAGAAGAGCCTAGCGAGGGTGGGGGGCTTCCTCCCTCACCTCAGCATTCATTTGAGGTAGGCCATCAGGAACCCAGAGCCTGTGTGGGAGGGGCAGAGGGCCAAGCGGAGGGCCTGGTCATTTGGGATGGTGAGGCCTCTGGCCTCATGGAGCCCTGTTGGGTTCCCCGCGGGGGCTCTCCAGCCTTTCACACACTGGCCTCAGGCAACCACTCTGGGGCTAAGGATTTCAGCCGTGAGGTAGTGGACTTGGACCCTGAGTGTGGTGTGTGGCTGGCCCAGGGTCTCTGTGCCTCCCGTGAGGCTGAGCTATGGGCACCACCTGCCCACCCAGGCCCCAACTCACTCCCACAGTAGGTGCCTGTCCCAGGGGCTGGGCAGCCAGCACCAGGGGACACCCGTGTTCTGGGAGTGGAGGCCCCTGCCCAGGGACCCTTGGCCACAAACACCTGTGGTTAGAGCTGGGCAGGTGGAGGTGAGCAAGCATTCTCTCAGGCCAAGCAGGAGGAGAGTGGACAGGGGAGGGGGCCAGGCACCCCAGGGTCTACCAGAGTGGGGTCCCTCCTCACCCTCCAGAAACCTGGAGCCCCTCACCCGCTGCCAGGGCCAGACCCCTAGACCTCACTTCCAGGAACGTGGGCAAGAGAGCCTCACTGAGGTGAAGGATCCCCATCCCTGCCCTGAAGGCTTCCCCTTCCGGGACCAGAGCAGATGTGGCTTTCTCTGCCAGGCTCCGCCCCACCACCTCGCCCCATGCCCAGCCTGTTATAAACAGGAGGCTGCTTGGCCAACCTCAGGCCACAGCCCACTTTGTCACCTGCTAGAACTGCCACAGTCACTGCTGTTGCAGCCACCAGCACCAGAGGATGGATGCCCACCCACAGGGAGGGTGCAGCCTCGAGGTACCAGGGCATCAGGGCGGGCCATCATCGGGGTCTCCCTCGCTTGAGGTGGAGGGGCCGTGTCCCCCATGTCGTCTGGAGCACAGGCACAGGCGGGGCAAGGGCAGAGGCTCCCATCCACGCCTTTGTCATGCACCCCCACC
Organism: Nanger dama; assembly: GCA_917880005.1. Classification (NCBI taxonomy): domain Eukaryota; kingdom Metazoa; phylum Chordata; class Mammalia; order Artiodactyla; family Bovidae; genus Nanger; species Nanger dama. The sequence goes on along the minus strand of CAKJTW010000013.1, from coordinate 18,664,040 downwards.
GACAAAGGGCTTGCTGTGTGTGAGAGGAGGGAGTGTGTGTGTCTGTGTACAGCTGTGTGCTTGCGTGTACTGCGTGAAGGAGCGGTGCACCCCCACTCCTGCCGTGGCTGAGGTGTCAGGGACCCCCGACCCCCATCTCAGGAAGCCACCCTCCTCCTGCCTGGCAGTCCCAGCCAGGGTGGGAGGTGGCCAGTCTGGAAACATGGTTACTGGAGTCAGAAAGAACCTTCTGGATGCCCTTTTCCCTCGCCTGTATCACGAAGCTGAAGGTCCTGCCGCCCTGTGAGGGCTCCATGTGGTCACAGGACACCTGTGTGGGCAGCGCTCTGTGCCACAGGGGGCCCACCAGCAGCACCCATGCTGGCACATTCTACTGGCCTGGCCGCCTCCACAAACCTGAGGCCCAGGCTGACCACCCCCACCTCCTACCTGGGCCTCAGACAGCTGGTGGGTGCTGGGTGTCCAGGCCAGCATGTGCTGGCTGAGACACACCAGGCCCTTCCTTGGCTCAGTCCCCTCCCCAGGCATCGGCCCAGGCCTAGTTGCCTAGAGGGGCCAGAACCCAGGAGGCTACACCCCAGGTGCGAGAGGCCCAATGATTCAGACCAAGATGGGGACACTCTGGAAAGTCTGTAGGAAGCCCAGGCAGTGACTCAGTGCATGTCCCGGGCCAGCCAGCCTGACCTGGTCAGGGCCCCACGGCCCCTGTGCACTGAGGGACCAAGGTCCCAGGATGCTGGAGCCTCCGGGTGGGGAGTAGGGCCAGGCAGGCCTCAGGTTGACCTCCCTGGAGCCCTCAGGGCCCCACCATGTCTGCTGCACCAGACTGCTGCATGTGCCCTGCTGTCCCTGCTCCGCCACTCAGGCTTGGTTCTGGCCATGAGACACACCTGTGGAGGCTGCCTGGTGCCCCACTTGTCACCGTGGGAGTGGGGGCAACAGAGTTGGTCCCAAGTTATGGACCAGCTTCCAACGGGGTTTTTGTCAAGTGTCAGCAAGCCAGGCTAGGCCACTGGTGGCTGAGGGCTGTGACAATTCTGGGAATCCCCAGTCATGGAGAATGGAAGGCTGATGGCCCGGGTGCGGAGACCTGGGTGGGGTCAGACCAGGTGGCAGGCTGGAGCCCCACTGAGTTTCACTTCTCAGATGCAGGCTGAAGGCACTGGCCAAACAGTGGGTGGGGGACCAGGAACCTGGACGTGCCCCCAGGCATCCCCACCGACGCTGCCTGAGGAGGAACATGGAGAGAGGCTGGTAGAGCTGCACGCCTCCTTCAGGGAGCTGGTCACCTTCTTCTGCACCAACTCCACTATCCACGGCACCATCCGCCTTGTTTGCTCCAGCCAGAACCGCCTCAAGACGGCCTCTTGGGGGCTGCTGCTGGCAGGAGCCCTGAGTGTGCTCTACTGGCAGTTTGCACTCCTCTTCGAGCAGTACTGGCGTTACCCAGTCATCATGACAGTGTCCGTGCACTCGGAGCGCAAGCTCTTCCCATCGGTCACTCTGTGTGACATGAACCCACATCGGTGAGGGCTGGTCCAGCCTGGGGGCCCCTCCCCTGGTGCAGTCACAGCAGGACAACCCATCTCTTTCTGCTCTGTGCCCCAGAGGCAGGGCTAAAGGACAAGAAGAGTAAGCTGAGTGTTACTGTGACCAGTGCCAGGCTGGAGGGACCTTCAGGAGTTAGGCAGCCCAGGACGGGAGGGGGAGGAGAGCCAGAGGCTTTCCAGAAGAGCAGGTGCCCAGGAGAGGGAAGCAGGGTAACACTGCAGTGTGGAGTCAGCGGAGCAAAGACAAGAAAGGGCTGTGAATGAGCCAGAGGAGGATGGGGTCCCGGGGGTGGGAGGCAGGCCAGGCTGGGGGTCTGACTTCCCTCTGCAGCCCTAGCTATGTATTCAGAACCGCCTTCTAGGCTTCTGAGGATGGCAGGGGGTGGGGGGCTCCTATCCTGTCTGCAACTTTGGGGTCAGTGCCTGGGGCCAGCTTGGCTCTCTCCAAAGTGCCCGTGCTAAGGGCGCCTGGCTCTGACTCTGAGCACCCCTGCCCCAGGCCACACTTAGCCCGCCACCATCTGCGGGTTCTGGATGACTTTGCCCGGGAGAGCATCTACTCCCTGTATCGGTTCAACTTTAGCGACAGCAGGGATGCCCTCGGGGCCAAGGTCCCAGGCCCAGAGCCCGCCTTCCAGCTGGACCGTAGGATCCACCTGCAGAGGCTGAGGCCCTTGGACGGCCAGAACAGAGTGGGCTTCAGACTGGTGAGTGTCCAGCCCGGGGGTCTGCCTGTGACTCGGGCAGGCCAGTAGCGCCCACACTGACCCTATCTATGCCCCACAGTGTAACAGCACTGGTGGCGACTGTGTTCAGCGGGCCTACTCCTCCGGCGTGGTGGCCGCCCGGGGAATGGTACCGCTTCCACTACATAAACATCCTGGCCCTGCTGCCCGCTGACCACGAGGACAGCCACGACAGCCACTTTGTCTTCTCCTGCCGCTATGATGACCAGGACTGCCATGCCCAGTGAGTACAGACCAGTGTCCGCTCCCCCACCCCACTCAGTGGTCTGCCGGCCCCGCGACTCCCTCCAGAGATAAGGCAGCTGTGCTCCCCTCCCCACAACCCCAGGCCACACACCCAACTCCAGGGTGATGGGTGGAGGGCGTGTGCTTGTCTGAGCATGGCCCCTGGTTCCAGGCACTTCCAGACATCCCACCACCCCACCTACGGCAGCTGCTACACCTTCAACGGTGTCTGGGCCACACAACAGCCGGGCGTCACCCACAGTGAGTACCAGCCGGGACTGGGTGCAGGCTGGGTGTCCAGGCTGACCTGGCCTCACCCCTGGCCTTCCCCAGGGATCAGCCTGGTCCTCAAGGCTGAGCAGCAGGACCACCTCCCTCTGCTGTCCACAAAGGCCGGCATCAAGGTCATGATCCACCCACAAGACCACACGCCCTTTCTGGAGCATCAGGGCTTCAGCATCCGGCCAGGGACGGAGACCACCATTGACATCCGTGAGGTAGGCCGTCCCCGCCTCCAGGCTCTCGGCCTCTGTTTCCAACCCTGGGGGCGCAGGACCTCCAGCTCAAGGCAGCAGGACTGAGTAGCCCCCTTCCCCCAGGATGAGGTGCACCGGCTTGGGAGCCCCTATGGGCAGTGCATGGACAGCACAGGCAGCGTGGACGTGCAGCTACTGTACAACACCTCCTACACCAGGCAGGTGAGTCTGGGCGTCGAGGGTGGGGAGGCAGGGCAGGGGCCCAGGGAGGGGGCTGGGGAGTGGGTGGGGAGGCTAAGGCAAGGAGACCCCAAGGGACGCTGGCGGTGGGTGGGGGAACCGGCCAGTGGGAAGGAGGGGAGGCAGGCAGGCCAGGGAGAGGGGCGGCTGCGCCGGACCCCCAGCTTTGGCCCCCACTATCCCCCTAGGCCTGTCTGGCCTCCTGCTTTCAGCATCTGATGGTGGAGACCTGTTCCTGCGGCTACTTCTTCTACCCTCTGCCGGCGGGGGCCGAGTACTGCAGCTACATGCGGCACCCAGCCTGGGGTGAGCTCCCTGCCCCTCCCTACCAGCCTGTTTGGCCAACAGCAGACCTCCCCACCGCCCCTGGGTCGCTTCTCATAGGTTCACCCGTGACTGTCTCCCCAGGTCACTGCTTCCACCGCCTCTACCAGAAACTGAAGACCCACCAGCTTCCCTGCACCACCCGATGCCCGCGGCCTTGCAGGTGAGGGGGTGTGCTGGGCTCCGTTTGGTCTTCCCAGGGCCAGCACACAGGGACGTGACAGGCCTGTCTCTCCCAGGGAGTCTTCGTACAAGCTCTCTGCCGGGACCTCCAGATGGCCTTCCTCCACGTCAGCTGTGAGTCTCCAAAGGGGGAGGTGAGGGATGGACAAGTAGGGAGATAGTGGACAGAGAGCCCTCCCAGGACTGGTCTCTGTCCCCACAGTCCTGCCCTCACACCACCCTGCAGCGCCCGAGGGGCCAGGAGGAGCCACGGCCACAGCAAGTTTTGTATGTGCAGGACTGGGTCCTGGCTGTGCTGAGTGAGCCAAGCCGACGGAACCCATGGCCACCTTCTGCCTCTATCAAATCCTGGCCGCTGCCCCTGCCCCTCGCCCTCCAGGGCCTGCACAGAGGGCCTCACCAGCAGGTCTGGGGCTCAGCCCCTCTCACCTGCGCCCTGCCCCAGGATCAGCCTGGCCAAGGTGAACATTTTCTATCAGGAGCTCAACTACCGCACAGTGGATGAGACGCCGGTCTACTCGGTGAGCTGCCTCCTGGGCTAGGGCCGGGAGAGGGGGCGGGGCCAGCACCCGGGCCTCTGCTCACCACTGCCTATACCTGCAGGTGCCACAGCTGCTCTCAGCCATGGGCAGCCTCTGGAGCCTGTGGTTTGGCTCCTCAGTCCTCTCGGTCGTGGAGGTGCTAGAGCTGCTGCTGGACGCCATGGCCCTCACCCTACTGCTGTGCTGCCGCTGGCTCCGCGGGTCTTGGGGCCAGCCCAGGGCGGCCACAAGTGTGCCCCCTCCAAGCCAGAGGCCAGCCAGTGGGCCAGTGCCTGCAGGCACAACGTCGAATGCCCCGGGGCCCAGCTGCCTTCACCTCCCACGATGCTGCCGGGACTTCAGCAGGAGTCTCGGCTGAGTTCAGCCAACCATGGGCCCCAGAGACCCCTGACACCTGAACCAGTCTGAACCTGGCCTGACCCTGGGAGCAGTGGCAGCGGTGGGCTCTCCTGACTGCCCAGGGTGGGCCAGTCAAGCCCCATGGGGCTTCCTGGGCCAACTAAGCCAAACCTGGGGCCCAGGAAGCAGCAGCACCAAAGCTCGGGAGTGGCTCACTGCTAGGCACAGAGCACAGAAGGGCTTCTCGTTAGCCAAGCCACCCTGCCTTGCCCAGTGGTAGCCTCACAGGTCTCAAGGAGGCCCAGGGCAGGCAGGGAATAAGAGATCATCCCTACCACTCTGGATTCCCGTGTTCTGGTTGTGATGGAGCATCTGCCCAAGTGGAGGAGTATGTGCCCTTGTGTGTGGGGGGTGCTCCACATGGGAGTGTGTCTGCTTGGTGCCAGTGTCATATGTCCGTGTGCTTCTGTGTCAACAGGTCTGTCTGCACCTACATGTAGGTGTGTGCAGGCATCAGGTAGAGCCTCACTCAGCTTGGGGCCAATGGGAGGAAGGGCAGGGCCAGGCACAGGCACTCAGTGACCTGGGGCCACTTTGCAATAAAATGATTTCACCTGGTGGCTAAGGTGTTTTCTGCTGCCCTCCCCGTCCCGAGTGAGCTGAAAACCTCCAACCAGATCGTACTGCTACATCCTCAGTCACAGATGCTGTGGGGGTTGTGGGGCAGGGGACACGGGGCAGAGTTTGCCTAGGGGACAAAGCTAGGACCAGACCATCCTCGCCAGTTAGTGTCCACCCTAGAAAAGGGTGGGGCAGCCAGAGAGTGGAGTATCAAGAACTGATTTTAATCAATGTAGCCCAAGTTTCCATCAGGCAGGCCCCCAGGTTCCAGCTTACTGCACCCTTTAAGGGCACCACTGGTGCTGTCCCACGCAGGGCCACCCCTTGGGGAAGGCAGGTGAACCCCCCACCCCAGTCGAGACAGAGCAGAGTGAGGCGGGGGAGGCGAGGCAGCGGGTGCAAGCGGCTGTTTATTAACTGTGATCTGGAGTGGAGGCGGATCCCGCCAGCTGAGGCCCTAGCAAAGGCCCTGGCGCAGGCAGTGGGGTGGGAGGTGGGGGCAGAGCTCAAGCAGGAAGAGAGGAAGGAGTTAATTCTGCTCTCTGGGTGTCACAGCCAGCAGGCGACGGGGTTGAGGGCCCACGTTGCTGCCCATGGGGCCTCCTTGGGCAGCCTTTGCATAGTGACCAGCCAACTGGCCTTGGACTGGCCGAGGGTAGAGATGGGGAGAGGCCCAGCCACTGCCCCAGGGCTCCAGGAAGGGGAATGCAGAAGGCATCAGAGGGCCCTGGGGGTGAGCTGAAGCCCCATGGGCTGAGCCAGGGGCAAGGCTGGTGAGAGGGCAGGGCTGAGCTGCAGAGCACCCCCAGCAGTGGGCAGAGCTGGGGGTCAAGGTCATCCTTGAGTCCAGAGAAAAGACGTGAGACAAAGTGAGAACGAGGTCACTGTAGAAAACCCCCTCAGTCCGTGACAAAGGACATCAGATGCAGGGGGTGGGAAGAGCGACGCACTTGCCACCCGCTCTGGGAAAAGGCAGGGACAGATGGGGCTGCATGGCCAGCCACACGGCCTCAGGACACCCGTGCCCAGTCAGGGCTGAGGCCCCAGGCCAGAGCCCCCAAGCACCCAAGAAGCCCAGCCTGGATGCTGGGGTTGCTAAGTGAGGTACACGGGTTGATTCCCTGGATGGGCGGTCCCTTCTGCCCTCACAAGGTGCCGGTGGCCAGCCACCAGCCCCAGGGCCCAGCGGAGGGGCTAAGGGCATGAGAGGGACCCAACTAGCAGGTCAGTGTCCTTGGGCAGTAAAGTGGGGGCACGAGGTGACACAGGCCCTGAGGGCAGAATGGGGCACCAAGTGGCATGGGCCCAGGGATAGAGGGCAGGAGGTGACACGGGCCTGGGGGAGCAGAGAGGAGCACAAGGTGACATGGGGCCTTGAGAGTGGTTTGTGACACAAGCAACCCAGGCCCCCTAGGAAGGGGTCACCGGCAGACACAGGGTCCCTGGGCGGGGAGTGATGCAACACCTCCTGGGGAAGACTGGAGCTTCAGAAGACTCAGTGCTGGTCCTGCTCGGGCCCGGGGTGGGGGCCGCTGGAGGAAGAGGGCAGAGCCGGCAGCAGGGCCTCCAGGAGCTCCGGAAAATCAGTGCTCTCCGGAAACGGGCCGATGGGGGTGGTCCCGCCCGCCCCGCTGCCCTAGCTCTCGTCCAGGTGAAGGCTGATGAATTCCTGGATGCACCTGCGGTACTGGAGCTCAGTGGGGCTGCTGCCGGTCAGAGGGCCCGGCTGGCCAGAGGGCGCCTCGGCCTCACGCATCTCCTCAGCCATGCGCGCCAGACGGAGCCTGGAGGAGGGCGGGCCTTGTGAAGAGCCCAGCCCGCCCCCAGGCCACTGCATTCCAGACCTGAGGAGGGCGGGCCTTGTGAAGTGCTCCGCCCCGCCCACAGGGTTCCCCCACACACCCGCCCTCCTGCTCACAGCGTGACGATGTCGGCATTTGCTTCCTGCACCGCGATGCTCAATGGGTCCTGCTGAGCGTGGTCCAAGGCATGCTGGTCCGCCCCCTCTTCAAGAACAGGCAGACCTGGCTGAGAGCGGAGAGGGCAAGTCAGGTCAGGCCTTGGGCAGGTACCCAGGGCGGGCATACCGGGCCCATGGGGCGGGGGGGAAGTGAGGGTATGACCAGCCCACGACTCACCCAGTACGGCCAAGGAGCGTGGCGTGGTGGAGCGGAGCCCGGCCGTGGCTGTCTCTTTGGTTCACGTCCGCTCCGTTTTGCAGAAGGAATTCACAGACGATCAGGGAACCCTAGGGAAGCCGGTGTGGGGACGCGGTACGGTTCAGACGGAGCCAAGCCACGGAAACGGTTCCTTGCAGGCCCCCACCTCCCACCACGCCCGACGCCCCTTCAAGCGTGCGCACCAAGGGAGAGCCGCTGTGAAGACTCTGCACCTGTGTCCGGGCGCAGCCGGGCGCCTACTTACCCCCAGCACGGCCTGCACCAGCGGTGTCTTTCCCTCGTCCTCCGCGTCAGCCCAGTTGACCTCCGCCCCGTGCGCCAGCGCCGCCGCCAGGGCGGGAAGGTCGCGGGTGCGCGCTGCGCGGTGCGCCAGCAGCCCCGGATGCAGCTCGCGCACGTCTGCCAGGCCCCAGGCCTCCGCCTCTCCGTCCGCCTCGCCGCTGGACTCCTCCGACTCTTCACCCTCTGCGAGGACAGGGCGATCGGGGGCCGGTAAGCCGGCCCGGGCCGGGAGGCGCAGGGCCGGGATGGGGAGCCGCGCACTCACCCTCCTCAGCGACGCGGTCCACCACAGAGCCCACGCCGAAGGCCAGGACATCTGAGCTGCCGTCGGAGCTGCCCCCTAAGCCGCTGTCGCTGCTCAGACCTGCAAAGTCCACAGTCAGAGTGGGTCCTGAGAGGCCTGGGGTAAGGCCTGAGGGCCGCCCACCCTCCCGGGGATGCTCCTGGAGCAGGATCAGTCCCCACTAGGGGGCAGAGGAGAGCCCTGCTTAGGATGGGAGGAAAGGCGAGAATATCAGGTGAAGACAAGGATTAAGCGACCCCTAGGAGCACAGCCATGGGTGTGATCCCCCGCCACCCCCCCACCCCGCCCTCGCTCAGGTGGGCCCTAGCAGGACGGACGGGCCGAAGCGCCGCCATAATGCAAGCTAGGTCTTCATCCAGACATGGCTCCAGGCAGCAGTGAGCGGCACCCAAGAGCAACCCTCACAGAAAAGCCCCGAGGCTGAGGGACAGCGGGGCAGTGCCCTCTGCTGCCCGAGGGCACCCGCTACCCCAGCAGCCCTGCCAATTCTTGGCCCCCGTCTATGCCTTTTGTCCACACTGCCCAGAAAGGCGGCCCAGACGCCCCCGGCCAGTGGGTGCTGTTAGACACTTTACAGGCAGGCCCCGGGAGGGGGCCGGGAGGGCCCCAACCTGCAGCATGTGCCCCCACCCCCACTCCAGGAGGAGCTGGAGAAGATGCACACAATTGTCTTTCAGGAACTGGTCTGGCACACAGCTGTCCACGAACACACATGCATGTGCACACACCCATGTGTATATACACATGTACACACTCACATGTATGTACCCATGTGCAGTCATACCACACACACACTTCTGTGTGCACACCGCACATGGGTCTCCCTGAAGGTCATGGCTCCAGCCTCTAAGTCAGTGGCTGAGTTACCCCCAGCCCCTGGAGACACTGTCCCATCCTTAGCCCTGCTTGGCCCCCCAGACTCTCCCCATCCCTACACTAGTCCCTCTTGCAAGGAATGCCCATCCCTCTGGTCCCTGGGTGAGTGGCCACAGCTGTCCTGTACTTGTCCACCCTCTGAGCAAGCATGCCTGGTCCCTGCTCTGTTGCCCTGGCTGAGCTGGCGGGTGGGCAGCAGGGGACTTACTGCGTGGGCCAGCCGCGGCAGCGCCTGCGTCGAAGTAGGAGAAAAGGGAGTCCAGTTCGTCCGGGCAGAAGAGCGAGTCCCTGCGGAACCTGGGCTCCACGGAGCCTACAGCAGGGCAGTAACCGGGCCAGGTTGGGAGGTGGGCAGAGCTTGGGGCTCTGCTTCTTCCTCCCCCAACCCCTGGCCTCCCTGGGGTCCATAGTCTGGAGGCTCACCCCCTGCCCAGGCCTGTGAGCTGGGGCACACCTGCCAGCCCCCTCCCACCTGAGCACAGGGCAGCCACAGAGGGCAGAATGGGCTCCATCCGGACTTTGCTGCGGCGGGGGCGGGGGGCTCGGGGGAGCTGTGGTGACGCTGGCACTTCTGCACCCTCCAGCGCTGTGGGGCCTCCCGAGCTGGTGCCGAGGGCGGCCTCCGCACAAACTTCTTCTCCACATATTTGTCCTTGATCCAGGCCTCCTTGTCCTGTCTGGACCAGGACCAGACATGAGGCCACACTTGTGGGTGGGGGCTCCCCAGGCCCTGCCTAGGCTCCCCCACACCTCACCTGGGGCTGCTGGCTGTGGGCTTCCTGATGCCTGGCCCCTCACACTGGGCCTCGTAGATCCGGTTCACGGTGCTGTTTCCAAGCTCACACATCAGCTGGCAGGAGAGGGTGAGGCCCGCATCAGCCCAGCCCACAGACCTCCCCTCAAGTGGGCAGACTCAGCTCCTGTCTCCCTCCCCTCACCAGCCACCTGGTGGCCTGCAATGGCCCCCACACACCTTCAGCAGCTCCGGTTCCCACGAGTCCAGGGTCAGGGACCGCACCTTGGAGCAGTGGACGCCCAGGCTCCTGGATGATGAGGGAGGAGGAGTCAGGGGCGTGGCTCCGCCTCCACCCCCTCCTTGCCGCCCAGGAGGCCCACCTGTGGATGCCTGAGCACTCGATGCAGAGCAGCACACCCAGGTTGATGCTGGCCCAGCGCGGGTCAGGCTGGCCGCAGTCACCACACTGGCTGTTGCCGGCCACGTTCTGCACCCGCTGCAGCACGCTCTCACCCTTGATGCTGCGTTCCCGAGAGTCCGTGGCAGAGTCGATGCTGCTTGTGGACGGGGAGGCGGTGCGGTCCAGCCTCTGGGGACCGGGTGAGGGTCACTCAGCCCTATGGGAGCTCCAACCCCAGTCTCTCCAGTGGGGGCCCCTCTTCCTCCCCAGATACAGGGGCCGACACAGGCCAGGGTGCTTGAGGCATGAGCCTGCACTCCTATGTGGGCACACACACTCATGTGTGCATACAGAGAACGCACATGCACATGTGTGCTGGTGTGTGGCCTGTGGGAGCTGTACACGCACGTGCAGGGAGGGCCCACCTCACTGTAGCAGCTGTCAGGGCTCTCCCGATAGGCAGAGGCAATGCTGGCTTGCACCGCCTGAACCCAGGCCTGCCGCAGTTTCTCTGAGTCAGCCTGCAGCATGCAGCTCCTGCAGGAAGGGGCCTGTCAGCCTGAGCAAGCAGGGGCTCTTGCCACATCACGCCCTGGGCAGGACCTGCTTACTTGGTGGGCGACACGACCTCAAAGCAGAACCTCCGCTCGACGTCCTCACAGGGCTTCACAGAGCAGAGCCGGAGGTCGTCCACTACCACAGTCAGCACGTCCTGCGGGCATGACCACCGTGGCCCTCACACTCAGCACCCAGCCCTGCCCCACCCTGACCACCTGTTCACTGCTCCACCCAGGACAGATTGCCTGGGGTTCAAGTGCTCTCTGTCCCTGGCCACTCAGGCTTTGTTGCCCATCTGTGTCCTCAGCCCCATGATACCAACGCCCCCAACCACCCACCCCTAGGCCAGGTGAGAAGGCCCAGGAGTCGTTGCCCTGGGCCCAGTGCACCTTGAGCTTCTTCTGGTAGACCAGCTGGCTGTTCTGGATGGAGAACCAGCGCCTGGGTGGGGGAATGGGCCAGGAGGGGTCAGGTTGGGCTGGGCACCCTCCCCCACCTATCTGCCCTGCAGTCCCCTGAGGGAGGGCCTCCCTTACCGGTTCCATGTCTTGAAGGCGTTGCTGGCCCTCTTGAAGAGGTAGCCTTCCATCACTACCCCACTGGGTGCATCCACATCAAACTCCACCTTGGGCTCATCATAGGAGAAGTCCTGGGAGCAGTTGGAGCCCAGCCCCCATGAGCACCCACCCACTGCTGTGCGGATATGGTGCCCTCCCAGGCTCCCCCAGCCAAGGCTGAGAGGGTGAGTCTTCATAGCCACTTCCTGACCCAAACCCCATGGGGGCTGATGCCTCCCGCCACAGCTGGGGGCCTGGAGCGCTCCACCCCCACCCCCCAGCTCCCCCTGCCCAGCACAGACAGCAGGCTCTGGGTAGGATCAGGAAGGAAGCCGCCTCCCTTGTCCTCAGTCCCCCATTCATGTCGCCAGCTGGGCTGCTCCAGCCAGCCTGACAGAGCTCCATTCACACGGGCCAGGGAGACACTGAGCGTTGTCCTGTGTGTCCGGCAGTGGGAGAGGAGGCCCAGCCACCTGCTCCCCTGGCTGAATGGGGGCGGGAAGGGACAGCTGCAGCTGCTCCCGAAGGGGACTCGGTCCCAACTCAGCAGCCTCCGCTGGTGCTGGGTGCGCCCGGGAGGTGCTCAGGGTCCGAGCGCCGGGGCTTCGGAGGTGTCCTTGGTGCTGAAACGGGGCGGGGCAGACAAAGGCCCCAACCCACCTGTCCCCCCACCCCACCCCCGGTGGGTGCCCACTCACCTGCAGCAGCGTCTGAGGTCGGGAGCGGGAGGAGCGGGAGCAGGGAGAGAGAGCCAGTGAGTGAAGCCCTGCCGCCGCCTCCTGGGGAACTAGCAGCTCCCACCAGCAGTCATCTCCGCCCAGGGCAGCGCCATGACAGCCGTCTGGCCAGGAGCAGAGAGGCCCCAGTAGGACCCTCCACCCAGCCCCAGCCCTAGCTCCCGTGGGCTGAGGGGCTGGTCCTGGCCTCTAAGTGACCTCTCACTGTGCTGGGACCCTGAGGGATGAGGACTCCCACCTCTGACTGCTCTTCCAAGGAGGATCAGAATCAGCCTGAGCGTGGGCAGGCCTGGGGAGGGACTGGGAGTGTGTCTTTGTGGCAGTCTCCCAGGTCCACACTTGGAGAGCTGAGGGGCCCTCCACAGGGAGGCCAGGGCAGCAGGGCCTCACCCGTTGTTGGATGGCGGCATGCTTGCGCTCCATCTCCCGCTTCTCCACTGCCGAGTCGATCACCAGCTGGTCTAGCTGTGGGGAGGGATACAGAGAGGGAAGTGGACCCCCTCTCCTGACACGCTGGCCCTGGCTTCCCCTCCCCGCAGGCTCACCTCGGCCGCCAGCTTCTTCATGTAGGGGTCCAGCTGGTGCAGCAGGCTGTAGCCCTGCTGGAAGAAGCTGTACTGGGCATGCATGAAAGACAGCATCTGGGGGGTGGGGGAGGTAGGGACACAGGTGAGGCCCGGCCGCCAGCCACAGTGCCCAGGGCCCCACCAGGTGCACCCAACCCCAGCACTCACGGAATCCAAAATCTCAAACTTCTTCTTAGCCTGGAGGACATTGATCTGCCAAGGAAGGCATGAACAGGTGAAGATATCAGGGCTGAGCCTGGACCTTGCTCATGTCCACTCAGGGTGCTTGTGGCTCCCGAGACCACTAGCTCATCTGATGCTCCCTATACTGGTACCCATCCCTCCTCTCATGGTTTCTCCATGGACAAAGCCATGAACTCTACCCCCTGTTCCAAGCCCTCCTGCCGCCTCTGGCCCTAGCTTGTCCCAAGCACGGTCCCACCTCTGGGCCTTTGCCCGGGGCATTCCCTCCTCCAGGTCCCTCTCCACGTATCCGAAGTTTTCTCAGGTCAGAGGGGCTCCTCCAGACACCAGGTCCCTGTCTGCAGTGACATACAAGGCCTAGAGACTCACTTGGAGCACGTAGTCCAGTGCCAGGTGACGGAAACACTTTCGGGCGAGGATCAGGGCACTCGTAGCCTCCTCCACCTCGTGGGGCCGGTGCCTCGGGGCCTGGGCATTCCTCACCAGCGACAGCTCCATGTCCTCCCGAACTTTATCAAACTGCTTCTTGGTCTCCTTGAACTTCCCCGCACGTCCCTGGAGGCCGGCAGGTGTCAGGTCAGGGAGCCTGAGGAGGGGTGCACTGGGGTCTCCCCCCTTCAAGAAAGGCCCTCTTTCTGCTCCCAGCCCCTCTGTGCTCCACAACCCCCTTCCCCACCTCCCTGTGCTGGCCTCCCACCCCCTACAGCCAGCACTCCCTGCCACCTCCTCTTCAGGTCCCTTCCCCAATCCAAGGCCCCCTTTCTCTTCACCACCTCACCCACAGGATTGGTCCAGCTTGGGGTGACCCCTTACCCTTGGCCTTACCCTGGACTCCAGACACTCCACTTGGGGGTCCCCAACTATACACAGAGCACTGAGCTGAGATCCCCGCCAAGTCCCCACCTCCTGCTCTATGACCCCGACCCTGACTCTTCCATGGCACCCCTGCCTGAGGGCCCCCCCTGCTGCCCTCTGTGGTCCCTGCCCTCCAGCACTGTTTCCTCAGCCCAGTCTTGGCCTACACTGATCCCCCACGCAGAGCCTGCAGGCCTTGTGTCAGGTCCCCAGACTCTCTCAGCTCAAACACCCCAGCATGGGTGTGGCCTCGTGTCCTCCTGGGGCTGAGAGAGGCCAGGCCTCCCTTGGGGCCACTCACTCTTTGACGAAGTTGTGGAGCTGCTGCCGCACAGACCTCTGGGCCTGGTCAAACAGGATCTGGGAGCATAGGAAGGTGGAGGTATCAGGGACCTGCCCCCCACATGACCCCAGAGGCCAGGCCCCTATCCCCTCAGGTAAGAACCAGAGAATGCCCTGTCCAGCCCCACTTAGGCCCCAGCTGGTCACACTCACAGAGCCATCCTCGCAGGGTCCAAGGGACCAGGTGCAGCCCCCAGGCCTGGGTCGGCGCCCAGAGGCAACAGCTGTGACCACCTGCCCATCTCCTGCACTTGGATCTCAGACTCGAGGCCCAAGCTGTCCCCCTCCCATGGCCCAGACAGAGCAGGCACACCCAAGGTCCCTAGTGACAGTCAGTGCTCCAGCCTGGGGAGGGGCCACCTTGAGGATGACCAGCCCTGCCGTTGGAAGGGTCTGGCTGTGGCCAAAGCTCCTGAGTGATCTGGCTTGGGGGTTAGGGTGAAGTGGTTGTGGGGGCTGGAGGGGGCCCCCACAGTGCTAACTGGACCCAGAATCAGATCTGATCAACATGGGGAGAGGGCTGGGCCCTAACCAGAAGCAGACAGACACACAGACATACAGCTGAGGCCGGACGAGCTGTCCAGCACTGGTTTATTTCTGAACTTCCCCTGTGGGGGAGGGGCCCCTTGTTTAGTCTGGGGCTCTGGTTTCCAGGCCACGGTCTGACCACCCACATGGGCCTCATTCTGTTCTGTGTGTCCATGCAGGGGGACCCTGAAGGGCTCAAGGTCATTCAGACCCATCCTGGGAAGTAGTGGGGTCAGCCTAGCCAATGACCCTTGTCTGATGGCCCTGGATAACCCTCTAAGTCACCTATGCCAAGCCCCCACCACCCTCAGCCCCAGACGGGCAGGTTCCAGGCACCTCCTTGCTGGCTATCCATCCCTCACCTGGGACACAGTAGAGTTTCAGCAATGTGGGTCCCCCCACAGACTGCAGGAGCAGAAACGTGGCCTCCCCCACAGCCCGCCCCTGCCAGCTCAGCTCTCCCAGAGCCAGCCCAAAGCCTTCCAGGCTGGGTGGGGCCTGCAGGAAGCCCGAGGGGTGGCTGCCTGGGAAGGATGACAGCGATGATAAGGAAGCACAGTGCCCCCCGACTACCCCCGTCAGGGCTCACCATGTGGTAGGTGACCATCTCCTGCAGGCTGTCTCCAAACCTCTGCAGACATTCCTGGGGGAGACCCTTGCTTAAATGGGACTGCCATGTCCCCAGTGTCAGCGCCTCCCACCCACTAGCCACAGAGTGGCCCCTGTGGCCCAGCACGAGCGCCCACCTGCTCCCAGGGCAGGGGGCACCCTCGAGGGGCTGCCTGCCTGTGCCTGCCCCTCACCGATATAACAGTGTCGCCCTGGCACTGCTGGGACAGGTCGCGGATGCCACTCACGAAGAGTCTGTTGGTGGTGACGTAGGCCTTGCCTGCCTCGATCATGCTGCTACATAACTTCACCAGCTGCAGACAGGAGAGGACGGACGGGGGACACTCACGCCACCTGTGGGCCCAGCCCTCACCGCCACCAAGGCCAGACCACACAGGCTGGGACCCTGCCAGGCAGCCAGAATTCAGCTCAGGGCCTCTCAGTGCCCAGGACACAGCTGGGCAACCCTAGGCGGAGAAGGAAGGCCACTGCCCGCCACCTGTCCTCCTAAGCCCACCTGGTGCTGGGGCAACAGCTTGGCACTGCCCAGGGCTTGGCTCCAGTGTGGGAGGTGGGAGCAAGAGAGGGAAGCCAGGAGCAGGGACCCCAGGACTGCGGTGGGCATGCAGTCCTGGCCAAGGAACAGCAGGATCAGCCAGCAGGGGCTCATGGATGCCACCCCTCCTCCCCTCCTGCCTGTGCCCTGGGCCCCTAACCCAGCCACTCAGAGGCACAGCCCCCAGCAGCTGCCCCTGCCTCCCCAAGACTCCCCTCCTTGTCTTGGCAAGAGGAAACCACACAGACACAGGTGTGTGTGCGGCAGGTATGACGGCCAGTGACAGGCAAGCCCACGTGCTATGCATAAACACACACTTGTGCTCGTATTGGTGACCGCGAGTGAGCTGGACCGAGCCCTCTATGTGCCCCCAGGCCCTTCCCTCACCTTGTCCAGTTTGGCCTCGATCTCAACCACGTCCGTTTCCACCTCATCGATAGTTGCCCTGCGACGGGTACAGGGTGGCTGGAGACCCGCCTGCAGCGAGCCTCCCCCACCGACTTAGCTGGTCTTCATCTCCCCAGGCACCTCCCCAAAGGGGTCTGCAGTGGGAAGGGGTTGCTCTGTCGATAGCCACTGGCTCCCGCAGGCCCACCTTCCTCCACGCCCCTTGGACAGACTAAGACATGGAGACAGGTGAGGGCACGAAAGAGGGAGGAGGAGAAGGGGCAGGACTGGGACCGTAACTCCACGGCTGCAGAGCCTCCAGTGCCCATCACCATCCCAGGCAGACAGAGGCCTAGTTGGCTGTGATGCCCCCAAGTGGGGTCTGTGGACAGGGGAGGGGGTGGTCCCTAGCACAGAGGGAGGGGCCAGGGCTCTGTGGAGGGGGACATGGAGGTCCTCACTGGTCACCGCCCCTCAGCCCAGCCTATACACCTCTCCAAGGCTCAGAGTTGACCCCAGACCCCCATCTGGACCCCCCAACCCTTAACTTCATCTGTAGCCCACTCTGGCCTGGGGCTGGCGGACCCTGGGGCAGACCTGTGTCAGCAGAGCCTGCAAACCTGTGGCTGCTCCCTGGCACAGTGAGACACCCAGCAGAGGCATGCCCCGACCTCCCGACTACTACCCCAACCTCAAATACGAAGTTGGCCCTGTCTGCTTGGAGGGAGCAGTGGGTCAGACCTTGGAGGAGCCCACTCCCACTGGGGGCGGCCTGACAATGGGGCTGCCTTGGGAAGGGAAGAGTTAACGATGACATCACCAGAGAAGCCAGTGGACAGAGAATCCCGGAAGGCGAGGCGAGAGGCAGATGGATCAGGCACGTGACTCCCCCCACCCCCCGCCCCCAATGCTCTGGGAACAGGAAACAGGGAAAGAGGGCCAGGATCCCAGGCCCCCCCCCTGCCCCCAACCCACTCAGCTGGTGAGCTGAGCCCATCTGGCTTCCTGGGGACAAGGGACAACGTGGAATGGAGCTCGGGCCAGGGGCTGGAGGCAGCCTCCAGGGCCAGGGCCAGGGCCAGGGCAGAGGAGGCTGTCCAGGTCTAGTGGCCCCTCGCTGCCCAGTAGCTGGTAGAAGAGGGCCATGTTCCAGGGTTTCCCAGGCTTGGGGAAAGGGACTTAGTCCCTCCTGTAGGGGGCAGCTCAGTATTCCTTCAATTAGGAGCTGTGGGGAGGGGTGCCAGGCTGCCTCGTCAGGGCCCTTGGAAGATCCCCTGTCCTCCTCTGCTCTGAGCAGCCCTCTTCCCTGCCCCAGGGCTGAGGGGTCTCTGAATTCCAGAGTAGGAAGGGGTCAGAGGGGATGTCTGCTTGGACCAGTGTTGGCCCACGCCCAGCAGGATGCCCAGCCTGAGATTACAGGATCCAGACCATCACTGTAGCCTCTCCTCCCCCTAATCCCAGGGCCCAGGGCATGGAAGGACCACCCACCCAGGAGAGGATACTGCAGAGCAGAGCAAAGACACGGCCCCTGGAGCCCCAGTCACCCCAACTGCCCTGGGCAGCTGCATGGAGGGCCATCAGCCCTGAGCCAGGATGGCAGGGAGGGGGCAGTTGGTCCCTAGAGAGCTGGTGGGGGTTGCTGTACCAGATAGTAACAATGTGCTCATGGGGGTGAGGTGGGCACTCAGCAGAGAGCCCATCCTGGGGGCCCCATGCCCCTCATCTCTCTGCCCCCACCTCCATGGACCAAGGCCTCCTCTCCTGCCATCCCTCCAGGATTTCCTCAGCAGCTTGGATGGTGGGTAGGAGGGTGAGGCCAGCTTCCCCACCAGAGCCATGACTCAGCGCCTGAAGCCCCACCCAGGGGAGGGGGGCACCATGAACAAGGGGTGGGCGGCGCCCCGGTGAATCTGAGAGAGCCCGGAGCCCTCTAGCCACAGGCACCCAGGGCTCTGGGGCTCTGCCCAGGCCACAAGCACACAGATAGGGTCCCTCTTCCCCCAGGGCTGGGGTCACTTGGCCCCTATATCCTGACCCCATTCTCCCACCCAGTTCTACCCTAACCCTGACCCCCAAGCTAGCCTCCAGGAAGTCCAGGTTACATCCTCAGCAGCACCTGAGGGCACACGGACAAGGGAACCGCCCAAAGTCCTCAAAACCTGTTTAAATCTCAGCCCAACCCTGAAACCCAGACAGTGCAGCTTCTGTGGCCCGAGGTCAGGGGCATCTCCCTGGCCCCCACCCTGAGGTCTTAGCTAGGTACTTTCAAAGAAAACCTGGCAAAGCCCAGGCATCAGCTGCATCCACTGCCCCACTGTGGGTGCCCCCAGCCTGATCATAGGTATCTGAGTTGCTCACATTTCCCCTTCAACTGTCAGGAACATAAGATGGGAGAGCAGAGGTGACCATTAGCCCTCTGCTCAGGGCCGGGCCCACTCTCTGGTCCAGCTTCTACCCCTCATCCAGTCTTTCCTGGCCTTCATTGCTGACTCCCTGTGAAGTGGCTGGGCAAGCGGCTGGCTCCAGGGACTCAGAGGTGAGAGCACCTATGCTGAGGCCCACCAGGCACTGTACACAGGCCCTCTTGCTAACACACCCCAAAGACCCAGCACACACATATACACATGCACACAACCTAGTGCAAGTGTGCCAAGGCCTGACAAGCACATGTGCCATCAAACATGTATGCACGCAGAAGCACAACACACACACAGAAGTGTGTACTCATGGATTTGCTGCATAAACGTATCCTGTGCTGGGATACACAGGAATAAACTAACATGCGCTTAGTGCCTAAACTCATCCTTGCATGATAAACACCCACTCTTTATCTAGCAGCAGTCCAGGGGCGCAGCTCACCCACACATTCATGTCCAAGGGCTGGCATCTCAAGGGAGGGTGCAGAGGAGCAGAATTCACATGAGTGTACCCAAGCACAATCATGAGCACCTGACACACAGGAGGTGCCCCGTTAGAGCAGATGAATGCACACCATGAACATGGCCACACAGATAAGTCAGCCTGCTCTCTCAGGAAGGACTAAAAGCACAAACCCATGGCTGAGCACAGCCCAGAACCTCCACCAGTTTCTCGAATCCAGTCTGGTCAGGTAGCCCCCACCCTGCCAGGCATCTGCCCCAAGTCACCCTGCCAAGCAGCTGCCCCAAGCCCTAACTGTGGCTCCAGCTGCCCGCCCCCTTGACTACTCTGGGCACAGGAACCAAGACAGATTCCCGATGCAGACACCAGATGCACACAGACGACCCTAGCCAGAGTAGGGCTGCAGGGCCCGGCAAGGTCTTAGCTCTGTGCAGGTGGCCCGCAGAAGGTCTAGACACAAAGCGGACGGACATTCCCACGGAGAGGTAGCTGCGCCGAAGGCCGCCCCGCCCCACGCGCGCACCCCTTCGCGCGCGGCGACCAGCACAAGGGGCATCTTTTGTTCCGGACTCTAGTGCCGGGGTCGCTGCGGGCTTTGTCCAAGGCGAGTCCTCCTGCTCTGGCCTCCATCCCCGGCGCCGGGTACAAAGGCGGCACTGGCTCCCCCTCCCGCGCCCCATCCCCCGGCGGTCCCTGGTGCCCCGAGGGGCTGCGAACCCGCGGATCACAAAGGGCCGCGCCGCGCCCCGGGAGCGCACCTGAAGCGCGGCGAGTCCTGATGCACTCCTCGAACTCCACCGTCATGGCTGCGGCGGCGCGCGGCGCTCACTGGCACAAGGACCACGGCGGCCCGAGCGGCATCCCCGGCCGGCCTGCCCGCCCGCCCGCCCGCGCCGCGATCGGCGCCCGCCCGCTCCGGAACGAGGCCGCTGCGCCACCGCCCCGCCCCGCCTGTCACCGCCGGGGAGCGTCGCCAAAGTCCTCCGTCCGCGCGCGCCGCCCGCTGTCACCGCCGGGGAGCGTCGCCAAACGCTCCGACGTCCCACCCCCTTCGTCCGGGCAGCGGGTCGGAAGAGTGGATGGGGCCAGTGCAGTCTCAGGAGTCTCTGGGCCGCGTGCGCTCCAGCGATTCGGCCTTAGGCAACCTGGGGGATTGGCAACATGGGCTCATCTGGACCGCGGCGGGAGGACTGGTCGGGTGCTAGTGGGTGGGCGCGGGAGCTCGCGGGTCTGCGTGAAGCTGCGGCGGCGTTTCCCCTGAGTGGGCACTTTGCATCCGCTCCCTAAATCTAGTCCCGCCTCGGCTCCCTGCCCTGGGCAGCCTTGCTAGGCTGCCTGGGCGGGGCGAGAGCGCAGGCGCAAGCGCTGGAGCTGCCAGGGGGCGTAGATAGATTGGGTGCGCGCGCGCGTAGCCCCACATGCGGTCCTAATCTACCTGGCTCTCCGCCTATCCCGCTCAGCTCCTGCGGCTCCACCTCGTCCAGTCTGGCTATGGGCGCGGGCTCGGTGCGGGCGCGCTACCTCGTGTACTTCCAGTATTTGGGAACGGACTTTAAGTACGCCCTCTGAGCCTCCTACCCGTGCCCGCAACCCCCTCGTGGAGCTCGGCCCCGCGGGGGAGCACCCAAGCTCGAGCCAGAAAGCAGCCGAGGACTGGCGGCCGAGGGGATGGCGGAGGCTGAGTTTAGGGTCCTCACCTCCGGCCTCGGCCCCCGGCCGCCAGGGCTGGAACGGCCGCCTTTGATCACAGTGGGCGGAGCGGGCGGGGCCCCGAGCGTAGCAGCCTCCGCGCTCTAACTTCCACCTTCCCTTCCCGCAGCGGGGTCGCGGCCGTCAGGGGCGTCCAGCGCGCCGTCGGAGTCCAGAACTACCTGGAGGTGAGATCCAGGCCCGTGCCCGGGAGGGAGGAGGGCGACTCCGGGGAGAGGCAGATGGGAGCCCGGCCCATCTGTATCTTACACACCCCTAGGAGGCCGCAGAGCGGCTGAACTCGGTGGTGCCGGTAAAGTTCACCATTTCCAGCCGCACGGATGCTGGGGTCCACGCCCTAAGTAACGCGGCGCACCTGGACATCCAGCGCCGCTCAGATCTGCCACCCTTCTCCCTGAGGTCCTGACGGAAGCCCTCAACACCCACCTGAAGCACCCTGCGATCAGGTGAGCACCGCTCTCCTGGGATCCTACACTGTGGCAGAGGCGGGAGGTGAGGACAGAACTCCTTGGGGGTGATGGGGGAGATGCCAAGGTGTCACATCGCTGCGGCAGGGGGTCATTCCTGGTCTCGCTCCCACAGGGTGCTACAGGCCTTCCGTGTACCCAGCCACTTCCATGCCCGCCATGCAGCCATATCCAGGACCTACCTGTACCGCCTAGCTACCGGCTGCCCCAGGCCTGACAGGCTGCCTGTATTTGAACGAAACCGGTGCTGGGCGCTTAAGGCAGAGTGAGTGGTTTGAGCGAGCAGAGGCTTTGCCAGGCCTGCCTGGCCAGCCATTCACTCCTGACCACTCATTTGGCTCCCTGCAGCTGCTTGGATGTGGCTGCCATGCAGGAAGCCGCCCAGCACCTCCTGGGGACACATAACTTCAGTGCCTTCCAGTCGGCCGGCAGCACAGCCTCCAGCCCGGTGCGCACTTTGCGCCGGGCCTCTGTGTCCCCCGACCCCGCCAGCCCCCTTTGTCCTCCCCGAGGAAAGCAGGTGAGAGCAGCCCGCACTCTGGTCTGGAGGCTGCAAAGGCTAGATTTAGCTTCAGCACCTTCCCTAGTGCTGTCCTTGGGGCTCCCTGGGTACCCACCCATCCAGCTTCTGGGGAGAAGAGGGTGCCTGTCAGCCATGGTGTGGGCCTTCTGGACCCGTGAGCCTTGGTCCAGAAGGCAGAGCACACTGCCTGCCCTGCCCAGAGCTCACCAACTCGTGGACGAATCCTGGTGGTCAAGGTCAAGGATGAATCCTGGGGGAGAAACACCAGGCCAGGGTTCTGGTCTAGGCTAACAAGGGTTGTTTCTACTGACCCCACCTCACCCCCACCTCCACTGTCCAGGGCCTCCAGCCATCCAGCAGCTACTGGATTCCAGAGCCTTCCCAGTTAGGCCCAGCCTCCAGCTCCTGCTGAAGAGCCCAGGGCTGCCTTCCAGTTGCCTCTGAGCTCACACCAGGACCTCAGCCCCGACAGCTCTGCAGTCACCTCACAAGCACTAGTCATTTGGCTTTAGTCTCCCTTTCACTGGGCTCAATCACAGTAAACGGGGGGGCGTTTGGACCCCAGGGTGGGAAGCCATAGGTCACACTGTGAGGCATCCGTGTCCCCAGGCAGTTGCGGTTCTGGAGCCTGGAGTTTGAGAGCCAGTCCTTCCTGTACAAACAGGTGGGCTCTGTCTGGGGGTCTTCCCTGGGGGTGGGGCCTGAGGCTTGAGCAGCTGCAGCAGTGTTTGCTTTGGGTCACAGGTGCGGAGAATGACTGCTGTACTTGTAGCCGTGGGGCTGGGGGCTTTGATGCCTGCTCAGGTGAAAGCCATTCTGGAGAGCCAGGACCCCGTGGGGAAACACCAGAGCCGTGTGGCCCCTGCTCATGGCTTGTTCCTGAAGTCAGTGCTCTACGAAGGCCTTGGTAAGAGAAAGTGACCTGAGGAGGTCCCTGCTACCCTGACTGGCTGACCCTTCAGCAGGAGAAGGGTGCTTGGTGGCAGTGCCATACCCCAAGAAAGCCCAAAGGCAGGTAGCCTGGAGTGGGTGCCACAGCCCCTCAGCCAAGCCCCGTCCTGAGCTGGCCCTGGGTGGAGGGTAGGGGGCAGGGAAGCTGAAAGGATACAGACGGCAGCACTGGGTGGAGGGACTTGAACTCTGGGGCAAAGGCAAGGGCTCTGCAATTCCATGGAAGGCTCTCGCCTGGCCCCTGCAGAAACGTTCTTGCCCCCAGGATGACCTGGGGTCTGTCCATAGGTCCCACCTCCATGCAGCCTCCTCGCATGCCCTGAGACCCAGTACAGAAGTCACAGGTAACCCTCTGCTGCTCCGCTGCTTGACCCTGCCCTGCACTGTGCAGCGACCACAGCAAGCCTGTACCTGCACAAGTCCCCACCTCGCTGGGTGGTTGCCCAGGTGGACTGCCACAGAAGAGTGAGTGGTTTAGGAGACAGGCGGAAGCATCAGAAAGGGAGACGCCCAGACAGCCTGTGGTGGTTTTTATTGGAGATCAACACCCCAAGAGCCCCCACCCATCTCCTGGGAGGCCAGGAGTAGAAATAAAAGGTGAAAAGCCTCCCAGATCTGTTTCTTTGGCCAAAAGCAGCCACTCGAGTAGGTACGTGGCCCTGTGTTCTCTACACAGGTGAGCAGTGGGATCTACACCCAAGGACACAGGGAAGACGGGGGCATAGACGGTCCTGGAGCACAAGCCAGGTCCCTCTACTGTCCACAGGGCTTCAGCTGGCCTGGGGCAGGCCCTTCTTGAGCAGAGATGTAAGGTAGCTTCCTAGCTCCTCGTCCTGCAGCCACAGGCAAGAAGGGCTGTTGGTCTGTCCCCATGACCCGCCTGCCCAGGTGATAGGGGAGACCCAACCAGTCCTGCCCTCACCTGGTAGGTCCAGGAGACCAAGAGCACCTTGGTGCCTGGGTCCTCGGAGTGGGCAGCGGCCTGGACTAAGATGGACTCCACGGTCACAGAGCCGTCAGGAAGGTGCTGCACACAGTGGTCCTTGAGGACACTGCAGGGAGTCCCAGTGAGGCCCAGCCTGGCGCCCCTATGTGTGCCCTGCACCCATGGGGAAGGGCGGCCAGGGCGCCTACCTCTTCAGGTGGCTGTACACGCGCATGGCCATCTCCTGCTCCTTGCGTGTGTCGTGCAGGTGTACACGGCAGGTGAAGCGCAGCTGGTGCTCGGCCAGGCCCAACTCCTTGAGGGCCTGCTCTGAGGACACGAGCCGGAAGTTCTGTGGGGCAAGAGTGGGTCAGAGCTGGCAGAGACAGCCCCCAGCCCCATGGTGATTGCAGCACTCACACTATCCTTCATGATCAGGGTGCCGTGCAAGAGCCGAGGCTTCTTGGCGTCAGGGAGCAGCCCTGTGGGGATGAGGCACTGGTCAGCATTGTAATTGGGGCCACCTGCCCAGCAGCCACCCTGCCCCCCAACCCCCCCACCGCAGCTGGCCTTGCCGCTCACCCTGTGCCATCTCCCGCTTCAGCAGCCCCAGAGAGATGCCCACAGGGATGCTGGGGCTCGTGGGCAGCGTCACCGTCTCACCATTGGCTGGCATGTAGCAGCTGACCCCTGGCCAGGAGATGGAGAGAGCCTCAGTCCAGGCTGGAGGGCCCCACCTGCACCAGACCCCCACTCCCCTACCCTTGTCTGGACTGCCTACGGAATTCCTGCTCAATCTTTTGCTTCAGAAACTCCATCTTCTTGGCCTCGCCATGCACCAGCAGCACATTCTCTGGCTCCGCCTGGCCCACCAGCTGCATGATGCCCTTGGCATCTGCATGGGCACTGAAGGACATGTACTCCACCTGCATCTTGACCTCCAGCTGTAACATCGCAGTATGTGGGCCATCAGCATAGGTGGTGGTTCCTAGGGCCTCCACCACCCAAGTGGGATCCACAGGGCTGGTAGAGAGGGTGAGGACTCACCACCTGCCGCCCCTCCATCTCCAGCTTGCGCTGCCCACTGAGGATCTTGTGACCCACGGTGCCCTGCACACAGTAGCCAGGCATGATGACCTGTGGGAGGGAGGGATAGATGTGTGGCTCCCCTGCACCTCCTGCGACATTCCCCCTACCCACCCTTCTGTGCACCTGAACCCCTGATGGAGGGCCTTTCCCTTCAGGGCCCACTGCAGACCTTGGAGAAGTAGGCTTAGTGGTCCCAGCACAAGCCTACCCAGGCCTGACCCCCATGATGGCACTCAGGAAGCCAGGGGCTTTCCTGCCTGGTGCAGATGGTCCAAGACACAGTGAGAGTCAGCCTGGGTCAGACCTTGGCACCACCATGCCCAGCCTGCTCCTCCTAATGGCAGCAAGCCCCCAGCCAGGGCAGCCCCTATCCCCAAGGAGCCAGCCCTGGGGCCCAGACCCCTCACCATGTTCTTCTCGTTCCCTGCCCACTTTCGGAAGATCTGTAGTGACTGGCCAGCATGCAGCATCCCTGGGGTGGCGAACACGACCTTTGGGGCAAGTGTGGGGACAGTCAGGGCAGCAGATGCTCCCCCTGCCCTCAGAGCCTTCTGCCCTCCCATCTTCCCAGCAGAGAGGCATGCCGCACCCTGCAAGCGAGCCTGAGCCTGGTGGAACTCCCTGCCCCCAACTGCACCAGGGCACACCATGGGTCCTGGGCTGTCAGCAAATGCCCGGTCAAAGGCCTTGATGTGCTTGAACTCAAACATGTTCCTCTGCACGAAGGTCTTCCGTATCTTCTGGTTGGTCCAGGGGATGAAGAGTTTGTAGTAGTGATTGGCCTTCTCTGTCAGGCCCGTGGAGAAGTAGATGGGGGCTTTCAAGTCCATGCGCTCCCTGCAGCCAGGACAGGGCATGGTGGGGAGACTGTGGAGCAGAGCCAGCCAGTGGCACCCATGTACCCTCAGCCTGGGTCAAGTCCAGTGCCAGGAAGGGCATTCCCCCACCCACAGCTAGCAGCACAGGGCTTAAAGCAACCATTCTGGGCTGCACCTACCAGAAGGTCTCCAGCAGGATGCAGAGCTCCTGAGCACGGCCCAGTGCAAACACGGGGATCAGCACCTGTGGAATGGGGCTGTGAGGCCAGCTTGGGCAGGAACCCCTGGCCACGCTGTCCCCCTCCAACTGTGTCAAGCCCAAACATCCACACAGGGGCAGGCAGTTACTCCCTGTGGCCGCCTTCTCAGAAGACCAACCCTGCTGGCAGCTCTGGGGGCTGGAGGCCCTGTGACAGTGTAGCTCCTGTTCTGTCCCAGCAAAACTGACCAATGGTCAGCAGACACTCTGGCCAGCCCTTCATTGGGGTCTGAGGTATGAGGGGTGAATAAGCCCTGGCTGAAGGGTCTTCCGAGAGCTGAGCAAACCTTCCTCCCTCAGTGCCCAGAACACACAACATCCCTGCCCTGACCACATGCCGGAAAGCCAAAAGACCTGTGCAGCATGGCCAGGGAACATGTGGCAAGTCCCTTGCGCCCTCGCCAGCTACCTTCCCACCACGCTCCACAGTCTCATGGACCTTCTTCAGGAAGTCTCGCTCCCGGCAGCGCTTGGAGTCACGGATGGTGGTGGCGTAGGTGGACTCTGTGATGAGTAGGTTGGGGCGGCACTTATCAATCCAGGCGGCTCTAGAACACAGGTGGGTGTGGCCAGAGGGAGACAGTCCACACGGTAGCTAGGCTGCACACGGCCACGGCCCTCCTGTACCCTCTGGTGGAGAGCCTGCCTTCTCTGCACAGGCCCAGGCCGCAACGCTTGAAGGAGATAGGGAGGACACCCAGGGGACAGTGATCCAGACCACTCAGGTACCCGACACACCCCCTGAGGGTCACTATACCCTTGCAGGGACCTCCATGAACGAAACCAATGCACAGGCCTACTTACCCCAAATGCCGGTCTGGGGTCATGTTGTAGTCCCCCTGGGAAAGAATGTGGTGATGAGGAGCCTCCTCCCTCTCCTCAACCAGGCAGCCCTTCCTGTGCCCCCAAGTTTCCACTGACCGTGTACACCACAGACTCTGAGCCCACTTTAATCTGGAACATGGCTGCCCCCAGCACATGGCCCGCATAGTAAGCCTTGATTTCCAGCTCATCATCCACCTGCAGAGAAGAAGGCTGACCTCAGGTCTGTGGGCTGCACCGGTCGGAGGGCAGGGAGGTGGAGTCTGGGACATCATTCGAGCTTTTCACTATGCTGGTTTTTTCCATATCCAACATCCAGTTCTGGTCAGAAGCAACTGGACACAGGAAATGGGACAATAGGGAAGGAAATAGGAGAAATAACAGTCTATAGAAGCAGATTCAGGGCACCTGGGGTTTTCAAGCACAGGCTTTAAAAGGATTGTTTTAACACCTTCAGAGAAAGAAAGAATTAAAAATATTAGCAAAAAACTAGAAACTATTAAATACAGTGGAAATCTTAAAATGAGAAACTATAATCCAAACTAAGATTTCAATAGAGCCATACTACCCAAGGCAATCTACATAGTCAGTGCAATCCCTATCAAAATACTGGGGCTTTCCAGGTGGCTCAGTGGTAAAAAAAAATCTGCCTGCCAATGCAGGAGATGCAAGAGATGCAGGTTTGACCCCTGGTTTGGGAAGATCCTGGGAGGAAGAAATGGCAACTCACTCCAGTAAGTTGGAGAATCCCATGGACACAGGAGCCTGGTGGGCTGCAGTCCATAGGATCACAGAGTCAGATATAACTGAGCAGCTGAGCACACAGCACATCAACATAACCATTTTTCACAGAACAAGAACAAATAATTTTAAAATTTGTCTGGAAACACAAAAGACCCTAAAAAGCCAAGAGAATGTTGACAAAGAACATAGCTGAAGGAATCACACTCCCCAATTTTAGACTATACTGAAAAGCTACAGTCATCAAAACTACATGGTAAATGGAGAGAAAAATGGAGAAAAACAGAACTGGAGTTATCAGGCTCCCTGACTTCAGACTACTCAAAGTTACAGTAATCAAAGCAATCTGATACTGGCACAAAAACAGAAATATGTATCAATGGGGCAGGATAGAAAGTCTAGAAATAAACCCACACTCTAATGGTCAATTAATCTACAACAAAGGAGGCAAGACCATACAATGGAGAAAATAGAGTCTCTTTAATAAATAGTGCTGTGAACACTGGACAGATGAACACTGGACAGATACATGTAAAAGAATGAAACTAAAACATTAACACCACATACAAAAATAAACTCAAAACAGATTAAAAGCCTAAATGTTAAAGAGTAGATACCATAAAACCCTTAGAAGAAAACACAGACAGGATACTCTCCAACATAAATAGCAGCAGTATCTTTTTGGATCCGTCTCCTAGAGTAATGGAAATAACAAAAGTAAACAAATGGGACCTAAATTAAACTCAGAAGCTTTTGCATAGCAAAGGAAACCATAAACAAAACAAAAAGACAACCTACAGAATGGAAGAAAATATTTGCTTATGATGCAACTGACAAGGTATTAATCTCCAAAATACACAAACAGCTCATACAGCTCAATTATCAGAAAAACAACTCGGACTTCCCTGATTATCCAGTGGTTAAGAATCTGCCTGCTACTGCAGGGGACCTGAGTGCAATCCCTGGTCCAAGAAGATTCCACTCGCTGCAGAGCAACTAAGCCCATGCACTACAACTCCTGAGCCCATGTGCCACAATAACTGAAGCTCTTGTGCCCTAGAGCCTGTGCTTCGCAACAAGGGAAGCCACTGCAATAAGAAGCCAACACACTGCAACTAGAGAGTAGTCCCTGCTCACCACAACTAGCGAAAAGTTTATGCACAGCAACGGAGACCAGTGCAGCCAAAAACAAAAATTATTTTTAAAATTAAAAGAGACCTCCAAAATCCAAAAATGGGCAGATCTAAACAGACATTTCTCCAAAGACACACAGCTGGCCAACAGGCTTGTGAAAAGATACTTATCACTGCTAGTTAATATAGAATTGCAAATCAAGACTACAATAAGGTACCACTTTACAAAAAGTCTACAAATAATGAACGCTATTTATTTGAGGGTGTGGAGAAAACGGAACCCTCCTATACTGTTGGTGGGAATGTAAACTGGTGCAGCCACTATGGAGAATGGTATGGAGGTTCCTCAAAAGCCAGAATTAGAGTTTCCATATAATCCAGCAATCCTACTCCTGGACATACATCCAGAGAAAACAATAATTCGAAAAGATAACATGCACCCAAATGTTTACTGTTTACTATTTACAACAGCCAGGATATGGAATCAACCTAAATGCCCCTCGACAGATGAATGAATAAAGATGTGGTATACACAGACACACAGGACTACTACTCATTTAAAAAATGAAACGTTGCCATTTATAGCAACATGGATGGACTTGGAAGGCATTATGCTAAGTGAGATAAGTCAGCTGGAAAGACAAACACTGCATTATATCACTTAATATGTGATAACAACTAGTGAATGTAACAAAAACGAAACAAGACTCACAGACACAGAGAACAAACTACTAGTAGGGAGAGGGAAGAGAGAAAAGGTGAGAAGCATGGGGGATTAAGAGGTACAAGCTCTTATGCATAAAATAAGTTACAAGGATATGTTGTACAGCACAGAGAAGAGCACCAACATTTTACAATAACTATACATGAAGTGTAGCCTTTACTGGTTTCCTAAAGGAAATCAGTCCTGAATATTCACTGGAAGGACTGATGCTGAAGCTGAAACTCCAATACTTTGGCCAGCTGATGGGAAGAACTGCCTCATTGGAAAAGACCCTGATACTGGGAAAGACTGAAGGCAGGAGGAGAAGGGGACGACAGAGGATGAGATGGTTGGATGGCATCACCAATTCGATGGACATGAGTTTGAGAAAACTCCGGGAGTTGGTGATGGACAGGGAAGCCTGGCATGCTGCAGTCCATGGGGTCGCAGAGAGTTGGACATGACTGAGCAACTGAACTGAACTGACTGATACATGAAGTATAGCCTTTACGAACTGTGAGTCACTATACTGCATACCTGCAACATATAATATTGTAAGTCAATTATATTTCAACTTTAAAAAGAAAATTCAGCAGATGAATTTAACAGCACATTATATACAACCAAGAAGAGAATTAATGAACTAAAATAAATAGAAAAGGCTATCCAGCATGAAATACAGACATGAGGACAATGGAGGGTCTGGAGGAGAAAGATCTCCAGTCAGCCTGGAAGAAGCTGGGAGCAGCTCCAGGGCCTCACACCTGAGCAGGAAGGGACCAGGTGGAGCCAGCACAGCCCCCTGCCAGTCTGCAGGAAAGGACAGAATCCCACAAGCCGCCCGAAAGGATTCTCCTACAAATAGCAGATGGAAGACATGAGTCCTGGTAGTACCTGCTGCCCTAGAATTCTAAACCTAAGGGAGAAAGTCTTTAATGATAAAGGCAAAATAAACCCATCTGCAGATAAATAAAGTTGAGAGCATTTGTCACCAACAGATCCATACTGATGCTCTTCACTGCAAATACAAACTGAAGAACACGGGAAGGAGCAGGGACACAGCTAGGGTAATGGAGATGGTACCTAGCAAATGGTAAGGGCCTTGGGGCCTCATATGCTGACAGAATTAAAATCCTGCTATGTGGAAACAAGAGCTGGTGAGCAGGAGAGCAGTAAGTGAATTCAAGATGCTCTGAGATGCTTTCATTGTCCAGGAAAGAGGCAAAAGTTCCAAGTACCTTAGAGCTGAGTTGTCATGGATGTGTTCTGTAATCTCTGCCACAAAAATAATTACGAAAGAACATATAATTACTTATAAAATAAGAGGACAAATGGAGTTTTAAAACTCAGTCCAGAAAAAGGCAATAAAGAAAATGATACACCTAAATCCCAAATTATTACACGTGATGTGCACACCTCTCCTACAGGACAGGCCATCAGGCTGCATTAAACCCAAGCCATGGAAAAGAGTCACATTTAAAATATGATGCAGAGGGGCTTCCCTAGTGGTCCAGTGGTTAAGACTCTGCACTTCCACTGCAAGGGGACCAGGTATGATCCTTGGTCAAGAAACTAAGAGTGCAGCCAAAAAACAAAAATAAACATGCTGCAGAAAGGATAAAAGTACTAAGAAGTGAAAGGATTCAAGGTGTGGGAGGGGCGAGCTTTCGCCAGAAAGGCAGACTCAAAGATAAAGCATTATTGAGGATACACAGAATGATTCATCTCAACAAAGGGTTCAATCTGAAAAATAAGATGACCCTAAATGTCAGACTCATGAAAACAAGCAAAACCTAGACTCTTGAGAAGAAACAGACAAATCCATGATCCTTGTGATAAATTTTACATTTCGTGTCACTCGCCTGCCTCAAGTCTTACCCCTATACCCTGAGTCAGTCCACTGCAAAGAGTCCATACTCTGGTCTCTGACCTGCCCGGCCTGCTCCTGTGTACTCAGATGGCAGAGCAGCCCTCTTTGGCCTCTTCCACACACTCCAGGCAGAGCCAGGGAGTGGCAGGTGCCCTACTCAGTGCTGGGCCCAACGCTCACCTTCTGCCTCCAAGGGTCCTTGGGATGGCAGCACAGTGAGTTGGCGGGGGTGGGGGGCTGACCTGCACCGTCTGGTGGAGGTGGACAGCCACCACTTTCTTCATGCAGTCCTTGATCATCTGGGACGTGAAGAAGTTGGCCTCGCCCCTTCTTGTCCACGGCGATCTTGCGGTAGTCCTCCAGCAGGATGGGGCAGATGGCCTGGGTGGGCTGGGTCATGTAGATGGGCCCATCGTAGCCCACCATCTCACTGAAGTAGGGAGTGCCCCGCAGTGGTCCAGGTGGAAGTGGCTGCAGGCACAGCACCAGTCAACTGGATGCCCCCAACCCTCCACCCAGCAACCCTACCCCCATTCCTCTGCTGAGGGCCTGCTGTGTGTCAGACATGGCCCTGAACATGGGAGAGGGTGAGGGCTAAAGGGACTCAGGCCCAAGTGTCTAGCGACACCACCAGCAGGCAGTTACTGTGGGGTCAGCTTCACGTTCCAGGAAGGAACAGGAAGGGGCTCAGGGCAACAAGAACCAGGATGCCACTTGGGTGGGTGGGTGGGTCTGGGGGTGGGGAAGGCACCCACCTGATGATCACGCAGTCCAGAAAGTCGGTCAGTCGGCCACTGCGGGTGATGTAGGAAAAGTCGGGAAGCGCCTCTGTTGGGGGAGAAGCAAAAGTGTCAATATGCCGCCCGCCCAGGGCTCAGGTGACTATGGGGCAGCCAGGGCTATGGGGACGGCCCCTGGGTCAGGGTGCAGTTGAGCCTGACACCCACACCCTGCAGGCCCACTTAGGCCACTGACTGCTCAGAACCCCTGAACATGTAGGGCAGAGGTCAGGCTGCTGAGCCAGTACCTGAGAGCTGAGACCCCACAGCCGTGCCCTGGCTCCAGTACAGTCTGGCCTATGCAGGTGCTCCACTTGTTGGGTGACAGTGGGGGCTGCCCTCCTACCAGTGCCCACTTGCCCCCGTTCCCCCTCCATAGTCAAAGCCTGAGACTCTGAGGCCCAGGTCCCTCGGTGATGCCGCTGAGGAGCAGGCTGGATGCCAGGCCGCCCACCCTTGAGACTCACATCATCGCTGAAGCCCATGTGCATCCCACAGTCCAGCATGATGTTCTTGCCCGCAATGGACACCAAAATGCAGCTTCGGCCCACATCCTGGCCAGCCCCTGTATAGGAGGACCAGTCAGAGGGAGGCCCATGCCCCCCTCTCTCCCACTGCCCGGCGAGGATTTGGGGTAAAAGAAGCAGTAAAAAGACAGAACTGTTTAAGAGTGAGCGGTGAGAAAGAAGCCATAGGGGAAAAGAGGCTGGAAGGAGAACCCTGCAGAGGCCCCTGGAGAGGAACCAGGTGCGAGGAGAGCATGGGGCTGAAGCGGCCAGAGGGGAACCGAAGTCAACAGGTAGGAGAGGTGTGAGGACACCTATGGCGGGGCGGGATGTGTGCTGTGCCCTGGACGGCCAGGGGCAGGCCACTGCAGCGGGAGGCTGGGTGGGCTATTCTGAGAGTGCACCACAGAAGAAAGCATGTAGAGCTGCGGGGGACAACCCTGCTAGAAGACGCTGCGGATATATGGCCGTGGCAGGGGGGTAGGCACCTGTGCACAGACACCCCGGCTGTTCTGATTCTGAGTGACCTGCTGTACCGCCTTCGCACTGCTGTACCGTTTTTAAACTATGCACTTATATCTTCCGCAAAAGGCAAGCTGGGGGCGGGAGAGATGTTGGTTTTGTTTTTAACGCTGCGCCGGTCAAGCAAAACAAGGTCTGACCGACGTGAGGTGAACGGCCCACGGGTAAACGGAGGCTGCAGGGAAGCGGGGCTCGAGACATATGGAACAGGTGGAAGGCAGTGAGTGCGCGAACGCAGAGGCAGGAGGAAGGTGTACTAAGCACTGGCGCCGGGCGGGGGGCCGCGCGGGAGGAAGACAGGCCCCGGGGTCCCCGGACCTCCGAGCCCCCCACCAGCCTTCCTCGGGCGCTCCTTGAGCCGCCCAGCACTCACCCAGGGGCGTGACCCTGATCTCGGGCATCCTGCTGGGCAAGCCAAGCGAGGGCGGGACCACCCCGGTCCCACGAGACTCCGAGGCCCGCGACCCGGTCCCGGCCACGCGCGTCTGATGCGCGGCCACGCACTACGCAGGCGCATTCCCAACGGCGCCAACTTCCGGCGCGCCAGACGGAAACGCTGGGCCGCGCAACGGGCTTTCTGATTGGGCGGCCAGCAGCCAGTCCCGAGCGACGGGGCGGTGGGACTGTGCCCGAGGGCCGGGCCACCGGCCCCGCGGCTGCTGCGGCGGCACAGGTGAGCAGCGGCGGCGCAGGTGAGTGGGGCGCGACGGGCTCAAGGCGGCGCCGGGGAATCCCTTGCCGAGGGGTCGGAGCGGGAGCCTCCAGGCGTGGGAGGAGCGGCCGAGGACCCGGCTCCTGCGCTGGCCCAGACTCCGAGCCCCTGTCCCCTCCCTAGGGACTCAGCTGGAGCAGGACCCGCGCAGGACAGGGGCCCCGCCCTACCCGAGTTCCGGGTCCCAGCCTGGCGCCACCTGGAGCCCCCCTTCTCAGGCGAGATTTCCGAGACTTCCCCGCTCCCACCCGCTGGGCCTGGGGTGCCGGAGGGCCGCCCTCTTTTCCTGGGGACCTTCAGCTTGCCGTCAGTTTCATGACGAGCCCTGACCTTGGGGTCATGGGCTGCCCCTGGGGAGCCTTGGCGATTCCCTCCATCACCTCCTCGGAGCTGGCAGCCTGCCTGACCCCGCTCGCCGCCACTGCCCTTCCTGTTGTTTCCAAGCTCTGAGAGGCTGCTGGCTCAGGTTCCGGGCAGGAAGGCCAGGCCCACAGGATGGCTGGTGACCGGGAAGGTAGCCTTGAGGGCCTCAGAGGCCATCTGTCTGGTGGACACGGACACTGTGGCCCTGAGAGGGGTAGGAGTATGCTGGAAGCCTCCCATTTTCTTCCTGAGGCCAGGCACTGCTGTCCCCCACACTTGAAGATGGGGGTGAGCTCACCACCAGGCTCTCCACCTAGTGCCAGGCATGTGGCAAAGGCATAGGGCCTGCAGGGCCTCAGCACCCACTGGGCCCCATCAGAGGCTCCCAGCAACCTGGGTGGTGGGTGGGGCAGGGTGTGCTGGCCCATTTTCCCTAAAGCTGTGGGACAAGATCTTAGGTCAGTGCATGATTTGCCCATGGTATGGAAGGGACCCATGTGTGCTCTCTTGGCTGTGCTCTCACCACAGCTCAGACGGCCTCCTCCCATGTAGGCTCCTACAAGACTTCCAGCACTGAGGGCCAAGGAACCCCTGTGACCAAAGGGTGAGAGCTTGTCCTGAGATGAGACACAGCCCAGTCCCCAGGGCCCATCAGAGCCACACCACAGTGCAGCCCTGGGCACTCAGGGAGGCAGGGGCTGGGGTGTCCAGCAGCACCTGCTAACCTTGGGCACTTGGGTGTTTGTGGCATGACTATGGGAATGCCAGCAGAATCTAGAGAAGTTCTGTGGCCTGGGGCACTTCTGGAGTCCCTGGGACCTGGGGAGGGCCTGTGTCCAGCCTTCCTTCTGTGTGGGACATGACATTTCCTTGTCCTCTTCCTACATTCTCACCAAGCTCCAGTTACTGTAGGGGTGGAACATCTGGTGTCTGTCCTCTGGCAAACGCTGACCCCACAGCCTCTGTTCTGGGTTTTGGGATATAGCTTCAAGCATGGAAGGGCATGACGCACACCCCCACCCCCCGCCCCTGCCCCGCTTCCGCCCACAGTCTGTCTCTCCGTGGTTCTCTTCCTTTTACTTGCTGTGTTGGACTTCCTGTCTTTGTTAGAAACCACACCCACACCCACACCCACCACTAGGATGTCACCCCAGTGGGCTGGGCTTTGGTTGCACTCACAGTGCACCCAGGTGGCTGCCTGGCTCTGCGTGGGGACTCAGCAAATACTTCTCCAGTTAGTAGGAACAGACACACCCTGGAGAGAGACAGACTATAAACAAGAAAACCTGAGCACAGATGCTTTCCACAAGTGAGATGTATCAGGTTTGACAAGGCTGAGTTATGGAGGGCCATGCTAAAAGCAAAGGCCCCTGCTGTGGCCCAAGCAGAGCATGGTGGCTTCTGGGGAGGAGGGGCTGACCTGGGCTTGGGAGTCCTCATGGGTTTTCACTGGGGAGCCATGGGATCCCAGCTGTCTATTCCCAACTGCCTCCACTCCCCCTCTCCAAAATAATGACCCAAAGAGGGAGCCTTCTCACCAGGAGACAACCCACAGCCCAACCCTCTGTGTGTTCCAGCTCCTGTTGAAAATGGATGACTTGGAGTCAGAGTTCAATATGAAAGTCGTCCTGGTCAGTTTCAAGCAGTGTCTCAATGAGGAGGAGGAGGTGCTGCTGGAATACTACCTCGCTGGCTGGAGGGGGCTGGTCAGGTGCGCGAGGGGCTTCCCTGGCCACACGTCCCACCTATATCCTGTCGGCCCAGTGCAGGTCGGCCATCCTCACTTGTGGTCCAGGAGGTGGGAGTGGTCTGGCCCACACCCAGGCTGAGAGTGCCTGCTCTATTCCTGCAGGTTCCTGAATAGTCTGGGTGCCATCTTCTCATTCATCTCCAAGGATGTGGTGACAAAGCTGCAGATCATGGACCAGCTGCGAGCGGCCCCCAACAGGAGCACTACAGCAGCCTGCAGGCCATGGTTGCCTACGAAGTGGGCAACCAACTGGTGGACCTGGAACGGCGCTCACGCCACCCCAACTCAGGCTGCCGGACAGTGCTCCGGCTACACCGTGCACTGCGCTGGCTGCAGCTCTTCCTGGAAGGTGTCCGCACAAGCCCTGAGGATGCACGCACCTCCGTACTCTGTACCGACTCCTACAACGCCTCACTGGCCACCTTCCACCCCTGGATCATCCGCCGGGCTGTCACTGTGGCCTTCTGTGCACTGCCCACACGCAAGGTCTTCTTGGAGTCCATGAATGTTGGGTCTTCTGAACAGGCTGTGGAGATGCTAGACGAGGCCCTGCCCTTTATTGAGCGTGTCTACAACATCTCCCAGAAGCTCTATGCCGAGCACGCCCTACTGGACCTGCCATAGCGGCCGGTGGACCCAGGTGGGGGTGGGCTTCCCTTGATCCAGAGGTGGGCAGGGCAGCCAGGACCCATCAGTCCTACCATAGAACTTTCTGGGCTACCCTGTGAGCTGAGTTTGTCAGGATCCACTCAGATTGTGCACATGGGCCTCAGATGGGCTTCAACAGAGAAGGCAGTCACTGGCCATCTGCTCTGTACCCGACCTCTCCCTTGCCCAGGCATCTCATCTTTACCCTCTACCAAGTTACACGCATGTAATTAGGCCTCTTCTGGGTGGGTGAAGTGCTGGAGGTAGGGGGGTAGGCAGGATCAGTGTTCATGGAAAAGCTCCCTCTACTTGGGGGTCAAGTCTGTGGGCTGGTCAAGTCTGTGGCCTGGGATGTAGTGTTTGCCCACCTGGGCTGCCTTGAGCCTCCTGTACCATCTACTGACCCCAGGACAGGGAGAAAACCCCTGGACAGGGGTCAGCTCTGCGGGGTTTCTCCCTGCCTCTGGCCTCCTCCTTAGCTAGGGGTGCACATGTCCTTGGCTGTGACAGCAGGACCTGAAGCCCCAAGGGAAGACCTGCTCTGCCTCCACTGCCCTGCACGTACACAGCGGCCTCCTGCAGCCTCACGTCTGCATAGCGCAACCCTGGATGAGAATCCCTAGAGCCCAGGACTCCTCTGGGCCAGCGCTCACTTCTCCCTCCTCAGCGTCCACACATCCAGATGCTGTGTCCCCGCTTCCTGCCCCCATACTGCTCTGTCCCCATGTAGCTCAGGAGACATAGAATAACACAACATGAGAAGGAGCCTGGGCCACTTCACCTTGGTGACAGGCTGACAGGTGACCACACCCAGCCTGGCTATCATCCAGTGATTGGGGGTCTGGCCCCACCCACTTCCTCTTTGTGAGCCCATGATGTCAGGTGCCACTAAGAGCAAATGTATGTAAGTGTGAGCTTTCAGGGACCCTAGGCGCTGTAACACAGGTGATGGCTTTTCCAAAATAAACAAATTGCACTTATAGAATGAAGTAATGCGCTCCAGGACAAGGGTGCTGCCAGGCCATCAGGGCAGTGTCAACTGCAGGGGCATGAGGCATGTCCTGGCCAGTGTTGGGGTCCTTCCCATCTCTCTGCAAGTTTGGTCTCTCAACCACTGCCAAGGTCTGAATTACCTTCATTGGACAGGTGAGAAGACTAAGTCACAGAATCACCTGAGTGGCTGAGTTGCAAGCGCAGATCTGAGGTCAGCTACATACCCTGTAGAGAGAGGAAAATCTGCCGAGCTGCAGCCAGTGGAGAGGCTGCTCTCTGCAGGGCTGTGGCCTGGACAGAGGACACGTGTCAGGCAGGGTCCTCACAGACGCTGCCTGATGGCCAGAGCTGAACAGCAGCGCCTAGCACAAGCCACCTCCTGGTCTGCTGCTGCACCTGTCCAGCTCTGGCCATACCCGTGGGGGCCAGAGCCTGGAAGGTTACTGACAAAGGCCAGAGAGTAAGGGCTGCACATGTGCCTGTGTGCATACGAGGTTGCCAGTGTAGGCACTGTGTGTGTCTGTTGTGTGCGTTCTGTGTGTGCCGTGCCTCGTGTGCCCTCCCCAAGGGTGTGCAGTGTGTGTGTGTGTGGTGAGTGTGCCATCCATGTGTGCCCTCCCCAAGGCCATAGGTTCAGGCAAAGACCAGGTCCCTAGACCAATTCTGTGAACAGCTGCCAGGGCCCACTGCACCCTCCAGGGCATCTCGCCTCCCCCAGCTCCCTTGGGTGCCTGTGGCCTAGTGTCAGTGAGGCCCCCAGACCCAGACTTGGGGAAACCAGTCCCTGGGCACTCAGTGGCTAAGCAGGAGCCACCAGCCTGGGCCTCAGGTCCATTGCCACACCTGGTGCTGGCATGACTGCTGCAGCCCATTTGGTTACAGTATTTCCTCCCTTGTTTGCATGCCTCCCCACCCACCCAGGCCCAGCTGTGAGCTCTGTCCCTGAAGGGAGGCACCTGCCCTCTGAAGCCTTGGGGCCCCCAAAGCGTCTAGGCCACAGACCCTCAAGATGCACTGTTCCCAGGCAGGCTGAGGCCATGACCCCCACCTCAGGACCCTCCCCACCCAGTCATGGGTGAGAGCCATGCTGACCAGCCATCTGCTGTACTTTTGGTTGCAGGGCTGTGTGATACCCCCACTCAGGCTGCCCCTGGGCCTGCAGTCCACTCTGCTCCACACTGACTATAGACAGTGCCTCCCTGGGCTGGGGGATAGTGTGCTGCCCCACTGGCACCTCCATGACTGTCTCACATCAGCTGAAGACTCAGGCACCTCTGTCAAGCAGACCCAGGGCGACCCCTGCAGAACAGCTGGGTACCAGAGGTTTTAGACACAGGTAGCAACGTCACGGACGGTAGCTGCTTAGAGCCTGCCTGCCCAGATTACCATCACCCAGAGGGCCTGTTGGTGCCATCAGGATAAGAAGCCCAACGTGAGTATACCTGAGAGGCCCAGGAGATGGGGGCGATTCCAGGGCCCCAAGGAGGCAGGTGAGCAGGCAAGCACTTTGCTAAACAAATTCTGTGCCCCTCCCCGCCTGACTCCCCATATCTGGGGCCCCAGTCAGTCTGCCCACTTGCTACTGGAAGTTCAAACACAAGCAGTCTGTCTTGCTGCTAGAAGCTGCTACCTGCCATGCTGGGCCTGACCTTCCTGGGTCTCATGGCTGCACTGGGTATCAGGCCAGGGGCCCCACTGTGCCTGTCCCAGCAGCTCAGCCTGCCTGGGGACTATATTCTGGGCGGGCTTTTCCCCCTGGGCTTGGCCGATGATACTGGGCTGGGTGACAGGACGCAGCCCAATGCCACCATGTGCACCAGGTAGGGAGGCTGGGAGTGTGGGCAGGGGAGGTGGGGCTGGGGAGGTTGGTCAGGGGGGAGGTGTCGGCCACCCTCAGCCCCTGTGGCCCCAGGTTGTCGGCCCCTGGCCTGCTCTGGGCACTAGCTGTGATGATGGCCGTGGAGGAGATCAACAACGCGTCCACCTTGCTCCCTGGGCTGCGTCTGGGCTATGACCTCTTCGACACATGCTCGGAACCCGTGATTGCCATGAAGCCCAGCCTGGTGTTCATGGCCAAGGCGGGCAGCCGCAGCATCGGCGCCTACTGTGACTACACGCAGTACCAACCCCGTGTGCTGGCCGTCATTGGGCCCTACTCATCCGAGGTCGCCCTGGTCACTGGCAAGTTCTTCAGCTTCTTCCTCATGCCCCAGGTGCGCCCCCCCCCCCGTCCCATCCTCCCGCCTACCTCAAGAGCCCCCGTGTCAGGAGCTGCCTTCGCCTGCAGATCAGCTATGGTGCCACCACCGACCGGATGAGCAACCGCGAGACGTTCCCATCCTTCTTCCGCACGGTACCCAGTGACCGTGTGCAGGCGACGGCCATGGTGGAGCTGCTGCGGGGGCTGCGCTGGAACTGGGTGGCCGCTGTGGGCAGTGAGGACGAGTATGGCCGGCAGGGCCTGGGCCTCTTCTCCAGCCTGGCCAATGCCAAAGGCATCTGTATCGCTTACGAGGGCCTGATGCCGCTGCCCCGGGCTGGTGGCCCGCGGCTAGGCTCTGTGCAGAGCCTGCTGCACCAGGTAAACCACAGCAGCGTGCAGGTGGTGGTGGTCTTCTCCTCTGCCCACGCCGCCTACAGCCTGTTCAGCTACAGCATCCACTACAGGCTCTTGCCCAAGGTATGGGTGGCCAGTGAGACCTGGCTGACTTCAAGCCTGGTCATGACGCTACCGGGCATGGAGCGGGTGGGCACGGTGCTCGGCTTCCTGCATCAGGCTGCCGAGATGCCCAAGTTCCGGTCCTATGTGCAGACCCGCCTGGCCCAGGCTGCAGAGCCTGCCTACTGTGCCTCACTAGAGGCAGGGCACCTGGGTCTGGAGGAGCATGTGGTGGGGCCACGCTGCCCCCAGTGTGACCGTGCCTCCCCAGAAAACGTGACCGATGGGCTGCTATACCACCAAACCTTTGCCGCCTACGCAGCTGTGTACAGCGTGGCCCACGCACTTCACAAAGCACTGCTCTGCAACTCCTCGGGCTGCCCTGCACAGGAGCCTCTGCGGCCCTGGCAGGTGAGGTCACAGAAGCTGTGCCTCTTGGCTCATTCCCCAATCCACTGGCGCCCCTGAGGAGGAGGTGGGGGACGGGGAAGGGGGTCTGGCCAGTGGCGACTCCCTGCCCAGCCCCACCATCCCAATTGCCTCACCGCCAGCTCTTGGAGAATATGTACAACCTGAGTTTCCACGCATACAACCGGACCCTGCAGTTCGACACCAGCGGAAATGTGGACCTGGCTTATGACCTGAAACTGTGGGTCTGGCGGGACCGGATGGCCATGCTGCGCACTGTGGGCAGCTTCAACGGCAGCCTGGAGCTCCAGTTGTCCAACATGATCTGGCACACCCCAGGAAACCAAGTGAGTGCTAGTCCTGCCCGGGAGCGGGGGGCGGCCCCCAGGGCTTGGGCCAGTGTGGCCAGCCACACAGAGCCTGAGCCCTGCCGCCCGCCAGGAGCCCGTGTCCCAGTGCTCGCGGCAGTGCAGGGAGGGCCAGGTGCGCCGCGTGAAGGGCTTCCATTCCTGCTGCTATGACTGCGTGGACTGCAAGGCAGGCAGCTACCAGCGCCACCCAGGTGAGCCCTCGGGGTCCAGCCCACACTGAGGCCCGAGTGAGGGCGGGTACCACAGGGTCAGGTCTGGGGCAGAGGCAAGGCCAGGGAAGCCACTGGCCCCCAGCACGCCCTCTCTCCTCCCTTCCCTCAGACGATGCCCTCTGCAGCAAGTGTGACCAGGACCAGTGGTCCCCAGATGGTAGTACCCGGTGCTTCCCCCGCAGGCCCAGGTTCCTGGTGTGGGGGGAGCCAGCCGTGCTTGGGCTGCTCCTGCTGCTGGGCATCGTTCTGGGTCTGGTGCTGCTGGCCCTGGGACTCTTCACCTGGCACCGGGACAGCCCACTAGTTCAGGCCGCAGGGGGCCCAGGGCCTGCTTCGGCCTGGCCTGCCTGGGCCTGGTCTGCCTCAGCGTCCTCCTATTCCCTGGCCGGCCCAGCACTGCCAGCTGCATGGGCCAGCAGCTGCTGCTCCACCTCCCACTTACTGGCTGCCTGAGCACACTGTTCCTGCAGGCAGCTGAGATCTTTGTGGGCTCAGAACTGCCAGCCAGCTGGACAGACTGGCTCCATAGCCGCCTGCGGGGGGCCTGGGCCTGGCTGGTAGTGCTGCTTGCCATGCTGGCAGAGGCGGCACTCTGCTCCTGGTACCTGGTGGTCTTCCCACCAGTGGTGATGACAAACTGGCATGCGCTGCCCACGGAGGCACTGGTGCACTGCCGTGTGAGCTCCTGGATCATGTTTGGAGTGGTGCATGCCATCAACGCCATGCTGGCCTTCCTCTGCT
The DNA here is from genome assembly GCA_917880005.1 of Nanger dama. NCBI lineage: Eukaryota > Metazoa > Chordata > Mammalia > Artiodactyla > Bovidae > Nanger > Nanger dama. Next base: position 18,622,562 of record CAKJTW010000013.1, on the reverse strand, counting down.
TCCTGGGCACCTTCCTGGTACAGAGCCGGCCTGGCCACTACAACAGCGCCCGTGGCCTGACCTTCGCCATGCTGGCCTACTTCATCACCTGGGTCTCCTACATTCCCCTCTTTGCCAATGTACATGTGGTCTCCCACCCCCTGTGCAGATGGGCACCATTCTCTTCTGTGTGCTGGGCATCCTGGCCACCTTCCACCTGCCTAAGTGCTACCTGCTGCTATGGCGGCCTGACCTCAACACCCCTGAGTTCTTCTTGGGAGGGGGTCCCAGCGATGCCAGATGGCAAGGCGGCAGTGGGCAGGGGGAGGAGACTCATGGGAAAAACAAGTGACCCTTGAGTCGGTGACCTCACCCCAGTGCACTCAGACCTCGTTGAGGTACTCCCAAACCCCAGAGCCAGGAGCCAGCACCACAGACAGAAGACTGCCTGCCAGGTTGGCTATGGGCAGGGCCTTGGTGAGCTGGCACCCAAAGGACAGCACCAAGCCAGTCCTGGGTCAGTTCTCAGCTGGACCCTGGGGAAGTTGACCCAGCCCCTGCATCCCAACCTCCTAAAGTGGGGGAAGAGACACAGGTCACACATCAGTCCCATAAAATTAAACGCCTTTTAGTGTTTAAAATAGCATTTACACAGAAGCAGCTCTATTAACTATCTGGATGACGCTCCCAACTAGATATAGTATCTACAGTGCAGACATGTGCAGGCCAGAGACGCCGGACGGAAGCGACATGTATGTGTGTGTGTGTGCGTGGATGGAAGGCCACCCCCAAATCGTGAGGAAGGCTGAGCTGGCCATGCCCTCTGCTCTAAACCCTGCCCCTGCAGCAGCTGTGCGCGTCTGTGGCCCTATCTCCCTCAGGGTCCCCCATCCTGCTGCCTGCCCCTCACTGTCTTCCCACACACCTCCAGACACAACCTGTGTCCCTGCAGGGGGACAAACGAAACTGTTCTGGTGGCTGGGGTAGGGGACAGCTGACTTGGCCACCACCCCACATAGCACACAGGCCAGACAATAAATAAATAAATTAGATCCCTACCTTGGGCAGCCACAGAGGGACCTTGGGGCTATGATTCTAACCCCGAGAGGACACCCCCAATCCTGGCCTAGGCAAGATGGGTGGGGCCTGTGAACCCAGTGGGGCCCAAGCCTAGTGGCCACCTCTCAGCTCAGTTTGAGGCCCCATGTGCAGCTCTGTGGGCAAGCTGAGGTCCCTGAGGCATACACCAAGGGGTGTGTCAGACCTGCCTGAGCACAGGGAGATGCCCCTCCTGCCCAGGGTCTGTACTGACAGCTCCAGCCAGGGATGGATGAGCCACCATCCAGATCACGGTGGTCTGGGCTGCCCTCAGCCCCTCCCCCCAGCCTGCTGCCACTCTGTCCAGGGCCAGACCCCATGGCAGCAAGCACAGGTCTGACCTGGGATGGCCACTAAGGCAAGCCCACACAAGCTCCAGGAGCAGGGCCCTCCTGCAAGAGCAGGACCCTGGGCCTCCCCACAGCAGAGCTGGGCTGAAGGCACTCTCGCCTCGGTCACATGATATCCACGAAGAACTCACAGGGGTTCCCCATGGCCTTCTGGAAGGACTGGCGGCTGCCCATCAGCTCTGGTGGGACAGAGGCCAGCTCCCGGACAGGTGGCCCCCAGGTGGCCCACCCACCACTGAGTAGGCCTTTGTCAGGGGGTACAGCGGGGGGAGCCCTGGGGCAGCGGCTGAGGCCTGGCTGCGCGGGCTGCTGCCACGGCTGAGCTGGCTAGGCGGACGCTCCCGCCAGCCACTGCCACCCGCCCCACTTGGTGCCGTGTGGTCTGACTCGCTGCCACTGCCCCCAGCTCCAGCCGACCGGCTCTCCTTCTCGCGGCCCAGGGCCCGACGGCTGCTCCCGCCAGCACTCCGGGTGGACCCACTGCTTTTGCTTCCTGGGGTCAAGAATGGGGGAGAGGAATGGGATGGTCAGTACTAGGCCTTGCCTCTTCCAAGACAGACGGCCATGGCTGGGACCGCCAGGGGCAACACCAATGGTCCTGAGCGGGTGCAGGTCGGGGTAGGCAGCCATGCAGACATGAGGGCCGGACTGGCCCAGCCCAGGGAAGCGGGAGCAGCTGCAGCAGGCAGAGGAGAAGAGATGCTTGGCAGGGGGTGGTGGTGGGGGCGGGGTGGGCAGTGGCAGACAGGCAGGGATGCTCCAGGGCCAGCTCGAGCCCCACTCCTCACACCAGTGCCTGGACCGAGCGCCCAGTCTTGCAGCTGAGAAACGGAGGTCCAGAGGAGGCCATGTGCCTGAGGCACTGCCAGCCATCGTGGGCTCCCCACCCAAGACCCGCCTTTCATCTGCCCCCCAGAGCCTTGCCGGCTACTCAGCTCAGCCCCTCCTGGGCACTCAGGACATGTTGGGAACCTGAAGATGCCCACTGGCTGGGGACGTGCGGAGGGGGACGCCGAGCAGGACCCTGGCTTACCGGCCCCGAGGGTCCGCTCCGCTAGTCCTTCAGTCTAAGGCTTGCTCAGCACAAAGCAAGGGATAGAGGAGTTACACACCAGTGGCCAGGCACCCACACCGCCAGCTGGGCCTGTGCAAGGTCCACCGGCACCCAACACACTTCCCCTTGGACACTGCTGCCCCTGATCCACTGTTCTCTCTCCCCATCCCCTCCTGGGTCCACCAAACCACCCACCAGACCTCTCCCCAGACACTGGGGCCATGTGCCCACTGGCCTCAGCACCCAACATGCTTCCCCTTGGACACTGCTGCCCCTGATCCTATGCCCTCTCTCTCCCCCCCTTCTGGGTCTCCTGAGTCACCTACCAGATCTCTCCCCAGATGCTTCTGGGGGCATGTGCCCATGGGCCTCGCTAACCCCCACTCAGCCTCAGGACAGTGTCCCAATAGGTGACATCACAACCCCCTGCTCAGCTGCCCTTCATGTCCCAGCAGTGGGCTGCGGCTATCTACGGAACTGTCACCTCTGCTTCCTGCTATGCTGCAGCTGGCGGGTGGGTCCCAGGACCCCTCTGCTGCTCCCCCACCCTGGGCTATCACATCCCATACCCCCATTCCCACACCATCTCTCTCTGCCTCTGCCACGTCTGGACCACCAGCACACCCACACAACCCCTGAAGACTCTAGGCTCTTCTCCCCAGCCTCTGACCACTCACCCCTTTCAGAAGAAGCCACCCAGGGCCCGAGCACAGAGCAGATGGGAGTGCAGGGCAGGGGGTGGGTACGCAGGGCAGAGCCAGGCTGTGGGAGACAGGGCTGGGCTTGGAGGTAGGGGCCCTCACCTTCACTCTGCTGACTCCCGGCACTGCCGCTGCCGTAGCCAAAGCCAGGTTCCTGGTATGCTGGCGGGAAGCAGGGCGGGGGCCCTGGGTACTGGTAGGGGTAGCCCTGACCCAGGGGCCAGGGGGCAGCCGGGTGGGGCAGTGGGGCCAGCGTATCCTGATCAGAGGCCCCACTGGAGCCGCTGTTGAGGTTCAGGGCGGCAAGATCTGTGAGAGGGGAGGGCAGAGGGAGTGCGGGTGAGGGTGGGGAGGGCGGCCTTCCCTTCTGGGACTCCGCTCCGCAGCCCCACTCACTGCTGCACAGGTCCCCGAAGACGTAGTAGCACTGCTCTGAGAAGGTGACCTTGTTGACTGTATGCCGCAGGAAGCCACGCTTCAGCATGCTGCTGGCGTACTTGCGCGCCTCCCGCCGCTCACGGAAGCCCTCCAGGTGCGCATACAGCCAGTCCACCACATCTGCCCCTGGGTGGCAGCAGGCGGCAGTCAGGCAGGGACCCGGTCCCGCCCCCACCCATCCCCACCCACCCACCCACCGCTTGCGAAGCCTTCCAGGTGCAGGCACAGCCAGTCCACCACATCTGCACTTGCGTGGCAGTGGGCAACAGTCAGGCAGGGACCCGGCCCCACCCCTGGGTGCAGGACCCTCACCAATGACGGCATTGGCGATGGTGATCTTGAGCCACATGCGGTCCCGGATCTCCAGGCCCGAGTCCGGCAGCTGCATGACCCGGACGACAGCACCCATGTCACTCTTCACCGTCAGCGGCGCCTCCTCCAGCTCTGCAAGGCATGGCCCCCCCTCCTCAGCCCGAGTGGCTGACGGGTGGCACAGGGTCAGAATAGACCCCAGGCCCAGCCTGCTTCCCCACTTCAGAGGCCAGGCTCTGCTGGCCGAGCAACTGTGGGGCTCAGTGCCTGCGCTCAATGGCCCCGCAGGGTCAGGCCAGCAGGCACTGGGCGGGAGGGGTTTGGACCTTCATCTCCCACTCTGTCCAACCAGGGCAAGGCCCCCCCGACCCTGCAGACCAGAGCCCCAGGGGCCAATATCAGGCGTATTCTACCCCCTCCCCTGCGAGCTGGGGCTATTAGTCATGTTAGTGGCAGGAAAGCAGGGTGAGGGCCCCACGCAGGCACCTGCCTCTCCCCTGCCCCCACCACGCAAACCCCAGGGCTCACTGAGCCCCTCCAGGCATCTCCTACTCCCATTGCTGGGACAGAGAGCAGGGAGGAGGGGCGGGAGCAGGCACTCCCGCATCTGCTCATGAGGACCCGGCAGCACCGTGAATACTCAAGGCTGGTGTGGCCCTTGGGGGCAACCGCACCCAGTGAGTGCCTGGCCAGAACCTCGGTTCCCAACCTTGTGAGCTGCCACTTACGCGGAGCGCCAGGCACAGAGCTGGTTAGTGAGGGAGGAGCTGGTGCGCGTGACGGCGCTGGAGCAGGGGCTCGTACCATAGCGGGGCAGGGCTCCCGTCAATGCTGCCGTGTGGGACAGCCAGGCAGCTGGATCGATGGGCCGAACTGGATCCGCTGGGCAGCCAGAGCATGGCAACAGAAGGACAGATGGACGGTGCGGGAGGAAGTGGAACACAGGACAGAAAAAAAGTCCCTTCAGGCTGGGCTAGGTGCCCCACCCCCACCCCCGCCGGCCCCAGGGGGTCACTCACCCCTCGGGATGGTGAAGTAGCTGCGGGGCGTTGGGTCCCAGCACTTGGCCACCGTGAGGCTGATGGGCCTGTGGGGTGGGCGGGTCACAAGATGACCCAGGCGGCCCCCCTCCCCTTCGCTGTCCGACCTCTACATGCGTCACCCCCACAGGCCTCACCCCGTCTGGGACACGATCTCCCGCAGGACCCGCACAGCATCATCGTTGCTCATGTTCTCAAAGTTGACGTCGTTCACCTGGGGGCAAGAGGTCAGCATGGTGGGTGGGGGTGCTGCTCTTCCCCCACCAGAAGCTCTCCCAGCCCGCACCTGCAGCAGCATGTCGCCCGGCTCGATGCGGCCATCAGCAGCAACAGCCCCACCCTTCATGATGGAGCCGATGTAGATGCCACCGTCGCCCCGGTCATTGCTCTGGCCCACGATGCTGATGCCCAGGAAGTGGTGCCTCTCTGTGGGCAGGGGGATGGTGAGCAGGTGTGCCCCCACCACCACTCTGCCTTGCCCAGCACCCCACAGAGGCCTCACCCATGTTGAGTGTGACGGTGATGATGTTGAGGGACATGGTGGAGTCCGTGATGCTGCTGAAAGAGGAAGCCTGTAGGGGACGCCAGGTGAGGGGCTGTGAGTGGGACCCATCTGCCCGCCCCCAGCCTACACCTGTCCAGTCCACACCTGACTGGTCCACACCTGCAAGATTCACACCTGCCAGGCCCACACCTGCCCAGTCCACACCTACCCGGTCTGTCTGCCGCAGCGCTGTTTCCGCCGCCGGCGCTTGTGTTTCCGGATGAGCCTGGAGGAGGTGCTCTGCTCCGTGGAGCTACTCAGCCTGGGGGGCCCAGAGTCAGGGTCTGGCCACCCCCATATAGTTGAACTCAAAGGGGCAGGGACAAGGCTGAACCTGGGGAAACCATCCCCACCCTGCAGACAGAGAGCAGCCAGCAGGGTGTCCTGCCCATGTGCACACACACATGCATACATATATGTGTGGTCCAGGGCACACACTCTGCCCCACCTTACACCTCCACCCTCACCCACCGGCTTGTGTTGTCATCTTCATCCGAGTCAATGAAACTGCTGGACTCGAGTTCACTGCTCAGCACGGTGGACGCACTGTCAGGGGGCAGCCCCAGGTCCCGCCGCCGGTCCCCCTTGGGTGCCCATTGGTCCGGGCTGCTGTGGGGACAGCAGGGAGGGGGCCTGGCCATGGGATCCCCTGGAAGTCACAGGAAGCCCCTGCAACCTCAAGCACTCTTTCACCTGGGAGCTGGCAGGGTGCCTGCAGGGCTGCTGAGGGATCACTAGGGTCCAGGGTATTTGGGTCTGGAACCTCTGCCAAGGGACTCCCACTGGAAGGGGGCCAGCAAGGGCTTGGGGTGCCCACGGAGGTCCCAGGGAGGTCAAGGGCATGGCCTCATTACCCTCTTCACGGTTCCGGCGTCGGGCTCGCTCCCGCCGGTGGCTGACCAGTGACTCCGTGCCAGTCTCGTTATCCATCCCGTCACGGCTGCTGGCCACATTCGGGCTGTGCCGAGGAGGGCTGGGCTGGGGCGGCCAGGCCACTCATGCCTCAAACACTCTCTCAGCTCCTCTCCTCCCAACATCCAGTAGGACCTCAACTCCAGCAGAGGCCCCATCTACCCACTGGCCCACTCTGGGCCTCTCCACTTGCCCCTCCTCTGCTGGCCAGCACCTACTGACCGTGGGTCCCTGCTCAGCTGCCCCTCCCCACTTCCAACAGGCTGGCAGGACGCAAGCCTCTCAGCTCCACTGGACTCAGCACAGCCGCCCAGAATCCTTACTGGAAGGAGGGAGGCCGGGAGTCCCCAATGCCGCCTGTCCGCTCAAGAGGCGGGGGGCAGGTCTGTGTGTCCATCAGTGCCCTGAGACCCTGCATCCGAGTGCGCACCCTCAGCCAGGACCAGCTGTAGACAAGAGCAGGGCTCAGGAACCAGCGTCCAGGCGACCTTGGCATTGCACTGGGCATGGGAAGTCCCCTTCTTCCACTCCCACCAGCCCAGGGCCCTCCGCCAGCATCCCATGGACTCACCCAGGAGACTACACGGCCATTGAAGCAAGGCAGCTTGGCATTATCATCAGAGATCTCCTCCTTTACAACCCTGCAGGCAGACACAGCTGTGAGGCAGCCATACTGGGGCCTGCTCCCATCACTGGGCTCTGGACTAAGGCCCCCGGCTTGTCCAGGGTGTGGGTCACATGGGGCATCTGGCCACACGGGGCATCTGGCCACACACCCAGATGCTGGTCTGTGCGGATGCCCTTACCCAGCACCTCCGCTTCTGGAGACCATCACCATCCTCCCAGGACCCCACCCAGGGCCCATGGGGCCCAGACACAAATGCAAGTATCCTCCTTGCTCTGTGTGACTCCCCGAGACTTCGTATCATGAAGGCAGGGCCCAGTTCACAGCAGGCTTCAGCACAAGTAGGGTGTGGGCAGAGCCCCCAGGAGATGCACAGCACACAGACCCGCAAGCTCACACTCCAGGAGCAGGCCACCACCCTCCTGACCTGTTGGCCCAGCCAAGGAGACAGAAACAGACCCCCACTCACAACAATGGCCCAACTCGAAGGGCGGACAAGTACAGGGCCAGCAGGGCCCACAGAGAAGCCTCAGGCCCTGAAGGTCAGCAAGTGTCACCAGCTCTACCCACTGCCCAATGGCTAGCCTGGCCTGTCCCTTCATGCTGCCCCCAGCAGGTGGGCCTGGGGGGACAGGAGAGGCAGGTGGCCAAGGCCCAGGGCAACTCTAACTGGAAAAGAAGCCAATGACCCTGGGGTCGGAAACAGGTTGGGGGGGTCCAGGAGTCCGGTTCAAAGGGGTGAGAAGGGCAGCAGGGAAGGGCCGTGGGGCAGGGCAGACAGTGCTGTGGCCCAGACACAGCCCACACTGTGGCCTCCTAGAGGCCCAGGGAGCAGGGAGGCAGGGCGGGGCTGGCAGCAGGCCCCTGGAGTGCAGCCCTGCCCAGCACCGCAGATTTCCACACCTGGGATGAGGGCCCAGTGTAGAAATAGGAGCCACAGACCAAGCAGGAAGTAGCCTCTTGGCCTCTGGGCCCAGACACCTCAACTCAGCATGTCCAAGGCAGCAGCAGTGGGCAGGCGGCCCCAGAGAGCAAGGCTCTGGTCCATCCCACCCACCAGGAGAAGTTCAAGACTTCAGGACAGAGTGCACAGAGGAGACAGGGCACCCTGGAGAGGGCACTCCGCTGGCGACTCCATCAGATGCCTCCCAGGCCAACCACACAGGCACAGATGAAGTGGACAGAACAATGGACAGGAGTCATTTATCAGAAGCCCCCTCCCCAGTGAGGAACAGACAAAGTGTCTGCAGCCTCCATCACACACCACAGTCCAGCAGAGCTGAGCTCTGGGGGAGGCCAAGACCCAGCCCAAGATGACAGAAGGTGTCACCACATGAAGACCTGCGGTGGCCTGGGGACACATGGGGTTCTGCTGGCTGCAGCCAGGAGACAGGGGGTTGCAGCAAGCCCTCCAGGGGGCCCAACGGGCCCCAAGCACCGCCTCTGAGTGACTGCAGCAAGAGACCTAGAGGGGACCTGGTTCTCACTTCACAGCCCAGGTGGCCCAGCCGGCAGCCTCCCCTCCCTCCCTGCACTCATGCCCCCGCCCTTTTGACTCACAGCACAAGGTCCATGGGGTTTCCCAGAGGTGGACACCTCAGGCGGCACCCTGAATCCCCACTGCCTGCACGGCCAGTGCCTCCAGACAACTGGTCACCCAGAGCTGCCTGAGGCCCCCATGCAGCCCACCCACACATGAATACCCCCCACCAGGGCCCAGAGGCCCTGCTTCCCCAGTCCTCTCCAGCCTGAGAGACATACACCTTCTGGCCAGAACTAAAGGGCACCCAGCCTTCCCCCTGGGGGTCAGGGCATCGAGGAGCAGACAGTCAGGCTAGCAGGGACGGTAGGGGCATCCCTAGTGATGGTCAGGAACAGGGATGAAGTTAGGGGTGGGGTTGGGGGAGGCCTCAACCAAGCCTGGGGAAATGCCCCCAAACAATCCAGAGAGCCTTCCCTGAGCCTAAGAGACCTCAGGAGCTGTGGTCAGCAAAGACATGAAGCCTCAGGGTGGACACCCAGGGGAACCTCCATTGGCATGTTGCCCCCCAGCTCTGGGATTCCTGGTGAGATCCCTGATAACCTGGAACTTGGGCTGTCCAGCCCCACCCGCCACCCCCGCAGACGCGCCCCAGTGAGGAATCTGCTTAGAGCAGGGCCCGTACAGAGGAGGGCTCCCTGCTCAGAGCCAGGAACCCAGGGACCCTTGGGCTCCCAGAGACCCAGTGGGATGCCCAGCCTGTGACACAGGGTTGCCCCAGGAGTCAGGGTCCTCAGTTCCCACAGAGCCTTCATCTGTCCCCCTACTGCCTTCTGACCAGGCTTGGGCTCTGAAGGCTCCAGGGTGAAGGGTCTAGACCTTAGACCCTCCACGCCTGACCGCAAGCTCCAAGGGGTGAGGCATCTAGAACCCCCAACACCAGGGGCACTGACTGCAGATGGCAGACCTGCAGAGGGCAGAGTGGGAGCTCAGGCTGCCTGGACCAGGCCAAGCGCAGCCCCCACCACAGCCCCCAGGGCCCCCAGACAGATGGCCCCGCAGACCAGAGCTCCTGGCCCAGAGATGCAGGGGCCAGGGCCACTGCCAAGTTCAGGGAGGCCTGGAGTCCAAAAGGCAGTGGAAGCCTGTGAGCATGGCTGCACACCAAGCCCAATGCTTAGCACCTCTGGGTCAGCCCAACACAGGCTCTAAGAGCCTCCCCAGCTTCACTGGGACACACAGCTATGACCTGCATGGGAAGAGTGGGATGGAGGCGCAGGACTCTCTACCCACTTGCCAAAGATGCTCATGGAGAGTGGGGCCTGTCCAGAGCAAGTGGCTATGGCCACACCTTAGACTTAGGAAGGCTTCCCTTCCTGGCCAGAGAGGCCAAGAACTGAGTGAGACTTTAGGAACAAAGGCCTCAGAAGGGTCAGGGACCTCACAGTCCCCAATCTGAGGCCACCCCTGTCATAAGGGGGCCATGTCCCCAACCCAGCCAGGACCTGCCTCCTCTTTCTCCAACTTCCAGCTATATCCATTAGGTAGCCAAGATGAGACTCTAGCTCTCATTTATACTAAAGTGTGGGTGACTAATCAGACACTCCCAGAGGAAATTTATTCCACTGAGTAAACGATTCTACAGAATAAACAGAACATGGAACTCTGTAGGTAGATTTCAGGAGAGGGAAGGAAGGAGGCAGATCCCCTTCAAGGGTCCCTGAGGCCAACAGGCCACCAACCACAGGTCTGGGGGTGGGGGTGGGGAATAAGATGAGCCACCCCTGCTCTGTCTGCCCATGCCCAGTGCACCTTCCAGAGTCACCCCAATCCCTCCCTCTGCCCCAGCTCAGCCTACCAGCCCGGTCTTGTTCCCTCCCTCACATCCCGGTCATGCTCAGACAACCTGAAGAACTCCTACTCTTGCTTCAAGACCCAGATCTTGCCTGCCCACCATGACCTCCTGGGCCAGGGCACTCATGAGTCCTGAAAATCCTCTAGCAGGTACAGCCTCTGCTGAGAGTGCACCTGAAGCAGGGGTCTCTGCAGCTCAGTGGCTATTAGACACAGGAGGAGGGTCGGGTCCTCAGGCTGCACCCTAGATCATGGTCCAAGGGCAGCAATCTGGGGGGTTGGGCACACAGTTTGTCACACACTCCCTTCAGTGTGTGAAAGAGCATGTGTGATTTCAGTAATTTTTGTTAAAATGATAAACTAAGTTAAAAAACAAAAGCACCCTTTCACATACCTGATGCTCACAGCCAAAGCAGAGCAGGCTCAGAGAAGTGAGACTGTAGGCAATCAAGCAGCTGAGGCAGGTCGGGGGCAGCCAGTGGCCAGGACCAGGCTCCCCAGTCTGTGCCCTACCCTGTGAAGCCTGGCCTGAGGGCAGCTCCTAACCTGAGCCCAGCAGGGCTGGGGGCTGCCAAGGACCCATTCCCCGTTCTCTGCCTCTCCCTGGTGTTGAGGGTATGAGACAGTCTAGTTGTCCCCATGTCCCTCAGGCCTCCCTGGGAGCCACAAAGTGGCCTCAGCTTAACCTGACCTGGGACTGCCCAGGGCCAGTGCAATCCACAGAATCCAGGAAATGGCTTCAATGTCAAAGCCCCAAGACGCAGCCACAGACAAGGACACGGGCTGCCTAAGGGTGCCCAAGCACACCTGCTCGGCCCAGGCGGCCTCTGGGTGCGCCCCCAGCACTGCCGAGCGGGGGACTCAGGTTACCCGTGGTTGTGCTGGGTCAGGGCTCGAGCGTCCAGCCAGCTTCCAGTTCACCACTCACCGTTCCAGAGGCCCAGCCCGGCACAAGCAGGAAGTCCCCTCAGCCGGGACAGCCACCACTAAGGGCAGGCATGGGAACTCTGACCCAGAGGCTACCCAAGTTAGCAGCTGGCCTGCACTGCTCTCAGGAACCCAAGTGGCATGTAGTTCAGCAGGGACACAGGCCCTGTGGCCAGCAACCCTGAGGCTGGGGTGGGTGGAATAAAGCCCCATGTTGCCCAATGACCCTTGGCCCCTGCCCTGTCCTGAGGACCCTGGAGAAGGGGACCAGAAGAATGCTGTTTTAAGCCTCCAGAAACTTCTGCAGACCCCTGCAGAGAGATCTGTGCCCTTGTCCCGGGTCACCTCCTTTCCCCAGTGCTAACTAGGAGACCCACTGGGTGGCTGGCACCTGTCCCCACCCTAACCCCCTCCCCCAACGCTTGGAAACTCCTCTGACTCCAAGCCTCATGAATCCCACCTGCCCTCCACATAAGGGGGGCAGCGGACCCTGAGTCTGACAGGTGCCAAGATGGGATTTCGGAGGTCCACTTCGACTACAGACCTCCACCCCAAGTCACACTCAGATCAGGGCCCAGGGTGAATGGAGAAGCCAGGACTGCTGTCCGACCACCGTCCAGTGCTCTCAGACCCCGGAGCAGGCAGTCAGGGGCCCAGGCGTCTCATGCTCAAAGCACAGACAGGTGGGACACACGCACCAGGGTGCGCAGACACCGCCCAGGTCACAGCCCCTAGATCCCCTGCCCTGCCTGGCCGGGACAGGTGCCTACCGCGCGCACCCGCGCACAGGCCCTATGGCCCACTGACCCGAAGTCCTGGTCCATGGACTTGAAGAAAAATTTGTAGGCGTGCACGGGCCGGTTGCTGAGCACGTTCTTGAAGTCGGCCAGCGTGACGCGCTCGGGCGCCACCGGCAGCTTGACCAGGTACGGCGTCTCCTCCTCGTCCATGTGATAGATGATCTTGGTCTCCGCCATGGCGCGGAGCTCAGGCTCGGCCCGGGCCTCGGACGCGGGCGCCTCCCCGCTGCCGGCCCGCGCCCCGCCCGCGCGCCGCTCCCGGCCCGGCCGCGACCAGGCCCCCGCGTCCCCGCCCGGCTGCTCCGGCCCCGCCCGCCCTGCCGGCCTCAGCCCCGGCCCTGGCCCCGGTCCCGACTCCGCGCGCACCCCGGCTGCTGCCCCGCCGCCCGCGGCCGCCCATGCGCCCCGGGCCCGGGACGCAGGCAGGGAGGGCGCGAGGCCCGCCGCGTCCGTGCGCCCCGCCGCCGCCCCCTCGAGCCGCGCGTTAAAGGGACCCCAGATCCGGCTACGAGCGGCCGCTGGGGGCGCCCGAGAGCGGCGGGCCTGACGTCACCGGGCGGCCAACGGCGTGGGGGCGGGGCTGCGCACGCGCGGGTGGGGGGAGGGGCGCGCTAGGGGTGGGGCCTCCTGCCTTGTCCAGGCCTGGAGCTCAGGGCGCGCGCTCCCGGCCTTCGCCACGCGCATTGGTGGGCAGTCCACAGGGTCAGGCTCCGGGCCAGTGGGCGGCCGGGGGGCGCGGCCGGCGGGAAGAAGGCGGGTGGGGCCCCTCAGGAAGCTCCGAGCCCGGCCTGGAGCCCTCGGAAGGGTTCTGCGCGGCCGGGCTCCGGTCCTCCACCTCTTCAGAGTCCGGCGGCGCCTTGATTACACCGACGGGCTGCAGTGGCTACGCGGGAAACTGAGAATTCTTGTGTCCGGACCGGAACCGATGACATTCTGTCACTTTGCCCCCTACCCCCACCCCGCGTCAGCTCCGAGTTGGCGCGTCCTCTGCCAGGTTGCACGGGGGCTAGAAGAAACACGGGCCAAGCGTTATGCGGGCCCCCGTGTGGTCGCGACAGTAGGGTCAGCGCGAGCAGCTACGCGCACGCAGGGGCACGGCCCTCCTGCAACAGGTGTAGAGTTGTTTTTTTCCCCAGCCGCTGTCCATCAAACCTGCGTGGGGTCCTCCGTGGGGCAAGGGTCCAGCCACTGGGGAGAGCGCCTCTCCCTCTCCGACCCCAGGGAGGAAAACTTGAGGCCACTAGAAGGAGGCCTACGCTGGCGAGAGTGAGATGGGAGAGGACCTAGGGTGGAGCCTGAGAGTGATGTGGGTGCTGCCCCCTTGAAGCTGGCTTGGAGCCTGGACTCTCCCATCTGCCAGGTCAGGACCATCCTCGCTCAGTGGACCAGCACAAGAAAAGGCCACATTAGTCCATCACTGACTGGAGGAGCCAGTTCTTCCATAAGTCCCTGAGTCCAAGCCAGGGACCACCCTCAGGTGAGCCTCGGCAGGGTTGTTGACATCCATTTCCCTGGGCTCTGAGGGCTCTGTGAGGTTGGCCCACTCAACAAAACCTGGGCCTTCTTCCCTTGGGTCTCAGCTTCCCCAGAGGTGATCTGAGGAAGCCAGGAAGGATGGCCTTGAAGGAAGGGTCACCATGGCTCTCTGCTGGGTGTTCAGGGAGGGAGGAAGACAGTCCCTACCCTGAGAGCTCACCAGGGACCAGATCCTCCAGGCCAGATACAAATGGCTGCTGGTCACGCTGATGCAGGGGCTCTGGGGTCCCAGCTGCACTCCTGCCCTTGAACCTCTTTCTCCTACCTGATCACCTAACTCTCAGCCCAAGTCACAGGACAGGCTGGTAACCGGGAGGCCAGTCCCAGGACCCATGCTCATGTGGTCGAGCTGGGGCTCTGCAAGGGACCTGAGTTTGTGGCCAGAGCCTGAGCTCTGACAGGAAGGGCCTTGTCAGTAGCAGTGTGGCCACTGTGAGTTGGGGGTCACTAGGCTGTGGGAGTCACAACTCCCTGCCCCAGCCTCCCTCCCTGCCTTTGCCATTGGGGGGTTCTTGAGCGGTGTGAAGAGAAAACAGCTATTTTGAATTGTTGCCCAGGCATTTTACTGCATGACAGCGCTGCTCACGTACAGAATCTGGACAGTTAGGTGAGGACCCAAGCTCAGGATCCCCAACACAAGTTCCTGCCTTGCTTTTCCCCCAGCACCTTTTACAGTGACCACTCAGAGTCGAGCCCGTGACAGTCAGTGACCGCTGCCCCAAGTGCCTTATAAGTTCTAGGTGCTTGCTACCCTGGGCTATCCATCTCCAATTTGCTGGTGACCTGATGGAGAGCTGCCCTTCTCCTGGCTCACAGGGCATTCCCATCCCCCAACCAGGAACTGTAAGGAACAAATTTTGTGGGTCTCCTTGTGTGACATCTTGAAACGCTTCATCAAAATGACCCCAGGGTTTCACCTTTGGCAGGTGAGAGTTCCATTGCTGGGAGAGCCACACACGGACTCTGTGTGGGTGGTTGTGCTTCCTCGCTCAGTGGGTCATGATCTGTGTGTTCTCAGTCCACCACTCTGGGTTTTCCAACTTAGGATGACAGTTGCCCCTCCTTCCCCCAAGGGCCTTGGAAGACAGTGTCAGGGCTGGAGAAACAGGCTTCTTTTTACCTCATACTCCACTCCTTCTGTTCTGTTCCTGTCCTTCTGTCACCCCTGAGGGCTCTCCCACTGACTGCTTCCTCCCCCTTTTTCCTCGTGAACTGAAACCCATCCTGGCATCTGCTTCTCTTTTCAGAGGACTAAACTAGTACAGCCCTCTGTCCTCATATCCCCCAACATGCTCCCCTCTCCCATGTCTAATAAACCCTCTGAAGAGGACCTGAGGCCCCTCCCCAGGATACCCAGACCTTCCACCCAAAGGAACGGGTGATGACAATGCAACTTCAGATACTTCGGGGTCCCCAAGGCGCAGACTCTGCCCCGGGGAGATGGAGGGGAACAGCAGAGGCATCCTTGGGCCCAGGTCTAAAATCGATGTGGTCTTTATTGAGACGATAGCAATTCCCCAGGATGAGCAAGTGTGGGGTGTCGGGAGTGGCAGCACTGGCCATTCTAAGACCATCTTGACACCATCCTCTGGTCCTCAGCCAAAACAGAGTCAATGAGGCCTCATCCCTGGACTCCAGCCCAGGGAAGGGCTGAGAGAAAGGGGTCAGGGTCAGAAGTCACGTGGAGCCCAGTGACTGTCAAGGCAACTTGTTGAAAACGGGGCTGGAGCAGGGTAAGCAGAGAGGCGGCCCCAGGTGGCCAGATGCAGTGCAGAGAGACACTAGCCCCAGGCCTGGAGTGCATAGGCTTTGGGTTGCCATGCAGAGCCCGCTACAGTCTGGCAGGGTAACGTGGGGTGCAGTCGAGGGAGCCAGCAGGCAGGTCTCCTGAGGAAGGTAGGACTGCCAGCCCTGAGGCTGACCCAGACCCCCAAGAATCCCCACTGAGCCCTGTCCTGCCCCCCACCCCTGCAAAGGTGGGGCTCCCAGCCCCCAGTGGGCAGAGGCCAGGAGAGCCTGAGGGACTGGTGGACATCAGCGGGGTCTTGGCCACGTGAGGAGGGAAGGGCACATGGTGAGGGCTGCTGAAGGGGCCAGCTGCAGCACCGGCAGATTCCAGGAAGCCCATGAGTGCATTAGAAGACTAGGTGGTTCTGAGGGCCTGGAGGCAGCCTCACTCTGCACCGGTCCAGGCCAAGTTCCTGGATAGCGGGACCAGCCGCTGGAAGAGGGGCCAGGTGAGCTGCGTGGGGGTCAGGAAGAGTCCTCCAAGGTGGACAGACAAGAGTTGGCAGAGCTGCTGGCCCAGCCAGGAGCCCGGAGTCGCCTTATTTGCAGTACTCCTTTCTGAACTCTGGAAGCCAAAGGGACAGGTGGTGTCTGCCCTCTGCCCCAGCAAAATGGAGTCGCCTTATTTGCAGTACTCCTTTCTGAACTCTGGAAGCCAAAGGGACAGGTGGTGTCTGCCCTCTGCCCCAGCAAAATGGGCCAATTTCCATCAGGACCATCCAGGGACTTCTGGAACCCCGGGGGGCAGGGGACTCCTGCTCACAAGGCTGACAGGTATCTTGGGGTTCTGAGCGGATGGAAAGGGGGTACAACCCAGCTCTGAGATGGGCAGGGGTCTCCCTCCCTCCCCTTCACTAACCTTTGTCCAAGTCAATGTTCTTGGCGGGCGGGAGGCTGTGGGCCAGCTCAGCTCTCTCCTTCAGGATGTTGTTTTTGTAATCTGGAGCAGGAAGAGAGCAGGGTGAGGGCCCCCCAAAGACGTGCATCCCTCATCCCAGGCCTGGGAGCCACAGTCTGCCCCTTGGGTCTTCTCACCTAGTCGAATGTCCTCACTCCTGTAAAGAGCCTGGTCCCCAGAGGCCACAGCAAACTCTGCCATATTCATGTCCTTCCTGGAGGCAGGAGGGTGGCGGGAGGTCAGAGGGTGGATGAGTCTGCTTGGTCCCCAGGGAAGCCAGAAGGGATACTCACGCCTTTGACTTGGACTTCTTGTCAGAGTATTCGTAGCCTAGGGAGGGAGACTCGTGTTGGGGGCAGCCTTGCCCACTCCCCAGCTCCTCCAGCCCAGAGGAACCCTCGCAGCCCGGTAGGAGGCTCCCCAGCCGTCTGCTTTGATCACTGTGCCCTAAGTCCCACCTCCAACCGGGAAAGGCTTCCTGGCGTTGGCCCCAGCCAGGCAATCGGCTCACCTCCACGGCGGCGCTGCCGGGTGGCCAGAACGACTGTGATGAGCAGTAGGATGAAGAGCAGCAGGGTGGCCAGCACGTAGCCCAGCTGCTGAAAGAAGTGGGCTCGGCCCTCGGGAACGATGACGTTGATGACGCTGCGGCCTCGCGTCAGCGTGGGATCTGCCGGGACTGTGTGCGGGACAACGTCAGGGAGCATACCTACCGTGCGCCCCGACCCAGCCGATCTCAGCCCGCGGGGGCCTCCCCCACAACACCGGGATCCCTGATTTGGTATGGGAGGGGGCCAGGTGGGTTGCTGCCCCGCAGATATACCTCCTGCACCTGGGCCAGGCGCGCTGCTGTGGCTGGAGCCATTGCCCGGGGAGTCCCTCGGGGGCGGGGGCGGCCGGGCTGCTGGCTCGATGACCCTCAGGTGGAAGACGCGGCGCTCGTGCAGGCCGCAGTAGTGGTGGTGCAGGTGGCAGGAGTAGGTGCCCTCGTCTGCAGGCTCCAGCGGGTCAATGAGTAGCGAGAAGTCCCCGCGTGCGAACGCGTCCGCCTCCACGGCCACACGGTCGCGCAGGAAGGGCGGCCCGTAGGCGCGGCGCTCGCCGGACGCGTAAAGGTCGAGCAGGCGGTCCGCACGGTCGTGGGGCACCCCGGGCGGCTGGCGGTCCCAGTGCACAACCTGCTGCGCTTCCTCCAAGTGTCTGTCGGTCCACACGTGCGCGCGGTTCACGCACGTCAGCAATGCAGGCGCGCCGCGCTCCACAGCCAGCACCTCTTTCTCGCCGTCCCAGTGCGCGCCGGCGGCCCGGGCTGGGAGAGCATGGCGGTCAGGGATCCCGGGCCGGGAGGGAGCCGGGACGGGGTGTCCAGGGTGGCAGGGGTGGGAGCGCACGGGGAGGGGGGCGTTGTTGGGGGGCACACTCACGGTCATCGGTAACCTCGAGGCGCACGGCCAGGCTCTCGTAGAGGTGGCAGTAATGGTGGTGAAGATTACAGGTGTACAGCCCCTCGTCAGTCTCCTCCACCGCTACGCACCGGGGAACCCAGCCGTAAGCTCTGCGGCCCCGCCCGCGCCTCGGACCCCCGCCCCCTGCCGCGGTACCCCGGCTAGTACCTCGGATGAACAGCGAGAAGTTGCCATCGTGGAAGGCGGAGGGAGGCAGCAGGAGGCGGCCGCGGTCGCGCGGCTCGTACACGCGCTGCTCTCCCGCCGAGTACATGTCCACCAGTCGGCGCGCGGGACCGCCAGCCTGGCTGCCGCTGAGGTCCCAGTGGACGACGCGCTGGCGGTCGTGCAGCCTGTCTTGAGTCCACACCATGCGCGGGCTCTGGCAGCGCAGCACCGCCCGGGCGCCTGCTGCCCAACTTACTGCGGACTCGGACACCACGGAGCCGTCGGAGGTCGCGGGCCCCGATGGCCCTGGTGGGGGAGGGGGAGTCACCGGGGAGGGATGAGACTCCAGAGGATAGTACAGGATGGGGCTAGCAAGAAGGCAGGGAGAGTGACAGGTTCTTAGGGGAGGGTGGTCACTAACCTGAAGACAGAAGGACGGCAGAACCTGGAATGAGGAAATGAGGGTCAAACTGAGGAGGGGGTGACCTGAGCCTTCACATGTGGGTCACCCGCTGAAATTGGCCCCCTACTTGGCCCCTGGGTCCCTTCTATAGTCCTAGTTGAGGTGGGTGCTAAGGACACCCTGTTAACAGGTAGGGGTAGGTCCAGAGAAGCCAGGAGGGCACAGTTGGGGGAGTCTCCTATTCCCCCTACCTCTCCCAGGCCCCCACTTAATCCTTGTGGCCACCTCCCCGGGCTGCAGGGATAGCACCTGCATTTCTTGGGGTGACTAGTGGGGCCAGCCCAGCTCTGGATATGTGCTTGTCACCAAGGGCTACCTTCAGGAATAGTGGCTACCCTAACCATCACTGCAGCAAGGCCACAAGAGCACCAGTGCCTGACACCTCAGCTGGTTTGGGGCCTCCTGTACATACATATCCACTGTGGCACCTGCCCAGAGCCACGCTGCACTAACCCTCCAGGGTCCTCAGGCTGCTGGCACCCCATCCAGGAGCCCCTTGGCTTTCAGAAGGACAAGAAGGCTGGAGATAGGACAAGAGTGCCCCTATCATCTGCCACCTCATACGCCAAATTCCTGCTCCAGAGATATGGCCTGGCGCCCGGGCTGGACAGAGGAATGTGCCGGGTCAGCAGGCCACCCCCAAGGAGCAGACTCGGGGGCCAGGAACACCCTGTGAAACACATGCTTCCCTGGACCCCCTTAATCCTTCACCCATCCCCCCTGACAACAGATAAGCACAAGGCTAGAGGGGCGTCCAGAGAAGTAGAGGGTGCAAGGGACCCCAGGAGGAAACCCCATGCTCAGCCTCCCTGCCCTGTCCAGCCCTGTCTCCAGCATACAGTGAGGGGAAGTTCTGTAGGGATCTAACATCAGACCTCAGCCCCTCCATGCCCTGGGGGCCTTTTCCTGGTGAGCAGCACCCTCTGAGATCCCCAGACCCATCCGCTTCCTGGTGGGGTGTCCCCTCACCCCAGAGTTCAGACAGGCTTAGCCCCAAACACAAACTGGCTCAGACTAGGTATGACTCCTGCCACCCCACCCCCATGAACTCACTCTGCAGAAGCACAAGTCTCCAGATCAGGACCCAGGACCGCAGCTCCATGGCGCCCGCCTGGCCTGGAGGCGCTTTGTCTACTCAGTCTCAAACTCTGCAGAAAAATAGCCCGGCCCCCTCCTCCTCCCCCCTCCTCAGCACCCGCCATGACATCACAGAGCCCTGGGCTGGCCGACAGTCTGCAGACCGCCCCCTCTGCTCCTGCCCGGCCCCTTGGCCTCCCCCAATACTTGGCTGGCCTGGTGGCAGGCGTTGGGGCCTTGGCCACTGTGTCCCAGAGAGTGAGGGGAGTCACTCTGGCTTGGCTCCTGGAGAAAGGGGCAGCAGCCCAGCCCTGGAGGGGGCGGGGGCGTGAGGGCATGGCCCCAGATGCCTTGTGGGTATTTGTGACAGACGGATCCCCACTAGAGCCTCTAGGGTTCTGGAGGGAACATCTCCTCACCTGCACCTCTATAGGGGGCCCCAGCCATTTCCCTCCCAAGCCCCTGCAGGCCAGCAGAAACGCCTTCCCAACAGAAGGCACAAATTTGAAGCTCTGGGAAAACTCACAAAGTCACATAAACAAATGTGAAATAACAGAGCATGCACTGTGTACCAAACCCACTCTTTCTAGTTAAGCAAACCTCAAGAAAAAGAAAGGAAAAATCCACTGAACAACCACAAAACCCACAGTGCATTTTTGGACTGCCCATTTGGACTGAATTATGGTCACAGCTCCTAGGCCCTGGTGGGTTGGAGTCTCACTCTTGAATCCTGCCCTGGTCCCAAGTTCTCAGACAAGCAAGGAGCCCAGCTCAGCCAGACTCCTGGGCTCCAGGCAAGGGGGAGGAGGCTGATGCTACAGCAAGAAGGAATGAGGGGTGACAGCAGGTAGGACCAGCTGGGAGGACACAGGACTGTGAAGACGCTCCACCCCCAATCTAACAGACCATTTCCTCAGCAGGATCCAGGCCATCAGGACTTGTCTCCACACCCCACCCCCAGCTCCTCCCGGGCCTTTCATTCTGGAAAAACAAGCCCAGCCTGGCTGGCCTTGAGGCCTGGCCTCTCCTCCTGTTTTTCTAACTGGTTTATATTAGTGCTGGTGGCCTCCCTCCCAGTCCGCCTCCCTCCTCAGCGCACCCCCGCTCCCCCCCCCCCCGTGTGTCTGTCTCTCTCCATGTGCCTCAGCTGCTCTGTCTTCCATCTCAGCCCTCTGTCCCCGCCTCTGGCTGCTGGGCTGTCTTTCTTCCACAGAAGGATTGTCCAAGCAGGGCGGCAGACACCCAGGTCTGGCCTCTCAATCTAGAAGAGGACAGGGTCAGCTCCCAGCACTGAGCTAGGAGGCTGGAGGTGCTGGGTCCACACCCTGAACTGTCTGCAGAGCCCCTCCACCCCTGACCAGGCCTGCATGGAGGTTGGTGGGTTCACGGCATCGCAGATCCAGCCCTTGGCTCAGCCCCAGTGCAGAAGCCCGAGGGAACCCTGTGGCACCACTGGGCAGGATGGACAGGGCAGTGGAAGGCGGCAACACCCTCCTCCCTGCTCCCTCCTGTTCTCTCTGCTTGAGCCCACCTCCCAGGTCCTTGGCAGGAAACACAAGTGAGAACAGAGGCCCAGAAGAGAACAGACCAGAACTAAATGACCACATCCCCTCTCCCAAAACTCCAGGCTGGACAAGGCGGGTCAACAAGGCAGCCCCATGGAGACTGAGACTGAGCCTCTGGCTCCAGTCCTGGGAACCCGGACATTCCAGGCAGCCAGGCTCACTGGGAGGAAAAACCACAGGCACTCAGAGGCACAACCCAACACAGACACGTGTTAACACGTGCTGTTCCGTCATCCAGCAGAGCTGAGCACCTACTGCTCACCTGGCACAGAGCTGAGCTGTGTGCCAGGCCCTGGGGTTCAGCACTGCACAGAGGCCAAGCTCCTGCCCTCTGGGAGTTGTTAGTGGGGAGGCAGCCAGCTTGCTGAGGAATGAGGTCATTTTAAACGCAGCAAGATTAAAGCCGGGCAGGGGCTCCCTCCGTGAACTGAACTGGACAGCCTCCAAGGGACCCATTCCTCCGAGGACGGACGAGGACACCCTCTGAGGGGCCCACACCCACAGTGAAAGGCCAGGCAGGGGCTCAGGAAGCTGCCTGCCAGTAGGTGTTGGGGAGAGGTGCAGGCATGCAGGGGCAAGGAGGTCTGCAAGCCACGCCCAGGCCCTCATGTGGAGCACGGGGGAGGCCTGAAGAGGCCTGGTGGTCTGGTGATGCAAGAAATGTCAAATGGTTAGTTTAGAGCTGTCAGGGTTTACGAGAACACACCAGGAAAATGGACATCTGAAGATGAGGTGGTGGACGGAATCTGAGATGCTCCCCCAGGGCACCCAGCCCTGAGGGAGCCTGTGGCCGGACAGCCCTTAGTACCCACAGGACAGGTGCCTGCCAGTCACTCCTGAGGCAGAGTCTGCATTGCAGCCAAGGAGCCTCAGCTTCTCCTGAAACACTGAAACTCCCTCCCCTAAGAAGAAAACGGACCTCACACTGCTTTTCTGTTGGTCTGAGCAGTTCTCCTAAAAGCCATTTGTAGAACTTCCCTGGTGGTCCAGTGCCTAAAACTGAACTTTCCCAATGCAAGGGGCTTAGGTTTGATCCCCGGTCAGGGAACTAGACCCCACAGGCCACAATGAAAATCCAACTAAGACCTGGTACAGCCAAATGAATAAATAAATACATTAAAAAAAAAAAGTCACTTGAGACTGTGTTGGCCCTTCTTCTTGGTTCCTGGTGGCCTGCCTGGCCCCAAGAGGCAGGGGGAACTCTGCAGCCCTCACGTCTGAGGACCCATGAATCCCATGGAGGCTCTCTTCTCCTCTGGCTGAGAAGACAGGGCTGTCTTCCACCATCTCCTGGAGTTTGCTGTAACTCATGTCCATTGAGATGGTTATGCTATCTAACCACCTCATCCTCTGCTGCCCCCTTCTTTTCCTGCCCTCAGTCTTTCCCAGAATCAAGGACTTTTCCAAAGAGTCAGCTCTTCACATCAGGTGGCCAAAGTATTGGAGCTTCAGCTTCAGCATCTGTCCTTCCAATGAATATTCAGGGTTGATTTCCTTTAGGATGGACTGGTTTGATCTCCTTGCTATACAAGGGACTCTCAGTAGTCTTCTCCAGCACCACAGTTTGAAAACATCAGTTCTTTAGCGCTCAGCCTTCTTTATGGTCCAACTCTCACATCTGTACATGACTACTGGAAAAACCATAGCTTTGACTATACAGACCTTTGTTGACAAAGTGGTCTCTGCTTTTTATTGTCTAAGTGTCATAGATTTCCTTCCAAGGATTAAGCATCTTTTAATTTTGTAGCTGTAATCATTGTCTGCAGTGATTTTGGAGGCCAAGAAAAATCTGTCACTGCTTCCACTTTTTCCACTTCTATTTGCCATGAAGTGATGGGACTGGGTGCCATGACCTTAGTTTTCTGAATGTTAAGTTTTAAGCCAGCTTTTTCACTTTCCTCTTTCACCTTCATCAAGAGGCTCTTTAGTTCCTCTTCACTTTCTGTTATTAGAGTGGTATCATCTGCATATCTGAGGTTGATATTTCTTCTGGAAGTCTTGATTCCAGCTTGTGATTCAACCTGCCTGGCATTTTGCATGATGTACTCTGCATATAAGTTAAATAAGCAGGGTGACAATATACAGCCTTGATTTATTCCTTTCCCAGTTTTGAACCAGTCAGTTGTTCCATGTCTGGTTCTTCTAACCATTGCTTCTTGACCTTCATACAGGTTTCTCAGGAGACAGCTAAGGTGGTCTGGTACTCATGACTTTAAGAATTTCCCACAGCTTGTTGTGATCCACACAAAGGCTTTAGCATAGTCAAAGAAGAAGATGTTTTTCTGGAACACTCTTGCTTTCTCCATGATCCAACTTTGGCAACTTGATCTCTGGTTCCTCTGCCTCTCTGATACCCAGCTTGTACATCTGGAAGTTCTTGTTTCAGGGACTGCTGAAGCATAACTTGAAGGATTCTGAGCATAACCTTGCTAGCATGTGAAATGAGCTCAGTTGTGTGGTAGTCTGAACATTCTTTGGCATTGCTGTTTTTGAGGATTGGAATGAAAACTAACCTTTTCCAGTCCTGTGGCCACTGCTGAGTTTTCCAAATTTGCTGATATGCTGAATATCAGCTGATATGCTGATATGCTGAATTTACTGATATGCTGAATTTTCCAAATTCAGCTGATTTGCTGAAATCAGGGGGATTTCCATCACCTCCACTAGCTTTGTTCACAGTAATGCTTCTGAAGATCCATTTGACTTCATAGTCCAGGATGTCTGATTCTAGGTGAGTGACCACACCATTGTGGTTATCTGTACAGTTCTTCTATGTATTCTTGCCATCCCTTCTTAATCTCTTTTGCTTCTGTTAGGTCCTTAGTCTTTTTTTTTTATCATCCCCATCCTTGCATGATATGTTCCCTTGATATCTCCAATTTTCTTGAAGAGATCTCTCACCTTTTCCATTTTATTGTTTTCCTCTATTTTTTTATATTGTTCACTTAATAAGACCTTTCTATCTCTGTTATTCTCTGAAACTCCACATTCAGTTGGATGTATCTTTCCCTTTCTCCCTTGCCTTTTGCTTCTCTTTTCTCAGCTATTTGTAAAGGCTCCTCAGATGACCACTTTGCCTTCTTGCATTTCCTTTTCTTTGGGATGGTTTTGGTCACTGCTTCCTGAACAATGCTACAAACATCTGTCCATAGTTCTTCAGGCTGTCTGTCCACCAGATCTAATCCCTTAAATCTATTTGTCACCTCCACTGTATAATCATAAGAGATTTGATTTAGGCCATACCTTAATGGCCTAGTGGTTTTCCCTACTTTCTTCAATTTAAGCCTGAATTTTGGAATAAGGAGCTCATGATCTGAGCCACAGTCAGCTTCACGTCTTGTTTTTACTGACTGTATAGAGTTTCTCCAACTTTGGCTGCAAAGAACATAATCAATCTGATTTTGGTATTGACCATTTGGTGACATCCAGGTATAGAGTCATCTCTTGGGTTGTTGGAAAAGGGTGTCTGCTATGACCAGTGTGTTCTCTTGACAAAACTGTTAGCCTTGGCCCTGCTTCATTTTGTACTCCAAGGCCAAACTTACCAAGTATCTCTTGACTTCCTACTTTTGCATTCCAATCCCCTATGATGAAAAGGGTATCTATTTTTGGTGTTAGTTCTAGGTGTTGTAGGTCTTCACAGAACCATTCAACTTCAGCTTCTTCAGCATCAGTGTTGGGGTATAGACTTAGATTAAAGTAATGTTGAACAGTTGGCCTTGGAAACGAACTGAGATCGTTCTATCATTTTTGAGAGTGCACCCAAGTAATGAATTTCAGACTCTTGTTGACTATGAGGGCTACTCCTCTTCTTCTAAGGGATTCTTGCTCACAGTAGTAGACATAATGGTCATCTGAATGGAATTCTCCCATTCCTCTCCATTTTAGTTCACCAGTTCCTAAGATGTTGATGTTCATTCTTGCTGTTTTCTGCTTGACCATGTCCAATTTACTTTGATTCATGGAAAGGAAAGTGAGAAAGCTGGCTTAAAACTAAGCATAAGAAAACAAAAAAAAATCATGGCATCTGGTCCCATCACTTCATGGCAAATAGATGGGGAAGAGTGGCAGATTTTATTTTCGTGGGCTCAAATTTCACTGCAGGTGATGACTGCAGCCATGAAATTAAAAGACGCTTGCTCCTTGGAACAAAAGCCATGACAAACCTAGCCAGCATATTAAAAAGCAGAGACATCACTTTCCTGACAAAGGTCTGTTTAGTCAAAGCTATGGCTTTTCCAGTAGTCATGTATGGATATGAGAGTTGGACCATAAAGAAGGCTGATTGCCAAAGAACTGATGCTTTTGAACATTGGTGCTGGAGAAGACTCTTGAGAGTCCTTTGGACTGCAAGAAGATCAAACCAGCCCATCCTAAAGGAAATCAGACCTGCCAAATAAATAAATACATTTTAAAAAGTCACTTGAATAGTGACTGTGTGAATAGTGACAGTCACTATTCAACCCTGTGTTGGAGGGATAAAAGGGAGCTTCCAGACGACAGGGAGATCTGTGGGACACATGCTCATGCATAGCGCATAACAATTGTGAACATAGTGTTTAACTTTACCTCCTGTGTTAAAAATGTTTTTTACTCAGGACCAGAGAGTGGTCTCCTCTATATAATTTCATGAGGGTTCTATCCAAGGCTGCTTCTAGGGGACACCAGTGTATGGAGAGCAATTTGCAAGACCATGTCCTGCGTTACATGAGTTTTCCAGCATAGCCTACAAAAATGTCTTAATAATCTCAGTATTTTTAGAAAAGATCCAGATATTTGCTGCATAAGCAACACAACCACAAGCCGGGGAGGGATGAATGGTAGAGCACAGGGGGTTTCTCCAAGCAGGAGAACGGGGAACAGGGAACTGTTCTGCATGACCCCCAATCAGGGAACACATGGCACCATGCATTTATCAAGATCCAATGAACTGCATGGTACAAAGAGGGGACCTTAATGTGTGAAATGTCTAAAAAACTCATGCAGGAGATCAGGAAATCAAAGTGTGGCCAAGAAACCTGCTAAGTCACACATGGAGTAACATCACGTAAGAGGAGTGTGAGCGCCAGCCTGAGCAACCTCAGGAGTGATCAGAGCCTGTGACTAAAGGAAGAGGGGCCTCCACACAGCACTGAGCTTGAGCTGGTAAAGCTATTTCCTGCTGGCTATGGTTTATCAGCTCCACTACTGCCTATAGGATGTGGACTAAACAATTAGATAAGCAGTTATGGAAAAGCAAGAGAGGGGCTGGGATGAACCACAAGGTCTGGATCACAACTGGAGATGCTGCTATGAACTCGTGTTCAGCCTAACAAAAACACTGGTGGATGCTTGCGGCAGCAGTTTCCTCTGTGTGAACACATGGTCAACTGCCATCTGAGAAGGGCCCACAGCTGTGTGCACACCCAGCTCCAGATCTTGGTTTCTAAGACTATTTTCTAAAAACAGGAACCAGGGCTCCTTGGAGAAATGTCTGATTTTAGGGCTGTGTGAAGAAATACACAAAAGAAGTCTGTAGTACCAAAAAGGAAGGATGTGCCAAAAAGGAAGGATGTGCTAAAAAAGAAAAAAAAACAACCCAAAACTAATGATGGGGGTGTCAAAGGTCACAGTTCCCAAAGCTGGAACCAGAGGAGCAACAAAGTCCAGGGGTACTGGACTGTGACCAGAGGAGGAAGTAACCATCCATGTCGACACCCATAGGAACAAGTGACTAGACATAAACACAGCTTTTCCAGGCAGGAGAATCCCCAAGGTTGAGGTGAAGACAGAACAGAATCGTGGCTCTCACCCACATTGAGCACAGGGGGGTGCAGGGCTGATGTTGTTGTCCTCTGCTGCTGCTGCCAAGTCACTTCAGTCATGTCCGACTCTTCACAACCCCATGGACTGTAGCCTACCAGGCTCCTCTGTCCATGAGATTTTCCAGGCAAGAGTACTGGAGTGTGTTGTCCTCTACTGCCCACAATTCTGTGGGTCAGGAGTCCTAGCTCCACATGGCAATGCTGGGATGGCTTGACGGGGCCTGGACAATCCACGTGCTTCTCTCTAGAAACTAGGGTCGTAGTGTGGCCACAGGCTGGGTCCTCTGTCCATGTGGCCCCTTGTCACTCAGCGGTCTAAACCAGGCTTCCTTCCTGACAGAAGCTGCTGGGAGTCTTAAGGCCGAAGCTCAAAAGCATCTGATGCTTCTGACTGGTCAAAGCAGGTCACAGCCCAGACTCCTGGGGAGAGAGACAGCCCCTGGCTTTGGTGGGGCGACCAAAGCATGACCACAAGGCCAAGGGGTTTGTGTACAGGGAGGGGTTCTGACATCCGTAGTGACCATGTACCAGAGGTGAGAGGCAAGTAGCACAATGAAACGCAAGTAGTTCAGAGCCATGTCTCAGGTTTACCTGAACAAATCCTTTATAAACCAGATCAGCTCGGACTTCCCTGGTGGTGCAACGGATAAGAATCCACCTGTCAAATCAGGGGACATGGATTTGATTCCTGGTCTAAGGAAGATTCCACACGTGGTAGAGCAACTAAGCCCATGTGCCGCAATTACTGTGCCTGTGTTCTAGAGCCTCCAGCCACAGATACAGAACCCACGTGCTGCAACTACTGAAGCCCGAGCACTGTAGGGCCTGTAAGCCACAACTACTGAGTGTATGCCATTCTCAGCAGCATGAGAAGCTACACAATGAGAAGCCCCAACACTGCAACAGAGTAGTCCCTGCTCGCCACACCTGGAGAAAGTCCACACAAAGCAACGAAGAACCAGTGCAGTCAAAAATAATAAGTTAAAGAGATCAGCTGTGTTTTTTTTTTCCAAGAGGAAGGGGGGTATAGGGACCCCAGTGCTTTTCTTAAAAAAAATACTTAATTATTTTTGGCTGTGCTGGGTTTTTGTTCCCTTGCGTGTGCTTTCTCTAGTTCTGGCAAGTGAGGGCTACTCTCTAGTCAGAAGGCAAGCTTCTTATTGTGATAGCTTCTCCTGTTGTGGAGCACAGGTTCTAGGGCAAGCAGGTTCAGGAGTTGTGGCATGTGGGCTCAGCTGCCCTGTGGCATGTAGGACCTTCCTGGACCAGGGACTGAACTTGTGACCCTTGCATTGTACACTGGACTGTTAACCACTGGGCCACCAGGGAAGCCCAAGATCAGGTAATTTAATCAAATATAGTTAAACACAATACCAGACCACCTTACCTGCCTTCTGAGAAATCTGTATGCAGGTCACGAAGCAACAGTTAGACCCAGACATGGAACCACGGACTGGTTCAAAATTGGGAAAGGATTATGTCAAAGCTGTATATTGTCACCCCGCTTATGTAACTTATATTCAGAGTACAACATGTGAAATGTCAGGCTGGATGAAGCAAAAGCTAGAATCAAGATTGCCAGGAGAAATAGCAATAAGCTCAAACATGCAGATGATACCACCCTTTATAGTAGAAAGCGAAGAACAACTAAAGAGCTTCTTGATGAAAGTGAAAGAGGAGAGAGAAAAAAGTTGGCTTAAAACAACATTTAAAAAACTAAGATCATGGCATCTAGTCCCATCACTTCATGACAAATAGATGGTGAAACAATGGAAACAGTGAAGGACTATTTTCTTGGGCTCCAAAATCACTGCAGATGGTGAGTACAGCCATGAAATTAAAAGATGCTTGCTCCTTGGAAGAAAAGCTATGACCAACCTAGGCAGCATATTAGAAAGCAGAGACATTACTTTGCCAACAAAGGTCCATCCGGTCAAAGCTATAGTTTTTCCAGTAGTCATGTGTGGATCTGAAACTTGGACTATAAAGGAAGTTGGGTGCTGAAGAATTGATGCTTTCAAACCGTGGTGTTGGAGAAGGCTCTTGAGAGTTCCTTGGACTGCAAGGAAATCAAACCAGGCCATCCTAAAGGAAATCAGTCCTCAATATTCAGTGGAAAAACTGATGCTAAAGCTGAAATTCTAATCCTTTGGCCACCTGATGTGAAGAACTGACTCTGGAAAAGATCCTGATGCTGGGAAAGACTGAAGGCAGGAGAAGGGGACGACAGAGGATGAGATGGTTGGATGGCATCACCGACTTGATGGACATGAGTTAGAGCAAGCTCCGGAAGTTGGGGCTGGACAGGGAAACTTGGCATGCTGCAGTCCATGGGGTCACACAGAGTCGGACATGACTGAACTGAACTGAAACACATATGTTTACATTTTTATGACCTTAAATTGTTCTTGGAAAAAAATAACTTATCTGACCCATAAAACCAGACTAAGAAATGTAGGAAAGTTTAATTAAGCTTTGCATACATAAATAAACCTAATTCTTCCATAATGCTACATTATCTTTTCAGTGTTATGTGTCAGGAGAAAGATATATAGTTGTTTTAAGTCAAAATTATGGAACCAGTCTAATTTGGGGGCTTTTCCTGGTGGCTCAGTAGTAAAGAATCTGCCTGCCAATGAAGGAGAGACAGGTTCAGTCCCTGGTCCAGATGATCCCTCGGAGAAGGAAATAGCAACCCACTCCAGTATTTTTGCCTGGAAAATCCCATGGACAGAGGAGCCAGGTGGACTACGGTCCATGGGGTTGCAAAGAGTCAGACACAGCTTAGCCACTAAACAACAATAACAGTCTAATTTGTTCAAGGATTCATCCTGATTAAAAACACTACCTAAACTTTTATAATATAGATTGTTAAACTCCACATTTTCCACTCTGACATTTAAATAGTATTAAAGCAATGTTTCTATGACATGAAGTCTTCTTGGCAATATTTGCTCTCTGCCAGAATTCACATCTCTCTGTTTCTTATCCAAAGATCAACCACTGTCTCAGGTGTTTTGTTCTTTATTAAACTGTGGATTCTCCAAGAAAATGACTTTCTTTTAAAGGGTGAACACTTCTAAGGCATTGCTGTTTGCTCTTCAGTAGCTAGGTTGCATTCAACTCTGCAACCCCATGGATTGTAGACCACCAGGCTCCTCTGTCCATGAGACTTCCCAGCAAGAAAAGTGGAGTGGGTTGCCATTTTCTTCTCTAGGGACTCTTTCCAACCCAGGGATCAAACCCACACCTCCTGCTTGGCACAGATTCTTTACCACTGAGCCACCTGGAAAGCTCTAAGCTGTTGTTAGGAATTCAGTTTCTCTTTTCTTTCTGGAATTCTCACATTCTGTAGCTTTTTCTTTTAGCTTTTTAATCATATAGACAGCTTTGGTTTCCAGGAAGACAGGGAGTTACACTAAAACACCCACAGAATGCCTCCAGTCAGGCATCTGGAGACCCTGGGACTTGGGCCTCATCCTCCATGGCTGCCCAGAGAACGGGCTTCAACACACATCATATGCTCCAGTCCAGTGTGGCTACCCGCCTCCTATGGTCCATCTTTGGCCACCAAAGCCTTTTGCGCCCTCCCAACTCCTCCCATGGCCTCTGCCATGAAGAGACATGGTGGGTGAAGATCGGACCCCGGGGGCCATGACGGGCCACCCCTTCCCTCCCCCGCCGGCGGGGGGACGTCCCTAAGGGAATGGGCCTCCCAGATCCCAGGGACCAGTGACAGCACAGTTCGCCAGCTAAAGCCGCCCCACCTCCACCACGTAGAAGGACCTATCAGCCCGTGACACCTCAGCCCGGCAACCTATCCAAACCCCCCATCCATTAACCTACCCATCCCTCGCAGCAGTACATATATAAACAAACTTCTAACACTGGTCTGGGCGTGCGGACTTCCTCGACCTGCCCTGTTAGGGTCTGGGAATCCGGCCCGGGAGTGCTAAAGCCTGTTAGACACTTTTGGTGTCCTGGTCGTCTTTTACCTAACAGTGGGCTCTCATGAATTTCCTGCCACAGGTCTGAAATTAGGACTGCCAGGTAAACACCACATGGGACATACTTGTACTGAGAAATGTGTTTATCTGATATTCAGATCTAACTGGGAGACCTGTACTTTTATTTGTTGAAGTTGGCAACCTTCCTGGAATCAGCCATAGTCCCCAGAGTCCTGGCTTCCACCAGAAGTGGAGTGGAGGGCACTTAAGAGCCACTGCTGGGGGTCTCAGTTTGTAGACCCCACTCTCAAACATAAGCACACAGCCAAGTGCCACTAGAGGAAGCCCACTGTCATGGGAAGCAGAGGCTACAGTCCACAGACAGACAGATGAACTGGAAAGAAGTGCAAACAGGACTTGGTGGGGGAGGGGGTGGAGGAAATCCACAGCATCAGTATCCTCACAGAAGTGACCTGACCACACCCACAAACAGACACACAGAAAACAAAGCTGTCTTAGAAATGAAGAACAAAGTAACAGAAAAGAAAAAATTCATTACATGTGTTAGAAGAAAATGTTGAGAGTGCCAATGAGATAGAATATAGAAAGTGATCCAAAAACAGGAGTTTCAGAAGAAAAGAAATAGAGGGGAGGAAATAATGACAAAGTGGTTCAAGAAAATGTCCTAGAACTGAAGGAGGGTTAGGTGTTTGCAGATAGAATTAGGCTCCCGCAGGGCAGAAACAGACCCACACCAAAGCACACATCACGGGAGAGTTCACACCAGTGAGGAAACAGGAGCTTTGAAAAGGCACAGAGGCTCTGGAGCCAAAACGGGTGCACTTTTCTCAACAGTAACACTGAGAATGGGAATATGAGACAGTGACGTCTGCAGAGCTTGGCAGGAAATAATTTCCAGCCTAGAATTCCATATCCACCCAAACTGTCAACCAAGAAACAGGATGCAATAAAGCCATGTGCAGATTTACAAAGTTTTTGTGGAGGAAACTATAGAGGATGTGGGCTTCCCTCATAGCTCAGTTGGTAAAGAATCTGCCTGCAGTGCAGGAGATGTGGGTTCGATTCCTGGGCTGGGAAGATCCCCTGGAGAAAGAAATGGCAACCCACTCCAATATGCTTGCCTGGAGAATCCCATGGGCAGAGGAGCCTGGTGGTCTACAGTCCATGGGATCACAAGAATCAGACACAACTTAGCAACTAAATTACCATCCACCATGGAGGGTATGCTCTCTCAAAATGAAGGAAGGAAAAAGAATTTAAAAATGTAAGTGAACATGAGGGGTCAGGGGAGCAGAGAGTTTGAGAGAATCCCCAAGGTGAAAGCCGGGCCCAGAGGCGATGGGCAAGCAGCCAGCTGGACAGGTGAGTGGTCCAAGAGAGACCTCACCTCAAGGTGAGTGAAGCTCAGCTGCTCTGAGAGGTGAGCTGAGAACTTGGTGTTGACATTGTGATGAGGGCACAGAAAACTAAAGCAACCGAAAAGAATAAAAATAAGACAATGCTTCTGGGGAAAAGAAAAACTGGGAAGGAAGAGCAGTGAGTATCTCCTTTTTATGGTTATAGGGACGTGAACACACTCATGGCCCCCAACTAACAAGTCAGAGGAGGGGTGGGAGGGGACAACAGAGGACACCTCCAAGGAAAATGAACCACAGAGACAAGTATGTTCAGTGCCGTATTTTCCAGAGTGAAAGTTAGGTCCCATGAGCGAGTGTGAATTCAATTTAGTGGTTCACAAAAACCATTTCTTAATGAAGTTGATTAAAACAGAAAATATCTGAAATTACTGTGCTTCAGTTCAGTCACACAGTCGTCAGACTCTCTGCAACCCCATGGACTGCAGCACGCCAGGCCTCCCTGTCCATCACCAACTTCCGAAGTTTACTCAGATTCATGTCCATTGAGTCAGTGATGCCATCCAACCATCTCATCCTCTGTCATGCCCTTTTCCTCCCACCTTCAAACTTTCCCAGCATCAAGGTCTTTTCCAATGAGTCAGTTCTTCACATCAGGTGGCCAAAAAGTATTGGAGTTTCACCTTCAACATCAGTCCTTCCAATGAATATTCAGGACTGATTTCCTTTAGGATGGACTGGTTGGATCTCCTTGCAGTCCAAGTGACTCTCAAGAGTCTTCTCCAACACCACAGTTCAAAAGCATCAATTCTTCAGCACTCAGCTTTCCTTATAGTCCAACTCTCACATTCACACATGACTACTGGGGAAAAAATAGCTTTGATTAGCTGGACCTTTGTCGGCAAAGTAATGTCTCTGCTTTTTAACATGCTGTCTAGGTTGGTCATAGCTTTTCTTCCAAGTAGCAAGCATCTTTTAATTTCATGGCTGGTCACCATTTGCAGTAATTTTGGAGCCCCCAAAATAAAGTCTGTCACTGTTTCCATTGTTTCACCATCTATTTACCATGAAGTGATGGGACCAGATGCCATGATCTTCGTTTTCTGAATGCTGAGTTTTAAGTGAACATTTTCACTCTCCTCTTTCACTTTCATCAAGAGGCTCTTTAGTTCCTCTCTTTCTGCCATAAGGGTGGTATCATCTGCATATCTGAGGTTATTGGCATTTCTCCTGGCAATCTTGATTCCAGCTTGCACTTCTTCCAGCCCAGCGTTTCTCATGATGTACTCTGCATATAAGTTAAATAAGCAGGGTGATAATATACAGCCTTGACATACTCCTTTCCCAATTTTGAACCAGGTCTGTTGTTCCATGTCCAGTTCTAACTGTTGCCTCTTGACCCGCACACAGATTTCTCAGAAGCATGTCAATTGGTCTGTTATTCCCATCTCTGTAAGAATTTTCCAGTTTGTTATGATTCACACAGTCAAAAGCTTTGGCATAGTCAATAAAGCAGTAGATGTTTTTCTGGAACTCTCTTGCTTTTTTGATGATCCAACAGATGTTGGCAATTTGATTTCTGGTTCCTCTGCTTTTTCTAAATCCAGCTTGAGCACCCATACTGTGCTTAGGAGGGCTAAGTATTTTTTTTTAATTTTGTAGATGTGGGTGTGTACCAGGTAGTGATATATAAAATATATTTGAGTTTTGCTCAAAAAGTCCAAACCCCACCAAGTTAGAGACATGACATTAAACACCAAAAGAATTATCTAAAAGGCTGACTTGTTTCTGGGAAAGGTGGTGTGGGGAAAGGAAGAGAGATTGCTGTTCTCTTAAGCAGCACTGTTGAACTATTAAACTATTTACATGTGTAGATATGCACTGACGTGATTTTTATAAAA
Source organism: Nanger dama (assembly GCA_917880005.1). Taxonomy (NCBI): domain Eukaryota; kingdom Metazoa; phylum Chordata; class Mammalia; order Artiodactyla; family Bovidae; genus Nanger; species Nanger dama. Next base: position 18,588,480 of record CAKJTW010000013.1, on the reverse strand, counting down.
ACTGTTCAGTCACTCAATCATGTCCGACTCTTTGTGACCCCATGGACTGAAGCACGCCAGGCTTCCCTGCCCTCCAACATCTCCTAAATGTTGCTCAAACTCCTGTCTATCAAGTTGGTGATGTCATCCAACCATTTCTTCATCTCTTGTCCCCTTCTCCTCCTACTTTCAATCTTTCCCAGTATCAGGGTCTTTTCCAGTGAGTTAGTTCTTCACATCAGGTGGCCAAAGTAGTGGAGATTTAGCTTCAGCAACAGTCTTTCCAATGAATATTCAGGACTGATTTCCTTTAGGATGGACTGGTTTGAACTTCTCGCATTTCACAGGACTCTCAATAGTCTTCTCCAACACCACAGCTCAAAAGCATCAATTCTTCAGCACTCAACTTTCTTTATAGTCCAACTCTTCACATCCACACGACTATTGGAAAAACCATAGCTTTGACTGGATGGACCTTTGTCGGCAAAGTAACGTCTCTCCTTTTTAATATGCTGTCTAGGTTGGTCATAGCTTTTCTTTCAAGGAGTAAGCATCTTTTAACTTCTTGGCTGCAGTCACTATGTGCAGTGATATAGAGTCCAAAAAAATAAAGTCTGTCACTGTTTCCATTGTTTCCCCAGCTATTTGCCATGAAGCAATGGGACCGGATGCCATGATCTTAGTTTTCTGAATGTTGTTTTAAGCCAACTTTTTCACTCTCCTCTTTCACTTTCATCAAGAGGCTCTTTAGTTCTTCTCTTTCTGCCATAGGGTGGTGTCATCTGCATATCTGAGGTTATTGGTATTTCTCCCAGCAATCTTGATTCCAGCTTGTGCTTCATTTAGCCCAGCATTCTGCATGATGTTCTCTGCATATAAGCTAAATAAGCAGGGTGATAATATACAGTCTTGACATAATCCTTTCCCAATTTTGAACCAGACCATTGTTCCATGTCTGGTTCTAACTGTTGCTTCTTGACCTGCACACAGGCTTCTCCAGGAGACAGGTAAGGTGGTCTGGTATTACCATCTCTTTAAGAATTTTCCAGTTTGTTGTGGTCCACACAGTCAAAGGCTTTAACATTGTCAATGAAGCAGATGTTTTTCTGGAACTCCCTTGCTTTTTCTATGATTCACTTTTTAAAAAATAAGTTTTGGAGTCAAACAGTCTGAGAGCTGATTCACGGCTTCTCAGTCATGTGACTGTGGGCAAGTTCCTCTGTGTACTTAAGGGTCCTCCCTTATCAGACAAGCTCATTATAGATTTATTGTGAAATGAGATAGTCCTGTGAAGAACCTAGCACTCTATCACACCTACATCAATTATTGTTTAAAAACAGAATTCTTATTCTGCCAACTGTCTCTTGGACACCTACTCTTGAAAGCTACTGTACGATGTACTCCATGAAGAAAAGGAAATAAACCACTGGGATAAAGCTGGAACATGCAGCATTCCAGAAACAGAGGCTCCAGCTTATGAGGCCAAGGGTATCCCAGGGAGACCTCACTGGCGCCACTGAGGGCCCAGGGCAGCCCAGACAGGGCTCAGGAGGGCAGTTCCACCTGAAGAAGGCACTTGAGGAGCTGGAATGGACTGAGAGTTTTCAAGTTCTGTCAGCATGTTTAGGGCTAAGTCAGTGACACATAGAAAAACTTGCAAAAGAAAAAGCAAGACAAGACCAAAAAGCTGAACGACAAAGGAAATATAAGTTTTGAGGCCATTTACACTGCCATGATGACACTAGGAGGAGGCAGAGGCTGAGGCCAGCAAGCAGAGGTGCTGAGGTTGGTGCCTCTGGGACAGGCTCAGGGTAGGTGAGGAGAGCTGGGTGAGCAGAAGCTGAGAACTCCAGGCTGAGCCACATACAGTCCTGCTGCTCCTGCTAAGTCGCTTCAGTCGTGTCCGACACTGTGCGACCCCATTGACAGCAGCCCACAAGGCTCCCACGTCCCTGGGATTCTCCAGGCAAAAACACTGGAGTGGATTGCCATCTCCTCCTCCAATGCAAGAAAGTGAAAAGTGAAAGGGAAGACGTTCAGTCATATCTGACTCTTAGCGCCCCATAGACTGCAGCCTACCAGGCTCCTCCATCCGTGGGATTTTCCAGGCAAGAGTACTGGAGTGGGTAGCCATTGCCTTCTCCAACATACAGTCCTAACTGCCCCATAAAATTAAGAAATAAGAATTCAACTGTAAATACACAGTAACAAAACCAACAAGAACAAAGTGAACAGGCTCCTCTTGGCAGGGTTCATGGGGAAGCCCAGGACTGAGTTCCAGAGGACCATGGGGTGATGTACCCCCTCCTCGTTCATGTGACAGCTTTGGTGTTCCAAGCCCTTAGGGACTCCAGGCCAGAGCCCCAGTTGTGGTAGTCTCTGGGGCTTCCTCCACCCACAGAGGGGCCAGAGGGAGGCTGGGTTCACTCAGCAGAAGCCACCAGGAATCAGTTCCCACCCCCACACTGCAAGCCATCTACACTAGGGCAAGGCCAGCCCACGTGGGCGAGGGTGTGGGGTATCAGGTCACAGGGTGATCCCTGTCTTACTTTCCCAAAATCACTGGTCAACCTACACTCCACATGGCACATACATAATTCATGCCAGTGACCTGGTTCACCCTGATCTTGGGTCTTGGCCATTGCACAGAGGCTCCTAAGGAGATAGCACAACCCCCACCCCCCCCGCCCCCAGCCCAAGTGTTGTTTCCCCTTCTCTTGTCTTCACGAGGTCCTGACAGTCCTGTCGGTGTCACAGTTGAAATGAAGGGGCTGTAGGCCAGGTCCTACCCCACTGGGGTCTCTAGTGCTTCCCTTGCTACTCAGTCAGAAGGGGTCCTTGAAATACACACAGGCTGCCGCACAACCCACACAGAGAACTCCAACTCTGTGATGGGCCAAGTCTCTGCAGAGGTTAACTCTAGCCCCAGGCCTACTACTCAACTGACCCCCAGGTGAGGGGCCCAATGCCACAGCTCAGCCTCCTCATCCAAACACTGGCCCAGCAGTGCTCTGTGGGGCTGAGGTCAGTGCCAGGAAGATTCAGCAGGGCTTCTGGGTGCCCAGCCAGGCAGCGGGGTTGTCAACCTCCAGCGCCCACCCTCAGGCTACCTCCAGTCCCAAGTCTGGACTGCTTCACCCCATCCTCGGGGCTGCAGCTCCACTGCCCTTCAGGAAAGTGAAAGTTGCTCAGTCGTGTCCAACTCTTTGCAACTCCATGGACTGTACAGTCCATAGAATTCTCCAGGCCAGAATACTGGAGTGGGTAGCCTTTGCCTTCTCCATGGGATCTTCCCAACTCAGGGATCAAATCCAGGTCTCCTGCCCTGCAGGCAGATTCTTTACCAGCTGAGCCACAAGGAAAGCCGAAGAATACTGGAGTGGGTAGCCTATCCCTTCTCCAGCAGATCTTTCTGACCCAAGAATCAAACCAGGGTCTCCTGAATTACAGGTGGATTCTTTACCAACTGAGCTATCAGGGAAGCCTCAGGCCTTCAGGGGCTTTCTCCAAAACTCAGTCCTGGAGAGGAACATTCTCTGCCTCCCTGTCCCCCAGGTTCCAGTGTTCTTGTAGCAAGTCCAGTGGGCATGGCCAGGCCAGGGGAGTGAGGCCTCCCTCTGCCCTATGCCTTGTCCCTCTGTCACCCTCACCAGCCTGCATGCTCCCCTGGGTGGTGGGGAACACAGCCATTCACATGCAGCCCCTCTCAGGGGGTGCCCAGGGCTAGAACAGGAGCCAACACAGAGGAGCTGGGAGAGGGTGGAGGCCCCACAGGGAAGCAAGAGGCAGCCTCCTGCGGTCTGGGAGGAACTAAAGAGTAAAAATAAAACCCCCAAACCACCTCCTGAGGTCACAGCTGGGGCCCAGAGCACCCGAACCACAGGCACCGTGATGTGCACCGTGTCTGCCCCTGTGTGTCCAGCCTTACATCCTCCCCCAGGACCTGAACCTGCCTGGCTCCTTCCTTGGCCCATGGTGTGGACACAAATGCCCAGGCTGGAAGAGCCGGGCCATGCTCCAGAAGAAGCAGCAGAGCGACAGGCGTGGAGCAGAGCTAACTGCAGTGCCTGCCCTGGGTCCAAAAGCAGCCACTCCAGCCCTGGAGCCTCTCCTCTGGCTGTGCTCCTGCCAAAGCACTGTTCCGAGACGCTGCGGAGGAACCAACTGTAGGCCAGAACCACGTCACACAGGCAGGGGCCTCGCTCTGTGCCCCTCTCAGGGGGTGCCCAGGGCTAGAACAGGAGCCAACACAGAGGAGCTGGGAGAGGGTGGAGGCCCCACAGGGAAGCAAGAGGCAGCCTCCTGCGGTCTGGGAGGAGCTAAAGAGTAAAAATAAAACCCCCAAACCACCTCCTGAGGTCACAGCTGGGGCCCAGGGCACCCGAACCACAGGCAGGACAAGGTTTGCATGTGAGCCAGGCGGGGCGGCTGCCGCCAGGTCCAGGCCCAACAAGGCACCAGAGGGGAAGGGACTAAGGAGACAACCCAAAAGGATCAATGACATCAGGAGCAGGGGCCTGGACGGCAGTCCCACTCACATGTCCAGGCTACCTGCTCTCGGTCAGGGGCTGCTCTGTGCGCTGTAGGGCATTTCACAGCATCCCCAGCCTCACGCACTGTGACCCCACCATGACAACCAAAACTGTCTCCAGACACGGCCAAATGTCTACTTAAGAAGAACCACTGCTCTGGAGGAATGGTGAGGCTGTGCAGTCTGGAGCCCCTGGGCACACCCCCAGCATGGAAGAGGCGGGGGCCCTGCAGCACTCTGCCAGGCGGCTGCCTCCTGGCATCTGGGTCTGTGCCTCTGCACAGGCGGCTGGTTGCACCCCCAGCACTCGCTGCCCCAGCCGAACTTCTGACGGACAAAGGCCTTGTCTCCAAACTCAGCATCTATTTCTCCCCCGCCAGTCAGGGAAGGGTGGGGTGAGCCATGGGCAGCTCCACAGCAGGGCTGGAAGGAAACACCGGGAGCAGCTGCTCAGCAGCCATGGGTATCAGCCAAGGGCGGCACTGGCAGATGGAGGCCCTGCTGAGCAGCCTGGTGGAGCTGGGGCCAGACTGACTACCAGAAGAGCCTGGTCCACTCCACCCCAGGGAGGCCCCACTGCCGAAGCCCTGGACCTCGGAGTCCCGCCCCACCCGCAGCTGAGGATGCTTGTGTCCTGGTGTGTCCTGGTGCTCAGCAAAAAGCCCTAGGGCTGCCAGGAGCCCAGCAGTGCCCCCTAGTGGTTGCTATTGGAAGCAGTCCTGTAACCCCAATGGCCTCAGTTCAGTTCAGTTCAGTCGCTCAGTCATGTCCGACTCTGCGACCTCATGAATTGCAGCATGCCAGGTCTCCCTGTCCATCACCATCTCCCGGAGTTCACTCAGACTCACGTTCATCGAGTCCGTGATGCCATCCAGCCATCTCATCCTCTGTTGTTCCCTTCTCCTCCTGCCCCCAATCCTTTCCAGCATCAGAGTCTTTTCCAATGAGTCAACTCTTCGCATGAGGTGGCCAAAGTACTGGAGTTTCAGGTCCCTTCAAAGTCAGGGCCAGCTTCACCTTCCTGACACCCAACACATACATTTGTTCCATGAGCACATCCCACTGACAGGCAGGGACCCAGATGGGCCCCTTGGCTAGAAGCCTGCTCACCTGGCTGGCAGGCACACACAGGACAGGGCCCACCAGGCTCACTGAAGCATTGGGGTCATCAGTGCCCTTCCAGAGGAACTTCTAGGAAGCTTGTGTCCAAGCACACCCCCTCCCTCCAAATCTGCAGGGAACCCAACCCAGGCCCCAGACACATCTCCATAGCCCTAGTGTGAAGCAGGATAGCGGCATCTCCAGGGCTCAAGAGAGGTGCACCTTCCTCTCCTTGCACATGGCAGTCAGGAGCAAGGCAGACACCTCACCTATGCTCACTTGAGCTCAGACTCTGACCAGGCTCCACGCCTGCAGCCCAATCCCCCAAGTCTGGATATGAGAGGCCCAGGCTCCCTGCCTAATCCCCTACTATTAGACACAACACGTTCCTCTCTATGCAAACAGAATCTGGAATCCCTGGGGGCAACTGGCTCATGATAAAGCTCCAGGCTTCCCCAGCTCCATAAAGGGGCCCATCTCAGCTACTCCAACCCTGAACCTGCCAGAGCAGGCCATCCCTTCCTGATGAGCCCCAAAAAGCGGCAGAGGCCAAGGAGCTCACAACAGGCTAGGGGTCCCCTTCTGTAGCTGAGCAGGACCTGCCCACCATCCCTGAGGACAGGCGCTTTTGCTGCGTCCCACCCATCTGCTCAGTGAGGGCCTCCCTGACCCCCAACTGTGCAAGTCTCCTGTTCATTTTTTTTTCAATCATCAGGTCCTATAGCAACACATGAGCCACAGCTGGTTGATCCCAAAACCAAAGAGATGGAGTGCTGACTATAAGCTCTGCTCAGGTTTTCAACTGCAAGAAGGATCAATGGTATACTCACTCTCTAACCCCCAGATGGTCCCCGTGCCATGTTTCCTGACTGTGTGCTCACCAGGGGCAGGGCTGTGACTCTTCACACATGTCCCACAGCACTGGTTTTCCCTCCTGCAGCCGTGGCACCAGGACAGGGCCCGCTGGGGGAAGGGGCTCTCAATCTGCCCCAGTGGCCTTGGGCTCGTGTAATACCAGAAGCTGGCGCCAGCCTTCATCCCAGAACAGCTCATACCAAGCAGAAGAGGGTCCAGGCCAGTAGGGACAGCCAAGTCCCCAGAGCATTTATTATCATCGGGCATCAGCAGTCATGGGGGCGGGGGACAGAGACAGGAGATTCATTTGCCCTTCAGGTAGATCTTGGGGGTCTGCCAGCCTGGAGGTGCTTCCTTCAGGCCTGCCTTCTGCCAGATGCGCCTCAGGTCTCTCTCGAACTTGATCTGCGAGGGCAGAAGGAGTGACCAACAGGTTCGTGGCATAGGTATGCACCCCAGCCACCCCACATAGCTGCAGTCAAGGGCCATGCTCACCTGCTTCCGTTTCAGACGTGCTTCCCTGACTTTCCGCCCGCAGGAACCGGGTCCTCTTGACCAGCTTACGGTACTTGTGATGATTCATCTTCCGCCGGCGGATCTTGAGCACGTTTCTGCATTGCATCTGGGGCACATCCCAGACGTCCTTACCACCATGCTCGACCCCTTCGCCCACCTGACTGGGTGGACACTCATAGAATTGGGCTGGAGACACAGTCCCTGGGGCCCCAGTGTCCAGTCTGGGTAGGGAGGTAGCGAATGGTCAGCCAGCTCTCCAGGGGGCTGATGGACATCTTCCTTGGGACCAGCATCTCCTCAAGTTCCATGTGGACCCGCCTGCCAGGAAGAGAGGCAATCCCACTTGGGCCTGTTGGCTTCGTGCTATAGCAAGGTCTGCAGGCATGCCTGCCCAGTACCTCTAAGACAGGCCAGGGTCCACTGCAGCCTGCAGGAGACAAGAGAGGACAGTTAATTACTGCTCATGGGGCTACACGACCTACATAGCCATGGGGCCTGTGGAGCAGAACCTCCTGAAGCCCTACTGACATTCTCAGGCCAAGACTTGCCTTCTGTGACATCTGGATGTCTACAGGGTTGCCTGCTCTCATCCATCAGAGAGCAGATAGAATGAAAACTACAAGCACAGAAAACTAACCAAACTGATCACATGGATCAGACTTGTATAATTCAGTGAAACTATGAGTCATGCCATGTAGGGCCACCTAAGACAGATGGGTCATGGTGGAGGGTTCTGACAAAACGTGGTCACTAGAGAAGGGAATGGCAAACCACTTCAGTATTCTTGCCTTGAGAACCCCATGAACAGTATGAAAAGACAAAAAGATATGACACTGAAAAATGAACTCCCCAGGTCAGGAGGTGCCTGATATGCTCCTGGAGAAGAAGAGAAAAGCTCTAGAAGGAATGAAGAAGCTAAGCCAAAGTGGAAATAACGCCCAGGTGTGGATATATCTGGTGATGAAAGTTAAAGTCCAATGCTATAACAATATTGCATAGGAACCTGGAATATTAGGTCCATGAATTAAAGTGAATTGGAAGTGGTCAAAAAGGAGATGGCAAGAGTGACACTGACATTTTAGGAATCAGTGAACTAAAATGGACTGGAATAGGAGAATTTAATTCAGATGACCATTATTTCTACCACTGTGGGCAAGAATCCCTTAAAAGAAACAGAGTAGCCCTCACAGTCAACAAAAGAGTCTGAAATGCAGTACTTGGATGCAATCTCAAAAATGAAGGAATGATCTGTTTGTTTCCAACGCAAACCATTCAGTATCACAGTAATCCAAGTCTATGCCCCAACCACTAATGCCAAAGAAGCTGAAGTTGAATGGTTCTACAAAGACCTACATGATCTTCTAGAACTAACAATAAAAAAAATGTCCTTTTCAACATAGAGGACTGGAATGCAAAAGTAGAAAGTAAAGAGATACCTGAAGTAACAGGCAAGTTTGGCCTTGGAGTACAAAATAAAGCAGGGCAAAGGCTAATAAGAGTTTTGCCAAGAGAACACACTGGTCATAGCAAACACCCTTATCCACCAACACAAGAAATGACTCTACACATGGACATCACCAGATGATCTATACTGAAACCAGATTGATTATATTATTTGCAGCCGAAGATGGAGTAGTTTACATAGTCAGTAAAAACAAGACTGGGAACTGACTCTGGCTCAGATCACGAACTCCTTATTGCCAAATTTAGACTTAAATGGAAAAAGTAGGGAAAACCACTAGACTATTCAGGTATGAATGACCTAAATCAAATCCCTTATGATTATACAGTAGAAGTGACAAATAGACTCAAGGGATTAGAGTTGATTAGAGTGTTTGAAGAACTATGGACAGAGGTTCATGACAATGTACAGAAGACAGTGATCAAGACCATCCCCAAGAAAATAAATGCAAAAAAGCAAATGGTTGTCTGAGGAGGCCTTGAAAATAACTGAGAAAAGAGAAGAAGCGAAAGGCAAAGGAGAAAAGGAAAGATATACCCATCTGATAATGCAGAGTTCCAAAGAATAGCAAGGAGATATAAGAAAACCTACCTCAGTGATCAATGCAAAGAAATAGAGGAAAGCAATAGAATGGGAACGACTAGAGAACTCTTCAAGAAAATTAGAGATACCAAAGGAACATTTCATGCAAAGATAGGCATAGTAAAGGACAGAAATGGTATGGACCTAACAAAAGCAGAAGATATTAAGAAGAGGTGGCAAGAATACCCAGAAGAACTATACAAAAGAGACCTTCAGTCAGTTCAGTTGCTCAGTCATGTTCGACTCTTTGCGACCCCATGGACTGCAGCACACCAGGCTTCCCTGTCCATCACCAACTCCTGGAGCTTGCTCAAACTCATATCCATCAAGTCGGTGATGCCATCCAACCATCTCATCCCGTGTCATCCCCTTCTCCTCTTGCCTTCAATCTTTCCCAGCATCGAGTTCTTTTCCATTGAGTCAGCTCTTCACATCAGGTGGTCAAAGTGCTGGAGTTTCAGCTTTAGCATCAGACCTTTCAATGAATATTCAGGACTGATTTCCTTTTGGATGGACTGGTTGATCTCCTTGCTGTCCAAAGGACTCTGAAGAATCTTCTCCAACAACACAGTTCAAAAGCATCAATTCTTCAGCATTCAGCTTTCTTTATAGTCCAACTCTCATATCCGTACATGACTACCGGAAAAACCATAGTTTTGACTAGATGGACCTTTGTTGGCAAAGTAATGCCTCTGCTTTTAATACGCTGTCCAGGTTTGTCATAGCTTTTATTTCAAGGAGCAAGTGTCTTTTAATTTCATGGTTGCTGTCACCATCTGCAGTGATTTTGGAACCCAAGAAAATAAAGTCTGTCACTGTTTCCATTGTTCCCCCTTCTATCTGCCATGAAATAATGGGACCAGGATGCCATGATCATCGTTTGTTGAATGTTGAGTTTTAAGTGAACTTTTCCACTCTCCTCTTTCACCTTCATCAAGAGGCTCTTTAGTTTTTCTTTGCTTTCTGCCATAAAGGTGGTGTCATCTGCATATCTAAGGTTATTGATATTTCTTACGGGAATCTTGATTCCAGCTTGTGTTTCATCCAGCCCAGCATTTTGCATGATGTACTCTGCACACCTTGACAGTGTATTAAAAAGCAGAAACACTACTTTGCCAACAAAAGTTTGTCTAGTCAAAGCTATGGTTTTTCCAGTAGTAATGTATGGATGTGAGACTTGGACCATAAAGAAGGCTGCTGAAGAACTGATGCTATTGAACTGTGGTGCTGGAGAAGACTCTTGAGAGTCCCTTGGACTGCAAGGAGATCAAACCAGTCAATCCTAAAGGAAATTCTGGAAGGACTGATGCTGAAGCTCCAATATTTGGCCACCTGATGCGAAAAGTCGACTCAATGGAAGAGATCTCGATGCTGGGAAAGACTGAAGGCAAAAAGAGGATGACAGAGAAAGAGATGGTTGGATGGCCTACCGACATGAGTTTGAGCAAGCTCCGGGAGATGATGAAGGACAGGGAAGCCTGGTGTGCTGCAGTCCATGGGGGTCACAACGAGTCCGACAGGACTGAGGGACTGAACAACAGGGTTGTGTGGCCTGGTCCTGCCTCCAGGTGGTGCGGAACAGCAGCGCAGGTCACCGAGCTGCTAACCCCACACTCCTAACCCAGATGTGTATCCCACCCATCTCCCCCACGGGGCTTCTTACCTGCCCTGGGAACAGCCCTGAGCAGCTGGGAAGTCAGGCGCATCAGAAACATGTTCTGTACGTGGCTGTGGCCCCCAGGCGATCAGCGGAGCTGGAACACAGGTGTGCGCCGAGGTCACTCTGGGGGCTCTGGTCTCGTTCCGATTCCCGCACCCGGTCTTCCTCGCCACTGTCTCCCACCACGAGGATGCCACTTCGAGTACAGCTTTCTCCCTCAAAACCTCTGCCTCCGAGGGTCCCCAGCTGCGCGACTCTGGGCAGGTAACTGGCCCTCCCTGAGCCTCAGCTTCACCCCAAGTCTCCCACCTCGCAGGTTGTGTCTACGATCGGGTCTCGGTCCCCGAGCCCCAGCCAGCCGCAGCCTCCTGGGCTGTCCCCGGAGCCCGCTCGCCACGTCCTCACACAGAGCCTCCCCAAACGCCGCAAGGACGTTCAACAAACCATACCTTCGCCTCGCTCAAGCACTTCCGGTCCGTTCCTGAGGCCGCCCCAGCCTGAGCGCAGGTCACCGAGCTGCTAACCCCGCGTGTTTCTACGCCCAGCGCCCCCTAGCGCCCCACGGCGCCACGCTCCCAGTCGGCGCAGGCCCTGCCGGACCCAGAAAGCGACGGTTTCCGGCCGGAGGAACCGCCCCGCCCCTCCCCGTGCCCAGCCCCTCCCACAGCTCGCCGACTCCGCCTGACCCTCGCGGAGGCTAGAAAACTACACTTACCACAATCCCAAGCGTGTCCCCTGTGCGCCTGCGTGGCTCGAACTCTGGTCGCTCCTCGACAGTCAACGGTCAGTCGTCACGGGAGGCCGGAAATGGCGTTTTCTCGGCGACGGAGATTTTGCGGGGGGCGACAGAAGTGGTCTTAACTACTGCAGATGCTGGGGCGGGAGCCGGACTCGGAGCAACTCGTCTTGAAGGGCGTCGTCTTCACCCCCGAGCCCGCCTCTTGGGGCGGGGAAGGTGGTGGACAGGTGCCAGGTGTTGGGCTAGAGCCGGAGCGCCGTCAGGACTGACTTGGGTGTCTCGGACCCGGCACCCCTCTACTTTGGCTTGCAGCCTCCGCTCTGCCAGTCTGGATACGCGAAGGACGTCTCGCACGTACCGTGGGATGGATAATACGACGCTTTTTGCATGGCTGGAGAGTGTATATTCCTTCCTTAAAGCCAACAAGCTCCTATGTTGTGTCCATAAGAAGTTTCTGTCTGAAAACCAGAAGCAGCATGGGGTTGAGCTAAGACCCAGTGTTGTTCCTCAGGGTAAGGGGCTGGGAGCCCCTTCTCATTGTTTGCAGCCGTGTAACACAACCCGTGTTGGGACACAGGCTCTGTTGTCCTGAGGTTGGTTAGGATGGACAGGATCCCCAGAATGGATCTGAAGGAACTCCTGCCTGGGACAAGGATGTGGGGAGTCTCTTTGGTCCTCCTCTGAGGCTTGCCCTGTAGGAGGGTCTTCCAGTGAGTCTTAGTATGAAATGGCCAGGCCTAGCCACCCCCAGGCTCCAACTTGGCTAAGCAGAGTGGAGGATAGGCCAATGGGAGGGCAAAACTGCAGGATCTGGGCCCAGCTCTATAACTGAGTCTCCAGAGGATGTACCCTTCAACCTGAGGGGCAGCTTCTGGTTCCCCTACCTGTCACCCTCCACGGGCTTTTATGATTTGGTTCTAAGAGTGAGCCACCTGGACCCTGGATGCTCAACTTGCTGCTTTCATGCCTTGGCTGTACTGACTTCAGGCACCTTTCTCCAGGCCACTGGCACCAGGAAGGGTGTGCCTTCCACCCATGAAGAAGTGCTGATCTGGAGTGAGCCAAGACAGGGCATAGACACGCCCGAGTGCCTTTGATCTGCACAGAGTGCATGCAGCACTGAGACAGCCCTGACCCACCCTGCTCACTGGCACCGCCGAGCTGTCCTCACCCATTCCCACAGAGGACCCCTCCAGGGTGATGCTCTTCGTCCTTTGCAAACCCTCCATTTACCCTGCTGGCAGACAGCTCAGAGCCTCACAAGCTCTCAGAGAAGCAGACGCACAGAATTCAGCACAAAACCCAACTCGGTAATGAGATCAGAGAGGGGAGCGCAGACACACTGCTAGATCGGTGCTGCAGGCAGTGCAGGGGAGCAAACAATGAGAATGACAAACGACAAGCCCTTTAACTTTCCAAGTGTCCTGAGTAGAAAGAATTGTTTATTTAATAACGTAAAATGCATATATAGGAAACTTCTCTAGAAGCTGGTGGCCTGCACTCAGCATCACACAGATAAAAATATACGACTTTCAACACAGATCTAAATACCTTCACATTAAAAAAATCAGAATTCTCTACACAAGTTTTAAGCTGACAGTTCAAGTTCTGTTTTCATATATAGCTTTAACTCATATTAAACACATGTTTATTTACAACGTGGACAGAGTAAGGGGCTATTAAGGCCATTTTCTCATCGTGAAACACTGCAAAATACATACATAGTATAACCTAATATAGGCAAAAGTTCGAAAAGTCATTTTCTTGGTTTAACGTAATTAAGTATGGGTTCGGGGGTGAACAGACAGCCTGTTGTAGCACCAAACGCCGGTGCTGGGACATGTGCCCCGCCTTTGCATCTAGCAGGGCTGCTGCTGAGGCGCTGGGCCTGGGCCAGACGAAAGGGCACCTCGCCAGCCTCTCCATGCCATCTCCAAATTCATCACACGGTCCAGAGTCAACAACTGTATCCAGAAAGAGTCACACCCCAGGCCAGCAGCTGAGGTGTCCACACTGAGGGCCAAAGCACAGTCCTTCGGGGACCCCACTCCTCACCTCCGGTGCCTGCTGTGCCCAGGGTGGTCCCGCTCATAGCGATGGCCTGTTCGCTCATAAGACCGAGAACGCTCCCGTCGCTGTTCTCTATAGTAATGACTTTTTTTCTTGTATTTTCCAGAAGTATCCGCCCGCTCTCGTGAGCGGCTCCGAGAGCGGGAGGAGCTCTGGCTCCGGGACTTGTGTGGCTTCTGGGCAGAGTACTTGCAGTCCTTGGATCTCCGGTAGCTCCGCACCTTGGAGCCTTTGTAGGGGGCGCCCGATGAGCCTGACGTGGTGGGGAGTCACTCCGGCTCCGCGAGCGGCTCTGTGACTTGGACCCACCAGATGTGGAGCCACTGTCACTTTTCCTGTGAAGGAGACCACCAGGCGGGTGACCACCCATCCTGACCACTTCAGCGTCAGGAGCAACTGTCCCCAAGGAAAGGCCACACCACTTCCCCAGGAAACATCCGAGTGCCTGCTGCAGCCCCGTGCACCCAGGCAGCACACACCTTCTCTTAGGGGACGCAGAACGTGACGGGGACCGTGAGTAGCTCTGCTCGTGACTCCCGCTCCGACTTCGACTCCCCTGCCCCTTCGGCAAGCTGAGAATAGGGCAGAGAAGAGTTGAGACCTCAAGTCTCTCTCGCCAACCCCAGTGCCATCTGGGCTACTTACCCATTCACCGGACTGTCCGCCTTGGTTTTCTTCACACCCTCCACTTTCCTCTTGGTGTTCTTCACGGAGAGTGGGGAAGGCTTGTTTCCTTTGCCTTCTTTGGGGGATTCCACTAGAATCAATCACAAGAAGTTACAACCCAACAACTGCCCTGGTGAGAAACAGGAAAGCTGAGCAAGGTGAGGCCACTCCCAAGGGACTGCTGCTGCCAACTCTGACTTCTGGCTCCCAGCCCAGTTCAGGACCTCCAGATGCAGGAAGACCACCTGTCTCACTCGCCAGGCCTCTAGGACTGGGGGCGGGCATCATGCTTAACTCTAGGATCTGACAACAGGATCTACTCCTCCAGATTTATGAGACTTTCATCAAGGCAAACTACTTGGATGGGCTGGGTAATGAGAGCCATTTCAGGGGCCTGTCCATACCCCTTACTAATGAAAACACAAGAACGGACTTCGTAGGAGCCCCCGCCTCACTTCAAAGATTGCCTCTTGTTCGCTGGGGACTCTGAAGCCTTCAGAAGTGCTCAAACTAGCTGCAGATGTGATCCGGGAGAACTCAAGAGTGAGAGGGCCGCCCCTGGGAGGAGACGCTTACCAGGCTTGGGGGCAGGCGAGAACCGCGATGCACTGTCCAGCACCTGGGTGCTGCTGGGCAGCAGGCCCTTGGCTTGTGCCTTTGCCTCATCAAGGGCATGCCTGCGCTTCTCCACTTCACTCTCCAGGTGAGTCAGATCAACCTAGAAAAGCCAGAGTGCATGATTCAGACCAGGTGCTTCCAGTGAAACACAGATGCACACGTTACATGAAAAGACACAGAACCTTTTTCCGAGTATACAGCTGCAGGATTTTTAAGCAGATTTCTTGAATTTCTTCTTCAGTTGCTCCAAACAAAAGAAACCAATGGGGACGATTGGGTAAAGGGATCTGTAAACACAGAGGCCATCATCATTAACCATTCTTCATAGCCAACAAGATTCTCAGGGAAATAAAAACAAGCCTGATGGTCACCAACAAGTAGGCTTTTACTGATGCCAGTGAACATAACTTGAAGCATAGTACATAGTTTACTGGGGTCGGTGACTCCAGGTGGCCCTGCACTGACCTCCAGCGTCCGGGCAGCAAGATAGATGCAGGCACAGGCGATGCTCTCAGGCTGGAACCTCACAAAAACATCTGTGCGAAGGCTGTCGTTCATGTAGTTCCTGAAAACCAAACACAGGAAGAACTGAAACCCCTGAGGCATACACATGACACCCATCTGCACTGTCGAGGTAAAGTCACTACTCCACTAACTAGTCTATGGCCAGGACTTGAGAGCTAGACAGTCCTGTGATTCTCACAAGTTCATGGAGAAACGTCCCAGCTGCTTTTTCTGAATACAGGATAGGAAGATAGGGAAACTACTGAAAAAAAATCTTTTAAAGCTGGCTGAATGTCAGAGAGTACATGTTGCTATGAAAGAGAACCAACTTTAACTTTACTTTTCCCTCTCAACCTTTGCCTGCTCTCATGCAAAACACAGTGCCTCAGAAAGATGTCTACTGTGGCAGTTCAACATATTTGATTAAGAAAATTTAAATGCTCAAAATCCATAGTGCAGAGAAACATGCAAACTCAAATGAACGGGCTGAGCACAAAGCCTGCGAGGGCCTTTCTGAGACAAGTCGTCCTCTTGCGCTCCTTTTCCGGGAAGAGGTGCTTGTGGCGTGGCTTCTTCCACACGGGAGTCCACTTGATAAGGGGGAAAACTCCCTTGGGTGCATGGGAACGTCATGCAGAGGGCTCAGTGCCCAAAGGAAATCCTCTTCTCAGGCTTATCAAAGAACCGTTTCCAAATTGTCCCATTTCAATAAGGAGTCTTAAAATGAACATTCATAAAATCAGATAAAAGCAACAAAATACTAGAAGTTTCATCACAATCAGTACATTTTTAACAGCTATCATATTAGAAGATATAAAAATACAAAACATTTGCATTTCTTAAAAGGTTAGAATTCTAATGCTGGCTGCATTTTCAGCAATTTCATTTAGATAGGTTTCTCTAAGATTTAAAAGACCAAAAATCAAACCCCACATTAATTTTATCAATATTGCAAAAACACAAGAAAACAGAAAATATTGCAGAGATTCATTGCACAAGATAACAGTTGAACAGGTCATACATTCATTGCTTCTAACATACCCCAGTGATAGTAGGCTACACCCACAAGGGAAGCCAAGTCATGCTGGGGCCTAACTGATGCACCCCCACCCTGGTTATCTTTGCCCCCAATCCTGGAGGTGACCTACAAACCCATGGAGAGCTTTCTCAGTGATAAATTCTACATCTGCCCACTAGGAGCACCTGGCTCTTAAGATCTCACTCCAGGTACCCAGAAGGGACCAAAAAAACCTTGTGTGATGGAGCCAAGGCCATATGTCCTGAGAGTTGCAAGTAAACAAACATTTAATAAACACAACCATCAGTAACTATTTTGGTTCTAATAAAAAAAATTTAGTACTCAGTTATAACATTATTAAACCATTAACTTTTATGTCCTTAAAAAAACAAAAATCCTCAAAACATATATTTAAAGTTACTATTTTTAAAATAAGTTACAATATAAACAATGTCCATGGAATGATTTAAAGATGCACACCTTTTACAAAAATGTGTCAACCCTTAGCTGCTGAAAAGAGCAAATGACTTCCAGAAATAAATACCACCACCCACACTACAGTCTCAACTCCCACCAGCCAGTTTTCACAGCATCCCTAGTTTGCTTTTTTTTTTTTTAAGAGAAAGGTACTGCATCTTTATTGCACAGGTAGAGCAGTTTCAAATGGACAAAATTCAAGTCAAAGACAGTTATCAACTCTAATCAATACAATTACCAAGCACGACAGAGGATTAACAAGAAGCACAACCGTCAGAGAACCACAGCAGCAGTGGGCCAGAACTAGACTATCGTGCGCATACCACCATCTAGAGCCAGCCTTCGGTGGAGAGCCTGCACGGGGTTGGCTGAGGACGGCCGCTGTCCCCGCACCGAAGCGCTTGGACAGGAGAGGAGAAGTCTTAGTCACTTACCCTCAGAGGCTACCCTTTGATTGAAAGAGTACAGAAAAGAAAAGTCAAAATAGGTTCTCCATTAGCACAGCACAGCACCAGACAATTCAGGCAGCAAAAACATGACCCTTACAGACCTAACTCTGTGGGGAAAGCACCCAACACTGAACCGTTACTTCAGGCTTCACTTCTAGTATATTAGCATATTGTTAAAATCAGTCCCCAAATTGTAGGAAGGCCCTATACCCCCTCTTCCTCCCATATGATTTGCTTAATTGAGGCAGTGAGAAGCAAGTTCACATTAGATATAAAACCACTAAGTCCACACTGCCAGCTGTGGGAAAGATCCCGATGTGCCTAGTCAACAGCCCCCAAAGGGAAGCCTGCTGACTGCTCTCCTGGGGGGTGGGGGGATGGGTCACCTTACCGTTCCACCAGTGCCTGATATTTTGGGAATCTGGTTGGAATTTACATGGCAGGAACACTGGGCACTTGGACAATTCCAGCCCACAACCAAGTCATGGGACCGACTACCCACTGCCCAGGTGCCTCAAATCAACATACTCCTGCACTGCCCTGGCTGGTCTCATATAACAAGGAAGGTCAACTCACCATGAAGTCTGGACCAGGTGTTGGTTACGCTCACACTCTAACACCTGAAGGTACATAACGATTATCTGGAAGATACGGGTCAGGCAGTTATTACCAAGAACCTTGAGAACCCAGAATTCAGATCTTGAGGGCGTCCATGCAGCAAACAAGAGCCTCGTGTTAGATCCCAGGGCTGGCTCCTGTCACACGCCCGGTGCACAGTTCAGCTGGAGGGGAGTTTTTGCTGACGTGCCTGCTCCCTGCTTTTGAGCCAGGCACCAGGGAAGCGCGGGAGGACCTAGCTGCACTGAGTTGCTCGCGGCTGGGGCTCAGGCTCATTCTCATCTTCACCACATTCTCCACCAGTGAGAGTAGCCTGCCTGGAACATTTCTGTACCCCAGCCGCTAACTTATACAAGGCATGGCATGAGAATACTTTCAGCAAATGAAGAAAAAGCTCTTAAATCTATGGTGAGTAATTTACCAAGATTCTGAATTAATGCCAGAAAGTCACACAAGTGAGAAAGAAGCTATGAGGAAACCCCCAGTAAAAAGGGAACAGAGAGAGAGGAAAACAGCACTCTGCATTTGAGGGGAACAAGGAAGATATGTGTGCTATCATATGCTCAGCTGATAACACACTGTAAAACTGTCTTCCTTCACTTCCAAATAAACAGTTCAGAATTCTTCCAATTCCCCATAAAATAAAATAAAGTTATTACTTAAGCAGCTTTAGAAAATCAGCTGTTGAGAAAGAAACCGTAAACTGACAGATTTCATTCTTACAACTTCTTATCACTATTTCTGAAAGCTCAAACTTAAAAGAGATAACTTCCACCTCTTAAAAATATACTATTAACATAAGATGAGAAGGCTGATGACAAAACAGTTGTCTTTCAGAGTACAGGTATAAACTGGAAAACCAAATCAGGGACACATTTAATCCTCTGGAGTTCCCAATCGGGGTGGGAATGCAGAGTCACTTTAGTGGGCTCACGTGGCAACTGGGCCTCATACTCACCTTGTGAGGATGCTTCACGTGGACGCAGAAACCCAGCTCCTTGAGAACTCGCCTTTCCGCCTTTATAATTTGATTCTTTAAGTTAACGTAATCTTGATCCAAGAGGAGAGGCACAGGTTTTCTACAAAGATAAAACACACAGTCTTCATAAGAGTCAAACAAAACAGACTATCAAATCCCACAGTTACCTCCAGTGACAATCTACCATACACACAACACAGATAGAGTCACAAAGTTCACTTCCTTTAACTAACAAAACCACAAAGTCTTCCTCAAACCCATTCTAACCTACTTATGCCTGCTCAATAACCCTCTCCCTATTTTCCTTACAGACGATAAACATGGACTGAAGAGTGGAGGGTCTCACCATCTCATCGCACAAGGACTGCACGTCCTTTGTTGGGCTCAAGACATAAGCAGATGCACTGTGGATGAATGGAAATCCAAAGAACTCACAGAAGCACGATGCTTAAACAGCCAAAACTGTTTCATAAAGGACCTCCATTACCTGGAGCATTGGAAAGCCTAGGCCAAGGATGCTTCTAAATACCCTACAATACACAGGAAAGTCCCCACAACAAAGACTCATCCAGCCCAAAATGAAAACAGTGCTGAGGTTTAGAACAAGCTCCAGCGCATCCAGGCTAACCAAACAGCCTGGTGGGCAACCAGGAAACCGATGTCACCAGACAATAGCCACAGTCCCTTTCCTGCTGACAGCGGTTCCTTCACTGATCAACAGCATCTGAAGGGTACCTCCCAGCTGCCAGGCCTCCTTCTGGGCACAAGTGTAAAACCTCACACCCTAAATTTTGTCCCAGAAACTAGTGTAACTGAATAACTGCGAAAACACTGAGGCGGTAACTGTGACGGCGCTGATGGACTCACTTTTTCTCTCGCAGATGTCGGAGGCGATGAAACACGTTGATGACGTCCCGTATCCGCCTTGGAGCCTCTTCTATCTTGGAGGCCAGGTGAACACAGGCCATTGACACGTGCTGAAATGTAAGCGACGGGACAGAGGTTCGTTCCAAGGACCAATCTCCAACAGCTGAAGAACGGCGGTTAAGAGCAGAGGAGATACACCCGGAGAAAAAGGCCACTTGGGAGAGACCCCTCTACAGCACAGGGAGCTTCCCAACACTCTCCGCCCCAAATACGGCGAGCACTCCAACTGCCAAGACCAGTACTCCTTCCTCTGAGAGACCGGCAATACCACAAACCCAGGTTTCCTGTCAACACGTTTCTGTGGGGAAGAAAGACGGGAAGTCTCACCTCCATGGAATGCTTCACAAAGGACTTGGTGTAGAAGAACCGCTGGAACAACACTTGCCCGGTAGCCATGGCCACCTGCATAAGAGAAGGATTCCATCCTTTTCAAGTGCCCACTTCAAGGGTCTCAAATTAAACCACTGGGTTTCGCGAAACTCCTGATGAAGAACCAGAACCTAAAATGTTTTCTGCATCCACAAAGGTTCTTCGCATCCCGATGCCTCGCCTCCTTAATCACCTCTGGTGGGCTGCAGCAGGGGTGCTCCGGCCTTGGGTAGGCGCTGGGCCCAGGCCCCGGGCGGGGACACAGAACGGGGTGGGGGCTAAGTTCTCGGTGGGAATAAGGAGAGTGATCCGAGCAGGGTACCAGACGTCAGTAAGGAGTGGGGTTGGGATCCGAGTAGGGGGTCATTGCTGGGCCCGGATCCCGGGCAGGGACACGCAGCGAGCTCCGGGTCCGATGTCGGCCCCGCCGCCAACAAAGGGCCTGGCAACCTTCCCGGAGCAGGCGCGGCGGTTACCTCGGCCCCAGACTCGCGGCAGCTCCCTCACCTGCGGCAGGCGGAGCAGGATGCCGGCCGCCTGGATGAGCTCGCAGCCCACCACGCGGAGGTCGGTTTCCGTGTCGGTGTCGAGGCCACTCGACATGGACGGCGTGAAGTGGAGCTTGTCGTCGGGCAGAAGGCAGTTCTCCAAAGTGATGAGCACCCCGGAGTACAGCCGGTCCCCGATCAGCACCCCCTGTGACGCGGGGGCTATGCCTCCGGATCCCGGCGTGCCAGCCGCTACCGCGGGGCCCGTCGACCCTTGAGCCCCGGCCCCGGCCGCCGCCGCCGCCATTTTGTGCCGCCTACTCCCTCTCCGGCTCCTTCCCGGCAGGGCGGCTCCTCGCGACGCTCTACGACCGCGAACGCCCTTCCCCGCCGCGTGCCATTGGTTCGACTGGCGCACGGCGGGGTTTCCTTGCCTCGATTGGCTCTGCTGCCTGTCCGTCAGCGGCGCGACCGACGCCGCAACTCGGCGCGGGTGGGGGAACGGGCTCGTTACCCAGTAGGCCCTGCGGCGCCCTGGCGAGACTGTCGTCTCGATTCCGACCCGGAAGTAGTAGTCGTAGGGGCCGGCTCCCGGCCACTTTCCGGTTCTAACCGTTCGGGCGTGCCAGTAGGATCCGCGCAGAGACCCTGGAGCTCGCGTAGTTCCCACCGCAGCCCCAGGCTTCTTAGAAGTCAAGCGGGTGCCGAGGGAGGCCGAAGGGGCCCGCAGGCAGCCCCTGGTAAGCGGAGCCAGGCGAGACGCCCCTTGCCGCGAAGGCCCGCGGGGCGGGGCCGGGAGGCAGCTCTCCCTGCGTCTTTCGGGCGGGTGGTCCAGGGCTTGAGTAGAGCTGTCGGACGTCTCCGAGGCCTCCAACCTTAACGGATGGGCGCACGCGTGGTAAGTTTCCCAGCCCGCGCCCCGCAGCAACGAAATGCTGTTTCCCTAGTTAATTTGTGGTCTCTGGCACGGTGTTTACTGAGTAGAGGTTTTGGAATACAGGTATTAACGCCAGACTCCCGAAGATCTCGCCTTCAGAATTGAGTCTAGAGAGAAGAGAGGTGGTAGTTGGAAACGTTTAATTCGATGTTCTACAAAGCATAGCAACTGCAAAGAGGCATGAAGCGTGAGTTCCCCCGAGGTTGGCAGAAGAGCTAGGCTGCGATGCCGGGGTGGGAGGGCGCGGGCAGCACGGTAAGGGCTTCGACTTTTGTCTTACCAGCAGGGGGGAGCCGTCCAGTCGTGACGCTCCATTTCTCATTGTTTGCACCAGGCCCTGTCAGGATTACTGGGCGGTGGCGGTGCGGTTATGTGTGCCAGGAACAAAGCACAGTTGTCTGCCACTTCCTCGCCTTTCTTTATCAAGATGAACAAAGGCAGCTCCTCCTTAACAGTGCTTGTTACACAGAACTTCGTCCCCACGCCAGAGAGCTCCTTGTATCCTCCACCCTGGTGTCTTTCAACAAGAGCCAAACTGATGAGGTATGGAGTCAGGCACTACATACAGTGTGGCAGAACAGGACTCGGCTCTCTGCCTTCCAGTGCTTAGTCTCGTGGCCATCACTGGATATAACTAGGGCTAGAGGAGGCGTCGGAGAAGGCAATGGCACCCCACTCCAGTACTCTTGTCTGGAAAATCCTATGGACGGAGGAGCCTAGAAGGCTGCAGTCCATGGGGTCGCTGAGGGTTGGACATGACTGAGCGACTTCACTTCACTTTTCACTTTCATGCATTGGAGATGGAAATGGCAACCCACTCCAGTGTTCTTGCCTGGAGAATCCCAGGGACGGGGGAGCCTGGTGGGCTGCCATCTATGGGATCGCACAGACTCGGACTCGACTGAAGCGACTTAGCAGCAGCAGCAGCCACCTGTGGAGGCTGAGGTGAGCCTGGGATCAGGAGAACCACCCTGCCTGCTGCCACTGCTGGTCTACAGTGAGGGAAACCAGCTGCTGCTCAATGGTTGAAGAGTTGAGCCAGGAGTCCCTACTGGAAACCAAAACGGGGTGGGGGGCACTATTAGCAAGGCCAGGATCAGGCCTGGTGCACACCCCCAGCCTTCAGGAGAATCTAAGGTTCCCCCAGGAAGCCTCGTTCTGGTAGCATCAACACCCAGTCAGGGCCCACCCAAGGCCTTTGTTGATACTAAAGAAGTTAACTCAAACACCACAGAAACTTTATTTACACAATCCATGGGAGATTTCTGAACCTGTGCCAATGAGGCAAGACAAGTCCTTTTCTCTCTGGCTTGTAACTGACATGTAAATTAACACAAATGCAAGTCAAACTTACACACTGTTGACAATTAATTTGTAGTCCCTATTTTAGTATTATCATCACAGGGGGATGCTCAAAGGGCCGTTGGTATCAGCATCCCCTCAGTGGTGCTGTGCCACCCTGGAAAAAATTCCTTCAGGCTCCTTCCCATCCCCCAAGGCAGCAACAAATCCTTCTTCTCGCCTTCGTTTGGACAAAGCAGCCAAAGATTTAAAAGTCTTTGGTTCATAGATGGCTAGATCTGCAAGTACTTTCCTGTTGAGCTCCACCTGGCACTGGGAAGAAAAGCATAGTTAAATATTTTAGCATTTCAGTGAAACATAAAATGACTCTGAATGCAGCTGATCACCCTGTGATTTCAGTCACCAATACATACTACTTGAGCACCAGTGGGGGAGAGGGCATTGTGAGTCTTGTCCAAGTAGGACAGGTGAGTAGAAGGGAAGGGCGCAGCTCCCAATGCCAGATTCCTGGCCTAAGTTATCCCTTTAAGACCGGTGGGAAGAGGAAACCACAATTCCCATTGTATAAATGGTGAAAAATGACACATGGAAAAGGAATGTGAGGCACAGAAGAACAAGGACCAAAACTGGACATTCTGGGCTTCCCAGGTGGCTCAGTGATGTGAAGAATCTGCCTGCCAATGCAGAAGACATGGGTTCAATCCCTAATCTCAGGAGGTCCCACATGCAGTGGAGAACTAAGCCTGTGTTGGCCTAGTGCCCCTGCCCTACAAAAGCCACTGCAATGAGAAGCCCACGTGCCACAACTATAGACTAGACCCTGTTCACCATGACTAGAGAGCCTACATGCAGCAGGAAGACCAAGCACAGCCAGAAACAAAACTGGGCATTCCTAATTTCCGTAAGAGAGCCAAAGTCATCTGTCGAGTAAGAGAATAGAAAACCAATGGACAGTGCCTGTGAGTCTGAGGTGCAGGAGAAAAAAGGGGATGGTCTTATGACATTAAATGCAGCTGTGCAGGAGTGACTCCTATTCTACTACCCGGGACCCCTGTGCAAAGTCCCTCTCCTTTCTGAGCCAGTTTCCCATGAGTAAAATGGAAGTGTCACACCTACACTTGCCCTGAGGATCTCTGTAAAGTGCCAGGCCCACCTGGCACAGGAAGAAGCACAGCACCAACTCTCCTACTCCCCAAGCTTTTTAAGAAAAAATTTAACTCATAAGAAAGCAGAGGTAGTAGGGACAGACTTCCTGGTGGTCCAGTGGTTTAAGTCTCTGCACTTGCACTGCAGGGGTTCAGGTTTCATCCCTGGTTAGGGTTAGGAATTGAACCCTGGTTGCGAAGTTCCACATGTCATAGAGTGCAGCCAAAAAGCAGAGGAAATGGCATACTGTCTAGATGCCAGTGAGTGAGATGCTCTGACACTTGCTTACTCTAAAATTCCAAATGTTTTGCTACATTTAATTATGTTTCAACTTGATCTGCCACCTTGTCATATTCAACATGAAAAATTTGAAATTAAACTTGAAAGTTAAAGCAGAGTTTTTCTGTTTTTCATTATTGATGGGGAAACAGCATGATTATGTCTTGGTACCACACACCTTATTACTAATTCTGCTACCAGCAGGGCAATGAAAGAGCAAGTGAGGTGAACCCCAGAACCCCAACCCAAGAGTGAAAGCAGTAGGCCCCAATGCCAACTCTTAAGTCCTCTGTAATCTTGGATTTCTCTAATATTAATAAAGATCCACACACACACCCCCAAAAAAAAATGAAAACAGTGTTAGCCTAACGCTCCACGGTGGAGCCTGCTAGAGCATGAAAACTGGACGGGTTATGAAGACGTTTAATGTCTCAGCAGGACCACATCTTCGACCATACCTTAATCAAATTGAGGATGAATGCTGGGTATTTCAGACCATGTTCCTGGGAGGCAGCTGTAATTCGATTAATCCAGAGCTGAAATGAGAAAACGTCAAAGTGTTTGAGAACCAGCTGTATGTCACGTCCACACCTCTCAGCAAAGGTTGTGACTGAACTAAAAATTTTTTTGTAAAAGCAGATACAAAAGTCATTGGCCTATTCAGGCTGCACTGCAAACAACAGAGAGCAAAGCCTGATGCCCTTTGTCCAAATGCCAGGTGTAAAGCTCACATCTCGCACAGTCGAGCCGGAATACAAAAATCAGCGAGAGATGCTGGGTCAGACACCACTCCGGGTGTAGAAAGAATCCATGTGTGGGAATTACGACAGCCACTGAGACGGGTGCTACCAGGCAGGGACGGAGCGCTCCCGGGTGAAAGCTTCAGCGAGGTGAGCAGCCTGGAGGGGAGAGAGCGGGGCCCCCGCGAAGGGCGAGGGTTACGTGGATAGTGGCGTCCGCTCCAGGGAGGAAGCTGCGTCGGGAAAGCTGCGAGGGCGGGTGGGTGACGCGGGAGCTTTGAGTGCTCAGCAGGCTCCGCGCGCACCGCTGACACCGCACATAGCGTCCTGCACAGCGGACGGGTGCACGGGAGGGTTCGCCGGGTCAGGGCCACCCACGGCTGCAGGGCGCCGCGGGCTCGGGAGGGCAGGGTGAGACCGAGAGGGCCGCGCTTACCGTCCGCAGGTTCCTTTTCTTCAGACTGCGGGCTCGCGTGCATCGCACGAACGCTCGCGTCACAGCCCTGACGGCCAGCCGGTAGCACCGATTCTTTCTCCCCTGGAAGTGCTGGTTAAGAAACGAGAGAGGAGGCGGTCGGCGGGGCCCGCGCACGCCGGGCCGGCCAGGAGAGCGGAGCGCGCGGCACACTCACCCGCGCGTGCTTCAGCACCTCCTGAACCCTCCAGTAGCGGTCGGTGATGCGGTTCCGCAGCCAGAGCGGCGCACTGAGGAAGACCATGACCCCGGCACCGCAGTTCACCAAGGCGTGTGTTGCTCTGCCGCCACACCCCACGAAAGCTTCCGGGTCAACTCCGCCCTCCTCAAGGGAACTTCCGGTCGTCGCGCGTGCGCTTCGGGCCCGCGCCTCTGTACCTATGCTCAGGCTAGGGGGCGGGGCGGTGGAGGAAAGGGTTGGGCTCCTGGTGGGGCTCCCCCGGTGGCGCCTAGGCGGGGGTCCCGCAGCAGGGTAGCAGAGAATGGTTCCTTCTGCGGACCCGAGTAGCGCT
Organism: Nanger dama; assembly: GCA_917880005.1. Lineage (NCBI taxonomy): Eukaryota > Metazoa > Chordata > Mammalia > Artiodactyla > Bovidae > Nanger > Nanger dama. Next base: position 18,562,481 of record CAKJTW010000013.1, on the reverse strand, counting down.
GCTTTTCACAGGGGGGCAGAGTCTCCATTGGGCCACTGAGCTGCGCACTTTCAAATGATTTTATCCCGTATGTATTTTGTCACTGTTTTACCACAGGCCAATGCAGGAGACGTCGGTTTGTTCCCTGGGTAGGAAAGATCCCTTGGAGAAGGAAATGCAACCCACACCAGTATTCTTGCCTGGGAAATCCCATGGACAGAGGAGCCTGGCGGGCTACCTTCCATGAGGGTCACAGAGTTGGATTCGACTTAGCGACTGAACAAACAACCACTATATTACCATTATTACAGAAAATAGTGAAGAGGGGCAAAGTGGGCGTGTGCAATTTCTTAGTAACTTTTCATTTAAATGTAGTTTTCAGTTCGGTTCAGTTGATCAGTTGTGTCCAACTCTGTGACACCATGGACTGCAGCATGCCAGGCTTCCCTGTCCATCACCAACTCACGGAGTTTGCTCAAATTCATGTCCATCCAGTAGGCGATGCCATCCAACCATCTCTTCCTTTCTTGTCCACTTCTCCTGCCTTCAGTCTTTCCCAGAATCAGGGTCTTTTCCAATGAGTCAGTTCTTCAATCAGGTGGCCAAAGTATTGGACTTTCAGCTTCAGCATCATCAGCCCTTCCAATGAATATTCAGGACTGATTTCCTTTAGGATGGACTGGTTGGATCTCCTTACAGTCCAAGGAACTCTCAGGAGCCTTCTCCAACACCACAGTCTTGGCATCAGTTCTTCAGTGCTCAACTTTCTTTACAGTCCAACTCACATCCATGACTACTGGAAAAACCATATCTTTGACTAGATGGACCTTTGTCAGCAAAATGATGTCTCTGCCTTTTAATGTGCTGTCTAGGTTGGTCATAGCTTTTCTTCCAAGGTGCAAGTGTCTTTTAATTTCATGGCTGCCATCACCATCTGCAGTGATTTTGGAACCCAACAAAATGAACTCTGTCATAGTTTCCATTTTTCCCCATCTATTTGCCATGAAGTAATGGGGTCAAGGCTATGGTTTTTCCAGTGGTCATATATGGATGTGAGAGTTGGTCTGTGAAGAAAGCTGAGCGCCGAAGAATTGATGCTTTTGAACTGTGGTGTTGGAGAAGACTCTTGAGAGTCCCTTGGACTGCAAGGAGATCCAACCAGTCCATTAAGAAGATCAGTACTGGGTGTTCTTTGGAAGGAATGATACTAAAGCTGAAACTCCAGTACTTTGGCCACCTCATGCGAAGAGTTGACTCATTGGAAAAGACTGATGCTGGGAGGGATTGGGGGCAGGAGGAAAGAGGAACTACAGAGGATGAGATGGCTGGATGGCATCACCGACTTGCTGTATGTGAGTTTGAGTGAACTCTGGGAGTTGGTAATGGACAGGGAGGCCTGGCGTGCTGCAATTCATGGGGTTGCAAAGAGTCAGACACGACTGAGCGACTGAACTGAACTGAACTGAACTGAATGGGACCAGATGACATGATCTTTGTTGTCTGAATGTTAAGTTTTAAGCCAGCTTTTTCACTCTCCTCTTTCACTTTCATCAAGAGGCTCTTTAGTTCCTCTTCGCTTTCTTTCATAAGCATGTTGTCATCTGCATATCTGAGGTTATTGATATTTCTTTGGGCAATCTTGATTCTGGCTTGTGCTTCATTCAGCCCTGCATTTCACATGATGTGCTCTGCATCAAAGCTAAATAAGCAGGGTGACACTATACAGCTTTTTCTTCTGTCCAGGATCACACTCTGCATTTTCAGTCTTAATCTGGAATAGTTCCTCACCCTTTCTTTGTCTTTCTTGACCTTGGCATTCTTGAAAGGTACAGGCTAGTTATTTTGTGATTAGAATCAGGTTACACATTTTCGGCAGAATACTGCAGAAATTATATTGTGTCCTTGGTATGGGGTATTGGGGCCATGATGGCAGCCTGTCCCAACACAGGTAATGTCAGCTTTGACCACTTGGTTATGGTTACCAGGTTTACGTTTGAACTAATATGTAGTTTGTAGGGAAATACTTCATGAGTCATCCCAGGCCTTCCTGTAAGCATGTGCAGAGGCCAGGTAGGAGAACAGAAGTGTACTGTATCGTGCATGTGAGAGAGGGAGAATGCAGACTGGTCAACATCTCAGCCAGCACAACGGCTCTGGAGCAAAGACTGCCTAGCAAGGAAGCCTTGTGTTGGGCGGAGATGGCCAGACCCCGGCACCTGTGCTGTGCTCAGCCAGCATTGGGGCCACTAGGAGAAGTATGCCTTCAGCTGAAATGCTGCCATGGACTTGAAGCTCCACAAGGTGCGGTGGGCGGGGTGGGGGGTGTCTTAAATGGATGTCTGAGCAGCCTCTTTGTGGCCAGCAGGCTCTAAGACCACTTGTACTCATTCACTTGGGTGTCCATCACTGACTTTATAACTCTTCCCATATTTATTGGCATTCTCTTTAAAGAAGAGCCTTCCCTTGGGGCTCTAGATAGTGTTGGAAGGATGCATCCAGAGGGTGGTGATCCAGTGACAAGGAAGTGTTGACTCATCCAGGGAAAGGGTCAGCATGTGCCAGACCCAGTATGGGCAAGGTCAGCCAAAGGCCAGAGTGGTGGGAGCAGAGCCAGTGCAGGTCCAGGGCCAGTGAGCAAGTCAGCTGCCAGAGGCCAGAAACTGAGGCTGGTGAGGATGTATGGGCCCTGGAGGTCGAGGAAGGACTCTGATGTCCTGGGTACCATGGGCTTCCTCATAGTATGGTGGTCACAGGGCAGGACAACGCAGCTTGGTCACCTTTTCAGCCCACCCTGGAAGGTCACACAGCATTGCTTTGGCAGTGCTAGGGCACTGGACTAGTCACAAAAGTCTGCTCAAAAGGAGGAGACCCAGACTCCAGCTCTGGATGGGAGGAACAAGGGGATCCCACTGGAAGGAGTGCATTCAACAGCCAAGATCACTGGGGTATCAACAAACACCATACACTATGTTTGGTCTACACTCCATGAGAGGGAGCCCCTGGGGGATCATGCCATAGGATTATGGCTGTTGTTCTAAGAGCCCCTGGGAGTCACAGGTTAAAACAGAAGATTGGTTAGGTTGGGGGCAGGCAAAGCTGACTGTTGGTGGCCTGGACGTGGTGGATGCAGTGGGAGAGGTGGGAGTTAATCAGGCTGGGGGTGTGCTCTGAGGTTGAGCCTACAGGCTGTGCTGGAGATTGGTTGCAGGTCCATCCTGCAGCTTTAAAAACCAGCCTGCGACTTCTCTGGCGGTCCAGTGGTTAAGACTCCATGCTTCCACTGCAGGGGGCAGGGGTTCCATCCCTGGTCAGGGAACTAAGATGCTATAGATCTTACAGGCCACACTGTGCAGTCAACAAAGCACAACCATCCTTACATTGATGGCTCCAGAGACGTCACTCGAGCCCCACCTTTCCCCGCATCTCATCTCACCCACCCCTCCACCTAGCCCAGCCTCTCTAGGAGTCATTTTTATGTCTCCCTTTCCCCAGCCCCCCATGTTCAACCATCAGCAAGTCCAGAGGGATGTGGCCACAGAATCACCCAAATTCTGCCTGCTTCTCCCACCTCCACTGCTATACTGCCACCATTTCACTGGTCTCCAGGGTTCCCCCTTCCTAGATATGGTCCACTCAGCACTTGCAGGCCTGGAACCAAAGAGACCATGTCACAGGAACACAAACTCTCCAAAGGTTTACATTATCTTGTGAGTAAAATCCAAGTGCTCCCAGGGCTGCCTCACAGAGATGCTACTTTGGCACAACTCTCACTTTTGAAAGAATCTTTACTCTAGAGCTTTTCTTCTAGAAAAATAGAATAAAGGCACTGGTTTTCTCTGAGGATACAGTGGTGGGCAATCAGAGACAGCTGTCCCTCTATATCTGTTGTATTGCTGAGATGACTGATTAACAGGGAGAGGATAAAGCCATTGAAAACAGATTCTTATGCCTTATGTCACCAAAGGTTGGGGGGCACACCATGCTGCACAGGGACATGGGCAGGAGCACTGGTGTCGACCAGGAGGCAGAAGCAGGGGCCCTGGGAAGGCTCAGGCCTTTATTGGGGTTCTGGCAGGGCAGGGCAGGGAAACAATTTGGGATTGGTTTGTGTGATAATCTACTGGGCCTTGGTGCACAGAAGCATGTCTGGCCCTGGGTGATTCTGGGCAGGAGGACGTCAACTGGGCACATGAGAGAAGGCAGTTCAGGGGTGGGTCAGGTGGCAGGGGAGAGGGAGAACAACTGGCTGTTTGATTGGCCCCATCATTTGTGAGCAGGCGCCAACAGACAAACACTGAATCTAAGGAAACACAGTAAGAGCGTCAGCGTGCCCAGAGGGCACACCAGGGGTGACACACCCACGGTGGACAGACAAAGCAGAGACCATCGGTTTTGTTCAGTTCTGTCACGACTCAGTCTCTCCACTGCAGAGAGTGGAGAAGGCCTGAGCTGCAGGGGTGAGTGGCTCTGGGAGTCAGTGGAGCTGCTTCAGATCCAGCGACACATTTGTTGCTCAGGCTCCAGCCACTGCCTCTGTCTCCTCTAGGAACCTCTGGGCTCTTCTCCCCTGCACCAGTGGAGAGAAGCCTGAGCGCACCCTGAAGGCCATGGAAGCCCGGAGCCTTTCGTCCTGCTTTGGCCCTGCCACCCCAGGGCCCTGTGCCCCTAGGACTCCTCCTGCTCTCCACAGAGGGCAGGCCACAGGTCCTGGGCCATATCCCCCACCGTGTCCGCAGGGTGGGGCTGGCTCCTTGGCTCAGCAAAAGCTCTGCGGTGGGGCCGTGGCCATGCTCCATGGCGAGATGCAGGGGGTCTTGTGGAGCCAGCCAGCGACATTGACCACTGCACCCCTGTCCAGGAGGTGGCCACTGACCTCTATGTGGCCTCCCGGGCAGCATGATGCAGGGGGTGAGGCCCAACAGGTCCTGAGAATCCACCTCTGCTCCCCAGGCGGCCAGCAGCTGGACGGCAAGCAGATGTCCACCAGCAGCAGCCCTATGGAGTGGAGAGCGCCCATGCCTGTCCGTGAGGTGTAAGTCTGCCCCGTACTCAAGCAGCACCTCCATGTCCTGGAAGAGAAGGGGACAGGGGCTAGGCTGCTGGCTGTGTTAACCACATAACACCCAGCTGCCCTTGGGCTCTCCTTCTTGACACTGCTTCCCTATTTGGTCACCCTGATGCTGGGAAAGATTGAAGGCAAAAGGAGAAGAGGACAGCAGAGGATGAGATGGCTGGAAAGCATCACCAACTCAATGGACATGAACTTGGGCAAACTCCAGGAGATAGTGAGAAACAGGGAGGCCTGGCGTGCTGCAGAGTCAGACACAACACAGCGACTGAACAACAACAAATGGCACCTATGTGGGCTTCCCAGGTAACACTGTGGTAAAGAACCTGCATACCAGTGCAGGAGACATAAGAGATGCGGGTTCGATCCCTGGGTCAGGAAGATCCCCTGGAGGAGGGCATGGCAACCCACTCCAGTATTCTGGAGAATCCCACGAATAGAGGAGCCTGGAGAGGTACGGTCCATAGGGTCACAAATAGTAGGACACAACTGAATCAACTTAGCACTCAGGCACGACACCTGAAGAGGCTTTACTTGGAGACTGCCACTGCCCCCTAATGGTCCTGACTTGCTTGCCGCCCATCCTCCCTGCTGGCTGAAATAGGCTTGCCCCTTGCACAATAAATATTGGTGCTGCCACCTGGCTCCCTCCCCTGGGCTTCCAGGAGCCAATATCTAAGGGCGGCGGGGATTGGTAGCTGGTCCCTTTCCGCCACCCGCTCTATCACTCGGAGGCTGGGCCAGGATTACCTGCCGGCGGCCCAGGCCAGCTGCGACGCCCAGCACAGTGGCCCCCACACCGTCGCGGGCGTCCACTGGCGCCCCTTGAGCCAGAAGGAGACGAAGCGCAGTTGCGCGCCCAGCCTCTGCCGCCACGAGCAGGACGCCATCTAGGCGCGCGCCGCCGTTCGCCCCCAGCAGCTCGAGCACCGCCAGCTGGCCTCCCGCCGCCGCCCAGTGCGCCGCCGTCCAACCGCGCGCGTCTGCAGCTGTCGCGGCGGGTTGCGGCGCCGACAGCAGGTGCCCAGCCATGAGCGTGCGGCCCAGCGCGGCGGCCCAGTGCAGCGGTGTGAGGCCAGCCAGGCAGCGTGCATTCGCCGGCGCCCCGCGCCGCAGCAGCAGCTCTGCCACCCTCGACGGCCCGTGCCAGGCAGCTTCGTGCAGCGGTGTGCGCCCCGCGCGGTCTGCGGCTCCGACCTGGGCCCCGCGCTGCAGCAAGAGACGCACCAGTGACACGTGGCCGCGCAATACCGCCAGGTGGAGAGGAGTCCTGCCCGCGCGGTCCCTGTGGGGCAGGCAAGGGCAGTGAGGGTGAGGGCTGGATCCGGAACCAGGCCACTGTCCCGGCCCCTGTCCCCTGCTGGAGAAGGAAACTCAAACTGGCTACCCTTGCCCAGGAAGGACCCCCTCTACCCACTGGGAACTGCTGCTTCCCCCACCACTGAAGGGACAGCATCCACCACCCCAACAGATACCTGTGAAGATACCTGGTCCTGCCCCGGGCTCACCTCTCCTCCACACTGGCCCCTTGCCGCAGCAGCTGTGTCACCAGGCCCGTGTGACCCTTCCACACAGCCTGCAGCAGGTGCCCCCAGGCCTGTGGGGTGCTGGGCCCTTGTGTCCCAGCTCCCAGAGCCTCCTCAGAGCCCAGATCCAACCACCGCAGTTCCTGCTCCGCTCCTGCCTCTGTCAGGTCCTGCTCCCCAGGCTCTGAGACCCCAGAGTCCATCTGGAAAAAACATGAATCAGTCATGGTTGCTGGAGGCCCAGGCTGGCCCCAGTCCAGTCCTCTGGCTGGGGGTCCTCTGTATGCTGTCCTGGCCCAGCCACAGGCCCTTCCATGAAACTCCTTCCAAAGGAGCTGAGGTGGGAGATCTGTTCCAGGAAGGTAGGTAGCTGGAACTGCAGTTGGGGCGGGGGACAGAGGGGCAGGGCAGGGAAGGGGGGTGGCCTCTGGGGGGCCAGGCAAAGGGCCAGCTCTCCACACTGTTTACCCAGCAACTTAGGGGAGGCCCTGCCTGCCACAGCCTGTGTCCCAGCAGCCTTCAGCCCCTGCCAACCACCAGGGCCTCTGACTTGTCCTCTCTCCCAGGAGATAAAGGCCAGGCAGGCAGGAACCTGCCCGTGGACTACAGCTCCTCGCAGAGCACAGCCTTTGATGTGCCACGATTTGGCCCCCAAGAGGCACCCACATGCCTTTCATTGGATCCCTCCCTCTGGCCCTGCCCCCCAGCCCCACTCCTGTCCCTGCTGGCTAAGACCAGGCCGAGTGGACTGGGTGCCAGCAGCCGGCAAAAGCCAGAAAAACAAGGGTGTCAGCTCTGTGTGCCCTGTCTGCACAGGATGACCTGGGAAGATGCTGAAAGCAGCAGGGCCAGATGACAGGACACAAGGACACGGGGTGGGGTGGGAAGGGCACCCTGTTGCTGAGAAGCGCCCGTATCCTGGGGACTTGGTGACTATCCTATCCCTCAGTAGAGCCAGGGAAGCTAAAAACTGTCTCCTGGTGGCCTCTCCACAGGCAGAAAACAGCAAGAGTGGGCTGTGAGGCCTGTCCCTGCAGCCTCTACCATAGCCAGGGCACTGCAGCTTGCTCAGGTGACCACTGGATGTCAGGGAGCCTACATGGAGCTGTCCCCCAGGGGCAGAGGCCTCTGTTGGTCTCAAGCATGCAGGGCCCACAGCCAGAGGTCAGCTGTTTGTTGAATGAGTGAATGAATGAGTGGAGGACCAGAAGAGAGGGCGGGGCTTAAAAGGAGATGAGATAGAGATCCTTGCTGTCTGAACTCTCTCCACCCAAAGGTTATCATCTGCAGCATTTTTTTTAACCCCAACTTCATTATCAGAAAGATCCCCTGGAGAAGGGAAAGGCTACCCACTCCAGTATCCTGCCCTGGAGGATGCCATGGGATGTATATAGTCTATGAGGTTACAGAGAGTGGGATGGGACTGACTGACTTTCACTTTCACTATCAGAATAGTTACTGTGTGATCTTCCACGTGTGCACCACTGTAAATAGTTCAATTGCACACATATAGGCAGCAGGGCTTGGCATGCACCTCAGCAGATTTCCTGGCCGGAGTGTCTCCACTGATGCTGAAAGCTCAGCTTCTCTGTGCACTGGTTCCAAATCGAATCTCAGAGGCAGAGTTTGGGTTGAAGTAGAAAAAGTGAAAGTGAAATTGCTCAGTTGTGTCCAACTCTTTGTGACCCCATGGGGTGCAGCCTACAACTCTGCTCTGTCCATGGGATTTTCCAGGGAGGAGTACTGGAGTGGGTCGCCATTTCTTTCTCCAGAGGATCTTCCAAACCCAGGGATCAAACCTGAGTCTCCTGCATTGTAGGCAGATGCTTTACCATCTGAGCCACCAGGGAATCCTGTAGGAGTCAGCCTTTTTAACCCTCAGGTCCAACTGGTCTGGGGTCTACAAGCTTATGGGCAGTATTCCATTGTTAATTGTTTAACTTCTCCCACCTGGAAGGGGTTTAGTTATCTGCAAAATAACTCAAAGAAATTGTTGTGTGTATCCCTTGATGGGAAAAAGACCTTGCCCCAAGGCTGATCCTGATGTTTTCTCTCTGGTCTTCCATTCCCTCCCTTCCCTAATGAACAATGGCTTGAATCTGCCCATTGGAACTCAGAGAAGGTTATGGAGGCTGAGTGAAGGCTGTTCCCTATAATCAAAGAAATGGGGGACACAAAGGCTTTGTGCCCAGGAGCCCCACACAGTGCCACCACCAGCGTCCCTTGAACGAATTGTGCACTGTCACTATCATCATCTGCATCCCTGCCTGGTGAAAGGGTGCTGGTGAAATTGAGAGACCTGGAAAATGTTAGGAATGGAAGGGATGAGGCGGACTGTGTAGGAAGGGAGAGAAACTTTCCCATTCTGTATCACCCAGCTTCCTTCATCCAACTCCCAAACAACCTACTCAGTGTTTAAGTGTCAACTTCTCACCTAAGTGCCCTTTAAAATGCTGTAGGTTGTGCACAAAACCCCAGGTGCTAACTATATTTTGGTAACATTTGGAGAAATTAGGGGTTTTGAAAGGGCTAAGAATGCTTTTCCCCTCTTACTTGAAATAATGGAGTACACACTCCCTCTGTTTTCAGGATGGATTGGATTCTGACAAAAAAGGATGCCTGTGGTGGCAGCTGACATTATTGAGCGCCTGCTGTGTGCTGAGTCCCACACCAAGCATTTCACATGCACTGCTCATGTGCCTTCTCAACAGGCTTGCATCTTTGGGGGCTGTTTCTCTGATGCTGAGAGGGGCCAGGTGTGAGGGATGAAGGGACCAGGGGGACTAGGGCTGAGAGGTGGGTTGGGTGTTGACCTCTCTGAGGCAGCTACTGATGGGGCAATTAATTGCCAGTTGAGACTGATGAAATGAAGTCATTGTGTGCAGGGGCTGGAAGCAGGGAGAAGGCGGGACCCAGAGGGAGGAGGGCCCAGTGCAGAGTTGTCAGGACAGCTGTGAAGGCTCTGACCAGAGCACGCAGGGGCCAGCAAAGAGACTGGTCAGGGCCAGAGCTGTAGGGACCTGGCAGAGAGAGGGGTCAGCCTGGCAACCGGGACCTGCCTCTCAAGCGTGGCCCTGGAGATGGATGGTCAGGGGTGGACCTACCTGGGCCAGGGTCCTGCCCTCCAGCTAGGTTCACTCTTTTGTTGCTAGAATCTGAGCAGAGATCTGACCTAGTGACTTAGGGTTAAAAGATTACTAATCTGACGGGGGTGAGGGGCTTCAGTCCTCTCACGTGACTGCTGCTGTGAGCCCACCAGGCCCACTGCTGAGGGCATGAGTGATCAGGAGAGGGAGTCAGAGGAGGATGAGGGAGGATACCCTTCAGACACAGCACCCATGCTGCCCTGGAGGCTTCCTGACCGCCAGGCTTCAGACCTGATGTTACCAGGGTGGGCAAGCCTGGCTGCCCAAGGCCTGGGGACCCTGCTGCTCCAAGGATGGGCCCTGGCCCGGCTCCTGCTCCACCTGCTGCTGCCTGCAGCTGTGTTCCTGCTGGTGCTGCTGCCTGCAGCTGCCGTCGTGTACCTGGGATTCCTGTGTCACTCGAGGGTGAGCTAAGCCTTCCTTGGGCAAGACTGGGGAACTGTCTGGGGTCCTTGGGGAGTGTGGGTGCTCCTCCCTAAAGAGCCCTTTCTTCTGGCAAGCCCCCCGCCCTGCCACGGGCCACAGCAAAAGAAGAGCTTTTGTTTGCCAACAAGGGGATGGCTGTCTTCCTTCTTTGAGGCCTCTCAGCCTTGTACCAGGGGCCACCAGGGCCTGGACAGCTGGGCAGGGTAGGGAGAGGAGAAGGCTTCCAGGAAGAGGAGATAAAGATATTGTCGGATTTAACCAGTCCACAGCCCCCACCCCTCAGGCCCCCAACACAGCCCCTCTGAGGACCCCCTCCTACCCGGGGATGGGTTTCCCCACCTGTGGAATGGGCTACGGCTAGGTCTGGGATGGGGAGGGTATAGGCAGGTGGGCCCCGTGTCCCTCTTTCTGTAGGCATGCAGCAGGGGAGGGGGACCAAACGCTGGCTGCAGAAGAGAAGGTTGATACCAGAGGGCGGCACCCCGAGGTAGGGCTTTGGGGTCAGATGCCAGCGTAGGAAAGGACCATGGAGACCACAGAGGGGAGGAAGGCATAGGTCGGGGAGCCAGCGTGCTATTCTCTAAGCCTCTCCTCAGGGGACTCCTACTCGGGTCATTTACCGCCTGGGTCCCCTATCGCCCATCCTCGGCTAGGAAATGTCCGGCCCACAGCCAGCCCCAGCCCCCGCACCCTACCCATCCGCCTCTGTGCTCTGCCTGCCCCACTGCCCCGCCTAACCATCCGCCCGGTTCTCAGGTCCACCCGGCGCCCAGCCCCGCGTGCCGCGCGCTGCTGTCCGACCGCGGTTCCGCGGCGGTCATCGTGTCGGGCTTCCTCTCGCTGCCTCCGCTTCTGGTGCTCGCCTCGGCCGCTCGCGCCCGCCTGGCCCGACGCCTCCACTTGCTGCTGCCGCCTCCCACTTGGAGCCCCGGACCCCGCCGCCAGTCCGACGGGGAGAAGCAGCTTTGCGCTTGGGTGTGACCCCAGACGCCTCTTCAAATCCCGGAGGCCCTCGAACTACCCCGTGTCCCCCTTAAGTGGCCCTAGGCTGGCGAGCTCAAGGGTCTGCGTTCAAATCCCTGCCCGGCAAGCGCGAGCGCAGTGCTCCGACGTGCCGCGAGATGGCACAGGACTCTCCCGGAAGTGGGCGGCTCTTCCCCACCCTCGCCCGACCCCGCACTCCCCGCAGCAGCCGAGCGGCTGGGACGCCCCCAGGGAGAAGGGAGATGCCCCTCAGAGAAGCGATGCGAGACCAGACTCTGAGAAAAGCGGCCTTCCTGGCTTCTGCCTCTGGGACTGCCCAACGCTCCTGTGCCCCGACCACGTGCAGACCCTGCGGACCGCCGTCTGGTCAGCGAGTTGTAGAGCTGGGGAGACTCGCTCCGGCGACTTCCACACTCCACGGTTCCAGAGGTTCAACGGCCAGAGCAGCAGAGTGTGCAGGACTCAGCCGGAGGTCTGCGTCAGCGTTAGAGCAAGGGCTCTGTCAGTTCCTCTAATTTTAAGATATTTTCCGTCTTTTGTGTTTTTGCTTTCAAGCATGTTTCTGTTTTATTCCTTTTATACACACTGTGTTTGTTTCCCGTTCCTAGGGATTCACATCTTTCATCAGTAATGGAGAATTCCCAACCATTATTTCTTCACTTCCGCCTCATTCATTCCACATATTCTTTCTTGGGAAACACCTACTACATTAATACTTCTGTCATCCTATTACTTCTGTCAGTTCATCTCTTCTGTGTCTTCCTTCTCCTTGTCTCCCTGTGCTGCACGTGTTTTGGGCAATTTCCTCATCTTCCTCTTCTAGTTCACTAAGCACTGGTAGTGTCTAATCTGCTGATTGTCCTCCTATCCAAAAAGAGCCTGGTAGGCTAGAGTCTGGAGTCCGGAAGAGTCAGACACAACTGAGCGACTAAGCACACATCTACAAGTTATACTTTCTGTGTGCTAAATCGCATCCAATTCTTTGCGACCCTAGGAACACTAGCCTGCCAGGCTCCTCTGTCCATGGGATTCTCCAGGCATGAATACTGTAGTGGGTTGCCATGCCCCCTCCAGGGGATCTTCCCAACCCAGGGATCGAACCCCTGTGTCTTAGGTCTCCTGCATTGGCAGATAGGTTGTTTACCACTAGCGCCACCTGGGAAGCTCAAAAGTTACACTACTCATTTCTTATTCATTCACATCTGATCATTTTGATGGTCTCAGTGCATGGATTCCAGCAGGAACATTTCACAGAGTTATTTTATAGTCTGCACTTAGCAACTACACTTCCTTTGCCTTGGGGTCTAAATCTGTTATTTGTTGTTTCTGCTGACTCAGTAATTGCATGTTGTTTCTTTGAATGTTTGTACTTGGTAAGCATCAGTCCACACCTGTGAAAATTCTGCGGCCATGTCCCTCCAGAGAGGATGCCCCTGTGAGGCATGCCCAGCCTGTGTCCCTATTAGGGATCTGGTTAGTAGCCTACCATGCACGTGGCCTGTGGCCCTCATGTGGTGTGAGTCTCTATCCTGTGTTCAGGAAATTCTCTGCTTTCCTGTTTGTTTCACTTCAGCATCCTGGTTTCTGTTCACTATTCTTCAGTTTGTTTATTTATATACTTCTTTTCAGTGTTTCTTGGAGGGAGGGCGCTTGGAGAGATCTACTTCCTTGTAAGCCCAGCAGTGTATTAAAGATGTGTTTGTTGTAATTTGTCCAGAATCTAGTAATAGCTGGAAGACCTTGGGAAGGTCCTAGCACACTGTGTTGCCAGCAGGACTCCACCTGTGACCAGGAGACCAGGGTCCAGATGTGCCCAAGGTTCAGGCTCAGCTGTGGCTTGAACAGGGCCTGGAGCGGGCCTGGCTCAGGTCCAGCAGGAGTCCTCTGGGTTTTCCAGTTGTCTGTGGCCAGTCACACGGGAGCCTGGCTGGCTGCCCCATGCCCAGGGAGAGCTTTCCCAGTCTGAGACCGCCCTCCTTCCCCTCTGCCTAGGGTCGGGCTGCTCTGGCCAAGCGTTGAGGATAAGGGCTCTCCTGAGGATCCGCCTGGCCCTGGAGTCATCAAAACAACAGCTGGGCTTGGTGGGGGTGGGGAGGCCACCCTGGGGAGCTCAGCCGCTGAGCTGCCTTTCAGAAGGTGGATCCTGGCTTCCCAGGCCTACCCATGGCCTCCAGCTGGCCCTGGGGACAGCCTGCCTCAGCTCTAGCTACCACCCACTCACAAAAGGAACACTTGTGGGGGGTTGTGGAAGGTTGACAGAGGAGCCTAGTGGTCTGCTCTGGGGAGTTAGCTGTCAGGGTGGGGAAAGTAGAGGGTAGAGGCCTTGAGCTACTGGGTGGGTCAAGATGAGACCCTCACTTTGGGAAAAAAAAATCTCTGCAAGCACCCTGGCCCTTGCCCAGCCATTGTGCACCTGGCCGTGGGTGCGTGTGTGTGTGTGTGTGTGTGCATTGTCTATGGGTATACGTGTGTGTGCATGTGAGGGCGTGCCTACATTCTGTCTGCCGGCCCTCACACCCCTGCGGGCTTTTCTCCAGACCCCACAGGTGTAGAGTCTGGACTTTGCAAGGTTTCCTGATCTGCCCAGGGCCGTGTATTCATTCACAAAGTATTTCTTGGCAACTCAGTTGTCTGCAGGCACACCCTGAGTGGGGAGCAGCTAGGAGGGGCCCATTGTGTCCCCACAGCCGGCACCCTGTGACAGTTGTGAGCCCTGTCCTCATGCAGGCATGTCAGCCAGAAACTGAGCTGTGATGGGTGGGCTGGGGAGGACTAGGCAGAGCCCCCTGCTGGCTCTGGGGCCTGAGGTCCCTCCCCCTGCCCCAGGGCCTCACCCCCACCCCCTGGGGAGCCCCCTACCAAGGTGTGGACACAAATCTGTCCTTCCCTGCTCTCTCCTTCCCCACACAAGCCTGCCAGGACCCTGCTTGGAGCTGAGACAGGGCATGGTAGTCACTCCCTGTTGCAGAAGGTTCCAGCACAGGGAACCTAAACTAGGGAGGGGGTCTCACCTCATGAAGGGCACCACTGTGCAGTTCTTGCACAGGCTGAAAACCCAGGAACAACTGGATGCCCTCCTGCCTTTCTGCCTCCAAGCTCTGCCCTTCTGCCCCTAGTCTACAAGGCTTGATATCACCCTCCCCCTGGGTTCTTGCCTACCCCATGAACACTGCCACTGCCCTTCTGCCTCCCAAGCCTCCTTACTGCCCTCATACATACCGGCAGGCCCTCATCCTGGAGCCCTGGTACTTCCTCTAGCTCCTGCCCACCTGCTCTGACATGACCCTATCCCCCAAGAGGAAAAATGAGTGAACACGTATTTTTGCAAGCTTGCCACTTCCCATCCCTCTTCTAGCCTGGCAGGGCTGGGAGGACATGGGCTGAGCCCAGGGCTTGCACGTCCCCAGGGCCTGTGCGTCCCCAGGGCAGAGTCAGTCATGTGACTGGGCCCAGCACGGAGATGAAGCATAAGTGCAGCTGGGTTGGCACCCACCCTGTGACCAGGCTGTCCACCTGCCACCCTGGGTGTCGCTGGCTGAAAGATTGGGTAGGGGGTTGTCTCTGGGGCCACAAGGAACAGGCTGGGGTACTTAGAAAGTGAAACAATGGGACAATCAGACCCCCAGGACTGGCCCCCATGCCCTGGCATGTCCCTGACCACAAACAAGCAGGTTGAGTCTAAAAGAATGTGTGGGTGGGGCAGCGGGTGAGTGGTGGTAGGCCACCCCCTCCCTTTGCTCTGCCAACTGCTGGGTGTGGTCAGGGGGCCTTGAGCTTGGCCACTCATCCCAGGCCCTCAGGAGGTGCCCCCCACTTCCAGTTTTTGTGTCTCCCAGCATGTGTGGGTGCCTGTGTGAGATACAACTGACATGAAAACCAGTAGCACAGGCACCCCCACGGGATGGGGTGGGGCCAGGCCATTCTGGCCCTCAGGCTCTAGGCTGGGGTCAGAGGCCCCGGGAGCTGCCCTTTTCCCTGGGGTCAACATGACCACAGCTAGCTGGGGACAAAAGGCCCTTCTTCTCTGCGTAGGCGTGGATGGTGTGGAGGAGGGCACATTCCCGTGGACTGGCTGGGGGCAGGGGCAGTGCCTTGGAGAACAATGTTGTCCCTGGGTTTTGTGGATCCCCATCCATCTATCTGCCTGTGGACCGACAGGCAGGGTAGGCGAGTTCTAGGAAGTGACGAATGGGGACTCCCTGTCCCTCCTCCTCATTCCCAGACACCTGGGTCAGGCAGGGGCTGGCTCCCGTGGAGGGAGAGGCATGGGACTGGGGCCAGCTGTGTCCTGGCCCCCTCTGGTCCTTCTCTGCCCCTCCTGCCCCCACGCCTGTCTTCCCTCAGAGAGGAGGTTTCCAGGCCATTATATTTGTGCTTCCTCTGGTGTCTGCCTCAGTCCCAGCCCTGGTCTGGACTACTGTACACCCCTGGCTAACCCCCACGTTCCCTAGGAACTTTTGTCTGCCCATGTCTCCACTCAGCGAGGGGCAGGGTAAAGGAGACTCTCCGTGATGCTGGCAGCAGAGCCGGCTGTGCCACAGGGCAGATCAGTGGGCCTAAGGGGCAGAGCTGACCCAGTGAGGGTGGGATGGTCTTAGTCTCTCGGCAATCAAGTCAGAGCTCAGTATGAGCATCAGGAGGGGCTCTCAGCCAAAGCAGGTGACTGAGCTCAGCCAAGGCTGGAGAGAGGCCCTTATCACCACTGCCGAGGCCAGGTCCCCTGTCCTTTCTCCCCCTGATGGAGAGCTGGAGGGAGGAGGATGCCTGCTTCCTCAAGGGCTTGAGTAGTGGCCAAGAAGAGCAGCTCAGTTTTTCCAGAAGGGAAACTTCCCTGTCAGCCCAGCAGCACAGCCGAGGTGTGACTCTGGACCCACTGCTGGCCAGGAGTGGGGAGGCCACAAGGCAGATCCAGCATGGCCTGATGCCCTGCTAGTGGGTGCCCAGCAAGGTGAAGGATGAGCCAAGTGTGTCTGCATGTGTGTACTTGGGTCAATCCCCCGCTGGGCCCCCAGATTGTCTTCAGCTGCCTCCCCTCATGGCCCCATATCCAGAGCAGGCCTGCTCAGCCTCATCTGCTGGAGGACTGGGGGCCAGGAGTTGTCCCTCTGGGCAGTACACCCTGAACTTTGGGGGTTCAAGCCCACTGTCACCCCCCTCGGGGCCCAGGCGGAAACACCAGGCAGTCTCTGGTCCTAGCTGAGGCCTGAGGTCTGTGGAGCTGAGCCAGCCCCGTCACTGCCAAGATTCCCGGCAAGGGGGGTGGGGAGGGGGTGTGGCAGGGACACAGTTCTCACTTGTTCCTGCCCCATCTACTCAGGCTCAGCTGAGCTGCTTCCTTTTTAGACAAAGTCAGAGCTCCGGCCTGTCTCACAGCCTGGCGTCTCACCTGACAGAAAGGGAGGAAGGAAAACCATAGAGTTTCATCCGTCCTCCGGGCTGGGCTGAGCACCTCCTGACAAGGGGGAAGGGAGGGGACATCCTGGCAGAGATGGCCTGCCGCCTCCCCATGAGGACCTGTGCCCCGCCATCCCTCACCGAGCTCCTCAGAGAGGAGTGGCTGAGACAGGGCAGTGGTGACCCCACAGGAAGGCATCTTAGGAGGGAGGAGGGCAGTCCTGCCCACAGGACTCTGCCAGCCTTGCCTCACCTGAGGGCAAGGAATTTGCCCTGGAGTGGGGGGGAGGGCTGAGTGTCCCTCAGGATGCCCCCTGCAGGCAGCCACCTCTGGTCTGGTCCCACCAAGATCGGAGCTGCAGGGTTCCCGGTCACCGTGAGTCCCTGGAGGGCTTCCCCAGTGCACTGCTGGGGAGCGTCTATCCTCAGTCCTGGAGTTTGGCCTCAGCCCTGGCCCCGAGCCTCTTATTGGGGACAGCTGTAGGCCCAGCATGGTCACATAGGACAGGCCTGAATCAGCCATCCTCAGCTGTATGCCTCTTCCTCCAAGAAGCCTGATGAGGTGGGGTCTTTGTGTCCCCTCAGAAACCCCTCCTTGAATGTCTGAGGTTTTTCTCCTCTCTCAACGTTCTAAGTTCTGCCCTCCTGATCTCTGCTTTCATACACCTGCCCCTTCCCAAGCCTTGTTTTTGGTGTCACCCCCACACTCACACCTCCTGGGGTTCTCTTGGACTTGGCTTCAGGGACTGCCAGCGCTGAGGGTACAAGGACAGCAAGCCTAGGGATGATCCAGCTTGGTGGCACCCTGCTCTGCTCCTGGCTGAGGAAGGGGGCAGGGGGTAGAAGCAGGGCAGACTCCAAGGCCTTACAGCCCAAAGGGAGACCGAAGAGTTTATGTGTGTGCATGCCACGTGCGTATGAACGGAGCGCGTCGCCGCGCACCTGGGCCTCGCGAGCGTGTGCCTCCCCGGATCCAGAGTTTCTCCGGCCGCGCGGCAGCGCGCGCGCGCCTCCGAGGGACCTCGGGGCGGGCCGCGGTGGGCGGGGCCTCCAGGGGGCGGGGCCCGGGTCCGACCCGCGCGGCCGCGCGCCCCACAGCCCAGGAGCGAGCGAAACACCAGTGCAGGGAGAGCGCTGCCATCCGTCGCGCGCGATGCTCCCCTGGACGGTGATCGGCCTGGCTCTGAGCCTGCGGCTGGCGCGGAGCGGCGCGGAACGTGGTGAGTGAGGCCGGCGGCTAGGTCAGGCTCGGCTGTCTGTGCCCGTCCACCCTCTGTCCGCGCTGAGCCACGCTCTCCTTCCGCTGCTCGGGGCCGGGGCGGCTGGCAGAGGACCCCACCCACGTGAGGCGCAGGCCCCCGCCGGCAACTCGGCGGGATTTTAGGGCCTGATCGGAGGAGTGGGAGGTGCCAATCGGGGGAGGCTTGTTCCTGCCTCAGTTTTCCCTTTGCTTGGCATGACCCTTAGACGAAGGATGGTAAAAGGGTTGGCGTCGTTCAGCTAGGTTGAGGGAAACTGAGGCCCCGATGCTAGTACCAGGCCCGAGACACCCCAGGCCTCTGTCCGCTCATGACCCAGGGGCCCATCTACTTCTTGGGGAGCGGAGAGCAAGGCGTAGTCGCCTGAGGGGTGATTGGGCCCTCAGGCTGCTGCAGCAGGTAACCTGCTTCCTGGGTCCTGACAGAGCAGAGGATGGGGCCCAGGCGGGGATGACATCATCTGTAAGTGGGGTCAGGACTCCAACCCAGCCTTCTGGACTGTGAGAGAGGCTGCAGTCAGTGCTCTGTCTTCCCCGTGCCTCCTCCTCTGTCCTCTGTCTACCCAGCTGCAGAATGCCTCCACCCCACCACCCCCCACCAGTTGCCTTACCTGGAGGGCGAGCTGTGTAGACTACTTCTAGGAAGCCAGGCCCCAGCGGCCCAGACCTATCCACCCACCACTCCTGGGGGCGGGGCCAGGACACTGAGCTCCAGCCCGCCCAGATTCCGCTGAAGACAGAGAGGGGGTGGGGGCTTGGAGGGTCAACTTTCCTTTGCAGTTGAGACAGGAGCCCAGAGGGACCCCCTGATATGTGGCCAGGGTGTAGAAGTGGAATTGCAGAGGGTTCAGACCTCCTGTTGGCTTTACTGCCCCTCTCCGGCTGGGGTGCTATCCCAGGACCTTTGAGGTTAGTTGAGCTGGCCTTCTGGGCTTCCTTGGGTAAGGGCGAGTGACAGCTTAGGGAAATTTCAGGCCCTGGGGTTCTACCCTGGGTGTGGGGCTGTCCGGGGGCCACCACCAAGGGCTGAACCCTCTCCTCTTCCCCCAGGCCTTCCGGCATCTGCCCTTCAGGGGGACCTGCTGTTTCTGTTGGACAGTTCAGCCAGCGTGTCTCATTATGAGTTTTCCCGAGTTCGAGAGTTTTTGGGGCAGCTGGCAGCCCTGCTGCCCGTGGGTCCTGGGGCCCTGCGTGCCAGCCTGGTGCACGTGGGCAGCCGACCATACACCGAGTTCCCCTTCAGCCAGCACAGCTCAGGCTCAGCTGTCCAGGATGCCATACGGGCTGCAGTGCAGCGCATGGGCGACACCAACACTGGCCTGGCACTGGCATACGCCAAGGAGCAACTGTTTGCCAAGGCGGCAGGGGCCCGGCCGGGAGTGCCCAAGGTGCTGGTGTGGGTGACAGACGGCGGCTCCAGCGACCCCGTGGGGCCCCCATGCAGGAGCTGAAGGACCTGGGGGTCACTGTCTTCATCGTCAGCACTGGCCGGGGGCAACCTCCTGGAGCTGTCTGCCGCCGCTTCGGCCCCCGCTGAGAAACACCTGCACTTTGTGGATGTGGATGACCTGCACATCATCACCCAGGCACTGAGGGGCTCCATCCTCGGTAGGTGGGAGGGAGCCTGGGGAACCCCAGCTGGGAATTCGGGAAGAGGGTCAGGAAGACTCCAGGAGGAACTCACATGCCTGGAGCAGAGGCCAGGGCTTCACACCCGGCTTCTCCAGGCACACACTCCACCTGGTCACCACAGGGGTCCCACCACCTGGGCTGAGATGGGACAGAGGACAGGTCTGAGGAAACACCTCCAGGTGAGGCTCCCTACTGGAGAGTGGGGGGTTTGGTGAGGTCTGAGGGACCTGGGGGCTAGATCTGAGCAGATGTGCCCTGTGGCTATGTGGAGAGGTGGAGAAGGAGGTTTCAAACCTGAGAGCTCTGCACATGGGCCCACCATACCTGGAGGAAGGGGAGGGCCATGGCAGGAAGGGCAGAGAGTGCCCCCAACCAGAGCTGGGTCCCTACTTTCCCCAGGGGAAGGGGGTTTGAGCGAGACTGTACTGCTGGGCATTGCTGGAAAGGAGGCTGGGCCTGGGAGAGCCTGCTGCAGGGGCTAGCAGCTCCCCACGGACTTTCTTCTGGATCCCTCTGACCCAGCTAGTGAGAGGGACAGGGAGGAGAGGGAGGTGGAGTTAAAGGGCCTAGTCACTGGCAGGGTTTGCTGTAGCTACTGAAAAAATGCCAACAACCCAGGGTCTTCCTGAATTTTGGTCTGCAGTTAATCATCCACTTGAAACCAGAAGGAGTTGGACTGTGGGTTGGAGGGAGGTAGAGGGTCTCTCTGAAGATCTGCTCCAGGGCACCTGGCCCTGGTGGCCCATGGGTCAGCCGCTAGGGCTGAGCCTGAAGGGGACAGCAGAAGAAAGGGCAAGCAGCTGGACAGAAAAAGCCCAAGGCTGCAGGGCAGTGAGGCAGTAGGGTGGCTCTCCTGGGATTGGGGGCAGGGTCTGTGTGTGGTGATGGGCAAGGGGAGAGCCAGCCAGGGAGCTGGGCACCCAGCATTCACAGCATCAGGTCCTGACTTAACCCTGTGTAGACATCTGTTAGCCTCACCCACCTGCCAGGTCACTGAGATGACCTTCTGGGGCTTGGCATCAAAGCTCAGGAGTAATGTTTGGGGGTCCCACCCTAGAGTCCCCTCACCAAACTCTCCTCCAGGTCCAACTGCCCTTGGGCTTGTCACATCTCTCCAACCCCTCAGGACATTCTCCAGTAGCCTCTCATCTCCTGGCTGTACTGTGGGCCCCCTTTTCCTTGACTCTTCAGAGCAGAACTGATCCTTGACCCCGTGCTGTTCACTCGTGCTGCCCAGAGTAGTGGGGAGGGCATCCTCTGACATCATTTTGAACCCTGCCACCCTTGAGGGCCCATTGTCCAGTCCACTGGCCTGAGTGGTGGGTGGGAGGTGGCCGCTATAACTCTCCACTGGTCTGAGTTTGGAGCTGAACCGGCCGAAGGCGGGGGGAGGGGGTGCTGGTTGCACTCATGTCCTTCCTCCAGCCTGGCGCCAGCGCGCTTTGGCGGATCCTTAGCATCTGGTAGGCGTGGCCGAGGCTAGCCTTGCTCCCGGCACTCCTGTTCCAAGGCTCTGGGAGTCGACCCCGAGTCAGTAGTCAGAGACCCGCGCGAGAAGCCACCTCTGTCCTCTGACCCTCTGCACCCCGCTCAGATGCGATGTGGCCGCAGCAGCTCCATGCCTCCGAGGTTACGTCCAGCGGCCTCCGCCTGGCCTGGCCGTCCCTACTGACGGCAGACTCAGGCTATTACGTGTTGGAGCTGGCGCCCAGCACGGATCCGGGGGCCGCGCGCCGTCAGCAGCTGCCAGGGAACGCCACGGGCTGGGCCTGGACCGGTCTGGATCCAGACACGGACTACGACGTAGCCCTGGTGCCAGAGTCCAACGTGCGACTCTTAAGATCACAGCACCTACGGGTGCGCACGCTGCCAGGTGAGGCGGGGCACAGGGCCGGGCGGGCTGGGGATACGGGTACGGCTGAGCGCCACGGCCTCCTCCCGCTCACGGGCACTTCTCGCACCTCCACTCCCACGCCCGCGCAGAGGAGACAGGGCCGGAGCTCATCGTCGTCTCGCACACCAGGCCGCGCAGCTTGCGCGTGAGCTGGGCCCCCGGCGCTGGGTCCGGACGCCGCGCTGGGTTACCACGTGCAAGTCGGGCCCCTGCGGGGCGGGGCCGCGCAGAGCGTGGAGGTACCGGCGGGAGAGAACAGCACCACGCTTCAGGGCCCTGGCGCCCGGCACCGCCTACCTGGTGACCGTGACCGCAGCCTTCCGCTCGGGCCGCGAGAGGGCGCTGTCAGCCAAGGCCTGCACGCCCGAAGGCGAGCGCAGCCGTGCCCCGCGTCCCCAGCCGCAGAGGACTGGGGGCCGGGAACCGTGAGCCGGTCGCGCCCCCGCACCCGAGGGCCCCCTTCTCCCGAGCCCGGTTGGTCTTGACCCGGGGATGGGATGCTGTCCGGCCTTAGGCCCGCGGGACCCCCGCGCAGGAGCGCGCCCGCTCCGGCGTCCGCCCTCCAGGACGCAGCCTCGCCTCACCTTCCGCCGTAGCTATGGCAACAGCGCGTGCCGCTGCGACTCCCTCCCCTGCCCGGTCCAGACCTGGGCACTCGGTGGTGTCCTTTGGGCAGGATTTAGCGGCGAGATGGAAAAGGCGTCAGGGGGCCCGTTGTGAACATCATACTCCAGATGGCTCTGGGACCCAGGGCCACAGGGCGTCTGGGCAGTCGGGCATCCCACTGTGTTAGAGGCCAGCACCTCTGGTGGCAAAGGCTGGCATCTGTTTGAGGGAGCCTGGTCCAGATGGCCGTTCTGAGTCCCCACCAGCCACTAGGGTGCAGGGTGGGAAGGGAAGGAGCTGGCTCTGGCCAGGTCCCAAAGGTTTCCTGGAGGGGATAGTGTCAGGAAAAGGGGTGGGGAAGTGCTGGCAGTAGATCCTGTGGTTAGCAGCTGGGTGGCTGGAGAGGCAGTCTTCACTGGCATGCTCAGCTGGCTTGGGGGCAGTGCTTTGCTTGCGGGGAACAGTGGCCCTGCCTTCCTACCCAGAACCCTCCTGTGCCCAGCCACAGCCTCTGGGACCCAGGTGGCACCTTTTGGGAAGAATACAACAAGAGCCTTGCATTCAGGACCCTGGGTACAGGAGAGCCTGTTCCTGCAGGGCCCCAAGGCTGGCACTTGCAGGGGTTTTCCCTGTGCTGGGTGGAGGGCCTCTGTCTGGGGCAGGGACAGTCCAGGTGCCTCTGTGTGCTGCACCCCAGCTGTCCCTGCAGTGTCCACTTCCTGTCACTCCTTATTGTGCTGGGGCCACCAGACAAGTCCCAAGGGCGGGCAGTGCTGCTGCCACTTGGCCCCACAGGCACCTCCTCCACACCTGCGCTGACTCAGTGCTCACTTTTCATCTTCCCCACTAATGACCCAGCCTTTACAATAAAATACAATAAATCAGATGTAAACTCAGCCCTGTAGTCTCCTGAGAGTGCTTTCAGTTCCGTTCAGTTCAGTCGCTCAGTCATGTCCGACTCTTCACAACCCCATGAATCGCAGCCTTCCAGGCCTCCCTGTCCATCACCAACTCCCAGAGTTCACTCAAACTCATGTCCATTGAGTCGGTGATGCCACCCAGCCATCTCATCCTCTGTCGTCCCCTTCTCCTCCTGCCCTCAATCCCTCCCCACATCAGGGTCTTTTCCAGTGAGTCAACTCTTCGCATGAGGTGGCCAAAGTTATTGGAGTTTCAGCTTCAGCATCAGTCCTTCCAATGAATACCCAGGACTGATTTCCTTTAGGATGGACTGGTTGGATCTCCTTGCAGTCCAAGGGACTCTCAAGAGTCTTCTCCAACACCACAGTTCAAAAGCATCAATTCTTTGGCGCTCAGCTTTCTTCATAGTCCAACTCTCACATCCATACATGACCACTGGAAAAACCATAGCCTTGACTAGATGGACCTTTGTTGGCAAAGTAATATCTCTACTTTTCAATATACTATCTTGGTTGGTCATAATTTTCCTTCCAAGGAGTAAGCATCTTTTAATTTCATGGCTGCAGTCACCATCTGCAGTGATTTTGGAGCCCCAAAAATAGTCTTACACTATTTCCACTGTTTTCCCATCTATTTCCCATGAAGTGATGGGACCGGATGCCATGATCTTCGTTTTCTGAATGTTGAGCTTTAAGCCAAGTTTTTCACTCTCTTCTTTCACTTTCATCAAGAGGCTTTTTAGTTCCTCTTCACTTTCTGCCATAAGGATGGTGTCATCTGCATATCTGAGGTTATTGATATTTCTCCCAGCAATCTTGATTCCAGCTTGTGCTTCTTCCAGCCCAGCATTTCTCATGATGTACTCTGCGTATAAGTTAAATAAGCAGGGTGACAATATACAGTCTTGACATACTCCTTTTCCTATTTGAAACCAGTCTGTTGTTCCATGTCCAGTTCTAACTGTTGCTTCCTGACCTGCATCTAGGTTTCTCAAGAGGCAGGTCAGATGGTCTGGGATTCCCATCTCTTTCAGAATTTTCCACAATTTATTGTGATCCACACAGTCAAAGGCTTTGGCATAGTCAATAAAGCAGAAATAGATGTTTTTCTGGAACTCTCTTGCTTTTTTGATGATCGAGCGGATGTTGGCAATTTGATCTCTGGTTCCTCTGCCTTTTCTAAAACTTTTACTCCTTGTCAAAACACACCAGCCCCATGAAAGGTTTCAAGTAAAAGAAAGGGCTCTGGTAGGAGAGGCTGGTACCCCACCTGGTGCTGGGGAGGAGAGAGATCCATCCCTTCCCAGCACTGGGTCGCAGGCCACTGTGGCCCCTCTGTGCACCTCCTCTTCAGAGAGCCCAGGCCCTGATTCTGAGGGCATTGCTGGGACCCCCACCTCTACTCCCTCAGCTTCAGTTTGGCTATACTGCCCCCTGCTAGTGGGAAGGAGAACCCCTAATCTAAGCAACTGCAGGGCTGAGAGGTGGTCTTGGGGCCCCAGATGGCAGCTCAGTCTGCCTGGCCTGGTGAGTATATTGGGGGCGGGGGGTGGCTTCTAGCAAGCTGATCTGCCACCATTTCCCCAAACACCTACCTCTGAGCATCTCATGGCCCCCACCCAGGCACCCAAGGCCTGCACCACCCACCAGGTCAGTGTGCTTGGTGTTCATGTGTCCCGCCACCACACGCACACACTGCCTGTATGAGCAGGGTGGGGAGCAGGGCTCAGGTGGTGAATTAGCCCCAGACAGATGATAGTGCCTGTCCAGGCCAGGCTTAGGCAGCCTACTGGATAGATGTTGTTTCTCCTCCATGTCCCCCCATCCCCTTGGGACAGGCCCAGGGAAGCCTGGCACTGTGGCCTGTGCTACTGAAGGTTTCTGCTTGCATCCTGACTGGTGCTCAGTGGTCAGCTGAGGATCAGAGGCTCCTGGGATCTTAGCAGGAGATGGCTGGTGAGCAGCTCACCTGTGGCTGGTGAGCCTGAACTTCAGGGTCCCAAGGTCCCAGACAGCACTGACCAGGGCCTGGACCCCTCCCGGGCCTGAACCTGGGCCTGATCCACCCCTGAGGGGCAGGATTTCCCCTGTGGAAGCCTGAGTTCCCCACCCCGATCCCTGGGTGCTCTGCAGGTGCCAGCCCATTAGGCACCCAGGGAGGGCCTCCTTCCACGTTGCACCCACAAGCCCAGCTTGCAGTGCACTGCACAGGTGACAGGAGAAAAATCAGGAGTGCTGACAGGCGGTTTCCCAGGGGTTCAGTCACACGTTAAAGACGTTAAAGTGGTGAGCCCCTTCTCCCCAGACATGCTTCCATCCCTGAGAGAGGGCAGAGCAGCTGGAAGATGCAGCCCTACTCCCTGCCTTGCCTCCTCTCTGCTGGACACTGAGGCCCAGAGAGAGGAGCCCCAGGTCATCTCTAGGCCTAGGAATGCCTCTCTTGGAAGCCCTTGTCTTGAAAGTGCAGCCTTTGCATCATCCCAGGCAGTTCTCAAAGGTCTTAGAGTCCAGGCTGCATCTGGAAAGTCTCCAGGAAATAGCTTTGTCTCGACCCCACCCCTTCCCTCCACCTCCCCTGACTCGTAAGCCCTGGCTCCATGGTCCACTCTGGATCAGGGCCCAGGCTGAGGCCTGCAGGGACTTACACGTGCCACTTCCCAAGGCAACCCCGAGCATCCCCCACACCTGAAAGTCAGGGCCAGCAAGAGGTCGTGACCCAGAGGGCCAGGTCCACGCAGCAGGAGTAGACTGGGTGGGGGGAGGAGCTGCTGCTTCTTGGGGGCGGGGGGTGGGGGGCGCCTCGAACCGAGGTTCCTCTAGTGGTGTTGCGCAGGCATGGTTCTCACAGGTGACCGCTGCTCCCTAGTCTGACAAGGACTTCTGTGTGGTATCTTCGCTGCAGCCAGGACTTGCCTAACGGCAGGGGTTTGTGAGAGCCAGGTAATGGACAAAAGCCATCTGTGAGGAGGCTGAATGGCCACTGGGTTTGGATCTAGGTCTCCAGGAGGTGGATGTCCAGGAGTGGATGGTACGGCTGGTGGTGTCTCCCTGGAGCAGGAGCTGTTTCCACAGCGGCAGTAATAAACTCTGTCGAGCCAGGGCCGGAAGCCCAGCCGCCCTGAGAGACGTGTGAGTCCTCATAGCCTCCTGCTGGGGTGAGGGGGTAGTTCAGGAAGCTAGAGGGCGACAGCTGTGTGTCTGTGCTTTTTTTCTGGGATGAATAAATTTTTTCAAAGTCCATTAAAACAAAAATGTCAGTGGAAGTCATAGCTCTCTCTAGAGGTGAGTGTGGTAAGGTGAGGACCCTCTGGGAGACCCCACCCCACAGGTTCCAGCTCTTGGGTGGGAGGCAGACGCAGCCCCAGCAACTCAGTAGTTAAGGTGAGGCATGCTTTTGGCTGCCAGCAGTGGGCAGGGGGCTCTAGGGACAGCCCCCTTCTCAAGGAGGGAGAGAGGCTGAGGTTTCCTGGGCAGGACCACATGGGGCGGATGCGACCCCTCCTCACTGACCAGGAATTAAAATCCCTGGCACTCATCACTCACATTTCAGAAGTGTCAGGGAACACACTCACAACAAATTATGTCATCCTAGCCACAGACATGAGCTGGCAGGAAGGAAAGTCCCCACCACCACCGTTCCCCCTTGATGTGTGCACAAGCACAGGGACAGTGGGGTGGCCAGAAGTTTGCCTGAGCCCATGACAGCAGTGTCCACAGGAGCTGAGGCCTTGGCTACTCCACTCTGGTGCCACACAGCACGTGGGGTGCTGCCCAGAGGAGGCGGGTGAGAGCCACAAGATTCTCAACTCGTATGCCCAGGGTCCCAGCCAGTTCCCATCTCCCTCCTCTGCTCCAGGGCCAGCCCCTGCTGGATGAGAGGGCACTCGAGGCCAAGCTGGGTGACTCTTCCCCCAGAATCATCCCACAGGTGCCACTCACCGCCCCCCCAAGATGATGCTGGGGCTCGGTCAGTGCCACTGGGCTTGGAAAACTTGCTTCCAAGTTCTGTCCAGATAATGCAGCTGACCCTGCTTTTCTGGGAAGAGGCAGGCCAGCCAGTGCTCATGGCATGTCTCCTGGCCTCAGCGGAGTGGGCAGGCAGTTGTGTGCCTGTGCTGAAGGGCCCCCACCCTCCATGCTTCTGGGGACAGCCTGGCTCTAATGACCTTTGTTGGATGAGCCTGTTGGTCCAGCTGTGGGGTGGGGGGCAGATGGGGCATGGCTCCACGGGGGAGAGGACAGTGTCAGAGCATCTGAGTAGGTGGCTACTCACCAAGGGCAAACGATGCAGGAAAACGAGGCTTGGGGCAGAGAGCTTAGGCTTGGCCCCAGGACCCTCTCCAGACCTGAGCCCAAGACAGCCCATCTGAGGGCTCGGTGCTCAGCTCTTGTTCACCCCAGAGCCAGGAGGGGCTGCAGGGGCCAGAGATCCCAGCACTGCTTTGGTGGGTAGAGTAGGGACCGGCAGCCAGGGGCCCTGCCCTGGGGGCTCAGGCCCAGGAGGGCTCGACTGAGCAGCTTTGCTTTCATGGGGGCTGGGGCCTGCCAGGTTGGGGGGCAGGCATGGAGTGTGCATGTGCAGGGGTTCTAGAGACTGAACTAGCAGCACATCTTTGGAACCTGGAGGGAGAGAGCAGGAGCCGGACGGGCCTGACTGGATGACACGAGAGACCAGCCCCTGAAGGCTCAACTGTCATAGCTAGGAGAGCAAGCCAGAGGAGTGAGGGCTGGGGGCTCCCAGCTTAAATGGACAGGGGGTTTCTGTCCCTGGGAGATGCCAGGCAGCTGGCGCTGGGAAGCCCTGGGGCCTGACAGGAAAGCTCCAGCTCCCCAGAGGTCTGACCAGATGCACAGACTCGGAAGCCATGCCTGCTATGCAGGCTTTGGGGCAGAGTCCTCTGCTCTGGACCTGTGTGGGGCCCAGGGGACAGCAGTGTCTCCCCTCTTTGACTCAAGGTCAGGCTGGAGGCCAAGCTGCACCTTTAATTTCTTCAGTCTCTCCTCCAGGTCTTCAAAGCTGGAAGACTCCCTCAGAGGGGGAAAAAAAAAAGCCACAGGGAGCAGGGTGTTGGGGGAATCCCGTTAGCAAAACAGCGCAGCCTGGCAGCTGAGTGCCCTGAGTTTGTCAACTAAACATGAACGCAGACAGAAGGGACGAATGTATACTAACCGCTGACTCACATGGTATGGCAGAAACCAACACAGCATTGTAAAACAATTATCCTCCAGTTAAAAAAAAAAAATGAACACATCAGGTGGAAAGTGTCATCCTAATTTCCTTTTATTAACTTAGTGTCTTTAGGAAAGTTGTTTCTACTTCCAGCCTAAGATTTTAAGTGACAAACACAAGTGGACTGATGTTCTGCATGGTCCACTGGAAATCAGAAAGTGTCAGCAGTACTACTCTGATGAGGGAAACTGGAGGGAAGCTGTTTCTTCCCTCGAAGAGAGGGTGTGCAACCACCTAAATCTTAAGATAGCAACCAATGCTTCCTGTTTTTAAGTAAGCCAAGTTAAGGAAAACTGACTTTTTGTGAAGCTGACTTTATGGTTTTTTAATTTTTATGTAAAACTGACTTTTTAAATGCAGAGCTTTATTTTCTATTATTCCTTGTCATATAAAACTACCAGGCTTCCTTGCTGGCTCAGATGGTAAAGAATCTGTTTGCAGTGCAGGAGACCTGGTTTTGATCTCTGGGTCAGGAAGAACCCCTGGAGAACAGAATGGCTACCCATTCCAGTATTCTTGCCTGGAGAATCCCTTGGGCGGAGGAGCCTGACAGGCTACAGTTCATGGGGTCACAGAGTTGGACATGACTGAGTGACTAACTCTTTCATATAAAAGTCCACATGTGTGCGTGTGTGCTAAGTCATGTCCAACTCTGTGACCCTTGGACTGTAACCCACCAGGCTCCTCTGTCCATGGGAATCTCCAGGCAAGGATACTGGAGTGGATTGCCGTGCCCTCCTCAAGGGGATCTTCCTGACCCAGGGATGGAACCTAGGTTCTTAAGTCTCCTGCTTTGGTAGGCAGGTTCTTTACCACTAGCACCACCTGGGAAGCCCCATAAAAGTACACAAGCTTGCCAAATGCAGGCCTTTGGATGGAACTAAACAGTTTCCTGTGGACATGGACTTCAATTCCCTTCCCCATTTCCTCTCTATCCAGCGAAGCCTGCCAGGAGTGCTACTGGATGTATATTTTCTGGCCAGTTCATAAAGATCTTGATGATGACCAGTGAGCGACATCTGGCAGGAAAACTCCTTTGGTTTTTCTCATTTGGGGAAACAACAAACAACAAAACCCTGGCAGAATTATCTTAGAATTTTTTTCCCCCTATTTTTATTGAGGCTTAAAACTGTTTTCAAACTAGTGGGGAAAGTCCATATGATTCTGGGAACTCTACAAATTCCATCAAGGAAAGAACACAGGGGCAACTTGGACACTGGCCCAAGAAGCAAACTTTGCTAACTTTGGGCGCTGCCCTGTGTCCATCCTTGTCTACCATCTGTCCCAGGCCGTCTGGCCTGCACCTTGGTCCCTGAAGCAGGAACCTGGCCTTTGGAGTTCCCCAGAAGTCTCACCAGTCAGTAACCAGAGCCAGGCCCCTCAAGCCGAAGTGTATAAGGTGCCCTCTGTGGGGCTTCGGGACCTCTGCCGCCTCTTATTTCTGGGGTTGGAGAGCTCAGTCCCCTCTCTTGGGACTTCCCACGTGGCTCAGAGACAAAAAGTCCACCTGCCAATGCAGGAGGCGTTGGAGTGGGTTCCATCCCTGGGTCGGGAAGATTCCCTCTGGAGAAGAAAATGGCAACCCACTCCAGTATTCTTGCCTGGAAAATCCCATGGACAGAGGAGCCTGGAAGGCTACACAGTCCATGGGGTCGCAAAGAGTCGGACAGGACTGAGCACGAACGCACCCACGCATGTACGTCCCCTCTGTTGAGAGCCACTGCGCTGAGACGCTGAAGGGTTTGGGAGCGCCCTTCATCCTACTGACGGTTGCTGGAGATTGGCCAGGGCCGCGCTTCAGCCCTTCCATCATTTCAACACCGAGATCCACCAAGCACCAGGCCCAGCACTTCCCCGCCTCCCGGCCCAGGGGCCGGCCCGCTCTGCGCTGGACACTCCCAACTCGCTCTCTGCCTTCCTAGGGGGCCCTCAGCCAACGGCGCCGGCACCTGCTCTCTGCCCCGGTCCCGCGATCCATCCCTCGCCGCGGGCCGGCTTCTCCCACGCTGACCGAGCGCCTGTGGAGGACTCTTGCTCCTGCGGCCGCTCCCTCGGTCGGGACCCGACAAGAGCCCTCCGCTCCAGCACCTGCATCTCTGCTGTCCCCGGCCCATAGCAATGCGGCCAACGTCATTGCCACGCTGACGTATTCAAGGGGGCGCACGCGCCCAGCTCTTCAATTTTGTCCCTGATCGGCCCCTGTCACCTGGTACCTCGCCCCGCCCCTCCGACCGGCCTGGGCCTGCTTCTACAATCGCGGCGGAGACACCATGATGTCACGACCCTCGTAGCCAATCCGAGAGCCGCATAGGGCACGGGGCCCTCACACGCATCCATTGCCTGGGAGGAAGGGCCGCTGTTGCGCCTGCGCAGTTTTTGCCGCCGGCTTGCGGCGCGTGGAGCCCGCTGTGAGCCTCGCGAGTCCATTCGGGTGCAAGACTCCTCAGCGGCGGCGCTTGTGGACCATGTCGTGGCTCTTCGGCATCAAGGGTTCCAAGGGCGAAGGCACGGGGCCACCTCTGCCCCTGCCGCCCGTACAGCCCGGGGGCGAAGGCAGCGGGGACCGCGGCGCGGGGACCGGCCGGGGCCCAAGGACAAATGGAGCAACTTCGACCCGACGGGCCTGGAGCGCGCGGCAAAGGCGGCGCGAGAGCTGGAGCACTCACGTGAGTGCGGCGGGTGGGCGCGGGCAGGGCGACCGGGCGGCGCTCTCGCGGGCAAGTGGTCTGAGCGATCGAGCAGCAAGCGGTGGTCGGGGGCGGGGAAACCAGCCTTAAACGATAAGCCCGCCGGAGCCACCCTGCGTGCAGGGGAAGTTCGGGATCCCCTGACCTTCTGGCATCTTCCCAGCTGCCACGCATTCTTCACGTGGGGAAATCGGTGCCGAGGAGACTCAGAGGGTACGGGCTGGCAGCAGGTGTCGGGACTGCACCCTGGTCTCCAGTTACTGCCTCTTTCCGCCTCCACGTGGGACAGCCAAGGCAGGCCAGGTTGGGGATCCGCCTGTGCTAGTTGCTAGCAGTTTTCCGTTTGAGAAGGGAGATGTGTTTGAGTGTCCTAGGCTTTAAGGAAAATGCATCAGGTTCTCACTTATTGTTGGAGAAGGTTAGCATTCAGATAGGTGAGGTCTGTAAGCAACAAATAAGGCCGGCCCAGGACAGCAGATGATCTTATTGGCTCCCACCCTCAAGGCATCAACCCTTGACTGCGCCTTCACTAAGCCCACGTATTTTCTCCCAACCTTCTTTTCTTCTGTGGATTTGACGATGTCTCAAAAGTCTGGAATATAGCACATGCTGAGTAGATGTTAGTTGAAAGAAGACAGCGACTTTCAAACTTTTAAGCAGAGGTGCTGTTTTCTTACCACCCTATGCTGCAGCCTTGTAAGCAGAGGTGAGCAGAGTCTTCCTATCCAGGGGTGTCCTGGCACTTTGTGGCTTAGTTTCTGCCCTTCCACGGGGGCCACAAGAACACCCCAGGCAAAAGTCTCCTCCCTGCCTGGTTCTCTGATCCTGGGAGGAACCTTGTGGAGATTTAAGCCTGGGCCCAGGGCAGCCTGTTTCCTTAGACCTACCTGGAACACTCCCTACCTCTGAGTGGGTGTTGAGTGTAATAGATGGATTAAGTTTGCAAGATAATAGAAGACAGGTTTGCAGAGGGGCTTGAGAGACAATGACCAGGCTTCAAGACACCTTAGTGATCATAGACTTTTAACATGAGATCTAATTTCTTAGGTTTGTGTGTGGTGGAGGGGAGTTCACCCTCATTTCTTAGGGGTGTGTGTGTGGGGGGGTCTGTGTGTGCACGCGCGTATGTGGTGGTGGGGGCTTCACTCATTCCCTGTCTTGGAATTTTAATGTTTTCCTCCCTTGGGAATCTGAAGCCTGACTCTTGGCCCCTCACACTCACACAGTTGTACAGGCCAGTGTGAATAGCCTGTGGTGTGTCTCAGGGTAGCAGCCAAGGGAACTCCCTGACTTCCTGTCTGCTCATGCCTGTGAGCTGCTCCCAGGTCTCCTGCACTGGCTGCCCCAGAACATTCTCCACCTGGGTCCGCAGAGCCTTGGCCTCTGCTCTCCCATCCCCCCACAGTCAGCATCTCCTGCAGAGCCTCCACCTGCCACCCCTTAGAGGCATTGTCTCCTCATCCGTCTCCGTGTCTCGTGATGCTGTCCCAGGTGTGAACTCTACTTTATTCTGTTCTTGCCTTCCTTCCTGGCTTCTCTGCTGGTCAGTGGGAGAGGTGTCACCCTGAGCTGCCTGTCCTTTCTGTCCCCAAACCCTCCTCCCCAGGGTGCCTCAGGCCCCTCAGCCCCTCCCCAGGCCTTCTGGAGATGCTTCCAGTTCCCAGCCGGAGGCCTGCCCTGGTTGGCCTGTGCCCACTCTTGTTTACTCATTGCTCTCCCATGTGAACCAAAGATATCCTCAGCTGCCCTTCACAGCCTGGTCACTGTCTGTGTCCCTTGGGGCCTAGCCTGTTGCTGCTGGTTCCCCAGGGCTCCTCAGTCCTCCTTGGATACCAGAGCAGCCCATTTGGCCTTAAGCTGTGTGCTCCACGTGTTTACAGGGTTCTAGGAAGAGTAACTTGCCTGTGGTGGGTGCAGTTAATGCTGGGCCCATCTCCTGGTGCGGGACGACGTGAGGTGACAGTCGTCATTCTCAGCACTGAGCCCAAAGCTTGTGATTAGCAGGGCTCCTGTGTGCCAGACCCTGCACTAAACAGTTTACCTGCTTTCAGATCATGAATTCCTTATTGCCAAATTCAAATTCAGCCATCTCACTCCACGAGTCTGGGAGGGGGGCGCCTGCTCTGCTTGCAGGTGAGGTGCTCGTGCTCAGAGTGGTCAGCCTGGCTGCCATAGGTCACAGCTTGAGTAAACAAGCCAGCTGCAGGTCCTCCCCAAGCTCTGAAGCCAGACCGAGTGCCTCAGCTGACAACTGAGCCCTAGAGCTACCACCCGCCTCATGCCTAACGTGGGGAATGCTAGGAGCCGGCAGCCCCAGGGGTTACGTTCTAGTCAGTGCCGTGTGGGCTGCAACTTGGGGGTTACAGGTCCTGGGATCTGCAGCCTACTTTGAAGGCCTCAAAAATAAGACAGATGTGGAGGACAGAAGGGTGGACATGTGGTCAGCAACCTGGGAACATGGTAACATCAGAGAGGTGGGCTCACGGGGTCCCCAGCTTCTCTCTGTGCTTTTATGCTTTAGAATGTTTGTGGTAAAGCGTGGACTTTACAGTGATGACACAGAGCTGTGTCGTCAGGGGTCTCTTAGGTCCCATGTGAAGGTTTTTTAGCAAGGAGAATGCTGGGGTCCGTTCTTTTCTAGAATATCCTTGTATTGCCACATATTTCCACATGTGTCCCCTTATGAAGAGCACACACCTAGATGTTAATTACACACATGTTTCTAACAGATGGCCTGTGAAGAGCCGTCAGCCTGCAAGCATTGCCTTCTTTCTGGTTTAATCCTCCTTTGCTTCTTTCTCAGGGCCTCAGCTGCCTGTGCTCAGTTGTAGAACAGTAACAGGTATCAAAGGCTCAAGAGAAACATTCACACTTGAAAAATAAATGACCGTATAACCACAGGCTTGACTCTTCTCCTGTCAGTGGACGAGCAGTGGACAGCCTCTCTGCTGGAGCCCTCTGGGGTGTGACAGTCTCCTGGGGGGCAGACCCCATGTGTGGATTTTCTGTTGGGGGTGGAATAGACAAAAGTGGCAAGATGGGGCAGTGGTCTTTTTAGCGGGGGGTCTCTGAGCAGATCTGACCAGGAACCAGTGTGGCCACGCGTGCTTTCAGGTTGAGGCTGTGGTGTCCTTGAGCGCCCCTAGCCCGGGTGAATGCTCGCCTGGTGTCCTGATGCCTGCATGCCCCTCCCCCAGGACACGCCAAGGAGGCGCTGAGTCTGGCTCAGATGCAGGAGCAGACACTTCAGCTGGAACATCAGGCCAAGCTCAAGGTAGGTGAGGGTGGGCGCTGGGGGGCTGCGGAGAGGACCTGGGCAGAAAGGACACTGGAGAGGACACAGGCAGTGGGTACAAGGTGGGTGCTAGGGGTTGGGGGTGGTGATCGGTGAGGGGTGGGTGCTGGGGGACGGTGAGGGAACACAGGCAGGCAGTAGGTGCAAGGTGAGTGCCCGGCACCTCCTCAGGTTCGAGGGAAACGGGCATCAGCACAGGTGTGTGGCCTGAGTTCTGCACAGAACCTTCTGGAAGGCAGGTGTGGGTGAGGAGTCTGGTTTCTCAGAGGGGAGCCCTGCTCTGTGCTCCACCTGGGTTGTTGTAAAGTGAATCAGGAAGTGAGCAGCTGGCATAAGCACATGTGGCGGCTGGGGGTTGAGGGGGACAGGCACCCCAGGAGACTCTCTGGCTACTTGGGCACCAGCCCAGTCCATTCTCCTGGCTTCTCTTTGCCTGTGGGTTTGGGTCCTCCCAGGCCTTGGTGCGGTCGCAGCTGAGCACCTACAGGCCTGTGGGGGTGTAGAACAGGCTACATCACTGTCTGGCCCTTTCGGAGGGCCCTCAGAGGGGGAAGGGGGAGCAGGAGGCCTGACCAGGCCCTGGCTCACAGCAGCTGGTGTGTCCTGCAGGAGTACGAAGCTGCAGTGGAGCAACTGAAGGGCGATCAGATCCGAGCGCAGGCTGAGGAGCGGAGGAAGACCCTGAGCGAGGAGACGCGCCAGCACCAGGCCGTGAGAGAGCGGGACCGGGGAGGGGGTGCTCATCAGGGACTGCGCCTGCGGGGCCCGGCCTAGACCTTAGTTCCTGAGGCTGGGGTGTGTTCACGTCGCCCTCTCCCTCCCTAGAGGGCCCAGTACCAGGACAAGCTGGCCCGGCAGCGCTATGAGGACCAGCTAAAGCAACAGGTGAGCACTGCCTAGCCGCTTATCTTCCCTGAGGGTGCGTGGGGGCCAGAGTCTGGAATCCTCTTGTCAGCAAGTGCTGGGTTGGGCAGGGAGGGAGAGTTCCAACCGAGCTGCCCCGAGGGTCTCCCAAATGGGACTTGACTGATGAGTGAGTTTGTAGGGGGCATTCAAACATCGAGCCTGTTGGCATTTTAACTTCTAAATTCAACTGTTCCGCAAAAGGCCCATTTCGTGAGGATAGCCGTGGGTCAGGGCCACCCTGAGGCTGAGCTGAGCGGGGAGCCAAGGTTCCTTCCTGCCTTAGACTATGCAGCCTGCAGACCCCAGGATAACTGTCCAACCCAACCCAAGAGGTTGGAGCCCTAGGAGTGGTTGGGGGGTGTCTCTAAGGCCAGAGCAGCTAACCTGTTGGTGTGATGTTGCCTGTTTCCTAATCTTGAAGCCCTTCCCTTCCCCTTGTGGCTCCTTCCTCAGCAACTTCTCAACGAGGAGAACTTACGGAAGCAAGAGGAATCTGTGCAGAAGCAGGAGGCCCTCCGGCGAGGTAGGGCCCTGACTTGGGAGCTCACGGCCATGGGTCACGCCCTTGCTTTAGGCCCTTCACTCCCAAGCAGCATCAGGGGTGGGCGTGCTGAGACCCTGGGGATGGAGGGCACCCTGGCTCGCTTGTCTTGTGTAGCAGCCCTGGGTGGGGGCCCATGGGCTGAGCACCACCCCTGCCCTCGCCTTGGGCAGCCACCGTGGAGCGGGAGATGGAGCTGCGGCATAAGAATGAGATGCTGCGGGTGGAGGCCGAGGCGCGTGCCCGGGCCAAGGCCGAGCGCGAGAACGCCGATATCATCCGCGAGCAGATCCGCCTGAAGGCTGCTGAGCACCGCCAGACCATCCTAGAGTCCATCAGGTGAGGCCCTGCATGGCAGGCTTCCGTTGGCCCCTTTCCTACGCGGGTGCCCTACTCCTCCCCTGACTGGTCCCTCGGGGCTGACCTAGGGGCCTCTAGCCACGTGGCACATGGCCTGATGCCTTCCGGGTCATGCCACTGCTCCCCTGCAGGACAGCAGGCACCCTGTTTGGTGAAGGGTTCCGTGCCTTTGTGACAGACTGGGACAAAGTGACAGCCACGGTAAGCACCATTGCCTTCTTCCCTGAGGTATTTTCACATGTCAGGGGCTCTGCAAGCTGTTCGGGGTTGGCGCCTATACTGAGTGCTCACCCTCCCCCTACCAGAAAGGCACAGGTGACTTGGCCTTTGGGTTTGGGACACTTCAAACGACTCATCATCAACCTTGGTGGGGCTAGGGGGAGGGTGTGGGGCATGCCAGATGCCTGTTTCATCTCCCTGGTGCCAGCCCTTTGGTGCACCGGTGCTGGTGGGCCTAGTGAGACTCCAGGGAGCCAGTGGGGGAACCAGGGGACGGGGTGGACACCACCTGCCTCCTCTGCCTGCTCCAGGTGGCCGGGCTGACGCTGCTGGCTGTTGGGATCTATTCTGCCAAGAACGCCACATCCGTCGCAGGGCGGTACTTTGAGGCCCGGCTGGGGAAGCCGTCCCTGGTGCGGGAGGCGTCTCGAATCACGGTGCTGGAGGCGCTGAGGCACCCCATACAGGTAACCGCAGGTCTTGGGGGCACACACCCAACAGCCCCTTCCTCCTCTTCTGCCCAGATACCACCCTTCTGTGTCCTGACTTGCATTGCCTCCTTGATGCTGCCCCTTGGGCCCTGTGGTGTCAGCATGGGGGACTCTCACCTTGGTCCACTCGGTCCCTCTGGGGGTCTGTTGGGGTGGCTATCCCCTTGAGTGGACTGCCCCCCTGCTTGTTTATGAACTCCTGGGGCTGCGGTGAGCCGTCCTCCTGGAAGAGAAGGCATTGGAGGCAGCCTAGGTTCGACTCCTTCCCTTGAGGGGAGCCAGGCTTCCCATGCATCTTGTGGGTTGTGCTGTGAGGTCAGCTTTGTGGATGGTCTCCCCTGCCGGCCCTGTCCAGGATAGCTGCCCGCATGCGTTCTGGTGTGACCGTGCCATGAGCTCTGCTGTTGACCTTCCCTACCCTCCCCCAACCCCACAGGTCAGCAGGCGCCTCCTCAGTAAACCTCAGGATGCATTGGAGGGCGTTGTCCTCAGTGTAAGTGGGGCTGCCCAACCTCCCAGGAGTTAGTTTGCTGGCTGAGCCCAGCTAGGGAGAGTGGCCTGTCGCGCCAGCCCAGGCCCTCAGGAGGGATGGACTGGACAGCAGAGTGCCTCTCAAACCACTATGTCCCCTGGCAGCCCAGCCTGGAGGCTCGCGTGCGGGACATTGCCATTGCCACAAGGAACACCAAGAAGAACAAAAGTCTGTACCGAAATGTCCTGATGTATGGGCCGCCCGGGACCGGCAAAACGCTGTTTGCCAAGGTGAGGGCACAGGTGGGACTGGGGGTGGTGGAGTCTCACCTGCCTGGGACACGTGCCCCTGTCCAGCTCTGCAGGCCAGGTGTCTCCACACACAGGTGATCTGGCCCTGGTGGCCAGGAGAGGTGGGGTGGAGGGTAGGTGGAGCAGCCCTTAAAGCCCCTTCCCCAAACGCCCAGAAACTGGCGCTGCACTCCCGGTATGGACTACGCCATCATGACAGGCGGGGATGTGGCCCCCATGGGGCGGGACGGCGTGACAGCCATGCACAAGGTCTTCGACTGGGCCAGCACCAGCCGGCGAGGGTGAGCCAGGGCTCCTGCTGGGAAAGGGGTCCGTACCTTCCCCATAGCCTGTCCCTGAGGTCCAAGGGCCTCTCAGTGTTGGTGACTTACCAGTGTTTAAGATGAAGGCTCACCAGCTCATTTCTAGTTACTTTCCCCAGCGCCGGCACTGGACACATCCCAGTTGGTAGCCAGGCTCTGGGTCCCAGAGGAAACTGGGGACAGTGCGAAATATGGGGTTTCCGCTGGGTTGTGCCCTGCCTGCCCTCACGTGGCCCTGCCCTCGCAGCCTCCTGCTCTTCGTGGATGAAGCGGATGCCTTTCTCAGGAAGCGAGCGACTGTAAGTGTCTAGAGGCCCCATCTGTCCTGAGCTGGGTTGGCTGCTGGGCAGTGGGTAGGTGGGTGGCCTGGGCTGCATCTACACTTATGGGAAGTTTGTTGGGAGCCTGCTCCACAGCCACACTTTGTTCATACATTTCGTTTGAAAAGTGGAAGTTTAGCATCTTTTCAAAGCTAAGCTTCATTCAGTCTTTGAGCTTAGATCTGTGAAGGTCCTGCCATGTTTCTGTCCTGGACGAGGGGGGCCTGACTGTTTGCATGGCTGCTTACAGCCTGACCCTTCTCTGTGCAGGAGAAGATCAGTGAGGACCTCAGGGCCACCCTGAATGCCTTCCTGCACCGCACGGGCCAGCACAGCAGCAAGTGAGAAGGGGTGGCCAGCAGCCCTCATGTGGCTGCTGCAGAGTGGCCAGCCCACATGACCAGACAGCCTCCTGCAATGTCCTCCCTCCATGCAATGGGATGGCCATTTGGGCACTGGGGGACATTTGTGGGTGCCCCTGAGACATGCTGTAGGCTGAGGCCGAGCCCAGTGGCACAGGCTTGTCCATAGGTCACTGCCCTTGGCACCTCTGTCTGCCTCTGAGATGCATTGTTGGGCCACCACACCGTCAGGTGACCCTGGGTCGGGCTGGCCCTTCTGGGCCCCTAATCTTGTGCTCTGCGTGGGTAGGACCTTTCCAGCCCTTTGCCTGCTGCAGCTGTTGTCCATGGAGATCCCAGCCTAGCCGCTGGGAGGCGTGTTGACTACCTCCTGGGTTGTTGCCTCTGCTGAGCTGAGCGCCAGGCCTTGAGACCCTGCACTTGACTGGGGAGGGGCAGGGGTCTGTCTTCATCCTGGCTCCCTGGGTCCCTGCCCTTCCTGCATGTGGAGGCTTCACAACCCTCCCCCAAGGCTGGGCCATCAGTCAAGAGAAGCAGGAAATTGGGGCAAGACAGGGAGGGCAGGTGGTAGAGGGTGATGCCAGTCTCCGCGGTTTTGTGGGCTGAGAAGCTGTCCAGTAGACTCTGCTGGATGGCAGCCCCCCCTCTCTTGCCGTGTTTCGGCTGCAGGTTCATGCTGGTCCTGGCCAGCAACCAGCCCGAGCAATTCGACTGGGCCATCAATGACCGAATCGGCGAGATGGTCAGCTTTGAGCTGCCACAGCGGGAGGAGCGGGAGCGCCTGG
Source organism: Nanger dama (assembly GCA_917880005.1). Lineage (NCBI taxonomy): Eukaryota > Metazoa > Chordata > Mammalia > Artiodactyla > Bovidae > Nanger > Nanger dama. The sequence goes on along the minus strand of CAKJTW010000013.1, from coordinate 18,523,367 downwards.
TGAGAATGTATTTTGACAAGTATGTTCTTAAACCGGCTACAGAAGGAAAGCAGTAAGTGTCCTGCCAACACGGCACCCCCCTGCCTGTCATGTTGGTCCCTCCCCCAGTGCCCACATGGGCACTAATCCTAACCCTGCCCCTTGGGTTTCACCATGGGGTCCTGACCACCCATCATTGGAGGCCCTGCCCTCCTATCCTGCCCACCCATTGATCCCCTGCCTCCATCCTGCCTTTAGACCCCTCAGATCCAGGCCACACTTGGGTCCTGGTAGTAAGGGGCCATGACAGCCCACTTCTGGACTCTTCGAGCCTTGCTCTGGGCTCCTCACTGCACACAATGGGGTCCACTGGCTGGGGTAACCCTCCTTGCTCGTCCAGGACCCCCTGCCCCCAACTGCTGTGCTTTCAGGAGTGCTCCAGATAAGCCTGCTCTATTTGTAACCCTCCCTGGGGACCGGATCTCAGCCCCACTGACCTGGATCCACCTGGCACAGCTGAGCCATCTTCTGTGCTCAGGCAGACTTTGCCTGTCCTCTGCCACCTGCCCCCTGAGCTCTCTTTACTGGGCCTCTTTCCCCTTTTGCTTCAGCTGATCCCAGTCCCCTAAGCTCCTAAAGGCACATCCTGGCTCAGCAGCAGCCCAGGCGCTGTACACAACCTGAGGAGCTGAGGCCTTTCACAAGAGTTTGAGCGGTCTCTCTCGGGCTTTCAGCCAAGCCCGATGGGGCGAGATCTGCGTGCAGAGAGGGTCAGGAGTGATAGCTGCTATCTGTGTGCTGGGGGTTCAGGGGAGGGCACATGGTCTCCAGCCCCCTGGCCAGCGGTGGGGCTGGGAGCAGGCTGGGATCTCCCCTGCCCATTCCTGCACTTCCTGAGCAGCCCCTCGGCTGTCCCTGAGCCCAGCCTGTGCCCCCATCCTTACATGGCCCCCACTGGTGCCCTGTCTTGGGCTCCCCAGGAAAGGGACATGCCCGGCAGGTAGGAGCTGGAAGGATCACACCTGTGGACGTTGGTCAGGGTGTGGCTCATTACAGCAAGGGGCTCGGACGCTCCTCCCTGGGGTTTCCCAGCGCAGGCTCCGCCCTGGCCTCCGTTAGTAGGAACCAGGCCCTCACTGGCCTCTGGTCGTTCGTGGGTCTTGTGGGCGCCCAGGCATCACTCAGGAACTCCTCACAGGCGCTTGAAGCTGGCCCAGTTTGACTATGGAAAGAAGTGCTCGGAGATTGCACAGCTGACGGAGGGCATGTCAGGCCGGGGAGATCTCTCAGCTCGCCGTGGCGTGGCAGGTGAGCCGAGACATACCCTGCAGGGCAGAGCCCAACCGAGCCAGGGACCCTCGGAGTGGGGAAGGTTGGTTTGGCTGGTTTCTGAGTTCCCACTGGGGTGTTTCTGAAGAGTTTTTGGACAGACATGACATGACACCCTACTTCCCTGCCATCATGGTCCTGGGGCCCCTGCAAGGTGGGAAATGAGCCAAGTCCCTCTGCAGCTTTGCATTTTCTGGCCTCTCTGTTGTCGTTCTGGTCCAGATCAAATGGGGCCTTCTAGATCAGTGGCATGTCCTATGGCCAACATGTTCACTTCCAAGGAACCACTGGGCTTTGTCTCCAGCCGGGGCCCAGGACAGTCGGCACAGGTGATGGCAGATGGTGCAGAGTCTGGAGCCACAGCCTGGGAGGGCATGGCACGTCCCAGGAGCTGTGTGTTAGCACAGGACAAGACTGACCTGATAGGGGATTTCCTTCCTGGCTCCTTGCAGAAGCCCACAGCCTTTAGGATGATCTGCAGGGTCGTGAAGGCGGTGGGTGTCCTGGCTTTCAGGACAGGTTTGTGGAGTCATGAGGGCGTGGGGCAGCGGGATGGTGGCTCTGGGCAAACAGGTCAGAGTGGCCCTGGTTAGTCCTGACACCAGGCTTTCCTCTGAGGCATCCCGGTGGCAGCTCCCCGCATGTGGGGAGGGGAGCAGCCATTTAGCATGTTTCTCCGTCATCCTTGCTGGGTGGAGTGTGCTGAGTGAGTTGTGTCTGTGGCCTCATGACAGCCTGGCCACTGTCAGTTGAGCATGAACTCATCTTTTATGAAATTAGGGGACATCTGTTGAATTTGAACATCCTCATCCAGATACAGTGGGCTGTAACAAACAGCCCCAGATCACAAACCCCACTATGGGAGTCAGGGGCTCTTCCCTATGCTGGCCTCACTCAGGAAGCGGGCCTCACAAGGTTGGCTGTTTCCGTGACCAGCAAAGTGGCCAACAGCCCAGGCGGCTGGGACAAAACGCACAGCCAGGGCTTGAACAAGTGTCACCTCATGGTTCTGGAGGCTGGATGTCCTGCCTCAGGGTGCTAGTGAGGGGCTTCCTGTTGCTGTGAGGGCTTGCTTCCTGGCTGCCACCCAGCAGCATCCTTGCCATTTGCTCACGCACAGCCCTGGAGGAGCAGGGTGCCATTCTTTGACACTACCTGACCTGGCCCACCCGTTTCCAAGGGCAGCCACGCTGGGGTTAGCACTTCAGCTGACCTGGGGGAAGGGGGGCCAAACAGGTGGTCCCAGCAACAGGGGTCCTGGTACACCTCCTCTCCCTGCTTCTCTTCCCAGTTCTTTGAGGAGGCCATGAGACAGGCCTGCATGTACTCTCAGGTGAGGAGCTGAGGGTCAGGAGACGTGGCGCAAGCACGGGAGGCTAGAGCCTGCAGGGAGCTCTCCCTGTGTATCTAGTCCCTGGTCAGCTGTGCACAGCGTGTGCCTGGTACTCATTACCACTTCCTACACCTGTGAGGTCCCAGAATGCCATGGGGATTCCATCGCCTTGGACAGGACATGTCGGCTTCACTCTTTGAAGTTTTCTCCCCTTGTGGCCCCAAGTGCTTGGGGCTGGGCTGTGGCGACTTCTGCCCACCCTCCCACTCTCCGGCTGGGCAGCCCAGGGACCCGGCACCTACTTCCCACTTGTTGGTATTGTGTGGGCCCTGTTGGAGCTGCTGCCCTGTGCCGTGGTGTGACAATCAGGTGTTGCTTCTCACAGTGCTACAGTTCGTTACCCATCATGAGAACCTGAACTTTTTAACATAAACTTCATCGTCACCATTTTTAAGCGCACAGCTCAGTGGCATTGAGCATGTTCGTGGTGTTGTGCAGCTGTCCCCACCATCATCTCCAGGACTGTCTTATCTTCCCAAACTGAAGCTCTGTCCCCATTAAACACTTGCTCCCCCCTGCTCGCCTACTTGCTGTCTCTGAGAGTCTTGACTCTTCCAGGGACCTGTGAGGAATCATACCAGAATTGTCTTCTTAAAACTGGCTTACTCATTGAGCACAGTGTCCTTGAGGTTCATCCGTGTTGTAACAGGTGCCATTCTCCTTTCTGGTCAGGCAGCCTGACACCCTGGAGTGCAGTGGACACGCCTCGTGCACCTCTCTGGCTGCAGGTGGACACTTGTTTCTGTATATTTTAGATATTAACCTTTTATCAGACACATGGTTTGCAAATATTTCCCCCCTTCTGTGGGTTGCCTTTTTTTACTCTCTTGGTAGTGTCTTGCTGCTGCTAAGTCGCTTTAGTAGTATCTGACTCTGACCCTATGGACCGTAGTTCCCCAGGCTCCTCTGTCCATGGGATTTTGCAGGCACGAATACTGAAGTGGATTGCCATGCCCTCCTCTAAGGGATCTTGCCGACCCAGGGATCAAATCTATGTCTCTTGGGTCTCCTGCATTGGCAGGCAGGTTCTTTATTACTAGAGCCACCAGTGTCCTTTGAAACACAGAAGTTTTTAATTTTGATGAAGTTGAATTTTCCTATTTTTTTCTTTTGTCACCTGCTTTTAGTGTCACAGACAAATCATTGCTAAATCCAGTGTTCTGAAAGCTTCTCCTCTAAGTTTATTTCTACCAGTTTTATAGTTTGGAGTTTTCCCAGCACCATTTGTTGGAAAGGCAGTCATTTCCCCAATGTGTGGTCCCAGCCCCCCTTGTTGGAGGTCACTGACAATACACATGAGGGTTTATGTCTGGGCTCTCTGTCTGTTCTGTGTCTGTCTTAGTGTCAGTACCACTGTCCTTTAGGTTTTAAAACGAGGAAATGTGAGAATTCTGAGGTTCATGACTGTTTTGGCTACTTGGGGGCCTTTGAGATTGCATATGAATTTTCGGGTGGATTTCTTTTTTAATTTACCCAAAAAACCATCATTGAAATTTTGATAGGGATTGCATTGAATCTGTGGATTGCTTTGGGTAGTATTGGAATTCCAGCTAAATACTTTCCTGGATGAGGAATCAAACCACTGTCCCTTGCATTTCAAAACAGATTCTTAACCACTGGACTACCAGGGAAGCCCCTGTTTTTTTGCTTTCTTTTCGAGTTGTTTAGTGTTACTCTAGAGACACAAGTGGTTTTGTGTGTTACTTCTGTGTCCAGCAACTTTGTTGAGTTTATTACTTTTAACAATTTTGGGGGATCTTCAGGGTTTACTGTATGTAATAAGATCACATCATCTACAGACAGATAATTTTACTTCTTCCTTTCCAACCTGATGTCTTTTTCTTGTCTAATTGATCTGTCTACAATTTCTAGTGCTGTGTTGACCTGAAGTGCTGAAAGTGGGCATCCTTGCCTTGACTCCAGTCTTAGTGGAAAAGTTTTCAGTCTTTTACCATTGAGATGATGTTTGCTGTGAGTTTTTCTTACATGGCCTCTATTAGGATGAAGACATTTTCTTATATTCCTGGTCTGTTACTGGTTTATCATGCCTTATGGCTTGCAGGATCTTTTTCTCTCCCGACCACAGATCATACCAGGACCCTTGGCAGTGGAAGTATGGAGTCCTCACCACTGGACCACCAGGGAATTCCCCCTAGTTTATTGTTTTCATCAAGAAAGGGTATTGGATTTTGCCAACATTTTTTCTCATTAACTGAAACGCTCACGTGGTTTTTGTCCATTTTGTTAATTATTTGCCTAGGTTGATTTTCCCTAGCTGAGCCACCCTTGCACTCCAGGAATAAACCCCATTTGGTTGGGATGTATAACCATGTCAGTATGCTACTGAGTTTGGTTTGTTAGTATTTTGTTGAGGGTTTTACATCAGTATTCACGGAGGATCTGGATCTATAGTTTTTGTCTGGTTTTAGTATCAGGGTGATGCTGGCCTCAGAATGAGTTGGGAAGTGTTCCTTCCTCTTCAGTGTTTTGGAAGAGTTTGAGCAACATTGGTGTTAGTTTTCCTTTAAGTTTTTGTATGTTTTTTGGTAACAAACTTCTAAATTTTTGAATAATTCCAAGTTCACAGAAATGTCACAAGGCCAGCACAGCCCCCACCACACTGAATGTCTCACCACATCCCTCAATTCCACTTTAGACTTGATCTTACCCAGAACCCGCCTGGATGCCCATGATATTCCATCCTACTATCTCAGGCTCCTCTGAGTGGGCTGTTCTGAGCATGTGATCCTCATGGTTCGAGGAATGCTATAGAGCGTCCCTCCTTTGGTCTGTCTGGTGTCTCTCACTGGGATTGTGGGACTGTGGAGGAGACCCTAAAGGCAAGGTACCCATCTGGTCTTGTCACACTGGGGCATCGAACATCCACACAACATCACAGGGATGTTGGCCTGGATCCCCTGGTTACATGGTGACCGCCTGACTTCTCCCTGGTGATGTCACTGCATACCCCTACCTACCCCTTTCCACCACTGGATCCCCTCTGGCTCCCTCCACCCAGTCTGACTCTGCTGTTCTCATGTGTGCCTCATAGGAGGCCGCAGGGGTAGCCCCTCCCTCCTTGGCCTGGCTTGGGTGCTGAGGAGGACAGCCGTGTCCCAAGGCTGTGGTCACCTGGGTAAGCATAGTGACTGGTCATTTCAGATGGTGGGAGCTTGCTCCCAATGCCCTAACATGGCTGAACCTCAGGGAGCTGGAGAGAAACAGCCAGCCTGGCTTGAGCCCCCTGCTTGGTGGACACTTGAGTGCTGTCCTCCAGGATAGGCAAATGTCAGAGCCACTTGATGGGTGACTGGGAGCAGAAGGGATGCTGGGTCATCTGGGTGGCATGTGGCCTGCCCAGAGGACCTGCTTTGGCAGCTGCAATGCTGTGGACCACACTGGGACCTGACTAGCAGAACTCTGGTTCCCCGAGGCTGGGGTATGGGGAATGCAGTGCTGCCCACAGCAGCCCCACAGTTCTGGAAGCACTGTTGCGGGCAGTTGGGGGCCTGTGAGGGGCAGGTCCCGGTGGACTGTGCCCCATTTGACCCCAGGAGGGCTTTGCTTCCCTTTAGTGTCAGGCCTGTGGTGGTTCTGCTGACCATGCCCTGGGCCTGAGGGGAGCTTGGTTATCCACAGAGCAGGGCCTGCAGTTGAGGGGCGGGGCTCCCTCCTGAAAGTAGTCCTCTGGGTTTCTATTTTTAGAAAGTCATTGAGAAACTTAGTGGAGCAGGCAGAACCAGGGAATTGAGGGATGGTGGCCACACTGGGCTGCAGATCTGCCTGTGAGCACGTTTGTGGCACACAAGTGCATAGGGAGTCAAGGTGTGTGCTGTTGGCATTTCTGTCTGCATGTGTGTCCTGCTGAGAGGCCAGGCCCCTCCTGAGTCTGGAGCACAGGCCCATGGGAGCACCCTGGGCTTTCCCTCCCCTGCCCTGCCCACAAGAGGGCTTTGGGTTCTGTGGGGTGGGGGTTGTCTCCAAGGTGGGGGATAAACAGCAGCAAGAATGGGGCTGCCCTACAGCTGAGTGGTTCCTGGTGACTGGTGGGCCCTGACCAGTCACCTGGGAGCCACAGGCCTGGCCCCTTCCCTGTGCGGGCAGCCCCTCTGGTATCCTGAATCAGTACCCTTTTTCTTCGCCAGGCCATGGCATATGCCTCTGAGGACGGGGTCCTCACTGAGGCCATGATGGACGCCCGGGTTCAGGATGCCATCCAGCAACACAGGCAGAAGATGCAGTGGCTGAAGGCAGATGGGAGCCAGCCGCCGGCCCCACGCACACAAGCTGAGTGAGCTGGCCTAGAAGCCCAGGCACACTGGCCAGGTGGCTTCAGCAAGAAGAAACACAGGAGGTGCCCGATCTCCTGGCAGTTTTCATCTTCCTCGGTCAGGGCCAAGACAGTGTCAAAGGCCTCTGCTAGGGACCAGCTGCTGTTCAGGACCTGGGCATCTTTGAGGTGGGGTTGGTTCCTCTGCCCCCCACCTCCAAGCTGATGCTGGCTGGGGCCACCCCCAGGACACCCTGGGAGGTATGTCCCCTGGCCAAGCCCAGATGGGGAGAAGGCACTGTTCCCCATGCCCAGGGGAGCAGCCAGGCTAGCAGCACTGCTTCCCAGCAGGTGCTCGCTGCTTTAGCTGTGAACAGCAGTGGCAGCCTGGCCAAGGGAGGGGACCTGACTGCTGAGTCCCACCCAGGACCAGAACAGAGCCGTGAGCTGTTCTGCCGTGAGCAGAGCTGGTCCCTGTGAGGCCCAGTGGGGGTGCCCACCACTCTCCTCCCGGAGGGGTGTGCCCCTCAGGTCTGTGAACCTGTAAACCCAGGGTTTGGGGAACTAGCCCACCAAGACCTCATGGCCAAGGATGTCCAGCACAGGGGGACTGGCCAGCCCACAGAAGCCACAGCTCTCCCTGACTGGAGTTGGTGTCTTTTAATCCAGAATCTAATTAAAAAAAACTGGCAGATATCACCAAGTGTCTGTCTCATTCCTGCCGTGGGGGTCCCGGGGTCAGAGGTGAAAGAAGATGCAGAGGCTGGAGCTTTCTGGAGAATTTACTGACCAGTAGGGGTGGGAGTCGCAGTGAGGCGCCCGGCCGGGGATGCCCTGGGCAGGGTGGCCGCACTTGCCACAGCAGGGTTCGGGGGCCTTATTGCTGGGCCGGGGCCTACCCCGGGCCCCCTGCCCCACGCCCTACTGCGGGCCCTGCGAACGCACACGCCTCATGCACGTGCTCCCGTGTGCAGACTGGGCGCACCGGGGTCCCACCCCTTCCCTGCCGCGCTGGGCTCCCGGCCGCACTCTCCTCCAGCAGAGATGTCTCCAGCTCCGGGAACCAGACAGATGGACGGAGAGACAGACGCAGGTACCCAGGAGGCCTCCAGCTTCAAGAGGCTGACGTGGTCCCAGGCTGGGCACGCGGCCCCGCCTGCATCCCAGGTGCCGCTGCCCCGCCCCCACCCCGACCCCCTTTATAAAAAGAAGAGGAGACAGCACCTTCCGCCGGACGCGCCCGACGGCCTTGGGCGCCCTGGCCCGGGCAGGCCGTCCAGTCCCGTGAGCGTGGGCGCGGTGGCCGGCGGCCCCGTGAGTCCTGCGCGCGGCTCAGAGGTGCCGCGGGCTCGGGTGGCCGTTGTGGTAGAGTTTCTGCTTCACGTGCACCATGTTCCCCGCCGCCTCCTCGAACGGCCTGTGTGGCCGCCGGCCCAGCTCCCGCAGGCTGCACAGCTTGGGCAGCCAGGTCCACGAACCGTCTGCGGGACCGGGGGGCTCGGTCAGGGGGCGGGCGTGGTGAGTGGGGCTCGGGTGGGCGGGGCTTGGGCTCGGGGAGGGGACTGTGGGTGGGGCTCGGGTGGGGCGTAGCCCCGGTACGGAAGGAGCCCTGCCAACGTGCACGCGCCTGCACTCACCGTAGCGCCGGCCGGCCCTCCAGGCGCGCACGGCGCAGTGCAGGACGCCGTCCATCCACACCAGGAACCAGCTGATGCAGAAGCCGAGTAGCAGCCCCAACATTAGGTCGATCTCCTGCTTGGTGACGTTGTCTGTCACGAAGTAATTCTCGGAGGCGTCCACCACAGACTGGTCCCCGTCGTACGGGATCACGTAGTGGACGTGGTGCCTGGGGGCGGCAGGGCGGGCTGGCACCTGTCCCGCGGGCGGGCGGGGACCCCGCAGTAAGCCGCACCCGTTCACCTGCTGGGATCTTTGAAGCAGCCCTTGTGGGGAGCTGAGGTGGGAAGGGACCAGCGCACTCGCCTGGGACCCAGGTCACTGGTGGGTCCCAGGCGGGAGGCTGCCCTGCCCAGAGGGTGGGAGTGTGCGAGGTCAGAGGTTAGCGTGAAGTTCAGTTGCCCGTATGCATACCGTCCTCCCTTCTCCCCACAGCCCCGGGCTCAGAGGCGACCCCAACTAGATCACAGGCACACAGCACAGGTAAAGGCGTTCCAGGGTGAGAGCCCAGGCAGGGTATCCCTGCCCAGTGAGAGTCACAGCCCACCTGTGGGCCTGGCTCCTTGCCACTGCCCCCTGGTCTCTCACTCCCAACCCTGCAGTCACCCTGCCCTCTCCTCCAAGGAAAGCCACAAGTGATGAGCCTGCCTTGGGCGTCTTGTCCCCTTTGGCTCCCCATCCCTTGCAGGAACTTCCCCCTGCCCCCCACTGTCTGTGCTGGAGGCCCAGTGGAACTCCTGGACCTGCCCCACACAGGTCTCTGATCCTGGCATGGGAGCCATAAACGACCTCCTGGACGGCCACAGCCCCTGGCATTCCAGCGCCCACCAAGGCTGGGCTGTTCCCCTCAGCCTCCCCTCCCTCGACAATCCAATCTGAGGCCACTGACCCCTCCAGGCCCTCTCCTGCCTCTGATGGCCACAAAGAACTTTCACCACAAATCTCTCTCCAGGCTGCCCAGATCCTCTCTTCCTCCAGGAAGCCCTCTGGGCGTAGCAATCCTAGGGATCCTAGGCAAGGTGGCCCTGCCCAGGAGGCCAGTACCCAGGACACCAGACTCTGAACTCCAGGTCCTCCACTCTCACAGGAGAGCTGGAGAAAAGGAGCTGCTGGTCTTGGCTGCCCATTGCACCCTGAATCCCCAGTCACCCTCACCAGCTGTGGCCCCTCTTCTGACCCTGAAGGGTCATTGCCACCCTGGGGTCCTCCTGCCTGGTTCTCTTCCTACTGAGCCTCTCAACTGGCTTCTTCAACCCCCACCTTCCCCCAACGTCTGCTCCAAGCTCCAGCTGCCTACATGGCATCTCCACGTGGGATCTACAGACACCTCAAATTTGCACCTAAAAATAGTTCCTCCCTCCCCAAGCCCGCTTCTCCCCATCTTCCCTTCAATTACATGTCGACACCTCTGCCTGTCTCCAGCAAAGACTCCCTGTCCCCACCTCACAACTGGATATGCTCCATGCCCCCTCCCCCACAGAGACCTTCTCAAAAATGGTAAACCCCACAGGTCATCCCTGACCACAGGCCCCTACAGCTCCTCCCTCACAGACACCCGCCACGCCAGCAGGAGCCACCCAGCTCCTTCCTCTCAGTGAGGATGGCAGCCCCTTTCACACCCCCTCTGCTACCCCTGGGGACTCCTGGGGCCCATCCCCCTCAGCTAGTATGGAGTGTGACCAGGCCTGGTTGGGGAGGGGGTGCACCTCGGCCACCACAGCCCCAAGAGCAGACCCAGCTTATTTGACAAGGACTGCCTGACACATGGCAGTCATAGCTCATGTGATCACATTTCACCAATAGCGCTTATTGGTCATCAGTGAGAGACGGAGAATTCTTGACTGCCCACAGTGTGTAGCAGTGGCCAGCTCCCAGGACAGGATGCCCTTTGTCACCTGTTCACAGTCCCATCGCCCTGACCAGGCCAGGCCTTCTGGCAGCTGAGAACACTGAGCCCCTGCCTCCGGCATTCCTGCCTCCTGGGTCCCCTTAGGGAAGGTCATCCTCGGGACCACCACTTCCCACCCATGGACTAGACAGGAAACTTGAAGATGGGGTTGCCAAGGAAGCCAGAAATGCCCCTGCAAGTAAGATGAGGGCAAGCCCCAATTTTACCTAGGTGCCTGGGACCTCCAGGGGATCGAAGATCTTGACCTGTGCCCCCATCGTTGGTCTGGCATCTGCCACTCATCCCCTGCCCCTTGCCCTCCTCTTTCCTCCAAGTCAGGCAGACCCTGGGGGGCGGGTTGGGGTTCAGGTCACCCATGTGCACACGTATTTCTGTGATGTGTACATACATGTGTCCTGCCTGGGCCACACATGTTGCATGTGTCTGCTTGAGGTTGGACGCATGTTGTGTATACACGCCAGCCACATGCACAGGACCCGGTGTGTATACCATGAATTCGGCCCATGAGCTCCACACGTGTGCAAGGGCACACGCGCCTGGGGGCCGAGCATGGTGCATGTCACATGGAGATGCACATGGCACTGGGCTTGAACACAGCCCTCTGTGGGCCCCATGGCATATGCATGGTAAGCGCCCACAGACAGCCTATTGGCATGCACACTCCACAGCATTTATACACGTGTCCTCTGCATAAAATTCTCCATACTGGCATGTGGAAGGCACAAGTGTGTGTGCGCTTTCTCTGCACATGGGGTGTACACACAGGTAGACTCCATTGTGGCAGTGCATGTACATGGTTTGTACACAGAGGCCTCATGTGCAAGCCTGTGCCCTGCAGACATTCACCACGCCCACAAGGCTCACACGGTGCTATCTATTGTTACACACATGTACTGCGCATACACATACATGTTGTCAGTGTACAAGAACAGTTTGTACACTGAATTTTACATCCTGTATGCGGCAGTGCATACAAAGCACACACACATGAACACATACACACATGGAAACACTCAACGCTACAGCTGGGTGACTCTTATGTTGTTTGTGTCTAAACTGTGCACATGGGCCTCACTGTAGCTTGCACTCCATGGGGATTTCTTTTACACCATCCATGTGTACTCTGGACATTACATATGATGCATACACACACCCTGAGCAAATACACACTGAAAACACACCCTGTCTGCCTAGATGGGCCCATGGTGTGATATTCTGGTACATATGTGCTGGTCACAGTACCACAGCCCTCACATGGAAAATGGGCCTTATAAATGTCGATGGAGCCAAAACTTGAGCCAGTACCGTGCACACCTCTGGTGTCCAGGAGGGTCCTGGGACCCTGCTCACTCCAGTCCACATTGGCCCAGTTAGTGTGGAGCTGACCTGCCATTCTTCGGCCTCTGAGTGTGTGCTTGGGGCAGGAATACAGGGACCTCAGGGGGTGGGCCACCCAGCCGACACTCAAGATGATTCTTGGACAGTGCACGGCACATGTGAGGGCCATTTTCACACTCTCTCCACCTGCTCTGACGCCCATGTTCTGCTTCAATACCTGGTCTGCACACACAGGCGTGTAGCGTGTTTAGTGAGGCATGAAACTGATCTCACACACACACCCCTAGCCCAGTATGTGTGCACACATCCCTGGAGGAGAAGTGCAGGGCAGGGTCAAGAACACAAGTTCCTTACCGGCCACACAGCCAAGTCTGTCTGCTCAGCCTCTGTCCACTCTCATGGCCCCCAGTGTGTGGGCTTCCTGTGGGGCTGAGGGACTGCTGCGTGTACGCACATGTATATGCACAGACGGTACACACATGCACGTCTCATGAGAAGATGTTTATTTCATACATGGACATACAAACATGCATGGCCAGGAAGACTCCATCACTACATGTGCACAAAATGGGGGGGTGTCACAAAGTGGGCACAGGGGCCTGGGCACTTCCCCCTCTCTGCTTGACCTTGAGCAGACTCCATCCCCGGCCTCAGTTCCTCCTGTACAACCAAAGGGGGTAGGCAGATACCCCTCAAGGGAGGCCTTGCCCACCTTGACCTTCTGCTCCTCCCCTAGCCAGCTCCCAGGAAAGTTCAGGGACAGAGCTGGGGGCCCCAGGAGGAGGAGGATGTCCTCTGTGGGCAGGAGCCCTCCCGGGACACCAGGCTGGGCGGCTGCTCTCCTGGCCTCCAGGCCTTGGACTAGTTCTGCCCATCACCCTGCAGGGCCTTTCTCTAAAGGCCATATGGGAGGGGGTCCTCTCCCTCCTTGGAACACCCTGTGCAGATGGAGCCTGACGGGTCCTTCCCCCACCCAGCCTGGCAGAGCCTCGGCAGCCCCCACCAACCTAGCCCAGCTGGGCCCTGCAGCCCGGCCTGCGTGGGGCTCGCCACTTCCACCGACATGTGTGATCACGCGTGTGCCCCTCTGGGCGCAGACTCACCGGCCACAGTTGCAGTGGCAGACGCGGTCCTCGCCCCGCAGGTGCGGGAGGATGTAGTTGTGGAATCGGTCCAGCAGCGCGTTCATATCCATCAAGCACGCGATGGCCTGGAAGAGCCCATGACCGGTCAGCGCCGAGAAGCGAGCGGCTGGGCCGGGGACCCCAGGCCGGGGCTGGAGCACTGGGGACGGGGGAGCGCAGGGCAGGCGGGGGATGGGGGAGCGCAGGCCGCGCGGGCCCGTAAACAAGGCGCGGGAGGGGGAGGCGGTGCGCGGGCGCGGGAGGCGGGAGCGGGTGCGGGGAGCGGGCGCGCGGGAAGCCCCCTCCGCTCACCATCACGATCGACGCCCCCAGAATCATGAAGATCATGGTGTTCGCGCTCATGGACATCGGGCGGGGCCGGGCCGGGCCGGAGCGCCGCCCCCGGCCCCGGCGCCCCCCGGCCCCGGCCCGATACTGAGCCCCCGCCGCCTCCGCAGAGGTCAGCCCGCCGCGCACCCACCGCTGCTGGCCGGGGAGGAGGCGCGGGGCCGGCGCGGGACAGGGGACACGGCGCTCCTGGGGTCCTCGGCCGCCCGGCCCGCGCGCTCGCCGCGCTCCGCTCCGCCCTCGGCCCTGCCTCCCGCCCTGCGCGCGGCGCGGCTCCGGCCCCCTCCTCCTGCGGCCTCCCCCGCGCCCGCCTCCCGGGAGGGACCTCGCCGCCCGCGGCCGCCCGCCCCCGAGACGCCGGCCGGACCCCTCCCCGGGGGCCGCAGGGCCCGCTGGCCCCCATGTGGCCAGGGCCGGCCCTGGCTGCCAGCCCAGAGGCCCGGAACCGCGGGCCGCGTCCCGTCCCGACCCGCCAGGGCTATCCTGTAGAGGCCCGGGCTTCCTTCCGCGCTCCTCCTCCCCACTTCTCAGCTGGAGGCCCCTCCTCCCCCAGCCCGGGGTCGCGGGGTGAGGGGTTGCCGACCGGCTGGTCGGCACCCAGCCCACTATGGCAAGGGCTGCCTTTAGTGGAGGGGGCTGCAGGGCGGCTGCCAGCTAGGTCTCTCCAGAGCCATGGCCACATGGCCCAACGACCGAGGCCAGAAAAGGCCAAAGAATCCCCCCGTTGCAGAGGGCAGGGCCAGCCTCAGCTTCAGCTCTCCTTAGGGGTCGACCTGGAAGGTCAGAGGCCTGATCTGGCTGCCCCATAACGCTGGGGGTTGGGTAGGGGGCCCTGGGCCAACCCTATCATCTGCAGCCCAGGGACAGCACTGCCTACGCAGGACCACTCCCCCTCCACCCCCACCTCCAACTCCCTGCCCAGCTTTCTGCAGGGACTTAAGGTTTTCCACTGCTGCAGAAATCAGGAGGGCTCACCAGACAGTGGTCCCAGCTCCTGGGGCAGGGGCTATATTCCTGGGGGCAGGGGCTTATGAACAGGAAGCCCTCTCGATGGTGCCAGGGAACACCCCGTGACCCACAAGCCTGGGACTGCTGTCCAAGGGCCCTGACTGGGGGCCAGGCAACTCAGGATGAAGCCAAGATGACCATCAACATCTATTTATTGGACAATGGCAGGTTCTTTCCCAAAAAGTACAGCCTGTTGCTTTATTCAGGGATTTGTACATTCCAGCCAGTTAGGGGAGCCAGGAAAGGGATGCTCAGTGAGAAGCGGATGTCTTGGAGGTCATGTGCTATCAACCGTTTTCAACCGTTTTTCTTTTTCAGTTAAAGAAAAACCATAATCGAGATCCCACTCCTAAGTGAAAGTTAGATGGGAAAAACTTGATTGTGATCTGGCATGTATCTTCTCATTTCATATGTACAGTTTATTGGGTACTGCTACCGTCCACCGGCAGAATACCTACAGGTAAAAACAAATATCAGGGAGGAAAAAGTATTAACAAAAGGAAGTTCAAAAGATGGCTTCAGGCGGGTGGCGGCCAGGCGCCAGGCGGGCTCAGTAGAAGCAGACGGTGTGCAGGAAGGTCCTGCCGCTCTTCTCCTCGAACTCCTGCAGCAGCTCGTCAATCTCATTCTCCATGTCCTCTGTGTGCTGGATCTGGAGTGGACGAGAGACCCACCTTGAGCCGCTGCCCCGTGAGGGGAACCTGCCAGGGACAGGGACACAGAGCAGCAGCAGCCAGAGGCCAGCCTCAGAGCTCAGGCGAACATGCACTTTAGACACTCGCCGCTGTGCTGTCCCCCAAAACAGCAGACCCAACCTGCCCATGTCTCCCTGCAAGGAAGCCCGAAGGCTGTCCTGTGCACAGCAGGGTGTCCGGCAGCACCCTGTGCACCCCCTGCCAGCTGCCACTAGTGTTTCCCAGCTGAGGCCCACTGTGCATGCAGACGTGGTGAGAGGGCCCCTGGTGGAGAACCACTGCCTTGGGAGGAGGAGGCATGACCAAGGGCAGCCCTCAGGTGGCCTGGGTCTGGCCTAAGGCCGAGGCAGCTTGGTGCCCTAGTCTCTCGGCCTGCAAGCACTACCTCTCCTCTGCAAGCTCTCACAAGCATGACCTAGGTGGGTGTCATGTGTGCTATTTCTAGGATGCATCATCCCCTTCAGCCCTTTCTCTTGTATGATGGCCTGATCATAAGTGCAATGGCTGGAGCTTCAGCAGCCACCCTGGACCATGTGACACACTGGGAACAGAAGTTGTGCTGGGCACAGTAACAAGAGAGCAGGGGCCAGGGCCCCTCACACAGCAAACACATTCACGCCTGCCTGTCTCTATACTTCTTGGTTAAGCCACTTGTTTTCCTCATTTTCCAGTCACTCAGTTAGTGGCTTAAATGCAGAAACCG
This sequence comes from Nanger dama, assembly GCA_917880005.1. Classification (NCBI taxonomy): domain Eukaryota; kingdom Metazoa; phylum Chordata; class Mammalia; order Artiodactyla; family Bovidae; genus Nanger; species Nanger dama. The sequence goes on along the minus strand of CAKJTW010000013.1, from coordinate 18,507,594 downwards.
CAGGTGAAGGTATGACAAAGCATAGCAGTTTCTCCTTGGATGGGTTCTTTTGCACCATTAAGAGGAAATGTCTGGCTCTAAGCACAGCTACACAGCAGGCATGAAAGAACCTGAGGTTTCCTGCACAAGGGAGGATGTCCACGGCCACTTGCGGAGGGCCAGATGTCTGGAATGATAAGCCCAGAGGACGAAGAGGACCAGCGCCCTTTAACACCATCTCTGGGGCTCCCAAGCTTCAGTAGGTGTTGGGGTCCTGGCAGGATGCCTGTGTCCATGGAACCAGCACCGGGTAGGGCACTCTCCACTGCAACTGATCAGTCTAAAATGCTCAGAGGGGGATTCTCTAGCCAGAACCAACTTGCCGACCCTCATACTTGTGGGCACCTCCGCAGTTCTGGGTTGTAACCTTTGGAAATAACCTGAACATGAACTGAGTGGCTCGCCAGTTTCCTGCTGAAGCCCTGGTGTGCAGGAGGCGGCCCAGGCAGGCTGATACTCACACACTGGCAAAGCTCGCAGATGAGGAACGCCCCCAGTGTGGCCTCCTCATGGTTGTCCTGGATGTCCACATTGATCACATGCACGGGCTGGCAGGTCTCCTGCTCCCTGGAATTCAGATCTGACAGTGACAGAAGGACGGAAGTCAGAGGCCTCAGAATCAGAGTGAAGGAGGGTCTGTGATACCCAACTGCCCTGGCCTCTGGGGACTACAATTAAGGACCCACATCAGGCATCTAACCAGGCTGCACACTCCCTGCCACCCCAGAGCCTCATGCCAAAAACAGCTGTGCTGGGAGGAAAGTTTGTGCTCAAGTGGGACCCCTAGCAGCTTCGTCACACTCACCAACACCAACCAGTCTACTGTGCAGGGGACAGTAACAATGCCCTCACTTGCAAAGGACCAGGCCCCAGTTCCTCTGCACCATGCATGCTCTTTCCATGCCAAAAGACCCTTAACACACATGATGCTGTCACCAGCAGGGGTGGTTTTGCCCTTATGAACAAAGTTACCCAGAAGACCATCGTCTCCTGCCCTCCCAGGGCCCACAAAGGGTCCTTTGTCCACCTCTCTGTGGCCTCACCCAACTTCCCCTGCTCACAGGAGCCCACATACACACTGACTCTTTAGGACCCCATGGACTGTAGTCTGCTGGGCTCTTTCATCCATGGGATTCTCCAGGCAAGAGTACTAGAGTGGGTTGCCATGCCCTCCTCTAGGGACAGACACACCAGGAATCTTTACTCAGCCCTGGGCCAGGACCAGGGACTGCCCACAGGCGCTGGGCTGCCGCAGGAAGCACTGGATACGCAGCAGGTGGAGGGCATGGCCTTGGTTAGCTTCACAGTGTAGGGTCTGGCCCTGGGGCTGGCTCACCTTCCACCACCTGGTCGTACACTCGCTCTTCACAGGTGAGGATCAGGTCAAACAGGTCTTTGCAGTTCTGGAACCTTTCTGGCCGGGGCTTGATCCTCTTATTTCTGTCCAGCATGTGTAAAATGCCATTCTGCGTATAGCTGAGTACTCGAATTAAGGAACTTTCAGTAAAGACCCTGGTCATTAAGTGTAGCAGCCCAGGCAGCTCAGCACCCCAGGCAGCTCAGCACCCCAGGCAGGGCCACCTCCCCAGCAGGAGCATCAGGGCGGTGCAAGTGCAGGGTGGGGATAGAGGGTTGGCGCGCAGAATGTGCTACAGTCTCCGCAGAAGACAAGTCAGGTGGGGGTGAGTGCCCCCCAGCTCAGTGTCTGGACACACGCCCCTCAGCCTACCAGGCTGCCTTTAGACCCACACCTTTCCAGGAAGCAGACCAAGTGTCTACAGCCTTCTCTTCTGTGTCCCCCAGATCACGGATCAAACCCCTGCCCCCTGCAGTGGAAGTGTGGAAGTCAAGTCCCTAATGGCTTCTTTTGTCCTACAGCATCTTGGCCAGCGCCCACGATGAGCCGCAGCCCTTCTCCAAGAGACTGAGCTCACATGGACACCCAAGTCTGGCTCAGTCACGACAGTGAAGAGATCGAGAAACCCACCCAAGAAAGGACACGTCAGTGGCAAGAAGTGTGTCCAGGAGGGAGAAGCCTTGGGTTAACTGAGAACAGAGTCAAGGAGGTCCAGGCCTGGGTCCCTCAGAGCTTGGATGGGACACACAGGTCCTACAGTCAGGGTCTGTGCCAAGTAGGTGGCCCCAAGCTGGAGATGCTTCCCCAGGGATCCACACAGGGCCCCGCCCAAAGGCCGATGGGGCTGTGTCCTTGGCCCCATGGGAGGGCTCGCCACTCCAAAGATGGGGCCTGTAGTCTCTAAGGGCCATTCCAGATAGTGCAGGACAAGCATGTCACCCACTCTACTGAGGGACACAGATTAGTTGATTCAGGAACTCTGAGTGGTACATTTACTGTCTTTCCCAGATTTTAAATTAAGATAGTTTATTTAAACAAGCTCATATTACTCAAAACACATTTCCTACCATCCTGGATGGTAAAAACTGCTTTTAACATGTAGAGTTTTATTTGAAAAGATACCTGTTAGCGTGCAGGGGGATGTTTTTGGCGCTGGCCGCTTTATGGAAGAGTGTAATGACTGTGGCACCGCACTCTGGCCTGCGTCCCTGGCTGCCTGCCGTGGCTGTGCTGCCACACCAAGGTCGGCCTTCCCAGAACCCAGTCTTTTGGATGCCTGGCACCCATGTCCAGGGACCATGGGCCAGCCTGGCATCCATGTCCAGTGGAACATGGGCCAGGGAGGCCCTAGGTGGGGCAGGCTGGTGGAGGAGGCGCCTATATCCCCACGCTGGCTGAGACCTGCTGCCAGACAGCCCAGCTTCAGGGTACACTGAGACTCACAGTGACAGCCACAAGAAGGCCACCAGGCACTCAGGAAACTGCTCATCAGGGTTCCCAGCAGCTCTGTAAAGCCCCTCCTCCTTTCCTCAACCCTCAGGTATTCACAGAGATGACCCAACAGACGAAATTCAGGTGATGTAACTAAGGAGAAAGGGCTGAGTTGAGAGATCAAACCCGCTCCCTGGTCAGTGCAACAGGAGATGGGTAATGGTGGCTTCTGGGGCTATTCTCCAGCAAATATCTGAGAAGCAGGGTCCAGGCCATGCTGGGCAGGACCAAGGCCAGCATATGCTCGAAGCCCTTGAGGGTGAAGCTGCAAACCACTGGATTCACAGGGACCCAACTGAACTCCCGCTTCACACCTTGGGGGACATGAAAAGTGGGGAACAGGACAGGGAGAGTTGTCTGCCACCAAGATGAAGCGTTTATTAGGGTCTGGCTTCTGAGGCAAGGCCCACCCATCTGGGGTCTGACCAGGTGGGAAGGACATGTTAGGCCCCTAGGACTACCCCCATGGATCCTCAGGTGGCCAAGGGTGACCCTGGGCCCAGGTGCAATGGTGAGCCTGGCTGAGCACAGTAGGTCAAGGGCCAGCTGACCTGCCATGGCAGGGAGCCTCCTCAAGGAAGGGAAGTTGGCTGGGGCCTCCTCTGCAGTCCACACACTTATCGGAAACTAACCCCTTGACAGGTGTGGAAAGTAAAGTTGCTCAGTCGTGTCCGACTCTTTGTGACCCCATGGACTGTATAGTCCATGGAATTCTCTAGGCCAGAATACTGGAGTGGGTAGCCTTTCCCTTCTCCAGGGGATCTTCCTAACCCAGGTATCGAACTCAGGTCTCCCACATTACAGGTGGATTTTTTTACCAACTGAGATATGAGGGAAGTCCAAGCAGGCTCAAAAGTCCAATCCAGGTAAACAGAGGCCCCGGTGGGTGTGGGCAGAGAATGCAGCGTCCAGGCTCCCAACCCCACTCCAGCTCCAGTCCTGGGGTGGTGGCCATGCACCCGCAGCCCTCAGCCTTCAGGCAGTGCATCCCAGCTACTCTCACCTGGGGCTGCTGAAGGATGGCTGGGGCGCATCCCTTGCTGTGTGACTGGCGGCATCTCAAGGCCGTTGGTGGGGGGGGCTCCTGGGGAAGACAGGAGGGTCTGCCTCCTGCCAAGCGAAGCACAGAAGATGGTTTTGAGACACTCGGGGGTCTCAGCCATCGAAAGACACACACCCTACTGTCAGAAGAGATGTGCTCTTTAGCAGCTTCTCCATGAACAACCATGGGTCACTGAAGCAACCCCATGGGGGAGCACCTGGTTCAGGATGGGGTCCTCAGGGACTGTCCTAACAGTGCAATAGAACACAGCAGGCACAGGGTGGCTCATTTCCAAAGTTCAAGAGCAAAAGGCAGGCACACCAATGAGCTGGAGACACACCCGTGGGCACCATGGGCTGGCCTGAAGGCCGCCTGCTAGGGGAGCCGCACCTGCTCATGACTGGAACATCCAGGGCCTCTGGCCTGTTCTAGGTCAAGGTAGCTTTTCAGAAGTGAGGTTTGGCCCTTACACAGGTGTCTTCGGCTCACAAAACAGGTTCAGTTGAATGTTTTTGCCTTAACAGCAATTCTCAGAGAAACGGGCCTCAACAATCCACCTGGCAACCATGACAGACGGGCACCCACGGGCAGGGCCTTACTGAGCCCTCAGCAGTGTGAGGCAGCCGACTCTGTAGACCACAAGCACGTGGCTGCTCCTGCCTCCCCCAGGAGCAGGTCGGGGCTGACTCAACTGTGCAGAGGTGCCCATCAGACGAGGGCCCAGGAGGGTGAGCCGAAGGGGCCGGGTAGACACAGAGCAGAGCCCTGGCACACAGCCCATGCCGGGAGCCTGGGGTCCAAGCAGAGATGTGCCCATGAAGGCAGACAGCTGAGGGCGGGGGTGGGGGCAGATGAGCCAAAATGAAAAAGCGTTAGCTGCTCAGCTGTGTCCAACTCTTTGCGACCCCATGGACTGTAGCCCACCAGTCTCTGCTGTCCATGGAACTCTCCAGGCCAGATGCGCAAGGCAAACAAAGGGATTCCAGGGAGGGCTGACACACCAGAAGAACCCCAAGTCAGGGTCAGATGCTCCCCTGAAAGGTATAGGTTTAAGAGTGGAGCCCAGATGCCATGTCCCCACTCAGCGCAGAGGCCCGCCAGGGTCTGGCTTCCCTGGGGACGGAAATACTTCCCAGAAGGTGAGACAGTTCAGTCTGGATCCCCCAAATATCGCCCAGTACACAAGACGGAGACAAATCCAGGAAAAGCAGAGCTCAGAACACTGAGAAGAGAAGCAGGGTCTCTGGGAAGAGACAGAACCCTGAGAAGGAGGGGAGCAGGGCCAGGGCAGTGCAGCTCCACACCTGTTGGAAAGGGGCTTCAGGACAATACTGTCCACCACCACCCACATTCACTCCCCACAAGCAGGCTCTGGAGCCCAGCTCTGACCATGCACTGGGGGCTCTTGGATTGGGCAGGCGGGGTGACTTGGGCAGGCCCCAGTCTGACTACCATGACAAGAACTTTACCAAGAAAGGATGTCTCGGTCTAACCACCATGATGGGAGTTTTGCCAAGAGAGGATACCCTTGTCCAAGCTGCGCCTTGGACACTGACCCATCAGAGCCGGAGGACATCCTGGCCCATCTACATCAGGACCTCTGCTCCTGCACACCACCAGGCTGAGCCTGTCATCTCCTGTTTCAGGGCTGAGCTTGGTATGTGAACCTGGATCCTTTGGCTGGGCTTGCCAGGTGGGCTGTGCCCCTAGAGGACACTCGGCTCAGGCATCCTCCTACCTGACGCGAGTTCCAGTTCTGAGGTCATTCCAACAGGAACGGAAGCTGCAAAACCCCTCATGCAGGGGCCCAATGCTTCTGGGGAAGGTACTCGAAGGCAGGGACCAGCCCCCAGCTGCGGAGCTCAGGCACTCGCTGCCCTGGACAGGTGACATCTGGCAGTTACGCCCTGGGCAAGAGCTGAGGCTTCTGCAAACCCCACTGGGCCAAGCACAGCACCAAGGTCAGCAGGACCTTGCACCCCTGGAAGCCCACAGTAACCTCCCAACTCCAACTCCAGCAGTCTGGAGCCCTGGTCAGCTGCCCTGCTCTCTCCTCTGCTGATTCAAGAGGGTCAAGATTACCCTCAGACCCTTTACAGTCCTGAGGGAGGAAGCCAGGAGCCCCTCCCTGCACATGAAGCCTTCAGGCACGGAGGGATGGGCAGCTCAGCAGGGAAATGGGCCTCCCATCCCATCTGGGAACAGTTCAATCATTGCACTCAAATTTTAGCCTCATCACACAGCAACAACCTTGCCACCTTCACTTCGGATGAGCGCCGAGGCGGAACAGGGCCACTCTTGCCCATAGCTTCCCCATGCCACCTACAATCTGCTGTCACAACCACCCTAGGGTTTTGTGTCAAAGCCCCCGGCCTGGTAAAGCCCTGTAAAAAGCACAAACCCAAGAAGCACAGGTGCTGGCCACCAGAGGGCAGGCTAGGCCCAACCCTGTCTCCACGGGACCATTTGTGACAACCACATGCTTGTTAAACAGCCACGTCCCCAGATAGAAGACCAGATCACAGCAGGTGTCTCAAACGCACGTGCTGCAAATAGGACACCCCCGGAGGACAGCACAGGGCCACACGGGAAGTGTAACTGTGCCATCACATCTGTGCCACAGGTATTATGTACAAAAAGGATGAAAATCAGAAAAGCAAACCTCTTGGACAGAGAGTGCTCCAAACAGCTGGAAGCCACATGGACCAGAGGGGACCACCCGAGGGGACTGGGCCTGGGCCAGTGGGGCTACAGGCATCCGGGAAAGGCAGGATAGACGGAAGCAGAGACCCGGCCACAATTCCCCAAACTGCAACTCGGCAGCACAGCTGCTGTGGGTGGGCCAAAGTCAGTAAAGAACATACTGGAAATACTGGAAACCAGCAAACATTTCATTTGTAATCATGTCTGACACGTAACCAGCTACACCACACTATTCACAGGTCTGGGCTCCAGGGAACGGTTGCCCCCATCCCCTGCACACAGAGACACACACACACACACACCTGGAACTTGGCCTGGGCTCGCAGGTGGGGGTCTGATCAACCAGCACTGCCCCCAGCGCTCCGTGGGATGGACACAGCATGAGGGGCTCCACGTGCCTGGCCACCTCCGCATGGGGGGGTGAGAAAGCACCGTATCTCTTCTTCAAAGGAAACACTGCCACCCACCCACCAACACCCTCAAAAAAATGGTGTTAAAAACAAAACTGGGACACCAGAACAAGGACTGTGACCCTCAGTGTAACCAGAAGGATCCATGAGGTCAAAGGTCAGGGCCTCATTCTTAAGTCAGCCTGAAAGGAGCAGGTGACAAGCATATCATTAAAATAAAGTTGGTATCAGCAGACTTTTAAATAAGGTTGACCGCTATCCAAATCAGGTTCATTTGAGAAAAAGCTCAAGAAAATAGAATTTTTAAAAAATAAATTGGCTGGATAAATAAAAACACAATGGGGAATATATCTTTAGTCTTAGTGTTTTGTTTTAAATAGACACATACCTGTTCCCCAGCTGTCTGTGTGCAACATCATAGAAACGTTAAACTCGAAACAAAAGTGAAAGCTTGAGTCCTAGGTTAGAGCATTTTAGTGGTAATTATTTTTTAAAACTTTTTGAGAAAAAAATCCTCAGATGGTCAATTAACTCTGCAAACATCAAACCACTTCTTGCAGAATGGTTCGACAACAGAAGAGACCCCGAGCACTGTACAGTGGGCGGGGGGCGCAGGCGTGTGGTGACACTCTGGGAGCCTCTTCTGGCCACCCACCACCGCCCACCCTCCAGCAGTGCCGGGCAGGAGATCTGCCCCAAACACTGTGAGTTCAAGGACAAATAAAATGACCCTCTCCCTCACTGAAACTCCAGTTACTGTTTGAAGCAGAAACAGCCCCAAGCCCAGGGTGGCCCGACCCAGATGGCCCCAACTGAGCCCGCTCAGAGAGGGTTGAGCTTGGCCCTTGAGACAATGCGATTGGCATGAGAAAATGAGCTGTCTGGATAAGACAGCTGGGGGCTGGTCCCAGATACCAGTGGTCACTGCAAACCGACCCATGCCCAGCAGGGCTCCCCTTGGGCACCTGTGGGAGCAGCCAGGGTCCAGAGGTGTCTGGGAAACACCGCAGCCAAGGGAAGAAGGGCCATGAGCCCCAAGGGCAGGACAGAAGCTGAGAGGTCACGGGAGGAAAGGTGCTGGCCTGTGTCTCCTGGTACCTATGGGACCCTAACCCAAAGGCAGCCCAGCAGAGCCTGTCCCAACAGGTTTCCCACTCTTTTTTTCCTGGCGGTCACGGTGACAGCACATGTCCTGACAGGGCGGCTATGCCCCTGAACATGAGCCAGGGAGATACAGGTTCCATGCCAGGGAAAGGCCCTCCCCGAGAGCACCTGTGACATCCCTCGACTTCTACCCGCTCCTGGAGTGGACATGTGCTCCAAAGATATCGTGGACAGGTCCCTCACTTCAGAGGATGGCATTGGGAAGGTGCAGGTTCACCTGTGGACAGAGGGTGTGGGGCCGGTGGGGGAGCACCTGCTAGCAACAGCTCTGGCCTAAGGCCTCAGGTCTGCTCTCTCCTCTGGGCCACATCATCTTGAGGAGGGGTCAGTGCTGGAATGGACATAGCTACACCAGCATCCCAGCTCAGGGCTTCCTCAGCAGACCCTGCCCCCACCAAGGTCAGAGGAAGCCATGTCCACACAGCGCTGGGGCCCAGACCCACACCCACCCTCGGCATGGCCCATCCAGCCCTCCTCTCCTGCTCCTTGCAGCCAGGCCCAGGCCCAGGCCCAGGCCCAGCCCCAGGGTGCAGGGTAGAACACACTGCTGATGCCTACCCAGCCCCCACCTCATACCCGTCATACCTCACTGGGATTCCCAGCCAGCTAGCCCTCCAACGCTGGCCACAGGCTACCTGGAGTTCAGACTCCAGATGCAAATTAAGTGCCACTGGGAGAGGACCAGAGGCTGACTACACCCCCTCCCTGCAGAGAGCCCTGATGACCCCTCACCTGCTGTGGATGCAGGAAGCACCCTCTCCCCATGGCACCCAGTCCGTCTCTTCACAGAAAAGCACTGAGCAGCAGCACGAGGGTCTCCCTTGGGCCTCGGGGCTGGGGCAGCAGAACCAGGCTGCAGCTCCTGTGGCTGAGTCAGCCCTTCTTCCCCAGGGGCTGGGGATAGGACAGGGACAGGAATGGGTGGCAGTTGGGGGCGGTGCAGCTGCTGTGTGTCGTCATGAGAACACACTCAGCCCACCAGCCGTCAGGGGGCTGCCTCCACACATAGGTGCGAGCAAGGCCAAGAGCAGATGGCTCTAGACTGGAGATGGTCTCAGGGTCCAAGATGGCTGGGGCACTCCTGGAACACGCCCTGAGGAACGCTCAGCACAAGCTATCACGTGGGACTTGCTCATGTTGAAAAGAATATTCATCAGGGTGATTGCAGCCACCCTGCAATGAGCACCTGGCCGTGTCCCACCGCTGCCCAGGGCCAGTGGAGGCAGTCTGGCGCCGAGGTCTGCAATGGCCTCACCACCCTGGACACCAGGCAGAGAGCACACACTGGCGTAGGCCACGATGTCACCCACTGTCTACACACCTGCTGCAGGGTGCAGTGGCCAGGCCTGAGGCTTTGTGTTCACTCAGAAGGGACCCAGCTGGCCACTCAACCTGGGGCATCGTCTGGCAGACGTGAAAGCTACTCTTCTGGCCTCATCTATCTTAAGGCCATAGTTTTTATTTTAAGCATGAGTGCTTTTCTGAAACCCAACAGCTTAAGTATCAGCAAAACTGGATCAGAGTTTCCCTGGGTACCAGTGTCTGGCTTAGGAATATGCTCCCATGTTAAAGAGACACCATTTTCAAAAACCATTTGAGACCACAGCTGCCAACCAGGATGAAATGAGATGGGATCAGACAGGCGAGTTTGTGTCCAGGCAGGTACGGGGCCAGGGAAAGCAACCACGGACTGTGAGCAGGTGGGCAGGCAGAACACGCTGACGGTGGGAGCCTGAGGGAGCCTGGGCTTCAGGTGCAGAGAGCATCTCCAGGGCAAGGGCCGGGAGCTGGGCAGCCGCCCCCCAACACCCGCCCGAGCACAGCACGAGAAGGCGGTAAGAGTCTGAGAGACCGCAAGAAGGTGGTTCTGGGAAAGCCTAGGGGCCTTGGAACAGGACGGAACTGCCGTGTCCACTGACCTTGAACCCAGGATGGAGGTCTGAAGGCTGTGGGATTTACAATCTTAGAAATCACCTTTATTTTTATCTTTTACCCCAAGAGAACAAAAGGTACACAGTGGAGAAGTGAGTATAAACATAAATCTAAGGTCTAAAAAACAATGAAACTGAGATGAAAATAAATAGTTAAAAAAAATCTAAAACCCAAAGGTAATTATAGTTACAAAAGATCCACAAGATAAAACTGGGCAGGTCTGCTAGATACAGCTAAACAGGCAACCTCCAGCTCCCAGCTCCAAGGACAAGTCAGGATCTGGGAACGTGTTATAGTTACACCAGCACTTCAGCTCACCATTTGCGGAGCAAGTGGTCACACGTATTAAAAATCACATTAACTGCATTTATAGCCACACATTCCCATGCTAAGACACGCGGTTTTATAATTCACAAAGCAATTACTTCAAACTTAAATAACGATGACCCTCTAAGGAGCCCCAAGGACCCCACCTGACTCTCCTTTCTGGGTGGCCTCAACAGTGACTGGGCTCATGGACCCTGTTCATTAGGTCGCAGGCAGGCCATTCTTACATTTAGAAAAAACCACCTCTCCTCCCAAAGGTGGCCAGCACGCTGAGGCTAAGCCACAGAGTCCACGCAGCCAATGCTGGGAGCCAGGGAGGAAGTTCACTTGTGGAAACTGGCTCTGGCAGGAAATGAAAAATACCTGGATGCCTCCACCAACTTGACCCTGGAGCTACATTAAAGCCCCATGTGGAACACCAAGTTTGCAGTGGGTCTGTTTTTAAAAGGACTCCAAGGCAGAGGGAATAAAGAAATTAAGGTCAAGGGGGAATTTACACTTAAGAAAGGCTAGCTAAGTACCCGCTACAATTTGTATAAACCTCAGGTGTCAGGCAGAAGCCAGCTGCTACAGACCCAAGTCGTATGACCTGACCGGTAGGGGTGGGCCAGAGGCTGTGGGGGCTTCTTGGGTGAGAACCTTCTCTGTCTGCTGGTTGTACAATCCTGGGACCCACACACTTGGAAGCAGATGGACCTCCTTATACTCAAGGACAGGTCCCACCTTGGAGGTGTCCATGTCTGGGAGGTTGAGGTGAGCCTAGACTTTCTGCACTGCCGAGGACACCTCACAGGGCGTCTGGCTCTACTGGCTGAGCAACATTCAGCAGGTGGCAGGGGCTCGAAGCAGGCAGGCCCCTAACCCCACTCCTGTTGTGGACAGAAAACCAGAATCAAAACCTCTACTTATTGCCAAATAATAAACACCACTGAGGGCTCAAGCACCACAGGGTCCTCAGTACTGCCCAGTGTCCTCAAGGCTGTCTCTGTCCCCTCTAGCACCTCAGTCTCAACTCCCACCTCTGCCCAATGACTGGCATTTTTTCTCCCCTGATAATTTGAACATTTACTGAATGTTGGTTTACATCTTACAGTCTTTTCCTAGCTTTGCATTGCAAATTACAAGAACCATCACTTCTGCAACAGCCCTGGCACTCATGCTACATTCCTGGGTTTTCAGCTAGTCTGCTGTGTCCCAAACACATGGGGACATGGGGCTCCCAGTCTCACTTGTGATCACCAACCTGCCCAAGTCAACAGACCCTCATGCTGCCATTCCCTTTATGCATGGAGGCCCAAGATCCCCCACACTCCTTTAGGGGCCAAAGGCTGACTCAGGAAGAGCCAAGCACTGCATGTCTTGCCCCTTCCCACCCCCAGCTAGATGGCAGAAATCCCACCCAAGTGAAGCCAATAAACCAATGGTCCCTCCCAGAGCCTCATGAGGGTGCTGACAGGGCAAAGGGTGTGACTGCAGACAGCAAGGACAGCCATTCCCTGGATACTCCCAGGGGGCACAGGCCTGTGCAGTCGCCCTGGAGGAGCATCTGAGCACTCAGAGGCTGGGCCCTGCCCCTTCGTCTCAAGCCACCAGGGGCACACACACGACACCTCCAGATTTGGTCTCATATGTGAATGCTTCTTCCCAGAGAGAGCTCTGCTGTGAGATAACCTGAGGTACAGTGACGAAGGGAGCATAGCAAGTGCACTATTACCTGTTTCATTTATCTTGCTGAGTTTAAGAGCTTCTAAAGTATGAATGGTGCTAATAATCTTCAAAAACAGACAAGGTCTCAAAATAAGCTATCAATACGGAGTGTTTGCGGTGCAAGTACCAAAAGCGTGGAGTGAGGCTCCCAGCTGTGCCCTGGGGAGCAGGCATTGCAGACACCTCTGGGCAAGGCCAGGGTGGCTCTCACCGCTCAGACCTCAGGGAAGAGTCTCTACCAGAGCCTGTCACCACCATGGAGGCCAGGACACACCTGGCAGCCCCCCGGAAGTGCTCCCAATTGTCTCTAACGTGGGTTCTGGGGCTTCTGAAAAGGGGATGTGGGGCAGGTGCGCTGGGGGCCCTGGGGGCTGTGCAGGGGCGAGTCCTGGACCCGGGCATCAGTGCCTGGCCAAAGTACTGACAAGAAACGCCTGTTTCTGCCCTGATGCTCCCACCCGACGCTCTCCCTGCAACTGGGAAAGGGCAGGCGCTGGGACGGAGCATGCAGCAACTGCCTGCGTCCAGTACTTTTGCTGAAATGCCCTCCGGGGCCCCTCGAACCTAACTAACTTACAGGTGTACAGAGGACATTCGTAGTTTATTAAAAGACTGCAAGAGTGCCAACATGAGGACAGCTTTCCACATGGCATCTACACTTCTTCACTTGGAACGTGTCTGGGCTCTACCCCGAGAATCACCATCACTTGAGGTAACGTGAGGCGGCCCAGGAATCTAAAGCACTAGGGTGACCCTGAAGGTCCTGGTCAAAACCCAGCCAGCAAGGATGGCCTTACCATCCGCAACCCGGGATCACATGGGCAAGAACCTGGTGAGTCTCAGGAAGCAGACCCAGTCTGTTCTGTGTCTTCCTGCAATGAGATCCTCTCAGATTACCTGCTTCTAACATGCTTCCTCTGCAGCCAACGTGGCCCTCTTGTGATCTCCAGACCACCACCAGGGTGGGAGGCACCCCTGTGGACCAGGGCACACCCGCACGCACACCTACCTGCAGTGCGCGAAGCCACAGGGTTCGGGCTCCCACCTTCCTCACCTAAGCTGCTCTAACAGCACACCAGAACCTTAACCGACTGTGTCCACGTGGTCTCCAACCCCTGGACTGTCCCGTAAGCACAGGGACAGAAACCCAGTGACCCCGCACACCTCGCACGGGCTGCCGCATCCCCCGCCTCACAGGAGGTGCCCCTGAGGGGTGCCCACAGGTGACACGTGCCAGAGACAAGCCCTCGGGGTTAAAGGGCAGCCACTGGGATGCAGTTCTTTGTCTTTCCTAAGGAGATCGTTGTACATCTGGTCATATGTGGTTTTGAAATCATAAACGTTCGGTTTGTCGGGTGCTGGTCCTGGAAGCTTCACGTGAGTTCCTGTTCCAAAGGACCGGACGCTGAATCCTCGTTTGCTGAAAGACACAAAAGGACAGAGAACCACAGTTGGATTAAACAAGACAGAAAATGCTAAAAGGGAATAGGAAATGGACTCGAACAATTCTGCTATTCTCAGAGAACATGTTCCTCAGTTCTTTTTTGATGTGAACCATTTTAAAAATCTTCACTGATTTTGCTACATTATCATTTCTGTTTTACATTTTGGATTCTTGGCCATGAGGCATGTGGGATCTAAGCTCCCCTGACCAGGGACTGAACACGCATCCCCTGCATTGGAAGGTGAAGTCTCAGCCACTGGACCACCAGGGGAAGTCTCTCCATTTTTAAGTATTTTATACTCAAATCTTAAAAAATCCTGCAGCACATTACACAAGCTAGATGAAGCCAATCCAAGAAGACAAAGAATCAGTGAACGCTGGGGAATGAGGTGGCTGTCTGTGAAAGCCAAGGACAGACACAAAGTCAAGTGAAGATTCACCTAGAAAACCCTGTCGTCTGACTGTCGTGCGACTCTTAAAAGGAAATTGTTTGCCCAGGTTCCCAGCTGCCCTGATGCCAGCTTCCCAGGACCAAGACAGAGGACCCAGAGCCCCCAGGGCAGGAGAAGCACCCCCACAATGGCCTCCTGCCTCGAGGCAAGGCCTGTGAGGCCTGAAAACAAGGGGACAGCTGAGTATCTCCTGATAAATGGTCAGGCAGGCAGCACCCACAAGTCGCACATGGCACCCACGTGGTCCCGTGGCTGTCCTCACTCCAGGGGCTCTGCTGCAGACCCCGTGTCCTCTCAAACTCACAGGCTGGGAGTGCTCAAAGTGTCTGTGTGGAACCACCTGCTCACCCTAATCTCGTGTTCACACACCGCAGCATGTCTGTGTGGATGCATCCTTGCCCACCGACTTGGTAGCCAACCCCAGGACCAGCAGCGCTGATGTCCTCTTCATGGCACTGTGGGCTCTGTGGCCACCTCTCAGTGTCTCAAGCTTTTTTGTACATTTTATTGTAACTCAGGGGTCTGGCTGCTTCTGGAGGGATTTTTGGTAATCACAATGGGAGGCCCACAGAGGAACCAGTGCATCTGGACACTCGAGGCCCAGCACCCAGAGAAGTGCCAGTCTGCAGCCCCTCCCCCACCACGTGGGCATCCTTGCCAGTCTCTCTCTGCTGAAAGGTGGATGGAACAGGAAAACCTCACTGGGCCGTGGTGCCCACGGGGCGAGACCCACGGTCCCTCCCACTAGACACAGCAGTTCCAGAAGCCCAGTTGAGTCACTGTTCTCCCAGAAAAGCAGGAAGGACCTGCAGGTCACTCTGGGGTGCCACTGTGCAGATGAAGGGTCCAGGAGCACAGCCACCATGCTTGGCACCACAGAGCATCACGGGCATATATTTTAAAAACATCTCACCGGATTTGTGTCAAACACCTCGCCTGAGCCCTCTGAGGTTGGTAAAAGCCGAGCTCTGTCCTTCTATCCCTAGAAGGCCCAAGCTGAGGCCCCACCCAAGCCCTGGATTGAAGAACATGATGGAGAACATGAATGACAGCAGAGATGACTGAGGAGCATACAGGGCCATGGCCACTTGGGATGTAAATGGACCTCAAAGAAGGGTGGCTGGAGTGCAAGGGCCCCCAGCAGATGCCTGCAGACCGTGGCACCAGAGTCTGAACCCGTTTCCTCAGCAGGTCAGGAATGCACAACAGAAGAAATGTTTTCTGTCAGAGCACCAACAAGCTGGGGATGAAGGTCCCCCTGACAACAGCCCAGGGGCCACTCCCTCCCAAGATGGGGACAGAGATGGCTCACAGCCATGTCCCACAGGAACACACAGCAGGGGCCATGCTGGTCTTGCTGGCTTCACGATGGCTGCTACTCCACAAGAACTGCCCAAAACAATCACCTTATCCTCACAGACCCAACTCTCCGCATCCCAGAAATACCCTGGAGGGAACAGGCCCACCAGGGAGGGATGTGTGCTGTGAGAAAACAAGTACCCATAGAAACACAGTCCCCGGGGACCTGAGGCTGACTCCAGTTCCCAAAGAGAGAGCCTAAGGTGTGACACCATCAGGAAGCAAGCTGGGGGGCTGCGTGAGCACAGCTGTTGGACAACCATCTAGGACCACCCTGGCTCTGTCCCAAAGCCACACAGGTGTGCACAGGATCTGGGGAGAAAGGTCTGTCCTTTGGTGGCAGCCCTGATTCTTTTAAACACGTCATCTGAGACCAAATAATGATAAATTAATTATGGGAGAGTGCCTGTGAGGTCAGACTACAAAATCACGGTTGAGCCCACTTCTCTCAGCTAGCTATCTATGAAGTCAGTTCCAAAAGGGGTCCCAAAATCATTCTGGGCAACAATAGGAGAATTAAAACGTTTCCCAACAAAGGTACGTGAAAGATTCACTTAAACACGGCTCCTCCGTCACTCTTAAAAAAAAAAAAAAGTATCTCTATATCTTAGTCATTTCCTTGTGGTCATTCTTTTGAAATATTTATCCGTTATTAAAGAACTTATTCCATCCTGAAGCATGGCTCAGATGGCAAAGCTTCTGTCTGCAACGCAGGAGACCTGGGTTTGATCCCTGGGTTGGGAAGATCCCCTGGAGAACGAAATGGCAGCCCATTCCAGTATTCTTGCCTGGAAAATCCCGTGGACGGCAGGGCCTGGTAGGCTACTGTCCATGAGGTCGCAAAGAGTCGACACAACTAAGTGACTTCACTTCAAAGAACTTATTTACATGAGCCTAACTCTTGAATCTGGGGCTTTCCCAGTGGCTCAGATGGTAAAGAGTCGGCCTGCAATTCAGGAGACCTGGGTTTGATCCCTGGGTCTGGAAGATCCCCTGAAGGAGGGCATGGCAACCCACTTCAGTGTTCTTGCCTGGAGAATTCCATGGACAGAGTAGCCTGGTGGGCTCATAGAGCTGCAAAGGGTCAAGACACGACTGAGAGACTAACACAACTCTTAAATCTAAGTTCAAATTTGTTAAAACGGATCCAGGGAGAACTACTCTTGAAACACATTAATGAAATACAGTGAACAAACCTTAATTTAGCCCAGCAGAAGCAAAGAGATTATTAAAACCCCAATGGCTGAGGTTTTAAAGAAAACAATCGCCATTTCTACTGGCAGTAGGTCTGTCATAACACCTTGATCCAGGAGTATTTTCTGGAGCTTGCTATGTGCTGGGATTCAGCAGTGATCAAGAGACCCAAACCTCCTCCTCAGATACTCTGGGAGCATGGCATAAAGGGACCCTCCAGGACCCATGTGGCGGGAAGCACAGGGACAGCAAAGCTGTGGCACAGGGGTGACAGCAGAGTGGAAAACAGGGTGCCCTGGGGGCCCCAACACACACTGCACCCTGTAAGGCAGACCCCAAATAGGACCCCAGGATGTGTCAGGTCAGGGCAGGGCAGGGCTGCCACTGAAAAGCTGCCCACAGGGTTTCCAGGAGATGCAGGGGCCCCAGCACAGGGCCTCTTGTGCCCAACCACCCTGTTAGTGCTGGGGCAGCAAGTCCGAGCTGTCTGGGTAGGTCATCTCCTCTCCTATCACAGGGGAGTCTGAGGTTGGAGTTAGGGCCCAAAGGAAACACTGTCCATATGCTAAAGTAAACTACCCCAAAGAGAACCTGGGCTAATCTTTCAGCTGGCTGACCCTTACCAGGGTGTCTCAGAGGATGCCTGCTGGTGTCTGAAAGGCTAGGTGACCCTCTCCCCACTAGAAACTATCCAGCCAGTGGGGGGCAGGGGTGCGCAGCTGTGCCCTCTCCTCACTGCCTCCCCAACTGCCTGAACAGTTAGTTACCCAAACACATTTAAAAATAAAGTGAAACCCCCAAAGAGGAAATCACTGGCAGAATTTAAACCACACACACACAAAAAGAAATTCGGCTGTTCTTCCCCCAACAAAATGTTCCAAATGGCAAAAAGGCTAGTTAGCAACAGAAGTGTTCCCTCCTAAGCTCACGCAGCTGACAACACAGCCCATCCTGTGTGACTGTGCACAGTGACAACGTGTTTCTTACATAAAAGGACTGGGCGCTATAAAAGTATTCCTGACAACCAAAAAGCTTTAAGGGCCAATTATTTTGTATGTTAAATAAATCTTCCAGACAAGTTTTTATCAAACTTGTTTTTATAAGGGTATCAAAAAACTATCACTATCAGAGACATATACTTCATGTTAAATATTAAGATACAAAAATGTTAAGTTTAAAAAAAAAAGATTATAGTATCATAGAAAATACTGAATTTGGGGAAATAGAATTTGTTTCAATCCTGATGTCTAAAGGTAAAATATTAAGTTAAAATGAACACTGATCATGAAAACACACAAATTATCAGCATAGGTTATGGGTTATGTTCTTTTCCCCATTTTCTAGTGTACTTATTAACCTAATTCAAAGCATTATTTTGGCTAAGACTGAAATCCTAGACCACTGCCAAACTTCTGAAAGTATGGCCTGTCTCTAAGTAGGACACAATGTGCTTACAATGATGTCACCTTTACTACAGCTGAAATCATCCATGACTTAATCAGCTTAGTTTCTAGCTATACAACCACCCCATGTTTACCCAACACAAATCAACTGCTCACACACCATCATACTTCCAACATCTGCCTGCAATTTCACTGTGGTAAAGCCTCAAGCCTGAGATCAACTTCCTGAAATGTTAACATTCCAGTAAAGTTGATGTCACCACTAGCAAAACACTTCTCAGTATTTTCTAGGATTTATTTTATTCCTACCATTCCACAAGGTCAAGGAGAAACCAAGAGGCTTCTCAGCATGAGGTCACCGTGCAGAGCACTTGTGACAAACATACATTATTTTCCCCAGGAGAGTTCCTGCTTGGATGTCCCTGCTCCAGGCCAGCTCTTCCTCCACCCTGGTTTTTGAAGGTCAACTTGCTCTTCCGGTCACTGCTGGCCTCCCCAGTGTGGGGGGCCAGCACAGAGCAGGTTTTTAAGATCTAGCACTTGAGTCGTCCTGCCCCAACACTGAGCTAAGCACTGTTTATCATAGTGAACCTGTCCAACTATCTTTCCTTCTCTGGGTTCGACCTGTTCTCACCTACAGAAGGTTGGTGATGATCCTTAAGGCAGGGAAAATGTTTTAGCTGTTGAAGCTGATACTATGCTTGGTCTACCCAGTTTCATCTCAATGTTCAGATCCAAACAGAAATCTACCTTCTTCCTGGTCTTAGTTCTGCCCCCTGAAGACAAAAAAGCAAAACACAACACAAAGTCCCTTAAGATCTATGAAGGTAAACGTGTCCCCTGTAGGCACCTCTTCTGCTATCCTTAAAGACACAATTTCAAATCCTTCCACCTCCCCAAATGGTCTCCAGTTCACCTTCACCAAGTGTACCCAGAAAGGAAATATAAAAAATGCTGCCCAAGGCCCCTTGGGCAGAGCTAACCATCCCTCCCTGGTTTAGGACAAGACAAGGGAGAGTTCAGCACCACAATGGGGAGTGTGCTCTGTCAAGTGGCCCAGGGTTCAGATCCAAGGTACCCCTGGGAGAGGAGGTCTGAGCACCTCCATCCCACTGTGGCTGGGGTCCACATGCTCCACTGAGGACACTGAGACTTGAGAGCCCCACCGCAAATCGGAGAATCACAGGGCCTCAGCTGCCTGCTGCATTTCCCACACCCTGGATCTGGATCCTTCTCCAGCCCATCAGATGTTACTTGTCCATCAGGACTGGAGCCCTGTTTCCAGAACCTTGCTGTTACTCACCAGCTGGGACTTCTGGCTCTGGGTCTTACCCCTCACCTGTGTCAGTGTGGACATCTTAAGAGTTGTGAGGATGAAATGACATATGCATTTGTAAAGAACCTGGCACAGAGGGGCTCAAGAGATGACTCTAAACTTCTTTCTTCCATATTTGAAGCCTGTCTGCTTATCTTCCCCAAATCACACTACCCAGGAAGTTACGATTGAAAACACACTGAGACTTCACTTCAGTAAGTTATACAAATCTTTCAAATTTGCTTTGAATTACTACAATTAAAAATACAGCTTCAAAAATCAACATGCCTCTTAATATCCAGAGATAGTTTGCAACAAAAAAGTAATTTAATTGGCACCAAAGGGACATCTTAATCTGCAGTACAAAGAATAGGAGGCTCTGTAGAAACAAACAATCCTCCTACACTCCTTTTAAAAACCTAAAGGATTCCCAGGACTAGTATTTCAAACAATTTAGTCTCAAAAGATAAAAATGATTACCCTAGGGAAATTATGGCTACCTCTAGAAAATGCCAACCTTTGTTAACACTTGTATTCAACTTGTCAGAGAAATACAGCCTGAGCTGATTTTCAACAGGGCAAAAAAACTAGATTTCAGTAATAAACAATCTAGCATGCATATTCCACTAACTACATTTGTTTGGTCTGACGGTTAAGATTCCATGTTCCTGATGCAGGGGGCTGGGGCTGATGGCTGGTCAAGGAACTAGATCCCACATGCTGCAACTAAGACCGGGAGTAGCCTAAAAAAGCCTACATTCCCTTTGACAGTTCATTTCAAAGTTTTCCTAAGCACAGTTTTATGCACTTGTAACTAAACTGAAAATGCAATTTTCCTGTTTTCACTATCATACTTTTTTGTTGGCCATGCCAAGGCAGCGGGACCTTAGTTCCCTGACCAGGAATCGAACCTGTGCCCCCTGGACTGGAAGTGTGGAATCTTAACCACTGCTGCACAAGGAAGTCCCTTATCATATCATCATTAAATATTTTTCTCAATCATCTTTAAGGCCTATGTCTCATGTCTCTACATCTTCTATAAGCTCTCCTACTTGTAACAAAAATCATCATATACATTACTTAAAGATGCTATTAAACCTTGTAAATTATCCAAATAGAGATAATATCATAAATTAGTTTCAAAAGTGAAAAATGACAGGAAAATTTGTTCAATCTCAATAACAATTTTAAAACTAAAGGAAAGGCAAAGTTCTTATTTTGCCCCAGAAGCATGAAAAGATGTACATAATGTCCATATTATGAGGAAACGGGAGTTCTGTAAATATGCACTTTTCTGGAAAGCAGTCTGGCAGAATGTATGAAAATGTAAAATATGCCTACCTTTTGACTCAGCAATTCTACCTCCAGCAATTTATGGCAACGAAATAACTAGGAAAGTGTACAAAGAGACATGAATGGCACAAGGATTTGGACATTATAAAACTGAGAAACCACCCACGGCTGTCACTAGGGATGATTACCAAAGTGACTACTGCACGGGATTGCTTGTGTACTCAGTTTTGAAACCACTGCCATTACTCAATCTGAACAGATGTTTAAATCCAATATACTAAAATAAAGGCAGAAATCAACACTGAAATCAAACCACATTCACATTCTGTGGAGAGATTACAGAACAGTATTTTGATCTCTCTTAAGTGTGTGTATGTATATTCAGAAAACATCCAGAAAGAAGGATGTACACTGAAAGAGGACTTCAAGTGATTCTTATCTTCTCCATCTTCTAAAGCAAGGACGTTTTGCAACATGTAAACACTATTATTTTAAAAAGGAAGACAGTCCCCCAAATAGAAACATCTTAGGAATTAAGATTCATATCTAATAACTTCACATTCATGAAGTAAATAATGTATGTTACTCTAAACTTACCTCTTTCGGCCCTCTTTCGTGAGTAAATTGGAAAGACAGTAAAATGGCTAAAAGTACACAAGCATTCCTACTTGGTGATTATCTGCAGGGGCTCTGCTCTACCCTCCTTTCCACAGGAGTACTAAGGCTATACCGTCTACTTCAAACTAAGAAAGGGCTTGTAATTTGCAGTGACTGAGGACAATTAGATAGGCAAAACTTGAGAAATGATTGAACAAATTTGCTAGAGGAAATTTAAAAACACCTCCTTTTGTAAGATTCCATCCCAACTTTGTTATGCAGAGAAGAGCTTAAAACAGAATCCAGAACCAGCCAGAGTCAGCAGAATGAGGTGGTCTCCAGATCACTTGTTATTCTAACGGAAGATATTAAATTTCATTTTCCTTGAATAATTTTCCAGGAATGTGAACTCTGCAGTCTTTTCTTTATATTTACCACTAAATATATATATATATTTTAGTGACTCTGAACAGATATACGCAGTTTGGGGATCAGATCAAGCACATTGTAATCCTCGGACTTTCCAAATTTTAAAACTTTAAAAATTCTAGTTTAGAAACAAATTCCACATTAATTCGTTAGGTTCCAAGCATACCACAATCGACCAAAAAAACACATTAACTGAATACTGTGGATAGTGTGATAGATCTTAGGGAAGAATTTAACTCCTAACTAGCAGTTCATGGACACCTGGTATGTCCAGCTTCATAAAGAATGAGGGGTGCAGGAAAACTCTGATTTCACTGGGAGAGTCAAAGCTGACTGCGGCAGTAGGGAAAGTGAGGCATGGTTGCCCTTTAATGTCCAAGTAAAGCAAACTTTGAGAGAAAAAGCAATTTCAACTTTATTTTACTATCAAAGATGACATGTACACCTAACTTTTAACTGTAACACAAGGGATCAATCTCACATTCTGTGAAGTGCTTTTGAACGAAAAAAACTATCAAATGGGAATAAACTTTTATTAAACGTACACAACAGAGTCGCAAAAAGGGAGTTACCACTGAAATATAAACTAAAAGAGTGAAACCAAATTCACGTGTGGTTCAGAAATTGTCGACTGGAGATTTTCCAAAGGAGAAAGGAATTCTTTGCATGAGACTTGAAAAATGTAAACAGGAGTAAACACACAAATGCATTAAGTTAAAGCAGGCCACTTCCGTGTTTTTAACGACTTGTTCTATCCTGAGGTTCTGTTGTGCAAAATATTTCATGTTTGATACAAGACGACACGCCCTGGACAGAGGCGGCCTGTCCTCTCGTGGACCCTAAGCTTCGGCTTGAAACTTACCACCTCACTGCAGAGCATTTAAAGGAGGTCACTGTTTTCAGATACAGATGTGAGTACTAAGGAGACATCAACAGCATAAGGCTTTCAGGTTTACTAGCAGCTTTCGAGGTTCCCGTGATCCGGAAACATTTCGGCTCACATTCTGAATTTTTCCTGACACTAGGC
This sequence comes from Nanger dama, assembly GCA_917880005.1. Classification (NCBI taxonomy): domain Eukaryota; kingdom Metazoa; phylum Chordata; class Mammalia; order Artiodactyla; family Bovidae; genus Nanger; species Nanger dama. The sequence continues at coordinate 18,484,909 of CAKJTW010000013.1, read as the reverse complement.
ACATATACGGGAAACCAGACGAACCGAGCTTTCTCGAGTCCTCGCAGCACACGGCCCCGGAGGCAATGAGCCCGGACGCGGCGCGGCCTCTCGGCCGTCCTTGGGGAGCCGTCGAGTACCGCCCGCCTGGGAACCCGGGATGCCCAGCACCGGTCGGCGAGAACTGGGGCTGGTAACCGCCGCCACCCAGCACAGGTCGGGACCCGGGATTGCCCGGCACGGGTCAGTCCGAGCCCAAGATTCGGGGCCGCCGCCCAGCATGGACCGGGGAGGGCCGGGGCCAGCAACTGCGGCCGCCACCACCCAGCACGGGCCGGCTAGGTCCGCGACTAGGAACCAGGACTGCCCAGCACGGGCCGGGGCCGGAAGGACGGCCAGTCGGCCGGCGTCCGTGGGGCGCGCTGGGCCAGGGCGGAGGCCCCAACTACCTGAGGATGTTGTGCGCCTCCATGCTCCGGTTCTGGTTGCTCGAGCACACCACCGCCACCCGCAGTGGCGACGACGGCATGGCAGCAGCCGCACCGTCTGCGACTCCCGCTTCGGGACTCCCACCCAGCCGCGCCGCTTCCGCACGAGCAAGATGGCGGCCTCCACGCCCGGAAGTCATGACGCGGAAGCGGGGGCTCCGGCGACGTAGAGCGTCAGGACGCGCGGCGGGGGCGTATGTGCGGCGTCCAGGCAGCCTCCCCACACAGCCCCAGACTGCTGGACCGGGGACCGAGGGAGGTCCCAATCCCCGCTAGCTGGCCTTCGAGCGTCAGGGCCAGGGCCTGCACTCTGTCCGGCGCCTCGAATTGGCGTCCTGACGTCGCAAGCCGCCGTCGCCGGGACTGACGCGCGAGGCGTCGCCCCGGCAAAAGTGACGTCACGCGCGCCCTCGCAGTCGCCGAGAGTGACGTCTGAGGCGCCGTGGCCACTGGGACGTTCGTTGAAGGTTGCTGCTTTCCGCGAAGCGTGAACTAGGCCCCGGTTGTTTTCACACCTGCCGCCGTGCCTCCACCAATCTAGGCCGCGGCCCGCGCCCCTTCTTGGATGACTGCCCCAGCCTCTTACTAGCCTCTCGCAAACACCAGCGCGTAGGTGTCCTCTGAAAACCCTGCAAAGTTTGACATTTAAGTGAAGTTGTGGAAGTATTTGCAAAGACAATTAGAAATGAGACGTAGGAGGTGTGAGGAGACCTCCTGGGTTGGGAAAGCAAATTGACTTAAATCCTTGGGTTTGTTTGGAGGCACTGGCACAGTCGTTAAGGATCTGCCTGCCAATGCAGGAGAGGCGGTCTCGATCCCTGGGTGGGGAATGTCCCTTGGGGTAGAAAATAGCAACCCACTCCAGTATTCTTGCCTGGAAAAATTCGACGAACAGAGGAACCTGGAGGGCTACAGTCCATGGGATCGCCAAGAGTCGGAGGTGACTGAGCACGCACGCAGTGCGGACCAGAGGTTTGGAGTCATGATATGATGGTGAAACTAGTCAACTCGGTTTTATTGTCCTCCAGCCGCTTGGAGTGGCCACTGAGTTGATGTTTTGCTATGTTATGCGCAAAAAAGGTAAGGGCCAAGGGAATGGCGATGCTCCACTGTAGATCCAGAAGTGATGAGAAAGGAGAATGTGAAGGGGTGGCAGCAGTGAAAAGGTACTGTGTGTTCTGAATTGGGGATCCCGATGGAAAAAATGTCATTGGAGCCAAACAAAGGTAGAACAGGATGCTTGAAACAGCGTGTGGGGAGGGGGCCGCATTTTATCTCTCTGTAGACTAAGTGTGACCATGGGCACCAGTAGAAGATAGTCTTCCTGTTGGAAAGGGAGAAACTCAGAAACCAGGGTAGTGAGTGACCACCCTTACTGATGTTCCAGTGTCCTGTTATTACTGATGTTTTTACAGAAGAAACTAGGCTGAGAACCAGACCCTTAGAGTATTTAAGGACCCTTGAGCATAGTGTGGGGGGAGGGACAGGGCGTGACTGCAACAAGGAATCATTTACTTGGAAAGACCCGGTTGAGGGGCGGGGGGTGTGAGGGACGAATCAGGAGGAATGAGGGCTCCTCTGCTCTCTACGTATTTAAATGTACGTACAGCATAAGTCTAGGAGGACAGAACAGAGGCAGTGACAACAGGGGCGTTAGGGTTATGCGTACTTTGAATAAAGCACCCTTGACTTTGTAGTTAATGTTGAACATGTATTTCTCTTTCAGTTCAGTTCAGTCACTCAGATGTGTCTGACTCTTTGTGACCCCATGAATCGCAGCACGCCAGGCCTCCCTGTCCATCACCAACTCCCAGAGTTCACTCAGACTCAACGTCCATCGAGTCAGTGATGCCATCCAGCTACACCCACCACAATAATAGTGGTGTTTACATTTTGAAAGCAACACCACTCCCCGCCATGTGCTTTCCCAGTGTAATTGAAAGACATTATGGTCTGACCATCCCAGTGCAATACTGAGCTCTCCTACCTCACATTTCCCAGCTTCCTGTTTAGAACTTAAGGGACTACCAGTTGAAAACTGCTTATCCATTACCTTTTTTTCCCTCTGCATAAGGCAACCTCATACCCCAGGTCTTAGTCCAGGCCCTGAGAGTTGCAGACAGATGTCACAGGCTTCAAGAAAGCTCACCCTCATCGTTGTCTTCTCCCCCTGGCCTTTCTGTGCTCCCAGTAGTACCCTCAACTTGCTCTTATGGCTCTGTACGGTTTTTAGCACTCTGTGCTTCTCTTTCCCACTGCTTTCACAGACTCTGAGCTGAAAGGGCTAGAGCCTCCTTTTCTAGCCAAGATGGCTGTGTTGCGTATGCCCAGTGTATTTAGAAATATCTTTCCTCTGGAGACACTCACCAATTGCTCATCTAGCAGATGCCTGAGGAGGAAGGTGCCCAGGTGGGTGACAGCACGCTCTGTGCACTGTCTGTGCTTAGGCTACCAGCATTTCTTTGAGTTTTAATTTTATACATTCATGGCATGGGAACCCCAAGTGAAATAAAAAGTAGACTTAGTCTTGGACCATTGGAATCCCCAGGCCCCTGGTATAAACAGGACCCAATGTTCCCTTAGGACATATCCATCACCAGGGTCACATGGGACAAAGAACACTCCATGAGCAAGTGTTAGCAATAAAAGATTGAAAGCAGGATGAGGTAACTTGCATATTCATCAAGAAGGATAATTAATTCCACAAGAGCTGGAGAATATAGAACAACCTGAGATGGATAAATAAGAATTTAATGATATATAACTAGACATTTAGAGGGTAGAGTCTGACAAGGTCTGACATATGTGTACATCCATGTGTCAATAGTAACAACAGGCTTCACTGGCAGTCCAGTGGTTAAGATTCTGCCTCCACAACATGGGACATAGGTTCTGTCCTTGGTAGGGGAAGGTCCTGTATGGCAGAAAACAAATACAGTGGTAACATGCATCACCCTCAACAGTTGCCTATACCCCTTTGGAATTCCTCCTTGGGCTCCCCTCCACCTGCCCCCCCGTCTCATCAGGTGGCCACTGAGCTGTTTCCTGTTGTATAGATTAGTTTGTATTTTCTAGAATTTTACATAAATGGAATCATAGAGTATGTACTCTCTTTATTTTGTGGGTGGCAGTCTGACTTCTGTCACTCAGCATATTCATTTTGAGATTCACCAATAATCTTGCACATATAAATAGTTGGTTCATTTCTGTTGCTGAGAAGTAGTCCAGTGTATGGGTGTTCCCCATTTCATTTATCCATTCACCTCTTGATGGGCACTTGGGTTGTTTCCAGCTTCTAGCTACTACAGTTAAAGCTGCTGTGAACATCCATGAATGAAACCTCATATGGGCATATTCTTTCATATCTCTTCAGTTAATGCTTGAGCACAGGATGATTAGATCACATGTTCAAATGTACATTTAACTTCTTAAAGAACTGCTGCCAAATTGTTTGCAAAGCAGATGTACTATTTTACATTCCCACAAGCAGTGTTCTAGTTTTTCCACATCCTTGCTAGCATTTGATGTGATTAAAAATCTTTTCAGTTTTAAATGTTTTTAATAGCTGATGTCTCATGGTACCTCAATGTGTTTTTAACATATATTTACCTAATTACTAATGAAATGAAGTATAGTTTCAGGTGCTTATTTGCTGTTGCTATGTCATCTTTGATGACGTGTCCAAATCATTTGTGCATTTAACATTGTGTTGTAATTAAGTTGTGTTGTGTGCTCAGTCACTTTAGTCATGTCCAACTCTTTGCAGCCCTATGGACTGTAGCCCTCCAGACCCCCTCTGTCCACAGGATTCTCCAGGCAAGAATACTGGAGTGGGTTGCCATGCCCTTCTCCAGGGGATCTTCCCAGCCCAGGGATTGAACCAGGGTGTCTGGTTCAATCCCTGGAGGTGTCTTGTGTCTCCTGCATTGCAGGCAGATTCTTCATACTAACCTACTTGGGGAGCCCCAATTAAGTTATGTGTATATATAGATGCCAGGGGCCAGCATGAGGAATCCCACCCGTGACAAGGTCATGCGGAAGGAAGCCTGACAAAACGCAAGGACGTGATCAGGCTGCAGGGGTTCTCGCTGGAATTTCCTGAGCATCCATCCCCCAAGACCAGAGTCTGCCTGCTTTACTAAGAGTAGGTGTTAATGCTTTCCACCTACTCTTCTGTCATTAACGGGGCTGTCCCCCCACCATCATTTTTGGAAAAAAATTAATTTAGAGCTTTTAGATAATAAATCTCCTGGGCATAATATGAGTGTTTCAATCCAAAACCCTCTGATGGCTTTCTAGCCTGCCTGTAGGACTCGTACAGTTTCGCATGTGATTGTTTGAGGCCTCCTGACCACGGGAGGCACAGGAAGCTTAAAACATCCTAGGAATGCAGGGGCTTCCAAGGAGTCAAAATCATTAGAATAGGACTGATTAAAGGTTTCATTTGTTGAGCCAATACTTGCTGCCAAATTTTCATATCTTTTATTTGTTGATATAGTTGGTATATAGAAAAAACAAGTAGCAACATTAGATCTTTGAGTTAAGTACCTTCTTTGTTATAACCCATTGCGCCTTTGTTCTATAGAGATGTAACTTTAGTGCTTTAAGGAGATACAGATTAAAGAAAAACACTTCAGGGGAAAAGAGATTAACATTCATTAAGAAAGAGAGCCAAAAGTGTTAGCAAGCCTCTTGGCCAGAAGATAATGTAAATCACCTGAGACCTTTTGTATACAAAAAGATACACAGAAAGGGTCAGGACTGCTGTGACTCTGTATCTTCCATTATGTAAAATTTAGGGTATATAAACACCTATTGAACAATAAAGCTGGAGGGGGTTTTGCACAAGCCTGGCCCCCCACCCCCCGCCCATGTCTTCTTTCTCTTGCTCCCTCCCTCTCCTTTTCAGGCTGATCCCTTGGAACATGGAGGCTCACCGAGTCTACTTACTTGCCCGGGCTTCTGAGACCCACGCAAGAGGGAGCCCAAGGCAGGGCACCCTCCAGTATTCAAGCGGGCACCTGTGGCCCAACGTAGACGGTGCAAGTTCCTTGTCTGGAACTTTATTCGTTTTCCACGTAAACCAAGTTAATCAGCTTCTTTTCTCCACTAAATTTTCCTACTACACTATTTCTTCCTGATCTAATCTTATATTAATAAATAAGTTTTTCCTTGCCAACGCCGTCCCCGCTTTGAATTCCCTGGATCCACCAGGGCTGGACCCCAGCATATATATTTTCCAGATATGTGATTTATAGATGTTTTCTCCTTGCAGTTTGTGTTTTCTGATCAGTGTCTTTCAAAGTCAAAAGTTAAGTTCGATAAAGTATAATTTATCAATTTGTTCTTTTATAGATTGCACTAAAATATTTGCTATGAAAAAAATACTGATGGGATAAATGGTAGATTAGAGATTGAAGAAGAGAAGGGTATTAAATAGAAGATATACAGATAGTATAAATGAAACAGAAAAAATGAACAGAATATCAGAGAGGTATGGGGCAGCCTCCAGCAACTGCTATACATGGAATCAGTGTCCCCAGTGGGTGGGTTGGCATTCTGGCTGGTTGTTAGTGACACTGCTCCTGGCCCTGCTTGAACTCGGGAATTTTGCCTCTGATTCCACTTGTTGCTTCCTTTCTTGGCCCAGTGATTCCCTCACACACACCAGTCAGTCCTAAGCTACAGATCTTCACTTCCTCTTCCTTCCAATTTCTGCCCCTCAGTCTCCAGCCATCTTGGCCTCCCAGAGCCATCCACTCAAGTCAGGGCAGTACTGGACTCTGTCTGAGTCTCTCCTCTGTGCTTTGCATTCTGAAAGTCCTCCAGACAGTAAGCTGAAACAGTCACAGAACTCAGTTCCTCTCTTTCCTTTCTCATTAGGGGTCATGGCCCTTCATTGCATGATAGCCAATGTATTTAGAACTGTTTCACATATTTTGTATGGTTTTTAGTTGCTTCAGGTGAAAGAATAATTCTGATCCCTGTCACTTCATTTTGGCCGGAATCATAAGTCTCACTAAATCCATTTTAAAGAGAGTGAAATGTGGTAACTTACCCTACAGATGTTAAGGCTATAATGATAAGACTAACAGAGTACAACAATAGGAAAAGACAATCAGATCAATGCCCGTAAAGAGATCCATGCACGTGTGGGGATGTGGTATGTGATGTGGGGCTATCCACATACTGGAAAAGGATAGATTGTTTCTGCAGACCAGATTGGGGTACTGATATAAAATGTTGAATCCCCGCCTCACACCATATACAAAGATGCCCTCTAGGCAACTAAAAACATAAACAGAAAAAGTAAAGTCATAAAGCCAGTTGAAAGAAATATTTTATGGGGACCCCTTACATATTCTTTGGGTATAGGTCTGATATCAAAATTAAGGTTATGTTTTCAACAAAGGACACTACTGACAATGTTAACAGTATCAGTTCAGTTCAATCGCTCAGTCATGTCCGACTCTTCACGACCCCATGAATCGCAGCACTCCAGGCCTCCCTGACCATCACCAACTCCCCGGAGTTCACTCAGACTCAGGTCCGTCGAGTCAGTGATGCAGGAGAAAATATTTGTGACAGCTAAATGGTCAAAGGTATGTATCTAGAACTATGCTGTTCACTACAACCCCCACTAAACATATATGGATATTTAAACTTAACAATTAAAACTTATGATGCAATTTCTCAGTTACACTAGCCACAGTATCCACAATGACTGATAGCTACTGACTGGTGACCACTGTGGTTGAACTGTGTTCCTCAAAAGAATAAGTTGATACCCTAACTCCTGTTATCTGTGGATGTGCCCTTATTTGAAAATAGGGGTCTTTGGTGTCCAAATGGTTTTAACCATCCATTTTTAACCATCCAGTGGTTAAAAATCCATGTGCCAATGCAGGGGACATGGGTTTGATCCCTGATCTGGGAAGTTTCCATATGCCAAAGGACAGCTAACCCTGTGGGTCACTACTAGTAAAGCTGGAGTGCCTTAGAGCCTCTGCTCTGCAACCAGAGAAACCATTGCAGTGAGAAGCCCATGGACCTAGCCCTGCTTGCCGCAACTAGAGAAAGCCCATATACAGCAACGGAAACCCAGCACAACAAAAAATAAACATTTTTTTAAAAGGGTCTTTTGCAGATGCAATCAAATTATAACGGATTAAAGTGGGCAATAATACAGTGAGTGGCATTATTGCTCTCTTAATAGTACAATGAGACTCACAAAAGGTTTCAGGTCTGTAGCCTCCAGAACCATGAGAGGACAAATTCCTGTTCTGAGACACCCAGTTTGAGATTTTGTTGAGGCAGCCCCAGGACACTAAGACAGCACAGATAAAGCACATCTTCACAATTTCAGAAAGTCCTATTGGACAGTACTGGGTATTTGCAGAGCTCTTGAAAACCAAGGGAGGAAAGCCATAGTGATGGGGAAATTGTACAAGAACGTGAATGAGCAGTTCCTCTGAGGGGAGACTCAAACAGCCAATAGGCCTGGGAAATGGTAGGCAGCCTCTCCAATGAGCAGAACAGACTCAAATCCAGTTCCTGCTGTAGCACTGACAGATGAGCACGAGATAAAACACAGAGTGGTGCAGAGCACTTGTGAGACATCACTAAGTCAAAACCTCTCTGCACAGCCATTAAAAACAAGCTGATAATACTGGTGAAATTAGGTGTGCACACACCTAAGATCCACGTTCTCTCACCTAGAAAAATCTCACACAGGTCCCTGACGAGCATGGACAAGGGTTTTCATGGCGACACAGTGATCAGCATGGCAGCCACCCGTGTTCCTCCAGGGGTGGAGGACAAGTCAGCCTGAGGGACACACACTAGAAATTGCACATAATGAACAGAAACGAAAATATTTGTTTATTCTGCAGCATGGATAAATTTTAAAGACATGGTGTAGAGATTAAAAAAAAAAAATGAGCAGCACAAGATCAGAGTGGTTTCCAGGAGGGAAGGGAACAGTCATGGGGAGAATTTGCCAGACTGGAATCCTAATTGAGCAGAACAGAGACACTGGGGCAAAGGAAGGAGAGAGTGCAGATAAAAGTTGGGGGAGGAAACAAAAGGCAGGTCCCAGACGTGTGAGGCCATGTAATTAACACACGGCTAACAGCAGAGCTGGGATGTTATAGACACCATCCCAGCCCATCTACTCCCCACCTAAGAGTGAAGGAAACCTGGCTCTGTTATATGTGACCAAGAGGACAAAGCAGTGACTGACACATCCAGACTCAAGAAAAAAAGAGAGGGGCTTCCCTGGTGGTCCAGTGGCTAAGACTGCATTCCCAATGCAAGGGGGCCTGAGTTTAATCCCTGGTCAGGGAACTAGATATCACATACTATAACAAAAGATTCCACATGTGGAAACTTAGACCCAGCACAGCCAAATATAAAAAAGGAAAAAGAAGAAGCATGCTGACACCCCTATAGATAGAGAAGACAAACCAGAAAGACATGGCCCCAAAACACAGACATTTTAACCAAATGTTTCCTTGTAAGCCAAACAGGAAGAGGAGAGAAGTTATGAAAACACATTTCCAGGCCACTGGAAAAAATGAAGATTTGAAAAGACAGCCAATACAAGGTAGAAAGGAACTAGCATCTCTAAAGTGTGAAAGTGAAAGTGAAGTCACTCAGTCGTGTCCGACTCTGTGACCCCATGGACTGTGTAGCCTACCAGGCTCCTCTGTCCATGGGATTTGCCAGGCAAGAGTACTGGAGTGGGTTGCCATTTTCTTCTCCAAGGGATCTTCTCGACCCAGGGATTGAACCCAGGTCTCTCACATTGTAGGCATATGCTTTACCATCTGAGCTGCATCTCTAAAGGAGAGGGAAATCTGGGGCCTTAAGAGAAGTCTGTGCCCGTGGCCCCTGGGCTCCTGCCTTCAGGTCAGGTGCAGCCTGACCCCTCCCTGGAAGGGAGCTGCTACCTTCTCTCTCAGCTGGCTCAGCGAGGACACATTCTTGGTCATTCCCGGTCCCCAAAAAGCTGCAGCAAGGCTGGAGGAAGCTCTGGCTGTCAGGGCCCAGGACTCTCTAGACTCTCTAAGCTGAAGTGGCCAAACTGCACATCCCCCAGGCCACGGTCTCCAGTGGCTCCCTGGCTGTCCCTCTGGACCAAATCCAACAGCCCAGACCACTGATCCTGAGATCTCCAGGGAAACGCTAGCCCCACACCCTGCCCCTGTGGAGGGATGTTTTGTCCACTGCACCCAATCCTGTCTGCACATTTTCGTGTCCCCTAGCTGATCAGCCCCCAGGAACATGAGGTCCTCACAGGCTGGCACAGATGAAACCGGTTTCTCCTAAGAGGACAGAAGCCAGAATATCCAGTGGACCAACAGCTCAAGCAACTGACTGGGGGCCGTGGAGAGGGGCCTGAGCAGGCAGGCAGGCAAGCAAGCAAGCATCTAGCCTACAGGTGTCATCGTCGGGACCCCAGAGCCAGCCACATAGGGCACTGGGCACATGTTCACAGAACAACTATGGATCCCTCCTGCTGGCTGAGTGTGGAACACAAGCTGTGGGGCAGGTTGGGGGGGCACCAGAGGGCATGCATTTGGCAGCGGAATCTCAAGGACCCCAGAATTCTGAGTAGGATAAGGCTATGCATGCAGCCCTGGGGATCTCGGCCCAGATGCATGTCAGGTCATGGCATGGACAGTAACAGCACAGACACTTAACTCTTCTCTGCCTGGCTGACCTCACATAAGCCTCCAAACAGGCCTCTGAGACTAGCCCTTTGACTGTTGACACTTCACAGATGAGACAGAGGCGTTGATGGCTGTGTGTGGCTCTTTAAAGGCCAGGCCAGGCCTACAGCCAGGCAACCCTTCAGTGTTTCAGAAGCAGAACAGTTCTTTCTGCCCCACAGCAGAAAAATCACAAGCAAGTTACCTTCAGGCACCAGTGAGGAGGGCGAAGTCCTGACCAAGGAATGGGCATCAGGACCCTACCTCCAGGGCTCAAGGAAGACGCATATCCCCTCACCAGCCTTGCATGAGTCAGAGAGGGCCGTGGGGAAAGGAGAGGGAGGCTCCTCCAGGACATGGTGGGGATGGAGGACTGGGGACTCGGTAGGGCAGAAGCCTGTCACTTACACCCCCTGGGGAGGACTGAGGGTCCACTGGGGAAAGGCGCAGCTTCAGAGATGGCAAGGCTTCAGAAGTGCTCTTCCTGAACACCAGCTCCAGGCTGTTTCCGGAGCCTGTGCTCCCCCACCACAGTGCTGGGCTGGGCACTGGGCCTCTAAGAAGCCCCTGAACAGAGCCCTGCGAAGTCATCTCTAAAGCAGAAGCCTGCAGGTCAGGGCTGACCAGTCTGAAGAATCAGCTGAGAGGACAGGCCTGAGGCTCTACCTGACATGAATTCAATCAGGGCCACAGACCAGATTGGGTGCAGGGTGAGGGAAGGGTCCAAGGCAGACCTCCAACAACTTCATGGTGGCCCCAACTCTGAAACTGGCTGCACACAGGAGCTGGAGGCTGGACTGCACGCCTGTGGAAGACACCTGAGCGCCCTCACAGGTGGCAGGGGGATGCAGAAGGCCCCTAGGAAGCCAGGATGAAGTAAAACCCCTCCTACTCCCAGGGCTGTCTAGACACTGCACTGCAACCCCACCCCCTGGTGGCAGGGATGAGTCACTCCTCAGAGCCTGGCCCGCCCACAGCTGTTTGCTCAGAAGGGTCACTGCCAGCTGCAGAATCTCAAGGACACCCTAGCCTAGGTTGGGGAGGCCCAGGGTGGAGTGGGGGAAGGGCCGGAGGGGCCCTCCTTGTAACCTGTGCCCCCCACCCTAGCTCCAGCACCATGTGGGGAGACCCAGGCCAGGGGGGGGGCTCTCCTGGAGGCGCCTAATTGCAGCTTGTCTTCAAGTAGATCATCCCTGAGACTGGGCTCTTTCTAACCGCAGCAGTGCTGCCCCGTCACCACCCAACAGAGCAGGCAGGGAGATGCCTTCCTGGGTGGACAGGCCAGCCAGGGACATGCTGCCTGTTCCTCCACCACAAACTGCAAGGGCAGCATGCCTGTGCCCCTGGCCTGTGCTGACCCCAGGTGACCTGGCAAAGGGTCCAGGGCCAGCCACTGGACTGACTGATGCTTGAGGAGCCAGGAAAAGGGGGCTCAACTTTCCCCCTACCCCTTCCTCTCCCCTGTCACAAATAAGTACACAAAACAGTGGTTTTGGTCTAAGAATGATGGACATTTAGACACTGGCACCAGGCTCACACCTAGCCAGTGCCACACCAGGGGTGGGCAGAGAGCAAGGACAGAGAGGTAGGGAGTGGGCATTGCGAGGGCACCAGCCAGGCTGCTGGTGTGGGGGTCACTGGTGGCTGCTGGGGTGAGCGGGGAGAAGTTAGCCACAGTGACTCCAGAAGTGCCAGGTCCAGAATGGCCAGAATCAGGGGCTCACGTAGAGCCTGGCGTTGTCATGTGGTTGTTGCCCACAGAGGGGCGAGACCAGTCTTCAGTCCATGGTGAGAGGGTGGAGGGGCCCAGCAGGCAGCAGCATCTCCAGCAGCTCTAGGAAGGGGTGGACGGTACTGTCCATCATGCTGTGGTTGAGGCTTGGGATCCAGACCACAGTGGCAGGTCAAGCCAGGCAAGGTTGGCATCTGTCCTGTGCCCTCTGCACACAACACTGTTCTTTCAGACCAGTCCCATCTTCCCAGCCACCTGCCCCCAGTCACCAAGCAAAGTCCTCGCCAGAAACGCAAAAGAAAGGGAAGGAACCCAGCCCAGGCAAAGCACCAGCTTACCCCCAAGGTCAGGGACACTCACCCTGGTACAACAGCTGAACGCTGGGCCGCCTGCTGAGCTAAGCCGTGGCTTCCAGCCTGTCGGATGCTCAAACAAGGAAACGCCGCAGGACCCTGCTTCCCCAGGCCAATCACTCCTGCAAAGCTTGAAGGGAGGGTTCCCAGGGTTTTTAGCCAGAAGCACACACAAGCTGCTAGCATCGGGGCCACAGATCCTTTCGGACAGTACTGGACGGGGTGGCTGGCTCCCGCAATGGGCCCGAGATACTAAGGCACGAAGCTAACTAAACCCACTGGGGCAGGGGCGGGGCGGGGAGAGGACAGGCTCCAAGGGCCCTTGAGTTGGTCAAGTACACAGTGACCGCCCTGACGATAGCCTGGCTTTTTCCAACTCGGCACGGGCTGGAGGCGCAGGGGGCTGCTGTTGGCTCTTCTGAAAAGGGGCTCTGTGGTCTCACGGTCCCGCCAAAGGCCTCTGGAGAGCGGGGAGAGCCCTGAACACGGCTGGCACCTCTCCTCAGGCCCAAGGGCCAGTCCCGAACTGGAATCGGAATCAGCTGCTCGGCTGGGAAGGTCGTCCGGTGACTCCAGGCCCTGGTAAGGGCCGGTGCCCCATCCATCTCCAGAAGGCCCTGTGTGGAGGTCCTAAAGAGGGAGCAGGAGCGACGAGGGGAGAGCGGACCGAGGGCTCGGGGCCTCCTGCGCCCTAGTTGGGCAGGTAGAGGCCGGGCGGGCAGGCGTCTCGCGCTTCAGGGCTGCCTGCGTAGGCCCGGGCGCCCGAAGGCCGGGTGCATGAGGTTCTCGGTGATGTAGGCCACGAGCAGGCAGATGACCACGAGCATAACGCAGATGGAACCACCCACCGCCGTCATGGCCACCACGATCTCCCGCATGCCGGCAGGCTCGGCGGCGAACTCCACACACTCGGCGGGTGCGGCGGGCTCCGGGGCGCCTGCCGGCTCGGCTCGCAGCGGCAGCGGCTGCAGGCAAAGGCGGTAGCGCACGCCGTCGTGCACATCGGGCAGCAGGTAGTCGCGGCAGGAGGCGCCGAGTAGCACGCGTTCGCATGGGAAGCGCGTGTAGGCGCCACGCCACGAGCAGTTGAGCGCGAAGGCGCGCACGCGGCGCGCCTCGGCCGGCCCCAGGCGCCACTGCAGCAACACGCTGCGGTTGCGCAGGACGCTGGCGCGCAGTGAGCGGCCGGCCGAGGCGTGCGCCGCGCAGTCGGGCGCCTGGCAGCGGAAGCCGCGCGCGGGGCTGCGGAAGCACAGACGCCCGCCTCCCGCCTCGGGGCCTCCGGGCAGCACCTTGTAGGGACACCAGGGAGCGTCGGCCGCCGGCTCCCAGCCCGGCGGCGTCGGGGCGGCCGTGGCGCAGGGCGGCGGCGCGCAGGCAGCCAGCAGCAGCAACAGCGGCGGGGCGCGCATCCTGCAGCTGGGCCGGGCGGCGGCGGGGCGCGGGCTCGCGGGCGCACGGGCGCGGGCGGTGGGTCACGCGGGCCGCGCCACCGCTCCCCGCACTCGCCCTGCGCGCCGCGCCCTCCGCCGCCGCCCGCTCCGACCCGCCCCCGCGCCCCGTGCGCGCTTGGACCCGGCGCGGCGGCGGAGGCGGGGCGCCCACGTCCCGCCCCTCTTAACCCTCGCTGGGCTGCAGCCACCCGGAGATCGGATCGCGAAGGAGAGGGGCGGCCGCCCGAGTCGGGCGGGGGCCGGCTGTGGCCAGCTGCGCCGAGGCTGCTGTGCCTATTGGCCTCGCCGTGTGAGCGCCCTTCGAAACCCTGCCAGGCCTTTCTAGGGCTTTTCCGTGGTTTGGCGGACTGGGGTCTCGAGTCGTGGCCCACGGGGGCAGCTCCGCGACTCTCCTTGGCCGTGCCCGGCGAGGACGCGGTGTGCCACTGGGTATAGCCTGGAGCGCGCGCGCGGCTTCACGCCGCCGCATCCCAGACCCACGGTGGCAACCGGCAAAGAAAGGGTCCCACATGCCCTAACTTGGAAGGGGTGAGGATGGAAACCCCCCCACCCCCCCACCCCGGGCTTCTGCTCCTTGAGAGGTGGACTACACCGACCTGGGAGGGGCGCCATCGAGAAGAGGCTTTTTCATCTGAAAACTATTCATTCTGCACCAAAGAGGCAGCTACAGGGTGGACCACTCTAATTAATCTTTCCCTCGGCTCCCCAGATAGGGCCCTGCGGCAGCCCTCTCGGATCTCCGAGAAGAGAGCAGGACTGCACAAAGGCAACAACCCTCCACAAGCCCACCTGATGCAGCGGGCGGACCTCACTACCCCGGGAAGGAAGGGCACACACCTTCCCCTACTCCTGTCTTCAGCATGGGCCCGAGACCGGATCCGCCCCTGTCGGTGGGATGCCTCTCCAGGGCCAGGGGGCGCCTAGCCAAGCCTGCCTGACCTGGACTGGATGTGAAGCAGGGGCGCCTCACGTGCAGGGAGCACAGCTCTGAGCAGCGAGGGGGAGGGGTCCTTGGCCACTGTCCTGTGGACCTTGGTCTTCCTGCGGCCCCTTCCAGGTGCTGCTCTCACCTGAGGACAGAGAGGAGGGACGAGGTGGTCTTCAGCACTCACTGAGTCCTTGCTCCCCATGCACCCGCCCATGGAGCATCCTACTTCCACCCCCCGCTCACCACTTCCTGGTCATCCCTCGGAATTCTGTGTCAGCATTGGATAGCAAGACCTCAACCGGAGCCTGAAGCCAGGGGTTAGCGGCCCCCTACCCGGCCCAACACTCCTGCCCCTCAACACCAGGGCTCTCTGGCTCCTTCCAGATCCTGAGCAGGGTCTCCCCAGGTCTCTACACTTACTGGGGTAGGGTTGGGGTGAGGGTTTAGAGAGAGGCACCCTGGCCTTGCCTCTGGCTTCTACTCTCTCTGCAGGTGGGGATGGGGATGGGTTCAGCCACTTGCCCAGCATCATGGGGGACTCAGGAGCTCCCCCAGGAAGGCAGAAAGTTACAGTGACCCAGGGATCCTCGCATCCTCACCCTCAGCTTCCTGGGGCCTGGACCAGCTTGCTCACACTGGGTTTCCAGTGGGAGCTAAGGCTGCTGCAACTGCTCTGCCCAAGGGCTAGTTGTCAGAGGGGGCCATGCTCTATGGTGGTCCAGGTCTCCACTATCAGGTCCTCTGGGTCAGAGAGCAGCCAGGTAACCACTTCACCTGCCCACGCCTGAGACAGCTGGAAACAGGACTGTTCAGAGCTTTTGCAGCTGATCGAGGGTGAGGGGAGAAGTCCAGTTAGATCCAACCTCAGATGTCCCTGAGGAGCCTGGCGCCCATGCCCTGAGCTTGTTCTGTGGTTGGGGGCTCACACACCAATGCTAAGCTTCCTGGTCTGGCAGCTCCTAGCTGGAGGGATGGGCCAGGCTTGGGGTTCTGGGATCTGCTGTTTCCCCATCTGGGCTTGACTCTGCAGAGCACATCTGGGCAAAGAGCAGGTGTTGGCCAGGGAGGGGAGGGGGGCATGTTCTGCTCATCCTATCCAGGGTATGTGGAGCTGCTGCAGGCTTGGGCCGGGGGCAAATGTGACAAAGCCCTGCTTCCCAGTGGAGGGTTCTGGGCTGGTAAAGCAAACACACTCCCCAGAGATCCCCCGTTCACCTCACATCAGCCCCCACACCCACCTCTACAGCTGTCCCTGCCAGTGGCCAGCAGGGTTGCCATCTCTAGTTCTGCAAAGGCCCACTCCTAGGGCTCATCTCTGCAGAGGGGCTGGAACACCCTCTGTCACCAGCCACAGCCTGTGAGGAATGTAGGTGAATTCTGGGTCCCTTCTCCTAGCCCCACAGAGATGGCCCCTCTTGGATCCTGGATCCACCAGCCCTGAGATCCCCTCGCCAGAGCCCCTGCCTGACAGCCCCCAACCCAGAAGCAGGAGCTCACGGAGTTTGCAGGAGCAGCTGGAGCTTCTGTCATTCCTTCCCCACTAAGGGAAGGGGAGGAGAAGTCAAGGTCAGCACCCACTGCCCTCATGTAGTCAAGTGTGGCACCGGTGGTCTCTCTCCCACCAGAAGGGGCAAATGGGCAAGACTGCAAAGACCAGAGGGCCCGCCTTTAACCAACTGTCCACCCATCATGATTGCTCCCTCCCCACAAAGAGACCCTACTTTGGCTGGAACCAGCTTCCTGGGCATTCCCACTGGAGACCAGAGGACAGGGCCTGGGCTATGCAGACATGGAGGCAGGCTGCTGGGGACAGGGAACAGCGGAAGGTCAGCAGACAGGAACCAGCACGTGAACTGAAACCAAACCCAACACCCGCCCTCCCCAACCATGTCTTAGACGGGTAGCACCTGCCTCGCCCACGTTTGCTCTGCCTTCCAGTGCCAGTGCCTCCATTTTCCTTCCAGGGGCCTCCATTCTCCACTCTCAGGCTGTGGGGCTTTAGGTGGGTTCACCCACCTTACCCAGGGTTTGACAGAGCACCTAACCTGGGCAGTCAGACAGTCCGCCTAGCCTGAAGGCCTTTGCCAAAGCTCACAGAAAGTGTGGTTGCTCCCCTGGCAAGGATAGACATCTAGCTGCTGACCAGAAGGTGTCACGGGAAGAGCTGGTCTGTGGATGAAGCCACCCCCAGAGAGAGGCAAGAAACCTACCAGAGTATTTGCACCAGGTGTCTGGACAATTTTTTTTTTTAAGTCTTTACTGAATTTGTTACAATATTCCTTGTTTTATGTTTTGGGTTTTTGGCCCTGAGACATGTGGAGTCTTAGATCCCCAGCCAGGGATCGAACCTGCATCTTCCCTCAGCCCTACTTGCCCCTACCCTGGTTGGGATCCCAGGGCCTCAGACAGCAGGGTGGGCAGCCTGGCCCCCTGTCCCTTGGCTCCAGCTGTGAGCTGTGGACACAGACTGAGCAGGGGGCTGAGCTGCCTGCGAGGGGCCAGCAAGGCAAAGGGGAGGCCTGTGACTGTGAGCAAGAGCACGGGAAACAGGAAGCCGTTTCTGGGCAAGGAAAACATGGCTTCTCAGATCCCCTGCTGGGAGATCTAGCTGGGGCTGGCCCTAAGGACGTGGCAGGCAGGGAGGGAAGGCCTCCATCCAGTCCCCACAAGTCCAGCTCAGGCACACTCCCCTGTGTGAAGCTTCTCTTTCCGGTAGTCAGTATATTTGGTGGCTCAGACGGTAAAGAATCTACCTGCAGTACAGGAGACCCAGGTTCAGTCTCTGTGTCGGGAAGATCCCTTGCAGAAGGGACTGTCAGTCCACCCCAGTATTCTTGTCTGGGGATCCCATGGACAGAGGAGCCTGGCGGGCTGTAGTCCATGGGATCATAAACAGTCAGACACAACTAAGCAACTAACACTTTCACTTTCACCAGCCGTGTGGTTATTTCCTGGATGTTCTTTTAAAATCCACTTAGAGGAGACTTCATATCATGACCACAAATAGAATAAAAGTCAGTGTTGGATGGTCTTGGCTTCCTGCTTGGAGGCATCAGACTGACCATCTAAGGGTGACCTCAGAAGCCTCCATGGTCTTCATTCTCTCCATATGCCACCTGCCCCCTCAGATCCCTGGAGGCTGCTGGTCACCCATGGTGTCCCTGTGGTCTCTGCCCCTACTCAGGAATGGATGTCCAGGGGAGCCTACCCAGCTCACACCTCATGTTGGGGTCGATCTCTAGAACCTGTGGGAAATGCTTCTGCCCAGCGGTGGTGATGGTGGTGGGGGTGGTTGACCAGCTTGGAACAACCACAAGGGCTTCCAGGAAACCTCTTGGGGGACTTCTAAACAGGGTGGCCCCTTGTACCCCATCAGGGTCCTGAGAGAGCAACTGGCATGGGGCCCCTCAGACTCTGAGCAAGGAGGGTCATGGGATAAGCAGGTGACCAAGCTGTTTGGGTTGTCTGAGCAAGAGAGGGTCAGGGCAGCAACTACCCTCCTGGGCCTCTGTGTTCATGGGAACCGCCCTCTCCATGCCTTGGCACCCCAGGCTGGGTCCTCTCTTCCTGGGGCCAGCCTCTGTTCATGCCCCAAAGGACCACAGAACGACTGCTCCTGCAGGGTGGGGTGGGGACCTGACATCCAAGGAAGGGGGCCTTTTTTGGGGTGCAGTGCTCTCCTCTTGGCAGATCTGGGCTCTGAGAAAGTTGTCAAGCCCAGGTTGGCCTCCAGTGGGGCCATATTTCTCATGATGCAGCCAGCCACCCTCCTACCCTGTAGAACCCAAAGGTGCCTCTGCCACTGGCAGGACAGCCTGGACTTCTATGCAGCCTTTGGGGCCCCCTAGCAGCCCATCCTCAGCTGGTGACCTGAGGGAGACAACCTGCACCTTGTGGGGAGGGAGAGTGGAGGGGACACTAGAGAGAGGACTCCCACACACCACCACTGGGGTGTGTCAAGAGCCTCTGCACAACTCACTGTCCCCTTTGCCTTTGCAGCAAGGTGGCTGGGGCGGCCCGGCACCCACCCACCCATCCAGCACCCAGCCCCGGCACCCACCTAGCCTCTGCACCCAGCCCCAGATGGCTCCCTACCCAGAGCCCCTGCTTCTCTGCTCCCTGAGGACAGAGATGAGCTGGGAGGCTGCAAACATGTCCCCAGGGCGGCGTGGCAGTGGACTGTTGCCTGTTTTCTCACCTGCAGAGGCGGGGCGGGGGGGTAAGTTCTGGCCTCCAGGAGCCCCTACCAGGGAGCTGGCCCGCAAGACTTGGAGCTTGGAATGGCCGGCTTCTCCAGGCCTCCAACGATTCTATCAGAGGACAGCACATCGTGGACTATTGGGGCAGATCCGGTTCCCGGGCTCCCAGGACATGCATGACGGGACCTGGCCTGGGACCTGGCTCCTTTCTCTCCCTAGAGTAGATAAACAGAGAGCCAGCAGTATGCGGGGCAGCAGTTGGGCCCAAGCTTGCCTGATCACGAGCTTGGCAACCGGCAGAGGCAGAACTGAGGCTCGGGGTTCCATGAGCCTGGGATGTGGGACAGGTCCCACTCAGAAGTCTTCCCTTTGGAGGGACCCACAGGGCAACAGTGGGTCCGTCCTCCCCAGAACAGATCAGCACAGGTATCAGCAATATGGCAGTTTTTGCTGGAAGCACACTGAATTGAGCAAAAAGAGGTACTGAGCAGAGTGGAGAGAGCCTTCAGTGAGGAGGCGCGTGTGTGAAGTCACTCAGGTTCCCTTTGGCCTGTTTCTGCTTTTGTACAGAGACCCTCTTGGAGCCCATTGTGGCCAGGGGCCCCAGGGAGGCTGACAAGGGCTGAGTCTCACTGGTCAGCCTGGGCTCAGGGCATCAGCAGATCTGCTGGTCCTGATCAGCCTGGACACTTTACTGGCTTGAAACTATTCAGATGTCCTAGGAAGTTGTCCATCTTGTTTATGTTTCCAGATTTATCAGCATGAAAACTCCCACAGTGCTCTTGCTCCTGCAAGAGATGCAATTATGTTCTTTTTCATTCCTAACATAAAAGAGAAAGGTACTGCTCACCATGTATGGCATGTGTTTAGAAAGGGTCTGCTCTGCCCTTCACTAATCTCAGCAAGTGTGAGCTCTGTAGGCCCCTATTTCTGGAATATTAACTGGGGCGATCTAGCCTCTGACCAGCTTAGTTCCCAGCTGCTGGGGCAGGGCTAGGGGAGAGAAGTTTAAAAGGGCAGTGGGAGGGAGGCTCAGCTGCCCCTGACCTGCTGTGTCCTCAGAATTTCTGATTCTGAGGACATTCATGTCCCTCCTCTCCAGTCAGCGTGAACGGGGAGAGACTTCTGTTCTTCTGATGCTGTAAAGCTGCCCCCAATTCCCGGCTGCCTGCAGGTGGCACAAAGGCACCTCTGCGACACCTGGACTTTCAAGAGCGGACCCATGTCCCCCCAGATTCAGCCTCCTGATTGGGGCTTTGCCCTGATAACACTGAGCTGACGTCTCTCAGTGTGATGAGTCAGCCTGTTTTCTGTGGGCGTTCACCTCGCTACTCCATGGCCAGGAACGAAAGGGTGACAGTGCAACCCTCAACCTCATCTTTAAATTCTTGCAAACTAGATCTCGGCTTCAAGTGTGGCTTTAGCCACAGGTGAGTATGTGAATAGAGGGCGATCTCCTTGCTTTTGATGAGTGTATGTGTGTGTTAGTCACTCGGTCGAGTCCGACTCTTTGCGACCCCACGGACTATAGCCCACCAGGCTCCTCTGTCCATGAAATTCTCCAGGCAAGAATATTTGAATGGGTAGCCATTCCCTTCTCCAGGGGATCTTCCTGACCCAGGGATCAGACTCAGGTCTCTTGCATTGCAGGCGGATTCTTTACATCTGCCACTAGGGAAGCAGTTTTGATGAGTATATGAATCTCATATTAGGAGATGCAGAAGAGATTCATTCAAAATTAAAGTCAAGGAAACAACAAGGTGCATCATGCTTGAAGAATATAACATTACTCTGCTCCAAAGTGTCTCCAATCAGAAATTATCAACGAAGTGAGAAATTCTTGGGAATGTGAAACAGTTTTTTTTAGGCATCTGAAACATTTACTCATATTGTTTATTTTACTGCTGCATGGTTGATTTATGGCATTAGTTTCAGGTGTACAATACAGTGATTCAACATTTTAATGGGTTATACTCCATTTAAAGTGATTACAAAACAATAGCTATATTTTCCTGTGCTGTACAGTAAATCCCTGATGCTCATTTATTTTTATACACAGTAGTTTGTATCTGTTAATCCTATACTCCTGTCTTGCCCCTCTCCCTCCCTTCTCCCCACTGGTAGCCATTAGTTTGTTCTCGTATATGTGAGTCTGATTCTGTTTAAATGTATTCGCTAGTTTGTTTTATTTTGAAGTTTCCATGTACAGGGAATTCCCTGGTGGTCCAGTGGTTAGGACTCAGTGCTTTCACTGCGGGGACCCAGGTTCAATTCCTGGTTGGAGAACTAAGATCCTGCAAACTTCACGGCCAAAAAAGGCATCACATATAAGTAATAACGTGGTATCTGTCTTTTCCTATCTGACTGATTTCACTAAGCATAGTAATCTCTATGTCCATCCACATTGTTGTAAATTGCAGAATTTCAGTCTTTTTATGGCTGAGTAATATTCCATTGAGTATATATACACCACATTTTCTTTTTTAAATATTTATTTATTTACTTGACTGTGCCAGGTCTTGGTTGCGACATACAATCTCTTAGCTGTAGCACATGGTATCTAGTTCCCTGAACAGGGATCAAACCCAGACCCCCTGCACTGGGAACTCTGAGTCTTAATCACTGGACCACCAGGAAAGTCCTCAGTATACCACATTTCTTTATCCTTTCATCTGTTGTTGTTTTTTTCCCAACAAAAGGTCTTACATATTTCACTAAGCCAAAGCACTAGTGCAGAAACACTGATGCAAAGAGAAAAATCATTTCCCACTAAAACTCATCCAGCTTTTCAGACAGTAGTGATGTTCTCAGAGTGATACAGTAAGATGCAAGTGACCATGACCTTGACACAGCATAAATCTGTGGCTCCTCCCATGGGGGCTCCTTATAGACTCAGCCTGGCTCTTCTCCAGTGTCTTCTCTTGTAGTTGTCCCTGATTTTATTACTAGTTTTCATTTAAATCCATTGAGGAATGGGACAATCCTGCTTTTGCTTCTTGTCCTGGAATTACGTGATCCTGAAAGTCTTGTGAGAAGACCTGGCAAGGAGTAAATTCAACCCTGAAAGGATATGGCAGAGAAGAGACAAGATCCATTCATCTGTTGATGGACACATGTTCAAAACACTTATTCATATGATTTTGATCATGCTTATTTCAAATGAAAACAAACGCTGTGGAATTGTTTTTATTTTTTAAATAAAGAAAAAGAGTAAGTCATGTATTATTTCTTATGGGCAACTCCACGATTTCTTAGTGAAATCAGAAGAAAGCTCTGGAATTCCTTCTTTTCTTTTTGTGCAAAAGTTATGCCAAATCTCACAGTTTTGTTGGTTTCCTTAGAGTCAAAAGTCTGTTTCCTTTCATACTAATACACTCAGATGTTTTCTTGGAAGTGTCATGATTAGGATTAATCCTCCAGGACACATTTCTGGGTCAGCTAGCTGGGCTGTCCTGTTCATTCTGTGTCCCCAGTTCCTTCCTCTGTAAACCTGCAGCCCGAGTAGCTAGCCGTCTTCACAGGCAGAATCTACTCACTTGACATGTAGTTATTTTAAAGTGCTAGGCCCCCACTGGGCTGGGAGAAATGGGAATGAATACAGAATCCTGCCCTCTTAATAAGCGGTGTCCTCAGCCTCACCCCCTACCCTGACCTGCAGCTGACTTCACATTCTGCTTGCGTCCACTCCTCCTTGCCTGTCCCCTTCTCCTGCCCCCTCCTCCAATGGCACATCCTGGGGTTCAGCCCCTCTTATGATCCCCCTTTAAAAAAATTATTTGCTTATTATTTTTGGCTACCATGGGTCTTCGTTGCTGCCTGAGGGCTTCGTGTTGCAGAGACCTGGGGTTACTCTTCCTTGGGGGCGCCGGCTTCAGTAGTTGTGTCTCGCAGGATTTGTTGCTTCACTGCATGTGGGATATTCCAGGACCAGGGATTGACCCGTGTCCCCTGCATTGGCAGGTGGATTCTTAACCACTGGACCACCCTCGAAGCCCTATGGTTTTGATTTCATTGCATTTGGGCTTGCTATTTCCCTCCTGTTGCTTCTCTCACTTTGGCCATGCATTTAAAAGGAAGCTTTCATACAGATTTTCCATCCTTTCAATGAGAAGGACTTTCCAGTGACTGAAAACACCTCATTGCTGAAAATGGGGCTCCTCCTTCCTAATCGTTATCTTTGGCTACAAACGCGCTTAAAAAAAGGTGTATTGGATGAACCAGCTGCCTACTCCCCAGCCCTAGGCCCCGCGGTGGTCCGAGGCTCCAGTTTCCCGCACAGGCAGCTTCGAGGGCTGGAGAGGGGGTGTTCCCCCGACTCCGTGCTCAGAGAGGCAGCCTAGTTACTGCTTCCCACTCTGACCTGAGAGCACACGTGGAGGCTGTGAGGCAGCGCACATGGATGAAGGGCCAGCCTTGCGTTCAGCTTCTGGGTCACCAGCAACTCGGGGCATCGCGGGAGAGTTGCCTCCACGTGCACCTGCAGGAAGCCGCGCCTCCGGGAGTCGCCAGCAGGAGGCGCGCGGCTGCGGCCCATCGGGGTCGGCAGCACTGCCACCTGCTGGCCGCGCGGTGAACCGGAGGCTGCGCGGGCCCTGAGTTCCCAGCGTCCCGGGACGGCAGGATTCTTCCTTAACAAAGTACCTGGACTTTCCCGGGAAGTCTGAGCCGCCCTGTGCCAGGAGTCCACAGGGTGTCCTCCTCTGTTCCGCCCTCGGCTGCTCCACCCTGTTCTAGTTCCTGGTCTGAAGACCCTCTACCCTCTGTAAGGCGAGGACCCCTTCAGGACTTTCATTTTCCAGAAGTATTCTTTGTGTTCTTGCTTTTTAAAATTTATTTTATTCAAATATAGTTGATTCACAATGTTGTAGTTGATTTTACAGTGTTGTGTTAATTTATTTCTTCTGTTTTTGGTGGGGGGAGGGGGCCTCTCAATGCGGCATTGTGAGATCTTAGTTACGCAGCCAGGGATTGATCCTGTGTCCCTTGCACTGGAAGCATGGAGTCTTAACCACTAGACTATCAGGGAAATCCCTGTTCATGCTTTTTAATGTATTAATTTTATCTGCCTTTTGAAAAGGTTATTGAGGTATGATTTTTAAAGTGAAATGCTTCTATTTCTAGAGTACAGTCGGGTAAGTCAACAAATGTCTAGCCTAAAAGTCCCAGCCGCCCCTTCCTGCCCATCCACTCACTGGAGTCTTGCCTGTTTCTGGATTTCATGTAAATGGAATCCTGCTGTCCACCCCCTTGCATGTCAGGCTTGTTCTCTCAGCATAAGGAGGTCCAGATCCTTCCTTTCAGCAGTTCACTGCCTTGTACCCCCAAGCAGCACCCAACCCACCACTCAGCTTGTGCATCCTTCCCTGCCGGTGGACACCAGGTTTGCCCTGGTGGATGAGCTGCTACCAGCAAGCATGTTCAGGGTTGTGTGTTTCTGTGCTTCCAGTTATCTTAACTGAAGACCTGGGTGCCGTGGAGTTTAGGGGACGTGGGGTATGGATTATGACTGACACTGTCAGATCTGCCAGATCATTTTCCTAAGTGGCTCTTGTGTAGTTTACATATTTTATATTTCTACCAGCAAGATGTGAAACCTCCAGTTGCTCTACCTCCTGGTTGACACTAGGGATTTCTGGTCTTTTTAATGTGTGTTTATTTCTTTGGCTGTGCTGGTCTTAGTTGTGGCGCACATGATCTTTGTTGCATCATGTAGGATCCTTACTTGTGGCATTCGAACTCTTATTTGAGGCACCCAAACTCTTAGTTGCTGCAGCATGTGGGATCTAGTTTCCTGCCCATGGATTGAACTAGGGGTCCATGCCCTGGGAGAACTGGACCACCAGGGAAGTCCCTATTTTGGTCTTTTTAAAGCTAGCAATTATACTCCAGTAAAAAGAATAAAAGAAAATAAAGATAGTGAGTGGGTAGTGATGCCCCATTGTGTGTGTCCTGGTTTTTATTTGGAAAATAATTTAGGATCTCAGAAAAGTTGAGAAATTAGTATAGTATAGAGAGTTCCCATATACCCTCCACCCAGGTTCTCCTGGGCTTTACCTGCAATGCAAGAGACACGGGCTCAATGCTGGGTTAGGAAGTTTCCCTGGAGAAGGAAACCCACTCCAGTATTCTTGCCTGGAAACTCCATGGACGGAAGGCCCTGGCAGGCTTCAGTCCACAGGGTTGCAAAGAGTGGGACACACCTGAGAAACCGAACACTACCGCCAAGTTCTCTTGATGCTCACAGCTAACCCAGTCTTATGAAATTCTGAAGAGCAGGCAGCTGGCTTGAGCACAGCACCAGTCACTACAAGATTTACTCAGATGTGGGTGGCTTTCCCACACCACCCTTTGCCCTGGACCCACATGGCCTTTGGTCGTCATGGTTCCTCTGTCCATTCCAGTCAGTCCTGGATATTCAGGGTTTGCCTGTTGCCCATAACCTTGACACTTCTGAAGTTTATTTTGTTGATCGCCCCTTAACTTGGACATGTCTAATGTTTTCTCCAGATTACAATGAGCTCATACATTTTGGCAAGAAGTGCTATGTCCTTGGGCATCAAAACGGGGATAACAGCATCCGTCTGTCTCTTGGCCAGCAATGTTCACATTGATATCATGGTAAGATGGATTTCTCTGTGGTAAAGTCACTATAATCAATAAATATCCAGTAGGAAGCTACTTAGAGACTCTGACAACAACCTCTTTCTCATCACACATCCTCATCACTAATTTCAACATCTACCTATGGGCCTTGTCTACAGTTCTCACTGTTGTGGAACCCCTTACCAAGGTCACAGGTGTGAGGCTTTGTACCAAGGTCACAAGTGTGGAGCTCTGCATCAAGGTCATCTCCAGAACTGACTGAACCCCAGAACAACCATTGCCATGAGCCCCGTGGATCTAAACCAGCCAGTTCTCAAACCCCATGTTAGGTAAAAATACCCGCCCTAACTATTAGGTAGTCAGAATAGGAAAAAGGAATCCAAAATGGCGGTGGCTAAAAAACAAAGAAGGGAACAGCCCATGAAAATAGAACAAAGGAATGTCCGAGGACCTGGCTAGCCCAATTTACATAGGGCAGACTCAGAGGGGAGGAGACAAATGTATAAAAGGAAGAAGCCTAGAAGGATTGGGGGCTTCTCTTCTCTTCACATCTTTCGAGTCAGGCTGCCCTCACACCTCAAGGATATATTTTCCTTTGCTTTCTAAATAAAACTGAGCTGTAACATGGAGCTGTAACATTGGTTTGTCTGAGGAAATTACACGGGGCTGTAACACAGGTCCATCCGTCGCTTCAAATTTTTGCTGCAGTTAGACAAAACCAAGGAAATTACAGTATTGCCCCAACACTAACCAATCACCTAATGCCAGCCTTCCAGCAGGAATGTTCTCTGTCTTGAGACTATAAAAATTGGCTACTCGCCCAGGGAAGGGGTCGGCTCTCCCTTGAGCCGGCCTGCAGTTTTAATAGTGGGCGCCCCCTGGTCTATCAGGGGGTTGGCCTGCTATACTTGAAGTGCCCTCATTATCTCCACTCTTTGTTCTGAATAAACTCACTCCTTTCTGAAATACTCTGTGTCTAGAAATTCTTTTCCACCCTGAGCTCAGGCCAGGACAACTGTGCTGTTTGTCTAGTGGTGTTTTCTTTTCCTTTCATTCCTTCTATATTTATCAGAGTTCTCCATGTAGGGGCTTCCCTGGTGGCTCATATAGTAAAGAATCCGCCTGCAGTGCAGGAGACCTGACTTCAGTCCCTGGGTTGGGAAGATCCCCTGGGAAAGGAAACGGCTACCCACTCCAGTATTCTTGCCTGGAGAATTCCATGGACAGAGGAGCCTGGCAGTCTACAGTCCCTGGGGTAGCCAAAGAGTCAAACCTGATTTAAGAAACTACTTCACTTCACTTCCAGGTAAGGAAGAGCTGTGTCTTCTCCCCCACTAACTTATTTATTCCCCTATAGCAATATGGAATCTTACACATTTAATTTGTTCTATGAGTTATAGTCCCTATTTTATCATTATTTATTATATTGCTCAGATTGAGCTTTGGCCCTTGGGAACTATTTCAGTTGGCTCTTATATCCTTTCAACAGACCTCCATTATTTATTTTTAATTTAGGTGAAATTCACACAACATAAAATTATCTGTTTTCATGTGTATCATTCAGTGGCATTTCTCTCATTCACAAGAATTTACTACTGGTTACCACCAGTAACTAGTTCCTATACCACCAGTAACTAGTTCCCAAATGTTGTCACTCCAAAGGAGACCCCACAGCCGTTAGCATTTTCCAGTCACTCTCCCTCTTGGTCCCTGGATTTGCCTGTTCTAGATATTTCATTTCATGTAAACAGGATCATCAGTGTGTGATATTTCGTGTCTGGTTCTTTCACTGAGACTGCTGTGTTAGAGGTTCCTCCTGTGGCCTGTGTCAGGCTGCATCCCTCTGTGGCTGAGTAACACTTCTTAGATGGAGGGATCATGCTGTTTATCCTTCATCCTCTGACAGGTATTTGGGTTGCTGCCACCTTTTGGTTCTTGTGAGTAGTGTTGCTGTGACCATGTGTACAGGTGTGTGTTTGGGTGCCCATTTTCAACTGAGTATTTACCTAGGAGTGGAACTGCTGGTCATTCTATGTTTAAGTGTTTACCACATCAAGTGCACCACACTGAGTTCCCACCAGCAATGTACGAGGGTGCTGATTTCGTCAACTCCTCACCAACACTTGTTATTATTTCTTTTTAAAAAGCATACTTATCCTAGTAGGTATGAAGTATTGTCTAAATAATTTTATTTGTTATTTATTAATTTATGATTTTTGGCTGCCATGGGTCTTGTTGTTGCAAATGGGCTTTCTCTAGTAGCAACGAATGACAACTACTCTCCAGCTGCGGAGTGCAGGCTTCTCTTTGAGGTGGCGTCTCTTGGTGTGGAGCACGGGCTCAGCAGTTTTGGCACAGGGACTTAGTTGCCCCTTGGCATGCGGGATCTCATTTCTGGGTCCAGGATTAAACCCATGTCCCCTGCATTGGCAGGCAGATTCTTAACCACTGGACCACAAGGGAAGTCTTTGCATTTCTGTAATTACTAGTGATGTTGGCAATCTTTGCACATGCTTCTGGCCACCTGTATGTCTTCTTTGGGAAATTGTCGTCTAGTCCTCTATCCATTTTTCAGTTGGGTTGTTTGTCTTTCTGTTAGGTAAGAGTTCTGTATGTATTCTGAATGTTAGACCCTTATAAATGTGATTTGTAAACATTTCTTTCCATTCTGTGGGTTATCTCTTCACTTTTTGGATAACATCCTTTAATGCACAAAAGTGTTTGATTTTGATGAAATCAAATTTGCTTTATTTTTCTTTTATTAACCATTGTTTTGGTATCATATTTAAGAATGCACTGTCAACTTCAAGTCATAGGGATTTCCTTGATGGTCCGGTGGTTAAGAATCCATCTGCCAATGCAAGGGACACAGGTTTAGTCCCTGGTCAGGGAAGATACTGCACGCCACAGAGCAACTAAAACCATGAGCCACAACTACTGAATCTGCATGCTGCAACTACTGAAGCCCATGTGCCTAGAGCCCATGCTCTGCAACAAGAGTAAGCACTGCAATGAAAATCCTGTGGACTACAATGGAGAGTAGCTCCTGCTCAAAACTAGAGAAAGCCTGCCTGCAGCAACAAAGACCCACCACAGCCAAAAATAAAATAAATCAATCCTCTAAAAAATTTTCAAGGGCATATACACACACTGCTATATTTTAAATAGTTAACCAACAAGGACCAACTGTACAGCAAAGGGAACTCTCCTCAGTATTATGTAACAATCTAAATGGGAAAAGAACTTGAAAAAGAATAAGATACATATTTGCTACTGCTGCTGCTAAGTCACTTCAGTCGTGTCCGACTCTGTGCGACTCCATAAACGGTAGCCCACCAGGCTCCCCCGTCCTTGGGATTCTCCAGGCAAGAACACTGCTTAGGTATAACTAAATCACTTAGCTGTACACATGAAACTAACAACATTGTTAATCAACTATCAGTTCAGTTCAGTTCAGTCGCTCAGTCGTGTCCGACTCTTTGCGACCCCATGAATCGCAGCATGCCAGGCCTCCCTGTCCATCACCAACTCCTGGAGTTCACTCAAACTCACATCCATTGAGTCGATGATGCCATCCAGCCACCTCATCCTCTGTCGTCCCCTTCTCCTCCTGCCCCCAATCCCTCCCAGCATCAGGGTCTTTGACAGTGAGTCAACTCTTCGCATGAGGTGGCCAAAGTACTGGAGTTTCAGCTTTAGCATCTTTCCTTCCAAAGAACACCCAGGACTGATTTCCTTCAGAATGGACTGGTTGGGTCTCCTTACAGTCCAAGGGACTCTCAAGAGTCTTCTCCAACACCACAGTTCAAAAGCATCAATTCTTCGGCACTCAGTGTGTTAGGTCTTACATTTAGGCCATTAATCAATTCTAAGTTTTGTAGGTGGTGGGAAGTGAAGGTCCAACTTCATTCTTTTGCATGTGGCTAGCCAGTTGTCTGGCTTCTCAGGTGGCTCATAAAGAATCTGCGCCAAGTAGGAGATGTGGGTTCAGTCCCTGAGTAGGGAAGATACACAGGAGAAGGAAATGGAAACCCACTCCAGTATTCTTGCCTGGGAAATCCCATGGATAAAGGAACCTGGTGAGCTACAGTCCATGGGGTCACAAAGAGTTGGACACAACTTAGTGACTAAACAACAGCCAGTTGCCCAGCATCATTTGTAGAAGAGAAAGTTTTTCTGCATTGAATGGTCCTGGAACCCTTGGTGAAAACCAGTTTACTATAGCTATATGTTATTTCCACTTGGTCCTAGCCCATTCCTCTCTGTTATCTGTCCTATGCTGTTTTGATCATATTAACTTTGTAAATTTTGAGATAAGTATGTCTTCCAACTGAAAAAGACATATTGTTTTGGCTATTCGGAAGCCCTTGCAATTACATGTGAATTTTAGGATCAATTTTTCCATTTATGCCAACAAACAAAAAAAAGGATATAGGAATCTTAATAGGGATTCCAGTGAATCTATGGACAGTTTAGGGAGGTACTGCTCCCTTTCCAAAGCTTCCCAGGTGGCAGTAGTGGTAAAGAACCTGCCTGCCAGTGCAGAAGACATAAGAGACTCAGGTTCAAATTCTGGATTTGGAAGATCCCCTGGAGGAGGGCATGGCAACCCACTCCAGTATTCTTGCCTGAAGAATCCTATGGACGAAGGAGCCTGGTGGGCTACAGTCCGTGGGGTAGCACAGAGTCAGACATGACTGAACAACTAAGCATGAACACTCCTATACCAATATTGTCTTTCAATCCACAAATGTAAGATGGATGTCTTTGCATTTATTTTGATCTTCTTTAATTTCTTTCAGCAATCATGTGGAGTTTCTGATGTTCTTTACTTTCTTGGTTGAATTTGTTCATAGGTATTTTATTCTTTTGAATGCTGCTATAAATGGACATTTTCAG
Organism: Nanger dama; assembly: GCA_917880005.1. Classification (NCBI taxonomy): domain Eukaryota; kingdom Metazoa; phylum Chordata; class Mammalia; order Artiodactyla; family Bovidae; genus Nanger; species Nanger dama. The sequence goes on along the minus strand of CAKJTW010000013.1, from coordinate 18,454,561 downwards.
ATTACTCATCGTGACTGTATAGAAATATAACCCATTTTGTGTGTTGATTTTGTGTTCTGAAATTTTGTTAAATATGCTTATTAACTGTAGTAGTTATGGGAGAATCATTTATGACTTTTCTATGTATGAGATCAAGTCACCTGTGAACACTGATAGTTTTACTTCTGCCTTTCCAATTTGGTTGCCGTTTTTTCTTTCTTTCTTTTCTTTTTTCTTTTAATTGCTTTGGTGAGAATTCCAATACAATATTGAACAGAAGTGGTGAGAGGGCAGTTTATGTGTTTGTATTCATGTTTTAAGTTTTACTACAAATTACAAGGAAAGGACATCCAAAAGGCCACAAGCCATTCAGAAAAGTTGGCCAGTTATTAGAAAAGAGACAGAAAAAGCAAAAATTCTCTGTTTTATCATGGGACAGAGAAAAATGTGTCATTGTAACTTTTATTAAATATGAATATCTGTTTAATCCTATTTATTAATGTTCTCTTTTATATATGTCTTACATTTATGCATATTAAGAATACAAAATATTATTATACAGATTTTTATATAAAAACTTAAAATAATACACAAGATAAATTAATATATCAAGAATACAAAAATCATAAAATATTATGTTTAACACATATTTTTGTTTAATTAGTCCTACTATTAATTACTACTAATGCCATGTTAATTAGTCATTGCTATTCTGTTTTAAAATAGCATTTATGAGAATTGCCTGGTGGTCTAGGGTTTAGGACAACCCATTAAGAACCCACAAGTCTTACACTGTGGCCTAAATAAATAAAAGTAGCATTCATGTAACTGAGAAGTAAATAATATCGATGAATATATAGTTTAAAAAACTCTTGTTTCTCATATTTTTATGTTAAGGTAACAACAGGTATTATACTGTATTATATATTTGTTTATTATGTACTTGGTACCTATGTTGTTTTGTTTTGTTTTCTCTTTTGGATTTTAGTTCCCCAAAGAAAGGCAATGCCAAAGAATGCTCAAACTACCGCACGATTGCACTCATCTCACATGCTAGTAAAGTAATGCTCAAAATTCTGCAAGCCAGGCTTCAGCAAAACGTGAACCGTGAACATCCTGATGTTCAAGCTGGTTTTAGAAAAGGCAGAGGAACCAGAGATCAAATTGCCAACATCCGCTCGATCATCAAAAAAGCAAGAGAGTTCCAGAAAAACATCTATTTCTGCTTTATTGACTATGCCAAAGCCTTTGACTGTGTGGATCACAATAAACTGTGGAAAATTCTGAAACAGATGGGAATACCAGACCACCTAACCTGCCTCTTGAGAAATCTGTATGCAGGTCAGGAAGCAACAGTTAGAACTGGACATGGAACAACAGACTGGTTTCAAATAGGAAAAGGAGTATGTCAAGGCTGTATATTGTCACTCTGCTTATTTAACTTATATGCAGAGTACATCATGAGAAACGCTGGACTGGAGGAAATACAAGCTGGAATCCAGATTGCCGGGAGAAATATCAATAACCTCAGATATGCAGATGACACCACCCTTATGGCAGAAAGTAAAGAGGAGCTAAAAAGCCTCTTGATGAAAGTGAAAGAGGAGAGCGAAAAACTTGGCTTAAAGCTCAACATTCAGAAAACGAAGATCATGGCATCTGGTCCCATCACTTCATGGGAAATAGATGGGGAAACAGTGGAAACAGTGTAAGACTTTATTTTGGGGGCTCCAAAATTACTGCGGATGGTGACTGCAGCCATGAAATTAAAAGACGCTTAGTCCTTGGAAGAAAAGTTATGACCAACCTAGATAGTATATTCAAAAGCAGAGACATTACTTTGCCGACTAAGGTCCCGTCTAGTCAAGGCTATGGTTTTTCCAGTGGTCATGTATGGATGTGAGAGTTGGACTGTGAAGAAGGCTGAGTGCCAAAGAATTGAAGCTTTTGAACTGTGGTGTTGGAGAAGACTCTTGAGAGTCCCTTGAACTGCAAGGAGATCCAACCAGTCCATTCTGAAGGAGATCCACCCTGGGATTTCTTTGGTAGGAATGATGCTAAAGCTGAAGCTCCAGTACTTTGGCCACCTCATGCGAAGAGTTGACTCATTGGAAAAGACTTTGATGCTGGGAGGGATTGGGGGCAGGAGGAGAAGGGGACGACCGAGGATGAGATGCCTGGATGGCATCACGGACTTGATGGACTGAATGAACTGTCGGAGTGAACTCCGGGAGATGGTGATGGACAGGGAGACCTGGTGTGCTGCGATTCATGGGGTCGCAAAGAGTCGGACATGACTGAGCAACTGAACTGAACTGAACTGAACTGAACTGAACCAGGGTTTGAACCCACACTTGGTAATGAATGTAAGTCGTCCTAACCACTGGACCACCAGGGAATTCCCTATGTGCTGTTTTAGGTATTGCATATGGTAGGAAACATCACAGGGCTGGGTCCCTGGTTGGATGGCGAGAGGCTGGTCCTGGAGGTAGGAGAGAGCCTCAGACACCACCTGGAGCAGACGTCTCAGGAGGTATGCTGCTTCTCTCTGGCCCGAGTGTGGCCATCTAGGAGCCCTGAGAGAGTATCCAGGAGAGAGGATGGGAGGGGTCACCAGGGAACCCCACAAAGCTTGGGACAGACAGCAGTGCCCTGGGACAGACAGCCGTGCCCGCGTGCAGAGACAGTGTCCCTCCTACCCCAGGGTGCCCGCCCCCTCCCTGGAGGCAGGGTGCACTTCCCACTTCCACCTCCTCTCCTACTTCTAGAAGGAAGCTTCCCAGGCTTCACATGGGGAGAAAGGGAACTGTCTCAGAAGAAAAGATGGTCAACTCCAGGGGTGGAGAATTCTTCAACCCCCTGGGCCTCTGGAGGTGTCCCAGGTGGTGAGCCCAGCCCACCAGTATCTGAGAACAGAGTCCTCAACCTCCTTTGTCTTTGAGTAGCTCCACCTGAAGCTGATCCATGTCCTCACTTTCTCAGCAGGTGGGCCAAGAAGTTCTGGCCGGGGGATGTTGGCCATGGAGACTGCCCTCCTTCTCCATCCTCAGCTCACAAGTGGGACATGAAGCTGGACAGGAGCTCCTGACAAGGATCCAAGAAAAAGAGTCAGATGGGGTCCCAAGTCCTGGGGACCCCTCCCAGCCCTAGACCACAACTACTGAAGAGGGGGAAACGTCTGCAGCCTTTTAAAGCCACTTCAATCAGGTGGATTCCCGAAACTGTCAGTCGAGCTGCATCTCCCAAGGAAAGTTCCCGAGACAGCAGGGTGAGAGGAGACCAGATAGACACAGGACAGGAGCCTGGGTGGAAGTGTCAGTGCAGAACGCAAAAGAAAGGCCTTTAGAAATCTGTAATTGCAGTAAAATGAGGGGAGGGAGAGCTGTACTTGTGAAGGAACATTATCCATGAGAAAGTCAGAAAAAAACAACATGAACTCAGAGAGGTAAACAACCCAGCTATTCTCCACCTCTCTGTGGACAATGACCCCCCATCCTACAGTTTAACTCAATTTTTTAAAAACCAAGTGAATTAAGAGCTTTATTGATGTTACAGTATACTCAGGAATAATTTTAAAACATTACAGCTGAAAGAGAATGACCTGTTTATGATCTTGTCATGCACTGTTTTCTTTGAAAAGAAAGTAATACAAAGAAATCCTATTGAGTAACTTGGAGCAGCATTTTGGGGAAAAGTACTATTTACAAATTTAAAAATTATGATTTCACCTACACGGTCACTATGTTCCTCTATAATGAGACAAGCCCTTAAAACTCATGTGACTTTGTTAACATCATGGCATTGTCATCACATAATTTCTTGGTGTTTTCCATGAAGAGGGTTGATCATCCCGAACAGGACTGATCCCTCTAAGGTTTCCATGCAGCTCATCAATTTTGCTACCAGTCCTTTTGGACTGGACCATTGGTCTACCTGTTCCTCCAGAAACTGTCCTTCTCTGTCCTGACATCCTGTGTCACAGAATGGCCTGCGATTTCCTTTCAAGGCTGCTTCCCTTAGCCCTCTTCCTCCCTCTGATCCTTACATTAGACAGTTTGCTCTCACTCTACAAATAAATGTTGGAGAGGGTGTGGGGGAAAAGGAAACCCTTCTACAGTGTTGCTGCAGATGTAAGTTGTTGCAGCCACTGTGAAAAACAGTGTGGAGGTTCCTCAGGAAACTAAAAAGAGATTGCCATATGACCCAGCAATCCCATTCCTGGACATCTATCCAGAAAAATTCTAATCCAAAAAGGTACATGCATTATTCACAATAGCAAAGACATGAACACAATCCAAATGTCCATGGACCAATAAATGGATAGAGAAGATGTATATAGACACAATGAAATACTTCTCAGCCATAAAAAGGTATGAAATGTCATTTGCAGCAACCTGAATATTCTTAGAGATTATTGTACTAAGTGAATTATGTCAGACAAAGAAAGACAGATACCATGATATCACTCATGTGTGGAATCCAAAATATGGCATAAATGAACTTATCTACAAAACAAAAACAAACTCACAGACATAGAGAACAGAGTTGTGGTTGCCAAGAGGGAGGGGCTGAAGGAAGGATTTGAAGTGGGAGTTTGGGGTTAGCGGATGCAAACTAGTATATATAGACTAGATAAAAACAAGGTCCTAAGCAAGGCTATGGTTTTTCCAGTGGTCATGTATGGATGTGAGAGTTGGACTGTGAAGAAAGCTGAGTGCCGAAGAATTGATGCTTTTGAACTGTGGTGTTGGAGAAGACTCTTGAGAGTCCCTTGGACTGCAAGGAGATCCAACCAGTCCATTCTGAAGGAGATCAGTCCTGGGATTTCTTTGGAAGGAATGATGCTGAAGCTGAAACTCCAATACTTTGGCCACCTCATGCGAAGAGTTGACTCACTGGAAAAGACTGATGCTGGGAGGGGTTGGGGGCAGGAGGAGAAGAGGACAACAGAGGATGAGATGGCTGGATGGCATCACTGACTCAATAGACGTGAGTCTGAGTGAACTCCAGGAGTTGGTGATGGACAGGGAGGCCTGGCATGCTGCGATTCACATGAAGCAGTTTACTTCATAGATCAACAGTTTATTATAAAAAGATGTAACTCAGGGATGGCCAGACGGCACAGGTATGTAGGGCCAGGTGTATGGGACAGGCATGGAGCTTCCATGTTCTCTGGGCACAACATTCCCTGAATTTCTGCATGTTCACCAATCCAGAAGTGCTCCCTTTGGGGTTTTTATGGGCATAACTTGTTAATTAGCCATTGGTGATTGAGCTCATTATTAAGCGCCCCTGTCACCCTCCCCAGAGGTCAGAGGGTGAGGCTGAGAGTCCCAATCATCTAATCACTTGGTTGGTTCCCCTGGCAACCAGACTCCACCCCTAGGAGCTTTTCAAAGACTACATTGTTAAAATAAACTCAGGTGTGATGGAAAGAGGCATATTCTGAATATCAAAATGCACCTTTATGACTCTTCTGACTTAGAAAATTTAAGGGTTTTAGGAACAGTGTATCAAAAGCTAGGGACAAAGACAAAATGACTATTTCTTATTATAAATAATATTACCAAAGAGCTTAATTAACAAAAATAAGGGATGAAAGGTAAATTTAAGAATATCTACTGGAGGGCTTCCTTGGAGGTCCAGTGGTTAAGAATCTACCTGCCAGTTCAGGGGACATGGGTTTGATCCCTAGTCTGGGAAGATCCCAAATGCTACTTGGGGCTTTCCTGGTAGCTCATTGGTAAAGAATCTGCCTGAAAAGTGTGAGACCCAGTTCAATCCCTGGGATGGGAAGAGCCCCATCTGGGAGGAAGGAAATGGCAACCCATTCCAGTATTCTTGCCTGGAGAATTCTAGGGACAGGGGAGCCTGTGGGCTACAGTCCATGGGGTCACAAAGAGTTCGACATGACTGAGCGACTAATACTCACTGGGAAGATCCCAAATTCCACAGAGCAACAAAGCCTGTATGCCACAACTACTGAGCCCACATGCCAAGGGCCCATGCTCCATAACAACAGAAACTACCACAGTGAGAAGCAGAGTGGCCACAGCTTGCTGCAATGAAGACCCAGTGCATCCAAAAGTATTAATAAATAAATAAAACTTAAAAAGAATATTTAACAGAAATAGAGGTAAACACTATGTGAGAACAGAAAATTAAAATTAGAGGTCCAGTCAAAATGTAAAAGGAATTTCATCAAGACAGAACATAGACTATGGAAGGGGCTTGTTCTTCACAAAGTTCCAAAATTAAAGGACATGAACATGTAGAATGGAGAGAACCACTGTGTGCACAGTACCGTGAGCAAGGCCCACATCAAGGTATATTGTGTTATTTGAAAACACCAAGAATAAAGATGTGATGAGAGAGTTGGACTATAAAGAAAGCTGAGTGCTGAAGAATTGATGCTTTTGAACTGTGGTGCTGGAGAAGACTCTTCAGAGTCCCTTAGACTGCAAGGAGATCCAACCAGTCCATCCTAAAGGAAATCAGTCCTGAATATTCATTGGAAGGATTGATGCTGAATCTGAAGCTTCAATACTTTGGCCACCTGATGCAAAAAAATCTGACTCATTGGAAAAGACCCTGATGCTGGGAAAGATTGAAGGCAGGAGGAGAAAGGGATGACAGAGGATGACGGCTGGATGGCATCACTGACTCGATGGACATGAATTTGAGCAAGCTCTGGGAGTTGGTGATGGACAGGGAAGCCTGGCATTCTGCAGCCCATGGGGTCACAAAGAGTCGGACACTACTGAGCTACTGAACTGAACTGAACTGAACTGAAGGATAACGGGAAAATCCTAAAATCTTTCAGAGAGAACAAATATCACACACAAGTGGTGAGGAATCATAATGACTTTGACCTTTTACACAGCAGCCCTGGAAGCCAACAGTTAAAAACTATGACTTCAGAAAGTTTGAAGGAAAAGTATTTCTAATTTAGAATTCTATACCCTACCAAACTATCCATAGGTGATGAATAGAATAAACACATTTCAGACAAGCACCCTTCTCAGGAAGCTACTGACTTCAGCAAAATAAGAGAGTAAACCACAAAGGGGTTCCAGGGAAAGGGAACCAGATAGGAGAAAGGCCAAGAGTCAGAAGGATGACAGCAGAGGAAGGGTCAAGAGGGCAGTGCTGTGTAGTGGGTTGAGAATGCCATCAGTCTGGAGTGAAAAGGGGCTTCCAGAAATTAAACAGTTCTGATGTGTTTGAGCCTTTGGAAAATGTTATTGATAAGAAGGTGACAAAGAAAACTGCCACATAAAATTCCAGGCACAAGAGAAATACTAGGTCACTATGAAGAGAAAGAGGATTTCCCTGGTGGCTCAATGATAAAGAAACTGCCTGCCAATGCAGGAGACACACGAGTTCGAATCCTGGGTCAGGAAGATCCCCCTGGAGAAGGAAATGGCAATGCACTCCAATATTCTTGCCTGGAAAATACCATGGACAGAGGAGCCGGGTAGCCTACAGTTCATGGGATCCCAAAGAGTCCGAGACAACTTAGCGACCAAAACAAATGAAGAGAAAGAAGAGGAGGAGGTGTGGTTTTTATGTCCTCATTGTGAACAGTCATGAAAATGTAGGGGTGGGGGTGAGGTGGGTAGAGACTTGTTTGGAGAGCATGCTTCTCCTTGACCTTAATTGGAAGTCCATAGAAACGTCTAAATTTATTTTATGTTTTTACTTTTTATAAAGTATTCACAAATATATTTATTATTTATTTGGCTGCACTGGGTCTTATGTGGCCAAGTGGGATCCATTTTCCTGAGCAGGTATCAAACCCGGGCCTCTGCATTAGGAGCATGGAGTCTTAGCCACTGGATGATCAGGTTCAGTTCAGTTCAGTCGTGTCTGACTCTTTGCCACCCCATGGACTGCAGCACACCAGGCTTCCCTGTCCATCACCAACTCCCAGAGTTTGCTCAAACTCATGTCCATCGAGTCGGTGATGCCATCCAACTATTTCATCCTCTGTTGTCCCTTTCTCCTGCTGCCTTTGATCTTTCCCAGTGTCAGGGTCTTTTCCAATGAGTCAGTTCTTTGCATCAGGTGGCCAAAGTATTGGAGCTTCAGATTCAGCATCAGTCCTTCCAATGAACATTCAGGACTGATTTCCTTTAGGATGGACTAGTTGGATCTCCTTGCAGTCCAAGGGACTCTCAAGACTCTTCTCCAACACCACAGTTCAAATGCATCAATTCTTCAGCACTCAGCTTTATTTATGATACAACTCTCACATCCATACATGACTACTGGAAAAACTATAGCTTTGACTAGGCAGACCTTTGTCAGCAAAGTGATGTTTCTGCTTTTTATTTTATTTATTTATATATTTATTTTTTGATCGCTTACTTCTGAATTATTACATCAGTATTTCAATTTTGTAGGAACATGCTAAAGGCACAATGATGAAAATAATACAGTCTCAATCTGACCACATCATGCCATCCCAAAATGAGTCCCCATGTATAAAACTGCAGTATCTTCTAATGTCCATAACAAAATTGTTTAAATAAAATTTAAATATCAAGTTATGGTTGTGATAAAAATTTCACTTGATTTTAAAGCAGACATCTTGGTTTACAAGAAAGCACTCTTCCATAGCAAATTATAGTGCTACTGGAAGCATATATAAATAACATGAAAAAGTGACTGTTTCCCAAAGTAGGTAGCCATGGATTGTTTCTGCTTTTTAATATGCTGTCTAGGTTTGCCATGGCTTTTCTTCCAAGGAGCAAGCATCTTTCAATTTCATGGCTGCACTCAACATCTGCAGTGATCCTATAGCCCAATAAAGTAAAGTCTGTCACAGTTTCCACCTGTTTCCCCATCTATTTGCCATGAAGTGATGGGGCCAGATGCCATATTCTTTGTTTTTTGAATGTTGAGTTTTAAGCCAGCTTTCCTTTCACTTTCACTTTCTTTCATTTTCACTCCTCTTTCACTTTCAGAAGAGGCTCTTCAGTTCCTCTTGACTTTCTGCCGTAAGGGCAGTGTCATCTGCATATTTGAGGTTATTGTTATTTCTCCAGGCAATCTTGTTTCCAGGTTGTGCTTCATTCAGCCCAGCATTTCACATGATGTACTCCGTGTGTAAGTTAAATAAGAAGGGTGACAGTATATAACCTTGACATATTCCTTTCCCAGTTTGGAACCAGTCCATTGTTACATGTACAGTTCTCATGGTTGCTTCTTGACCTGCATATAGATTTCTCATGAAACAGGTAAGGTGGTATGGTATTCCCACCTCTTTAAGAATTTTCCATAAAAAGATCTTCATGACCCAGATAACCACGATGGTGTGATTACTCACTTAGAAACAGACATCCTGGAGTCTGAAGTCAGGTGGGCCTTGACTTCAATGGCTACGGCATAGTCAATAAAGCAGTAGTAGATATTTTTCTGGAATTCTCTTGCTTTTTTGATAATCCAATGGATGTTGGCAAGTTGATCTCTGCTTCCTTTGCCTTTTCTAAATCCAGCTTGAACATCTGGAAGTTCTCAGTTCATGTACTGTTGAAGCCTTGATTAAAGCATTTTGAGCATTACTTTCCTAGTGTGTGAGATGAGTGCAATTGTGCAGTAGTCCGAACATTTTTTGGCATTGCCTTTCTTTGGAATTGGAATGAAAACTGACCCATTCCAGTCCTGTGGCCACTGTTGAGTTTTCCAAATTTGCCGGGATATTGAGTGCAGCACTTTGACAGTATCGTCTTTTAGGACTTGAAATAGCTCCACTGAAATTCCATCACCTCCACTAGCTTTGTGTGTAGTGATGCTTCCTAAGGCCCTCCTGACTTCAGACTCCAGGATGTCTGGCTCTAAGTGAATCATCACACCATCGTGGTTATCTGGGTCATGAAGATCCTTTATGTATGGTTCTGTGTATTCTTGCCACTTTTTCTTAATATCTTCTGCTTCTGTTAGGACCATACTGTTTCTGTCCTTTATTGTGCCTGTCTTTACATACCAAGGGAATGAAACATTCCCTTGGTATCTCTAATTTTCTTAAAGAGATCTCTAGTCTTTCCCATTCTGTTGTTTTCATCTCTTTCTTTGCATTCATCACCGAGGAAGGCTTTCTTATCTCTCCTTGCTATTCTTTGGAAGTCTGCATTCAAATGGGTACATCTTTCCTTTTTTCCTTTGCCTTTCGCTTCTCTTCTTTTCTCAGCTATTGGTAAGGCCTCCTCAGACAACCATTTTGCTTTTATGCATTTTTTTTCTTGGGGATGGTCTTGATCACTGCCTCGTGTACAATGTCATGAACCTCCGTCCATAGTTCTTCAAGCACTCTATCAGATATAATCCCTTGAATCTATTTGTCACTTCCACTGTATAATCAACCATAAGGGATTTGATTTAGGTCATACCAAAATGGTAGGCTTCGGTCCATGGGGTCGTGAAGATTCGGACACGACTGAGTGACTTCACTTTCACTTTCACGCATTGGAGAAGGAAATGGCAACCCACTCCAGTGTTCTTGCCTGGAGAATCCCAAGGATGGGGGAGCCTGGTGGGCTGCTGTCTATGGGGTTGCACAGAGTCAGACACGACTGAAGCGACTTAGCAGCAGCAGCAGCTACAAGGTCTTGTAGGTCATCACAGAAGAACTGTTCAGCTTCTTCAGCATTAGTGGCTGGGGCATAGACTTGGCTTACTGTGATATTGAATGGTTTGCTTAGAAATGAACACAGATCATTCTATCATTTTTGAGATGGTACCCAAGTATTGAATTTCAGACTCTTTTTGTTGACTATGAGGTCTACTCCATTTCTTCTAAGGGCTTCTTGCCCACAGTAGTAGTTATAATGGTCATCTGAATTAAATTTGCCCATTCTAATCCATTTTAGGTCACTGATTCCCAAAATGTTGATGTACACTCTTGCCATCTCCTGTTTGATCACTTCCAGTTTAGCTTGATTCATGGGTTAACATTCCAGGTTCCTACGCAATATTGTTCTTTAGAGCATCAGACTTTACTTCCACCACTAGTCACATCCACAGCTGGACGTTGTTTTCGCTTTGTACCATCAGGGAAGTCCCCAAAATGTCTAAATTTAATACATCAAAAACCAGTGTTCTCTGGCTGAGAAACGCACAGGTTTCTGTCAGAAGAAAAGCTATCACAAGGGTTAGAATTATTTGCCTCTGGGGGAGAATGGCATGTGACAGCTATTTTACACTGCCTTCATTTATGGGAGAAGTGAAGCACACACACACACACACACACACACACACACACACACACACACACACACACACACACACACACACACACACACACACACACACACACACACACACACACACACACACACACACACACACACACACACACACACACACACACACACACACACACACACACACACACACACACACACACACACACACACACACACACACACACCATGCACTGGCCTAACTCTGATTTTTAAATATATCAAGTAAAAAAGTTGTTTGTGAAAAACGCCTCATCTCTACACCCAGAAGGCTCAGCAAACCGTCTCCACAGCAACCCAATGCACACACACACACACACACACACACACACACACACACACACCCATGCACTGGCCTAACTCTGATTTTAAAATATATCAAGTAAAAAAGTTGTTTGTGAAAAACGCCTCATCTCTACACCCAGAAGGCTCAGCAAACCGTCTCCACAGCAACCCAATGCGGCTCCGAAACCAGCTGCGCCACGTAGGGCCGGGCGAGGGTGACGCACTTCCGCCTCTGGTCCCGCCCCCTCCGCCGTAGGGGCGTGGTCGTCTGGTACCCTCTTTCCCGGCCTACGCGTGCGCAGTCTTCGGAAGCGGGGGGTGGGGGTTGGGGGGGTGGGGCCTTGGGTGCTAGTGTCCCTACGCCCCGCTGGCCGCGGCCCCACGCGTTGAGAATTGCCGTAGTTTGCAGTCTGTATTCGTCTCACAACGTGTGCATACTCGAGAGCGGACCCGAACTATTCTCCCGGAAGCAAGGCTGGCGGCTCCCTCCCTGTCGGGGCGGGGCTAGGGCCGTAGCTCAGCCCTCACTCCCCCTTACGTCACGGCTCTGCTGGTTCTCCTGGGAGTTGTGGTTCGTTCCCGCCCCCCGGCCGTGGTCCCAGGGGGCTGCGGACTACGGGTCCCGGCAGGCCTCGCGTTGGCCCCTGAGCCCCTTGCGCCGGGGGGCTTTGGGCGGCCTCAGCCAGTGGACTCCGGCGCTGCGCGGCACAGCTGAGCACCTGGCAGGTTGGCTGGCTCAGAGCAATCTAGCTCGCGGGCTGGCCGCCACACACACTGAGGCCGCAGCCGACCGACTGACAGACTCGGCGCTTCTCAGGCCCCCGGAGCCTAGGCGCAGAGCGGCCCGGACGCAAACTTCGGGCAAGTGGAAGGGTCGACAGGGCCACCAGGCCCGGGGTCGGCAGCGGCGGGGGCCCGTGGCGGTTTCCCGAGGAAGGTGACGAATGACAGGGGCGGGACGGACCCAAGCGAGTGAGGAAGGGGTCACTTTCAGTGTGGGCGCCCGGCTCAGCCTATCCAGCCCCGCCCCCCCCGCAGGCCAGCTGTTGGATCCAAGGCGCAGCGCTGGGCGCTGACGTCGGCTGAGCCGGGTCCGCCAGCCCTCCGGTCCCTACCCCGGCGGCCCTAGACCCTCGGAGCCCTGCAGGGTAGGAGGCAGGCCCTTGGGGCAGCTCTGGTGTGAGCATGGGCCCTGCATGGGCGTGTAGACAAACCAGCGAGGCGCTGATTGTGCGTTTTGGCATCCCCCCCCGCCGCCGCAGGGTCGGATGGCTCAGGGCTTGAGCCGAAGGTTAAAGGCCAGCCCCCAAGTCTCCAGGCTTCAGGGCTGCAGCCCACCTGTTTGTAGGCGGGCAGGGGGCGACTGGACAGCTAGGTAAGAGAGCTCTTGAGGGGCTCAGATTTTGTCTGATGCCACGTCAGAGAGGTTTTGCTTGTTTTTGAATGTGCCTAGGGTGTTGGAGTGTGAATAATCCTACCTCTCTCCTTCTGAGCTCCAGAACCAATAGAGAAAATAAGTAAAGGTGCCAGACAGGCTCCTGGTGGGCCTCAGCGGGGCAAGGGTTGCAGGAGTGTTGCAGTGGAAGCACTGGTACACCGGGTCGTTCCTGGCGGGTCCTCTCCTCTCACCTTTCCCTCTGGCCTGTTGCTCCAGGTGCAACAAGTATCTGAATGTCATGCTCCCGTCCAAGACTGGCCCTGTGCAGTGGTTGGGTGGTGACTGCCCTTGCCTGAGGGTTTCTGTTTGGATCACCAGATTAGGGTAATGGCCTCCTTCTACTTCCTTTAGGCCTTCTTCCAGCAGGTGACTGACAGGCCAGACTCCCTGGCCACTCAGGATGTCCACCTCGGCCTCAGCCAGAGCTGCCACATGACCCGAGCCTGTGATTCGCCAAGTCTTGCCAGTTGACTGTGCCACCTGTGGTGTGGATTTAAACACCGTCATTAGACCAGCCGGAGGTGCCCAGAAAGGAGTGGCAGCCTCTGGTGGCCAGCAGTCGCCACCCAAGTTGATTCTTCTCAATAAAGACAGTTTACCAACTTCCTAGCTAAATGGGATTTACTCTTTGCAGCTTTTTAAAGTTTTTTTTAATGAAATAATCAAAAGAGTGCAAATACTTTACTTTTAGACTGTCTAAATGTGTGCTTTAGAAATACTTCTGCCTTCCAAAGAGAAACTAGTAAACCAATAGAGCAGACCCAGGTGTCCACCCATTTGGTTGAGATGGTAAATGCTAAAAGTGTAAGACTGCCTTTTAAAACCCATTTTTCCCCAGACCTGCTGACTTTCTACCTGTTTGGTTTGCTGTGCTCTGTGTCAGCCATGGATTCCAATCTCCAACAGGAAATCTTGGTGGCTGAGCAAACTTGTGACCCAAGAAACAGCAACTAAGCATTTGGGATGCTGACAAGAGGCTGCTGTATACACTAAGGTAAGTGCCAGCTGCTCATGCCCTGAGTGCCTCTGTGTTTGTTCACGCTTGGCTGTGTCCAACTCTTGGCGACCCCATGAACTGCTGGTCATCAGGCACCTCTGTCCATGAAGTTTTCCAGGCAAGAATACTGGAGTGGGTTGCTGTTCCCTATTCCAGGGGACCTTCTCCACTGAGGGATAGAACCCCCATCTCCTGTGTCTCCTGCATTGGCAGGAGGATTCTTTCCCATTGCACCACTTGGGAAACCCTCAGGGTCATCATAAACCTTTGCAGCGACACCCTTTGGGGGTTCTGATGCCGCCAGATGCCTGGGTTGTACGCTCTGAGGAAGATGTCAGAGTACAGTGTTTCTGCCAAAAGGAGAAAAAGGAAGAGCTCTCTGGGTGAATTTCTCACTGAAACAAGAGTTCCCTATCCTCTCCCTTCCCCTGACCTTGGTCCATTCCCCACTTGCCATCCCCTCCCTTCACACCCTGGGAGACGTTCTGAGGTGAGATAGTGAGCCCTGATAGTGGGAGGGCTGGGGACCTGGGGGTCACCTGGAGCACAAATGGCCATCTCCTGGGTCCTGGTGACAACAGTGACAAAGACCAGGCAGGGAGGCAGGTGGCAGAGTAGCAGAGAGGCCTGGAGAGCCTCTGAGCTGCTTCATGGGGGTCCTAAAATGCTGTGCCTGAGCATTGAGGTCTGGGAGCCAGGAGGGCAAGCAGGGGGCATTGTTGGGGCCCCTGCTCAGACCCAGCTGAGGTGATGCCAGGCTGGATGGAGGTGCTGAGGCACTGGACCCACCTGGGCACCCGGGGTGGAGTGTGGAGGGGAGGACTGCTCTTCTCTGTCCACCGTCCTCCTTCAGGGGCACTGGTCTGAGCAGGAGGAAGCCCGAGGCTCAGCGTGTCCCTTCAGCTCTGTCCCCTGTGGACTAATGGGCTTCCAGGGGCACATACTTAGGGAGCGTGGCAGGTTGCGGGCCAGCACTGTAGAACTGTCTGGGTGTGCTATAAACAGGGATGTACACACAACAGGTGCTAGTCAGAGGCACTTCTAATGACAGGCTGGACTTTGCTGGTGACCTAGTGGAGCCACTGCTGACTGAGACTTGATCCTCTTTTCCCACAGACCTTGCTGGGCACCTTCCACTCCTGACCATTCTCTGCCCATCTCCCTGAGGGCAGAGCCAGGCACTGGCCACACCTGCTCTCCTACTTAAGATGTCCAATCACCCTATGTCTTGTTGGAGACAGTCTGCAGCCCATGGCCAGTGGATCTGTAGGCCTACAGGAAGGGTCAGTGCAGCGGCCGGCCAGGTGGGCCGAGAGACTGGGCTCACAGGCTACAGAATAACTGTGGTGCTGACTTGGGAGAGTGTCTTTTCCTGCCCCTTTATCTCAATCCAGGGCCAGTTTCTGGGCCTTGCAGGTGGCATGTCCCCTGCAAGCAGGCACTCTCGCTGCCTATCTGCCCACACTTGTTTGGGTATGTGGTTGCCTGGCTGACTAGCTCAGCAAGAGTGCCTGGGAAGAGTAGGGGGCAGCTCAGCACTGCCCAGGAGCCATAGCAATCCTGGAGGCTCCCAGCGGAAGGAGGGCCTGTGCCCTGAAGGGCAGTACCTCCTCTCTGCCACTGGGCCACTGACTCAGGCTGGGCTGCCCTGCCCGCTTGCACATGAGTGGCAGCTTCTGACAGACGCCAGCAGGAGGCAGAGGCCACACGTGAACAGCCCTCTGATGAGGCAGCAGCCCATAGGCCCTGCCCTTGTCTGGGGCTCACTGGCACCGAAGAGCCACAGGCATTCTCATATGGGCCTCTCACTGTGGCTGGCAGGACAGAAAAGCCCTGGTGCCCCATCTTCAGTGGGTCCAGAGGCCATGGGGGAGGGTGGCTGGAGGGCAGCGGGAGCAGGAGGCCATACAGCCCCTGTGGGGCAGCCGTCCAGGTGAAGGAGCAGCAGGGTGTTTTGCTGAGACTGGGCATCGAGTTCGAAAGACTCGTTATTTCAGATGGTCCACCTGTATCTGGAAGCCCTGGTGGTCCTGGGTGGGGTGAGGAGGGAGTAGGCACAGGCACCTGTAGGAGTAGGGGAGGACTCGCAGAAGGCTGAGCTGGCTGAGCAGTTCATACCACTGAGAATCTGAGGGTCATTCACTTGGACTCTAGGCTGGGTGTGGCCCAGGAGCTTTGCCCTGTAGGCAGTGCCCCTCCCCTGCATACCCTGTGCCAGGCGCTGGCCTGCAGGTGAGACTGGACAGAGGGTGGCCGTCAGGTGACCTGTGGGCTCAGGCCTGGGATGCTGATTGTTGGGCTGTGGTTGGAGGGAGTGGTCCAGGTGCAGGGGTGACATGTGGATTTCCTTCCCTGTTGCTGGCCGAGCCTTGGGCTGGCCTGGTGGGCTATGGCTGCTCTGGGCCACTGGGCACTAGAGGGAGCAGCTATATCCCAGCAGGCCTCCAGGCCTCCTCTGGCCTTCCAGGAGCCACAGGAAGCACAGTGAGTTTCGTTCAGGGATCCAGGCCTGCATCTTCCCCGGCCTTGGGGCCCTCATGCTGGGAAAGCAGTCTTCAGAGATGGAGGGGTGACTGCTCCCTTACTGTCCTGGGGCCCCAAAACCCCTCCCTCTTCATTACTGT
Organism: Nanger dama; assembly: GCA_917880005.1. Taxonomy (NCBI): domain Eukaryota; kingdom Metazoa; phylum Chordata; class Mammalia; order Artiodactyla; family Bovidae; genus Nanger; species Nanger dama. Next base: position 18,437,995 of record CAKJTW010000013.1, on the reverse strand, counting down.
CTTGGGGGCCACGAGTCCCCTCCCACTTCAGGTCCTGTTGCTTTAAACTCTTGAGGGTTGTTCAAATCCATTGATGTTAAACCAGTTTTATTGAGGAATCACACCGGTCATGAGTGATCCAGCTTTGCAAAGTGAACACACATGTAATTGGCACCCAGATGAGGAAATAGCATGTCCTCGGTTCCGAGCCCCATGTCTGGTTCAGCCACGGTCTCCCTGCCTCTGGTGCCTGGCTTGGCTTGTTCTGCTTGTGAGCTTCCTGTCGGTGGGGTCAGGTGCACGGCTCCTCTCCTTCAGCGTCCGTTTGTGAGCTCTGCTGTGTAGTGTGGTGGGTCGTGCTCCCTAGAAAGGAAATCTTGTCAGGACCTGGTTCACTCTTGAGCCTGCAAGGCGGGCACTGCTGTGAGTAGTGCCACCTCCGTCAGGGCCTGCCAGGGGTAGCCAGGCCACAACTCTCAGAAGAAGGCCCGGCAGTGAGGCCCGAGTGACGGTGCAGCACCGCTCACCGGGCTGTAGGTCGCATCAGCCCCCCAGCGTGCTAGGCGCTGGAGGCACCTGTCCCAGGGATTTCCTGTTTTCTGTCAGATAGTCTGCTTTGTGCATGAGATCAGCAGGCTCTTTCCTCACTCTGGGTACATGGTCTTTGTTCCTCTCGTCTTAAGTGCCGGACAGTGTTTCTTCAGAAAGTTTTCTCTTACCTTGCGTGTTGATGTCTGCAGTCCTAGGGGCCTCCCCTGCCCCCACCCCATGCCAGCCACCCAGAACCTGATCTGCTGGCTTGGAGACTTCCTGACCAGATCCTATTCTCTGGTCCCTGGGGATCTGCAGTCCCATCACCAGGACTGCCCCCACACTACTGCTGCAGCTCCCCACAGCTGCTGGAGGAGGGGAGCTGGGGGAGGGTCCCTTTCCAGAGAGGTGTCCCACCTGCCCTCCAGCCCCAGGGCATTCCTGTGTGCCCCTCCCCCACACTGGTTTCTGTCTCTCCCTGGCAGTCCTCTGGTGTGACCTCGTGTGGCTTTCTCCATGTGGCCCGATGGTCCCCTCTCCCCGCAGGTCACCATGGACCCAGACCCCCAAGCGGGCGTGCAGGTGGGCATGCGCGTGGTGCGCGGCGTGGACTGGAAGTGGGGCCAGCAGGACGGCGGCGAGGGCGGTGTGGGCACGGTGGTGGAGCTCGGCCGCCACGGCAGCCCTTCGACCCCCGACCGCACAGTGGTCGTGCAGTGGGACCACGGCACCCGCACCAACTACCGCGCTGGCTACCAGGGCGCACACGACCTGCTGCTCTATGACAACGCCCAAATCGGTGCGGGCCTGGGGGCGGGGCTGGGGCGGAGCTGGGCTGGGGGCGGGGCCGGCGGCGCTCTTGACACTGCGCCCTGCAGGTGTCCGCCACCCCAACATCATCTGCGACTGCTGCAAGAAACACGGGCTGAGGGGCATGCGCTGGAAATGCCGTATCTGCTTCGACTACGATCTCTGCACGCAATGCTACATGCATAACAAGCACGACCTGGCCCACGCCTTCGAGCGCTACGAGACGGCCCACTCGCGCCCGTGAGTCCCCCTAGCCGTCCCAGTGTCCCACCCCACCTGCAAGCGTCCAGGCCCTCCTGAGAATGCCTCTGACACACGACGAGCCTTGGTCCGGGAGAGCTGGAGCTGCCTCCTGCTGACTGCTCTGCTGCAGGTCAAGTCTGTCCTGAGCCATTTCCTGGAGGAGTGACCAGGGTGATGATCACCCCAGGGGCCTGGGCAGTGACACCAGCCCCCACCCCCTACAGAAGGCAACTGTGTCCACCTAGCAGGTCCGCAGAGGTCGGTGCTGTGGATGGGGCCTCCTCTCACCCTGTCCCCTCCTCTCGCCAGGCTCCCCCTGGCCCTCTAGTGCTGCCTGACCGGGGCTCTGAGAGTGGCCTGCGTGGGGTGTGCTGCTTGCATCTGCTGTGGTCAGGAGAGCCCATGCTAGGGCGGATGGGCGCCCAGAGGTGTACCCCTGCCACCCGCACTGTCGCCTTCACCTCCTCGACACCCCCACCCATGGAGGGGAGGGATGTGCTGGCTAGCGAGGGAGCTGGGAGCAGCCATCCGACACCTCTGGCCAGGCCTGCCTTCCTCACGCCCGTGTTTCCCACATGCTGAACCCTCCCCAGGCCAGGCCAGGTGCTGAGCTCTGGGCATAGCTCTGACAGGATACCTAGCTCTCCAGGAGTGGCAGATGTGGTGTGACCACACACAGGAACCATGCGGTGAGGGTGGGCCTGGAGCACCTGTCTGGTGTCATGAAAGGCCCCTGGAGGGAACCAGTCAGCAGCCCCACTCAAGGTCCAGTGTGAAGGGCGGGGGTGGGGGGGTGGTGCCTGCAGTTCCAGGGGAAGAGACCTGGGGGTGGGAATGGGGAGCAGGGCTGGCAGAGCATAGGGCCTGCTCCTGGCACCACTGCCCTTCATGGCCTGGGACCTACTCTGTTTCCCATAGGGTCATGCTGAGTCCCCGCCAGGGCCTCCCAAGGATCCCGTTAAGGGGCATCTTCCAGGGGCGAAGGTGGTTCGGGGCCCCGACTGGGAGTGGGGCTCACAGGATGGTGAGTGGGGGCCAGGGGGGAAGGTGGGGGTCTCGTATGATGGTGAGTGAGAGAGCAGGGAGGTGGGGTTTCACAGGATGTTGAGTGGGGTGGTGGGAAGGTGGGGGCGGTTGCTGCCAGCTGTGGCTCATCCTCGTGGTGTGGATTCACCCTGCTGGTGGGCCCACTGTCTCCCAGGAGGAGAAGGGAAACCAGGCCGAGTAGTGGACATCCGTGGCTGGGACGTGGAGACAGGCCGGAGTGTGGCCAGTGTGACATGGGCTGATGGCACCACCAATGTGTACCGTGTGGGCCACAAGGGCAAGGTGGACCTCAAGTGTGTGGGCGAGGCAGCTGGCGGCTTCTACTACAGGGAGCACCTCCCAAGGCTTGGTATGGGTGGGCCGTCCACCATGTGCCCCGCCCCCCCATTTGCCCTCTGTCCTGCCCTGGGCCTGGGGGTGGTCTCTCGAGTCACTGAGGTGAGCGGTGCAGGCAGAAGGAACCACCTGAGCCAGGCCTGCTGCACCCCCACTCCCAGGCAAGCCTGCAGAGCTGCAGCGCAGGGTCAGTGCTGATGGCCAGCCCTTCCAGCGTGGGGACAAGGTCAAGTGTCTGCTGGACACGGATGTGCTGAGGGAGATGCAGGAAGGCCACGGCGGGTGGAACCCCCCGGATGGCCAAGGTGAGACACCTCACCTGGTGAGTTCCCGTGCCCACCCCTCCCCATGTCCTCTGGCCCCCCGCCCTCCTGCTCCACCTGGCCACCGCCTCCATGACCCGCCACAGTTTATCGGACAGACGGGCACCGTGCACCGCATCACAGACCGTGGGGACGTGCGTGTGCAGTTCAGCCACGAGACCCGCTGGACCTTCCACCCTGGGGCTCTCACCAAGGTGCATGGGGGGGCTTAGCTGAGCCCCTTCTGCTCACTTCTGCACCCCCTTTCATGTACCTGCTCAGCCCTGGGCGTTCCTTCCTCTGACCCTGAAGGACGAGGTCAGGGCCTGGTGGGTCTGAAGGGGGTTCAGTCCAGGGAGAGGGACCTAGATGTGAAGGGGAGGCCCCGGGCATTGTTGGAAGTGGGGGCAGACCAGGCCCCACTTTGTGTCCAGGCCAGGGGAGCCTCGCAGGCTGCAGGTGGCATGGTTGGGCAGAGTTCCTAGAATGCTCCTGTGAGTGCCACCTGAAGGGTGGGAAGGCCCCTTAGGATAGGGGTGGACTCTGGATCAGGGTGGTGGGGCATGGTGAAAGCTGTTTGAGAAGCAGTATTTCTCAGAAGCAGGAGGGAGGAGGTGGAGGGCAGGTGGCAGAGCATCCGGTGATGGCCCCTGGACAGAATGTGGAGCCAGCTTTCAGCTCGAGTTGGGGACACCTGGGGCATGTGGGCCTTCAAGGAGGGGGCTGTGGCGGGGTCACAGGACAGGTGGTTTATACAGAGTTCTGTCTGTGCAGGTAAGGGCACAGGTGTGGAGAAAGTTGCCAGGGAAAGTTTGGGGTGTGGGAGGAGCAGCCCCTGGCCCCGCCATGTTCAGGCTCTGCCCCCAGTTGTCCTGGCACCCTTCCTCCAAGCTGGGCTGGGCTGAGCTTGGCCGTATTGCCCGCCCCCTCATCAGCCCGTGGTCAGGCCTGCCCCAGCCTGAACACCCCTGAGCTGACTCTGGCCGTCACCCCCATGGCTCTGAGGCTGGGCCAGCAGCACTGTCCTGGTCACCTGTCACCCTTATTGGGTGAGACTCTGGTTGTGTTTTCAGGCAGGGGCTGGGGTCCTGGTGAGGTGGAGCTGAACAAGGGTGGGGGCCTTCCTGCTCTCCGACCCTGGGCAACCATGCCCGCTGGGGCCCCTCACGTGCTTCTCTTGTGCTCCTCTGTCACTCAGCAAAACTCCTGCTTGGTGGGTGAGGTGGTGCGGGTTATCGACGACCTTGACATGGTGAAGCGGCTGCAGGCTGGCCATGGGGAGTGGACCGATGACATGGCCCCCTGTGAGTCCCCCACCCCTACCTCCATGCCCATCACACCAACCCCTGGGAGGCACGCCTGTGACCCCACCCTCTCATTCAGGCTCTGGGCCGCATTGGGAGAGTGCTGAAGGTTTTCGGAGACGGGAGCGTGGGTGTGCTGGTCAGTGGAAGGCTGTGGACCTTCAGCCCCTCCTGCCTGGTGGCCCTACCGGCCTGAGGAAGATGCCAACCTGGACGTAGCTGGGCGAGCCCGGGAGAACAAAAGTGAGGGCATCCAGTGAGCAGCTGTTTGGGCCAGGGCTGCGTTGGCCATCACTGACCCTCAACCCCACCCTCCCCAGGCTCCCTGAGTGTTGTCCTGGACAAGCTTCGAGCCCAGAAGAGTGACCTGGAGCACCCAGGGAGGCTGGTGGTAGAGGTGGCTCTGGGCAACGTTGCCCGGGCTCTGGACCTGCTGCGGCGGCACCCGGAACAGGCGAGCCCGAGACCTGCCTCCCAGCCCAGGCAGCCCCAGCAAGGGGGCTGAGGGCCAAGAACTGACCCTCTGCCTCTCCTGGCAGGTGGACACCAAGAATCAGGGCAGGACTGCCCTGCAGATGGCTGCCTACCTAGGCCAGGTGGAGCTGGTGCGGCTGCTGCTGCAGGCTCAGGCGGGTGTTGACCTGCCGGATGACGAGGGCAACACGGCACTGCACTACGCCGCCCTGGGGTGAGGCCCGGCCAGAGTGCGAGGGGGCTGGGCCTGCAGGTCCAGCCGGCGGACACATCGCCCCTCCTGCTTCCTCTCCTGCCAGGAACCAGCCCGAGGCTGCCCGGGTGCTCTTGAGTTCGGGTTGTGGGGCCAATGCTCTGAACAGCACTCGGAGCTCAGCACTGCATGTGGCCGTGCAGAGGGGCTTCCTGGAGGTGGTGAAGGTCCTCTGTGAGCGTGGCTGTGATGTCAACCTGCCTGTGAGTGCTGGGTCCCCTGGCTCTGGCCCTGGGGTCAAGGAGGTCATGGCTGAGACCTCCTTGCCAAGTGATCACTGGCCTACCACCGGCAGGATGCCCATGCTGACACACCTCTGCACTGCGCCATCTCGGGCGGGCACTGGTGCCAGCGGCATTGTGGAGGTCCTCACTGAGGTGCCAGGCATCGATGTCACCGCCACCAACAGCCAGGGCTTCACCCTGCTGCACCATGCATCCCTCAAAGGCCACACACTGTGAGTTTGGGGTGACACACAGCTCCTGCTGTGCCACTGGGCCACCCTTGGTCACCCCTGACCCCAGAGGCATCTCCCTGCTCCCACAGAGCTGTCAGGAGGATTCTGGCGCGGGCCCGGCAGCTGGTGGACGCCAAGAAGGAGGATGGGTTCACAGCACTGCACCTGGCCGCCTTTAACAACCATGGGGAGGTGGCCCAGGTTCTCATCCAAGAGGTGTGGACAGAGTCCCCTGGGCCGTGGACTGGAGTGTCAGGGTCCCCCAGGGTCCCTGGGTTGAGCCCGTGCCCACCCCTCCCCAGGGCCACTGTGATGTGAATGCTCGCAACCGTAAGCTGCAGTCCCCGCTGCACCTGGCTGTGCAGCAGGCCCACGTGGGGCTGGTGCCACTGCTGGTGGACGCCGGCTGCAGCGTCAACGCCGAGGACGAGGAGGGGGGACACGGCTCTGCACGTGGCCCTGCAGCGCCACCAGCTGCTGCCTCTGGTAGCTGATGGGGGAGCAGGGGACCCGGGTCCCCTGCAGTTGCTGTCCAGGGTGAGGAGACGTGACTGGGTGCTGGGGAGGGGGGCACATAATTGGGCCACAGGCTCCTTTGCCCTCTCTGCCCTCAGGATGGCCGGACCAGCCCTCGTAGGGCAGGCAGTCTGGGCCACAGAGGTTCTGCGACCCTGGTCACCACTGCTGGCCCAGTGTTCCTGAGATTCTGACCATCTGGGGAGAGGGAGTGGGGACAAATGGGGCTGGCCCCTGCTATAGGCCGAGTGGTATGTCAGAACATGGTCTCCATGCCACCAGCTGCCTAGTGGGGCCCTTTGCCTCCGGCTCCAGGGGCCTCAGGGGGCAGGTACTCAGGCCTCTGCAGTCAGATAACCAGCCGAGGCTCCCTTCAGACCAGCGTTCCCAGGCGCTCGCTCTCACGTGACAGCGTTTGTCCTGCCATCCAGCTACAGGCCTCGGGCCTTCCAGGCAGCGCGGAGCTGACGGTGGGCACAGCGATCGCCTACTTCTTAGCGCTGGAGGGCGCCGACCTGAGCTATGCCAACCACCACGGCCGGAGCCCCCTGGACCTGGCTGCGGAGGGTCGCCTGCTCAAAGCCCTGCAGGGCTGTGCTCAGCGCTTCCGGTGAGCTGGCGGGGCGGGGGCGGGCTCGAAACTCCGGGCCCTTTCAAGACCCCTGTCCCCACGCAGGGAGCGGCAGGCTTGCGGCGGTGGCAGCGGGGGGCTCGGCCCAGGCCCCAAGACTAGTGCTCAGTGCTCCGAACACTGTGACCAACCTGCATGTGGCCGTGCCGACAGGGCCCGAGGCAGCTGAGTGCCTAGTGTGCTCGGAGCTGGCGCTGCTGGTGCTGTTCTCGCCCTGCCAGCATCGCACAGTGTGTGAGGGTGAGTGCGGGGTGGGGAGGGGGCCCGGCAGCCGGGGTGGACGGCCTCAACCGTGCCCTCCCCCCGCAGAGTGCGCGCGCAGGATGAAGAAATGCATCAGGTGCCAGGTGGTCATCAGCAAGAAACTGCGCCCAGGTGGGGCCCGGCGCCCGCCCCGCCCCGCTGCCCCCAGGTGTGGGCCGCTGCACCCGCCCGCGGCCCCGCCCGCTGTCCACAGCCCCGCCCCTTGTCGTGGCTCACATCTCTGTTCGGGGTTCTCTCGCAAGACCTCAGCCCCGAGCCCCCCGCCCCTGACCTGGACCTCTTCCGCAGACGGCACGGAGGTGGTCAGCGCGGCCCCCGCGCCCGGCCCACCACGGCAGTTGGTGGAGGAGCTGCAGAGCCGCTACCGGCAGATGGAGGAGCGCATCACCTGCCCGATTTGCATCGACAGCCACATCCGCCTCGTGTTCCAGTGCGGCCACGGCGCGTGTGCGCCCTGTGGCGCGGCGCTTAGCGCCTGCCCCATCTGCCGCCAGCCCATCCGCGACCGCATCCAGATCTTCGTGTAGCCGGCGCCCCCCGCCTCTTTCCGGGGCCAAGCCCCGCGGCCGCCCTCGCGACCCCTTTCTCTGTGTTTTATAAAAAGATCGATGGACTTTGTGCCTGGTTGCCTATCTGTGGCGGGGCCGTGCAGGTCCCCACTGGGGACCGTTCTGACTGCACCCCTTACACCTCTGGCCCAGCGCTGGGTTCTGCACTTTGGCCAGAGGCCTTGCAGGGCCTCTTCCCGATCTTCCCAGGACTCACGGGTCCAGAGTGCTGCCCGCATTCTGGCCAGAAAGAACGGGGCCCCGGGCTTGTGGTGTCGTCTAGGGGTACTGAGTGGACCGAAACCCCAGCAGTAGCCACCTCCCGGCTCCTTGGGGTGGGCTACAGAGACGCGTTTTGGCTAAAGCAGGACCCGGTTTCGCAGCAGGCTGTGCGGTCCTTGCTAAGTGAGGAGTTGGGCGAGGCCTCCAGTTTCAAGCCAGGAGCCCCGGCAGGGTCCCAGGACCGCTGAGCGTGGGAGGCGGAATACGGATTTGGGGGAGAGGGTAGGACACAGGACAGAGAGGCTCGGTGTGTTGGCTCGAACTTAGTCATGAAGAGGGAGAAGGGGGACTGCCCTCGTCTGGACCCAGCGGCCGGGTGCTTTCCAAGAACCACCAAAATGCTCCCCTGGAGCCTCAAGGCTGCCCGCCAGCCACTTGGCGCTGACCCTGCTGGCCCGGCGCGCCACTGTCACTCTGGGCTCAAAGCCTGGATGGAGAATGGGGAGGGCCCGCACCCCCGGCCTCCTCTGGCTGGACGCCTCTCCACTCGGAGCAATTCCCCCAGCCCCCATCCCGTCTCCCCTCCCGCAGTCCGCTCCGCCCCGGCGGGCCTCCCGCCTGGACCTGGATCCTGGTTCCCCCAGCCCAGAGGCACCCTCGCCTCTCCCCAGCCTAGCTCGGCTCCTCAGCCAGGCGCAGCCTGAAAGCCGTCCCGTCGAGTCTTCTGCTCTCAGGACACCCGACCCCCAGCCCCTACCCAGAACTACCCAGAACTATCCAGACTTCGGTCCTGCTTGCGCGCCACAGGGAGTGCCTAGTGCAGATTCCTGGCTCCCTATGGCCCCCACCCCCCGCACCTTCTGCGCTTTCCCTGTCGCCCGCCAGGTCCTCCCGCTGGCCCCGGCAGGTCCCTCTCCCTCCTGGCACACAAACCTCGCTCCGCAGGCGCCGTCCCTCTTCCTCAGCCTGGTACTCACTTGCCACGTCCCCTCCCGTCGCGTCCCTCCCCTCTTACGGGGTCCCTGTCGCCAGCGCCTACGGGATACGTGTCCTCAGCTGACCAGGATGGAGGTTCCACTGCCGAGTCTCATGCAGCGTCGAGGGGCTTGGGGGACTCCGTTTGGGGAGAAAAGCTGCCGAGTCATTCAACTTCCAGCGAGTTTGGGGACCCCAGCTGACACTCCCGCCTAAGCCTGAGTCCCTGGCGTCTGTCCCTTCTCTGGCGTCCGGGGCCCTCCTCGCCCCCCCACTGCCAAGTGACCCCGCCCAGCGGGCCCTGCCCAGGCCACCGCCACCGACCCAGAGGCCCAGGTCCCTGCGCCCCAGGCTAGAGGCGGCGGGGGTGCTCCCGCAGTGAGCGGCCAGCTGGTTCCCTTCAGGGGCGGCCGAGCGCCCTCCCCCAGGGCTGTAATCCGAGCCGCTGCCGCGCCGCCCCGCTGCCCCAGCCCCGAAAGCGAGTCCGCAGGCGCCATGGGCCGTGGGGCCTGCGTCCCCTCGGCGGCGTCGGGGGCCGGCGACCGGGCCCGCCGGCTTGGAGCGGTGCTGGGCGCGCTGTGCCTCTTCCCCGCGCTTGTGCTGTTGGCCTGGCCAGGGACCCCAGCGAACGGGGTCGGAGCGAGAGCAGCGCAGGTGAGAGCGGGCGCGGGAACGGGGTGGGTCCGGCCCCGGCTCCGCGATCCGGGCGCGAGTCCGCGTGTCCGCGGATGCGGGGAGGGGCCGGTGGGGGGCAAATCTGCCGCCAGCTCCGCCCCCTCCGACCGGGCTTGTTTTTAGTAACTTTTTCTTTCTGTTAAGTAAACCCGGCTCGGGGTAGAAAACCAGAAACAGCCGAAAGGCAGAAAGAGGGGCCGTCAGCGCTCCTGGAGCGCGCCCCCTTTCCAGGCCCTTTTCCTCGCGACCTGGGGCTTGGGGACAGTCCCTACCGCCTCCCCACGGAGCACTTGCTTCCCTTCAAGGGAGACGCTGCGCCCCAGACTTCGGGCGTCCTGGCCTCCGGGAACCTCAGTCCGCCGCAACCCCCGGCGCCCCGCAGACGCCGCTACACGCTGACCCCGGCCAGGTTGCGTTGGGAACACTTCAACCTTACGTACAAGTGCGGCCCTGGCCCTGGAAGGTGGGAGGTGCAAGCACGGTGCCTCCTGGCCGCCACCCCTGACCGTGACTCCTACCCCAGGATCCTCTCCTTCCCGAGGAACCTGCTCAGCCCCAGCGAGACTCGGCGGGGTCTGGCCGCCGCCTTCCGCATGTGGAGTGACGTGTCCCCCTTCAGCTTCCGCGAGGTGGCCCCCGAGCAGCCCAGCGATCTCCGCATAGGTGGGCGCCGTGCCCCTGTCCCCGCCCCACCCAGAGGCCCTCTCTCAGGCCCATGCTCCCCCAGGCTTCTACCCCGTCAACCACACGGACTGCCTGGTCTCCCCGCTGCACCACTGCTTCGACGGCCCCACAGGCGAGCTGGCCCACGCCTTCTTTCCCCCACACGGCGGCATCCACTTTGATGACAGCGAGTACTGGGTCCTGGGCCCCACGCGCTACAGCTGGAAGAAAGGTGACGCGGTCCTGGCCTCCCATGGGGCCCCTCCACCACCGTGGGAAACAGCGGGGATCTTTGAGAGGTCGTGTAGGGGATTTGGGGTCAGGCTGGGGAGGGGAGGCTGGTTGGAGGCCGTAGACCTCGGTTCCAGGAGTCTTGAAGCCCCCCACCCCCACACCGCTGGAGCCGGAGCCGCATTCCTGGGGGCCAGCTCACCGCCTAGCGGGCCTGGAACATTCTTATCTTCCATGGCTGCGGCGGCGGGGGAGGCTCCCTGCGTTGCAGCAGCTGTGCAGGCCGCGGGGAGCAAGGAGGTGGGGTGGGGGGTGGGTGCGGGGCCGGGTACCGGGCGCTGACCGGCCGGGCCCGCAGGCGTGTGGCTCACCGACCTGGTGCACGTGGCGGCCCATGAGATCGGCCACGCGCTGGGCCTGATGCACTCCCAGCACGGCCGGGCGCTCATGCACCTCAACGCCACGCTGCGCGGCTGGAAGGCACTGTCGCAAGACGAGCTGTGGGGGGCTTCACCGGCTCTACGGTGAGTGCCGGGCCGGCGGTGGGGGGCCGGGGGCGAGGGCGGGGGCGGGCGCGTCCTGAGGTCAGCCTGCCTCCGCAGGCTGCCTGGACCGGCTGTTTGTATGCGCGTCCTGGGCGCGGAGGGGTTTCTGCGACGCCCGCCGGCGACTCATGAAGAGACTTTGCCCCAGCAGCTGCGACTTCTGCTATGGTGAGGTCGGATGTCCCTCTGGCCTGGGTGCGCAGGGGCGCCCGGCGCTGATCTGGCTCCCCCACCCCGAGCAGAGTTCCCCTTCCCCACGGTGGCCGCCACCCCGCAGCCCCCCAGGACCAAAACCAAGCTGGTGCCCGAGGGCAGGAATGTGACCTTCCGTTGCGGTCAGAAGATCCTCCACAAGAAAGGCAAAGTATAGTGAGTGACCCGCCCCGGCGCCCGACTTGGGGCGGGGGTGGGGGGTGGGGTCGAAGAGGGGAGGGCAGAACCCTCCCTGCCCAGCCCTCCGCCCTCTCCGCAGCTGGTACAAGGACCAGGAACCGCTAGAGTTCTCCTACCCTGGCTACCTGGCCCTGGGCGAAGCGCACCTGAGCATCATCGCCAACGCCATCAACGAGGGCACCTACACGTGTGTGGTGCGCCGGCGGCAGCGCGTGCTCAGCACCTACTCCTGGCGCATCCGTGTGCGGAGTTGAGCGCCGCCCTCAGGGCTGAGGCCGCTGATAAAACACTTTGTCTCTCAAATCTCCTTGCCCTTTCTTGGGAGAGTGGGCGGCTGCTCTTGCGCCCAGCGGGTGGGGGAGCCTGCTGAGCTGACCACTGGAGCCAGATCTGGCATTTGCTCAGTGCTGGGGAGGCAGGGCCCCCGTGGCTGCAAGAGTGGGGTGAGCTGGGGAGTGGGGCTGGGGCACCAGCAAAAGGAACTAGTTTGGAGGAGGTGGGGGCCCCAGACAGAGAGCCTGTCCAGCCAGACCAGTAGCTGGAGGTCTTCTAAGTCAGGAAGAGATGGGCCCAAGTGGGGTTGGAGGCCACCCTTTATCCTCGCCTCCTATCAAGAGTGTGGGGGCCCAGGCTCCCTGCACCCCCAGGGAGCACTAACTCAGGATCCAGCACAGGACTAGCCGTTCAAAGAAGGATATACCAGACCTTTCCTCCAAGAATATTTTACTACATCTTAAAACACAGTAACAACCTTGTACAAAAACCCACTGTGGCTGAGTTCACATGCCTGGTTCTGGTGGCCCTGCGTTGAGGAGGAGGAAGGTGCCCCAGCAACAGCCTAAAGATTTAAAAACTACAAAAATCTTCAAAGCTCTGGTCCCAGTCCCAGCGGTGACTGCCCGGCATGGCCCTCCTGTGGCCAAGTGTGTGGGGGTACGAATGCCCATCCTCCCTCACAGGGCAAGTCCAAGTCATATGAAGAAGTACAGCCTTTCCTCCCACAACAAGGAAAATGTGATTTAATCCTACAAATTTACAAGCCAAGATAAAGTAAAAAGAAAACGTGGAAAACTCCATGAGGCCAGCAGTCCAAGACTTGAGGTTGTACCCGTGGCAGCCCTATGGCAGTGGCACCCTGGTCCACAGTCTGGACCCAGACACCGCCTCCAGCGCCTGCGCGGTCGGTGCTCCCACGGTGGGTCCAGGTCGGCTGGGAGCCTCAGAACTTGAGGCTGAAGCCCGGGCCCGCAGCCGAGGCCCCCTGGTTTGTGGTGGTGAGGTGGAAGCCAGTCTCCTTCAGGTCATCGTCGCCCTGTGGACACAGTGGCATGTAGGGCCCGGGCCGGGCCAGCCCTGCCTTAGGGACTCTCCCCAGCTCCTGCCCACCCCTTACCAGCTGGCTGTAGCCCAGGCCTCCCTCTGGAGGTCGTGGGCTGGTGCCTCGCTTCACCCTCTGCTGTTCACTCTTGGCCGGCCACGTGGGGAACATGGAGGGGTCGATGGGGAGGGGGGTCTCGCGGAAATACTCATGCTTGAGGCCGTCTTCTGCGTTGACTCTCCGCCCAGGGAAATATGTCAGAAACCTGGGAGAAAAAGGCGCTATGTGCCACTAATACGGCAGCCTGGGGGCAGGGCCAAGGTGGGCAGGGGTGGGGTGCAGGGCAGGACGTACTTGTTCATGAGGTCGAAGCCCTGGTCTGAGAGCAGAGCCCCAAAGCGCTTGCGGAGGTTGTTATAGGGGTACTCGGTGAAGGTCATTTTCTTGACAGCTGGGAGATCATTGTAGCCAGGCCAGATTTTCTCACTGGGGGTGCCCAGGTCCTACAAGAGGAAGCGTCTCAAGACACTCAGGTTGTGCAGGGAAGGGTGGCCCGGCCTGGGCACCTGCACTTGCCCCTAGTGGGCACCTACCTTGAACACTTTGTTGATCTGATCGATTTCTGACTTCCCAGGGAATAGCGGCTTCTGAGTGAGCAGCTCCCCAAAGATGCAGCCCACCGACCACATGTCCACCGCCGTGGAGTACTCCTGGGGGTCAGGGAGGAGTCAGGGAGTGCTCAGGGGGCTGAGGGCTGGCATGCCCCAGGGGCTCCAGAATACCCACACTCACCTTGGCTCCCAGCAAAAGCTCGGGGGCTCGGTACCACAGCGTCACGACCACTGGGGTGTAGGCCTTCAGAGGGGACCCGTACTCCCGTGCCAGCCCGAAGTCCCCCACCTACGAGAGGAGAGGGTAGGCTGCAGATGGCTCGAGGCCGGGAGCTGTCCTGCCCCAACCGCTGGGCAGGGCTCACCTTGAGGATGCCCGCGTGGCTCAGCAGCAGGTTGGACGTCTTGAGGTCCCGGTGCAGGATCCAGTTGTCGTGCAGGTGCTTCACTCCGCGCAGCAGCTGGATCATCAGCGTCTTCACCTCCCCCTGTGGCAACGGGCAGCACAGGGCTGGTGCCTGGCTACTCGCCAGCCACTGGCTGTTCCAGCATATGCGCACCCAGTGGGATAGGGTCACAGTTCAAGGTCAGCAGCAACCCCCCACCCCCGCCCCAACAGCCTGAGGGTGGGACATCCCTCAGGGGACGTGGGTCCAGGGCCACCCCATGGGACTGACTAGGACCCACCTGGCAGGAAAGGCTGCTTCATGGTCTCCATGAGGCTCTTGAGGTCGTGCTCTACGTAGTTCATGACGATATATATCTTGTCCATGTTGCTGCCCACGACAATTTCCTAGGAAACAACAGCAGGTCCGAGGGGTCAGGGCCCCAGCCAGCCCTGCCACCACTGGCGCTCCCAAGAGACGTGAGATCCCAGGGCCGGACACCCGGAGACACAGCAGGGACCCCCCAAGTGTGATGGCCTCCAGGGGCGCAGCACTGGGGGACCTGTGGGCAGAGGTGCATGGGCCTCACCCTGACGGTGACGATATTGGGGTGTTGTGCCTTGAGGATGGTGTTGATCTCCCTCAGTGATGTGATTGGGAAGCCCTCCTTCTCCTTCTCCATCTTCAGTCGCTTCAGAGCCACAATTTCATCTGAAAAGAAAGTCACCGGAAGATGGACACTGAGGAGACCTTCTTTTACGTACATGCTCCCATTTATGGCTGTCTCCTCGAATCACAGGATGTGGCCAACTGGCCTCCCTGGAGGCTCAGAGCCTGGACTGCTTCTGTCTCTGAGGCCCTGGCCCCGGGCAAACACCTGCTCAGGTGCTATCACTCCAGGGCTGGCCTGGTGGACTCCATACTCACAAGCAGCACAGGGCTTCTTGTTCAGGCTGACTTCTGTGGGTGCCAAGAGCCAGTTGCTCAGGTGTGCACCAGCCAGGTGAGGCCCTGTGAGGGCCAGCACCAGGGGAGGGGTGATCCCTGGGATCAGAAGGAACTATGCCCAGTGACTTTGACACTGAAGGTGACAGGGCCCTGTACACAGCCAGGGGCCTGTGGTGCTGGCTGGCACTCTGGGCCACCTGGTCTATGCCCCACACCCCCTTCCCTGTGGAGGACCACCCTGGGCTGCATCCCACCTGTCTTCTTGTCCTTTGCTCTGTACACCACTCCGTAGGTGCCTTCCTCAATCCTGTTCAGACACTGGAACTCCTCCACACTCCGACAGCCCTAGGGGAGGCACCAGCGTGAGGGCATGGTAGCCAGGCTCACAGCCCACAGCAAAGCCTCAACTAGACATCTCCAGAGGTCCAGAGGGTGATCAGGCAGGACCTGGGAGCAATAATCTTCTCAGCCTCTGTTCGCTTCTTCAGTGAGCAGGCGCCCTCTATCCAATAGCCGGCCCTGGGCACTGGCCCCACGCCACACCTCCAGCCACTGATCCTAAGATGACGCCAAGACAGCAGGGACCCTCTGTGTTGTACCCTCAGCTGGCGCAGCAGCCCCTCAGGAGCAGTGACACCCTCAGCGCACCTTGGGGCCTCACCCTTTGGGACCTACCCCTCCCCCAAGTCACTCCTTTGGTTACTGAATTGCAGAGCGATGTGCACCACTGCACTCTGACCCCTACAGGGCAATAAAGCAAGGGAGGTCAAGGGCCCATCTGCCCAGGCCGAGGCAGAAGTGACTGCAGAGCTGACTGCACACAAGGTGGCCTGACTCATGCATGGGGGCCCCTTGTGGGAGTCCTGGCTGCAGTTGCAGGAGCTGTCCTCTAGCAAGCCTGTTGGACAAGAGACCAGACCATAACAGGGGGTATGTCGGAGGCTAGGGGCCAGGCCTGGCCAGGGATAGACACCCACAGTGAGGACCCAGCTTCTGCTCTCAGCCACCAGCCCTATCCATGGGCAGCAAAGGGGAGGTTGCTCACCTGCAGGGCGGGCAGGTACTTGGGCAGTTCCTGCTTGAGCTCGATGGGCGACAGGGCTGGGGAATCAGGCACAAAGTCCCCTTCGGTGAGGGCGCTGCTCTGGGGGGTGCCCTCACCCGCCTCCTCTTCCCCCTCTTCACTCTCTCCAGAATCGTGGTCAAACCGTGACTCTGGAACTTCTGAAATTAAACCCAATTTCAGAACCAGAGACAGACAAGTGTCTCGGGGACTACAAGCACGAGAGCCTCTGGGGGCCAGGACACACTGTCCCACCGCCCTGGACAGAGGGCGCTGTGTCTTGGGGCCACTGGCCAGGCTGGGACCACTGTGAGCTAATAACCAGCTGTCTGAGAAGGCCGGCCCAGAACTGGTGTCCAGTGGCCCAAGGCCTTGGCCTGGCTGTTGGCGGAGGCCACAAAGTCCCAGGCCAGTGATGGTCTGTGGTCAGAGCCCAGCTGGCATTTTCTAGCTCCTGTCCCAATGTCCAGGCCGAGCAGCCCCCAGAAGGGTGCCCAGGGAACCAGCAGCTGGGTCCTGGACATAGCAGCTGGGTGCCCCTGTGGCTTCTGGGTGGGACGTGCCACAGACAAGGGTTATTTGTGGTCACAGTCCCACCACAACTCTGACATGGGTCAAGCACCCTGGTCAGTGGTAGACAAGGAAGAGGTAAACCACCACTTGGGGGCTTCTCACCAACCAAGACGTGGTTCTCATTCTCTCGCTCCTCATCTTCACTCATTTCTTCTTCACTCACTTCTTCTGCAAGAGAAACAGGTGTCAGCTAAGACCCTCTACAAGAGGTAGCAAAGGGCCCTCACATGATCACTGGGGGTCTCACGTGGTCCCAGTCAGCAAGGCAGTTTCAAGATGGGTATTTGTTTACTTAGATTTTATTGTTGTGTAACTTTTAAGCTTCTATCACATTAAGCCTCAGGCTCAAGCTCACCAGCTGACTGTCCGGACACATCCTCAGAGTTGCTTCCAGTCTCCTCCTCCTCCTCTTCTTCCTCTTCCTCCTCTTCCTCCTCTGACTCTTCACTGCTGCTCCCCTCTTCCTCCTCCTCCTCCTCCTCCTCCTCCTCCTCAGAACCTGACCCCGACTCCGCTTTAGGAAGAAAACAGGCGGCAGTAAACTTGGGGCTGGCCCTGTGGTGGCCAAGTTGGGCAGGGCCGGGTGAGCAGTCACCTGATGAGGATTCAGCGGAGCTGGTCTTCCTCTCGCTGTCGCTGACGTCCTGCAGGTCGGACAGCAGGTCTCTCTCTTCCACTTTCTCTTCTTTCACTTATAAAAATAAACCATTGAAGGTGAATGTGGCGCAATGTTTTAAAATAATAACATTAGATGGTGCTTCTCATATAAGAGGACCAGCTCAACTATAGACACTTGGGAGGAAGACAAGTCTTCAAATCCTCCAGCGCATGAACTTACACAGATAGCCCTTCACACACACAGGTACTGCAAGCACCCTGTGATGTTGTGAAGCATCAGCCAGTCTCTGAGCTCAGGTGTCCCCCTAGCAAAGACCACCCTGCGCTGGGCCCACAGGTGCTGTGGGGCCTTACCTGGCTTCCGGCTGTCCCCCAGCTCAAGTCTTTCTCGAGGAGGCCGGAGCGGGCTACGGCTCCAGTGGCTGGCTTTCACCTTGTCGCTGTAGTCCTCTCTCACAGTCCGGTGATGTGCAGACACTGCGCAAGAACAGCACAGGGCTGGGGCAGTCCCCTTTTCCTCTAGGCGTACACACCCCTACAGCCCGGGAAGGAGCCCAGGAAGCCACCAGAGGACCCATGTGGGCATTCTACACTGCTCTCTACTGGTCAAAGGCAGAGGACAGAACCCGCCTCCTCATGCCCAGGCCTATCACCCACTGGGCATTAGGCAGGTGGACACCAGACATGGCTATCCAGGGTGCACAGCTCACACCCGGGGACCTGCAGCATAACTTAGCCCTCTTGCTCACCCCAGCCCACCTTGCCCTCCTTCAGCCTTCCCCTACCCTCCCGCACCGCCCAACTCCCGGGCTCCACCCACCTCCGGAGCCCCGCCCACCTTCCCGCCGAGCCTCCCGCTCCTTGCGCCTCTCCTCGGCCCGCCGCTCCCGTTCCTTCTGCTCCCGCTGTTCCT
Source organism: Nanger dama (assembly GCA_917880005.1). Taxonomy (NCBI): domain Eukaryota; kingdom Metazoa; phylum Chordata; class Mammalia; order Artiodactyla; family Bovidae; genus Nanger; species Nanger dama. Next base: position 18,420,166 of record CAKJTW010000013.1, on the reverse strand, counting down.
TCTGCTGTTCCCGCATCTTGCGTTCCCGTTCTCGCTTCCTCTCTAACTGCTCGAGGCGGTCCCTGGAACAGGAGCACGCCAAATCTTTTCTCACCCCGAAACCGGAAGCTTTCTTTTGGCCCTCAGTGCTTTTTGCTGCATTTATAAACTACCCCTCTGGCAAGCCATTTCCAGTATTCTTGCCTTGAGAACCCCATAAACAGTATGAAAAGGCAAAAGATACAACAGTGAAAGATGCACTCCCCAGGTTGGTAGGTGCCCAACATGCACCTAGAGAAGAGTGGAGAAATACCTCCAGAAAGAACAAAGTGAAGGAGCCAGAGCGAAAACAACACTCATTTGTGGATGTGACTGGTGATGGAGGTACACAGTCCGAGGCTGTAAAGAATAAGATTGCATAGGAACCTGGAATGTTAGGTCCCTGAATTAAGGTAAATTAGAAGTGGTCAAACAGGAGATGGCAAGAGTGAACACCAACATTTTAGGTTATCAGTGAGCTAAAATGGACAAGAATGAGAGAATTTAATTCAGATGACCACTGTAACTACTACTGTGGGCAAGAATCCCTTAGAAGAAATGGATGTCCATCACCAATGCCATAGCTTGCTCAAACTCATGTCCGCCGAGTCAGTGATGCCATCCAACCATCTCATCCTCTGTTGTCCCCTTCTCCTGCTGCCTTCAATCTTTCCCAGCATCCAGGTCTTTTCCAACCTGTTGGCTCCTTCCATCAGGTGGCCAAAGGATTGGAACTTAAGCTTCAGCATCAGTCCTTCCAATGAATATTCAGGACTGATTTCCTTTAGGATCAACTGATTTGCTCTCCTTGTAGTCCAAGGGACTCTCAAGAGTCTTCTCCAACAACACAGTTCAAATGCATCAATTCTTCAGTGCTCAGCTTTATCTATGATCCAACTCTCACATCCATATATGACTACTGGAAAAACCATAGTTTGACTAGACAAACCTTTGTTGCCAAAGTAATGTCTCTGCTTTTTAATATGCTGTCTAGGTTGGTCATAGCTTTTCTTTCAAGAAGCAAGTGTTTTTAATTTCATGACTGCATTCACCATCTGCAATGATTTTGGAGCCTAAGAAAATAAAGTCTGTCACTGTTTCTATTGTCTCCCCATCTATTTACCATGAAGTGATGGGACCGGATGCCATGGTCTTCGTTTTTTGAATGTTGAGTTTTAAGCCAGCTTTTTCACTCTCCTCTTTCACTTTCATCAAGAGGTTTTTAGCTCCTTTTCATTTTCTGCCATAAGAAAATGAAAGATATATAGCCTCATCTATATATTTGAGGCTGTTGATATTTCTCCCGGCAATCTTGATGCCAGTTTGTGTTTCATAAAGCCCAGCATTTTGCATGATGTACTCGCCATATAAGTTAAATGCAGTACTCGGGTGCAGTCTCAAAAATGACAGAATGATCTCTGTTCGTTTCCAAGGCAAACCACTCAATAACACAGTAATCCAAGTCTATGCCCCAACCACTAATGCTGAAGAAGCTGAAGTTGAATGGTTCTATGATGACCTACAAGACCTTCTAGAACTAACACCAAAAAAGATGTCCTTTTCATCACAGGGGACTGGAATGCAAAAGTAGGAAGTCAAGAGATACCTGGAGTAAGAGACAAGTTTGGCCTTAAGAGTACAAAATGAAGCAGGGCAAAGGCTAACAGAGTTTTGCCAAGAGAATGCACTGATCATAGCAGACACCCTCTTCCAACACAAGAGACTACTCTACACATGGACATCACCAGATGATGAAATCAGACTGATTATATTCTTTACAACCAGAGATGAAGCAGCTCTATACAGTCAGCAAAAACAAGACCAGGAGCTGACTGTGGCTCAGATCATGAACTCCTTATTGCCAAATTCAGACTTAAATTGAAGAAAGTAGGGAAAACCACTAGAGCATTCAGGTATGACCTAAATCAAATCCCTTATGATTATACAGTGGAAGTGAGAAATAGATTTAAGGGACTAGATCTGATAGACAGAGTGCCTGAAGAACTATGGATGGAGGTTTGTGACATCCTACAGGAGGCAGGATCAGGACCATTCCCAAGAAAAAGAAATGCAAAAAGGCAAAATGGTTATCTTAGGAGGTCTTGCAAATAGCTGAGAAAAGAAGAGACGTGAAAGGCAAAGGAGAAAAGGGAAGATATACCCATCTAAATGCAGAGTTCCAAAGAATAGCACAGAGAGATCAGAAAGCCTTCCTCAGTGATCAATGCAAAGAAATAGATGAAAACAACAGAATGGGAAAGACTAGAGATCTATTAAAGAAAATTAGAGATACCAAGGAACATTTCATGCAAAGATGGGCACAATAAAAGACAGAAATGGCATGGACCTAACAGAAGCAGAAGATATTAAAAAGAAGTGGCAATAATACACAGAACTATACAAAAAAAGATCTTAATGACCTAGATAACGATGATGGTGTGATGACTCACCAAAGCCAGACATCCTGGAGTCCAAAGTCAAGTGGGCCTTAGGAAGCATCACTACACACAAAGCTAGCGGAGGTGATGGAATTCCAGTGGAGCTATTTCAAGTCCTAAAAGATGATGCTGTCAAAGTGTTGCACTCAATATGCCAGCAAATTTGGAAAACTCAGCAGTGGCCACAGGACTGGAAAAGGTCAGTTTTCATTCCAATCTCAAAGAAAGGCAATGCCGAAGAATGTTCAAACTACCATACAACTGTACTCATGCTAGGGAAGTAATGCTCAAAATGCTCTAATCGAGGCTTCAACAGTACATAAACCAAGAACTTCCAGATGTTCAGCTGGATTTAGAAAAGGCAGAGGAAGCAGAGATCAAATTGCCAACATCCGCTGGATTATCAAAAAAGCAAGACAGTTACAGAAAAACATCTACTACTGCTTTATTGAGTGATCAAAGCCTTTGACTATGTGGATCACAACAAACTGTGGAAAATTCTTCAAGAGAGGAGAATACCAGACCACCTTATCTGCCTCCTGAGAAATCTGTATGCAGGTGAAGAAGCAACAGTAAGAACCAGACATGGAACAACGGATTGGTTCCAAATTGGGAAAGGAGTATGCCAAGGCTGTATATTGTCACCCTACTTATTTAATTTATATGCAGAATACATCATGTGAAATGCTGGGCGGGATGATGCACAAGCCGGAATCAAGATTGCCAGGAGAAATATCAATAACCTCAGATATGCAGATGAGAACACCCTTATGGCAGAAAGCAAAGAAGAATTACAGAGCCTCTTGATAAAAGTGAAAGGAGAGTGAAAAAGTTGGCTTAAAACTCAACAGTCAAAGAACTAAGATCATGGCATCCAGTCCCATCACTTCATGGCAAATAGATGGGGAAAATGTGGAAACAGTGAGACTTTATTTTGGGGGGCTCCAAAATCACTGCAGATGGTGACTGCAGTCATGAAATTAAAAGATGCTTGCTTCTTGGAAGAAAAGCTATGACCAACCTAGCCAGCATATTAAAAAGCAGAGACATTACTTTGCCAACAAAAGTTCGTCTAGTCAAACTATGGTTTTCCAATAGTCACGTATGGATGTGAGAGTTGGACCATAGATAAAGCTGAGCACTGAAGAACTGATGCATTTGAATTGTGGTATTGGAGAAGACTCTTATGAGTCCCTTAGACTGCAAGGAGAGCAAACAAATCAATCCTAAAGGAAATCAGTCCTGAATATTCATTGGAAGGACTGATGCTGAAGCTGAAAACTCCAATCCTTTGGCCACCTGATGGGAGGAGTCGACAGGATGGAAAAGACCTGGATGCTGGGAAAGATTGAAGGCAGCAGGAGAAGGGGACAAAAGAGGATGAGATGGTTGGATGGCATCACTGACTAGGCGGACATGAGTTTGAGCAATCTCTGGGAGTTGGTGATGGACAGGGAAGGCTGGCGTTTTGCAATCCGTGGGGTGCAGAGTCCAACATGACTGAGCGACTGAACTGAACTGAACTGAACTGGGTTTTTCAGCCCACAAAGGGCTTTTAAAAACCAGAACTCAAGTCCTGTTAACCCCATCCCTAACGAACGGCAGAAAGGAAAGTTCTGGTCCAAGGAGGTAACTGCCTGGGGCTGAAACCCCACTTGGTCCAGAACATTCTGCTCAGCTGATGCTTTGAGACGCACCAAGGCTTTCCCTAGGTATGCATAATTTTAATCCATTTCTACTAGAAGGCAAGTCTTCCTGGGCCTTCCGTCTAAGGAAAGGAGGGGAGCCACAGCCCATGCAGGGATCTGGTTTAGGTGTTCACAGCCAAAACACTTCACTCTAAGCAAAACAGCAGCCGCAGCCCTAGGTTCTGATATACTGCTTCTATTCTCATTTAGTTCAAAACATTTCTAGGGAGTTCCCTGGTGGTCCAGTGATTAGGACTGGGTACTTTCACTGGTGGGGCCTGGGTTCACTCTCTGATAAGAGAATTAAGTTGTATGTATTTTTTGGCCCCCAAAATAAAAAGTCAAATATTTTATATTTTTCCTCATCATTTTTTTGTGCCGGCCATAGGTTTTTCAGAAATGGATTTTTGTATTTCAAACATGTGAGGATACCCCACCTGGTCCAGTTTCTTTCTGTTGCTAACTTTAACTGAACTCTTCTGTGATAAGAGGGCATACTTTGTGTTCAGCCTCAATTCTTTGGAGACTCCTTACACAGCTTGGAGTTTTGTGGAAACACATCCTAGAAGCTTTCAGACAACGTGTGTCTTACAGCTGCATTGCTGTGCCCACGTGTCATGACGTTTGGCTGGTAGCATCTTCCAAACTGTCTACATCCTTGCTGACTTTCTCCAGCTTTACTGCTGATAACTGGCGTGGGGAGCCCAGTGCCTCCACCCTGAGTCAGTGGACTAGTACTCCCTTCAGTGGTATCAGGTTGGGGTCCAACGCCAGGTGCCAAAACCTTTATCCTGGTCGCATCTCCCTGCTCTGCCTTTATGCCGTCATGAGGGTCTCTACCTTCAGTGTCTCCGTAACATCCATTTTGTCTGATGTCAGTGTAGCCACTCAGGCCCTTTTACCGTTGGTGTGTGCATGGGCCATCCTTTCCCATCATTTCATTTTCTGGCTGCCACATGGGGTGTGGGATCCTAGTTCCACGACCAGGGATTGAACCTGTGCCCCTTGCATTGGAACCATGGAATCCTACCCACTGGACCTCCGACAAAGTCCTCCTCCTTTACTTTCAACCTACTTTTGTCTCCAACTCTAAGATGTCCCTCTGACACAGCACACAGCTGGATCTTGCTTTTCTGTCTGACAGGCTCTCCCATGTTTGGTGCGGAGACCATCTCATGCTGAATGTAACTATGGATACAGATGGTGCTCCCCCCATACCCCCACCTTCTTTTGTCTTGTTTTTTGGTTTCTCTGTTTCTCCCAGTTGGGATGGGTTCTTTTGGCTGCACCATGAGGCATGCAGGATCTTAATTTCCCAACCAGGGATCAAAACCAGGTACCCTGTGGCAGAAGAGGGAGTCCTAATCACTGGACTACCAGGCAGTTACCTGTTTGGGATTTAAAAGAAGATTTTTAGGAAACCATTTTAATTCCTCTATTTACTATTTTTTTAGAAGTTGCTCTAGAGATCGCAGTGTGCATCTTATGAGATTAGGCTCCAGGAAATGCAGATCCTGTTCACATACAACCCCCACTCCTATTTCCTCTTGCAGTTTATACACATTATGGCTACTTGACAACAGTGTTTTAATCATTGTTTTATGCAGTCCTGTGTCTCTTGTAGTAATTCAGACAAGATGGGAGAAGCAGCATGTTTACAGGGGCTTTTGTCCCAACCTGCAATTCAGCCACGCCCAGGGCTGGCCTTTTCTTCTGGTGTCATTTCTGCTCAGCTTGAAGGTTGTTCTTAAGCATTTCCCAGAAGGCCCACATTGCTGGCAGAGAGCCTCTGCTCACTTGCCCCTCACTTGTGAGGCAGGCTATGATGGACCCAGAATTCTGGGCTACCAGCATTCCTGCCCTTCCTCAATTTCTCATTGGTTTTCCCAGTGCAACTGTTACTTTGTACTTTTCCTATTCGGGGTTCACTGAGCTTCTCTGATATGTAGATAAATATTTTTCATCAGATTTGGGACATTTTCAGCTGTTCCCCCTTCCTTCCAGGACTACCGCTGTGCACATGCTGGTCCCGTAGATGCTGTCCCTTGGTTCTGGAGGCCCCCTCAGCTTTTCTTCAACCTTTTCCTCGCTGTCATTAGAGGCACGATGTCCATCTTCAAGCTCCATGCGTCTAGGTCTTTGCCAAGTCTGCAACACACTGTATCTATGTTTTTCTTCCTTAGAAAGGGTTAAACCTTATTTGTCTTAGAGCGCTCTGTTGAACACTGGACATTCTAGACAACGTCCTGCAGCAACCATGCCTTCCAACCTTTCTTTCCAGTTGCTGCCATTCAGTGACTATGAGGCTAACCCCGTGAGCTCATGTCGCCTTGTACAGTGTGGCCACTGCTGCACTGTTCCATGTGCTTCTCTTTATTTTCAAGCATGGATTCCTTGAGGTCACTACTGTGTCTGCATAGCTGTGTGCCCACACCACATTGGACAGAGCACGAGGCCTGCAAACACAGACCCTTCTCACACCTGCCTTCCCTGCCCTTTGTGGGGGCCCAATTGCTGGGAATGTCCACCCCTTCCGCCCTACTACTCCCCCCTGTAGAGCAGCCCAGCTCCCAAGCTCTCCCTGGAAATGACCACAGGACACAGAGGTAGCCTAGGGGTCATGCCTAGGCCATGGAGGGCAGACCTGGGTTAACAGACACTCCTCTGGGACTCTGAGCCCACAGAGAGACCCCTGGAGACAAAAGCACCAGAGGCCGGTGTCCTAGCTCCTGGCCATTTCAGGGCCTTTGGGGTTTGTCTTATTTGTTTGTTTGTTTGTTTGGAAGAACCGAGTCTATTTCTGTTGTAACCCCTGAGAACCCTAAGCAATACACCTTGTCGGTCAGTCTTCCTGGACAAGGTCCCTAGAATAGGGCAGGCACCTGGCACACACCCACCGACCAAGTAGGCGGTGAGTCACTCACAGCGAAGCCCCTCCTCGCTGTGCTGCAGGTGCACACGCAGGTGTACATGCAGGGACGGGCCGCCTCCAGGATGCTCCACTGGGATGGGGCAGCGGCCTAGCCCGCCTCACCCCAGGCTCATCCCTTACCAACCCCACACGGATGTCGCCTCAGGGTGTGGACAGCCCTCGCCTCCTAATGGCCGCCACCCCTCTCTACTCTCCTTCCCCCGCTGTTGCAAACCTTCACTCTTCACCTCTCAGCTCCTCCTAGACCCCCAGCTCCCTCCAGCAGTATCCCTACCTGAGGGACCACATCAGAAGCTGAGTGGGGGACTCTGCCTTGAGTCAGGAACAAATTCTCTCACCCACTCAGCCGGGCTCCCGGGCACCTGAGCAGCCTCGGTGAACAGGTTTTTGTTCCCCTCGTAAACTTCCGTCACCTCACACAGGCAGCCCCATGTGCAGGGAGCCCTCGACAAGCCTCTGGGCCGCTTCCTGCCCAGTTCCCGTCTGTGTGACCTGCGTGCCCTCTCTGCTGTCATCAGGGCACCTACCTTTCCCTGCGCGAGTGCTCCCGGGCCAGCTCCCTCCGCTTCTGCCGCTCCCACTCCCTCCGAGCCTTGTCCTGCTCCTCCCGGTGCCGCTTCCGGGCGCTCATGCTCCCGTTCCTTCTCTTTCACTCTGGCGTGCTTCCCTATGGGCAAACAGCATGTGTTGTCAGAGGAGACTTAACTTTCAAAACTCAACAATACCCAGTGAAAAAAAAGAAAAACATCTAATCAGTGACTTCTCTGGTGGAGCAGTGGTTAAGGATCCGCCTACCAATGCAGGGGGACAAGGGTTGGATCCCCAGTCCAGGAAGATCCCACATGCTACGGAGCAATCAAACCCATGTGCCTCAACGACTGAAGCCTGTGTGTCCTAGAGCCTATGCTCTGCAACAAGAGAAGTCCCTGCTTGCTGCAACTAGAGAAAGCCTGAGTAGCAATGAAGACCCAGTGCAGCCAAAAAAACAAAAAGACTTGGAGAAACAACCATGATTTTTGTTTAAAAAAAAAAAGATGAAGACATAAAACTCTACACAGTAAGCCTGAAGTTAAGAAAAAAACAAAAATAATGTGATTACCACCGAACAGAACTGTGGTCTCTATCTTCTCTTCTTAATTTTCTGTATTAAGTAAACTGTGATTAGGCTACATTAGTCTCATAATTTTAAAAAAGCCATCCTTTGTAAAGAACACAGGACAAAGCTTAACTCCTTTTAGTTTCTGCATCACATTAACCACATTAGCCAACTGCGTTTAACAAGATTTACATCAGGCCCAGGTTCAGTTTCCCAACACCTCTAACAAGCTCTCGATACTGGTGTGACAGCAAACCCACTACTTGGACTTTATCAAGCATGTTTCTGAAAAGCAATTGAGCACTGAAGAGTACCTTCCCACGCTGAATTAAGACAATAATTTTATAGACAGACCAGCTTCCCCAGAGCAAAGCAGTGAGGGGAAACACATCAGAAGGAAAATGAAGTATCTATTCAGAATGATCTATAATAAATTTGCACTTTTAGCTAAAATTTTATTCTCTTCTACCTCAGCTGTGCTCTGAAAAACGTAGCAGATCATGAAATAGGAAGGAGATCGTATCTGAACACAACACAAAATGAAACAAATGCTCTGTACCCCCTTCTGCTGAGTGACTGCGATGCCTACGTTTCTCTTTTCTCTTTCGTCTTTCCTGTGATGTGCCTTTTCCTTCCGAGACATCTGCTGGGGTGGTTTGATAGCCAAAGAATCATCTTCTTCTCCTCTGCAATGAGACACCATGGCATTATGTCACCTGAGAGGGAAGTAGGGAGCACCAAGGCATCAGGGAGTCTCCCCAACCCAGGGAAAGGAAGGGTTCAGAACATAAAGGAGAGCCTCAACCGTCAGCTCAAAGACTGTGCTCATTATGACACTCAGGCTTCCCTGCTGGCTCAGCCGTAAAGAATGCGTCTGCCAATGAAGGAGACATGTGTTCTATCCTTGGGTAGGGAAGATCCCCCGGAGAAGGAAAGGACAACCCACTCCAGTATTCTTGCCTGAGAAATCTCAAGGACAGAGGAGCCAGGTGGGTTACAGTCCGTTGGGGTCGCGAAAGAGCCAGACACGACTTACTGACTTTAACAACAACGATTATGAAACTTAAGCCCAAACTGAGTATTAAACACAGATTCAGATGGAAGGTTCAGTGGAAATCAGTGTGCTATATGGAACAAAAATGCTCTCTGAGGAAACTCTAGGGTGTGACAGACATGCAGTGTTAATTATCTTGATCGTGTATAACAACTTATCAAACTGTATACATTAAATCTGTGCAGTCTCTCACTTAAAAAGCTGTTAAAAAAAGAAGGTCCCACAATTTTAGTCAAACTTAATGACCTCAAAAGGTCATTTCATATTCCCAACTGAGTATAAAACCAAAACCTTGGGAGAATGCACAGTCTGTACCTTTTTGCCTTAATTTCTGGTTATAATGTTTTTGATTGTTTGATAATGGACATGAAGGGGAAAAAAAAGTGAGGAGAAGCCACAGCATAGGAAGAAATGTCAGAGGTACAGCTTTGGCAGGACTGCTTCTGTTTCTTTTCTCCTAGGCCTCGCTCAAGTATCTTTCAGCAGCAACTCTGGTTTATTTGTAGATAATTTTAGACAGTACTTATAGAAATCATCACAAACATCCAGTTCCTTAAATGTACTATGTGAGTTGTGCTAACTTCACTGAAAAGCAATCACAAAGAAAGGAACACACACTCACACTTCTCCTAAGCAGAGCGGGGAGTTGGTATCTGACACCACACAAGGCTCATTTCCATGGAGGTCGTGACCTCCAACTTACAAAACCACACTGAGAAGGGCCAGCCAGGGTCACACACAGCCAGATGTGAGTGCACCTGCAGCCTGCAAGCTCCTGAGGGCCGCACCCTGCTCACCTGTCTTCCATGGAGTCCTCTCTTCTGTACGGCGAGTTTCTTATTGTTATCTCCATGCGGTGGTCCCTCAGCTCCCCCTCCTCAAGGGAATCCCGCTTGGAATCCCGGTCATCAGACTAAGAAGCAAGGAGAGAGTACTTTTCCTTACAGATAAGCCTATTTTTAATAAGATGCAAACCTTGCCAACATCCCAAAACCAACTTTCATACACACTTTTTCATATGACCAAAGTGATAAAATCTAAAAACTTTCATTCAAATCCCATGACATCAGAATTACAAATAACTCTGTAAACCAGAACCTGAGAAATTAAAACCAGCATATATGTAAAGGGACATTAGACTCTATGCCAACTATGTTAGTTGTTTATAGGAGCCAAAACTGAGCCTTAAAGTATATTTCATACACTAAATAATTTGCAATATCTCATAAATATGTAAGAAAAGTCTGTTGCTAATCTTAAAGAAGAAGTATTTCTTTCAATGCTCCTCATTAAATTACTAAACTTTTCCTATGTTATTAGGCAAACCACAAAAGGTGTAAAACATTAATTTCAAGGCAACTTTCTACTATAGTAAAAATACTTGGAAATGGTATCAAGAATATAATGATGAAATGAGAAAAATTAGTTCAACTGCACTAATGATTTTAGGTTCAAAATACTTTGTTTTCCATGTAGCTGTGGTCATCTATATGCAGCTTTTTAGTAAGTTATCAATCTGTCTCCAAAGTAAACTGAGCATCTGAATGTTTTTGTTAATTTTTAGAATAGATTTTGGGCTCACCTGAGACATTTGGAAGTACAAAAGAACTTCACCGAAGAAGCGTTGTTCTAATGGAAAAATGAGGGCAAAGAAATTAAATCTCCTTTAAAATAAAAACACTTACTTAAAAACATAGCTTACATTTTTTAAGCGTTTTATCTCTGCTTTCTCCTCTTGTTCCTTCCGTCGTTTCTTTTCCTGGAGAATTTCATCTAAAGTTTTCACTTTCCAAGAGTCCTTTTCATCACCCATTTGAGTTAAAACACTGCAAAAGACAAGAATTCAAACTGCATCAGGACACAGCAAGCTATGCTTTGATGCTACACTGTTCCTGAACACTTCTGCTTCACCACTTTTGAGCACTTCAGTAGAAATATTTGTTAAGAGAGATGAGCTATGCCAGAAATAAACCCACACACCTATGGTCAATTAATCTTCAACAAAGGAGGCAAGAATATACCATGGAGAAAAGACAACCTCTTCAGCAAGTGGTGCTGGGAAAGTTAGACAGCTGAATATAAATCAATGAAATTCAAACACATCCTCATACCATACACAAAAATAAACTCAAAATGGCTTAAAGACTTAAACATAAGACATGACATTCTAACACTCCTGGAAGATGTCATAGACAAAACAATATCTGACACAAATCGTACCAATGTTTCCTTAGTAAGTTTCCAAGACAACAGAAATAAAAGCAAACTAAACAAATGGGACCTAATCAAACTTACAAGCTTTTACACAGCAGAGAAAATGATGAATAAAACGAAAAGACAACCTATGGGCTGGAAGAAAATATCTGCAAACAATGTGACTGACAAGGGTTTAATTTCCAAAATATACACACAGCTCACACAACTCAATAACAAAAACCAAAAACTCAATCAAAAAATGGAGTGAAGACCTGAATAGACATTTCTCCAAAGAAGAAATACAAATGACCAATACGCACATGCAGAGATGCTCAACGCCACTAATTATCACAGAAATGTAAATCAAAAATATAATGAGGTACCACCTCACACTGGTCAGGGTGGCCATCATTATTGGTTCATTTATTTTGAAAACTGTTAATGGCAAAGAGTTGACTCACAGGAAAAGACTGATGCTGGGCAAGATTGAAGGCAGGAGAAGGGATGACAGCGGATGAGACGGTTGGATGGCATCACCGACTCAAAGGACATGAGTTTGAGCAAGCTCTGGGAGATCGTGAAGGACAGGGAAGTCTGGCATGTCTGTCCAAACTTAAAAATAAAGTCACAGGTGTAGGTGAGAGCATAAAACAGACTCTGGTTTGGGGGTAGATGCTCGGGAACAGGGGGGTTTCTTGAGGCTCGAGATCCCGCCTTGCGTATGCCGAAGCCTTCTTCCTCATGACCTTTGCCATGGGCAGAGTTCCTCACGCTGGCTCCCAGCAGGTCACAGAGTCAGACATGACTGAGTGACTGAACAACAAAAAATAACAAATGCTGGAGAGGGTGTGGAGAAAAGGGAACCCTCCTACACTGTTGGTGGGAATGTAAATTTCTGCAGCCACTATGGAGAACAGTATGGAAGCTTCTCAGAAAACTAAAAACAGAGCTACCCTATGACCCAGCAATCCCACTCCTGAGCATATATCCAGACAAAACTATAATTAAGAAAGTTTTACACACGCTTTCTATATTCATAGCAGCACTATTCACAATAGCCAAGACATGGAAACAATCTAAATGTGTACTGACAGATAACTGGATAAAAAAGATGTGGTATATATACCTGTATATGCCTCACAAACACACACACACACACACACACACACACACAGGAATACCATTTAGCCATAAAAAAAAAAAAATGAAATGCCATTTGCAGCAACGTAGATGGACCTAGAGATTATCACACTAAGTGAAGTCAGAAAGACAAATACTTTATGATATCATTTATATGTGAACTCAAACATATGAAACAAGTGAATTTATCTATGAAACAGAAACAGATTCACAGACATATACTACAGACTGGGGACTACCAAGGGGTAAGGGATGGAAACGAGATGGAGTGGGACTTTGGGATTAGCAGATGCAAACTAGTATAAACACAATGGATGAACAGCCAAATCCAGCTGTACAGCACAGGGAACTATTTTCAATTTCTTGTGATAAATCATAATGGAAAAGAATATTAAAAACATGCGTGTGTGTATATATATATATGTAACTGAATCACTGCTGTACAGCAGAAACATTCACAACATTGTAAATCAATTATACTCTATTTTCAACAATTGAAAATACGGGTGGGGGTGGAAAGGTTTCGAAAAGGGGGGAATGGGTCGCGGAAAGCGACTGCTTGCATTACAACCTCCTTTCTGTCATTTCTGTACGGTCTAGGGCAAGTTACTTCACCTCAGTTTACCATTCTGTAAACGGTAAGAAAACCACCTGTGTGACGGTATTAGAGAGGATTAAGTGCGATCTCCCAGGTAATGCTCGTAGTTAGGTACCTGGCACTCACCAAGAACTGTTCTCGCCGTCAGGAGGATTTATTTGAAAGACCACCTGGGCCGCGAGGGCCACTGGCCCATTTGAAGGCGGCAGCCTCATCACAAGATTAGGGGCGGTCTGGAGTGAAGGACTCGAAAGGCGCGCTCGCAAACCAGGCAGCGGGTCCCGGTTTTGGAGTTTCAGTCGTGCTAACCCGGGGTTCGGCCGGGCTGGAGTTAGCTCGGGGAACGCCTGGGCCTGCCGCCTCCACGACTCGGAGTTCCGCGGAGGGCGAGATGGGCCGGGGAGGCGAGGAGTGTAGCCCAGCCCGGTCAACGCGCCCGAGGCCCGCCGGGACCGGAGAGATCGAGTGAGCTGGTCGCGCCGTGGCCCCTGCCCGGCCCGGCCCGGCCCGCCTCCGTACTTACCCCTGCGCCGCCGCCGCCGCCGGTCCCGGAGCCTGAGAAGAAACAGCGCCCGGCGCGCGACAGGAATGTCGTCACTTCCTGCGTCGGCGCCGGGCTGATGACTAGCTAAGACGCGTCCCCGCCACCGACTCCCGCCCTGAACAGAGTGCCGGGAGCGCTGCGCGTCACTTCCGGCCTTGGCGCAGGCTGGTGACAACTCTAGGGGCGGAGGCTCGGAGCCGGCAGGTGTCTGGACCAGCCTGGTTGGGTGGTCATGACTGTGTCCCCTCTCCCCGCTCCCGTGACCCCGGGGCAAGATCCTGAATCTTCCTAAAAGGAGACGAATCTTGCTTACGGAGCGAAGCGGGGAGAGCGGTTACCGCAGGATTTTAAGCTGTGCGAAGACCAGGGATGACAAAGTTAGTGCTTACTCAGGCTCGCCTGCGAAGGTTTTTAAAGACGTTGAATCCTGAGGTTCGGCCTCAAACCTGCTGAAGATCAAGCAAATTATCCTTCGAACCTTTGTGGTCACAGAAAAATGGTAACCCGACATCGTGAATCTCAGGAAGAGAACGGTAAACAAGTATCATTCACTTGCACTGTGTGCACTCAGTCGTGTCCGACTCTGTGCGACCCCATGGACTGTAGCTCACGGGGCTCCTCTGTTCATGGAATTTTCCAGGCAGGCAAGAATACTGGAGTGTTGCCATTTCCTCCTTCTGGAGATCTTCCCAACCCAGTGATTGAACCTTCCTCTCTTGCATTTCCTGCTTTGGGAAGCGAATTCTTTACCGCTTAACGCCACCTCCAGTTTACTACCTGGCCAGAAATGGAAAATGTAGAAAAATGTGACAAGAAATTAGGGCCCAAAGAGGGTTATGGAAGTGAAATTCTTTCTCTTCCTGGAAAGAAATGTTTTTTCTGTACCCAAGCTCTTGTTTTGCTTCCTGAGTTTTTGGTGACAGGAAAAACCTTCAAAAAAACAGACGAAGGCAGTAAGAACCCACCCATGTTCATTTCAGTAGCCCAAACACTTGAGTCTTACACAAAGGAGAAAACAAAGTAAACACTTGAGTCTTACACAAAGGAGAAAACAAAGTACACACTGAACATTTATTTTACTTTTCCAGAACAAGAGTCCTAGATAGTTGCTACCATGGTAGCTTAATCTGGACAAAGTAACCAGTAGGCATCCACAGGATTAATTATACAGCATTGAAGTATTATCATAGCAGAATACACAGTGACTCACTAAATTATGTAACCACCATTTTTCTAGGAAAAATTGATCTAATTGCATAAATACTGGAATAGGTGAAATAAACACTAAAATTTTGAGTAATGTATTTTTAGTTCTCCACAGGTTTTTGTGTTTTGTTTTTTTTGTGGTAAAGCAAGTATAACTTGGTTCTGATATAGACAGTTCATTCATATAATTTTCAAGTTTTTCAGTATGGGAAAGTCACCCTCACTGTGACCCTCTGCAATGGTGGGTCCACAATACTCCCTGGGTGGGTTCAGACTCAACTCACACATCTACAGTCTAGAAATAGCACATCAGCTGAAAGCCAGTTTCCCTCAAGTTAAAAGCGAGGAAAAAAAAAAAAATAAGACTATGTCAATTAGAACAATTCCCAAGTCAGTCTGGACATCTAGGCAAGGATGTAATGGCAACATCCAAGCCCTCCGGAGAAGAGGAGGAAATACTACAGAGAGAAAACTGGAAGGTTTTATACCCAGAGCATCAGAGTGAGCAAGCCAAGTGATGGTCGGCACAACCACCTGGCTGCTCTTTGCTCTTCAGGAGAGAGAAACAGGCCAACTCATCAGGGAAGCAGGAGCGTTCTTATTAAAAGCTAGGAAAATGAAAAGGTCCCAACCAGGGCATGAACGTATTCTGGAAAAGAACAGAGCACTTACTACAACATTGGTCACAGGCAGACAGAAGAGGGTTTCTACCTGTAAGAGCATCCTTGTTTAATTTTTCCAACCTAGGTAAATAGTGAAAATACTTCCAGGCCTCAGGAAGCACATCCCCTGGACAGATGTAGAAAGTCATGTTGCGTTTTTGTGGTCTCTGCTGACCTGTCTATAAATGACCATCCACAGGACAGTCAGTGCCACACGGGAGGCAAAGTCCCTCAGTTTGGGGCAAGTATTTCAAGGGCCTTCGGGTAGCGCGGTTCCACGTGGCTTACTCTTCATGCGGCACTTTTTTATTGTGTGATTTACAAATTAAAGACACATTTTGGATTATGCAAGAGTATTCTCAGCTTTCCAAGGCAGATGATTTTAATGCTAATATACAGGAAGTTATGACTCTCAGAATTAAAAAAAAAAAAAAAGCCTTTCATGCCACTCAACAGTGGAAATTTCCTTGAAAGCCAGAGATTTTTAAGTATTGACGTAAGCAAGCAGATGACCAGAGTTGGAAGCCTGGTTCACGAGTTTGTTTACAAAGACATGGACAACGACCACAGACCCAGAGGAAATGGACCTAGTGTTGGCATTGGTACAAGCTGGCCTGCGACGGTTCAGTGAAAGGAACATACTAGAAAACTACTAGACAAAGTTAATTAAAAAACACGTCTGTACAGTTATTAAGCAAACAGCTGTGGGGTTTGAGTCTCCTCCCAGAAACGCCCGCCATGTGGACGACTTGAGGCAGAGTCAATGGACGGAATGCAGCCACAGCATGTGTCCTGTGGGTGCCAGGCCCCGGACTCCCCGCTGGGGATGAGGGGATGCCCCCAAAGCAGCTTTGCTAGAAACTGCCTCGTTTACTAATAATTTAGGAAAATCTTTCTGGTCCCCAAATCTGGAAAATCAAGAGCCCCCTAACAACACTCAGACACAAGCAGCTGGTACCTGATCACTCTCAGATGACAGTCTGCAGCTGGTGACACACACGCTCCTCTTCTTCATGTCTCGCCAGCAGCTGCAGGTGTTGTGGCCCCAGTCTGAAGGCAGAGGCAAGAGCCCCTAGAAGTGGTGCTTTCCCTTTGGTCCTCACAGAGCAATGCGCTGCCCCAACCACTGCCCCAGCATCCTCTCTAGCTTTGTTTAGGGGTAAGCAGAAAAAGAGGAAAGGGGGGAAACCTGGGAAAGACATCTGCTACCCTGTAGGGAGAAGCTGCACATGACCCGCCGACCTCTGAGCAATGAGGTCAGCTTCATAAAAGGTTGTTTGCAGTTAAAAGGCCCCATTTTTAACCCCTCATCACGACAGACTTTCAAAGTCGGCAGAACTAAATGAGACGCACTTATTGCTCTTTGTTTCCAAGAGACTTGCTCTCCAGGAAGGGCTGGTTTATATTTTCCAGTTGAGAAGCCAACCAGAAAACCAAAGAAGCAATTAAGGCGCCAGGGCCTGGACAGCAGGGACTGTTCCCAAGACTCATGGGCCACTTGTGCCCTCAGTTGCTCCATCCCACAGGCCGGCTAGAGACGGGCAGGTGGCCAGCCTACGGCCCCTGAGTTGGGCTGTGCCTGACAAGTCTCAGAGCTCATGTCTGGTAGGTGGGAGAGGGGCTCCACCCTGACCAGAAGTTCCAAAAGGATGTGGGGCGAGGAGTAAAGAGAGAGGTGGAGCCTCAAACACCTGGCTGTCCGTCTGTCTGCCCTGGGGGAGGAGGGGCCGGGCTGGGCCATGGGTCTGACGCTGGTTTACCCAGCACACTCCATGCATTCCAGAAGCCATCTGTACCTGTGTTTCCTTTTAAAACTTACATTGTTATTTAAAATGCAGCACAACAAAAGGGTAAACACTCCACATTCGTCCTGCTCATCATTCACGAGCGGGAAATCGGGGAAATCGTAACACCCTTGTCAATGAGACCAGGAGGCTCCAGACTGGCTGGGCGGAAACAGGGGCTCCTGGAGCCCCTTTAGAAGAGCCTGCCTCTACGGGAACAGAAGGGACACAGAAGGGACAAGGGCCCCCATGCCTTGTGTTCATCTACCTGCAGCTTTCAGGCCAGAAATCACATCTGGGTCTCGGTGTGTGTGGGGGCAACCTGGCTGCCCACAAGGGACAGGACACTTTGGAGGTGGGAGGCTCAGCATAGCGGATGCGGGGAGGGGCAGCCCGCCTTCCCTAAGTAGTACTGATGCGACAGCTCCGCCTTGGGTAGAGGACATAGACGCCCTGTCCTCAGGAACAGGGAACCCAAGGGTTCTCACCCCATCTGTCCTGTGCCACTCTGCCCACTGCAGTGGCCTCCGTGCCCTAGCCCTGGGGGCCTCAGCCTGGCCAAGCCCAGCAGAGCCCTCAATGGCCAAGGAGCAAGGTAGACTCCAGCAGCTGCTGATGGCTGACATGCAGGAGCTGGTTCCCCACACTGGCTCCAAGTGAGAGGGTGCCCGCTGGCACCTGGACACAGCTCCAGCTTCACAGCTGTCCCAAGTGGTCATCATTCACAGAGGAGTTGGGGCCTGGCCCGGCTGCTGGGGTACGCAGAGGCTGCCAGGAGGAGGTTGTCAGGGGGCTCAGCCGTGGCTCAGTGGCAGCTGTGTTCTCCAACCCAATTCAAGTTCCTGCCAGTGACAGCCCCAGAAAAAGGCGGGAAAGGCTGCCCACCTTGCCTCCCACAATGACTGTGACCTGTAGAGCCAGGTGGTCCCACACCCGCTGTCCACAGGGAGGGAGAGGCAAAGGGTCACTCATCAGCGAAGAAGGGGTGGTGTGGTGCCCCCATGGCTTTGGGACTCAGTGGTGTGGCCGGGGGTCCTGGGGGAGCAGCAGCTCGGAACTGCCATCCGGGGGGCTGGGTGGTGGCCGAGGCCAGGCTCTGCATGGCCTCGCGCTGCTGTTGCTTGGCCTTATTGTAGAGTAGGACGCCAGCTGTGACCAGCACGGTGCCCACAGCCGACAGGCTGGTGACTTTGTTACCGAAAACGATGACGCTGAGCCAGATGGACAGGGCATGCTTTACAGTGCTGGCAACGCTGCAGGAGAGCAGGGAGGTCAGCAGGGGCCATAGTGCCTCCGCTAACCCCCCATTGTGTTGGGGTCCTACCTATTAGAACAGAGATCACAGAGAAGAGGGACAACAGAGCTGGGTGGCATCTTCAGGCTCAGCCTTGTGCCTTACTTTGTCCTTTTTTTGACGGAAATATTTCTAAGTGAACTGTAGGCATTATGACCTTTCACCCCCAACGCTGCAGCCTACTCTCCACAGAGTGGGAAGTGTTCCCTTAGGAAAGCTGTCTGGGAGTGACATCATGCTGCTTGCTCACTGCTGGGACCTTGTGAGGATCCAAAGACCACCAAGGTTTGTTTCCTGGGCTGCAATTATGGATGATTTAAAGTTAATTTTTGTATTTTTCTGCCATAAGCTATTTCCCTTCAAAAGAACCAGTTTCCTGTCTTTATATGGACCGTCACTAACAACCCCTGAAAAGCAAGTTTCAGGGATATTTAGAAATAATTTCTCTTGTCGTACAGGAAACAGACTCATAAAACATACTGATAACGTGAGCGTCAGGGGACGTGGCACTCAGGCAGCACTGACAGCCCTGTAGGCCCCTCCCTCAGGTCGTGGGAACAGGCTGCCAGGTCTGAGGGCAGCACGAGGCCCCTGAGGCCCTTAGTTCTGCAGATAGTCCTGCTCTCCCGTGACTGTTCGGAAGTTAAAGGACAAATGGCCGCTAAAAAGTTTCCACAACAACATGACAGCCAAATTCAAGAACAGTCACTGGGTGGGTTTTCAGGCTTGCTGGCAACCTGGGCTCCTTCTTTTCTGTTACCAAAATCCCTCTGGTGTCAAATCAGCACTAAGGCTGTCTAGTTAGGGAAGAAGCTCATGAGACCCGAGCTTGGTGCTGAGTTCCCAGCAGGGAGTCAGTGGCCACGTGGGGCTGCTGAGTGTGAGCTGATTAAAGTCAGAAAAACAGACTTCAACTCCTCAGCACTCTGCCAGTTCCACATGCTCAGGATCCACACGCGGCCAGGGGCTCCCACCCTCCATCATTCCAGAAAGATTCCCCAGACAGTGCTGTTCTGGGGAGAAGTACCTCACAACACTGAAAGGAACTCTCTTCTTTGCACAGATTCCCAGTGGGAATCCCCCTAAAAATCCATTTCACAGACTTTCCTATTCATGTTTCAAATGGCACCAATACAGAATGGCCAAGTAATTACGACCCCTGGGCACAGCAATCACTACACTTGTGACCCACAATCACAGAGCCCTCTGATAAAAACTTCAGATGGCAAGCGTTCCCCTCTGCATGTGACCCAGATCCACCTAATCTCCTGTCCTTACCTGAAGGTCACAGGGGAGATCCTCCCCATGAGGGCGTAAGCCGTGACGCTCTGCAGGTGGAAAAGCACGCCGTCCGCCAGCAGCAGCAGCACCACGTCCTGGCTGTAGCGGAAGGTCCTCCCGCTCCTCCCGATCACCGGCAGGTCCTGCACCAGAGCCAGAGGGACGCCTGCTGCATGGACCCTGGGGAACTCCGGTGGCACCTGTGCCCCGGTGTCTGGGTAAAGGGAATGACACTGCAGAGGACTCTGGGGCAGCACGTGGACGGCAATGATCAAAACTTTACACACGAAGCACAGCCTCTAAGCACGTGACAAGATGCCCAACATCACTGACCATCAGGGGAAGAACAAATCAAAACTACACCAAGGGGGCTTCCCCGGTGGTCCAGTGGTTTAGAATTTACCTACCAATGCATGGGATGTGGGATCCATCCCAGCCAGGGAACGAAGATCCCACATGCCACGTCGTGACCATGCCTGTGTGCCACGGCTGAGCCCGAACTCCAGGGCCTGTGCTCCGCAACCAGAAGCCACCAGTGAGATGCCCAAGCGTAGCAATGAAGACCCAGTGCAGCCAAAACAAATAAAAAGAATGCCTCGGGGGAAAACTACAGTGAGGTACCAGCTACCACTCATCGGGAAGGCTACCATCAAAAAACAAAACCCAGAAAATAACAAGCACTGGTGACAATAGGGGAAGTTGGACCCTGACCACTGTACGTAGGAATGCAAAATAGTACGACTGCTGTGGGAAAACAGACTAGTCAACCCTCAAAAATTATACACAGAACTGCCATGTGATCCAGGACTTGTGGTCTGTACCTTGAAGAACTGACAGCAGGGTCTTGAAAAGTACTTACACACTCACATTCAGAACAATATTACTCACAACAGCCTAAAAGTGGAAGCAACCCAAATGTCCATCATTGGAAATTGGTAAACAAAATGTGGTGGTCCAGCCATACATCTGTTGCTGCTGCTGCTGCTAAGTCACTTCAGTCGTGTCCGACTCTGTGCGACCCCAGAGACGGCAGCCCACCAGGCTCCCCCGTCCCTGGGATTCTCCAGGCAAGAACACTGGAGTGGGTTGTCATTTCCTTTTCCAATGCATGAAAGTGAAAGTGAAGTCGCTCAGTCGTGTCCGACTCTTTGCGACCCCATGGACCGAAGCCTACCAGGCTCCTCCGTCCATGGGATTTTCCAGGCAAGAGTACTGGAGTGGGTTGCCGCTGCCTTCTCCGCCATACATCTATTCAGCCTTAAACAGGGAAGAGGTCCTGACACCTGTTCCATTGTGGATGGACCTTCTGACATGAAGTTGAGTGAAATGAACTACACGTAACAAGACAAATCTTATGTGATTCCACTTCTATGAGGTCCCTGGAGGAGTCAGTCACAGAGACACAGAGTAACAAAATTCAGAACCCCTCCCCCAACGTATGTCTTTTTGGCATAAGGATTATTTTTGAGCTGAAAGCACTGAGAAAACAGCAGGTGCCAGAAGGATGCTCTGACCTCTCGTTTCCTTCCCAGAAGCAGGAGACAAACCCCACATGGGAGCTGCCCCTTCCCCCCAACCAGGAGGAGAGGAGATTCAGGGGCCTTGTCATCATCCCCCTCGTCTCCCTTCAGCCACCCCAGTGTCTCAGTCACTTGCCCTCAATCACCTCCTCATTCACCCTGACGTGGCAGCACTGAGGTTCTGCCACTTGTTTGGGGGGCTTCATTTGCTCTGGCATCACATGAAGCTCATATTAAATGAACCTATGTGCTTGTCTCCTGTTGATCTAAGTCAGTTTAACTCTCAGGCCCAGCTGGAACTCTTGGGGGTGGGGTAAGTCTTGCCTCCTCCACCTGGGGTGGTGTGGTGTGAGGAGTTAGCATTTAATGGGTCAGAGCTTCAGTTTGAGATGGTGAAAAATTGGGGTGATGGTCACACAACGATGTGAATAACGTACCCGATGTACACTGGAAAATGGCTAGAATGGTAAATTTGATAGTATTTTATAATAATAAGTTTAGATGTGCATGTTCTTTTACTCAACCATTCCAATCCAAGAACACAACCCAGAGAAACATCCTTACCCACTAAAGACATGACACACGGAATTCCCTGTTATGTGCTGCATGTACAGAGCAGTGGCAGGGCCAGACCAGCACGTCTGGTGGGTCAGGGCAGAGTTTGGACTGGACAGCCCAGGGCCACTGCGTTGAGAAGACAGGTCCACACAGACGCACACCTGTGCTCCTACGGGACTCACAACACACGTAAGCAGGTTTGTGGCCCCACAGACACAGCGAGGAGCAGCTCCACTAGGAGGGGGCGGCGAGGGGCTTGGGAGAGACCACTCTGTTTTACACGTTTCTGTCCTGTGACTTACTCTACGGTCGTCACAATGTTTTTAAGTAAGAGAAGAAATAAGAAACAACTGCAGGAGTTCCCTGTTGGCCTGGTGGTCGGGACTCAGCTCTTCCACTGCTGTGCCCAGGGTTGGGGAACGAAGATCCTGCAAGCCATGAGGTATGGCCAAAAAGCAACACAAGAGTGTGCCTAACACCCTTCAGCCAAAGTTTCCAGAACTGGGGCTGCAGCCTGGCCCCCTCGCAGGCACCGGACCTGCTTGGGTTTGCATCGGTCAGGCCCCTTCGGGCACATGGCAGCCACACAATGCCAGGCTCACCCCCTTGAAGGTGACTGTGATGGTGGGACTCACCATGAAGAAGATCCAGGCTGGGACGAGCATAGCCACGGCCGCTGTGCTAGTGTAGAACTGCAGCTCCGCAGCCCTGCGGGACAGGGCAGGCGTCTGAGCCTCCCAACCCTCCAGCCTTACCCCCAGACTCCCCTACCCTGCCCCCAGCCTCACTACCCACTTCTCCCCTGCTACAGGACAGTGACAGCATCCCTGGCTGAGGGCAACTGGAAACAGGTTTTTCTCCCCAGTTTCAACAAGGTTCTTTTAAAGGCACCAGGGAAATGGAAAGGTCAGGGCTGGGGCATAGGGAGGTCTGGGAGGGTTGGGGCTGGGGTCCAGGGGCGCTCTGGGAGTGTTGGGGCTGGGATCCAGGGCGCTCTGGTCTCTGTGGGGCAGTGACACTTACGAGAATCTGTATTTGTCCCCACTGAGGAGTTTTTTGGAGAAAACGTTCTGCAAACTAGAAGAAAGAAGAGAAGAGATTATGTGAGCTTAGAGGCCACCTCATTTGAAGCGCCTTGTCCTCTGAAAACAGGTACACATGGGGCATCCATGAGCCAGGCCGAGCTGCCCCTTTCACAGGTGGGTAAGCTGAGGTCTCAGAGGTGGAGGGCATACCTGGGGTTACCCAGCTCTGCACAGAACCCCTCTTGGCACCCAGAGCTCCCACAAATCAGCTGCAGCCACAGGACAGACAGTATGAGCACAGAAGACCCAGGGAAACAGGGATAGAACTCCTGGCTGGGAAGGCCAGTGGTGGCTGAGAGGAGACAAGACAGTGTACAGCTTCCAGACCACCAACACTGCCCCCAGCTCTGGCCAAGGGGACTTAAACCAAAGTGAGGCTGGGGGAAGACACTCACAGGCCCGCCCCCTCTAGGGCCGACACTGCGGGCCAGTGGGAAACCTGGCAGGACTCGTGCGAGGATGGGCTCTGCAAGATGCGGCCAGGAGGTCTAAAGCATCTGCAGGTGAGTGAGGAGACCTCTGAGACCATCCTGTGCTGGAGTTAACAGGTGAGATACAAACTGGGACTGAGATGAGTTTCTGGGAACTAGAGAAGCAGAGAAGAAGGCTGAAGGAAACACAGCAAGTGTCAGATGGAATGAAAGGTGGTTTCTCGTTTTACTCATGCACCACTCAGAAACTCTCTGGTCTCTCTGAAGTACCAGCAATGACACAAGCTTAGACACCTCCCTTCTCCCTCAGAGATGGTGACGCGCGAGGAGCAGGCTGCGTGCAGCTGTCAGCCATCGGGCCTGATGCCCGCACTCCGGCAGTGGGACATGAGGCCCCACGTGCCCAGCTCCCACCCTGCAGACTCACCAGTCCATGATGTTGGTGGACAAGGCAGCTGAGAACCCCAGGAAGTTGAAGCTCATCTCAGTGGCGGTGCACAGTGCCAGGCCACCCATGACTGGGATGAGGGAAAGGTTGACCAGTAGCCCTGCAGAGAGACAGCACATGGCTGGGCTGCAGTGCCCCTCAGTGGACCCAGCTGGCCCCCAGGGGTGCTCTGCTAGCTTACTTCTCGCTGGAGGGAAAAAATAGCACATGCCTGTGTCACCCACTCCAGCCAGGCATGTGGGGCAGAGAGCTCCACACCAGAGTTGCCAGCTCCAAGCCCTGATTTCTGCACCCCACCTCACAGTCCCCAAGCTCTCACTAGTAAAACAAAGGGGCTGAAGGGTGGTCTCTAGGGAAGGCTAGGGGAGGAAGGAGGCCCCACACCTCAGGGCGTCCAGCCCGCCTGCCTTCATAACCAACAGTCTTGATAGGAAGGTGGAAAGTCCTTTCAGAACAACAGAAAATTTTGTCACTGGGCACAGGGCCTCCAGTCCCCCCACCTCCCATGCCTCTACTTTGATTTCAGACATGGCATTTCATTTATCTTTAAATTCAAAGCAGACGAAGGGACAAGCCTTTCACGCTTAGCAAAATAGAGCAGGAGTGCAGCCCTCAGACAATCTGGTAACCTCCTGAGACTGTGACCACTACCCAGTCCAGGACAGTGCTGTCCACACAGCAAATGCACGGGCCTGTGAGGTCTCGAGTGTCACCACGGAAGGAGATGTCTGCTGGGCGCGGACCACACGCAGGGCCGTGGCTGGGAGGCCACCAAGGAGGCAGACGCCTTCGCGGTGGGCGGTGGTGGGCTCAGGGCTCTGTTGGGGCTGTGCCCGTTGCCAGGACCCATGAGGCCGCTCTGCTGGGGTGTCTTCGGGGGTCATCCCTCTGGGGACTCCACACCTTGGCCCCACAAGTCTGGGTACCACAGTCATTCTCCCCAACCAATTCCATTTTATTAAGATTTCCTAATTGTTCCAGCAAGACAGCGTCTTCTCCATGCTCTGACGTTCCCAAGGCCCTTGAGGTCCTGAAGGCTGCAGTGTGGTCAGGCTGTTTCCCGCTGTGTGGGACTGCAGGAACTGCGGTCACTTTGATCCAACTCTGCTTTACCATCACCTGCACACTGGCCTGGCTCCAGGGGCCGGTCTGCGAGATGCCCAGTTGTGCCTTCTTCCCACCACCTCCTCCCCAGGGTGCCGGGTGCTGCCTGGTTTTACCTTCTGGTCATTTCCTAATTGAAGCCGACTCACCTTCCTCTCTGAGCAGCACTCCTACCCCCAGGGCAAACATACGTCATGTGAAGAGTCTGCTCATCACAGGACCTCACCCCCTACAGGCTGGCAGGAGAGTCAGGGACATGCGTGCAGCTGGACAGTGTCTGCCCTAGCCCAGCTTAAGAGATCTGTGATTGAGTCCTATCTGCTGAGCCTTGGAGGGACACAGAGGCGCACTGAGGCCGGGCGTGGAGGGCTGCTCACCAGTGTGTTCCCCCAGGACCGTCCGTGACAGGATCACAGTGAAGATGGGAGCTGAGCTCTTCACGGTCTCAGCAAAGGACACCGCCACATTTTTCAGGCTGACTAGACCCAGCACCACTGTTGCAAACCTAAGACAATCAAAAGCCTCACCAATCAGTGCATTCCCTCCCTCAGGAGTCAGCCTGGAGGGTCTGCCCCCACCCTGCTCCCCACTCCCAGGATCACCTGATGATATTAGCCAGCCAGCTGGGGGAAGAGGTTTCACAAAAACAAAAATTCAGACACCCAACCTGAAATGTCAGTGGGCTTACCTCATCAGGCCCACGAACAGCATGGTCATGATGAAATTGGGTGGGTAAGAAAGCCGAGTTTTGTGCTGATACAAACAGCAGGAACGAATATTTTAACACAGCCGATAAGCGTGGTTGAGAGCATCTGCACAGCCCCTGGAGGAGGAGACGAGGCCCATGAGCAGAGGGGTTCCCCAGGGCTCCGTCCCCACCAGCTCGGGCAGGTACCTAGTGAACAGAGGGGTTCCCTGGGGCTCCATCCCCATCAGCCCAGGCGGGTACCTAGCATGCTGGGTTCCCCGGGGCTCCATCCCCACCAGCCTTAGCAGGTACCTAGCATGCTGGGTTCCCCTTCCAGCAGGGACAGGATGTACTTGTTGAGAAACAGGGTGCAGAAGCTAAAGAAGAACCAGAGCATGAGGTAGGTCAGGGCACGGGCGCCCCACACGCCCAGGTCTGCCTCGATGACAGTAGTCTCCGTGGACGGTGACTGTGAGCACCTGCTCCTCCGGGCTGCCATCACTCTGGCCCAACGCAATCTTCTCACTCCGGTGGCTGAACACTGGGGCCCAGGCCAGGAGCGGGCGTCCTCCAGGCTTCTCGCCAGGGCCCGGGTGCAGCTCCACCAGGGCTGGGGGCTTCGTGGACGCCGACATCTCAGGGGCGGCAGAGGGCTTGGGTCAGGGACCCAGGGACAGAAGTGGCAGCCATGGTGACACCGGGAGGGGCGTGGGCTGGAGCTGACGGAAAGGATGGGACAAGGTTGTCGTGAGCAGCCAAGGTCCTGCCAGGTTCCGTCACTCCCTTACAGTAACTTAAAGCACAAACTGGGGACCACAGTCGGCCACGCATCCAGGAGCCCCAAAGGAGCCAGAGTGGGCACCTTGCTGAGACTACGGCCTACACCAGCCTAGCCTCCCTTCCCTCCCCACCACACACCTTACCCTCCACTAAGTCCCACCCAAACTTTTCTAAAGCACCTGGTGATCTGGCCTCCTCCAGCTGCCCTCCTCCCTCGGCCTCTCCCTCAGCCCTCAGCAAGGCCTGTGTCTTCACCACGCCCTACCCCCACCTCAGAAGCTGTCTCCAGTGCTCTGCATCTCTCTCCACCCACCGGGACCAGACAGAGCCCAGAAGGGGCCGCCCTGAGCTCCCTCCCACCCAGCTGGCTCTCCAGCGCATAGCACCCTCCCCCACCCCTTGATGTTTCATTCAGCTTTGAGCTGTCCTTGGTGGGAGGGTGACCAAACCAGACTGTTCCCCTTGACTTTCCACTCCTCCTTTGCATCATCTCTTTCATGGTCCAACAGTTCATCACCCAGGACCTGACAGTACAGTCCCCATCCTTCAGTGGTCAGCCACCTCCAGCTTGAGGGGGCAGTTTCTGAGCACAGACCCTGGGAGAAGGAGACTCCTCTTGAACCTGAGGGCCTGCCTGCGGGTGGGCAGGGGCTGCCTCTGTCTTGCAGCCAGGAAAGCACGCTGCTTCCTCCACAGACTCACACCAAGTCTTGGTTTCTCCAGAGAGGCCTAAGACCACATGCAGTCAGACCTAGCCTCTCATGTGTGCTGGTGGGTGGGTGCTTCAAGTTTTGGCTTTTTTCCCCGCTGTGCCCACAACTTATGGGATATTAGTTCCCCAACCAGGGATTAAACTTGAGCCCCAGCAATGAGAGCAGAGTCCTAATCACTGGACTTCCAGTAAATTCCCAGTTTGGGCTATAAACAGTGGCCCAGTGAGGACCACCAGCCCAGGAGGCCTGGCTGCTCTTCCCCAGTGACACCAAACAGGAAGTCCCAGCCCCTGGCCCATCCCCCACCCCTAAGCAGCCAAGCCAGCCAGCAATGTCCTGGTCTCTCAGATGCTGGCGTTTGGGGGATGCCCATCATGTTTTCACCTAACTGCCAGTTGTATGTAGAAGAGGCATCAGGTATTCAGCTTGCTGTGCCACCCACCAAAAGGGCTGTCTCCTCTACCATTACCGCCCCAGGCCCAGTTCTGCTCAGGCTTGTGATGGACTTGTGACCTCCAATGGACTCTGGACCTCAGAGTCCAGGTGGACTCGTGACCTCCGACTCCCACCTGTCCACCCAGGGTCCTCAGTCACTCCACAAGCTCATCAACGCTTGGGCTCGCCAGGCACCCAAGCCTCCACATGCACACTGACCTGGGGACACCACAGCTGTCCTGACACACCCCAGACCAGGATGGATGAGCCCAGCCCTCCTGTCGGCTCCACTTCCCCACAACACGCACAAACCCTTCAACCCCTCTGGCACTGCCGGGGTCAGATCTCCACCAACACTCTGGTCCTCCCTCCTCTTCCTAACCTGGGCCCCATTCCCTCCAGACAATACTATGCTGGGAGCTGCACCTCCATGGGCAGCCCTGGGCTTCTGGTCACCCTTCAGTGCCCTGGGACCTGAGCCAAGGAGGAGATGGTAGGGGCCAAGTGCCCATTGAAAAGTGGGAGGTGCTGCTCTTAAAGTCACCAGAAGAGGGTCCCCTGGAAACAAAGACCAGGGCAGGAGAGATGGAAATCTCACCCAGGGCACCAGGCTCCCAGGGAACTCGACTCAGGCGGGCTTGGATGTGGGCGCTCCAAGGACCCCCAGCAGCACACAAGGAGGGCAAGGGGTCAGGCAGCAGACAGCAGGGACCACACTGACCAAGATCCTGCCTCTGGACACAGTCTGTAGGCGCTAAAGCGGCCCAATCGGGGCCCTGCACCAGAGGGAGGGGGTTGGGTGCCCTGGAGAACTCAACTCAGTCTGAGGACCTTCCTGGGTGAAGATCAAAGATCAGCAATCACCCTGAGGGTGGGGGAGGAGTTACCTCCCGGAAACTCCAGGAGAGACAGACGCAAACTCAAGGAGGGACAGAAGGCAGGACGCAGTCCCGCGGACAGACAAGAAACTGTCAGGAACAAATCAGTGGGACAAAAAATGGAAAGCCTAGAGAGGAAGTGACCACAACCCCATGGTGGCCTCAGACTATCTCCCAGCAGGGCGTGAGCAAGTGACCAGAGCCCATCACAACTTTACTCCCCAGAGAAATAAGCGGTTGCCCCACCATGGAGCCACCAAAGTAGAACCCCCAGGGATGAGACAGACACCGTCCGTCCTGATCCACCACACTGAACCTGGTGCCGCTGCAGTTTCCCTGCCGTGAGTGCAACTCTGATGGTGAGAAAGCAAGGGTCTTGAAAGAAAGCCGAGCGGAGGAGGCTGGATGGCAGAGGACCAAGCACCAGGCCAGGGTGCAGATCCTCACAGCAACCATGCCCTGGATCCCACCAACACCAGCACTTTCTAAACACTTATGCCCTTGGGAACCAGGTCCATGCTCCATGTGCTTAAAAACAAAAATGCCCACATCAATAACACGTCTAGAAACTAAGTCTCTAACGCGCAATACAGACAGAAATACCTAAACCAAAGCACAACTCAGAGGAACAACTTCAGCCCACTGAGGAGAGAAGGGAAGGAAGCGACTGGGGAGACTGTGCATGGGTGCTGAGGTCAAGCGCGGGCTCCAGACGAGACCTGTGCGAGTCTGGTGGGGAGCACTTAAGGAGGGACAGACAGTACACCTATGGCTGATTCATGTCAATGTATGGCAAAACAAATACAGTACTGTAATGTAGAATAAAGTATTAAAAAAATTAAAAATAAAAAATAAGGAGAGACAGACAAGGGAGTGGGCTGGGCGGAATGGGGGCCACAGTGTGCCTACTTTCAGGTCCATGTGTGACTCTGCCCATGCGGAGGCCTAGAACAGGGACGCCCCGCAGCAGGGGCAGAGCTAGTTTCCAAATCTCTGCTCTGCTGAACCGAATCAGCCTCCTCGCAGAGATGGCTGAGTTCAGGGCTGGGGCCACTGCTGGGCTGATAGGAGGGTGGGCTCCTGGATGGGAAAAGGCCAGCATGAGGGGTGCCTGCCAGCGAAATTCAGGTGGATTGAGAGAAATAACAGCAAAGGGCCAGCACACAGACGACCACCAGGATCAACAAATGAGGAAAGCTGTTCCTTCAGGTACAGGGTCACATGACTGACGTGACTAGAAGATGTGCCACCAGGCCCTTGGCTGCAGCCCCAGGCGAGACCCACCAGCAGAGGATGGAAGCTGGTGAAAGTTCAGCAGTGACAGGATGTTCAGTCTTAGTTACATCCTTACAAGGTACTGGGCAACTACAAAGAGCACGATGGAGGTGCACAAAGGAGAAGGGAAGGAGACTCCTCTGAAGAAGAGGGGCTGCCCCCTAGACACTTGGATCAGGCCACGTGCTGCACTGGTGCAGACACACGTAAACAAGCTGGGATGCGGGGCCCAGGGTCTGTGCACTGGTAGAACCCAGACCCAAGACACATTGGGGCTGCGGCTTCCAGGAGAAGGTGGCCTCAGCTCCCTGACACCAGGACAACTGTCATCCGTGCCAATAGAGACTGGATCCCAGCCTCATAGCTCCACACATATGCTAACAATTCACAACATCCACAGGGCACTTCCCAGGAACCAGGCAGGGTCTGACCCAGCAGGGCACACATAATGACTCCATGGCTCTTCCAACAATCCTGGGGAGGCGCCGTCACCTTGTGAGACACACACCTTGTGAGACACAGGGTTGAACCTGGGCAGCTGGGCTGTGGAATGCAACTGTGTGAAACCTCACACTTAGAAGAAAACGTAGGGAGTATCTTCCTGATCCTGGGGTAAGAAAAAGAGTACCGTTTTTTGGCTGTGCTGCACAGCCTGTGGCACCTTAGTTCCCTCACCAGGGACTGAATGCAGGCCCGCAGTGAAAATGCCAAATCCCACATTGGACCACAGGGAATTCCCAGAAAAGAGCATCTTAAACCAATCCCCCAAAGCATTACCCACAAATATAACAAATCAGATGAGGTTGCTAAAGGGAGAGCTCCTGTGCTTTCACAGTGCATCATGATGTAACGTCAACACACTTAACATGCTAAATGACAAGGGACACCTGGAGGGGTCATGACAACACGACAGGGAGAGAGGATGGATACCTATAATTAACAGGAAACGTGGGTAACATGCCAGGAGGGAGACGATGTCCACAAGCCCAATTAACACGAGAGGAGCTGTCAGCTCTGCACCTCTAAACAACACACACCCAGCTGGAGGCTCAGAGCGACAGCACACTCATAACTCCACAGATTCTGTGGTCCAGGCGGTCGACCAGCATGATGGCGGAAGGGGCTGGGGTCTCACCTCCAAGCCCACACGTGCAGCTCCAGCAGCTGTGAGGGGAAGACCCTCCGCAGGGCTGCGTGCACAGCTCCAGGCTTGTATCAGGGCTGGCAGCTGAAAGCCAGCGCCCGCGGAGGCCGAGTCTTCTTGGAACCTTGGCCCCTTAGCGTTTGCTGGACAGCACTCATGATAAGCCCATCCTCAAGGAAGGAGGCTACAGAGGGTGAGAACACCAGGAGGCAGGGGTCACAGGTGTTACCTTGGAGGTCGCTGACCAAAGGTGCTGACCTCATCCGTGGTCAGGGAGATAGACACACCACCCACTCCTACTGCCAAGGAGGTGCGGATCCAGAGGTCTGAACATGGCTACAGTGAGGGGGGTGGTACCAGAACTGGGAGAGGACTGGGCACCACACTGAGAGGGACATACCTGCACACCCTACAAACCAGAACCTCCATCCTTGAGGGTCCCCCAGAGATGTCCAGCAGGAGTGCCGAGGGCGGGACTGCTGGTCACCATCACCAGGAGTCTCAACTACCCACCCGCGAGGAGTGAGAAATGCCTGGTGGCACCCACAGCTGACAGTCAGCCAGGTCCTCTTGCTCAGATAGCAGGCAGGCACATAGCACTTACCGCTGGTCACTGGCCAGAGCTGCAGTCCTGTGCAGAAGGCCTGCTCCCGGGTGCAGTGAAGGCCCTCAGCGGCTGTGCTGGCATTGCGCATGGAGGCCGGGGGCAGCAGCCTAGAACCCAGCAGGTCCAGCTCAGCCAGGCCCACCGGGACCCCAGCTGCCCTCCCTGGCTCTGACCGCCGTCTTCTTTCTCAGTCTCTGTGACTCAAGGCACCTTCATGAGAGGCAGTTCTTATCCTGTGAAAAGCCAAAGGTCATCAGCCCTACCTGATAAGGATGAAAACTGACCTCACCCAGGACGGCCTGGAGATAGGGCAGACCAGGCTGAGCGCAGGGCTTGTGGGGCCCCCCACCTCCAGGCTTCTGGTGACACAGGTCTGAATTACTGCCCTCTGGGCTTACAGCACAAATGACAAGAACTGTAATGCAGCCTCTTCCGCTCAGCTCGGAGAAAGCAGCCTATGAGGTGGGGGTTGACTCCACTGTGCTCCTGTCCAAAGCCTCTGCAGGACAAGGTCCAGATGGGGCACTGAAAGGAAACTAGCATCACGCTGCAAAAAGCACACACATGACGCTTTCACATGCAGGCACGGAGACCCTCCCAGCCTCCACCAACCGTGCAACAAGGGCTCTAGACCCTGGGGAGGCTGCCTGGTTCTGAAACGTGGGCCAGGAGGACCGGGGCACATTAACCACTGAAGGGAAGCTCGGGGTGGAAGTTACTGACAGGAAGTTGTCAACTTTCCCATGCAGTTTTGCAGAACCCTGAATTCTGAGGTCCATCAGTCAGAGGTCAAGAGTCTTCTGTTCTACAACAAGCAACTCAGGACACTCTCTAAAACACCTGGTGAGGAAATCTGGGTCGGTTCACACTGTCAGCAGGGCAGTTTAGATAAAATACACTGAAAGACTACAAATTTCATACTCTTAATTCAGAAATTCCACCTCTAGGGCTTTATCCTAAACAAATAATCCAACAAAGGCCCAGGCTTGTACATACAAAGATGTTCAAAAGCTTTAAGACTGAGAAGCTGACACTGGCTAAGTGTCAGATTAAAAACTAACAAACTCTGTCACATAATAGGACGCTGTAGGCCTACCAGTTGTGACAAAAATATATTTGTCATAGAGAAAATGAGAGCAGAATCAGAGTTACAAGCTCTCTGTACATTGTGTTCAGGTGTAAAAGTACCAACAGTTCAGAAGAACACAGGCCAAGGTAACAACTGTGGTCGACTCTCAGAGGCAGAATCTCAGATCCTTCAGTTGGCTTTTTTTTTTGCATTCTCTCCAATTTCTAATTTATTTGCACTGAAAATTGATTTTTAACAAGACCTACAATATATAAAACAGAGACCCATAGCCACTATCTTATTATAACCTATGATGGAATGGAAAAGAATGACAAAAAACATTACGTATGTACAACTGAATCAATTTACCAAACACCAGCAACAAACACAACACTGTAAATCAACTATACTTCAATTTTAAGACAAAAATAATTTCTTTAATGTAAGAACTTTTCCTGTTTCCTCTCTTAATGTTCCTTTTCAGGCAGTTTAATATTATTTCATTCTGCTTTAAAATGTTACTTGCAAGTTAAAGGATTTTGGGTAAAGAACATTGCACTCTACTGAAAAACAAAGAAATTTAAGCCATTAAACAAACAGTCTGCTTCTAAATAGTTTTTTTTTTTTTTTTTTTAACAGCAGCGGCGGGTGAGCAAGGTTTTCAAAGCTTCAGAGCCTGAGCGCTGGGGGAGGAGGGGGCGGCATTGCAGGCCCCATAAAACCCCGTACAGAAAGTAGGCTGAGAACTACAATGAAGTCTTAGCTCTGGGCCTGACTGGGAGTTTCCCAACCCAATTTACAAAATAACAGTACGCTAGGAGCCGCGCCTGGCAGGACGTCAGTCATTATATAATTCCCAATTTTTTTAATCCTGCGAAGACACCAACTGCAATGAATTTGCTGCGGGCGACTGTGTCTGGAGCGGACAGAGCCTTTGCCCGGTTCTTTCAGGAGCGGCTGCACCTGCTGCTCCAGGGCCATGGCCACTTCGGGGCGCATCGGTGGGGGGCGGGTGTTAAAACGCAAGAGGGCCGACACAGTCCCCATCTCCGCCTCTGACAGTACCCCCAGGTATCCAGGCGCTGTGGGCCCCGCAGACTCCCAGCTCCTGCCCCGCCTGTGCCCCGCCCACCGCGGGCAGATTTGGAGCGAGAACTTGGCGCCGGCCTCGGAGACTTAAGGTCCACTTGGACGCCGGTAAGGCGTGGCTGGGGCCCACGTGGTGGACGCTGCAGGAGCGGACCCGGCGTGAAAGCGCTAGGGACGGTTCCCTCCCCCACCCCCACCCCCCAGGCGGCCTCGAACGCCCAGGCGCGCGTGCCAAGGCCCGGGGTTGGCCGAGTTGCCAGGGGAAGCGGGGGTCGGCACAGACTTAAAGGGCGACCCCCGGAGGTGACCCGCCCCGCCAACTTTATTCAGCCCTTCACCCACCAAGGAGCCCCTGGGTAGACGCCGAGCCTCAGGGACGTGGGGTCGGTCCCGCAGCCGGGCGGGGACCCGGCGCGCCGGAACGGACGGAGCGGTCATCTAAGGCCTCGCTGTCCCTACTCCACACAGCGACCCGCCTTCATCCCGGTGACCGCGGCTCAAGGAGCCAAAGGCTTGCGGGTCGGGCTGGGTGGGCGGACCCGGAGAAAACCCACAGGTCCCGGCGGGCGACGGGGCGGGGCCGGAGGCGGGAAGAAGCCGCTACTGGCCGGAAGCCACGCGCCGGAAGTGACGCGTCTGAAGTCCGCCGCGGCTCCTAGCCGTCCCGCGTGACTCATCCCACGGGACTCGTTCTGCAGTGTCCTGAGGGTACGGGCTTCTCAGCTGCCGCTTGGGTGCTGGGAGCGGAGAAGCTCTGCTGGGCGATCCCCGCCGTGGTCGTCCCCTTGGCACCCCCTGGGCCGTACCACATCAGCCCACATGGGGCTAGTGCTGTTGGGCGATGGCGACCCCCGTGGTCATCCCCTTGGCACCCTTCGGGCCGTACCTCATCAGCCCAGGTGGAGGTGGTGCTGCTGGGCGATGGCGGCGCGCGGCCTTAGTACCCTCCGGGCCGTAATGCGTGGCCCAGGCGAGGGTGGTGCAGCTGGGCGATGGCGGCCCCCGCAGCCTTGGTCCCCTCCAGGTTGTAGCACCTCGGCCCAGGCTAGGGTGGTGCTGCTGAGCGATGGCGCCCCCTCGCGGTTGTTCTCTTGGCACCTTCCGGGCTGTACCATCTCGGCCAGTGGGGCAGGTGCTTCTGGATAATGGCACCCTCTCACGGTCGTCCCCTTGGTATCCTCCGGGCCGTACCAATTCAGCCCAGTTAGGGGTGATGCTTCTGGGAACCGCCCTCCCCTTGATGACTTCCTGGCCGTACCACCGCGACCCAGGAGGGGCGGCAAGTTCGTGGAGGAGCCGACCTATAAGCTGGCTCTGAGTTTTGGTTTCAAGAGACAGAAATTTCAGCCTCAAGGAGCCTCCCTCAGAAGAGGAAAGACAAAGGGACTGTCCTAGCTGAGGAAGCCAGCAACAGAGGTACTCTAGGGACAGCTAGAATCCGAGGCCACGCCCCTGACGATGACGCTGGTTGGCTGAGTTTGGGGAGTTCCACCAGGGGGCGTGGCCTTGGCCCTAGTGGGTGAGGGGCTTCAGTGGGACTGTCTTGCCTGCGCACGTGCTCCCCCCAATCCCTGGCACCATGCGCAGCATCTTCCTGGCCCGGTTTTCCTCCTGGCTTACATTATTAATTTTTAGTAAAAAAAAAAATAATTTTTTTTAGTCGTGCCACACTGCTTGTGGGGTCTTAGTTCCCAAACTGGGATTGAATCCGGGCTCTTGGAATGAAAGCTAGGAGTCCTAGCCACTGGACTGCCAAGGAGTTCTCTCCACTTACTTTTAAAGGTAATTTTTAGTAGCGAGGTTACTGCTAACGGGCTCTTCTTCCTCTTCATTTTATTTTTTTTTTATTTTTTTTATTTTTTTATTCATTTTAATATTTATTTATTTTTTTCCTGGGTGTTAGTTTCTGCTTGTGGTACCTAGTTTTTGAACCCATGCCGTCTGCGTTGGAAGCTTGGTGTCTTAGCTAGTCAGCCACCAGAGAAGTTTCTAATGGAATCTTAAGGCCTACTTTAAAAAATTATTTATTTCGGTTGTACTGGGTACATGTTGCTGCCCGGGAGCTTTCCCTAGTTGTGGCGAGCAGGGGCTACTCTGTTGCAATGCGTGGGCTTCTCATTGCGGTGGCTTTTCTTGTCGTGGAGCACATACGGGCCAGGAGCATGGGCTCCAGTAGTTGGGTGCACGATTTTTAGCTGCTCTGTGGCGTGCAGAATCTGTCCGGACTGGGGATCAAACACGTGCCCCAGCATTGGCAGGTGGATTATCCACTGTACCACTAGGAAAGTCCAAGGCCTATTCTTCTTGTCAGACTTTCATATATTTTGCTTCATATTGTTTTAAAATTAATAGTTTCTCCTTTAGATCTTGGCCAGAGGGTCAGTTAATGGATGGTAGTATCTGCCTAGCTCTGGTGTCTACAGACAGGGTTGGGCCATGAGGTGCAGGGGAAGGGTTTTCCTTGGGATCCTCCAGAAGGGATGACTGGAGGAAAGGCCTGGACAGCCCAGGGGTTGGTCAGGGGCCTGGGCCTAAAATGCAAAAAAGAAAGCAAAAGTGAAGTTCTCTTAACATCTGTGTCTCGGAGCAGAATGTGACACCTTCATCATCCCTGAAAGTGAGTATTCAGGACACTGAGCAAAGCTTATGGGGTAAATTTTCCTACTTTGCACACAACTCTGAGATGCTTTATGACTGCCCCCGCAGCACCAGTTGTTGCTGGTCAGTGAGTTACTTGTAGTAAAATAATTTCAAAAGCAATTGTATGAAAAGTAGCAAAAACTTTATAGCTGAGTCTTTCTTACATTTTATCTGAGACAGTTCATTTTAACAATTCTGAAATGATGCTGGAGTGCTAAGTCACCTTCCCCTCTTGGGCTGACCACTCCAGTACAGAGGACAGTGTTACCCAGGCCTTCGACCATTGCTGAAGGAAGTCTTTGTTTGCTCCATGGTCATACTTCCAGAGTTTGTATCCTGCCCCCTTTTCTTTGTCCTGTTAATGATTTTTCACCTAAAATAAAGCAAAAAAACACCCAGTTATTTTACCAGAAAGTCACGTTTGTTTCCCTTGTGGCTCAGCTGTTAAAGAATCCACCTGCAATGTGGGATACCTGGGTTCGATCCCTGGGTTGGGAAAATCCCCTGGAGAAGGGAAAGGCTACCCACTCCAATATTCTGGCCTGGAGAATTCCATGGACCGTATAGTCCATGGGGTCGCAGAGAGTCAGACATGACTGAGCGACTTTCACTTTCTTTCAGGTTTGGCAGCAGTAAAGAATTATAACTCAGGACATGCAACTGTAATAACCACATGCAAGTCTGGTAAAGCAGAGAGGACATTCTTTTATAGAGGAGGAAGGGAAGTAGTTATAAACAAGAAGTCCTTTAGAGGAAACATTGGAGTTTAAATAAGGTGGCTTCTCATTGGCTGAGCTGTTGCCAGGCAGGGAGATCAGCCTGGTGGTGGCGCTGAAGTGGCTGCTCTGGCCACAGGTGCGGGACTCCCCTCCTCTCTGATTCTTCGTGGACATTGCGGGTACATGCCTGAGGACTTCCACGTTGTGGCCTCCCAACTCCATTTTAGTTGAGGTGTCCCTTGATTAATTTTCAGATAAATCTTCTCTAAATGTTTGCAGGAGATATGGCTTTGCTGCCTGTGAAGGGCTGTGTGTGATTTCTAGTATTAGAGAAGCCACAGCAAGGATCTGAGTGGTTTTACCTTCGTTTGCTGGAGTTTCGACTTATTCAAGAAGTAGAATCTGGGGTAAAGACTGTAGACCGACCGGGATTCTTCACACCCTTGTCAGCTTCAAATATGGCCGTTTCAGCCTGTTTGCTTATTAGCAAGTTAGATACAATGCCTGTTAGGAAGTTGTTCTTATGAAGAAGCCCTAGCCATCCCCCTGCCCTGGCCCCACTCCCTGAAACTCCTGCACAGCCCCTTCCCCCGCATCCCCCATGGCATGCTGGTGTCTGCTGGGCCCTCTCAGTCCTTCCCCACTGCCAAGCTTGTTCCCTGCCCCCTCTCACAGGCTTGACCTACATCCATATCTTGGTCTGAAGTGATGGCTGAAGTCAGGTGGGCCCAGAGGAGCCCATGTTTCCAGGGAAACATGAGATAGCAGCAGATGTGGGTCTGGGCTCAGGAGCCCACAGGGTCCTGAGAACTAGGTCTTGATCCATGGGTGGGAGAAAGGGTATGGGCCCCCCACCTCGAACCTCCTGACCCACTGCCAGCACTGACCCGCATGACGTAGCTTCCAGGACTCCTATCCTGACCACATCCCCTCCAGGCGCATTTTCGATCGCTGCACATTAGGCCTCAAGGTGTCTCTGTGTTGCACACCATCCACATTCTTTAGGCCTCACCACATCTTGGGGTGCTTCTGGGCACCTCTGCTGGCCTCCCCGAATTAGACATTCTGGAGGAGGGCAGGTGGAGTGGTCAGTAGTAAGTCACCAGAGCTGCCAGGGCAGAAGAGGGCAGAGGCTCAGACCAGGGTCAGGTGGCCCTTGGGCACCCAAGGCATTGGGATCTGAGCCTGTTCTAGGTGTCTGAGGGTTGGGGGAATCCCAGGATGTGGTCCCCTGGGAAAGGATTTCACAGATCTTAAGTATAATCCCAAGCGTGTGGGCCTTCAGACCCAGCTAGCGGCTAGG
This sequence comes from Nanger dama, assembly GCA_917880005.1. Classification (NCBI taxonomy): domain Eukaryota; kingdom Metazoa; phylum Chordata; class Mammalia; order Artiodactyla; family Bovidae; genus Nanger; species Nanger dama. The sequence goes on along the minus strand of CAKJTW010000013.1, from coordinate 18,381,749 downwards.
GCCTGGAGGGGGAGCGCCACCATCAGATGAGCCCACTGGGGTCTGCCTGGGCCTGGGCCGGGCCCCTGGCCACCCCAGGTCACTTGGCTGTAGGGAGTTGAGGCTTCCAGTACCTTCCTGGGTATTTCCTTCTAGGCTCTCCTCAGGATGGCCAAGCAGCCCTTCTGGATGCTGCCCCTGGTCCTGTGGGTCCACTCACCTGCCATCCTGGCCATTACCTCAGCCAGTTGCTCCTAGGGAGCCAGGTTTACGTCTATATGGGCACTGTGCCTTGCATATGGAGGTGGGGGCAGCCGTAGCCGCAGTCGCTAGGGCCTCTGGCTCATCCTGACTGGCAGGTGGGGAAACAGGCAGCACCACTTTGGCTGCCCTTTGGATACCCTTTCTACACACCCAGTGGCATGACCCCTGCCCTGGCTGGACCCTCCACAGTCCCCACCTTGGCCTGACCCTGGGACTCAGCCTCTGAACTCCATGGGGGTTGGAGGGGACATCTGAAAGTCACCCGCCGGACCCCAGGGCTGCAGGTGGCCCCCTTGCGGCTTCAGACCAGTGTCCAGGAGTGTCCTGGGAACCCAGGGACCTCACCGAGCTCCCAGGAAGTCGAGCTGAGATCAGGCTGTGCATCTGTCCCCAAGGCTGCCTGTCTGGAGCTTCTGGGGGTGAGAGGCCCTCCCCATAGGGTGTCCAGACCAGCCCTGAGTGTCCTCTGTGGGCTCCTTCCTCCTTGGCCTCGCCCACCCTGACCTCACCTCTTCCACCAAATATCATGGTGTTTCTTGGTCTGGACGCAGCCCAAGCTCCAGCCTGGCCCTTCTGGGGTGAAATGTGCCAGCAGTGGCCTACTCCCTGATGTGGTGACTCAAGTACCCCCACCCCTGTCCCCAACACCCCCTTCCCAACTTCTCTGGGCTCCTCTGACTGCCCCCTCCCACAGGGCCTCCATCTCCACAGCAGCTCCCCCTCCCAGTAGGCGCCCTGGCAGACTTCCAGTGTCCTTCTAGCCAGTGGCTTCCAGGTGTGGGAACCTCAGCAGGACAGGCCTGGCCCAGGCTGCCCCAGGGCAGGAACTGCTGGACGTGGAGCCTGATCTGAGAGAGAAAGGAGATTGGCTGGGTGAGTGCTCAGCACTGAGGCCTGGGAGGAGGTCAAACAGGCCAGGAAAGGCCACCACCCTGACAGTTGGGATCTCTGAGGGACCAAAGGCCTGAGCCCACAGAAATACTCTCCCATCCTGCGGCCTCTGTGCCTCCAGCTCCCCGCCCCCTTCCATGTGCTCCACAAAGCTTGGAAGGTCAAGGTTCAGAGATCAACAGCCTTTGACAAGCACGGTGACCTGTGCCAACAGAGCCTGCACCTGCGGTCCAGAAACCCTGGCCAGTGGGCTGACTCCTGCCCTCAAGTAGATCCTCTGCTCCTGGAGCAGCAGGGCCCAGCCTGGGGTCCGTGCGTGTTCAGCTAAGTCCATAGAAACTTGGGCTCCGACAGCATGCCCACCCCACTGCCCAAGGACACACTGGCTTCCAGGCAGACATGCTGGCCACCGAGCCCCACTGCAGAGGAGATAGCAGAGGCCTCACAGCCACTGAGACTCCCGTGCAGGATGGGGTCATGCTCCCACGTGTGCCTGGATGCGAAGGGGAGCTGGGGAGGCAACTGCGCACACATGCCTCTGACCCCAACGAGCCGGCCCTCAGCCACTCTGCTGCTGGGGCACCCACTGCGCCTGTCCTGTGCTGGCCTCGCAGCAGTGCCCACAGAGTGCTTGTCACAGCTCCCAGGCCCCAGCCCACAAGGCTGTGTCTGTGTCCAAAGTACCTGCTCAGGCTCTTGGCAAAGCCCGGCCCCACCTAAGCCCAGGCCAGAGAAGGGGAGGCCCAGAACCAGAAAGGGGACCATGCACCCACTGGCTTCCGTGGGGCACCCTTGGCCCAGAGCTTGGGCTCCTGCAGGACAGGCCCAGAAGCCTGTCCCCAGGATGTGACAGGAGGGGTGCTGCTGGAGTGTGACCCCCCACACCCTACAGGTGTGCCAGGGGTAGCCTCAGTGCATCTGGACTCCCCAGGCCCACCCACCCCCTCCGTGATTTGGTGTTGGTTACAAAGAACCAAATAAACTTATTGCTAAACCCCAATTTTTAAACAAGTCTGTTTATTGAAAGAATCTGAAAATAGTAATAAGGCTTTCAACATTTAACAAATTTCAAGATATTAACAATATGAAACATTAAGAATTTACTTCAAAAACCCAAAGTTTCCTAGGTCATTCCCCATCATTCTGCAGGACTTGGTCTGCACCTGCTCTGCTGTCTGAATGTGTGACCTGCGTTCTGACCACTCTTCTGGAGCTAAAGCTGGGGGTGTCACCCCTCTCAGCTTGTGGGAAGCCTGGTGGGCCACCCTCTGTGCTGGAGTTGCGGGCAGAGGGTAGGAGCCCACCTCCACCCCAGCACTGGCCGAACTGTCCAGACAGCCACTCGGGTGGACAGCTCTCGACAGACACGTGAACAGTGGCCATGGTGCTCAGGCTGCAGGGCCGGCCCTGGAGCCCCCAGATGCCCTCCTATCAGACCATCATGTTCCAGACGGGTGGAGCACAACCTCCCAGCCTCTGGCCCTCCAGAAGTGAGTTCAAGAAAGTACAGGCCCTCCATCCTTTCTGGCCAATTTCACAGGTGAAAATGCAGCTCAGAGAGAATTCAGTTACTCAAAACCAGGACGCCCATTAGGCACCAGTAACCAGAGGCCCACTGACCACAACTCTCAACAGACTCCATGCAGGCCCAGCCCCAGGTGGCCGGTCAGCCAGCAATAGAAGCATAGGGGCTGGAATGACAGATGTGCCCTCAAAGCCAGACCCCTGGGGGAGAAGCCAGAGGAGCAGCAGTGCCTTCCCGGCCCACCAAGTGCCAGACCCTCTGAGCAGAGCCACCCAGCTCACTAGATGGCCACTCGGGCAGCACAGAATGGTCCCACTTCACAGCACAAGCCCTCCCGCAGAAATCTCACAGTGTGTACAAGAAAATCTGTACATAAGCACTCTCAGAAAAGTTTAAAAGAATCTCTAAAAAGTAGACACAGGATTGAAAACACCTTCCAGGGTGGGGAGGCACACCCCTGCTTCCCAAGGAATGTGTGTGGTCCGACCCCTGCCTGCCATGGCATCGCTGGAAGCAGGGAAGAGACCAGGCCTGGGGACTGAGGCAGGAGGCCTGGCAGATTCAGGATGAACCCGAGCTGGGGGGCAGCTCTCGGCACAAGCTCCCCCAGTGGCTTTCAGGGATGTTGTGAAGCTGAAGGGAGATTTTTGGCCGTGAGACGTTTATTTTCAAGACTGTAGGATAGACCCATTCATTCTGATCCCCTCTCAATTTCAATAGACTGATTCGTGGAAGTTTCCTGACAAAGAATCACAAGGAGCCCACCACCCAGCTCAGCCATAACCACCCGGCTCGGCCATCCCCAACTGGAGTGGGCTCTGACTTCTTGCCTGGTGAGTGTGCCTGGGCTGACTTCAGAGCTTGTGTGGCCTGCTCACTGGCTTGTTTAGAAATGCAGAAAAGTCAGATTTAAAACATTAAAAACAACTGATCTGGTTGACACAAGGCAGACTGCAGGCCCTTCCTCTGGCCAGAGACAAGTGGTGTGGGGCCCGTGACGTTCACAGAGCAGAGACAGGGCACCAGCCTAGCTCCCCGCCTGCTCCTCCCCGCCCTCCTCGTCCGCGTCCTCCTCGTCCTCCGGGAAGTGGGCCTGCTTCTTCCGCACATTCCAGTGCAAACACTGTGCCAGGCTCTCGAACCAGTCGCTCACAGGGTCGCGGACGCAGATGGAGGGAAGAGGGTAGCAAGAGGTCGTGATGCTAATGCTGCAGCAGAAAGGAGGTGAACGTAGCCCCTCCTAGAACTGAGCCCCCTCATGGAACTGAGCCCCCTCGCCGCCCACCGTGTAGGACCCTCGACAGCCTGGCTGGTGGACCACCTCAGCTCTGCTTGTACCATCTGCTGTGCAGCCTGGCCCCATGTCCTCTGGTGTCATGGGCACCTGGCCATTTTCCAGTCTGGCCCTGAGGACAGCTGGGCTAGAGGCTCAGTGGTGCTGTTGTGCCCCCCAGGACAGAGCTGTGGACCCCCCTCACTCCACCCACGTCTGTGAAGGGGAATCCCAGGGCAAGGCAGTGGGAAGACGAGGAACAGGTGCAGCTGGTAGGGTGCCATCACCCAGGCAGAGGTCCACAGCTTACAGCCACCCTGGGCCCACCTGCCCTGGCCACTGCACCCCACAGTCCACACACCTGTCTCCGTGGCGGATCTCCTGTCTCTTTCGTCCATCGAAAGACACCCACGCAGTGTTCCTTGCCTCTGGTGACAGCATGATCTGAAGGGTCAAGCAGCACACGTGTAGGGGCTCAGAGGACTCTGAGGATCAGATGCATTCTGAGCACAGCTAAGTGCCACGGACCCCACCCTGGGGCACCGCACTGGCCAGAACAACCTCACAGGCAGCACAGTGCCCACCGCATGCCAAGGTCAGCTCCAGGCCGTGAAGTCACTGCACTATGTGGACACCAACCACAGGGTACAGAGGCCCACAGGGCACAGAGGCCTGGAGCTGTGTCCAGCAGACATAGCCCTGCCCGCCAAGGTTCACTCCAAGGACATGCTGGCCCGCGGTGGCCTGCAGCAGGGAGCTTGGGCCAGGGAAAGAAGAGGTGAATGTGGAAGGGCAGTGAGGCCAGTCAGACACCAGAATGTGGCCCCAGGGACGTGCCAGGCAGCAGTGGTTAATCACCTGAGGGCCTCCTCACCCCAACTGTCCCCACCCACTCAGGCTGAGAGCCCTGCCCTGCCAACTAGACCCTCTGGGGCACAGGACACATGACAAAGGCCAGAGTGGACAAAGTCCCTCCCGCCCCCAGCAGGGCAGGCAGGCAGCCCCACAAGGGCTCCAACAGACAAGGGTGGGGGCTCTGACCTTCAGCTCAACCCCGCGGGCACCACAATGGGCCGAAAGGACAGCGAGTGGGGGCAGATGGGCGTGACCATGATGGCGGGCACGTTGGGGTGGATCATGGATGCCCCTGCGGCGGCCGCATACGCCGTGCTGCCCGTCGGGGGTGGAGACGATCACGCCTGCGGGACAAGCTGCAGGTCAGGCTAGGGCACTGCCCCCCACGCCCACCCCCGGGCAGGGCCGATGCCCACCTACCATCGCCCTGTACTGTGGTGATGAGGTGTCCATCCAGGTAGACATCCACGTTGGACAGGTAAGAGGAGGGGCCTCTGTCGATCACCACCTCGTTCAGGACCTGGGGGCAAGGCCACTGCACACTGAGCAGGCAGGGCAGCGCGTGGGCTGCTCCCAGGCTCCCTAGGAGGTCCAGCCCAAAGGCCTTGCCCTGCACCCCCTGCCCGAGGGCAAGGCCCGGCACCTGGTTGGGGAGGGGCAGGCCCACAGACCTGGTACTGCACAGCCTGCTTCCCAACCTCCATGTCCAGGCCTGCAGCCAGCACCCCGTTCTCGCTGATGCCATTGGGGACAGCCACCTTCTTCCCTCGGGGCTCCTTCACGACCCTGACCTTCAGCCGGCTCCGGAGAACAACAGCTGCGTTCCCTGGAGGCCAGCAGGGGTCACACCCAGGGAAGTCAGCAGGTGGGGATAGTCATGCCACAGAAGAGCTCCCCACTCCCTCGATCAGGGACCCCCTCCCATCTTCACACAAATGGAAGGCGACACCCTGGGCTCCTGTGGAAATCAATCCATTGCTGCCCGACACAGACGGCAGCTGAACTGTGGTGGCTGCAGCTCCTCTCTGTGAGGACAAGGTGTCTGACCCTCAGAATCAGAGTCCTCTGAGCTCCAAACACTCAGCACTGTTCTCAGCATCATTAAAAACCCCCAAACCAAGCAGGATGACTGTTCCACATGGGAACTGCTCTTGGGCTCAGGAACATTCCAACTCACCCTGTATCACCTGAGTAACTTGTGACTGAAAGTTCTCGAAGTTGAAGGGGGTCAGGAAGCCCAGGGAGCCCAGATGGAATGCCATGACTGGAGGCACGCTACCCTGCAAGCCAATGAGACAGGTCACTCGTTGGCCAGTCCACGTGGAAGGCACGCAAGCACTAGCCCAGATGGACCTGCGCCTGGACGGTCCCTGTGAGGGCTGGGGGGTGGGGGGAGGGGGGTGGTGCTGACACACAGGGCACAGGGTCAGCCAGAAGCCTGGGAGCCAGAAGAACAGCTGGAGAGCTGACAAGAAATGGGGGCAAGGGGACCGACCACTGGCCACAGAGGACAGAAAGGCGTGGCAGGGCAGGACACGGGGGCTCTGACACACACAGGCCATGTCCAGCAGGCTTGCGAGGGCAGTGAGCCCCTATAGAGATGCCAGGGAAGAGCACAGGCAGCCGGGGCAGGAAGCCTAGGGTGGGACTCGGGTCCCACCAGGTGGCTCTGCAGCCACTTCTGCTGAGAAGGCTCCCAAGAGAGAATGAGAGCTCTGAGGAAGTGGGACATCCCAGGACCCTCAACCTCAGCCTCTGCCAGCCGCTGCTGCCCCAGGCCCTGCTGGACTCCACTCTCCTGCCCCTTGGCTCCCTCCCACTTCCAGGCGTCGCCCTGGGGGCCCACCCGACCTCCTAACAGGCCCTGGCAAGGTCCCTCCCCGGCAGATCCCTGCCATCTGCAGCCTCCACAGTCCTTCCCCCACCACGCCTCCCCGGTGGCCTGGGGCTGCTGCTCTCACCTGCCCCTGACTCTTAGCCCCCTCACTCAGCCCACATGCCAGTTCTCCCAGGGGTCGCCCTCCTCCCAGCCCTGTCCCTGGGCCCTTATGCGCCATCAGCTGGCCTGGCACAGCTTCCAGCACCCACAGCAGTCCCAGTTCATGTCCTATCACCTGCAGCCCTACAGCCTCAGGCAACTGGGGCCTCACCTGGAAAAGAGAGGAGGCATATAGCAGGGTCCCGTCGCCCCCCAGGCAGATGATGAGGTCGATCTGATTGGAGATGTCATCGTAATCTGGAAGACACAGGAGACGTCAAGCACCCCAACTGCTGGGCACGGGCAAGGGAGGGGTGCCAGAGAGCCCGCCGGGTTGGGGCAGCACCCTGCCACCCAGGGACAACTTGCCTTCTCTGAAGGTGCAGAACTTCCTCTTCACTGGCCCGAAGTGGTCATCGCTCAAGAGGGCGGGGTCTTCCAGAACCTTCTTCTCCACATATACAACCATGTTGTTCTCCTGGAAGGAGATGGTGGTGTCAGCCCCACCAGGAAGACAGGTCAGGGCACTGGTCTTCTAGAAGCCTCCTTCTGCGTCTCAGGGTTTTCTGATGGGGTCAGGGGAGAGGGGCACGATTCCTCTGTCTCTCAGATGCAAAGTGCCTTTGTTGGGCTCACAGTACACACTTCTGAGCTCCTGTGCCTGGCTTACAAGGTCTCCTGACTTGAGTGGATGGGAGGAGAGCCTGGAGCCCATGCCCACTCACCTCCATCAGGTACGCGCAGAGCTCCTTGAAGGGCTGCAGCAGGCTGGCGTCCCGGATCTTCTTGATAACAAGGACACTCTTAGGGGACTTGTTCCACGTCAACCGCTGGCTGGCAGGGTCTTGGATGTGCCTTTGAGGGGAGAGGAGCACTCACAAGGGCCCCAGGCTGACCCGCTGGCACCTGCACAGTATGGAGACCCTCCCCACGCCCCTGCCTGAGGCTCCTTTGGGACGAGGCCCACACAGGGACCTGCTTAGAGGACATCCCATGCGCATCCAGACCAGCTAATAGAGACTTGGGCTTCCTGCTGACCCAGGCCCACACCGCTGTGCGAGAAACCCAGTGGACCTTCGCCTCCACAGTAAAAGCCTCTTTTAAAGCCAGTGGAGGGATCTGGAGCAGTGAGACTGTGCTATGTGATTTCAATGGCGAGGACATGTCACCATGCGTGTCCAGGACCCTGATATGAAGAGGACTCTGGTGACGACGGCACGTCAGTGTAAGTTCATTGTTTGTCACACATGCACTGGCTTCAGGGATGATGATGGTGGGGAGGCTAGGAGGAGTGCAACAGGGAGCTCTGCACCTTCTTTTCACTTTTGCTGCGAACCCAAAACTCCTCAAAAAATTAAAAACAAAAACCAAAAGAAGTCAGCTGGGCCTGCCTGCCAACAACAGCTCCAAGAGTCCTGTGGTGCCTAGCCTCGGTCACCAAGGGCAGGGCCTGGTATGGTCTGTGGGCAGCAGGTCCTCCCCCAGGGGCAGGGGTGTCTGAGGCCAAGCCCTCACGTTGGGGCGGGCTCCCCAGGGAGCACCTCTGCCTGTTGGGAAACAGCCCCGAGGGCTGCAGGCCACAGGAACGGCCCTTCTGACGCAAGTTCCCCAACCTAGACACTTGTTCCAGATCACGCCCCACGGCCGGTGCCTCCCTGAGAACCTGACGGCCCCACCAGCAACCTTCCACACCACGATGCAAGCCACTAAACAGGTGGTGAGTCCCTGGCTGCAGGCTGTCACTGACTGACCATCACTCACCCTCTCCAGGCGTTTCTGCAAAGGAGGGGGTCACTCATGGCCCTCTGCCGGCATCTCCGCCAGCCTGGGTCACACGCGCAGCTTGGCGGAGGATGGTGCTGGGTGCCCAGCATCTCGGTCGTGCTTCACTAACGGCGGGAGTGCGATGCACCCCAGCCCCCCAAGACTCCCCAAGTGTGCACTGGCACCATAACCCCGCTGTCTGTCTCCTCAAAACTGAAAGCAAAACATAAAGTAAAGTGACTTGCTAAAGGCTGCAAAAAACAAGTGCAGAGCTTCCTAAAATGAAAACTCAAACCAAACAAACTGTATTTGATCTTACTGCTCACACCATCCTCTTGTCCAGTCGCCTCCTAACAGCAAAGGGGCCAGATCTCAGACAACTGCTCCTCACAAGCTGGCCGCTGAGCTCTGCCGCTCTGGGCGGTCAGGACGAGCCCTGTCCAGCTGCAGACAACAGCCCTGGGCTGCGGAACCGGCTTGGCCCACGGGAGGGGCCTACATGCGGAGGGCGGGCACTGGCAGGCCTCTCGTCACTCCACCTGGCCCTGGGCCTAGAAGGAGGGCAGATGGAAGTCTGCCTGGCTGGTGAGGTAGACGTTGAAGCCCCCTCCCCACTGACCAGGCAGGTGAGGCTCACAGCCCCTCCAGACCTGTGAGTCAGTCACAGCCAGCCAGAGCCACTGTAGCGCCATTGGCTCGGTCTTGGGCACCAACTGGTCACTCAACTTCCTGTTGGGTCACTGCGAAGAGGGATACTGACCCCTCCCAAGGAGGCTCTGGGCGCCGGACAGCTTGGCCAGACACCCATGTGAGCCACAGTTTCAAAAGCTGAAGGCGTCAGATGCTAGTAATTCCAACATTTCAACATAACAGAAAACACGCACTCATTGGTGAGATGTGAGACAACCAAGCAGAAGGTAAGACTCTCGTAATTAGCTCCTCTACACTGTCAGGGGAGAAGTCAGGTTTGCACACAACCCCTGCCCCTGGCCAGGCTGTAGGAGGGGCAGAGAAAGTTGCTTGCTCAGCCCTCGACACTTCGGGGCACCTGCTCCTCTGCCTGGAGCACCCCATAACCCCACCTGACCTTGGGGAGCGGCTCAGATGCCGCCCTGAGACCCCACCCAAGGGCTGTGAGGGCAAAGCACACATACCTGGGCTGCTGTGGGCTGGGCAGGGCGGCAACGGCCAGTTATGGTTGGACGGCCAAGGGCCACCAGCATGCGCTGAGGCCTGGCTGTGAGTGACGAGGAGGGCGCGGCAGTGCAGGGCTGGGACTCAGGGAGGGGTCTGGGCAGCCAGTGAAGGCCACAAAGGGTGGGCACACAGCAGGGCACAGCCAGGTGAAGGGTTTGGGGGGCGAGCTGCCAGTGTGGCTGCTGTGCTGGGTGTGGGCCTTGGCCTGCCCCCCATAGACGTCAACCCTCCACAGCTCCCTCGAGGAGGGGGCACAGATGGTCTATGCAGTGGGCAGCCCACCGCCAGGCCCGACTGCAGAGCTGGTTGGAATTCTGCTGCTTCCTCGCCAAGCTCTGGTGGCCAGAGCCATTTGCATGTCTTCTCCCCAAGACAGAACACACACAGCCAACAGACGATGGCCCCTCTCTGGCAGCGTCCAGTGCTAGGAGGCGGCACTGGACGAGTGAAGACAGCCAAGGTCTAAGTGTCTGCGAAGCAACCCAAACTGCTTAGTTTTTAACTAGTTTCTCAGGTGGCGGGTGTTGCTAAAATGCAGGACTTATCTTAAAAAAAAAAAGCCATGCCCACAAGGCGGGACTCAAACAAGTCAACTCAGATTTTCAAAAAACACCTCAGATTTTCAAAACACCAACTGACATCTCTGCATTTCAATAGTAATGAAGAGAAACACATGTGAGTCATCAAATGCATCAGTGTGCAATACGTTATTTTTTCTCCTTGAATTTTTCCTGTCAAAGCTCCTATGGCCTACGGAGCAGACCCCGCCACCTTCTCATCCTGTGGAGTCGGGGACATTGCCATGTGGCTGCCAGGCCCATGCCCTGCTCCCCGGAGCATCAGAACCTCCCATAGCTCCCCATCCTCGTGGAGCCCCCCGCTGACTCACATGATGGTCTGGGGATTCTGCAGCACGCAGGCCTTTGGTCCAAACGTGGTCACTGGGCATGGCCCATGCAGGGAGCGGGTCCTCCTGTAGGAGAGGATGCAGGGCGGGCCCTCAGTCGCTGAGAGACACGCATGTGGAAGAGGCACTGGCTCTCAGACTCTCTGCCATCTTCACTCCAACAGCCTGAGCACCGCCATCTGCCAGCGCCCGAGCAACGGTCCCAGAACACTCACCTGATCCCTAGAGCTGCTCTGAGGGCAACATGCTGTGGCACTGCCCTCAGAGGGGACTCCCAGAAACTCCTTACAACAAAGGACCCAAACCGGGGCAGGCACCCGGGCCCCACCCTAGAAAAAGGGGATGTACTATGGGGCGCGGGCCTGCGGCTCTGAATTCTTGTTCAGGCAAGTCTACTTGAGGGCCAGTTGTTGGGCCTGTCCTTGGGAATTAAGACCTCAGATACCATCCCCCAGCCATCCAGGTTCTAACAAAACGCCCATGCTGAGTTGTACTGTCGATGAAGAAGACAGCACTTGAGTGGCTCAGCATTTCCAGCCACAACTGAATCACAGGGCACCGTGGCCAGCACACGTCCTAGGGACGACACCGCTTGGTGGCCTTCCCTGTCCTCCCCTCAAGGTCCAGCGCCGGTCCTTGGGAGCCATGTGGATGCCCCACGGAGACAGGGCGGAGGTGTGTCCACCCTCACACAGAATGCCAGCTCCAGAGGCTTTGCGGTCCCTTTGGTTATTTTTTTTTAATTTTTGGCCACACCACATGACTTGTGGGATTTTAGTTCCCTGACAAGGGATATATGCCACCTCCCCACTGGACCACAGGAAGGTCCCCTCATGGTCCCTTTCTGCACTAAAAATACTGGCACAAAAACAGCCAAACACAGATGGCAAACTTGCTTTCATCTCTGCCCATCTCAAGGCTCAACAAACGCCAAATCCCCACACGGACAAGTAAGATTTCCTATTGTCTCATGAAGGGCAGCCCCAACTCCCCAGCTCAAGAACATGCAGGAGCGGCCACCGGCCACAGCTTGGCCTCTGGGGAAATGCTGTCCACAGCAGGTTTCTCTAAGTCTGCATCACAGTCAACCTTTGAGAGCAGCCACCTCTGACCCGCTGCCACTGCACCAAGTTCAACATTCTCTGAAGGGAAAGAGCGGAACACTCCACCCCCGCAGAGCCGGCAGCCAAGGTCTCCCGCCCCCGCCCCGGGACTCTGACACAGGAGGGTGGCGCAGCTGCTCACACAGAAGCGTCTCAGGCCCCTCACCCATGGCAGTGCTGGCCAGGACAGCTTCTCCCTGGACTTGAGCGACGTTCGCATGACCGAGGCCGGCAGAGCTTCCCCACCCCCACTGCGTGCCCAGGGCCTGGGGCCACACTGGACGGCAGCCCCACACCTCGGCCTCCACAGTGAGTATGGGCATGGCGGGGGTCGGCTGGGAGTGCCCTCTGGGAGGCCATGCCAGCCAGCACAACCCCCTCCTGCCTCCTGAGCGCCCCCACAGGCCCAGGAGGACAGTACCTGAACTCACGGGCGCTGGCCAGGACAGGTGCGGCCGACAGGCTGCGGGACTTGGAGCGGCCCCGGGTGGGTGGCCTGGGCCCCAGTCCTCGTCCCCATGGCACGCAGAACAGCGGTGCGAGGATGCCTCTGCACTCGGCTCCTTGTTCCCGTTGACTTTTTCTTGTTCCATTTCTGCAATTGATGGATGTGGAGGACTCTGGCCCGAAAACCCAGGATGCCTTGATTTAATAAAATAAATATTATTACTGTTTCAATAAAATAAAGTAAAGCAATGTACACACACACCTACACCCCTCGTCAGGGAAAATGGCTGAAGTCCAGCCTACCCAGTCTGGGAAGTCTGTTTTCATCCCAAAGGCACTTAACAACTCCGGAATCTACCTGTGGTTTTCCATGAATCCCCATGGGGCCATGAGGCCACTCTTGGACTCTAGTCCAAGAGTGAGGTAACAACCAGCAGCCTAGCACACAGGCACATGCTGGGACTTCAATGAGAGAATTAACGGTCATGCGGTACCTCTCACCCAGAAAAGTCTGGGTGAACATGGGCCAACTGCACCCTTGTCCTGCAAACAAAGCCACGTTCTCCTCCAGGGCCAACGAAACACTTGCCCAAACTGACTTATTTGGTCCTCAAAGAAAACTTCAATTTCCAAGAGCTTCATCTCCCAACCACATGCAGTAAAGCAGGAAAAGATGGAAGCAGACACAAAACAACAGTCCTCGACCACCTGGGAACATCTCAACTTTCTCCTAAGCCACTGAGGGCTCACAGCCGCACCCATACCGATGTGATGCAGCAGCCAAGAGGGAGCGTGAGCCCAGTCCACGCACCCATCCAGACCCACGTGATGTTACAGCACAGAGGGAATGCAGGCCGGGCCCACACGCCCACTGAGCTGCCCCCAGGTCCTTGAGAACAGCGGTCAGCAGCCAAGGCCTAGTCAGAGAGCTGGAGCAGGAATCAAACGAGCCTAAGAGAAGTGACAGAAATACGGCAGAAACTAGAGCGCCGACAAGCAGGAAGAGCAGAGCAGAGCTTGGGCAAAAACCACATGAACAAGGCAGTTTGGATGATGGTGGAAAGAGATACACTCTGAGAATTTGGGCCAAAAGGTCATTTTCTTAGGAAACCACTGACTAACGGGAGAGGCCTGGCCTTGCTGCTGCGGCCACGGAGCCTGCCCATCCTCCGAGCTCAGAAAGGACCAGCAGCTCAGCCTGCCTCCTGGCTTGAGACGCCCTGAGGACAAAGGAGGGGAATGGGCAGGACCACAAGGCAGGTGCCAGCATCAGAAGTGACAGCGCAGGGGCCAAGAGAAGCCCGGGGCCTCTACAATGAGGCTGGAGGTGAGGGCCCCTGAGTCCCCTGCCTCCATATGCACTTTACACTCACATCAGGAGCTTGCAAAATACTAACTCCTGCACCGGACCCAGACCAAAGGCTCCAGCAGTCATTAAAAGCTCCTGAGCCAGGGCGTTCCCAGGTGGCTCTGTGTTTTCACTGCCAGGGCCCAGGTTTGATCCCTGGTCAGGGAACTAAGATCCCAGAAGCTCTGTGATGCGGCCAAAAAAGAAAAAAAAGTAAAAGAAGGAAACTGAAGCTTAAAAATACCATTTACAGTAGCACTAAGATATAAGACATATAGGGATGTAGTGAGCAAAAGAGAGTGAGCCTTACTTCCAGTTGTAAAGTCAGGAGAGTGAGCCTTTCTTCCAGTTGTAAAGTCAGGAGAGTGAGCCTTACTTCCAGTTGTAAAGTCAGTCTGTCAGTCACAGAGTATAGCACGTACCATGGTGACTCCAGTCAGTGATACTGCTGTGCTTATTTGAAAGGTGCTGAGAGGGGAGGTCTTCCAAGTTCCCATGAGAAAAAAGCCTGGTGATTAAACGTGGTGCCAGACTTACTGTGGTGGTCACTTCACAACACACACAAATACTGAATCACTAGGTTTCCTGCTCTACCTCACTTTAAAAACACCGTGGACACAACTGAAAGGAAACAAGTCAGTGGAGAGACATGCCATGTTCACAGACCAGAGAATATGGTATTGGTGAGATCTCAAGTCTTTCCAAGCCTAGTCTTTTCTATCAGAAGTAACAAGCTGATTCTAATATTCAGCTGGAAACTGGAAACTTAAAAGGACTGAGAATAGCTCGCTCAAAAAAAAAAAAAAAAAAAAAAAGCCTTGTTGAAGGACTAATGCTACCTGATCTGATGACCTGCTATAAAGCTGCTGCAACCAGACTGTGTGGTACTGACATAGAGACATACACATAGACAAAGGACCCAGACGACAGTCAGGGGTTCTCAACAGAGGTGGCAAGGAGAGTCAACAGGGAGAGAACAATCTTTGCTCCAGACCGTTCCAGGTAAATTCCACAGCCACACCCAACTCTATGAAGTTCAGTTCTCCTCACAAGTTGGCAAAGGTCAGCTCATGATGGATCATACCCTTAAATGTAAGAATAAAAGCTATAAAACTTTCAAAAAAAAAATTAGAGAAAATCTTCATGGCCATGGATTTGGCAAAGATTTCTTAAATAGGATACAAAAAGTACAAAGTTTAAAACCTGACAAACTGAATTTCACTAAAATTCAAATCTTGTACCCTTCATTAAGACACCATTAAGAAAATGAAAATATGAGCTGACAAAAATCTTAATGAAAATATGAGATTGACAAAAAAATATTTGCTAAACTTATGTATGACACAGAACTTGCTTCCAAAATATATAAAGAATTATTAAAGCTTAGTAAGAAAACAACTCAATTAAAAAACAGGAAAAAGATACCAACTTTGGGCAACTTCCTCAAGATACATTGACTGCATCTTGAAAAGCACATGAAAAGACGCGCAGCATCCTTAGTCACTGGAGAAATGCAAATTAAAACCAGGAAACATCATCCTACACCTACAGAGAACTGCTAAAATGTAAGAAAACTGACCATGCCAAGTGTCGTGGAGCCTGAGGAGGAAATGGAACCCTCAGAAAGCGCTGGTGGCATGAAAATGGGGCAACCAGTTTGGAAAACAGTTTGGCGGTTTCTTAAAATGTTAATTAAGCATGGTTCCGCCATCTGCTATAGCCCTTCCACTCTGAGACATTTACCCAACAGAGAAGAAAGCATGGCCACACGACTTGTTGAGACACCTCACCTATGACACGACCGTCCCTTGGATCTGTGCTCAGATGCCTCCTGCTCAAGAGAACACCTGTACCTCCCGCTCCTACCCACTGGTGCCCAGTTCCTTTTCTTCTCAACCCTGACCACCACCTGCTGCCGAGTTCCTCTTCACAGGGGCCTGACTTCCTTGCAGCCCAAGGAGCAATGCTGCAGAAACTGCATCTCTTGGGCCTGACTTCATGTGATCACTACTGGCCAAGGGGAGATGACATGCTGGCAGCTAACAGTTCAAGCCCAGAGCTCGGGGACATGTGGGGCTGGGCTCTGTCAGCACACGGTAACACTGACAACCATAGAACCAGACAGGCTCTCAGGACTGAACCTGGGACACACCAAATAGATGGGTCTGGATAAGAGTCTGGGGGAATCCTAGAACGCTTAGTGGAGGACACAAGAGTGCTAGGGTGCTGGGATGGAAAGCCCGAGGCGGCCTCAAATGCTGGGAGATGAGGACAAGACCACCAGCCGTGGGGTGGGGTGGGGAGGGGGCAGAGTGAATTCACGAGTCTGGCTACACAGAAAGGTCATGATGCCTGAAAGAACACAGGGCAAATTCGCAAGAAATACAAGAAGGCAGGTTTGGGCTCAGTTAATATACAAAAGCTATGTACACGTTTCCCTCGTTTCAGTAAAAACTGCCCAAGATAAAAATGCAATCACTAACCTCACTGCTTGCCTTCTCATGCTGGCCACGCTCTGACTGCCTCACTCATGTATATCACTTAATCCCCAGGGGGACCCCACAAACTGCTGTGATACACCGTGAACTCACAACTTTAAGAGGAAATATTGTTAAAAAAAAAAACTTGCTTTAAGCTAAGAGGCCTGGTAGTGGCTTTACTCTGAGACCTGAAAAAGGGGGTTGCAGAGGATGAGATGGTTGGATAGCATTACCAACTCAGTGGACATGAATCTGAGCAAACTCCGGGAGAGAGTGGAGGACAGAAGAACTTGGCATTCGGTATTCCATGGTGTGACAGAGTCAGATATGACTTAGCCACTGAACAACAACAACATAAAGAATAGCTGTCACAGTGTAGGAGTGTGGATGCTTAACCTGGTCTAGGCCAACCAGCCATAGGGAAGAGCAGGCCAGGGAGGCCAGGATCATAGTGTGGGAGTGTGAACACTCATTCCAGGCCAGGATGATCAGTAAGCAGCAGAACCAGCGCCCACACTGCAGGGCCCTGTCCAAGCACTTGACTCAAATTGCCTGACTTGCCCTTGCAAGGAGGCTGTGTGGGGGTGTCCAGGAGACCAAAGCCCAAGGTGACACGGTGAGGAGGGCAGAACTCGTATCTGGGCCCCTGGCATGACCTCAGTAACACAGACAACGGGACCCAGCAGAAAGGCCCAGAGTCCTGGGAGGAGAGAGGACCCTTCCTGCCTCATCTTCTTGAAAAGAGGCCTTTGACGTAGCCCCTCCTGAATGACAATAAGGTTCTCTCAGGGCACACACTCCAGGCTCCAGTAACACATAAGATCAAGAGACAATGATTATAGGCAGTGATGTTAGAACCCTGGCCAAACAGAATGTGAAGACCACTATCCTGGCGCTGCACCAGCTGCAAGAACCTGAAACCAGGAAAGTGAAAAGTGAAAGTTGCTCAGTCGTGTCTGACTCTTTGCGACCCCATAGACTCCATGGGGTCTCCATGGAATTCTCCAGGCCAGAATAATGGAGTGGGAAGCTGTTCCCTTCTCCAGGAGATCTTCCCAACCCAGGGATCGAATCCAGGTCTTCTGCATTGCAGGCAGATTCTTTACCATCTGAGCCACCAGCCTGCCTTAAAGCCAGCTGAGCCTCCAAGTGATGCGGTAATCTTAGGAGTATGTGGAAAACTCTACCATCCCAAGAAAACACAGAAATAACTATCCAGTTAGAGCACCACAATCCTGAGAAGGTGTGGACGAAGATGCAGGTGATATGGTAATCCTAGGAGGGTGTGGAAAATTCTATCACCCCAAGAAGACACAGAAGTAACTATCTAGTTAGATTACTATAATCCAGTTAGATTACTATAATCCTGAGAAAATACAGACAAGGAAGTAATTAAATCCTACCGATGCTAAAATTTTCAAGTCTTATAACGGATTATATAATCATTGGATTTTTACATACTTTGTTTGCTATTATGGGCAATATATTCATTCAAAAGAACAAACCATTCTTCAAAGTATTCTCATCTAAATGGCTGAGATGAATTTATGTCTGTTAACAATGTTTCACATGCTGCCCCCATCCCCACCAGGGACCTCCACCTACAAGCAGTGCAGGACCTTCTGAGCTGCTCACTGACCAGGGCCCAAATCTCTCCAACAGCCTCTCAACTGACCTTGGGACAAGTGCTGAGATGTCATTTCTTCTGCAGCTAAGTATGCCAGTGATGCCGTCTCAGCTTCTACTTGCAGTCTAAGAATTACATCGCACTGACTCTCAGCGTAATGCGTGATTTGATGCATCCTCAACATGGACACAACACAGAATGTTTAAAAGGATCAATCAACACCAAGTGGGGCGTATCCCAGGAATGCAAGGCTGGCTCAGTCAGTGTAACCCATCTCACATACACCAACTGATGGGCAAGAAAGTGGAAAAAATTCAACACCCAACAGTGGTAAAAATTCTCAGCAATTAGGAATCAAGGGTAACTTATCCAGCTTGGTAAGGAGCAGCTACAAAAAGGCTACCACTACTATTAACTTGATGGTGAAAACATAAGACTGGGAGCCAGGCAAGGATGTCTGTTCTGACCACCCTTAACCAGCACGGTTCTGCATGTCACGGCAACAGGCAAAGAAGGTAGTCTGAAGTTAGAGACAGTATCATCTACAGTCACCAAAAAACACTTGGATGAAATATAACAAAATACACAGAGGACTTGTATGCTGAATTATATTTTAAACACCCTGATGAAATAAATCAAAGAAGATGTAACTGAGAAGACTCAGTGTAGCAGAGATGTCAGTTCTCCCCACATCGATCTACAGGGTTAGTGTGATTTCTACACAAATCCCAGCAAGATTTCTTGGTAGATATGGCCAAGTTTATTCTAAAATGTATGTGTAAAAAGCAAACATACTTTTTTTTTTTTAAGAAGGATAAAGGGAGATGAGTGACTCTGAAGACTTCTCTTTAGCTTTAATAGTCAAGACTGTGGCCTTGGGGGAGGGCAGATACAAGTCAACGGAGAAGAGAGAGCCCAGAAACACAACCACATAAACACACTCGATTAATTTTTGAAAAATGTATATAAGCAGTTCAAGGAAGGAAAGACAATCTTTTCAACAAAGGGTGCTGGAATCATTCACATCTATAGGCAAAAAAGTAAACCTCGGCCTAATCTTCACACCTGACACAAAAATTAACTCCACATAAACTAGAAAGCCTTCATAATAAAATAGAGAAGAGGGGGTTCCCTGGTGGTCCAGTGGTTAGGGCTGCAAGCTTTCACTGCTGAGGGCACAGGCTTGATCTCTGGTCAGAGAACTAAGGTCCCGCAAGCCACATGGCATGGCCGTGAATAAATACACAAGTAAATAAAATGCAGGAGAAAGTTTTGGGGACCTAAACTTAGACAGAATCTTTTTGTTCATGATATAAAAAGCACACTTCATAAAAGATAAAAAAATAATTGGTAAACTGTGCTTCTTAGAAACTTGCTCTGTGGAAGACCTTGTTAAGAAAGCCAAAAAAAAAAAAAAAAATCAAGCTAGACAGAAAATATTTTCAAACTAGATATCCAACAGATCTGTACCTATAAAATAGCAAAAACTATCAAAATTCAACAGTAAAAAACAGTCCAATTAGAAAGTGGACAAGAGCTGACTGGAGAGATGAGATGCGCCCATGGTAAAGAAGCAGGTGAAAAGATGCTCCATGCTGATGGGCCAGAACTAAAACCACAGTGAGATGCCACTGCACACTGACCGGAACAGCCAGACAACTCAGCGCTGGAGGTCGCAGAGCAATGCTTGCTCACACACCACCCAGGACCAGAACACAGCCAGACACTCTGGAAAGGGCTGACGCCGTCTTATAAAAACTAAAAACTAAACAGACAGCCTAGCAAGTGCACCTGGGCATTTACCCCGGAGAAACACTGATGCTCACAGAAAAACCTGCACCTCAACATTCACAGCAGCTTTTAATTTGCAGCAGCCAAACACCACAGACAGTCCAAGTGTCCCCACTGGTGAGCGGGCCTGGCCCACCAGAGGGAGTGGACATGGACTCTGAAACCAGCTGGGTGACTCCAGGCTGACTGCAGGGCAAGGAAGGTCACATGATAAATGCTCCCATTTACACAACTTGCTTTTCATTCACTCCTCCTTTCTTTTGGGGGCATACCACGCAGCATGCGAGATCTTAGTTCTCCACCAGGGGCCTGTGAAGTGGAAGCTCAGAGTCAAAAGCACTGGACCACCAGGAAAGTAAGTCCCTTACATGACTTTCTTGACATGACAAAACACAAGCGCATGGAGAACAGATCCCTGGTGGCCGGGGAGTGTGGGGAGCCTGGGGTGGGCTCCCTAGGTGACACCAGCTCTGAGTCTGTGGTGGCAGCCACACAGCTGTGCCCCGGAAAAGTGGTGAACCCCAGCAAGGGGTGTGACGGAGGTGCCAGGGTTCACATCACTGTGCCACGGATGTGGCGATAAGTGCAGGCATTCCTCTGTATTGTTTTTCACAACTTTCTGGGAGTCTAGAATTATTTCAGTTCATTTTCAAAAGACATCCGCACTGGGAAGTTTTAACAGAAAAGTGTTGGAGCATAATGACCAAGATAATGAACTTCCCCAGAAGGAAAGGAGACACACCGTGATGCCCATAAGTAAAAGTCACACACACACAAATATAAACATAACATGATGCCCAGTGTGAGCTCTCAACATACACCTGTTGAAATACTGAATGAAAAAGCAAAGTTTACCCCTCCTTAACACTGAGGCAATAAAAGGTACCTATTAAATCTCCCTCTCTCCGCCGGTAGGTGATGCCCAGTGCTGGCCAGGACCTGACAGAACTGGGCCCGCAGAGGGGCAGAGCCTGCTGGGCAGAAGAACAAGATCAGAGATGCGAGGGGGCTCCAGGGTGGCAGACCTGACCCCTGGGAGATCTCGCACACGCTTGGGCTGAAGCAGGTATTTGCACACCTAGCTCTCTGCAGAACAGCCCGCCTCCGGGCCACTTTCACCCAGTTCCTCTTTTCGCCAACAGTCTACACACGCATTTGCCCGGCCCCACGCTCTGAACTCTGGGCTGAGACAGCGGGTCGGGGAGACATCGCAAACGACGAGCCGGCAGCCCCGCCTGCAGGACTGGGCCCTATACACTGTCTGTCGGTCAGCGCCTGGGGGATGGTCCGCAGCCCCCGCAGAGAACCGACCCCTCCAGTCATCCTGCGGGTGAACCCGGCCTCCCTTCCAGCCCGACTCGGGGTGCCCCGTCCAACCCCGGGGCCGACTCGGGCCCCTCCCACGCCCACCTGAATGGCAGACCCAGGACACCTGGGCACCCGAGCCCCAGGGCCGTAGCCCGTCGGTCGCACCTGCGGGTCCCTGTCCTTGTCCTCGAGTTCCCGCAACGGGGCAAAGGTCACGGCCAGAGCCCAGAGCGCCGTCCAGCAGGAAGTGCGTACGCCTGGGCTCAGGCCCGGTCCCCGGCGGGTAAGGAGGCTCCACGAGAACCAAAGCGCGCCGGACGCAGAGGCAGAGAGACCGGGGGCTCGGATCCGGCTCAGACGGGCCAGCCGCCGGCCTCAGGGGTCGTCGGCTGGGCGTTGGGTTCTGAGCACAGAGGCGCTTTCCGAGGATGAATACCGCGACGTGGACCCCTAACTGACCGGCCCGCCACCTCGTTCACAGTGCGGTCGCGGGGGTGGAGGTCCGGCCACCCGGACACCTGCGCCGGCGCCCGGGGCAGGGTGTGGCCAGTCAGTGGGCAGGGTCGTTCCCGCCCCGCCCCCACGACCCCAACCCCACGACCCCGGGCAGAAGGCCGGGCCGAGGAGATGCGCACTCACCGTTCGCTGCCCCGGGTGCCTGCGGGGCCGTCTCCTCACCAGGCCGCACCCACGCGTCCCGGCGCCCAGCCGCCGCTCGCCGTCACTAGCCGGCCCCTGGAACCGCGGCCGCCCCCTGCCCCATGGCCGCCTCCGTCCCCACGGCCACTCGGCCCGCCGAGCAGCAATACCGCCGCGCCGCCAGTGCGCAGGCGCGCCCCGCGCCCTGCGCTTGCGCTGCACGCTCGTCCCGCCCCTCGCAGGTGGGGAGGCCGGCTCTGACGCTAGACCCGGACAGGGGGCGGGACCGAGGCCTGGGTTGGAGGCAATGTGCGCACAGTGCGCGCGGGCTAGAGGTTGCGCTCTGGGGAGGAGCGGGGGCCTCAGGGCTACGCTAGGTGCCCACTCACCTCGCTGTGTCCTAAGCATGTTCGCCAACCCGGGCCTCGCCCCTCCTGCATCCCTCCCGGTGGGCTGACTGCGGCCCAGCTAGTGGTGACACTACCTACCGCGGACTCCTTAACCACTGCTTAGAAGGAAAGTACTTTGGAATAGAACTGCGCCCCTTGGCTGCCAGCACAGGACACGGGTGGAGGCAGCGGCCTGGTCCTGCCGTCGTGGGCCTGGCCCACCCCAAGGAGCTCGGCGGGTCCTTGCACACCCCCTGGACCTGAGGGACTCTAGGCAAGGTCTCAAGTGGGGCCCCTCAAGGGTGACCTGCCAACATTGTGCTTCCTCATTGAAGGACCTAGAGAGGAGGAAGGAAGGGCCCAAAAGGGAACTGCTCTTCTGCATCTCCAAGTCCAGGCATGGTAGGTTACCCACCACCAGGGCAGTGAGTCAAGTGTCCCGGTGGTGTGCTGGGCTCCTGGATGCGTTGATGCAGGGCCTCTGTAAATGAGCCTGGGTGAGCCATCTTTTTCCTCTCCCCTAGGCCTCCTGGCCTAGGCCGTGTGCAGACAACGAGGTCCTTTGCAGCAGCCTGGCCTCTAAATTTATGCATCTGCGTACCTGCTGCTGACATCTTCTCTAGCTGGGAACTCCTGGCCCTGTATTCAGAGACCTCCAACACACCTGGGCACAGCAAAGGACACCTCTTACATGACCACAGGACCATGGGATCATCAAGGGTGAATGGCAAGCAGGGCAAAGATGGCGGGAATTTGGGGGATTTCTCAAGCTCCAAACTTGCCCATATCTGGTTATTTTGAAAACCCAACCACTTCCTCAAAGTGACCTCCCCCGCCAGCCACACCCACAGAAAAGAAAAGCCTTTTGAGTTGCATTTTTGGATATTATTAGCACAGAGAAGGCAATGGCGACTCACTCCAGTACTCTTGCCTGGAAAATCCCATGGGTGGAGGAGCCTGATAGGCTGCAGTTCATGGGGTTGCTAAGAATAGGACACGACTGAGCGACTTCACTTTCACTCTTCACTTTCATGCATTGGAGGACATGGCAACCCACTCCAGTGTTCTGGCCTGGAGAATCCCAAGGACAGAGGAGACTGGTGGGCTGCCCCGTCTATGGGGTCGCACAGAATCAGACACAATTGAAGCGATTTAGCAGCAGCAGCAGCAGCACAATAATACGAATGCTTGGCCAGGTTCCCCAAGAACCTTCTAGAGCAGGCAGAGTGGGCAGAGAAGGCAGCTCTGGCCTGATAACAAGCCAAGGTCACCCAGCAGGCACCCTTCCTGTGCACCTCTCTAAAGGGAACTTGTGTGGTGTGTGTGTGACCATGGAAGTCTGTCCACCAGGGACCTCAGGCAGACCTCAGGCAGGAGTGCTTCCGCATTTCAGAGATGAGAAAATGGGGCTGTGGCTTCCCTCAGCTGAACCTATTGTGCAATTTCTCCCAGCAGGCCCTGAGGCTTCTCCCGGGCCTCAGAGCCTCCGGCTTACACCCTGCAGTCCAGGATAGTGCAGGGAGGGGCACTTTAGGCCTCTGGAAGTTTCCTGGAGGAGATCTTGCTTGGTGTGAGAGCAGGGCTGAGCTGGAATGAGCTGGGGCAGAGGGAAGGGTCAGCAGCAGGAATGCAGGTAGGTGTAGGGATGGGGGGTGGACACCAGTCAGGCCCACGTGGGCTGGGCAGGTATGCCGGTGTGCCTCAGAGGGGCTGAGGGTTCAGGAAAGGCCATGGGTGTGACCTTTCGCAGTGCCACACTGCTGGACTCTAATGTTTCTTTTTTGTAAACATGGCTCCCCTACCGTTTAAGCTTTAGATACCCCAAACCTGGACCCCCTCCTCTTCTGAGGGTGGAAAGATGGGGGACAGCAAGGGTGGGGGGATGGAAATGGAGGAACTGGGGCTGTAGAGGGAGCAGACAGGGCTGCCTGCCCAGAGCTGGACTCACTCAGGCAGGAAGCACCTTTGGATTTGGGTGCAGGGTCTGGAGACGGCACTTCTGTTTGGAGTCCTGCTCCAGGCTCTTGGGGATATAGGTCTCAGCTGTGCCTGGCTGTGGGGTACAGGGTGGTGGGAGGCTGCCCCACACCTGAAAGGGAAAGTGGCTGAGAGACATGGAGTCTCCCTGTGGATGGGGGTGTCCCCCAGTGCTGGCCTCCAGCCAACAGGCCCTGGTTGCTGACCCCTCCTGTCCCACCCTTCCCAGTCCTCCCCAGGGACCAGTGTCAGGAACTGCCCACTTGGAACACAATACTGCAGGGAACCAAACTTTCAGGCACAGGGGCATGCATGTGTTTGTGTGGGCATGCCCTGCCAAGAGCCCAGAAGAGCACCCGCAGAGGCAACCTGGATCGAGGGAGCAGACAGCATGGGCTTGCGGGGGTTCTCTGATAGTGCAGCCCCTGCTCCAGCATCTCACACATGTGGGACTCACCAAATTCTCACAAGGCCTTTCAGAGCAGGTGCTTTTGTTGTTGCAGTTTTCTCACAGGGAACCCCAGGCACAAAGAGGCCAAGTAACTGGCCCCAGGTCACAAGGATGTCAAAGAGCAGGATTTTCTGCCCCTTCCATTTGGCTGGACTCCAGGAGTGGGGAACGGTGGAGATGTGGGGGAATTGGAGCAAGAGTGGTGGGGGCAGGGCAGCGTTTTCCTGCTCTCACACATCAGGAGGGACCCTGGGGGTGGGCACAGGGGCTCTGAGGACCTCCCTATTGTGTGGGTACTGGCGCTGGGTGGGGGTGGACACCATGTGTGCACGTGAGAACAGAGATGGGGGCCCAGGTGATCCCAGGCTCCCTGCAAGGACTCAGTTTGTGTCCAGCAACCATGGGTCCAGGGCAGAGTATGGACATCACACCTGATAGAGGAATGCCCACCAGACCTAGTGGCTACTTTGGATGCTGGGATGGAGGCTGTGGGATGAGGCTGGTGGAAGAAAGAAGAGCAGGCGCCCTGGAGGGGAGTGGGACAGGGGGATGTCATGTCCCAAGTGCATCCAGGCCCCGGAAGCTACATACTTGTGCCGAGGGTCCTGGGCTTCCAGCATCAAGTCCGAGGTTCACA
Organism: Nanger dama; assembly: GCA_917880005.1. Classification (NCBI taxonomy): domain Eukaryota; kingdom Metazoa; phylum Chordata; class Mammalia; order Artiodactyla; family Bovidae; genus Nanger; species Nanger dama. The sequence goes on along the minus strand of CAKJTW010000013.1, from coordinate 18,356,919 downwards.
CCGGGCAACACAGTGCCAGTGGTGTCACTTAACACCTCTGGCTGGCTGCCTGCCCTCAGCGTCCCCAACACCCATTTTCAGTGACCACTTTCCTGAGAAGGTGGACCAGTGGCCTCAAGGCAGCAGAGGGCTGTCTCAGCATCCCCAGCCCCAACTCAGAGGATCCCTGGGTGAGCTGGCCCTCACAGAGGCTCCTCTGCCCACCTGCTCCCCTCTGCAGGTGGCCAGCAGCAGGTGTGCCCTCTGCCAGGATAAAGGCTTCCTGACCCCAGGAGACCCTCCCTCCCTAACCTCAGGCTGCCAGCCCAGGGAGCACCTTAGATGCTCTCTGGCATTCTGTGAGGCAGTTGGCAGTTAAAACATTCAAGTAATAGATTTATTCCAGAGAGAAGCGGGGGCGGAGGTTGAAACCAGGCGAACCCACTGTTCAGGCTGTCAGTCACTGAGAAACTGCACCCATGGTCCTTACAGAAGCATCCCCTGAGAAGGTGCCAGTCCCAACCACCCCTCCCCAGGGGCAAAGCTGCGGGGGCGGGGGGGAGGCAGTGTGGACCTGATGCCTGTGTCTTCCTGATCCTCGGAAATGGGAGATTGAGGCGGGAACGCTCCCCACTGAGAGCAGTCTTTGCTTATTCACGAACCTGACCCAGGGGAATACTGAGGCAGCCTTCATAACTTTATGGAACACTGGGGCTGAAGGAAAAGTGTCCTGCAGCAGAAGCAGGACTCGATCCTGCAGTGGAGGTGGGGGGTGGAGTGAGGGGCTCTCCTCACTGAAGTGCACTGTTTCTCATGTGAGGGGGGCTGATGTTCATTCTTTCTTGTAAGACACAGTTCTCTTCATTCAAAGATGAAAACGGTCTGATCTGAAGAGAAGTATTGTCTATTGAGTAAGGTCCTTAGTATCTTGGGGAGGGAAGTGGGGGAGGGTGGCTCAGGCTCAGAAGAGGAAAGGACAGGACAGATTGCTGCCCGGGGACGAAGGGCCAGGGCTGGCAGGACGCCACTGCTCTGCAGGCCCATCTGAGGACCAGCCACACCTTTCATGGGTAAACTCCGGGAGTTGGTGATGGACAGGGAGGCCTGGCATGCTGCAGTTCACGGGGGTCGCAAAGAGTTGGACACAGCTGAGCAACTGAACTGTGATGGGGACAAGGGACATGGACAGAAGAGTGGGCAGCAGGGGAGGCAACTGCCTCCAAACACCAAAACAGCCCAACACATGAGCAGTCACGCCAAGATCCCTCATGTCAAACTGCTTTATTACATCTTAAATAACAGTACAGTTGAATATAGGATCTATCTTGCATCCAGCTTCCTTGCAGTACATTGACTTTAAAATTAAATACAAAAGGTGAGGGACAGGGTGCAGAGAGCTCTACAGAGGTGCCAACGGGGGCGGGGGCTCATCCCACTCTCTGCGGGTCCAGGGCACAGGGCGCAAAGGATGGTGCAAACACAGGTGAAGAAGCCACTGCTGCCTCTATGGGGGCGCTGGTGCGGGGAGGAGGCCCGCGTTGTCCCAGCACCGCTGCCCAACACTGGACACGCACGGAACCAGGGACATCTGCATGTTAGAAAAGTGGTCTGCCTCGGCACAAAGGCTGGTTCCCGGGAGAGGCGGGCCGTGAGAAATCCACAAGGGAGGCCAGGGACTCCGTTCCCTGTACACCCCCACCCCATCCAACAACAATTTTGGAACAGGACTTGTTTTTTAAAGAAAGAAAACAGTGACATCTCGCCAGGCGAGCGTGTAGGCCGTTAACTGCACGGCCTCCAATGCGATGCGTGTGCACAGAGGAGCGACGCGAGGTGGACAGAGCGCGACGTCACAACTTCAAAGAGGTTATTTCTTCAAAGAAAAAGAACATCTAAGGACTGAGTCCTATATGCACTGTGAGCATTTCTACAGCATGCGGTTCTAAGAGCAAACCCACCCCAAATGGCAAACAATCAGGTTTTTTAAAATTTAACTTAGAAAGTTTGAGATCATTATTTTCAAAACATTGATTTGTACATTGTTTCATACACAAATAACTGACTGACTCTCCACGCACAGGATGGCACCGCTCTTGAGGACGGAGGCTCGTGGTGGCCGGGTGGGGCACAGGGTAGTGTCGCGCTGTTGGGTCAGCCTCCCTCCAACTTCACAAGGAGACCAGGTGAGACTAAAAACCAAGCTGAGGGGAGAGGGTGGGTTGGGGGAAGGGCGCCTGATGCGGCCACTGTTCGTCCGCGTGCTCAGTCCCTTGACTTCTCAGCATCATCCTTCTACACCATGCGCACAACGGTCATGTGACATGAGACGGAAGTAAAAACCAGGGACTAAATTTACATCATTAACAATCTCAGAGAGGCCACACCAGACCCTCCTTCTCTGTTGAACTACCAGCAGAAAGAAATATATTTTAAGAAGGAAATATGAATCATGTCTGCAAAATCCTGTTACAAACACAATCTAGAATTCAGAGTCAATTACAAGATGAAGTCCTCAACTTGTTTTGCATGAACATCAAACAGGATTACTGATCAAGATTTCAAATAAACTAGTAAAAAGGTGTGTCTGTCTTACAATTACACTCAAGTTTACCTTCTTGTTAACATTTTTATTATAGTATTTCCTTTTAAATTCATTCAAAACAAACAAAAAAGGAAAACAAAGACAATGGTCCCGGAAGGAATGCACGATTCGTTTTAGTTACAGCACAGAGATTCTTCTCTCAGTGGGAATTGTGCTCTTGGTTTCAGCAATAAGTGAGGGGAAGGTCTTGCCCTTTTGAAGTTCTGAGGGGTGCAGGGCATCCGCGTTAGTAGGGGTAGATGGGAAATGCTATCTGCAATGGTCCAAGGCTGGAAAGGTCTTCCAGTCACTGTGGCGTCCACCTGCTGCTTTAAACAGAATCAAGAGACCATGAAGAGAAACGCAGCACCTGGCCCAGGTGCAGAGTGGCATGGCAGCTGCACCCGCTCTGGATGGGGGGCACAGCAAGTACTTAGGCTAACCACAGAGCTCACCTGCCTGCGAGCCCAGGGCAGCCACGTCCAAATGACCCCAGGAGCCCCAACCCACAGCTCCCTCCATGTTGTGAGAAACATGGAGCTGCAAGCAGGGAAGGGTGTGGGTTGCCTCTTACCTGTCAGGGTTAGTTCCAGATTTTGAGGAAGCTGTCCCAGGACCCCGTAGCCACGGCCATCCCGTCATCAGTTACCCCCAGGCAGCTCACACGGTTGTCATGCCCGGCCAAGACCCCTGGGGGCAGAGGACAGTATGGTCAGCCTGGGGTCCAGCCACTTGCTGAAGTGGAACCAGAAACCCCCACTTCCAGTCCCTGCCAGGCCTCGGTGGTGAGGAAAGGATCCCAACACAAAGGGCACAGCACACAGGGTGGGCCTTCAGGATAGGCACAGCGATCCCCTCCCCCAGACAGGGCGCCCTGTGACACTCAGTGGTCAGTGCTTGGACAATCATCAGCCACATCTTTCCAGAGGAATCTGAGGCTGTATCTCAGAGCACCCCATGCTGTCAGGACAGAGGCTGCAGACCTGAGGGCACTCAGGGGAGCAGGAGAGGAAGAGGGGCCCCCAGAAGAAGGGGCCATAGGCCAACAGCCACGCTCCCTCTCCAGCACTGAGACAGCAAGTTCTCATCTGCACAACCTCCTTCAATACACTTGACAACTACATACTTCACCCCACCATTACATTTTGGGCTCCAACCTGTGATTCCAGGGGTCCCTGCTGAACCTGCACCCAGCTCTACAATGGGAGGGTGCTACGAGGATGCGGCTGGCCCGGTCCTGCCTGCGTAAGCCACATGGCATCGCCAAGAGCTTGTGGTGCCAGGGCCTGGCTCCTGTCCCTTTGCCAGCCCACATGTCGCAGCTGATGTGTGCTCCATCCCTCTGCAGACCCAGTGAGGCCCAGCAGCATCCTACCTGCCCTGTCGGCCTTGAGGGCGTCCCAGACGTTGCAGTTGAAGTCGTCGTACCCTGCAAGAAGGAGGCGCCCACTCTTGGAGAAGGAGACCGAGGTGATCCCGCAGATGATGTTGTCGTGGGAGTAGGTCATGAGCTCCTGGTCCGCACGGAGGTCGAACAGCCGGCAGGTGGCGTCGTCCGAGCCAGTGGCAAATGCGTTGCCGTTCGGGAAGAACTGGAAAGAGCAAGCAAGCCAAGACAGTTTGCAAATGGACAGAAAGAAAAAATGAAAACACAAGATTGCCCGACGCAGGGTATTGTGGGCACAGGCGTTGGAGACCAGCTAGGACCAGGCTCTGGCCGAACAGCAGACGCTGCGCAGGGACAAGGAGGGACCAGACCTGGGCAAAGAATTGGTTTCACGTCACCATCATGGTCCCAAGGAAACAGCAAGAGTGTGGCTGCCGCCCATGGCTGGGTGCCCATAGGCGCTAGAGTCAGGCCACCTGACCACGTGGAGGACGGCTCCACAAGCAGACACTTTCTCCCCCCCCCACCTCCGGCTCCTCAGATGGCCAGACCCTCCTGTCAGGGCAACGTGGACAAGGGCAGGCTCCCTCAACTGCTGTGCCCCAAGAGACCCACAGAGGCTGGCCGGAAAGGGTCAGTTACAGGACTATTTGCCCTCGACGGGAGGAAGCCTCACAGTCAGTCACTAGTCGGTCACCCTGGGAGTGGGACACATGTGGGCCTCGCTGGGACAGAGCAAATCACTGCCAAGTCTCCCACAGGAAGTTTTTGTCCATTTGACTGTATTTGCATAGAAAAGAGAGAACACCTGACCCTGAAAACATTTTCCAACTGGCTGACACAGCTGCAGCTCCTGAAGACTCCAACCTGCTGACGCCCAGCCAGGGGCCCTGACCCACACCTCTGACCTCAACTCACACAGATGGCGTTGATATCGGACTCGTGGCCGGTGAAGGTTTGCCGGCACATCCCTTCTCGCACGTCCCAGAGTTTGGCTGAAGCGTCACAAGCACCAGAGACAAACAGTCTGGTGTCCGGAGCGAGTGAAAGGCTCATGACGTCCCCAGTGTGTCCAGTGAATGTGGTCGTCTGCTGGCCAGTCTCGATGTCCCATAGGGCACTGGAACAGAGCAATGACAGGGGTTACCCCCTTGCTTGGAAGACCAGATATGCAACAAACTCCCTCAAACCCCCAGGCCTGCAGCCAACATCCACGCTTCACGTAAGACAGATCCACACCCTGTAGTGACTTTGCTCAAATGGGCTGTTACAGAGCCAAGCACACACATGACATGGATCAGTCCGCCTGGGGCTGCTCTGATTCTCATACCAGCTCACGCACCAGCAGAAGAGGGAGCCGAGTCCCTGTCCAGCGGAGACACGTGTGGGCTGAGCTGCATGCTTGAGCCCTGCAGGGGCTCATAAGGGGCAGAAGGTCTCCAGTTGGTGCCCCTGCCAGAGCCCATGCCCACCAGAGCCCAGAGGCTGGGTCACTCCATGGGGCAGAGCCAAGCTTGGGGCCCATGGCCATCAGCTCGAGAGGCTACTCTACGCTAGAGAAAGGTGAGACACGGCAGTGTGGCAAGGATGCACGCGCTGTTTCCGTGGTTCCCCCACAGAAGCAAGGCCATCAGATGCTCCTCGTTCCCTGTCAGCCTCACAGAAAACCAGCTCAACCCAGCCGCCACATCCAAGCATGGGGGACCCCTCTCTAGGGCCTGAGGGAAAAGTAGGAAAGGAGAAAGACAACCCTCTACCCCCAGTCCAAAAACATCCTTCCCAAGTGAAAAAGCTTCCAAAAATACCTTCTAATACAAGGGTTCTTCCCAAATTGGCAGTCAAGATAGACTGCAAATCTTCGATGAGCACACACACAAAGGACACCTTACTGAGCAGGGCTGGCCAGGGTGCCCCAGCCCTCCCGTGTAGCCTGCTGGCTCTCAGCCACCACATCTTGCTTCAAAGAACCAGAAAAACCCACAGGGACAGTTTAAGCCTGAAATGACTCAACTTCTTGATGATTTAAAGGATGTGTTTTGGTGCCACACGTGAACACTTCACACAGTTTCAGTGTCTTCCACCAATAAGGTGGTGGAAACTCCTGTGACACCTGCTACTTTGAAGCTGTGCTCAGAGCCCACAGGGGGCAGTGCTCATCTGAAGGGCTGAAGCACACCCCCAAGGCTAGTAACTGTGGCCCAGGAAGGTGAACTATGAGGAAGAGACAAGTGGGTGTTCCACGCAGAGCTCTAGTTTCAAAGTCAGTTCTTAGTTGTTCAAAACTGAAATTTCACATTTACACAGAGCACCATGAACTGGCCCACCTCTCTGCACCTATGTCTGAAGCCCCAGGGCCATGTCCAGTTACAGTGGCCTGGCTGAGGGCTTCCCTGTGGCTCAGCTGCACGGCGGGGAGAACAGTGTGAGACAGGTTCAGCACACTGGGACTCACCAGGTGGTGTCTCCAGAGCTGGTAACGATCTGATTGTCATCCAGAAAACGGCAGCAGGATAGGTAACCTGGAAAACAGACCCAACAATGGCCCCAGCTGTGAGCACCTGACTCTACATCTTGTAAATGGAGTGACCAGTGGGAAGGCCCACGCAAAGTGAGGCAATCGCCATGTCCACTACCTCTGGCCCTGCCCTGTGTGCTGGGAAGAGGAACAAAGCCACACAGACTGCAGGCACTGCGGGCAAGAGCAGAGCCACAGGACTGGACACCAGGAGGAAGGAGGCACCCTGAGCACACGCGCATCCTCCCGGCCCCTGACGTGGCAGGAGGAGCCAGGATGGAGGGTCTGCAGGGGCAAGAGACTGGAGTGCAGGGCTGGAGGCAGACTTGTTTCTGTGGGACAAGTGCGGGGTCAGCATGGAAACTGCTGTATGTCACTCAGTTCTGCACCCCAACCAGCATGAGGCGAGGCAGAGCCTCGCGCTAAGGCCAGGTCCCAGCCTGCATCTCCTTTTGAAATAAGGAAGGGCAAACATGAAGAAGATCCATTCTGTAGGGCCTACATTTGATTTCTCCTGAATAAGCCCTGTTTACCACCATCTCTGTTGTCTTAGCATAAGTGACTCTGAGGACTGCACGTACGGAGTGAGCACCCCACCCAGGAGGCCCAGGGACAGTGACAGGGCAGCCCCTGACCCCAGCCGGCCGAGCTCCTACCAAGTCTTCCCAGGCCACACAGAGCCACGTGTGATGCTCTGTCTCTCAGTAAAACCAAAGACAAAATACACACCAAGAGAGAAGCCCGCTGACAGCTGCTGATGTGGAAAGCATAAGGTTGTTGAGAAAGCCTTTACCTAACACATTACCTCACTGTCTCCCATAGAAGAAATAGACGACAACTTCAGACTATCAATTCTGTGCCTAGACAAGGACATGTGGTCAAATGCTCCCTAGAGTCCACATCATGTCCACAGGACACCGGGGACCACATGGGTGCCCTCAGCCTCCCCAGGGGCTCCTCCCAAGGTCCCCCAGCTCCTCTCCAAGCACAGCAATTACTTCCTGGCACACTGCTACTCTCATACAGGCCAGTCTCCCAGGATCCAGCCCTGGAGCCTCCAGCACTGCCCCGTCCGACTGGTGAGAACGGCCGACTGGAAGGAGCACTGTGGAGACCGCAGCCCCACCAGCACTGCACACAGGGCCAGACCCAGGCACTCCCAGGTCAACAACAAAGAAGTAGGCCCTTGAAGATGTCCTCTGTCCATCTCCTGCAGGTGGCGGTCACACGGGGCCCATGAGGTTCTTGCCCTGAGAACCAGCAGCTGAATGTTATGGCCATTGACTTCAAGCACCGGCAACAAGCTCTGGCCTCTTCAGGGCCCAGATGGTTAGCACACATCAGCTGGTGGATCCTTAGGAACCAGGCGGGCTGTGTGTGCCCTCACCAGAACCCCTTGCCTGTGGAGGTGCGTGTGTGCAGGTGCCCTCAGCAGAATCCCTTCCCATCCTGTGTGCGTGCGTGCCCTTCCCCATGGGCGTATATGAGTTTATGTGCACCTGTGTGTGCCCTCACCAGAACCCCTTCTTCATGGGTGTGTGTGTGTGTGTGCGTGTGCATGTTTGTACATTTGTGTGCACCCTAAGTAGAACCCCTTTCCCAAGAGTGTGGGTGTGTGCCTGTGAGTGTGCCTGTGTGCCCTCAGCAGGACCTCTTCCCTGCAGTTTGTGTGTGCACGTGTGTCCCTATGTGTGTCCTCAGCAGAAAGGTGGCTGGCGCAGGCACTGGTGCCTTTCCAGAGCCCCAGAGGGTCAGGGAAACAGACAAACATGGCATCAAGTGGGGGTGTGCCAGGGCCTCTCTGAGACCACGAGTGGCAGCAGGATGGCCTGGTGCAGGGAGGAGCGGGCCACAGTCCAGAGGGAGGAGGCCTGGAATGAAGCAGGACAGGTCCTCTTTCCTCCTACAGCTCAGCCTGCTGGTTCCTGTCAAGGAAAAAGGAACCAACAGGCCGTGGCCCCGGACAGCAAGGACAGCCCAGCCCATAAACATGAAGCGCTAGCCACCACAGGAGGGCAGACCATCACGGCCCCAGGAAGTTCTGGCTAAACTCCTGACAGGTGATCCCAGGAAGACACCACGTCTGCACTCGGATAGGAGGTTCAGGAAAGAAGAAAGCACTTTCAGGGCATTACTAATGTCTCAAACACATGATCTAATAATGCCTTTTTGCCAAAACAGCACTCAAAAGGTTATTCTGTATGTAATGTAGTCACAACAACAAAAAACACTCTGTCTTAAGGCTGGAAGCTCAGTCCCTGAGTCGTTTCCAGAGGGCACCTTGCACTCCACAAGGCAGACAACTTGGAAGGAAGGTGAGACACTGGAGGACAGAGCACTGTCTGACAGGTGCTCCCTCTGCCCCGCAAGCGCTCCACAGCCTGGGAGGCCAACTCGAGAGAAGGAAGCTTGGCTTGCTCCAAGTGGGCCCCGTATCTTATGGAAACAACAGCAACGTGAAACCGATCACAGGAGCCTCCTTCGTGAGGCTGCACAAGCTTGATGCCTGCCCCGACTCTGCAGACATCACCAAGCATGAGGGCCTGCTGATAAGAGCACCCAGATGGCTTTTATTGCAAATGAGTTCTAAGATCCTTCAAGAAAATGTCCCAACCCCGGCTTAATGCTTAGGCCTGAGACGCCTGAATGCAATGCCCTCAGATGAAGTTAGGAAGGACAGAGATGAGACAGACCACACGTGCTCCAATCTACTGAGTCCACTGATCTTTCACACCCTCGCCCGACTAAAGGGAGGCTACGTGAAGCTCATCGAACGTTAACCTTCATTGATCTGAAGCACCATGTCTGAAATGTCACAAATAGCCTTAAGATGTCGACCGTTTAAAACACACCACTCAGCTCTAAAGAAGTAAGAGTTCACAATGCATGAAGGAAACACAATTTCTAATGCATTCTAATATTAGTTTTATTTTTTCTTTCAGCAAACAAAGTGCTAAATAATTTAAAAGATTTAATTAAAAATGGAAGTCCATACACTTGGATAATAAGAGATCACAAGGATGGGGCAGGCAGGCTAGGCTGGGTTCCACCCCCAGGAGTAACCTTCCCACAACAACTATGAGCTCTGGACAAATATAAAAGCAAACTCCTACAAACATTGGAAGCAGCAGCAGACAAACTGAAGGGGAGCCTGCACCCGGAGGCACTGGGGGACCTTGTTTTTCAGGTGCTGTGCCTGCAGGCAGGTCCCGTCCTGCGACAGTCACAACCAATGCAGCCACACCTCAGACAGCACATCTGTGGCCCAACTTTCTTGAGCAGGCAGTAAAGGGTTCTGGGCAACCACAGCCAGAAAGTGAAAGAAGAAAACCTAGGAAGGAGAAAGCCATACAAGGCCCTAAAAATCACGCACCGACTCCCCACATTTGTCCAAACCACACACAGGCAAGACAGCTGAGCCCACACAGCATGGCTGCTCCCCACAGGACCACACGGGAGGATTCCAGGAGAGTAGTCTGCACAATACAACAGCCGCAAAAGCCCAGGACGCAAGTCAAATCACTAGATGCGCGAAGAAGCAGGAAAACTGCTGTCTACATTCGAGAGGAAGGAACGACCAAGACCAACCTCAAGGGACTGACCACTAGAACTGGCAGACAAGAATTTTAAAGGCAGCTCTTGGAACTGCTCACAAGGATCCTAACTATGCTCATTATAAATTTTAAAAAGACAGGAAATCTCAGCAGAGAAATGAGAACTATTTTTTAAAAAGCAAACAAATTCTAGAACTGAAAAAGTAAACATCTGACTTAAATGGCTTGCTGGGTGGTCTTAACAACACCGTGGTGGTGACAGAAGTCACATGCACTAGAGGACGACTCTGGAGAAGCGGGAGGTGGAATCTAAGAGTTGACGTAAATGCACAAGAAGAGAGAGCACCAAGAGCAGAAAGCGGACCTCTAAAACTCCCCCAATTTAGGGAAAGACAGAACTTTACCAAGTCAAGGTGTTGAAGCACAATAAACAAAGAAAATCACTTCAAGGCACGTCAGTCAAACTGCTGAAAAAGAAAAATCTTTAAAATGCTAAAAGAAAATAATACCAACCCAAAATTAAATATATCAGCAAAAATATTCTTCAGGAATGAAGGATAGTCAGTATTTTCAGGTGAGGACAGAGGGTATTCCTTGCTGAGATCCAAACAGACTGTAAGAAGTGCTAAAGCAAGCCCCTCAGGCTGAAGGGCACCCAGGAGAAAGCACATGTCTACAGGAAGGAATGAGCACCAGAAATGGTACAGACTTGATTAAATGTAAAAGACTATTCAATTTTCTTCAAGTGGCTAAGCATGTTTAAAGGAAAAAGTGTAACAATATACTGGGGGCTTATTTATAACACACAAGGATGCAAAACCTAGAAAAAAAAAATTTGTAAAGGGTAAGGAAGGGCAGGCAGGAAATGGACATTTATGGCTACAAGACTCTTGTCTTTCACATAAATGGACACAACAAACCTGGCTGTACCTTAAGAATTGTGAATGTATGCTGTAATCCCTACATAACCCCTAAAATATAATTCAAAGAGGTAACCAAAAAGCCAACAGGTAAACTATAAAATAGAATTCTAAACAATCAGGTAACCCAAAAGAAGGCGGGAAAGGAGAGGTCATCATAAATCCCAGTGTATCCATAATGCAGGGAGCAGACAAGAAGCTCACACTACTAGAGAGGCAGAGACATGTAGAGTAGACGACAGACTGTGTTTATAAATCCAGTTACACAGACAGAAGAAATACACCATGCAGTCAGCCTGAGAAGGCTGGAATGGTTGCAGGAACATCAGATAAAGCCCACTTTCCAGCAGAGGTTCTGAGAGAGGAAGAGGGTCAGTTCTCAGGAAGAAATGACAGTCAGGAACATAACTGCTTCCACTGACAGAAGTCAGAATTCAAGAAGCAGAAATTCCCAGAATGAAGGCAAAAAGAGAAATCCACCCCACCTCAGCAACTTACAAAACTAAAGACACAGAAAATGTGAATAGTGTCAAAGTCCTGCTCTGACAAACACGCCAAGAACTGCCCCACAGCCTGGCCTCCTGAGCACATGTAGCATGTCCTTGTCAGACCACCTGCTCCTCGGGAAGGGAGCCTCCACAAATGTGAAAAACTCAACCAATAGAGAATGTTGTTTCTGAACATAACTGCATGTAATCAGAAACAAAAGGTTATCAAAATGGTGTTAAAAATATTTCCCACTGAATGACAACAGAGCTAACGCCACACTTGGAGGGAATTTACAATTTTAAAGGCTCAATTTGAAAAAGAAGGAAGGCCTAAGGTTCCACCTTAATAAGAAGCTAGAGTTAAGAAGGAAGCAACCCCCTAAAACCAACAAAAGGCAGGAAATGACACAGGACAGAAATCAGTGCAATACAGGCAGTATATCTTTAAAAGTTTAAGGATATACAATTAACCGGCCAGAATCAATTTAACAGACTGCCTGAATGATGTAACTATGATAATTCTCTGGTTGCATGTGAAGTACATGAGCAAAGGGCGTAGTTTTGAATGAGAATACAGCAAGAGAAGTAAAATACTGGGGTAAGACCTTTTCCAGAAATGTTATGTCTTTTGTAGTGAATAGTAACTGTCACAGGTAAACTGAACTTGGCAAAACAACCCACTATCTTAACAGTTCCAGCAGGCTCCGCTCAGGAGACCTGAGCCTACAGGACTGTTCTGTGCTGTGCAGCATGAGTGCTGGTCAGTCATCAGTCAGGGTGCGTTTGTGCATGCACAAGTGGATACAGGTCTGTGTAACATGCGTATTTAGATTAGGAAACCCTTGTGGAAAAGTGCTCAAGACGGAAGATGGTTCAGAAGCAGAGAATGAACTATGGCATGGTGATATGGAAAGAAGTGGGCCACCAGCTACTACACAGTGACCAAAGTACTCAGGATCCTTGAAAACCAGACACTATAGTGACTTAAACCCAAAGGCTTCCTACTGGTTAAAGTGTATCAAGGCCTGTCTTTGATTTCACTTTCAGAGTATCTCTGGCCATTACTGTAGCCAATCTCATGAAACAACTACTGAGAAGAGGCAAGTGTCCACGGCACACAATAATGCCTGGCCACAGCACACATGACTGTAACTTTTTTTTTTTATTTTAAAGTGACAGGGTCTCGCTATGTTGCCCAGGCTGGAGTACAGTGGCTATTCACAGGCGCGATCCCACTACTGATCAGCACGGGAGTTTTTACCTGCTCTGTTTCTGACCTGGGCCGGTTCACCCCTCCTTAGGCAACCTGCTGGTCCCCCGCTCCCGGGAGGTCACCATATTGATGCCGAACTTAGTGTGGACACCCGATCCGCATAGCGCACTGCAGCCCAGAACTCCTGAGCTCAAGCCTCAGCCTCCCGAGTAGCTGGGATTACAGGCACGCGCCACCGCGCCTGACATGACTGTAACTTTATTGATGAGACGTGTACCTGTGTGTCCAGCCAGCTCACGACTCACACGTACATTCCCTTCACGAGTTTTCAGATTGTAAATGGAGCAGATGTTATCCAGGCCTCCACAGGCCACGTAGTTCCCAGAAGGGGCATAAGCGCAGGTCATGACCCATGAGGAGCGCAGAGGGATGGCATGGACCTGAAGGGCAGAACACATATGATGTGAGCACGCGGGTCAGACATATCGCCTGCTGACACTGTGATCCTGCTTCTTGTCTTCATCTGCCACTGCCCCAGAGGTGACACAGCAAGACATTGGCCAAAATTAGTTTGAAAATAATTTTTATGGGTGGCCAAATGAAGGAAAAATTTAATCAAAAATTCAGTGCTACACAACAATTTAATGTAGTTTTTAATTGCTGCACTCCTTGGCTTTTAGGATTAGTTTCCTGACCAGGGATCAAACTCTGGCTTTTGGCAGTGAAAATGTGGAGTCATAACCACTGGCCCATCAGAGAATCCCAAATGCAGGTTTATTACAGTCAGGCAGGCACTCCAAACTGAGGCCTGCCTCCAAACTGAAATTACACATTAAGAAGAAAACATTTCATTGGCCTATCAAAATGACTATAAAACTAATTCACAAACTCAAGTATTTTAGTGAAGTAATCAAATTAGACATTACTATAATTAATCCTACCACACACCTGCCTGTGTCTGAGATTTAAGTACCGCAATCTTTTTATACACATTTGGTATTCTCTAGCAAAATACAACTGAATTTTGTCTGCTATACACATTTAGACCAACGACAATATTTTTTTTTCATTCAGTAAAGATTGAACCTTGGATTAAATTTTTTAAATAATTTATACTTTAAAGCATAGTATCTTTCAGATTATTTCTTGTGAAAACTAGTCACTAATGGAAAACTATACTTTTGCATTTTTAAATAAAACATGAGATTTCCCATGAGCTAAAATTGGATTCCTGGCTCCTAGAAACATGGAAGAGGCCCTCCCTCTACCTGCTTTGTAAGGAAGACCAACCATGGCATAAGAGTGCAGCCTGGCAGCACAGGCCACACATGCCAGCTACATGACCAGGTTTCCACCTGGCCCAAACAACTTTACTCTAAAAGCGACACCCCTGTGCTCCTCCGCCCTCTCCTTTACAAACTGTGCATAAGTGAACCCAGAGTTTAAACACCATCTTTGCCCGGGCTGGTCTTCAGGGCATGGTCTGCAGTGCCTACCTTGTTTGTGGTGTAGCTGTCCCAGATAATAAGTTTACCATCCTGCGAGGCACTGACTAGAAGCCTGGAGCAAAGAGACAAAAGCAAACTCGTCAGCCAACACTGGAGCCTCCCCAAAGACAGCAAATGAAAACTAAATTCTCACGACAACTAACACATACTTCAATGTTACATTCCTTTGAGATAATCCCCAGCAAAGTTCTAATTGTTAGACCAACTCTGAAAGCATGAGAAGAAAACACCCTCACAGGTAAGAGTGCAGGCCCAGCCACAGCCCCTCAGCTATTCAGACAAGACACGCTGGTTGCCTAGAGTTGCTCTCTCGGGGTTTGTGGTCACCATACACCAGATCTGAAGCCCACAGATCTTTCAAGAGTCAAGGTGGTAGGAAATATTTAGTATATAATTTTATGTTCCATTTTGACACATAAAAAGCATAAGCATAAAGGGCTAATAAGTTTTTAGATACTCAGAATTTATAACCCATTTCTCACCAAAATGGGAATCCAGGTCTCCTAGAACCCTGAAGGAATAGATGCCCACCTGCCTTGAAGAGAGATGCCAATCTAAAGCACAGCTGTGCCTGGTCCCACAGAGGAACCTGAAGAACATTTTTTGTGCCAAGTTTCTTGCTCCAGTCAGTTGGGCTAAGCACGGACCATGTGTGTTGAAGAGGTGCTTTGTCTGCATTTGCAGAGAGGGACAGGATGTTGCCAAAGGAAAGCATGACCAATAGGCAAGGAACTGCAAACGCAAGTACTCCAGGAACCAGCCCCTCCTGGACAACCTGGGGACCCTGCCCTACAGGTGACACTACTCCAGGACAAGCAAGAAGGTACCCATGGAGAGACCTGTCAATAGGGTGGACAAGGAGAAGGGTCCGCCGTTTCAGAGACTGCATCAAAACACAGTCTCAACCATCTCAGACACAAGTGCATTTGGCTTCTTGAACTGCTCAAAGCTGAAGGTACCATCACTTAAGTCACTCTGACAAATGACCTTATGTTCTGATGCACAGACTCCTTCACGTGGAGTCTGGCAAGGAATACACATGTGTTCAGCTCTGCATGACAAAACTAATTCCAGTGCAGGCTCTAACTCTATTATTTTGGGGATGCAATTTCTTAAAGCAAATCCCTGCCTTGAGGTGCAGTTATAAATACATCACACACTTGAAAGACCCTGTGTATCAGATCAAGGGTCACTTGGCAGCTCTATTACTTTCAGGCCCCTCTAAGTACAGGTTGGCTGGAACATCAGAGCCAACGTAAAGAAGCTCATCCCCTGGGAAGGTCACCTCTACAAAGGTCTCCTAGTCAGAAAGCTTAATATGTGCTGACGTGCCCAGGGTTGGAACCTTTAAGCAGCCCTGATCCCCCAGAAGGTGAGAGAAGACACACCTCTTAATCCCCAAGAGGACTGCCATGAGGCCCTGGCTCCTTCTGTCTCCCACCTCCTCAGAGACAGAGGCAGAGCCAGGAGAAGGCGCAAAGCCCCAGTCCAGGTCCCAAGGCCTCCCCTTCCTGCACACTCACAAGCCTGGATGGATTAGCAGTGTTTCCCTCTCAATTGTATCACTTTGGCAGATTTCAGGAAAAGGAGAAAAGGTTTAACATTAATTCACATGATTGAAAGAGACTCTCAAACATTATAAAAGTAGACTTCATATATAAAAATTACAATATATTGATAAACATATTATAAATACACATATAACATGTGCTGACACAAGCACGCCCGCACACCTCACTGTGGGCATCTCCTATAGCTTTAGCTCCCCTGAAAATGTTCTAAATTTATTCCCTTGTTTTTAAAGTATTTATTTATTTGGCTATGCTGGGTCTTAGCTGTGGCATGCAGGATCTCCAATCTTCATTGGGGCATGTAGGATCTAGTTCCCTGACCAGGAATCAAATACAGGTCCCGGCACTGGGAACGTGGAGTCATAACTACTGGACCACCAAGCAAGTCCCTCTCCTATAGTTTTAAAATACAACCAGCTAACTAATGCAATAGTCTGAGAATACCCATGAACCACCCAAATATAATAAAATAACTGGTATTCCCAAATTATTATTATGACTCATTAACCCTGAGTCATGAAAAAAGTTGTATAATAAACTTTGATGTCTCTGAAGATGCCATAAACAAAATGTGCATCCAAAACATTAAAAAAAAATTCTGATGTTAAAGAAAATTTTACTCTCCAAAAACATGGCTATCTAGGGGAGAAAAGTCTCCAAAGGCCTCTGGATAGCAGGAGTTTTCCTTGGTATCATTTTTTGTTTTCCTAGTTTATGATTATAAAACAGCCCTTGTGTAAGGGCATTATACCAGTAATTGCCATTTGAAAACCAGCTGTACAACACACGTCCATGTATCCTACACTGTCCAAGAAAGTGAACAAGCCAGGTGGTGCCCAGCAGCCTTCCCAGTACTCTGCCTCACCCTGCTCCGTGGGGACCACGACACTGAATTGGAGCTGCTGCTTCCTCACGTTTGCACGTTCCACCACTGGATTCCCGAACAGAGTTTGTGCTCGAACCAGAGGGCACATAGAGCCTTGAGGATGTGGTCAGGACACCTGCATGATCTAGGGACTCCCTGCCCTCTAAGCACCTCTCTTCATCGTCACAGCTCTGGCCACACACACACATTTGCCGTAGTTCTTCAAACATAGCTCTTGGTCACCTCTTAGGACACAAGTGACACATCACTGTACATCCAACTTCCTGTCTAACCAGGACACTGATGTTCCTACATATCAGCAAAGACCCCAAGGGTAAGACACTATATGATTGCCATCTATTTTTTGAGGAAAGAGTCTAGGATGGATGGATTAGTAAGGGCAATTTTCCTTTTTTCCTCTTCTATTCTTTCTGATCACTGCCATCATTAACAGGATCTAAGTTAGCTCTCATTTGCATTTGGAATTATATGGGATACTGTACAGAACAAACTAAAAATAGAATCTTTTGTTCTATAGCTGTTGACACACTAAAGCAGCCAATTTCACGAACAAAGAAAAAAATACCAAGCAGAAAATTCCTGACAATTAAAACATGAAAAGAAAAAAATGCAACTCAGAGAAAAGCATCTGATGCTCAAAGTATAACATGTTAGGTATCTGAAAAAACACATTACAGTCACAACATCACATGGCTTTTTCTTTAATTATTTGGGAGGAAAATGGAGAAAGATTCCCAGTACCCTCCAACAGGAAGACAGAAGGAGCTGGATGGATTTCATTTCAGCAATGCTGCAGGTGAAGGGGAAACGGGATGAGGAAGGGGAAGGAGGCCCAGAGCGCAACGGTGACTAGTCACTTAGAAAGAGGTGTGAACACAGGCAGAATTCAAGGAACAGAGGGATCACTAGAGAAAAGGGGGGTGGGGTGGGCAGGCCAGGGAGAGGCAGAGATAGCACCTCTCATGTACATGCTCCGTGCCCCAGTACAGGCCCTCAGGACACAGGCATCACTGTTTTAACTCTCCCGACACCACATGGACTGGCATCTGATCCCTGAACCAGGTCACCAAAACCAGGAGAGGGTGTGGTCATGAGGCCATGAGAACAGGCTGGAAAGAAGAGCCATGGCCCAGTGGGCAGGTCACCCCTCAAGATGGCACAGAGGGGACAGGGCAGCATCCCCTGGTGACACAGAGAGGACATGTCACACCTCAAGGTGACACAGAGGGGATAGGTCAACCCCCAGGGGACACAGAGGACAGGCACCACCCCATCCGAGGTGGCACGGGCACTGTGCCATGGAGCTGGGAAGACAAAGTTGAGGGGAGGGTGGTGACAGGGGAACGGCAGTGTGGCCAGCTGTCCTGCCTGCTACACATCTGACAGCAGTGCCCAGTTTTTCCTTTACCAATCCCAGCCTGTGGGCTCTGGCCCCACCCCCTACCGTGAATGCCCACATGCCCGCGTTCCCACCCACACACCTGGAGTCAGTGCCCCAGTGCATGGCATAGATCTTGGCCAAGTGTCCCCTCAGCGTCCTCCTGGTGCGCATCTGGATTCTTCCCACAGGGTCAATGTTGTTTGTGATCTTAAAAATAAAAGTTACCAAGAATTAACACTATGGGAGGCACACTCTCCCCCTGGCCCCTCTGCCGACGTCTCCTTCACACCCACTCTGCTCAGTGACACCACTGCCCTGGATGGCTGTGCCTGCCTGGCTCCTGCCAGTCAGCCCAGCCTCGTTCCATCGTGAGGCCCCCACCCCAGGCGCAGCAGCTTGGTGCCGGCCCAGAGCCTCCTCCCTCCACCTCCATCAGCACGCTAACTGGCCATCCAGGCCCAGCTCCTCCTGCCTCTGTCCGGCCCTCAAAGGCTGCTCTTCCTCCCTAATTACAGTCTCCTCAGTTACATCACCATCTAACAGGGCTCCAGGAACATAGACTGCTTGGTGCTGTGGGTGCTGAGCTGGACAAAGTGGTCATCTCTTCTGCACTCTGGAGTTTAAGGCACAAAATTGCATGTGCACACCTACTGTTCACCCAACACACAAGAACCTGATGTTCATGACTCTGGGTCGACAAATGCTAAGTGTGTCACCATAGTGGGCTTTAAAAATGTAGAGTCCAAAGTGCATCTGAGAATTCAAATGTAGGTGATCCCAGCAGTCTAACTTTAACTTATTGTTTAACCCCAATTAAACAATAGCTTCTAAAGCATTGAGATGATGTAAAAATGTAATCATCCTCAACAGAAGAAGGAATATCATTTTTCTTTCACATTTCTGTTCAGTGTTTGAGACAAAAAATTTTTTTTCAATGAGGTGAAATTCACCATCTGAAAATATATAATTTAGCAATATTTAGTATATTCACAACACTGTTGCACTGTCAGCGGTATCTGATTCCAAACCATCTTCATCATCACCCCCGGGGAAGCCCCTCATCCACTAAGCAGTCACTCCCTACAGCCTCCTCCTCAACCCTGGGTAAGCATGAATTTATTTTCTGTCTCTACAGGGTGATCTGTTCTGGACAGTTCACATACACAGAATCACACAACATGTGACCTCCTGTCACTGAGCACCAGTGTCTCGAGGTTCACCCTTCTATGGCTAAGTCCCACTGTATGGACTGGCCCTGCTCTCATCCCCTGAGGGCACACAGCTGCTGGGAGCATTCGTACACTGGCTGATCTGAGCATCAGCTCTAGTCTCCGGGTGCATACCTAGGAGTGGAACCATGGGTCATAACTCGGGTTTAAATCTCTGAGATTCTGCCAAACTGGACTTCAGAAACTAAAGTTCTAAGGCAGACCTAATTAGGGAGGGACAGTAACTTCAAAACATCCATATTGAAACTGTAATAATATTTACGACTCTGACCTCTGTAAGAGGACACAATTACTTAAGGCTAGATAGTTATTTATGTTTTATCTAAAACTCACCACAGCCTATGTCTAGCACTGACAATGACCTGCAAATGAGAACCTTCAAATAGGGGGCCCACCCTCACTGTGTACCAAGTCAGAGCAGCTCCTTCCAGAGGCCTAGAGCAGGCTCCACAAGCACCAGCCTCTATAGCAAGTCAGTGACTCTGCATCAGTGGTCCTTACCTGAGAGAGAGTTGCGTCTGCACACGCCTTCCGAGCATCCTGGGAAATGACAATGGGATATTAGTGCTGCTCCCAGTACAGGCTCCCCCAGACCCAGGCCGCAGTCTCAGTTAAAGTGAAAGTCGCTCAGTTGTGTCCAACTCTTTGTGACCCCTTGGATATAGAGTCCATGGAATTTTCCAGGCCAGAATGCTAGAATGGGTAGCCATTCCTTTCTCCAAGGGATCTTCCCAATCCAGGGATCGAACCCAGGTATCCCGCGATGCAGGTGAATTCTTTACCAGCTGAGCCACCAGGGAAGCCCAGGAAACACTGAAGTGAGTAGCCTATCCCTTCTCTAGGGGATCTTCCTGACACAGGGTCAGGGTGTCCTGCACTGCAGGAGGATTCTTTACCAGCTGAGCTACACAAGGGAAATAATCTCAGAGCCTCTACCAAGAGCCTCCCCACCCTGCCTTGAGCCCAGGGCATGGTGGACACAGAACCAGCCACACACGGACACATCTCAGCCTGCAGATACCCGCTCCTGCAGATCACCCCCAACTAATGCACAGCACCCCTGCCTGCAGCCTTCAGCACCTCCCACAGTACTGCACCTGTGTCCTGAGTCGTGGGGCCCGAGAAACAATGTCTAAAAGCACTGAACGGCCAGCCCATGGAACTTTTCTTCTAGAATGTCAACTTAGGACTGTGTTTTCAAGCCAATCACTGACGCTGACCTCTATGGAAAGGAGCAAAGGGTCTGGAGTCAAGGCAACCAAATCTCTGGCTGGTCACATCCTGCTGCTTGCTTTCTTATCTGTGAAATGACCTAGTGAAGCAGGCAAGAAATGTAATAAAAAGGGATGTTCCTCAAGCTAATGAAGACGTCCTTGTTGTTCTAAGCGATCCAAGTTGCTAGAAAATAAATCTGGAAATCTCAAATGTGGATATGACTTTTACAAACAGAAAGCCACACATTATGAAGGGAAATGAGACACTGGCTTTGAAAGGATAAGACTCTGAGTGCAGGAGTGGGGCCTAAGAAGAAAATTTGGGTGTAGGAATAATTTTAAAGGAAACTGACAATTTCTCATAAAACTCTGCCATTGTGTAGCCATCTGCCCACCTGCGCTCACTGATACACATCTGAACGCTCATGTGAACACTCCTGAAGGCGTCCAGGAGACCTTCTCCAGGGGCCAACAGCCTCACTGCTAATTATTTTAACTTCATGAAGCTGGTGGTAGTATTTACCAATCTAGAACATGGAGACATACTCAAAGAGATGGCTATTATAAATATACCAAATAGCTAGATTCCAAATTCAACTTAAATTATCCTATTAGAAGCCACTCTGCTCAGTTAATTCTACCTATTTAATTACACAATTAAAACAGGAAAATTATATAACTGAGTATTTCTGTGTCAGTACCTACTCTGGTGTCAGGACCAGGCGGAGGGGAGATCCCAAGCAGCAGGTCTCCCATGCGTGGTTTTGTTATGGTCCCTATGTTCACTATTCACTTCTGAATACCGTTCTTACTGATGTTATACAAGGTTTTCAATTTTTAAAAAGATGAGTATTAAAAAAAAAATATTTTGGCCATGTCATTATGTGGCCTGTGGGATCTTAGTTCCCTGACCAGGGACTGAACCCAGACCACCACAGTGAAAGCCTGGAGTCCTGACCACGAGACACCAGGGAAGGCCCTGGGTGGGACACTAGACAAGAATTATTTTAAAGGAAAAAAGCAAACCAAGGGCATAAGCAACTTTGCCTGGGTTAGTGTCCAGAGATTAAAATGGATTTTGTAATGTCCACAGCAGACTGTGATGACACAAGAGAACAGAGAAAAATCATTTTAGAAACTAAACACAGGACCCACAGGTGCTGGTGTAAAAGTCTGCACTCCTCAGGACAAGCATTTACACTGTGGAGAGCGCCTTCTTATAGAAGCCATCTCTGCAGCTGCTTAAGACTGACAGTGGTGTTCAGTACTCTTCAGACTCAATTCCAACTAAATGGCCTGGGGCGATGTTCACAATGGCTTATTGTTTAGCCAAGGCTCCGGTCTGTCTGTGCTGAGAAAAATCACCACCGTGCCCCTCCGCGGAGAACACCCTGGCCTGCAGTCAGTCAGGCCGTATCTGGGTGGACGTCCCACCAGCACAGGACAGCACGTGGTGAGGCCATCCACCTGGGGAACAGTAACTGCAGTGCCGGAACATGCCACATGGCCTGGAGTGCTCACTGGCAGGGTCAGCCCTGGAGCTCTCCTTCATCTGTCAGAAGCTCGTGTGTCTAAGACGCACCACATTTCAGTCAGCGAGCTTCACAGACACCACCACAGGTCAGATGAGATGGTGCCTTGGGGTCTTTCAGCTGAAATACCAATCTAAGAAAAAGAGACTCTCCAAGCGTCATCCACCATCTCCTGTTGGACTCACTGTGTCTACATTCTTTAACAAGTACGTGTTTCTTGGGCAAACAGGATAAAAGGTTTTCCTTTTAGTCAGAGAAAGTCTTCCATTCCAGTTTGATGTACTGCCAATTCTGTTTTGTGCAAAGAAAAAGAAACCAGCAGGGCTTCAAAGGTAGGGCTGTTCAGCTCTTTGGCTCTACCTGCGGACGGTCCACGGGGAGGGGACGCCACGAAGATGCCAGAGGTGCACACTGAGGCAGTTTTGTGCTAGAGACACTGAATTGGCAAGGCTCAGCACCAAGAGTGTAATGCAATAAATGTACTTATTAATTACACGTCAATATGGTAATCTTTTATATATACTGATTTAGATACAGTTGCTAAAAATTAATCCTACTGGTTTCCTTGTACAGTTTAAGTCCACACATGGCTCACAGGACAGACCTGTTCCCTATGAGGAGGGATGCATGTGCTTCACAAAAAATGGGTTGAGATGCAACACTCACTTTCAACCTTTATTTTTTCCCACAATATTTGGATTTTTTTTTAAACCTATACCGTACAAACTTTATTTGCTACAAATAGATCTGAACCCACTATTTATGAACAACAATTTGTTGTTAGAAAGAACAATGTTCTGATTTCTATATTCCAGAGTGTGGTTGGACGTATTAAATCTGCTAAGTCTTCCTTATTGAGCTATATTGTATCTTTTAAATGTTGAGACTGGAAATTCTTACAGTAGAAGGATCTCTTCTGTCTCCTCTTTGGTGCATATCTCAAATATTCCCCTTATCTTTTCTCAAGCTCAGTTAAGAAGCTGGCTAAAATGACACACTGGTCTTTCCTTCCAATTACCATCAGGCCCTTGGAGCATATAATTGGTCATTTAAAAGGAAATAATTAGGTTCCCCTTTGAAATACCCGTGGCTCTGCAGCATGTCTCTGCAAACCTACCAGCAGACTGCATGGAGGGGTGGTGAGCAGGTGCTGGACAACTCTGCAACTGTCCTTCTTTCCAACGGGCTGCTGGACGGGACCCAGCCATTTTTATCAAGTCAGCATCTCTAACAGCCAAAACACTCCCTAGGGAGCACTCAAGAACAAATCACCTACACCTACAATACTTCTATTATTGTTGACACTCTGGCTTTTAAACAAGTTTTCTGCCCTCAACTCAGGGGTCACAGTGGGGAAGCAGACACCACACTCTGTACGGTGGCCAAAAGAAGGTCCTGAAGCTAATTCCCAAGGTTAAGAAAAGAGGCTCCGAAAGATGTCTATCATTTCTATGGAAACATTCTACGTGTATTCAAGTAACAATATACTAGAAAAAAATCCTGAAAATAAGGTACTAGGCCAAACATCTGGATCTATAGTTTCTACATCCTGGGCCAATTAAGATTCAATTTCAATCCAAAACAAGGAATAGCCATTCTGAAACCCATCTTTTCTTAAAATGTTAATACCACAGCCGAAATCCAAATGATTAATAAAATGAAGCACACAGGTAGTTTACGTACTCTAATTTGGTTTTTAAGCTGTTCGGCCTCCTGCCGTAACTGGTCAAGTTCACTCATCTTCTAATCTTAGTGCTCTTCAAAGCCACCTCAAAGAATCTGAGATCTGAAAGAGAAAAACATGTACCAAAAATGAATAAACAATAACTGAGTCATTTAATGAAGCTGGTGAGAAAAGGGAATTGAAATTTTGAAAGCTGTGGTTTCTTTATAAGTCAGAGAACTTTTCTTTAGTCTTCATCAGAACACGTAAAATGCCCACAAGGGCTGGGTCAGCAGAGCTTAAGTACTCTTGTACATGAGTCTCGAAAAATGACAGTGTCCAGCAGACAGCAAAGAAGGTGGTGGTGGGCTGAAAGAGAGAAAGTCTGTCTAGAAGCAGTTTTCACCAAGCATCTGGACCTCACTATAAACTCAAGAACATAAGAGTGATGTTTAGAACAGCTCTCACGTGAAAACTCAGGGCAGTTAGTTCAGGATGGGCACAGCGGCCACCTGGCAACCTAGCACCTCAAAGGCATGTTGATGACCCTGAACCCATGACTGCCCAGAGGACATCAGCAGGTCACACAGCAATCCCAGAAGGACTCAGCTTGGTGTCCCGCAGGCCTCTGATTCAGGACAACTTACTCTCCCACCAAAATGGGCTCTGGGATCCCAGGAGACTCAGAAGCATCACTGAGCCTTCCAGGCACAGGCCCAAGAGGGCTCAGTACAAGCAACCCTGCTGCCCACTCCTGCCCCAGCCTCACCCCTAGGCTCATGAGACACTATTCTTGAAATCACTGTCAAAACAAAATTATCTGTTAAACAAGAGATGTATTTTCCCAGGGGAATGCCATAGTTGGGGGTTGCATTTCTGACCAAGAACATAGCTGTTAAGTCAATCCTAACTGTGACCAACATATCACAAAGCCAAAGAAACAATCACAAACATCTTTTAATCACTTAAGAACACAATTAGCTCCCACCTGCAAGCACAGCATATTGCAAGGGCCTCAATTTCCTATGCAAATACAGAGGGGGAGATTCTTCCATCCTCGATTTTGTGTGAAAGTCACAAGGTTATTATAATATATACCAGATATTTAATTAACAGTGTCCTTTATTTTCTTGAGACTGGAGCACATCTGGGAGAAATTATCTGGATGACCCAAGAAACACAGTTGTTAGTTCCCAATCTAGACAGACTTTAGACTTTCCTTTTCCTCACACACACACACACACAAAACTGTGATATAGTTTGTATTGATGTATATTTATTGGAGAAAATAAGAATACTTTCCCCAGTAAAAAGCACCTTTGAAAAGCATGTTACATCCTGGTTGCTGCCCTCACCTGCCTCTGCAGCCCTGGTGTATTCACAGAACAAGTCCCACTGGCTGCTGGGTGCACCGCGCAGGAAACACAGAAGTGCTGGGCTTCCAGAGACAGCAAGGCCCTAGCACTGACCCTAAAAGGAGGTCTGCACCACTGCCAGGAAAGGACTAACAGGTAGGGCTGGACGTGGGACTGAGGCATCTCGGTAGGACAGTCAAAGGCAGGGGAGGCAAGCCCAAGTGACGAGAGAGGTGCTGCTTCGAGGGGGTGCTGTAAGTTTCACTCTCACAGACCCCCGGCACCTCCCTGGACAAGTGGAGCTCAGCTGAAGTTACCCTCCACAATAACTGGGCTGATTCTCTCGTCTTCACATATAAACTCAAAGGACTGCAGCTAATGAATATTAATGTGTGAAATAACAGGGCCAAGAGAACACGAAATCATTTTAAAATAGAAAGCTGTGCTGATGTGCCCCTAAGCTTCCAGACTGTGCTGCACACCTCACCCTCCTGAGCACGTGCATCCACACGTGATCAGTTATTATCATAAGGAACAGTCCGCTGAGTCGGGGGTAGTTTTGCCCCAGTAACACCCCCCGCCCTAATCAGTAAAGAATTGTTCTTAGTCTGTGGATAAGCGACTTCCTTCAATCCTTCCAAAATCCACATGAAGAAAACTAACAACTAACGTTATCATGAGGTACACTAATTAAATGGTGAGTTTTAGTCAATAAACCATACATTCTGATCTTAATTTAAACACTAAAAAGCTGAGCTAGTTTTTAAGTAAGGAAAACCTAATAAACTCCTAGGATCAAGATAAACAGGTCAAGACCCAAATTCTAGTATTAGGTGGAATTGCTCTTGAGATCTTAAAATTAAATATTTGTTTTAACTAGATGCTCTTTTTACATATTATAAAAGAATATATACATGATAATCATCCAGACGTATTGCTTCAAACTAGAGAAATTAACTTATTGAAAACCTAAGTATCTTTAAAATGACAAACTCCAATTCAGTTACCTCACAAAATTTCAGAAGCAGTAACAGTACTTGCTGACTTCAACCTTCAGCCACAAGCAAAGAGAAGAAAACCAGATCTATTTCTTTCATCATTAAATTATTAATATTGCCTTTTGATTACAGTTCTGTCTATGATCAGTGTCCACAGTTAAATCTCAAGAGACTGAAAATTCATATTTGTTAATATTTAAAGAATAGGTCCTCAGCAGTGTCCCACTCTTTGCGACCCTGTGGACTGCAGCCTGCCAGGCTCCTCTGTCCATGGGATTCTCCAGGCAAGAACACTGGAGTGGGTTGCCATTTCCTTCTCCAATGCATGAAAGTGAAAAGTGAAAGGGAAGTCACTCAGTTGTGTCCGACTCTTCGCAACCCCGTGGACTGCAGCCCACCAGGCTCCTCGGCCCACGGGGTTTTCCAGGCAGGAGCACTGGAGTGGGGTGCCATCGCCTTCTCCAAAGCGACCAGGCTACTACCAATAAAAATAAGAGCCCAGAAAGGTCCAAAATTTATCTTACAGTCTGGTGAGAAAGAGAACCTACTGGCAGACATTTAAAACAAAATTCAGCCACATTCTATATTCTGCCACGTTGAAGAAGGTGTCTGTAGAGGGACTTTCACTGATGAGGGGTACCCAAGGGCTCTGGGGTTCACTCTGACCTGGCACCAACCAGGGCCTCCTCCTTCCTGGGCTAATGGATACTGAACTGGCCTCATAGGATGTGCATGAAAGGACCAGGCAGTGAGGGCTCCCCCAAAGAGAAGCCAGCACCCCAAGGACAGCAAGAAGCATGCACACACGTGCAGAACAAACTGACAGGAGGCAGAACCACTCTGAACTCCCACAAACTAAAAGTTCACCCCAAATGCTCTTCTGTGGAGAGACAGCAAATGCAGTAAATGGGGTACAGGAATGTACATAAAGGATGAAACTTCTCCTTTAGTGTCTGTAACAAGACTACACATGTATGCTCACATAAGTAAGCAATCTTTTTCTACATACATGAGAAAATGTTAATGGTTATTTTTGGAGAAACAGGAATAGTGGACAGTTCTGATTTTCCACATTATCATATATATGTGTATGGATAAGGGAAAAAAAATTATGTGTATGTATATGATATGTATACATGTAAGTTAACCGGTTATCTGGGCCTTGAACCAAGAAGCACTTACAATTTTTCCTCCATTTTTCAGTTAAAAAAAAAGAGCAAACTAGTTGATATTAACTTTTACTGGATGAACTGTTAAGTATCATTAATAACAATGAAGACAGCATAAAAAACCTGAAAATGCTCATTATATGTGAAATGAAAAACAAATGTGTGTGTAATAATTTTAGCTATTTTAAGGCCAAAATGTAAGAACAGCATTTTTGTTAGAATTACTGGTCATACTTCTCTCTTTTTCCAAAGGCTGGACATGCCATTCAAATTCCTTTGATGACAAAAACGAATAACACTGAAGGTTTCACTTACATGTGGCGTCTCTGCTGCTCTCTCCTCACTGTCCTCAGTCCCCCAGAGCCTCCAGGAAGCCCACCATCAGTTACGTGGCCTAGGCTCCTTCTCTCCTCCAGGGCCAAAGTCATAACTAAGTACTGGCCATGCTGACTCAGCACCCTGATCAGTCTAATCCACTAAGACAGGACCTGCTGAGAGCCTCACTTCTGTTCTTTGTGACCCACATCTGCCACTAGCTTTCACCTGTTTAGGAAACATTTTCCACAGAAATGTAAAGTAAAAGCAAGTACTGTGAAATTATATGTCCAGCAGCGGCTTCAAGCAGCTTCACAGCCTAGCAAGAGCCCAGTCCTCTCCACTGTATCAAAGTATAATTTGGGTTTTGGTTCTATACAGACAAGGAAGGTGACGTCCACCCCTCACTCTCCACTCTGGTCTGCAAGTGCCGGGGTGGAGAAGAGCACTAGCGAGACCACTGCAAAGGGCTCCGGAAGCCTTTCTGTGATCAGCGATCAGATCACGAAGTGCACCCTCCACGAAGCAGCCAAGAACAGGCGGGCTCAGCCCACTGAAGGGCAGGCAGCCAAGACACCACCCACCAGGGCCCCTGCTGCACTTAACTGCCGGGGGAAGCAGCAGCCCTGATGGTACCCTGTGCCCCAGGGGCAGGAGTCTGCTGACCTATTTGGCCAAACGGGTTCCACACCTCACCTCCAAATAAAGCAGCATTTGGAGAGAGGAGTTCGCATGAGGCATTTAAACCAATTTCACCAGCTTTTTGTTTTATCCCTTTATTCCCAAATCCAAGTTAACCTCCGAAATTGAGGTTAACTCCACAACTCCACAGGGCAAGGTACAGGGCACAGGACATCTCCTCCCAGGGCACCCCCAGGGTGGGGAGTAGGTGCTAACAGAGTTAAGAATAAAATGCTGGGTCTGAAATTCGATTTAAAAAAACTGAGGAGGGAAACAGGAGGGCATAGAAAAACACATCCAGCCAAAACAGTAATTGCTTTAGTTTGGTGATAGGAGGTCCTTATGCTATTTATTAACTTTTTCTATGTTTCAATTTTCCATTAGAATAGTTTCTTTTTAAATCTTAAGGACCTTGAATCCATTTAAAATCCAAATGTACAGAAAAAAAACACAGGACAACCTGAATATGGTCTGGGTATCCGATTACAAAGAGTCGCAGCTCTTCTGTTCCTTGTCACGATGAAGCTAAAACCCATAACCATAAGACATGCGTCTTACTTCTGAGGGAAATGAGACTGATAGGAAGAAGAGAGGTTAAATAAAACTAGGAGAGTTTTGTTCGAGCTGCATGATTTTAGGTAATATTCTTCTTTTCATCTATGTTTGAACATTCTCTTAAATTTTTTAAAAGTCATTATTTCTTGGTATTGTTTGACTGCAAGTATATATGCAATTTGTCATGTGTCTCATTTTTAAAATATAGACGCATAGGTATTCCTCAAGCAGATCGTATTGTATTTTGACATGGATCACGTTGCCGTGTTAGCTGGTTGTTTATGAGAGTCAGTCCCAATAATGCCCAAATTTGTCTGAACAACTCAATGGTTGACCCTGGAGGCTTATGATTCAAAAGTGATAAAAAATAAGTTTTGATGAAACATTCGTTATCTTCTAAGAAGTAGCAGATATCAACATATTCAACACTCAGTAAGCCATAGTTAGCTTTTATACAGGTAAAAGATGGTAATGCAGACTAAGATAGGAGAGCCCATTACATCTAGAATTCTCATCTGGCTCCGGATTTAAAAAGCATCCAGCAAATTCTTACACGTGTTCTTTGACACTGTGTTACATTTTCTTAGAATACAATGACTTAGTGCTCACTTCGGCAGCACTTATACTAAAATTGGAACGATACAGAGAAGATTAGCATGGCCCCTGCGCAAGGATGACACGCAAATTCGTGAAGCGTTCCATATTTTAAAAAACAGCCAAAAATAAGATAATAAATGGAAAAAAATTTAATGCAATGATTTAAATAGTCTTCCCCCAAAATCTAAGCTAGATATTTCATGAGATTTTCCTGTTTCTCAATTTTCTGATGCAAATTTTATTTATTTTTTAGCCAAACCACACAGCAGGCATGTGGGATCTTAGTTCCTCGATCCCCTATCAGGGATCAAATCCACAAACTCTGCATTAGAAGTGCAGGGTCTTAACTGTTGGACTGCCAGGGAAGCCCTCCAAATACAAGTTTTTAAGGAAAAAGCACAGCCCCCATTTATTGTTTACTGCTAGACAATGCTTACAGGGGAGACCTGCTTCTCACATTCTACATTTAAGACAATGTAGCATAGCCTCCTTCTCAATCTACTATCTAAGGGCAATTTAAACATATTCCCTGAAGCATCAGTACAATGTAAAAATGTAACCATTCTCACCAGAAATCAATTGATACAATGATGGTATATTAGTTCTGTAAATAGACAAAAAAGATACAACATAGACTCTATTGGGCAAGTGAATTTACCTATTAGAGCTACAAAGGTCTGATTGGCTCCACAGTGTGTGCTGAATCACTTCAGTCCTGTCCGACTCTTTGCGACCCCATGAACTGCAGCCCATCAGGCTCCTGTCCATGGGATTCTCTAAGCAAGAATACTGGAGTGGGTTGCCATGCCCTCCCTCCAGGGAATCTTCCTGACCCAGGGATTGAAACCACATCTCTTATGTCTCCTGCGTTGGCAAGCAGGTTCTTTACCACTAGTGCCATCTAGGAAGCCCCTTCAGTTTACTACCTTTTGAAAATAAATGTTCTTATACTTTCAAATCATAATAAAACATACATAGATAAATTCACAAAGTCACTGACAGCCAAAAGCCACTTCCACACAAACTGAATTTCTGGGAACCTGAGTATCAACTTAAGAAATCCATGCACACCCAGACATCAGGGGAGAGGAAAAGCCCCTGGTGCCATGCAGGCATCTGGTCTGCTGCCTGGAAGTAGCTCCTACATCTTCCAGAACACACTTCCCTGGTTTCCCAAGACCCGGCACCAGTCCTTGAGTGAGAAGGACCATCACAGGGCTAAAAGCACCTAGAGGGGTTTACAGTCTAACAAAAGCTAACCACACACCAGGAACTCCCCAGCATTCCAGTGGTTAGGACTTGGCTTGTCAGGCTCATGTTTGCTCCTCGGCTGGGGAAGTGAAATCCCACAAGCTGCACAAAGCCACCCTCTCCTACCAAAATAGTTTCTTTAAAAAACCAACCATGTACCTGGAGACAGTAGGAAAGTACTCCGGCTCCATGGACAGACTGCAGAGCACACAGAAAGTAAAAAGTACCTTTTGTTAACGCCGCTCCAGCCTCCCTACACAGAAATGGTATCAAGTACTGCCGATTCCCTATTTTGTTTACTAAAGCCCATTACTTACTTAGAAGGCACTATCTAGTTTTACCACCATACAGAAGGCTCCTATGCAATGTCACATTTGGAAATAGCAATTTTTCTATCTTCAAAATAGTAAAATGCAAATAAAGGATTTACATTCCATAACAAAACATCTGATAGGAAACATGTTATAGAAAGCTTTCAAAAAGTTGCAAACATACTGCTATTATACTGAATAATTTAAAACTCAGATTTACTTAACCTAGCACATGAATACTATTTTGTGCCTGCTAAGAAAATTCTTGAACCAGAAAGGAACATGCATCTCAGTCCACCTTGCATTTATAGGTAACAAAGCACTGGAGCAGACTTAGGAGACCCCAGGGCCCTGGCAGCACTGCACAGCGGGAGCCGAGGAGCCCAAGCAGGTAGGGTGCAGGGTGCGGTGGGCGGGTTCCTAAAGGGGAGAGCCCACCTGTTGCCCAGAGCCCACCTTGCAGGCTGTCGCCCCGACAACGTGTGGGTCCAGGAAGCCTCTGCGGCTTCCAAATGCTCAGTGGCGCATGGGGAGACTCCCCAGGCCCAGTACTCAGGTCTCCCCAGCCTCCCTGTCAGAGTCAGGAAGTTCTGCTCTAATGATTTCAGAGCCAAATTTAATACACAATGGACGCCATCTAAGACACCCTCACCCGGAAGGAAGGAAGGGCTAAACGGGAAAGGTGGTCGGACTGAAGTCAGCCGCAGGCGACAGAGGCCCCTTTGAGGGGCTGCCACCCTCAAGGTGGGGGAAGACTGCTCTCCACCGTGCCACATGCACACCACTGCGCAGATAATCTCCGTCTTCACACTCACTTCCGGCAAGCTAAGATGAACTCCACTGGGTGTCCCGTGTGCCTTAGCAGGCCTTGCTGGTGGAGGCAGTGTGGCTGCACGTGGCAGGGGTTGCACATCCATCCCCCAGGCCTGACACTCGTTGGCAGGTGTAACCCCTCTGCGTCTGGCTTTTGGTCTGAAAATGGAGACAGAAACAATCCCTACCTCACAGGCCACAAGGACTCAATGAGGATCCACAAAAGGTCCTTAACACCTGACTGAACCACAGCGAAGTTGCACTAAATAGAACTTGTTACAAAAGCAGTTAACAGGATTTTCCACCTGAAATGATTTAGTAACAGAAAACCACCTCTTCCTTCAGCTGCCACACTTCCTACCCAGCCAGTTAAATAGGTCTCCACAGAACAGTGGCTGCCAGGGTAACTAACCACGGACTCATCAGATTGAGGCCAGATAGCTCATATGCTAACTGTTCCTTCAGTTTAAAATATCTTTATTGAAAGTAAGTAACACAACAAAACAGATAGTTTGATACATTCTGAAACATTAACACACCTCTGAAACCACACCTCCCTGAAGACAACTAACACGGCCACACCCCAAGTCTCCTGTGCCCCTCTGTAACTGCCCCCCACACGCATCTGCTTTCTGTCACTTTACACATGCAAATCCCATAGGATGCACCCTCCCGTGCTCTGGCTGTGTGTCCTCAGTGTGGTCTCTACAGGGACACCTGCCCTCATCCCTCCTGGGTAAGCACCAGGAGATCATGTGACCAGCATGCACTCAGCATATTCAGAAACTGCCGAGCTGTCTTCAGCACAGCTACACTGTTTTTCAGGCCCCCCGTCCATGCACTGGACTGGCCACTGGCCCTGGGTGCACTTGGTGCGTCTTCTCCTCGGTAGCAGGTGGTTAGTGGTGTCTCGATGTGGTTTTAATTTGCATTTCCCAATGGCTAATAATTCTGACCATCTTTTCACATGCTCATCTGCTGTCTCATTATATTCTCTGGTGAAATGTCTGCTCAAATCACTTGCTTTTGTTCTCTTAATACTGAATTTTAAGAGTGTTTTACTTATTCTGGACACAAGTTACCTAGAGGACATGTGATCTGTTAATATTTTCTGTGGCCTGTCTTTTCATTCTCTTCAGTGTCTTAGAAGGAGCAGGCATTTTTAAATTTGTCACCAAGTCCAATTTAAAAATGTTCTCTTTAATGGACTATGTCTTTGATGTCACTAAGAAATCCTTGCCTCAGAATTCCCTAGCAGTCCAGTGGCTAGGACTCCATACTCTCACTGCTGAGGACAGGGTCTGATACCTGGCTGGGGAGCCAAGATCCCACAAGTTGCATGTTAGCAAAAATAAGAAAAAGAAATCCTTGCCTAACCCGAAGTCTCAATGATTTTCTATGTTTTCGTGTAGAGGTTTTCTAGTTTTAGGCTTTACGTTAAGTTCTATGATTCATCTTGGGTTAATTCCTGTCTGTGGTGTCAACTTCACCTTTTATATATGGATACCCAACTGTCCAAGCACCTAACTCATTCAATTTAGTTTTGCTTTCTAATTTTAAATTATTTCAACTTGCAAAGAGTTGGAAGAAAAACATAAAGAACTGGATGTCCTCACCTAGTTACCCCTAACAACTGCGACACTTTTGCTTTATCTCTCCCACCTCGTACAAACGTACTGGAGTTTTTTCTGGATTTCATGGCTTCACCTTCAATCTGTATCATCAGCTGGTACTCCAACTAAGACTTGATTACAAAGGGGCTCTCCCACTTTCTCCTGGAAGAAGTTGAAGAAATACTGCTCTTGTCCAGAATGTGGACCATCAACTCCAGAACCTCACCCCTCCATGCTGAACAATGGAGGGAACCTTGAAGAAGAAAACATCTTTCTCTGGATCAGTCTATTCTGAAAACCAGCGCTGGCTTAAAAAGAGATGGACAAAACTATAACAAAAACCACGTTCTTAAAAAGAAAAAGGAAAACC
This sequence comes from Nanger dama, assembly GCA_917880005.1. Classification (NCBI taxonomy): domain Eukaryota; kingdom Metazoa; phylum Chordata; class Mammalia; order Artiodactyla; family Bovidae; genus Nanger; species Nanger dama. The sequence goes on along the minus strand of CAKJTW010000013.1, from coordinate 18,323,270 downwards.
CTGGAGAAATGTAAACATTCTACTCTAAAAACTGATAAAATCAAATTACATCAAAATTACCTTAATTCAGAAGTGCTGCTGGTCTGTTCTCCCAAACATGTAAAATTGTCTGCAACAGAGAAAAGGCTGTATTTGCATTGATTAAGGTTGTAAGGCACAATATTCCATACACTTTAAGAAGCCATGACTTTGCCCCTTCCCTGTCACCATTTCTTTCCCCCAAATCACTGAAGAGTACTTTGTATTAACAGCATTAAGTTCTTCAATGTGAAAAAGAAAGATGATCTCAATTTCTTTAAAAAAAAAACTTAAAAATGCCTTAGGGAAAATACTTTGAATTAAACTGAAAAGAATTAGGAGGAAGGGGTGTTACCAGAAAAATTACAGCAACAACAAAAACAGAAAAATCACTGTAATTTAAGACACTTCTAAGATTAACCTCCCTCAGACGATCTTATGTGAATGTCCCCTTAGCACAGGCAAGTCCACCTGGAAAGACACCCTGCCTACCCTTCCAGCCCACTTCAGCTGCCTCAGTACAGTCCAAAACGGACCTCCTGTCCAGAATGCCAGGGCAGAAGACATTGCAATAAGCCTCCAGACCTGCTTCTCATCATACTGCAGCCAGTACAAAAATAAATTTCCTTCTAGATTTATTTGGAAATATGTGCTTGTTCTTTCCCAGAAACTAAGTTTCGATACATTTTAAAATGCTCTGGTAATCTCTCCAAATGACACTCTATCTGGAAGGGCCACTTTGGGATGTTTCACAGGTTACCTCCTGCCTAGTGATCAATTCACTATTATGTTTACAAACTCCCATACATGCATCTAATCTGGGCGTTGGGACAGGCATCAACAAGCTGAAATGTCCCCCAGCTGAACTGTGAATTCTAAGGCATTTATTTAACAAAACGGTTTTACTGTTGAATTATGCTGCATATGTTATAAGCAAGCACATATTATTTATCCAGCAATAAAAGTCAAGTATGGAAGAAACAGTGCGGGGATTCCTCAAAAGCTAATCACCGACCCACTGCACAACCCAGCAATTCTACATGCAGTTATACGCCCGAAAGAACTGAAAATAGGCACTCAGTCCCCACACATAGATGTCCACAGCAGCGCTAGTCACAGCTGCCAAAAGGTAGCAACAACTTAAATATCAGCAGATGAACAGACAAATAAATGAGGCCCAGCCACACAATGGAATCTTGTTCATCCACAGAACCGAATGAAGTGCTGATACATAGACAACACGTTGAAAACATTACGCTATGTCAAGAAGCCGGACACAAAGGTCACATACTGTATGGTTGTTTATGTGAAACACCCAGAACAGGCAAACCCATGAAGATAGAAGGCAGGGCTTGCAGGGACTCTGGGCACAATAACAAGGACACAAGCTCCTCCTGGGGAGATGGTGTTCTGAAATTAGGGAGACACGATGGCTGCACAGCTCTGTGAATTTCTAAAATGCCACTGACTGTCCACTTCAAAATGGTTTTATGAATTTCACCTCGGATGGGAGAAGGAAAAAGTGCTGTTAAAGGTGCATGGAAAAACAAAACCAGGGACTTCCCTGGTGGCCCAGTGGTGGAGACTTCGCACTGCAGACACAGGAAGCAGGGGTTTGATCCCTGGCGAGGGAACAAAGGTTCCACATGCCTTGGAGGCCAAAAGATCAGAGAGAGGGAAAAGAAAAAAAAACAAAACCGAAACCAACCAGCAGGTATGGAATAAGAGGGAGACACGGTAGACTATGGCTCAAGCTCACAAACATACTGAGCGGAGCTCTGAGAAGTGGGCACCGAAGGCTTCACCCAGACATCAAATTTAAAAGAGGGGAATGCAATCTTGGCACAGCTGACTTTTGAGACTGCTTGTTCTCTGTGGTGGGGCTGCCCCATCTCCTAGGAGGTATTCAGCATCTGGCTGGCCCCAGCACCCCTTCCCCAGCTGTGACAACCCCCAATCTTCAGACACCACTAGTCATTCCATGGGGAGAGCAATACTGGCCCCAGGTGACAGCCACTCCTTCAAAGTGACCGCTGCCCTCAACTGGATCTCCAAATGCAAGTCCTTTCAGGGATTTTTCACATCAAGAGACAGGAAGACAAAAGTATACAGTAGTCAGAAAAGTGTATCACAAGTTTGATCTAATTCAAAGGCCTAGACTGTCTTGTGCCCAAAGAATGAAAGTTCAAGTTGCCTATTCTGTGGGAGCCGAGAACATTTACCCTCTAGCTACAGAGGGAGCTGAGAGAACCTCTGAACCCCTCCCATCCCCGCCCCACTGCCTGAGAATCACAGGGAGCGCTGCCCAAACTCATTTCTGGGTGAATACAAGACCCAAGTGTGGGTCTTCTTCTGACTGCCCAGCCCAAAGAACCCAGTAGAGGGAACAAGACCACAGTCTCAGACAGCAGCATATATTTTCAGTTCACTCAGTCGTGTCCAACTCTTTGTGACCCCATGGACTGCAGCACGCCAAGCTTCCCTGTCCATCACCAACTCCTGGAGCCTACTCAAACTCACGTCCATTCAGTAGGTGATGCCATCCAACCATCTCATCCTCTGTCGTCCCCTTCTCCTCCTGCCTTCAATCATTCCCAGCATCAGGATCTTTTCTAGTAAGTCAGTTCTTCGCATCAGGTGGCCAAAGTATTGGAGTTTCAGCATCAGTCCTTTCAATGAATATTCCGGACTGATTTCCTTTAGGATGGACTGGTTGGATAGCCTCTGCAGTCTAAGGGACTCTCAAGAGTCTTCTCCAACACCACAGTTCAAAAGCATCAATTCTTCGGCATTCAGCTTTCTTTATAGTCCAACTCTCACATCCATACATGACTACATGATCCTAAACCAGAAGCACCACTTTTACAGGGAATCAGATAAACAGGGATTTAAAAAACCAAAGTCTACATTTTACCAAGCCACCACACTGAGCAGAGGCAAATGGCACAGTGGTGGGTGAGCCACACCTTGAACCCCTAGGAGCCCAGCACCTCAGCGTGCTCCACTGAGCCTGGCTGACAGGCTCACAGGAGAGCGCAGCACAGGGCAATCAGAAGGAAGCACGGCCCCCAGGCCGCAGGCGGGCGGCGGGCACCCCAGTTACCCTGAAGCCCACCAGGAGGGTGCGGCTACAGGGGGCAGGAAGGGGTAGCATGAGCACATGCTGAGTATTTCTTCTTTAATCTTCTTAGAAAGCAATCCAGTTAGAAAGAGAAGTTGGAGGAAAATACAAACATAAACTTCAAGAAAAAGGCTCCAACATTTAAAGATCAACTGTTAGTCAAATTTAATGTATGTAAAATAAAATTCAAATCACAGATTTACCAGTATAAACACACAACTGTAAAGTCAATTTTACAAGCAAACCAAACATTTTTAATACCCCAAATAAACAATGCCTCGGCCACCCTGACATTGCTTTTAGATAGTCTTCCGCTAACCAGTGGCAAGCCTCCAGGAAGAGGGGTGTGAGCCCTGTGTCCCGCCCTCTGGGCCTCTGTGGACGGGCCACTTATGTAAACTTGTGCAGCACAGTTTCCAGACCACTCCCTTGCAGGGACAGACAGCTGCACAACACACCCCTCCCAGCTCTGGTTTTGGAAGTCAAATCCCTTGACCATCTATTCACTCCACAGATAAATTTCCATGCCTGTAACGTGAGAGTGTGCCAGACACTGAAAACACAAGGCAACAAAACCAATGTGTGTGTCACCTACCTGGGTCCTGCTACATGCAGAGAAGCAAGTTTGAGAAACTATCCCACGGGGCACAGGACCAACACAACTAGACTAACATGGCCCAGAGCAGAGAGGCCAGTCCACAAAAGCGAGGGGCTGGGGACTCAGCCGTTCTCAGGCCCACAGACACCTGGTTCCCTTAGGCAAGGTGCTCGACTGCCAAAGTCTACTAGGCTAATATCCTCAGAGCAGATTTTCAAAGATGGAATTATTATTACTGTGTCAAAGATTAGGCACTTAAACAGTCTTGATAAGATCAACTAAGCCAATGTTTTGATTCAGTGTAGTTGTTAATTTACCAATATTAAATATCTGTGATGAACTTCTTTGTACATATTCTAGTATATCATGAGATTTTAAGTACCAAATACTAGTAATTGTATGATTATTGTTTTTTTCAGTATTTTTCGAAATCTAAAATCCAAAACCTCTATAGAGACACACCTGGAAAATTCCTTTACTGATGATGTTAAAATTTCAGATCAAGGAAAGGTCCTGAGACTGACTCCTCCTATATCCAACACAACCCCAAGACAGCAAGAACACACAGGTGCCTGGTTTCTTTTCTGCAGTTCTGAGCTACCCACACTTGGCCAGAACAGACATGAGGGCACTGATGAGTCCTTACGCTGCTCAATGTGAACAGTCATGCATTCTGTCACAAACTTTGAGGTGTCCTACTTGTGGCACTGAGAATACGACACACACACACACACACACCCCCTTTCATCTTTCTAAAACCTGAAAAAGGCTGAATTCCAGAACAATTCAGTCCTAACACTTCTGCAAAAATGACTGGGCGCTTGTATAAGACAAAGTAAACTTCTCAGTTCTGATTAATTCTCGAGTGCAAAACTGTTCTGCAGAGTGGGAAATGATAATGTGAAGAAGGTCCCCTAGCCAAATTTAGGAATAAGACTGAGGGTAGCAGCCCTCAGGAGACATGACAACGAAGTGTACCACATTTGAACTTGGTTAAACCCTGAATTTAAAAAAGGGCATGAAGACAATCTGAAGAAAACTGAGGAAATTTAAATGTGGACTGGATTTGGCATCACTGAATCCATGTTCAGATTTTGAGATAAATGTAAAAGAACATCCTTGTTCTTGGGACAGGCTGAAGTTGTAGAGATAAAGTATCTACACCTACAACAATCAAATGGTTCACCAAAAGCACACAGAGAAAGAAAATGTTACAAATTACTAAATCTTGGTGCAAGTACAGAATGTTCACTGCTCCATTTAGATTCAAAAGTTATTCAAAACTAGGTGTATGATACAATCGACATTTATTATAGAAAAACTTCAAGCAAGGGATTTAATCAACATTTATTTGAATTGTTCACCAGCTTCCCTGGTGGCCCAGACGGCAAAGAACCTGCCTGCAAAGCAACAGACCCAGGTTTGATCCCTGGGTTGGTAAGATCCCCTGGAGAAGAAAATGGCTACCCACTCCAGTACTCTTGATTGGAGAATCCCATGGACAGAGGAACCTGGAGGGCTATAGTCCATGGGGTTGCAAAGTTCAGACATGACTGCACAACTAATACATAGAGTGCTCAAGTGATCAGCTCTAACTCCCTCCCCAATATTTAGCAGGATGCAAAAATAAAAACTCTCCTTCAACTGTTAAACAAATAAAATTAGGTGTCTCAGTGGTCAAGATTTCACCTGCCAACGCAAGTTCCATCTCGGGTCCAGGAGGATCCCACATGCCTCGGAGTAACTAAGCCTGTGTCCCACAACTACTGAAGCCTGCGCCCTAGAGCCCATGCTATGCAGCAAGAGAAGCCACCGCAATGAGAATCCTGAGCACTGCGGCTAGACAGCCCACTTGCCACTACAGAAAGCCTGCACAGCAACAAAGACCCAACACAGCCAAGAATAAATGAAGAAAAATAACATTAAAAAAAAAAAAAAAAAGCTGGGGGTGGAAATACTATGGCCAACCAACAGCAAACATACATTTAAAAACACACCCTTGCAGTGATCAAATAAAAGATGAGATTACTTGAAGGTAAAGTCAGAAAATAACATTTTATAACTATTTTTAAAAATTAAAAAGAAAAAATTTTCACTGACCAATATAGTAAGAAAGAGCTTCTATAGTAGCTAGAAAACTTGGCACAATAATACATTCATGCTCAATCAATGGCATTTTAAGAGTGCACATTTTTTAAAAGATGAATTAATACTTAACTTTTAGTTTTTCATATTTCATTAATTTTTCTTCATTTTCTCAGTGTTTTAAGTGCTATTTTTCTCAGGCTGGCTAGAGGTTTATCAATTTGATTTTTCAAAGAGCCAATTCTCAGTTTCACTGATTTTTCTCTACTGTGTTTATACATTCACTTCTACATAATTCTGCTCTTGTCATTACTGTCCTCCTCCTGCTTGTTTTGAAATCGACCTGCTCTTCTTTTAGCTTCTTACAGTAGAAGTTTAGACCGGTAAGACCACTGTTTTCCGTAGTCAGCATTAATTCTTTATACTTCCCTATAAGCACTGCTTTCACTAGGCTCCACAAATGCTGGTATGCTCTGTTTTTGCTTTCATTCAAATTAAAATATTTTTAAGTTTCCCTTATGATGTAATCTTTGTTGAATTTACAAATATTTGGGGACTTTCCAGACAGTGTTCTGCTACTGGTTGCTAGTTTAACTCCACTGAAAAGCCCCTGACAGCTCCAACCGCTGGGTCCTTTCCGAGTCTGACCAGCCTGTAGAACACTAGCAGCCACACATCGCGGTGACATGCTACAGGGACGTGTCTGGAGTCTCATGTCCACACCATCATTCTTGAGCATTGTGAAAATGAAAGAATGTGCTGGGCTGCCATTCCCACCATCACAGTCTGGGGTGAGCCAGCTCCGTGTGAAGGTGCAAGGGACGCCCAGGAATACCTGTGATGCTCCAACCAGAAACAGATCTGGCTAACTCCAGCTGCTGAATAAAAAACCTCTAAACATGTTCAGTTAGTTTTTAAATTATCCTGTCCCAAAGAAAGGCAATGCCAAAGAATGCTCAAACTACCACACAATTGCACTCACCTCACACGTTAGTAAAGTAATGCTCAAAATTCTCCAAGTCAGGCTTCAGCAATACATGAACTGTGAACTTTCAGATGTTCAAGCTGGTTTTAGAAAAGGCAGAGGAACCAGAGATCAAATTGCCAGCATCTGCTGGATCATGGAAAAAGCAAGAGAGTTCCAGAAAAACATCTATTTCTGCTTTATTGACCTTGCCAAAGCCTTTGACTGTGTGGTTCACAATAAACTGTGGAAAATTCTTCAAGAGATGGCAATACCAGATCACCTGATCTGCCTCTTGAGAAATCTGTATGCAGGTCAGAAAGTAACAGAACTGAACATGGAACAACAGACTGCTTCCAAATAGGAAAAGAAGTATGTCAAGGCTGTAGATTGTCACCCTGCATATTTAACTTCTATGCAGAGTACATCATGAGAAACGCTGGACTGGAAGAAACACAAACTGGAATCAAGACAGCTGGGAGAAATATCAATAACCTCAGATATGCAGATGACACCACCCTTATGGCAGAAAGTGAAGAGGAGCTAAAAAGCCTCTTGATGAAAGTGAAAGAGGAGAGTGAAAAAGTTGGCTTAAAGCTCAACATTCAGAAAACAAAGATCATGGCATCCGGTCCCATCACTTCATGGGAAATAGATGGGGAAACAGTGGAAACAGTGTCAGACTTTATTTTTGGGGGCTCCAAAATCACTGCAGATCGTGACTGTAGCCATGAAATTGAAAGACACTCCTTGGAAGAAAAGTTATGACCAACCTAGATAGCATATTCAAAAGCAGAGACATTACTTTGCCGACTAAGGTCCATCTAGTCAAGGCTATATTTTTTCCTGTGGTCACGTATGGATGTGAGAGTTGGACTGTGAAGAAGGCTGAGTACTGAAGAATTGATGCTTTTGAATTGTGGTGTTGGAGAAGACTCTTGAGAGTCCCTTGGACTGCAGGGAGATCCAACCAGTCCATTCTGAAGGAGATCAACCCTGGGATTTCTTTGGAAGGAATGATGATGAAGCTGAAACTCCAGTACTTTGGCCACTTCGTGTGAAGTGTTGACTCATTGAAAAAGACTCTGATACTGGGAGGGATTGGGGGCAGGAGGAGAAGGGGACGACCAAGGATGAGATGGCTGGATAGCATCACGGACTCGATGGACATGAGTCTGAGTGAACTCAGGGAGATGATGATGAGCAGGGAGGCCTGGTATGCTGCAGTTCATGGGGTCACAAAGAGTTGCACAGGACTGAGTGACTGAACTGAACTGATAGAGCTATAAGGAGTTTCCCCAGTGGCTCAATGGTAAAAACTCCACCTGCAATACAGAAGCCACAGAAGACTCAGATTCAGTCCCTGGGTTGGGATGGTCCTCTGGAGAAGGGCATGGGAACTTATGCGGGGGAATCCCACTGGATTGAGGAGCCTAGCAGGCTACAGTCCATGTGTTTGTAAATAGTCAGACATGACTGAAGGGACTTAGCACACAGAACACACAGTGGTATAAGTCTTTTTTAAAACTACTCCTTTACCTATATTCCAAGTTTTAAAAATTATATATACTAGTGGGAAAATATATATCAATTACAATACAATGTAAAATATTTATATTTGGTTAGAAAGGCAATGGCACCCCACTCCAGTACTCTTGCCTGGAAAATCCAATGGACGGAGCAGCCTGGAAGGCTGCCATCCATGGGGTTTCTAAGGGTCATACACGACTGAGCAACTTCAATTTCACTTTCACTTTCATGCACTGGAGAAGGAAATGGCAACCCTCTCCAGTGTTCTTGCCTGGAGAATCCCAGGGACGGGAGAACTTAGTGGGCTGCCGACTCTGTGGTCCCACAGAGTCGGACACGACTGAAGCAACTTAGCAGCAGTAGCAGCAGAAACATATATACACACATGCATATGTATGCATATATATTTTCCTCCTTCCATATTTTATTTTAGTGTCCAAATATAGATACAGATAATTTACTGAGTCTTGTCTTTGTTTTGTGTCTTTTGTCTCTTATTTGTACATTTTAATTTGCCTTATGTATTTTTCTATTATTAAAGTTATTTATTATATAAACATTTTTGTCAGTTACATCTGCAATATAGAATATTTTATACGTCAAAAAATAAATAAATAAATAAATCATCCTGTATTTTCTTGTATTCATTAAAAAGTCACACTTCACTGTGGTTTCCACATGTGACAATAAATGTCTTGGGGAAAAGTATTTATTTTTTGCAGAAGGGTGGTAACCTGTCCAATATGACTTGCAGAGTTCCAACTTTCTCCCAATTTAGGTCTGCCTAGGAGAATAGCTCAAATGTTTGCAATGAAAGAGGAACTTTACCATCAAGCACAGCAGTAACTACTGAACATTTAACACATTCTTGGAGGACGAGCTATGGAAATATATACCCAGGGATACATCAGTGTGGAAAAATAAATAAAAACAGAAATACACTCGGAGCACAACTATACCACCACCTCTTCCTGGCATTGATCATTTCCTCCTGGAACTATCTCAATCTCCAGGTGGAAAAGACGCACCATAGGCCAAGCATAATGAATGAAAAGACACTGTTATCAAGATACATCATATTTCAGAACACCAGAGGCAGGACCCTCAAAGTTTCCACGTGGAACAAACTGGTGCTACACAGGATCAAGAGTTGGCAGCATCTTACTTCCCAACAGCAACACTGGAAACTGGGATTAAACAGTGCTGTCCTGAACTAACTCCAAGCAAAAATCATACACTCAAAGTCCAGGAAAAGACTGGAGGACATTTTCCCCCAAAAGTGGAAAAAGTGGAAAAAATGAGAAAGATGTCACAAGTGGAACTCAGGAGATCCAGAGGGAGACACAATCTTCTCCTCCATCCTCTTCTGCCTCAGGTTCGGGGGTGAATGTGCTCTGTCACAGTGACATCCAGAAGGGCTGACCCCCAGGCATGCACGTGGGTCTCAGGAACCACTCTAAGCATCCTTTATGTTATGCAGTGTACCCTTTATGTTATGGACAACTAAACTTGATACAGAGTCTATGCCCCCAAACTAGATTTCTAATGTATGTCTGCGAAAAAGATATAGATCAAAAGGTTAATCAACCATAAAAATTATCAAATAACTATTATGCACCCAATGCTATGTTGCTAAGTACTTTACAGCCATCTGATTAACTCCTCAGCAACGTAATGAGTGCATACTGCTATCATCCTTCCTTGGCATTTCAATTCTATAAAATTACAGAAAAGATACCTAAGGCAGAGGAAGGTCAGTTATTGGACTCAAAGCTGCACTAAGACCAAGGGACAGAGCTGGTGTGATACCCGGCAACTGGATTTGAGCCCAGGGGCTTACCCTGACGCAATACTTACTGTCATTTAAAAACAAGTCTGTGTGCAATTTTTAAAAGAAAATCAGATAAAAAATTAAATGTGTTCCTCTGCTCAGAATGCCCTTGCCCTCTCTGCCAGGAAACTGTACTTGACCTCGAGACAGAGCTGATACATCCCCCGACCACCACGCTACCCAGCCACCTGGCTCGTCCAGTTCTCTGACCACTGTCACGCTGACCCCAAGAGGCAGTACCTCGGATGGTGCCAAGCCTTCAGGGCTGCTCTGAAGGGAAAGGGCCTGTCAGCTTACAAACCGAGTTCCTAAGAGCTGCCCCAACTGCTCCTCTTCCAAAACCTGGTCTCAGAACTGTCCCAGGCTCCCCCTCAACCCAGTCAGAGCTGACCACACCAAGGACAAGTACTCTCTGGCCAACGTCAGACAAAACTGTGTCCCCTGATGCTGTGGAAAGAGAGGCAGCAAATGGGACATGAACCTGAGGCCTGTGGCAACCCACCCACCATAGCTTGGACTAAGCGGCAAAAAGAAGAGCGTCATGGACACATGGGAGGGGGCGCACTCCCCACAGTTCCTGTCCTGTCCCAGGGCTTCTGCATTCCAGACTTGTAAAGTGCTAGCAAGTCAGGCCATGATCTCTTTCCTCATTTCATGGCTTCACCAAAAGTGTCTCTGAAATTCCCACCTGTCTTATCTCCAATCACATAACCCATGCCTCCCACCTGGGTAATGGCAACCACAGACCTTGGTCCCCTTACTTGACTTGTATGAGCAACACCTGGCATGCCAGTCACCTCCTGCTCCCTGAACACCAGGTGAGGGGACTCTGCTCTCCTGCTGCCCCTCCTCCCTGCTGCACCCCTTCCTGGCTGCACCCCAGGTCCTGAACTCTCAGGCTCAATCCCATCACAATCATAGGCTTGCCTTTCCAAACCCCCCTGACAGTCCATTCTCCGCCCTTATCAACACAGAAAACCCTGCCCCAAGCTGCCACCCAATCCCACCAATCTCCCTTTCTCCCCACCCTGGACTCACTCCCACTGCTGGCATCCTTCCAGCTCACAGTCTTCACGGAGCCTACTATTAACTCACTCCCCAGCCATCTCTTTCCTCTCCTACCATCTTATTCATCATCACCTGATTTAACTTTCTAAAGGAGAGCTCTGACATCTGACTCCTCCTATGGAAGAAAGTTGAAAGGGCTTGTACCTTTCAAGGTGCTTGTACCCACCACACATCCGAGCACGTTCCCCAGGACTCAGATTCACTGTGTCTGAGGATGGCCAAATACATGGACACAAACGCTCCAGGTGAACTTGGGTCTCTCTACCAGATCTGAACCATGATCCTGACCATTAGTCCCTCACAAAGAAATCTGAGAAACATGAGTAGAAACATGTATTCTTCCCTTGAAGAGTTAGAGACAAATTTTAAAAAGTAAAATATTCCCCCACATTCAAGAATAAGAACCTGCTTCCAAAACTTCCAGGCTGAAGACATGAGCATATTTCCTACAAAAATGGAAACACGGAAGGCACTATAAGCTGAAGTGTCTCTGAAGCCACTGTGACTTACAAGGGGGCCTGGAAATGGGCAAGGACAGACTCTGCGCCTTCAGGCGGCCCAGAAGCCGGCAGCGCTCTGCACTGTGCAGCTCAGCCGACGGCTGTATGGATCACATGGGCGCTGTCAGAAATGCATTCTGCAAACCCAGCCCTGCACCGGGCTGGTTCAGGCCAGACTGAGGCAGGAGCACTTAGAGGCAGACTGCCTGACTGCGCTTGGAGATGCTGCGTTTTTCACAAACTGAAGGGTTGTGGCAGGCCCGCCCATGGTTAGCAAGTCCATTGGCGCCATCTTCCCAACAGCATTTGCTCACTTTGTGTCTCTGTGTCACATTTTGGACTTCTTGAAGTATTTCAAATCTCTTAATTATTACTGTATTTGTCATGATTATCAGTGATCCCTGCTGTTACTAATTTGACTCACTGAAGGCTCAAACAATGGTCAGCACTCTTTAGCAGTGAAGTGTTTCTCATTTCAGGTCTGCATAGTTGTTTAGAGCATGCTATTGCACACTTAGTGCAAACTTACAGTGCATGGCAAACACAACTGTCATGTGACTGGGAACCAACCACAGAGTCGTGCGGCTTGTTTTACTGAGGGAGCAGGACCGAGCACACAGGAGCCCCTAGCCACACTGTCCAGCAGCACTGAAGCAGGACGGAAGCTGTAAACTGTTTACAGAACCTCCGGCAGTGAATGGTCTATGAGCCTTCTTTCACGCACTCAACACAGCTCTACCTGGTGCCAGGCACTGAAGCAAGGGGTCCACACACCGACCTGCCCCCGCACTCAAGGCTCTCACCTGCATAAACTAAACCCTGCTGGACACAGACAGGAATAGACATAGTAACTTTGTTTTCCCCACTCCTGAATGTACTCCAATTGCTATCCCTCTCTGAAATGCAACCTTGTTGGTACAAAAAGTTCAGTCATCAAAAGAAAAGGGGGGAAAGGTGGGGAGGGAGAAGGGGATCACAGAAAAGAAGTGGAAACACAGCAAAGAAATGGGCATCAAAAATCTCTTTCAAGAAGGATCTATACACACCATATACATATCACTTTGGTCCCAGACTTTCCTTCCTAATTAAACTTTAAGCAAGCAAACACTCAAGATAGAACTCTTTGAGTAAAGAATCATTAGTCGTAGGAATTCACCAAGAAGCTTACTGAATATAAGAAAACCAAGCTATAAAAATCAAAGTTCCATCCAAGTTATTCACTTATTAGGAATGATTAACAAGTAAATGACATAAATAACTCCCCTCCGCTCACAGGGGTAATAAACACTTGGCCACTGTGCTTAAGTCCAGGGTAAGGAAAGCACTCCTTGGAGAGAAGCTGGCATTTCCCTGGCCATGACAGAAGGGCAAGGGCAGATCTTTGCACATAACTGGATGCTGTGAGCTCCTGACCTACAAGAGTTAAGTGACGACACATAATTTCAGAGACCTGAGAAGAAAAGTGTTTGCACACACGTAGCCTGGCACAGGGGCACAGTCACTGGACTCTTCACCCTACTCTTGGTGCCAAAGAGTCTGGCATCAAGGGGCCTCCCAAATATTTCTTTAACATTTGTTCACTCTTCTCTTTAGTGGACAGTATTTCCTTCTCCCAATCATTCTAATGTAGTAGTTAACGATTTGGTGAAACATGAGGTGATCAAGAATGTGAATTCTGACAGTTATTTTTCTTTTAAAGCCAAAAATAACATTAGGGCTTCCCTGGTGGTAAAGAATCGCCTGCCAATGAGGGGCCATGGGTTTGATCCCTGATCTGGGAAGATCCCACATGATGCGGAGCAACTAAACCTGTACACCACAGCCACTGAGCCTGTGCTCTGGAGCCTGGGAGCCGCAACTACTGAAGCCCGTGCACCCTAGAGCCCCTGCTCCACAACAAGAAGCCACTGCAATGAGAAGCCTGCACACTGCAACCAAGAGGGGGACCCACTCTGCAACTAGAGAAGACTGCACAGCAACAAAGACCCAAGACAGCCAAAAATAAAATAAAGTAATATTTCAAAGAAAGAAAAATTACATTAATTCAGAAAGAAAAGGGAAAAGATTCACATACTGTTGAACCTCTTGAGGGATGTGTCCTGGAAAACAATGACACAATGAAGACATTCAAGAAAACCAGGTTACGTGAACAGTATATTCTGACTTTTAATCATTTCGTATTTTCATTACCATCGCGTCCTCTGTAGTCCCCTTCTCCTGCTTTCAATCTTTCCCAGCATCAGGATCTTTTCCAGTGAGTCAGTTCTTTGCATCAGGTGGCCAAAGTATTGGAGTTTCAGCTTCAGTGTCAGTCCTTCCAATGAATAATCAGGACTGGTTGGATCTCCTTGCATTCCAAGGGGTTCTCAAGAGTGTTCTCCAAAACCACAGTTCAAAAGCATCAATTCTTCAGCACTCAGCTTTCTTTATATATAGTTCATCTCTCACATCCATACTTGAATACTGGAAAAACCATAGCTTTGAGCAGATAGACCTCTGTTGGCAAAGCAATGTCTGCTTTTAATATGCTGACTAGGTTGGTCATAGCTTTTCTTCCAAGTAGCAAGTGTCTTTTAATTTCATGGCTGCAGTCACCATTTGCAGTGATTTTGGAGACCCCAAAATAAAGTCTCTCACTGTTTCCATTGTTTCCCCATCTATTTGCCATGAAGTAGATAGCATATACAACAGATATACTAGTAGTTTACTAGATAGTAATAGATAGTAGATATACTATCTACTTCATATTATCTACCACATATATTATCACTGGATAAATAAATACATTGCCCAATTACCTGTGCTATTTGTCAACGGGGGAAAACAGAAAAAGAACTCTGACATTATTAAGAACTACATCTTTCAGGAAATGGTTAATTCTATATACGAAAAAATGACTCGACTTCCCCTTCCTCAACCACCAGAAAGTTTAACTGGTCTAGTCAAAGCTCTTTTGTTTGCCAAGAGGAAAATTCCCATGGGAAACGGAGGGATCCGACAGGTCCCAGGACAAGAAGCACAACAGGCTCAGAGTATGGCACTAGATACGAGACATAGGATCCAGCGCCCAGTGACTGGCTCCTGGTGACCCTTCTAAAGTTTGGATGGCTGCACTTTCCCTATCTTTCACCCTCTCTCTTAACTTGTGCATGGTCCAAAGCTGACTGTAACTTCACACCCCAACCACCAACCAGTGTCAGCTGTGTCTATCTGTGGCCCAGGAGGGGACAGCTGCCACTAAAATGGGGTGGATGCCTAGAAGAGAATACAGGTTGGACAAAAAAGACTAGTGTCTTTAATACAGTAACATACTTATCGCTGCAAGTTACATAAACTGTATCTCTTCTCTCTGGTACCATTTAACTAGTTGCCAAGGAGGAGTCATAACGTATCATACATAAACCTGAATATATACAGCAAGTAATAATTTGGTTTTCAAAAACTTACAGTCAACACTTGCAGCCCTAAAAGAAAAAAATCTGCAGAATCTCTTTAATATTATTTTTATTTAAAGCACTCATGGCTGTCCCCGCTGTCTTACCACTTATATGTCAAGAACAGGACAAAGGGTCATGGCCAGAATCAGGGCATCTAACGAAGACAGACACTGTTATCTTGATAAATCATTTATATTTTCAGTTCATTTGTCACAACTGTCAAGAAAAATTACAGGCTACCAAAGGTCCATTTTTAAGTTCCTTAGATGATAAATTTCACTTTTTCCATAAAACACACATTATAAATGCCGGTAAGAACTCTTTATATTTGACACCACTAGTTTTCCTGCAGGTCTTTCAACTTCCTCCTGGGGAAAGATAGCCTAGAATGACTGAAATTTTATTCCTGGACAGGAAAAGGTCCCCCCTCCCACCTTCACCTGGCTCCTCCAGGGGGTAAGCCCCTTCTCCTGGAAGCCCCCAAGACCCAAAGCTGCAGGGATTAGTTCAAGCAGACTGTGAGCTATTAAAACCGCAGTACTCAAACTGCATGGAAAGATGCAGCAAACTCCCAGGTTGTAAGACAGTTTGAAGTTGAGACAAGCACAGAGAAACCTGACAGGTGACAGACACCATGGAAGCGGCTAGCTCGAGACGGTTCACATTTCCAACAGCAGGCGGCGCTACAGCCTTTCTGATGACGTCATATCCTTACAAAGCTGTGTTTCCGCGGTTGCTTGGAGAAAACAGCACTGCCCAAGAATCCAGGAGGACCAGGAAACAAAGACAGCCATGTCCTGCAGATTCTGAGTGTGAGAAGCTATACTACCCATTGGCTAACAACAATGGTTTGTAGTTGCTGTTCATCTGCTAAGTCGTGTCTCTCTGCAACCCCGTGGACTGCAGCACACCAGGTTTCCTGTCCTTCACCATCTTGGAGCTTCAGCATCAGTCCTTCCAATGAATATTCAGGGTTATTTCCTTTAGGATCGACTAATCTGATCTCTTTGCAGTCCAAGGGACCCTAAAGAGTCTTCTCTAGCATCACAATTCAAAAGCATCAATTCTTTGGCACTCAGCTTGCTTTATGGTTAAGAATAAAATTTAAAAAGTCTCCTCCAATCTACGGGTATTACATTCTTTAAAGGGCTATAAGTTCTTAAGACATAAATACTTATAGTGGACTTAAGGTCTCAATGCAAAAAATAGACGAAAACAATAGAATGGGAAGAGAGATCTCCTTCAAGAAAATTAGAGATAACAAGGGAACATTTCATGCAAAGATGGACTCAATAAAGGACAAAAACGGTATGGAACTAACAGAAGCAGAAAATATTAAGAAAAACTAGCAAGAATACAAAGAACCACACAAAAAGACCTTAATGACTTGGATAACCACAATGATGTGGTCAACTACAGCTGGACATCCTGGAGGGTGAAGTCAAGTGGGCCTTAGGAAGCATTACCACAAAAAAAGCTGGTGGAGGTGATGGAATTCTAACTGAGCTATTTCAAACCCTAAATGATGATGCTGTGAAAGTGCTGTACTCAATATGCCAGCAAATGTGGAAAACTCAGAAGTGGCCACTGGACTGGACAAGGTCAGTTTTCATTCCAATCCCAAAGAAAGGCAATGCCAAAGAATCTTCAAACTACCGCACAATTGCACTCATCTCACCTGCTAGCAAAGTAATGCTCAAAATTCTTCAAGCTAGGCCTCAACAGTACGTGAACCGAGAACTTCCAGATGTTCAAGCTGGATGGATATAGAAAAGGCAGAGGTGGCAGAGATCAAATTACCAACATCTGCTGGATCACTGACAAAGCAAGAGAACTCCAGAAAAACATCTACTTCTGCTTCCCTGACTATGCCAAAGCCTTTGACTATGTGGACCACAACAAACTGTGGAAAATTTTTAAAGAGATGGAAATACCAGACCACTTTACTTGCCTGCTGTGAAACCTGTATGCAGGTCAAGAAGTAACAGGTAGAACTGGACATGGAACAACGGACTAGTTCCAAACTGGGAAAGGAGTACATCAAGGCTGTATATTGTCACCCTGCTTATTTAACTTACATTCAGAGTACATCATGGGAAATGCTGGGCTGGAAGAAGCACAAACTGGAATTAAGACTTCTGGGAGAAATATCAATAATCTCAGATATGCAGATGACACCACCCTTATGGCAGAAAGTGAAGAGGAACTAAAGAGCTTCTTGATGAAAGTGAAAGAGGAGAGTGAAAAAGCTGGCTTTAAACTCAACATTCAGAAAACGAAGATCATTGCATCCGGTCCCATCACTTCATGGGAAACAGATGGGGAGACAGTGGAAGGGTGACAGGCTTTATTTTCTGGCTCCAGAATCACTGCGGATGATGATGCAGCCACGAAATTATAAGATGCTTTCTCCTCGGAAGGAAAGCTATGACCAACCTAGACAGCATATTCAAAAGCAGAGCCATTCCTTTACCAACAAAGGTCCATAAATTAAAGTCAAGGCTGATTTTTCCAGTGGTCATGTATGGATATGAGTGTTGGACTATAAAGAAAGCTGAGCACCGAAGAACTGACACTTCTGAACTGTGGTGTTGGAGAAGACTTTTGAGAGTCCCCTGGACTGCAAGGAGGTCAAATCAATCAATCCTAGAAGGAAATCAGTCCTGAATGTTCATTGGCAGGACTGATACTGAAGCTGAAGCTCTGATACTCTGGCCATCTGATGCAAAGAACTGACTCATTGGAAAAGACCCTGATGCTGGGAAAGATTGAAGGCAGGAGGAAAAGAGAACAACAGAGGATCAGATGGTTGGGTGGCATCTCCAACTTGATGAACATGAGTTTGAGCAAGCTCTGGGAGTTGGTGATGGACAGGGAAGCCTGGTGTGCTGCAAGAGTTCTTGGGTTCACAAAGAGCTGGACACGACTGAGAGACTTAACTGAACTGAAGGACTCGATAAAGGAAACTTTTAGGTATTTATTTTAGCCTGGGGCATTATGAAAACCCCAAGGACACTAAAGGTGCCATCACCTGGGGAGTCTCTGCATGAAGACTCAAGTCTGGGCCACAGAGGAAAGTGGAAGGGATGAGAGGGAGGGGGGGAGGCAGAACAGCAGGGAGGGGTGCCCTACAAACCACCACTGTGGACCCCACCTCCACCCAGAGCCTCACCTGGCTCTCTGTCCCTCTGCTCTAGGTATGGGCTGTAAAACTAGACAATAACCATAAATTCACCAAGAGTAGGAATTCATCAAGAAGTGACTTCCTAATCTTTGTGTTCCCGAAACAACACCCAAGAGGAACTCAGTAACTGATTACTGCAGGGCACATCCCAGGGCAGGTGGGACTCGTATCCTGAGGTATGCATAGGCAGCCCTGAGGACAGGTGATCATGGGGAGGTGCCATTCCTGCAAGGAGACAGGAGCTGGTGCTGAGGGCCCCAGGAGAGGGCGTTCAGGCCAGACCCTGCACGTGGCACAGAGAGCATCAGAAACACTCACCAGAGAAGGCCCAGGACGCAATACTTGTGCGGTATCCCACCCAAACACAAAATCTTTTTTTTCCAAACACAAAATCTAAATCTAACCCTGAGAAAGCCCAGACAGACCCAAAGAACGGTCATTCTCCAGGACAACCAGCCTGCACTCCTTAAAATGTCAAGGGAAAGAACAACAAAGGCAGGCTGTTTCTGATTAAAAAGAACAGACCCGAACTCTAGATGGAACATGTGTTCCTGGACTGACTGGGTCCAGACAGGGAGGAACAGCTGTAAAGACAGTACGGGGACAACCAAAGAAACGTGGAGAAAGTAGATGGCTATCAGTGTGCAACTTACTGATTTTAATAGCTGAACTGTGCTTATATAAAAATATGTCTGTGTTCTCAAAACATATGTACTGAAGTATTTAGTGGTAATGGCGGAAAAGTGATGCAAATTTTGCACTCTACTTCATGATATATTTACATTTGTTTTAAAGTACAGTGGCGTGTGCACTAGGAGAGTAGGCACACAAGGCCTGGCTGGCAGCGAGGAGCACGTCCTCCACCGGGTGACAGCTGGAACCCCGCAGCCAATTCTGGCAGCACCTCCAGAGCCAGGCCTTTGTTGGGGGGTGACCTTAGCAAGGCTGGCTCTTAGCTTAGAAGTGCAGTGTTCCTCGAAGGGGCCTGGGGGTACAGGAGGCAGTAAGGTGCCACGCCCTCTCCCTGGTTCACTACCCACTGTGGTTAAGAAAAACTGTTTTTCTGGAAGTTGATGGAATTAGCCTAGCAGAGAGAGGAAGAAACTAAGGAGAGCTCAGTGGAGGAAACAGGAATCACCCCTTGGCAATTTGCAGAAAGACACAGGCAGGGGATGCCCAAGGCCACGCAGCGCCCCCATAACCCTGCCATGCACCAGCCCCATGCCAGGCCTCACCTGGCTGAGGTGTCCTGGGCCTGCAGGGTGCTGGGCCGTGCCTCCCACCAGTTGCAACAACCCCGGATGTCCTTCCCTGCCACCTGTCAGCGGAGCTTTGCCCAGACTGCAGGCTCCCGACAAGCCGAGGGCGACAGAGGCGGCAGCATGGCAGGGGGGCGTTACCAAGCAGCTGCCAGTGTGGAGCAACTCCATGGGAACATAACTGCAGTCAGACCCCGGCTTCCGTGAGAGCACATGAGCAAATGCAGAGATGCCGCCCAAGTGGCTGCTACCTTGACAAGGAGGTGGGGGCTGCCTGCTGCCAGAGCAAACACACACAGACACTTCACACAGTAACGAGATGCTCTGCGAACGCCCCCTGAGGGGACCTAAACACCTCTTTTGTGACTGGAGCCCCAGTGCTCACATTCTGGTACCTTTCACATACTGCTGTCCTGTTAACTATGAGAGAATTTAAAATTAAACCGGAGAACAAACAACTCCTTGCCCTCAAAGAGGTTATTTTTAGACCCTCCTCAGCACAACTTCCACAAAGGAATTCTCCTTCCAAGGTACTTCTAGTACTGATACACGGACATTCCAATTTCAAGTATCACAGTGAGATTTCTAAGGAAATTTAATTTGGAGGAATTTAGAAAACCTATCTATTCTTCTTATGTACAGAATGCCCCATTAGCTTAATGTACACTAGCACATAACTGGTAACAGAAGATCTTAAAGGAAAACAAGACACAGAACGTTTTTTCTGTGGAGGCCATGCTGCACAGCAGTTAAAATCAAAGGTTCTGTGACTCCAGGCCGCTGCTCTGCTGGTGAGGCCTGAAGATGCCACACTGGCCAAGAGATCGGCGCAGGAGTGGTGACAGTCTCCTGTAGAGAAGGCCCAGAGATCCGTACCACAGTTCCGGGCGCATTT
Organism: Nanger dama; assembly: GCA_917880005.1. Classification (NCBI taxonomy): domain Eukaryota; kingdom Metazoa; phylum Chordata; class Mammalia; order Artiodactyla; family Bovidae; genus Nanger; species Nanger dama. The sequence continues at coordinate 18,302,780 of CAKJTW010000013.1, read as the reverse complement.
TCCCATCGCAAAAGCAGCCACAGACGACAGACAGAACAGACGCGGGCACGGCAATAAAACTGTCTATGAACATAAACTTGAACTTTGTTTCACTTACCCATGCCACAAAATAGCCTCCTTTCCATTTTTTCTCTATTTTAAAAGAGAAAAACCACTCTGAGCCATAGGACGGGGACACACACACACACACAAACACACAGACGGCAGGCCAGGGTTTGCCAACCTCTGGTTCACAGGATGGTGCCCAGCAACTATTACCTGGGAAAACAGCCTGTAAATCTCAATCTCAGACCCACCCAACACTTGGCCCCCACTTTATCACAATGGTGGTCCCTTGCTGGCCAAGTCCGCCCTGCTAATCTGCAGTTGCGTCTGTCAGACCGAGGAGCGCATGCACACTTCAGAGGCACCTGGCATTCCTATAGTCCAGGAGATGGGCTTAGAGTCTTTAAATCAAGCTATGCAATCTTGCCCACTAGCTGTGGAAGACCCACCACACAAAAGATTCCCCGCTACACGGAAATGAACACCTAAGGTAGAATTCTACCTCTGACAATTTACACTATTGGCAAGGAAGGCTCCACTTCGGCTGACTGTCCCCTGTGCCCTGGAGGCTCATTACAGCTGCTCGTGGGTCTCTCCACTCTATGACTGTGACTTCAAGTTGTTAGAGCTACCAGGACCTTGACCAAGTACACTTTACTTGGTCTTCAGTTCTGTCATAATGCCCCCTGAAGCCTTCCTGAAGAGTGTTACTTACTACCTAACACTGAGAAGTACTGTCACTAAAAACAATAGATTGCAGCTGTGGTGTCAATAAAAACACACAAAAGCATCTACTGCATCCATTCTTATACAACAACCAGTGAAAGGATGCAGGAAAAAACACGAATATAAGACGCCACAAGAGAATTTCAAGGTGGTCCAGCAGTTAGCACACCACACTCTCACTGCTGCAGATCCAGGTTCCAACCCTAGAAGGGGAATGAAAATCCTGCCAGCCATGCAGCATGGCCAAAACAAAAAGTGCTACAAAGGAGCAGACTACAGCACCAATAACACTTTTTACCTCAAAGGCAAACTTACTCAATTATACCTTAATAAAAATAAAGGCAAACAAACCAAGACTATGACATTTCTGCAATGTGCTCATTGCAATCAAGCTAACTTTGAGAGCTTCTAATAGTTTCAAATGTAAATAATGTGCTTTTAAATTTCTTCCGAAGTGAAAATATCTTTTCCTAATAATCATTATCTTGGTGCTTTTCCACAGAACAATACAGATAAAGCGTTACCTTACTGTACAACAACTGTACTACTCCCAAGAAACAACACCCATTCCACAGGATGAACAGGGGTGTGTACTTCCCTTCAGACCCTGTGTGCTGCACTGTGGTCATCTCAGGACAACGAAGAGGGGCCACCTCAAACCTTTGAGCAGCCCCACAGCGTTCTGTGTGCACCTTAGTCTAACCAGTCCCTGCGGATGGGCTCTCAGGCTCATTCACTCAGTCTTCTGTTTTTGAAATGTACTACATTTCAGGCACTGTTTCAGGACATGTCAGGGAATAAAAAGACAATGATCTATCCCCCTGGAAATATATTCAAAATATGTTGAGATACATAAAAGCACATAAAGTATAATGCCATTTATGTTTAAATAAAAACTACCTATGGACTTCCCTGGTGACTCAGTGGTAAAGAAACTGCCTGCCCATGCAGGAGACATGAGTTTGATCCCTGACCTGGGAAGACCCTACGTGCTGCGGAGCAACCAAATTTGTGCACCACAACTATTGAGCTGGTTCCCTAGAGCCTGGAGCCACAACTACTGCAGCCCTTGACTCTAGAGCCCATGCTCTGCAACAAGAGAAGCCATAACAATGAGAAGCCAGAGCACCACAACAGAGTCGCCCCTGCTCACTGCAAACAGAGAAAGCCCGAGCAGCAATGAAAACCCAGAACAGCCAGAAATAAGACCAACTGTAGACAAATAAATGTTTCTTTTAAAAACTAACGTGTGTATTTTAAAGAAAGATCTGTGGGGACTTCCCTGGCCGTCCAGTGGTTAAGACTCCGAACTTATAAACACACGGGGGCACAGTTTGGATCCCTGGTCCAGGAACTAAGTTCCCACCTGCAATTTGGTACAACCAAAAATTTTTTACAAAAAAGAAAAGATCTCTGCCCTTATGGAACTTATGGGCTTCACTTGGCTCAGTGGTAAAGAACCACTTGTCAGTGCAGGAGACATGGATTCGATCCCTGGGTCAGGAAGACCTGGAGAAGGAAATGGCAACCCATTCCAGTGTTCTTGCCTGGCAAACCCCAGACAGAGGACCCTGGTGGGCTATACTCCAAACTATTGACAATTTTTTGTTTTCTGATAAAATTCTAGGTGAAGATTTCTAACAAACTTTTAAATATTTTATTTCCATAACTAATGTTGTAATAAGGATTCTCTTTATTCCTCCATGAATAAATTTCCAAAAATAAACTTGCTGAACAATTTAGTTTGGAAATGTCCTTTTATACTAAGCATATTAATCTCTGATCATATATATGTCTATTTCTAATATTTTCTCCAATTTGCTTGTCACTGAACTATAGTTGGTCTATTATCAGGGCTTCCCAAGTGGTCCACTGGTTAGGACTCTGCCCTTCCACTGCAAACGGCACAGGTTCAATCCCTGGTTGGGGAACTAAGATCCCACATGCTGAGTGGCACAGTCAACGCCTCCCTAAAAAGTTCCTCTATCAGATGTCTTTTGCTACAGGTATGTTCTGAGTATTCAAGCAGATAATCTTTTATGGCTTAGAGCCTTAGTATCATGCTAAGAAACCCTTTCCAAAACACCCTACCTCAAAGACTATAAAACATTTCTTATAATATTTTTTAATATTTCCATGTTTTTAATTTTTACATTTAAACCTTTCATCCAGTCAGAATCTCTATGTGCTACAAAATATAGAGCTTCCAACTATTTTTCCCAATAGACTGCCAGTTGATTCAACATCTTATCCATTCCCAATCAATTTAAAACACGCACTCATCATGAACTAAATCCACATAAATACACAGATCATCATCTAGACTTTGTTCTACCTATCTATGCTTTATGGAACTTTCCTGTTTATATCTAATAGAATACTTCTCCCTCATCCTTCTTTATAAAACTGACTCCTCTCAAATATTTATTCCTCCAGATTAGGCGACATTTAGAAAATATCACAGCATGTACATACAGGAAAACTGCATTCAAATTCTGTAATCAGGTCTATTCAAGTTCTTTTATCTCTTCAATAATGCATCTAAGTTAGGTTTTATAGCTGACTTAAACATGTTTTCCTCTGAAAAAAGAGGAAAGTTTTAGGCTTAACAATTGTAAGAAATTACATTGGCCAATTCTCCTAAGAACTAAAAAAATTATTTCTAAAGTTAGTTTCTATAAAGGGATAAGTTATTTATCAAAATAAGCAAGCTTCTGTAAGACCTGTGGGTCTTGTCAATGAACCTCTGCTCTTGGACTTTCTGACCATTCATTATCTTAGAGTGGCTCAAATTACTGACCTCCATAATAACACTAAAAACAGCAGCTCATTCTAAAGCAACCATAAAGTGTATTTCAGGTAAGCATTCGGGGCTAAGAGCCTAACTGCAGGCATGGACTGTGGCCTGGTCTTTCTCCCTGGGTGTCTCTGAGGTCACGGGAGGGCAGGCGCACAAGTGCACCTGGAGCTGCAGCCTTCTCCTCAGGCCCTGCTCCCTTCCCAGGGAGTCTCAGCCAGCTCAGCCACAGGAATAACATGTAGGAAAGACAAGGGGGTGGCAGTGAGAGGAACTTGTGTGTCTAATCCCAGTTATCCACCAAATACCTGGTTCCTCCTTTCTGCCTCTCCCTCCAGATGATCCAAATATCCTCACACTTTCTCCCCCAAGAACACCCCCGATTTTATAAGAGGCCAGTATGTAAAAAAGCTTCAGAGCTACTTACATTCAGTTTATCAAGGAATAGCTATGTTAGCCTGCACCTATTTATAATGATGTTTTGCTTTATGTCTCAGATTAAAAACAATCTTTTAAAGTTTAATCTCTCCCCTTCCCAATCAAAGCCATCTTTCTTGACCTCACCTTGTCTCTTCCAAATCTTAAAATTCTGAGCTTAGGGAAGCACTTTATGCAGACTGTTAAGTATAGGAGAGTTGCTGAAATGACAATAAAATATTGTTTGCTGAAAGTTAACTAGTTAAATTTATTTTTTCAGACATAAACTAAATCTGATGCTAATTCAAGCTGCTGTTTAACCTCACAAGAGTTAATGAAAATAGGTCTATCACATCCCATGTCACTGGAAACTTGCTCAGTTGGAGGGAGTAGCATACCAATTAGGATGATTTTTGAAACCATGAGACAAACTGAAACAAAAGCCAATCCAAAGAGCTGGTGCTAGCAATGAGGTAGATAAGAACGTCCTCCCCTAGCTTTCCTAAGGGAATATTTCCTTCCATTACTGCACCAGTCTCCTCTCCCAGCCAGCTTCTAACATCAGCAGTGCTTGCTTCTCCGAGTGTGGCCCAGGGCCCAGCACCACCAGAGGCACCGGGGGACTTGTTAGGGAAGTGCACTCACTTGTCCCCCACCCCCAGCTGAATTAGGATCTGCAGCTAACAAGATCCCAGGGGATTCATTCTCAGCTGCATCCAATTAAACACACAACTTAGGATCTCCCTATTTAAAAACAGAACTCTCCACTGTTCCCACATCACCCACCAACTACAGAGCCCTTTCCTTGGCCCCCCTCCTCCCACAGCTAACCTTCCTGAAGCCACATCTACATAGGTGGTCACCCCTATCTCAACTCTTTATGTTTTAACTCGCCGCAATCTGGCTTTCACTCCCACCACCTGGGACCTACAGGTCCTAAGTCTAGGGGACTCTTTCTCCTCACCCCCTCATCAGCACTCTATGCAGTGATCCCCACCCTCCTCTTGGGGATCCCCACCTCTCCTTCCTTCAGTGGCTGCATATCTATCCCCTCCTCACTTTACTGCCCATGTGCAGGTGAGAGTCTCCATTCACAAGACCTGAAGTCTACCTATGACCTTCAGTCTCAACTCTAGGCCACTACACTTACGAGCCAACACTTGCACTGGTTTTCTATGTCCATTTCAAGTGTTCCAAGCATAGCTCTCTCATCCCCAGTGGACGCCAAACAAGCCTGCACCACCCATCTGGCCTCATCTCAGCACCTGACATAACTGGTTCCTAAGTTTGCAAAGCAAGCAGTTAAGAACTGTCATAGGAGACCTACCTAGTAGTCCAGTGGTTAGGCCTCTGTGCTTCCGCTGCAGGGGAGCACAGGTTCAACTCCTGGTCAGGGAACTAAGATCCCACATGCTGCATGGCACAGCCCCCCAATAAATAACTGTTCTCAGTCATCAGAACAATGAGTAGCTTGAGCTCCACAGGAGAAATCAGTCTATCCACTTACATCCCTTTCCTCAACCCGCCAGCTTGGCCAAGTCACATCATTTCTCATCAAGTCTCCTTTAAATGATCCTTGCTTCTATTTTCGCTGCAACAATCCATTCTTCATTCGGCAATCGGAACCATCTTTTAAAATTCACATCTTGTCACAGTTCTGCTTAAAACTGTTCACTGGTGTCCTACTGCACCAAAGGGAAAAATACCAATGTTCTTCCATAGCACAGCAACCATAAAACATACTGTCCATGCCAGGGTACTTCTAACAGTCACAGCAGGCACTCCCTCTTGAATCCTGGCTCACCAGGAGTAAACATGCTGTCCTGGGCAACCCGGCCAGGTGACCAAAGCCAGCTTCCTCTCCAACCCGGACTCCTACCATCTTGCTCCTGGGGCACCCAGTTTCAGCACACTTTCCTCTCACCTCACGGCCTTTGCAATTGCTGTTCTCTGCACCTGAAGTGACCAGGCTCTTCTACCTGGGTTCTCCTCTGTCAGGGGCCATCTATTCAGAACAGCCTTCACCTAACCAACTGCTGTCTCTCCACTCTGGATCTCAGGGCACTCATCACAGGTCTGAAACTTGCATATTCCCTAGTTCGCAATCTCCCCCAAAAGAACAAAAGATGAGAAGCTACTAACCAGTAATTGCACAGCACCAATCAGTGTCCTGCTGAAAATAAGTACATGGCAAGTATCTGTTAAATAAACTGATGCCTTTAAGGAGTTCACTTCTGGAATCCATTCCACAGAAAACTTGATAGTAACTGGACATCCTGAAGCAGACCATTCTAAATGTCATGATACAGAAAGCTCTGTGATAGATTAAAAAAAAAAAAAAAAAGCCACAGCCATCTAAATGTCATGATACAGAAAGCTCTGTGATAGATTAAAAAAAAACAGCCATGTTACAGCCATGTAACATGGGTGACACTGTGTAACTTCTACAGATGGCCGCAAAAAGCCGAGCACCTTCTGCTCCGGGCCCTTGGAACTCAATTACCACGAGACGCCTGAATCAGCCCTCTGCAGAGGCCACACAGAGAACAGAGGTGCAGCCTGGCCGAAGTCCACGCAGATAAGGTGGTCCTGGAAGTGCAGACCCAGCCCTTGTGACAGCTGCCTGCAAATGCACAGCCCCCCACACAGGGTGAGCTGAGCTCTGAGGCCCTGACCTAATTGGCAAAGGGGAACACACAGCTATTGTGTGAAGTCATCAGGCTTGGGGGCCAGTTTGTTAGGCAGCAACAGGAAACTGATGGAAAGCCTCGAGGAAGTTTTTCCCAAGCAGAGTGCACGTGAGTTTTCAGTCTTGGCCCTGTGATGTTCTGGGCTGGCTCCCCCTGGGGAGTTAAGCAACAACCCTGCAGCCCAACCCCACCTTATGACTAGTAACTACAAGTGTCTCTAGTCAAGAAACAACAAAGACCAGAAGCAAGAGGAGAACACTGTCTGGGGGCCCGGGGGCCTGGCACTTCCCCAAGAGAAGGAAGGGGCTGTGCTGACGGGGCGGAAGGGCTGTGCTCTGTGCCTCCCCTCCCACAACTGGTCTGGGCTGACCCGTCCTCACAGGACAGCTGGTAGAATGGACACTGGCAGCAGCCTCTACCTAGTCCTGTGAAAATTACCCCCAAGGACATCATTCTTTTGTTCCCATGACAGAAAAACAAGACAGCCACAAAAAACAAAACTTGGCTTAAGGGCCCTTCCACCACTGTGCCTGTCTTGGCTCCCCAGACACTCAAAACCCTAGCTGGTGAATAGGCTCCACAGACCCAGAAAACAGGGTTGACTGCCGCTAGCCAAAATGAACACGCTTTAAGCCCAGCAAGTTTAGGAACCCTGTGTATTTTTTTTTAATATAAAATAAAATATTTAGAAGTAAATCTGATTACAGGAAAGGAGAAATATTGTATGATATCCCTCATACAGGAAATCAAAGAGACTCACAGACTGAGAGAAAGTACTTATGGTTGCTGCAGGGAAGGGATAGTTAGGGAGTTCTCTGTTGCTGCTGCTAAGTCTCTGCAGTCGTTGTGTCTGACTCTGTGCAACCCCACAGACGGCAGCCCACCAGGCTCCCCCGACCCTGGGATTCTCCAGGCAAGAACACTGGAGTGGGCTGCCATTTCCTTCTCCAATGCATTAAAGTAAAAAGTGAAAGTGAAGCCGCTCAGTCGTGTCAGAGTCTTCGAGACCCCATGGACTGCAGCCTACCAGGCTCCTCCATCCATGGAATTTTCCAGGAAGAGTACTGGAGTCGGGTGCTGTTGCCTTCTCCAAGGGAGTTCTCTACACACTGCTATACTTAATATGGATAACCAACAAGAACCTGTCGTATAGCACATGGAACTTTGCTCAATGCTATGTGCCGGCCTGAATAGGAGGGGAGTTTGGAGGAGAATGGATACACGTGTATGGATGGCCAAGTCCCTTCACTGTTCACCTGAAACTATCACAATATTGCTAACTGGCTAATCTACAATAAAAAGAAGGGAGCTGCAGAGGATGAGATAGATAGCATCACCAACTCAATGGACATGACCTTGAGCAAACTCCGGGAGATAGTGGAGGACAGAGGAGCCTGGTGTGCTATACAGTCCATGGGGTCTCGAAGACTCCGACATGACTGAGCGACTGAACAACAACACAAAATAGTTTGAGTAAATCTGACCAGCAAAATTCCAATTATATATACAAACTCTTCTTTAAAATTTAAAATATACATTTATCAATCATGTTTGATCAACACTCCAAGATTTACACAATACAATATAGGTTCCTAATCTCAGATATTGTAGAAGGGAATGGCAACCCATTTCATATTCTTGCCTGGAAAATTCCATGGACAGAGGAACCTGGCAGGCTACAGTCCAGGGGGTCGCAAAATCAGACACTACTGAGTGACAAACACTTTGTTACAAGAAAGGAGAGAATGGATACTAGGGGACAATGAGTCATTCCCAGCACAGACAGTGAATGGAGGGAATAGATGTGGCACAGCAGACAAGGAAAAGGCAGTTAGACATCTGAAAAACAAGGCGCTAGCCTTTTTCTCTTACATGGAGGAAAAGATGTACTCCATCTTGAGCCAGGCAATTGGAAGCATATTAAGTTTTGTGTTTTATGAAGGACACCAGACCCACTGTTGCCCCCCAGAGGGTAGCTGTATAAATCCTCTCGGTCCAATTTCCTCATTTGTAAAATGGGGAGATAAGACTGAAATCTCAGGGCTGTTCTGAGAATTAAATGTGGTACTGGTATGTATGGATTTCATAAATTCTAAAATGGAGGTTAAGTGCAAGCTATTATGATTACACAGTCGTAAGATAAGAATTTGTTGTTCCTGGCGGTCTGCGAGGGAGGCAAACGTCCTGAGGAACAGAGCACTGGGTGGTAAAGCTGTGGCACTTTCCTCGTGGGCTCAGTGACCTAGCTAACCAGCCTTCCTTTAATAGTCCTTAATTCTCTGATCATATGATAGCCATTGGTGGCATTAAAAGACAGAGGACACGACTTTAGGAAGGGGTTTTGTATTTCAGAAAGGTCTAGACTAACACAAGGCTTCCCAGGTGGTGGCAATGGTAAAGAATCTGCCAGCCAAAGCAGGCAACACAGATTTGACCCCTGGGTCAGGGAGATCCCTGGAGAAGGAAATGGCAACCTACTCCAGGATTCTTGCCTGAAAAATTCCATGGACAGAGAAGCCTGGTGAGCTACAGTCCATGGGGTCGCAAAGAGTTGGACACAAGTGAGCACACAGGAGCAACTCAGATACACAAAGGCTGCTAAATATTAGGTCCTGAACAGATTTTAATTTTCCGAATTCTCACCCTCTTATGTGAAGACTTTTCCTCAGATCTCCCAAATCTCTACAGGACCATGCTATCCACTATGGCTATTTTTGCCACGTGTATGTGTGTGTGTGTTTTAATTTAACCATGTATGCGTGCCTGCCTGCTAAGTCGCTTCAGTCATGTCCGACTCTTTGTGACCCCATAGACTGTAGCCCACCAGGCTCCTCTGTCCATGGATTCTCCAGGCAAGAATACTGGAGCAGGTTGCGATGTCCTCCTTGAGTATCTTCCCAATCCAGGGATTGAACCTGAGTCTCCTGCGTCTCCTGCACTGCAGGTGAAAAAAATATTTTTTTACTCCTGAGCCATCCAGGAAGCCCCTCATTTAACCACGAAAGTGAAAGACACTCAGTTGTGTCCAACTCTTTGCGACCCCACGGACTACAGTCCATGGAATTCTCAAGGCCAGAATACTAGAGTGAGTAGCCTTTCCCATCTCCAGGAGATCTTCCCAACCCAGGGATCAAACCCAGGTCTCCTGCACTGCAGGCAGATTCTTTACCAGCTAAGCCACAAGGGAAGTCCAAGAATACTGAACCGGGTAGCCTATCCCTGCGCCAGTGGATCTTCCCGACCCAGGAATCGAACCAGGGTCTCATGCATTGCAGATGGATTCTTTACCAACTGAGCTATCAGTGAAGCCCATATTAAAGCTAAAACTTCACACAGGTGACATTTCAATAGCTACATGTGGCTACCACATTATATAATACAGACTACAAAATATCTCCATCTCTGAAAAAAATTCTACTTTTCAAAGCTCATTGAAACTACAGAAATTAAAAGCAAAGTCAAAAACTTTTGCCTGTGATAGGGAAATCTACCACTCTCAGGAGCAGGTTTTCCCCTTCTACATCTACTACATAATTCCATGTTACCAAATGGTTGGAATCGTTCACCCCCTGAATCTCAGCAGCACCCCAGCAACTCCAGGCGCTCTCCTTATCCAGCCAGTATCACCTCAATCTGTGAGTACATATTCAGACCCGAAGAGATGCTGCTGTAAAGCTGAAGAGCAGTGCACAGCTTAGCCTTTTCCTGAATATGTTGCGTTTTAAATTATGGGAGATGTATGCGGTCAATTCCCGTATCTCAAGAAATTGTACAGAGGATATGACAGTCTGTTACTGACTCAAAAGCATGTTTTAAATGCCAGGCCAATTAGTGTCCAGCCTCAAGTCCATCGGTTCCCAGGAAGGCTCCGTGCCCCTTCTGTTACCTCTCGGATCTACAGCAGTCACCCCCAAGCCCATCCCTCAGCGGTTAAGCCACCTAAAGCCTTCCCAGCAGCCCCTCGTCCACTCTCAGGAAAACTGCCTGCAATTCAGGTCTCCTCAACCTGGCTGTGTGGCACAGGTGCTCACAGCGCTCCTCAAACCCGCCCGAGTCTCAGGCTTACAGATGGACTGACGGACACTTTCAGGAGGTCTAACTCAGTCAAGTCCAAGAACTAACCCTCCCACACAAACAGCCCCAAACAGGTGCACCCTCTACTTCCAACCTGCGCTAGGGGAGGGTAAGAGACAGGGACTCACAACTCGGCACCATGAGATAGTAACTGTGCTCAATCAACATGACCAAAAGTAACACTGGTGGCCAGCAAGAGCCTCTCTAAGGAGCTGCCACTCAGGCTGAGAACTAAAGGATCAAGGACTCAGTGATGAAAACAGCAAAAGGAAGGAGACAACAGGTGGACAAGCAGGCAGATCAGCCTAGAGGTCTGAAAGGCTGGAGGAGAGATACAAATTTAAGAATCATCAAAACTCTCAGTAAATAGCATTTAAAACAGACAACAACAGATGGGAATGGCCATGATCACCTAAGGACGCCCCCAAGAACAGAGAGAAACCTGGACTCAGGATAGAGAAAGACCAGGCCACTGAGGGTATGCAGACCACACTGGTCACCGGCCAGAGAGGAACCTCGGAAGGCAATCAAGAAGGACAAACAAGACGGCAGGAGGAGAACCAGGAACCAAGAGAAGAGTGTGATGTGCAGAATATGATGAAAACAGAACACGCCCATTTCAGGGCTCTTTCCTCACTGTGCAGGCAGCGTGGCACACACGGAGAATGGAAGAGAGCTGGGCAGGGACTCTTCAGGGTCTCCATCCTCTGAGACCACCCTGGACTGAAAAGCCCAGCTCTGTTCCTGAACTTTGGTTCCATGAGACACCCAGAATCCTGATAAGACATTTATCTTTCCTACCTAAGTTCTCTCTATTGGTTTCTTCAATCTGCAACTAAAATTCTCTTTATAAGCTCAGCCATGAAAGGAAGGGAAAGACGTGGGCCACTGGGAACCAGGAAGGCAAGGGGAACAGGCCTGGGAGGAAGCTCCAGGTAACTGAAGCGGGTTGAAGAGAGGCCCTCAAATATTCTTGTCTACCTGAAACCTACGAAAGTGACTTACTTGGGAGAAAAAAAAAGGTCTTTGCAGGTATAATTAGTTTTAACTCACAATGAGGTCACATTGGATTAGTCCCTCATCCAATGACTGGTGTTCTTACAAGAGCAGAGACAGATTGAGAGAGAAGGCCATGTGAAAGAGGCAGAAACTGGATCGCCAACAATCACCCAAAGCCAGAAAGAGGCATCCAAGGGAGCTGTCCTGCCAACACCTGGATTTCAGACTTCCAGCCTTTTGAGCTCTGAGAGAACACATCTCTGCTGGCTTAGCCCCTCAGTCTGTGATAATGTTACTGTAGCCCCAGGAAACTAACACTTCAGAGCCATACAGAAGAACCCCTGAAAACCTTACATGAGACAGCATCCACCAAGACAGAAATAGGTCAGCTTGGAGAAGTGCGTGAGGAGAGGAAGGCTAACGAGGCAGAGGTCACGGTCAGGGGTGGAGAGGAAGCGGACGCGCCAGTGCTCGCACCACACTAGGCCCGGCGCGAGCTCCATGTGCACCACCTCAGTCCATCCTCACCACCATCCTGGAGACGGGCAAACCAGGAGACAGCTAAATAACCTGCTTACAGCCTCGAGGCTCAGACCGCAGAGCCAGGATGCCCAGTTCATGAGCACAGGGAAGCCAGGAAGGAAGCAACACCATCAACAGCCATGCAGTTAATAGTCATGTTCTCAAAGATGACCTTCAGAAATACATGTAATATGCTAACAAAACAGACAGAGCAGAATTTAAAAATCTAAGTATACAGTGTGACTTCCAATCTGGGGAGGTATCTCTGAACACATGTGCACAAACAATACAAAAGACTAAAGGGAAATACAACAATATTACAAGGTTATTTCCAGATAGGTTAATGATTGATTTTCCCTCCTTTTTATAATCCTAATTTTGTACAATAAACAATTAAACATTTTTATTATTAAAATACAAAATTTAAAGATAAAAACTGGAGACAATAAAATGGACTTGCTGAAAGGACATTTTTATAAAAATAACAACACTGGTGGCTTAGGGGGAACAGGAACAGGCCCTTAAAGGAGAAGGACAGGAGGGACGGAGGAACTGAGGTGGTGGAGACAGGCTGCCTGTCCAGGGAGTTTAATTTTAAATAGAGGAGAAAAAAGGAGAATAGTGGCTGAAGACAAGACACCAAGATTAACTGGGAGATTGAGTTATATAAGACTTATTAGTCACATTTGAAGGTAGAACAGAAAGAGCCTCTGAAGAAGAAACTGAAGATAAAAGTGTAGGTGAGCATGTCCTCAAGTCGAAGAACCTTCCCTTTAATAAATCTATGAAGGAGGCAGAGGCAGACAAAGAAGTCCTAAGAGGTGGGAGACTGGAGAGGCATGCACGCTAGACGGTCCACGGTGTAACAGGTAAGAGCTCTGGAGGCAAATAACTGACATTCAGATATGGGTTCAGCAGATTCCTAGCTGTGACTCTGGCCAATTACCTAATTTCTCCAACAGGTTTAGCCATTTGTGAAATGGGTCTACTCACAGGACCAGGCTCAGGAATGATGGGTGGGTCAGAGTGCAATATCATCAAGCTCTTAGCATGGCATCTAACTAACAGAGTAGGTACCTAACAAGCATGAGATAACAGCACTGGTCATCTGCAAAATACAAGTTCATCTACTGCCAAGGGAACTGCGGGTGGAGGACAGAAGGGCCACGGTTTGAAGTACTTTATTTCGACAGGGTTATCTTCAACTGCCTCTTCCAACACATTTTATATATAGGAACATCTACGGCAAATGGAGAGTAACTTCAATTTCCCAAGCCTTCATTTCAGTTCCTAGCTCAGTCCTGTCTCAGGGCTTCTCCCTTTGTCCAGATATCTGCCTGGCTCATCCCCTAACCTCCTCCTGCACTCAACTTCAAATGTTTCCACCATCCTTTTCTTTAAAAAAAAAAAATATTTATTTGGCTGCACTGGGTCTTGGTTGTGGCAAGCAGGATCTAATTCCCTGAGCAGAGACTGTACCCAGGGCCCCTGCTATGGGACCACGCAGTTTTAGCCACTGGACCACCAAAGAAGTCCCTCTGCTGCTGCCGCTGCTAAGTCGCTTCAGTCGTGTCCGACTCTGTGTGACCCCCACAGACAGCAGCCCACCAGGCTCCCCCGACCCTGGGATTCTCCAGGCAAGAACACTGGAGTGGGTTGCCATTTCCTTCTCCAATGCATGAAAGTGAGAGGTGAAAGTGAAGTCACCGAGTCCTGTCCTACTCTTAGCGACCCCATGGACTGCAGCCTACCAGGCTCCTCCATCCATGGGATTTTCCAAGCAAGAGTACTGGAGTGGGGGTGCCATTGCCTTCTCCAAGAGAAGTCCCTCTACCACCTTTTAAAATGAAATCCCAGCCATCTCTGAAGCCCTGCCCTAATTTCTTTCAGCACCTTTTCCTTTCCTGCTCACCACTGCCATCAAACAGATACTTCCCTCGTGGTGCAGTGGTTAAGAATGTACTTCCACTGCAGAAGGCAAGGGTTCAGTCCATGGTCAGAGAACAAAGATCCCACATGCCACACAGCACAGTCAAAAAAGAAAAAATAAGTAAAATGAATCCCCTTCTTTTAGAGCCTCTCCCTACCCCACTGCCACTCATTGGCCCTGGGAAGTCCTGACCACTGAACCCTCGACCACTTCTCATTCCTAGCCAAACCTGCTTCTCTGATACTTCCCTCCCCCATTCTCAGAGATGCTTACAGGAACTGACACTGCTACGATGTTCTTCCAACTCTTTCCACTCCTCTGAGCAGCTTTTCCTCTGCCCATCCTGCTACACCCAAGCTGTACCCGTGGGTCTTCAACCTTTAGAGAATCTCCAGGTGGTTCTTCCCGGGAAAAGGCACAACCCTTCACCTGTAAGGACACATCAGGCCAGGGTGCCTGTCTCCAGAGAAGGGCCTCACTGGTCCCCGCAGGCACCTGGCCAAGGCCCTCAAGCGGTCCTGGAGGGTAAGCACTGCACTCCTCTCTCCCATCACGCTGCTTGGAGGCCAAGGCTCAGGCTCTCTGTACGTTCTTCATTACTGAGGACCCCAGGGACTCTTGTTTACATAGGGTGTATCTACGGGTATTTACTATATTAGAAACTAAACCAGAGACTTTCTAAAAACATTCAATAAGCATACTGCCTGTTACCATAAACAATATTTTTACAAAATATAACCAGAAAAATAACTTGGAGAGAAGAGTAGCAACATTGTATACATCAGCAGAGCTGTTAAGTGTCTGCCTGGGGGAGCAAGGGGGATGGGGAGGGAGGGAGCAGGTCAATCTGGTGCCGAACTTTGTCCAGTTGAAGGTGAGGAACATTCTCACACAAATACATGGTAGAAAAGGGAGTGATTTAACAGTCTTTTCAAATAAACGCCGACAGTCTTCTTTGATACTACATCAAAACTTGACAAGTACTAAGTTTCTTAAAGTTCTGATGAGGAAGTCTTCTTTGATGATACTACATTCAAACTTGACAAGTACTAAGTTTCTTAAAGTTCTGATGAGGAACCTGAAACCCTGTCAGTTAACTGTTTACATTGTTACATCAAACACCAGGGCCTCACTCCACTCTGATGCTTTGAATGGATCTTTTACCTATCCCTGAGTTCCCAGCATCAAGCACGGGCCATTGGAAAACATCACCTCCCTGAGTTAAGCAGATCTTCCCATAGTTGACACATTTTATTATATAACATTAAAAAGGAAACATTCCCTTAACCTCTCCACCTATCTTGAAAGAAAAGTACCAGGAAGCTGTCAAGCTCACGGTAGCAGAATCAAGTTTTCCAAAATTCAAATTTCCATCTGAAAGCTCAAATTTTATTACTGCCAACAATAATGTCAGTTATTCTCCTTGAAGTATCTGGTTCGCTTCATTCGTTTTTAAGGAAACATCTGTCATGTCCTCCGGTCTAAACAGCAGTGGGCTGTTCTTTCACCTCAAGCAATGGCACAGCTGCTGTCCAGACTCTCATACGTTAGGATGCTACATAAGGATTAGTGCTTTATGCTAACTTCCCATTTTGTCACTGGACCAGTAAAAAGATGAGTACTCAGGTTGCAGTTTAATAAAATTGATTTTTATTGCTTCATCAAAGACATTAAATTGGATTTTTTTTTAATCACAAGTTCACAGCGGTGAAGAATATTATGACTACAATAACCACCAAGAACTTCCAGATAAACAAGCTATATTTAGAAAAGGCAGAGGAACCAGAGGTCAAATTGCCAACATCCACTGGATCATAGAAAAAACTAGAGAATTTCAGAAAAACATCTACTTATGCTTCATTGACTACATTAAAGCCTTTGACCGTAGATCACAATAAACTCTGGAACATTCTTCAAGAGATGGGAGTATCAGAACACCTTACCTACCTGCTATGAAACCTGTATGCATATCAAGAAGCAACAGTTAGAACCTGACATTTAACAATGGACTGGTTTAAAATTGGGAAACGAGTAGGTCAAGACTGTGAATTGTCACCCTGCTTATTTAACCTATATGCATAGTACATCATGTGAAATGTCAGGCTAGATGAAGCACAAGCTGGAATTTCAAGATACCTGGGAGAAATATCAATAACCTCAGATATGCAGATGACACCACCCTTACAGCATAAATCGAAGAGGACTAAAAGCCTCCTGTGAAAGAGGAGAGTGAAAAAGCTGGCTTAAAGCTCAACATTAGAAAAATGAAGATCATGGCATCCACTCCCATCACTTCACGGCAAGTAGATGGAGAAAAAATGGAAACTGACAGACTATTTTCTTGGCTCCAAAATCACTGTGCACAGTGACGGCAGCCATGAAATTAAAGGACGCTTGCTCCTTGGAAGAAAAGTAATGAAAAATCTAGACAGCATATTTAAAAGCAGAGCCATCACTTTGCCTACAAAGGTCCGTATAGCCAAAGCTATGATTTTTTCCAGTAGTCATGTATGGACGTGAGAGCTGGACAATAAAAAGGCTGAGCACTGAAGAATTGATGCCTTTGAACTGTGGTGCTGGAGAAGACTCTTGAGAGTCCCTTGGACGGCAAGGAGATCAAACCAGTCCATCCTAAAGGAAA
The DNA here is from genome assembly GCA_917880005.1 of Nanger dama. Classification (NCBI taxonomy): domain Eukaryota; kingdom Metazoa; phylum Chordata; class Mammalia; order Artiodactyla; family Bovidae; genus Nanger; species Nanger dama. Next base: position 18,285,939 of record CAKJTW010000013.1, on the reverse strand, counting down.
TCAGTCTTGAATATTCGTTGGAAGGACTAATGCTAAAGCTAAAGCTTCAATATTTTGGCCACCAGATCCAAAGAGCCGACTCACTGGAAAAGACCCTGATGCTGGGAAAGATTGAAGGCAGGAGGAAAAGAGAACAACAGAGGATCAGATGGTTGGATGGCATCATTGACTCCATGGACATGACTTTGAGCAAACTCAGAAAGATGGAGATGGCCAGGGAAGCCTGGCACGCTGCAGTCCATAGGGTCGCAATGAGTTGAACAAAACTGAGCAACTGAACAACAACAAAAACCACTGTAAATGGCTTGGTACCACAGCCCTGACTTGTGCTGCAGAACAAGCAGTGTCAACCACCACTGCTTTTGTACCATCAGTGGGAATGTCAACACAGTGAAAGTCAAATGACATCTTAATATGATCCTAACAGTGAAAGTGTTAGTTGCTCAGTCCTGTTCAACTCTTCGTGACCCCATGGACTGTAGTCCTCCAGGCTCTTCTGTCCATGGGATTCTCCAGGTAAGAATACTGGAGTGGGTTGCCATTTCCTTCTCCAGGGGATTTTCCTGACTCAGGGACTGAACCTGGGTCTCCCACACTGCAGGCAGATTCTTTACTGTCTGAGCCACTAGGGAAGCTGAGATCATGACACTATCTTGGACCTAATGAGGCCCAGAGTCCACAGATGGTACTCCTCAGACCCCTCACTCTAAGTAATAGTGACACCCAAGACGTCAACCACCATCTAAATACTAACAATTCATTCAGACCACTCCTCCAGGGCTCTACATTCACAAGTAACAAAAATCAATAATTTGACAAACCCTTCAGGATTTCAGAGACTGGTAATAACTGCAGTTGAACCGAAGTGCCTGTCTTCATGGAGCTTAGAACTAGTGGGCAGATCAACAGATTAGGGGGACAGAGCAAGGGAAGACAGAGATTAGTGGGAGTGAAGAATGGCCTCTAAGGAGGGGATACGGGTACTAAGACCTTAATGAAGGGAGTGGAGAGTACCAACAAACCTCCAGAAGAGCTTTGCAAAGAGGAGTGGAAAGAATAAGAGCTGGTGTGTTCTGATGCAGAATATGGGAATGACTCCTGGGGTCCTCAAAACCAAGATGCAAAGTTCAGTGTATCTTCTCAGCAAACCACTGCTCATTTCAGTAAATGCAAGACGGCCACCCAGATATTCAGGACAGAAACCTATACTCACTCATTCCCTTCTGATCTTCCACTAAGTCACCAAGGCATCTCAGTCACCAGCTACCAGCTTTTCAACCCCTGACCCAGACCCTCTTCCTCTCTATAGTATCCCATCTGAAATCTGACCTGTCTTCTTCCTTCCTCTGAGTATGCTCCAAGTTCAAGTACCAAGTGACTCATTCCTGATCAGGTAAATCGTCTTAAAACCCTCTGAAAGCTTCCTAGAGCCCTCAAGGTAAAGGTGGAAATTCTTTACCAAGGCTCTGACCTCTTGGGTGTCCATTTCTCACCACTTTCCAGCCCTGTGGAACTTATGTCTTTGGATGAATCATGTTTTTTTCATTCTGTAATTTTACTGAGCACCTATCCTGCAATATGGGCTTCCCTTGTGGCTCAGCTGGTAAAGAATCTGCCTGCAATACAGGAGACCAGGGTTCGATCCCTGGGTTGGGAAGATCCCCTGGAGAAGGGGAAGGCTACCCACTCCAGTATTCTGGCCTGGAGAATTCCATGGACTGTACAGTCCAGAGGGTCGCAAAGAGTCAGACATGACTGAGCAACTTTCACTTCACTTCACATCTTGCAATACAGGGCTTCCCAGGTGATACAGTGGTAAAGAACATGTCTGCCAGTGTAGGAGATGCAACAGATATGGGTTCGATCCCTGTGTTGGAAAGATCCCCTAGAGAAGGAAATGACAACCTACTCCAGTATTCTTGCCTCAAAAATCCCACGGACAGTAGAGCCTGGCAGTCTCTTGGGGTCCAAAGAGCCAGACACGACTTAGTGATTAGACATCTTGCACTACACGGTTCTAGGTGCTGGAGGCAGTGAGTGAAGGAGGCCAACTGGTTACATGAAAAACACGGTCCATCTCCTCACCCTAGAACACTCTTTCCTTCCCCTTCACGCACCAGGCAGGCTCCAACTGGAGAATCCTTCCAGTCTCAAAACTTCCCAGAAAACCTGCAAGATGGTGGCAGCCCTGCTGCTGCTCCAGCCCTCGCCTACCTGCCTGCCTCCTGGGAGCTGTCAGCTATGGCTTGGCATTCACACGAGACTGCAGTTGATTCTTATGAAAATCCCTGAAACCTGAGGTCCCCTGGCAAGACATCTAAAAATGTTGGAACCGGATCAGCATGTAGTGATGAAATGAAAATATAGATTAAAGTGGGTGAAAAGACAAAGATGGTGAACACCAGGTTTAAAATATTTGGCTGTGGTTCTGCCACTCCCAGCAGCTGGTCAGCCCCTGAATGGGTGAAGGGGAAGATGGTGGAGGAAGCCTCGACCATGAAGAACACAGATACTGCCAAGGAACTCTGCCTTCTGCCTGTGAAACTGCACTACTCCACACTGGCCAGAGAGGCCATCAAGGCCGCCCTGGCTGACTACGAACTCAAACAAGAAAGAAGAGGACAAGAAGAAACAAGCCCTTGGGGAAGCCTGGGGTCACATGGGGTGCTCCCCACTCCCACTCTGCAGTCCCTTGCATGTAGGTGTTCGGAAGCCCTAGCACTGAAACCAGAGATGCGGGGCCTGGACAGCACCTTATGCTCACGCTGACTCTAGTGCAAGAGACACAGTGAGCTTTAAGTCTGCATAGTCATGGAGCGCACAACCATCTAGTGTTCCTGGATCCATTTGGGGGAAGACTACCAGCAGAATGCTTTGGTAAGACTATTTGATAAAACTGAGCAAATATATAACACAGGGCTGCATATATGTAATAAATCAAGAAACGGAAGACTCTCCCCAAAAGAAACATTCTCCCTAGAAAGCCATCACTGAACTCTTAAGTAGGTTAGGTGCCCCTGTGATCCATCTCTGTTTTTCACTTTGTAACATAAGGCCCTGGGCCACGCGCATTCTACAACAATTTACACTCAATAAGGAGCAGTGAAGGTGCTGAATAAAACACAAATTTCAAGTTATGGTACTTTTGAGAACATATGAAAAATATTTCATTGCCACTAGTTGACAAATTAAGGGATGCCAAATTGTGAACTCTCAAATAATTTGGCATCATAAATGGAGGGGGGAGTGAGATCTTTAAAAAATAAACAATCGTTTTACCAATTTCAAAATAAATTATAGGATCAAAATTACCCTTTAAAGGTAAAAGAAAGCCTTTTGAACAAAACGAAACAACACAAAGCTATTCATATGATGCACAGAGAACCAGTGGTGGCCAGAAAGAGGCAGGGGGCAAAATCAGTGAAGAGGATTAAGAGGTACAAAGAGGTTATGTAAAAAACAAGCTGCAGGGGCATAATACACAGAGTAAGAAATATGGTCAATAAGGGAATTCCCTGGCAGTCCCATGGTTAAGACTCCAAGAGGCGGGGGTCTGCTGAGCCGTGCCTATGGCCAAAAAAAAAAAAAACTGTTACAAAGCAAGGTCAACAGCAACTGAAATGGTGCTCCCAGCACAGAGAACTGCCAGTCAAGCAGTGCTCCAAGTGCTGCACTGCACTCCTTAAAACCACCCTAGAAAGGAAGGGCTTGTGTGCCTGCTTCACACACAAGGACACAGATACATGCAAGTCAAAATCAAATCCAAACCAGCAAGTTACAGAGCTGAGTTCTAACTCAGACAGTGTGAGTCCTTTGAGAAATGAGTGCATTTCCTTCTATCCCTGAAATTCAGGAATTATCTTAAAGTTCCTATAACAATTTTTTTTTGAAACCTATTGTAGAAATTTTAATACTCTCATGTCTAGTTAGAAGTGTTCCGAATTTTTAAAAATATTTATTTGGCTGTGCTAGGGTGTTAGTTGCGGCAGGCAGAATCTTTACTTGCAGTATGTGAACTGTTAGTTGTTGCAAATGGAATCTAGTTCCCTGACCACAGATGGCCTTGCATTGGGAGCATGGAGTTTTAGCCAGTGGACCACAAGGGAAGGCCCCAGAATTTTTAAAGCTTTACCAACTACAACACTTGGACAGGTAGTCAAGAGAATCTGTAATCTGCATCAGGAATATATTTTACAGTTGCCACAGGACTGAGTCAGAAGACATACAAGCACAGACATAACAACCCACAAGTAAACAAGAATATATTCGACCAAATCCCTTAGTATTCTAGTCCAGACAGGTTAAAGAACAGCTTCGCCCCCTTGATAAAATACAGTATTAAGCTTGGAGCAGGAATTCCCTGGAAGTTCAGGACTCCTGGGCCCGGCTTCAATCCCTAGTCAGGGAACTAAGATCCTGCAAGCCACAAGGTGGCCAAAAACAAAGGGGGATCCCCAGCAACTGATTATTAAATTGTAAACTTTTATCAATGGCAATATGGATTCAACTGGATAATCTCTTTGAATTATTATTTTAGATAATCTTGACTTGGTCTTTTTAATCAGTGAGTTTTAGAAATGGTTTTTTCCCCAGAATTTTTACTTAGTCAAATAAGAGAATCCTCAAGTTTCTAAAACAAAGAGAAGAAAGCAACATTGCTCTATAAAACGGGAAGCTTTTCTATCACTGGAAGTGAGCAGTAATTTCCATCGATAACTGCGGCACCTAACGACAGGCACTGCCAAAAGAACAAGGGGACTAAAAGGTTTTAAATGCTATTAGCATTCCTCTAATCCACTGACCAATTCAAGTCTCTACAGAATTGCCTGTATTTCTTAAATGAGAGTTTAAGTCTGGAACAAAACCCACAGCCCTAAAAAGTAGTGGGACTCCATTCTCTTCCTGAAGAGTCAATGTGCTTGTTGCATTACTCAATACACAGCCACTCTCTCCATGTATATTTGGACCTATTTGGCCCATGTCTTCTTCCCAGTAATGTTACACAATCAGTTTTGTAAATTACTTCTCTGATATCAGTTTCAATTTCAATTTCTTTTACCCCTCATTCTATGTTTACTACACCACTCAGTCAACTGAACTGCCTGCTTCGTAAATTCTCAAACCACTCTTCTCTACAAATCCAAACCTGAGATCAGAATTCACACCAACATTAAAAATTCAGAGTCTGACTCTTTGTGACCCCACGAACTGTAGTTCACCAGGCTCCTCTATCCATGGAATTCTCCAGGCAAGAATACTCAAGTGGGTTGCCATCTCCAACCAGGAGATCTTCCTAACCCAGGGAATGAACCCAGGTTTCCCACACAGCAGGCAGACTCTACTGACTGAGCCACCAGGGAAGCCTAAAAATTCTAAAATTTGTCTGTTCAATGCTTTATTAGACTCATGCTAAATAAGGCTTTTAAAATAATATGGCATGCCATATGGTCAAGCCAATAAAATTGAGAATATCTATTACCAATCCACTAATGCTAAAAGCCAAAGTCTGTAGACAGTAAGAACTTAATCCCATTTAGAAACCAACATGAGCCAAATCTTTTGGGCATAGAAAAAAGCCATCTAATGAAGACACTACAATAAATGCCGATATTATTCATGTCAACATTATTCATTAAGGTGCTCGCTAAAAAGACAACTGATGGTAGGCAAGTCTACATAAAGACCCCTCTCAAAGGTATTTTTAGAAATACAACTTTTCCAATCAAGCTAAAGGATAACAGACAGAACATTTTAGCAAAATAAAAGGTAACTGAACAAAACTTTGAGAAATAAATGAACTCCTCATAGAATCAGTGCACTTCTCATGTGATCAGTATAAGACCTAGGTGATCCAAGCTTTGAAATCAAAGTCGCTAAGCATGAAAAGACTTGACAATCTTTCAAATCTCTTCTGAGATTAAAATGAAATCTGAGGAAATTTACTTGAACTCCTCCCAAAACAGAAGTAACTCAAGACATCAAACAAAGAGAAATCCTTATTAAGGTCTCACTAAAGAGGACATTCCTCTTAGTACTTGCCAGATAATGTAAATATAGCTCAGTAGTAAACTCAGGTAACATACAAGCAGAGTGGTTCCTACCTGGTGGGTGTTTTCATTTAAGAAAGTGTCAATTCCGAAGCAAAACTGAACCAGAGTTGAACGATATTCTCTATAGCATACTCTTGCTCCATTTCTGCAGTAGAGAGGCAGGCCTAACACGTGCCCCCAAACAGAATTGGGAAATGAGCCGCAGGCACAACCATAAAACTCTGCTTTCCTCAGCTCACACCTTCTAAAGAAAAACTTGTAGCAATCACAATGCCTGTGAAACCAAAGGCTTGGTGTGACAGAGGGAGTGAGTCCCGGGAGGAGAAAGGCCCTGCAGTCCCCTGGACAGCCTCACGGCAGCTGGAAATCTTCCCCAACAGGATCCTGCCAGGGCGGCCTCTGACCCTTCCAGTTGCACTCCATTTCTGACAGCTCTGTCAGAAAGTTCAATCCGGCCAAAAGCTCCCGCCCGGTTCTGCAGTCTGGAGGTTCTTAGACCTGTTTCCATGTTGGTGGCAAGCAGCCCTGTCCCCAGCCACACACTCGTATTAGTAAGGAAGCAAAAAAAAGAACTGACTGTTCGCTTTCTTTTGCAATGTGTACCTTCCGGAAGAAATCCAGAACAGGCCCTATCTATCTTAATAGGACTCAAACTGAAACCTTCCTTTGAAATAAGAACCCTGCTCCAAACCAAAAAGACTACAGCCTCAAATTAGAAAACGAGAACTCAGGTAGTAATCTTAACGGATAACAATGGTCTTCAGACCTTATCTAGGGTCTGGGGTTGAAGGAACTTCTCATAAAGCTAATACTTCCATTTATTTGCTTATCATGAAAAATAGCTCTATATTTTTCCTAATAATCTCGTAGGCAACCGCTTAATCATTAAATATTACTTGCGATCACTGTGTTAAACACGTAGCAACATCGAAGTACAAAAAAAAAAACAAAAATAAAAAGGCCTCTGACCTAAACCAAAACCACAGATGAAAATATATACATCGTGTATGCATAAACTCAGTAATGTACTCTTTAACTGTAAATGTCCACCAACTTCCTTTGCCCAAATAAACACCCCTGTTTCCCCAAATAAATACACTCCTGTATCCTTCAGGCCGTGAGTCTCCCAACCCTAACTCAAAAGTGTCTATGAAAAAGACACTAAGCACAGAAAGCTCCCGCTACTCAGGTATGCTAACTCGGTAATTTAAAGGACACTAGAAACGTGTGGACACCACTGGAGTCAAATAGCAACTTGCAAGGCAAAAACAGGGTTTTCAAAGTCCGATGGCTCAGCAACCCCCGGGTGGAATCTTCAACGCTCCCCACCCCTCTGGGGCCGAGGGGGACCCCCGGGCGGCGCCCCCGGGCGGCGCCCCCCAGAGCCCGCGGCGCGGGCGGCGGCTGACAAAGGCCGCGCGGCGGACGCGCCATCTTGCCGGGCCGCCGAGGGCCATTCATTCGGCGCGGGGCGCGGGGGCCCGGCCGCCGCCCGCAGGCTGCGCGCCGGCACCGGGGCTTCGGGCGGCCCCACTCGGACCGGGCGGCGACCGTGGGGCTGGGGGCTCGCGTTCGCAGAGCGCTTTGTCCGCCCCGCGCGCCCCTAGGCGCCGCTTCCTCATTTCTCCGCCGCGGCGACGCCGGCCTCTCCTCCAGCCTCCGAAAGGCCGCTTTTCTCGCAGCCCGTCCTCCCATGACCAAGGATGGCGCCCACCGCCCAGCGCGGGACGGGCCTGCCGCCGCCTTTGTTCTCGGACCATTCGGCTCCCTTCCTCCGGGCCACCTCCCAGGCGCCGGCCGAGGGGCGCCGGCCCCAGACCCCCAAACCACGGAGTCTCCGGCCCCGCCCCCACCGCGGACCTCAGGACCCGGACCGTAGGCCTGCACCCGGGACCCCAGACCAGAGGCCCGGACCTGGACTCCAGACGCCGGCGCCCAACTCCCAGCCCCGAGCCCAGGACCTCGGCCCCAGGCCCCGCCGAAGCCTGCGGGGTCCCCGCCGCCCCCGCCCCGAGGACCCCACCCGGGCGGGGCAGGAAGACTCTGCCAGGCAGCCGGGTGGGGGCGGGGAGGTGGGGGCGGGGCGGCCCTGGCGGGGCGGGCGACTGGGGGTGATGGGGGGAGGGCTGGTGGTGGGGGAGACAGTCAGGGCTAGGGGGTCTGGGACGGGGGTCGCTTTTGGGGCTGGGGCCGTCGCGCTCACCTCGACGCCGCGTCCCGCCTGCCGCGCCCGCTCCCCGCCGCCTCAGCCGCCGCTCCGGGAGGTGGTCGCGCTCCGGCCGCTCCGCGGGCGCTGCGGGCAGGTGCGCCGGCGAAGCTCGGTCCGGTCGGTCCCGCGGCGGCTGCTCCACTCCCACTCCCGCACCCGCTCCCGCTCCCGCTCCCGCCGCCGCCGCCGCCTCCGTCCGCCCCTCAGACGCCTCCAGCCATCGGGATGGGCGCGGCGGCCCCTGCCCGCAGCCTCGGGAAACCCCACGGTCGCGTCACCGCGCACGCCGCGCGCGCACGCCCCGCTAGGCTGAGTCCCCGGCGCGCGCGCGCGCTTCGTCCCTGCGCCAGCCCTCCGCGCTCGTGCGCGAGCCGCTTAAAGGGGTAGCGCCGTACCCTCGCGGACCCTCCCCGGTAGCCGCCAGGTCAGAGCCGCCTCTCCCCCTGCCAGGCTCCGCTCCCCAGGGGCCGGAGCGCGGGGCAGCGTACGGTGGTCTGCCTGCTGCCGACTCGCTAGGCTCCCAGCCAGGTGGACTTAGATAAAGGACGCAGGACGGGAGCCTGCCACCGCACCCGGCATCTGAACTCCCCCTACACGCGCACGTAAAGCCCCGGGCGCTCCACATCTGCATTGTGCACCTGGCACACACAGGAGCATACATACCCCCAGCCCATGCTGACCCACACCCACGCTGTGTCGGCCTCAGGGACGCCTGGCTTCAGCCTGCCTGCGGAGTGGACCCCCTGCAGTCCAGGGTCAGGGCTGTCCTCAGAGGTGCCCGTGGGGCTCCAGTGAGCTGGGCAGGTGCAGGCAGAGTGGCTTCGGTAGTCAAGGTTCTGTCTGGAATGGCCACCTGAGCATGGAGGTGTGACCACGAGAATGAGAATGACTGACAGTAGGGACAGACAGTCTGCCCCTGCAAATGCGGGCGGCCCGAGTTTGCCAGGGAGCTGAGAATCAAAGACCCCCTGGTTGGGGAGGGGGAAGGAGGTCAGCTGTGAGCAGCCAGCAGTCTCCGGTGTCCTCAGACCCCTCCTGGATGTTTATGATTGGGGCCCTTAGCACCAGCTTCCACCTTTCCATCTGACCTCTGCCTCCCCAGTTCCAACAACGTCCTTCACTGCAAGAGCCTGGGATCCCCACCCTAATCACCTCCTTGCAACCACATCAGCTCCCTGCCGGCAGCCCTCCCTGTGCTGCCCTTTCCTCCCCCTGGCCTGCACAGCAGAAGAACACCCAGGCAATGCAGTTGGCCCCCTAAACCTCAAGGGGCCCTGTAGACCCTCCCTCCCCAGCCTCTTTCACAGCTGCAGCAGATTGTTTGCTTTTGTGTGTGAGCCTGACTGTCTAGGGTGGCCCTGGACCCCAGCTTGGAGCCCATGCCTTCCCACCCACTCTGGGGCTGTGCCCCTTGTCGTCTCCCCCTCTCCACACACACACACACAGATTCATCCTACCAGCACACAGACATATCTCCACTTTCCTGGGAGCCCTTCCTCAGTTTCTGGCACAAGAATTTCCAGCCTTTCTCAGGTCCTCCTTGCCCCAGCCTTGACCTAACCTGTTCTCCAAGGGGCCCTGTTTCCTTCTGGTGGAGCAGGTATTTAGAAGCCTTCAAGTATGGGCTGTGCTTGCTGCTCCTGGAGTGCCATTGCTTCTGTTCCCCAACAGTGGACTGAGGAACAAGTGCATGTACAAGCATACATGTATATGTACACACACAGACCACCCCCTCACCGGGTAACAAATCTTCCATGCTCACCACCCCCTCGTCTGGGTGCTGACCAAAGCAGAGATGTCCACCCTGCTCAGCTGAACCAGAACTGAACATCAGCAGGATTGCTTCTCTGCTTCAAACCGCTGGCAGCTCCTATTGCCCTTCTGTTCCATCCTCCTCACTGCCCAGCATCTGGCTTCTCTCTGCTCCTTAAACACTCAGTCTCCACATTCCATGCTCTGGCCTTTGGTCCTTGTGGCTCTACCTGCCTGTGAGGGGCTCCCCCATAACCTGAAGTCCCCTCTGCAGAGCAGCCTCCCCCAGCCCACCCCCGGCCCCCAACTGCTACTCTGGCTCCCGTGACCTCATGTGGTTCTTGCCCAGGCTGCTTGCTTCTTGCCCTGCTCACCTGCTGAGAACAGGGCTCGACTCCCTGCCCACTCACTGCTCCACCTGTGTACAAGGGCAGGGGGCACACAGAGGGACCTCCAGAGGTGTTGATGAGTGGGGGAAGGGGTGTGGGCAACATGCTGCGTTCCAGGCAAGGGGGACACGACTCAGAGTGAGGATGGGGTGGGGAGTGGGGGAGCGGGGAGAATCAGAATGGAGTGGTCACTGTGTCCAGGACAAGGGCTGGGTAGAGGAGACAGCAGCACTGCCCACTGCTCAAGAGGAGGAGAGAAAAAAAAATTATTTCCTGGTGGTCCAGTAGCTAGGACTCCACAATGCAGGGGCACAGGTTCAATCCCTGGTCAGGGAACTAGATTCCACATGCTGGAACTGGGAGTTTACATGCCTCAGCTAAAGATCTGGCATGCTGCAATAACTAGATAAATATTAAAAATAAAAAGTAAATAAAATTATCAGGTGCCCCAGTGATTGGGACTCTGAGCTTTCACTGCTAAGAGCCTAGTCTGATCCCTGGTTAGTGAACTAAAATCCCACATGCCTTGCAGGTGGGTCCCAAGGCCCCAGACTTGGGATCAGAGAGAGACATCCCGGAGAGTCCAGTGGGGCTCATGTTGTCCCAACCTCTATGCTCACCTAAGTCCAGGGCCTGAAAAGTAGAGAGGAGGAGCAGGGAAGGGAGAGGTGGAGGAGAAAGGGGTAGTGGCTGGAGGAGAGGGAGAGTGAGAAGGATGGGGGTCAGACAGAGCAGAAGGAACTGGGCAGCGGGCTGAGTGGTCTCTACAGAGCCCACTCTGTGCTGCTGTGGGGATGGCAGGAAAACCCCCATCCTGTCAGCCTGGGTCCCTGCATGCCCATCTGAGGGCAGACCCAGGGCTCCCCTGTCGCAGGCCACCGTCAGCCTGATCAGGCCCTTCCTCAGGGACATCAAGGCCACAGGGTAAGGCCATGCATCAGGACACCAGGCCATGACTGCCCCAGCTGTCTGAAGTTTTGGGGTGCAGCCCTCTTGCCCCTGGATAATCTGTAGGTCTGCAGGGTGTGGCAGGGCCTTCCTTGGAACTTGCCCTTTGGCCAGGGCCTAGAGCCCTGTTTATGTGTTTATGGACCAGGTGTGAGGGGCAAAGTTGAGGGGAAGGCAGTAGGGAGGGGACGGGGCCACAGGGCCCTCATTCACAAATTCCTGCCCGGTCTCGTCTCAGTCTGAAGCACACAGGCCTCAGAGGCCCCAGGCAGCAGGGCCCTGTGGCCCTGAAGATACATGCCCTGGGCCTTGATAAGCTCTCAGTGTCCCTGAGACCCCAAGGGTCTACAGGATGCTCTAGGGACCCTGCCCTCCCCACCCACCCTCCATTCCTGCTGCACTGGCCTCTTGCATTTTGGGGCCCCCACCCAGCCCTTCTCAGTGGGGCATAAACCGGGGCCCCTCTTGGAGAGCTCATGCCCAGCCAGGAGGCCAGGCTTCTCCTGACTTCCCGGAGACACTCCCTCCCTCTCTCTTGATAAGTGGTTTAGAGCCTAGCCTGTGGTCCCGAGTCCACTGCCACACCCAGTCAGCCGTATCCGGCAAGGGCCAGGCCAGCTGGGCCCCAGTGCCTAGCTCAGAGCCCAGCTCCACTAAAACCTGGGGAGCACGAATGCATAATTCAGATGCCCTGGCCCCATCTGCTCTCCAGCAGGAAATGGTCTGACAGGAAAGTAGGTCTTTTAAAATCTGAATTATTCAAACAATCTGTGCACACGACCAGACTGCCCCCCGGTGGGGCAGGGGGCCCAGCTCCAAGCCTGGCTTTGCAGGTCCAGGGCTGCAGGGGCATCTCCCACTGGGTCTGTTTTTTCCTCCAGTAAGCATGCTGGGGCCTGATCCTGCCTCCCAGCTCTGGAAGACAGAAGATGAGGATAGGCTGTAGGGGGAGGGGGGGTGGAATGTAGGTAATCCAGAAGAAGACTAATTAGATCCTGCTGGTGTGCAGAGGTGGGGGCTGCTAGCAGAACAGGGTCAGGTGGGAAGGCGGCTCCCGCCCCTCTCTAGATGAACTCACCGAGGGGAGCGCCCACTGGGTGCCAGGATGGCATGATGTGGGATGGGTCTGCAGAAGGGTGTGCGGAGAGCAGGGGTCAGTGTTATGTGGGGTGGACGGTGGGAAGGGACAGTCAAGCAGACCCAACAGCAGACAGACAGGGAGCGAGCCACATGAGTGCCAAGGCCCCAGGGAAGGATTGAGGCCCAAGGTGGGCATAGGATGGACCAGGTCATGGGCAGTGCACCCAGAAGGCTGACATGGTGGGCTGACTGCACCTCATCGGCCTTGGGGAAGGGCTGGTCATTGCCCTTTGTCTGCCAGTAGATCTTGGAGCACCCCTGGACCCTTCTCCTGGGCAGTGGAAGCAGCCCCTTCCTCTCCCAGGGCAGGACTTGCCCCTTCTCCTTGCCTCTTGTGACCTGACCTCTGAGCCTGGGACCCTCCTCATCAACTCCCTTTGCTAAAAACCAGACACCCCTGGGGGGGCACCAAAACATGGGGGGTATTAGGAAGTGCCACCTGGGGGTGCACCACGGGTGTGGGTGGCTTGCTCTTGGCTGGGCAACTGCATCTCAGAGGCATGCTCCCTCCAAAGTTCTGGAGCAGACACCCTAGGGAAGGCCCCAGTGGCCTTCTTGCCACTCCCAGAGGGGGCTGTCCTGGGGGGCTGAGACCCAGGGGTAGTGCAGACCATCAGCTCCAGCAGATGCCCACGCTGCCTTCCCTGGGGAAGTGAAACAGGAGAACCCACCCTCCTCCTTGGTTGTCCCCATAGCAGCTACATCCAGTCAACCTGGGACTGCGCTTGTGGGGTTGGAAATCCTGGCCCCACAGATGGCTCTGGGGCCACAGCAAACCTCACAAGGGGCTCTTCAGTATTATTTGTGGAGGGAGATGTCTTTGGTTGAATATTCAGGAAGCAAGATGCAACCATGAGTGGGGGTATAATCCCCACACATCCCCCTAGAAATGTGTGCACCCACAGGTATGCAAACAACACATGTGAGAGTTGGATCAGCCAGGACTCAGGGTAGGAAGAGGCAGAAGCTCTAATAGCTTATCTGCAAAGAGGTTCAGACCCTGAGCTTCAGGCTCAGCTAGGCTCAGGGAGGCTCCTGCTGGGCTCCACCTCCGGAGCAAGGCCTTCTGCTTGGAGTGGGGATGTCTGCTGGGGCTGCCTCCCTACCACCCAGCTAAGCAGCCATGTGCTCCAGAGGCTCTGCAATGCCACTGCATGGACCCCAGAAAGGCCCTGAAAGGCCTCACTCAGATTTCATATGGCCCTGGAGGCAGGGGATGGAGGGCCCATAGCCCTCTTGGGACAACATGCACACCGAGAAAAAGCGAATGCTGTCACCAGCAGGCGGAAGGCTGGTGGACAGGGGAAAATACGGGGAAAAAAGCAGGGTTTGGGCAACAGCTGAGACACTCATCAACCAGGCCATCACGGGCGGGTGGGCGGGTTCAAGGCCCATAAGGCCCAGGTTCCGGCTCCTCCTGGCGGAGGCCAGGCAGCCCCAGCCTCTGGCCTGCTCCATCCTGAAACCGGATGCTGGGGGCAGAGCCTGGAGGGACAGGCTGGGCAGGCTCTCACCTCCCCCGCTCGCCCTCCCCCGCCCCCACACCCCCGAAGCTATCTCCAGGGCCTCCCTGGCAGGCACCGCGGGTGTGCTCCTGCCGGCCCAGCCCCCAGTCCTGTTTCCTCTCCAGTCTGGGCGGCGCTCTTGGCAGGGGAGGCCTTGATTCTTCTGCGCTGGAGCTTCCCCAGCTGCCTGCAGAAGGCTGGGCAGTCACCCGCCCAGCCCTGGACCGCAGTTGCCAGAAATGCCTTAGCACACCCTGGGCCAGGATGGGAATTCTGAAACCAGGAGAGAAGAATTCAGACCAGGGGTTGAAGCAGAGACTGTGAGATCCTGAAAGAGCCCCAGGGTTGGAGTGGGGCACACACAGGCCCCAACACCCAAACAGATGAGACAGGGGAGCCCAGGCAGGTGTCAGAGAGGTGAGAGGAGAAGGAGGCCTCAGTGTCCAGTGTGGGAGGGTAGGCCATGGGAGCCTAGTGGACGGGGAGGCCCGAGGGCGGTGAGGAGGCGCCTCTGCCCCAGAGACGCCTTAGTGCTCTGAGCCCCAAGACCCCTTCCGGGCCCCCCACCCTTCTCCCCAGCCTGGCAAGCCTCCTGTCCTCAGGTGCCATCTAGAGGCCTGGCCAGGCTCAGAGAGGGGTCCCTGAGGCCAAGAAGCTGGGACAGGCCCCTAGCTGGCCTGGCAGCACATACCTGGGTGGGCCGACCCTGGCTCAAGCCCCAGCTTGACTGCCCCTAGAGGGGAGCGGCACCCAGACTGCCTGGCTCCCAGTTCCTGCTGCAGACAGGAGTGAAGCTGACGGGGTGGTGGCAGGGGAAACCAGTCCGGGGAAGTGGGGGTCTGCTGTTAGGGCCACCAGGTTCGCCCTGTCTCCAGCTCCCCTCGCCTCCCTCTGCCAGGCCCTGCCTGGGGAGGGTGCCCAGCTGTTCTGGGATTCCTCTCCCCGCAGGCGGTGCCTTGGGATTCAGCTACGCCAGCACCTGCCCGGTAAACAGCTTGCACCTGCGGCACCAGTTCAAGCCTGAGGGTGCCTGTGACCCCATACTCCACAGGGCCCTCTCACCCCATCCTGAAGTCATGTGATCCAGAGAAGCCACGCAGGGCCTCTTCCAGCAGGCGGGCAGCCACTGAGCAGAGGGAAAGGGACAGGAAATCCTCAAGGCCACAGGGGCCCAGAGCTGCCCTGCCCCCTAGACCCCACGACCATGGACAGGGCTCCATGCCACATCAGGCCACACAACACTGGCCACACCGTGTTACCTGCCATATCTCGTCACCAAGTGCCATACCACATCTGCCAGCCTACCCCAGGATTGACACAGTGGTAGAGCGTTGTGCCCGATGCCTGGCAGGAAGGGCATTACCCTCTGGGGCTACACCCTGGTCACTGTCCTGACTGCCCCACAGCCTTGTCTCAGGTCCTGGCCTGGAGGGACTGTTCTTTCCAACAGAAGACCCCCACCATGCTGCCCCTCCATGAGAGGGAGCAGAGACCCAGCCCATGGCCAGAAGCCAGGGTTTCCACCCTGGCTTCCAGCTCGGGAGGGGTCTCTACCAGGAAGTCCCTCTTGCAGGGCAGCCCACATTCCTGTCAGAAGGGAGATGTCTCAGGAGCTCCTGGGGACTCAAAGTTCCCCCAGAGAGGTTCTGCCTCATGAGCTACTTTGGTTTTGAATCCTGGTAGAACACATCTAATGTGAAATTTACCATTAAACCCCCTTTTTTAAAAAATAAGGAATGTGTCTCGAATTTTCATGTCACCTTTGCCCAGGGGCCGTGCTAATCTTCTCTGCACCGGTCCAGGATTAGTATGCGCTAAACTCTTCTGATGTACACAGTTCAGTTCATTTAGCAGGTTCCTTTGTGCAGCCATCCCCTGCATCCATTTAGAGAACATGGTCTTCACCTCCGGAGGTGAAGACCCCCATTAAGCAGTCCCTCCCTGTGCCTTCCCCCAGTCCCCCACAACCACAAGTCTCCTGTCTCCATGGATTTGCCTGTTCTATGTATTAATACTTCACACAAGCGGAATCATACAGCGTCCACACGTGTGTCCTTCTGTGTCTGGCTTCTCTCACAGAGTGCTGTGCTCTCAAGGCTCATCGATGTTGGAGCAGGTTTTGGTGCTTCATTCCTTTTGACGGCTGTGTGTCCACTGGGTGGACACATCACCCTCTGTGTATCCAGTCATCTGCTGGTGGCCATTTGGGCTGTTTCCTGCTGCTGGTTGTGGTGAATAGCGCTGCTGTGAACTTTGGTGTACACATTTTTGTTTGAACACCTGTTCCCAGTTCTCTTGGGTATTTACCTGGGAGTGGGATTGCAGGGTCATACAGTAACTCTATATTTAGTTAGCCATCAAACGGCTTTCCACAGCAGCTGAGCTATATTACATTTCCACCGGGAGTGCACAAGGGCTCTGACCACTCCACATCCACACCAAGACTTGTTACTATATGCCTTTTTATTCTAGCCATTCTAGATGGTGTGAAGTGATATATCATTGTGGTTTGATTTGCATTTCCTTTGTGACTAGGGATGAGCATCTTTTCATGTGCTAGCTGGCCATTTGAATGTCTAATTGGAGAAATATCTATTTAAGTCCTTTACCCTTTTTTAAACTTGTTTTTTGTTGTGCTTGTTGTTGAGTTGCATGCGTTCTCTGTATATTCTGGACATGAGATCCTTATCAGGGTTACAAAATATGTAATTTTGCAAATATTTTTTCCCATTCTGTCAATTGTTTTTTTCACTCTATTGGTAGTGTCCTTTATGCACAAAAGTTTTTAGTTTTGCTGAAGTCCAATTTATTTTTTTCCTTTTTGCTTGTGTTTTTGATGTTATATCTAAGAAACCATTGCCAAATATAAATTAATGAAGATCTATTCCTATGTTTTCTTCTAAGAATTTTATAGTTTTGACCCTTAAGTTTAGGTCTCATCCACTTTGAGTTTGAGGTAGGGGTTCAAATTCATTCTTATTCTTTCCCTTTCTTTGGCCATGCTGCTCAGCATGTGGGGTCTTACTTCTCTGACCAGGGATCAGACCCATAATCCCTGCACTGGAAGCACAGAGTCTTAACCACTGGGCCACCGGGGAAATTCTGAAATTCATTCTTTTTCATGTGAATATTCAGTTTTTCCAGCACCATTTGTTGAAAAGCTGTCCTTTTCCCATTTAATGACCTTGAAGTCCATGTCAAAAACCATTTGACTAAACATGTGAAGGTTTATTTCTGGGTTCTCTGTCCTATTCCATTGGTCTATACATCTGTCTTTATAGCAGTACCACATTGTTAAGATCACTGTAGCTTTGTAATAAGTTTTAAGTTTGGAAGTTTGAGTCCTCCAACTCTGGTCTTCTTTTTAAAGATCATTTTGGCTACTCAGGGTCCCTTGCAATTCTGTATGAATTTGAGGAGTGGCTTTTCCTCAGTGGCAAAAAAAAAAAAAAAAAAGGCGCCATTGGCATTTATCAGCTGCTGCTGCTGCTGTCTCTTCAGTCATGTCCAACTCTGTGCAACCCCATAGATGGCAGCCCACCAGGCTCCCCTGTCCCTGGGATTCTCCAGGCAAGAATACTGGAGTGGGTTGCCATTTCCTTTTCAATGCTTCTTAAAAATATAAGCTCTGGGAGGAGGCCATGATGGTAGCTCAGTCCTTTTGCCCTGGGCAGTGGTCAGCTTGCTCAGGTCCTGTGGCAGTGAGGAGGGCAGGTCCTGTTGGGAGATGGGGACCACTGGGGGATTCTGAGCAGTGGTGTATCCCCACAACTGTTGTGGGGCAGGTGAGCCTGAAACGGGCAGCACAGTGGTCTGGGGAAGCTGGACAGGGCCAAGTCTGGAGTGATGTGGCTTGTTCGAGGATGGGGGCACAGAGGAGTCAGGGGTGACACTAGGGTGTCTGTCCTCACGGCTGGACAGTGAGTTGAAAGGACGACGGGCAACTGGGTGGGCAGTCCTGGTGGGCCAGAAGGGAGGAGTGCTGTGCCCTGGGCCTTTTCAGCCTAAGATGCTGTAGATGTTGGCTGAGAAGCAAGCCTGCAGTGGGTTTGGAGAGCCATGCACGGGCCACTGAGGGGCCATGGAGGAGGCAAGGTAGCTAAGGATGTCTGGGGCTGCCAGTGGCCCCCAGGGGGAGAGTGGGAAGAAGAGAAGTAGGAGAATCCCAGAGAGAGGCGGGAACTTTGCAGACAACAGATTTATGTGGTCACGGCAGCAGGGACTAGCATGGGGTGGGGTCCCATGGGAGCTGCAAGGTCCAGAGCTGGCCTACGGGGATATGTGTGAACACAGCCAGGAGCCAGGACAGAGCTATAGTCAAGGGAGAGGCCATGAATCCTGGGCCTGGGGGCACCTCAGAAAGAAGGCAGGGGCCCTTCTTGTCACTTGCCCCACCCCCACACCGCCCTCTTCCACTTCTTGGCAGCAGCTCCATATTCACCGGTTCAGGGCTTTCCCTGGGCAGTGGAGATCCCTTCGCAGTCTGAGCAGGGCCTGGAGCTGGCAGGAGTAAAGGTAGCACAGCCAGCCATTGGCCGCACGGGCAGGGTCTGGCTCTCTGGAGGCCCCCTTACTCCCACTGGGCACCTGGAGACACTTTTCAGCCTGGAGCAGGACTACCCCTCTCTGGTCTCCACTTCCTCCCCCTTCCCATCCCCCTCCCCGGGCCATCTACCCCTCACCCCTGGCATGAGTCCAGCCTGTGAGGCCAATGGAACTGCCCAGGGAGAGCTTGCTAGGACCCAGGGGTAGCCCTAGCACCCAGAGACCCAAGGCCACCTTCCGAGGCAGGGTAGGCTCCAGGGTAGCTGGGGGCTGTTCGATGCAGTTCGATGTGGCCTGGGCCAGCAAGTGGGGGGGATAGCAAGTGGACAGCTGGACAGCAAGTGGGGGGGTGCTCGCTGGGTGCTGTATTCTTCACCCTCATCTGCTCTCCACCACCAGGCTCTGCTCCTAGTCAGGAGGGCATTACACTTGGGTTGGGCACCACTGCATGTGTTCAGGGGCAGGCATGGGGGAGGGAGAGGACATCTGACCCCTGCAGGGCCATCCAGGCCCCCGGAGCCTCAGCCCTGCAGTCCTCAGCAGAGGGCTCTTCATCCTGAGGATGCAGCTCTCCTCCCTTTAGGAGGGCCTTTGGGGGCCTGAGGGCTGTTTGTCAAGAATCCTGTCCCTGAGGCCAGCCCACCAGTCACCTGGGAGGTGATGCAAGCTGTGCCTGCAAGAGGCAATGAGAGGCAGGTGTGAGGCCAGTGACCCCGGAGCTTTGCAGAGTCCCAGGGTGGTGGTCTTGGAGGCTGGCAGGCATGGGACCCAGGGAGAAGAAAGAGGAAGTGGTGGGCTGGGACCCCAGGCCATAGGAGTGAAGGCTAAGCATGGAGCGCATGCTGGCCCCCTGGGCTGGCCCTCCTGGGGCGGCCAGGCCTGCAGGCACTGGGTGTTTTGGAAACCAGCAGGCCTACATGGCACATCAGGGGTGGTAGCGCTGCCTGGAGCCAGGGCCCTGGAGCTCTCACAGTGACGTCCATCTGGGACCTGCCAGGCTCCTGCTACGTTCCCCTGGGCAGATGCCTGGTGCTCGTGCCCAGGCCCGCTCTGGGGTGCCAGGGAGTGGCTCAGCCTGAGGATCACTTCTAAGGACCTGTCTGTCCTGTCGTATTGTCCTTCCAGGAGCCCCTGGTGGCCATAGGAGTAAGGCCTTGCATTGGGTGGACACTCCCTATGAGACAGACCATGGAGATGAAGCCCCAGAGAGAATGCAAGTGCAAGGGGCAGTGGGATGACCCAGTGGGGATGACCCAGTGGGGATGACCCACACTGGGCACCACCAGGGCACTGCTGAGGACAGGGCCATGCAAGCTTCACTCTTGGTCGGGGCTGGGGTGGGGGGACTGGGGGAGGGGCAGGGACCCTGTCTGCCAAGGCTGATGGGTGCTGCCCTCATGGGTGTTGCCCCCAGGCTCTGTGGGCAGAATTCACTTCCTCCAGCATCAGCATCCCCTCTGTGTGGGACAGACCTCCAGGCTCCTGCCGCCCTCTGGCCGCTGGGCCCCCCTGGAACCAGAGAGGTCTGAGGCTCTTTCCATTGACTTAAGAGGACAAGGAAGAGCCCTCAGAACCTTGGAGCGCCCTGAGCCCTCAGGGAGAGGGGACACAGGGCTGTCAGGGTCAGCTGGGAGCCCCCGGAGCCTGGGCAAAGCAGGGGCAGGCCACACCGGGTCACCTGGTGGCTGAGCTGAGCAGTGGGCTCCAGCTCCAGAGCACGGCTGGCCAGGCTCTCAGGACCACACCGTCCAGGGCCCACCTCCTGACCTTGAGTAAAGGTGGTGAGCGGTGGCTTCATTTCCGCAGTCGGCACTCTGACCTCCCCCCTCCCCCAACCTACCACAAGCTGGGTTGTACTTATGCCTGTCTTTGTGCTCACAGTTGAGTCTTAGAGTGCAGGGTTTTGAAAGGAGGGATGGGGGAAAGGCCGGCCGGAGGCCGGGGTAGGCGACCCCGCCCAGCTCCAAACCCAGAAGGGCCGCCCTCAAACGCCGGTGCCCGCCCAGTGGCACGCCCAGTCCGGGCTTCGCGCGGCCCACGAGCGCCGCCTGGTGCACACGCGCGGAGTGGACGCCCCAGGCGCAACTTCCGGGCCGGTGATGGGGGGGGCCCGGTGGAAGGGCCGGGGGTGGGGCCTAGTGGAGGAAAGAGGGGCGGGGCGGGGCCGAGTGTCGGGGGCGGGGCCGGGAGAAGGGCCCGGGCGGGGCCGAGGACCGGGCAACTACAGGGCGGAGTGTCGGGAGCAGGCTTGAGCGACTCTCCTCCGGACTCCGCCCTCCAGAGTGGGCTGTCGGTTTAGCATTTCCCGCGGAGAGCTCGGGAGGGCCCCTTAACCTGTTTCCAGATCCGCCTGTGATTTTGCTAAAACCGTCCTTAGTTTTCGGGGCTATTATCTCTCAGCGAATGACGCTAAAGCTGAAACTCCAGTACTTTGGCCACCTCATGCGAAGAGTTGACTCTTTGGAAAAAACTCTGATGTTGGGAGGGATTGGGGGCAGGAGGAGAAGGGAGGATGAGATGGCTGGATGGCATCACGGACTCGATGGACGTGAGTCTGAGTGAACTCCGAGAGATGGTGATGAACAGGGAGGCCTGGCGTACTGCGATTCATGGGGTCGCAAAGAGTCGGACACGACTGAGCGACTGAACTGAACTGAACTGAATTGATCTCTCAGCGCGCCCCGCGAAACAAGCCCTTTCAGCTCTTAACTTTCCTGTGTTTCTGTTTTGTTTTGGTATTTTTTGGCCGCTCCCGGACTTGTGGGATCTTAGTTCCTCGACCAGGGATCGAACCCTCACCTCCTGCAGTGGAAGAATGGAGTCTTATTAACTGCCCAACCACTAGAGAATTTCCTCCTCTGGTCTTAGAAATTGGTGGAGGGACTTCCTGGTGGTCCAGTGCCTAAGACTCTAATCTCCCAATGCAGGGGGCCCGGTTCAATCTCTGGTCAGGGAACTAGAACCCACATGCCATAACTAAGAGTTCGAATGCTGCAACTAAACGGTCCCGAATGCCGCAACAAAGACCCAGTGCAGCCAAATAAATAAATATTCTAAAAAGATAATTGGTGGAAATCGGTAGTCAGAGGTGGTGGTCAGTTTGAGGCTCTTTAGTGTTGCGATTTCTGTGTGGATCAACAAATGATGGAATTTTAGAGCAAAGCAGGATTTCTAGGAAAGGATGTCTTGAGGTTATGACCCCAGACCCATCCAGTGTGTGGAGTGCTGGGCGCAGAGGGGCTGGGGCTCCTGGGACATGCCCAGCAGAGAGGGTGCTGGGTGCCACCGAGGGCTGGCCTTTCAGTAGACTCTGTCTGTGGACAGGGAGCATCTGGGCTTTTTATCCAGGTAGGCAAATCAATCGCCTTTTAAGTGGCGATTGTTTTAAGTGGAATAATGCTGCTATGAATATGGGTATGCAAATACCTTTGAGACCCTGCTTTTGATTCTTTGGGGAATAGGCCTAGAAATGGAATTGCTGCATCACCTGGAGCTACTATGTTTTGTTTTGTTTTTTGAGGCACCTCTGTAGGACCTTCCACCATTCTACATTCCCACCAGCTGTGCTCAAGGGTTCCAGTTTCTCTATGTCCTCACCAACATGTCTTGTTTTCTGGTTTTTGATAGTAGCAGTCCTGATGGTGTGAAGTGCTATCTGGTTGTGCTGTTAATTTGTGTTCCCTGATGATCAGTGATGTTGAGCATCTTGTTGTGGGCTTGTTGGCTGTCTGTCTCCTTTGGAGAAAGGTCTGTTCAGGCTCTTTGCCCATTGTTTGAATTAGGTTATTTTTGTGTTGAGTGATAGTAGTTCTTTGCATTTTCTGAGTATTAAACCCATATCAGATGTATGATTTGCTAGTATCCTCTCCCATCTTGTGGACTGCCTCTTCTCTCTGTTGATGGTTGGCTGTGATGCACAATGGTATTTACCATACACTTTGGTGGTTATAACCCAGTATGACTTGGTTATTTTCTTGCTCATGTTTCCAGCTTTGGCCCCTGGGAACTCTGTCAGGTGGCTGGGTTTACTTTGTTTATTCTTCCAATTTTATTGAAGTATAATTGACATACATACAGCACTGTGTAAGTTTAAGATGTGCAGCATAATGATTTGATGTACATACATCAGATATGAAGATGACACCATCCTAATGGCAGAAAGCAAGGAGAAACCAAAGAGCCTCTTGATGATAGTGAAAGAGGAGAGTGAAAAAGCTGGCTTAAAACTTAGCATTCAAAAATGAAGATCATGGCATCTGGTCCCATCACTTAATGGCAAATAGATGGAGAAAAAATGGGAACATAAAATCCGTGACAGACTTTGTTTTCTTTGGCTCCAGAATCACTGCAGACTCTGACTACAGCCATAAGGTTAAAAGACACTTGCTCCTTGGAAGAAAAGCAATGACAAACCTAGACAGCATATTAAAAAGCAGAGACCTTTTGTCAACAAACGTCTGTGTAGTCAAAGCTATGATTTTTCCAGTAGTTATGTATGGATGTGAGAGTTGGACCATAAAGAAGCTGAGCGCCAAAGAATTGATGCTTTCAAACTGTGGTGCTAGAGAAGACTCTAGAGTGTCCCTTGGACTTCAAGGAGATCAAACCAGTCAATCCTAAAGAAAATCAGTCCTGAATATTCATTGGAAGGACTGATGCTGAAGCTGAAGCTCCAGTCCTTTGGCCACCTGATGTGAAGAGCTGACTCACTGGAAAAGACCCTGATGCTGGGAAAGATTGTGGGCAGGAGGAGAAGGAGGTGACAGAGGATGAGATGGAGGCCGGCATCATTGACTCAATGGACGTGAGTTTGAGCAAACTCAGGAAGATAATGAAGGACAGGAAAGCCTGGTGTGCTGCAGTCCATGGGGTTGCAGAGTCGGACACAACTGAACTACTGGACAACAACAGCCTCATGAACTGTAGCCACAGTGAGTTTAGTGAGCATCCATCATCTCATATAGATACAAAATTAATGAAATAGAAGAAAGCTTTTTTCCTTGTGATGAGAACTTAGGATTTTCTCTCTTAACAACTTTCATACATAACATACAGAAAATTGATTACATTTATCATGCTGTACATCTCTAGTACTTTACTTTTCTTATAATTGACTGCCTTCCTCCAGTTCCTCGTCCCTGCCCCCACCTGGGTTTACATTTATTATGTTACTTCTTGCTTCCTAGCTATGCTGCCTTTCTCTTATTTATTTTTATTTTTGGTTGTGATGCGTAGGGATCTTAGTTCCCTGACCAGGGATCAAACCCAGACACTTGACAGTGAGAGTGCAGTCCTAGCCACTGGGCCACCAGCGATGTTCCCATTACACTGCTTTCTTATGCTTCTTTCTCCCTGCCTGAGTTCTACGAGGTACATTACATTTTCTTTAGTCTTTTTCCTTCCACAGATGTGGAAGTCACACAACCTATTTCTGTCATTTTAGTGGTTAGCTTAAGTGTTTTACATTATATTTTAATCTCAGTCACTGGCACTGGCCATTTCCTGAACACTACTGGGTCTTATGCTTGCATCCCTCTCCCATCTGTGGTTGATGGTCTGGGTTTGGGGTTTCTTTGGCACCCCTTGTCCAGGCTGGGCAGCCCCCAAGCAGGCTGTGTGATAAGGGCTCAGGACGAGGGGAGGCAGGCTTTCCTTGGGGGTGAAGTAAGTAAGATGGGATGGAGGGGGCATTCCTAGAGCTGGGCTGAGCAGGGGGCTCAGTCCACCAGGATCTGGGGAAACTATCAGCTATCACCCATGGGCGAGGAGGCTGGGGGCTTCAGCAGAGCCCAGACTGACAGCCCCCATGCAGCAGCCCCAGGC
The DNA here is from genome assembly GCA_917880005.1 of Nanger dama. NCBI lineage: Eukaryota > Metazoa > Chordata > Mammalia > Artiodactyla > Bovidae > Nanger > Nanger dama. The sequence continues at coordinate 18,261,578 of CAKJTW010000013.1, read as the reverse complement.
TGGCTGAGTGAACCTCAGGCCAAGGCTGTGGGGAAGAGTGGAGGGGTCTGAGAAGCCCTGTGCCCCCCACCCCCAGCTTATGCTCCAGACCCTAGAGGGAGCCCTCAGGCCTAGATGTGCTCGCCTGCTCCTGCCAGCAGGGCCACCAGGTCCCTTTATCCACCTACGTCAGGCCTAACTTGTCCTCAGCTGTCTCAGTTGCAATTATGAGGCTTTTCCTCCACTCTGTCCCGTGTGACCTACCGCAGGGACAGTCCCTACTCCTGGCACCTCGTGGCGGCTGGGCAGCAAGGGACCTGTCTCCAAAGCTCATCTAGTTGCAACCTGGTCCTCCAGAAGCTGATCCCGAGGTGGGGTCTGGGGTACAGGCTCTGTGTTAGAGGTCAGGTCCAGCTGTCCTGTGAGAAGCCTTGGGCCAGCCATAGGCTCTGGAGTGAGCACCCTTCAGAGTCCCGTGTGGGACCACAGTTTCTGGTTAGCCAAGTCTGTACCAGTGGCCACCCCAGAGGGATGGAGTGGCAGAGCCTGTGGGTCTCTTGTCTGGGAGCAGGTGACTGGTCTGCACCATTTGCGAAGAGGGGGCTCTAAGGGAGGGCCTGAGGTCTCCCTGCTGCACACGCAGCCTTTCCCCTCCCCTGGCCTGGGTTTTCAGTGTGCAAGTGTAGCTCTTCTCTTTGGAGAAGAGCACACACCATGTGTTCTGTCCAGAGAACACACCATGTGCCCTGAAGTGGGGGAGCTGCCCCAGCACCTGTGCACAGACACCTGGGTACAAGGAGCACACTGCTTTGGCCTTCCTGGATCCCTGCTCCTGGTCACTGAATTGGTAAGGGTTCTGCAAAGAAACAGACCAATGGGAGAGAGCGGGAGGGAGACCAACTTATTTTAAGGAATTGGTTCATGTGCTTATGGCTTGTCTAGTACCTAGAGACCCAAGGAGGAGCTCCAGGCCAGAGGTGGTGTGCAGAGGGTCCCTTCTTCCCTGAGACCTCAGATTTTCCCCTTAAGGTCTTCCGCATTATTAGGGTCATCTGCTTTACTTAAAACCTATAGATTTAAACATTAATCACCTTGGAATAAACCCTTAAAACCTATAGATTTAAACATTAATCACCTTGGAATAAACCCCTCATGACTCCCATGTTCACTGCAGAAGCATTCACAGTAGCGAAGAGATGGAAGCAACCTAAATGTCCACGGATTGTTAGATAAACAAAATGCATTCAACCCATCCAGTGAAACAGTACTCAACCTTAAGAAGGAAATATTGACACCTGCTAAAAGATGGATGAACCTAGAGGACATGATCCTGGGTGAAGCAAGCCAGACACAAAAGGACAGATCCTATCTCATGTCACTTATAAGAGGTCTCCAGAGGGGTCATATCCACACACAGAAAGGAGGAGAGTGGGTGTCATGTGGGGGAGTGGGATGGGGAGTGAGTGTTTAGTGGAGACAGAATTTGGGTTTGGGAAGATGAAAAGTCCTGGAGGTCTGCTGCCTAACAAGGTCAGTGTAGTTCATGCTACTGATCTATACACTTGCAGTTAAGTGATACAACCATGGTGTGGTGATTCAGTCACTCAGTTGTGTCTGACTCTTTGTGACCTCATGGACTGTAACTCACCAGGCTTCTCTGCTCATAGGATTTGCCAGGCAAAAATACTGGAGTGGGTTGTCATTTCCTTCTCCAGGGGATCTTCCCTACGCAGGGATCGAACCAAGGTCTCTCACATTGCAGGCTGATTCTTTACTGACTGAGCTACGAGGAAGCCCCCAAAACAGTTAAGATGGTTAATTTTATGTTATAGGCTTTGTACCACAAATAATACAAAAAGAACAAATAGACTGTGGTTCATAATAGATGATCAATATATGTTAGTTCTATTTTTTGAGTAATATTTTAGGCGAATTTCACCACAGTAATCAATACATATATGAAAAAACAGCCACATCTAGATGAGTGTTTGGTAAAACACCTAGCCTTGCAGCCTGGCTATTGGGTGCAAAAACTGACCCTCAGGCCTCTTTCTCTACAGGCCCTTGTCCCCCGACTCCCATCATCATTGTGTTGCATCCCCACTCTGGTCCGGAAATATAGATGGGACAAGTTTCCTTGAAATGGCTTGGTAATTTTTGAAGGGAGCAGTAGGAAAGTCCTTCTCACCATCACACAGCTGGAAGCCATAATCGGGAGCAGCTAGGACGAAGGTGGAGAAGGCAATGGCACCCCACTCCACTACTCTTGCCTGGAAAATCCCATGGGCACAGGAGCCTGGTGGGCTGCAGTCCATGGGGTTGCTACTAGTCGGACACGACTGAGCGACTTCACTTTCACTTTTCACTTTCATGCATTGGAGAAGGAAATGGGAACCCACTCCAGTGTTCTTGCCTGGAGAATCCCAGGGACGGGGAGCCTGCTGGGCTGCTGTCTATGGGGTCTCACAGAGTCGGACACGACTGAAGACACTTAGCAGCAGCAGCAGCAGCAGCAGCAGGACGAAGGTAGGGGGGCCAGAGCCGGCTTTTTCTCCATCTCGGCCCAGGGCCGCTGGCCTGGAGCCTGCTGGAGCCATTTTGTCCCCGTCAGCACAGATCTTGCAGCCTCAGCAGCTATCCTGGGCCTCAGTGGGCAGCGTCCCTGTGGTTTCCATACTCTGGCAGGCCAGCCAGGCCGGCAGGGGACAGGACACACCCCACCTGCTCAGATTTGTCAGGTGGTCACAGGGCCGGGGCAGGTGTGTGTCTGCCTGTGAGACCCTGGGGGCCATGCAGGTGGTGAAGGGAAATGGGGGCCCATGACTGTTCCTGGGTCAGGAGCTGGAGGGAGATTGGAGGAGACCCTTCAGCCCCAGTTTGGAGCCACACACCTCCGAGTGCCATGGCCAGGCCAGTAGGTCACTGCCTAGATGGGAGCCTGAGGACCTGGGCCCCAAGGTCCGGGGCAGGGGGCGCGCGGAGCCACTGCCCCAGGTCGTAGTGTGTGTGTGTCTAAGGGTCAAGCACACACGTGCAGGGCTGTGCGCTGCTGTGGCATCTTGTTACTCAACAACCTGGCCACGGAGCTCCCCTGGGAGCCAGCTTTGCTGTTCCAAGCGAGAGGGAGGTCAGGTTTCCCTGAGAATAGCCCCTGACTGCCCAGGGGAAACCTGGCTTGACCTCTCTGTGTCCAGTCTGGCCCCCTGGTCCTGTCTGCCCTGCCCTCTCTTGCCCCTGGCTCATGGCCAGTTGTCTTCTCCTTGGACTCTGGACCCCCAGCCTCCTTTGGACAGGGTGGCCAGAGAGGGTCCAGATGTATGTTTGTTGATCTTGTCTTTAGAGGGTGACTGCAAAGTGCTGGTACCACACTGGGCCCCAGGTCCTTGGGGATGCAAGGGAGTCACCTGGCCAGGGAGGCCACAGCAAGAACCCTCACCAAGAAGTGATGACAGCCCCACTGCAGCCTGGGGGAAGGGGGCTGCATGGGGAAAGGGGAACAGCCCCCTCACCTGCCCTGGACCACAGCGTCCATTCTTGCTGCAGTCCAGGAGGGCCTTGGCTAGGACCCAGGGTTGCAGAGGGAGCTCTGGGGTGAGGGGCTGCTCAGGCCATGATGGACCACATGGGGAAGGGCCACCTGTCCCAAAACAGGGCTGAGAGGATCTCCTGGCCATAAAAGGCTCTTAAAATCTGAGACCCCTGAGACCTTGGGCTGCTGGGCCCCACTAAAACTCAGCTGTCCCTTCCACCCCTTGAACTCTACCCACAGCAGCTTGTGTGCCACTGTGCAGGGTCCTCTCAGCTGGCATAGACATGGCAAGCCTGCTATGGGTGCCTGGCGGAGCCCCAATGGGCTGGCTGGGTGGTCCAGAGGGAACTGGGGGCAGCGCCTGTGGGAAAAGGGTGGGCAGGCCTCTAGGCGTGGGGATCAGCTGGGGCTGTGCCTGAAGGTGTAAGGGTCTCTGGGAACCTGAGGAAGAAGTTCAGTGAATCTGGACAAGAGCACGGATTCCCCAAGGCCAGGCCCTGCCAGCCACTGGGGCCGCCCTTGCTCTGGGGGACCAGGTTGGAGCAGCCCTTTCTGAAAGCTGCCATGGTGGTGGAAGACGGGGTGGCCAGGCGCTGGGCTATCCTCTGGGATGCCAGAGCAGGCTGGGGCTTTCACTCTGTGCCCCCAGGAAGACTTCTCCCACATTGGTCTATGGTGTGCTCCCCTGGTCTCACTGGGTACCCACTGCTGCCCCGACTGCTCTCACATGGCTGGTTTGCCCCAGCCCCGGCTCCTTCACCCCAGCCCTGGCCCTGGTGTCCTGCTTTCCTTTCAAGACCTGCCCCCTTGTGCCACCTTGTCTGAAGGCTGTTCTGGGCTGAGGCCGAGCGCCACGGGCCTCGTGTCCCATGCTCTTCAGCCTCCCTGGACTGAGGGTGGAGAAGCCCTTGCTGAGCCTGGGCCCGTGTCCCCACAGATGGAGCGCCTGTCACAGGGCAATTCAAGGATGACAAGGGGGTCTCTGAGATGTTTGACAAGGGGGCAAAGGGCAGGTGAAGACAAATGAGCTGGAGTGGCTCATGAGTCTCCTGGGCATCAACTCCACCAAGAGCAAGTTGGCTTCCATGGCCAAGGATGTGGACAGAGTTAATGAGGTCGACAGGGACAGCCGGGGCAGGCAGGGGTCCCCTGTGCATGACGAGGGGTGCGCCACCCTCACCGGCCACTTGCTCCCCACAGAGAAAGGGTTCTTCAGCTGCAGCAACTTCCTGGCCCTGATGGGGGTGTACTGGGAGAAGGCCCAGAACCAAGAGGGCGAGCTGAGGGCAGTCTTATGCATCTTTGACAAGGAGGCCAAGGTCTACATTGACTGGGACATGCTCAAGTAGGGCCCAGGCCAGGTGGGGAGTGGGGCAGGGGGCCGGGGAGGTGGGTGCCCTGCTGGCCGCTGCTCAGTGCAAGGGGGGCCCCTGCAGGTACGTGCTCATGAATGTAGGTGAGCCCCTCAATGAGCAGATGATGAAGGAAGCCAACGAGAATGGGGACAGGACCCTCGACTACGAGGGTGAGCAGAGGATGGGCCCTGGGGGCCCAGAGGCCAGTCAGTCTACTGACCTGTCCCTCTGCTCTCAGAGTTCATGGCACAATGACGGGGGAGTCCTTCAAGCTGGTTCAGTAGGAGAAGCCACTGGGGCCAAGGGAGGTCTGCTAGCAGAAGCCTACTACCCGCTACTGTCCACCTCACCCCAGTTCCGCAGCCATTAAATGTTCCAGCCAGATTCATGTGTGCATCACTGTCCCCAAGCTGGAAAGGAGGGGCTGCAAAGCTGTGGGTCTGGAAGGTAGAGGGTTCTCCCGAGTTGACCATGGCACTTGGCTTGTCACATCTGTGGGACACCTGACATTGCCCACAGCCCAGCCCTGGGCTCTGGACACCAGTCGCAAGGCCAGGCTGGGCCTAGGTCAAAGACCGCACACCCTGCCCTTGGCCCTGGAAGGTGCTGCTCAAGGGCCCCTCCTGGGGCCCTTTCCTCTGTGCAGAAATCACCTAGATACAAACTTTATTTTCTCTCTGAGAAGCTGGGGACATCACAGCAAGCCCTGAGCCCTGAGGCTTAGGCCTCTGGGGCCTCCTCTGGGCTGAGGGCCTGTTGGGGCTGGGCTAGGGGCCAGGGCTGGATGTAACAGCGTGTGTGTGTGGCCAACACAGGGCCAGTCAGGTTGGCTGTCCAGTGTTACACAGCAATGAGTTGAGGGCTGCAGCAATGTGCTGGATGGCTGGCCTTCCTGGGGAAAGGACGGTGGGGATGGGCTGGGTGCCCTTGCACCGTCCCCTGTGAGCACAGAGTGGCCTGTGGCACTGGGAGGCTTGGGAGAGCTTTCCTGCCCTCACTATGGGGCACCAGGGCCACAGCTAGGGGTGCTGGGCATTGGGGCCTGGCTCCTGGAGCCCTGGAGGGGTCTCGAGGAATGAGGCCCCAGGGGAGGCTGGGTTACAGGGAGGGGGGTGGCTCCTCCTGTCTGGTCTTCATCATCTTGACGGCCTCCTCATAGGAAGGCGGTGGCTCAGGGGTGTACAGGCTGTAGGCCATAGGGGTTGTGAAGTCACAATCCAGCTTCCCGAAGGGCAGAGGTAGCTGCATACCCAGTGGGCACTGCACGGAACTGTAGGCTGCAGGGACCCAGGATGGGTTTGTGGGGGTGGGCCTGGCCCTCACCGGTCCCCTGCCACTCCTGCCACCCCTGCAGACGGCTGGGCCACCAGGAGAGGTGTGCCAGCACTCACAGGTCACAGTGCTCTGTACTGGGCTGTCACTGTCCACAGGAATGGCTGTCAGGTCGCAAGGCTCAGGTGCCGGCGGGAGGTGTGGCTGCATGTATGCCTGCTTCCGGAGGCGGCAGAACCAGACACAGCTGGTCGAGACTCCACAGAGCAGCAGCAGGAGGGCAGTGAGCAGGATAAGCCTGGGCAGGGAGGAGCAAGACCCCTACCGCTGGACTGCCCCCTGGTCTCTGGGCACCTGTTCCCCGGGGGGCAGTCACAGCCCAGTTGCTCAAGACAAGGCAATCCACGGGATAAAAGAGAACCAGGACTGCCTCTCCAGGCCAGACACCTCCTTCCTGGCCAGAGTTGGGCCTGAGGATCTGGTTTGGCCTGGCCTCCTGCTGCTGGGCCTGCCCTGGCTGTCTCTCCAGGGTTGGCCACAAGTGGTCTTGGGTTCCTTCCCAGGACACAGTGCCCCAGGCCAGCTACTGTGTCCCTTGCTCAGACCAATGACCATGTTCAAGGGACCTCCCACAGGGACAAGGAATGAGGGAATGGGAAGTGGGCCACCAAGGGAAGTCAGTCAAGGGCCCAGGGGTGTCCCCAGCCATGAGGAACTCAAGCAGGACCCATGCCGGATGTTGCTTGGGTACTGGGGGAGGAACGTGGGATCTGTCTGCCTGGCTGCTGGGGGCCTCAGAACCTTCCCACCAGCGGCCCAGGACGGGGACAGTGCTGGTGACTCCTCGGCCGTGGAGCCAAGTGGGTGGGGGTCTGGTGGGATTGGCCCAGGGCAGGGGAGGACCGTCGCACCCAGCTGCTTACCCCACTTACCCCACGTGCCACAGGCTGTTCCAGTGGGCCTGGGGCGGGCACCTGTGGGACAGCGGCACCTGGAGCCGGTGGGGAAAGGCCAGGCCCACCGTCCCGCCCAAGCCTCCCCGCGAGAAGATCCCGGGTCCCCCTACCCCGGCTCCCTCCCTCCGCCCAACCCTTCTCGCCTCCTCCCCGCTCCCCCCGTCCCCGACTTACTGGTCCGAGGGATCGCAGCTGCCTTCCACGAAACCCAGCGCCACCTGCGGGGACACGGGTGAGCCCGGGTCAGGGCGCGCCGAGCGCAGACCCGCCCTGCGATGCCGGAGCAGAGCACCCCGCGACCCTCCTGCGGTAGCGGCAAGAGTGGCGGCAGCAGCAGGAGCCCGCAGTCGGCCGTGCTCGGAGCCGACCGAGGTAGCGAGCCCCGAGGCCAGGCGGCTATATAAGGGCCACGCCCCTGGGCCGCTCCCAGCGCAAACCCCGCCCTCCAGATACTACGTCCGTTGGAGGATTGGCCTTGTAGCCACGCCCAGGTCCCCGCCCCCACCCTCCCCCCAAGATCACTGACGCCCTCTAGAGGCCCCCGCCCCCGACGGGCAGGCCTTTGGCCACTTCAGGGCCCCGCCCACGCAATTCCTGCCCCGTGGTCCTCTCAGCAGGTCCGTCCCATCCATGGTTTCCTAGCATAGGGTCACGGGGTGGCGGGCAGTCTTGCCCTTTGGCGTCCTGGAAGTCGGACTCAGGGTGGACGGAGGCGTCCCATGGACAGTTGTGCTTGGGTGTGGCCTCGGAGGGTGGCGGCTACGCCTCTCACACACCCGGGGGCTCAAGATAAGGGTTGCAGCAGTGTAGACGCTGGGGCATTCCAAGAGCATGAAGTGAAGTGAAAGTGAAGTCGCTCAGTCGTGTCCGGCTCTTTGCGACCCCCATGGACGGTAGTGTACCAGGATCCTCCGTCCATGGGATTTTCTAGGCAAGAGTACTGGAGTGGGTTGCTGTTTCCTTTCCAGGGGATCTTCCCAACCCGGGGATCAAACCCGGGTCTCCCGCATTGTAGGCAGACGCTTTACTGTCTGAGCCACCAGGGAAGAGCGTAGTTCAGCGACATTAATTGTGCACGCTTGCGGCTCGCTGCCCTCTGCTCATCCGTCGGGCGGTCAGGCTAAGGGAATTGGTCCGCATGGCAAAGGGCCTTGTCTGGGGAGGGAGAGAGAGGAAGCTGCCCTGCATGTCTTTCTTCTTTGCAATCAGGACACGGTCCTCAAACGTCTACCCCCTGGAGGGGAACTGACTGCAGCTCTTTGAGGGCAGGTCCTCCTCTGCTTGGGCTTCCCTGATAGCTCAGTTAGTAAAGAATTTGCCTCCAATACAGGAGACCCTGGTTCGATCCCTGGCTAGGGAAGATCTTTTGGAGAAGGGATAGGCTACCCACTCCAGTATTCTTGGGCTTCCTTTGTGGCTCATCTGGTAAAGAATCTGCCTGCAATGTGGGAGACCTGGCTTCGATCCCTGTGTTGGGAAGATCCCTTGGAGAAGGGAAAGGCTACCCACTCCAGTTTTATGGCCTGGAGAATTCCATGGACTGTATAGTCCATGGGGTTGCAAAGAGTCGGACACAACTGAGCAACTTTCATTTTCACCTCCTCAGCTTGACTCTATCCTGTCTGCGCTTGCCAGGCCCGTTGCATGATCTCTGCCCAGGCTCTGTCCTGAAGCTGTCCCGCGACTCCGGGCTCTATGGTGGGCCCCAGCTCACCCTGCTACAGCCAGGCTCCTGGCTCAGGAGTGGGAAGGAGAAGGATGGGCAGAAGTGCAGCCATCATGCAGGAGTGCAGGCAGGACCTGGGCCAGTAAGTGCCAAGGCCCACTGGTTCTAAACCCCAAGAGCCAGGCCAGCGTTTAGAAGAGAGTGACCTACCCAAGGAGGAGGTAGGGCAGTGCCCTGCAGGGAGGACTCCTCTGGGGCCTGACTTGGCTGCAGGACCTGGGTTTCTCTCCCACCTGGTGAGCAGCAGCCTGGTGAGGGTCTGCCCACTGGACAGAAGTCCCACAAAAGGCTGCTCTGCGGCCACTGTTGTGGGCTGAGGGTTAGGGAGAGGGCAGACTTCCAGATGCCAAGGGCACCGAGGAAGTAGGGTGAAGACTCCAGGCTGATGTCCTGAGGCCTGTGCCCAGGAGAAGCCCTGGATGCAGCTGGCCCTCCACTCCTGCCAGGGAAGGCTGCATTTGGTCTCTTAGGGCTGGCACAGGCTGGGCATGCTGCGCTGTATACAGGGGGCCTGGCTGGGTGAGCTCTGTGGGGACAGCATCTACCCTGCCACTCTCTAGAAGGCAGGGGCTGGTGCAGGCACTGTTCTGAGCTCCCAGCAAGGTCTCATGGGCTGGGAGAGGGGGCTTCTCCTTGAAGAGCTGGTCAGGACCCAGAAGGCTGAGCCTGGACTCACTTCAGAACGGTGGGAAACCAAACTGACAGGTGGGCCTCCCCCTGGACCCTGACTGGGCCGTGAGGGAGGATGCAGTGAGGGCTCACTCTTTGCTTGGGCCTCAGGGACTTGGGAAAGCAGGGGGGCTAAGGGGCTTTGGAGTCTGCAGCAACCCCCCACACTCGCCAGCCTCTCCAGGTGTGGGTTGACCTCAACTCCACCCCTACCCCCTCCAGCCGTTTCCCCAGGGTTTAGGAAGCCCCTCTAGTTGTCCAAGCTGAGTTCATTGTTTTTGGGCTGACGTGTGTGTGGGCAGGGGCAGCCCCCCAGGGCTCCTCCCCATGGGCCCACCTGCTCACTGTAGCCCACACTGCAGGCATGGAGGCACAGATTCACACAGGGTTTATTGACAGGTCTGTAGGGGCAGCTGTTACCCATGAGGACCTTGAAAGGCTGGGTGGGTGCTGGTGGGGCTGGGGATACTCAGGGCTCAGGCTGGGAGCAGCCTGTGATCAGGACTGGCCTCTTGGCTGGTTTTGACGTGGGGCTGGGACAGGACAGCAGGAGTGCCCTGAGGGGCCCATGCAGGAGGCTGCCCTTTTGAACCTGCCCAGGTCCCAGGCCCCTGGGTGGTTTGGCCTGTTCCGCAGACCAGGGAGGGCTTCGAGGGTGGCAGGAAGATCAGAGGGCTCTGTAGAGAGACTCCTGTGGCCTCAGGGGCCGGTCACCACCTGGGCTACAAAGATGACCTTGTAGGTCTCCTTCACATCCCCCCTGAGCTGCAGCAGGGCCGATGCCACGAGTGGGTGGTCTGGCTGGAAGGGGAGAGGTGGGAACAGAGGGGGATCCTCAGTCAGGGGGCACAGCATGTTTTCTCTTGGCAGCACTGCCCACCTCACCCACTGAGGCCCCCCAGCCCTCTCCTGGGGGGAGGGCTCCCAGGCACCCACATCAAAGTCGATGGGTGGCATCCAGGAGATGCTGATGGCCTTGGTCTGGCCGCGCTCTACAGAGCCTTTGGAGGGCTTGATGGTGAAGCCCTTGTGCTGCAGGGCTGCGGTGTTGTCCATGCTGAACTCAACAGTCTGCAGGCATTGGTGCTGTCAGCGGGCAGGCAGGCGGGCACAGCTCCTGGGAACCAGCAACCCTGCCCCCGGCCCTGACCAGCAGGCTGCCCACCCCTCAACTACAGACAGGCTAGGCCAACAGAGGCCTGAGCCGCCTGGGCAGTGGTGGCTGCAGAAGTACCAGGGAGGCCAGGGCAGTGCTGTGGTCACCTTCTCTGGAGGACAGCTGGGTAGTCCGGATGCAGCCCACCTGCAGTTCTCGGGTGGCAGGTGGGGCCTGGGTGTCTGGGTCCAGCTGCACATAGTCCAGGGTCACCAGGATGGGCTTTAGCTTCTCAGCTTCTGGAGACGGAGGGCCTGGCGGAGGTCTCAGGGGTGGGGGTACCGCGGAGGGAGTGCGGGGGTGCCCGGGGTCAGGTAGGGATCTTCTGAGCAGGGCTGGCCCACTAGCCTTGCCCCCACCTGTGGGGGATGGGCCAGGAATGCCTGCCTTCCCTGCAGACTCCAAAGGCCAAGGGTCCTCTTCTGCCACCCTGCCCACCCTGGGGCTCTCTGCCTCAGAGGGCTCACCCTCTCTGTGCTCCAGGTCAAAGGCAGGGATCACGGTCAGAGACTCCACGGGCACATCCAGGGGGTCTCCGCCCTCCACGAACATCATGTGCTCGCGGGGCCGCGCCCTTCAGGAGGATGCGGTGGGACACTTTCTGGGGGCAGGAGCATAGTGGTTTGTGACCCTGTGTGTGGGGCTCTGGGAGGGGGTGGGGATGTGATGTGGGCCTGTGGGACCCCAGACGTTGGTCTCTCCACCTGATGACCCCCTACCTGATGTGGAGCCCCCCCAGGCACCAAGCTCCAATGTGGGGTCGCTCAGGCAGCCGAAGGGCTTGGACAAATGGGCATGTGGGTGGGGAGGAGGGGTCCAGGCTGGGTCAGAATCCTGCCTTTTCAAAGAGCACGACCTGCAGCCGGTCAGAGAAGTACAGGCTTTCGTGGTCTGGGCTGAAGGTCACAGTGAAGTCCTGAGCCTTGCCAGGCTCCATGATGCCCTCGACTGGGACCACACTGAACACACTCTGGCCACTGTAGTTCTGCGTGCCTGGGAGCAAGGTGGCCAGGCTGGTCCAGATCCCCCTGCAGTGCCCAGCACCCCCTAGTGACCCCTCCTCCACGGCCCACACTGTCCCCCCAGCTGGCCAGCTCACCCACAACCTCTGTCCTCTGGTCAGGCGAGACCAGGAATTGTGGCAGGTGATGCTGGTCTCTGCTCCTGGAGGAGAGGCTGTCCAGCTGCATGGAGAACTTGATGGGCAGCAGGGAGTTGTTCTGCAGCTGCGGGGAGCAGGGCCGGTCACTGGGGCAGGTGGGCTGGCCAGCCAGGGAGTAGGCCACTGCTGCCAGGTCTTAGCCCCCTCCCTGCCCCATCAGGCTCAGGCTAGCCTTCAACTGAACCAGCATCCCACCCCAGTTCTCTCCTGCTTCCCCCTCTTCCCAGGAGAACGCTGCATCCCTCTGTAAAATATCCCATGGATTCAGTCCCTGGGGTCTGCTGTCAGAACCTGGACTAAGCTAAGTAAAGAAGCAGGGATTCCACTGGCACCTTCAGCCCAAGGCCGCCTCAGATGCAGGGGAGCAGAAAAAGCCAGGCCTGCCTGCCTGCATGGGGGTAGGAGCCCACATGATCCCTTGGGGGATGTCCCCCATCCCATGCAGAGGCCCTGGGGCAGAAAGGTGGGAGCAGTGAGAAGGCCTAGGCAGCAGCGGAGGGGCGGAGGGAGGGGCGTCCTCAGCACCCCGTCCCCACTGACTGGAGGGGCCAGTGGAGTGACAGCTGCTGGGAGGTGGTGGGGGAGGGGGCGGATCGGAGAGGCCTGCGGCTCTGCTGGCTCTGTGACTGAGGCAGAGTAGGCCCCTCCTGGGAACCTCTCCCAGGCGATGGGAGGCACCAGGCCCTGCCACATGCTTTACCTTGAAGCCCAAGGAGACAGACTCTCTGGCGATCACATAGCCCATGTTGAGGACATCACCTTCAATGGAGCATGTGATTGTGGACGCCACACCCGTGCCCATGAGGGCCAGGAGAGCGTGCCTTTCTTGGTGATGATGTCCAGTGTTTCTTGGGCCTGCAGAGACCACGTCCCTTAGTGTGAAAAAGACCCTGGCAGAGGCAGGTATGGGAGCTCTGTCTTGGAGCAGCTGGGTCAGGGCATGGGGGACCTGAGATGGCTGGGAGCTCCCTGGCCGCCACCTCCTCTTCCTTCCAGCAAGAGGCCAGGGCCCAGGAGGACCAGTGGCTCCCAGGCCCAGAGTGCTGGACGGCATGCAGAGCAGGGAATAGGGCTGCAATGGAGCTTGGGTGGGCTGGGACTCACCAGGACACTCTCACGTGGGGAGAAGGACAGATCTAGGACCTGGGTCTCGCCAGAGGGTAACCTGATGGTGGGGTTCAGCAGGACGAAGGGGCCATAGGGGTTCAGCACGGAGTACTCCAGCTGAAGACCCAGCGTCAAGGAAGGGGTGAGAATGGGGCCTCAGCCCTTCACAGTCCCCTTCTCTCCACCCCGCCCCCTTGCCCCTGCTACAAGCTGCCTGGGCGGCATGGGCAGGATACGTCGAGATCCTCAGAGGAGATGTTCTGGATGGAGACCTTCTTTATGCCCTGGTGTCCTGAAATGGGGGGTCAGGTCACAGCCTCAGGCCTGGGGGTGGGGTGTGGGAGCCCAGGTAAAAAGGGGTGTGCATGGGGGCTGGGCTCCGATCAGGACACACCTGCAGCGATGTCGCCAAAGTTAATGATGGTCTTGCCTTTGTCGGACGCCACCACGATAGATGGCGCCACCGCTGGACACCATAGCTCCAGGTACAGTGTGTTGTGGGGACTGGGAACAGCGGGGATTTGCTGAGGGCAGGGCAGGGACCATGTGCCCTGCCCTCCCAGCCAGACCCTGAGCCGGCCCCATCGGGATCTGGGTGGCTGTTAGCAGGGAGATGACCACTCCGGCCCCCTGCCCAGAGCACTGCACCTGAAGCTCAGCGGTTCTGTCCCCTTCCGGTCTTTGGTGTCACCACTAGCAACAACACAGGGAACCACAAACTTGTCAAACTTCCCCTGGAAAGACCTGGTCAGGGAGGCCTGTGCCGACTGGTACTCTTGAGAGCTGGAACAGAACCGGCAAGGTGCACTCATGCCCTGTCCCACACTGCCCCCAGCACCCAGGAGGCTGTGCCCTGCCCTCCATGGCGGGCTCTGTAAGGCCACACCTGCTTCCCAGGGCCCTGGGCCAGAGGGTACGGGGCAGTGGGGGGTGGCAGCCTGGGGGCCACGCTGTGGCCCAGGCTGTAGTTGTCACAGTTTTGTTTGACTTTTGCAGCCAGACTTTGTCTGGCTTTTGCATCCCTTCCCTGGTCCCTGCGGGGGCCTCTCCTCTCCCAGGGTCCCATCAGGCACCACCAGACAACTGAGTTCCTGGGGCCACAGCAAGGGTCCAGGGCTGACAAGTGGCTCAAGCCTGTCAGAGCTGCCCAGAGCTCATGTGGCAGCTGGGGAGGCTGGGCTGCTGAGCTGGGGACATGGGAGTCAGGGGCTCAGCATCCCCCAGCCCCTGGACTGAAACTTTTCACAGGGACCCTGGGCCTGGGGGAGCTGAGGTGAGCAGATACTCAGGACAGCAGAACCTGAGGGGGCCTCAAGGCAGCTCCTGGTTCCAGCTGTGCCTGAAGCTAGCCACACTCGACTTGCAGTCATAAGGCCCTGGAGCATAGGGGGATATCTCTGTGGGGCAGGAGGTGGGGGCAACCTTCTCTCGGGCCCACCTGGATGTGAGGTCCTCCTGCAGCTCCGGGGGCTGGGAGGCTGAGGCCTGGAGCAGCCGGTCTTGGTTCTGCAGCTGCAGCATGGAGAAAGATGGTCTCCGCTGGTCCTTCCTCTGGGTGACCATCTCCTTTTGGGACTGCCAGGGGAGGCTGGCTGTGGTGTTGCCCTTGGGACTCTGCTGGGCTGGCAGACTGTCCAGGGCAGGAACCCAGGGCCCAGACGCCAAGCAGCTCCTTAAGGGTGTCTGATGACAGGTGTGGAGACCCCTGTGGGCTCATGCACCACCCCCAGTGTCTGTCTTCCACATTAGGAAGGGGAGGCACAAGGTGAGGCAGAGGGCTGGCTGAAATGGGGTTCGCACCCTTGTGCCCTGCCCCCATGCCTCGCTGCCCTCTGGCAGGCTGAAGGCATATGCCCCTTCCTTCAGTGTGTGCTGTGATAGCAGGGGTGCTTGGACGCTGAGGAGTAACCACTGGGGGCTCCTGCATCTGTAGGGCAGCAGCGGGTGGGTGGGGCTCTGGGCCATGACTGCCCAGCTGTATCGGATGCCCCTTCTGGGCAGGAGCCTGGGGCAGCTGCTTCTTCAGGCCTGAACTCCCTCAGGTTCACAGGCCCTTTGATGTTTTGTCTGTTCCCCTTCACTGTAAGCACAAGCCCCTGCTGAGCAGTGCAGAGGACGTGGCCTACCCTCCCAGACCACCCTGGTGGACCAGGATCTGGGGCTCTTCCCTGCCTGGTGATGCTCTCAAGAGAAAAGGGAGGGGCTTTGCCACGAAAAAGTGCTAACCTCTTAAAACACACCTAGTGCTCCATAAAGTGTTTCCAGGGCTCCTGCCCCTCAACCCTGGGTGCCCCCAACCTCAAGGTGGGCTGAGGGTGTTTGTTCCCAAGCCTTTGTGCAAGGGCCTCGCGCAAAGTGGGCAGCCCCAAGCCCCCTGGCCCCTTTCCCACCATGCACCGATTTGATCTCAGCTTTTCTGCTCAGGGCTTGGAAGGCCTCCTGGTGGATCAGCTCGCTGGGCAGCACTGGCCGGAAGGCCACTCGGACCAGGCACCTCTGTGGGGGAAAGGTTCATGCTCTCGGACATGTTGGGGTCCTCCCCATCAGGGAGGTCCTGTCTGATCTCTGTCTCTGTAAGCTGGGTGGCTGCAGGCATGATCACCAGGCCCCTCTCACCATGTAGGGGGAGGGTCCCTGCAATGGACCTGGCACACTGCCCGCAGTGGGTAGCAGCCCACAGGGCATGAGTGAGAAGGGAAGGTTCATGTTCAGGCTCTGAGACCTGGTTGTGATCCCTGCACTGCCATCTGTCCCCACGAGGGGAACAGCAGCCCAACCCCAGGATGACCCTGGGCCCCACAAGGGCTCCGTCACCATAGCCTCCCCTGTGCCCTGTGCAGTTGCAGTAACCCCCTTGGAGAAGAGAACCATTTCTTGAGCCTAATTTGCTTATTTTACTACGATGAATTTCTGTGACTGCAGGGCCTGCCCATCCTCACTCAGTCCCCTCACGGTGCCTGTCACCCCCACATATGAAGGCATGGAAGGAAGCTCAGAGATGCTGTGAGGGCCCCGGGGGAGTCCCTGCCTTGAGGTCTGGCTCTTTCTGTTTCATCAGGAGAAGCAGCAGTGGAAACCCTGTGCTCCTGGTGGCCAGGTGCTGCGCAGCCTCTGTGACCATCTGCTGTGACATCCAGGGCTGCACACCCTCGCTTGGTCTGAACTGATGGAGCCCCAGCCAGGGGCCTGTGGGGTCAGCTGTCTTTGGGTGCCCCACCTCTGGGGCCAGGCTGGACTGGGTAGAGGGCAGGAGGGCCCACTCAGCTCTGATGAGAATCCAGGTTCATCTCTACTATCTGTTGTCTGGTTGAACCACCGTGGTCCAGAGGAGGCAGAGCCAGGCCCTGCCCGCCCCCTACAGCCCATCTGTGGGGCTCACACCTACCTTTCCTGGCCACACGGTGCCCACCAGGGGTGAGATGGTGATGGGCGAATCTGGGGGCAGCAGGAACTCGAAAGACGTTGGCCCCACGGGAAAAGCGTCCTCCCGAGCCAATGCGGGGCACTGAGTGGGTCAGCGAGTTCATGCTCAGGTGAGAGTTGATAACGTACAGGGTGGCCACAGATGTGTCGTACAAGGAGGTGGCTGCAAACTTGATCTGGTAGTGGGACAGCTCCAGGGGCGGGTGGACACCCACGGCCCGGCATGCCAGCTTGAAGCATCTGGAAGCGACAGCATGAGAAGCTTAGCCAGGGGCTGAGCAAGGTGGCCTCCAACACAGGGACGCCCGGGACAGGACAGCAGGTGTCACAGGTTTGGTTTCCCACCCCATTAATGAGTTTTAGTCAATTTCCAAAATACCATTCACCCCTGTGCACATTTGTTTTTTATTACTCAAAAATGCTTCATTTTTATTTAGCTTTCTGACTCTGTGCTTATGCTTTCAATACTCTTACAATGATCTTCTGCTCCTCAATAAGGAAAGCATGCTTGATCCT
Organism: Nanger dama; assembly: GCA_917880005.1. Taxonomy (NCBI): domain Eukaryota; kingdom Metazoa; phylum Chordata; class Mammalia; order Artiodactyla; family Bovidae; genus Nanger; species Nanger dama. The sequence goes on along the minus strand of CAKJTW010000013.1, from coordinate 18,244,728 downwards.
GTCACGGACACATTTAGTACACATGGAACCACCATAGGCTCAGCTGATGTATTTCTTCGTTTCAGACAACCTCATGAGAACTTTAGGTTGAACGCCTCTAAGTTGGCCCGGGCACACACCACATATGGTTTCTGTTGCTTTCCCAATCTTCTTGGTATAAGTGTAAACAATTCTATTACCAGGGGTTCAGGACAGCTTGGTTTTGTTAGAGGTTGTATTGTAGCACAGCCTACAGTGGTATGTCAGATGCTGCACCATCCTGAATGCCTCTAGATGCTGTCCCCAGAATAGGCCCCTGTGCACATTTTAACTGGATAGTTAAAATTTTCATCACAAGTTTAAACCGTTGCAATGGAAGTTGCAATGGAAGTGTCTGACTTATTTCCTTAAATATTCAGTGATATTTAAAAGGGCTTCCCAGGTAACTCAGTGGTAAAGAATCTGCCTGGCAATGCAGGAGACACAAGAGACATGGGTTTGATTCCTGGGTTGGGAAGGTCCCCTGGAGAAGGAAATGGCTATCCACTCCAGGATTCTTGCCTAGAGAATCCCATGGACAGAGGAACCTGGAGGGCTACAGTCCAAGGAGTCGCAAAGAGATGGACACGACTGAGCACAAGCATATACATGACATTTAAAAATAAAATGACAGAGCTTCCCTAGGTGCTCAGTGGCAAAGAATCCACCTGTCAATGCAGGAAATACGGGTTTCATCCCTGGTCCAGGAAGATCCCACATACTGTGGAGCAGCTAGGCCCATGTGCCATAACCATTGAGCCTGTGCTTTAGAGCCCAGGATCCACAGCTACTGAGTCCACATGCCCTAGAGCCTGTGCTCTGCAACAAGAGAAGACGCCACAGTGAGAAGCCCGTGCAACACAACTAGAGAAAAGCTTGCACAGCAACAAAGACCCAGCACAGCCAAAAATAAATAAAATTTAAAGATAAAACTGATAAATTACTTTTAAAATATAAACATGGGAACCTGTATGCCATAATGAATTTATCCCTGCCATTATCCATTTAAAAAACCCAGATATTTGATTTTAACAGCTAGAAAATTTACATTTCATATTTCTTTGAACTCCTGTTCCCATGGCACCCTTGTCATAGAATTTTACCCTAATTTCATATATTTTAATGCTTTATGAGGTGATGTCTATGACCCTGTCATTCTTGTCCATAACAAAAATATGTTCATATGCTGGAATATTTCAGTGTATATTTCTGTGTCCTATAAGCACAGGCTCTAATTAGTAAAAAAAAAATCATTTCTGGGTGGAGAAGTCATTGAGGTTATTATTAGAACGTGATTAATAGAAAAAGCATAAATGTGTATAATAATGAACGTTGCTCAGTCATGTTCGACTCTTGCAACCCCATGGACCATACAGTCCATGGAATTCTCCAGGCCATAATACTGGAGTGGGTAGCCTTTCCCTTCTCCAGAGGATCTTCCCAACCCAAAAAATCGAACCCAGGTCTCCTGCATTACAGGCAGATTCCTTACCAGCTAGGCCACAATGTGATCCTTATTACACACAAAAATAAGAGGTGCTTGGAGTCACTTCAGGAAAGTGCCCATGAGGGCTGTGGCTTTGGCCTCGCTGAACTGACCAGGGAACAGGGGACAGCTCTGGGGGCGTGCTTCGAGTCTGTCAACCCTGCAACCCCTTCCTTTACATTCTCACTTGTCCCTCTGAAGATCTCCCTTGCGGTTCTCTCATGTTCTGCTCCACTTTCCTTTGAGAAAAGGCTGTCCAGAGAATTCCCTGGTGGCTCTGGGGCTAAGACTTTGCACACCGCATGCAAGGGGCCCAGGTTTGATACTTGGTTGGGGAATGAGATCCTTCATGCTATAACTAAAGGTCCCACCTGCCACAATTAAGACCTGGTGCAGCCAAATAAATAAATAAATAATCACACACACACACACACACACACACACACACACACACACACACACACACACACACACACAAGACTATCAGGTCCAATCCCCCAGGCTTAGCTAGAGGCTGTTGCCTTGTGACCTGGAGGCACTGAGTTCAGTGGCGACACAAAAGGTCCTGCTACTCAACACCACCACATATGTTGAGAATGTGTGCTTATCTCCGAGTATGCTTTACATGTTTCTCTCCCCACCAGCTTCCCTGGTGGCTCAGTGGTAAAGTGTCTGCCTACAGTGTGAGAGACCCGGGTTCGATTCCTGGGTCGGGAAGATCCCCTGGAGAAGGAAATGGCAATCCACTACAGCAGAGTCGGACATGACTGAGCGACTTCACTTTCACTCCCCACCCAAACCACTGAGGTGAGACAAGCACATCAACTTGTGGGAATGTTCCTCTGACTTCAGAGGCAGACATGCAATGTATCTGGCCCCCCCACCTGGTTGCAAGCTTCCATCTTCCTTTATCTGATTACTCTGATTACATAGCTGGCTGGTGCCAGTTACCAGGGCCAGGCTCCAGGAAGCCTCAGCCCTGCTCTGGGCATGTGCTCAACCTCCAGAATGTCATCATCATCATCACTATCTCCAACATCATCACCATCACCACCTCCACCATCATCACCATCACCACCACTACCATCATCATCATCATCAAAACTACCCCCATCGGCAGAAGCATCAATGGGCCAAGGGTAGTGAGGTTTCCCTGCTTCTCCTGTTCTCTAGAAGATCTGTTTAAGATCGGCATCACTTTTCTTTAAATATTTGGAAGAATTCATTAGTGAAGTCATCTGCAGTTTTCATTGTGGGAAGCTCTTAAGCTTTGTTTTAATTTTTTCATTTAGAATATATTTATTGCCAATTTTTGTTTCCTTTCCATCATATGTTTAAATTTTTTGCCTATTTATTTTCTTCCAGATTTATTGAGATGTAGTTGACACACAGCTCTGCATTAGTTTGAAGTGTGCAGCAAAATGATTTGACATATATACTGTGAAATGATATTCACAGTAAGTTTAGTGAAAATCCATCATGTCACATAGATACAAAATTAAAGAAATAAGTATTTTTTTCCTTTGTGATGAGAATACTTAGGATTTACTCTCTTACCTTTCCTGTATAACATACAAGCAGGGTTAATTATATTTAGCACGTTGAACATTACATCCTTAGTTGTTTGTTGTTGTTCAGTTGCTAAGTCATGTCTGATGCTTTGTAACTCCATGGACTGCAGCACGCCAAGCTCCTCTGCCCTCCACTATCTCCTGGAGTTTGCTCAAATTCATGTCCATTGAGTCAGTAATGCTATGTAACCATCCTCTCCAGCTCCCTTCTCCTTTTGCCTTCCATCTTTCCCAGCATCAGAGTATTTTCCAGAGTCAGGTGGCCAAAGAACTGGAGCTTCAGCTTCAGTATCAGTCCTTCCGATGAACATTCAGGGTAGATTTCCTTAGGATTGATTGGTTTGATCTCTTTGCTATCCAAGGAACTCTCAAGAGGCTTCCCCAACACGACAGTTGAAAAGCATCAATTCTTTTATGTTCAGCATTCTTTATGGTCCAGCTCTCACATCTGCACATGACTACTGGAGATATCAGAGCTTTGAGTATATGGAGCTTAATTGGCAAAATGATGTCTCTGCTTTTTACTACGATGTCTAGGTTAGTCATAGTTTTTCTTCCAAGGAGCAAGCAAGCATCTTTTAATTTCACGGCTGCAGTCACTGTCGTCAGTGATTTGGGGACTCAAGAACATTTGTCACTGCTTCCACTTTTCCCCCTTCTATTTGCCATGAGTGACAGGACCAGATGACATGATCTTAGTTATTTTAATGTTGAGTTACAAGACAGCTTTTTCACTCTTTTTCACTTTCATCAAGAGGCTCTTTAGTTCCTCTTCACTTTCTGTCGTTACAGTGGTATCATCTGGACATCTGAGATTGTTGATATTTCTCCTGGCAATCTTGATTCCAGCTTCTGAGTTGTGCAGCCCAGCATTTTGCATGATGTACTCTGCATACAGGTTAAATAAGCAGCGTTGACAATATACAGCCTTGACGTACTCAGTTTTCCCAATTTTGAACCATTCAGTTGTTCTACGTCTGGTTCTGTTTCTTCTTGAGCCACACACAGGTTTCTCAGGAGACAGGTAAGGCAGTCTGGTATTCCCATGTCTTTAAGAATTTTCCAGTTTATTGTGATCCACACAATGTCAATGAAGAAGTAGATGTTTTTCTGGAATTCCCTTGCTTTCTCTATGATCCAATGAATGCTGGCAATTTGATCTCTGGTTCCTTTGCCTTTTCTAAACTCAGCTTGCACATCCAGAAGTTCTTGATTCACATACTGCTGAAGCCTAGCTTGATGGATTTTGAACATAACCTTATGAGCATAAGAAATGAGTGCAACGATATGGTTGTTTGAACATTCTTCAGCACTGCTCTTCTTTGGGGTTGGAATGAAAACTGAACTTTTCAGTCTGGTGGCCACTGCTGAGTTTTCCAAATTTGCTGATATACTGAGTGCAGCACTTTAACAGCATCATCATTTAGGATTTGAAATAGCTCAGCTGGAATTCCATCACCTCCACCAGCTTTGTTTATAGTAATGCTTCCTAAGGCCAACTTAACTTCACACTTCATGATGTCCAGCTCTACGTGACCACATCATCATGGTTATCCAGGTCATTAAGGCCTTTTTTGTATGATTCTTCTGTGTATTGTTGCCACCTCTTCTTAATATCTTCTGCTTCTATTAGGTCCTATCGTTTCTGTCCCTTGTTGTGCTCATCCTTGCAAGAAATGTGCCCTTGATATCTCCAATTTTCTTGAAGAGATCTCTAGTCTTTCCCATTCTATTGTTTTCTTCTATTTCTTTGCATTGTTCATTTAAGAAGGCCTTATCTCTCCTTGCTATGCTTTGGAACTCTGCATTCAGTTGGGTATATCTTTCACTTTCTACTTTGCCTTTCGCTTTTCTTATTTTCTCAGCTATTTGTAAAGCCTCCTCAGATGACCACCTAGCCTTCTTGCATGTCTTTTTCTTTTGGATGGTTTTGGTCACTGCTGCCTGTGCAGTGTTACAAACCTCTGTCCATAGTTCTTCAGGCACGGTGTCTACCAGATCTAATCCCTTGAAACTATTTGTCACTTCCACTCTATAAACATAAGGAATTTGATTTAGGTCATACCTGAATGGACTAGTGGTTTTCCCTACTTTCTTCAATTTTTAAGTCTGAATTTTGCAATAAGGAGCTAATGACCTGAGCTAGTCAAAGCTGTTTTTTCCAGTAGTCATGTATGGATGTGAGAGTTGGACCATAAAGAAAGCTGAGCACCGAAGAATTGATGCTTTTCAACTGTAATGAAGAGTCTTGAGAGTCCCTTGGACTGCAAGGAGATCAAACCAGTCTGTCCTGAAGGCAATCAGTTCTGAATATTCTTTGGAAGGACTGATGCTGAAGCTGAATCTCCAATACTTCGGCCACGTGATGCAAAGAACTGACTCATTTTGGAAAAGACCCTGATGCTGGGAAAGACTGAAGGCAGGAGGAGAAGGGGACAACAGAGGATGAGATGGTTGGATGGCATCACCGACTCGATGGACATGAGTTTGAGCAAGCTCTGGGAGCTGGTGATAGACAGGGAAGCCTGGAGTGCTGCAGTCCATAGGGTCGAAAAGACACAGACACGACTGAACTGAATTGAACTGATTGAGCCACAGTCAGCTCCAGGCCTTGTTTTTGCTGATTGTATAGAGCTTCTCTATCTTCAGCTGAAAAGAATATAATCAATCTTATTTTGGTATTGACCATCTGGTGATATCCATGTGTATAGATGTCACTTGTGTTGTTGGAAAAGGGTGCTTCCTATTACCAGTGTGTTCTCTTGACAAAATTCTGTTAGCCTTTTTCCTGCTTCATTTTGTACTCTAAGGCCAAACTTGCCCGTTGATCCAGCTATCTCTTGACTTGCTACTTTTCCAATCTCCTGTGATGGAAAGGATGTTAGTTTTAGATGGTCTTGTAGGGCTTCACAGAACTGGTCAACTTCTTTGGCATCAGTGTTTGAGGCATAAACTTGGATTACTGTGATGTTGAATGGTTTGCTTTGGAAACGAACCAAGATCATTCTGTCCTTTTGAGGTTACACCCAAACTGTATTTCAGACTCCTGTTGACTATGAGGGCTACTCCATTTCTTCTAAGGGATTCTTGTCCACAGTAGTAGATATAGTGGTCTTAGAATTAAATTTGTCCATTCCTATCCATTTTATTTCACTGATTCCTAAAGTGTTGATGTTCATTCTTGCCATCTCCTGCTTGACCACATCCAACTTACCTTGATTCATGGACCAAACATTCCAGGTTCCTAAGCAATATTGTTATTTACAGCATCCAACTTTACTTTCACCACTAGATACATCCACAGATGAGGGTCGTTTCCACTTTGGCTCAGCTGCTTCATTCTTTCTGGAGCTGTTTCTCTGTTCTTCCCCAGTAGCATATTGAACACCTTCGAATGTGGGGGGCTCATCTTCTGGCATCAGATCTTTTTGCCTTTGCATACTGTTCATGGGGTTTTCATGGCAAGAATACTGGAGTGGCTTGCCATTCCCACCTCTGGTGGACCACATTTGTCAGAACTCTTCACTTTGATGTGTCTTGGGTGGCCCTGCACGGCATGGCTCATAGCTTCACTGGGTTATGCAAGCCCCGTTGCCATGACAAGGTTGTGATCATGAAGGGACATCCCTACTAGTTATAACTGGACGTTTCTATAAGAGGATTTAAACTTTGCATTTGATTTCCCTCACAGTTATTGGACTATTCAGATTTTCTTTTTTCTCCATGTCAGTTTTGGTAAGTTTTTGTTTTTAGAAAATTGCCCATTATATCCAAACTGTCACATTTACCGGTGTAAAGTTGTTCATAACATTTAGAAAAAAATTTTCTGATGTTTCTAGGATCTTTGATGTGTCCCCTTTCATACCTGAGATTGGCAATTTGTGTTTTTTTCCCCTCTCCTAAAAAAAAAAATCTTGATTGGTCTTGCTAAGAGTAATGAAGTTACTAATTTCTAGAACAGACTTTTAGTTTTATTGTTTTCTCTTTTGGATATTTGATTTATTTCACTGATTTACACTATTATCTTTATTACATTCTTTCCTTCCACTTTCTTTGGGTTTAATTTGCTATGCTTTCTTCCGAGTTCTTGAAACAGAAGGTTAAATGATTGATTTTGCACACTCTCTCCTCTTCTTTATATGCATTTGGAGCTAGAAACGTCCTGCTAAGCACTACTTTTGGTGGTTCACAAGCCCTCCAAGTTAACATGTCCATGAACATCCTTAGATGTGTTCATGTGGTTCAAGTACTCCCACAGAGTTGGGGGAAAGCCAGAAGCAAGATGTAGATCGCTATGTGGATTCTGACACCACCCATGGACCGATGTGGGGTGTCACGCTCCCTCCCCCACCCCCCGGCCCCAGCCACCTGCGGCTCCCTTGGTGTTAGTGCTGAAGTCCCACATCCTAGGAACCCCTCTTTCCTGGACAGCCTGACCTGGCTGGTCACCCTGCATTTACATAAATTTAGGTCTCCTGCATGCAGGCAGATTCTTTACTGTCTGAGCCACCAGGGAAGCCCCAGGAATACATACAAACAATAAATATGCCAATAGGAAGTGAAAGTCAGACACCCAGAATTCAGAAGGACCCTGCAGATTCTGGCAGTGGGAGGCTCTGGGAAGGGAGGGGGTCTGCATGTCGCTTGCTGCAAGCAGATGGTCTATTTCTGTAACAAAGGGAAACCGGAGGCAAACATGATAAAAATGTAAGAGCCGCTATTGTGGGTGGAGGGTACAGCAAGCTGGTTCTGGGATCCTCTGAAAACGGAAGGGAGGGCTTAGAGGAGGCGGCCCTAAGGAAGTCGCTGACCCCACATACTGAAGAGGGCACCCCAGAGCCATGAAGGAGGGAAGTGTGAACTGGGCTCTCAAAGCTGAGGAGAAGCTACCATTTGCACAAATGAGCAGTGGGAAAGGAGCCTGATCAAACCACAAATAAAGCTGTTAAAAGAGAAAAAGGGAACAGAATAAATAAAATTCATATAGACAGTAAAACACGCCAGAGAGATATGCCCATAAGAGAATTGAAAACTGCACTGTGATCATTCAAAGTGAGCTTAACAGACTTGAGAAAATAATACAACATATGAAAAAAGAGATCAGAGTCACAAGAAGTCAGAAGTGAGGGATTAGAATTTAGGAAAGGGGACTTCCCTGGCAGTCCGGTGGTTAGGACTCTGTACTTCCACTGCAGGAAGAGTTGGATCCCTCTTTGGGGGCCTAAGATCCCACAGACTGTGTGGTGTGGCCAAAACAAAAACCCACAAACGACTCAGGAAAGAATTATAAATGAAAGAAATTAAGAAACAGAAACTCAGAAGGGAACCATTAATAAAGAAACAAGGAAGAGAATTCTTTAAGAGAAAGAAGAGATAAGAGTGGAAACATCTAAAAAATGATGAGGGTCTTCCTTGGTGGTCCAGTGAATAAGACTTCAGGCTCCTAGTGCAGGCGGCCCAGGTTCCACCCCTGGTCTGGGAGCTGGATCCCACATGCTGCAACTAAAGATCGTGCATGCCACAACAAAGATTGAAGATCCCACATACCACAACTAAGGATATTTGGGCCAGAGTGAGGAAAGCAGGAGAGACTCCATCTTGAAGCTTGTCATGCATCTTAAAGACAGGATGTAAACTGGGCCTGAAGCCTGCCCAAGAGTGAGGAAACTTGCTAATGAAAACCAGGTCTCCTGGAGACTTCCCTCCCTACAGATGGCAAACAGAGTTTGTAGTTGAGGTCAGGCTGCCCCTGTTAGGTTAACCATGTAGATATTCCCCCTTGATGCATACTCATTGTCTCCCCGACTTTAATCTTGTTTGTTCTCCTAGCACATACTTGTTGTAAAACTCAGTCATATACAACAAAGAGGTTACTAACATGTAACCAGTCATGTGGTAGAAGCGGGGTAATAAAACTGGGCCTCTCAGAAACATCAGGGTACTTGTTGGGAACTGATTCCCCTTGGACTCACTGGCCTAATAAACCATTCTCCACTGTCCTGAGTGTCCTCTGAGATGTGTTTGAGACTCTGGATTCCACAACAAGACCTGGTGCACCCAAATAAATAAAGAAATAATATTTTAAAAATGATGAAAAGGATCAAGAAAAAGTGGCAAAAGTGAACAAAGCAAAGACAAGTCATTATTTCAGGAGGCTCCCAGGAGGAAAACCGAAGGACAAGAATAAAGCAAATGTTTTAAGGACTAAAATTCAAGGAAACTGAAAGTGAAGTCGCTCAGTTGTGCCTGACTCTTTGCGACCCTGTGGACTGTAGCCTACCAGGCTCCTCTGTCCATAGGATTCTGCAGGCAAGAATACTGGAGTGGGTTGCCATTTCCTTCTCCAGGAAATTCAAGGAAGTGTTCCTGAAATTAAAAAAAAAAATTGAAAAGCACCATGTACCTGAGAAAATCAATTGATAACAACCAACACAAAGTGTGTTCTTATAAAATTACTGGATTTTAGATAAGAAGTTGTTGTTCAGTCACACAGTCATGTCTGACTCTTTACCACCCCAAGGACTGCAGCAGACCAGGCTTCCCTGTCCTTCACCATCTCCCAGAGTTTGCTCAAACTCACATCCATTGAGTCGATGATGCCATCCAACCATCTCATCATCAGTTGCCCCCTTCTCCTCTTGCCCTCAATCTTTCCCAGCATCGGGGTCTTTTCCAATGAGTCAGTTCTTCGCATCAGGTGGCCAAAGGATTGCAGCATCAGTCCTTCCAATGAACACTCAGGACTGATTTCCTTTAGGGTTGACTGGTTTGACCTCCTTAATATCCAAAGGACTCTCTAGAGTCTTAACCAGCACCATAGTTCAAAAGCATCAGTTCTTCAGTGCTCAGTCTTCTTTACGTTCCAAGTCTCATATCCATACCTGATCACTGGAAAAATCAGAGCTTTGAAGGCAGGGACCTTTGTTAGCAAAGTGATATCTCTGCTTTTTACTAGGCTGTCTAGGTTTGTCATAGCTTTTCTCCCAAGGAGCAAACATCTTTTAATTTCATGGCTGCAATCATCATCCACAATGATTTTGAAGCCCAAGAAAAAATTAAATCTGTCACTATTTCCATTTTCCCTCCTCTATACTGAATGCCATGATCTTAGTTTTCTGAATGTTGAATTTCAAGCCAGCTTTTTTCATGCTCCTCTTTCACTTTGATCAAGAGGCTCTTTAGTTTCTCTCTGTTTTCTAACATTAGGGTGGTGTCATCTGCATATCTGAGATTACTGATATTTCTCCTGGCAATCTTCATTCCAGTTTGAGCTTCATCCGGCCTGGCATTTTGAATGATGTACTCTGCACGAGCAGGGTGGCAATATACAGCCTTGATGTACTCCTGTCCTAATTTTGAACCAGTCCATTATTCCATGTCTGGTTCTGTTACTTCTTGACTTGCATACAGGTTTCTTAGGAGGCAAGTAAGGTGGTCTGGTCTTCTCATCTCTTTAAGAATTTTCCACAGTTTGTTGTGATCCACACAGTCAAAGGCTTTAGTCAGTGAAGCAGAAGTATATGTTTTGATGGAATTACCTTGATTTCTCTATGAAGAAGCAGGTCCCTTAAGTACTGGGTTGCCATCAGACTTGTACAGACACATTTTATTCCAGAAGAGAGTGGACACACTAATGTGTTAGTATTTAAGGTACTCAGGAAAGAAAAGGTTTTTTCAGGTAAATTGACTTTCAGGTGTAAAGGCTGTTCAGAGTGTCCCCAGTGTGAGGGGGTGGGCTCTGCCCTCTGCTACTGTCTCAGTAATGCCGCTGGAATGACTGGAAGCCCTTCAGCTTCACGCTTTATCTCACACCTGATGCAATGATTCATCAAAGTAAAACATAAATGCACAAGTAAGATGTAAATTTGTAAAATTTTTAGAAGAAACCTTTGTGACTTTAGGTTAGGGAAAAGATTCTTAGATATGATACCAAACTCAAGATCCAGAAACAAAAAGTTGATAAAGAGGACTTGTTGTTCAGTCAGTCAGTCATGTCCAACTCTTTACAACCCCATGGACTGCAGCATGCCAGGCTTCCCTGTCCTTTATCATTTCCTGGAGTTTGCTCAAACTCATTTCCATTGAGTCAGTGATGCCATCCAACCCTCTCATCCTCTGTCACCCCCTTCTCCTCTTTCCCTCAGTCTTTCCCAGCATCAAGGTCTTTTCCAGTGATTTGGCTCTTCACATCAGGTGGCCGAAGTATTGGAGCTTTAGATTCAGCATCAGTCCTTCCAATGAATATTCAGGTCTGATTTTCTTTAGGATTGACTGGTTTTATCTCCTTGCAGTCCAAGGGACTCTCAAGAGTTTTCTCCAACACCACAGCTCAAAAGCATCAATTCTTTGGCATTCAGCCTTCTTTACATCCAACTCTCACATGGCTACTGGAAAAGCCATAGCTTTGACTATGTGGACTTTTGTCGGCAAAGTAATGTCTCTCCTTTTAATATGTTGTCTAGGTTTGTCATAGCTTCTCTTCCAAGAAGCAAGCGTCTTTTAATTGCGTGGCTGGAGTCATCATCTGCAGTGATTTTGGAGCCCAAGAAAATAAAGTCTGTCACTGTTTCCATTGTTTTTGCATCTATTTGTCGTGAAGTGATGGGACCAGATGCCATCATCTTTGTGTTTTGAATGTTGAGTTTTAAGCCAGGTTTTTCACTCTCCTCTGTCACCTTCATCAAGAGGCTCTTTAGTTCCTTTTGCTTTTTGCCATAAGGGTGGTGTCATCTGCATATCCAGGCAATCTTGATTCCAGCTTGTGCTTCATCCAGTCCAGCATTTTGCATGATATATGAGATCAAACCAGTCAATCCTAAAGGAAATCAGTCCTGAATATTCATTGGATGGACTGATGCTGAAGCTGAAGTTCCAATACATTGGGCACCTGATATGAAGAACTGACTCACTGGAAAAGACCCTGATGTTGGGAAAGATTGAAGACAGGAAGAGAAGGGGCAACAGACAAACTGAACTGAACTCAGCATATAAGTTAAATAAGTAGGGTGAAAATATACAGCCTTGATGTACTTCTTTCTCAATTATTCAAAGTTAAAAAATTTTGCTTTATGAGAAGACAGTGTGAAGAGATTGAGACATGCCAGAGACCAGGGAAATTTTTTGCAAATCTGACAAGAAACTTCTATCAGAGTATATAAATAACACTCAAAACTCCATAAAAACCCCGATTTTAAAAAATAGACATAAGACCTGAAAATACTTTTCACTAAAAAGATACATGGATGGCAAATAAGCTCTAAGCTGTCAGTCGTTGGAAACACGAGTTAGTGAGACACTGTCACACACCTCTCAGGATTCCTCTCCATCCAGCAGACAAGGTAACCTGACATTACACACAGCTGGAAGGGGTGCAGCAGCCAGACACCCGGATGTTATGGGGGAGAACATAAAATTGAAAGGAAACTGACGCTGTGACCTGGCAACTCCTGTCCTAGACACTAAGACATGGGTGATGAGAACTTGGGCTTACACAGAAACCTGCTGGGGACCTGTGCCAAACTCAGTGTCCTTTGCAGGTAGGCTGCACGGACACGTCTCCAGGGGGTGGGGGCCGTGGCAGGGGCCATGGGGGAGGGGAGGCAGAACGTGGGGTTTGGAGCCCTGGCATCCAGGTGGGGGGTGGGGCGATTCAGCTCAGTCTCCAAGGTAGAGCCAACAGGCCTCACTGACGACTTAGCTGTGAAATTGGAGGTAAGGAGTCAGGATGGGGTCATGCTTGTGGCTGGTGCTCAGGCGGCGGTGCTGGGCATGGGCCCAGCTCTCAGGTCTGGGAGCCCATGGGCAGCCACGCTCTGTGGGGGGCAGTGGGGTGGGGTGTGTGTGCCACTGGATCTCTCTGGACTCCCGAACACTGCTTTATTCCCTGAGGCCTCACAGTTTTACCATTGCTACCATTTCCAAGGTGGCTTTTGGATAAGTTTTTGGAAATTTCAATTTATTTGTAGATAGTTCTTGAAGAAAATTAAATGCTCATTCAATCGACAGACATCTAAGGAGCTTCTGCCATAGGCTGGAGTCCATTCTGGGCACTGAGATTACTCTGCAACCCCCCTTTCTCATGGGGCCATTTTCCAGAGGCTGAAAGAGTTGTGAACAAGCCCAAGAGGGGCCCAGCCCAGGGCGGGTCACTAGAGCCTAGGGGAAGGGCGGGTGGTGGGGGCTGCAGCTGTGCAGAGCCTGTGCCTGGGTTTCCTCCAGGGGTTCTCGCGCTGCACTGGCTCCTTAAAATCACCACCTGTAGACCCCTTCTAGCTTCCCCTAGGCCACCCACCTGGCTAGAGGATGCTAACCCTCCCTCCACCCCATGCCCCAGGGCTTCCCCCAGCCAGGACCAAAGAGCAGACGGGAGAGGAAAGGAAGGAGGGGCAGGTGGGCCGGCTCCACAAGGGGTTGGCCTGACACCAGGAGGCGATAGAGAATCAGCAAGAGCTGGCCCTCGTGCCAGACCCTGTCATCCAGTCCATTTCCCCTTGCCCCCTGCCTTCTCAGCCCCAGTTCTCAGGGTGGACACAGAGGCCGGGGACCAGCCCATTACAGAGTGCATGAGGGCGGGTGCGGCTTGTGCCCAGAGGATACCCTGCACACTCATGCACGCTCACAGGTTCATGCACACATGTACACATCTCATACGCTGCAAGGTGGGCCTGGATCCAGGTGTGCGGACCTAGGTCGGAGCTTTCTGAGGTTGGCACTGCCGCCCAGCCCTGCAGTCAGCCTGGCTAGCCAGGGGCTGCCACTCCCACCTGGCTGCCCGGGCACTGCACGCGCCCCTCCTGTCAGGCTCACCGATTAATCTCTGACTTGCAGATGAGCTCGAAGTTGTACTCCTTGGCCTTGGTGGGCTGAAAGATCACATCGAGCTGTAGCGTTTCCAGTGGCAGGACTGTCCCGAACCCGTCGTTGGGCTGGATGTCCACAAACTGGCAAAAGGAAGATCATGGATGGCAAAGCAAAAATGAGGTGACCTGCTGGGGAGTGCCACGAGAGCAACATGGACGGGCATGTGGCAGAGCACAAATGAACGTGTGTCTGGTGACATGTATGTAAATGTGTTACATGGGTGTGAGTCTGTCTCTGTGATCATGTGTGCAAGTGAGTGCATGTGAGAGGGTGGTGTTTGTGTGTGTCTGCATACATGTGAGCACAGATATGTATGTGAATGCGTGTATTCATGTGAGCACAGGTATGTGTGTCTATGTGTGTATGAGTATGTGTGCATGCATGTGAGCACAGGTGTATGAGGGTGTGTATTGCCTGTACACGTATGTGAACACAGGTGTGAGTGTATGTGTGTGCACATGTGAGCACACATGTATGGGTGTGTATGAGTGCATACATGCATGTGAGCACAGATGTATGTGAGTTAATGAGTGTGTGTGCATGCATTTGAGTATAGGCATGTGAGTACAGGTGTATGAGTGTGTGTATGAGTGTGTACATGCATGTGAGCACAGGTGTGTGTGATTATATGAATGTGTGTGCATGCATGTGAGCACAGGTGAGTATGTGAGTGTGTCTGCATACATGGGGGTAGACAATGGGTCTCTGGTGGGGCAGCCCAGAGGACTGAGGGAAGCCAGGCCTGGGCCTTTCTTGGCTGCCCTGCAGGGGCCAGGCAGACCAGAGTCTCAGGAGGGAGGGGAGGGGAGAGAACTCTGGGTGCTGTGCATGCAGCAGGTGGAGAGAGCTTGAGATGGGCAGGGTGAGGTGGGGACAGTCAGAGACCCTGGCTGAGGTGCCTGGGGGTAAGCGTGGAGTCTGCAGGTGGGTAAGGCCTGGCCAGGCACCAGGACTCAGGGAAGCAGCCCCTTGTCCCTCACTGCCCAGTACCTCCCACTCTGACCAAATGAGCGAGGCACCTTGGGGAGTCTGACGAACCCAAACTCCTGGGGCAGGAGGGAATGATTGCAGAGGCTGATTTGGGTCCTGATGGCCTCGTAGATGGTACAGTAGCCAAAGTCCAGCTCTGCGGGGCTGAGCTCCAGGTCTGAGGTGGTGACTACAGCATGGACGGTAAACCCCACGGGTTTGATCTGAAGTGCAGAGGGCAGGGCCAGTCGGTCATTGCGGTCAGTTAGGGAAGTGTCTCCAAAACTGAGAAGGGCACCAGTCCTGCTGTGAGCTCGCAGCTGACTCTGCACCTTTCACGGACACACCTGCTTCCTGTTGGCCTCAGCACGGCCAGGTAGCCCAGGTGGGCAGGGGGCAGGAGGGCACATATGCACACACATGTGCATCGGTGCATCTGCATTGTGAGCTCACATGATGACATGTGTACCGAGGATGTGCACACCCTGGAAACCTGGGTCTGGACTGTATGAATGTGAGGGTCTAGGTGCCCCAGGGACAGCCCCGCCCACCCAGGACAGCACTGGGGCCTCTCTGATACACAAGACCCTCCCTCTGTCTCCCCTGTGCAGGGGCTGCTCGGGCAAGACCGGGGGCCAGTGAGGATGGGCTCCAAGAGCCAGGCCAGAACAGCTCTGCACCCCCAGGGTGCCCGGCATCCAGATGAGCCCTACACAGACCTGGTCAGCCACTCGGATAGTCATCGGGGCCTCCAGAACCCTGGTCTCCTTGTCAAAATACTTCCCGGCGTCTTCTGGGAGGGAGTGTCTGCAGGAGACACGGGGCACTTGAATGTTCTTTTCTTTATATTTGAGAAATGACAAAAGGCTCAACTGTAAGGGTGCTAGAGCCACGGGGAACACACAAGGTCAGAAATACAGGAGCCTGGGGCTGGCTTCCTGCTGTGACTCAGGACCCCCTCCACCCGGGAGGAGCAGACCCCCGCTGGGCCCATCACCTGGGCAGGAACTTGAGCTGCACTGAGTAGGATGACAGCGCCTGGATATAGCCAGTCTCAGGCAGGAGCTCCATGTGGCCCCGCAGCTCCTTGCACACCTCGAACTTTAGGCGCAAGGCGGCCTTCGACCTGCAGCATCCAAGGGAGGGTGGGACAGCGACTTGAGGTCAGTCCTTACCCCACAGGGCCCAGCACACCCCCTCCAGGCACAGCCCTGCCGGGCACAGCCCCCACCCTCCACCCCCACTGTCGGAGTGGCTTCAGAGCCCTGCTCACAGGGGCAGGTTTTCCTGAAATGATATTGGCTCAGGAATCCTTACAAATAAAAACATCACAACTGAAAGTCATCCCAGTTAGTTCTCAGAACCTGTGTTTTCTGGGAAGCGCCTCACAGGCCAGGGGTCAGGAGAGGGGCCCCTGTTCCTCCTAGAGTTCTGCCCTTCCCTGCTCAGGCACAGGCTCTCTTGCAGGACTCTCGGGAGGCCCCAGGTGGCCAGGCCTTGGTCAGTGAAGGCAACTTCCCCAGTTTTTGTCCTTGCTTTCAACTCAGGACCAGCCAGAGAAAGCCAGGTGTGCTCCCAGTCAACCATGTGGGTGGCCCCATCCTAGCCAGCCCCCAGGCCACAGCCCAGTCAGGACACCCCCTCCCCACCTGCTCTCCAGTCTCCAGAAAGAGAGGCGGTGGGTGAGCTGCCCCAGGACTGTTGAGGAGACCGCCCGGGGCCATCAGGGATCCCGGGCCATGGTCCAGAGCCTCTCAGGCCTCCCGGTGTCTCCTTAACTGCCTGGGATGATTCTCACAGTACGTCTGCATGGGGAACCCAGAGCTGATCGGGACCCTGAGTGACCCATGGGCTCCTGAGATCACAAAGGAAGGTCTCTCTTCTCTCAACTTTGACCTCTGGCCCCAGTGTCACCCAGCACTGGATGTCCCCTACCATGCAAGGTGTTCAGACTGGGCCCGCTCACCCTGGTTTCTGTTGTGGCTGGGCTTCCCTCAGGTAACTACAACCAGGGTCTTTGTGAACTCACTCCCTTGCTACCCCTGTACCCATAAAACTGGTAATAACATTGATTCTAAAATCATTCAACAAACCTAAGAGGTTGAGTGTGTGCCTCAGGGGACAGGCTGAGAAAGCACAGCTCCTGTGCTCCGTGTCCCCCACCCACCCCAGGGGTAGACACACTTTGGATCAAGGTAAACTGACCAGACCCCATTAAACCCTGGTTTCCTGAACAATCCATCTGAACCCTGCTCCGAGACCCCAGCCCCCGGGAAAAGCAGGTCCCCCAATGTTTGCAGCACTGACATCTAGGGGCCCAGCAGCTGGCAGGTACCAGCCCAATTGCACCCAGGCTGACATCGCCCCCACCTCTGGAGAGAAGCAGGAGCCTGGGTGCAGCAGCCAGCCAAATACACAGGTGTATTTGGTTAGTGAAGATCCACTAAGCTCTAACTGTTGGGTTTGCCTCTTTTTCTACTTAATTGAACTTCAGTTTTTTTTAAAAAAGGAGAGTAGAAAAGAAATGACAACCATGGTGTCTGGACACTCTTGCAAAGCTCTGTGCATGAAACATGCTTCTTTTCTGGGAACTCCACCCATGTTCCTTCAGAGGACCAGCCCCCTCTCCTGTCTGTGTCTGCGAGGGGCCTGACCTGGCGTGCGGGGTGCTGACCCCCATAGACAGGAGTGATGACACCAATTTATCCTTGTGGTCCTGGAAGTCAGGTCCAGACACCGTGTCCCACCGCTGAAACCCAGCTGCAAGAGGCTCCATGCAGAACGCTCTCCTGGCTTTTCCGGTTTCTGGAGACGCCACGTCCCTTGGTTCGTGGCCCCTCTTCCATTTTCAAGGCCAGCAGCCCAGCACCTGTTAGCTTCTGTCTGATGCTGACCCTCGGGCTTCCATCCTATGACGGCCCTGGGGTTCCAGTGGGCTCTCAGGGGAAACCCCTGGAGACCCCCACCTTGAGGTCTCGGATCTCACCCAGCCAGGGCTCACCGCGTGTGGACGAGGATCGAGTCCTGGTACAGCCGGTCGTACATGCAGATCTTTAGGTCCACATTGGGCTTCGGCACCCAGACAGGCACATCGATAGCCACGCCGACGACTTTGAAATATAACTGAATTTGAATAAAAATCCAACAACACGCGTGTTCATCAGCAGAGCAGGCAGTGCTTGTGAGAGCTAACACAGAGCTCAGAGCATGATCTGTAATTCTTACAAGTACCGCGTGCCCAGTTGTGTCTGACTCTGTGCGACCCCCAAGGACTGTGGCCCGCCAGGCTCCTTTGTCTATGGGATTTTCTCCAGGCAAGAATACTGGAATGGTTTGCCATGCCCTTTCCCAGGGGATCTTCTGAACCCAGGGATAGAACCTGTCTCTTGCATCTCCTGCATTGGCAGGTGGGTTCTTTATCATTAGTGCCACCTGGGAAGCCCCAGCTCTTACAAGTATCCAAAGGTTAATAATTAAACTGGCCAATGGGACTTCCCTGGTGGTCCAGTGGCAAGACTATGCACTCCCAATGTGGGGGATCCAGGTTGGATCCCTGGTCGGAGAACTAGATCTCACATGCCACAGTTAAGACCTGTTGCAGCCAAATAAATATTTAAAAAATTACACTGGCCATGTTTTCTTTTTTTAATGCACAGAGCTCTATTTATTTTTTTGGTCATGCTTTGAGGCATGTGGGACCTTAGTTCCCTGACCAGGAACTGAACATTGGCAGTGAGAGCTCAGCATCCTAACCACTGAACCTAACCACTGAACTTCCTAACCAGGGAAGTCCTTCACGTCATATAATTTTTTTAAAAAGTCTTTATTGGATTTGTTACAATATTGCTTCTGTTTTATCTTTTGGTGGTTTTTTTTTTTTTTTGGCCACGAGGCATGTGAGATTTTAGTTCCCTGATCAAGGATCAAACCCCACATTCCCTGCATTGGAAGGTGGATTCTTAACCACTGGACCACCAGGGAGGTCCCCACATCATATAATTTAAATAATCCTGTTTATTTGCAAAATTTTTAAACATGAGAAGGTAGACTCATACGATGGGTTTTCACCAACGTGTCACGCAGCTTCCTAAATATCCACATTTTTAGCAGTTTAGAAAAACCCTTTTGCTACAGAATCGTGTGTCACACAGGCTGTGCACATGGCCAACACAGATGGCAGCTCAGGTCTCTCAAGGGCCCAGACACAGAGGTGCTTCTCCCCGCAGTCAGACCCCAAGTCAGAGCTGGGCTCTATGGGTGTCCTGCCAGGTGAGTGTGTGCACAGCAGCCCCCCAGGGTAGCACCAATCCACAAGACTGGGTGGGGGGCCTTCCTTCCTATCACCTGCAGGACTGTGACCTCAGAACACAGTTGGACCAGATCCAAGACTACTGGGTCGCTGAAACACACAGCCCATTTCCAGAGCCAGAGACAGACGGGACAGAATAAACAGAAAACAGGTCCAGGGAGATGGAGCTGCTGGGGCAGTCGGGAGAGGGTTTGAGGACAAAGGCAACCTCTTCTGTCAGAGGCAGCAGGGGTGGGCTGGGGGCAGTGTATGAGAGGCTTGGAGGCCCCGAGCAGCATCCTGGCTAAAGGGCGAGGCAGGTCACAGAAAGGCCGGTCTTGCCAGCGCCTGAATCAGCTCCAGGCGAGCAGATAGACTCAGGGGGTGACACGTGACAAATGAGGGCGAAGAAAGACCCAGGCCTCGGAGTTCAGACGTCCATGAAGGGGGGAAAGGAAGCCCCCATCTACAGCAGAGCCAGCAGGTGGGAAAGAGAGGCTTGGACATGGAAGGGGGCCGTCCTCATGCGGAGATGGCAGCAGTGCCCCTAGACCCCTGGATGGGAAGGGGCTGAAGGCTGGCAGATTCCAGACCTGTCATAAGGGGCCTGGTCTCAGGAAAACAGGCAGGCAGGATGGGGACCCCAGACCCCTGCTCACCCAAGGAGGCTGAGAGCTGCACAGTGGCTGTGTGTGTGTCCCTGATTCTGGTTGGGAGAGGTCAGTGGGTGGGGAGCAGTCAAGGTGTTCACTGCCTGCCTCACTAAGTGGGGGACCCACGGGCTGGCGCATGTCTGATTCAAAGTCATAGCCCCGGCCAGGCTGTTCTCTTCTTGAGTGGTTGGTTACCCAGCACTGGCCTTTGTTCCTTCCCGTCACAGAGCAGGGGCTCTGTGGGGTCCCGTAGGATACCAGCGGGCTCCGTGGGGTCCTGTAGGGTTCTCTGAGGCTCTGTGGAACTCCAATTGGTACTACTGACAGTGGACAGAGTGAGTATTATAGAACACTATGGGGTACTGTAGGGCATGGCTCATTCCTTGGAGTTTCTGTTACAAACAAATGAGTGTCTTGTCTCAAATCTCTGGCCGCTGAATAGGAATCATGGCAGAGCAGAGACTCCTGAAGCGGTGAGGAGAGGACAGTGCAGTGAGCACAGATGCATCAAGTGGTCACAGCTGGAAAGAGATCACCTGCCCGGAAACGTGGACCATGGTTTCAGGTCAGAACTCCTAAAGCAGTGGCAGCAGGTTCAGAGGAGATTCTAAAAATTCCAATGAAACTGGAAGGCCAAGAAAGAGGGTCAGTAAGAGGGACACAATGTCACACTGTATTTCGGTCATAAGGAAGTGCTGGCTGAGTGTCCTTCTGGGCACAGTCTGCCCTGGAGGGTTTTCCTCTTCCATTTAAGTAGAAAGTCATGTGGGAATTGGGGGCTGAAAGTGGAGGGGACTATTCATGGAATGGAAAGTAGAATTTCCAAATAACAGGAAGAAAAGGAATAAGTAGCAACTTGATTAAACCAACCAAAACAAGAAAATTGAAAGTGAGGAAATAATATCATAAAATGAAGAGTCAATACCACTAATGGAAGAAGTAAAACAAAGTGTGTCAGTGTTTTGGAGATTAATTCTTTGTCAGTTGTAGTAACAGTGGTGAGAGTGGGCACTCTTGTCTTGTTCCTGATTTTAGAGGTAATGCTTTCAATTTTTGAGAAATGTCTGTTTAGCTCTTTTGCCCACTTTTTGATTGGGTTTTTCACTTTTCTGGTATTGAGCTGCATGAGCTGCTTGTATATTTTGGAGATTAAGTGTGTCAGTATTATGCTGTGAACACACTGGAGTCTCCCCATAAAGGCAGACAGCATTAGTTGGATCCATAGACAAAACCTGGCTCCTTAAAAGACATACAGAGTCATCAAAAAGGATGGCTATGGGAGGGGACACAGGGAAATGAGGCTAAGGGGAAGCAAAGGAGAGCAGGGTGGCTCCATCATTATCATGGGAGCAGCTGTTGTTAGAGGTGTCTGAGCAGCAGGGGGAAGAGGTCTGTTTTGTTCTGGCAGAAGGCATAGTTTACTATAAGAGAACCACCACAAACCCTCATGCATCAAACAATAAGGCAGTTGTACAGAGCCCTCTGTGAGGCATGTAAGGAGAACCTGTCAAAGACCGGGTCACAGGGAAGGTGGACATGCGGAAGGAACATGGAGGGATGCCAAAGCACCTTGAAAGAGAGGAATGGAGCTGGAGGATTCACCTTTCTGACTCCAGACTATACTACAAAGCTACAGTCATCAAAACTGCATGGCACTGGTACAAAAAACAGGCACACAGACCAATGGAACAGGATAGAGAGCCCAGAAATAAACCCATGTACCTGTGGTTACCTAATTTATGACAAAGGAGAAAAGAACATACAATGGAGAAAAGACAGTCTCTTTAATAAATGGTGCTGGGAAAACTGGACAGCTACAAGTAAAAGAGGGCAATTAGAACATTCTCTAACACCACATAAAAAATAAACTCAAAATGGATTAAATTCCTAAATATAAGACCAGAAACCATTAAACTCCTAGAAGAAAACATAGGCAGGACACTCTTTGCCATAAATTGCAGCAATAATTTTTTGGATTTGTGTCCAAAGGCAAAGGAAACAAAAGCAAAAACAAACAAATGGGACTTAATGAAACATAAAAGCTTTTGCACAGCAAAGGAAACCACTGACAAAATTGAAAAGACAACCTACTGAATAGGAAAAAATATTTGCAAATGATATGACTGATAAGAGATTAATATCCAAAATATTGGGTTGGCCTAAAAGTTCCTTTTGGTTTTTCTGTAATACAGGCCCCAAGTGGTTGGGTGGATGGAAGGTGGAGGGTGGGACCCCGTGCCTAGGGAGCAGCATGGTACTCACAGTTGGGCACTGCTGATTCTTAAACATGACCTTGAAACTGTTCTGGACTGTTCCCGGGACAATCGGGGTGAAGATGACGGGCACCTTGATGGAGCTGAAGGGGCCTATGTCCCCCTCTGTTGTCTGCAGGGAAGAGAGGCGGAAGGCTGGTGAGCCTTCACATTCTGGTCAAGGTACCTCCCGTGGCCTCGCCATGGCCAGTCACTGTGCGGGTGGGAAGTGGCAGCGGCCATGTGTGCACTTGCTCTCCTGATGACCCAGTCTTTGCACACACATGTGGACACACATGGATGCACACACATGCACACATGTGTACACACACACACACACACACTGGACACACACATGTACCACATGGACACACGTGCATACACACGTGGACCCCACCCCCACCCCCTGCCACTCTGGCTAGTGAGGCCCCACATGGAAGTCTCTGCGCTCAACTGGACAGGGGCACCCAGGCATGCCTCTTTGCCGCTCTGGGTCTGACCTAGCCCAGTTGGGGATGGGGTGGCCAGATATGGGCTGAGATAGCTAATCGCCCAGAGGCTGCAAGTCCGGTGACCAGACTAGTCTCATCCAGCTCTGGTCAGATGGACAGGCCACCCCAGGGCTGGAGGAAGACGGGGCTTTGCTGACCTCTCCCAGTGAGAACTCCATCTGTTCCTCATTGGGAGGTATAGTCATGATGGTGGTCAAGGTCACACCCTCTGATTCTGGAAGAGATGGGGGTTCACAGGTGAGGATGGCCAGGCCAGGAGAGCTGGGGCACCAGGGCCCCTCCCTCTCCCAGACCAAGTGCTGTCCTGGAGGCCACCCCAGCCCTCCTGAATAGATGGCTCATCCTGACAATATTACATGCTTCCCCCAAACTGTCTCCAGGGCTGGCGAGGGACCTCACGGGGGCACCCTGACCCAGGCAGGGCCCCCACCCTTCCCCCGACCCAGCTCAGCAAAGAAGGGCCACTTGGTAGCACAGGAGGACCAGAGTGGAGTGGGGTTGTGCCCCAGGCCTGGGCAGGGTGTCCTGACCCTTCTGTGCCAGGACAGGGGTCACAGGGCTGTAGGGTCAGTGCAGGTAGACAGCCTGGCTCATTGGCAAAGAGGCTGTCACTGTGGCCCCAGGTTCACATGGATGTTTCCACTCTCACAGCTCCCATGGCCATCTCCTGCATGGGGGGCCTTGGGAATTCAGGGACCCCCAACTTCAATGCCATGTGTGGTTCCAGGCCAGGGGTTTCTTGGGTGGACTCAGTGGGTACTGTGGCTTCTGGAGTGGGAGGCCTGAGTGGGAGAAGGTCCTGAGTTGCTCAAAATGGCCTAAGAGCAGCATGTCTAAGACAGGACAGCAGAGACACGTGGGGAGGCTGAGAAGTGGACCATCTGAGGCTTTCCATCAAGGCAGGAGGAGCTGAAAGTGCACTCGAGAGGTTTGTATTAAGAGGAGAAAGTGGTAGAAAGCTGTGTGAGGGCTGGGCTGGGTGGGGGTGGTGGGGGAGGATGGGGGGCCAGGCTGAGGTGGTAGGTGGAGAGGGGGCTGCCAAGTCCTGGAAAGGTAACACAGTAACCCCTCCAGCCTGTTTTCACAGTTGTTTGGCCTTGTCTGTGTGGATGTGCTCTAAGTGGCTCCTGGAATCTGTCCTCTGGGGCCCTCTGACCCAACCTGCAGCCCCTCTGCCTGTCACATGGGTGGGACTCGGGGCCCCTGTGCCAAGGAGCCCAGGGCTGTATGCTGAGCGCAGGCCATAGGCCCAGCTCACCGATGGGGTGCCCCTCCTCCTGCTCCTTCATGTCCAGCTTTCCAGACTCCTTCTGGCTTGGTACATCTGTAGGGGATGACTCATTGCCCTCCACCTGATGCTCAGAAAAAATGGTGAATTTATCATAAAATCCTTTGTCTTCATACGTGAAGATACTACTCTGAAAGGAGAACATGATACCTTTAGTGCAGTCCGTTTGCCTTTCCTATTAGCTGTCCAGATCCGCCATCCCTGAGGTGCCACGCTGAGAGCCCGGCCATGATCTGAGTTGGGGACCATGGGCTCCTGCATGACCCCCTTGGCAGCTCTCCACTGACCTGTGCTGAGCTTGCCTGGGGCTCAGGGCCTCCTCTAACGTAGTTGGTTTCCTCCTCAGCCCCCTCCTAGAGACTCTGCACACAGGCATGGGGCCGAGTTCCTCTAGGACACCTGCTGCTCTCCACTGTGAGCTTGGGCCCCCCAGGCTCCATCCCAGAGCTCTCCTGGCTTTGGCCCAGACCCCTGCAGGCTGAGAGCAGGCTGGCTTCATCTCTGCTTCTTTTTCAGAGACCACTGACCCGCAGGCCTCTGCCCTGGGCTCAGGAACAGTCTGACTGAGTGCCTGCTGCGTGTGACTCAGAGTCCATGGGGGACGTGCAGGCATTGCCCTGGTGGAGCTGCTGTCCAGCTGCTCAGACACCCACTGAGACGCAGAGCCAGTGCCTGTGGAGAGCCTGAGGGCCTGGCCGCTTGTCCTCCCTCCATAAGCCTGGCTCCTGCACTCCCTCTTCCCTCATTATCCCATGCTCTGGGTTCACACCCTGTCCCAACCTCTGTTGCAGCAGCTAGCCCATGTTGCTGTTCAGGGTACCTCTGCCCTCTCCCTCTCCAGGGGAGACCCTTCCAGGACCTTTGCCGTAACGCCTAAATGCAGCAGAGAAAATATACTAAGTGCTTCTTACAGGAAAGTTTCAACTAACTTAGACATGTATTTTGAGGCAAACTTTCTCTGTGCTCACCCCCAAATGACCACCAACCCCTTCCCTGTCCACTGGCTATTTTGGAAGTTGTCTCCATGGATGGGGTCCCTCCTGTTTCTGTTTCCTTGGCAGCACGTGCACAGCCTTCCCATGAGAGGACCAGGGCCTCCCTCATACTTTTGAGAGAGATGTGGGTGCGGGGCAGGGTTTGCTGAGCTTTTCAGCCTGAGGAGTCTGGGATGCCCCCACTCTGAGAATGCTTGTCCACTGCCTTGCCAACACACGTGACGGGGACAGTGTCCGACAGCCAAGGTGTGCCCCCTACAGAGTTCGAGCACTTCCAGATGGACTGCAGACTGTCCTGCCACCCCTCCTCATCCCACTCACATCAAGAGGCTCCTCTGACTCATGGCCCACCTCACACTCATGGGACTGTATCTTGGGGCAGGAGGTACCACATGCTGCCCTCGGGCTGAGCAGCCACAGCAATGGCCAGGGGCTGCGGCATACTCACTAATTTCAGGGCCGACTGGGAGGTGTCCATCTCACAAGTCTCTGATGCCAGAAGAAATCTGAACTTGGTGCCCAAGCCCCCAGTGTTGGTCAGCGTGACGGTCCGGACTGCAGTCTCACCCACTGTGTAGCTGCCAAAGTCGATGAGCTCCTTGTCGAGGGACAGCTATCAGAAGACCTTGAGTGAGCCAGGGTGACCACAGCACGTCTCCTCTCCCACCTGCCACTCCCCCACAGAGAGGACACGGCGCTCTGACCCCATCCTCACACTCATGGATAAGGTCTGCATCTGGCTCCATGGGGGAGAGGAAAGGTCTCTGCATTGTCCACTAGCAATTCACATGCCAGAAATCATAAACTTGTGTATTGATCATGACACTAGGGAGCACCTGAGTCCAATTTTTTTTTTTTTAACTGTTAACGGATAGATTCCTGCCATGGCAAGTCCATCATGGAGGTCCTGTTACAGTGAAGTCGCTCAGTCGTGTCCGACTCTTTGAGACCCCATGGATTGTAGCTCACCAGGCTTCTCAGTCCATGGGATTTTCCCAGGCAAGAGTACTGGAGTGGGTTGCCATTTCCTTCTCCACTGAGTCCAATTTTTAAAAAATCAAGCCAGCTAAAAAGAAATGAGCTATCAAGCCATAAAAAACATGGAGGAACCTTAGATGTGTATAGCTACATAAGTGAAAGAAGTCTGTCTAAAAAGTTTTCAAACTGTATGATTCCAACTATATAGCATTCTGGAGAAGGCTAAACTATGGAAATAATAAAAAAATTCAATGGTTGTATATTAATAAAAGATTCACCATAGCAAGAAGATATAACAATTATAATCACTTATGCATCTGGCAGACTATCAAAAATACATGAAGCAAGAACTGAGGAAATTGAAGAAGAAATATATAGCTCTACAATATTCTTCTCAAATGAACAGAACAACCAGACAGAAAATAAGTAAGGAAATAAGGAAATACAGAACTTAAGTAGCACAATAAACCATGGGATCTAACAGATGTATACAGAATACTTCACCCAACAACAACACATATGTTTTTGTCAGGTGCACACAAGACATTTTCCAGGATTGACCATAAGTTAGGCCACAAAAGACTCAACAGACTTTAAAAGAGAGATATCATACAAAGTATCTTCTCTGACCACAGCAGGATAAAGTTAAAAATCAAAAACATACAGAAAACAAGAAAATTCACAAAATTATGGAAATTAAGCAAAAATCAAAGAAGAAATCACAAGAGAAATTATAAAATAACAAGAGATGAATGAAAACAAAAACACAATACACCAAAACTCATAGGATGCAGTGGAAGGGTCACTGAAGGGGAAATTTATAGCTATAGAAACTTACATTAATAAATAAGACAGATCTAAAATAAACAATTTATGCTTACAACTCAAGAAATTAGGAAAAGAACAAACTAAACTCCAAAACTAGCAGACAAACTAAAATAAGGATCAGAGCAGAGATAAAGTAGAGAAAAGAAAAATAATAGAGAAAATTATTGAAGACAAAAGTTGGTTATTCAAAAAGATCAACAAAATTGACAAACTTTTGCCTACATAGACTAAGAAAATAAGGACTCAAAGTAGTAAAATCAGAAATGAAAATGGGGACATTAATACTGATTCTGCAGAAGTAAAAAGAATTCTAAGAAAGTACATGGGCTTCCCTTATGGCTCAGCTGGTAAAGAATCCACCTGTAATGCGGGAGACCTGGGTTTGATCCCTGGGTTGGGAAAATCCCCTGGAGAAGGGAAAGGCTACTCACTCCAGTATTCTGGCCTGGAGAATTCCACGGACTGTATAGTTTATGGGGTCACAAAGAGTCAGACATGACTGAACGACTTTCACTTTCATTTCAAGAAAGTACTACCCATGTACCAACAAACTGGATAACTCAGATGAAATATACAAATTCCTAGAAATACAAAACTTTCCAACACTAAACCACAAAGAAATAAGACAATGTGAATAGACCTATAACTAGTAAGAAGACTGATTCTATAATAAAATATTTCCTGACAAGGCCCTGACCTGATGATCAGAATGTGCATCGCAGGGTCCCAGGAGAAGGAGAGTAAAGGGCAGGGAGAATATTAAAAAAAACAATGGCCGAAAAAGAGGGGCAATCGATAGTAACACAATAATAGTAGGGGACTTTAACATCCCACTTATACCAAAGGACATATCATCAAACCAGAGAATCAATAAGGAAACACAAACCTTAAATGAAACATTAGTTCAAATGGACCTAACTGATATATTCAGGACTTTTCATCCAAATGCAGAAGAATACGCTATCAAGTGTACACGGAACCAGGATAGACTACATCTTGGGCCACAAGTCAAGACTCAGTAAATTTAAGAAAACTGAAGTTGTACCAAGTATTTTCTCTGATTGCAATGCTGTAAGACTAGATATCAACTATAGGGGAAAAAAAACTGCAAAAAACAAACTCATGGAGATTAAACAGCACGTTACTAAATAACAAAGAGGTTACTGAAGAAATAAGAAGGGAAATCAAGATTCCTAGAAACAAATGAAAATGAAAACACAAGGACCCAAAATCTATGGGATTCAGCAAAAGCAGCTCTAAAAGGAAGTTTATAGCAATATAATCCTACCTCAAGAAACAAGAAAAGCATCAAATAGACAACCTAACTCTACATCTAAAGCAGCTGGAAAAAGAAGAACAAAAAACCCCCGATGTCAGCAGAAGGAAATAAATCATAAATTTCAGAGCAGAAATAAATGAAAAAGAAATGAAGGAAATACTAGCAAAGATTAATAAAACTAAAATCTGGTTCTTTGAGAAGATACACAAAATTGACAAACCACTAGCCAGAAGCATCAAGAAAAAAGAGGGAGAAAAGTCAAATCAACAAAATTAGAAATGAAAAAGGAGAGGTTAAAACAGACAACACAGAATACAAAGGATCATAAAAGAATATTATGAGCAACTGTAAACTAACAAAATGGACAACCTAGAGGAAATGGACAGATCTTTAGAAAAGTTCACCCTCCCAAGGCTGAACCAGGAAGAAACAGAAATTATGAACCACCCAATTACAAATACTGAAATCCAAAGTGATTAAAAATCTCCCCGAAAACAAAAGCACAGGGAGGGAGGTTCAGGATGGGGAACCCGTGTATACCTGTGGCGGATTCATGTTGGTGTATGGCAAAACCAATACAATATTGTAATTAACCTCCCATTAAAAAGAAATAAATTTATATTAAAAATAAATAAAAAGAAATTAATCTTAAAATCTAAAAAAAAAAAAAAAGCACAGGACCGGATGACTTCATAGGGGACATCTGTAAAACATTTAGAGAAAAAGCTAATGCCTATTTTTCTGAAACTCTTCCAAAAAACTGCAGAGGAAAGAACACTTCCAAACTCATTCTATGAGGCTCCCATCACCCTGATACCAAAACCAGGCAAAGACAACACAAAAAAGAAAATTACAGGCAAATATTACTGATGAATATAGATGCAAAAATCCCCAACAAAATTTTAGCAAACATAATTCAACAACATGTTAAAAAGCTCATACACCATGATCAAGTCAGGTTTATTCCAGGGATGCAAAGATTCTTCAATATATGCAAATCAATCAATGTGATACACCATATTAACAAACTGAAAGATATAAACCGTATGATCATCTCAATAGATGCAGAAAAAGCCTTTGACAAAATTCAGCACCCATTTATGGTAAAAAAAAACTCTTCAAAAATGGGCATAGAAGGAACTTCAACGTAGTAAAGGCCATGTATGATAAGCCCAAAGCAAACATTATTTCCAATGGTGAAAAACTAAAAACATTCCCTCCAAGATCAGGAACAGGACAAGGGTATCCACTCTCACCACTATTATTCAACATAGTTTTGGAAGTTCTAGCTATGACAATTAGAGAAGAAAAAGAAATAAAAAGAATCCAGAGCAGAAATAAAGAAGTAAAACTCTCATTGTTTGCAGATGACATGATACTATACATAGAAAACCCAAAAGAAACTATCAGAAAATTACTAGTGAATTCAGCAAAGTCACAGAATACAAGATCAATACACAGAAATCACTTGTATTCCTATACACTAACAATGAAAAATCAGAAAGAGAACTTAAGGAATCTATCCCATTCACCACTGCAACAAAAAGAATAAAATTTCTAGGAATAAACCTACCTAAGGAGACAAAAGAACTGCATATGGAAAAGTATAAGACACTGATGAAAGAAATCAAAGACGACATAAACAGATGGAGAGATAGTCCATGTTCCTGGGTAGGAAGAGTCAATATTGTGAAAATGACTATACTACCAGATGCAATCTACAGATTCAATGTCATCCCTATCAAATTACCAAGGGCATTTTAAACAGAACTATAACAAAAATTTTCACAATTCATATGGAAACACAAAAGATCCTGAATAGCCAAAACAGTCTTGAGAAAGAAGAATGGAGCTGGAGGAATCAACCTTCCTGGCTTCAGCTTATACTACAAAGCTACAGTCATTAAGACAGTATGGTACTGGCACAAAAACAGAAATATAGACCAATGGAACAAGATAGAAAGCTCAGAAATAAACCCATGCACCTATGGGTGCCTTATTTTTGACAAAGGAGGCAAGAATATACTATGGGGCAAAGACAGCCTCTTCAATAAATGGTGCTGGGAAAACTGGACAGACAGCTACACGTAAAAGAATGAAATTGACACTTCCTAACACCATACACAAAGATTAACTCAAAATGGATTAAAGACCTAAATGTAAAACTAGAAACTATAAAACTCTTAGAGGAAAACATAGGCAGAACACTTGCTGACACGAATCAAAGCAAGATCCTCTATGACCCACCTCCTAGATTAATGGAAATAAAAACAAAAGTAAACAAGTGGGACCTGATTAAACTTAAAAGCTTTTGCACAGCAAAGGAAACTAAAAGCAAGGTAAAAAGACAACCCTCAGAATGGGAGAAGGTAATAGCAAATGAAACAAGTGACAAAGGATTAGTTTCCAAAATATACAAGCAACTCATACAACTCAATACCAGAAAAACAAACAATCCAATCAAAAAGTGAGAAAAAGACCTAAACAGACATTTCTTCAAAGAAGACATACAGATTGCTAACAAGCACATGAAAAGATGCTTAACATCGCTCATTATGAGAGAAATGCAAATCAAAACTACAATGAGATATCACCCCACACTGGTGAGAATGGCCATCATCAAAAAATCTGCAAACAATAAATGCTGGAGAGAGTGTAGAGAAAAACGAATCATCTTGCACTGTTGGTAGGAATGTAAATTGATACAGCCACTATGGAAGACGGTATGGCGATGCCTTAAAAACTAGGAATAAAACCACCATATGACCCAGCAATCCCACTCTAGGCATATACCCTGAGGAAACCAAAACTGAACAAGACACATGTATACCAATGTTCACTGTAGCACTGTTTACAATAGCTAGAACATGGAAGCAACCTAGATGTCCATCGACAGATGAATGGATAAAGCAGCTGTGGTATTCCATATATACAGTGTGATGCTACTTAGCCATAAAAAGGAATGCATTTGAGTCAGTTCTGATGAGGTGGACAAACTTAGAGCCTATTATACAGAGTGAAGTGAGTCAGAAAGAGAAATATAAATATCATATACTGACACATACATATGGAATCTAAAAAGATGGTACTGATGAATTTATTTTCAGGACAGCAATGGAGAAATATGGACATGGGAGGAGGGGAGGAGGGAGAAGGTGAGATGTATGGAGAGAGTAACATGGAAATTTACAACACCATATGTAAAATAGATAGCCAATGGGGAATTTGATGTTTGACTCAGGGAACTCAAACAGTGGCTCTGTGACAGGCTAAAGGGTGGAATGGGGCCAGATGGAAGTTTGGGAAGGAGAGGACATGGGTGTACCTATGGCTGATTCTTGTTGATGTTTGACAGAAAACCACAAAATTCTGAAAAGCAATTATCCTTCGATTAAAAAAATTAAAAAAAAAAGGTCGAAAGCTCCCCATCTTCAATGAAAGACATGATTACAAACATCCAAGAAGTTCAATAACCTCTGAGGTGGATGAACTCAAAGAGACTCGTGATGAGACACCTTGTAATCAGACTGTTAAAGGCCAGAAAAAAGTAAGAACCTTGAAAGCAGGAGGAAAGATCTGTCACATACTAGGGACCCTCAGTAAGATCATGGCAGATTTCTCAACAAACACCTTGGAGGAGAGAGGGCCAGGAGCCGACCTGCTCCAGAAGGAAAAATGTCAGTCGAGAATGCTGAACTGTCAAAACTGTCCGTCAGGGGCTTCCCTGGTGGCTCAGTTGTAAAGAATCGCCTGTCAGTGCAGCAGACAAAGGGTTCAATGCCTGGTCCAGGAAGATCCCACGTAACACGGAGGGACTAACCCCATGCACCACAGCTACTGAGCCAGTGCTCGAGAGCTGCAACGACTGAGCCCAAGTGCCGCATCTATGAAGCGTGCACTCCTAGAGCCCACGCTCCATAACAAGAGGAACCACCACAATAAGAAGCCTGAGCACCACAACCCGTTTACTGTAACTAGAGGAAAAAGCCTGCACAACAACGGAGACCCAGCATAGGCAAAGACAATTAAATAAATAAAATTGTTTAAGAAAACAAACCAAAAAAACTGTCCTTCAAAAGACAGTCCCAGATGGACAAGAGCTGCAGGAGTTCTGCCTGAAGGAAATGCCCCAGCCAGTCGTGTAGGCAAGAGGAAAGGACCCCAGACAGTAACTGCAGGCTCTGGAAAGGAAGACACACAGCGCTGGTGTCAAAGTCATGATGGTTTGTAACAGCAATTTTAGTTTCCTACATGATTTAAGATGCTAACATAGTCTTTTAAAAAGCAGTTTTTAGCCTAAAAGCTGGTGTTATTATAACTTTGGTTTATAACTCCACATTTTGTTTTCTGTAGAACTAAGAAACTGCTGTATCTACCAATTTCTATTTATGTTACTGGACACGCAAGTAATACAAGTAATTTTGTGACATCAACAACTGAACCAAGTGGGACAAAGCTGTAAAGGAGCGGAGTTTTCATGAGCTGTTCATGTCAGACTGATACAAATCCAGATAGGATAGTTGTGACTTTAGGATGCTAAATGTAATCCCACCACAAAGAAGATACACAGAAGGGGATGAAAACGGAACTTGAGCTTTTTACAACGTAAGGTCAGTTAAACATAAAGATGACAGCTCTGCAGGAGATGAGGGACAAAAGAACTTATAGAGCATGAAAACAAACAGCAAAACGCCAGGAGCAGAGCCCTCCACAGCACTTAGCCTCAAAGGACATTCTGACACAGGCTGCAGCAGGGACGGACCTGGAGGGCACTGCACTCAGCGAAACAAGCTGTTCACAGGAGGAGACATGCCCTGTGATCCCACTTACATAAGGTGCTTAAAGTCATCAGGTCCACAGAGACAGAAAGGAGAATGGAGGGTGCCAGAGGCTGGGGGAGGGTAGGGAGCGAGCATTTAGCAAGGAGAGCTCTGGTTTTGCAAGATGAAGACTCTGAGATAGACGGTGGTGAGGGCTCAGAGCGCTGAGCATGTATGGAATACCCCTGGGCTGTGCACTTACAGGCAGCTAAGATGGTGTATCTATGCCATGTGCGGTGCTGGTGGTGGTGTAGTCCCTAAGCTGCGTCCAGCTCTTGCGACCCCATGGACGATAGCCTGCCAGGCTCCTCCGTCCATGGGGTTTCCTACATATGCCATGGCTAGGTATATATTTTACTAGAATTAAAGCCTGAAAGAAAAGAGACTTAAGAGCATAATAATCAAATGCAATATGTGAGTTTGATTGTATCTCAGCTCAAAAAGACCACAGGGCTTCCCTGGTAGCTCAGATGGTAAAGCATCTGCCTGCAATGTGGGAGACCTGGGTTCGATCCCTGGGTCGGGAATATCCCCTGGAGAAGGAAATGGCAACCCACTCCAGCACTCTTGCCTGGAAAATCCCATGGATGGAGGAGCCTGATAGGCTACAGTCCCTGGGGTTGCAAAGAGTCAGACACGACTGAGCAACTTCACATTCACATTCAAAAAACCACAGTTATAGAAGGTGGTTTGGGGACAACTCAGTACATTTGAATGTGGACTGGGTGGGAGGTGATGACTAGGAATGTGGTTAATTATATTTGAGATGCTGATGTTTTATAGGGATGGGTGTTGAGTAATAGGAAATTGCTGATTCATTCTGAAGTGGGCCAGGTAAGCAGACACAGAGACAGAAGTGGCCGTGGCAAATGTTGACAGTGACTGGATTCAGGAAGTGATTATATGGATACACATTGCATTCTTTCTGCTTTTCATTAATACGAAAATTTTCTTAATTAAAAGAAAATATCAATTCCATGTAACAAAGGAGATTACAAACAAAATGAAAAAGCAGCTCATGAAATGGAAGAAAATCATTACAAATCACATTGATAAGGGGTTGATACCCAAACTATGTAAAGAATTCACACAACTGAATAACAAAAAAAAACACAAACTAACCCAAACAATATGATTTAAAAACAGGCAGAGGAATTGAATAGATATTTTCCCAAACAAGACATACAAATAGCCAACATGCACACGAAAGGTCCTCAAGAAAGTATCACTGATCATCAGGGAAATGCAAATCAAAACCACAGCTCCGTGTTATCTTGTATCATTAGAACGTTGTTGCTGTTTAATTGCTGAGTTGTGTCTGACTCTTTGCAACCCCAAGGACTGTACCCTGCCAGGCTTCTCTGTCCATGGGATTTCCTAGGGAAGAATACTGCAGTGGGTTGCCACTTCCTTCCCCAGGGATCTTCCCAATCCAGGGATCGACCCTGCATCTCCGTGTCTCCTGCATTAGCAGGCAGATTCTTTACCACTGAACCACCAGGGAAGCCATACCATTAGAATGCTGCTGCTGCTGCTAAGTCACGTCAGTCATGTCCGACTGTGTAACCCCATAGGCGGCAGCCCACCAGGCTCCCATCCTGGGGATTCTCCAGACAAGAATACTGGAGTGAGTTGCCATTGCCTTCTCCGTACCATTAGAATAGCTATTATCAAAAAGAAAGAATAAAGTGCTGGCAAGGATATAGAGAAAAAGGAACCTCAGGCACTGCTGGTAGGAATGTAAATTGGTGCAGCCACTGTGGAGAACAGTATGGAGGCTCCTCAAATAATTATAAAGAGAATTACAATATGACCCAGTGATCCCAGTTCTGGGTATTCGTCCAAATGAATGAAACCAGTATCATCAGAAGAGTTGTCTGCATACTCATATTCACTGTAGCACTATTTACAAAAGCCAAGATGTGAAAGGAACCTAAGTGTCCATCGACGAACAGATGGATAAAGAAATTGTGGTGCACATAAAATGGAATATTATTCAGCCATAAAAAGGAAACCTTGCCATTTGGAACAATGTGAATGGCATTATGACACACGAAATAAGTCAGATAGAAAAGATGGGTACTGTATAATTACACTTATGGTGGAATCTGAAAAAAAAATGGAGCTTGCAGATACCAAAAAAACCCCCAAACAGATTGTAGTTCCAGAGGCGGGCGTGGGGGTGGTAGAATGGGTAGAGGGATCAGAAGGCATGAACTCCAGTTACAGGCTCTGGGGATGTGAAAGCTGCATGGTGCCTATAGTTTACAAAAGAAACCCATCAGGTGACACCACAGAGCTTCTGAGAGGAGCAGGTCTCTTGAGACGAGTCTGAGGGTCTCCTCTGACCCGGGGGTCCTGCAAGCTGGGTGCCACCCTGCGCAGACTCTCTGGATGTTTGCAGCATGGGCGTGGGTACCCACCTCCCCAGACAACAGCCTCAGACCCTCCCACCCCGCACAGCCCCGATGCTCAGCACAAACTCACAGAGCATTTCTTTGTTGAACATTTCAGTGGAACAGAAAATCTGCCTGTCTGAGCCAGAAACGAGACATTTCCTTCCAAATCTTTGTTTATCTAAAAATAAAACCCCCGACCACCCACACATTTGCAGCTTCCATGTGACGAGTGCTATCTGGACAACCCATCCCCCACTGCTGCCTAAGGGAGGAGCCTGCAGCCCATCCCATGGGACCCACAGGCAGCAGCAGTCACACTTGCCACCCAGGGATGCAGAAGGGCCTCCGTGTCACCCCGTCTGAGCTGAAGAAGAGTCTCCAGCATGTTTTGGAAATTAGCCAAGAGGAGGCCACATGTCACTCCCTCTGCATTGCAGCGTGGCCATCCTCCATCACAACATCCTGAGGAGCTTGGGGCAGCGGAGACCCCAATTCCACCCACCACCCTCTTGAGATGGTAGAAAACCCCCTTTCCACAGCTTGCTTTTTGGACTGACACTCACCATGGGCTTGAAGGTGACAAGCACTTCACAGGACATGCCGGCTGCTAGTGGGCCTGGGGGGTCAAAGCTGTGGGAACAACAACGGAGCAGGGCTGAGCCTCCTGCCCTCATGGACCACAGCTGGGCTGGAGCCACTGTCCCAGAGAGCCAGTGCCTCAAGAACCTCCTTCTCACCCTGTCCTGGGGCTGAGCCCCTGCTGCCTCCCTGGGGCTCAGTCCATAGGAGATGCTCCAGGGACATCTGAATGTCAGTTGTGTGAGTGAAGGAAGGGAGGGAGAGAGGAGGGAGGGAAAGGGGAAAGGAGGGAAGGGGGAGGGGAAAGGGAAGGCGGGAGGGAAGAAGGGGCTAGCTTCAGAGGGTGCAGATGCTATGGGGTAAGCAGCGGTCATGGCTCCCTGGGGGGCATGAGCCAGGCCTGGAACCAAGGGTCTTGGACTTTGGTTTCAAGGTGAGGGGCTGGGAGCCAGGCAGGAAGCTGGGACTGAAGGTGCTACATTCAATTGGAGCCATCTGAGCCCCACTTCAAGCGAAAGATCAGGAAAACAGCCTCACATTCCCAGTGATTCTGGAAGGACTTTGTCTGAATTTGTCTGAAAAAAAGGAGCTCCCCACAAAATAGCTAACACAAAACACGAGGTCCATTTTCACAAGGTTGTATTTTACCTCTTGTACTTTGCTTAGAAAACATAAGCAAAAAGTTAATATTAAAATCTGTCTCTAGCTGGCAGAGTCCCAGGGGCTCAAGGCAGAAGTAGACCTGAGCTCCTCGTGTTGGGAGGGAAGTGTTCTGGTGTTAGACTAACAAAGTCCCAGAATGGCATCTCACCAGTGGATGGGTCAAAACCCAGACCTGAAAGCTGTGCACCAACCAACAGGGACACAGCAAGGGGCAGGGCCAGACCCCAGGACCTCAGGTGGCAGAATTACTGTAGGGAAACTTTTACAGACGTGAGAAAAGAACCAGAAATATTAGCTGATCTGAAAGAGAGCTTGGGACTTTCAGAAATGAGGACTATGGTAACTGGAATTGGAAATGAAATTAGCAATTTCAACAGCTGATTAGATACCATAAAAGAGAGAAGTGAATGGAGGGACAGACCCCAGAAACTTGCTCAGAGAGATGATGGCAAAGGGAGGGGAGAGGTGGTGTGATACAGGTGTCAGGAAGCGTGGGGGTGCAGAGCAGACAGGTTTCAAGTCGAGCACAGAGGGCCAGTCTATGAGGATGGATGGGAACAATGTGTGAAGGGCCAGGGATGAGGGATCTCCACAGTTGTTGGCAGAGGCTGACCAGGAAGCACAAGGAGTTCTAAAATGGCTCTAGGAGACAGAGATCCACAGCAGACATGGCGGTGGACATGCTGGACCCCAAGGGCCCGGCGACCTCATGGCGATCAGAGGAGGCTGGATAACCTATGAAGACAGGGGACTGGCCAGAAAGTCGATTTCCAACAGCAACAGCATGAGCCAGCAGACAGGGAGGAATATCCTCATGGTGTTGAGAGAAAACGCTGCCCATAAAACGTTCCTGATCCAGGCTGGGAAGGGTGACTTGGGGTGGCCGAGGTGATGTGACCAACCGACGGTGTGCCCCCACCCACTCCTCCAGAAACCACAGATCCACAGGGAGAACTAGCCACACGGAAAAGCTCCGCTGTCAGCACGCTCAGACAGTGGAGGACGCATTGGTGATAGACACGGAATAAGGGAAGACAGAAAAAGGAGCGAAGATCCTGCATCTGGCTCACAAGCTACACAGAACGGACAGTGAGTCCAACGGGGAGACTGACCAGAGCCCCGGCCAGTGGCACAGCCCTGGAAGGCACTGCGGGCAGTGGACAGGGCCTTGGAGGCTGCAGCACTCACACGGCAGGAGCCATGCAGACTTGGGTACTTAGAGCCCCGGGGACCTCCCCACTGATGACCAGGAGGAGCGGCAGAAGCTCCTCCTGGAGACGAGAAAAAACCCTTAACGAAGAAGTCAAAACGCTTAAGGAGCAGAAGAGAATCAGGCCCTGCAGAGAGACATGAGGAAAATGAGGGAAACAAAATAAGGAAGAGAGGATTCCAGGGACCAGAAGGGATCACAGACAAGAGGATCCTGCTTAGGCATCAGCATGGTCTCAAGAGAAGAAACCTGAAACTCTGGAGCAGACTGAAAATGTAAAGAGTTCAAGTACATAGTCCTAAAATAAAAAGACGGCTTTTCTCTTTACTTTGAGGAGGCAAGGCCCCACAGGGAGCTCTCACTCAGAACCACTGACCTCAAAACACAGAGGAGTAAGTGTAAAGCCATTCTTCAGGGAAAATGTAAAGCCATTCATCAGGGGCTGCCCTGAGGATGGGGCCAAGACACTTCAGAAAATGCCCGAGGGCCCCAAGTTCGGTTCAAACAAAGGCTCTGGGAGCAGCTGCATGGACTAAGGCCCCGCCCATGGCTGCCCCACTGCCTACTCCACATGGATGAAGTCCTGCAGGCCCTCATCCACGCCCACCAGCTTGCAGTAGTTAATCTTGTAGGTGGCGTTGATCAGCGTGATCTTCTTCTTGTACACTTTGCCCACATCAAAGTCCTAGGAAAAGCGAGTGAAAAGTTAATTCTCAAAGCTCTCTGGTGGCTGCTTCTCAGCACCTGACAACCATGCCTGGGAGACCAGGGAGACATCCTGGTCTCCTAGGACCCTCTGCCTCAGGCAGGAAGAGGGTGCCTGGGGGCCAGCGGGTGCGGGTCCCCCAGCAAAGGGTTGGGTGGTGCCTGGCTCCTCCAGGGGAACTGGGAAGTTGTGATGTCCCAGCCTCCCTAGGACCAGTGCCCTCCTGGGCCTGTGCCTGAGCCCTTCCACAGGACCCTGTCGCCCTCAGTCCCAGGTGAGGACACTGGTACCGGGACCCTGGGCTCACCTTGAAGTGAATGAACTTGGGCTTGGTGTTGAAGGGGCACCCTCTGAACTCACGCCCTGATGCCACCTGTTTGTGGATCACCCCACTGCGTAGCCGATGCATCGTCCGCGCCGGGATGTCCTTGTCCATCTTTGTTCCGCCCACCGGCTTCCGGTCCACATCCTCCTTGGATACCTGGGGATTGACAGGGCCATCTGGAAAGCCTGGCCAGGCCTCCCTGAGGACAGCTGGGGAGTGAGGGACATGAACAGCCAGGGTCACTGAGGCTGCATGGGGCAGAGAGGGAGCCACACGGGGAGGGGGGCATGCAACATCCAAGGTGGGGCACCAGCAAGGTGGTGGGGGTAGGGGACAAGAGGCTGAGCAGAGCCATCCACGACCTAGAGGATTTCTGGAAAATAATGGCAGAGGGGGTTTTCTAGGTTTTTTTGTTGTTGTTCAGTTGCTCAGTCGTGTCCCACTCTTTGCGACCTCATGGACTATAGCATGTCATGCTTTCCTGTCCTTCGCCATCTTCCAGAGTTTGCTCAAACTCATGTTCATTGCCATCCAAGTATCTCATCCTCTGTTGTCCCCTTCTTCTCCTGCCCTCAATCCTTCCCAGCATCAGAGTCTTTTCCAATGAGTCAGCTCTTCACATCAATTGGCCAAAGTATTGGAGCTTCATCATCAGTCCTTCCAATGAATATTCAGGGTTGATTTCCTTTAGGACTGACCAGTTTGATCTCCTTGCAGTCCAAGGGACTCTCAAGAGTCTTTTTCACTACTACAGTTTGAAAGCATTTTAAAATCAGGCCAAGAAGAAGTTTTTGAAAATTTCTACAGGAAGCAACATTTTTCAAGTGGCACAAAGACACAGCCCTGACAGTCTCAGTGACTTAGACAGGGAGCCTCTAAGGGCCTGGCTCTGGCGCTGGGGCCAACCCAGGGACTGGCACCCTCCTACCCTCGCACTCTGGGGTGGAAGCTGGCCTGCTGACCGGTGACCCCTGTGCAGTGACCCCAAGCCTGAGTGGGGTAGTGCCCAGCTCCGGCCCAGTCAGCCAGGCCTCCTCAGAGCCAGCAGAACCAAATGGCTTGACACTCAGAATGATGGGAATGAGTTTGCCCACAGATAGGGGCGATGCCCTCCAGGGTGGCCAGAAACAGAGCTGGGGCCAGCATCCTGCCATATGCACTGGACGCTGGCTAACTTCATGGCTCACGGAGCTAGGCCTGCTGGGATGACCATTGCCCTGACAGAAGGCTGTCAAAGGAAGTGTGAGCAGGCCTTCCAGCCACAGGCTTCCCAGTTCTAAGTGCAGGAATCAGGGCTCACTCCCCACCCTGAGCCCCAGTGTGCACTTGCTGTGTGCAGGCCCCTGCTGGCCTGTGTGCTATGGGGGAGGGAGGCAGTCAGGAGGAGCCACAGAGCAGGATCCATGAGCGAGGCCCCAGCAGTCACCAGGACGGGGTGGGGGTGGGTGGGGGAGATGGGGTTGTGTCTGTGTCTGAGGAGCTACCTGGAAAGGCTTGTAGTCCTCCTTCCAGAGCCCGGGGATCTCCGGCCAAGCCAGTGTGTCCTCCCCGCCAAGGCTGCTCCCATCCCCCTGGACAGACTCGCTGGAGATGGCCGTCAGCAGCAGAGAGGAGTGGTAAAATCTGGACCTGTTCTCCTGGAGTTGGGGGAGAAAGACACAGCTCATTCTAGAAAAGAGAACATGCCAATGGGAGGAGGCCCCCAGGACCCCAGGCCCCCACACACAGATGGCAAGGAGGACCCCGGGACCCCAGGCCCCACTCTGCATCAGAGACCAGAGCACACATCGTTTATCACTTCCATTTAGAGTACAAGTGTCTACACATCACAAAAGCCTTTCTCCAGGGCCCACATATATGCTGGAATCCCCTTCACAGACCTTTATCTGCTCTGGGGCTGGACCTGGCCTCTGTCCAGGGACATCAGGCTGAAATAGGGATGAGGGTGGAGGTTGACATTGCTGCAGGTGAGAGAAAGGCCCCCCACGGAGAAGAGCAGGAGCACTCTGGCTGGTGGGCAGGTGTGAGACAACAGGGAGGAGGCAGCAGGAGGTGCAGGTGAGTGCTGCCCAGGGCCGCAGGGCGGAGAGGGGCACTGAGAGGAGTGGAGACCCTGGGGGGCAATATGCAATGAAGCCTGGGGGCCCAGCCAGCAGCACCCTTGTTAGAGCCAGTGAGCTGGGCCTTCAGGTTGGGGGGTGCACAGGGCAGAAGTGGAAGGGTCACCCGGGCTCAGGACAGGGTCCAGAGATCCCTGTCCCACATCTTCAGACACAGTAAGCAGGTGACCGACATGGTGCACACGGAAGGCGGCCCGAGATGATGCTGTTTAGCGTATGGGTGGCTGAGGGGTCTGCCTCCCAGTGGGTGAGGCACCAGAGACCGGGGGCCGCCTGCCTGCACCTGCGCTGTCACCGGGGGAGGCTGCCACACGCCTGCCTTGGGAGGGAGCCTCGAGGCCATCCAAGGCCCTGGTGGTGGGGGTGGGGCATCAGACGCAAGCGTCGGGAAGAAAGGTCCTGGGGCCAGGGCGCTCTCCGTGGTGCTGATCTTGCCTGGCAGGCACGGTCCTGTGGGGCATCCGCTCACCAGGGGACAGCAGGGCGGGGGCCTCTGTGCTCTGCCCATCGCAGAAGGTGGCCACGTAGCTCCGGGTCTGGTCCCTCAGGCTCCGCTGGCCTGCAAGCCTGGGGGCTCAGGCCGTGGCCTCCTCCGGTCCTCCACGGCCTCCTCCTTCAAGAGCCGACTCACAATCTCCTGCTTCCTGCACTTCTGCTCCTCCTCAAAGGCGCTGCAGGGAATGCTGTCTGGGACGAGAGCCAGATGCCCCCGACCCAAGAGGCTGGGCCCACTGGGCTCCAGGGGAGCTGATGAGGAGGCCCAAGGGCGGCTGAGCCAGACACCCAGGGCACCAACCTTGGGCTCTCGTGTTCCTGTTCTCCTAGTCCCCAGGCTTCTGGGGCCCG
Organism: Nanger dama; assembly: GCA_917880005.1. Lineage (NCBI taxonomy): Eukaryota > Metazoa > Chordata > Mammalia > Artiodactyla > Bovidae > Nanger > Nanger dama. Next base: position 18,203,083 of record CAKJTW010000013.1, on the reverse strand, counting down.
GCTGAGGCTCAGACCAGGGCAGCCTTGGGTGGGAGAGTGCTGCTCCCCACTTGTCCCTCCCATGAGCCAGGTGCCTCAGGTGCCGAAGAGCTGCTCCCCAACCCAAGACCCCTGCAGGTGGGGAGATGGTATGACTAGGGGACACTCCCTAGCAGGACCAAGAAGCCACAGCTGGGCAGATGCTAACAGTGACCATGACGGGCTGGGCTAGGAAGTGGGGGAAGGGAATGGGCCTCCAGCAGGAAGAGGAGACACAGAGCCTAGTGTGCATTGCTGGGCTGTGAACTTGCTCTAGCATCTTGGGAAGCCCTCCAGAGGACCCTTTTCTCTCAGGGTGGGTGCAGCCTGGGACCTGTGAATGGGGACCTTGAAAGCCCAGGGGTTCTGGGGAATGACGGGGTGCAGCATGGACTGAGGCATCACTGAGCAACTGAGACCAGAAAGTGAGCCCAGGCTACCCTTGCCTTCTGGGAGGGGCGTACAGAGACAAAGAAGTGAGCCACTTGATGTGGGGGCATGCCTGGTGGCAGAGTCAGGAGGGGCTGTGCTCTGAGGCCCAGGAGAGGTACCTCGCATGGGGTGGGGATGGAGGGGAGACACAGGGCGAGAGGCAGCCTCACTAGTTGTGGCAGACGTGCTCCCACTACCCTGGGGTGCTCCCAGCATGCTCACCGGTTCTGGGCCTCCAACTCCTGGCGCCGGTGCTGATGGCACAGGTGCTTGAAGGCATCCCCACCTTGGGCCAGGATCGCCTTCTTCTCGGCCTGGGCCTGCTGTTTCACCAGCTCTGTCTTGGTCTGGCCCCGTGCTCCAAATTTCCGGAGCGTTTCCTTGGGAAAGGAGAACATGGAGGCTCCAGCATATGCAGGTGTATACAGACACACTGGAACTTTCTATCGGGTGGGTGACCTCACACTGTACCAGAGACACAGGTGGTAAGGACGTCACCACCGCTCCCCCACACCCCCAGCTACCTCTCCTGAAAATCCTCCAGGGCTTCCCTTGCAGTTCCCTTCCCACATCCCTGGCCTAACTGACCCCCAGGCCCCACTTTCCCCAGGAAGGCCTGGGATGCCAGCGCACGGTATGCTGAGCCTGAGAGGCTGTCCAGGGGCAGGTGGGTGCATGCGGTCCTGCCTGGATCCCAGAAGAGCTCCTACCCGGTTGGCGGAGATGCTATTCTTCAGGGCCAGCACCGCGTCCATGCGCCTGCGCATGTGCTCTCGGGTCTCCAACTCCTCCTTCTGCTTCTGCTCACGGATCCTGAAGGGGAGGGCCTGGTCACCACTTGAGCAGCCTTAGGGCTGGGAGGAGCCCCAAGGAAATAGCCAAGTGCAAGCGGGAAGAGAACTGGGCTGCACATGAGCCCAGTGAGATCAATTTCTCTAGGTCAGTCCTTGTCTGGAAACAGCAGCTGTTAGCTCAAAACTGAAAACACACGATGACATAAGGGTTCAATGATAAAATCAGAGAATTTCAACATAAAGGCAAGTGACCCACTTTCTCAGGCTTGCCCTTGGTGGGGGTGAGGTGGACACAAGGAGATTGAGAAGGAATGACGCACCTCTCCAAAGAGGTCTTCAGGAACTTCAGGGCCTTCTGGTGGTTCTTCCGGGCTTCCTCCACCAGCTTCTGCTGCCGGAGTCCAAGCTCCTTCTGCAGGTGCACGCATCTCCTGCAGGGGCAGCAGGTGGGGAAGATGAGAACATGTGCTGTGGAGAAGGGGGGACAGGAACATGTGCTGTGCAGACCCAGAGGGGACAGAGGCCAAATGCATGAGGGAGGACCCTGCGCCGTGCCTGGGGGGGCAGGGAGATGGGGACCCCGCAGGTGTCCATGGGCTTAGATTCCACAGAAGCAGGAGATCCGGCAACAGGTAGAGTGGGAGCTGGAGGAAACCTGTGAAGGTGGGATGGGGGCAGGGACTCCCTGGGGTGGGAGGTCGGGCCCCCTGGCCTGCGGCACACCTTGTCCTCCTGCCCTGTGCTCAGGAAGGGGCTGCCCTCAGGAAGTGGGCAGTGTCAGGCCTCAGGGAGGATGGGCTGAAGGAGTGGCCAGAGCAGAGGAAATGGCCGGGTGTCCAGGAGGAAGCCACTGTCAGGTCAGGGAGTGAGCATGGCTCCAGCCACTCTGGCTAGGGCTGGGAGGGTGGGCCTGGGTGGGCAGGCAGGGGAGGGGGCAGGCAGGACCCCAGGCCTGGACCCACCGGGCCTGCAGCAGCCTGTTCCGCTCTGCCTTCTCCGAGGCCCCTCATCTCCTGGTGCAGCTGCTTGGCTGCCCGCTCCTGAAGGCCTCTCCTGGCTGCTGCAGTTTCCTCTTGGGCTGACTTGCGGGCGTCCTCCAGCTGCCCCTCCTGGACTTCAATCTGCCACAGGGCGCTCCTGGCAGGCAGGGGTGTTCATGTCAGCTGGGGGTGGGAGACTGGGCTACCCCCTCTGTGCTGCGGCCACTCCAGGGATGTGGCACTGCATCTGACCGACGACACCTGGGCCCCCGCCACCCACAGCTCTGCTCTCTGGGTGCAGGGGAGTAGAGGCCCTGCCACATGGCGCCCATCCTCTCACCTGCCTTTTACCATGCCCCACCCCCTATGATACAGGCTCCTCGCAGCAGGGTTTTCTGGGGTTTTACTCACTGATGACACTTAAGTGCTGGGATCAACCCCTAAGGGCTAGGATCAGGGTCTGGCACTCAGCAGGTGCTCGGTGACAGTGAGTGACTGTCTGAGCTCCCAAGCCCCAAGGTCAGGTGTGCCCACAGCGGTCCAGGTAGGAATGGCACACGCGTGCCCCCGGAGGATGGCCTTGGGGTCAGCTGACACTTGCTCTGTGGCCTGTGCACCCTCAGCCCACACTGTGAGTTGGGGGGGCTCATTGACATCCCTGTGGCCTGGGGTTCCCTTGATTCTGGGCACACAGACTCCAGCAGCAACACCGAGGGCCCTGAAGGCACATTCCCCTGAGAACAGGTTCAAGAGTGACTTCTGGTTGGTCATAGGCCAGAGGAAGGGCTGCCAGGGGTCAGCATGTGACATCCCTGGTGTGGCTGCCATGGGCATAGGCTTGGACACACTGGCCCAGAGGTGGTGGCTGGCTCAGGGAAGCGCCAAGCAGTGGACAGGGCTATTTATGAAGCCTTGGTGCCCATGGAGAAACGTCCCAGGAAGAACCAACAATGAGGCCATGGAGCTGGAAGCTGAAGCTGACTGCACCAGAGGGCAGAGGGGCCACTACGCTGTCCAAGGCGGACACTGACTGGGCCATGGAACTGGGTGGGCTTCCAACGGGAGCCAGGAGGGGCCTGGGTGGCCCTGCTCAGCTGTGACGCAAACGGCAGTGGACTCTGCAGCCATAAAGGGGGTGCCTCGTGGCTGCTGTGTAGGGAGGAGGAGTGGGCACAAGGCAGTAAACACTGCAGGGTCTGCACACCTAATGAGGCGAGGGGGGACACCCATGATTGCTGGGGATGGGATGCATGAGGGGACATCTGAGGGGACATCTGATGTGTGTTTTCTTGCATGTAAATTAGACCTTAGCTGATTAGTAAGAAAGTAAGTGGGTATTGGCCATGCCCACATGAGGAGGGGCAGGTAGCTGGGCTCCCTGGGTCAGGGCCTGAGGAGCAGGCAACTGGGCATGGTCAGCAGACTGGCATTTGGTGGGAGGATGAGTGAAAACACAGAGGAAAATGAGTGGCAAGTTTCTGAAGGTCAGAGAAGAGACAGGACAGATCAGACAGGAGATGAGGGTGAGCCTCTGAAGGTCAGAGAAGAGAAGAGACAGGTCAGATGAGAGACAAGGGTGAACCTCTGCTTTGGTTGGAGCTGGACTTCCAGGCATGAACTCCTGTTTCAGCAGACATACAGAAGAACAGGTGCTTCCCAGCTCTGTCTGAGAGACAGCCTGGAGCAGTGGGTCCCCCTGGTACCCACCCTGGATCCCTAAACACCATTCTCTCTGCAAGAAACTGGTTCTGGGCACACCTGGCAGGTCCAGGGCTGGGCAACAATAAACAAGCAGGCCTGGAACTTGTTATCCCCAGAAAGTGCTGGAAAAACAACAGGGAACCAGCTTGAAAGAGGTCCCACTGGCCAAGCTGGGGATGACGGGAGCATCGGAACGAATGAAGATGGAGCAGGAACAAGCCACTGAGCAGAAAAGAAGTTGGAGAGTCTGCACTGACACAGACAGACGTGAAAACAACGTTGTTCTCTGCAGCAAGATCAGAACTCACACCCTTAGAAAGACTCAGAGAATTAGAAAACTGCTCGCAGGGACCTCTCTGGCGGTCCAGTGGTGAGGACTCTGCTCCCACCACAGGTGGTCAGGGGACTAAGGTCCCACACACCACACACACACACACACACACACACACACACACACACACACACACGAAAATCGCCCTTTGGCAGCCATCATCATAACTGATTCAGGCGAGAAACATCAGTAAATGCAAAACGGGAGCATGAGAGGGGCGGGGAGGGGCTCTCCAGGCTGACACAGTGCACCACAAGTTCCAGCAAGTTCCCACAGGAAAGGCATGGCTGCGCAGAAGGAACCCTGCAGACCATGTCTCCATCAAGGGACTGAAATCTCTCCCCCAAGAAAGGGGACCAGTAGCCATCAGGACCCTTGCTAGGGGGCACCAGGTGGGGGATCCTAGGCCACCGTCCTGAGGAGACATCACATAAAGACAAATTGGGGGGCCCTTCTTGGGGGCAGAATCTTCAGAAATATTGAGGTCAGAATGTCTTCCTACTGGAGGCAGGACAACCCTCTGTAACCACCCCAGGTGGGACCCTCTTGCTGTAAAGTGTCACCAGATAATGGTGGGAAGGGGACACTGAGGATTCTTTGTGCTGTTTTTGCAAGTCTTTTGTAAACTTGAAATTCTTTCGAAAGTTAGAAGCTTTAAAAAACTAAATGGACAATACAGTGATGGACAAAGGCAGGGCCACCAGGAGTGTCCCAGGCTGGTGAGGAGCAGCTCTGATGCTGGCTGGTGCACAGCGGGGCTGCCAGGACAAGCTCCGGGTGGAGTATCTCTCTAGGGGTGGCGTCTGGGGGTGCTTGTAGAAGAGGCATAGATTTAAAAATCATTTCGGTTGTTCCATGGGGGCACAAAGAGCAGGAAAAAAGGAAGAAGCAGCTGATTTCATGGTTCCTAAGAACTCAAACAAACGTGGAGAAAGTGAAAAACACTGAACAAAAAGGGAAGTCTTGGCTACCCTTCCATTTTTAGGCAGCTTGAAAGTCAAGTGCCAAGTGTGGTTTTCCATTTCAAGCCCCCCGACCCCCAGCTGGCCTGAACTCACTTGCTCTGCTGTAGCACCGCCATCATCCGCGCCTGCAGGTCTTGCTCATTCTTCAGCTCTGAGCACAGGCACTGCATTGCTGCCACCAGGCGTCCCATGGCTGCCCTGGGGACCGCAGGGGCGGCGGCAGTCAGGGCCTTGGGGTTGCTGGCCCCCAGCCAGCCATGCCTTCACCTGATTTTCCACTTGCAGGAGATGAGTGGTCAGCTGGGCGGGCAGAAATGCGGCCGAAGGCAGGGTTCTGCTGGGCCTACCCTCACTGATCTGACCACGCTGCCTTTACCCGCTACTCTGGCCTCTCTAACAAGGATGGGGAGCTGGCCCCTGGTTGCCAGCTCCTCAGAGCAGCAGCCCCAGTCTGGTTTTGGCCCAGGAAGGACCCAGCATACTCACCTGCCAACCAGAAACATCTCGAGGACAAAAGCCACCAAGAGACCCGCCCTTGGCCAATCCCCCTTGGGTGGAGGCGCTTTAAGAAACCCCCTTGAAATTTCTACTTCAAGTCCCTCTGACCCCTGGTCATCTGAGCCCAGTTATGCTCTGATGAATGGGGTGGGTGGGGATGGGGTAGGACACATAGATGCACCGCCCCTAAATATCCCCTCTAAGGGCAGAAGTGGGTGGGGTCATCTCTATGAGAATGGCCTTGAGTGACACTGACCAGATGGCTCTGGTCTGCAGGCCCGTGACCTGGTGCCATCTGGGGCCCTGTGCTGGATGCTCCTCCCCACCCCTACCTAGCCCACCCTGGTGCCCTTGCTCCAGTGCTGTGTGGCTGCTGTTTCTACCACTCAGGTCCCAGCCTGTGGGTCGCCTTCTCAGGGAGGGACCCCTGGACACCCGTATCAAAGTGACCGCCCTCCTGGGTTGTGGCCACCTGACTCCTGGTGTCTGCTGCAGCTGTTAGATACCCACGAGGGCAGGAGATGGGTCCATTCCCTTGCCACCCGGGTGCAGCGGGTGCTAGATGCGGGTCACAATTGGGTGGATGCGGCTTGCTGCTCACACACTGGCCCCAAGGCCCCACCTCCAACCTCTGACCTACATGTTGTTGGCCGCCCTCTCTGCAGCCATCTCGGCTGCCACACTCTCCTGCTGCTTGACCAGGAGTTCCATCCTCCTGTGGCAGGCACGTAGCTTCCCCTGGAAGTTGAGCCAGAATCAGGGTGAGTGGTCCCACATACCCCAGGCCTCAGTGTCCCCCTCCTTGGGTGGGACCAGGCCTGGGGTGGCTGACCTCTCCTCCTCCATCTCACACATTCAGGAGTGAAGTTTCATGTCATCCACAAGGCAGTGTTACTGCTGGTCAGATAGGAGTGGAGGGCAGGGAACCCCCACGGCCAGGGCACCCACACAGCCTGGGGCAGGGGACCAGCTGGCCCACTCACCTTGTCTTCTGGACATAAAGGTCTTTCTCTTCATGCAGCTGGTCCAGGTGGCTCAAGTCCCTGCGCAGCAGGGAGGCCTGCATTTTCTCCTGGGCAGTCAACCTCTGCTTCTGCTTGTCCTTGCTCTGCTCTATTCCTGGACTTGAAATGGAAAGGACGCCTGCTGCCCTAGTGTGGGGGCCATGTCCCCTCCACCGTATTGTCCAGAATACAGAGGTCCCCTCACCCTGTCCTCACCCGGGTCAGTTACCAGGAGCTTCTCAGGCCAGCCTTCTGCTCAGCCTCCCTGGGGACACAGTCCAGCACAGCCTCTGGGTCCTCCAGCTCCTCTGTGTCTAGACGTCAAGCAAGAGAAAGCAGATGGAGACCCTTGAGCCTGAGGCTTCTGGATGAATCCTGACAGGTGCAGTGGTTCTCAAAACGTGGCCTGGGGAACTCTTTCCAGGGGTTGGCACTTCAAAGCTATTTTCGTAACAATAGCAAAACACTGCCTATCTCTTCGGCCCTGAGCTTGGTGAGTGTGGCATGGCGTTGACAGGGTAACAGGCAGGAAGGCCAGGGCTCTCCAAACAGAGGAAACAGAGTGCAAGTGCCAGACACTTTTTATCTCTCCCTTAAGCGGCAGGAGGAAACAAACTACAAGTATCAGATTTTCTTCCCTTCTTTATACAAAATTAAAAGGAGGTTTCTCTTAAAATTCTGTGTTGCCATGATGACACCTGGTTGCACCAGAACTTAACTTTTCTCAAACTTTGAGCTAACCAATGCGTTATTCTTGTGCAAATGTTTTTCTTAAACTATGTTAATAAAACTATGTATTTGCTTTGGAATTTGCCTTTCTTCAAAATGGTTCCACCTAAGACTAACTTTTTTCCTTTCTCAAACCTTGGGCTGATAATAGCTCAACAAACTAGTACTCATATCAATTGTTTTATGGCTGGGAGAGGACACACCTCAGGCAGTCCTATCTCAAAAATGCATATTGTGGGAGAGGGACCTGGTGAAAATCCCTCAGCCTTGATGTGTCTCTCTTATCTGATTAATACTTTTCTAATAGACATAAAACAGTTTGTTAAAACTTGCAAGGGGGGCATTCTTTCTGCCCCCTTCTGATGTGTATGTCAGAAGCTTTGTCTATCTCTTTCATACTTTAATAAAACAGTATTACACAAAAGCTCTGAGTGATCAAGCCTTGTCACTGGGCCCAGATTAAATCCCTCTCCTCCAGAGGCCAAGAATCCTGCTGCCTTTCATGGCTCAGCAACAACCTTTCAGAGTTTTCCAGAGGCCACATGACACAGGATACCACACCAGACTAGTGAGAGGCAGACATCTGCTCTTAGGCCAGACTCTGCATGTTACACCCAGCAGGTTCATTACTGCTATTTTACGTGAGTAAATAAAATTTTTTTAGCTTTAGTTCTTAATGCAGTAAACACTGAAAGGTATAAAGATGTAAACCAGCGCTCTTTGGGTCTTCAGTAATTTTTAGGAATATAATGGAGTTTCCCGACAAAAAGTGTGAGAATTATTGCCTTTGAGAATCACTGCCGATTTCTAGCAAAACACGGCTTGTCTCCTGTCCTTCATTAAAGCTCAGCAAAAGTGACTGAAGAGAAGTTCTAAAAGGCACGAATCTACAGTCATGAGATGGGGGCAGTAGGAGGGAGAAGGCAGCACAGCTTAGGGGCAGGGGTTCTCAGGCATGGAAGTGGGTCCTAGAGGGGCAGGCACATCAGTGTTCTTGTTAAAGGACACAGCTGGTGTCCCGCACTAACCCAAACCAAAGCACATCTTAGAGGAAGTGCAGATCATAGGACTTTTTTTTTAATCCAAAAGTTTCCAGGAAAGTAAAACAAGAACAGGTCACATTGAGAGGACTGGAGTACACACAGCACCAGATTCCTCGACAGAGATACTGGAAACCACAGTCGCCACCTTCAGGGTCTCAGCCACATGGACCCTTCCTTCAGTTAAAGACAGAATACTATAGGCTGCCTTTTCGAGAGAAATGTGAGCTTAAAAATGTAGCTTCTGTGAAAAAAGGGAATTAAAGGGCTCTGATCAAGCCCACCCTGTGCCTTCTGTGCTGTGAAATGTGTGTTCTTTGTGAGGGGACCCTTCTTAATTACCATCTTCCATGAGTGGCTTGTCATCCAAAAGCTTCTTGTTGTCTTCTTCCATCCTGGGGCAAAATCAGCTGCAAAAAGTTTACAAAGTACAGAGACGGATTTAAAAACATTAAAAAAACCCTGGATTTCAAAGAATTAACCATTTCTTTTCTAAAAAGACATTAAGAAGATGAAGAGAGGCCACAGAATATGAGAAATTATCTGTAGTACACAGATCTGAGAAAGGTCTCACACCCAGAATATTACAGATGTGTAAGGATTAGCGCTTACACATCACTGCAGATGGTGACTGCAGCCATGAAATTAAAAGACGCTTAGTCCTTGGAAGAAAAGTTATGACCAACCTAGATAGCATATTCAAAAGCAGAGACATTACTTTGCCAACAAAGGTCTGTCTAGTCAAGGCTATGGTTTTCCCAGTGGTCATGTATGGATGTGAGAGTTGGACTGTGAAGAAAGCTGAGTACCGAAGAATTGATGCTTTTGAACTGTGGTGTTGGAGAAGACTCTTGAAAGTCCCTTGGACTCCAAGGAGATCCTACCAGTCCATTCTGGAAGGAGATCAGCCCTGGGATTTCTTTGGAAGGAATGACACTAAAGCTGAAGCTCCAGTACTTTGGCCACCTCATGCGAAGAGCTGACTCATTGGTAAAGACTCTGACACTGGGAGGGATTGGGGGCAGGAGCAGAAGGGGATGACAGAGGATAAGATGGCTGGATGGCATCACGGACTCGACGGAGGTGAGTCTGAGTGATCTCCAGGAGTTGGTGATGGGCGGGGAGGCCTGGCGTGCTGCGATTCATAGGGTTGCAGAGTCGAACATGACTGAGTGACTGAAATGAACTGAACTGAAGGATTAGCGCAGCAGAAAAGACGGTCTACAATCAAAGACGTAAAGGAAGACCCTCAATGGGGTGGGGTGGAGGCAAAGTCGTGGTACATCAAGACCCACACCTGAGGGGAACCCCAAATTAAAGGACCATCATAATTGCAGAGGTTCTCCCCAAGGAGGGGGGTCCAACACCCACATCAGGCTCCCCACCCTGGGGGTTGGCACCAGGAAGACAGGCCTCTGGACATCTGGCTTTGAAGGCCAGCATGGACTTCCCTTTGGGAGAGGCAGAGGGCTGTGGGAATAGCAACACTGCTCTTAGAGGACCTGCACAAAGTCCCACACACTCGGGGCCCCAAGCAGAAACAGGAAACTGAGAGGATCCTGGGCCAGACACACTGCTGACCTCAGGAAACTTCCTGGAGAGGCTGGTGGTGCGGGCAGCTCACCCTGGGCACAGGGACGCTGCCAGCAGCTGTTCTTGGGGAGCTGGCTCTAACATTAGGGCACAGGGCAGAGAGTGCCACGTCACACTCTACCCTCCAGCTTATCAGTGCCAGGACCCGGCCCACACACCAGTGAGCTGACACACCTACTCCAGGACCCCCATGCCCTGCTGCCAGACCCACCATTGGCTTGACACCAATTCTGGAAGCCCTGGGCCCCAGCCCTGCCCTCCAGTGGACAGATGCCAGACCAGAACTACCACAGCCCCATGCCGTGCCATGTCAGGACCCAGGTTGCCCACCTGCAGGCCAACATCAGCTCCAAGACACCATGGAGCCCTCAACCAGCCACCCCAGGATCTGGTCCCACTCACCTGCAGGCCAACATTCATTTGGGACAGACTAGACCCCTCAGCCTCACCCACCAGTGGCATGTATACACACACACACATACATCTGGGCCTCCTTAGTGGCTCAGGTGGTAAAGAATCTGCCTGCTATACAGAAGACTGAGCTTCAATCCCTGGGTCGGAAAGATCCCCTGGAGAAGAGAATGGTTACCCACTCAGTATTCTTGCCTGGAGAATTCCATGAATGGAGGAGCCTGGTGTGCTAAAGTCAGACACAACTGGGCAACTAACACAAATATATACACACTGCTATATATGAGTCTAGTGGTAACCACAAACTAAAAGTCTGTAACAGATACACACATACAAAACAGAAAGGAATCCAAAGGCAGCGATAAAGACACTCATCAAATCATAAGAGAGGAGAACAAAAGAAGAAGAAAATAACAAAATAGAACTAAAAACACAGCCCTCAAACAACTAACTAAATAGCAAGAAGTACATACCTATCAGTAACTACTTCAAATGCAAGTGGACTAAATGTCATAATTAAAAGACACAGAGTGACTGAACGGGCCCACATATATGCTGCCTCATAGCTCAGGTGGTAAAGAATGTGCCTGCAGTGCAGGAGTCTCCAGTTCAATTCCTAGCGGGGAAAGATCCCCTGGAGAAGGGACAGGCTACCCACTCCAATATTCATGGGCTTCCCTGGTGGCTCAGATGGTAAGGAATCTGCCTGCAATGAGGGAGACCTGGGTTCGATCCCCGGGTTGGGAAGATCCCTGGAGGAGGGTATGGCAACCCACTCCAGTAAAGAGCTTCCCTGGTAACTCAGCTGGTAAAGAAGCCACCTGCAGTGCAGGAGACCCTGGTTCAATTCCTGGGTTGGGAAGATCCCCTGGAGAAGGGACAGGCTACCCACTCCAGTATTATTGGGCTACCCTGGTGGCTCAGATGGTAAAGAATCCACCTGCAACGCAGGGAGACCTGGGTTTGATCCCTGGGTTGGGAAGATCCCCTGGAGAAGGGAATGGCTACCCACTCAAGTATTCTTGCCTAGAGAATTCCATGGACAGAGGAGTCTGGCAGGCTACAGTCCATGGGGCCACAGAGAGTTGGACACAACTGAGCAACTTTCACTTCACAAGAGACTCACTTCAGATCCACAGACATATACAGACTGAAAGACATGATGGGAGAAGGCATTCCATGCAAAATGGAAATGAAAAGAAAGCTGGGATATCAATAGTTATATCAGACAAAGTAGACTTTAAAACAAAGACTGTTATAAGAAACAAAGAAGGACACTACATAATGATCGAAGGATCAAGCCAAGAAGATGAACAATTGTAAACAAATATGCACCCAATATAGGAGCCCCTAAAGACATAGAGCAAGTATTAATATTAACAAACACAAAAGGAGAAACTGATAGTAACACGATAATAGTTAATGTAAGGGGGACTTTAACACCCCACTTACATTACTGGACAGGTCATCCAGACAAAATCAATAAGAAAACACTGGCCTTAAATGACACATTAGACCAAATGAACTTAATAGATCTATATAGAACATTCCATCCAAAAATAGCAAATAATCTCAAGTGTACATGAAACAGTCTCTAGGACAGATCACAGAATCCACATATCAAGTCTCAACAAATCTAAGAAAATTGAAATCATATCAGGCATCCTTTCTGACCACAAAACTTTGTGACTAAAAGTCAACTACAAGGAAAAAACCACAGGAAACACAAACACAAGCAGGCTAAACAATACACTACTAAACAACAAATGGATCACTGATGAAATCAAAGAAGAAACTAAAAATTTCTTCTAGGGACAAATTTAAGCTAGGGACAAAGAAAAACAAACCAACAAAATCCAAAATCTGTGGGATGCAGCAAAAACAGTTATAGGATGTAAGTTTATAGACATACAGGCTTACCTTGGGAAACAAGAGAAATCTCAAATAAATAGCCTAAATATAACCTAAAGCAATTACAGAAAGAACAACAACAACCAAAAAAAACCCACTTAGCACAAGGAAAGAAATCATGAAGATCAGAACAGAAATAAATGAAATAGAGACTTAAATAAACAATATCAATGAAACTGAGCTGGTTCTCTGAAAAGATAAATAGAATCGATAAATCTTGAGGCCAACTCATCAAGAGAAAAACAGAGAGAGGGCTCAAATCTAGAAATCAGAAGTAAAAAGAAGTTACAGCCAGAAATACAGGTCAATGCAACAGGATAGAAAGCCCAGAAATAAACCCACACATTTATGGTTAATTAATCTACAATAAAGGAGGTAAGAATATACAATGAAGAAAAGATAGTCTCTTCAATAAGTGGTTCTGGAAAAACTGAACAAGTTACATGTAAAATAATGAAATTAGAACTCTCATACCACACACAAAAATAAACTCAAAATGGATTAAAGACCTAAATATAAGACTGGATACTATATAACTCTTAGAGGAAAATATAGGCAGAATACTCTTGGACACAAATTGCAACATCTTTTTGAACCATCTCCTAGAGTAATGAAAATAAAAATAAACAAATAGGACTTAATTGAACTTTAAAGCTCTTGCACAGCTAAGGAAACCATAAACAAAAAGGAAAGACAGCTCAGAGAATGGAAGAAAATATTTGCAAAGGAAGCAACCAAGGAATTCATCTCCAAAACGTACAAACAGCTCACGAAGCACAATATAAAAAACAAACAACTGGGGAATGCCCTGCCAGTCCAATGCTTGGGACTCTGTGCCTCCACTAAAGTGGGCACGGGTTCAATCCCTAGTCACTTGGTCAGGAAAGTAAGATCCCACACACTTGCAGCATGGCCAAAACAACACACACACACACACAAAATCCCACAAACAAACCCAACAAAAAAATGGGCAGGCCTAACTAGATGTTTCTCCGAAGAAGAAATACAGATGGTCAACAAATTTATGAAAAGATGCTCAACATCACTGATTATTAGAGAAACGAAAATCAAAAACTATATGAGGTATCACCACACACTGGTAAGAATGGCCATCATCAAAAAGCATATGAATGATAAATGCTAGAGAGGGTGTGGAGAAAAGGGAACCCTCCTGAACTGTTAGTGGAAATGTAAATTGGTACAGTCACTATGAAGAATAGTACGGAAGTTCCATAAAAACTGAAAATAGGGCTACCATGTGATCCAGCAATCCCACTGGTGGGCATCTATCTAGAGAAAACCATAATTTGAAGATACATACATCCCAGTGTTTATAGCAGCACTATTTACAATAGCCAAGACATAGAAGCAAACTATGGTCCATTAACAGATGAATGGAAAAAGCAGCTGTGAGATAGATATATATATATATATGATCATATATATACAACTGGCATCATAGAAATACAAAGCACCATAAGAGATTTCCACAAAAAGCTCTTTAAAAAAATACTGTCAACAAACACAACTCCAGGGGCAGATGGCTTCACAGGTGAATTCTACCAAACATTAAAGAGAAGAGTTAACACTTATCCTTCTCAAACCATTCCAAGAAAATATCACTCAACCATTAAAAAAGAATGAAATAATGCCATTTGCAGTGACATGGACCTAGAGACTTCCATTCTAAGTAAAGTAAGTCAGAAAAAGATGAATATCTTATGATCTCACTCATATGTGGCATCTAAAAAAACACAATACAAATGAAATTATTTACAAAACAGAAACATACTCACAGACTTTGAAAACAAACTTATGGTTAACCAAAGGGGAAACATGGTGGGAAGAGATAAAGTAGGAGTTTGGAACTAACATACACATAATAATATATGTAAAATAGACAATTAACAAGGATCTACTATATAGCACAGGGAACTATACTCAATATTCTGTAAAAAATTATATGGGAAAAGAATCTGAAAAAGAATGGATATACATATATCTGAATCACTTTGCTTTATAACCTGAAACTAACACAACAAAGTAAATAAACTATACCTCAACATAAAAATTAGGGACTTCCCTGGTTGTCCAGTGGTTAAGAATCTGACTTTCAATGTAAGAAATCTGGGTTTAATCTCTGGTCAGGGAACTAAGATCCCACATACTAAGCCTGAGCATCCCAACTATAGAGCCCACATGCTGGACCCCATGTACCACAACTAGAGAGAAGCCTGTGTGCCACCACGAAGAGTTTGTGCACTGCAAGTAAGACCTGATGCAGCCAAAAATAAATAAGTAAATGAATAATTTTAAAAATTGTAAAATAGAATAAATAAATAAATGTTACAACTGGCATCATAGAAATACAAAGCACCATAAGAGATTTCCACAAAAAGCTCTTTAAAAAAATACTGTCAACAAACAGAACTCCAGGAGCAGATGGCTTCACAGGTGAATTCTACCAAACATTAAAGAGAAGAGTTAACACTTATCCTTTTCAAACCATTCCAAGAAAATGCAGAGGAAGGAATGCTTCTGAACTCATTCTATGAGGCCAGCATCACCCTAATACTAAAACTGGACAAAGATATTACACACAGAAAATTACAGGTATCACTGATGAATATAGATGCAAAAATCCTCAACAAAATACCAGCAAACGGAATCCAATAATATGTTAAAAGGATCACATACCACGATCAAGTGGGATTTATCCCAGGGATGCAAGAATGTTTCAGTATCCACAAATCAATGAATGTGAATACTCATTAGAAGGACTCATGCTGAAACTGAAGCCTCAATACTTTAGCCATCTGGTGTAAGGGAGCTGACTTACTGGAAAAGACCCAGAAGCTGGGCAAGATTAAAGGCAAAAGGAGAAGGGGGTAGCAGAGGATGAGATGGTTAAATAGAATCACTGACTCAATGGACATGAATTTGAGCAAACTCTGGGAGATAGTGAAGGACAGGGAAGCTTGGCGTGCTACATACAGTCCATGGGGTTGCAGAGTTGGACATGACTTAGCGACTGAACAGCAACACAGTCAAAGGCTTTAGTGTAGTCAATGAAACAGATGTAGATATCTTTCTGGAATTCCCTCGCTTTCTCTATAAGCCAACGAACGTTGGTAATTTGATCTCTGATTTCTCTGTCTTTTCTAAGCCCAGTTTGTACATCTGGAAGTTCTCAGTTCATATACTACTGAAGCCTAGCTTGATGGATTTTGAGCATTACCTTGTTAGCATGTGAAATCAGTGCAGTTGTATGGTAGTTTGAACATTCTTTGGCATTGCTCTTCTTTGTGACTGGAATGAAAACTAACATTTTCCAGTCCTGTGACCACTGCTGAGTTTTCCAAATTAGCTGACATTTTGAGTGCAGCATTTTAACAAAATCATCTTTTAGGATTTTAAATAACTCAGCTGGAATTCCCATCACCTCCACCAGCTTTGATCATAGTAAAGCTTCCTAAGGTCCAGTTGAATTCACACTCCAGGATGTCTAATTCTAGGTGAGTGATCACACCATCATGGTTATCTGGGTCATTAAGATCTTTTTGTATAGTTCTTTTGTGTATTCCTTCCAATTCTTCTTAATCTCTTCTGCTTCTGTTAAGTCCTTGCCATTTCTGTCCTTTATTGTGCCCATCCTTGCATGAAAGGTTCTCTTGATAACTCCAATTTTCTTGAAGAGATCTCTAGCCTTTCCCGGTCTACTGTTTTCCTCTATTTCTTTGAATTGTTCATTGAAGAAGACTTTCTTATCTCTCCTTGCTATTCTTTGGAACTCTGAATTCAGATGGGTAAATCTTTCCCTTTCTCTATTGCCTTTCACTTCTCTTCTTTTCTCAGCAATTTGTAAGGCCTTGCAGACAACCACTTAGCCTTCTTGAACTTTTATTTTTTTAAGGATGGTGTTGGTCACTGCCTCCTGTACAATGTTCTGTCCATAAATCTTCAGGCACTGTGTCTACCAGATCTAATCCCTTGAATCTGTTTGTCACCTCCACTGTATGATCATAAGCGATTTGATTTAGGTTATACCTGAATGGCCTACTGGTATACCTGAATGGCCTACTGGTTTTCTCTACTTACTGCAATTTAAGTCTGGATTTTGCAATAAGGAGCTCATGAGCTGAGCCACAGTCAGCTCCAGGTCTTGTTTTCCCTGACTATACAGAGCTTCTCCATCTTTGGCTGCAAAGAATATAATCAATCTGATTTTGGTATTGACCATCCGGTAATGTCCATGTGTAGAGACATTTCTTGCATTGTTGGAAAGGGTGTTTGCTATGACCCGTGTGTTCTCTTGACAGAACTTGTTAGCCTCTGCCCTGCTTCATTGTGTACTCCAAGGCCAAATTTGCCTGTTACTCCAGGTATCTCTTGACTTCCTACTTTGCATTCCAGTCCCCTATGATGAAAAGAACATTTGGGGAGGAACATGATGGCGGAGTAGTAGGTGGTTGTGGGAGTACATCTCTCTCTGTGGATATATCAGGAATATACCTTCTGACACAGAAGTGCTTGCAGAACACCAGCTGAGAGCGGACAGGAGTACCTGACCAATAAAAAGAACATATAGACCCATGCAAAACTCGGTAGGAGGAAGGAACTAGGGGGAAAAACAGGAGTGTTAGTAGGATTAGACCTGCCCTTGGCGAGTGGGAGAACTGAAGAAGGGGTCTAATCCCCACATTGGGACAACTGTCTGAGTTAGGAGGAGAAACATTTATTAAGGCTGAGAGTGAAACAGCTGATCTGTGACAGCCTAAATGGAATGAGAATCAGACAGTCCTTGCCACAGCCATACATACCCCAGATAAGGGGGCAGGTCCTCTAGAAGGTGCAGTGCCTGGGAGCTGGAGCGTAGGGATTGTGGAACAATCCCAAGGTGAGGGCTGTTGTTGACTGCAGAGAGATGGGCCAAGGGGATGTGAGGGAGGTGTGTGGTGGGAAATGCCTTTGGAGGAAAGCCAGGCAGCCATGGAAGCAAGGTGATAGTGCTGAGTCATGTGTAGGGGATGGAGCCATCACCCTAGCCTCTTTCTCCCCACAGGCCAGCAAAGGCAGCTGAACAATAGAGAGGCTGTCCGATCAAGCACCTGATGCACCAAACTACAGAGTAGGACCCCATCCAGGGTGCCCCTTAAGTGCCTGATGCATGGAACAACAGAGAAGGACCTCAGGCAAGGGATCCCTCTAAGTGTCTGAATGGGCAGGGCTACAGAGAAAGACTAGGCAAAGAGGTCTTCTGATCACCAGCTACCAGATGCCCGAAAAAAAAAAAGACTGTGATAGGGCTGCAACTACTGTAGCTGAGGCAGTCTGTGTCCCTGCACACTTGGTGTGCCAGGATCCCTGCAACTCAAGCAGCTGTGAAACCTTCATGCTTAACCCTCACTGGGGCAGAGCTGCCACAGGCAAAAAAGTCTTGCATCTATGCATGCAGGGTCGCTTGGGTTATGTCCAACTCTTTGCAACCCTGTGGCCTGCTAGGCTTCTCTGTTACTGGGGTTCTCCAGGCAAGAATACTGGAGTGTATTGTCCAATACTGGTTGCCATACCCTTCTAGAGCACTATATTTCCTGATGCCTTAGCTGCTAACTCCCCTGAGTGCCTGGTGCTGGCAGAACTCCTGTGACCCAAGCAGCTGCACTACCTCCACCCCTGGCCCTCACAGGGGCAAACCCAAGTCCTCCAGGGCAGCCTTAAGAGCAAACCCCAGTGGATGACCCACATTCAGAGGTGGAAATAAAACCACAGTTGAAACCCAGGGGCACTGTGGCTAAGGAAGAAGACACAAAACCTTCCCACCAGCTGTACAAGCTTCAGATTAAATACACACAATCAACTAGGCAGACTCTGTTTCTATTGAATATATGAAAGGACACTGAAAGCTCCCACAAAAGAAAACACACTAGTTCTGATAGCTGTGGACATTGGAGCCAAGAATACACAGGAGTAGAACCAGATTAAAGTCTGAGATGCCCCCACAGAAGATCCAGAGACCAGCACAATGTTGGAGGGCATCCCAGGGAGGTGAGGTGGACTGTGACTCCCAGTGAAGGAAAGAAAGCTGACAGCAGAGACTCAAGTAAAACATTTATTATTCTTATATTTTGACTTGTTCCATAGTTTCTTTTGGATTTTTTATCTTTCTTTTTTTAATCTCCTGTTGTAGTTGTCGATTTTATTAGCACTATGAGATCTAATTAAGATTCTGAGTTTTTTTTCCAGTTACATTTTTTATTGCTGTTATAAACCTCTGCCTCTAAGTTGGCCTTTAACCTTGGAGTTCTATGGAGTTTTATAGTTTTCCTTTCCTATTTAATTAAAAAAATTTTAAACCAATTATTTTTTCTACATTTAGTCCTTCATTTGCTTTTCTTACTGTTCTTTTCCCCTTGAGGTTAATCTTTAATATATATAAATCTTCTTTACTTCTATTTAACTTTGCATTTCTATTCTTTCTTTTCTCTTTCTTTCCTTTTTTTTCTCATCATATTTGTTAGTTTTGTTTTCATTACTTTATTCCCCAGTTGGCACCTTGCTTTAATTTTGTTTTCCAGTTTGTGCTTTAGTTAGTTTTGCTCTTAACTGGTGGATATCATTTTTGATTTCCTTTGTCTCCCTGGTCAACTGTTGTACTTGTTGGACTGTTTTTATTTTGCTTATGGGTGTATACGTATATGTGCATATTTCATTATTTTAATTCTTATTTGCCTGATTTTGTAACTGCCATTTATCTGGGGTTCACTTTTGGTTTCTCATTTATGGGTATTTGTTTTAATCCCATTTGACACCATAACAAACCACCTGTGGAATCTCCGTTTCTGGCCAGAGATCAAGCCCTGAGCCTTTGGAGTGGGAGCACTGACTCCAAGACCCTAGACTACCAGAGAACTAACCCTAGGGAGTATCAAATAGTGAGAATTCTCACAAAGGAAACCACTTGAATACAAGACTTGGCATCACCCAACCATCATCCTGTGCAGGACGCCTCATCCAAACAACAAACAAGACAAAAATACAAACCCAATCATCAGCAGACAGATTACCAACTCACTCAGCCCTGCCCATCAGAGGGGAAAAAAAAAAACAGCACAAACCTCACCCTACACAAAGCTTACACAAACCACTGAACCTAACTTAGGAGGGCAGAAACCAAAAGGAAGAAAGAATTCAACCTTGAAGCCTGGGAAAAGGAGACCTCAAACATAATAAGTTAAAAAAAAATACTGAAAAGGCACAGAAATACTGCACAAATGAAGGAATAAACTAGAAACGCACAAGCCCAAGTAAATGAAGAGGAAATGGGCAAATTACCTGAAAAAGAATTCAGAATAATTATAGTAAAGATGATCAAAAACCTTGAAAATAGAATGGAGAAAGTGCAAGAATCATTTAACAAAGACCTAGAAGAATGAAAGTATAAACATACAAACAACACAATAACTGAAATTAAAAATACTCTAGAAGGAATCAATAGCAGAATATCTGAAGCAGAAGAACGGATCAGTGACCTGGAACCCAGAAATAAACCCATGCACCTATGGGTATCTTACTTATGACAAAGGAGGCAAGAATATACAATGGGGAAAAGATAGCCTCTTCAGTAAGTGGTGCTGGGAAAACTGGACAGCTACATGTGAAAGAATGAAATTGGAACACTTCCTAACACCATACACAAAGATAAACTCAAAATGGATTAAAGACCTAAATGTAAGACCAGAATCTATAAAACTCTTAGAGGAAAACATAAGTGAACACTTGCTGACACAAATCAAAGCAAGATCCTCTATGACCCAACTCCTAGAGTAATGGAAATAAAAACAAAAGTAAACAAGTGGGACCTGATTAAACTTAAAAGCTTTTGCACAGCAAAGGAAACTACAAACAAGGTGAAAAGACAACCCTCAGAATGGAAGATGGTAATAGCAAAAGAAACAAGTGACAAAGGATTAATTTCCAAAATATATAAGGAGCTCATACAACTCAATACTGGAAAAACAAACAACCCAATCAAAAAGTGGGAAAAATACCTAAACAGACATTTCTCCAAAGACCTACAGATGGCTAACAAACACATGAAAAGATGCTCAATATCACTCATTATGAGAGAAATGCAAATCAAAACTACAATGAGACATCACCTCACATTGGTGAGAATGGTCATCATTAAAAAGTCTACAAACAATAAATGCTGGAGAGGGTGTGGAAAAAAAAACCTCTTGCACTGTTGGTAGGAATGTAAATTGATACAGCCACTATGGAAGACGGTATGGAGATTCCTTTAAAAACTAGGAATAAAAGCACCATATGACTCAGCAATTCTACTCCTAGGCATATACCCTGAGGAAACCAAAATTTAAAAAGACACATGTACCCCAGTGTTCACTGCAACACTATTTACAATAGCTAGAACATGGAAGCAACCTAGATGTCCAGTGACAGATGAGTGGATAAAAAATTTGTGGTACATATACACAATGGAATATTACTCAATCATAAAAAGAAACACATTTGAGTCAGTTCTAATGAGGTGGATGAACCTAGAGCCTATTATATAGTCAAGTAAAACAGAAAGAGAAAGATAAATATCGTATACAGATACATATATATATGGAATCTAAACAGATGATACCAAAGAATTTATTTTCAGGCTAGCAGTGGAGAAACAGACATAGAGAACAGACTTATGGACATGGGGAGAGGGGAGGAGAGGGTATGATGTATGCAGAGAGTGATATGGAAACTTACATTACCATATGGAAAGCAGATAGCCAATGGGAATTTTAGTCAATGGGAATTTGTTCTGTGTCTCAGGGAACTCAAACAGGGGCTCTGCATCAACCTAGAGGGGTGAGATGGGGAGGAAAATAGGAATGAGGTTCAAGAGGAAGGGGACATATGTATACCTATGGCTGATTCATGTTGAGGTTTGGCAGAAAACCAACATTCTGTAAAGCAATTATCCTTCAATTAAAAATTATATAAATTTAAAAAATAAATTACTTTTTTATCATACACTGCTGCTGCTAAGTCACTTCAGTATAAACATACAGTATAAACGACTCTGTGTGACCCCATAGACGGCAGCCCACCAGGCTCCCCGTCCCTGGGATTCTCTAAGCAAGAACACTGGAGTGGATTGCCATTTCCTTCTCCAATGCATGAAAGTGAAAAGTGAAAGGAAGTCGCTCAGTCGTGTCCGACTCTTCGCAACCCCATAGACTGCAGCCCACCAGGCTCCTATGTCCATGGGAATTTCCAGGCAAGAGTACTGGAATGGGCTGCCATTGCCTTCTCCTTACACACACACACACACACACATACACAAAAGAACATGTTTTTGGTGTTAGTTCAAGAAGGTCTTGTAGTTAGTTCTTCATAAAACCAGTCAACTTCAGTTTCTTCTGCATCCGTGGTTGGAGCATAGACTTGGATTACAACGATGTTGAATGGTTTGCCTTGGAAATGAACTGAGATCATTCTGTTGTTTTTGAGAATGTACCCAAATACAATAGAGTGTTTTGGACAGTTTTTTTGACTAAACAGGGCTACTTCATTTCTTCAAAGGGATTCTGGTGCACAGTAGTAGATACAATGGTCATCTGAATTAAATTCGCCCATTCCCATCCATTTTAGTTCATTGATTCCTAAGATGCTGATGTTTACTCTTGCCATCTCCTGCTTGACCATGTCTAACTTACCTTGATTTATGGACCTAACATTCCAGGTTCCTATGCAATGTTGTTCTTTACAGCATCAGACTTTACTTTCACTACCAGACACATCTGCAATTGAGCATCATTTCCACTTTGGCCCAGATGCTTCATTCTTTCTGGAGCTATTAGAAATTGTCCTCCACTCTTCCCCACTAGCATATTGGATATTTTCTGACCTGGGCGGGGGGCATCTTTCAGTGTTACATCTTTCTGCCTTCTCATAGTGTTAATGGGGTTCTCACAGCAAGAATACTGAAGTGGTTTGCAATCCCTCTTCCAGTAGACCACGTTTTGTCAGAAGTCTTCACTATGACCACTGGGCCTCCTGGGAAGCTCAATCAGACAAGAAAAAGAAATAAAAGGAATACAAATTGGAGATGAAGAAGTAAAACTGTCACTATTTGCAGATGGCATGATACTATAAAACAGAAAATTCTAAAAACCCACCAAAAATTACTGGAACTTATCAGTGAATTCAGTAAAGTTCAGGATAAAAAATTAATACACAGAAACCTGTTGCATTTCTATACACCAACAAACTATCAAAAAGAGAAATGAAGAAAACAATCCCATTTACAATCACACCAAAAAAAGACTAAAACACCCAGGACAAACTCTAACACCAAGCTCCTCTGTCCACGGGATTTGCCAGGCAAGAGTACTGGAGTGGGGTGCCATTGCCTTTTCTGAACTAAGGAAGTAAAACATCTGTAATCAGAAAATTATAAGACACTGAAAAAGAAATTAAAGATGACATAGACAGATGCAAAGATATACCATGCTCATGGACTGGAAGAATATTGTTAAAATGACCATACTCCCCAAGGCAATCTACAGATTCAGTGTAATCCCTATCAAAATACCAATGGCGTTTTTCACAGAACTAGAATAAAGAATTTTAAAATTTGTATGGCAACTCAAAGACCCCAAAGACCCAAAACGATCTCTTTCCGACCCAGGGATCGAACTCAGGTCTCTTGCATTGTAGGCAGATGCTTTACCATCTGAGCCACCAGGGAATTCAAGGTAGAACTAGGTAAATTTATAATTCTAAATGTTCATATCAGGAAAGGAGACAGGCTAAAACTTAATGTGCTAAATATCCAACCCAAAGGGTTATAAAAAGAGCTGTGATATAAACCCAAAGAAAGCAGAAAAACAAAAAGATCAGAAATTAAGGCTACAAAACAAACATGTGATAAAGATGTTCTTCAAAGCCAGAAGTTTGTACTTTTGGAAGATTTATAAAACTGACAAATCTCTAATGAAAATGATAAATAAAAGAGAAGAAACAAGTCATCCATATAAGAAGAAAAGGGTCTGTAAACGCAGACATGAAAAAAAAAGTAACAATGTCATCAACAACTCTACAGCAATAAATTTGAAAATTGAGACGATTGACAAATTATTAGAAAAATAGTACTAAACAAAATTGTTTTGAGAACAAAAACTAGAAAACTTAAAAATTCCTATAGGCGTAAAAGAAATTCAATCAATACGCAGTTTCCCTCCAAGAAAACTCTAGGCTCTGAGGCTTCCCTGTCCCATTCTGTGAGACGTCTGAGGTTCAGAATGCTCCAGTCTCACACACTTCTGAGAAGGAGAAGCAAAAGGCCCACTCCTTAGCTCATTTCACAAAATCACTCAGTTTTTGCTACCAGAGCCCAACAGTGAAAACAGGGAAAGAAAAATCACAGCCTAGCCTTACTTTCCAGTTGAAGAACCACCAGGCTCAGCCACACACATAGACAGATGACACATTACAACCAAGATAGATTTGTTCAGCCTTAGAAACCAGGTTGGAGAAGGCAATGGCAACCCACTCCAGTACACTTGCCTGGAAAATCCCATGGATAGAGGAGACTGGTGGGCTGCAGTCCATGGGGCCGCTAGGAGTCGGACATGACTGAGCGACTTCACTTTCACCTTCATGCATTAGAGAAGGAAATGGCAGCTCACTCCAGTGTTCTTGCCTGGAGAATCCCAGGGACGGGGGAGCCTGGTGGGCTGCCGTCTCTGGGGTTGCATAGAGTCAGACACGACTGAAACAACTTAGCAGCAGCAGCAGCAGCAGAAACCAGGTCAATTCACCACAGGAACAGATTAGAGAAGAGAAGTACGTGACCAACTCAGTCCATGCAGAAGACGGCATTGAGGAGAGTGCACATCCCTCACAGGTTTCTTAAAAACTTAGCAAATTTGCGTTAGAAATGAACTTCTTTAACGTGGTAAGGAATGTCTGCCAACAAGGGGCTTTCCTGGTGGTCTCCTTCCACTGCAGGTGGCACAGGTTTGATCACCACTGGGGGAACTAAGATCCCGTAAGCCACTTGGCAAGACCAAAAAAAAAAAATTATTAAAAGCATTTCCTTTAAAACTGAGAACAAAGCGAGAGTGCTCTCTAAAGCCACTGGGTCTTCCAACAGGATCACTCAGAGAAGAAAGAAACATAAGGTGTGATGAGTAGAAGGGGAAACAGTGGTTAATTTCAGATAATATGATTGTGTATGTAGAAAATCCAAATGAATACAGACATAAACTGCTACTGTTATTGAGACAATTTAGTAATGTTGCTAGATACAAATTCAATAATAAAAATCAAAGATAGTCCTCCTTATCAGAACAAATAATGAGAATAAGATTTGGAACACTTATCATTTACAGTCACGCCAGTAAAACCATAGTGCTTGGGAATAAATACAACAAAAAATGAGTAAGACCTCTGATGAGAAAATGATGAAGCCCATTCAGTTCAGTTCAGTCGCTCAGTCATATCCGACTCCTTGCGACTCCATGAATCACAGCACGCCAGGCCTCCCTGTCCATCACCAGCTCCCGGAGTTCACTCAAACTTACATCCATCAAGTCGGTGATACCATCCAGCCATCTCATCCTCTGTCATCCCCTTCTCCTCCTGCCCCCAATCCCTCCCAGCATTAGAGTCTTTTCCAATGAGTCGACTCTTCGCATGAAGTGGCCGAAGTACTGGAGTTTCAGCTTTAGCATCATTCCTTCTAAAGAAATCCCAGGGCTGATCTCCTTCAGAATGGACTGGTTGGATCTCCTTGTAGTCCAAGGAACTCTCAAGAGTCTTCTCCAACACCACAGTTCAAAAGCATCAATTTTTCGGCCCTCAGCTTTCTTCACAGTCCATGTAAAGATCACTGGAAAAACCATAGCCTTGACTAGACAGACCTTTGTTGGCAAAGTAATGTCTCTGCTTTTCAATATGCTATCTAGGTTGGTCATAACTTTCCTTCCAAGGAGTGAGCATCTTTTAATTTCATGGCTGCAATCACCATCTGCAGTAATTTTAGAGCCCCCCAAATAAAGTCTGACACTGTTTCCACTGTTTCCCCATCTATTTCCCATGAAGTGATGGGACCAGATGCCATGACCTTCATTTTCTGAATGTTGAGCTTTAAGCCAACTTTTTTCACTCTCCTCTTTCACTTTCATCAAGAGGCTTTTAGCTCCTCTTCACTTTCTGCCATAAGGGTGGTGTCATCCGAATATCTGGGGTTATTGATATTTCTCCTGGAAATCTTGATTCCAGCTTGTGCTTCTTCCAGCCCAGCGTTTCTCATGATGTACTCTGCATACAAGTTAAATAAGCAGGGTGACAGTATACATCCTTGACGTACTCCTTTTCTTGTTTGGAACCAGTCTGTTGTTCCATGTCCAGTTCTAACTGTTGCTTCCTGACCTGTATACAGGTTTCTCAAGAGGCAGGTCAGGTGGTCTGGGATTCCCATCTCTTTCATAATTTTCCACAGTTTATTGTGATCCACACAGTCAAAGGCTTTGGCATAGTCAATAAAGCAGAAATAGATGTTTTTCTGGAACTCTCTTGCTTTTTTGATGATCCAGCTCATGTTGGCAATTTGATCTCTGGTTCCTCTGCCTTTTCTAAAACCAGCTTGAACATCTGGAAGTTCACGGTTCATGTAATAGATGACATTAAACTGAAAGAAAGCGTTAGTTGCTCAGCTATGTTTGACTCTGTGCGACCCAATGGACTGCAGCCTTCCAGACTTCTCTATCCATGAGATTTTCCAGGCAAAAATACTGGACTGGGTTGCCACTTCCTTCTCCAGGGGATCTTTCCAATGTAGGAATTGAACCTGGGGCTCCTGCATTCCATGCAGATTCTTTACCAGCTGAGCCAGCAGAGAAGCCTTGGGTAACATTAAATAAGACCTAAATAAAGGTGGCACAGTGGTAAAGAATCTGCCTGCTAATGCAGGAATCACAGGAGATGCAGGTTTGATCCCTGGTTGGGAAGATCCCTTGAAGGAGGGAATGGCAACCCACTCCAGTACTCTTGCCTGGGAAATACCATGGACAGAGGAGCATGGTGAGCTACAGCCCATGGGGTTGCAAACAGTTGGACACAACTGAGAATGCACACAAATAAAAGTAAATGGAATGAATGACCCGGTTTCATCAATAAACAGAAATCACTGGGTGATGGTAAAAGGGAAGGGGGCTGTTTTAAATGTAAAAAGCTTAAGAGACAAGCCAACCATTTGCAGGGTGGGGGTCTCATTTGGATCCTAAGTCAAGCAAGAAAGTGTAAAAGACATTTTTGAGATAAAGTGTGGAAACAAACACCAGTTGGTATTAGATTTTATTAAGAAATAATGTTAATTTTGTTGGAGTCAATGATGAGTTTGTGGTTATGCTAAAATGAGTCTTTATCTGTTAGAACTGTGTACTAACGTGTTCACAGGTGAAACAGTGTATCTGAGATATTCCTCAAAACACATCAGCCCAGTGCTAAAACTGAGGAGCAGTAGAAGCAATAGGTCCCTTCACAGATCACTGCCTTCTCATGGCGAAGGGGTTTGCATAATTCAATGAAGCTATGAGCCAAGCACAGCGGCTGTGATATTGCAGAAGTGCGGCTGAGAGGAGCTACCCCACATCCAAGATGAGGAGCAGTGGCTGCGCTTTGCTGGAGCAGCCGTGAAGAGAGACACCATGTCCAAGGTAAGAGAAACCCAAGTAAGATGGTAGGCAATGAGAGAGGGCATCAGAGGGCAGACAGACGGAAGCCACAATCACAGACAACTAGCCAATCTGATCACATGGACCACAGTCTTGTCTAACTCAATGCAACTAAACCATGCCATGTGGGGCTACCCAAGATGGACGGGTCATGGTGGAGAGGTCTGACAGAATGTGGTCCACTGGAGAAGAAAATGGCAAACCACTTTCAGTATTCTCGCCATGAGAACCCCATGATCAGTATGAAAAGGCAAAAGATAGGACACTTAAAGATGAACTCCCCAGGTCGGTAGATGCTCAATATGCTATTGGAGATCAGTGGAGAAATAACTCCAGAAAGAATGAAGGGATGGAGCCAAAGCAAAAACAACACCCAGTTGTGGATGGGACTGGTGATAGAAGCCAGGTTCGATGCTGTAAAGAGCAATATTGCATAGGAATCTGGAATGTTAGGTCACTGAATTGGAAGTGGTCAAACAGGAGATGACAAGAGTGAACATCAACATTCTAGGAATCAGCGAACTAAGATGGACTGGAATGGGTGAATTTAACTCAGATGACCATTATATCTACTACTGTGGGCAGGAATCTCTTAGAAGAAATGGAGTAGCCATCATAGTCAACAAAAGAGTCTGAAATGCAGTACTTTGATGCAATCTCAAAAATGACAGAACGATCTCTGTTTGTTTCCAAGGCAAACCATTCAATATCATGGTAATCCAAGTCTATGCCTTGTCCAGTAATGAATTTGAACAGTTCTATGAAGACCTACAAGACCTTCTAGAACTAACACCCCAAAAAACATGTCCTATTCATTACAGGGGACTGGAATGCAAAAGTAGGAAGTCAAGAAACACCTGGAGTAACAGGCAAATTTGGCCTTGGAGTACAGAATGAAGCAGGGCAAAGGCTAATAGAGTTCTGCCAAGAGAACGCACTGGTCATAGCAAACACCCTCTTCCAACAACACAAGAGAAGACTCTACACATGGACATCACCAGATGAACGACACCGAAATCAGATTGATTATATTCATTGCAGCCAAAGATGGAGAAGCTCTATACAGTCAGCAAAAACAAGACCGGGAGCAGACTGTGGCTCAGATCATGAACTCTTTATTGTCAAATTCAGACTGAAATTGAAGAAAGTGGAGAAAACCACTAGACCATTCAGGTATGACCTAAATCAAATCCCTTATGACTATACAGTGGAAATGAGAAATAGATTTAAGGGACTAGATCTGATATGCCTGATGAACTATGGATGGAGGTTCATGACATTGTACAGGAGACAGGAACTAAGACCATCCCCAGGAAAGAAATGCAAAAAAGCAAAATGGCTATCTGAGGAAGCATTATAAATAGCTGTGAAAAGAAGGGAAGTGAAAAGCAAAGGAGAAAAGGAAAGAGATACCCATTTGAATGCAGAGTTCCAAAGAACAGCAAGGATAGATAAGAAAGCCTTCCTCAGTGATCAATGCAAAGAAATAGAGGGAAACAATAGAATGGGAAAGACTAGAGATCTCTTCAAGAAAATTAGAGATAACAAGGGAACATTTCATGCAAAGATGGGCACAATAAAGGACAGAAATGGTAGAGATCTAACAGAAGCAGAAGATATTAAGAAGAGGTGGCAAGAATACACAGAAGAACTGTACAAAAAGATCTTCATGACCCAGATAATCATGATGGTGGGATCACTCACCTAGAGCCAGACATCCTAGAATGTAAAGTAAAGTGGGCCTTAGGAAGCATCACTACAAACAAAGCTAGTGGAAGTGATGGAACTCCAGTTGAGCTATTTCAAATCCTGAAAGATGATGCTGTGAAAGTGCTGTACTCATATGCCAGCAGATTTGGATAACTCAGCAGTGGTCACAGGACTGGAAAAAGTAAGTTTTCTTTCCAATCCCAAAGAAAGGCAATGTCAAAGAATGCTCAAACTACTGCATAATTGCACTCATCTGACACGCTAGTAAAGTAATGCTTAAAATTCTGCAAGCCAGGCTTCAGCAATACATGAACCATGAACTTCCAGATGTTCAAGCTGGTTTTAGAAAAGGCAGAGGAACTAGAGATCAAATTGCCAACATCAGCTGGATCAGACTATGCCAAAGCCTTTGACTGTGTGGATCACAATAAACTGTGGAAAATTCTGAAAGTGATGGGAATCCCAGACCACCTGATCTGCCTCTTGAGAAACCTGTATACAGGTCAGGAAGGAACAGTTAGAACTGGATATGGAACAACAGACTGGTTCCAAACAGGAAAAGGAGTACGTCAAGGCTGTATATTGTCACCCTGTTTATATGCAGTGTACATCATGAGAAACGCTAGGATGGAGGAAGCACAAGCTGGAATTAAGATTACCAGGAGAAATATTAATAACCTCAGATATGCAGATGACACCACCCTTATGGCAGAAAATGAAAAACCAAAGAGCCTCTTGATGAAAGTGAAAGAGGAGAGTGAAAAAGTTGGCTTAAAGCTCAACATTCAGGAAACTAAGATCGTGGCATCTGGTCCCATCACTTCACGGCAAACAGATGGAGAAACAGAGGAAACAGTGGCTGACTTTATTTTTCTGGGCTCCAAAATCACTGTAGATGGTGATTGCAGCCATGAAATTAAAAGACACTCCTTGGAAGGAAAGTTATGACCAACCTAGACAGCATATTGAAAAGCAGAGACATTACTTTGTCAGCAAAGGTCCGTCTTGTCAAGACTATGGTTTTTCCTGTGGTCATGTATGGATGTCAGAGTTGGACTGTGAAGAAAGCTGAGTGCCGAAGAATTGATGCTTTTGACCTGTCGTGTTGGAGAAGACTCTTGAGAGTCCCTTGGACTGCACGGAGATCCAACTAGTCCATCCTAATGGAGATCAGTCCTGGGTGTTCACTGGAAGGACTGACATTGAAGCTGAAACTCCAATACTTTGGCCACCTGATGCGAAGAGCTAACTCACTTGAAAAGACCCCGATGGGAAAGACTGAGGTCAGGAGGAGAAGGGGACGAAAGAGGATGAGATGGTTGGATGGCATCACTGACTCAATGGACATGGGTTTGGGTGGACTCTGGGAGTTGGTGATGGATAGGGAGGCCTGGCATGCTGCAGTTCATGGGGTGGCAAAGAGTTGGACATGACTGAGTGATTGAACTGAACTGAATGAGCCATGCCGTGCGGGGCCACCCATGATGGACAGGGCATAGTAGAGAGTTCAGACAAAACATAATCCACTGGAGGAAGGCATGGCAAACCATCCCAGTATACTTGCCGTGAAAATCTCACTGTATAAAAGGCCAAAAAGATATGACACCAAAAGATGAGTCCTCGTTCTGAAAGTGTCCAATATGCTACTGGGGAAGAGCAGAGGAGAATTACCAATAGGTCCAGAATGAATGAAGCAGCTGGGTCAAAGTGGATACTAAGCTCAGATGTGGATGTGTCTGGTGATGAGAGTAAAACCCAATGCTGCAAAGAACAGTATTATATAGGAACCTGGAATAGGTCCATGAATCAGGGAAAGTTGGATGTGGTCAAGCAGGAAATGGTAAGAATAAACATGGACATTCTAGGAATAGCAAACTAAAATGGACAGGAATGGGCGAATTTAATTCAGGTAACTATTATATCTACTACTATGGGCAAGAATCCCATAGAAGAAATGGAGAAACCCTCATAATCAACAAAAGAGTCCATAATACAGTATTTGGGTGCAACCTCAAAAATGACAGAATTATCTTGGTTCATTTCCAAAGCAAGCCATTCAACATCACAGTAACCTGAGTCTATGCCCCTACCACTGATACTGAAGAAGCTGTAGTCGATCAGTTCTATGAAGACCTAGAAGACCTCTCAGAACTAACACCTAAAAAAGATGTTCTACTCATCATTGGGTATTGGAATGCAAAAGTAGGAAGTCAAGATATACCTGGAATAACAGGCAAGTTTGGCCTTGGAGAACAAAATGAAGCAGGGCAAAGATTTACTGAATTCTGTCAAGGGAATGCACTAGTCATATCAAATATCCTTTTTCAACTACACAAGAGATGACTCTACACATGGACATCGCCAAATGGTTAATACCAAAATCAAATTAATTACGTTTTTTGTAGCTGAAGATGGAGAAGCTGTATACAGTCAGCAAAAACAAGACATGGAGCTGACTGTGGTTCAGATCAGCAGCTTCTCATAGCAAAATTCAGGCTTAAACTAAAGGAAACTGGGAAAAACAATAGGCCAGCCAGGTATGACTTAGATCAAATCCTGTATGAATTCACAGTAGAGGTAATGAATAGATTCAAGGGACTAGATCTAATTAACATTGTATCTGAAGAACTATGGACAGAGGTCCATAATATTGTACAGGAGATGGTGAATAAAACCATCCAAAAGAAAAAGAAAAGCAAGAAGGCAATGTGGTTATCTGAGGAGGTTTTACAAATAGTGAAAGAATGAAGAGAAGAGAAAAGCAAAGGAGAGAGGGAACTACACATCCAATTACAGGCAAGGTTCCAAAAAACAGCTAGAAGAGACAAGAAGGCCTTCTTCAATGAACAATGCTTAATAATAGAAGAAAACAACAAAAGGGGAAAGACTAGAAGTCTCTTCAGGAAAATTGGAAACATCAAGGGAGCATTCTGCCCAAAGGCGGGCACAATAAAGGATAAAAATGATAGAGACCTAGTAGACACTGAAGAGATCAAGAAGCAATGGAAAGAACACACGAAAGAACTATACAAAAAGATGTTTATGAACTGATTACTAGGACAGTGTGGTTAGTCACCCAGAGTCAGACATTCTGGAGTGTGAAGTCAAGTGGGCCTTAAGAAGCGCTGCTATTAATAAAGATAATGGATTTGATGAAATTCCAATAGAACTATTCAAACCCCTAAAGGATGATGCCATCAAGGTTTTGCATTCATTATGTCAGCAAATCTGGAAGACCCAGCAGTGGCCATGGGATTGGAAAAGGTCAATCCTCATCCCATTCCCTAGAAGGGTAATACCAAAGAATGTGCTAACCATCAGACATTTGCACTCATTTCCTGTGCTAGTAAGGTCGTGCTTAAAATCTTGCATGCTAGGCTTCAGCATTATGCAAACCAAGAACTTCCAGATGTCCAAGCAGGGTTTAGAAAAGGAAGAGGACATAGAGATCAAATTGCTAACATTTGCTGGATTATAGACAAAATAAGGGAATTTCAGAAAAACATCTATCTCTGTTTCATCGACTACGTTAAAGCCTTTGACTGTGTGGAACATGACAAACTGTGGAAAGCTCTAGAGAGATGGGAATACTAGACCATCTTACTTGTCTCCTGAGAAACCTAATGCAAGTCAAGAAGCGACAGTTAGAACCCTGTATGGAACAACTGATTGGTTCAAGATTGAGAAAGGAGTATGACAGGGCTGTCTGCTGTCACCCTGTTTGTTTAACCTATATGCTGAGCACATCATGAGAAATGCCGGGCTGGATGAGTTACAAGCTGGAATCAAGATAGGAGGAAGAAACATCAACAACCTCAGATATGCCGATGATATCACTTCTAAGCTGAAGCTCCAATACTTTGGCCGCCTGATGCAAAGAACTGACTCATTTGAAAAGACCCTGATGCTGGGAAAGATTGAAGGCAGGAGGAGAAGGGGACGACAGAAGGTGAGATGGTTGGATGGCATCTCTGACTCGATGGACATGAGTTTGAGCAAGCTCTGGGAGTTGGTGATGGACAGGGAGACCTGGCGTGCTGCAATCCATGGGGTCCCAAAGAGTCGGACCTGGCTGAGCAATTGAACTCAACCACTCTAATGGCAGAAAGTGAAGAGGAACTATAAACACCCTCTTGATGAGGGTGAAGGTGGAGAGTGAAAGAGCCAGCTTAAGACTAAATATTAAAAAACTAAGACCATAGCATCCAGTCCCATTATTGCATGGCAAATAGAAGGGGAAAAGGTGGAAGTAATGGCAGAGTTCCCATTCTTGGTCTCCAAAATCACTGGGGACAGTGACTGCAGCCATGAAATCAGAAGACAATGGCTTCTTGGCAGGGAAGCAATGACAAATCTAGACTGTGTTGAAAAGCAGAGACGTTACTCTGCCGACAAAGACAGTTCAATTCAGTCGCTCAGTCGTGCCCGACTTTGCGACCCCATGGACTGCAGCACGCCAGGCTTCCCTGTCCATCACCAACTCCCAGAGCTTGCTCAAACTTATGTCCATAGAATTGGTGATGCCATCTAACCATCTCATCCTCTGTCGTCCCCTTCTCCTGCCTTCAGTCTTTCCCAGCATCAAGGTCTTTTCAAATGAGTCAGTTCTTTGCATCAGGTGGCCAAAGTATTGGAGCTTCAGCTTCATCATCAGTCCTTCCAATAAATATCCAGGACTGATTTCCTTTAGGAATGATTGGTTTGATCTTCTTGCAGTCCAAGGGACTCTCAAGAGTCTTCTCCAGCACCATAGTTCAAAAGCATCAATTCTTCGGTGCTCAGCTTTCCTTATGGTCCAACTTTCACATCCATACATGACTAATGGAAAAACTATAGCTTTGAATAGATGGACCTTTAATGCCAACAAAGGTCCATCTAGTCAAAGCTATGAAGTCCATATAGTTAGGGCTATGGTCTTCTCAGTGGTCATGTATGGTTGTGAGAGTTGGACTATAAAGAAGGCAGAATGCAAAGAATTGACGCCTTTGAACTGTGGTGCTGAAAGTCCCTTGGACAGCAAGGATATCAAACCAGTCAACCTTAAGGGAGATTAACCCTGAATATTCATTGGAAGGACTGATGCTGAAGCTGAAGATCCAGTATTTTGGTCATCCAGTGACACCCAAAGGAGAATTCAAGAAAAGCTACAAATTAGAGGAAGATAAATGCAACATATCTCCCATCATGACAGGTAAGGAACATCCATCGATCAACACAGAGGAAGATGAATGACAGCAAAATGGTGGAACTTAAGCAGGCTGGTCACAATAAGCGATGTTCAAGAGGCCAACGACTGTAACCACTTTGTCTGCGTGTCCTGACTGCTGCCTGTGTTCCTGGCATTGTCAACAGTGATCCCTTTAACTCTTCTAACAGAGTCCTGATTGGACAATGAGTTCAACCTCATCTGTAATTAGGGACATGCAGAGTAAAGCCACGTAAACTATTACTGCACAGTCATCAGTCTGAGTAACACATTAGAAGCCTGAGGATACCAGGTGCCAGCAAGGACAGGAAGCAGTGGGAAGGTTTGTTTACTCACGGTGGGAGCGGAAACTGGGACAGATGCTTTGAAAAGAGTTCAGCATCGCCTTGTAAAGTTAAAAATATAACGCCCTCTGCACTAGGATCTGATCGCTGCTATGAGAAACTGCCACACACTCAGTTAACTTAACACAAATGCATTATTATCCTGCAACTCTGGAGGTCGGAAGTCTGAAATGAGCCCCACGGAGCTAAAACCAAGATGTCAGCCAGGCTGCCCTCCTCTTCAGCAACTCTGGGGCACAGTCCGTCTTCTTGCTTTTTCTGGTTTCTAGAGGTTGCCCACAGGCCTTGGCCAAAGCCCACCCTACCAACTTAAAAGCCACTAAAGTCAGGTGGGCCTTCTCGTCAGCTCTTCCTGGCTCCCCCATGCCCTCTGTTCTACCAGAAGGACACCTCTAACTGCTCTGGGCCCAGCAGGTTAACGCAGCACAGTCTCCTGGTTCAGTCAGCTAACCAACAGCCCAGATTCCTGCAGCCTGTAACCTAACACACGCACAGGTTCTGAGGGTCAGCATGTGGCGTTTCTGGGGCCGCTATTTTGTATACAAGGCCCTCTGACTCAGCACATCCTCTCCCAAGCAATCACCTGATAGAAACTCTTAGATGCTGAGAGGGTAACAGGCAAGAAGGCCAGAGGTCCCCAAGCGGCAAGAGGAAATAAACGGCAAGTGAGAGAAGGCAATGGCAACCCACTCCAGCGCTCTTGCCTGGAAAATCCCATGGACGGAGGAGCTTGGTGGGCTGCAGTCCATGGGGTAGCTAAGAGTCAGACACGACTGAGAGACTTCACTTTCACTTTTCACTTTCATGCATTGGAGAAGGAAATGGCAACCCACTCCAGTGTTCTTGCCTGGAATCTCAGGGACGGGGGAGCCTGGCGGGCTGCCGTCTATGGGGTCGCACAGAGTCAGACACGACTGAAGCGACTTAGCAGTAGCATCAGCACACAAAATTAAAAGAGGCTTCTTTTAGTTCTGTGTAGAAGATACCTGGTTCTGCCCTGAGCTAACCAATGTGTTTTTCTTATGCAAATGCTTTTCTTAAGCTATGTTAATAAAACTATGTATTTGCTATGGAATTTGCCTTTCTTCAAAATGGTTCCACCTAACTTTTTCTTTTCTCAAATCTTGGGTTAATGCCTCCACAAACAAGTATTTCTGTCAATTGTTTTATGGTGGGGGCAGGGGCGGGGACTGACACACCTCATGCCATCCTATCTCAAGAATGCATATTATGGGAGAGGGGCCTGGTGAAACTCCCTCAGCCTTGAGGTGTCTCTCTTATCTGATTAATACCTTTCTGCAGCCATGAAATTAAAAGACGCTTACTCCTTGGAAGAAAAATTATGACCAACCTAGATAGCATATTCAAAAGCAGAGACATTACATTGCCGACTAAGGTCCATCTAGTCAAGGCTATGGTTTTTCCAGTGGTCATGTATAGATGTGAGAGTTGAACTGTGAAGAAGGCTGAGCGCCGAAGAATTGATGCTTTTGACCTGTGGTGTTGGAGAAGACTCTTGAGAGTCCCTTGGGCTGCAAGGAGATCCAACCAGTCCATTCTGAAGGCGATCAGCCCTGGGATTTCTTTGGAGGAATGATGCTAAAGCTGAAGCTCCAGTACTTTAGCCACCTCATGCGAAGAGTTGACTCATTGGAAAAGACTTTGATGCTGGGAGGGATTGGGGGCAGGAGGAGAAGGGGATGACAGAGGATGAGATGGCTGGATGGCATCACTGACTCGATGGACGTAGGTCTGAGTGAACTCCGGGAGTTGGTGATGGACAGGGAGGCCTGGTGTGCTGCAATTCATGGGGTCGCAAAGAGTTGGACACGACTGAGCGACTGAACTGAACTGAATAGACATAAAATACCTTGCTAAAAACTAGCAAGGGGGTACTCTTTCTATCCCCTTCTGATGTCTGTGTCAGAAGCTTTCCCTATCTCTATTAAACTTCAATAAAACTTTGCTATGCAAAAAGCTCCAAGTAGTCACGCCTCATCTCTGACCCCAGATGGAAATCCTCTCCTCCGGAGGACACAAATCCTGGTGTTAACACACGACTCACAGCAGCAACCTTTCAATGCTGTACTCCTTTCCTGGGGCTGCCACAGCAAAGTGCCACGAACTGGCTGTCTTAGAACAAGATGTTCTCTTGCCTTAGAACAAGATATTCTCTCATAGTTCTGGAGGCCAGAAGCCTGATATCAAGATGCCAGCTCCCTCTGACGCTCTGACGTGCTGAGCAAGGCCCTCGTACAGACTCCGCTTCTCGGTCCTGGTTCCCAGACTCATGGCAGCGCAGCTCCAATCCATGTTGTGAGGTGAACCACTGACTGAAACCACGGACCCTCACTAGGCACCACAGGAACCACGTGCATGAGGAATCTTAAACAGGATGGCCTGGTAAGGAACACAGAACTAAGAAGCTACCACCAACCACAAGAATTCAGCAAAGGTCAAAAGGAGAGGGAAACGACAGTGCAGTGTTCTTGACTGGAGAATCCCAGGGTCGGGGGAGCCTGGTGGGCTGC
This sequence comes from Nanger dama, assembly GCA_917880005.1. Lineage (NCBI taxonomy): Eukaryota > Metazoa > Chordata > Mammalia > Artiodactyla > Bovidae > Nanger > Nanger dama. The sequence continues at coordinate 18,166,141 of CAKJTW010000013.1, read as the reverse complement.
CATCTATGGCGTTGCACAGAGTCGGACACGACTCAAGTGACTTGGCAGCAGCAGCAGCTGCGACACTGGGGGTTTGCACATCAGAGCGAACATACTTTTGTTGTTGTTGAGGAGACAGAACTCCCCTCCTAACACATAAATAACAGGAACTATACAAGACCTTGCAAAGCAGAGTTTGTTAAGAGCAGTAACTCTGGAAACAACCCCGGCCAGCAGCAATAGAATACACTGTGAGATTCACTCTGAGCGAGCTGGGTGGTGACAAAGATGAGTGACCTACAGCTTGTGCAAGAGTGTGGATGGGTCTCTCGCACAGCTGGGAGGGCGGAAGACACAAGCACATGCTGCTTCTCTTCCCCCTTCCCCTGCTCAGGTGGGCAGGATCCACGGTGGCCCAGACTGGGCATAAAAGCCCGCACGGGGGAAGGCAGTGAGCCTAGAGTTGGGTAAGAGAGTCCAGCCGGGGCCAGGGTGAGGGGTCGATGTCCACAGTGTGCTCCACCCGCTCAAGCCTGTGAGGCCTGACATGGCGTTGGAGCCTCATAGTCTCCTGACAAAATACTTGTCCATTACAAAGGCTGGAGTGACCTCCCAGGGGAGATGCAGGCAGATACCACCTTAAACAAGTGGTCAGAGCAGAGTGACACGTGGCACCACTTCTGTGACCTTCCTGCCAAAGACATGCAATGGGAATTTGATTTCGAGGAAACACCAGACAAATCCAAACAGAGGGGTTTTCCACAAAAGTCACCAGACTCTAACCTTCAAAGGTGTCAAGATCATGGAGCCACAGAGAGCCTGACTTGGAAGAGACTGAAGAAACACGTTAATAGCTCAGTGTGGCTGGGGAGCCCAGACTGGACCCTTTCTGGTCTGTGACTTTACAGGGTCAGCTGGCCCAAGGTGTTTGTCTGTGGCCAATGATCACATGTCCTGACATGTCCGAGTCCTCCTCCCGACTGTGATGGTCGTGTGTGGCTGTGCTGGAGACTGCCCTGATGTGCAGGGAATGTGAACGAAGTGTCTGCAGGTGACAGAGCATCACGTAGGCAACTTATTCTCAAATACTCCAGGAAGACAAGGTTTTTGATGCTGAAATTGAAGCTTTTAGGTAAGTTCGAGATTATTTCAAAAATTAAAAAAATACATAGTGTTATTCCATTTACATACATATATGGATTGAAACAGGTGAATCTTAGAATCTTAGAAATGGTAAAACTAAAGAAAATCGGTCTGCTGTGGGGCAAGGGAGGGGGTTGGGACACTGACAAGGTTCCATTTCTGGCCTTGGGCACTGGCTAATGATGCAGTACTGTGAATCCCCCGCACCAGCATCTGCAGAGACAACTATCTGGAAATTCTTTCAACTGTCGGTACCAGGGCAGGTCCGCCCATCACCTAGTTCAGTACTTGGTTCACAGTGGATGTTCAAGGAGTGTTTGCCCAATACATAACGTGAGCACATAAAACGAATATTTGTTTATGGAAAACAAAATAATACAGGTTCCCAGAAACAGGCTAATCATTACAAACCAAACTGAAATGATCTCGGAATTCCTTCCTTGGCCCGGACACTCCGGGTCCCTCCTCACTAGCCGCTCGCCCTCGAGTTTTGCTCAACGGTTTCCTAGATGTGCAAGGGACAGCATAGCCACGTCCGCCCGGAACCTGCACGGAGCCGGGAACCCAGGCTGCACGCGGGGGTTCCTGAAACCGGCGGGGGCGGGCCTGAAACCGCTGGGGAGGGTCCTGAAACCGGCGGGGGAGGGGGGCTGAAACTCGCCGCGGGGACGGACGGGCACCTGAAACCGGCCCGGGGCAGTCCGAAGGCCCAGAAATCGGCCAGGGCGACCCTCTCACTAGGAGTTATTTCTCGGGCACAACTTCCATGGCGGAGGCGCTGATTTGTGCCTCGGGGGTGGCCAGAGTTCCCAAGCCCAAAACGCAGCCTCTAGGGCCAACGGACCCACCTGTCAGCGGCACCGCCGGGTCCGAGCAGCACGAGATCTGGGCGGAGAAGCTCCACGGAGTCCGCTGGCTGCGCGGTTTGGAGCGTTAGCTCCATGGCAACGGACGGCTCCATCTCAGCGGGGGGGGTGCCCGCTCACCCCCCGCCAAGTCGATGGCTCGCCCCGGCGGCGCCCCTGCGCAGGCGCAGTGCTGCCGAGGCGGCAAAGTGCAACCCGAGCGGGGAACGGACGGACGCTGTTATGCTGTTGGTGATTACTGCCGGAGACCAGCGCGCTGGGCCGAGCAGAGACCGCGAGCGGAGGGTCGCGTGGCCGCCGGACTACCAGGCTGTGGCGGAGGAGACTGGTAGTACGAATGCAGCCCCAGGCTGCCTCCCCTGGTTTGCCCCAAGCGGGTTGAAAAACGGATTAGGCGTTAATTTTAGTGACTGTAGAGTTCACGTAAAATAGAGGTTTCTCACTTCTCTTTTTGAGACCAGAGACCTGGAACAATATGCCACGCTGGGCTAGAGCTAAATTGAGTCCTCCCCTGCTCACTGTGCACGCCCCAGCCTTGTCTGGGTTCAGCGTGGTCCATTTCCACCTGTCTCGAAGGTGTGTGTTTGCAGTCTGGACTCAGGGTGTGAAGAAAGTGTTGAGTCCTGCCCCAAAGCCACAGGTGCGAGGCCTCGCACCAAGGCCATAGAAGCGGAGCTCACGACCAAGGTCACCTCAGAAACTGACTGAACCCCTTTGTACCTTGCCCAAAGTCCCTGATGATCACTAAGGAGCTCCCTAGTCAGTCCCCATTAGGCATATGCCCACTCTAGTAAACACCCTATAAAGCCCCAACCAATCACCTAAAGCCAACCATCCAGCAGGAATTTTGTCTTGAGGCTATTAAAAACTGGTTATTAATCCAAGAAAACTGTCCGTTTTCCCTGTTTGTCAGGAGGTCCACCCGCTGTGCTCGCAGTGCCCACATTATCTCTGCTTTTTGTTCTTAATAAATTGACTCCCTTCTGAAATGGTCTGTGTCTGGAAATGACTGCCTCAACAGAAGGATCCCTCTAGCCAGTGCAGTTGGTGCTGGGCCCTGGGCCCCCGGCTGATTGGTGTATTCCCTGCTCTTGCAGAGCCCAGTAGCTTCCAGCGTGCCTGTGCCTTGCAAGGCCGCTGGCCCTGCTGGTCAGTCGCTGGCTTTGTCCAGTGGCTCCTGATGCCACAGTGGGACCCAGGAAGTACTGTAGTTTCATCCTGGGATGGCAAGATCCATCAGAGCCATCCAGCCTGGCTAAAAACGCGGCATCTCCGGATTGTGAACATCAGGATTGTGAACTTCATCGGGACAGCGGTCACCTCTGTAGTCCTCCCCTACAGTGCTGCCTAGACCTTTCCCCTCCTGGACTGAGGAACAGAACTGACTCAGCAGAACAGCCCAGAACAGGTGTTCTAAGAAAAACTGTTCTCTTTCCCACCTCACCCAAATTATGGGGCTTTTCCTTTTCAGCTTTGCTTCTCTGGGCCTGTTCATATTAATGATTAATACACTTTCTACTAAAGAACAGAAGGACAACAAAAGGCTGAAAATAGCCTCTGTGTCCACCAGTAGGAGCTGGATGAGGTCCAGCTGCACTGCCAAAGGCTGGGAAAGGTACAAGGACCATTTCTCTGTTCTGCCCCAGAGTGACCCGTGGGCAGAACACGTGGTTAACGGGAAAACACTAAGATGCAGAACAGCTAATACAGTATTTATCCGAGAAGGGGCAGGGCCACTAAGAATGTACTCCTTTATTTTTTACATTATAAGGTAACATTACAATGGTTGCCAACCAGGCACAGGAGGGTCAGCAGTAGAAACTACATTTCTCTAAATGTGCTCATACATTTGACTTGGAACTGTGTAATTATAAAACCGCAAATAAAACAGAGAAAAAACCTCCCAAGATTTGCAAACAAATAGATGTAAAAAGAAGAAACTAACTGTATGTCAGCTTGGTGGCTTAACCAACAGAAAAGGATAATTTCAAGTGACTTTAAAACCCAACAATCTTATTGTGTATACCTAATAGACTGTATACTAAAGATGAAAAAAGTCGCAAAGAAATGTTAAGTTGTTTCCAGTGATCCTGGTCTTTGTAATAATATTGATGCTGTTATTCTGGAACTACATAAAGTGGAGTAAAACAAATAAGTAGCATAGTAATATTATGAACCATTATTTTGCACTTGACAGAACAGATAGAAATATAAAATAAATGGAAAAACTTATAATGCTGGAATTGGATATGAAATATTAGTATGAATTAATATAATTTTAAAAATATATTTCTTAGCTTTGTCTACTGGTATGGTACCCACTGGACATAGTTCAGTTCAGTTCAGTTCAGTCGCTCAGTCATGTCTGACTCTTCGCGACCCCATGAATTGCAGCACGCCAGGCCTCCCTGTTCATCACCATCTCCCGGAGTTCACTCAGACTCACGTTCATTGAGTCAGTGATGCCATCCGGCCATCTCATCCTCTGTCATCCCCTTCTCCTCCTGCCCCCAATCCCTCCCAGCATCAGAGTCATTTCCAATGAGTCGACTCTTCGCATGAGGTGGCCAAAGTACTGGAGCTTCAGCTTTAGCATCATTCCTTCCAAAGAAATCCCAGGGCTGATCTCCTTTAGAATGGACTGGTTGGATCTCCTTGCAGTCCAAGGGACTCTCAAGAGTCTTCTCCAACATCACAGTTCAAAAGTATCAATTCTTCGGCGCTCAGCCTTCTTCACAGTCCAACTCTCACATCCATACATGACCACTGGGAAAACCATAGTCTTGACTAGACTGACCTTAGTTGGCAAAGTAATGTCTCTGCTTTTGAATATGCTATCTAGGTTGGTCATAACTTTTCTTCCAAGGACTAAGCGTCTTTTAATTTCATGGCTGCAGTCACCATCTGCAGTGATTTTGGAGCCCAAAAATGAAGTCTGACACTGTTTCCACTGTTTCTCCATCTATTTCCCATGAAGTGATGGGACCGGATGCCATGATCTTTGTTTTCTGAATATTGAGCTTTAAACCAACTTTTTCGCTTTCCTCTTTCACTTTCATCGAGAGGCTCTTTAGTTCTTCTTCACTTTCTGCCATAAGGGTGGTATCATCTGCATATCTCAGGTTATTGATATTTCTCCTGGCAATCTTGATTCCAGCTTGTGTTTCTTCTAGTCCAAATATGGCTATTTAAATTTAACTGAATTAAAGTTAAACACTTGGACAAATATTTATACACTTATGTTCACAAAAGCACTACACATATCACAATAGCCAGAAGCTGAAAACAACCCAAATGTCCATCAGTGGATAGCTAGACAAATGAAATGTGATAGATACATACAGTGGAATGTTACTGAGCCTTTGAAAAGAATGAAATTCTGACACCTGCTACAACACGGATGAACCTCCAAGATGTGATGCTGAGGGAAACATGGCAGTCACAAAAGAACAAGTATTATTTGTTTTCACTCATATGAGCTACACAGTCAACTTTATAGAGACAGAGAGAAGACTGTGGTTGTCAGGAATGGGGTTAGGGGTGGTGAAGTCTGAGGTGAGTGTTTAGTGATGATAGCGTTTCGGTCTGGAAAGATGAAAAGGTTCTGGAGGCAGACAGTGGTGGTGGCCCCACCACAAAGTGAATGAACTTCCTGATGCTGGACTGTACGCTTAAAAACGGGCACAGGGGTAGTTTTAGGTTTTGTATAGTTTACCTCTTTTTTTTTTTTGCCATGTCTGGTGCTAGAGGTAAATAATCCACCTGCCAATGCAGGAGATGCAAGAGATGTGGGTTTGATCCTTGGGTTGGGAAGATCCCCTGGAGAAGGAAATGGCAACCCACTCCAGTATTCTTGCCTGGGAAGTCCCATGGACAGAGGAGCCTGGCAGGTTACAGTGTATGGGGCTGCAAAAGTTGGAAACAACTGAGCGACTAACACATGCATGTTATGGGATCTTAGTTCCCTGAGCAGGGATTGAAAAAGAAATGCAAAATTTCTTTTTTGCAAAAAAGGGATCGAAAAAGAAAATGCAAGAAAAAGAAATGCAAAATGACAAAATGGTTGTCTGAGGAGGCCTGACAAATAGCTGAGAAGAGAAGCTAAAGGCAAAGGAGAAAAGGAAAGATACAAGCGTCTGAATGCAGAGTTCCAAAGAACAGCAAGAAGAGATAAGAAAGTCTTCCTCAGTGATCAATGCAAAGAAATAGATGAAAACAATAGAATGAGAAATACTAGAGATCTCTTCAAGAAAATTAGAGATAACAAGGGAACATTTCATGCAAAGATGGGCACAATAAAGGACAGAAATGGTATGGATCTAACAGAGGCAGAAGATATTAAGAAGAGGTGGCAAGAATACAAGAACTAAACAAAAAAGAGTGGAGGTGATGGAATTCCAGTTGAGCTATTTCAAATCCTAAAAGATGATACTGTGAAGGTGCTGCACTCAGTCTGCTAGCAAATTTGGAAAACTCAGCAGTGGTCACAGGACTGGAAAAGGGCAGTTTTCATTCTAATCCCAAAGAAAAGCAATGCCAAAGAATGTTCAAACTACTGCACAATTGCACTCATCTCACACGCTAGTAAAGTAATGCTCAAAATTCTCCAAGCCAGGCTTCAACAGTACTTGAACCGTGAACTTCCAGATGTTCAAGCTGGTTTTAGAAAAGGCAGAGGATCAAATTGCCAATATCCGCTGGATCATCGAAAAAGCAAGAGAGTTCCAGAAAAATATCTACTTCTGCTTTATTGACTATGCCAAAGCCTTTGACTGTGTAGATCACAACAAACTGTGGAAAATTCTGAAAGAGATGGGAATACTAGACCACCATACCTGCCTTATGAGAAATCTGTATGTAGGTCAAGAAGCAACAGTCAGAACTGGACATGGAACAACAGACTGGTTCCAAATCGGGAAAGGAGTACTTCAAGGCTGTATATTGTCACCACATGTGTCCCACATGCCTGCTGCCAAAAAGCCAAAACATAAAACAGACGCAGTATTGTAACAAACTCAGTAAAGGCTTAAAAATCATCCACATAAAAAAATCTAAAAAGAAATTTTAAAAAATTTATTTATTTATCTGTGCCAAGTCTTAATTGTAGCGTGTGGGGTCTAGTTCCCTGGGCAGGGATGGAACCAGGGCCCCTTGCATTGGGAGTATAGAGTCTTGGCCACTGGACCACCAGGGAAGTCCCTGTAAACTCTATTTCAGTAAAGCTGACTAAAAATAAAACAAACCTAGATAACCATCTGTATCTGCTGGACCACACATGACCTGGCTTCTGCCTACCTTGCTCCACAACCCTTACTCCCTCACTCCCAGACCCACTGGCCTGGCCTTGCTCCTGCCTCAGGGCTTTTGCACGTTCCATTCTCTGCCCAGAACACTTACCTGGCTCTGGATGGGGCTGTCTCTTCCTCCAGAAGGGACAGAATAGAATCCAAGCTTCAGCTCAGATGTTACCCCTCAGGATGGTCCTCCCTGTCTGGACTGCCCACCCTCCTCATTATTTTTATCTTTCTGAGATTCCTTCCCAGCATACATTATACTTGAAATGATCTCTTTTGTCTATTTTGTTGTTGTTCAATCACTAAGTCCTGTCCAACTCTTTGGGACCCCATGGACTGCAGCACGCCAGGCTTCCCTGTCCTTCACTATCTCCCAGAGCTTGCTCAAACTCATGTCCATTGAGTCAGTGATGCCATCTAACCATCTCATCTTCTGCCACCCGCTTCTTCTCTTGCCCTCAATCTTTCCCAGCATCAGGGTCTTTTCCAATGAGTCAGCTCTTCTCATCAAGTGGCCAAAGTAGTGGAGCTTCAGCTTCAGCATCAGTCCTTCCAATTAATATTCAGGGTTGATTTCCTTTAGAATTGATTGGTTTGATCTCCTGGCTGTCCAAGGGACTCTCAAGAGTCTTCTCCAGCACCACAATTTGAAAGTATCAGTTCTTCGGCACTCAGCCTTCTTTATGGTTCAACTCTCACATCCATACATGACTACTGGAAAAACCATAGCTTTAACTGTACGGACCCTTGTTGGCAAAGTAACGTCTCTGCTTTTTGATACACCATCTGGGTTTGTCGTAACTTGTTTGTTTACTCACGATTGTCCCTGTTCTTCCTCCTAGAAGACAAGGCCACTAAAGGCAGGGACCTTTTATATCTTATTCAGGCCCAACATCTAGACCAGTACTTCACAGAGTCAGATGAATAATTCCTTAAATGGTTAGATTTTGGTTAAATGAATATCGACGAGTGGTGGGGCCTTTCTTGAGGAAGTTTAATCAAAGCATTGATACATATCAAGTGTGAAAAAGATCACAGCAAACCTCCTGCTTTTATTTCTCCAACATCCTACCCAAGGGATCAGCATGTCAGAGCAGAGAGGGGCTCAGGGAGCCAGGTCGAATTCCTCAGGGAGTCTGGGGAGCACAGCTGCCTGACATTTGGGACACTGCCAGCAGGCCCTTCAGGACTTTCACGTCAATTCAGTCTTGCCATGCGTGCTGCGCTAAGTTGCTTCAGTTGTGCCCAACTCTGTGTGACCCTATGGTAGCCTGCCAGGCTTCTCTGTCCATGGGATTCTCCCGGCAAGAATACTGGAGTGGGTTGCCATGCCCTTCTCCAGGGTTTCTTCCTGATCCAGGGATCAAGCTAGCCTGTCTTATGTCTAACCTGCATTGGCAGATGAATTCTTTACCACTAGCGCCACCTGGGAAGCCCTCGATTCAGTCTTGCTGGCCCCTAAAGTTGAGTCTCACTTGATAGGCAGCCCTTTGTCAGTAGTGTTAATCTGTGTTTAGTGTTTTCCATCAGGTGAAAGAATCACCACTTTAAAAAACATAAAATAAGAGAATAGAATTCTGACTTCTCCTCGTTACATGTGAGCAATTGTACTTGGACATCTATTTACCTTGTGGAGAAAAAAATTCTCTAAATGGCCAAGTTTGATCACTAATTGGTCCTCAGGGCCTTGATGACTAAAAGCAGCCATGAAACCCAGCTTCTTTGTGCATCCTTTGTTTGAGTAGACATTGATCTCAGGTTGCTGCAAGGATTTTGCATGTGGTCCTTTCTGCCAAGTAGTCTCTGTTTCTCCAAATGAATGAATTCCATCTGGAAATCATGGGATTAATAATTACACTCTAAGCTCAGAAATATTTTTCTGTGTCACTGCCATTTCCTCTATTTGGTGCATTTTCCCAGGAAAATAATAAAACAGCGTCACCAATGTATCAAGCAGGGATTTTAAAATTAGCAAGTACAGTTCCCCCTCCTGGGTCCCCATGACTCACCTCTACCTCCCGGGGCCCATCCTGCTGCTGCAAGGGACTCAGGCCAGCTCTCTGCCCAAGCTCTGGACTCGGTGCCATGGCTTCTCAGACATTGAGAGCAAGCAGCAAAGCCATCACACCAAAGAAACAGGGCGAAAACAGGAGCAGGCTGAGAATCTCAAGAGTCAAGCAGACCCCAAACCACACCTCCCAGCTCCCTAGACACTACCCGTGGTCTTGTCACCCAGAGAAGTGTTAAGCTGGTGACCCTGGGGCAACCACGGAAGCAGAGTTTCCATACCTTCTAGGGCCAAGTGCGTGATGCCCCGCTCAGCACCATATGGGGAGAACAGAACGCCTCCCTGCACGGAACAGGAGAGAGGGACCGAAGCTGACACCCTGAGCCTGTAACCAGAGCGCTCTGCATGCATCATCCAGCCAAGAAGCTGCCATGTTATCTGTGAAATAAGAGAAAGGGGAGAGTGTGGGTGAGTTAATTAGACCCACAGGGACCACAGGCCTCACCATTCGGGCTTCCTGTTTATTCCTGTCTGCAGGCATGGACACCAGGTCCCTGACTGTGGTCTCGGTGTCCGGACACGGGTAGGACCATCGCGTATCTGGGCGAAGAGCACAGAACTCACTTGAAGTGGACAGAAGCCCTTCGTCTGATTGATTTGGAGAGTTTCAGCACAGTCAGACATGGTGTGTGGAGTTCTACTTCCCCTCTTAAAAAAATCACAAGAGTGAATAAAGATGGGGAGAACCTACACTATTTTCCAGAGAAGGTGGGAGAGCCTGAGCTCATATAAATTAGACCTCTGTCTTTAGTGAAGACAGTCTATTGAGATTCTTTGTAATGGGTTCAGCCATGTGGACTTGTGCTCAAGACACCCATTGCTGAGCAGCCCCTCCTTCAGCAAATGAATAAAACAAAGCCGGGAGAAGTTACTCCCTAAGGCCACACAGCCATTTAGGAGCAGGACCGGGACTAGTTCCCAGACCTCTGACTTGGGGTCATTTCCTGAATTATCAAAAGGGGAGAGAAGTGGACTGTTAGCACTTCCTGGGGGCTTGCCTCAGCAGCAGGCCAACCACCCAGCACTGAGGTCCTGGTTTCCTGACCTTTGGTGGGGCTGCCTGAATGGGCTTCCTCATCTTGCGGTGTCTGGAGCTTGTCTGGGTGAAGCAGAAGACGAGGCCGGGGAAACCAACACAGGGCACATCATGGGCTGTGACTGAGGTTCGGGAGTGTGACTAAGTGATTCTTAAGGAAGGAGCAATGAAACTTCTCATTCTTGAGATCCAAGCTGAAGCCAATTAGGGGCAAAGTAGAACTGGAATAATGGAGAAGGCAATGGCACCCCACTCCAGTACTCTTGCCTGGAAAATCCCATGGACGGAGGAGCCTGGAGGGCTGTAGTCCATGAGGTCACGAAGAGTCAGACACGACTGAGTGACTTCACTTTCACTTTTCACTTTCATGCATTGGAGAAGGAAATGGCAACCCACTCCAGTGTTCTTGCCTGGAGAATCCCAGGGACGGGAGAGCCTGATGGGCTGCTGTCTATGGGGTCGCACAGAGTCGGACACGACTGAAGCGACTTAGCAGCAGCAGCAGCAGAACTGGAAAAAGCTTGTAGACTCTGAGGGAGAAATTTTGATTTAAGGTCAGTGAACAGCGGGCACCCCAGGAGGAGGCGGGAGGGAGGTGCGGTGTCACAGGGCCTGCGGGCGTGCTGGGCACTGCTTGACCTCTTTCTCTAGTCCTGGCTTGGAGTCTTGCTTCCTCCAGGGCTCGAGGAAGAAACGGCAATTTGCTCTTTATTTTTTTGTTGTTGTTTTTCAGACTGCACCATGCACTCCAGTAGCTTCCCTAGTGGCTCAGATGGTAAAGAATCTGCCTGCAGTGCAAGAGACCTGTGTTTGATCCCTGAGTTGGGAAGATCCTCTAGAGAAGGGAATGACCACCCACTGCAGTATTCTTACCTGGGAAATTCCATGGACAGAGGAGCCTGGTGGGCTACAGTTCATGGGGTCACTAAGAGTCGGACACGACTGAAACGGCTTAACACACACATACACGCAGCATGTGGGATCTTGTCCCTCCACCAGGGAAGAATCCCCCAACCAATGCACTGGGAGCATAGACTCCTAACCAGTGGACTGCCAGGGAAGTCCCAGAAGAGATGCTGCCCAGCACCCTGAGCTACAGCTGAGACGCACGTGCAGGGAGTTCTCCAGGAAAAGCTCAGTATTAATGTTATGTCTCAGATAATAGAGGACCATGTAGAAAACAGCAATAATCTGGTTCACTCTGAACCAGCTGAATCAGGTGATTCAAGGCCAGCAATATTTCTCAGAGGCCCTCAGCACCTGGATCTTCTCAGATCCAGGAAAAGAGTGTGACAGGATATATGACCAGTGCAAGTTCAGTGCATGAAGCAGAGCACCCAAGGCTGGTGTTCTGGAACAACTCAAAAGGATAGGGTGGGGAGAGTGGGAGGGGGGTTCAGGATGGGGGGACACATGTATACCTGTGGCCGATTCATTCTGATGTACGGCAAAAACCATCACAATATTGTAGAGTGATTATCTTCCAATTAAAAAAAAAGAGAGAGAGTGTGACAGGGAGCCAAGCACAAGAGCCAGAGCCTGGACTAGCACGAAGACCAGAACTTGGCACCGTGCAGCCCCGAGCAGCCCTGAGCAGATCTGACCACACCCGCTGTGCTGGCTGTCCTTGACTCTGAGCCTAAATTTTCCCACAGTTATTAAGCACCTATCATAATAGAGGCTGTTAGACCCAAGGGCTGCTTTGAAGAAGCAGATAGACAAGATCTCTATCCAGAGTAGGAATAATGAAAAGGTTCTGCTCTCCACACTTTCTCTTGGATTAATTTCTCAACTTCCCATCAAGCCTGTGGGAGGACATGTGGGAATGTGTCCAGAGAAGCACCCAGGACACCATAACAGGCACAGTAGGGCAGCACTTTCAGGTCCCAGAAGATCCTCCCAAGAGGCAGGGTTGGGGGGCGGGGAGAGGCATTTATGCTGGGACCTGCCTGCCTGTCTTAGGTCTGGGTGCCTTTAAGAAAGAAAGGTGAGTGGGTCTCAGCTTTGATCTGTGACCCTCGGGACTGTAAATTCCCAACAATGAAGCCCTTTCTTCCTTCCCCCACTCCGCCTCCACTCAGGCCAAGTGTCCACAGTCACCCACAGGGCCCAACCCACTGCCAGATCAGTTTGCCCAGTTTTAAGATGAGGTGGTTGGACGGCATCACCGACTCGATAGACACGAGTCTGAGCAAGCTTCGCGAGTTGGTGATGGACAGAGAAGTTGGTGACGGACAGTGCTTTAGTCCACGGGGGTCGCAAAGAGTCGGACACGACTGAGTGACTGAGCTGCAGGAGGCGCTCACTTCCGGTTGTCAGATGATATCCAGCCCAGAAGGTAATGGACGAGACCAAACCATTAAAGTCTGTGGCCAGCTTTGGGGGAAACTGCAGAGCTTATGTTGAGACGAGGCATCCTAGAGAATTCGAGGCCTTGGCCTTCTCAGCAGGTCCTTGGGGGTGGGGGGTGGGGGATGGGGTGGGATGGGATGGGGGCGTCATCTCGTCAGAGCCGGGCCTTCGGCTTGCCCTCAGACATGTGGGCAGGTGTGGTGGACCTTGGCTCAGCCAGGCGGAGAAGTCCTTGCGTCCGGCGACCAGCGCGGGGGTTCTGACTGCAGAACCGCGGGCAGCGGAGCGGCAGCACGGCCACCCCCGCTCCACTCACTGCCCATCCAGCGTAGGTGTGCGAGGCGCAGGCCTGAGGGTTTTGGAAGGAGCTGAGCGTGTTGGGGGGGAGGTGTCTCGTCCGGTGGAAGGTTGAAGGCTTCTGAGGCGCTGGAACTCTCGTCACCCGAACCTGCTCCCGGGGGCCGTGACCCAACAAATAGCCGACCTCCAACTTTTCCCAGGGCGGAGGTCCTGCCGCGCCCGTCGGTCCGCAGGCATCTGGTCGGCAGCGGGAGGTCGCGTCTACGCGGGTCTTTCGCCTGGGTCGCCTCCGGACAGACGCGCGGAGGAACCGTTTGTGGTCGGCAAGGGCAGTGGCGACCGGACGGGGCGTGCCAGACCCCCGGGGGACCGCGGCCCTCGGGGAGGGGCTGGCAGAGGGGGGCGGGGCGCGGCAGGCGGGGCGGACCGAGTTGGGGGGCGGGGCGGCCGGCGCGGGGGGCGCGGCCCGGTTCGGGGCGGGGCGGCTCCTGGCTCTGCGCTCCGTCCTCCCTCGCTCCCGCGCCGCGCGCCCTCCCGCTCCACCCGCCTGTGCCGCCGCCGCGGCAGCCGGCGAAGCAACTTCCGAGCGCCCGCGACCGCCGGACCCCGGCGCCGCCCCCGGCTCAGCGCACCGCCGGCCGAGGCCATGGACGAGCTGGCCTGGCTGCTGCCCCCGCTCCTGCTGCTCTGCGCGCAGCACCGCGGCTCCAGGTGAGCGAGAGCCGGTCCGCCCTGCGGCCGCCCTCGGTGCGGATCCCGCGCCGCCGCGCCTTGGCTGCGAGATGGAGCCCCGCGCGAACCTTGGTCTTCAGGGCCTCGGTCTGTCCCCCGCCCACCTGTTCCCACCGTGTCTGCCTCCACCCCCTCCTTCACGACTCTCCCCGCGCCGGCCCTCCTCTCTCCAAACTCGCCGCGACTATGCCCTTGGGCGCGGGCAGCGGCGTGTTCTAGGTTCCGGCTGCCCCGGTGCTGTCCGCCGTCCCGGTGCTGAACCCGGCCGCGGGGCCGGTCGAGGGCGTCACAGCAGCTCTCCGTTCCTCCCCAGCCGGGGCTTTCCTGCTGAGCTCGGGTTCCTCAGCCCCGGCTGGCACTTGGCCGGTCCCTGGCCTGGCTAGTGTCCTTCCAGGAGCGGCTTGAGCGCTCAGCATGGAAGAAAGGAGGGGTCCTGAGAACACGGGGAGCAGGTTGTGCCCCTTCCCCTGACAGCATCGCTCCCCGCAGCAGCTTCCGTGCAGCCAGCAGTCTGGGGTGGACACGAAGGCGCGTCCTCATAGCGGGTCTGGTTATGGGTCTCTCTTCTGGGGCTATTTCAAATGCCACCCAACTCTAGAGAATGCGAGTGGGGGAGCCAGGTGCCCCTGTCAGGAGAGAGACTCCAGATTTCTCCTTAATTCTGTCAGGAGAGCGGATGAGGCGCCCTGTCTGCCCTAGAGAGGGAAGCGGCTAAGAAGAAAGGTCCTTGTGCTGGGGCTCCCTCGCTGGCTCCAGGGCCAGTGCAGTCCCAGCTCGCTTTTTTGCCTCTCTGCTGGCTTTTGCATCTCTGGACTTGATGTGGGCCCCGAGTCACCCAGTGTCTTGAGCACTGAGTCTGGTCACCTTTGAGGGGCCTTTTGAAAATCAGCTGGGTGCAAGGGCTGCAGAAAAAGCAGAGCAAAACCAGCTCTCCCCACCCCTTTCCCCAGCATTCCAGACTTCGTGGTCAAGCAGCTGATGCCCCAGACTTTAAAAGCTAGACATGGTTGAACGCTGACCTGTGTTTTGGCTGTAGGTGCTTGGTCAACATGCAGCATGGCTCTGTGTGTGTGTAGTCACACCTTCCTTGTTGCTGGGTAGGCGTAGAGTCAGGAGGGCCTGGGTCTGGCTGGAGAGGCGGACATCCCGCTGAGGTCACAGGCAGTGTTGATGTGGCCCCTGTCCCATACCTTGTTTTTATCAAGCCCGATGGGCCATTCTCCTCTCTCTCTCTTCTTCTGTTTCATGGTCCCAGGAAGGAGAAAGTGTCCTGGTGTGGCCAGGGGCAGATACGCTGGGAGCTGGAGGGGAGGGGTCAGCTGCTGGCTCAAGCCCTCAGTCTTGTAGCCCCAGTTCTGAAATACAAGCTGCTCTAAACTACCAAGTCTTTACCCAAGTTTGACACTGAAACTCACCTGGCAGCAAAGCCTGCCCTGCTCATTTTGTCTTTACTCATGCTCCTCATGGGGTATATTTACATGTTTGCTGCTGGAAAATTCTCCAAACACCTCTATCCCCCAACCAAGTCCATAAGTGCCTCATATTGTCCTTCTCCAGTCTACAGTGTTCTGAACTCTGGCCCCATCTGGAGCCTAGGTTGTGGGGTGAGGGGGACCTGTCTGCCTTCAGGAAGGCTGAGGCCCCAGTTGGGACAAGAACCTCCAGGCTTTGGGCGCCTTCGTCCATTCAGGCCTCCTTTCCCATCTGCTCTGTGTCCCTCCACTCGAAAACGAGAGGAACAGTGTCCTCACTTCCTTCATCACCTCACCCCACTGGGACATTGTGGGGGTGGACCGTGGGGCTGAGGGAAAGGCCTCTCTGCTGCAACTACTAAGCCAGATCCCAGGATTTCTGGTAGGATGAGAAGGGGATGAGCCCCACAGACTTTGTGTGTTGGGTCAAGGCCATGCGTCCCTGAGTTTGAAGGTCGGCTCACACAGCGGCCACCCAAGCTTGCCAGCTACACACCTGAGTGGGTGGCCTCCCCAGCTGCTGGCACCTCCGTCTCCCTGGAGAAGCTGTGCCTGCGGCTCCTGCCCGCCTTCACCTCCCGTGCGAGCGTCGTGGTGTTTGCCTTGGTAACTGAGGTGCCAGCACGGTGGTGGCTGCTCTAGAAGCAGAGCTGTCAGGGATCTGTGGGCTCGCGTGTGCACGGGGGAGGCTCCTGGGGGCCCCTTGCCGCCTCGCTCAGCTACTCCCACCTTCCCTTCCAGTTCCCAGGGGCACAGGCAAGTGACAGGCTGGGCTCTCTCTCAGGGGAGAAGAGAGGAAAGTAAGGCCAGGAGTGGGCGGGGCCTGGCTACCCCAGGAGTAGCCAGGGTGCAAGCTGCCTGTGATTTCAAGGTACCTGCTTCATTCAGGAGCTTGAGCCTGGCGTGTCTCTGAGCTCTAGTCCTGTGCCTGCCAGACCCCTTCTCAGGACAAGGTTGATGTACCTGCTTTCTAACTCCATGCAGAGTTCCTCGCAGTGAAGCCGGTTCCCAGCCCACCCTCACTGACTCTGCCTGAACCAGTGGAGGTGGGCGGGGTCCTCCAGGACTCAGAGTAGCACAGCCCCCACACTCCTTGATGGCTGCAGAAATAGCCATCCTCATCCCAACTGAGATGTGACCCAGGGGAGCCTGCTCCCTTCTCACCCCTGGAGACGGCAGAGGCTGACTGGGATCCTGACACTTTCTGGTGAGCTTCAGAGGAGTGCTGCCCTTGACCTTGCCTCTGTGGCCCTGAGTGGATATGGGGGCCCTGGCCAAGGGCAGGTGTATCCACCTGTGTGCCAGCCTGAGCTCAGGAAGGATGGTGTCTCCTAACAGCCTGGCTGCAGGTAGGCCAGCCGGTACACAAGATGGCATCTGGGCCAGTCCAAAAATAAAGCCTTGTTCAGTCCCTTCATATCCAACCTTCAGGGTGACCTCCATTTGCATTTTTAACTGTGCTTTACTAGGGATCAGGGCTTCAGTTAATTCGGTCATTTACTTTGTCACCGAAGAACCTGCCCTGTGCACACGCCCCATCCAGCCTTGCCTGGAGGGACCCCGTGGGCCTGCAGGGTGGGGCAGGCTTTGTGGGGCTCACTAGCTGAGGCCCTCCTGTCATGGTCAGCCTCCTCACAGGCACCCGGTCTGGTGCTTCCCAAGTCCCCGGCAGCCCCCAGGGCTTCTTGAGCCCACCTCTGTGGATGGCTTCAGGGCTGGTCCTGTGGGTTGCTCAGCCCCACGGACTGCATCGGAGTTTGCTCCCGGCCCCTCTCTTCCCCCACCCCCCACTGTTGGTCTGAACTAGGCCCCTTCCTGTCTCCATGGCCTGGCCAACCCAGCCCAGCTTCTCCCACCTCCATGACAAGCCCCTAATTTATTCCCAGGACATTCCCCAGCCCCTCCCTCACCAGTACCATTTCCCCACCCTCACCCCCCGTCCACCCCTCTCCACTCTCTGCCCAATGCCTCCTGCCTCCCTCCAGGGCCCTCCCAGGGACCCCCATGCAGAGTCCTCACCTGCCTCCCACCTCTTCCCATCCCCGAGACTCCCATTCTCTCTCTTTGGGCTCTGATGTCACTTTCCCCAGGGGGCCAGTGGGAGGTGGCTCTCCCTGCCTCCCCAGTCCAAGAACTCCTGACCTCACCTTTCAGTGATTGTGTTCACACTCACAGCCCTTGAGTTGTCACCCTTCATGGACACTGACCATGCTGGGCTTGGCCCACTGCCCTTGCCTGGCTCAGCCACATCCCTGGAGTAGGGTGGAACTGAGGGTCTCGCCTGCCAGTTGAAGGGTGGATGAATACAGGAGTGACTAGGCAGCTTCCTGCAGGGCCAAGAGCAGGACCAGGAGAAGGATGGGGTCAGTGGAAGTGGGGGGAGTCAGCTTGAAGATGTGGGTATGGTCAGAGTTAGGGCTGGAGAAAGGGGTTAAGGTCTGGAGGGTGAAGCAGGCTTCTAAGGGGCGATGGGAGAGGAGAATCAGGAAGCACTGGCAGCCTGGGGGGTGCTGGCGTAAGGGCAGAGCTGGGAGGGGTGGGCAGCAGCCCTGAGGGGGCCCAGTGGGGCCAGGGCTCTTCTCAAGGTGGCCAGAGGGCCCAGAGTGGGGACCCGGGCATGCAGCCACAGCTGACTTGGGGTCAGGGAGGCACAGCCTCAAGGCTCCTTGCTACCATCATCCAGACCTGGCCGGTCATATCCCCTCTTCGCTGGGCTGTGGCCAGGCTCTGGCCAAGGTGACCAAGAGGCCTTCTCTGCTCAAGGGAAGGGAAGTGATTCAGTGGGAAACTCGAGGGCTGCTCTTAAACGTCCCTCCTCCTTCTGGCTGTCTGGTTTAGGAGAAATACCCCTCCCCATGGCAGGCCAGAAGAAGAAGGGGGTGTGAGGGTCCCATGGCTGGTGTAACAGTGGCTGCAAGCTGGAGGATGTAACAGGAATTTATCCTCCAATAATTCTGGGGCCAAGGTGTTGAAGAGCTGGGAGAGTCTGTCCATGCCTCTCTCCAGTCCCTGGGAATGCTGGAGTCCCCCGTGTCCCTTGGCTTGTGGCCTCATCACTCAGACACCCACCTCTGTGGGCACATGGCTTCCCCTTGGACGTCCATTTCCTCTTCTTATAAGAATATCCATCCTGGATTTAGAGCCCACCTAGTCTAGCGTGACCTTAGCATAATTAATAACATCTGTTAAGGTTTATTCCCGTTAGGGTTCCATTCTGGGGTTCTGGGTAAATATGAATCTGGGGGCACCGTTCCCAAGAGGATGGGTGAGCAGAGGAGAGGTGGGCCAGCAGAGCCACTGCGACATCCAGCAGTCAGTGTGTCCAGGCCACAAGATGCCTGTGTCTGTGTGTGTGTGTGTCCCTGTCTGGCATCCCTAGGGACAGATATCATCAGCATCGGCTGATGGTAGGGTTCACCTGAACCAGCAGACATGGCCCGCATCTGCTCCGGGGTCAGGCTGAGTCCCAGAGGCACATGGTAATTTAGGGACTTCTGGTG
The DNA here is from genome assembly GCA_917880005.1 of Nanger dama. Taxonomy (NCBI): domain Eukaryota; kingdom Metazoa; phylum Chordata; class Mammalia; order Artiodactyla; family Bovidae; genus Nanger; species Nanger dama. Next base: position 18,147,399 of record CAKJTW010000013.1, on the reverse strand, counting down.
CCTGCCTAGGAGGGGACAGAGCTGGAAGCCAGACTGTGGCCTCCCCCACGGGCCCCGGCCTGGCCCTGGATCTCTCCCTCTCCTGAGCCCTTAGCCTACTGGTCATACACTTTTTTCTCCCATCACCTCCCGTAGGACACTTGGCCCTTAGAGCTGAATGAGAGGACATGTGCTTTTGTGGGGTCCCCAAGGCCAACTTTTGAGGAACCCCAGAAGTGGAGATGCAGTCTGGTTATGGAGGGAGGCTGGGGCCTCTGCCCCTGACCCGGCATCCACCCTCAGGGCCGGGGTGAGGGGGGTGGGGGAAGAGGTCAAGGAGTCCCGGGTCCTGCACCTCCCAGGCTCCCTGTGTCCCCAGAGGGCCTTCTCCCTGTCCACTCCTGGCCTCGCTTCCCAGGACAGGCTCTGTCCCTGGTGCCCTGCCTGTGAGGAGTGGACCTTGCGTTTCCAGGGCAATGAATGACATTGGCGACTATGTTGGCTCCAATCTGGAGATATCCTGGCTCCCCAACCTGGACGGCCTGATAGAGGGCTACGCTCGCAACTTTCGGCCTGGCATTGGAGGTGAGAGTGGCTGCCAGACTCGGGCAGACCCCGGGTCCGGCCATGATGTGAACCCTGCTGGGCTCTGGGCTGGGGCAGACCCTGGGTCCCCAAGAGTGCATCAGAGCACCAGTCCCCAGGAAGCCAGCTGGGAAGGTGCTCAGGCCTGGGCAGATCTGCACCAAGACAGCCTCTCCTGCCAAGTCCCCAGATGTTCCCTGTCCTGCCCGTGGGGGCATTTGCTGGCCTGGCCGAGTACTTGGGGATGCTGGGGCCTGGGCTCAGCCCAACCTGCCTCCACCCCCGCTCCTTCCTTGCAGGCCCCCCTGTGAATGTGGCACTCGCCATCGAGGTGGCCAGCATTGACCACATCTCGGAGGTGAACATGGTAAGTCCCGTTGGCACCCTGGCCCTGCCCTGGCTGCGTGCCCCCAGGAGCGGAGGGGCTGATGGCTGGGCCTCTGTGCCCCCAGGAGTACACCATGACGGTGTTCCTGCACCAGAGCTGGCGCGACAGCAGGCTGTCCTACAACCACACCAATGAGACCCTGGGCTTGGACAGCCGTTTCGTGGACAAGCTGTGGCTCCCGGACACCTTCATCGTGAACGCCAAGTCCGCCTGGTTCCATGATGTGACCGTGGAGAACAAGCTCATCCGGCTGCAGCCTGACGGGGTGATTCTCTACAGCATCCGGTGGGCTGCCTGCGAGCGCCGCTGGGAGCTGGGGGGTGGGGTTGGGGGGATGGGGTGGTATTTATATCCCCAACAAACAGCAGCTGCGCAGGAAGCAGAGGTTGCTGGCCAGCAGCCAGCAGAGGCCGCTTTTGGCTAACATGTGCCCTTTTCTTTTTAAATTGAGGTGAAGTTCACATAACACCAAATCAAGCATTTAAAAGTGAACAATTCTGTGATTTTAGTACACTCCCCATGGAGTACAAACATCACCTCCAGCCAGTTCTAACACACTTCACCCTCAAAAGGAGACCCTGTCCCCATCAGCAGTCACCCCCTTCCCTCCTCCTGGCTCTGGAAACTGCCGATCTGCTTTCCAGCTCATAGATTTGCCAATTCTGCACATTTCACACAAAATTAATCCTATGCCACGTGACCTTTCGTGTTTGCTTTTTTCCACTTAGTGTAGTGTTTTCGGGGTTCATCTGTACTGTAACATTTATCAGAATTTCCTAAGTCTTTATGGCTGAGCCACATTCCATTGCATGGACACACCAATTTGTGTATCCACTCCTCCATCAATGGACAGCTGTGCTGCTGTGTATTTGTTTGCTTTCTGATACACACCATTTAAAAGTGGACTTAATCGCCAACATTTTAAAAATCAGGAGATTTACACAAAGCCTAAATTCTCTTGGAAAATCAGCCTTTTTCCAGGCTGCAGGGTTAGTGGGTACACCTTGAGGCCATCCCGGTGATAGGTGGGGGAGGATGCTCAGGGTGGACCTGCCTTCTTAGCTCCTGACTTAGACAGGTGTTCTGAAGGATGGGTAAGGTGAATAAAATCCAATTATTGATCCCTGAAGCGAGACCCACAAATATCTGTAAAGTGGCCACAGTTTCTGCCCAGATATCAGCAGCTTGCTGACAAAACCTGAGGCAGCCTGGCCACTGCCCCCGCAGCAAGGTCCCACTGGCCGTATGCAGGGGCATCTCTGCCGTGGGGGGCAGGGAGCTGCCAGTGGCCCTGGGCCGGCCTCACCCCGGCAGACTGGTGTTGTCTGGGCAGAATCACATCCACGGTGGCCTGCGACATGGATCTGGCCAAGTATCCCATGGACGAACAGGAGTGCATGCTGCACCTGGAGAGTTGTGAGTGTGGCTGGCCTGACGGTGGGAGGGAGAGGTTGCAAGGGGTTGGGGGTGTGGGGGCAGAAGGCACTGGGGAGGCGGGGCACTGGAGGTGGCGGAAGGGGACTGGGTGGGGTGGTGGGCAGGGGGTGCTGGGGGATGGGGTGGGGTGCATGTGGGGATGGGGGTGGGGCACTGGAGTTGGGGGTGGCGGGAAAGGGACAGGGGGCACTGGGGGAGGGGTGGGCTGGCCTGAGGGTACATGGGGGAGAGGCGGGGGCATGAGAGAGGGGCAGTGGGGTGGATATGAGGGACAGAAGCATAAGGAAGAGAAGGGAGCAGCCTGGCCCTCCTCCCTTGGGTCAGCGCCCTGCCTGTGACAGCTGGCCCCAGAGCCCAGATAAGACAGATACCTACGTCATTGTCCAGTATGGCAGACTCTGTGGGCCACCTGGCAAGGGCGGCTTGCACTTTGCCAGCTCCTCTGGACTTGCCCACCTTTCCAAGGCCCCAGGTGTGGCCTCGGGCTCCTTGCTCCCTGTCTCTGTGTATTGAACCCTGGTATAGTCAGGGCAGTCCTGCAGGGGCTACCAGGGGCTAGGGGAGGGGAGCAGCCAGGGGCTGAGGAGGAGATGCCAGGCCCCGCAGCCCATCCGTGGCCTCTCCTGTAGATGGCTACTCATCCGAAGACATCGTCTACTACTGGTCCGAGAACCAGGAGCAGATCCATGGGCTGGACAAGCTGCAGCTGGCCCAGTTCACCATCACCAGCTACCGCTTCACCACAGAGCTGATGAACTTCAAGTCGGGTAATGTGGTCTCTTCCTGTGAGCCCTGCTGCTGGTTTTCTAGTGCTTTTCCATGGGGCCCCTAGTTAGCTCTGAGGGCCCCAAGGTTGCAGCTAGAAAATTGCTGGTCAGTGCAGGCTGTACCCGGCCTAGCTGCTCAGGACAGGCCACAGTGCAAGCCCAGGTCAGGTTTCCTCCGTCTTGCTCCTTGGCCCTTCATTGCTTCCCAGAGTTTGGGTGGGTATCTGGGGGTTGGGGGTACCTGAGGGTACATTGTCTCCTGGCCTCTCCTGCCCCTTCCCACTCCTGCTGCCCAGTCATTGCAGCCAGTGAGCCCAGACTGGCTCTTTCTTGCTGCTCAGCTGTGCATGGAGAGGGTGGGGGAGAAAGGGGTGGGGACTGTGCACTGGGAGGGTCCTGGCGGGCCAGCAGCCACACTGGGCTCTCCTCTGCTTTCTCTGGTGGCCCGGCAGCAAGGCCAGCCCTTTCCTGACCCATCAGGCTGTTGGGAGGTGGGGAGGAGGGCCCTCCTTCCTTTGGAGGCTGGCAGTGGCCCTGCTGCTTCCCCAGTCCTCCTCTCCTGGTGCTGCTGTGGGTGGTGGGCCTGGTGCTGATGCTGTGTGGGGGGCTCTCCGGCAGCTGGCCAGTTCCCCCGGCTCAGCCTGCACTTCCACCTGCGGAGGAACCGCGGCGTCTACATCATCCAGTCCTACATGCCCTCCGTCCTCCTGGTCGCCATGTCCTGGGTTTCCTTCTGGATCAGTCAAGCTGCGGTGCCCGCCAGGGTGTCTCTAGGTAGAGGCCCTGGCCTGTCCTCCCGAGGAGCAGGTGGGAGGGTGGGAGTCGGGCCTGGACCTGTCCTGAACACTGGCCCACATCCTAGGGCAGAGGCCAGCCAGGCCAGACCTGGTAAGAGGAGCCTGACCCGCACTCAGATTGGGTGGGTGGCAGGGCTCCAGGGACGGCACCCTCTGTGCTCTCAGGCATCACCACAGTGCTGACTATGACCACGCTGATGGTCAGCGCCCGCTCCTCCCTCCCACGGGCGTCGGCCATCAAGGCGCTGGACGTGTACTTCTGGATCTGCTATGTCTTTGTGTTTGCCGCCCTGGTGGAGTATGCTTTTGCCCACTTCAATGCTGACTACCGGAAGAAACAGAAGGCCAAGGTCAAGGTTAAGGAGCAGAGGGCTGAGGTGAGGCTGGGCAGGGCAAAGGACAGCCCCTCCTCAGCACCACCAAGGGCCAGCATTGCCAGCAGGGTGGGGGAGCATTTTGTCCTGCGCTCAGCCCGGCCCCCCTCTCTCCTGCTATGTGGATGGTTGGGTTGGGGTCCCCCTGCTGGCTGGGTCAGGGGTTCTCCTTGCTGGCCATGTTGGGGGTCCCTCTGGCTGTCTGGTTGGGTTCCTGCCCTCGCTGTCAGGGTCTAGGTCCCCCCTGCTGGCTGGGTTGAGGTCCCTGCCCCCTGCTTCCTGGAGCTCAGCCTGCCCCCTCCCCATGCAGATGGATATGAAGAATGCCATCGTGCTCTTCTCCCTCTCCGCTGCGGGCGTTACTCAGGAGCTGGCTGTGTCCCGCCGGCCATGCCGCGTGCCCAGGAACCTAATGGGCTCCTACAGGTCTGTGGAGGTGGAGACAGGGGAGACAAAGAAGCAGGGGGCCAGGGCGGCCTCCGTGGGCTTCTCAAGCCCATTGACGCGGACACCATTGACATCTATGCCCGTGCTGTGTTCCCCGCGGCCTTTGCTGCCGTCAATGTCATCTACTGGGCCGCATACACCATGTGAGGCCCACAGGGGGCTTCACTGGCCCAGGACCTCCTGGGGGAAGGATCCTGGGCAGCTCTGAGTGTTTCAGAGGAGGCAGGACCACGGGCCAGATGAGATAAGAGGAAAGCTTCAGTCTCACTCAGTGCTCCCAGGCTCTGACCCATTTGCCAGGACCCCGTCTGCAGACAGACACCTCCTCTCTAGCAGCCCAGATGCCTGACCCAGGAGCCAGGCAAGGCAGGGTCCTGGGAGCTTCACATCAACCTGGAGAAGGATCCTGACTCAGGGACTGGCTCTGTGTGTCTGGACCAGGGGGGGGAAGAGGCCGGGTGAGGATGGTGCTCAAGTCTCGCGAGACCATGGGAAGGGCATTCCCGGGCCTTGGGTCCCAGCATGAAATAAAATGGAGCCTTTGGCCATCGCTTACTCTGTGGCTGTGGTCTCCTCTCCTGGGGCCTGCACAGCCCTCCTCCACTGTGGGCTCCACACGTCTGGGGACAGAGGGGCTCCAGGGTGGGATGTGGGGGCTGCAGGTATCCCTGGGGCTCATGGCAAGGTGCCACCATGGTGCCTTCTGAACATGGTGATAGGACAACAGTGGCCACCGAGTCCCCACAAACGCCCAGCCCCTCCCACCTCTGCTGCCACGAGGGACTCAGGGTGACAGGGCCACTGCTTTCAGAAGGGCTCCAGGTGCTCCCATACCAGAGCAGAGCAGGCTGTCACACTGGAGGGAACAGAGGTGAGCGTGGGGCAGCTGTGGGTGAGCTGTCTACTGCAAGGTCAGGAATGCCAGGCCCAGGGCCCTGCTATGATCAGGTAGCAGCCAGGCCATGACCCCACTGGCCGGAGGTGCTCCCAAAGCCACCTTGAAGGGTGTGTGACAGTGACTTTGTGGGAATCAGAAAGGGTGCCTGCTGGGCCACCTGCCCTCAGCCAGTACACGTGCCCAGGATATGCAGTGTCTCCAAGCTCTGGGGGCAGGTGCTGGGGACCCTCACCACGGGCAGGCTGAGTGACCCCTGAGGCTGAGTGACCACAGTGGGCTCCCACAGGAGCAGCCGTGTCTGAGGCCTATACCTTCCCAGGGCCCACATCTCCAGCTTGAAGACCTTACCTTCTGAAGACGCCTTCCTGAAGGGCTGCCCTCTGGGCCTCTGCTCTAAAGGACTGGCCTGAAGGGCTGGGCAGGGTCATCCCAGGGGTGGGATCGACCAGTGCGCGGGACCCCCAGACCCCAGCATGACCCACGTGGGAGCAGGAGAAAGCAGGAGGGAAAGCCTGGACACACAGGCCTCGGGCCAACTCCGGACAGCGGGGGTGGCAGGCCATACCTGGCCAGCTCTGAGAATGACAGCGAGACCTTTTCCTCCACCTCCCAGATGGGTACCTTCTGGCCTGCATGCCCAGCAGGGTCACCGCGCCCTCCTCCTGGAAGGTGGAGCTTGGCCTGGGGATGAGACGTCCAGGCCCAGCTGGCACCCTGAAGCTACTGAGCAGGATCACAGTACCCCCACCCCTGGCACCTAGGGTCCTGCCCCAAGGCCTGCCTTCCCTGGGACCTCTGGTGGCCACACAGGTGGGTCCAAGATTTCTGGAACTTCTGTCCTTACCTGGTTCCAGAAGCTGATGAGCCAACCCACCCCTGCTGCCAGGACCCTGCCTACCCAGCACCACCTCTCCGCACTGTCCCCACCACTTCCAGGCTGCCCTCCTTCTGCTGCACGTACCCACAGGAGCTATTTAAAGCCGGCTTTGTGACTGCCTTGGGCACCCACGCAGTGAGGCCCGCCCGGGCAGGAGACTTCTGATTCCAATGCCAGCAATCACTCCCTCTAGCTTGCAGGCTGCTATTTCTGCCCACGTGTTTACAGGGCTGGAAAGAGGGATGGGAAGGGCTGATGCTCTTTAAACGTAGTTCTGTGCTGGTGCTATTGACTCGAGCAGATTGAAGGCCAGGGGTGGATGGAGATTTGCAATTGAGAGGAGCCAAGTTGGGCAGGGGGACAGTGTTTCCTGCAGGGGCACCCGGGCTGGGAGTGGGATGGGGTAGCAGGGAGGGGGCCTGGACTCTGTCTATGGGGACTGGTGGTGACTTTCTTTGTGACTCCAAGGGCTGTAGCCCACCAGGCTCCTCTGTCCATGGAATTTTCCAGGCAAGAATACTGGAGCAGATTGTCATTTCCTACTCCATGGGATCTTCCCTCCAGGGAGTGAATCCACATCTCCTGTGTCTCCAGCATTGGCGGGCAGGTTCTTTACCACTAGTGCCACCTGGGCTTCCTTGTCTGTGGTCTCCTGTGGAGGCTGGGACACCTGTGTTGTCTGGGTAGATGCCCAACTGCTTCCCTGAGAGCTGGACCAGCTCTTCCCCAAGGTTGGAGGGGTCGCAGTGTCAGGAGACAGGGCCTCAGCTTCCCCTCCGCCCCCACTTACCCTTCTCTCTCTCCCTCCTGTGAGGCTGACAGCCTGCCCACTGGGCAGAGCCCACACCTGGGGGGCATTGCTTGAGACAAGGACCTGGTGCAGGGAGTTTATTTGGGGGAAGATGTTTCCTTGGGCAGCTGTTACAGAGAACCACAGACTGGCGGGCTTAAAATTCAGGGACTTTCCTGGTTGGCCCAGTGATCAGCACTCTAAACTTGCAGTACCTTAGCCTGGCTTTGACCCCTGGTTGATGAGGAAGTAAGATCCCACAAACTGCGAGGCACAGCCAAAAAATAGAAATGGTAAAAAAAAAAAAAAGAAAGAAAGAAAGAAAGAAAACTTGGTGCTCTCTGAGTTCTGGGGACCAAGTGTCCAGGACCCAGATGTGGGCAGGCTGGGCTCCTGAAGGCTGATGGCAAGCCTGCCCCAGGCCTCTCCCCAGCTCCCCGTGCTGATGGCCATTGCTGGCACCCCTGGACTGTGGATGATCCCCCCGTCTCCGCCTCCGTCATCATGTGACCTCTCTGTGTATCCCTCCTCTCCTTGTAAAGGCAGCTCTCATTGGACTTGGGGCCTTGTAATCCAGTGTGCTTCATCTTAAATCATCACAGCCGTGAAGACCGTATTTCCAAATATGGTCACATTCTGAGGTTCTGGGTAGAGGTGAATTTGGGGTCACTGTTCAACCCAGTACAGAGAGTGACACCCCCAGACACAGGAGCAGGGGTGGGAGGCACAGAGGTAGAAGGGAAGTGCACAGGTGCTGGACTCTCCTGGGGACCCCTGCAAACCCACCCCAAATTGTCCTTTTGAAGGAGAGGCTGGGTCTTCATCGACTCCCATCCCCAGGTTGCCTGCCTGCCAGCCGAGCGGCACTCTGGATGCTCTGGGGGTGCTTGGAGCGGGGATGGGGGCTGCCCTTACAGCGGGGCAGTGGCAGGCAGTCACCCTTATGGTGCTCACGCCTGCCAGGATGGCACTGGTCCTTCAAGGTGGTGTCTGTCATGGCAGCAGCAGCAGAAAAAGCGAGGTGTAGTGGAACAAGCCACAGTCGGTGCCGTGGTGCCACCCACCGAGGCTGTAATCAGCCATCCTGCCCCCTTCCCCTGTTGTCCCCTCCAGCTCTTCTGCTTGCTTAGGGCACCTCCTGGAGCGGCGGCAGACCCTGGTCCCCGGGAAAAGCCTCAGTTCTTTGCCCTCACCAGGCGTCTGTCTCCGTGGCCCACTGTGCCCACAGGCCATGGGAGCCCGAGAGGTGACTCCTGTAAAACTGAGAGTGCCACTCAGATTTCTGCCTGGGGGCGGGGAGAGGGACTCTCCACCTGCCACTGTCACCGCTGTTCTTTGATGGCACCCTTGGGCAGGGCTAGACCCACCACAGTCCACTGGCACCTTTGACGGATGCAGAGCTGGCGCCTCTGTGAACCAGGTTGCCTTCTCCGTCACTTGGTTTAGGGGCTCAGCCCCCCATGAGGCCACCAACTGAAGCTGAGCCGAGGCGTCTGTGCCGTGGCGTCCAGGTACCGCTGAACGTTATAACTGCTTCACCCTTGAGACTCACTTGGTGCTGAGCTGCAGTGCCGGTGGTTCCCACTGTGGCTGGACAGGGCCATGCCCACTTGGCAACCCCAGCTGGCAGTGGGCAGCTCCTGGCATGACGGCACCCACATTCCGAGGTTAGGCACTCAGCCCCCCCACCATGAGGGCCTGGTGCACTCTGGGAGCCACTTTCATATGTGAACCAGTCTTCACGCCAGAGGTTCTGCTCACCCCAGAGCCCTAGGGGACCCCCAGACGCTCCCCAGCTGGGCTTTAGCACCAGGTCAGAGGGTCCAGGGGAAAGGATGCCCTCACCCCAGCCCAGACCAGAGGTCTAGGAGTTAGGGCTGTGGTTTCCTTGAGGCCCCTCCTCCCATTGTCATAGCTACACTCTCATTGGCTGGATGGCTACAGGCTGCAGGTCTCTGCTCTCTTAGAACCCTGGCTCGTGTCCTCCCATCCACATGGCCACTCGGGCCAGCACATCTTGCGCTCCTTGGCAGCCCTGCACCCTCTTGCTCACACTTTCTTGTTGTTTCAGCAAAAGGCCTGTCTCCTAGACCCTCCTGGGGTCCCAGCAGGTGGTGGTTCCAGTGGATTCATCCTCACAGTGCCCCCTGCTCCCCACTCCCGAGTCTTCAAGCTCCTCACACACAGCCCAGGGTCTCCACCATCACACCCCAGCTTCAGGGAGCTACCCCAACTGTACAAGGTGCCACCTCCCTCGGATGGTCCACCCCAGTCAAAGGTGAGCACTCACATCAATAAACTGTCCCCTTTCCAGCCTTATGTCCACCTTGCCCCCATTCCAACATCCTGGAGAGCCACTCCCACGCAGCCAAGGACGGGCAAGCCAGGGGCTGCAGGTTCCCCGCGTCTGTGCTCAGGCTGCTGAGACTCAGTCCTCGCTGTCAGTCTGGACACTGAGAGGGAAGGTGGGCGGAGGGGGGGCAGATTCTGAACAGCATGAGATAGTGGGGTGAGTCGTGTCCCCCAGAAGATGCCTGAAGACCTCTTCGTGGCACCTGTGAGAGTGACATTGGGAAAAGGGTCTCGGAAGATGCAGTTAAGATGCAGGTTTAGATGAAATCCTGCTGGATTAGGGCAGGCCCGAGACACTAGGTAGGTCTCAGCCCCCCACTCCCACCCCCCGTCCCCACATCCTCAGTTAAGGAGAGGACACAGTGAGATGGGACAGAGGCAGGGAGGCATCCACAGGCCAAGAAGCCCGAGGGAGGGGCTGGCAGGGGTCCTCCCTGGAAAAGCTTCCAGCCTGCCCTACTCTTACTGCAGGCTTCTGCCCTCCACCATCGGAACAGATTTCTGCTGTTTTCAAGACTCCCTAGTCTGGCCCTTTGTTATAGCAGCAGTCCCCAACCTTTCTGGCACCAGGGACTGGTTTTGTGGAAGACGATTTCTTCCATAGAGAAGGAGCTGGTTTCAGGCCGATTCTCACGAGGAGCAGGCAAACTAGATCCCTCACGTGAACGAGTCGCAGTTTACAGTAGCGTTCTGTTCTTTGAGGGTCTGATGCTGCCACGGATCTGACGGATCTGACCGGAGGCAGTGCTCCCTATGCGAGCAATGGGGAGCAGCCATGAACACAAAGCTTCACTCCCTCCCCTGCCTGCCACTCACCTCCCACTATGCAACCCAACTCCTAACAGGACCAGTACAAGTCTAGGGGTCTAAGGATTAGGAACCCGAGATTACAGCATCCATGGGAATCTCACGTGGCAAGTGCCCTTCGACAAAGGTATTGTTGCTGAGTCACTCAGTTGTGTCTGACTCTTTGGGACCCCATGGACTGTAGTCCCCCAGGCTCCTCTCCCCATGGGATTTCCCAGGCAAGAATATTGGAGTGGGTTTTCTTTCCCTTCTCCAGGGGATCTTCCTGACCCAGGGATGAAACCTGCATCTCCTGCATTGGCAGGTGGGTTCTTTACTGCTGAGCCACCTGGGAAGCCCACGTGTATTTTTAGGGACTCCCAAACAAGTGCGATACGACTAGGGGTACAAGACCCTCAGGTGGACTTACTTATATGGACCATGTACCTCAGGCCTATGCCTCCCAGTCCAGGTCTGGATCTTAGCACAAGGTCTGGCAAGGGCTCAGGTCAGCCCTCTCGAGGGTCTAGGATTGGACCCGGGGCCTGATGTAACATCAGTACCCCCTGCCCTCCAACTGCAGGAGATGAGGTGACCTGGAGAACTTGCCGGCTCTCCTTGCCCCCAAGGCCGCAGCTGGCTCTGGACACAGCAGCAGGAGGTGTGCAGGCCTCTTCTCACCTCCCATATCCAACAGCAGAGCTGGGCCCTTGGTGTCACCCTCAAGCAGCAACCCCAGGTCTTTTCCAGGACCCAGCAGTGCATCGGTCTCAAGGACCTCAGTGTGTGCAGTGACCTTGGGAAGTGACCCCAGGAAGCAGGAGCAAGCTGGGGCTGTGGGGAGATGGAGGGAAAGCTGGGGGAATGTGGTCTCCATCCCTGGAGCCCCTGAAAGGCCCCTCGCCACTGCCCTCTGAGGGTGATCAGCTGGGTCTCTTATCTGGCCCAGGGCTGCCCCTAGGGATGTTAACCCCCACTCTTTCAGGCTGCCCCATCCCGGGGGGGAAGGGGAAGTCTCGGGTGGGACAGTTGTGGAGACAGGGCACTGGCTGTGTGCTCAGGGACTGTCCACCTGCTGCTGAGGATGGAGGCGAGCTGAGGGGATCTGGCTGAGAGCCAAGAGCTGCCACAACTAGGAGGTTCTGGATTTCCTGTGTCACAGGTAATGTTTGCAGGGTAAATTAACCCGTTTTCTCCTGTGCCCACCCTCTACTCCCCGCCCAGTGTGGCTCCTTGTTTGAGAAGTCCTAGAACATGGTGGCTGCGGTGTGGGCTCCTGACCCGGTGCCTCTCATGTAAAGTAGGGAGGTGACTCACCCACCAGGGGGACCCTCAGCTGTTAAGTAGGAGATGATGGTGTGTGGTCGTTGTGAACGTGAACTGCTGTAAATAAAAGAACCTGCAACAGCGCTTGCAGCCTGCTTCACTCAGTTGTTGAGTCGCTGAGTTGTGCCTGACTCTTAATGCCACCTTGTGGATGGCAGCCCACCAGGCTCCACTCAGGAGGTGCTACTTAACAGCTGTTGCTGCCCAAGGCACCCATCTGACGGGCTGGGAGGCGATTAGCCAGGGGGAGGAGACCTGCAGGAAAGCCTGGTTAGTGTTTGGGTTTGTTGGTCAGTCATGTCCTACTCTTTGCGGCCTCATGGACTGCAGCACGCCAGGCTTCCCTGTCCTCCACTATCTCCTGGAGTTTGCTCACACTCATGTCCATTCAGTCAGTGATGCCATCCAACCATCTCATCCTCTGTCACCCCCTTCTCCTCCTGCCTTCAATCTTTCCCAGCATCAGTGTCTTTTCTAATGAGTTGGCTCTTTGCATCAGGTGGTCAAACTGCTGGAGCTTCAGCTACAGCCTGTCATTCCAATGAATATTCAGGGTAGATTTCCTTTAGGACTGACTGACTGGTTTGATCTCTTTGCTGTCCAAGGGACTCTCAAGAGTCTTCTCCAACACCACAGTTCAAAAGTATCAATTCTTGGGCATTCAGCCTTCTTTATGGTCCAGCTCTTACATCCATACATGGCTACTGGAAAAACTATAGCTTTTTCACTTTGTGACTACTCTTCACTTTGTGACTAGTCAGTTTGTGACTACTACTTCACTTCACAAAGTGACTATTCATCACTTTGTCAGCAAAGGGATGTTTCTGCTTTTTAATACACTAAGTTTGTCATAGCTTTTCTTCCAAGAAGCAAGTGTCTTTTAATTTCATGGCTGTAGTCACCATCCATAGTGATTTGGGTTTGCTGCTGTTGCTGTTAAGTCACTTCAGTCATGTCCGACTGTGCGACCCCGTGGACAGCAGCCCACCAGGTTCCTCTGTCCCTGGGATTGTCCAGGCAACAGTACTGGAGTGGGTTGCCATTTCCTTCTCCAATGCATGCGTGCATGCATGCTAAGTTGCTTCAGTCATGTCCGACTCTAGACACTCGAAATAGGGTTTGCAGTGAAGACAGTGGACTTGCAATCTGGGCTGTCTTGAAAATTCTCTGAAGACTTTTAGTTCCTGTTTAGCAGAGCAAGGGCACCTCCAGGAGACGTTGGCCTCTTCCTCAGAGGGGGCTGCACTGCCCCCTGAAGAAGGATTGGTCCTGAGAAATGGGGGAGCCCCCTTTCCCAGCCTGGGAAGCTCTGCTCCCATTTCCCGCTGGGAGGCTGCTCCCCTTGGGGCTCAGGTCTCTGCACCTCTTGAGAGCAAGGTGCAACCTGCCTGTCACCCTGCACTGTCTCTCCAAGGAGGCCTGTGCCCACTCAGTGTGGACCAAGCCCTTGGGAGAAGGAGCAGGTTGTCTGCCTAGTATAAATACCTGGGTTCCTGGAGCTCAGGTTCATTTCCTGTAAGGGACTGACTGTGCATGCAGCGCCTGCCAGGGCTGCCTCCCTCAGGTGCCCACCAGGGGGCCCAGGTGCCCGAGTTCCTGGTTGGGGTGGCCATGAGTTTCATGTCCTCAGCCTGGGGCACCTGCAGCCCCCATTCTCCTGGGTACAAGGGCCCCAGGCCTGGCCTTCATGGGTCCTGGGAACTCTCCAGCCAGGCTGGTGGCTTCCTCTTGGAGTTACCCTGAGGTACTGTGCTGGGGGGTAAGGGGGGCATGGAGGGGCCTGCCTTCAATCTGTGCTAGACCCTCTCAGGGCCACAGAGCCCCACTCACCCATCTGGCGGGAGTTGCAGAGATGAAGTGCCATGCATCCTGAGGGGCATCTGTCAACTCCAGCTGCTTTGCCTGGTGAGCGCCGTCAGGGGTCCGCAAGGGCTGAGGGTGCAGCTGGCTGTCCCAAAGGAACAGTAGTGAATCAATTCCTAGGTAAGTTGATAAGAAGTTCAGGGTTCCCGAGGAAGAGAGGAGTCTGGAGTTCTCAAGGAAGAGAACATTTTTTTGTGCATTGCTTTGTCTTAGTCACAATCTAACAGTATATTTCTCCTTAACAAGAATCTTCTGACTAATCCTGTCATCTTAAAATGTATGTTGTGGGAGTGGGTCTGGTAAGACCTGTCTATTGTTAGTTCTAATCTTGTTAATTTAAGATGTATGTTGTAAGAGTGGGTCTGGTAAAAGTATGTAAGGCCTTGATAAGGGTAGTAAGCGGGGCACTCTCTGTCAGCCTTCTGATGTCTGTGGCAGAAGCTTTCTCTGTCCCTTTTTCACTTTAATAAAACTGCTACACAAAAGCTCTTGAGTGATCAAGTCTGGTCCCTGGTCCTGAAGCTAAATTTTCTTTGGAGATCATGAATCCGATATCTTTCATTGTAAGCCAGGGCCATGCCCAGAGGAGGCTGCTGACCTTGGGTGATGACGAGACCCCAGAGGGTCTTCTCCCGTGTGTGGAAAACACTTTCCCCAGACTGATGCTGGGCTGGAGCTTCCTGCTGGACAGGGTCCTGCTTGTCCATCTGCTGGTCTGCCGGGGCTACTCGGCAGGGGTGCTGGCGGCGCTGCCCCTGCTTGGCCACGTGTGCTGCACTGCACGTGTGTGTGCGTGCCTGAGTGTGCACCTGTCTATTAAAGGGTCACGTGGAGCCTGCGGCCAGGCGGGTTACCTCCCACCTTGGACCTTGCAGCTGACACGGGGACATCTGGTTTGGAACTGTAGGCACTTCCAGTTTTTCCTTAAAGCAGATCCCCAGGAGCAGAATGACAGGTCTTGACGATGCAGGCATGCTCTGTGCAATTGTCTCCGGAGGGCGGGCCCTGCTGCGCCTTCCCTGCTGGACAGGGGCCTTCTGCGTGCCCCTATCCCCACTCCCAGGGTTAAGGACAGCAGTTCAGAAGCAATGATGGGCTTGCCTGCCTGCCTCGGGCCATAGCCTCAGGCTCCCATAGGCTGGGCTCAGTAATGTGGGGACAGTGCAGCCAGGTGGGTCTGGATGCAGGTGGCCCACTGAGGACAGGCAAGGGGCTCAGGCAGAGGGCTGGAGACCTGTCCCAGCTCCACCACCATGCTTCCCTGTGACGCCTTGTGGCTAAAATAGCCCTGGCTCAGTATTGCCATGGCGACCGTGCTGGGTGCTGCCTCCCCAGATCGCTTTGGGTTTTAAATATAATCCCAGGCAGCTGAGGGGATGGGGGAGCGGCTGTTTCCTGCAGGAGGGGGAGCACCCCTCCTCCATGGTGCTCTGATGGCTCATCTTAGGCCCCGTGCAGTGGGCACGTCTAGCCTGAAGGGAGAGATGTGTGTGTCCCCACTGGCCTGGGTAGGGCTGGTTTCAGCCCTGAGAACCTGGACAAAGCACTGGCCAACCTGACCTTGGTGTCCCCGTCCGGAGAGAGGTCATGTCCTAGGTAGGTGCCCAGGGCCTAGGCTGGCACAGGGCCTGCCCTGGGGTGCCTTGTCTGATGATCCTCAGCTGGGTAATGGACAACGTGAGGTCACCCATGAGCGTGTGGGACGTACCTGCTCTGCAGCGACCAGCCCTTGCCAGCAAAGCAGTCGGTGTCCTGCCAGTCCCCTCCAGCCTAGACACTCACCTCCCCACCCCCCGTCCCCTGGCTCCGCTGTCCTGCATCTTCAGACACAGCCTCTCCAAGCACCTCCAGCAGCACATACATGCGGAAACATATGCAGGCCCACAGCCACGCACGATAGCACACACACACACAGACTGTCCGGGTCCACAGACAAGCCTCAAGGTGCCTTCAGACAGGGACCATAAGTGTAACTGATGGCTGAGCCGAGAACGCGTTGCTGTGGGGGAAAGACAGGGCTGATGCCATTGGAGAGATGAACCTGGAGGGGCCCCTCCCGGGTGGACTCATGGTCTGAGCATATGGTGGAGAACATCCTTAGCCCCGCGCCCAGGACTCCGGCCGTGTCCAGCTGCGCCCTCTGCTGGGAACTTGCAGCACCGCGCCTGTCGGAAGGCGCTGGGGGTGAGATAGGCCCAGATGTTCCTCCATACCCGCAAGACACGACCCACCTGATCCAAGTGCCAGTGGTGCTGGGGGAGAGACCCTCAGCATCACCTGGAAGGAAGCCCATCTAGGGTCACAGGTAGGAAACGGTGCCTGAGTCTGAGAGACACACGGCTGCCCAGGCATACACACACCGACATGCCTGCGTGGACGCAGGCGCCCTCCCAACCTCCCTGCTCCCCAGGACCCAGGGCCTTCCACAGGCTCCTCCACCCCCAACTCCTCACATCCTCAGGTCCCCTGGGCAGGGTCCCTTCCAAGGCCGTGGGCAGACCCCACTGTCTCCTGTCTCTCTACCAGGTCTGACCTGCCCCGTGCCACCTGGGTGCAGGCTCTCATCTGCACGGTCAACGGAATGAGGAGCAGGTGAAACGAATGCTGTCATGAGCCAGTCTCTCCAGACTGCGAGGTCTCAGGCAAGGAAAGGAAGCACCTTCAGTCATCCCCCTGACAGCTGTATGCCCAATGCCTGTCAGCAGGTGCCTGGGCTTTCTAGTGACCTGTATGGTCCTCACCTGGCCCTGAGCGGGTCAGTGTCACACCTGAAAGGATGACCAGTCCCCACCCCCTACCTTCCAGGGTCAGGGAGATGCCAGCTCTGCCAGTCATCTCTTCCTGGGCTGCCCCAGGGCTGACCTGGCACAAATGTAGCCTGTGAACTTTCCTGTGACTTTTACCTTTCACCTAAAAGGGCTCAGTTGTTGATATTATTTCATAAAGAACACTTATCAAAGAAAATGAGGGGGCCAGCCATGCACCGGGGGCGGGGGCACTCTGTCTTGCCCACCTCCTCCCAAAGGGCCTACAGCAGGTGGGACGCACATGCAGCAGCCCCGCCCTGAGTCCCAGGTGACTGGAAGGGGCAGAAGGCCCAGCTGGGTTTGGGAGGGGCGTCAGGGCAGGGGAGGAGGTCTTCTCTGCCTGCACCTACTGCTGTCAGAGCTCTACAATGAGCCTGTCACTTTTATAACCAGCTAAAAACAATACACCTTTGTACTTTCCACTTTGGAGATAATAGGTGTTTGTGATCATGAAAGTTTATGAGATCTTTGTGGAAAATTGGGAAATAGAGAAACTGCCCAGAGGTGGAAAGGACTGGCCCTCAGTGGCCAGGTCCTCAGACTTGTCTCTGCTGTTACGCACCCAGGTGCCGGGCGAATCCTCTCATGACATCATCACACCGCAGCCTGCTGGCAGGTGAGCCCCAGGACAGGCCCAGGGTCCAGGGGGACAACTGGCCCCAGCATTTCCAAGGGGTCTCCACCCACTCACTCATTGTTTACTCCAGCCTTGCTAGACGCTGGACACAGCAGTGACTCAGGCTGATAGAGTCCCAGCCCACCAACCACTGGAACACCCTGTGCCTGTGGCCAGGATGCAGGATGAATGGTGGACACTAGGCAGGCACACCTGCCTTTCACTCACTGGGGACCAGCCCTATGCCCTTGAGGCCCTGGGGGGTGGGAGACTCAGCGGCCTCACCCTCTGGAGGTGGGTCCGTTGGCCTGGGCTGCCTGGGGTTGTTTTTGCAAAGCTTGTTGGGGGGTGGGGGAGGGGCTCAGGGAAGCGTTCTGGGCATTCTGGACAACCCATGTACCCTCACCAGGGCCTGGGGCTGGTTATGGTAGGAGACCCTGGTCCCAGAATAGGCCTTTCCCCTCCCCCAACCCTCATGGAGAACAGAGGCCCCACCCTCT
Organism: Nanger dama; assembly: GCA_917880005.1. Lineage (NCBI taxonomy): Eukaryota > Metazoa > Chordata > Mammalia > Artiodactyla > Bovidae > Nanger > Nanger dama. The sequence continues at coordinate 18,129,810 of CAKJTW010000013.1, read as the reverse complement.
AAACCCACCCGATCCCGAGCGGGCAGTGACAACCCTCTCTGAACTTCCTCACCAAGACTGGTGGCCCCAGCTTCGAGCCCCCTGGACGGAGGGTCCCACGTGGCCCTCAGGTTTTCAGGCAGAGGCCAGTATCCATGGGGCCATTTGGATGCGGAGGCACCCATCGCAGCCAGGGCTTCCCTCCTTAGAAAGGGCTCTTGTGTTTGGTGGGGCCTTGGATGGAGCAGGTCCAGGAGATGGTGCCCAGGGAAGGGCCCTGGCTGGCCAGTGCTGCCTTCAGTGGGCATCAAGGACTGGACCCATTGACCCTTCCTCCTCTATCTCCACCCCACTCTGGGGCAGGAATGTAGGGGGAGGGGTGCAGTGGGGCATCTTGCCCAAGGCTGCATGCCAGGCTGGGCTGCCGATAGCCCAGGGGACACAGCCCCAGTGCTGGCCATGGGGCCAGGAGAAGGGGGCTGAGGACTGCATCCCACACTCTCGCCCCTGGGTTGCAGGTTCCTGCTCCCTCCTGTGGTGGGCGTGGAGGGGTGCCCATGAGGTGGGGCTGGGAGCAGACTCACACGGGCATCAGAAATGTTGAGTGGACACTGGAAGGAAGTGTGGATCTGGGCAAAAATGCCACCATACACACAAAGGCCTGGAGGCAGGAGGCAGTTGGGGGCTGGTGGGGATGAACCAGAATGAGGCCGGTGGAAGACAGGGCAGGAAGGCCTGGGGTCCCTTAGGATGATGGGAACCACTGCAACTCCTACGTCCAGAGAGATGGACATGGATGGGCTTCGGTTTTAGGAAAACAGAAGGCTGATGTAAAAATCCCAGCTGGACCAGGTGGCAGCAGTGGATGTAATCACCAAATGGAGGTGACCACTCAGCACCAGAGAACTCTGAGCTGAGAATGGGAAAAGAAGGGGTGGGCACCCTGGGATGGAGAAGGGCCTGTCTGAGGGAGGCCTGGTGGGATGAGAGATGGCGGGGGGATGAGGGGGATGGTCAGCCCAGTGGGACCATCAAGCTTGGGAACGAATCTTGAGCCCTAAGTGGACATGAGCAGCTCAAGGGCCTGAGAAGCACGGAAGACTAAGGCGGACGTGGTGGGGGCGCATTTCCAGGCTGCGGGAGGAAGCAGCAGAGGAGGTGCAGGAGAGGTGGGAGACAGCAGCATTCAGGGGTAAGTATGCTGCCAGGGGTCAGTTCAGAAAAAAGCAGAGAATTGGCCAGTGTATGTAAAACACAGGAGTTGGTGGTGACAGTGGGGGACGAGGAGGGCTGAGAAAGTGGAGATGAGGCTGCAGATAGTTGGGGGGGCAGGTGGGTATTATGTTGTAAAGAGTAGAGAAGTGGGCAGGTGGGTGGAGGGGTGTAGTATAGAGAGGGCTTTGTTTTTTTAGGATGGGGAGTTCAAACCACCCTAATTAGGAGAGAGGTGGGCTGTCAACAGAGTTGTGTGTCCATTTCTAGGGAGGACATACGTTCTATGACCATAGGGACATAGTTCTTCAGGAACACCCAGCACCCTGTGCTGGGAGGTGCCAGGAAATGTCTGTGGAATGAAAGAGTGAATGAGAAAGCCTCACACTATGCAGGTGAGGAGTTGTGAGGACTTAGCCAGGACTGGAGGCGAGGGTCAGAGGTTGCCAACGGGGTGGCAGTGGGGGAGGGGGAGGGAGGCAGGCAACAGAGGTGTAGCCCAGCGGAGGACCAGGCTTGGCCGGGGAGGCAGGAATGCCGGGTCTGCAGATCCCCGAGCCCGGGTGGGCACCTGGTGCCCGACTGAGGTCCCACAAATAGCAGATTTGGGCCCCTGTGGATGCAACCAGTTAAGGACGTGCTCTTTGGAAAAACCCATCCCAAGGTTAAGGGGAATGGGCCCAGGATAGAGGCACCTGGGGGGTGGCGGCGTGGAGAGTGTTCCAAAGAGACAGTTCGGAACAAACGCCCGGTGTTAGTAAGACCCAGAGAGGATGTGGATTCAGAATTGAAGGTCTCCGGCGGCCTGGACAAACACAGCCCTTTGTCCCGGACCGAGGAGTGAACTGGAGCAGAGAGAGCAAGCTAGCGAGTGTAGACAAACCTGCACAGAGAGGAGGGCCGCTGAGTCCGGACCTGCCGGCTGTGACCTTTGCCGGGTTCTCGGCTTTTTGCAGTCTGTCTCCGCATCTCTAAGCTGGTAGAACGCGGGTCACTCATTCCGAGCGCCGTTCGGAATCCAGGGTCGAAGGGGCGACCCGTTGCCGCTGTCCCCTAGCCCGGTAGCTCGCAGACTCGCGCTCACCTGAATTACCGGGACTGTAAGCTCAGACTGCTAGAGTTTCAATTCAGCGAGTCTGGGCTGGAACCTGTATTTCCAACAGGTTCTCGAGACGCTCACAGCGGGAGCCCACCTGGGAACCGCGGCCCCAGGAGCCCACTGCACCCGGGGGCAGACGTGCCGGGCGGGCAGGGGGCGCGCGTTGCCGGGCAAAGCCGGGACACGCGCGCTCCCATTGGCCGCAGGTGGGGCCGCACCCCGCCCGACAGGTAGTCCGCCCCGCGCCCCGCCATTGGGCCGCAGCTGCGGGGTCCCCGGGGATTGGCCCAGGTGGCGGCCCCGCCTCGCCCTCATTGGCCGCAGGTGCCACCGCCCCCGCCCCGGGACCGCCCGCCCCGCCGATTGGCCGCCGGCGGGGCCGGGTCGGCCATGTTCGGACACCCCCCACCCCCGCGAGGCCTGACGCCGGACTCCGTGCGCGCCCCTCCGCGCGCGCCCGCCGGCCGCGCCCCCGCCCCTCCCCGCCCCGCCCGCCGCCAAGTTTCTAGAGTTGGCTGGACCGGTGTCCCTCGGTCCGTGCGCCGCGCGCTCCCTTCCGCGTTCCGCCGTCGGCCCCACCTGCGGCCGGACTCGGCCGCTGGGCCCCCGCGCCATGGCCCTAGCGTCCGGGGCGCGGCGCTGACGGCGACCGGCGGAGCGCGCAATGCCCAGCAGGACGGGCCCCAAGATGGACGGGAGCGGCGGCCGCGTCCGCCTAAAGGCGCACTACAGCGGGTGAGCGCGAGCGCCCGACGGCGGGGGCTCGGCCCGGGCGGGGGGCGTGCGAGGTCGAGGCGGCGCGGCCGAGTGCAGAGCCGGACGCAGGAAGCTGCCCCAGACCGCGCTGGCCGTCGGGGACTGTACTGCCTCCGCTCGGGAGGCCGAGGTTTGGGGGCAGCGGGCGGTGGCGCGGGAGGGCGGGGACAGCGAGGCCCCTCCGGGCCCAGGGGGTCCCAGGAGCTTTGAACGCGCCAGCGCTTAGAGACTGCCCCAGGCGATGCGGGTGCACCGGCCTCAGTTGGACTTCACAGACGGGAAAGCTTGCGGGCAGGGCTGGATAAGCCTGCATCCGCCCTCCCGTCCCGACCCCGGTTCGGAGTCGCCGGCCCAGCTCCGAGCGCCGCTGCCTCTCGGGTCAGCGGGTCTCTCCCTGCCCCGACGGGCTTGTCCTGGGCTGGAACTTGCCCAGAGGGGCCCGTGGCGCGGAAGACGGGCACCTTGAGACTCTCCGCGTCCCCGGGCCCCGTGTTGACGTTCTCCCTGGGAAGTTGGCCACAACCTGTAAGGAAGAAAGTTTTCGTCAAATTGTGAAGACTGCTGGCAGATTTTAAAAGCAGGGGTTTTCTAAACTTTTCCCCAATTTACCCGACCACATGTCTCAGTTTAAGACCACTTCACGTGCGGCAGAAGGGAAGGTGCGGTGATCCGTGGGGGTCGCGTTAATGGAGGGCACCTGGAGGGCCTGGGGTTCTGCGACCGTCCGCACTCGGTGCTCTGGATTTGACCTGTCTCCCTGTGAAATGGGGCGAACCGGCGTCCACAGAGGTCAGTGGCCAGACCCCTGGACCGGCCCCGGCGCTCGCTGGATTCTTGGCCGCTGGACAGCCCTGATGCGGGTGGAGGAGGCTGCGGCCGGCAGCGGTGTGCACGCAGATACTGGAGGAGAATGAGGCTATTTAGCTGTTGCAGCTTTCTGCTCCTGTTGGTCTCCAAGAGCCCCCAAATCGGGCGGCTGCCCCCAGGGTCGCCTCTGCGGGGTTGGTGGTTGGGCTGTAGGGCCTGGGGAGCCCCAGCTCTTGACCTGGAGAGCACACCTTGTTTGGGGTGTCGGTCAGGTTGCCTGCCCTCTCTGCTGTCTGCAGCCCTATGAGCGTGGGGGTGGGGTGGGGTGGTGGGAGGGGAATTGGTGGTGGTGCCCTACAGAATAAGGATTTATGTGGGGGAGGTGACTGGCCATCCCACCTGAAGAGGTTGAGGGGTCGTACCTTCTGGCCTGTCAAGGTGGACTGCAGAATGAAGCTGGTGAGGTGTCAGCTGGGTCCCAGCCTGGGGCCTCGGCTTGTACGAGAGGGAGGAGCGGCAGTCACACATCAGACAGTCCTCTTTCCTGTCCGGAACCGTGGGATTGAGCAACTAGTGACTGACTGTGAAAATCAGAGCGGATCCTTAGCCAGAGGAAGTCCACACCCAGAGAGGCAGAGGGCAGGTGGGAACCAGAACCCCAGCCCTCCACCCAGGGATGAGTTCCAGTCAGTACTGCACCCAGGGAGGGGAGTGGGGGGTGGACTCGGCCAGTGTCCCAGCAGTGCTCTGAGAGTCCCTGGGAGTGCTGGCTGAGCAGCCTGTTTAGCCGCCCCGCCCCCCCACAAGCTTGGGCCCCTGGAGAACGCTTTGGTTACCTTGGGAAATGTGACCTGTTGAGTCCGGTTTCCTGGAGATGAGGCCACACCCTACACTCTTCCCTCTTCTTCCCCTTCCAACCTGTGCCCCTTCCTCTCTCCTCCCCAGCCCCCTCCCTTCCTCCTCTCCCCCTCTTGGTTCCTCTTCTTTCCTCCCCACTGAGGCTCCCACCTCTTTATGCCTCCTCCCTCCTTCTGTGTCCACCCTTCTCCTTTCTGCCCCAGGCTGACTGTCCCTTCCCTGTCTGAGCTCCTCTCTCCTCTCAGTGCTTTCCCTAAAGGCTTTGCACTGTCACCTGGGAAGAGGCCTGGGTTGGGAAACTTAGTTCTCAGAGATGGTAGACCTGACGCAGGCTCCAGAAAGTGTCTGCCAGAATCCTCGCTCACTTATCCAAACCCCCAAGGTCCAAGGGAAATTTTGCCCCTGCCCTGTGGCCTGTGGAGGGAGGTTCTGTTTAAGCAGCCGGGCCAGGAGCTGAGGGTCAGATACACTGGAGACACTATTGTTAAAAATAGGGGTCTTCAGGGTCCCCCCGCCCGGAATGGCTTCTGCAATCGCCCTTTCCCATCCCCTCTCCTCCCCAGGCCCTCTGGAGGCTTGAGATTAGGGTCACCCCCTTGCCAGTGGGGCTTTTGGAGAATGTGGTCACTGGAATCTCAGGGGTGTCCTGTGTTTGGGGGATTTCCAGGTCATGTGTGCTGGGTTTGGAGACCCTGCTCTGCCTGGTTTTCTGAGATCACAGAAACGACCTGGCTGGATCTTCTTCTCTCCAGCTCAAGCCTGGTTTCCAGAACTCAAAGCCTGGGCTGCATATGAGGCTTGGGTGGCCCCGTGGGTGCTGCCCCTGCCCAAGGCTCTGTCTGATCTGTTTGCTCAGAGAGGCTGCCTGATTCCGGTTTGGGGTGATGCTCGGGGTGGTGGTCAGAGGTCTGGTCAGGGAGTGGGATGACCTTTCCCTGCTGTGCTCAGGTTGTGCGGTGGAGAGAAGAGCAAAAGTGCTGCCACAGGGTGACGAGCTCAAAGCCCAGGGGTCCAGCCTGGTGTTGGTTGCCTCCAAACCACTGGGGAGCCATCCACCTGACCTCTAGGCCCTGATGCACTGGGCATGGGGACTAGCTGCCACCTAGGGGTGGAACCTGCCCTGTGGCCTGTGGAGGGAGGTTCTGTTTAAGCACCCGGGCCAGGAGCTGAGGGTCAGATACACTGGAGACACTATTGTTAAAAATAGGGGTCTTCAGGGTCCCCTCGCCCGGAATGGGGGAGGGTCGTGGGGCAGGGATAGATAGTTTGCCACCCAGGCATAGATGGGTGGCAAACTCAGTTCCAGAGCTCCCATGGCAGGGGGACTGATGGGTATGCCCGGTGGCACAGGTACGAGGTCTGGGAGATATGGTGGGCGTGGGAGGGCTTGGTCTCTGGGGCCCCCACTGATGAGCCATGAGACCCCTCTATGCCTCAGTCTCCCCATTTGCCAAGATACCACAGGCTGTGATGAGCTTTGGGCCCTGGGGTGGGCGCTGAGGGTCTCAGCAGATGGGGTGGGTTCCAACTGTGTCCCCCTCACCCCCTCGGAGTGAGCCATGGGCTGGACACGGGCTGCCATGGGCACCCAGCAGATGGGTCCTGGATCCTGGTGGCCCTGGGTCTGTTACCTGGTGGACCGAGATGCTCTGTCAACACGCGTTTGATGGAATTCAGAAGCCATTGGTGTTAATGCTCAGTGGACCCTGTGTTTCTCTTGTTGGGGGTGTTTCAAAACTTTTTCAGAGGCTCTCACCCTTGTGGTGTCAGATGTGGGTAAACTTCCCTCTAACTTCAGTTTATCCTGTGTGATTCCTGCTCAGAGTCTCAGCTGATGTACGTTTACCCATGTCAACACCAGTCCTGCTTTGGGTGGTAGGTGATGTGAGGACAGTGCATGGTGAGGGGGTGGACACCCCTCTCTCTGTCCTAGGGAGTCGAGTGTTCCTGGTGCTGACTTGCCTTACCTCTAAGGGCCATTCCAAAGATTGACCATGAATCCCTGGGCTGTCTTCAGCCATCCAGCTTTTATATCCCAAGTGTGGAAGAAAAGATAAAAGGCAGTGGCATTCTGGGCCTCGGTTTTTCCAAAAACTGGGTCTGGAATTATGTTGTGGCCCTACCAAAGGCAGTTGTCGAATGGTGCCTCCAGGGTTTCAAGAGGATGTGGCATTGGGGTAATAAGTTAGTCCCCCCTCCCCATACCTCTCACCACTTCCCACCTCTCAAAAGTCCCACACCCTGGATACCCTGTGGTCCTGTTGGTACCATCGAGGTAGTGGGACGATGTAATGAGGCCTGTGGGCTTGAACTGAACAGTCTGTGTCCAGCTGTGACCACCCCTCCTGGGTGACTGCCCCTTACCCTGTCCTTCTGCCCCTCGGAGGCACGTTCAGGGGCCGGGATGGGTGTTTCTGCACCAGGGCACTCATGGTGTAATTCACATGGCCTGTGGGCAGTGGTTCCAGGGGGCGGGGGGAGCTGTCATAGTCTTGGGGACAACACAGCTTCCTGTATTTGATCAGCAACTTGGTTAGTTGATCATGTGACTTAAATGTGCACCCTGTGTGTCCTCTCTGCCCAGGGACCTCCTCATCACCAGCCTGGACTCCGCCACCACCTTTGATGAGCTCTGCGCAGAGGTGCGGGAGATGTGCCCGGCTGCACCCGGGCCACCCGCTCACCCTTAAGTGGGTGGACAATGAAGGTGGGCCTGGGGGTTGGTGGTCGGGCAGTGGTTCTCTAAACCTGGGCGCGGCCCCTTCCCTGGGGAGGTGGACAGCCCTGGGATTAAGCTGATTCAAATTAACTAGCGTCCTGTTTCCAAGGAAGAGGCTGTGGCAGGTCATGGAGGGACTAGGGGGCAGGAGTGAGGGTCCCTTGGGGTGGTCATTCCCCTCAAGGCCAGCTCTGGTGCTGGGCCCCGGGGAGAGGCTGCAGGAGTCTCCCCCACCTTGTGTGGGTCCTGACCTTCCTGACTCCCTTCCTCATGTTCTGGATTTTTCTGGTGGGTGATTTACTAGCTGAACTGTGGTTTCTCAAGGAAGTGGGGGAGGGGAGGGTGGCCACCGCCCTAGGGTCCACCTCTCTTTTCCTTTCCCTCCCTCCTTTCCTGTAGCCAGACACACGTCTGAGATAGTGGAGAGTTTGGAAAACAGTTCAGAAGAGCCTGCCCAGCAGCTCTCAGCCTGGACATGGGAGTGGGGGAGGGTGGGGGCAGGGAGACCTCTGGCCACGCCCCTTCCTGCTGAAGCCAGGCCACGATGTCCTGGCTCTGGCTGTCCAAGCATCTGTGCTCCTGTCCAGCCTCAGTAGACAAGGAGCCCTTCCTTCTTGTCTAGGACTGGATAGGAAGGGTGCTCATTCTCTCCCAGGCCAGGAAACCTGCCCAGCTTGGCGCCCCATGTGGAGCTGTGGGTGAATTCATTGCCATTCTGGGGCTCGTTGGTTCTGGATCTGGGCCTTTGGGTTGGAGGGGGGTGACTCACTCGGACCAGCCAACTCTGCCCTGGGTGGCCAGTCACCAGCAGCAACACTTTGTGCTCCCAGTTGGGCACCCGCCACCGTGAACCCCCCTGCCTTGGGCCTGCAGTGGCCTCAGCTGTGTCCCTCATCTGCCTAGGTGACCCCTGCACTGTGTCCTCCCAGATGGAGCTGGAGGAGGCCTTCCGCCTGTCCTGTCAGCACAAGGACGAAGGGCTCACCCTTCATGGTCAGTGCCAGCCGGTGGGCGCTCTGAGGGTGGGGGGTGGGCATCTGGGCGCTTTGTTAGACCGGAAGCCACAGAGATCATGGTTTAAGATCTTAGGATGCAGAGGATTTAAAAATGTGGAATAGGAAGCAATTTGGTTTCATTTTTTGCTCTTAGGTCTTACTATCCCAGATAAAATCCGCTCTTATTTGTCAGGAGTCAGTGAGGTGTCCTCTCACTGGACACGGAAGCCTGGGTTCTGGTGGTCTGCCCTCATTGCCCATCCATGTACAGGGTTTCCAAGGTTTTGCCTTAATAATCATCTGGCAAGAGCAGGCCGTGGGGCTCCATGGGCAGTCAAACTCAGTGCAGGGCTCCTTGCGAGGCCATGGTGGTCACTGACCTTCACTCTTTCTCTGGCTCTCTCTGCATGCAGTTTTCCCCAGCATCCCCAAGGAGCCAGGCATGCCTTGTCCGGGAGAAGACAGTGAGTACCGTCCTCCTGGGACACATGTCCTGGTTGTGGGTTGACGTGTCTGTTACGCCAGGGAGGGGAGGATGGGAGCTGGGTGGCCTGGGGCTCAGTGCTCCTCGTGAAGTGTGTGAGGGCAGAGTGGGCAGCTGGTGTGTCCTCACGAGGGGTTCTTAGTGGTGCCCCTGCCCTTGGCTGAGTGTGTTCAGGCACCAGTGCCACCAATGGACAGGGCGTCGGCTTGGCCAGCGATGCCATGAGGAAACATCCCGGAAACACCCTGACCTCCCCAGGCAGGCAGGACCCTGGCTGGGATGGCTGGATATGGCTCCTGTGTGTCTGTCCCAACTCATACTGGCCCCATTCTCCTTCGAGGAAGGTCTGTGGTTGAAGGTGAGGTCCCAGGGGCAGTGGGTCGGAGAAAAACTTCTGACTACTCCCCAGAGGCCCGTCACCCTGGGCAGTTTGGTCCACCTTGTCCTTCAGGGCAGCCTCTGCTGACTGGAGCACAGAGAAGCTTACAGGACTGTGCTTGGCCTCTGGCATGGGGCTGAGGGCATGCTGTGGTGCTGGGGGACTTAGTTCAGCCCCTTTCTCAGCAGGGGTCCTGGGTGGGCTCTAGGTGCAGCAGTGCTGCAAGGGTGGGAGCAGATTCCAGCAGAGGCTGGGCTGTTTGTGTGCACCCCGCCAGAGATGGTAAGTGGGCCCTTGTGTGTGTGAGTCCTGGATTTAGGAGAGAAATCAGGGCTGAAAAGAGGTTTGCGGGTCGTTGAGACCGAGTGTCGGAGTGGCCAGTGAGCAGGGCTTGCCCGGGGTCCCAACAGGAGAACAGGGGACCCTGAAGGAGCACCAGCAAGGCTGGGAAACATCTCAATTGTGGATTCCTGGTGGGAGTGGAGCAGGCAGCCTGAAGAGGTTGGAGCAGCCCAGGGGCTGGCAGAAGGTGCTGCCCCAGTGGTGGTCATGGGGGTGGGTGTGAGGGGCAGTTTTGGGGGGCAGTGTGAGAAGCCCCAGGAGGTCCCAGCTGGTGTCAGACTATGGTAAATAAAGCTAGAGGCGGCAGGGGAAGGGGGCCTGGAGATTCTGAGGCCTGGGAGTTGCCCAGAGAAGTGGGGGTGGGCGGCAGTAGCCAGTCCTGCAGGTGAGACTTTCCAGCCAGAGTGGGAGGGGCTGATGGGAGGCACCTGTGCGCATGTGCAGTTTTGCTGTGAGTATATTTGAACCTGCAAGGATGTGGTCAAAGCAGGACCTTGGTGGGTGGGGTGGGTAGCCAGAGAAGAGCCTTTCGGTGGGGGGCTCAGAGGGCCTATGCTGTGTATGCTGCACAGGGGCTTCGGGGTCCTCATCCCCATGTGGCTGCCCCCACCTGACCTCCTGCCCGGATGCCCACGTCTCCTGGAACGGGCAGCATCACACTTGGTAGAGCTCACCTGTGTTTTCAGACACATGGAAAGGTAAAATGAGAGAGATGCTCCTGTTGGAGACAAGGTCCCTTCCACTGTGCTCTGTGGGCAACTCTTAGCCACAGTGACAGGCTGGCTCACTGTCTGCCCAGAGCTGGCAGCCAGAGCTGGCCCGGGGCACAAGGGACGCCCAGCACCTCTTGCGTCTCAGCATCCCCAAGGCAGGAGCCAGCCGTTGGCTTAGCCCAGGGCCCTGGCTATGCTGCCTGAGGGCTCAAGTCTGCCCTTTCTGTCTCTGCCTTGGTGCCCTCCTGGCTTGATCCTCATGTGGATGCTGCCCCATCCAGGGTCTCACATAGGGGATGGCAGTAGGGGCTGCACTCAAGCACCCCAGTGACTCCTGGTGTCACGGGGTCTCCACTGGAGGTTGACATGGGATAACGTGTGGGCAGGGCCATGTCCCTGTGTGGGAATTCGGGGAATGTAGTGCCGTCTTTGCTTGCCAGCAGGTCCTTGAGATGCTCACCCGGGGCGGCTCCGAGGCTCCAGGCCCCTCGGTGTTGTTGGAACATTCCAGCAGTGCTGTGGGGGGTGGGGTGGGGGTTGGGCAGAGAGGAGAGTGGACAGAAAGTGAGAGTTGGCATCTCCTCCGAGTTCTGCTCGTCCGGCTCCATTGTGACCTGCGCTTGGGCAGTCAGGACGGCCCACACTGTTCCCTTCAGGCAGTCAGGACAACTCCCACTGGTCCCACCATGACCCAGCTACGGGTGTGATTCTAGCACCTGCGTCTGTGTTCACTGCCAAGGCCATGGTCAGTGAGAAGGGATCAGTGGCAAGCATGATCCAGGTCAGGACCCCATGTGGAGGGCTGACGGTGTGACAGGCCGTGGCTGGAGAAGGACATGCTGCAGAGATGCAGATGCAGGGGCGCCTAGGTGCATCTGCCTGGAAGGGCCGTGTCACACCTGCCAAGCCTGTGTTCCTGGCAGCAAAGCCCTTTCTGTGCAAGTCCACAGCCTGAATTTAATTGGTCCTCTTGGTTTTTAAAAAGTTGTGTAAAGCACACCTAATATAAAACTTACTATTTTAACCACTTTGAACAAATTCGGTGGCATTTAGTAAGTCCATCAGCTCTGCCTGCTTCTGAAACACATTTGGGAAGAAAAACCTGAGCCCATGAGCCGCCACAGCTCCTCCATACAGCCCCTGATGGCCAGCAGACCGTGCCATCTCTACGGAGTCACCCTGCGTAGACATTGCCCGGAACGGAATGTGCGATATGTGGTCTTTTGTGATGGCTTCTTTCACTTAGTGTGATACTTCTGAAGTTCATCCATGTTGTAACATGTATCAGAACTTCATTCCTTTTTTTTTTCCTCCAATTTTTATTACCATAGTGAAGCACACGTAAATTCACTGTCTTAACTATTTTTAAAAGTATACGGTTTGTTGATATTAACTAAATTCACACTGTTGTGCAACCATTCCCCACCATCATCTCCAGAACGTCCTCATCTTCCCAAACCGAAGCTCAGTCCCCATGAAACACTCACTCCCCACCCCCGCCCCCTGGCCCCTACCCTCCCACTATCTGTTTCTATGATTTTGACTCCAGGGACCTCCTAGAAGTGGGATCACACAGGATTTTTTCCTTTGTCTCTGGCTTGTTTCATTCAGCATCATGTCCTCAGGGTTTATTTGTGCTGGAGCAAGTGTTAAATTCTCCTCACTTTTTAATGCTGAGACATAGTCTGTTGTATGGACAGACTGCAGTCTGTTTATCTGTCATCTGATCATGGACACCTGGGTTACTTGGTGTTTTAGCTACTCTGAATAATACTGCTGTGAATACAGGTGTGCACATATCTCCTTGAGACTCTGCTCTCAGTTACTCTTTTGGGTATATATGCACAAATGGAATTCCTAGGTTAGAGGATGAAATGGTTAGATGGCATCACTGACTCAGTGGACATGAGTTGGAGCAAACTCCGGGAGATGGTGAAGGACAGGGAAGCCTGGCATGCTCTACTCCACGGGATCACAAAGAGTCGGACATGACTTAGCGACTGAACAACAGCAGTGCTGGTTCTGTTTTTAATTTTTTGAGCAACTGCTATGCTGTTGTCTACGGTGGCAGCACCGTCTTCCATCCCACCAGTAGTGTGCACAGTGGCTCTCCTTGCCCCCTGTTTTCACCAGTGCTCATCTCCTGTTTCTGACACTGGTCTCTCTGGGCTGTGCGGGATCTTCGTTGCTGCCCTTGAGACCTTCCTTGTGCAACATGGCATCTCTTGTTATAGTTGGGGTGTGCAAACCCTTTGCTGTGGCATGTGGGGTCCAGTTCCCTGACGGGAGATGGAATCTGGGCCTCCTGCGTTGGGATCATGAAGTCTTAGCCACTGGACCACCAGCATAGTTCCTCCCCAGTGCTGCTTGTTTTCTGTTTTGTTGATGGTACCCTTCCTGATGGATGTTAGGTGGTGTCTCATTGTGGTTTTGATTTTTGTTTCCCTGATGGTCAGTGATATTCAGCATCTTTTTAGTTCTTGTTGGCCATTTCTTTGGAGAAATCTCTACTCAAGTTTTTCTCCCACTTTGAACTGGGTTGTTTTGTTGTTGAGTTTTAGAAGTTCTCTACCTACTCAGCATATCAGATACACAATTTGCAAGTATTTTCTCATATTCTGAGGTTTTTCCCCTATTTCTGTTAGTGGTGACAAAATTATAAAATTTTCACGAACTCCAATTTGTTTCTTTTGTTCCATGTTTTGTTGTTGTTATTTAGTCAATAAGTTGTGTTGGACTCTTTGCAACCCCATGGACGAGGCACACCAGGCTTCCCTGTCCTTCGCTATCTCCCGGAGTTTGCTCAAACTCATGTTCCTTGAATCTGTGATGCTATCCAACCATCTCATTCTCTTTCACCCCCCTTCTCCTCCAGCCCTCAATCTTTCCCAGGATCAGGGTTTTTCTAATGAGTCAGTTCTTTGCATCAGATGGCCAAAGTATTGGAGCTTTAGCTTCAGGCCTTCCAATGAACATTTAGTATTGATCTCCTTGAGTTTTGACTGATTTGATCTCCTTGCTGTCCAAGGGACTCTCAAGAGTCTTCTCCAACACCACAGTTCAAAAATATCAGTTCTTTGGTGCTTAGCCTTCTTTATGGTCCAACTCTTACATCCGTGCATGACTGCTGGAAAACCAGAGCTTTGACTATATGGACCTTGGTCAGTAAAGAGATGTCTCTGTTTTTAATAGGCTGTCTAGGTTTCTCACAGCTTTCCTTCCGAGAAATCATTGCCAAATCCCCAGTGGGGAGACTTTGGTCCATTGTTTTCTTCTTAGGGTCTTTGGTGCATTTTGAGTTGACTTTTGCACATGATGTTAGATAAAGCTCTGGGCTTGTTCTGTTACATGTATACATCCAGTTTTCCCAGCACCATTTGTTGAAAACACTGTCCTTTCTCCCATTGAGTGATCCTGGCGCCCTTGTTGGAAATCATTTGACCAAACTTGTGAGGGTTTATTTCTGGGCTTTCTGTTCTGGCGCATTGGTCCATATATCTTGTCTGTGTGCAGCACCACAGTAGCTTTGCAGTAATATTTGAAACCAGAGAGTGTGCATCTTCCAGCTTTGTTCTTTTTCAAGATTGTTTTGGCTATTCTGGATCCCTTGTGATACCATATGAACTTTAGGATGTTTTTCTGCAAAAAAAATTGGGATTTTGGTAGGGAGTACACTGACTCTTTAGATTACTGTGAGTAGTAGTGGGACTTCCTTGATGGCTCAGACTGTAGAGAGTCCACCTGCAATGCAAGAGACCCTGGTTTGATCTTTGAGTGGGGAAGATCCTCTGGAGGAGGAAATGGCAACCCACTCCAGTACTTTTGCCTAGAGAATCCCATGGACAAAGGAACCTGGCAGGTTATAGTCCATGAGGTCACAAAGAATTGGACATGGCTGAGTGACTAACACTTTATTGATGTGTCAACAGTATTAAATCTTCTGGTCCATAGGCATGAGATCTCTTTCTGCTTATTTATTTCATTTAATTTTTTCAGCACTGTCTTATAGTTTTCAGTGTACAAGTCTATCACCTCCTTGTTAGATAATATTGTTAAGTATTTTATTGTTTTTTAAAAATAATTTTATTTTTGGCTGTACTGGGTCTTCATTGCTGCATGGGCTTTTCTCTAGTTGTGACAAGCTGTTAAGCTGTTTTGGTGAATTTGTTTATTAGTTCTAACATTGTTTGGAATTTCAGGGTTTTCTGTATTATATGTGAAGAGAGATAATTTTACTTTTCAGTTAATAATGCCTCTTTATCTTGCCTAATTGCTCTGGTTAGAACCTCTAGTACTTTGTTGAATAGAAATGGTGATACTGGGCATCCCTGTCTTGTTCTTGGAGGGAAAGCTTTCAGCCTTTCTCCATTGAATGTGGTGTTTCCTATGGGTTTTTTGCATATAGTTTTTCTTGTCTTGAGGTGGTTTCCTCCTGTGTTTATGGTCCTCCTCCCTGGTTTATGGCAGGGAGCTCCTGAAACCCTTGGAATCTCCTGAGTGATAGGTGTGTCTTGTCATTCATTAGCAGTTGATTCTGGGTAGGGCCTCTGATAGCCTCAGGATGGGGCTGGTCACTGGAAACACCCAGAGATTAGAGGGTTGGAACCTGACCTCCAAGGAGAGGCAGGGGCCAGGTTGAACTAATCTCTGGTGGCCAGTGATTTAATCTATTGTGCCTCTGTGATGAAGCCTCCATAAAACCCCCAAAGGATGGGCTCTCCAGTCAGTGAACACATGGAGATTTGAGGAGAGTGACTCCTGGAGAGCCTCATACCTCCTTGGTTTATCTTGCTTCTGCCTGTTCCTGAATTAATCTGAGTTCTGTGTTCTGCTCTAGCAAATTAATCTAATTGAGGAGGGAGTTGGGGGCCTGTAGCCTGTGGGTCAAACCTAGACAGCATATTAAAAAGCAGAGATGTTGCTTTGCTGACAGAGGTTCATCTCATCAAAGGTATGGTTTTTCCAGTTGTCATGTATGTATGTGAGAGTTAGACCATAAAGAAAGCTGAGCACCGAAGAATTGATGCTTGTCAACTGTAGTGAAGACTCTTGAGAGGCCCTTGGACTGCAAAGAGATCAAACTAGTCAATCCTAAAGGAAATAAGTCCTGAGTATTCATTGGAAGGACTGATGCTGAAGCTCCAATACTTTGGCCACCTGATGCGAAGAACTGACTTATTGGAAAAGACCCCGATGCTGGGAAAGATTGAAGGCAGGAGAAGGGGATGACAGAGGATGAGACAGTTGGATGGCATCACCAACTCAATGGACTTGAGTTTGAGCAATCTCTGGGAGTTGGTGATGGACAGGGAAACCTGGCATGCTGCACTCCATGGGGTCACAAAGAGTTGGACACAACTGAGTGACTGAATTGAACTGATCCTGTGGGTCAGAAGCCCAGGCATCAGCCTGGACTGGCGGTTGGTGTCTGTAGTTGGGTTGGAGGGCAGTCTTGTAGAACTGAGCCCTTAATGTATGGGGTCTGTCACTGCCTGCAGGTAGATGGTGTCAGAATTGGTAGGATGAGGAAAAAACCAGATCAGGTACTTGCTGTTCCTAGTTTGTTGAATATTTTTTATCATGAAAGGATTTTCAGCTTTGTCAAGTGCCTTTTCTGCATCAATTGAAATGATCATTTTTCCCCTTTGTTCTATTAATATGGTTTGCAGCATTGATTGTTCATCTTTTTATTCCAGGAATAAATCTGACTTGGTCATGGTGTATAGTTCTTTTAATATGCTGCTGGATTTGGTTTGCTAGTATTTTGTTGAGGATTTTTCATAAGGCACATTGGTCCTTTGTCTTCTTTTTCTTGTAGTATCTTTGTCTGACTCTAGCATCAGGGTAAATATACCTTCTGGAATAAGTTAGGAAGTGTTCCTTCCTCTTAAGTTTTTGGAAAAGGAAGATTGGTGTTAGTTCTTTAAATATTTGGTAGAATTCACCAGCATAGCTCTCAGGTCCAGGACTGTCCTTTGTCAGGAGGTTATTTTTTTTAAATTACTGATTCACCTTCCTAGTTATTTGTTCTTGTTCAGTTGCTCGGTTGTGTCCAGCTCTTTGCAACCAATGGACTGCAGCACACCAGGCTTCCTTCTCCTTCAGTCTCCTGGAGTTTGCTCAAACTCCTCCTGTCCATTGAGTCAATGATGGCATCCAACCATCTCATCCTCTGTCACCCCCCTTCTCTTCCTACCCTCAATCTTTCTCAGCATCAGGGCCTTTTCCAATGAGTTGGCCCAGCAACTAACCTAACTGGTTACAGGACTATTCAGATTGTCTGTTTCGTAGTGATTTAATCTTGATAGGTTCTACGTTTCTAGGAAACACAGAATTTGTGCATTTCATCTCAGTTATCCAGTTTGTTGGTATACAGTTGTTTACAGTGCTCCCTTACAATCCTTTTATTTCTGTGAAATCAGGAGTAATGTTCCCACTTTCATTTCTGATCTTGGTAATTTGAGCCTTTTATTTTCTGGGGCATCATTCGTTAAGCCTGCACTTCACTGCGTGGGCTTCCCAGGTGGCTCAGAGATTAAAGCATTTTCCTGCAGTGCTGGAGGCCTGGGTTCGATCCCTGGGTCAGGAAGACCCCTAGAGAAGGAAATGGCAACCGACTCCAGTATTCTTGCCTGTAGAATCCCATGGACGGAGGAGCCTGGTGGGCTACAGTCCACAGGGTCGCAAAGAGTCGGACACGACTAAGTGACTTCACTTTCACTTTCACTTTTTCCCCATCTAGCTGAAAGGTGATCAGTTTTGTTGATCTTTTCAACAAAAATGGTTTCACTGATTTTCCTTTGTTTTTCTATTCTCTTTTGTTTATCTCTGCTCTGATCTTTATTATTTCCTTCTGCTAACTGGGAAATGGTGAAGGACAGGGAAGCTTGGCAGGATGCAGTCTATAAAGAGTCAGACACAGCTTAGCCACTGAACAACAACAAAGTTTCAGATCTTAAGCTGTATAGTTAGACTGTTGCTTTAAGCTCTTTCTTGCTTTTAAAAGAAAGGGTTTATAGCTGTCAATTTCCCACTTAGCTTTGCTTTCTCTGTATCCTTTGGTTTTTGGTATGCTGTGTTTTTGTTCATCTCTGAGTATTTTCTTATTTCTCTTGTAATTTCTTTTTTGATCCATTGGTTGTTTGAATGTGTTGTTTAATTTCCACACATTTGTGATTTTTCCAGGTTTGTTTCCTGTGGTTAATGTCTAACTTGATTCTGCTGTGGTCAGAGAAGATAGTTTGTGTGATATCTGTCCTTTAAAACTTGATTGAGACTTACTGTGTGGCCTGACATGGTCTGTTCTGGAGAATGTCCCTTTGTACCCGAGGACGTGTGTGCTGCTATTGGGGGCGGTTCTGTGTGTGTGTCCACCACGTCTCCTTGGCTTGTTGTGTTGTTCAAGCACTTGGTCTCATCATTTGTTTCCTGTCTGACTGCACCGTCATTGCTTCTTATGGCTGAGTAGTATTCCGCTGGGTGTTTTGTTGTATCTTACATATCCATTCACTTATTGATGGACATTTGGGTTGTTTCTGCATCTCGGGTATTGTGGACATTCATGCAGAGATTATAGGTTTTGAAACACTGAATTGGTAATTTTGTTCTGGCCACAACACAAAGAATTTTTCGAGTCTCTGTGTAGAAGCATCATAAGAATAAACTCTTAGCAGAGCCCATGAGGTGCCCACTTTAAAGGGGTCTGGCTCCTGTCCAGCTCCTGGGTGAAGAGAGCCCTGTGTTGCCTGGGGGCTACAGGCAGTGGAGGTGAACAGACCAGTGGCTCAGCCAGAGAGCCGTGCTCCTTGGTGTGGCAGCTTGGGGGCTTGGCGGCTCCTGCCACCAAGTGGAAGCACGTTTCTAGGGCTTTTGGGTTTGGGCGCCTGGCAGGATAAGGGGGTCTTGGTGGTTGGTGGGCTGGGTCTTTGTGGGGAGAGGTGAGCTGGCCGGTGACATCCCTGGGCCAGGCAGAACCCTTGGCCAGTGGTGGCTCTGGGCGGCTTGTTCGAGCCCAGGAATGACGTGGCAGTGCAGGGGCCTGGGGGGCCACCTGCTGGCTCTGGGCAGGGGTGGCTGCAGGACAGAGGGCTTTGTGACCTCATGGTCCCCAGCAGGCTTATGTCAGCCCCTCTGTGCATTGTCTGTCCTGCGCTGGTGAGTGGGGGGCTCCTCTGTTGTGTGTGTCATCCTGCCTCTGTTCACATGGAGACGTTCGTGTTTGATTTTTGTGTTAAATACGATCAGATGTGTTTAACATTTTCCCATTGCTTGTGCTGGTCACTTGTGCACAGACTGTGGGTCCTCCAGCAGGGAGCAGGCCCAGCAAGGGATAAGCATGGCCGAGGCCTTCAGCCCTGCTTCCAAGGACACTGGGGTCCTGCTGCCCACTGCCCCCTTGGCCCCTCTGATGGCCGCTGTCCTTAACATCCGGCCACACTCCCCACAATGTGACTGGACCCCCATCTGCCACTCCTGCCGGCCCTGGGGCCTCTTTCTAGGGACCTGACTCCAGCCTGGGGGTGGGGGTGGAGTGGCCTCCCTTGGTAGGTATGAGCTGCACGTGTGCGGCTGGGAATCAGGCAAGTGTCCAGGTGGCGGCCAGGGCTCCACCAGTGAGCAGACGATGGACCCAGTGTTATCCATTAAACAGGGTCATGGGGCTGTGAATCAGACGTGGTTCTAGAGAATACTAACACCTCTGTGGAGTGAGCAGTCATTCAGTGTGTCTTGAAGGACAGCTGGGGGCACTTACAAAGCAGAACAGATGTAGTAAAGAAGCCCTTTCTGTCAGTCAACTTGAGGCTTTCCCTGTGGGTGGTAAGCATTGGCCGCAGGAAGGCTTCCTGGAGAAGGAGTTGTGCCAGAGGTCCTGTCACATGGAGCTGGCTGTGGACACTGCTGGCGCTCAGGTGACCCCCTGGGAAGGGGTACAGAAAGGAGGGCTTCTCTGTCCTTAATGGTCTCAGAGAAAAGCTGAACTTGGGCGGGTGTGGTGCTGCAGCCCATCTTAAAGCCGGGGGTGTCCCTGAGGCCATAGGAGCCAGGCACTGGCAGCCTGAGTGTTTCGTGTCCTTGGCCCCGCCCTGTCCACGCACTCAAGTGAGGAGGCGTCCCTGGATGGCGGGTGGACTGGCTGGTGTAGGACAGCCCCTCCCCAGCCTGCTCCCTGGAGGCAGGCAGCCCTGCAGAGGACCCTGCTTGTCACCCGGCTGGCTGGCCTGTGGGACTGGTGCCCAGAGCAAGGAGACTGTACCTGGTCAGACCCTGAGGAGCCAGGACCCTGTCCAGCCCTACTCCTCTGGTCCGGGAGGTGCAGTCTGAGGGGGTCAGGGGCTCTTTGACCCCTGACTTTGCCCGCAGCTGGGCCCCTGCCAGCCCCCGTGGCCCAGGACTGAGCTGGGCTTTCTGGCCTGTCAGGAGCCCTGGCCTTTGGGGCTTTCGAAGCCCTTAGCCCCTCATCAGTGAGGTTGGGGAGGTGACAGGCTTGCCTCCTGCTATCCCTGCATCTGGGCCCCAAGCCATTCCCTTTTCTACTCCAGCCACAAGGAAGCATTCACTGCCCAAGGTGTTAAAGAAGGTACATGCCAGTCAGCCTCTGGATGGGGAGCTGAAGGGACATTCACTTCAGCTCACCTGGACAGCTTCCTCCAGAAGCCCAGAGGAGTGGTGACTTTGGGGCCAGGTGGGGGCTAGTAGGGTCAGCCACGGGCCGCAGGAGCCATAGTGGGGTGCAGAGGAAGGGGTGGCCTTGCCAGGGGCTGTGGGGGAGGATGGAACTCGTGCTGGGGCCCACCGCTCTCCCTCACATCCCCACCCAGTGGTCCCAGTTCTCAGACAGAACTGCTGTCTGTCTCTTTTCTGGCTCTGAAGCTTCGTGTGCTTCCCAGTCATGTGGATACCCACACAGGAGCAGAGTTGTGCAGGAGAGGCCGTGCTGAGGCGCGTCTCCCATGGCTACAACCCACCCAGGCAAGCAGGGGGCAGTTCTGTGGACTCAGGCATGTTTGTGAGACCACAAAAGTGGGTGCTTCTGTGCTGCTGGGACCAGACCCCGGCTCTAGGCAGGCGGGGGCAGCTTTCTGTGCCTCAGCTCTCCCTGCTATGGAAAGGGTCTGGAGTGACCACCTCCTCAGACACCATGTGAGCAATAGAGAGCTAGAAGGGCTCCAAGAATGGGCTGGTGCCTAGTGCGGTCAGCTATCTGCCTTCCCTGCCCCGCTGGTGGGTCAGGGGGAGCAAGTTGCCCTGATGTCGTGTGCTCAAGGCCATCCAGCATCCTCAGATGAGAGGACAAGAGCCAGACCCAGCCTGAGTGGGGGAGCTCAGGGGGCACTCAGAGTAGGGGGTCAAGCTGGCAGGGCTGGACTGGTTACCACTGAGTCCTTCCAAGGTAATGGACGCCTGTTATTCCCTGGTATTTATATGTGTGTGTATTGCTTTATTAAAAGTCCAGTTTCATTCAGCTTTGTCTCAAGTTATCTATAACCTAGAAAAGCTACTTTTCCATTTAAAATAGGCTGCCATTAAAATGAACAGTCCCCAGTTCAGCCTAGGTTTTCTAGAGCTCTGCAAAGCCGCATGTTTGGAATGACTGGAGGAGAGTGGGCTGAAAGGTGGTGACTGTGATGTCCAGCTCACCTTACTTGGGTTTGCCTGTTGGACTCAGGGTAGATGCGTTTCCCACTGAAGCCCCCTGTAGAGGCGGTGGGTCTGTGATTTTGTGGTTTGATAGCCTGAGGGTGATGCAGATGTTTTCAGAAAAGGTCTGGTAATTGATATGTTGGTCTGTGTCTTGGGCTCTCATGTGCCATGTCGTGAAATTGGCCCACATGCAGAAACAGGGGGTGAATGGGGAACAGGGCTATGCCCCCACGAGGTGTCATCAGTGGACAGTTTCTTGTGTCTTCTGGGGACCTTCTATTCCACTGGTGCTTCCGAGGTCGTGTGAGTTTCAGACGCCATCACCTGATGACTCAACTCTCCCAGGTGACTTTAGGCCAGAGTGAGGGAAGGAGCTGTGTTTTGAACTCAGAGCTTTGGCCAGATTCTGTGCTGGGAACACAGATAAGTGTAGACTCCTGAGCTGGCCACCTGCCTAGAACCCATTGCAGAAGGGTCGCTCCCCTTCCCAGTCCTGGTGTTGCCTGGAGGTTGCGGGGAGAAGCTTCCCAGACCTCTTGGGCCCCCAGTGTGGAGCCTGGCTGCACAGGTCAGCTCAGGCAGTTGGGGTCTAGGCTGGGTCAGCATAGGCTTCTGGGGGGTCCAGGGAGGTCAACTGAGTCCCCTCGTGATTTTGGAATTGGAAGGAGAAGCTGGCAAGGACCAGATGTCACGTGGGGGTAGCCCAGAGTGACTGAAAGTCTGCTCTGGCCGTAGCCAGCACAACAAAGGCCACCTGTCTCTTGCCTCAGGCTGGAGTGGTTGTGATTCCAGGCTGGTCACCCCGATATTCCTCTCTCTGGGACCTTGGTTCCCTCATCTCTGCCCTTCCTGCTCCCCCCCACCCCCACCCCCTCAGAGCAGCAGCAGCAGCTCCCAGACACCTCCCGACCCTGGTCCTGTTCACCTCACTGACCAGAACCAGGCCTTCCTCTTCCCCTCCTCCCAGCCATGGTACCTGGGAGCTCGGGACCCTGTGAGCATTTGTGTTGGACCCATTCTTGGCCTCTGCAGATGCAGGTCAGAGGTCACCCACAATCCAGGGGCCACTGTCACTCGGCCAGCTAGCCTGGTGTGCGACAGGCTGGGGCCCCATTGGGTCTGTTCTCCACAGATGCCGTGTCTGGGAGGCTCAGAAGCTGAGCTGCTGCCCCGGCTCCTGAGGTCCGTCTCCACGCAGAGACGCTATGCTCCCGTGACGTCAGCTCCTCGGCATCCAGGCCATGTTTTAGTCGGTGCCTCAGCTGCCGGCTCCAGCTTCCCCGGGGGCCGGGTACCACCCGGGCCTGGAGACATGAGGAGGCAGGGATGTGAGAGGTGGGGGTCGGGCCGGCCAGCCTTCCTTTAAATATCCATCTGCCCTGGTGTGTGAACCCCCTGCCTATTGTCAGGGCCCACGGGGAGCAGAGGGCAGCATCCGCGCGTTCGCAGAAGGAGGATGCCTTCTTTCACGCCCACCGCTCCGTAGAGCATAAAGAATCTGCCGAGGAGGCAGGAGAAGAAAGCCCGGTGAGTAACGCGCATCTCCTGGCGGCGTGCAGGCAGCAGTTGTGTCCGGACACAGCCTCCTCGCTGCACGGATGCTCCAGACATGGGCGCGCTGATGCCGCTGGCCCGGGCAGGGATGTGGCCGCTGCAGCTCCGAGCTGAGCCGCGGGGGAGCAGCACTGAGGGGTGACAGGTTTTAGAAAAACAAGCCCCAGGAGAGCCTGCCCAGCGAGGGATGTGGCTGATGCGGGGGTGGGGGGAGGAAAGGTGCCCCCTGAGATGGGTGGTGTGTGCCCGAGGCCTGGCGGCTGGTTGGCTCTGGAGCAGCCTCGTTTTCGCCCGACACCCTGGCCCAGGGGCCCTGCTCGCTCGCTCCTGGGAGTCCTGCTGCTGGGCTCCTCCGCGGAGGGCCTGGGCGCGAGTGTGCATGTGTGTTGCCTGCTCTGCACTCCGCGTCGCTGCTGCCCGAGTGTGGGCAGCTACTGAGATGGGGCCGCCCAGGCTGGTCGTGGCCGGCACCTGTTTCCCCGCCCTGAGCCCTGTCCACAGAGCAGCTGCGCTCCCGCCGCCCCCGGCAGTCCCGTGGACAGCGGGTCGTGTCAGTGTGGCTCTTCCACCCAGCCCTGGGCTGTTGGCAGCGAGTGCGGCTGGGTCTCTGCTTCTTCGTCCTGACATGGTGGGAGGTACACACGGATGCTGGGGCTGCGAGTCGCTGGTAGGGACGGGGATGTGGGTGCTCTTCTGACGTCCATTTTGCAAGATGTTTTTGTAAAAACAAAAGCAGCAGGAGGCAGCCCCCACCAGGCTGACGGGGAGCAGGTCCCCCATGTGGACAGTGCTGGGGTGACGGGAGGCTGTTCAGGCAGGGCCGCCCCCTCCTCCAGAAGCAGGACCCTTGAAATACTGGCCACTCTGCAGCCAGTCCGGGGTGTGGGGGTAACTTGTTTGTTTTGGATAAATCATAGAATTTGGGGTGCATGGCAAAGGGATGGAGTGGGAGTTGCTCGCATGAGTGTGGCCACGGAGCAGAAATTAGCTGTGTCATAGTTTCTCCGGGCCGTCTCAGCCTGTTCCCGTTGATGTGATCACGCGCTGCCCATGCAGGGCTGGTGGGACCCTTGGTGCAGGCAGGCTGCCCGGGGGACCATGACGTGGCCTTGGGGCCCAGCGCCTCTGCTGGGTTTAGTCAGAGCCTTGAATGGGGAACAGGTTGGAGGAGTGAGTCCCCCAGAACCACAGCCATCCTGTCTGTGTTGGCTCTGCCAGGTGGGGTTGTAGTGGGGCCCACCTGTATCCGTGTCCTGGTCACATCTGTGTGGCTTCCCACCACTCCTGTCTCCATTGCGTCAGCCACCGATAGACCGCCTTCACAAAGTTGAGAGCCGCTGACACTTATGTAAGGAGCGTGAGCTCTGTAACCTACCTGACTTTACCTCCAGGCTGCCTGCTGTTCAGTCGGTCACACGGAGCAGCGAGGAGCCCTCCTGGGCAGATGCCACCCTCAGGCCCTCCCTGGGCACTAGCCTGGGCCCCCACAGAGACAGCCTGCTTCAGAAGTTCCCCATCTTCCTGTCTTGTCCCTTTTCACATTTGTGCAGTGAGTTTGGAGGCTGTGTCTATGCCCTAGAACGAAGCAGGGCCCATGGCAGTCCATCCGTCGTGAGGCCTGTCCTTCTCAGTGCTCCAGCTGGCAGGTGCCTGGCACAGGCCCCAAGCCCCACTGAGCGTCCAAAGGCCCGGGGGCACCTGTCTCCTGCTGCTGTGGGGTGGCCCAGGGTGAGAGGGCCGTCCTGAATGCTGCCCTTGGAGCCAGCCCTTGGAGGACAGACCCTCCTTCCAGGTGTCGTGTCATTGTGTCTACAGCCAAGAACAGAGGTCAGTTCCTTTCTGTATTTCCTTGCCTAGATCCTGGGAATGGTACGTTTGGGGTGAGGGGCCAGTAGGTCTGCCCCCTCCCCCCACCTTGGTAGATGCCTCGTGCCGCTGGGACTGTGCTTCTTGGGGGCAAGGAGCACTTGGGGCCACAGCTCCAGGAGAGTCAGATGTGTGTTTCATGCTGGGGTGGGGAGTAGGGCGCCAGGCAGGCTCTCTGGCCATGAAAGCTGGCTGTTCTGTGTGAGGGGCAGGAACAGCTTTGTCCAAGATCAGCCACCTGAGCCAGCTACTCATCCAGCATTTGACTTGTTTTGGTCCCAAAATCATGGCTGTTATCTTTCACTCAGGAGGTGGCACTGCAGAATCCCTGCCATGCATGTGGACGTGGCGGTTTATTTTTAGGATCATCCTAAAATGTGGAGTAGGCCACCTTGTTCATTCTGTCTGGGCCCAGTAGGTTCCACACCCCCTCATCCCCAGCCCCAGTTGCCGAACCATGAGCCTGCAAGTCTCCATTTCCTCCAAGAGGCCCCCGATCAGGAGGGGTGACAATCCAGGTTGACAACTAACCAGCCTTCTTGGAGATTGTCTGAGAGGCTGTGATCTGATGGCCATGGAAGCTGCTTCATCTTCATTTTACTCCATGATGGTTTATGGAGTGAATAAGAGATTGTGCATGAGATGCTGGGGCTGAGGGGACCCTGAATTTATGTTTTACTGTTTAATTTGGTAGTTATGTGTCTGGTCTTTTTAAAGGTTGCTCTTTTTCATGTGCTTTCTGCCAGAAGTTGAAGAGTTGATTTGCAGTAGCAAGGAGTATCTCTGTGTGTGGGCACCCTGAGGGGAACTGGGCAGCACCCCGGGGCTGCCCCAGTCACCTGCCCTGTGGCCCTCCTGCCCTGTGCCTTGGTTTCTTTTTCTTTGACATGGGATTGTCAGGAGGCTGGAACGAGGTCATGTCAAACAGGGTGGACATCTCGTCCTGGTCGGGACGTGCTCGTGTGTGCAGTTTGCATGATATGTTGTTTTCACGTCTTGAATTTAAATTTGAGTCTTAAGTATTTCTATTTTAAGGTGCTGAATAGTCCGTGTGGCTTAAAGAGCGAGAACTGGTATCACTGCCTCTCCCCTACCCTGGGCACACGTTTCTGAATCCTGCATTTCCGTCAGAGGCATCACTTGGTCTTCTGTGGCTCTGGACATGGTGGTGCAGCACTCCTTCCCTCTGCCCCCAGTGGGGTTGTTTAGTCACTGACTGTTTATGTCTTGTGGATGACATAAACATTCGCATAGATTTTTCATGGTAAAGAACTTGCCTGCCAATGCAGGAGATACAGGTTCAGTCCCTGGGTCAGGAAGATCCCCTGCAGACGGATCTGGAAACCCACTCCAGTATTCTTGCCTGGGAAATCCCAGCGACAGGGGAGCCTGGCAGGCTACAGTCCATGGCATTGCAAGAGAGAGAGACATAATTTAGTGACTAAACAACAACTTAATGTACAAGTATATGTTTAAGAGCCACCAGCGTCATATTTCCTGTCTTGCACAGCTTGTAGTTTCTCTTGCTGTTGATACTTGTCTTGTTTTCTTCCTTAGAATTTTCTAGAAGTCCTGCCTGAAATATTCCCATAATCTCAGTACATGGGCAGCACTCCTGGGCACCCCCAGGCCCCACACAGCATACCAAGGACCTCTTTTTGCTTTCATCCCATGGATCTTCCCTGCTTTGCTCTATCTGCCTCTTCCATCCCTGGTCCATCCTCCATCCTGTGATTTGGGAAAATGACCTGACCTTTCTGTGCCTTGCCTCTGTCCCCTTTCTTGGCCTGATCTCTGGTTAAGATGTTCTCCAAATATGTTCTGAGAAAGGGGCCTGGAGGAAAGGAGAGTAAGTCTTCTGAGAGCTGGAGTGGAAGTGCATTTACCTGAGTGGAACATTTGGTGATAGTTTAGCTGGGTATGGAAGCCCGTGTTAGAATCGCCCCCATTGGCACACTGAAGGGACTGGCCATGCCCACTGGTTTCTGGTCTGGTCATGAAGTCAGAGGTCAGTTTGATTGCTGTGGGATTTTTTTTTCTGCTGAAAGTTTCTAGGATCTTTTGTCTCCTGTATCCTCAAGTTTCTTGACAACGTGACTTGATGAGAAGTGTTTTGTTTCCTGTGCTGGAACTTTCAGCATGGACGCTCCAGGCATTCCTGGTGGGACACCAGTTATTCCTTTGATGGTTCACTCCTCTCTGGTACCCTTTTCTAGAATGCCCACCAGTGGTTTGTTGGAACTCTTGGACTGGTTCTCTGATTTTCTGTTTTCCACTTCTGTTTTATTTTCTAGGTGATACCTTTAATTTTTCTCGTCCAAACACAACACACTATTAAGTGTGTTGTCATTTTTTAAGAGTTCTGTTTTGTTCTCTGAAGGTTCATTCCTGGAATAGACTGTTCTGCCCTTGTTTCAGAGCTGGGCGATCATAGTGTTTCTTTGAGGTTGTTAATTGTGGCGAGAGGCGCCGTCGTACACAGTGAGTCACTGAGCACTTTGATGGCTTTAAAGCTTCACACACATGAACGCTTTAGTCCTCACAGTCCTCTCTGGGCACCTGCTGCTGTTGTCTGTGGAGAGAACCCAGGCACAGACAGGTCAGATCATTTTCCCAAATCACACAGCTGTGCCTGGCGGAGCTGGGATTCATCTTCTGCAGGCTGGGTCCAAGTCCAGGCTCTCTGCTTAGAGTCTGGCTCCCACTCAGACCCGCTTAAATGGAGTGTGCCTGTGGGCTCAAATCCCCGCTACTTTGAGGACTTAGTTTGTGAATGAGGCACTGGCACCCGTAGCCATCTGAGCAGAGGGGGTGGGCAAAAGAGGAGCTGGTGTCTTCATTCTAAACGTGTTCTTCACCCCTTCCCATGGTTCCGTGTCTGCCCAGGTTTCTTTTTCTCAGCTTATTTTGCCGGGAGGTTTCCAGTGGGCCCTGTGACCCACGGTCACCAGCCCATAGGGACGGCCAGTTTGGTATCCCCACTGGGCTGCTCCCAGGAGGCTGGGGTCTCATCCTGTGTGACCAGGCTGCCACCATCCCCCTGAGTCAGGCCCTCATTCCACCTGCTGCCCAGGTGAGGATGGGGGTCTTCTCCTTAGAGTCTAGGAGTCTCTGAGTCATGGCCTCAAGGGCTCCTCCCTGTCCCACAAGAGTGACCACAGTTGGGTGGCTGCCTTCCAGGGTTCCATGTGGTGTCGTCACCCCCTCCTCTTTGCTGTAATGGGTTTATCGGTGTTTCTTTTCCTTTGACTGTGGTCTTGGAGGGAACACAGTAAATGACTGTGTTGCTGCTGCTGTTTGCCTGGATACCTTCTATTAATAGACGGTTAAAACTGCGTAGAAGAACCTTGGCTGTCCAGGCCTTGATGGGTGAACGTGGGTGGGTGTGGATGTTGGGAATCAGTGCGTCCTAGGGCCCAAGTGCCCATGGGACAAGGACTGGTGCTGCCAGAGAGGTGAGGGTGAGTGGGGAGTCCCAGCGGCTGGGGACGGCAGAGCTGGCACATTGTGGCTCTTCCAGGCCCAGCTCTGCGTGTGGGTTGATAGACCCTATGTTTCAGAGTAGGCTTGGGTTTAGGGAGGGTCAAGACACAGCACCACCAGTGTGTGGACAGTCATAGCTAATGACCCCGTGTTGGCACGTTTTCGTGGGCTCCCGTCCCACCTCACCTGGCTTCCTTATTTCCCACCCAGGACCCCACATGACGTCATTTGTCATGCATGCGTGGGCTTCTCTGGCTGTGACAGGCCCCGGACCCCCCCTTGTTTCTGTGACCTTGGCCTGTGAAGGAGGTCTGGCTGAGTGTCCGTCAGGTGCCCCTCTGCTGGGCTTTGTCTCATGTGCTTCTCATGCTTAGACTGGGGCAGGGCCTCCCGGAGGAACCACAGGACCACTACCCTGCTCATCACATGCACCAGGGCACCTGCTCTCCCACCTGTGCTCACATCACCAGGTGACGTGGCCTTGCACACCTGGCTGAGGTGTCTCTGCCAGGGGTCCGCTTGAAGAGTCCGTCTTTCCCCTTCTCACCCTGTTTTCTGAGGAAGGTCACCAGCACAGCCCACCGTGAGGGGAGGGGGTATCCACATGGATTATCTGGACTTTTCTACTCGAGGTGTTTGATGTCACGCCCATTTCCTTATTTATGTTGGTCTGTCTGGACTCACAGATGGTAATTTCATGTTCCTATTTTGTTTCCTGTCCACATTATTCCAACTTTGGCCACTGGGAGCTTGTCAGATGGGCCTGGGGAGCAAAAGGGCCAGACCCTGGCCAGTAGGGTGATGCTGGGAGCTCAGTGGTGGGCCTGGAGCCCCCATGGTGGGGCAAGGCAGGGGGCTTTCTGACCCCCACAGGCAGGGGACACAGACTTCCCCTCAGTTCCATCATCCGGGAAAGGTGGCCAGGGCTGGAGGGTGTGGAGGGCAGCGCGGCTACGGCCGTGGACACAGGGTCTTCCCAGTGAGCACGGTCCATTCTCTTCCACCTGTCCTCCTGTTCAAGTGGTGGTGGTGACACAGGCTGATCTGGATGCCACGGCTCCGGGCGAGTCCCCAGGTCGGATGCTGCAGTGCTGGCCCAGGAGAGCCCAGGCATATTCTGGCTGCTGTCCTGAGCCGCCTGAGCTGGAGTGGCTGCATGTGGCTCCCTTCAACCCTGGCTGCCTCTCCCACCTCCATCTCTGGTGTTGTCTGGGGAGGGAACCCTGAGCGAGTAACCTTGTGGGGAGCTGGGGCTGCCGAGCAGTAATCCAAGATCAACCAGGGGCACCTTTCCACTGGTGCCGTGTGTCCCTCAGCTGGTGCGAGGTGAGTTTGCAGGAGACTGTGGGGGTAGCTGACTAAGCATCAGTGACTGTTTTGCACTGGAGGCAGCTGAGCGCTCGGAACGTGTAAGCTTGCTCTCTGATGTCGCTCCTGCCCATTTCCCTGGTATAAACGCTGCTGCTGCAGCCGACCTCGAGCTGCCCGGTGACCTGACTGCAGGCAGGAGACGCACAGTCATCAGAGAAAGTCAGAGGGCGACGCAGACACCAGGTCCCAGCTGTTTGATCCCCACAGCTCAGAAATGCCACTTCCCCAGGCTGCCCCCTTCAGAGCTGTACCCATTACTGTTCATAGTCAATGGGCGAGCCTAGTGGTGAGTGGCTCCCTGGAGCAGCCCTGGGGACGTGGGCAGGGGCAGAGCGCCTGCACGGTGACAGGACTGACTGAAGCCGTGGTGAGGGTTGTCACACTGCAGAGACCAGCTTTAAACACCCCTTTCCCAGGTTAGCGTTCCATGTGTTGCTCTCCTGAAAGCACTGAGTCTCAGAACAGACCATGTGGACTACTTACTCCTCCTCCACTCACCACACTGTGCTGTTTATCACATTTTTCCAAATCCTTTGTTATCCGGAGCAGCCTTTCCAAGCCAGTGCCACTCCGTGGTCCCGCTTCTAGCACCGGTATCTCGGGTCCATGGAATGAGGGGAGGTCTGGGGTGGAGGCTGGGGTTGTGTGTCTGCTGCACATGGTGTGGGCCTCTTTTGGGGGTTGTTATTGTTGGGGCACTCACGTAGCCGGTTTCTCTTTCGGTCACTCCCTTTCCTGGTGCTGGTGTTTAGTGGATCAGTTGTGTTCTACTCTTTCACAAGCCCATGGACTGTGTAGCTCCCAGGCTCCTCTGTTCATGGGATTTCCCAGGCAAGAATACTGGAGTGGGTTGCCATTTCCTCCTCCAGGGGATCTTTCTTGACCCAGGGATCGAACCCATGTCTCCTGCATTGACAGGTAGATTTTTTTATTGCTGAGCCACCAGAGAAGCCCTTACCAGTGTTAGTTGGCATTTTGTGCTGTAAGGAAGAGCTGTCCCCTGTTGCCTTCCTGTTTAAAACCAACATTGTATCCATGTGGACTGGGATTTTTCTGAATTGTGAGTTTATTAAAATTTATTTTCATCATTCCTTTTGAAGCTCCAATTTGCTGCATTTGGCCGGCAGGGCCTGCAGAAGAGGTTTCTGCCAGTGTGGGGCACGTTCCCCCAGCATTTAAGGGGGTCCCTACTTTCTGGCACAGTTGCTTCTGGGACTAGCAGGCACGGTCCTCATCCAGCCTGGAGCTGCTCCGGGAACCTGGCCTCCTTGGGGTGGAGGGGACTTTTGGAGGCAGGTCTGGGCTCTGTGTGCCCCTCACACCCAGGAGTGGGGCCTGGGCTTGTGCTCTGACCCTCGAGCTCCCACCTGGACTGGGGCTGCCCTGGCTCCAGATGCCTGCTCCAGGCCTCCTGGGCTCCTCAGCCCCAGTCCACTGCATCCAGGACACGTGTGTCCTGCCTATGTCCCAACACACCTCCCTTGCAGCCTTGGTCTTTGGACTACCCTGACATGGGTTCAGTTCAAGTGTGGCTCCTGGGGGTCACCTGGGCCCCATGGCCCTCTAGGTGTTGTCAATGCAATGGTCAGCTGGGTTTATTTATTTCTGTCTGCACTCACTTTTAGGGTATGTCCCCATCTTTGTTTATTGAGGAATTCTGTGATACTACATGAATTGAATCAAAAATAAAAACTTTGCACAAAGATTCCTAGTCATGTACCTTCAGCCCATGTGCAGCCAATTTCACTCATCTTTTGTGCTTATTCTTCCTGTATTTCTTTTTGAAAAAATAGAGGTGTGTGTGTTTGGTGGTGGTGGTTTAGTCACTAAGTCGTGTCCAACTCTTGAGACCCCATGGCCTGTAGCTTGCCAGGCTCCTCTGTCCATGGGATTCTCCAGGCAGGAATACTGGAGTGGGTTGCCTTTTCCTTCTCCAAGGAGGAAATGTGTGTTTTGTTTACCCTTTTCGGCTGCATGAGGAGTACCCTGGTACATGTACACTTGTTTGCTTGTACTTTCTGCACTTGTCTGCTTTTACACATGTATATGCATTTGTATTTAGTATGAGAAGTAAAGCTAAATGATAACTTTCAAAGTACGAACAGCCTCCCAAAATCTTAAAAATCACCTTAATTAGACTCATTATTAAATGTCTGCTTGGCATGATCCTATAATACATTTCTCCCAGTATTTTCTAGGTGAAAACACTTTAATTTTCTTTTCAAATGACAGTTTTGCAATATTTTCTATATAGAAACCTCAAAGATGATTCCCTCAGTCTCTCCCATTGCATAGAGTTTCCCTTGTGGCTGGGAGACGTTGGTTTGATTACTGGGTCAGAAGATCCACTGGAGAAGCGATTGGCTACCCACTCCAGTATTCTTGGGCTTCCCTCGTGGCTCAGACGGTAGAAGAATCTGCCTGTAGTGCGGGGAACCTGGGTTCCATCCCTGGGTTGGGAAGACCTAGAGGAGGGCCTGGCAAGCTACAGGCCATGGGGTCACAAAGAGACGCGACTGAGGGACTTTCACTTTCCTGTTGTATAGATGACAAAGCTTACTTTCAAGCCATTTAGAAAAAAACTTTTTTCACCCCCCACAAACTACTGTTGGAGGGACTTCCCTGGTGTCCAGTGGCTAAGACTCCACACTCCCAATTCAGGGGGCCTGGGTTCGATCCCTGGTCAGGGAACCAGATCCCACATAAGGAAGAGTTTGCACGCTGGAGCTAAAAGATCAAAAAGAACCCACTAAAAAAGTTAATATTGGAAATGTCATGTCTGTTTTTAGGATTGTTTTCTAATTTTGGAAAAACCTCAGTTTCTTTCATTTTTGACTTGTAAGACTTCAGAACATTTCAAATTTTCTCATGCAGTGATTCATCTTAAATATTCTTTGAGATGATAATCATGCATTCACCATTTTGCTGTCCAGGTCCTCATTATAGATGCACACTGCCTGAATTTTGTCTTACCTTCATTCACATTGCAGTTTTTAGAGATGCTTGCAGTGTGTGACTTGACTCAGTATTTCTCTAAGTGTGTGAAACACAGTGAGTCACACAGAAGCACCAGCAGCCCCTGGCCCTGCTGGAGGCTTGTGCCCACAAACGTGATGATGCGTCAAAGCTGAGATGTAGGTGCCAGTCTCTGTCCAGCAGAGCATCTGGGACCAGCCAACTGTGGAGCATCCACAACCCCCCATGACCCCCTCGTCCCTCATACATCTTCTTCAATCAGCCATCGCCGCTTAACACAGGACATAAAAATCACCGTCTCAACCCTGTTTAGGATTCTCTTTTAAAATTAAGGTTTTATTTTCTAGGGCAAGTTTAGGTTCACAGCAAAATTGAGAAAAAGATACAGAGAGTTCCCATACATGCCCCACCACACACACAGCCTGCCCATTATCGACACTCCCACCAGAGGGTGCCTTGTTACATCTCCCAGATCCCACAGTTTATGCTAGGGGTCACTCTCGGTGTTATGCATTCTGTGTGTTTGGACAAACGTACAGTGATGTGTACCCACCATTGTCGTATCACACACAGCATTTCACTGCCCTGAAGGCCCGCTGTGCTCCCCCTGGTTACCCCTCCCGCGGCAACCACTCACCTTTTACTGTCTCCAACATTTTGCCTTTTCCAGATTGTCTTACTGTTGGAATTATACAGTATGTAGCCTTTTCAGATTGGCATCTTTCACTTAGTCATATGCATTTACGTTTCCTCCAGGTCTTTTCATGACTTGATGGCTCATTTCCTTTTTAAAAAAATTTATTTTTATTTTTGGCTGCCCTGGGTCTTCGTTGCTGCACACGGGCCTTCTCTCGTTGCGGCAAGCGGGGGGCTGCTCTCTAATCATGGTGCACAGGCTTCTCTTTGTCGTAGAGCATGGGCTTAGTAGTTGCCACTGTCAGACTCTGGAGCACAGACTTAGTAGTTGCCGTGCACCGGCTTAGTTGCTCTGTGGCATGTGGGATCTTCCCGGACCAGGGCTTGAACCAACATCTCCTGCATTGACAGGTGGATTCTTTACTACTACGCCACCAGGGAAACCCGGCTCGTTTCTTTTAGCTAGATAATATTTCTGTTGTCTGGCTAGAACAGTTTATTTGTCCATCACCCACTGATAGGTACCTTCATTGCTTCCAAGTTTTGATGGATATGAATAAAGCTGTTGTAAACATCTGAGGGCACGTTTTTGTATGGACATGGTCTTCACCTCCTTTGGGTAAACACCGAGGAGTGTTATTGCTGGCTTGTCTGGTAAGACTGTGTTTAGTTTCATAAGAAAACTCTGAACTGTCTTCCCAAGTGGCTGCACCATCTGCATTCCCATCAGCGGCCAATGAAGAGTTTCTGTTGCTCCAGTCCTCACCAGCATTTAGTGCCGTTGTGTTCTGGGTTTTGGTTGTTCTAACAGGGCATCTTAACCACTTTTAGTGTGTGGTTCTGGGGTGTGAACCATATTCCCATGTTGTACAGCAGAGCCTGAGAACTCTTTTGTCTTCTCATCTGCTTTTAAACAGTTCTGTAAGAAGTAGAATAAAAGACAGATTTGCTGCCTCATAGCTTAGAGTCACTGTGTTGTTATAGGCTGACCGTGCCCACACCTGGGCAGAGCCCTGCCTCCCAGAGAGCAGTGGTGTTAGCACCTTTGACAGGGACCTGAGATGCTAGGTGGTCCTTGCACTTACAAGCCACTGGTAAGACCTTTGCTCAAAAGCATTTTAATGATTCCCTTGTTCTTGCATAATTTGGGGGTTTGGAGGAGGGGACATTTTTTGGTCTTATCCCCTCATCCAGAAATTCTTGTTGTTAGCACAGGGCTGTGATAAGGTATCTGAGCAGCATGTGTGTTATGTCATCAAGAAGACTTGTGGGAAGAATAAATGAATAAGCCGAGGTGTTTTTTCTTCTGAGGCTGGCATTTAGGGGATTGGGGTGCCATCTTTCTGCCCTCGTGTGTGGAGAAGTGACCCCCCCCAAGGAAGGATGTGTGACCTAATGGGGTAGGCGCGTCCCATCCAGCTGGCCTCCAGGGAGCTCGTGCCCCTAGGGAGCTCATGCCTGATGTGGAGGCCCTGGGGGCAGCGGTGGAGGCAGTGTCCAGGCAGCCTTGGGGGAGCCCTGGCTTCGAGGTGGGGCTGCAGGTGGGCTGTGGGGACGGCATGAGGGGCTGGCTGCCTGGTGACTGGCACGTGTTGGCCGCCTGGACACGTGGCCTGAAGGCATCCTTTGTTCTGCTGGGGCAGAGCCATGGCTGAATATCGGCTTTCTCTGCCCCCTCCATTTCTCTGTGGCCTTTACTACCTCCATCCTGCTCTTTCCCTCTCATGTGACCTGAGGACAATCACAGCCTCTCCAGGTCTACCTGGCCCAGGCTTCGCCCCCTTACCTGATGACCCCGCTCCTACAGCCTGACAGAGCCTGTAAATGGGCTCTCCCTGGACTATGACTCCCCATGACCCCCCACCTCCATCTCGCCAGGGTCGGGGGCCCTCGCTGCCCCAGCTCCCACCTCCCTCTGCAAAGGCAGCTGTGTCGGGGTTTGCAGGCCTCCTCCTTCCACCCTTGTCTCTCTCCCCACCGCCTTCCACCCCATCTCCCCCCACCCCCCTCCCATCCCTTTCTCCTTCCCTCCCCCCTCCCATTCCCACCCCCATCTCCCTCCCCACCCTCTCCCAGCCCCGTATCCCTCCCCACCTCTTCCATACTGTCCTTCTCTCCATGAAGACCCCACCACAGACAGTTTGTCCTCTCCCCCAGGACACAGACTCTTGTGCTAGAGGTTGGAGTCGGCCTGCTTTGATCTCAGGTGCAGTCTCCTGGGCATTTATCAGATGGGCTTCTGTGAAGATGTCCTCTCCTTACGCCAAAGGTCCCCCAACCCCAGGACCGGTCAGCAGTGGGCTGCACATGCTGCCTGCTGCCCCGGAGGACTGGCAGCCCTGCTATGTGGGTCAGCCTGCCAGGGCCTCAAGCCAGCCAGTGCTGGATCACATGTGCCAGTCCCTGAAGCTTCCGCCATCGCAGCATCTTCACTCGCCATCTTGGGGGAACGGTGGTGACCAGGAGTGGACAAAAAGGCCACATCAGACAGACAGGACTTTCCAGTTTGTATTTAGACAGCATTTTTGGTTGAAACCACAAGCACATGTTGACCACAGAAAATTGGAAACAGGCAATAAAAGAGAAAGGAAAAATTTTAATTGCCCTTTCTGGAGCTACCCAGTGAGTGGATCCTTTTAAATTCTAATCTAGTCTCACGTGCTTACTAACGTTAAGGTGCTGTGGAGGCATCACGTTAGTTAAAATTCCTCCCCATCTTCAGCTTGGCTGCAGGCGGGTAGTAGCTGCTAGTGGCCCTGGGGGCAGCAGGGTCCCCTGGGCTGCGCTGTGTCAGCCCCCTCTGGTCGACTCATCATTGCCTTGGCCCAGAATCCCAGACCAGCAATCACTCTGGCCAGGAACATCAATGTATTTTAATCATTTAGAATCATTTTATAAAGCCACCAGTCACTCGGATCAGGGGCCACCCTGTGACCTCATTCTAACTTCAGACATCTGCAGCAACCCTGTTTCCAAATGAGGGCATGGTCTGAGGTACCAGGGTCAGGACTTAGCATTTGGGTTTAGGGGATGCAATTTGGCCAGAAGGTCAGACCTGGCAGGTCTGACCAGCCTGGCAGGTCTGTAGTCCTTGTGGTCAGCTGTCCTTGGCATCCTCTCCCAGTTGGGAACAAGAAAAATGCCTGAGGATTTATAGTGAATGGTATGTGACTGACCACAGAGGATCCCGCTGACCAGGACCCCAAGCCCACTGTCCCTACAGGCTCCATCATACCACCCGGAGGACGTGGCAAGGCTGTGACGTCCTACTCTGCAGCTGCCCCTTCCCAGACAGGAGGGCCCAGTCACTGGGCACTCCTGAGCTCATGTGGTCGTGAAGAAACCTCTGACACTTCTCCAGGGAGGCCATCGCACATGTGGGAATGAAGGATTGCACCTCGTTTCCTGTGTCCAGCATGTGGTTTGCACTTTAGATCTCACGTGGCTGAAGTGTCAGAGAGAGCCTGTCCAGATATTTCCACCATTCCATACAATATGCAGAACCTTGTTTTTCTTGACATTGTGATCTAAGCAGATCATTGAATACACTTTGTAAAGACCACTTTTGAAGACCAGCCAATGTACATGGACACACTTTAAAAAAGGGTTAGAGAACTATGGCCAATGCACCAAATCCAGCCCACTTTTGTTTTTTGTTGTTTTAAAAAATTGTGAAAACATACTTGATCTCATGATCACGGCATCCCATCATTTCATGGCAAATAGAAGGGGAAAAAGTGGAAACAGTGAGAGACTTTATTTTCTTGGGCTCCAAAATCACTGCAGATAGTGGCTGCAGCCATGAAATTAAAAACACTTGCTCCATGGAAGAAAAGCTATGACAAACCTAGATAGCATATTAAAAAGCAGAGAGAGCCTCACTTGCTGACAAAGGTCCCTATGGCCAAAGCTATGATTTTCCAGTCATCATGCAGAGATGTGAGAGTTGAACCACATTGAAGGCTGAGTGCTGGAGAATTGATGCTTTCAAAATGTGCTGGAGAAGACTCTGGAGAGTCCCTTGGACTGCACGGAGATCAAAGCAGTCAATCCTAAAGGAAATCAACCCTGACTATACATTGGAGGGACTGATGCTGAAGCTGAAGCTCCAATATTTTGGCTACCTGATGTGAAGAGCTGACTTAGTGGAAAAGACCCTGATGCTGGGAAAGATTGAGGGCAGAAGGAGAAGGGGACGACAGAGGATGAGATGATTGGATGGCATTCAGTAATGCCATGAATGGACATGAGTTTGAGCAAACTCCAGGAGATAGTCAAGGACAGGGGAGCCTGGCGTGCTGCAGTCCATGGAGTCGCAAAGAGTCAGACATGACTAAGTGACTGAACATCAAGAAAAAAAAAACACCTAATATAAAACTTACCATTTTAGCCATTTTTAAGTATGTAGTTCAGTAGTGAACGTGTATTCACAGTTGTATAACCATCACCATGATCCGTCTCCAGAACTTTTTCCTCTTCCCAAATTGAAACTCTATCCCATTAAACACTCCGTACCTGCTCCCCTCTGACACCCACCTTCCAGGTCCTTACAGAAGTGGGATCTTAAACTGTGTTCCTTCACGTCTGCTTGTGTCACTCGGCATCGGGTCCTCGAGCTTCACCCATGCTGCAGTGGGTGTCAGGCTCTCCTTTCTGTGGCTGAATCACTGTCCATCGTGTGGATGGACCACATTTCACTTATCCATCGTCCACTGATGGACACTTGGTTCGCTTCTATCTTTTGCCTGTTATGAATAACTCTGCTCTGAACATGGGTGTACAAATACCTTTTCGAGTCCCTGCTTTCAGTTCTGTTGGGAATATACACACAACTGGAATTGCTGGATCGTAGGAGAATTCCATTTTTAATTCTGTCAGGAACCACCAGACTGTTTTCTGAAGGAGCCGTGCTAATTTACATTCCTACCAACAGTGTACAGGCTTCCAGTTTCTTCACTTTCTCACCAGCAGCTGGTTTCTGGTCTTGTGTTCTGGGAGCCACCCTATTGGGTGTGAGGTAGTGTCTCATGGTGGTTTTGGTTGGCGTTTCCCTAGTGGTCAGTAATGTTGAGCATCTTTCCTCATGTTCATCGGCTGCCAGTCTGTCATCTTTGGAGAAACATCTGTTCAGGTCCTTTGCCCGTTTTAGAATGGAATTGTGTGCCTGTGTGTTTGTTGATTGTCCTGGTCAGTGTATAACGACTGACCCACTGCTGTGCATGTTGGGCTCAGCCTTCTCTCCTTGAACCCGCTGGTTGGCACATCAGAGCAAGGTTGTCCAAGGAACTGACTTCAGGTGTAGAACAGATGGGCATCTATGATGTCAGTGTGAAGATGGACCAGTTTTCCTTCTCTTTTGTTCTTCTGATGTTTTCCATGTCTCTTACCACCTATTTTTATAGCATAAAAATTCATTACGAAGGAGAAAGGCTCATGTGGAGGAGGGGCTTTGAACCGGAAGGTGCCTGGGGGCCCGTGAGTCAGTCTGTCTGTCCCCATGAGAACACCTTTCTTCGTGCTCCTGTGGAGTCTGCACAGTGGCGACTTCCCTGTCTGTCCAGAACCCCCAGAGGCTTGGTCACATCAGCAGCCCCCACCCCCACCCCCCAGCATGTTTTGCTATGTGAAGCGACCCCATGGGATAACAGAAGGAGATGGAATGAGTCTGGGGCTCTGGGCCGTCTGTGGGGATGACGGGCACATCTGTTGCTGAGGAAGGAAGCCCTGCACCCAGTGGGCCGCTCAGCTGGCAGGAGGGCAGGTGGCGAGGTCCCAGCTCGGGACAGTCCAGGAAGCAGAGCCCAGAGCGGGCGCCTCCCTCTGCTCTGGCCCCCTGGGAGCACCAGCTGGTGAATGCAAACCACCTTCGCCTTCTCAGCTGTGGGGCTGCGGAGACTCACCAGCGTCCTGTGGATCTGAAGGCCTTGGGTCCATTTAGAACAGAGGCTTCGCTGAGCTCCATAGCGACATTCTTGGGAGTGAACAGAACAAGCATAAATTATTCATGGATTTTAGCTGATCTGTTTTTGTACAAAGGGAGCTTTTAAAGTTAATTATTTTTAAGCAGTAGAGGATGGTTTATCTGAGAAAGCTGGAGGCGCGGTTTTCAAGGTGAGCAGATGGCAGGGGGTGGGGCACTGGGTGGGGGTCTTGGCCCTGTGCTCAGAAAGAAGAGAGGCCCAGACGTCCGGAAGAGTTTGGGGGTGGCTCTGAGTTCAGTCCCAGCCAAGACTTTAAACTCAGCTCCACCATCTTAAACCTTCCAGGCCCCCACGGTGGGGGAAGGCCCTACCACTCTCCAGGTGCTGCCCTGCGGCCCAGGTGTAGACGCAGCCCCAGTGTACCAGGATGCCCTGCGGTGGGTCTTGGGAAGCAGATGCACAGAGATGTTGCAACGTCTGCGAGGGTCTTCCGCCAGGAGGGAGGCTAAAGCCAGACCCTCTACAATCCCTGCCCAGTGAGGAGGAGGCAAGCAGCCCATGGGCTGAGCTGGCAGCTGCTGTTCCTTTGAAAAGTGCTTCCTCCTGGGTTTAGACAGGTGTGGGCGGGTGCAGACACCATATGGACGTGATATAGTCTGGCGTGGGTGCTGTGTAGACAGGTGTGGACACGCTGGACGTGGATGGTGTGGACAGAGGGCCTGCAGTACTTGGTCTCCTCCATTCCGGTGCCTGCCCACACTTGGATGGCCTTGGAGGGGGATGCGCCAGCTAGTCACAGGTGTGGACACACCTGCTTGCATGTGGGCACAGGTAGGGGCCTCAGTGCTAGGTCCAGTCCACGTCCCTTATCCAGAATGACCTGGGGGCCACAACTCCTGCCAGACACCCCCTTGTGTAGCTACTGTGGGTGATTTCCCAGTTTGTCACATCAGAGACTTCCCAGTGACTTCCTGGTTTGTCACGTTGGAGCAGCCACCTTCCAAGAAAGCCCACATGGCCTTCCATTTTGATGCAGTTTCAAGGTTCTCCTTTGCCATCACCTCTCCACCCCTGGGGGCAGCCCCCCTTCTGTCCCTAGATATCATCTTTGGTGAGAAATGAAGGAAACCTGGTTCCAGCCCGAGCTGTCCCAGGGCCCGTGGCCTCCCTGTGGTCTCCCCATGTGGCCATGTTCCTGTGTGTGATGTGCTGGCCCACAGCATGGACAGTGGTCTCCAAGGGGCAATCAGGTCTTTTCTGGAGGCTCCTGCTGCGGCCCTCCCCCAGCCACCCCCTCCGCAGCCCATCTCCCACGTCCCATATTGGCTGCTTTTGGCATTGAATTAATTTCTTGTTCCCCAGTCGTTTTTCTTAAAGCTCAGTTCCGGTGTCTTTCAGCCTCTCGTCTGTAACAAGCTCTGCCCAGTTTCCCCCTGGCTCGCTGCTATTCTTGTGGTCTCCCACAAGCCCCTCGGTATGGTTGATGGTGGCCAGGAAGGAGCTGCTCCTTTCCTTCTGTGACCCTGCGGCTTTGTCCCTCTGATGGGGCAGGGGTTTCTGTGTGTCCAGGACACTCAGGCCGACCGCCCGAGGGGTCAGAACTCGGGTCTCGGTGTCCAGCAGCCCCCACTTCCCCCTCTGGTCTTGGGTCTCCTTTGGGCCTCCTCAGAAGGCAGATGTGGACACAGGGAATGGAGTCACATGGATTTTGTGAAGCTTGTCTTTTTTTTTTTTTTTTTTTTGCACTAGAACCTTTTTTATTCAGAAAAGCGAAAATATTTTCCAACCACACACAGGAAGGGTATGGGTTGGGGGCAGAGGTGTCTGTCCATCCAGCGTGGGCCTCCAGCCCATGTCATTTTGGCAGCAATAAGAGTGTGGGATAATGGCACCAATGTGTGGCGGGGGAGTGTAGGGGGGAGAAGAGGGGTGCAAAACCCGGGGGAGTGGTGAGGGGAGGGCTAGACGAGGTCAGTACTAGGAACGCCGCAGGTGAGAGGCCATCTCATAACATTTCTTACTGATCATACCACCGTGGATACTTTCTTTGCCCATTAGCAGGACTAGTGTCTTGACAGTCATGGTGACAGTGGTAAAAAAATATGGAATGCTTCATGGATTTGCTTGTCATTCTTGCACAGGGGCCATGCTAATCTTTGTATTGATGAAGCTTGTCTTCAGTGGTACTTGAAAGTGGCACTCGTGTGTTAGAGTTGTTGATATACTTCTGAGCAGTGGGTGGCAGTTCTGGGGAAGTGGCTTCCATGCTGCTCCCATGGTGCTTCCATGTGAATTAGAAATGGTCCTGGGCTGCAAGGTGGGAGTCAGAAAACATGGAGGCAGCAAGATCCCAGGTCTGCTTCTACTCCTGGCTTCTCCCTCCAGAGCTGGGGGTCCACTCTGGCCTCAAGTCTCTGCTGTGTCCTCAGCCTGAGTGTTAGCAGCACATGCATGCACACACACAGACACACACCACACACACAGACACACACACCACACACAGACACATACATACATACTCACACACCACACACACACATACATACACATCACATGCAGACATACACACACCACATACACCACATACATATACATACATACACCACAGACACACAACACACATACATTCACAGACACATAATACACACTAAGAGACACACGCACACACACACACAGATAGAATCACAGACACCACATAGACAGCACACACACTCACAGCACACATACACACATATCCACACACCCAGGGATGGGAATCCTTGCACAGAGGACTCTGCTGCTGGCAGTGCAGGGACACTGTGGCTCTCCCTTGTGTTGTGTTCTGCAGTGTTTAGGGAAGAGGGCTGTCAGGAAGACTGATCAGCTGATGTCCTCCGAGTAGCTGGTTTGTGTCTGTTGTCACGACAGGCAGGTCCTGCTAGCTTGTCACTGAGGGCATCCTTTGATGTCACCACTGATCTGGTCCCCGTGGCCCTGAGGAGGCTTGGGCAGCAAGCTGGCTCTGAGCTTTGCCTTCTCTACGCACGTGGGGAAAGGGGGCTTCAGGGTCCAGCCAGGGAGCAGTGGAGGGTCAGCAAGATGCTGTGGATCCACCAGGGGTTGAGAGGGGGAGCAGGGCTGTCTAGGCTTTTGCCCTCTGGCCCTCCATTGTTCATGGAGGAGGGCAGGTCTCTAGCATTTTGACAGAGGTCCAGAGTGCTGCCTGGTCCTGGGCCCACCCCTTGACCCTTTGGTGTGGAAGGAGCATGGCACCCTGACCAGCCTTGGCCCCTGGCCCTGGATGGACCCATCCAGCACCCTGTGCTATTCCTGCTGCCTGGTGGTGTTGGGGGGGGTGGAGTTGTCAGGTGGATGCTGTTGGGGGTGCAGGGCTGGCACAGGCTGCAGGCCCCCCCTCCAGGAGCTGGTGGACTTGGCACCAACCCCCACCCGCAGGAGCTGGGAGGAATGAGATTTCACTTCTCAGGATGATGGGGACACTCCTGTAGCCTGTGTGAAACGCCATGTGGCCTTCCAGGAGGAGTGGCTGTTCTGGGCCCTGGGGCCCTCTCAGGGACCAGGGAGGAATCAGAAACAACTCAGCTGATGAGGATGAGGGAGGGGTGGTGGGTCCCTGCTCTCTGCCCCCATGCCTGGGGCCCCTGGTGAGAAGGCAGTGCTGCCTAGCCAGGTTGAGCCCAGGAACCCTGGCAGCTTCTCCCTGGAATGCAGCCTGGGAGACCCAGGTCTTCAGGCCATTTCTCTAAACTCAGAAGATGCTTTACTTAAACACCCTGGGAAACATGAATGTGGGGTGCACTCTGTTCCCGTGGGTGCTGCACCCGTGCCTGAAGCCTCCATCATGGGGGCAGCACTGGTCTAAGGAGCTGACTGCCATCTGGGGTTCTCTCAGAGGATGGGCTGGGTGGGGGTGGTGGGTGGATTGTGATTTTGCTTCCAAAAACCCCTCATGCCTGTCCTCGAAGCTGCAGGGTCAGGTTTAAACTTTGGATTTC
The DNA here is from genome assembly GCA_917880005.1 of Nanger dama. Taxonomy (NCBI): domain Eukaryota; kingdom Metazoa; phylum Chordata; class Mammalia; order Artiodactyla; family Bovidae; genus Nanger; species Nanger dama. Next base: position 18,087,024 of record CAKJTW010000013.1, on the reverse strand, counting down.
CTGGTGCCTGGACTCACAAATTCATCTAATAATAAGGCTCCTGCTGCCTTGGACCAGCTCGGTGCCGCCTCTGGCGGAGGAGGGGTGTGTATGTGGGGTCTGTTCTGGGACCAAAGACTCTTCCCCTTATGCACCCCCACACCCTCCTTCCCACACAGAACAGCAGGGACACCCTGTCCCCAGGAGTTGTGAGAATGAATTAGATATATGTGGATTTACAGTGCATAGAGCCTGAGCAGATGTTTTGCTGATGTGAGCCTGAGTTTTCCTTCCTCCCTCCATCCCATCCTTTCCTTCCCTTCCCTCCTCCCTCCCTCCTGTCCGTCCTCCCTCCCTCCTGTCCCTCCTCCCTCCTTCCCGTCCCTCCTCCCTCCCTCCCTCCCTCCTTTTCCTCCTCCCTCCCTCCTTTTCCTCCCTCCCCCTCCTGTCCCTCCTCCCCCCCCTCCTGTCCCTCCTCCCTCCCTCCTGTCCCTCCTCCCTCCCTCCTTTCCCTCCTCCCTCCCTCCTGTCCTCCCTCCCTCCTTCCTTTCCCTCCTCCCTCCTTCCCGTCCCTCCTCCCTCCCTCCCTCCCTCCTTTTCCTCCTCCCTCCCTCCCTTCCCTCCTCCCTCCCTCCTTTTCCTCCTCCCTCCCTCCTGTCCCTCCTCCCTCCAGTCTGTCCTTCCTCCCTCCCTCCTTTCCCTCCTCCCTCCCTCCTTTCCCTCCTCCCTCCCTCCTTTCCCTCTTGTCCTCCTCCTCCCTCCTTTCCTCTTCCCTCCCTCCTTTCCCTCCTCCCTCCCTCCTTTCCCTCCTCCCTCCCTCCTTTCCCTCCTCCCTCCCTCCTTTCCCTCCTCCCTCCCTCCTTTCCCTCCTCCCTCCCTCCTTTCCCTCCTCCCTCCCTCCTTTCCCTCCTCCCTCCCTCCTTTCCCTCCTCCCTCCCTCCTTTCCCTCCTCCCTCCCTCCTTTCCCTCCTCCCTCCCTCCTTTCCCTCTTGTCCTCCTCCTCCCTCCTTTCCCTCCTCCCTCCCTCCTTTCCCTCTTGTCCTCCCTCCTCCCTCCTTTCCTCCTCCCTCCCTCCTTTCCCTCCTCCCTCCCCCTTCCCTCCTCCCTCCCTCCTTCCCTCCTCCCTCCCTCCTTTCCCCCTCCCTCCCTCCTTTCCTCCTCCCTCCCTCCTTTCCCTCCTCCCTCCCTCCTTTCCCTCCTCCCTCCCTCCTTTCCCTCCTCCCTCCCTCCTTTCCCTCCTCCCTCCCTCCTTTCCCTCCTCCCTCCCTCCTTTCCCTCTTGTCCTCCTCCTCCCTCCTTTCCCTCCTCCCTCCCTCCTTTCCCTCTGCCTCCCTCCTCCCCCTCCCTCCCCCTTTCCCTCCTCCCTCCCTCCTTTCCCTCCTCCCTCCCCTTTCCCTCCTCCCTCCCTCCTTCCCCCTCCCTCCTCCTTTCCCTCTGCCTCCTCCTCCCTCCTTTCCCTCCTCCCTCCCCTTTCCCTCCTCCTCCCTCCTCCCTCCCTCCTTTCCCTCCTCCCTCCCTCCTTTCCCTCCTCCCTCCCCCTCCTCCCTCCCTCCTCCCTCCTCCCTCCTCCTTTCCCTCCTCCCTCCCTCCTTTCCCTCCCTCCCTCCTCCCTCCCTCCTTTCCCTCCTCTCCTCCCTCCCTCCTTTCCCTTCTCTCCCTCCTCCCTCCCTCCTTTCCCTCTTCCTTTCCCTCCTCTCCCTCCTCCCCCCCCCCCCTCCTCCCTCTCTCCTCTCCCTCCTCCCTCTCTCCTCTCCCCCTCTCCTTCCTCCCTCCCTCCCTCCTGTCCCTCCTCCCTCCTCCTTCCTTCCTTTCCTTTCTCCTTTTCCACATCTGAGTGGTGTGGCCCCAGATTCCAGGCCAGGCAGATACTGAGGGAACCATGACATAGAGGACGTGCTCCTAGTCTCACCCAGTTAATATGTGCAGAAACAGATAAAGTTGCAGGTGAATCTAAGTGGCACTGAGATGAAAACACCAGATGGGGAAGGGCTGGTGCTGGGGGCCCAGGAAGGAGGGGGTAACACCTGAGGTGAGGACTCGCTGACCTGGCCATGGAAGGGGACTGGCAAGGTTATTGAGGGGTGGGGAGCGTGGCCTCTCAGAGGAACTGGGAGAACCTGCTGGCAGAACCCCTGGGGAGGCCAGGGTGGGGCTGGGCCACACAGGGGTCTCCAGTCACCCCTTAGTCCTGTGTTTTTTGTGAGCCTGTGAGGTGTTGGTTCAACAGCCCTGAGTCCTGGTTATGACCTACTTGCTGTTCCAGTTAAGCTGAAAATCATTTGTCCACATCCAGCTAAATCAAATGATTTGCAAGGAACAGAGAAACCTTGAAATGCATTTTTAAAGCAATAAAAGTGAGACAAGGATTTTCTCTGAGGGAATATCCAACACTCCCTGGGTTGCAGGGCTCCCCTGGTGGCCCAGTGGTTGAGAGTCCACCTGCCAATGCAGGTGACGTGGGGTCGATCCCTGGTCCAGGAAGATCCCACATGCCACAGAGCAGCTAAGCCCACGCACTGCAGCTGCTGAGGCCCACACGCTTTAGAGCCTCTGCACCGCAACAAGAGAGGCCACTGCATGAGAAGCCTGCAAGTAGAGAGTAGCTCCCACTTCCACAGCTAGAGGAAGCCTGAGTGCAGCAACCAAGACCCAGCACGGCCAAAAATAAGCAAGTCTGGAAAAGGAAAAGAGAACACTCGGATTCCGCACCCTGGTGGCAGAGAGCTGTGTGCACCTGCTCTGAACCAGCTGGTTAAAAGCCTGTGTTACTACTTGTCCCTGCAAAGCATGCAGGTACTCCAAGGTCTTCCCCTCCAGGGTCTTCCTCTCCAGGGTCTTCCCCCACCACCCCCTTTCCCATGATCATGGCCCTGGGGCAGAGGAGAAACTGGTCTCAGCCCCTTGGCCTGACCCTTCACTCCAGGCTTTTCCTGGGTTTTATTTTGCAGTGATAGAGGCTCTCTTGCTAAAATTATTTCAAAATCTGCCACCTGGAAAAACAGGCCCACTGTGGGACCACCAATCTGTGGCACTGAGGCTGCAGCTTTTGTGCTGGCGTCTCGCTTTTTTCACCCTGCTTGCTCCTGTCCCCACCCCCAGGGCCCCGAGCCCCCCCTTTCCTCTCGGCCCCTACCTGGTCCCTCGAGGTATATGGTTTGCTCCCAAGACTCTGCCTGTAATCTGCAGGCTGCACACTCTCCGTGGACAACCCCTCAGAGTCGCCATCGTGAGGGTTAGCGCCTGTGGTCGAGGATGTCTGTGTCATTTTTGGTAATTCTTGCAGCATTTCAAGCTTCATTATTACTGCTTTAGTTGTAGTGATCTGTGATCCGTGTCATCGTTTCGGGGCCACAAACCATACCCACGTAAGATGGTGAACTTCACCAGTCAACGTGCTGTGTTCTGCCTGCCCCACTGATTGGCCATCCCCCCCATCTTCCGCCCTCTCCTTGGGCCTTCCTGTTCCCTGACATAACAATATTGAATCAGGGCAATTAATAACCCTGAAATGGGGGACTTCCCTCGTGGTCCAGTGGTTAAGGTGCCACACTTCCACTGTTGTGGACCCCAGCTCCATCCCTGGTCAGGGATTTAAGATCCTGCAAGCTGTGTGGCATGGCCCCCAAAACCCAAACCAGGACAAAACAATCCCTCCAGTGGCCTCTTAAGTGTTCAAGTAAAAGGAAGAGTCGCACGTCTCTCAGTTTTAATCAAAAGCTAGAAATGGTTAAGCTTAGGGAAGAAGGCAGGTCAAAAACCAAGACAGACTGAAAGCTGGGTCCCTTGCACCAAACAGTTAGCCAAGTCATGAATACCAAGAAAAGCCCTGAAGGAAATTAAAAATTCTGCTGCTGTGAATGCAGAAATGGTAAGAGAGCAAAACAGCCTTATCGCTGATACGGAGAAGGTTTTAGTGGCCTCGATAGAAGATCAAACCAGCTACAGTATTCCCTTAAGGCAAAGCCTCATGCAGAGCAAGGCCCTGACTCTTCAGTTCTATAATGGCTGAGAGAAGGAAGGAAGCTGCAGAAGAACAGTCTGAAGCCACAGGGGTTAGTTCATGAAGTGTAAGGAAAGAAGCCATTTTTACAGCGTAAAGTGCAAAGTGAAGCAGCAAGTGTTGACGGAGAAGCTGTAGCAAGTTTTCCAGAAGATTCAGCTCAGAGCATGAAGGGGCCACACAAGTGCCTGTGTGATCAGTCACGCAGTTGTGTCCGATTCTCTGCGATCCCATGGACTGTAGCCCAACAGGCTCCTGTCCATGGGATTTCCCAGGCAAGAATACTGGAGTGGGTTGCCATTCTCCCTCCAAGGAATCTTCCTGACCCAGGGATCAAACTCGTGTCTCTTGAATTGGCAGGTGGATTCTTTACCACTGAGCCACCTGGGAGTCCCTCACACAAGGGAAGGGGCCCTTAAGAATTAAGCTAAATGCACTGTGCATGTCCTTTGGAAATGGAATAACAAAGCCTGAATGACAGCACATCTGTTTACCACATGGTTTCCTGCAAGATTTTAGGTCCATTGTTGAGACCTTCTGCTCAGAAGAAGATTGCTTTCAAAATGTCGGTGCTCATTGACCACACACCTGGTCATGCTCTGATGGAGGTGGACAACAAGATTTGTGTTGTTTTCACACTGCAAACACAGCATCCATTCTGCATGCATGGACCAGGAAGGAATTTCAACAGTCAAGTCATATTATTTAAGAAATCCATTGTATAAAGCTATAGCTGCCATAGGTGGTGATTCCTCTGTTGTTTCTGGGCAAAGTCAATTGAAAACTTCGTGGAAAGGATTTACCATTCTAGATGCCATTAAGAACATTCATGATTCATGGGAATATCAACAAAATACCAACATTCACAGGAGTTTGGAGGGGCTTCCCAAGTGGCACAGTGATAAAGAATCTGCCTGCCAATACAGGAGACGCAGGAGACTCTGGTTCAATCCCTGGGTCAGGAAGATCCCCTAGAGGAGGAAGTGGCAACCTATTCCAGTATACTTGCTTGGGAAATCCCATGGACAGAGGAGCCTGGGGGCTACATTCCATGGGGTCACAAGAGAGTCAGACACAACTTAGTGACTAAACAACGGGAATTTGGAGGAAATTGATTCCAATGCTCATGGATGACTTTGAGGAGTTCCAGACTTCAGTGGAGGAAGCAACTACAGATGTGGTGGAAACAGCAAGAGAGCTGGAATTAGAAGTGGGACCTGCACTTCAATGAGAAGCCTCCACACCGCACCAGAGCAGCTGCTGCTCGCCACAACTAGACAGAGCCTGAGTGCAGCAAGAAAGACCCAGCACAGCCAAAAATAGTAATTAATTAATGCAGCTACAAAATTAAAATACACTTGCTCCTTGGAAGAAAAGCTATGACAAACCTAGACAGCATATTAAAAAGCAGAGACATCACTTTGCCAACAAAGGTCCATATAATTAAAGCTATGGTGTTTCCAGTAGTCATGGACAGATATGAGAGTTGGACCATAAAGAAGGCTGAATGCAAAGAACTGATACTTTCCAACTTTTCTGAAGAAGACTCTTGAGGGTCTCTTGGACTGCAGGGAGATCAAACCAGTCAATCCCAGAGGAAATCAACCCTGAATATTAACTGAAGCTTCAGCTTCAATACTTTGGCCATTGATTCAAAGAGCTGACTCACTGGAAAAGACCCTGATGCTGGAAAAGACTGAGGGCAGGAGGAGAAAGGAGTGTCAGAAGATGAGATGGCTAGATGGCATCACTGAATCAATGGACATGAATTTGAACAGGCAATGGCACCCTACTCCAGTTTTCTTGCCTGGAAAATCCCATGGGCAGAGGAGCCTGGTGGGCTGCGGTCCATGAGGTCACAAGGAGTCGGACACGACTGAGCGACTTCACTTTTACTTTTCGATTTCATGCATTGGAGAAGGCAATGGCAACACACTCCAGTGTTCTTGCCTGGAGAATCCCAGGGGCAGGGGGAGCCTGGTGGGCTGCCATCTATGGGGTCACACAGAGTTGGACACGACTGAAGTGACTTAGCAGCAGCAGCAGCAGCAGCCAAGAGATAGCAAAGGATAGGGGAGCCTGCCGTGCTGCAGTCCATGAGGTTGCAAGGAGTCAGACATGACTTGGTGACTTGTTCAGTTGCTCAGTCATGACAGGCTTTAGCGTAGTCAGTGAAGCAGAAGTAGATGTTTTTCTGGAATTCTCTTGCTCTTTCTGTGATCCACTGGATGTTGGCAGTGTGATCTCTGGTTCCCATGCCTTTTCTAAATCCAGCTTATACATCTGGAAGTTCTTGGTTCACATACTGTTGAAGCCTAGCTTAGAGAATTTTGAGCATTATCTTGCTAGAATATGAAATGAGTGCAATTGTGTGGTAGTTTAAACATTCTTTTCTCATTGCCCTTCTTTGGGATTGAAATGAAAACTGACCTTTTCCAGTCCTATGGCCACTGCTGAATTTTCCAAATTTTCTGGCATATTGAGTGCAGAACTTTACAGTATCAAATTTTAGGGTTTGAAATAGCTCAGCTGGAATTCCATCACCTCCATTAGCTTTGTTCATAGTGATACTTTCTAAGGCGCACTAGACTTTGCACTCCAGGATGTCTGGCTCTAGGAGTGATCGCACCATTGTGGTTATCCAGGTCATTAAGATCTTTTTTGTATAGTTCTTCTGTGTATTCTTGCCACCTCTTCTTAATATCTTCTGTTTCTGTTAGATCTATACTGTTTCTGTCCTTTATTGTGCCCGTCTTTGCATGAAATGTTCCCTTGGTATTTCTGATTTTCTTGAAGAAATCTCGAGTGACTGGACAACAACAGATTGATTAAAAAGAAGAAGTTGGGCTGAAGATGTGGCTGAATTGCCACATCTCAGGATAAAACTCTAACAGATGAGGAGTTGTTTCTTGTGGACGACAAGGAAGGTGTTTTCTTGAGATAGAATCTGCTCCTGGTGAAGATGCTGTGAAGATTGTTGACGTGACAGCAGAGGATTTAGAATAAGAAGTACTTAGCTGAAAAAGCAGCATCGAGATTTGAGTTGCCTAACTCCAATTTTGAAGGAGGTTCTCCCACGTGTAAGATACTGTCAGCCAGCATTACTGCTGTGGAGCAATCGTTTGTGAATGAAGAATCCATTGATTTGGCAAATGTCATTGTTCTCCTATTTTAGGAAATTGCCACAACCAGCTCAGCCTTCAACAACCAGTACCCTGATCAATCAGCAGCCATCAGCATGGAAACTAGACCCTTCCCCCGGGGGCGGGGGGATTTGCTGAAGGCTAAGATGACACTTACCATTTTTAGCAAGAAAGTATTTTTATCTGAGATATGTACATTCTTTTGGAGCTTCCCTGGTGGCTCAGAGGGTAAAGCGTCTGCCTGCAGTATGGGAGAACCCAGCTTGATCCCTGGGTCGAGAAGATTACCTGGAGAAGGAAATGGCAACCCACTCCAGCACTCTTGCCTGGAAAACCCCATGGACTGAGAAGCCTGGTAGGCTACAGTCCATAGGATCGCAGAGTGGGACACTACTGAGTGACTTCACTTTCATGTACATTCTTTTCAGACTTAATAGTCTACAGTATAGTATAAACATAACTTTGGACCAAGAAACCAAAAATTTGTGTGTATCACTTTATCATGATACTTGCTTTATGTTTGCTTGAGCCAAACCCATAGCATCCTTGAGGTGTGCCTTTGCTGATACGTGATCTTTACAACACGTTTTCCTGGCATGCTGTCTCCATGTGATGTCCCGCCTCCTGGAAGCCTTGGGCTCATGTCTTCCTTAGCTCTGACTTTCTGAAATGAGCAGGACAGGGAGGAAATACTTTATTTTGTAAAAAGACATTAAAAGGTTCTCCATTGTGTGTGGTAGAATCCCAGGGGGCTCCTCTGGTGCCGGCCCCACCCCTCCTCTTTCCCCGACCCTTGACCCTTGAGTCCTCTCTTTTTCTCTCTCTGTATATGTAAATCACACATCAAAATTAGTTGTGACAGCTTCAGGCTTCCCCCCGCCTCCTGCCCCTGATAAATTCTTAAAGCCTTTCAAAAGGCTTAATCTCAAGGAGAAGCCGGCCTCTTGTGTGTTTAATCACCAAAGCAGTTTTCAATCTCAGACGTGATTTAAGAAACCTGGAAACTTGCAGCAGCTGAGTCCTCCAACCAGAGGGAAGCTGGTGGGCATCCTCCCTGCCCCTTCCCAGGTGGCCCGGGATTTCCCAGGCACTTGTCTCCCCCTCTCCCTCTCTCTCCTTTGACCTGGTCATGAGACCCCAAGGATGACCTCTGTGGGGGTCTGAGGCTGATTGCCTTGTTCTTTCTTCCAGCTTGTGTGTGTCATTTATTCATTCATTCATTCCAGCTCAGCTGTCAAGACCACGGCCAGGCACCTTGGGCTGAGCTGGCCTGAGTCAAATCTGGCTGCAGGAAGCAGGACAAGGCTCCCTGAGCCTCAGTTTCCCTTAGGAGGGGCTGCCTCTCAGAGCCCCCACTCTCACCAGCCCCTGTCCTGCTCTGGGCCATTTCCCCCAGCGGTAGTCACAGCTCCCTGATGGTTTGTCCCTCACCCCCTAGAATGAGGTGCTAGGACGAGAGCCAAGCACAGGGACACCGATCTCTGCCAGGCCGATGGGACTTCCGCCATTAGTGCATGTTTTCCTGTCCACTGTGTGTCCCTCATGTCTGTTGCTCTGTTACTTGGAGGTTAAGGATGAAACCGAGTTTGGAAATACTGGGCTGACCTGGAGTCCAGATGCTGTCCTGCAGGCCTGCCTGTGAAACAGATGTCAGTGCTTGCCCCCTCAGAGGCCTGTGAGGGGATCTGGGTTCAGTGTGTCCTTGGTCTAGATCAGCATCTGATACAGTAGAGCGGACACGTCCTAGGTTATATGTAGCAGAGACACAGAGTCTCAGGCATATAGTCACAGGCCAAGTCACAGGCATATAGTACATGCAGAGTAGATACATAATAGATACAAGCAGCTGTCATAGATACAGAACAGATACTTCATAGCCATGTAGTACAGAATAGATGTGTAGTAGATACACTGGCACTCCACTCCACTACTCTTGCCTGGAAAATCCCATGGATAGAGAAGCCTGGTGGGCTGCAGTCCATGGGGTCGCTCAGACACGACTGAGCGACTTCACTTTCACTTTCATGCATTGGAGAAGGAAATGGCAACCCACTCCAGTGTTCTTGCCTGGAGAATCCCAGGGATGGGGGAGCCTGGTGGGCTGCCGTCTGTGGGGTTGCACAGAGTCAGACACCACCGAGCGACTTAGCAGTAGCAGCAGATACATAGTAGACACAAAATGGATACATCATAGATGTATAATAGATACAGTATAGACATGTACATAGTAGACAGAGTATATACATAGACACATAGTAGATACATATTAGATATATAATATATAGTAGATACAGAATAGATATATCACAGACATAGAGTACATATCGAGTAGATAGATATAAATAGATACAGATTAATTCCATCATAGATACAGAGCAGATACATCATAGATACATAGTAGATGCAGAATAGATACATAATAGATACATGGCAGACAGAGCAGATACATCATAGGCACATAGCAGACGCAGTGTAGATTTATAATAGATACGCGGTAGACACAGCAGATACATCATAGATACATAGTAGATGCAGAATAGGTATATAATAGATACATGGCAGACAGAGCAGATACATCATAGGCACATAGCAGACACAGTGTAGATTTATAATAGATACGTGGTAGACACAGAGCAGATACATCATAGATACATAGTAGATGCAGAATAGATATAATGGATACGCGGTAGACACAGCAGATGCATCCTAGGCACATAGCAGACGCAGAGTAGATGTATAATGGATACGTGGTAGACACAGAGCAGATACATCATAGGCACATAGCAGACACAGTGTAGATATATAATGGATACGTGGTAGACACAGAGCAGACACATCGTAGGCACGCACAGCAGACACATCATTGGTGCACGCACTGTAGGATTAGTGTGCGCTAACAGTGGGTCACGAACGTCCTGCATGGGGTTCACATCACTGTGGGATCCTTTTCACTGGGGAGGACTGAGATGGGAGTTTGGGGAAAACATCCAGTTTTCTCTCCCTCTCCCCCTTTCTTTTTCGTCAGATGCAGCAGAGTTGTGCTTCCTGTCTGGTGGGTGGAGGCTCATCCTTCTGGGTTGGGCCCTAAGGTCAGAAGGGAGATGGGCCAGGCTGTGGGCCTTGGGGTGGTCCCAGAGCCAGTCCTCTCCCCACCGCATCCCTTGTTCTGCCACAGGAGTCTTTTGAATTTACATTTTTTCCTTCAGAGTCTGCTGTGGGCTTTTCGAGGTCTGCTTACAAGTTTTTGTTGGTTTGTTTCTAGAGTCATTGGAACTCTGTATTTTGCTCTCTTTACTACAATTTTGCAGAAAAGAATCTAAAACACAGCCCCTCCTTTCCTTACTAAAGGGCTGCAAAGCAAAGGTTTGCAGCCAACTGTGGGATAAATGGCCCCACCATCACTTTTTCTGTTACTGTTTTTCTCATAAAGAGGCCTCTCCTTCTGGGCCGAGGGGAGAGCTTCTCTTGACCAGGGATGCATATGCATACACTCCTGGGAAGGTGTAGAGAAAAAGCAGGTGTGCCTGCAGGGCCTAGGGAGATGCTCTCACGCCCGGTGGGGGAGTGCACCACCACTCCCGAACACATGTGAGGTGGTAGTGGACACGTGGTCCTAGTGCTCTCTGTAACTGTCTCTTAAATCAATTCACATCACATTGACATGACAGATCTTTAACATGACAGTTGAATAAGCTGTTTTCTGTGGGAAGCCTTCCCCAGTGGGTGGGGCTGCAGTTTGCTCCTTAGTCCCTCTTGGGGTGGGGAGGGGGCTTGACCGGCAGCTGCTGCTTGTCCGTTTAGCCCTTGCTCCTGCTGCTCACCCGGAAGATACATGAACTCAGCTCCTGCCCCTGGGAAACCCACGGGCCAGGAGGAGAGTAATTCCTGGGGGTGCTCAGGACGTGGGACTCAAGGGGCCAGAGTCTCCCAGGTTCCTGTTTGGGCAGCAGCGAGAGGCGGTGGAGGGTGACACTGTCACCCTCTGTGGCCCAGGCTCTACAGGGTGGTGCCTTTCCTTCTCACGTCATGAGACACATAGGAGAGCCATGGGCTCCCAAGCTGGTCCCAGATGACTGGGAGGGTGGGGGGCAGCTGGGTTTCAGTTTTGGGGAGGGGGTGAGCCAGGCTGGGGTATTCAGGGTGTGAACCTCCTTGCTCCCACCCCCTCCTCTAAGCTTTCTATCCCCCCCACCCCCAAACGTGGCGGGAAAGTCAGAGGGTGGAGGCTGTCAACTGCTGAGCATCACAGGTTACCTTCTCTGTGACTGAAACCAGACTCGGGGCTTCAGAGCTGCAGGGGCTGGTGTGGTGGCCATGGATACTGGGCACTTGCCCCAGGGCAGCAAGGAGAGGATGGGCCTTGCTGATCACAGGCTGCCCTCACCTCTTGGCTTCTGTGTGCAAGGCCCTGTAACCCGTGTCTGGCTCAGGGACCCAGGTATGCCACCTGTCCACATGGAGCCTGTGCTCTGGAGTGGGGGAGGACATACAAGTGCCAGAAGGTCGCAGAGGGCTGCTGCCACCCCAAGGAGATACTGTTTTAACTGAGACAAGAGGTGGAGTGGGGCAGGCCTGGGCCCTGGTGTGGACAGAGTTAGGATGCTGAGGGACCTGGTGTGGCTGCAGGAGGAGGACCCGGTGTGGCTGTGAGGTGGAACTGCATGGTTGGGGTGTAGACCAGCTGGGCACTCTGCTGCGGAGCAGGTTGGAGCCAGCAGGCCTGTGGGGCCCACTGCTGCCCACAAGGCCAAAGACAGTGGGGCAGAGGGTCAGGGAAGGGAAAAGGGGCAGGAGTCCAGTGCTGAGAGGAGATTGGCAGGACCTGGGAGGACCAGGAAAGGGAGAACTGGAGGGTGGGTCCCCCGTGAACCATGTGGGTAAGTGTGGGCAAGTGAGTGTGTTCAGGTGGGCGCAGGCAAGTTAACATGGGCTTAGACAGATGTGCAAGCCCCATCTCTCCAGTGAGGGGAGAAGCCATTGGATTGGAGGTGTTGACTCTGCAGCTGCTGGGCTGACGCCAGGGCTGACCCCGGGTCACTCCCCGTCTCCTGCATAGCCCCCTTGTGCATTGTGGCACTGTTTTAGTGAGGATGCTGAGGACTCGGCATTGGTGGGAGATGGTCTTGTAACCGAGCCTACAGATGACCAGGAGCTGGCTTGTTGCTGGCCGGGGAGATGGGGCCCACAGGCCACCTGCATGAACAGCCTAAAAGGAGCTGGGGTGGGAAGGAAACGGCAGTCATGGGTGCGCTCGGGGCTCACAGTTGATGGAACGAGGCTTTTCCCCTGCGGCCTGGGAATGACCAAGTGCGGCATGGATGGTGTGTGCACTTCTCCCTAAGTGGTCATCTGAGCAGATGGATTTGGGATGAGTGGTCATATGAGGCTAAGAGCTGCAAGGAGAAGCTGGCTGGCTGCTTTGAGATGTTGAGTGGGGATGGAGATCCTTCCTTTGGGGTGAACAGGGCTGTCCACTAGGGGCCCTGCCTGGCCCCCCAGCATGGTTCCAGGACCGCAGCAGAAGGAAGGGAGTGGAGGCCCGTCATCTCTTTGTCTTTCTTGGAGGCCTCCTTCTTGTTCCTTGTTGGACCAGACGAGCCCCTGGGGGCCAGGTGAGTGAGGGACATATCCTGAGGCTCTGTCCTCATGCCTTCCCTGTGACTTGACCCTCCTGCTTCCCCCTTACGAGGACCTTGTGATGACACTGACCCCCAGATAATCCAGGATCACCCCCTCCCAGGGTCCGTACCTTAATTGCAGCAGCAGCAGAGTCCCTGCCCCTTGTGAGGAGGCTCAGGCTTGGGATTAGGATGGGACGTCCCTGGGGGCAGATACTTAGCCAACCACAGGTGCTTTTGGTTTCTGGCTTCCGAGGAGGGATTCCTGGGGTGAGGCCCAGACAGAGGGCACCAACAGGAGCCCCGGGGGTGGTGGGAGCAGCCGGAACCCCTGAAGCTGTCTCCAGGACCCCTGGCCTTGGGTGGCCTCAGTTTGCTCATGTATAAAGTGAAGTCACAGTAGCCGCCCCTTTCCTCTGATGATGAGCAGATGTCATCACAGGCATTCAAACACACTGGGCTGAGCTGCCTCAGGACACCCACGGAAAGCCTGAGGAAGGGGGGAAGTGTGACAACAGCTGTGACTTGGTGGCTGACATGGAGGGGTGCAAGGTCTGGGCTCTGCCTCCCTGAAGCCCTGTCTGCAGACCATCTTACAGACCCACCTCAGGGCAGGGGAGCCCACAGCATGGGTTGGGGGTGTGTGGGTCCCTGAGATTTGATTGTGTCGGTGCTAAGAACCACATGGGACAGCAATGGTCAGGCCAGGACCTGGGGCCCCGGGTGTGAGGGTGAGTCTAGGGGTCGTCTGGAAGCAGAACCAATGGATGTGGTTGCAGGCTGGGCACTCAGGGAGGGCAGGTTTCTGCCAGGGGAGCTGTGGTGGGGGAACAGCTGGACAGGAGAGTGCTTTTGTTAGGGCTCCTGTGAGTGACTGGAAACTGAAGACAGATCTGTAGTCTGGAAAGACTGGAAGCCCAATGGCCAGGAGTGAGCTGGCTCATTCTGGGGTGGCCAGACCTGTTTCTCTCTGTATGCTGACTTCCTCGGAGCAGTCACCCTCCATCAGGTGCCTCATCAGGTCCCCTGGCTACTGGGTCACACTGATGCCTCGTGCCCTTGGTCACTTGTCCACCCTCAAACCACTGGTGGAAAACCCCACAGGTGGCCTGGACTGAGCTGGTGGGAGTGAAGCCTGCAGGGCCAGGGTGTCAGGAGAGGGACTCCCTCCTTCTGGATCCTCCGCTCTGGCCTTTTTCTCTTCCAGGAAGGACACTAATCCCTTTGTGAGAGCCCCACTCGCCTGACCTCATCTAAACCCAGTCACCTCCTAATATTATCACTGGAGTGGGGGTGGGGCTTCAACACAGGAATTTAGAGGGACACAGACATTCAATCCATAACAGCGGGTAGGGGTGCAAAAAGATTAGGAAGGTATTTTGGGACCACCTAGGGGGTCAAGAGAGGACCACACATCAGCCAAAAAGTGACAGTGGAGAGGAGAGCCGGGGAGCCAGACAGTGGAGATGGGAGCTGATGTGAGGGTCTTGAGTAAGGGAAGGGGAGCAGGGGGATGCACCCTGGAGGCTGCAGGTGCGCTAGGGGCCTGTGGATATGCTAGGGTCTGGGGGCCTGGGAGCGATGCGGAGGGGGTGAAGGTTTAGAGATGAGATGTGACCAGTGAGGAGTCCAGGGCGGGAAGGAGTGATGGCCAGGGACTTGGGTCGGAGGAGGCAGCCCAGCCCACTGGGCCAGTTCCAGTTAGGAGCCTCACCCACAACCACACCCCCGCCCCTTCATCTGGTTTTGGATCTGCTCCTACAGGCTGGTTCCTGCAGCAGAACCGTCCTCCTTGCTGCTTGCTGCCCCTGTGGGCGGCCCCAGCCCGCATTCTAGAGCCACTCACTCTTGAGCACTGCTTCCCCTCTCCCCCACCCCACCCCCCCACCCCCAGCCCCGGCTCAGCTCAGACCCAGCTGGGACCGCAGCCCTGCCTGGGATGAAGCCCACCCTTGCCAGACCCTTTCTGAGCTCCTGCGTCACGAGGTGCAGATCCTCTCCCCAGACCTCATTCCTTATGATTCATCCCAAACTCAGGATTTACAAAACTTGCCATGTGCGTGTGTCCACCCTGCTGCCCAGCCATCTGTCCATCGAGGTTCCTAAATGTCCACCCAAGTGGAAGAGATCAGCACAGGGCGGAAGGGCAGGCTGGCTTCCTTTCAGGGGAGCCAGGAGTACCCCCCACACCCGGTTCATTCCGTCCAGGTCTAACGTGGCTGAAACAGTGCATCCTGCGGCCTGGGGTTCCTGTTTAGTTGGCACTGTCATTTTCTATCTTTCTGGTCCATAAGATCATGGTGTTCTGGAGAGTCATGGTCTCTGAGGTTGGATGAGGGCTGGCATCCAGGCAGAGGGAAGGTTGGGCACAGCACAAATGCAGGCCTGGAAAGTGGGTGGCTCTGAGGGATGTGGGTCTGAGGTATAGACGAAGACAGGGAAGGTCCAGGCCATCGATGTTGACAGAGAGATGGGGACCGGTGCCCAAATCTTTGAGGTCAGGATAGACAGTGTTGAAAGTGTGTGGAGAGAGGGGAGGGATGTGGCTGTATGGGCAGCCCACTGACCATCTGTGACCCAGAGTCAGGCATGACCTTCTGTCCCTCTCATCTCCCCAGAGGTCAGGTGTGGGGCTGGAAGTTCTGACCCTCTAATCTTGCCTTGGATTTTGACAACCAGCCCCCCACCCTGAAGCCAGTCTCATCAGCTTACAAAGGATGCTCAGAGACTCATGGGATCTCAGGAGGCATGTGTCAGGAGCCCAGCTGTGATGACTATCCACCCTCATCCCTGGGCTCTGGGGTCCCACTCCCTGTCCTCCCCAGCCCTGGGGGTGTCAGAGCTCTCTGCCATCAGAATAGACCCGTGAGTGGTATCACATCGTGGCCATGGTCTGCATTTCCTCTTTGCCCCCAATGCTGAGCGTCTTCTTGCTTATAGCTGTTAGGGACCCATGCTCCTCCACCTCTTTTCCTCAGTTTCAGATTCAGGTTGTTGAAAAACAACTTAATGGGCCATGCATCTGCTTCACAGATTTGTAGGAACTCTGTGTGTTGTGTGTGTTTGTGACGCTGCTAGCATCTCAGCGGCTTGCCTTTCCACTCTTGATGAACAAAAATGGACACTGCCTTTACAGTGTGTGCCTTTTGTTAGAGAAGCTGCCGCTGAACCCCAGGTCCTGAGTGTTTCCCTCCTGACAGAATCGTAACCCTCATTAGTCCTACCACACCTGGGAATAAGCTGTGTATGGGGTGAGGTTTCCCACCTCTGCTCCCTGTGGTGATAGCTGGTTGAGCCAGGACCACTTATAGGAAAAGCATCCTCCTCTCACCACGATTCAGTGATGTCTTTATCACCGACTGTTGTGGGGGGGGGGCATTTCTGGACTCCTGTCCCTTTGGCCTTTTGCACAATATCACATGGTTTTAACTTGGCTTTATAATAACTCTTAATATCATGTATTTTTTGTTTTTCTTCAAGGGTATCTTTCTTGGTGATGTTTGTTAAGATTTTTTGAGGGGGATGTTCAGTTGCTCACTTGTGTCCGACTCTTTGTGACCCCATGGACTGCAGCACGCCAGGCATCCCTATCCATTGCCAACTCCCAGAGTTTACTCAAACTTATGTCCATTGAGTGTTCTTGCCTGGAGAATCCCAGGGACGGGAGAGCCTGGTGGGCTGCCGTCTCTGGGGTCGCACAGAGTTGGACACGACTGAAGTGACTTAGCAGCAGCAGCATGTCCATTGCATCGGTGATGCCATCCAACCATCTCGTCCTTTGTCGTCCCCTTCTCCTCCTGCCTTCAGTCTTTCCCAGCATCAGAGTCTTTTCTAATGAGTCAGTTCTTCACATCAGGTGGCCAGAGTATTGAGTTTCAGCTTCAGCATCAGTCCTTCCAATGAATATTCAGGACTGATTTCCTTTAGGATGGACTAGTTGGATCTCCTTGCAGTCCAAGGGACTCTCAAGAGTCTTTTTAACACCACAGTTTTTGATGACCATTTTTAAAGTCTTTATTGGATTTGTGACAACACTGCTTCTGGGTTTTTGTGGCTTCTTTTTTTTTTCCCCTTTGGCATGTGGACTCCAGGGATCAAACCCACGCTGTCTGCATTGGGTGGCAAAGTCTTAACCCCTGGACCACCAGGGAAGTCCTTCTTGGTGGTTTTTCGCTTTTTCCATTTCTATACAGATTTTACAATTGGTTTTAAGTTTTCCAAAACCCAATGAGCTTTTTTATTTGGATTACATTTGAGTTCATAGATCAGCATGGGAGAACTGACATCTTTGCAGCCTTGAGGTTTCTGAGCCTTGAACATACACTCAACTCTTCTTCAGATTTTTCGGTGACCTCTGTGTCTTCTGTGGAGCAGTCCTGCACATTTTTTGCTAGAGCACTCCACTGCCATTTGGCCTTTTATGCTGCTTTAAATGGTGTTCCTTTTATAATTTTGTTTCCTATTTGTTTGCTTATAGAAATACATGGAGAAATACAGTTGACTGTTGAACCCTTGTCCAGCAACCATGTTAAATTCATGTATTCATCCTAGGACTTTATCTGTGTGTTCTTTTGGGTTTCCTGTGTACACTCCCAGTTCACCAGTGCGTTTTATTTCTCTTTCCAAACCTTCATCTGTTACCTTGCATCACTGGCACTGTTTATCTTTCCAAAACACTGTGGAACAGAAGTGCTGACCACAGGCATCCTCTTGTTCTAGATTTCAGTGGAAGATTTTCAGAATTTTGCCAGTAAGGATGTTGTTTGCTGAATGACTCTTCTCTTCTGTTCCTTGTTGAGGATTTTTATCCTGAATGACACAGAATTTTATCAAAGTGTTTTTCCCCTTCATCTGTTGACATGCTTTTCTCTTTTATTCTATTAATAAGGTAAATTATACTATTTGACTTTGTTAAACCAAACTTGCATTCCCTTAGTTCATCCTGTTTGGCTATAATGTGTTGTTTTTTCTATATTTTGCTGGATTCAGTTTGCAAATATTTGGTATTTTGCAACTGTTTATGAGAAAAAGTTGACCTGCCACTTTCTTTCTTTCTTTTTGGTAACTTTGTTTTCACAGTTAAACATGCAGATTATTTTTGTTGTTCTTTGCAACCCCTTGGACTATAGCACTCCAGGCTTCCCTGTTCTTCACCATCTCCCAGAGTCTGCTCAAACTCATGTCCATCAAGTTAGTGATGCCATCCAACCATCTCATCCTCTGTCATCCCCTTCTCCTCCTGCCTTCAATCTTGCGCAGCATCAGGGTCTTTTCCAATGAGTCAGCTTTTTACGTCAGGTAGCCAAAGTATTGAAGTTTCAGCTTCAGCATCATTCCTTCCAGTGAATATTCAGGACTGATTTCCTTTACAATTGACTGCTTTGATCTCCTTGCTGCCCAAGGGATTCTCAAGAATCATCTCCAGCATCACAATTAGAAAGCATCAGTTCTTCAGTGCTCGGCCTTTTTATGGTCCAGTTCTCACATCCATACATCACTGCTGGAAAAACTATAGCTTGGACCTTGGTCAGCAAAAGTGCTGTCTCTGCTTTTTAATACACTGTCTAAATTTGTCATGGTTTCCCTTCCAAGGAGCAGGCATTTTAATTTCATGGCTGCAGTTATTGTCTGCAGTTATTTTGCAGCCCAGGAAAATAAAATCTGTCATTGCTTTCACTTTTTACCCTTTCTTTTTACCATGAAGTGATAAGACTAGATGCCATGGTCTTAGTTTTTTTTAATGTTGAGGTATATTGGCCTTAAAAAATTAATTGAGCTTTTTATTTAATTCTTGGGAAGATTTATGTTAAGATTAATATCATTTCTAAATTAATTACTCGAAAGAATTCACAGCAAAGGTCTGTGGGCCTGGAGTTTCCTTTGTGGAAATGTTTTAAATTCTAGATTTAATTTTTTTAAATACAAATTATTTACATTTTGTATTTCTTCTTTTGTCACCTTTAGTAAGTTGTGTTTTTAAGGATATTTTCAAGTCTGAAAGTGAAAAGAAAAGTGAAAGCCACTCAGTCGTGTCCAGCTCTTTCCAACCCCTATAGATTTTCAAGTCTAAACCATACTTATTGACATAGTGTATATCTTTATTACCCTTTAGAATATCTTTAATATCCATAGACATTAAATTGTTATAGATTTGTCTTCTCTTTCTTTTTTAACGTGTAATTTCTCCTTTTATTTTTCCCATTCCCACCGTGTTCGAGCCATCCTGTGTTCTAGTTTTCTGTGGTAACATTTTAAATTTAATTGTGTTTCACTTATTTTTGGTTCACTACTGTATTTCTTACTGAGGTAATTTTGGTTTATAACATTATTACAAGTTTCATGTATATAACATTATGTTTCTACTTTGTTATATTTCTACAACAGCATGATCACCACCAAAATTTAGTTTTCATTTGTTATCATACAGTTGATCCCCTTTACTCATTTGGAGATGTGTCTCTTTCCTTTTGTTTTCCTTCGTGTATTTTGTGCTTTATTAGGTGCATACAAATCTAGGATCATTATGTCTTCCTTTAAAAGTGATACTTGTATCATCATGAAATTTTGCTCTTTTAGATTAAAAAATATTATTTGCATTTGAGTCTCCTTTGTCTGACATCAGTACAACTATGCCTCTGTGTGTGTGTATATGTGGCAGGGCGAGGGGAGACATAGTGTTCATGTGGTATATTTTTTCCATCCTATACTCTCAACTTCTCTGTATCATGTTTTGGAAATGGCTCTTATAAACAGAAGTTAACTGTTGTTTTTGACCTAGCATGAAATCCGTATCTTTTAACTGAAGCATTAGTTTATTTATAATTAATGTTATTCTGGTAAAAATCTATCATCTCACTGTTTATTTTGTAATTGACCTATATGTTCTTTCTTTTGGCCTTCCTCTCTTGCCTCCTTTTGGTTTAATCAAGTGTTATTTTTCCACCCCCCACCCCCACCTTTTACTACATTTGCTAAGTAATACTTCAAAAAAAATATTCCAGGTACCTTAGGAATTATACAAAACATTCTTGAAATGTACCTTAAGTTATTCCTTTTACTGTTTCCAGGTAATGCAAGAACCTTACAATGCTTTAGTCTTATTTATCCTCTTATCAATTTTTATGCTGTTGTCGTCTTATGTATAAACTCTACTTATATTTTAAGCCCCACAACAACTATTAATGTTGTTTTAAATTGTGTTCATTCAGATTCTCCTTCTCATGCACCCATTTCCTCCTGAAGGACTGTGCTTACGTCCAAGACCGTTTTCCTTCCTGAAGTACTCCTTTTAGTATTTCTCCTAACAGAAGTTTGCTGGGTTTTGGTTCTGTGCAGATGTCTTTCGCTTGCCTTTATTTCTGAGGCTGTTTTCTCTGGGTGCATTGCCCAGGGGGCAGTGATGCTCTCTCTGCATGCCTGGGGCTTGGTCTCTTGGCTGTGGCTGTGTTGCTGTGTCTCTTAGAGACTGTCCTGACCACCCTGTTACTCCCTAGGAGGGGGTGCTTCTCTTTCTTCTCTGGCTGCCTGAAAAATGGTCTTTGGCCACATTTGTCAAATTATATTAAAATTTCTAAATTGCATTTAAATTTCTTGTATTTATAAATGCGAGAAAATCATATCCCATGACCTGTTCTTAACTTAGTGTTCAGAGTATGTGAACTCGTTTCATCTGTCAGACGTGATATTTATTTTACATAATTGTCCTTCTTACACACATAAGCTTCAAAATCTTGGAAGCCAGACTGTAATTTTATACAGTCTGGCCTGAATGCCTTCGTCAAGCAACTTAGTCTCTTTATCCCTTAGTTTCTGTGCATTTTAGAAAAAGTTATAGGATATTTGAAATTTCATTTTAAGTGTGGTTATGTTTAATGTGATATTTCTGTAAAAAGCTTGAAAGTGAACATCACTCAGTCTTGTCTGACTCTTCTGTGATCCCATGGACTGTAGCTCACCAGGCTCTTCTGTCCATGGAATTCTCCAGGCAAGAATATTGGAGTGGGTAGCCATCCCGTTCTCCAGGGGATCTTCCCAACCTAGGGATCGAACTGGAGTCTCCTGCATTGCAGGCGGATTCTTTGCCAGCTGAGCTACCAGGGAAGCTTTGGATCTTTGGCTTTCCTATATTGCAGGCAGATTCTTGACTGACTGAACCATCAGGGAAGTCTAGTAAAAAGCTTAGATGGATACTTTTATATAAATGCTTAATAAATATTATCAATGATTTCAGTGAAAAGAACAGCCTTCATTCTTCTGTTTCGACAGACTAGAGAAAGGGGGGCGGTATTGACTTTACCTTGAGATTGTTGAGTGTCTCATCTTGGGCACAGAGTCTCTTATCTCCGCTGTGAGGTGTCAGCCCAGTCCTTTCAGGTGCTGCGCGGCCCCTCCCCTCTTGCTGCTACCCCCTCAGACTCCACATCCGCATCCCTGTATTCTCACCAGGTCCCACGGGCCCTTTTGCTCTCTTCTGCACTTCTTTCCATCCTGCTTTCCCCTCTCTGTGTGCTGCAGTCTGACTCTTCTCATCTGAAAGTGAAAGTCGCTCATTCGCATCCAACTCTGCGACCCCATGGACTACACAGTCCATGGAATTCTCCAGGCCAGAATACTGGAGTGGGTAGCCTTTCCCTTCCCCAGGGGATCATCCCAAACCAGGAATCGAACTGGAGTCTCCTGCATTGTAGGCGGATTCTTTACCAGCTGAGCTACCAGGGAAGCTTTGGATCTTCTACTGCCTCTTATTTTATCTAACCTGTTCTTTTTACATTTTTATTTTTCCGTGCTTGGTCTTCCTTGCCTCATGGGCTTTTCTCTAGCTGCGGTAGGCAGGGGCTGCTATCTAGTTGCAGTGTCCCAGCTCCTCACTGCAATGGCTTCTTGTTGCGGAGCACAGGCTTAAGGGTGAGCAGGTTCCGTAGTTGTGGCACGTGGACTCAAGTAGATTTGGCTCCCAGGCTTAGTTGCTCTAAAGCATGTGGGATCTTCCTGGACTAAGGAGCAAACCCATGTCTCATGCAGTGTCAGGCAGATTCTTTACCACTGAGCCACCAGGGAAGCCCTAGCCTATTCTTAAATCTGGCTCCTGAATTATTAATTTCAGATGCTGTATTTTCACTTTGAGAATTTCTAAAATCCTAGGGTCTTTAGAATTTGACTCCTTTTGAATAGATCCAGTTCTTGGGTAAAATTCTGTCCTTTTACCATCTTTTTCAATGTACGTTGAATATCTGGATCTCCTGTGAGTCCATTTCTATTGACTGTTGGGCCAAATGCTCCTGTTTTTTGGCCGGCCTGGTGATATCTGAATATCAGATCCTGTGTTTGCAAAGCAGCAGGAGCTCTGAGTGGTGTTATTTCCTCATGAAGGGACTTGGCCTCATCCTGGCAGATGGACTGAGGATGGGCCACCTGGTGATGCTGGTCTGCTCCTCATTTTCCTTTAATGTCTTGTAGTAATTGCAGCTGGAAAAGTCTGGGGGTGACTAGGACCCCAGTCTCCATCTTTTGTCTCCCCAACACCATGAGTCAGCCAAAAATCTCATATTGGGCTTTTTGTTTTCCATTTAACAGCTGTGTAGCTTCGTTTCTTGGCCTTCTGCCTTGAACTCCACAGCGTAGGACTTGACAGATGCCTCAAAGGGAAGATTGGATATTAGGTTCATTTCTTCACATTCCCGTTTCCTAGGGGACCTTGAGAGAGCCCCATAGTGGGGGTTACCTTGATCTTCCAGTGAGGCTAGGGGGCAGCATCAAACCAGGTGGGTCATTCTTGAGCCTCACAGAGCCAGTGGACTCACCTTGGCAAGTGTGGGCTCCCTGGGGACCTGTCGCTTTCCCTGCTTTTCTGTTCCTCCATTTGGAGCGGGACTGGCTATCCTCTTCCTGTCCAGTGTTGCTTTTTTTCTTTTTTCTTGCCATGCTGCATGGCTTGTGGGATCCTAGTTTCCCAACCAGGGATTGAACCTGGGCCCCAGCAGGAAGAGCACTGAGTCCTGCCCACTGGACCACTAGGAAGTTCCCCCAGCATTGCATTTTGGAAACACAGCTTGTCTGGTCTGACAGGTCTGAGCTGGGACTGGGTGAGGGGTGCGGGTGGGGGTAGATTTCCTGAGGACAAATTATAGCTGAGTGTCACTCCTGCAATTTAGATTATTTTTGATAAGACTGTGGATGTCAGAGTTGCTGCTGGAGAGGAGCCTTGGAGCTGTTGGATGGTGTTTTGTGTGTAAGAGAAGCATGAATCTGGGGGACCAGGAGCAGATTGTTTGGGACCAAATGTGACCCCCAAAGTCCTGTGCAGAAGCCCTGCCCCCAAATGTGTGTGAGGCCATGAGGACTTTGGGAGGTAATAGTTGGGGCTGGGGGTGCTTATATCCCGTGAGAAGAGACCCTGGAGAGAGGCCATTGTCAGAACCCAGACCTCCAGTCCCCAGACCCTGCTGGAGGCAGCCTGTGGGTCTGTCACATGTCTAGGAGGACTGAGGTGACCCTTCAGGAGGCTTGTCTCTGCTGCTCTGAACCCCAGTTTTTGTGTTTTTTTTTAATTTTTACTATAGTCGATTCCCAATGTTATGTTAGTTTCTCATGTACAGCAAAGTGATTTGGTTATACACATATATATTTTTTTTTCTTTTTCTACTTGGCTTATTATAGTATATTGAATGTAGTTCCCCATAAACCCCAGCTTTTATCTACAGTTGGTTCCCATGAGCTCTGGGTCTCCCTCTCTGCTTGGCCTCCCAGGAACCAGCCTCATCTCCTGTTCTGACCCGCACGTCCGGCTGTGATGCAGGCGCCGTTTTCACTGTGGCCCAGCCATTGCTGGCTGACCTTCGGAGGGCTGCATCCCCAGTCTCTGCCCATGATTTCCCCGGGGACACGCGGGGCTCATGTTCTCTGCCCAGAGCTGTGTCTCAGTCAGCCTGACCCTGTGCTCCCAGCCGTGGGCGCAGCAGGTGACGCCGGCCCTCAGAGCACAGGTGGGCCGTGGGCTGTGAGCAGCTCCAGGCCTTGTGCTGTTTTTAAAAGTGAATCCGTAACGGAAAGCCTCCAAATAGAGAGAGGTTGGTTCAGCGTGCACTCACTGGCAGTAGATGACTTGCAAGTCTCTGTGTTTTTCTAGAAACTCTTTGAGAAAACACTGGTCTTGGTCCGCTATTTCATCAAAACTGAACTCACTTCGTGACAGTTTGTTTCTTTGTGATCAAACTTGTTAGAAAGTGGAACTGTTAAAATACCCCACCCCCTAGAATGCCTTTCAGGTTGGGTTTCCTTGTTTTCGCTTGTGCTGGGCCTTCATTGCTATGCGGGCTTTTCTCTAGTTGGGGTGAGCTGGAGCTACTCTGTGGTTGCAATGCATGGTCTTCTCACTGCAGTGGCTTCTCTCATTGTGGAGCATGGGTTCACTTGCTCCACGGCATGTGGGATCTTCCGGGACCAGGGCTCAAACCCCTGTCCCCTCCACTGGCAGACAGATTCTGTACCACTGAGCCACCAGGCAAGTCCAGGATTGGGCTTCATAACGGTCACTAATGGTGTCTGGGGGCAGAGGGACAGATTGAGGAGCCCAGGTAGGTGGCCTGCACCTCCTGGGACCCCGAGGCTGTGACCCTGGTCTCCACCGCCTGAGCCTCATCAAAGTCTTATTCTTTGATGGAGCATCTGGTCCTGTGACAGCAACTGAGCCGATGGGGACGGGCCTTGGGGTCTTGGTAGCTGGGCTGCCCTGAACCCTGGTGCACGGTGCTGACTGGGCCCTGGCTCCACACAGAGGTTGCTGTCCCGGCCTTGGGAAGCAGAAGGCTTTGTTTCATTGAAGCATTTCTCTTTACAAACGTCAGAACCCTTGTCCTGTGCTGGTCCCTCAACACCTTTGCGCGAGTGAACCCACTCTCAGGGCCTCTGCTGTTGTCTTCCCTCAAGGGAGACGTGAAGGCTTCCTGCCTTGAAGGCCACCTTGCCCCCTTCCCTCCCCCCACTTGGCTGCTCCGTGGCTCCTGCAGCCACTCTCCTGTCCATGGAACTAGAGTCCAGACTTTCAGCTGATGTGTCCTCACAGGCATGACTCAGATGTCCATCTTGGCCACCAGGTGGGGGAAATGTCGGGCAGGTGAACTCTGGGGACATGTCTCTGCCCCACTGCTCTGCACACAGGGTGTGGCATTGGGTGGGGCCCTTGCACCTCTTCTCTCTGCTGCATGTGAGGCCCTAAGAGACAGGACACAGTCTGGTCCCAGACTCCCCGGGGAGGGTTCTGTTGTGCATCCCACCAGTGCTGCTAGCAGGTGCTCCACAGACCTCTGGGCCCACAGCTGATGGAGGTTGTCCCCACAGCATGTGTCCAGAGGTGGCGGCATGAGGTGATTCTAGCCGAGCCCAGCCCCAATCACTCCATCTTCCCATGGCTGTTGCGGAACTGACCCTCCTTGTCCACGCAGCCAGCCATGCCAGGCCCCGTGTCCTTGCTCCTCTGGCCAGCCGGGGTGGCCAGCCTCAGGGGAGAGGGCTGCGGAGCCTGCAGCCTGATTGGGTGGTTTTGGTCATGTGACAGTCCTGGCCCAGTCACATTCCAAGGTTGTCTTTCTTGGGTTGTGGTAGACCCAGGTGAGATCAGCTCCCTGCCAGCAATGTCAAGGCTTAGGAACCATGTCAGGACCCTGTGAGGGGGGCCAGGCTTCGTGGGAGCCAGCCTGCAGAGGGGACCGAACTTCCACCATCCCTATGTGGCTGGCTTCCTGCCATAGCAGCTCCGAAAACCTTCCCAGTCTGCATTTGTGGCCTCGGGCCCTTCACTCACCTCTCAGGGCAGCGGGACACAGTTCAGAGTGAGAAGCAGGAAGCCATGTGAGAGAGGACCCTGGAGGACACCTCCCATCAGCCCAGCCATGTCCTGCTCACTGCTGCCCTCCCACCATCATGACCTTCAGGGCTGCAGGTGGACATGGGTCTGGGTTGTATGGCTCTAGGGACCGTGCCAGGTCCCTCTTGAGACAGGTCACCTGGTGTGCCTAGCAGTGGGCAGCCGGATCCACAGTCAGGGGACACCAGCCCTTGAGGAAAGGCCCATAAGCTGTGTGGCCCCATGGGCTTCCTGGGGCTTGTGTCCACTCTCACTGTGTCCCTCAGGGATACGCAGCCTGTGAGGCCACCAGGTTCCACAGCAGCTCCAGACATGTCCCCCAGTTCAGGCCAGCATCCCACCTAAATCCCAGACTTCTTTTTTTTAGATAGTCACGTGCAGCCTGCAGTAGGAGGGTTTTGGTGGAACATGTGGTTGGTGAGGACAGGGCAACTTGAGTGAATGCCCTGCCTCCTGGGGCCTGGATCCCAGGGGACACGACTCTCCCGCAGGAAGCCAGGCCTGGAGGAAGCAGCATTGCTCTGCCAAGGACCCCAGCCCAGCCCAGCCCCAGGGCTGCAGGTACCTCCTAGCTCCCTGCCCTAGCCTTGGGCTGGTCACTGGCCTAGAACTGCCAGGGATGCATTCAGCTGACCCAGGTGCCCTGCTGCACGTGCATTCCTGCTGTAGTTCTGAGGCTACGGGACTGTCTGGGGCCTGTGCTGGCTGGGCCAGTCACCTAGGCGGTGGGTCCATGTCTAGCATAAAGCCAGAGAAGCCTCCGAGAGCATCATGACCTGCCCTGCAAATTCAGCACTCCTCATGCGCCACCCCCCGCCCCCCCCGCCCCTGAATCTGGGGGCTGCCTGGTTTGTTTCGAGGTCTGTTGCTCTAAGCTCCCTTTTTAAAGTGTATTTTCTTCACCTTGTCAGAGCCCTCATGATGCTAGATTGCCATAGAAACAGAGCTCATTAAAGTTCCCTGCAGCCACCCTAATTATAGAATTCCAGAGACAAGCACTGAGCTTCTCTGGGGCTGTCTCTGAGGCTGAGCGAAGATACCAGAGTAGCTGAGCCCAGGGGCCATGAGGACTGCAGTTGCTGCCACTCTGCACTCAGATTGCAGGCACCCTGGAGACCACTGGATGCCCCCAAGTTGGACTGCAGCTTTGAGCAGCTCCAACTCTGAACTCAGCCGTGACACAGTGACTAAGGTGGAGCCTCCTGATCCCCAAGGACTCTGGGTGGAGCAGCCGCAGGGTCAGCTGGGGTCACCCACCAGGGCTGCTGCTTGTAGAGGTCTTGCCAGCTACCCCCACCCACCCCTGGCTGGTTTTCAGGACTGTTTACCACTGAGACCAGCTGCACAGGAAAGTGGACAGGCAGGGCCCACGCCAGAGCGGTGGGAAGGGACAGGTCATCTCCAGTGTGCCCAGCCCTTTGAAGTACTCCCCACACGTGCCCTTCTCTGTTTCCTATTGTGTGAGGTGAGTCAGGATCTGCACAGACATGTGTTCTGCACATGCGTGTGCCCTCCTCCGTTTCCTGTTGTGTGAAGTGAGTTGGGATCCGAATGTGCTTCCCTTCTTTACTTTCTGCCATTAGAGTGGTTCAGTTCAATCGCTCATTCATGTCCGACTCTTTGCGACCCCATGGACTGCAGCACGCCACGCTTCCCTGTCTATCACCAATTCCTGGAGCCTGCTCAAACTCATGTCCATCAAGTCAGTAATGCCATCCAACCATCTCATCCTCTGTTGTCGCCTTCTCTTCCTTCCTTCAGTCTTTCCCAGCATCAGGGCCTTTTCAGATGAGTCAGTTCTTTGCATCAGGTGGCCAAAGTATTGGAGCTTCAGCTTAGAGTGGTATTATCTGCATATCTGAGGTTGTTGATGTTTCTCCCTCCTATCTTGATTCTGCTTGTAATTCATCCAGCCTGGCATTTCCCACATGTGGTCAGCGTATAGGTTAAACAAACAAGGTGACAGCAAACAGCCCTGTCATACTCCTTTCTCGACCTTGAACCAATCAGTTGTTCCATACAGGGTTCTAACTGTTGCTTCTTAACCCACATCCAGGTTTCTCAGAGGACAGGTAAGATGGTCTGGTATTCCCATCTCTCTAAGAGCTTTCCACAGTTTGTCATGATCCACACAGTCAAAGGCTTTAGCATAGCTGAAACAGAGGTAGATGTTTTTCTCAAACTCCCTAGCTTTCTCTATAATCCAGCAAATGTTGGCAATTTGATCTCTATGTTCTCTTCCTTTTTGAAACCTTGCCTGGACATCTGGAAGTTCTTGCTTTGCATAATGCTGAAGCCCAGCATGCAAGATTTTAAGCATGACCTTACTAGCACAGGACTTCCCTGGTGGCTCAGAGGTTAAAGCATCTGCCCGCAATGCAGGAGACCTGGGTTCGATCCCTGGGTCGGGAAGATCCCCTGGAGAAGGAAATGCAACCCATTCCAGTATTCTTGCCTGGAGAATCCCAGGGACAGAGGAGCCTAGTAGGCTACAGTCCACTGGGTCGCAAAGAGTTGGTTGTCACTTCACTTTCACTAGCACAGCAGATGAGTGCAATTATCTGATGATTAACACATTTTTTAGTACTACCCTTCTTGGGAACTGGGATGATGATTGACCGTTTCCAGTCCTGTGGCCACTGCTGGGTCTTCCAGATTTGCTGACATAATGAATGCAAAACCTTGATGGCATCATCCTTTAGGGATCTGAATAATTCTGCTGGAATTTCATTGCATCCACTAGCTTTATTAACAGCAGTGCTTCTTAAGGCCCACTTGACTTTGCACTCCAGAATTTAAGTGTGAAATGGGGACTTTCCTAGCAGTCCATTGGATAAGACCGCCTCCCAGTGCAGGGGGCACAGGTTTGATCCCACATGCCATGCAGTGTCCCCCCGCCCCCCCCCCCACCTCAAAAAAAAGTATGGAATTCCCTATGGTCCCTCATGGTTCCTTATAAGTCCACGGGGCACTGCTTTCCAGGTGGCAATGTGGATGTGGGTTGGACACCCAGAGGCTCCTGTGCCTCTGCTGGGATTGGGGCCAGGGTCTGCACTGCTGGGGCTCCTGACATCCCAGGCAGGGATGTGGGTGATGGATGGTACACCTGAGAGCCCATGTGAGTCGAGTTTTCCAGAGAGGCAGAACCAACAGAACATGTGGAGAGTCGTTATTGTAAGGAGCCTGCTCACAGGGTCATGGCGGCTGCAAGTCAGGCCTGCAGGCTGGAGATGTGGGAGGAGCTGCTGCCACGGTCCAGGTCCAGAGCTGTCTGCCGCAGCCTCCCTCTCACTGGGGTGGGCGGCCTGTGGGTCTGTTCAGGCTGTCACCACGGCAGAGGATGAGATGATTGGATGGCATCACCAACTCGATAGACACAAATCTGAGCAAATGCCAAGAGATAGTGAGGTACAGGAAAGCCTGGCATGCTGCAGTTCATGGGATCACAAAGAGTCAGACATGGCTGAGCAACTGAACAAAGCCATCACCTGATCAGATGAAGCCCACCCATGGGGGTAATCTGCTCCACTCTGAGGCCATTGGCTTAAATATTCATCCCATCTGGAAGCATCCTCATAGAAACATCCAAGATATTTTGACCACGAATCTGGGCACTGTGATCCACCCAGCTGACACATGAAATGAACCACCACATCCCCACCCCCCACTACCAAGAGGTGCCTCCCAAATCCACACTCAGTCTCACGCTAAAGACAACAGCATGGTCACACCTCTGTCCGACATGTGTCTGTCCTGCATGTGCTGGACCACTGACCCCTCCCCCAGGAGGGCTGGTTGTCTTCTGGGGCTTGGAGGACGCCACTTCCCCTCCTGTCTGCTTAGCACTTCCTCCCTGCTTCTCCCTGAACTTACACACCTGCAACCTCTGCCACCTGGGAGCCATGTTGCATCTGTCCTGTGGCTCCCCGAGCCCACCCCTCTGGCCAGTGTCCTCCTGCAGTGTGGAGCATGTGTCTGCAGGCACTGCTCCTCACTGGTCAGGGCACAAGCTGCAGCCGCATGGACATGGTTCCTGCAGTGGGCTCACAGCAGCAGCTGGAGCTTCTGTGCAGAGACAGAGCTCAGTGTTTCTACAAAGAGCTGAGGTTAGTTTATAACCATGTCATTGTTGCCACCTCTGTCCCCTCCCTGTGTTTTTACAGTTCCTGTTGTATGTTGTTTACTGCAGCCTTTGAGGCACCCCAAGAACATGGGAATCACACGTGTTATTAAACATACGGTGGAGTGTGGACATGCACACCCTTAGCAGCCAACCTGCCCAGCACTGACGCACTGTCCCAGTCTTCTACTAACTAGGATGATTTCCCTTTATGAACATGCATCCTGAAACATCACACTGTCCATTATCTTGGTTTTTAGTTTGACCCTGTGGACTGTAGACCTTCAGGCTCCTCTGTCTATGGAATTCTCCAGGCAAGAATACTGGAGTGGGTTGCCATTCCCTTCTCCATAGGATCTTCCCAATCCAAGGGTTGAACCCAGGTCTCCTGCATTGTGTGCAGATTCTTTACTGTCTGAGCCACCGGGCAAGCCGTTTTAGTTTGATAACAGGCATCGTTTTACAGAGCCCATTTCATATATGTCAGTCTGTCATTTTATAATTTAATTTTTTTTTATTTGTTTATCTTTGGCTGTGTTGGGTCTTTGTTGCTGTGCAGGCTTTTCTCTGATTGTGGTGAGCGGGATCTACTCTCTAATTGTGGTGCATAGGCTTCTCATTGCAGTGGCTTCTCTTGTGGAGCACAGGCTCTGGGAGGTCACTCGGGCTTCACTTGTGGCTCCTGGGCTCTAGAGCAAGGCTCAATAATTGTAGCGTACAGGCTAAGCTGTTCCACAGCACATGGGATCTTCCTGGATCAGTTATCAAACCCATGTCTCCTGCGTTGGCAGGCAGATTCTTTACCATTGAGCCACTAGGGAAGCCCCTGTGATTTTATACTGATTTTATTATTTGATTTGATTTTGGAAAATGCGTTTGTGTGGCCGAGGGTGGCTCAAGCTGGGTTATGACCTCCCAGACAACCGTGCCCCAGGTCACCTGTCCTCTTGGACCTGGGTGGCTGCAGACATCCTCCAGTGGCCGTGAGCCCACATGTGAGGCCTGTCAGGCCCTGGTCTAGGAGCAGTGTTACTGCTGTGTCCCGGGAAGTACACATTCCCTCGACCATTGATTCTGGCTGTGGTTAAGCTCCCCCAGCAGGACAGGTGACTTCAGGTTACCCTGCTCCTTGACAGTATTTGACGTCGCGGGAGACTTGTCTTCCGTTCCCATTTCTGTTTTCCCTCATTGACTTGTGGGCATGCCTCCCATATCCTGAATCATTAGCCCATGTGGCACGGCTGATAATGAGACAGGGGTTTGTCTGGCCTCGCGTGGCCTTAGGGTGAACATGTGTCCTTTCCTCCTTTTGTTTTCAGGGTTTTCCTCCACTTTCAATTAAGATCATCCAGGTTTCCTTCTAAGACTTGTCATTTTGCCCCTAGTTTCAGTCCTTGTCTTTTTAGATGAGTGTATTTGTGTGGTGGCACCAGGTCTTGGTTGTGGCATGTGGGATCCAGTCCCCTGACCAGGAATCGAACTTGAGCCCCTGCATTGGGAGCACAGAATCTTAGCCACTGGACCACCAGGGAAGTCCCTACGTACTGAGGGGATGATTTGTGTGTGGAGCGAAGCAGGCGTCTGGTCTGCTCGAGTCACTGTCACAATACACTGTATGCAGCAGAGACCACAGGACCTCACTTCTCAGAGTCTGGGGGGTGGACGGCTGAGCTCCAGGTGCTGGCAGGGTCGGGGTCTGGTGAGCATCCTCTTCGTGGCTTACAGACACTGCCCCAGCTGGGTCCCCATGCAGTGGAGACAGAGGTCGGGTGTCTCACCCTCTTATGAGGGTACTGATCCCATTGGGGGCCCCATGCATAACTGCTGAACTCAGTGACCTTCTCACAGGGCCCCGCCTCCAAATACAGCCATGCATGGGGCTGTGGAGAGGGGCTGAGGGGGACAGTCAGAGCTTCCACGTGTAATCAGGAAAGGCACAACAGCGGGTGTCCCGGCTTCTCTCACTGTGGACAAGACATCGCCCGTGTTCCCTTGGCCCTGCTCAACACATAGGAGTCCCGAAGGGCTCTGTTCTGTCCCCTAGCCTAGCTTTCCAGTCTGCTGGGGGCTGCTGGACATGTTTGAGTTCCTTATTTCAGGTGGCTTTACTGAAATGTGAAGGGCGTCCTGTGGATGCATTTTCAGGCTTTCATGCTGTGCGTGTGTTGAACACTGGAAGGAGCCAGAGCCTTGTGCCACCGCATCCCTGCCAGACAACCTGGCTCCCTTTGTGTCTCAGGGTCTGTCACTCGGTGTCTCACCCCCACCACGTGCAGGGACGGCTGGGGGTTGTGAGAAGCCATATGCAGGGCAGTCAGCCCTGTGGACATTGGCAGGGACCTGCTGGGGGCCAGACTTCCCCAGATCTGGCTGGGAGGGCTATGCCCTGTGATCAAGCAGGGGCCCTGGGGCATCAGCAGGAACCCCTTGGAGCCCAGGGCAAGATAGGCGGGGAGCCCCGTTCTGTCTGCGTGCTGGCGTCTCGGCTTCCGCCTTCACCTCTCATTTAGTGGGAAGGGAGCCGGTTTTGCAGTCTCTGTGACCAGCTTTCACAGGCTCCAGCCAGAGCTGGTCATTTGCTTGTTTTAAAAATACTCTGTTACAGTTTCCACTTCTGTATGTTCCTGGCAGCTCCCTGACTCTCATGAAAGTCGCCTTCACTACAGAGCTCTGTAAAGCACAAAGCTTCCCGTTGTAGCCCAAGTATTTTGTTTTCACATACTTTCAAAGCGTTGGGAAGGAGCAAAGTTGGAAATGTTTTTGAGGAGGAATGAAACCTCCCGTCCTGATCATACGTGTAACTCGCCGTGTTTCATGAGCTGCTGCTTCCACACAAGTCTGGTGCAGGTTGGGAGCGTGATGTTTTTGGTGACTTTCAACTCAGCTTAAGTGTGCAGTTGGTTTTGCTTTGTTTCTGCCCCTAGGTTTGTTCTTGAAGGGGAGCCGGGGGAGGGGGGTGGTGCTGGCTGGACGCCTGCCTCGGGCTGATCGTGGACTTCCCGGCGGCCAGGGTCCCTCCTTGGACAATTGGGCGTAAAGGTCTGGAGAGCCCTTAGCTCCCATGGAGCCCGTCCCCATGTGGAATGGGACCTGGTTTTCACTCCTGGAGGAAAGGGGTGGACAGGAATCCCATGATGGGCACACAGGTCCCAGTGGTCTCACAGCCTGAGCCCCTGCAGATGGCCGTCCTTGTGGGTCGTCCAGGGCACCGCCTCCCCCACCCGGCCGGTATGGAACTCAGCTGCGAGGGTGCTGGCCTCTCAGCTCCGCGGCCACCACCCTGGGCCGCCTGGACTGGCCTGTCCCCACCGCCCCCCATGTGGTCGAGCTGGACCTCCCCAGGACTATCTCTTTACGCTCTTCTCCCTGTTCTTTCCAGAATCCATCTACCGCCGTGGAGCCAGAAGATGGCGGAAGCTGTGCCGCGCCAACGGCCACCTCTTCCAGGCCAAGCGCTTTAACAGGGTGAGTCCCCCGACGGGGGAGGCGCCGGGCTCTGCTCCACACTCAGCCCTGGATGACCACAAGCCCTTCATGAGCTCCCTGAGCCGGCAAGGCACCAGCTCAGGTCTTTTCTGAGAAATGTGACCTGTGTGTCCCTGTCACGTGACCCCCTTCCAGGTACCGTATCCTGTCACGTGACCCCAGTCCTGGCACTGGGACTCTGTGGGCATTCAGAAGGGACCCTGGGTTTGTCCCGAAACCAGGATGCATGGGTTGCCACACAGTGTCCCCTGCTGGTCACAAGGGAGTCCTGTGAAGCCCAGGGCCTGATAACGGCCCTCCAGCCCCTGTCCCCACTGCCCGGGTCACTCCGAAGGCTTTATAGCTACACGTATGGTGTTTCTCCTCATGCTGCCCTGGGTCCTGTAGAGACCACGGGGTTCGCGTGGCTTTGTCATTATCCTTTTGCCACGTGGAAAGGGAGGTGCCTGCACAGGCCCCGTGGCTGAAGACTGTCTGCTCCAGGGCTGCCCACACAGAGCGCCACAGGCTAGGTGCTAGCAGGACGGTCTGGTGTCTGAAGTCCAAAACAAGGACTGCTCTCAGGGCCAAGCTGCTCTCAGGGAGAGTCCTTCCTGCCTCTGTGTAGCTTCTAGGGTCACTGGCATCTTTAGAGGCCTGAGCTGGGAGCGCAACCCTCCAGCTTCTGCCACCTCCTGTCTCTGCACCCCAGCCCCACCCCTACTCCTCACCCCCAGGATGCCCGTCATGACAAGGACCCAATCTGACCTCATTTCTGGGTGGACATGAGTTTGGGGGACACCACTGAGTCCCATACAGCAGCCGAGCACCTGCTGACCTGGGGCCCCCATGCATGCTGAGCACCCTGCCCTGAAGGCTGGTCCCTGCACCTGGCACACAGTAGGCACACACATAGCATGGCGGTTTGTCGTTCACTGTAATGAATGATTGGAGGAAAGTCAGCCAAGTGGGCCCCGGAGGCTGTGTCAGGAGTGAGCGAGGAATGAAGCATGTCTGTCGGGAAGGAGGGGACCCTGGGACCTCCAACAATGACAAGAGGACACGAGGTCCTTGGGGCATCAGATAACATGGGGAGGCTGGGCATCACCAAGAGTGGACAGAAGGCGGGGGCTGCAGGGATGACAGGCCACCTGATGGGTGTGGACGTGAGACTGCAGTGAACCACCCAGACAGACAAGATGAAACCTGGAGAAATAGAAACTTCCAGCCCCAACAACATGAGGTACCACTGCCTGCCCTGCCATGTTTATTTAAGAAACAGATGGCCAACCAGCCTGTGGTCAGGCAGCTTCTCTCCTGTGCCTTTGGGCACCAGCTCAGTTCTGGCCAGAGATGGTCTCAGGCAGATGGGCCAGGCCACCCTGAAGGACCTCAGGGAACCACTCACGCCCTTCTTGACAAAGTGACTCACTGGCCCACGATGAAGCCCACCCACTTGGCAAGGCTGCTCGGAGGGGCCTGGCCTCTCCTGCCTAAAGGTTCTAGGAGGAAAACTCATTTCTCTATTCATCAGGTGCAGAGCCTGGCACTCTTCCTGCCACACCCCCTCCCCAAAATTGTGGGCAAGGCTTTTCCTCTCCAAGGAAGAGCAGGAATTTGGGGTGAGGATGGCCGCTCTAGTCCTCTCCCATCTGCTCTCCCTCGAGCACCGACAAGCTTCTAACAAGCGTCAGGAAGCCAAGTGGGGAGCCAACCCTGATATCCCCAGCCTTTCGGGAGCTGGCTCTTCACAGGTGGGGAAGTGGCCGTGTCACTGTTCATCCCCAGGATGGTTTCCCACCTGGGGTCCCCAGACTCCACGTCTGGAGGCCATACCATCCACCTGTGGTCGCTGGGCAGTCACTCCACATGTCTCAGGAGCTGCATGCCTGGCTCTGCGGGGTCAACAGGGCTCACAAGGACAAGCCAACAAAGGAGGTCATGGCTCTCCATCTTTGCTGGTGACCTAAAGACGAAAGCAAGGGCTGTCAGCCTCCCGGGCCGGAGCTTCCTTCACTGGACACGACTTCTTGAGCAAAGAGAGAGGCTCAGCCAGGGACTTGCAGAGAGAGGAGAGGGGGCAGCATCCACCCCAGAACAGGAAGCATGAGGGGGGCCAACGGGGACCCCCAGTGTGTGGGACAGAATTGGCGGTCAGAGCCTGGCCCTGGGACCCAGGGTGCGAGTGCCTCCTGTAAGGGTAGAGGGTCATCCAGTCCATCCCAGGGAGATACTGGTTGAGTGTGGGTCAACAGGGAGGGGCTGTCCAGGGCTGGGTTCACGGCAGAGTGAGTTGGGGCAGATCATCAGGGAAGGTGTTCACTGGCGTGGCCTGGTTTGGAGCTGAGACCCCAGAAGCCGTGCAGTGCCACACACACAAAAATAGAATCAGAACCTAGAAGCGCTGTGGGTCTCTAGAGAAACCTAGCAGGGGGAACAGGGGGAGTGGGTCTTCAGACTCAGCCATAATCACTTGTCAGGCATCTGCAGCCCTCAAACATTGAATATGAAACACACGCAGGGAAGATGTTTGTAGCAAAACCTAGAATAAGAGATCAAGACAGTATGTGTGTTTAGTACCAAAGAGTTCTGGCCTTTTGCTAAATGCTGGAGTCAGAAGTCGGGCAAGGGTGTGAGTGGTCAGTTAGAACAAGAGTGGTCACTGCACATGAATGCAGGCACCCTGACCTTGCTGGTGACCAGAGAAACGCAGGACACTCAGAGCTGCCAGTGCCCGAGGCTGCTCTTTACGCAGTGACAGTCCTCGTACTTCCAGAGGTGCAGACCCAGACCCCCTGCTTTCTGGAAAGCAGTTGGGGAAAAGCCCAGTGGCTCTAAGGTGCCCTGTCCTGCTGTCCCTGCAGTGAGTCCATCCTAGAGGAGTGGCCACATCACAGGCGGGCAGCATCTGAGCGCCCTCCCTATGCTGTGAGAACCCCTGCCCTTAAGCCCTCAGTGCAGGGGTTTGAGCCTCGGCACTGTATATGCCCCCTTCCCATCCTGGGGCAACTGGAGGGGCCTCTGCTAGTGGCACATGGGCCTCCTGTGCTGCAAGACTGGCTGGAACTGCAGCTTTTACTATGAGCAGAGAGTGCTGCGGGGAGGGACAGTATGGAGTGAGAGGCGGGCGGGGAGAACCGGGTAAAGACACCAGCAGGGCTGGCCGTGCTGGTCGAGGATTTCTCCTGGGCTTTTCGAGCTGAGGAAACCTCCCCTGCAAAGGGCCACAGAGTGAATGTTTCAGGCTTTGTGGGCCATGCAGTCTCCGTCGCAACTGCACAACTCTGCGGTCAGTGTGACCACGTAAGAGCAGCCCCAGAGGTTGATGACTGAAAACATGAGCAAGGGGCCAGCCAAGCAGCATGTGAGACAGACTGAAAAATATGAAAAATACGAAAATACTTTCACCCATTAATCTGTTAATTCACATGATTTTCTGAGAGATGAAGCTTTATTTTTTGTTATTATTTTTATTATTTAATCCATTTTTTATGTTTTATATTTATTTTTATTTATTATTACTACTCCTTTTTGGCTATGCCACATAGCTTGCGGGATCTTGCTTCCCTGACCAGGGACTGAACCTCGTCCGCTGCATTGCAAACCAGTTCTTAGACGGCCAGGGAAGTCGCAAAGACTTGAATTTTTTAATGGTTCCATGAATGCTGACAGAACAGGGCTGGAAACAGGGGTGAAAGCAGTCTCGGGCCTGACGCTCCCTCCTTGAATCCTGGATTTGCTCACGAGCAGTCACCCTTCTGGGTGGAGGTGCCAGTGCCAGTATTAAACTGGACTGGCCAGAGTTAGAGACTCTCAGGAGGGGTGACCCTGTGGCTGGCCTCCCATCTGGCCTTTGCGGCCATCCACTGTCTCTTGGGCCATTCCCATAGGGAGCCCTGTCACCCGTGTTTTCCTCCTTGGGGCAGGACAAGTCCAGCCGCATGGGGGAGTTGGATACATGCTTCTTTTCCTGAAGTTGTAAGCAGTGGGGTGTGTGAGTGTGTGCTCATGTGTGCATGCATGGACTTGTCTTCAGCAGAGCTTTACTGGGCTCCCTCTGTGTGCCGGGCACCATCCCAGGTGCTGGCCATGTGGCTGTGACTGAGGTGTATGTGCTCTGTGTCAGGGAGAGGCACCTTTCTGGGGGAAATGAGCTCCTTGTGCCCACTGGCTGCCAGTAGCCGGCCCTGCACCCTTAGCCCACTCTTGGGGAAGTTTCGCTCTGGTCAGCGCTGGTACAGTGCATCCTTTCTGTTCTCCATGAGTAATTTGAAACTTTCTTGAAGGAAAGAAATTTGTTAAACATGGCAAAAGAGGGTAAAACATGTAAATGAGATATGGCTGGAACAGAAGTAAGTGGGAGCCTACCAACGTACGGACACCATGTAACCAAGGAGATGATTTGGGCTTCAAGTGGTGGGTGGGTGACCCCACTTATGGACACACTCATCTTTGCATTTTGTGACTTCCAGAATTACAAAAACCTCACCAAACAAGCCAATCATGATCATGAGTTTCAAGCATTTATAACCAAGAGGAACAAAGATTGACCATTTAAAATCTTTTTTCAAGGGTGGACTAGTACTAGCATGGACACCCACAGGCAAGTCTGGGTCAGCCTCTTGTGGGGTCACTGCTCCTTTCTCCTGGGTCCTGGAGTGCACAACGTTTTGTTTGTGCCCTCCGAGAGTCTGTTTTCCCAGTCCTGTGTAAGTTCTGGTGGCTCTATGGCAGGGTTAATGGCAACCTCCTCTAAGAGGGCTTATGCCACACCCAGGTCTGCTGCACCCAGAGTCCCTGCCCCTGTCGCAGGCCACTGCTGACCTGTACCTCTGCAGGAGACACTCAAACACTCAAAGGCACTGTGGTGTTAAAGACTCTCTTGAGAGTCCCTTGGACAGCAAGGAGATCGAACCAGTCAATCCTAAACGAAATCAGTCCTGAGTATTCATTGGAAGGACTGATGCTGAAGCTGATATTCCAATACTTTGGCCACCTGATGCAAAGAACTGACTCACTGGAAAAGATCCTGATGCTGAGCAAGATTGAAGGCAGGAGGAGAAGGGGACGATAGACGATGAGATGGTTCGATGGCATCGCTGATTCAATGGACATGAATTTGAGCAAGCTTCAGGAGCTGGTGATGGACAAGGAAGCCTGGTGTGCTGCAGCCCATGGGGTCACAAAGAGTTGGACACAACTGAACTGAACTGAATTGCATGGAGCCCCAGAGCGGTTCAGAATCCAGATGCATTCAGTTGCCCGGCATGGTCGCCTCTGTGTTTGTCATG
The DNA here is from genome assembly GCA_917880005.1 of Nanger dama. Lineage (NCBI taxonomy): Eukaryota > Metazoa > Chordata > Mammalia > Artiodactyla > Bovidae > Nanger > Nanger dama. The sequence continues at coordinate 18,048,546 of CAKJTW010000013.1, read as the reverse complement.
CAGGGGTCATGTAGGTTTGGACGAGGGTCATGCAGTGGTCAGCCTACCCCCACGACCTCACCTGGGTCACTTCACTCCAGCAGGGCCCCTTGGCTGTTCTGAGCACAGCCAGGCTGGATTTGCAGCCCAGGTCCTGCAGGCAAGGAGGCCCTGCCCATGGAGAGGTCTCATTACCTGCCCACAAGGTCCTTTGGGAGCATAGCCCCAGCACCTCGGGGCCTTGGTTCCCCCTAACCTTGGGACAGACCTGAGTCAGGACTACTGGGCCTGGGTGGGGCCTGCTACCAGGTGTGAAGAGGCCTCTTCCTGGCCTGGCTGCATGTCCCCTCAGTGTGGAGGGACCACGGGGCGCAGGCCCGGCTGCGTGTTGTTAGAGGGCAGCGTGTCCCCTTGGTGTGGAGGAAGCATGGGGGCACCAGGCTTGGCTGATGGTGCCTGTTCTTGTCCACGCAGAGAGCGTACTGCGGCCAGTGCAGCGAGAGGATATGGGGCCTCGCGAGGCAGGGCTACAGGTGCATCCACTGCAAACTGCTGGTTCATAAGCGCTGCTACGTGCTCGTCCCACTGACCTGCAGCAGGCATATGGTGAGTGGACACCTAGGCCAGCTGGGGTGCAGTCCACACTGCTGCCCCTGGGGACCCTTGGCCTCTTCCTGCCCAGCTGGGATGCTAACCCCATCCCTGCTACCCACAAGACGAGAAGAGGGGGTGACGTAGGGGCTGCCGAGTGACAGCCTGGGTCAGCAGTTGGGTCGGGGCCTGCTCCCAAGCCCCAGGAGTCCCCCAGCACTCTTGGGGCCCCAGGGTCCACTAATAGGAAGCTGTCTCAATTGTGATGTCAGCCGTGGAAGCTGGAGCTGGGGCCTGACTGTGGCCGCTGTGCGATGAGGGCAGGGCTGACGGGACTAAGCGTTACTATGTGAAAAGACACATTTTATAAGTGCCTGCTAGAAGGGTAGAGCCTGAGGGCTGAGTGGCCACCTCCACCTGTGGAGACGCAGGTAATTTCCGTGCTCATCTTGCCATGTTCAGGGCGATGCTGTAACAGGTGAATGACATGTGTTGTGACGTCACAGTGTATGTGACAAGTGAGTCCCGGATACGCAGTGTCTCCAGAAGCCCCGTGTGGTGCTGCCTGGTCACTCGGCCTGTGTCTCTGCAGGATTCCGTCATGCCTTCCCAGGAGCCTGCAGTGGACGACAAGAGCGATGACGTGGACCTTCCCTCCGAGGAGAGCGACGGAAGTAGGGCTGCTACTCCCACCCCCAGAACCCTTTCTAGATCCTTTCTCCCAGGCCAGGGCCTGTGAGCGTGGCCGCTCGCTGCAGGGCTGGGGTGGCCTCTCCAGAGCACCCGGTGGGCGGGCTAGCCTGCCCTGGGCGCCCACATCTCTGTGCTGCTGCCCGTGGGAGTTGGGGTGGGGGCTGGGGTTCCCTCTGTTGCAACCTTGGGAGTTCTAGGAGGCTCTAGTGCAGCGGCCACCACAGATTCGCGTCTCTGGGAAGGTCTGCTGTGCCCAGTATTGCATAGTTCTTGGGTTTCAGTAGGTTTTTGTTTTTTTTTTTTTTGGGTTGTGGAGGGTTTTTTTTTTTTAACTGCTAAGGGCATTCAGAGAGCAATTTTGATTCCATTTGGACTGATGGCCCTGCTCTGAGCTTCTGCAGTTCTGTGCATAGTCACAAGGGTGTACGAGGGCCTAGGCCTTGTTCCTTCCCCAGGGGTGACATGAGGCCACGGAGCACAAAGCAGTACAGCGCCTCATGTAAAGGAGACTCCCATGCACCAGCCGCCTGTCCACCCACATCCACACACATCCACTCACTCTCCACCCATGCCCACCATCCACACATGTCCACCCACCATCCACACACACCCACCTACCACCCATGCCCACCATCTACACACACAAACCCACTACCCACCGACCCACCATCCACACACGTCCACTCACTCTCCACCCACGCCCACCGTCCACACATGTCCACCCACCACCCATGCCCACCATCCACACGCATTCACCCACCATCCACCCACCTGTCGTCCACATCCACCCACCATCCACCCACCACCCACACATGTCCACTCACTCTCTACCCACCCACCATTCACACACGTCCACCCACCATCCACACACACCCACCCACCATCCACACCCACCCACCCACCCCCACCAACCACACACATCCACCCACCTGACCACCCACATCCACCATCCACACACACCCACCCACCACCCACCCACACACTATCCACACACATCCACCTGCTACCCACCCACCTACCCCCCCACCATCCACACACGTCCACTCACTCTCCACCCACCTACCATCCACACATGTCCACCCACCATCCACACATGTCCACCCACCATCCACACACATCCAGCCACCAGCCACCTCCACCATCCACACACATCCACCCACCACTCACCCCCATCATCCACACACTTCAACCATTCACCCACCCACGCACTATCCACACATCTCTACCCACTCTCCACCCACCCCCACCATTCACACACCACCCACCCACTATCCATTCACCTGCCCACCTGTCTACCCACCCATCTGCACACCTTGAGAATAGAGGCTGGAAAGCTCTACATCAAACCCTTCTGCCCGCTCACGTCTAGAAGAACCATGAGGGAAAACTGCCACAAATGCAGATTCCCAGGCCTCGGCCCCAGAAGCTGAGAGTCGCTGGTGGGGGTGGGCTCTGGAAACTGTTCTCACACCTCTCTAGTTGAGGCAGAAGCAGCTGCTCCATGCCTTCCCCCTGAGCAGCAGGTGGCCTGGCCTGGCCCGGCACTGCTTGTCCACAGAGGGGCAGGGCAGAGGCGTGGGGGTCCCTGGGTGCTGGGCCACATCCCTGATGATGCCTGTGTCGCCCCCCGCCCCCGCTTTTTCTTCCTCTTCCCCCAGTTGCTTATATTTCTTCAACCCGGAAACATGACAACATTAAAGATGATTCTGAGGTGAGTAGGAAGTGGCTCGTCGGTGCCCGTGTCTGTTATGGAGGTCCGTCAGCTTGTTTCTGGGGCCACTGTGGGAGCTCAAAGGTGAACTAGGAGTGTCTGGGGAGACGCAGCCTGGTGGGCACTGGGGGTTGCATACACCAAGGCGTTGGGGTCACAGGTCTGAGAAGTCTTAAGAGACCATTTAGCACAGAGGCAATTGCCTAACTGGAGGTGGGACTGATGCTCTAATCCCAGGACTGGTTCCCCTGGCAACCAGCTGCACCCTCAGGTGACCTAGAGGCTTCCCTCATGCTTCGTTAACATGACAAAGGAACATTTTGCTGGCTCTCTGCACCCGGAACCCCTTGGGGTTAGGAGCTCCGTTCCAGGAATGGGGCCCTGGTACAAGTAGGGACTTTGTATTACCAACCACAACATCACAGTTTGACTCTGGGTGATAAATGAGGCTCTGAGAAGTTTGGTCCCGTGCAAGGGCGTTCCAGCTGGAGCTTCCATCCACGGAACCTCCTCGCAGCACCTAGGGGAGGCCACACCTTTCCCAAGGTCCTTGTCCCCTCTGGACTTGAGCTCTTTCTGTGTCTGGAATGAGTCAGGAGCACTCAGTTACCTTTCCTCCAGCGCAGAATCCTCTTCAGAGAGTCCTCAGGAGGGGTGCATGTGGCCTTTCCCTGCCATCGAAGGTCGCTTCTAGTGATGGTTGCTGTGGCGGACCTCCCTAGGCATTAGCAGGTTATGCTTTGTGGCCCCCGGGAGGGCCAGGTGAGCTTCTGATCCCAGCACCAATGGCCCTGGGGTGTGTGAGCCCATGGTCAACTCCTCAGCAGTCAGGGCAGGCTGGCCCTGAGCATCCCTCCTGGCTCACAGAGGGGCCACCTGTGACTGGTGATGGCTCCTGGATCTCTGCTTCTTCCATCAGGAGCTCTAGGGGTCTGCTCCTGGTTGGGGAGGGCATGGGTGATGAATCCCCTCCCGCTTCCTCCCATCTTGTCCACCCCCATCAGGACCTCAAGCCAGTCATCGATGGGATGGATGGGATCAAGATATCTCAGGGGCTCGGGCTGCAGGACTTTGACCTGATCAGGGTCATTGGGCGCGGGAGCTACGCCAAGGTCCTGCTGGTACGGCTGAAGAAGAACGACCAGGTCTACGCCATGAAGGTGGTAAAGAAGGAGCTGGTCCATGACGACGAGGTGAGACTGCATCTTTTCCCCGTTGTTGTTCAGTTGCCAAGTCGTGTCCAACTCTGTGACACATGGCCTGCAGCACGGCAGGCCTCCCTGTCTGCTCCTCTGCATGCAAGTAAGTGCACAGAACAAAATGGGCGCTTTTGCCACTTCGCAGTGTGCAGTTTAGTGACTTTGAGCGCATTCACGGTATTGGGTAACCACCGCTACCGCCCAGCCCACGACATTTCCTCCCCGTGAGCAGTCTCTCCCCGGTCTCTGCCAGCTCCACAGCCACCCGGCCACTTCTGTCTCTGTGCATTTTGCCTGTTCTGGACTCTGCATGTAAATGGAACCATGTGCTGTGGGACCTTCTGTGTCTGGCTTCTCTGATGGAGCATCTCGTTCTCACAGTCCATCCAAGTGTATCAAGGCGTGGCACCTCCTCCATCTTTTCTAGGCCTCAGTTGTGTTCTGTTTTACGGACAGGCCCCGTTTGGCATGTGTATCCATCCCTGATAAGCACGGGGCTTGTCTCCATTTCCAGGTGTGGTGAACGTCTGTGCAGCTGTCTGAGTCCCTGTTTTTACTCCTCTGGGTGTTCACCCAGGAGGGGACTGCCAGGTCGTAGGGTCATCTTGTGTTTCACTCTGAGGAACAACTGAGCCGTCTTCCCCTGTATTGTTTTACGTTCACACCAGCAATGCACGAGAGTCCCACTTCTGCCCATTCTTGCTGATACTGGCTGTGTTCTATTTTTTGATTATCGCTGTCCTAGCAAGTGTTTAGTGGCTTTGACAGGCATTCAGCACCTTTTCATGGGCTTCTTGGCTCTGTGTACTTTTGATCTATTCTTTGACCCTGGAACGGGGTTACGTCCCTTAGAAGCAGAGAGTGACTTCAGAGGGAGCAACGATGATGTCACTGTAAGATGACTTGATACACGTGGTGTGGGGGCCATGGCAGGGCTGCCCAGGCTTGCAATTCAGAGGGCAGAGCCAGGGCTCCACCAAGTCCCCACCTGCCCTCCCAGCAAGTGCGTTTGTGCAGTGCACACACCGCCCAGCTGGCCACCAGCCCCTGGTGCTGAGCTGGTGCAACCCTGCCTCTCCGCTGAGGAAGTGGAGCCCCGGGGAGGTGTGGGGCCCAGCTGGCGTCTTCACTGCTGGTCACAGCCCTGCAAGGTGATTCCAAGTCCCCGCCCAGTGCACTGCTGGCTGGAGGGTTGATGGTGTCTTTGGGGGTGGGGCAGTTTCTAGAATGCTGAGAGGAGAGGTCTCCGGGGAGGGTTACTGCTGTGGTTGATCCTGGCATCATCACATAGCCAGGGCCAGGGCTGGAGCCTGGACTTTGAGGTGGTTTCAGGAGAATGAGACACTAGGAGCTGACAGATGGTCCAGCTGTGTGCATTTGTGAGACTCTGCCATCCTGTGGCCCTGGGCCTGGGCCCTGGTTGGTGGACTAAGGGGGTGGCCCGCATCTGATCCCTAGAACCTGTGAGCAGGACCATATTTGGCGAAAAGTGATTATGGATCCTCAGATGGTCATTCTAGATTATCTGGAGGGGCCCTAAATCCAGGGACAAAGTGTCCTTTTAGAGAAAGGCAGGGAAAAATTTGAGACAGAAAGAAGGAAAAACACAGTGAATCTGTTAAGAGGGAGGTAGAGAGGAGCCAGAGACCCCTGGAGGTGCAGGAACGACCTTCCATGGGGACCTGGGAGAGAGCATGGCCCTGCCCACACCTGAGCTCAGGCTCCTGCCTCAAAACAATGAGAGGATGCAGTCTGGAGTGTTAAAGCCCAGCACTGTGGCATTTTGTTACAACAGCCTGGGGAGTGAGCAGGCGGGAGGAAGGTAGACGGTGGGTGGGTAGGGAGCAGGGGGTTTGGCCTCCATCTGGGGGAGGGGGTATCGTGTACCCACTGAGGTTTCCTTCCTAAGCACCTGGGTGGCCAGGCGCCTTAGAGAACAGACAGGGACGGTTGAGGGCTGTGTTTAAAGCCAGCTCTGCACTTGAGACACTCCGAGTGGAGATGCCAGGTGGCCATCACATGAGCAAGCAGAACTAGGGTGGGTAAGGCTGGTCAGATGAAGCCATTCCTCCCGGAGCATCTCTTCGGAGGGTGGAGGTCAGAGGATCAGGACCAAGCCTAGGATGAGGAACCCACATGATCTTTGGCCCTCCAAATGTGTGCTCACTGAGAGTTTGCTAATTTTTCCCAAATACCTTGGGGGAAGGCAGGCTACTCTGAACACATATCATTCCCTCTCACTTTCCTTGAAAGAAGGGGGTTTAACTTAGGGAATTTGGGGGCCTGGGCCTCACGTAGCTCTTCTTTCTCAGGTTGGAATGGAACCAAAGCTGAGACTGTCAAGCTGACTTTTCTCCAGGTTTAGCGTGGACTGTGAGGGAGACAGTCCTATTGTGGGAGCTGGTACTTGGGAGATGAGTGTGGGGTGTGGGGAATCCTCCACTCTCTGTTCCTCCCGTCTTAAGTGGAGATGATAATACAAACCTTCCACGGCACCATGGGCAACACATGAGGCCAACTCACAGCTGGTGATGGTGGCTTTAGTGATGCTTTGGTAGAAATGGTGATAGCTGATGAGTCGTGATCCTGATGGTAATAGAGATGGTGATTGTGGTGGTGATGATGGTAAAGATAATGGGGATGATAGTGATGATGGTGGGGATGGAGATGGTGGTCAAGGTGGTGATGATGGTGGTGGTGGTAGTGATGGTGATGGTGGGGATGATGATGGTGGTGGAGATGGAGATGGTGATGGTGAGGATAGTGTTGATGATAGCAATGGTGATGATGGTGAGGATGGTGATGGTGCTGATGGTGCTGATGGTGAGGATGATGGTGATGACAGTGGTGGTGGTGACGATGATGGTGACGACAGTGAAGGTGGCAGATGGTAATGGGGACAATGGTGGCGATGGAGAATGTCTTAGTGGGCGTTTTCTTTCCTCTCTGTGTTGTCTCCCATCAAGCAGAGCTGACAGAGCTCCTCTCTTGCCTCCCCTTCCCCAGGATGTTTGTGGAGTATTCACACTCCTGGCTTCTATTTCAGGATATTGACTGGGTGCAGACAGAGAAGCATGTGTTTGAGCAGGCATCCAGCAACCCTTTCCTGGTCGGCTTACACTCCTGCTTCCAGACAACAAGTCGGTAAGACAAGGGGTGTTTCTGGGATTCTGCTGCTCTCTAGTCTGAACTGCGGAGAGGCTGAGTTGGCGTGAGGTTTCCGCTCTCATCTGTGGGGCCCTCCCGTTTGCAAGTGTGGGGGCTTTTTGATTCATCACTTAACTTTGTTCTCAGCTGGTGTCATATGACTTGAATTTCATACAAATGAAGCTAAATTTTTTGATTCTATTTAGAAAATATTTATTGAGAACATCCCACTGCATGGGATACAAGTGTGGGATCGGGTGCTGGTATGGCCCTGTGAGTGGGAGGTCTGTCTCTGTACTTGTGGGTCTCACTGATAGTGGAATAAAGTAATAAACACCAGGAGCCTCACTTAAAAGCTTTGTATATGTTAGATTTCTGCTTTAAAATAGTTGGAACTACCGGTCTATGATAGCATAATCTCAATTTGGAATTTTCTTGGCCAGATGACTTGAACTTACACAATTTGTTTTATTTGAAAAGTTACTATGTTCTGGGTCAGAGTCCTCAGGGCCCGCCCCCAGGTTCAGTGACTTAAGAGAATTCGCAGGACTTAACACATTGTCGAATTCAAGGCTGAGACTTCATTCCGGGAAAGGGTGTAAAGCAAAATTGGCAAAAGGCAAAGATGCTCAAGGTAAAGTTGGGAGGAACCCGAGCATGCACTGGCCAGAGTCCCTCCGCATGGGGTCCCATGGGACTCCTTGAATTCCTCTGGAAGGAATCGTGAAACCTGGGGTTTACTGGGGTGAGTCATGTAGGCATCTCTACCTAGCACATGCCAAATCTCAGGCTCTCAGTAAGCAGCAGGTGTCCAGGGCAGATGCGGTGTTTCTGCAGCGTGATCACGTGAGGCAAGCTCACCCTTTGGGGAGGGTTTGCATCAGCGCAGGGAGCCGGTGACTCCACTGGAGTCGTCGTGCAGTAGGGCGGTCTCAGCCCCACTGTGCTCACTGTCTCTGCTCAGGGTCCCCCTTGTGAACGAGCAGTGAGTCACCCCTCCCCCATCTCCACCCCCTGTTCTCACAGAACTGGCCTTTCCCCAGGTCTGCAGTTGTCCCCCAGCACTGTCCCCAGGCTCAGTGATTCTGCCTCCTGAGAGGGTCTCAGCTGCCTCCGTTTCCTCCCCTTGAATCCTGGCCGCAGCCTCTCGGGGCATCCAGTCCCTGGAGCACCAGGTTGTCACTTCCCCCATGCAGAAACCGAGCCATGTTTGAAAACTCGGATCTGAAACTTCTGACCACTTTCCCAGTTGCGTCTGGGAAACATCTAGGCTCCTAGGCGTGTGGATGAGGCCCTGTGACCAGGCTCCACCGCAGTCTGTCCATCTTGGCCGTGCAGCCCTTTCCTCACCTCTTCTTCCCCAACCCAGGGTGCATGGAGAGCCCAGCACTTGTGTCCGGTGTGCTTTCCATGCCTCTGTTTGGCCCTGACCAGTCTTGGGATATGGGACAGACCTAGGGAGGGTGTGCTCCTGACTCCACTCTCCTAAATGGATTCTAAAATGGGTTTCACTGTGATGTTCTGTTAACTTTACTACACAGAACATGAATAGTGTGGACAGACAGGGGTGAGATATTTCAGCCTCACTTCCAGCTTCGTTGCTGGGAGCATAGCGCCCTCCGAGCTCATGCCCTGGCAACCCTCTGGTTCACATGCTCCCAGGTGCATTAAAGTTAGGATCATCCCTGTGTGACCCCCATGATACAGGGGCACATGATACCGCCTTTGCAGACTGCTCGTATAGAGCCCTCAGCACCACAGCCGGGAGGCACCCTGGAGCAGCTATCGTCTGTGTCTAGTTTCCTTGCCTCTTACATTACAGAAAGTGAAAGTGACATCACTCAGTCGTGCCCGACTCTTTGCGACCTCATAGACTGTAGCCTACCAGGCTCTTCTGTCCATGGGATTCTTTAGGCAAGAATACTGGAGTGGGTTGCCATTTCCTTCTCCAGGGGATCTTCCCGACCCAGGGATCAAACCCAGATGTCCCGCATTGCAGGCAGACGCTTTACCCTCTGAGCCACCAGGGAAGCCCAACATTACAGAACCCGGCAGAAGCACCTGAAACCTGGATGGCTGGAGCAGGTGTCTTTCCCAGGCTGTTTCTCGGTGCCTGCTTGGACCCAGCCCCTCAGTATGAACTCCCTAAGAACTGGGCCAGGCATGCTCCGAGCAGTTGGTTGATCCTGGCACCTCATGGGCAGACACAGTGTTAAAGGATGATTCTGGAAGTGCAGCCATGTTCTCGGTAAAGAGGCACAGTGAGTGTGTGTCAGAGTTCACTTGACTCTCTGATTAATGAGAAAATAGTAAGCGATCATGACATGCCCACAGGAGTTCCAGGTCCCGCATGTGTTGGCTGACGGGGACCTTGGGATGGACAGAAGCCCAGTGTAGAGCTGGCTGGGGGGCAGGGAGGGGGTCTGCACCAGGCAGACCTCCTTTGCAAGTCTGTGGATGGCATTGTTGACATAGAACCCACCGAGTCAGAAAGCATCTGACAAGTGCAGCCACCAGGACCCCCACGCAGACCAGAGTGGACACTGCAGGGGGCAGTGAGGCCTGTGGCATTCAGGACGGCTGTGGGGGTGTGGCTGGGACACCTGCCAGCTGCTGCTCCACCTCCTCCAGGCTCCTCATGAGTTGTCGCCCCCGAGCACCTGCCGTGGGGCCAGGGGCCCACTGAGTCCTTGCAGTGCTGCCAAACAGTGGACACCTGCTCAAGCTGAGCTGTGCCCATGGGCTCCCAGCAGCAAAAACCTGGTGAATAAGGCCCAGCTTCTTATGAGCAGTTACCAGAAGGGGAGCAGGTGGATCTGCAGTGAGCGGACCCAGGGTCCAGCCTGATCACCTACTCCTGATGGGGGTTGGGAAAAACTGGTTCCTGGGGGCCCTGGAGATGGCGGAAGTGCTCACAGGACACACCAGCGGCCACGATGCAAGAACTTGCACAAGAGGCTGTGAACCCAACAGGAATCAGCTTTGACCTTGAGAGGGCAGGAGCCCCCTCCCTAGGAGCATGAATCATAGTACTTTCAAAAGGTAGAGCATTTGTTCCAGTCATAATTTAAACCCAGAATAGAAAATGGGGTGCTGAGTGACAGTGGGTGTGGGCGGAGCCACGTCAGCCTCTGTTCTCTGTGCAGATTCCCTGAAATGGTCCACGTGCAGCCCCGACCCCATGGGCTAGAGTCTCAGCATGAGGGCACACATGGGGAGAAGGGCATTTCAAAGGTGACTTCCCTGCTGCCCAGTTTTGCTGGCTGTACTTTTCACATTTTCTAGGTAGTGATATCCTCAGTGTCCTTCTGCAGCTGCTTCGCTGTTTTGGTCTCTCCTACTTTGCCTGATTTCATCATCAGGCATGTCTCCTGTGAACGTGCAATTCCTGTTCCAGGCGTCCTTCACATGTGAGAGTATCTGCATTTGAGCTGGACTCAACCCAGTCACACTCGCCCTGGAACTCGGACATGTGTTGGGTGGTGTGTTGGGCACACATCCTTTATGGGGAGGTGGGGGGCTTGTTTGTCCTCTCATCAGGGAGAGGTTTCTCTGGGCCGGTGTCATCAATTTCCTGTCGGCGTCTGTCCCTGAGCTGTGGTCTCTGTCTGGTCTGCTTGCTCACAGTGAGCAAGCAGGATCATGTGAGCATCCTTCTGAGTCAGGGACCAGTTTCTGACCACATGGGTCCAGGGGTTGCCTAGCGTTTCTGATCTGTGTTTTCTTTGGGAACAAGGCTGGTCCATCCTGAGATGCCCCTTTGGCTTTTGACCTCCTTTCTTGTCTGTCCTTCATTATCAGAAGCCTGGCCCCTTGTCTGATTCCTCTGTTCCTTTCTTCTGTCCCCTAGCTCCAAGGGGACAGGGGTGGCCACCCTGTGACTGGGGTGGGGGGATCTATAACTGGAAGTAGGGCTCCAGGTGTGGGTTCTGGATTCCTCCAAGCTGCCCAGTATCAGATCTCATAGACAGTAGCTGTGGTCCTGGGAAAATTACTTGACCTCCCAGCATCTCAATGTCCCTGTATAAAATAAGGAAACTCCTAGAACCTACCACGCAGTTCTTGGGTTAAGTTTCATACACAGGTGTGCTTAGAACAGCACCTGACATTTTGTGAGAGTTGTGAGAACTGTGTTCTTGTTATTTTTTTATACCGGGGGTCAGCACTTTTTCTCAGAAGACCAGATAGTAGTATCACCACCTTTGAGGGCCACATGGTCTCTATGACAACTACTCGCTGGGGTGCAGACAGATGCAGGCAGTGTTCCAGGAAAGCCTTATCGACAGACACGGGTTGGGAAGTGGTTGTGGTCAGATGCTGGCGGCATTACTCTTGATCTCAGCACTGTCCCGTGTCATCAGGGTCCCCTCTGAGTGAGGCTGGTGATCTACCCCCTAGTGGAGGGAGGCTGGCCTGACTTGGCCCTGAGATGAGGAAAGTGTCTCAGGTGGTCCCCTCCTGCCCCTGGCACCCTCGACCCTCAGAGTGGCCAGCATTCCAGGTTTATCCTGGGTGAAGGGTCAGGTGGATAGCATCTCTGGTCCCCACTCTGCAGCCTGGCTCCTGCCCTGGTCTCTGGCCCAGGAGTGGACTGTGGTGTTTACGCCCCTTTCTGTCTTCAGCTCTTGATTAATCCTGTTTTGCGAGTTTTTACTATATTCTGCACATTTAGTTAAGTACTAAGGAAACGTGACCTGCTGTCTCGGCCCTGAGGGAGGCTTCTTTCCTGTCCTGGCATCACACGTGTGCCAACCAAGCTATGCAATCTGGGGCTCACAGGCAGAGCCAGATGTGGAGCCCGGAGACGGGCCCTTGCCTGTGCTCAGCCATGGACACTGGGATGTTTGTCACAGCAGCCAGCTTATCTTAGTCACTTGAAGCGTCCTCATCGGAGTGAATCAGCCCCTGGTGGCTCTTAAGGGGTTTGCTCCAAAGAAATGTTGAAGGTAGTACACCTAAACTAAGACAACATCGTAAGTCAACTAGACTGCAATATACAATTTTTTTTAAATGTCAAAAGTAGTGTTAATGTTCATCTGTAGAAGGAAAAAAATATCAGGGAACTGGGAACCCATGTGCCACATGGCATGGCCAAAAAAATAAAAATAAAAAAATAACCACTCTGCTCTGTTGTTACAGCTGATCAGTGTTGCAGATTAAATGAATTCCTTGATCAGCAACTTACCTGAAACCCGGGGCCCCAGGTGGCAGTCACAGACCAGCCAAGTGCACCTCCATGTTCACTCCAGTCACACGGCTTCTTTTGAAACCCTTATTATAGGCTTTCCTCCCGGATCCAGAAAGCAAGCCACCATTGCTACTATTTTCCTTGGTTTTTAAACATCTCTTCTGCTCCCCGAGGCCTCATGTTGGTGTCTGTCTCCAGTGCCAAGATGGCACTTCTTTCTGTCCATGTGGATGGCCACCGTCCGTTCCTGGGGAATATCCACGTAGGGTGGACATGTCTCCTGGGGCAGCGCCATCCGTGATCACAGTGGCAAATTTCGTCCTGTTGTTTGAAGTCACAGCATTCTGAATAAATGCTCTTGTTTTTTAGTGGCGAGGCCTTGGGCCTCTCCCCAGGGCTTGAGCACCTTCCCCCAGGGTGGCTGCCAGGGTTCAATGTGCACACATGTTGGAACAGCGTGCAAAGGTCTGTGGGGGCTGTGCAGCCATCCTTGTCCTGTTTGTGCCACATTGGCAAGCCTTTTCCGTCTCTCACCTTTGTTATAGCGTGAAAGCAGCCACAGGCAAATGTGTGAGTAAAACTTAGCTACAGTGCAGACTGCCCAGTGTCAGGGTCAGGGTCACTGGGCCCTTTCCAAGCATGAGAGCTGTCCCGCCCTGCAGGACCACATGGAAGGCTCTGGCTGCTCCCCCAGTACTCAGCCCTCAGTCTCCATATCTACTCTGTGTATTTAGGAACTGTTTCTTATGTAAATATGTGATCAGAGGCTTGGTGGGCAGTCTGTAGCTTGTTCACATGCTCCACGTGTGGGGCATCACCATCATGGCACCAGTGATGCAGATGGGCTACCAGTGCTCAGAGGGGCTCCCTCTGTGTTCTTTACTCTCTGAAAGCCGCCCCTCTCCATACCCAGAGGAACTGTTGACCTAAAAATCCACAAGCTGGCCTCAGCAGGGCATTTCAGGGAAATCATGTGTGAATTTAATTTTGAAAATAGAACCTTATTAAATGTGAGGAGGATCCTATCAAGGAAAGAAACCACAAGGTAAATTGTTTGGGGACCTGAAGAGCCCTGCTTGCCTCCAGAGGATGGGCCTGTCAATCACAGGCCTCTCCCACCAGCACCCCCACCCTCCTAGAGACCTGTCAATCACAGGCCCCTCCAGCCGGCAACCCCGCCCTCCTCTGGGAGGCCTGTAGCATTGCAGATTCCCAGTGGCCAAGTCAATGTGTTCGACCCTCTTCCTCTGGACCTGCATGCAGCTTGGGGTGGGTCCCACAGGAGGGGTGCACGGGACCCTCCCGTGCTTCCACCGAGCCTTTCCCCTCCTGATTGCTTACCCCGCTGGCCATTTTGTGGGCTCTGCCTCAGGCCCTCCAGGCCAGCCACACCAGGAGTCTGAGCACCTCCTCTCCTTCAGCCTGCCCATCTCCCTGCCCCAGGTCCACCCAGACAGTGGCCAGAGGGTCACTGGCATCCCCCAGCTGGTGCACCCACCCTTCTGGCTTCTCCAGCTGAGCCAGGCCCCTTTACTTGCAAGGTGGTACCTCAGCTCTGCCCTCCTCCACCTCTTCCTATGCACCATCCAGGCCTCCGCTCCCTGGGGAGGCCTTCCACAGCAACCAGCCACATAGCGCCCTCCCAGCCCCAGTGAGTCCCCAGCCACCAGCCCTGCCTTATTTTTACATTTTTACCCCAAAGGCAGGCTAGGCATCACTGAAAGTGAAAAGTGAAAGTCACTCAGTCGTGTCTGACTCTTTGCAGCCCCATGGACTGTAGCTTGCCAGGCTCTTCTGTCCATGGAATTCTCCAGGTCAGAATACTAGAGTATTGGGTAATGGTTCCCTTCTCCAGGGGATCTTCCCAACCCAGGGATCAAACCCAGGTCTCCCGCATTGCAGGTGGATTCTTTACCATCTGAGCCACCAGGGAAGCCCTCTAAAGGCATCATTGGGAGAGTAAATAACTGTGTTGAATGACATGAGTGGTGGACAAGAGTTTCTCTCCCAAGTTTTATTTCATCAGGAACAGAGCTGAGGGGCTCCTGCCACTGACCCCAGAGTTGGATGGCCTGGTTGCTGCCTGCCTGGGCCTCTCAGGACAAGGGTGACCCCAGCCTGTGTGTCCTGCAGGTTGTTCCTGGTCATTGAGTACGTCAACGGGGGCGACCTCATGTTCCACATGCAGCGGCAGAGGAAGCTGCCAGAGGAGCACGCCAGGTGGGCGCAGCTGGGGCAGGCATGGGGGTGGGAGGGAGGGCAGGCCACAGCCCAGAGGGTCCTGGGAGTGACCCGGCCTTGGTCCCGACCCTTGGCGCACAGTGTACACAATGATGCCATCTGGCCTCCGCAGGATGATCTTTGTTATTAAATGATTCTCAGGGACACTGACCACATTGCCCCCGCCCCACTACACCCACCCCTACAGCCTCGACCTCACAGGTGGGTGGGGCGTTTATTTCCACCCCATACACATCTCTTTCCTGTTTTCCCATACTTTTTCCCTTTTCCTCATTTCCTCACTTAAAAATAATTCCATGTGGCACTGTGAGCCACCATAGGTCCTTTTGGGGAGAGGTAAGTAATAAATCAAGAACCCCACACGCTCATGTTCTCCTTTTTAATTGTGAAAAATTTGCATAACATAAAATTTCCACCTCAACCACTTTTAAGTGCACAGTCAGTGGCATCGGGCACATTCACATTGCTGTGCAGCCATGCTGACCACCATCTCCAGGACTTTGGTCTCCAGTACTTTCATCACCAGGACTTTTTCCTCTTCCTATACGGAAACTGTCCCCATGAAACACTCGTTCCACATCCCCTCCTGCAACCCACACACTCCTACTTTGTCTCTGTGACTCTGACGCCTCCAGGGACCTCAGAGAGGTGGAATCACATAGGATGCATCCTCCTGCATCTGGTTTGTTTCACTCCGTGTCATGGCCTAAGGTCCATCCACGTTGGGGCAGGTGTCAGTGTCAGCACCTCCTCCCTTTTCAAGGCTGGATCCTATTCTATCACAGGAATGGACCACATTTTATCCTCATATTTTGATGAACACTTGGGTTGCTTCCATGATTTAGCTGCTGTGAATAGTACTGCTATGAACAAGGGGGTACAAATACCCATTTGCGCCCCTGTTTTCAATTCTTTCGAGTTATTCACAGAAGTGGAATTGCTGGGTCACATGATAATTCTATTTTTAATGTTTTGAGGACCATCCAAGCAATTTTCCACAGCAGCTGCACCATTTTACATCCCAACCAGCAGTGCATGCGGGTTGCAGTTTCTCCACATCCTTGCCAGCACTTGTCATTTTCTGTTCGAGGGGATGGGGGCCCGTTGTATAGTGGCTGTCTTGGTAGGTGTGAGGTGGTGTCTCATGGTAGGTTTGTGTTGTGTCTCCCTGGCCATGGGGATGCTGCCTGTCTTTCCCAGTCCTGTGGGCCCTTGTGTGTGTTGCCCAGTCCTGTTGGCCCATGAGCTCATCAGTGGAGAGTTCCAACATCTTGTGTCCTCCTGTCCAGGTTCCTGCTTGGGTTCTCTCTGCTGATGACAGGTGTTGCCCCTTCCCCAGGTTCTATGCTGCTGAGATTTGTATCGCACTCAACTTCCTACACGAGAGAGGGATTATTTACCGGGACCTGAAGCTGGACAATGTCCTCCTTGACGCCGACGGCCACATCAAACTGACAGACTACGGCATGTGCAAGGTGAGCGTCCCGCCCACTGCTCCCGCCCACCCGCCTCCCAGGGTCTTGGCCAGCCTGGCACCCGCACCGTCTCACCTATGCCTGGTCTCCGGCACCTCCACATGACCACAGTCCTCCCACTACTGGGGGTGTATCTGGGCATGCCCTCCCTCCTGGTAATTGGCTTTGTCCCCACAGGAAGGCCTGGGCCCCGGTGATACAACAAGCACTTTCTGCGGAACCCCAAACTACATCGCCCCGAAATCCTGCGGGGAGAAGAGTATGGTAAGCACAGGTGGGACAGGCACTTGGCTCTGAGGCTGGAGTGGACCAGGACACCCAGACACCCCGATCCCTGGGACCCTCCTTTGCCCAGGGGCTTGGATCTGAGGCGGGAGTGGACCAGGACACCCTGAGCCCTGGGAGCTGCCTCTGCCAGAGACTCTGATGGAGCAGAGAGGGAAGGAGGCAATCCTAGTGGGGCTAACCCTGCTGGGGTCCTAACCAGGGTCTCTAGGGAGCTGGCCCAGCTGCCAGGAAGAGGGTTTCCTGACCAAATTGCACTAAAACACACACCCTTACTTCATCCAGCCCCAGGTCATCACCTGGCCTCAGTCCCAGCTGTTGTCCCATGTGTCCACCTGAGTGTCCCCTGGGGAGGTCACTGGACAGGATCCCTCTGGTCAAGGAGCCTGAAAGGCTTGGGAAGGAGAACACAATGCAAAGACAGGCCCCAAGCAGAGGTCCCAAGCCACTGGTGCCGCCCATAAGTGTGGGTTCCCCAAACCCACCAGAAGCACCCACAGCCCCTGTGACACTGAAGTGCGTCCACACTCTCTGTGGATGTGAAATGAAAATGAGATTAGAACATATGTACATATGTGTCTGTGTGTGCACAACCCCTGCATTTTGGGGTTCTGCTGTTTTCCCATCACAAATACTCTTTCAAATGTTTCCACATATTTTCTTTGCCATTGAAATTGGGGGTGGCAGGGCAGGCAGGTTCTCTCCCCCTCAGATCCCTGGGCACCCGGAGGCCAGTATGATTGAAGTCACTTAGTAACCAAACAAGGAGGATGGACAGCAGCAGTGGTCCAGAGCAGAGTCTGTAGCCCTCCCAGGAAGGGGGTCCTCTGTGTAACAGAGCTGCACACCTTTGGACATCGGGGGGTGGCTGGCTGTCCCTGAGCTTCCTTGACATGAAGACAGCTTTGCAACCACCAAGACAGTGGACAGAGTGGAGGCCAGGCCGCCTGGGAGATGCTGGGGACACCCAGCCTCAGCTGTGGTCCAGGTCCAGGTCACAGTTGTTGCCTTGTGACTGGATAGCACAAATGGAGAGTCCTGGCCTGACCAGAACCCTGGCTCTCCCTCAGGGTTCAGCGTGGACTGGTGGGCGCTGGGTGTGCTGATGTTCGAGATGATGGCAGGCCGCTCCCCTTTCGACATCATCACTGACAACCCGGACATGAACACTGAAGACTACCTTTTCCAAGGTGCGCGGGCCATACATCCCGTTCCCTCCATGCCCTGCGGGTTTTCCCCTTTTAGAAATGAGGGTGAAAGAGTCTCCTGACTGGTTGCCATGGCTGCCACAGACTAGGTGGGGCCACCTGTCCACTACTGGCTCTCAGGGAGCAAAGTATGGTGGGCAGGGGGATACTGCTCTTTCACATCCACAGGAAAGAATCTGTCCTGATTTGGCCCAGGCCCCCGTCTCCCAGCCTCCTGTGTGCACCTGAGTCCCGGCGGGGGCTGTACTCAGCCTCAGCGCCTTGCCATCTGGGCCCCTGGAGCAGAACTGACTGCCCCCAGGATGCTGGCCCAGGCTGTCCCCACAGTGCTCTCTTGTGCCTGTGGTCATGGGGAGACTGTCCCCACGGTGCCCTCCTGCGCCTGTGGATGTGGGGAGGCTGTCCCACAGTGCCCTCTTGTGCCTGTGGACATGGGGAAGGTGTCCCACAGTGTTGTCTTGAGCCTGTGGATGTGGGGACACAGGACCAGCTGAGCTGCCATTGGTTCATCCCTCATCATGAGCATGCCTGATTGTGGGCACCAGCGCCTCTGAGGCCTGGAGCTCCTGCTGGGGTGCAGGAAGAGGCCCAGGCCACCGTGACTGCCGTGACCCTCCTGCCCAGAAAAGGTTCCCAGTGCCCTGTAGGCTGCTGGGAAGAGTGACAGGCTGGGGGGCGGGGGTGGGGAGCTGGTGGAGGGGCAGCAGAAGGAACAACTCTCCCCTCCGGCCCTACAGTCATCCTGGAGAAGCCCATACGGATCCCCCGGTTCCTGTCCGTCAAGGCCTCCCACGTGTTGAAAGGATTTTTAAACAAGGTATGCTTGTAGCCTCCGTAGCACCCCGTGGCCATGGCCGGCCCTTCCTAAGCTACTGGGGTTGAGGCTTTACCACCTGGTCTTCTAGTTCAGTGCTGGACATGGGTATGACTCTGCTTCCTTCCTTGGTGGTTCTGTGGCTGCTTATTCACACTTGACAAAAGATAATGAGGAGAAATTATGCCAAAGAGGCATTTCCTGAAGGAGCTTAACCTGCTGGGAGGAAGCAGTTTCACCTAGGTGGGGGGGCTGGCCCTGGGTGGTTTGCTGATGCTGTTTAAGACCCACTACTGAGTAGGGCTGCCCTGCTGTGTGCTGACTTGTCCTCATTTGAACTCTGACCCCCAGGACCCCAAGGAGAGGCTTGGCTGCCGGCCACAGACTGGATTTTCCGATATCAAGTCTCACGCCTTCTTCCGCAGTATAGACTGGGACCTGGTAAAGTGGTTGGAACCTGATACCCACCTCCGAGGCGGGGAAGGGACCTCCAGGGGGCAGGATGGGTGAAAATGGGGGTGCATTGGGAAACACTGATTGAGAACAAGGAGGAGGGCTGTGACAAGGCCCTGGGGGCAGTGCTTCCTGAAGGTCCTGAGAGCAGCCTTGCTGGGGCGTCCAGTTCATGCTGTACTGGGTATCCTGTGGGGGTGTGTTTGCGTGGACGAGCACAGCCATACACCCACTGACTGAGCTCCATGTCCACGCCCTGAGTCAGTTCACAGATACTTCCTTAACCATCTAGCTAGTCCCAACTAGACACCAAGGTGTGCTGTGGCCCCTCCCCCTACAGTGGCCCTTGACCCACCCAGTCCTGGGGACTCAGCCTTCTGGGTCTGGACCTTCTCCCACCCCCAATGCTGCTACCTGGGTCTGAGCTGCCCACATCCCGGACAGTCCCCAGTTTCCTGCCTGGGCCCTGCCAGCAGCCGCCTCCTCCACTGGGCCTTTAGGAGTCCCTCACTGCTGGGCCCACTTCTGCCTCAGGGCGGTGACACAGCTCTGCCCCTCCCAACCTCCACCCATCACCTCCTTCAGACTACCTCAGCATGCTCACTCCCAGCCCCTTTGGGCCTCCTCTTTCCCATCACACCTCAGGGCTAAGTGGCAGGACTCTGGGATGTCACTCTAGGGCAGCACCGTTCCAGTTCTCTGCTTGTCACTGAGAAAAGAGGACGTGACACTGTGTGTGACATTCCCAGGGGGTGGGCGGGGGGTGGGGGCAGGTACTGAGCAGCCATGAGGCTCTTAGGTTAGGGATGGGGGTGGGCTTGGAAGAGCCCGGGCCAGCACCTGGCTGCATTTTCCTCATGGGCTGTTCTGACTTGCTATTTAAATCTTAAAGCAGCCCGAGACCTAAAGTAGGGAAAGTAGTACAAGAGAAATGTTCTTTTTCCCCTTTTTATCTGAATATATTTCATGCTAACAAGAAGATGGAAACTTGCCTGACAGAAAGCCGAGGGAGAAGGGAAGGCCTTATGTCCCCAGAAGTGTCCAGGGTGTGGCCATGCCCACTAGCTCCCGGGGCCCTGGGATCGCAGCTCGTACATGGGCGTGTGGGCACCTGCATGCATGAACATACACACACTGGTAGCCCCCTTCTGCCAGTGGGGTCAGCCTGTCCCCTGTTCCACACCCCCTCTCCTGCATCCCCTGGGTGACAGATAGGTGTGCCTCTCCAGGTGGCCTGGGTGTGCTGGCCGCAGCCTTGACACTACTGGGCGTGACTGGGGGATTCATCTCTGTGACACTCTCACTTCCTGCACCAACTTTGTTAGCAGAACCTGTGTGTTCAGCTTCCCAAATCCCCCAAAGTTATGGGACCTGTTTCAACTTTCCAGGCCCAGTTTGCTTTTGTTGCCATAAGTGGTGTTCCTAAGGGCCCTGGCCCCACAGTGCAAAGACAGGGTATGAGCTGAGGTGGACTGGAGGCTTATTTCTGACTTGGCTGGAGCTCTCTCCTTACATGGGACCTTGGGACAGTTCCTTGTCTCCAACCCGGTCACATGGAGGCCCCACCCAGCGGAGGTTTCCAGGCTGGCTCACTCAGGACCCTCCAAGGGAAGGCAGCAGCCAGTCCTGAAAGGCCGGGGTCATCCACCCCCTGAATCAAGCTGTCCCAGCTGTGAGAGCACAGTGGTCCAACTGGAGGGCTGGGTCCTGCCTGTCCTCTGGCTCCAGCTTCCCTTGTGATGGGGACAGTCCCTCCCGGGCAGGGACCCCCATGCCTCAGTGTGGCTCTCTCTGAGGTCTGAGGAGCAGTCCTGGCCCAGCACCTGTGTGCAGCACACACTTGGTGGAGGGAGGGGAGAGGAGGTAGTGTGTGTGGAACCTGGGGGCCCATGCCCCCCCCGCCCCGCCACCTCAGTGATTGGAGCCACTCTTGAGTTGCTCCACCTCCTCCACGTAACTCCACCCTCTCCAGACACCATATCTCAACCCCAAGATGACAAGTGCATCCCTTTGGGATTAGGAATACTAGTCAGGAATACTAGTCTAGGAATACTAGATATGGCCGTTTAAGGCGTCTCGGGGGAGAGGTCCCAGTGGAACACAGGTATCCCTACCAAGCCCCAGCTCTCTTACCACCGGGGTTCCAAGATTAAAGCTCCCTAAGCCAGCCTCCGTTGGTTTAAGGAGCAGGGTTGCAGGCCCTCGATGGCGTAGGGTTTGTCTCTCATGGCCTGTGCTGCCAGCACTTTTCAGCTCAAGTAGAGTTTTTCTGACTTTGGCGGAAATTTCTCCTACACTTTAGAGAAAAACAACTGGCCATCAATCGAGGCGTATATACTTAAGCACCATTTCTTCTGTTTGATTCTGTGGTTTGAGTTTGCAAAGCGCTGAGTCCGCTCAAGTGGCTCTGACCATGTATCTTCCTGCAGCTGGGGAAGAAGCAGGCCCTCCCACCCTTCCAGCCGCAGATCACAGACGACTATGGCCTGGACAACTTTGATACGCAGTTCACCAGCGAGCCAGTGCAGTTGACCCCTGACGATGAGTAAGGCGTGCACTTCGGTGGGGCGGGGTCGAGCTGCAGGGTCAGTTGAGCTGCAGGGGCAGGGAAGAAGAGTCCCAGGTGCAGGCAGGGTGTCCTGAACTGCTGGGAGGAGGAATCCCATGCAGGGGGTGGGGCGTCCTTAGCTGCGGGCGAGACAGGGCCAGGTCTTGAACATGGCCACCGAGCCTGCTCTGTCCCGCACCACAGGGACGTAATCAAGAGGATCGACCAGTCGGAGTTTGAAGGGTTCGAGTACATCAACCCACTGCTGCTGTCCACCGAGGAGTCCGTGTGAGGCGCCGCGCTCTCATCGTGGATGCGTGGATGGCCCTGGCCCTGACCCCTGCGCATGCATGCGGGGCTGGGCGTGGGTGGGTGCCCAGGGCAGAACAGCCTCTCCGTGCAGCCCATGGGCCTCAGGCCCAGAGGAACTTGCTTCTCCCGTCTGCGCCACGGGGGCCGCGGTGACCGTGTCTGAGGGAGAAACTGCCCCCAACTTCGAAGGTGCACACTTTCCACAGAAGCAGAACTGACCTACTCCACCGGGAGTTGGCCTGTAATGTCCTGAGGAATAAAGTGTCCCTCTGATGCTGGCGCTTCCCTCTGATGCCTTTTTTTTCCGCGGGGGCACCCGCCCAGAGTTGCAGGCGCGGCCCACGTGGAGGAGGCACGGCTGGAGTGTAAGTGCCTGCGCAGTGGAGAGTTTATACAAATTCGGAACATTTTCTAAATCCTGGTAAGTTCCTGTTGTTAATATTTAACAAGTATTTTCATACCGAGCATGTCAGCAGTTCCTATGGTCTGATGCCCAGGTCACACCTTCACCAGGTGGGCTCCATCAGTCCCAACCCGGGCCTTAGACTGACCAGGAAAATTGGGTCATAGAGGTTCTAAAACAAGGCTCGCCAAAGCATCCGCAAACCAAAAAAAAAAAGAAAAGAAAAAAACCCACAAAGTTGAAAAAGAAATCTGCACAAAATATATTTCTGGAAACACTAAGCAGTGCCTACATTATGTCTTGTGTTATGTATCAGATTTTTGGAGAGTATTTTTATCAGGAATAATAATGCTCAGAATTAGACATTTTAAAAGGGTATGTGTATGATGGGCCCTAGCCTTAAAGTAAAGGAATAAAATTTAGAACATTCAGAAGGATGTACCTCCCGGTGGGGCTCACCTCCTCCTTCCCATGAGCCTGGGCCACCCTCCTTCTTAGGTAAAAAGCTGAACCCAAGGTTTTCTAGAAAGAGGTAAATCATGTGGGTTTTTAAAGTCCCTGATATTGTCAAGTGTGGCTTGGGCCAGGAGAGTGGGGAGGAAGGCCTTGTGCACCCTCAGGACAGTGGTCCCTGGATGTCCTTTGTGGGTGTTGGGTCCCACATTGCCATGCACCCTTGGGCCTCACTTCTCCCAGTGTGGCAGCAGCCTGGGGCAGATAACAGTTGAAAATAAAGAAGCTGCTGGCTTGGCCTGACCCTGCGCAGACACACCAGCCTCCCTGGGTGCCCCGACTCCTGGGCACCCCAGCCAGGACCCAATGGCAGAGCAGCACCTCTAGAATGTGGAGACTTGCACCTCCCCACCCTCCCAAAAATGGAAGTGAGGGATCCTGGCCAGAGTCAGGGCTGCCTGGGCCTGGTGGGTGTGGTAACCCTGTGGTGACATCATCAGGAGGGCTATGCAGTCACCTGGGGAGACCCCAGTGTGCCCACAACGGGGTCACGTGCCGCCTCAGGGACAGTGACACCTCTGCTCAGACCGTACAGGGGCTGCAGATTTGTTTACACTTACGGCATTGATGTCAACGCTGCGGTGGTGCCAGATACAGCCTCCCAGTCGCCAGTGTGGTTGCTGGTATACAGACCTGTGTGTAACCTGGGCTCCCAGCCAGGGTGATTTTGTGCATGGTCCCGTGCTTTTACAAATTTAGAAGGCAAAGGATGTGCCCAGGTGGGTCCAGCGGCTCCAGTCACAACACTGCGTGTCCTCTGATATGGTTCTTGGAAACGGGTGCCTTCAGGACTGTGAAGCAGGAGACACGTTCTGTGGTTCTGTACAGTGAGTGGTGGGCCATGACCTTGGCCTTCCTTTTGCAGAGGGCATGCCCACGAGGGCCACGGCTGCTCAAGTCTTGCACGTTATTAAAGACTTTAATGACAACGCGTGCTGTCGTCATTTTCATTAAAAGTAGATGTTTCCAGGAACAAAGGCTTCTGAAGATGCTTTTTAAAAACAAGTTTTATTTTTCAGAGCAGTTTTAGGTCCCTCACTTCCATTTCTGGTGGGGAGGAAGACAGAGACCCCTTCTCCCCAGCCCCCGCTTTCACATCCCCAGGCAGTGCACTTGTTGCAAATGAGAGGCTGCACCGACACGTCAAGTCATAAAGTGTTTCTCTGCCCTAAAAATCCTCTGTGCTCTGCCTGTTTATATGCTCTCCCCACTAATCCCTGATAACCGCTGATCTTTTCGCTGTCTCCATGCGTTCTGCCTTTTCTAGAACAGCCTAGAGCTGGAATTGCTCAGCTTGTAGCCTTTCACTGTACTGTGTGCACGGAGTTTTCCCCCGTGTCTTTTCATGGCTTGCCTGAAGCCTTTCTTGAAAATACTGACTTCTGGACGGTAACCTTAGACTTTTGCAGCCATGGCTGAGCTGAAGATGAGGCTCTTCCAGAACCTGTGGACTAACGGCACAGGAGAGAAGACCCCCTGCACAGGGCCTCCAAGACAAAGCTCACACAGGACGTCAGCAGGCGGACCTGATCCCTCTCCGCAAATTCCAGGGGCTGCTCTGCCTCCCTGCAGCTGCAGAAACCGGTTCATCTGGGGATTCAAACATGGTCATGAAGCCTGAGTCAAGTTCACAGAGTCAGCAAAGCATCCATTCCCAAGCCACCCTGAGTTCAGTGTGAGCAGTACTCACACTGCTGGTGACACTGTCCCTGTCACCCACCTGGGATTGGTCCGTCTGCTGGGTGCCCCTGTCCACCTCAGTCATCACACCGCTCAGCATCAGCAGAAAACGAAAAAGGACTCAGTGTTTCGGTATCAACACAAAGAGACAGGACATGAGCGCTTCATGCCGACATGCTTTAATATGCAGCTTTTGGGGACTTTAACATGCAGCACAGAGGAGGTGGCCCAGCCAGGGCGGGAGAGGCACTGGCCGGGCTGCTCACCACTCTATGTCATCCGTACTGTCTGCCAGGCACTGGGCCAGGTGGCTGTCAATGTCCAGCTGCGCCAGCCTGTGAGCAGAGAGGGGAGGGTCATGGGCGGGGAAGGGCACCCAGGCGGAGTATGTGTCTTGCCCTTTCACACACCTCCTGGGAAGTGATAACAGAAAAACCCGGGATGGTGCCCTCAGCTGGCAGGAACGGGGCAGGAGTCCCCCAGTGAGAAAGGGCCTTTCCAGACCCTGTTCCTGGGTCCAAGGTCCCCAGGGCACCAGACTCCTCAAGCGCCTGCATCTAAGGGCCGGGACCCTGTGTCTGAAAAACCCCGAGAACCCACCTGCAGGTGAAGGGTGTAGGTGGGCTCAGCAGAATCGGGCCCCGAGGTGGAGGGCGGGGTCTTCCCCACCCTCTCTCAAGCAGAAGCTCTATCTCATCAATCAGACAAACTCTCTGGGTGTTTTTGCCTCCACACGGGCTCTGGGTGACCCTTCCCTCCTCTTGACAACCACTGGGAAAAGACGGAGTGAAGGGTGGCACCTCCAAGAACAGTCAATGAGGGTGGGTATGCACCTCGGGCCAGACTCGGCCCTGCTGGGGAGGGAATGGTCCATGAGGGTCTGGGCACTGCCTGTGCTGTCCCTCAGTGGGGAGCACTGTCTGGGGTTTCCTCAGAAAACCCTCAGCGAGAGCTCTGAGGTGGATCCCACTCGAGCCCAAAGTCTGCTGTGTGGACTAATGGCCCAGACCTTCCAGGACACCCAGCAGTGCAAGGGGCCTAGGGGCCAGGAAGACCCCGTGGGCTGACCGGGGTCTCGTGCAAATGCAGGGACCCATCTTCATGTCAAGTGGCAAGTGGAGCCAGTCTTCCTGACCACCCCGGAGCTTGTGGTACAGGGACCTGGAGGGGTGTTCACATGTAGTCTGTGGAATCCACCATGTAACAGCCCTCGGTGTCAGAGAGGAAGCTCAGAGAACCACCGGTTCTGAGTGACCTGGAAGCACTAGGTTCCCCAAAGCACCCAGGCTGCCCGTGCCTCCTGCAGACCAGCAGCCCCCTCCCACCTCCCCGACCCCCACCCTCCGCTGCTCAGAGGGCGGCAGGGCTTCCCCCTCTGGTCACAAACATCGCCCAGAATCCTGAAAGCAAACGTGTTTCTAGACACAAGGCTCATTTCTGCTCCCTCGTGCCCTGGCCTGTCCCCAGGGAGGGGGGTCCCCAAATTACTCCGCAGCCTTGGGGTGGGGCCTGGCCAGGGCACTCTCCTTCTTAAGCAAAGGGAAAAATGTGTAAGAAGCACTCCAGACACAGAGAGACCTGGACCGCCCGCACCAACACCTACATTGAGGCACTCTGCCAAGCCTTAATCTGACTGCTCAAAAGAGCTCAGACTGGAACTTTCCAACATCCTTCCAAAGTCTTAGAAACTCCCTTCTTAGACTGTTTAGAAAAGCAAGCAATCCAAAAGCAAAAGCTGCTCCTACAACAGAGAGGCAGGGCTGGGGTGCCCTGACAGTGTCAGGAAGCTTCAAGGGCATCTTCTGCCAAGAAAATGAATTTCCCTCCAGGGCTTCCGATGATATTTCTGTCCCTGGGTTTTTCTCAACTGGTATGAATCAAGGGGACTTAGTATTTTCAAAAGTGTTCACGGCTTCCTCCAGGACTGGCAAGGGAGCTGGTGTCTTCAGCCTACAACCATCCAAGAGCCTCAATATGGGGTAAGAGGTGTGTGCGGTGAAACGCTGGGTCTGAGGACGTTTTACAAATTCGCCAGAACACAGGAATCTCAGCGAAGCCGCCACACCTGCCCTCCCACCACGCCAGACCTGTGCCTACTGGGGGCTTCACCACAGGTTCTCCTGGAAACAGCCACCCCCTCGCTCCCTGCACACTGAACTGTCCAAGCTCTCAAAGGCTTGGTTCCTGTGAAACATCACCATTGGAGGAGCCTGGATATCTGAATGCAGACTGTGTTTCTTCTCCCCTCTGCAGTCTGTGCTGCACGTTTTGGTAACTGTTGTAATAACTTTTTGTCATCAGCTGTCATTCTCTTCACCCCTAGGGCTGGTTTTGTTTCCAAAAACAAGGACGAGGCATGTAATTCAACACAGTCTCCAGGCCACAGGACACACAGAGTAAGACCAGCTACCAAAACCTGCCGTCTATCCCCTACATCCTACCAAGCTCCTTCCTGCTGTCCTGACCCCCCACGACCCCCACGCCTGTGTCCTTAGCTATGTGACACGTGGCTCAAAAGCTGGACAGGTGGGACTTAGCAAAGTCAAATTCCATCACCTTTAAAAAATGCATATATGTCAGATTTCTAAAACAAAAAAGGCATCTCTAGACACTGAAACAGTCTTCATTTTTAAAACCCGCAGTCCACCCATGGGGAAGGTTGTCGGAGGGACCATAACAAAAAAATGCTCTGTGACCCACAGCCCAGACTCGCCCTGGAGGCAGTCTCACCAGCGGGTGTCAGTGTGGACCCCAATAGAGCCAGAGCCTTCCTGCCCTCCCACTGTAGGGGGTATGTCTGGGAGGCTGCAGCTTGTCATTAGGGTCTCAGGCCAGTGAGACAGCACCGCTGATCAGACAGCTGATTAGCACCGCTTCTGCACTTTGCCAACTTTCTATGCATGAAATTTCACTTTAAAAGCCAAAATTGAGCTAAGGTACCCTAGCCCTGGGTTGGGAAGATCGCCTCGAAAAGGAAATGGCAACCCACTCCAGTATTCTTGCCTGGAAAATCCCATGGACGGAGGAGCCTGGCAGTCCATGGGGTCTCAAAGAGTTGGACACGACTGAGCGACTTCACACACCCAAGCCTTCAGAAGTTGCCTGTGATTTCCAAACAGGGCAGGGGCCACGGGGGTGGCAGTGGAGGAGAGGGAGGCCCAGGGGGCCACTCACCCGGGGACGAAGTCGACTTGACACATGGGACAGCTCTGCAGGGTCGTCGCACCATCCACTGACGGCTGTCGCTGGGAGGGCTGCTCCTCGGCGTTAGGAGTTCCGCGGAGCTCGAGCGCTGCATATTGTTGGGGGACCCCGTGTGCCCCCGGACCGCGCTGAGCACAACGTCGGAGCCACCCGAGTCCCCGCCTCCCCCGGCGGGGGGCGGCGGGAAGGGCGTCCAGAAAAAGGTCTCAGTTCCCACGGTGAATCTTTCCAGAGGCGTGCGCTCAGGACTGCGCCCGGGCTCCTGCAAAAAGAGTCGTCGGACCGCGCCCGCCTGCCCGCCCCGGCCCAGCTGGAGAGCCGGGGTCACGCGGGGATCACTTCACACGCACCTGGCCGGGGAACGCGGGCAGCGGCGGCAGCTCGCCGTCCACGTTCAGGTCTGCGCTCGCGGTGCGCAGCAACTCAGTCCACAGCTTCGCGCACTCGCCGCCATCCGGGAGGGACCCGGAGGTATTGCTTGGAGGCCTGGGGCGGCGAGGGTGAGCATAATCACAGCACAGGGGAAGCGGGGAGCGGGCCCTCGGGGAACAGGAAGGACTCAGCGGGGAGAGACGGGAGGTGCAGCTCCGCAGTGGGCCGGGAGGAGGGCTTGGCGGGGCAGCATCGAGGCGGCTTCCAAGGAGAACGTGGGGGTGTGACACCCGGCTACCGCTGGGCCGGGGACACTAGGCCCCACCCGGGACGCTTCCCGCCCCCCGCCCCCCGCCCCCGCTACCCCCAGTCTCCAACCTCACCGGGCCCCCGATGGCGGCTTCCGGCGGCTCAGACTCAGCCTCGACCTCCGCATAGCCTCTACCCGCCCAGACGCCCCGCGTCCGGCGGAAATGAGCTGCTGGGGAGCCAGGCCCCGCCCCCGGCACAGACCCCGCCCACAACATGACGCACCCCCAGTCGCCCGCCCTGGGCAGACCCGCCCAGACAAGAGCGGGCCTAGGGCTCCCTCCTCAATGCTCCAGCACCGCCCGGAGAGCTGTATGGACCCGAAATCATTCCCATCTGGGCGCTGGACTCGACCCCCAGACCATGGGGTGACCTTCCTCTTGTGGCAGTATCGGAGGGAGGGAGATGGAGGTCAGGGTTGCTCCCTGGAGGCAGGACTGAGGTCGCGAGGCTGCCTTGCCCTGAGAGAGCCATTTTCCAGCTGAGCCGAGAGGTGCCGCCCCACCCCTCAGGCCTGGGGTCTGCAGAGACCTCCGAGGAGGAGGAACTGGGCGGGAAGGCGGCCGGGGCCCCTGGCGTCCCCACCCGCCGCTGGTCCTGGCTCTGCCCCCTTCCTCTGCCTGGACAATCCTGAGCCTGGGAGATCCTTCTCAGCACGTCCGCGTTTCCTTACAGGAGGGAGGAGCCTAGTTTCCTTAATTAAGAGACGAAGTGAGAAGACCAGGGTCCGAGTGCTGCCGAGGGCACCCTGGACCCCAGGCGCTGTCGCTGAGCCAGCGACCTTGCAATCCGCCACTTGGTGGCAGCAGATGCCCAGCCACCCTTGTCTGTTCTGCTGGTGCAGTCGGTGCCCTGG
Source organism: Nanger dama (assembly GCA_917880005.1). NCBI lineage: Eukaryota > Metazoa > Chordata > Mammalia > Artiodactyla > Bovidae > Nanger > Nanger dama. The sequence continues at coordinate 18,019,365 of CAKJTW010000013.1, read as the reverse complement.
GGTCCCACCAGGGCTGAGGGGTGCAGGGGGTACTAGGTGGAGGCCGTCTCCTTTCCAGGCCACAGGCAGATGCTGCTGGGGTCATGGGGTCTCCCTGGCTCCTCCTCAGCCCCACAGCTTCCAGAACTCTGTTCTGCACACCCCTTCTGCAGGAGCTCCCGTAGCCTCCTCACCTCCGCCCCTCTTCACATCACAGATTGCCTCTTCCAACTCGGGTCTGTGGCACCCCCCATGTGACACACTCCAGCCCCCAGGCGCCCCAGTCCCCAAGTTGAGGCCACTCAAATGACCTCCATCCAGCTGCCACACAGACCTCCAGAGCAGAGTGGACTCTCCTGGGCCAGGGACTGACTGGTCTAGAGGCTGAAGACGCCTGGGGGAGCAAATGAGACAGAGCTCTCACCTGGAGCCTGCCAGTTCCTGGGAGACAGCCTGGGCGTGTCTAAACAAGGGAGCTGCTACAGTGGGTGGTCTTGAGGCCCCAGAGGAGGTGACCTGCCACTTTCCCAGGTGAGAGAAGCCCAGGTGGGGGGACTCATAGGTGGGCCTGGAATGTCACAGGGGCTGGTTGACTGAGGACCCCCAAATGGCTTGCGTCTGTGGTCCCCAGCCACAGCCCCCTACCGTCACCCTGGCTTCAGTCTCCACCGCCTCAGAGCTGTTCCTGGAAGTGTCACTGCATATCTGCATGCCCACCTGGAGACTCTCAAGAGGAACACCAGTCCTCTCCAAGACAAGCAGGACCTACCAGGCCTCAGACAGCCAGCCTGTGCCCAGCTCTCAGGGCATGCTGGGAAACTGTGTGGGGACATCTATGTGAGCAGCTGATCCCTACAACAGGAGCCCTGGGGTCTTCAGCATCCCAGCCACTTCCTCTAAGGACCTCACACTGCCAGCTCCCAGACCCAGGAAGGGTAGCTTGAGGCAGGAGCCAGGAGGGTCTCAGGTGGACCCAGGACAATGGGGGAGGCCTGAGGGCAGGTGCCCCAAGGAGGTGCAGGTCCAGGGGCTGGCTGAACCTGGCTACAGCCTTCAGCATGAGGTGAGCGGGCACCCACTCTCCTTTGGCCTTAACCATCCCAGGGGTCTCCTTTACCCTGGGCTGCTGGTGGGGGCAGAATGGAGGCCCTCGGGGCCTGCATGTGGGGATGGCAGTGCCAGAGCGACATGTCAAGGCTGTCTCCGGGGGGCTTCTCTTCTCTGGTTTCATCCGGCTGCTGGGGATTAGCTCCCCCATCATCACCAGGACCTCCAGCCTGGGACACTTCCACCAAGAACAGAGCCGGGGTGACCCCTGTGCCAAGCACATGGCAGGTGCCGGCCCCAGCAGGAGTCCTAGCCCCTCGGCTGGTGCTCTCCCGACAGCTGCCCGCCGCCTGCCCAGCCTGCACGGGGACCTTCTGGAGGTGGAAGGAGACTACCTTGTCCCAGCTGTCCCGGCGCTATGAGCAAGATGCAGTGCCAGGAGGGGGGCTGGAGGAAGTTTAAAAGTTGAACTTGATTAAAAGGCTCCCATTTTCTGAGCCATCTGCTGCAGTGAGGGGCCATGGGCTTTACTGGAAAATAATTTCTGATTGGGACTGACGCTGCACTATGGAAATGAGATTTTTACAAGCCAAATTCATGTTTACAGAGAATGTTTCAGCGTTCTGAAGGAGGTACCCCTTCAATGAAGCAGAAAAGGCTCCAGTGGGTGGGGGTGAGGGGGTGACAACCCCACCCTGCAGCCGCAGGCAAGGCCCAGCTGAGAGACTTCCACCCCCTGGTGCTCTGGCTTCGTCTGTGATGGCGAACCAAGTCCCCTTTCTCCTTTCCTCCCCCCAGAATCAAGGTGCCATCTGCTGCCAGCTGGTCAGGGCCCAGACCTTTCCAGTACCTTCCAACAACCAGTAGCCACAGGTGTCTGGGCTCCTGGTATCCTCGGAGCCTGGTGACTGTGCTCTGCCCTCCTTTCCATGGAGTGAGTCTTGCCGCTGACTGACCCACCCGAGGCCTCCAACTCTGAGGCATGCCGGCAGGGTAAGATCTATTGGCTGGACCCCAACTGGCTGGTGAGGTCCAAGCCCCACTTGGCTTCCCCACACCCTCCTTTGATTGCTTGAAGGCCAGTTCTGCCATCAGGGCACCCAGCAAGTGGGGTCAAGGCAGCACGGGCAGGCAGAATAGGGCCTGAGGCTAGCGGGTACAACCAGCCCCATTGAGCAGCACAGCCTCTGATTGCCAAGTGGAACTGGGGATTGGGCTCCTGTACTCCATGTGGGTGCCCTGTTGGTGCCTGCACCGCCCAGCCTGGCCTTGAGAGCTGGAGCCCAGCTTTCCCAGGCGGCCACACCTGCCGGCTTGTCGGTGCCAAGCGGGCAAGCAGGCCTGGAGCCAGGTGGTGGCGTTCGTGGGCATGCGGAGCTCCAGGCAAACAGGCTGGGTTGGAAACAGTTGCCTGGGAACATCACAGGATCCACCGGGCAACAGAGTGGGTGCTCGGGGCCCACTCACCCTTGTGGGAAGCGAGGGCACCATGGCTTCCTCGGGACCCCCTCATCACAGCTGCAGAAGAGTGGGTATCCGTGGCCAGGAGCCGGCACTGACAGCAGGCTAAAGCCAAGGACAAGCTGGGCCTCCAGCCCCCACTTAAAGAGCCTGAAAGTCGTGGGGCATCCAGGGGGCGGTGGGGGAGAGATGGTGGCCTGTGACCAGGAATCCACCCTGGCTACCACCTCTCGCCTGGACAGCCACCCTCTCCCAGCATGCATAGCGAACCTTGTCCTCCCTGAGGTCCCCTCTGCTCCTGCCCCCAGCACCCTCCTCTGCTGCTGCCCTGTGCTCCCCGGCCCTGTCTCTGTCCCCACATCTCCACCCCTACTGACCCTCAGGCTCTCCTCTGGGGCCTGCCTGCAGAGAAGCCCTCCTGACCCTCCCCAAACCCATTGCCTGGCTGGGTTTTCCTGCCCCGCAGTGGGACTCATGGGGCCAGGGTGCCATGTCCTTCCCATGGTGTCCCCAAGTTTCAGGAGTGCCGGGCCCAGAGGAGGAGGCATGGGAGCTGGTGGGGGCACCACCTTGGCTCCTGTGGAGAATGTCAGTCCAGCAGAGACCAAGCTTTGAGGCTACTGGGCAGCCGAACAGTGTCCCTGGGAACATGAGAGTGTGACTTTGCTGGAAATGGAGTCTTTGCAGCTGGAATAGGGTTGAGACGGTGCTGTGCTGGGTCAGAGTGGTCCCTGAGTCCAGCACAAGTGGTGTCCTTGCACGAAGATGCATGGCTGGACACAGCCACACAGAGACCAGCCAGGCAGCAGTAGAAGCATCAGGTGGAGGAGTGCAACCACAAACCCAGGATCGCGGAGCTGCAGAAGGCCGGAGGTGGTAGGAAGGGTCCTCTCCAGCGCCTCCAGGGGGCTGGGGCCCCAGCAACGGCCTGAGTGTGGAGTTCTGGCCTCCAGAGTGTGAGGGTGGACCCCGTTGCTGTGGCCCCCAGTTGGTCATTTGTGCAGCAGCCACTGGACTCAGACACAGGGACTCTCCAAGCTGTCAGCACCGCATGCGGCTTGAAGACCCCGAGTGCGGAGGAGGAGGCAGCAGGGTGTCCTCTCTCACCCAGGGTCCCATCAGCATCCCCAGGACGGGGAAGCTGCTGTCCTGTGGCCGAGAACGTGGCCTGAGAAGGGCCAGCTCTGCAAGTGTCCTGGGGAGAAGGCCGGGTCTAGGGTGGGGCAGGACCCTCCCTCCTCTCCGCCGCCTCTCCCCCTCCTTCTCCCTCCCCCTGCCTCTCCCCTCCCCCTCTGCCTCCCAGAGATGGCAGCCTCTCCAGATGGAGACCCGGGGTGGACCGGCTCCTCACTGCAGTGGCCTCTCACCTGCTTACAGCTGATCTGCTGGCCGGAGCCTGGCCTTCTAGGCCCCCACTGCATCAACCCCCTCCCCCGTTTCTGTGGAAGCCATCTCTGATCTCCCGCTGCAGGGGGCCTGACACAGAAAGCTCTGAGCCCCTCCCTGGGGCCTCTCGGGGCAGGGCTGTCCTTGGGCAGGGCTGGGCATCCCCCTAGAGGTGCTGCTGGGCTCAGCTGCATCCTCTCCCCTGCTCCCCCTCCTCCTGCTCCTCGACCTCCTCCCTTCCCCTCCCCCACCAGCCCCCCTCCTCTTTCTACAAGGGCACAAAGGCTTTAGCCCCTCCTCGTATGGACTCAGAGGCTAGGTCAGGGGTCAGCAGACGGTTGTTTGGCCTCCCTGGCAGGCCAACTGGTAGGAGTGTGTTGGGGGCCCCCACCACAAGCGGCTGTGCACCTGGAGTTATTTTACCTGCTTCTGAGTCTCACAGGGACCCCAGCCTTTAGCCACCAGAGGTCCCAGCAGCAACCACAGGTCATAAGTCACAGCCTGAGACTCTGCAAGAGATGCTAGCCCCTGGCAGAGGACCTGTGTCTCCTCTTTCCACTGCCAGGTTTGGGGCAGCAGCTGGTCAGGGCATGGCTGTCTGTGTCTGTTCTGGAGGTGGGGGACAGGAGGGGGCAAAGCCAGCTTTCTCACCTGAGACTCCTTGGCCTCATCATACAGGAGGCAGGTGGGATCCCCAGGTCCCACCTCCCATTGCCCTGGGTACTGGGCTGCTCCAGCCTCAGCTGCCACATGGCCCCCAGGTACCTGGCAACCCCCAGGCCAGAGAGAAGCCCGGGTCCTGAGTGTCCCCTTTGAAGCCTGCAGGGGAGAGCCGTGGCTATGGCCCTATGAGTCACTTCTCTGAACCGGCTTCACTCTGGCCTGAAGCCCAAGGTGGGGCCAAGCAGGACGTGGCTGGAGTCAAGCCAGGTGGCCAGTAGGTACCACCCAGGCAGCCTCCCTCCTGCCCAAGCCTCCTCGGCCACTGGACCACCCTATCCTCTGCTCCTCGGGCCTCCATCTCCCCTCCTCCTCCTCCTGGGGCTTCCACCCCCTCGGCCATTCCACAGGGCCTGAGTGGGATGTTGGCAGGAGGGAGGGAGGGTTCTCGGCCAGGGCAGAAGCCCAGGGGGAGAGCAGGCCCTGCTCAGTCCCAGGGCACCTTCAAGCCCATCTGGCTGCTGAGAAGGGTGGGGGAGGGGACCAGGAGGCAGGGACAGGGCACTTGTGTTGGGCCATTCTCCACCTCCCTGAGCTGCTGCACCACCTGCCGAGAGAGCAGTACCCGCATCCCCAACATGACTGGGCCCCCAGTCGGGGCAGTGAGGGCCTACCAGGGGTTCAGTTGGCTCTGGAAAAGGAGTGCAGCCCCCTCCTTCCCTGCCATGTCCTTCCTCTCCCTCAGGAGCAACCAGGGGCCCTCTGTGGCCAAGCCCTCCCGACCACATCACTGGTCACCCCACTTGGGCTGGGCGTAGCTGGGCCAGCCTTCCTGGCAGCCCCAGCACACATGTGTCCCCATCTCTGGGGCCAACTGAGCCCACACGGTCCTCCTCTGGGCTCAGCCTGGCATTGACTATCCACCCACTCAGGAGGGGAGGTGAGGCAGGTCCCTGATGGCTCAGGACCACCGGGATGCTGGGCTTGGGGGCCGCATCAGGGCCACAGCTGTGGAAGCTACTGGATAGGACTGGCAGCTGGGCGGCCTCCCTGAGCTGCTCCCCCAACAGCTGGCCCACAGGCAGTCCAGTTCAGGGCTCACTTCTGGGGATACCCACCCTGCATCATCAGCTGTTCTGATGAGCCCTGAGCTCTGAGCGGGGACTTAAGCCCACGTCTCCTGTGCTGCTGCCTGGCTGGGTGGCCTTGCTGACTCGTTGCCCCTGAGTGGCCACCTCGGGGGTGAAGATGGTACAGGTGCTCCAAGCACTGCAGGGGGACAAGGGGCAGCTTCTCTGGCCTGGGAGACCCAGGCCAGGAACAGGCAGGCAGTGAAGCCAACTCCTTCCATCCTGGGTGCTCATTTGTCCCACAGGCTGTCCCTGAGCTGGGAGAGGCCCCCTGAAGTCCTTGGGGAGAGGATTACCCACCTGCCCACATGCAGCCATCCCAACTGCCAGGGTCTGCTGACCTGCAGCTGGTGCATGTGGCCAGTGTCCCTCTGGTGTCCCCAGGCCTGGACACTTGGCCTGCCCCTCAGTTAATAAAGACTGCCCCAAATCTCCTGGACTACCACCTCCTTTGAGGGAGCCCTTCCCCGCTAGGTGCCCTGGGGAGGTCGGCCCCCTGGAATAGCAAATTTTCCTCCCCACGTGATGAAAGTGGCTGGCCAGGTGGGCAGGGATGTTGTGGTTGAGACCTGGGGCCACCCAGGACTTCAGGCAGTGGTGGGCGATGGGCCTACACCAAGCGTCCCAGGGCACCCTGCACCACAGGGCCCTACAGACCGACTCAAACGGCATGGCCCTAGCCAGGTCCCCAGCTCCTGCCCCCAGTGCTTCCTGGGGCTGCAGTCAGTTGTCCCCAGGTTGCCCCCTATGCCCTTCTCCGACCTGCCCTCTCCCTCCCAGCCTTTGTCCGTCTGCCTGCTCCTCCTCTTGGGTCATCAAAATTAGAGCAGCCATCTCTGAAAAAGGAAAAGGAGAGTGAAATTAATCATAAAAATATATTTCACTTTAACCCAACATATCTAAAATACTGCCTTTCAACATGGAATCGTATGTAAATTATTAGTATGTTTTCACACATTCTTCTCTTTACACTGGGCCTTTGCATTCAGAGTACCACTCCAGGAGCCCAGCTGATATATGGCTGCCTCTTGGGAAGGAGCCTGGGCACACAGGAGCCCCTGCCATGTGCCCGCTGGAGTCTGTGGTGGAGATCCAGGCTCTCCTGAGTGCAGGTGCACCGTCCCTTCAGTTGTGTCCGACTCTCTGCGCCCCTGTGACTGTAGCCTGCCAGGCTCCTCTGTCCCTAGGATTCTCCAGGCAAAAATACTAGAATGGATTGCCATGCTCACTTCTAGGGGATCTTCCCGACCCAGGGATTGAACCTGCATTTCTTACATCTCCTGCATTGGCAGGCAAGTTCTTTACCACTAGTGATACCCGGGAAGTCTGAGACTCTCCTGACTGCCCCCAAATACCACATCAGGATGCCGGAGAATGCTGAGACGGGCAGCAGGAGCCCCCTCAAGGCCCGCCATCCTCCACCCTGGGCCTGGCCTCTGTACCTCACCTGTGGGCTGGCTTGGGCCCCGAGGCTTGGACACACTCTCCAGGCAGGGAAGATGAGTGACCACGGGCCTCGGTTTCCCTGTTTCCTTTCAGCCTGACCTGAGATCTGATGCCCACTGGCAGGGACAGAGATGCCTGGTGTCTTACTCTCTTCAGGCTATTGTAACAAGATACCACAGACGGTGGTTATAGAGAGCATAGATTTCTCTCTTGGTCCTGGAGGCTGGCAGTCTGAGGTTGGATGCCAGCATGGTTGGGTTCTGGTGAGGCCCACATCCAGGTCCTGTTCCTCATGGGGTAGGGCACAGCTGTGAGGGCTCTAATTCTGCTAGTGCGGGCCTTACCCTTGAGACCCAGACACTTCCCAGACGCCCTACACCCCCGACTGGGTTTAGGTCTCAACACAGGAATTTGGGGGCCTCAAGCATTCAGGCCACAGCATCTGCGTGGCTCTCAGGCACCCTGCAGCTATGTTCCAGGTGCTTTCATCACAGGCACCCTCTGGGGTAGGGGAGGAATAGGCGCCCCTATGGATCCCCTTGCATGCCTGGCTGCAGACGGTAGGTGATGGCCCAGCTTCCTCCTGGGAAGCAAGGTCTCCTATCTCCTGGAGACCTGGGTCCCCCTGCAGGCCCGCACGGCACCATCAAACACGCTCTGCAGGGAAGATCCTCATGCTGTCCAGGCTGCTTGCCAAGCCCGCCAGCCAGGCCATAAGTCCAAACGCTCAGACAGAGACACTGCTGTCAGGGCCGGACTCTGACTCCCAAGAGGAAGTTCAAAATGAAACAGTTTCACTAGTGAAAGAAAACTTGCAGAGCCAAGCGCAGATACCAGAAGTGGGAAAGCAGTGCTCTCAGTGCTTCCACCAGATGGTGCGATTTGGTGAGGGTCCCTCCCCTGGGCAAGGCGCCCCACTCCACCAGCTGCCAGATGCCCACCCAGCCAGGACTGGTGGCCCGTCCTCAAGGTGGGGTACAGGGTTTTATGATACAAGCCCCCAGTGCCCCAAGGGTAGACAAGACAAACTACAGGGGTGGAGAGGAGTGTGTTTCTCCCCAGGAAATACATGCTTATGGAATAGAAACTGAGAACTTCCGATTTGCTACATTCCAGAGGCGAGGCAGCTTTTTACCTGGCACGATGGAGCAGCCCCAGACTCGGGGACTGCTGGTAGAGCTGGGTCCTGGTAGAGGCAAGTGGGCCAAGGTGACCCATTTTGGAGACCCAGGGTGACCTGTCCCCTAGACGAGGGAGCCAGGGCCTCTCCCCTTGGTCCTCTGGAGCAGGCCCTGCCTTCTTAGGTGTGGACGGGTGGACACCTGGAGCCAGGAGAGGTTCTGTGTTCCCAAACTCTCTGGGGCAGCCGCTGCCAGGAAGTGGCTGCGTTTCCCAGGGTGAAGGAGGGCGCACTAGTGGGGCCCTGCCCAACTGGGCGCTGGGTGGTCAATTCTGCGTGCATAGGCCTCAGGAGGGCCCTGGCCTGCCTGCCCTCCCAGCCAGCTGGACCTCGGTTGTGCTCCTGCCTGAGGGTTTTTCCATCCTGTGCTGAAGCCTCAGCGCTTCAGGCAGGCCATTCCGCTCAAAACCACAAGTTCTGTGTGTGGATCTGTGTGTTTGTATGTGTGTATGGCTCTCTGTGTCTATGTGTGTGTGTGTGTGTGTGTCTGTATCTGTGTGTCTATGTGTGGGGCGGGGACGGGGGTCTGTGTGTATGGCTCTCTGTGTCTATGTGTGTGTGTGTGTGTCTGTATCTGTGTGTCTGCGTGTGGGGCAGGGGTGGGGGTCTGTGTGTATGGCTCTCTGTGTCTATATGTGTGTCTGTATCTGTGTGTCTGTGTGTGGGGCGGGGCGGGGGTCTGTGTGTATGGGTCTCTGTGTGTGTGTGTATATGTGGGTGACTGCATGCGCACGTCTTGTGTTCTCTTCCCCAGACCTGAGTCCAAGGCTCACCCTGAACAAGGTGCTTCCTGTGGGGAGGGAGGCCGAGGCTGAGGGGCTACTCGGCATGCTGGGCGGCGCCAGGCCCCTCCAGGGAGCCTCCCTGGGGTGCTGGTCTCAGCCTGCCTCCTGCCCGCCTTTCTTCCTCTCAACTTTGCCCTCACTCCCCTTCCCCCACTCCTTCCTGGCAAGCAGATGCAATCCAAACTTGTTGTGAATGTCTCCCCTGCAGTTGTCCACCGGCTCGTCCAAGTTAAATATTACTCACTGAGATGCAAGCCCGCTGGGCAGTGCTGGCCTGGAGGTGGACCGGTCTGGGGAAGGTGCTGGGCAGAGGCCAGTGCCAGGCCTGTGGTGTCTGTGGGTGCTGGGGCTGGGGCTGGGGTGGCAGCCAGGAGCTCGCCAGCCTCAGCCTCACCCTTTGAAGGGGCTGTTTCCTTAACCCCTGCACTGTGCCCAGAGCAGGCAGGAGAGCGGGCAGTGGGTCCCTGGGGAGGGCGAGGCATGGAGGGGCCACCCAGGGACCGAGAGGGGCTTGGACTGGGCTGGGCAATGGCTTTCCTCCCAGTCAGTGGCTCCTGCCCTGTGCCAGGCTAGGGGCGGGACTGGAGACAAAGTGCTCAGAAAAATACCCTGTCTCTTTCAAATCAACCCCTTTCCTGGCCCTCAGTTTTTCCCAGCAGCAAAGTAGAGGAACTGGGGTCTGGTGGCTGGACCCCTCCTCCCCTGGGGAAGAACCACTTGCTTCCCCTGGCAGCTTCTCCATCCACCTACCAGTGACGGGCTGTGGCTCTGGGGTCCTTCCTGGCTGGCTCAGAGCAAGGTCCCCCAGACCACCATCCTCTGGGGGCAGCAAAGCTGGGGGAGTCACCAGGGCCCACCTCCCCTCACCACCTGCTCCATTCTCTGCATGGCCGCACCCAGCCTCAGGGCCTTTGCAGCTACTGTGCCCTGTGCTCACCCCTTACCCATCCCAGGGCACTGCTGGAATGGGCCTCATGAGGAGCACTATTCCCCTCACTAGGTACCCACCCACCTCCCCCTGGTCTGTTCTTAAAAGCATATACCCCCGACTAATGTGGAAGTTTCATTTTTCATTGTCTCCCATGAAAACAGAAGCACTTGAGAACAGGAATTCTTTTCTGCTTGTCTACATGCATATCACAGTTTGGCCCTTGATAAACCTGGTGGAGGAGACCGATTCCATAGTCATGCCTGGTATGGGGGTCTCACCCACAGCCACACATTGCCTTTCAGGGCCAGAGCCCCCAGCCCGCACTTGAATCTCAGCCTAGGGTCCAAGAATTCCGAACAGGGCCCCCTGTGAGAGGCCCGCAGGGTGCAAAGGAAACCTGGGGCCGTGGCTGTCCCAGGAGTCTGAGCCACCACATAAAACCCTGCGAGAGGGAGCTGTCTGGTGACCTAATGGTTAGGATTCCTGGCTTCATTACCTGAAAACCCTGACCAAGGAGCTGAGATCCCACAAGCCATGCAAAGTAGCCAATAAAATAAAATAAAATAAAATAAAATAAAATATTAAAACAAAAACAAAACCAAGGAAGAGAGTAGAAGAACAGAGTCCACGCAGTCACCTGTGGTAATGGTGGGGCTGCTCCTGATACGTTCCAGGGCTACAGGCCTTTTATCCTTAATCTTCACACCTGTAGCATGAAGCCTGCCCACACCCCCTCACTGTCCAAAGCCCCTCAGACCTGTGTCTTCTGTGGAGCTTGCAGGGGTGGGTGCTTAACTGGACAAGGCCACACGTCCCTCCTGCTGAAGCCACCTGTACTCAGGGAGCAGAGTGGATCCAGGCACCCAGAACCCAGTGCCTGGGTCTGCACCAGCCTAGGCCCACTCTCGAGGGGCCTCCTCCAGGCCTGAGCCCTTCCAGGGACACAGCCTCAGGACAGGGAGGCCCCTGGGGGAGCCATGGAAGGCCCACTTGTGCCCTCCCTGAAAGCTCTCTGCACACCTTTGCGCATGAGTCTGTATGGGGCTCTGGAGATAGGGCCGCCCACCTGCCTGCCTCCTGCCCAGACCTGTGAGTGTGCCTGCTGGTGTGGACGGGGGCGAGTTGGGACTTCGCACCTGAAATCCAGTGGGAGGGCAGGAATGTGGGTCTTGAAACTACCTTCCTGCTGTGTCTGTCGTTTCTGGGAGCAGACACGGCAGCTCATGGCTACCCCAGTGTCTTCTCTGCCCTTCCAGATGCTGGCAGGACAGCATGTGGCCGCGACCCTTGGCCCAGCCCATGCCAGTGCCTCTGACCCTCGCAGAGCAGCCCTGCCTGCCCACCCTCCCTTCAGCCCCAGACCCAGCATCTGCTTTCTGGCTGAGGCTGGTGGGGGTGGGTTTGAGTTACTTTGGCCCCAGGCCCTGTGGAGTGATGGGGAGGAGCAGACCCTCTGCAGGTCCAGGGCTGGCCCTCCAGGCTCCTCCATGGAAGGAAAAGTGCCTTCTGACTGTGGCAAGGACATAGGGAATGCGGGCTCTCCAAGCCTTGACTGTCTGTTCTGCGAGGCCCTGCTGAGATTTCTCGGGCCTTTTGGCAAATGTCTGAGTCCCCAGGAGTGGAATGGGCCTCCAGTCCTGAATGCCCCCAACATCGATCTGGGCTGAGGGCAGCCCTCAAAGCTGAGTGTTGAAAGGACAGTTAGGTAAAGTATGGCTCAGAGAGAGACACAGCCTCGTGACCAACTATAGGACACCTTGGCCAGGAGGAGGGACCATGGCCTCCCAATCCTGCAGTCAGACTAGGCCCGAGGTGTGGAGCCTGAGAGCCGCAGACCACGCACTGGGGATGGGGGAGGCAGCAGCCCTGGGGCAGGGGGGCAGTGTGACAGCTGATGTGTATCAGACCAGGCTGCAGGGCCTCCCCATGCTCCTGCCATCCTGATGGCCCAGTATGGGCACCAGAAGGGCTGCAGGGGCAAAGCTGCAGGGCCTGCCTCCTGGGCCACCAGGGTTGCAGCAGCTCCCACAGGCACTGGCGTGGCAGGGAGCCAAGGCCTAGGGCCCCGGGGAAGGGCCTGGCTGGTGGGCAGCAGGCATGGGGAGGCGGCAGGGCCCACAGCTCCGGGGCTCAGCCGGGCAGGAGGCGGGGAGTGGCCGGGGCGGCCCCGTGGCAGCGGCTGGAGGCCTGGGCGGCAGGAAAGGGACAGGTGACGTCATTGCCGCCTGGAATCTGCTGTTTGGAGGCGTCGCCATGGAGACCGGAAGGCTCAGGGTGGGTAAAAATAGCAAACCCAAGAGGGTGTAAGTTCCAAGAAGGCGAGTCTGAAAAGAAAGGAAAACACCGTCTCCTTCCCTGTTTCTTGAGGAGGACAGAGACCCAGGGCTGCAAGCTGCAGGAGGGGGCCTTGGGGCTTCCGGCTCGGCCCTACTGCAGCCCGAAGTCCTGGGGTCCCTGCCGCCTGCCCTCCCAGAGCTTTGTCCCCAAGCAGGGCGTGGCTCGACCAGGCTCCGGCGGGAGTGTCTGGAGTCCGCTTTCTCCAGGCAGCGGAGGCAGCGCTGGGGCCACTTTCCTCCCCTCTTCCTCCTGTGGCAGAGAGGCAGGAACTCAAGACGCCCAGCGGCCTGGATGAGCAGGCTGCATGGAGGCCCAAGGCTCAGGTGCCCAGGCCCGGGGGAGTGGGGGAGGGGCACCCCACGGGAGAAGCGGCGGCCCACCCCTCTCTGAGTTTCCCTGAGGGGACTTGTCTTGCTCCTCTCCAGGCCAGGAGCCAGCATGACTCCTGAAACACTCAGCACACATCCTCAGGACGCCCCTTCAGCTGCAGCCTCCGGGGGCCCGCTGTGTCCTCAAGGTCCCAGGACACAGAAATGAGGCAGGAGGTCTGAGGTCCCTGGGCTCTTCTCCCCAGAGGCCCAAGAGGAGCCCACCTCCAGGAAACAGAGCTGCCCTGCTGGAGGCTCTGGTGGCACTTCGTGGGGAGGGTCCCTCTGTCCTTACCAAAGGGGACTCTGATTGCTGCTCCTTCTAAGAACACAGTCCTGGCTGAAATGCTGGGCTCAGGGCCCACGGATGAACCAAGTGCTCTCAGAGGGGCCAAGAGCACCAGGCAGGGGTGCTGAAAGCACAGCAGTGGGCCACTCCCAAGCCCAGAGGGAAGGCAGTCCATCCCATTCACTCTGCCCTGGGGAAATCCCTTCCTTCTCCCCCGCTCCCACCTAGGCTGGCGGTGGGGCTGCATCTCTGCCCACAGCCCCTCAACAAATCTGGAAGAACCTGTAGTCTCTTCTCTTCCACCCTTGTTCTGCAGGGTTGGGGGAGCCCTCTCCCCACATGGGAGGGGACCCTGGGAGTGCAGGGGTCTTGCCTCTGGTGCCCAGATGCCCTTGGCTGGTGGCGGTCGATGGCTGCAGAAGTGAGGGGGGAATGGAGCCCCGTGCAGGGGGAGCTCGTTCCCCCAAGAAATAGCTCAGATGCCTTATGTAAGGGTGAGCTCACTGCAGAGTCTGCCAGGAATGACGGCAGGAGGGCGGGGGGGGCTGCTTAGGCTGGAGTGTGGCTCCGATTTACGAGGAGAGAGGGGCCCAGGGCCTGGCGGCAGGAGGGGGCTGCTGGCTGGCCTGGGGTGCAGAGCTGGGGCACAGGTCCTCCTGGGGCTGGAGGGGCCAGGGAGGGACCAGGCCCAGGTGCTGTCGATTCGCCTGGGGTTCTTAGACCGAGATCCACCCTGCTCCACCCCCCAACTGGGCACCGGTAGGAGTGTGGTCAGAGCAGTGTCCCCTAAGTGCCCAAGATTCTCTGGGAGCAGCCTGGGGGCCCTTGGATGGGGGTGGGCACTAGCTGCCCTCTGTCTTTCAGCCCCTTCCCAGGATGCTTAGCCAGGGGGACGTGGCCTCCCTGTTCTTTCTTCCCTGCTGGAGGCCACCCCTTGGTGTCTCCTCCCCTCTGGGGTGTGCAGCATCCCTCACCCACTGTGGGACAGGCCCAAACCTCAGAGCCAGCCCAGCAGCCCTCTCTCCTGGAGAGGGAACCTCAGGCCCAGAGGGGAGGGGCTCAAAGCAGCCGCAGTGGGCATGCCCAGGGCCCTGGAGCAATCCACCCCTCCCCCAATAGGAACCAGCTCCCAAAGCACCCAGCCTGTGGACCTCTGACCCCCTGGTTGCCTGGACTGGAGGAAAGTCCTTTGTTCCATAAGACCGCCATCAGATGTCCACTAACAGGGACCCAGAGTGCTTGTTCCTCACTGGAAAGGGCTAGGTCACAAGCTAGAAGAGACGACCCCAGGGCCTGGGGGTGGGGGCGGTACACAGAGGCCACAGGAGAGGGCTGGGAGCTTGGGGTGGGCAGACCCTGCTCCCAGGAAGCGTGGCTAGGAAGGACGGTGAGAAGGAGGCAGCTGGAGGGGCCATGGGCCCAGGAGACAGGAGGTAGGGCCTATTCTAGTGCTGGGGGATGTGGGGGGTGAAGGTGGGAGAGGTCGGGGGTCCCTCTGGATCTCAGGCCTTACCTGGCTGCTGGGAGGTCAGTGGGGTATGTCCTAAAGGTAGGGGCTCCTTGTTGCTCCATACTTTGCTAGGGTCACTGGGGTCTCTGAGTGGCCCTCAGAGCAGCCTCCTGCCTGAACTGCTCATCAGCACCCCCATCCAACACCTGCTACAGATGGCTGGGCCTCACCTGGGTGCCCATGTCCTCACTATACAGTGCCCTGGGCAGGTTCCAGGCCTCCAGAGCCTCTGTGTGCCCTGCCATGACCCAGGAAATGACATCATGCCCTCAGAGCTGCGTGTGTGAGGTGCGTGTATCACAGCGGCCCTTGCAACTGGTCTGGAGAAGCCATCCTGACCACCGGGCTCTTCAGTCGATATCAGCATCAGGCAGCTCAGCCCTGGAGTCTTTGGAGTGTCTGGTGGGAAACTTCCTGCAGGCAAGGAGCTGCCTTTCCACCCATCATGTCCCTGGTGCCCACCTGGCACCACTGAGCAGTGTCTGGTGGTGAAGGGGACATTAGGGGTCCTTGAAGGGCTTGGCTCCCCGCTCCTTGCAGTTCAGCCCCCTGGCCCCTCATCCCGGGGCCCAGGGCTGCAGGCCATAGGCGGCACCCTGTGATCGGTGGGGCATCGCCAGCAAGGGGGCACGTTCGGCTTGGAGCCATGCAGGACGCTTCAGGGGACAGGGTCCTGTTGGGCAGGAGTGAGGCTGCAGGGCAGGTGCCCACAGAGCACCCCTGCAGCCTGAGGCCACATGCCCAGAGGCTGGGGCCAGGCCTGCTACAGTGAGGTGGGTGGATAGGGCCTGAGGGCCACGGGGTGGGCATTTGGGTGACTGTGTCTGGCATGGGAAAGGGACCCACTCGTCCCTCCCCACTCCAGGAAGACGGTGACAGCTCCTGGGTGGGCGCAGGAGCTGCTGCAGTGGGGGTGGGCAGGACCTGGGGCTCCAGGGGAGGTAGCCCCCACCCTCTGCCAACCTCTGCGGTGGTGTGCTGGGCTCACCCTCATGGCCATTGGCATTTCCCATGCCCTGTGGCCAGGTGCTCAGCTCAGCTTCCTAAGCATCACTCCAGCTGAGCACCATGAACCAGGCCTGGAGTGAGTACTGGGTGCCAGACCCACGTGGGACCCAGCCCAGGCCTTGGCCCCTGAGTACCCAGGGGAGGCACACACACCCTCAGGCCCTGGGTGAGTAGTTCTTACATGGGCCAGGAGGCCAACTGTACAGAAGGTTTCATGGGGAGAGGGGAGAATCCTTCCCAGACAGAATGATTTAAAAGAAACAAGAGGGAAGGTCAACAAGACTGAAGCAGCTTCTTTGGAAAACCAGAAAACGCAGGTCATCACGAAGAAGAAATTTAAAATATCTGTGGTTCTCTCACTTGGGAAAAACTACTTTCTTGTTTCCGACATAGAAACTGAGGACCATAAACGTCTGAGCACTACGTCAGCTGCGCCCATGATTGAAAGTGTTCCATTGACTTTCAATTGAAAACTTGTGATTTCCATTTTGAGTCCTTCTTTAATTGATGACTTATTCAAAGTGTATTCTTTAATGTCCCAAACTGCGTCATTTTGAGGGAGGGAATGTGAGGATGAGATGGTTGGATGGCATGACTGACTCAATGGACATGAATCTGAGCAAACTCCAAGAGATGGTGAAGGACAGGGAAGTCTGTTGTGCTGTAGTCCATGTGGTTGCAGAGTCGAACACGACTAAGCATATGAACAGCAATAACAACACGTGACTACGCCTTTTTTGTTGTTACTTATTTTTAGTTTAGAGTTCCGCTCTGTTTGCTTGATTCTTACCAAAGAAAAATGCATAGATGAAAGGAACAAAAAGAACCAAGAGGTTAGGACACTGTGGACAAGTCTGTAGTGGTCACTGAGCCACCTCCCCCTGACCCTGGGTCCAGTGGCCTGGGCTCAGCCTCTCTCAATTCTTTCAGCTGTTCCTTCTCTGATTTTTCTTCATTTTTCTGAATTATGTGCTCCCGCTATTCCTTTCTTCAAGTTTTGGACTCTGTGACATGTCACTGGAGCAGCTCTGATCCAACACCCCCTGCCCCTGCCTGACTTTCTCTTCCTTTCTCCCCCACAAATGCGCTAGTTGTTGTTTACACTATCATAACTATGTCAATACATTCACCGCTTAAGCCAAGTGGTGAACTCTACTTAGATTTTCTCTTTGTTTTTCCTGGAGTTAATATTTGCCTTGCTTTCTTTTTCAACTGCTGAGCTAGTGCCTAGAGCTAATATCTTCCACCTCACCCAGCAGCCCCTCCATACAGTTTCTTGCTTGCTTGCTGAGTCACTTTAGTCATGTCCAACTCTTTGTGCGACCCCATGAACGGTAGTCCACCAGGCTCCTCTGTCCATAGAATTTTCCAGGTAAGAGTACTGAAGTGGGTTGCCATGCCCTTCTCTAGGGCATCTTCCCGACCTGTGTACCTGTGTCTCTTACACCTCCTGCATTGGCAGGCAGGTTTTTTACCACTAGTGCCACCTGGAAAGCCCTCCATACAGTTTGGAGCTAGTCAAATGCATCCTATAGTCCATCACATCCTGGCACCCTCTGCTCTCTTGTCCTGCTCTGGGCTGGTTGCTCTCTGGGCTCCTCCCTGGGCTGCTGGGAAGAATCTCTACATCCCGTTCAGGGACCAGACAGCCTCTTCTGAGCCTGTGTGGTCATGCTGGAAGCCTGGTTCCAGCTCCCATTTGAGAAGTGGCCTGTGGCCTCAACTGCATCCCATGGTGTGCTTAAGCCCCTATCCTCGGGGTCGTGAGGCCAGCTCTAAGCCCAAGGTAGGCTGCTCAGTCTTCACCCTATTCCACCGTGGGGCTTCCCTTCTGTCCTTGTCTCCAGGCCTGCAGAGCGCCTTCTTTCCGCCTTTTCACAGAACATTTAAAGAGCAGACCTATGTTCCCCAGCACGTGTTCATGCTGGGCCAGGAAGGGGTCCAGCTCGTCTGCCATCTCAGCTGGAGTTGCAGTAGACACTTGTGGAATCTCACCTGCCTTGCCTGACTGGAGGGCTTGCAGTGGCCCTAGGCTGGTGCCCACTCCCCTGGGTAAGAAGACTCACAGGACCCAACAGAGAACCCATGCCTCCTCCCTGTGACATTCTTAGAAATAAACTGGGTGTTTTCTAACAATCTCAGGTTAACAGAGAAGTTAGCAGTTGCAAGAATAGTACAGGAACACACCCTCCCCACACCCCATGTGCCATGTGAGAGTGAACTGCTGGCACGGGACTCCATCACACCCTGCAGCACCACGTCTTGGGCAGGGCTGCTGCCCTCTGCTCCCCAGACACATTCTAGGCTGCTCTGATAACATCATTGGCAGTAACCATGTCCAGCCAGGGACCACACATTTCTCTGAGCCTTTATATCTTTCGTCTGCATCAGTCCGGAATATTCTTCAGCCTTTCTCTGTCAGGACCCTGATGCCTTTGAAGGTTCCAGGCCCGCCTTTCTGTACAAAGTCCTGCTGTGTGGGTGCTAGGAGTTCAGCATGGTCAGATGCAGGCTCGCTCTTTGGCAGGAAGAGGGAAGTGACTCTCTGCTCCCCCCCCCCCGGCAGTCAGGTGGTGCAGGGTCACGATTAATATGATGATCGCTGGCGTCCACTTGGGTGACTGGGTTTGGGTGGTGCCTGCCAGTGTCCTCCCGGGAACTCACTCATCTTCCCTTTGCAGTTGATGGGAGCCTTGTGGGAAAGAACTGTAAAACAAGGCAAATAGACCATTTCTCACCAAACTTTCAAATTACAAATATTATTATTTTAATACATATTTAAATGCGCTGGCTATGCACAACCCTCTGGTTTTCTACTTTGTTTTGTGGTTATGATCCCCTACCATTGTGAGCATCTCTGACTTGCCAGTGGGTGCCTGTCCTCTTGAAGGGGCTACACCGTCTCTCTTGACCAGTCCCTGTTATCCTCTGGACTTCCCTACTTTCTGACACGGTAAGATGTTTCAGACTCTTTCTACCCTCTCTCTACCCAAGCCCTATGACCAACTGTTTCTCCAAAGGACCCTGCTTCCTTTTAGTGGAGGATGGCACTTAGAAGCCAAGACACAGCTTCTCCAGGGTGCTTGCTGCTGTTGGGGGTGTCTCTCCTCTCAGGGCCTTTCCTGGGGAGAGCTTGGGGTTATATGGATGCCTGTACAAACATGCATTCACGTTTACAGTTTCATGCGTCCACGTGGATAAGTCCAATCCAATGCCATGCACTTATTTATTCCTTTCCATTTTAAAATTCCCATCTGACTTGTCACCAATAATTCATTTCCTTATTGGCTCAATCCCATAAGTAATCAAGCTGCCTGGCCAGCCGATGTCTTTTTCCTCCTCAGGCTCTGACCTCAATCAGGACAGCCCCATGGCATTGCTCTGGGCCCCACAGTCCAGTTCCAGGAGCCTGAAGTGGCAGGCTGGTGACACACATGCCTTCCCTCCGCTCACCTTCCTCCTACCTGGAAACATCTCCCAGACACACTGTTTGGACCCAAATCTTTGTCTCAGGATCTGCTTCAGTGGAACCGAAACTAAGGTAAAAGGTTTAAGTTGGTATCAAACTTGTGTTACTTAAGTGATTTTTTTTTTCAAATTCAAAGTTTTGAAACAGTATCTTAGGGACTTCCCCAGTGGCTTAGTGGATAAGAATCTGCCTGCCAAACCAGGGGACATAGGTTCAGTCCCTGGCCCGGGAAGATTCCACATGCCACAGAGCAACAAAGCCTGTGTGCCACAAACCACCGGGCCATGCTCGAGAGTCTTTAGCAAAAGAAGCCACTGCAAGGAGAAGCCAAGCAATGAAGGGTAGCCCCTGCTTGCGGCTAAGCAACGAAGACCAAGCACAGCCAAAAATCAAACAAACAAACCACTAAACAAAATAAAAATAAACAGGATCTTAGCCCTTTCCTGACAATGGCAGTCTGTGCTTGTTTGAGGCCAGGTGTTTTCTTCCCAGGGAGCAGGGAGTGGGTGGGACCAAGGAGGGCAAGGCTGGTCCTCCAGGGAAGCTGTCTGTGGGTGTCTTACAGGACTTGCTGACTTGAGTCTCCTGGTCCATTCCCCCAGCTGGGTGTCTGAACTGTTCCTCGTGGCAATGGATACTACATCACTGCCAGCATGCTCATCTCCTGGGTCCTGGGGCGCTGCCAGTTCCAAAGTCAGCACCCAGCTGCTGGAGGCCTCTCAGGGGCCTGAATGACCTTGCTCCCTTACAAGCAGGTTTGTCCATCTTTGGCCTCCTTGACTGCAGGAGACGGATGCCACACAGGGCAGGATTTGGTCTCCTTCCCCCACTGGTCCCAGAACTTGGCTCATGCCCATCGGGGTACGCATTCCATAAGTGCATGCTTATCTCCTGAGCAAACATGTGCACGACCAGCTGCCCATACCCATCAGTGCAGCAAGGGCTGGGGAGTGAGCTGGGTGGCCTGGTGCACTGGGTTCCTCCTCTGCCCCCGGACATAGCTGTGCCTATGGCCTGGCCCCTCCACCCGCCAGCGGGGTGAGTGGCCTGTGGCAGTGGTCAGTGGGAGGAGTAGGCCACTGGCCAGGACAGCTGCAGTGATGAGTTGATGGGAGGAAGGTCAATAGGTGGGGCCCCAGCTGGGCTTGTGGAGAAGACAAGACCGGGCTGACTGTCTAGGCACAGCAGCCCTGGCCCATGGTGGTTAGGGTGGGCTTGGCTGCTCTAGAAACTCCAACATCTTTTGGGGGAAGGAAACCTCAAAGTCCACTGAAGTAATGAAGTTTTACAAACCAGTCCAGGCCCTTCCCTGAATCTCAGGGCCCTTCACCCGTCATCTATGCACAGTCACTTTGGCTTCAACCTGGATTCTCAAGCTCTGGGAGTGTTGTCTCCTCCACTTGGTCCCCTCTTAAGACCCCCTTCCTGGAGCCCTGCAAAGCCAGAAGGCAGAGGGGGAGGGGCCCCCTGGAGTTAGGCACTGCCCATCCAGGGGCCCTCAGGCTCTTGGCCCTCCTGAGAATGCTGGCTTGGCTGAAGCAGCGGGAGGAATCAAGCGTTTGGCTGAAAATCCTCCCTCTCCAGCCTTCCAACCACCTTCTTTCAATTACAAGTCACCTGATTGTATGAGAGTCAAAGCCATGCAGAAGGAACAGACTCAGGTACAATAGAAAAATTTTGGTCCAGATGTTGTTTACTTGCGAAGTCATGTCTGACTCTGCGACCCCATGGACAGCAGCATGCCAGGCTTCCCTATCCTCCTTCACCATCTCCCAGAGTTTGCTCAAACTCATGTCCATTGAATCGGTGCTGACATCCAACTGTCTCATCCTCTGTTGCTCCCTTCTCCTCCTGCTGTCAATCTTTCCCAGCATCAGGGTCTTTTCCAGTGAGTCACATCAGGTTCTTCACATCAGGTGGCCGAAGTATTGGATCTTCAGCTTCAGGTTCAGTCCTTCCAGTGAATATTCAGGGTTGATTTCCTTCAGGACAGACTGGTTTGATTTCCTTGCTGTCCAAGGGACACTCAAGAATCTTCTCCAGCACCATGGAGTCTGCGAAAGCAAAGACATCTCTTTGCTTGTTTTGTATGGACCCCTTTCCTAGTTTTCCTCTGTTGGCAGCCATAGGAAAACCTGGTGTTGAGTGGACATGTGGGTAGGAGAGGGTTCACGCCTATGGTAGGGAGCTGTCAGTTCTTCAGACGTGGAGCAATGCACCCTGAACCACAAGGTCCCCCCATGAGATTCTGCAGCCATACAGGTGTGGGGTCTCTGCCCATTCTTGCTGCCCCTCTGGACACTTGTCCATGCCTGCAGAGACACCCAGTCAGCTCCCCGTGGCAGGAATGCTGCTTTGGGGCCAGTTTCTGTCTCCAATGGGGAGTCAGGAGCAGTAAGGTCCAAGCTGAAGGTCACACAGGCTGAAGTGGGTGGGCCCCCATGTGTCCTCCAGTGTCTGGGCCAGCTTGGGTGCCCTGGTCCTTTGGAAGAAAAGACACCACTGCCTAGCTGGGCTGGACTGTCCCTCTGCCCTTGAGTTAAGCACAACCAGAATTGTCTTCTAGATCTCAAGTCCCCAGCCCCCAGGACTCTGCTAGACACTGTTTCCTCTGGGGGCCACCCGGTCAGACTGTCCAACCTCAGACCCTTGTCTTGTCCCACCCAGCGCTTTCTGGTCTGTCTGTCCTTTGTGATAGAGCCAGGGTGCAGAAGGATGGACAGTGTGGTCTCACACTGGCCCTGCCCTGGGTGCCCTGCAGATGTAAAATGGCCCTTTGAGCCTGGGGGGCTGTCGGGTAAGGGTAGGGCCAGCGTGCTCGGGGTACGCAGGCAGGAGCCAGGTTCCTGAGGAGCCTGGGCCTCGCGGTAACCTGGACGCAAGCCCTGCTCTGGAACTGGCGGTGGGCGCACAAAGTGGCTGTGTGGGGGACCATCGTGCAGGGTCGTGGGGTGGTCGGCCCTGCGGCCAGTCATCCTTTGGGGGTTGCTATGTCGCGCCTGCATTGCTTGGGGAACTCCCAGAACAGTCTGCACGGTGCCTGTCTCCCGTGTGGGGTCTTGGGTGTTGCCATCCTGTAGTAACCCACGTTGTCTGGCTCGGTGTCCTAGTCCTGCGTGGGACTTGGGTCATATTGCCCCGTCACGTGCGTCGGGACCCCGGGGGCTGGGCTAGAGGCGTGCGGTAGACGGTGCGCCGGCCCCATCCGCCCGCCCCTCAGCTGGTTTGCGGTTGTGGTGGGGGACCCTGTGTGGGTTTTTAGGCATTGGCGGCGACACGGCGGCTGGACGGGCGCCTTCGCAGCCGCGCAGGAAGCAGCCTCCACCGGATGGGGGCCCGGGGCGCAGCCACCGCCCCCGCCGAGCGGCCTTCCGGCGGGCGGGCCCGAACAGAGCCGAACGGAGCTGAGTCCCGAACGGGCGGGGCCGAGAGTAGCCGAGCGAAGCCGAGTCGCGGGCGGGCAGGCCCGAGACCAGCCGAGCGGATCCGAGTCCCAGGCCGGAGGGCGGGCCCGAATGCGGCCGAGTGAGGCGGAGCGCCGAGCGCGGGCGGGGGTAGCGCGCGTTCCTGGAAGAGCCTGGCCGGGGGGCGCCGGGCGCATTCCTGGCTGGCGCTCGGCTGAGGCCGACGCGCGGCCCCAGACGACGCTCGGGGCGGGGCGGTGGCGTGGGGCGGGGCGGGACGCGGGGCGGGGCGGCGGCGTGAGCTCAGCGCCGGGCGCTCAGTCCGAGCTGGAGCGAGCCGCCGGGAGGATGTGCGCCGAGCCCCGCGCCGCCGCCGCCGCCGCGGTCTGAGGCCGCCCCACAGGCGCTCCGCCGCCCCGGAAGCCGCGTGCGCGGGCGGGCGAGCGGGTGGGCAGGCCGCGGAGCCGGGCGCGGGCGGCGGGGTGGGTGCGGGCCGGGCCGGGAGGCCGGCGGCGGGCGCAACGCGGCCGGCCAGCGCCGCCGGGACGAGCCGGGCGGGCGCCGCGCGGTGGGAGGAGCGGGGCGGCGGCGGCGCGCCGCGCGAGGACGGCCCGGCGGGCCCCGCGCCCGCGCCCCCGCTCCTCCCGGGCCCCTCGGCCTCGGCCGCCGCGGCGATTCGCGCCTCACGGCGCCGGCACCTGCCCGCGCGCCCCCCGCGAGCCCCGGGCCCGCGAGCGTTGGCGTTGGCGTTGGCGGCGCGCGCTGGGGCATGCCCCGCGCCTAGGGCCCGGGGGCGCGCGGGGGGCGCGCAGGGGGCCCGGGCGGCGGCGGGCGCGGCGCGGGGCGCGTGGATGTGGCGCCGGGCCCGGGCGGCGGCGGCGGGCTCCAGCGGCGGGACCCCTTCGCCCCGCCCGCCTTCCCCTTCGGGCCCCGGGCGAGGCCGAGGCCGCGGCCGTGATCGGCCGGGAGCCGGCAGCGGGGGGCGGCCGGGGCCGGGGCCGGGGGCGCCGCCGGGGCGCGCGGGGCGGCGGCGGGGGCCGTGGGGGCCCGGGCACGCGGGAGCGGGAGCGGCCTGGGGAGCCGGAGCGCACCATGGAGGCGGCGGCGGGCGGCCGCGGCGGCTTCCAGCCGCACCCGGGGCTGCAGAAGACGCTGGAGCAGTTCCACCTCAGCTCCATGAGCTCGCTGGGCGGCCCGGCCGCCTTCTCAGCGCGCTGGGCGCAGGAGGCCTACAAGAAGGAGAGCGCCAAGGATGCGGGCGCGGCCGCGGTGCCGGCGCCGGTGCCCGCGGCCGCCGAACCCCCGCCGGTGCTGCACCTG
The DNA here is from genome assembly GCA_917880005.1 of Nanger dama. NCBI lineage: Eukaryota > Metazoa > Chordata > Mammalia > Artiodactyla > Bovidae > Nanger > Nanger dama. The sequence continues at coordinate 17,995,655 of CAKJTW010000013.1, read as the reverse complement.
CCCGCCATCCAGCCGCCGCCGCCCGTGCTACCCGGGCCCTTCTTCATGCCGTCCGACCGCTCCACGGAGCGCTGCGAGACCGTGCTGGAGGGCGAGACCATCTCGTGCTTCGTGGTGGGCGGCGAGAAGCGGCTGTGTCTGCCGCAGATCCTCAACTCCGTGCTGCGCGACTTCTCGCTGCAACAGATCAACTCGGTGTGCGACGAGCTTCACATCTACTGCTCGCGCTGCACGGCCGACCAGCTGGAGATCCTCAAAGTCATGGGCATCCTGCCCTTCTCGGCGCCCTCGTGCGGGCTCATCACCAAGACGGACGCCGAGCGCCTGTGCAACGCGCTGCTGTACGGCGGCGCCTACCCGCCGCCCTGCAAGAAGGAGCTGGCGGCCAGCCTGGCGCTGGGCCTGGAGCTTAGCGAGCGCAGTGTGCGTGTGTACCACGAGTGCTTCGGCAAGTGCAAGGGGCTGCTGGTGCCCGAGCTCTACAGCAGCCCGAGCGCCGCCTGCATCCAGTGCCTCGACTGCCGCCTCATGTACCCGCCGCACAAGTTCGTGGTGCACTCGCACAAGGCCCTGGAAAACCGGACCTGCCACTGGGGCTTCGACTCGGCCAACTGGCGGGCCTACATCCTGCTCAGTCAGGACTACACGGGCAAGGAGGAGCAGGCGCGTCTCGGTCGCTGTCTGGACGACGTCAAGGAGAAGTTTGACTATGGCAACAAGTACAAGCGGCGGGTTCCCCGGGTGAGTGTCCCGTGGCAGCCGTGCCTGGGGAGTGGGAGTGGGGCCTGGAGAGGGCGGGGTGCCCTTCTGGGTCGGGGGCTCAGCCTCCCCACACATTTCAGGGCTAGGTTTTGTTTTGTGGAAACTTGGGGGTGTTGTTGGCGTCCCCATAGACTGCTCCGTATCAGAAGGAAGGTCCTTCGGTCTGACTCTTAGGACTAGCTCCTTGCCTGATTGGGAGACTGGGAGGCAGGCCTGTTGGGGGTTGGTGAAGCCCTCCTGAGGCCCACAGCTGTTGCTCAGCTGGGTCGGGAGGGGCAGGCCTCTTTGCCCTTAGTCCCAGGAAGTTTGATCCTGGCCGGTTCTAGTCTGGAGTCTCCAGCCCAGGCCTTCCTGGGGACCAGGGGGATGTCCAGGCTGAGTGGGGGCCAGGGAGCCGCCCTGGCCTTCCCACTCCTGGCTTGGCACACAGAGGGGTGCCTGCCCGTGTCCCCAGCAGGCGGAACTTGGCTGGGCAGGGCCTGTTTGTGCCTTGAAGTCTTGGGAGACAGACTCCAAAGCGAAGCCAGGTGTCTGGGCTGTGGTGGCCGGGGGCCGAGACTCGGCGACTCCAGCTTTGTGTGTGTGCCTGGCCTGCCATAGAGTGAGTCTCAGAGTCCCCCGTGTGGGGGCGAGGGCCACTTGGCTCCGGGCTCGGGGACTGGTCAGTGGGTGCCTGAGGCTCTGAGTGTCAGGGGAGCCACTGGCCTGCGGTTTGTTTTGGATGTGCACGTTTTCTTCTGTCCTTTCCTCTGAGACGCAAAGGGCAAGTTGGGGAGGGCTGCTGGCCTGGGATCTGTTGTTTGTTCGCCAGACGGTGGATCCGTGTGATCCAGCCTGGCAGCTCCTGGCCACTCACTGGGGTCCACACCAGCTTTGCATGGCACCTCCCCCCTCCTCAAGTATTTGTAACTTTTCTTTTGAGTATCCAGGCTTATTAAATTGCACACACAGAATGCTGCATTGGCTCTGCTATTCTTGGGAGGCCTAATTAATTCAGCTATTGCATCAAACTTTTTTTTCCGAATCTGTGAATAGATGTTTCCCGCCCGGTTTTCTCTGGGCGCCCCTCCAGCGGAGTGTCAGAGTCTCCGGGAGCGGAGGAGGGGGAGGGGAAGCCAGGCCTGTCGCCTGCGCTCGGGAGGCCCATGTGTGCTCGTGGATGTGCTGGTGTTCCTGCCCTCGGCTCGGCTGGCGCCCAGGTGGCAGCTGTCTGCAGACCAGGGCTGGGATTGGGTGGGAGGAACAGTCTGAGTGGGCATTGTGGGTGGGGGAGGATGCCGGTGGCAGGTCCCAGCAGGCTGATCGGACCCCTCGTTTCAGACTGGGAGCTGGCCGCGTGTGGCATGAGGGGTGTTCCCAGTGAACTGGGGGGCCTCTCTGGGGTGCCTGCTCCCTCGACAGCCATCGTGGCCCGAGGGCACCCCGTGTGCAGGATTGTGGTGGGTTCTGGCCGCCTGGATAAGCCTGTGTTTGAAAGGCTGTGGCAGGTCACTTAATGCAGGGTGGACAGGAGACGGTCTTGTCTGCAGGGTGTGTCTGTGTTTGTGTCCGAATCTGGGTCATGTGTGTTTGTGGTTGTCTTCCTGGGGTCGGCTGTGGCAGCTGTAGGCCCAGGCCTTGGCTCCCTTGCAGAAGGCCCTGCTGTTCTGAACATAAGTGTCCGTAGGCTCAGGGAAGAACTGGCCTCAGCTTGTGGGCCCAGACACTGCCAGGTGAGTGGGCAAGACTGCCCCCTGAGCCACGGCCTCAGAGAGGGGGCCAGAGCGAGCTTTGGTGTCTGGTGATTCCCCAGGTGGTCAGTGCCACCCTTTCTTCTTGTGCCCCCCAGTGCTGCTTAGAGCTCTCATTGGTTCAAAAAGCTCCCCCAGGGATGCTGATGATGATGTGATCATCCTGAGAGGTTGAGGTCTTCAGGCTGTGTGTCAGTACCACGTGTCGTCACAGTGGAGTCTGGGCTGGTAGTTCCATGTGCCTCCATCCAGGCCTCGGCTGTGCCACTATCCATGCTGGCTCCTGTGCTCTCCTGTCGCCCCCAGCTCAGTTATCCTGTTCTCTGGCCTCTGCCCATGGCTTTGGCTCTGTGACCGTGCCCTTGGGAGTCCTGGGCTGTGTGGTCCTTTTCAGGTCTCCCCAGCACAGCCTGTCGGTGCGCCAGGGACACCCAACCCCAAGAGTGGGAAGGGGATTTCGGCCTCAGGGTGGGGGGCACATGGGGAGTTCGGGAAAAGCTGCAGGGAAGACCCCCTCCCAGGCTTTGGGCCTCTATTTGCTCCACTCCCTCCTGACAATTATTCATAGGATACATTTTGATTTTTCCACTTCTTTCTGTAGTTCATTTTAATATTTTTGATCTCCTGAGGCCCAGGACAAAAAGCAACAGAGAACGTGCTGGAACTGCTCTTTGTGGGGGCCTCAGGTTCTGGTGAGATGAAGTGAGCTGATGTTTGTCCCAGGCACTGAGGGCTGCGGGGGTCACCTGGCTCTCTTGCCGCCAGCACTGGGGGGCTGCAAGGGGGCCTCCTGGGGTCCTGGGGCACAGTTGCCTTCACCTGCCCTGCGGTGCCTACAGCCTGAGCACAGCAGGGTGGCAGTTCCTGTGGTCGCTCCAACATGGGGACAGGGCTCCAGCCTGAGCCTGGAAACCCTTGAAGGTGGTGTGTCTGCGCATGCTGGCCCGGGGGCTGCTCCTCAGTGATGCCCCTCACACCATGGGGGCCCTCAAGACGTGCCTCCGGTCATCCAGCCACTGTCAGGGCTGGCGGGTCTGGCCGTGAGCTCCTCGTGGCTGCTCCTGTGTCCTGGCTCTGTCCCTCCTGGCTGCCTGACTGAGCAAGCATGCACCTCAGTTTCTGTGTGTTGAGACGGGGACAGTATGCATAGCAGTTGTTGGCGGTGTGTTGGGGGTGTGTTTGGGTGATGAATGTTGTAGGTTGGCAAGGATATGTCTTTTCGCTGCTGGTCCGTGTAGCCGTGAGGTGGAGTCTCAGCTTCCCCACGCCCCCTTCCCTTGTCTTCTGCCTGGTCGACTCCATCTCTCGTCTGATGGCCCTTGGACTAAGCTGGATCTGTCAGTCATGGAAGGGGCATTGGTATGTGTCTCTGGTTTTGAGGGACGGCTGCTCGTGGGCCAGGTGGGCAGCGGGGGTGTGCTGCCCTCCTGGGGCTGGAACTGGGCCGGCCCCTGCATGGTTGAGAAACAGGCTGTTGGGAACTGCTTCGCCTTCCAAAGGTCCTGCTTTCTAGGCTGGAGACAGGGGATGCTGTTTGCTCATGGGGCCTCTTCCTTCAGTGCTGAGTCCCTGCAGGAGTGTTTCCACAGAATTGCCTGCCTGGCAGGGGCTCATGGACTGAGGGTCCTCGTGCTGTGTGAGTGTCCAGAGTGGAGTCTGTGAACTCCCAGCAGTGGAGCGGTTTCCCCCATCACCTGGGGATGGCCAGGCCATCAGCGTGGAGGAGCATGGACTCTCAAAGTCCCTGGTGGGCAGTGGCTGAGGCTTTGGTGAGGGAGGTAGGCCATAGGGATTCCACTAAGTGGGCACGTGTTATATGGTCAAGTGCAAGTGGCCGTGGGAGAGATGGTGTCTAGAACGTCCATCGGCTGGAAGGGACTCTGGCCAGCCTGCCTCTCTCAGCACCTCCTCTTTATTGTGGGGCTAGGCTCACAGATGCTCTCAGTCTGGGCACAGGTGTAGAGGCTTGGCTGTCCCTTCGTCCACTGGCTTTGCTCAAGGTTTTTGTGGGCCCCATTGTGTTTTCCTGGCTCCTGACGCTTTGCTGAGGAGGTGGGGTGCTGTTGGGTGATGCTCTGTAGCCAGGCTCCTGGATGGGCCCAGCCCTGCGTGCGGGAGGATGGAATCAGCATGTTGGGCTGGTCCTCGGTGAAGGCCCCAAAGCGAAGGCCTGGGACTCATCAAACGGGAAACAGCAGCCTCTGGTCAGCCGAGTGTGTGAGTGAGGGAGGGTGTGGGGGCCCAGCCCAGCGCCCTCATCTGCATGTGGTGAGCAGGGCCGTATTGAGGTGGTCTGCCAAGTCGGAGCCGTCTGCCCATCAGCCTGTCTTTAGCCATCCTGCTGGTTTCTAGCACATCTCTTTGGAACTGGGCGGGGCCGTCGGCTTGCTGGGGGCAGCAGGGCTCCTGAGTGGCCCTTGCCTCTATCCCTGCTGCCTGTCTGGGGCCCCTCGACCAATGCAGGGCTTTGAGAGTAGAGCTGTTGGCTCCCAGCCTTGCTCAGAGCCCGTCTGAGTACTGTCTGAGATGCCAAGCGAGGCCCACGAGGAAGTCTGGGGAGGTGACCGCCGGGCGCCGGGAGGGCCTGGGGGAGGCGGTGCTTCCGGGCCCTGCACCCTGGCCGTCTGGCGGGAGGTGTTGGTGGCCGGCGGCCGGACTCTCTGTGGCCCAGAGACTGTTACACAAGCAGCAATAATGTGTCTCTTTCTAAGGATTGCGAAAGTTGGGGAGGATTTCTCCACTGGAAGAATTATGCAAGTTTCAACTGAAATGTTTTTAAAAAGTTCCTTTGTTTTGAGTCAAAATATAGAGGCTGAATTATTTCCTTAAGATCTGTGAGAGCTGCGGGAGAGGGGAAAAGCCTCCACTCTTCCCAGGGCCCTGCTTGCTTCCTTCTTTCCTTCCCTCCGGCTGCCCATCACAGGGGGATGGGGCGTGTTTGGGGGAGGTTGGGCCCCGAGGTCACGGGTGGGAGCTCCTGGCCACACATGTCCGTGGATTAACAGGGGCCTGTCGGAGCCCCAAGGAGGGATGGGAAGTCATTTCTGGGAGTGTGAAGCTGTCTCAGTGGGGTCTGAGGTGGGTTCCTGTTGGTGTCGAGTTAGAGCTGTGACTGGTCTTTGTGTGTCCATGTGAGTGGAGTGGGGCGGGTGGGGACTCAGGCTTTGTGTCCACAGTTGGCCGGCACGGCTCGGGCCCTGCGGGGTCTCAGGATGGGCAGAGGAGCCTGCACTGTGGCCCAGCTCTGGGTGCAGGGCTGGCTTCTCTGGTGGCCCGGTAGCAGCCAGGGTGCTATAGGGTTTACAGCGTTTGTCTCCTCTGATTTTTCGTTTTTCACTTAGAAAGACTCAAAGAACGCTGCGACTTCTTGATTTTGCAGCTACAGATAATAATTCAGGAAGTCTCGGCGTGGCTCTGTGGCCGCGCAGCCCGCAGCGGTCGGGCCTGCCCCGCGGTCTGGGCTCTCCGGGGAGACCTTTTGCGGCCAACCTGGGGGTTGTGTGTTTGTGGTTGTGTTGTTGGCTTCGTGTGGGCCCCCAGTTCCGGGCCCGGAATAAATACTTGTCGAATGACTCATGGAGACATGAAATCACTAATATCAAGGTTTATTGGCAGCTCGGCGCTCGCTGGCTAGAAAAGGAAGGAGAGGGCGCTTTCCCTGGAGTGCATGGAGCGGTCCTGTGGGGCTCCGGCTCAGGGCTGCTGGGGGTTCAGAGAGGGCTCCACCTGGACAGGCCCTGACGTGGCTCCCACTTGGATGTTGGTTGGCTACTCTGAAAGGAATGTCTCTTGTTGAAAACAGGTTTCTCAGGGGCTACCATGCTGCCTGTCACAGAAAACATGGTGATGGGTGGTGAGAGGGCTTTGTGGCTGTGGGGGAAGGAAGCTGGAGCCACTGGGCCTGAGGGTTGGCAGGACCGTGGGTGGTTGGAGCGGAGGGGGTCTGAGGGCCCTGGGCACCCATGAGACCTCACTCAACCCCTGAGCCCCTGTGAGGGGTGTTGCCGAGTGGAGGTGACCATCTTGTGATGGGGAGCGTCTGAACCCCTGGGACAGGGCTGGCAGTGAGGAACAGGGCTGGGCTTTGGGACTGCAGGTGGGGGTCACCTGCGTGTTGAGGGTCATCTACTGGGTGTCCCCGTGTGCCTGCGCCCACCTCCCCCTGCCTCAGGAGCTGTTAGCCACATCCTCACAGGAGCCTGGTGGAGTGATTGGTGTCTGAGGACCTGGCTGGAACCTGGGCCTTCTCTGCACCCCCACTCTCATCTCGTGGATCTCCTGGGCCACATAGCGTTCCGGGAGGGCTGAGGGTCCAGGTTCGTGTGCAGTTCGATACCAGAGCTCCTCCATCCGTGGCGCTTGCCAGCAACAGCCAAGAGGGCCCTGAGCCCTGGGCAGCCTGGCGGCCCTGCTGGCCTGGAGGGCAGGGGGCTGTGACTGGGCCTGTGTGAGGCCAGCTTTCTCTGTGCACGTCTGTCACCTTGCCTCTCTCGTGACCCCACGGCACTTGTCTGTGGTTCAGGCCTGGTGGGTGGTTGTGGCATCCACGCGCCGTGCTGTGGTCCCCTGGTCCGCGTGAGCTGCCTTCAGAGCCTGACCTGCTCGCTGACTGGGGTCACTGTGGTCTCCAGTGGTGCTACTGGCTCTCCCGTGGCTCTCATGGTTCCTCCCGCCCACCCCGTGGATGCGTCCCGTTGGCCTGATGGTCTCCTCTTGCTGCCCTTCAGCTGTTGGAACAAGAGGGGCCCTTGGTCCTGGGGACGCCCTCGCCCTGTGTGGGGCTGGGGCTTCTCTTGCAGGGACCCACGGGTCTGGCCATGGACAGAGAGCTGCAGAGTCTGGCCATGGACAGAGAGCTGCAGGGCCTGGCTGACCTCCCCTGCGCCTCCCAGCCCAGCTGCTGTGGTTGTCTGGGTCTGACTGTTTCCCCCAGTGGGGCGAGTATGTCTCAGGTGTTCTCTGAGTCCCTGGAGGAGGTGGGGGCGTGGGGGCGGGGGCCGCGGTGCCGCCCTGGGGGAGGGCAGGTGCATGTGTCCATGGGTGGTTCTGGAAGCTCCCTGCCCAGCCCCTCCTCCAGGTCAAGGCAGGGGGAATCTCTGCTGGCCTGGCCTCTACCTCTACCTGGGGTGGGGACCCCGGGCCTGGCATAGTCCCTGGGGTGCAGCCTCTGCACATCCAGGGAAGGCAGGCTGGCCGTGCAGAGGCTGCTGGCTCCCCCACCTGCCGCCTCCCACTTCCTGGTGTTAGAACCGCGTTGCCCAAACCATTAAAAAAATTATACTCCCATGTTGAATGATATGCAAATGTAGTCAATTAAGCGAGGGGATTTTAATTAGCAGTTTAAGTTCATGTGTGAAGTGCCTAGCCTTAATTACTTGACAGTTTTGTTGTAAATTTGCTAAGTTTTTTTTTGCAGAACTATCAAAACTGTGATTTTTTTTTAACATCCTTGTATGTAATAAGTGTCGCCCAGCTTGCCTGACCCTAGTGGGTCTTGTCTGCATTTACAAAGCTCCTTAAACTGAAAACAAGGTAGGCCCTGGGCTGGCTTCTCGTGGCTCCGATAGTTAAACTGTGTTCTGAGTGGTCCGGGTGTGGGTGGTGGGTGTGGGTGGTCCTGGGCTCCTGGGTGGTGGACCCGGGGACCCTCCTCCCAGCTGGGGTCTGGCTGCCTGCAGTGGAGCTGGGGTCCCGGCAGTGTACTGACAGGCAGGACCACAGAGGACTAGGCTGCAGCCCCTGCCTAGCAGACCTGGAATTCCCAAATTCCCAATCTTGCTCCTTCCCCACCTCCAGGAAGGAGGCCCCCCTCCTGCTGCTGTGCACACCCCCCCCCCGCCCCAACTCAGTTTTTCTTACGATGCAGCCCACCCAGCCTGGTGTCCAGTTTCTACTGCAGGAGAGGAGACATGTGCTCTGTTTGTTGGATTCAGATTCGTGTTGGACTCTCCTTCCATCTGGGGAGGATCTGCTTTAATTTTCCTGTTGCTGTCGTTGAGGTGGTCTCAAGTCATCCGAGGTCTTCTGTGGTTTTTAGTGTCCCTCCCAGGTTTTATTATCTGAGCTCCAGGTGTTTCACATACGCAGTTAGGATTTAAATGTTCTCTTGAACTACCTTGCGATTTCTCTCAGGAGTCCATGTGACAGAGGCTCTGGCCGGGACTCTGCAGAGCAGGCGGCTGTGAGTGTGGGAGGGATGGGGTGCAAGCCTTTTGAGGGGCTTGAGGGAGAGCCACCTGGGCCTCTGCCTTTGCTTGCTTAAGTTTTGAGGGGTGAGCGGCGTGAGCCCAAAGGGGTGATCCCAGGGCAGGTTCCTGCCCAGCGGTGAGCACTCACCGCCCAAAGGGCCAGCAATGGGTGGTGGTATGAGGGCAGATTCAGGTGCCCGCGAGTGGGGAAGTGGTTCATGCAGACACATTCCTGGTTCCACACTGCTTTTATCTCACTCATTTCCCCTAATGCCTTCTCGCTAAAGTAGACCCCAAGCATCATTTCACACGTGAGTGTTTCAGTATCCCTCTAACAGATAAGGAATCGTGGAAAATCATTACTTTGGGGCTGTTAGCGTGCCTGGCAAAGTTGGCAAAAAACAGTGTCTGAATGCTTGCAGGTCCCCAGCCTGTGTTCAGATCCCATGTCTCAGACATGGTTCTGCAGGCCTCCCTCACCCATGCCCCTCTGTACATGTGTGTCTTGTGCATGGCTGTGCCTGTGGGCAGCCACGGAGCACTTGGGTGAGCAGTCTGTGGTGTTGAGGGTCCTGGAATGTCTTTCACATCCAGGGCCAGGCCGTGTTTTTGTTATTATGCAAGAAGCTTCAGAGAGCGTCTTAACGTGGACTCCTCCCAGGAGCCTCAGTGCAGCAGCGTGGAAGGCCATGTACACCTGCCGCCAGCTTCCAGCCTCCCCCACTCCACCATCCTGTGTCGACCTGTGTCCAGTGTGACTGTGGCCCTCACCTCTACCTCGTAGCTGGGGCTGGTCCCTGATCCCTGCTCTTGTGTGATGGGCGTCGGGCCTCCAGTGCGGGCACCCACGGATGGGACTGTGGTGCATCCTTGTTGCAGGCGTGTGCATGTGTGTCTGGGTCAGAGGTCACGTTCAGTTGTTTTCTTCAGGGAGGGCAGGGCCTGTGTCCCAAGGGGCCTCAGGTCAGTGCTCACCGCAGGCACATCTCCTCTGATGCCCGGGACTTGAGCTGAGGCTCTCATGGGAGACTTGGCGGCTCAGAGCGAGCTCCCAGCCTTGTTGGTCATGCTTCCTTTTGTCCCATTTGGTTGCTCACACACAGGGTGCCTGTACTTCTCTGGGTATTCCCTTGGGAGACTCTGACCCAGAGAGGCAGGTCGTCTTCATGGATTCTTGATTTTGTTGCCAAGAGTCTCCCTCTTAACAGCATCAGGTACCTGCCTACGTTCCTCCATCCTCACAGCCTTAGTCACTGTCGTTCAGAATAGCCTTGTTGAAGGGGAGTATCTCGTTGGTTCATTTTTTCCTAAAGGAGTTGGCTATTTTATTATTTTTAGTATTTTTTTTCCCTATGATTTTCCTTGTGTGTGTTGTTCTTTATTGTGGTAAAATGACAGTTACCATAAAAACCACCTTTCTCCTATTTTTAAGTGCACAGCTCAGTGGCATCGGGCACATTATCGTTGTTGGGCAGCCATCCCCACCATCATCTCCAGGACTTTCTCCTCTTCCCAAACTGAAGCTCCGCTCCCACCCCCTCCCCTGGCCCCCACCCTCCTACTTTGTGTCTCTGTGACTCTAACTCCTCCAGGGGCCTCAGAGAAGTGGAATCACATAGGATGGCTCCTCTTACGTCTGGTTTGTTTCACTCCGCGTCGTGTCCTAAGGTCTGTCCACGTTGGAGCAGGTGTCGGTGTCGGGACCGCCTCCCTGTTTAAGGCTGGATCCTGTTCTGTTGTGTGGATGGACCACATTCTCTTTGTCCATCATCTGACGCCCGGCACCTGGGTTGCTTCTGTGTTTCGGTTGCTGTGCGTGGGGCAAGTCCCTGCTCTCAGTTCTGCTGGGCATGTCCTCTCTGGTGGAATTGCTGGGTCACACAGTGGGTCTGTGTCTGCTCCTCAAGCAGCCTCTGTACTGGCTTCCTCGGCAGAGGTGCGCCGTGTCCCAGGTTCCCCATGTCCTCACCAGCACTGGTTTCTGGGTTTTGACAGTATTTGTCCTGAGGGGTGTGAGGCTGTCTCGCTGTGCTGTTGATTTGTGTCCCCTGATGATCAGTGATGTTGAGCATCTTGTCATGGGCTTGTTGGTTGTGCGAGTACGTTGGCCTCTGAGGTTTAGCTGGTGAGCTTGACGTGAGTCTGGCCTCTCTGGAATCTTATGTCCTGCCCCTGTTTCTTGAGAAAGTTCCTCAGAGAGGAAGTGGTGGTCTTCTCATGCTTTTCCCCACACAGAGACCAGAGTCTCTGCCGTTTAATCTTGTCACCACACGGGGTTGCGTGTTGGGCCCAGAGCAGGGGGACACCCACTTCTGTTCTGGATAGCTTGAGGGCAGCTCTGGACAGGAGAGCTTGCCACTGGATGTGGACTTTCCCTCTGGCTCCGGGACAGCCAGGAGCCCACGCCCAGGACCACCGGCCACTTGGCGTTCTCCCTCCGTCTTGGACATAGTTTCCTGAATGACTGGTCCCTGTGCCCCTCTCATGGGCTTTGGGTTGAGCCCAGCTTCCAACCATGATTTCCACTAGTTTGTCTCCATTGGTTTCAGGAGGCCACAGTGACAGGTGGTCCGGGAGACACTGGTTGTCCAGGCAGATCAGGCTGCTCCAGGCCCTGACTGGTGGCCCTGGCCAGGGTGGGCTGTGCCCCCACTGCCCACATCCCAGCCCCAGGGCTGCATTGCCTGAGCAGTTGAGTGGCCTCTGAACCAACCTAGATGTTTGGTTTCCAGACACCCCCATCTTGGCCTCTTGCAGGAGCAGGAGTGGGCGTGGACCCGAAGGCCAGGGACCGGGAGAAGTGACCCTCTGCTTCTTTGTCCACTTTGTCTTAGCTGTTGAATATTGATGAGAGGCTGGGGTGTGAGGGCGCCCTGCTGCGTAGCTCTAGAAAGGAGGGTCCTTGATTTTTGTTTTGCAAATACTGCCAGGTCTGCCTGCTGGGTAGGGGTGACGCCACTGGTTGGATTCAAAGGAAGGCCTGGTGGTGGGAACCTGGGCAGGGCCTGCAGGGACCTCAGTGAGGGTGGCTCTTTGTGTTTTGGTTGAAGAAAGAAAGAGGAGGTTGGAAACCACTTGGGGTGGGAGGGCCCCTCTTTGCCCCACCTGCTGCCCACAGTGAGCAGAAAGCACTGTCTTTGGATCTAATTTTAACCTCTTTCTTACCCCATTTTCTCTGTGCAGATGTTAGCAGGTATAATTTTTTGGTATTTCTGGTGAAGTCCAAGTTTCTAGAAGTCTAGAGAGGCAGCACTGCTTAATGGTTAGGGACAGGGATCCTTCAACTTGATTGCTGGGAATTCCCTGGTGGTCCAGGGGATAGGATGTAGCCTTTTCACTGCTGAGGGCATGGGTTTGATCCCTGGTCAGGTGAACTAAGATGCTTCAAGACATGTAGTGTGGCAAAAACAAAAGAGAAACATTGGCTTTTTTTTTTTTTTTGGTAAAAAAACCAGATATAGCCCACTTGATTCCTGGGGCCAGATCCTGGCTCGGCCAACTTCTCACTTGTATTAGAGGCTTCGTCAGTTCCCTGGGCCCTGGTGTCCCCATCTGTAAAGTGGGTGGGGAGTGGGGTGCCTCCTCTCATCGGTCATTACGAAGGCCCAGCACTGCGCCTGGCCCTCTTCTCTGTCTTCCTAAGCTGGGGCATTTGACAGGAGGCAGTGGGCCGGACAGGCCATCCCAGGAACCCGGCTGGGCCCACGTGTGGGCATATGCAGGCTGGCACAGTGGCCTCCTTGCAGCCAAGCGGGCCAGCGGATGGGTGCCAGCAGGTGCTCTGAGTGGAGCACACAGTGTGCCGGGCGGCCAGGCTCCCTGTGCCAGCAGTAGCTCAGGATAGCCTGGGGCCTGTGCAGTGTGTGGTCAGTGTGCCCCATGCTGGCTGCCCTGATGGACTTGTAGAGTCTCAGCTGACTTCCACGCTGGGTCCCAGATGAGGCTGGTGCTGGTGTGTTTGACCCCTGTGTGGGGTCCTTTTGGAATGCTGGGAGCCGCCTGTCCTGGGTCCCCTGGGCTCTGTATGCAGCCAGGCATGTGTGTGCAGACTCAGGTGTCCACAGCAGCATGGTGCTTGGTGACAGGCTGAGGGAGCCCCTTCTCTGTCAGGTGCAGCCTCCAGGTGGCCCCTGGACAGAGGGAGGACCCACATCTTGTTTGAACAGGGCAGGTGGTTTGGGTTTTCAGATGGGAAGATGGGAAGACTGGGGGTAACTCTTTACATGGAGACTTGGCCGCGGCCAGCAATGGTCAGTGCCTCATCCGCAGCCTTGGTCTCAGTGGAGCAGCACTGATCCCAGAGCCGTTCTTACCCATAAAGAGGAGGTTTTCCAGAAAGCAGAAACAAGGCAGTGTGTCAAGAACCCTCTTAGGGAGGCTCGCTCATTCCCATCCTGCTCTTGGGGCAGAGCCTTGGGAGGGAGGAGCCCAGGGGCAGCAGCCAGGGTCCAGGGTCTTGGCTGGGGGTTGCCAAGGGGGTTCCCATCTGCCTGCTCCTTGTCACTACAGGTCCTCACATGCTGGATTATGCAACACCCTTGCAGAGAGTTGAACAGAATCGAAGATGTGTTTTTCAAACTAGGGTTTGTTACTGTTTAGGAAATTTGGAATTTTGAGAGGTTTTTCATGCTATTGTTCCATTTCTGATGCTTTGGGGTCCAATTTAGAAAAACCACTCAGTGTGTGGTTTGCAAGATGTTGCAAGATGTCATTGCCCTGCCCAGGTTGGGTGTCCCCAGAGCACCGCTGTCCCTTCTTGGCACGTGTTCTTATGTCCTTACGCCAGGGGTGGCTTCCATGCCCCTGTGGACAGAGGATCAGTCAGCTACCCATTGGTGAATCTGCCGCCTCTCCTTGGTTCAGGGCTTTTTATTTTTATTTGTTGTGTACTTGGCTGCGCTGGGTCTTTGTTGTGGCACACAAGATCTTTTAGCTGTGGTGTGTGGGATCTATCCTTGATGAAGGATCGAACCTGGGTCCCCTGCTCTGGGAGCACAGAGTCTTACCCACTGGATCACCAGGGAAGTCCCTGGGCTTTTTTATTATAAGAAATTTTCAAACCTGCACTGAAGCTTTGAGGCAGGTTCCCTAGGGTTCACTACCATTGTCCTGCTGCGTTGGAGGGAGAGTGTCTGACACTGTGGTCCTTGGTGTGTGACCGTGGGGCCCGGCAGTACCGTCATGCTCCTCATCCACTCAGCCCTCTCGCAGCAGTTTGCTTCTGCCCAGGACCCACTAGGCTGGGCCCTGCGATCTGGCGTCTCTGTCTGAGCCTGTCCACTGGGATTCCCCCACCTGTGGTCCTGCCTGACACGGCGTCTGAAGGGCGAGGGGCTGTCCTGTGGGCACATGCCTTGTGTGTCTCCTGGCTGGTGTCAGTGGCAGGCTTGGAGCCCCCCTCCCCTCGGGGAGGGCAGCTTCGCTCACACTCGTGGTGAGTCTGCTCCTTCCCTCTGTGGTTAATAAATAATCTGTGGGCAGACTTTAGACCCTGGCAGTGTCCAGTCCCCGTGAACTTGTTCCTGGTGGGTTGGCTGTCCCTCTAGGGTGCTGCCTGACCTGCTGCCTGCTGCTCCTCTCTCTCCTCCCCTCCCCCTCCCCGTTCCTCCTCCCCTCTCTCCTCCTCCGGCTGGTTGGTGTCACCAGATTAGCCCCAGACAGTGTTGTGGTCATTCCTGCCATTATTTGATGCCTCAGTCATCCTCTTTGGGCCACCTTCTAGGGACTCAGTCTCTCCCAATGGCTTTTCTGACCCCTGACCCCTGCATGACACCCCCACACCTCCCTGCAGCGTGTGGCCCATCCCCTCCTGACTGTAAGGCAGCTGGTCACTGGGGGTTTAGACACAGATGCAGCCCCTTGATGTGGAGGTGGGTAGGTTCCAGTCTCAGGGTTGTGTCACAGTGGAGCAGCAGTCGGTGGCTGCTGACAGTAGAGGGTCTCGCTGCCCGTGAAAGTGGGGCCATTTTCCGCGTCTTGTGGGTCATGGATGAGACCCGAGCCACTTCCCTGATTTCTGTCCTGGGCCTCCCACAGGGCTGCATCTGTCACCATTTCACTCTGAGCACAGAGGCTATGTCTGTGCCTGTGTTCCCCTCCGCCCTGGATGTACCCTGCCCTGGGGTCACTCATGCTTTTCCTGCCTGGGATGCTCCCAGGTTCCCGTGTGACACATGGGGTCAGGAGGGGAGGGCACCTGGTGGGCTGCACACCCTCCAGATGCCTGTTACTTCAGTTTGAGGTGGAATGGAGAGGATTGAAAACCATCCCTTTTTCCCCATTTAAAAAAACGAATCTTTATTCTACCTCAAATCTCTGAAAGCTCTGTAAAGTTAAAAATAATAATAATAACGGTTGATTCATTTTAGCTGCCCTAATAAGAAAGATGTTGTTCAGTCACTAAGTTGTGTCCGACTGTTTGTGACTCCACGGACTGTAGCACACCAGGCTTCCTTGCCTTTTACCATCTCCTGGAGTTTGCTCAGACTTGCGTCCATTGAGTCAGTGATGCCATCTAACCATCTCATCCTCTGTCACCCCTTTGCCTTGTGCCTTCAGTCTTTCCCAACATCAGGGTCTTTATCAATGAGTCAGCTCTTCACATCAAGTGACCAAAGTATTGGAGCTTCAACATGAGTCCTTCCAATGAATATTCAGGGTTGATTTCCTTTAGGATTGACTGGTTTGATCTCCTCGCTGCCTGGATTGAGACTCTCAATCTTCCCCAGCACCACAATTTGAAAGCATCAATTCATGGTGCTTAGCCCTCACATCCATACATGGCTACTGGGAAAACCAGAGCTTTGAATGCGAGTGTTTTGAGAGCAGTAGTCACTGTTCCAGGATGAGGTCCTGCCCTTGGTGTAACCTGATGGTCTGAAGGTCCTCTGGGTCATGGTGGTGGGGATGTTGGGGGTCATGATCCCAACAAGTGGCCCAAGGCCTCTGTGGCTGGGAAGGTGACCCCAAGTTCTGGGCCCTGTGCTGGGGACACAGCCTCCCATACCTGCTGAGAGCTTCTGTCTCGGTCAGCTGCTGACGACAGAGTGATGCGAGAGCCTGAATGCAAGGACAGACACCTAGGAGAAGACAGACCTTGAAGACACCCTGGGCCACAGCCACCTTGCCCTCCAGTCTTCCCACATAGTCCATGGCCCTCCCGGAGAGGACCAAGCCTGTATCCCCACAGCCCCTCCCAGCTTGAGGCTGGTTCCTTGGTGAGGCCAGTGTTGGACCAAGTGCCAAGCTCTGCCAGGAGTACCTGTGGGTCTAGCTATCGGCAGAAGGTTCTAACAGGAACATAAGGATGGCCTGATTGGAATGAATATTCAGGATCTGATTTGATTAAAGTTGCTTTGGCTAATCTGTGAGATACTATGCACCATGGGTCACAGCCTTATCCATCCTGATATGCAGCCAAGCACCCCGCCAGCAGCCCCCGCCCCACGGTCAGTAAGCATGGGCATTGTGGGGCTGGGGGCCTCAGGTCCTCCCAACGAGGCTCCCAAAGCAGCCCATGTGCTTGTTTTCGATGTACTCTGTGTGTATCCCTGTGTCCAGGTCCCAGGGAGGGAGAGGGACATTGTGTGTGTGGGTCTGTCTTTAGACGGGCCCTTCGAGGAGACAGTATGTGAAGCTGAATTCTCTCAAACCTTCCTGCACACGTGCCTGGTAACCAAGGTTGCTGCCAACACCAGGGGCCTTGCTCTTATTCCCAAGGACTTGTTCCCAGCGTGCGTGTATGCATGCTTAGTCGTTCAGTTGTGACCCCATGTGACTCTCTGTGACCCCATGGGCTGTAGCTCGCCAGGCTCCTCTGTCCATGGGATCATGCATTTGTTAGTAAGTGCCTGGGAGTGAGGTGGAGGCTGAGACAGGCCCCTTGGGCATGAGGAGGAGCTGGCCCTGGCTGTGCTTCCAGCTGGGTGCCATGTGCAGGCCTGGCCTGCCTGCTGCTTCCAGGGCCCGAGGGGGGTGGGGGGGCGGCATGTGTGAGCAGCGGGCAGAGCAGGGCCTCCCTGTGGCACTTTCTGTCACCTGGGGCCCCAGAGCCATTAGTTGAGGGCCTTGCCTCCACCTTGCCAGGGTGTCAGGTTTTGTGTGGCTCATGTGGAACTGAAGGACCTTCATTCAGAAGCTGGAGAATATGTGGCCCTGGGAAGCCCAGCATGAGTGGGAAGAAGTCTCACAGCTGCCCGGCGGCGTGAGGGGTACAGAGGGGTGGAGGTGACCCGTCAGCCGAGGCCTGGGCCAGGCCTGGCACTGACGGCCCCCTGTCTGTCGTGGGCTGCAGTGGACCCCGGGGACTGCTGCGGGACAGCATTGCCTTCTGGCCGCCTCACACCTGCCCTACTCATCCCCTGCGAGGCCTGCTCTGATGGGAGCCATCCCAGGCCCCATGCACACCCAGCATGCCTGCCACCTTTGTGATGCCACCTAGCCCTTGCCACAGGAGGGAACTGTGGACTTTGCTCACTGGATTCCCTCTAACCCCTGCCCCTGCAGTCAACAGAAGGGCTGGAGGTACCAGACCTCCCTGGGCCCTGGGGGACCCTGACAGTGGCAGGGGAGGTCGAGGGCCGTGTAAGCACCCTTTGGGCTACAGTCCTGCAGGTCTGAGCGCCTGTGGTCAGGAGCTGTCCTGAGCTGTGCTGCGGTGTTTCAGGGGCCCCAGGCATGTTCCTTTTGGGTCCAGGGAACTTCTCTGTGTCTCTGAGACTTTCTGAGACTCTCGGGAGCTTCTCATCCATCTCTAGATGCTGATTCTGTAGAGTCAGGAAGGCCTGCCGTGTTGCCTGGGCTGTCATTCTGCGAGGTACACCTGCTTGGAGTGCTAGCCGGCCTCTTGCCAACTCCTCTACCCTTAGATGAAGCACCATCCAGCCGTGATGGACTTGTTTCCAGTTTTGGCACTGATGGAAGGGCTGACCCAGGCTCTCCTGCCCATCAGGGAAATAGCTGGATGCAAGAACCCCTTGCAAGGACCACTGCTGTCTGTCTCGTTGCTCTGTCCCTTGAGTCACCCTGCAGTGGAGCTGCCTGCTCTCAGGAATGGCCAGACCGAGAGGTCAGGATCCTTGTCGGCTGCTGTCCATTTTGGTTTACTTAGTGTTCAGTCTGGACATGCTGACGTACACCCTCTGGCTGTCAGACAGCCCTTGTGTGCTCTCCTGCTCGTCACCGTAGCCTCTGGGCGGGAGCAGAGTTAGGACCGTCTGCTTCTGATGTCCTCAGGGTCTAGGCCAGCCGACTCTGGCTGTGACTCAGCCTTTGCAGGTGGGATCGTGATATCCTGGATGGGCACGGCCATGGCAGCTTTTCTTCCTCCAGATGCCCTGTCCCCCTGTGGGGCACAGGTGGGACCTTTAGCCCCATGCTGCCCAGTAAGGCCCGCTTTGTCAGGTGGTAGGAGGTGTAGGCTTGTACCCTCACTGCCCAGGCACACAGACATCATTTCTTCATCTGTCTGGGGTTTTGAGGGGGTGATATTTGTTTTTATCATTACACGGGTGTCCTCTTACAACCAAAGGGCAGAAGGCCCAAACTCAGTGTCCCCGTCCTGTCTTCCCCACTTGGCATTGGGCAGGGGCTTCCTGTGGTTCACAGCTTATCCTCTGTTGACTCAGTGTTTCTCAGTCACCTCCAGGCCCGCCCAAGCCGGTGTGTCTCAGGTCTGGATAAATCGACCCTTCGTGCTGACCACTGCGACTGTGGGACTGTTTATCCTGAGCTGGTGGAC
Organism: Nanger dama; assembly: GCA_917880005.1. Taxonomy (NCBI): domain Eukaryota; kingdom Metazoa; phylum Chordata; class Mammalia; order Artiodactyla; family Bovidae; genus Nanger; species Nanger dama. The sequence continues at coordinate 17,977,236 of CAKJTW010000013.1, read as the reverse complement.
CAGTTCTGACCTCACTTGCTGTCTGCTCTGGGTCCTACGTGCTGACAGGTCCCATGTTCTGACCTCACTTGCTGTCTGCTCTGGGTCCTGCATGCTGACAGGTCCCACATTCTGACCTCACTGTCTGCTCTGGGTCCTGTGTTCTGACCTCCCTTCTTGTCTGCTGTGCGTCCTCCATTCTGGCAGGTCCCTTGGTTCTGACCTTGTCTGCTCTAGGTCCTGCGTGCTGACCTCACTTTCTGTCTGCTCTGTTTCCCACATTCTGATGTCACTTCCTGTCTGTCTGCCGTGTGTCTTGGGTTGGTCAGTCACTGTTTCCTGCTCCCCTGTGTGGTGCTGTCCCCTCTTGGAGGCCGAGGTGCCGGACCTGGCATGTGCCCTGCCTCTTCCTTCTGAGCCCAGGATCCGACAGGTGTCTGTGCAGGCCTGGTGTGGGTGCCTGCCCCTTTCAGGGTGCCTGGTGGCATGTCCCAGCTGTTGGTCCACTGCTCTCTGGTGACCTGGAGAGCCTTCTAGCTGGACGTCGGCCTCTCTGTCTCTTGGTGTCATTTTCTGGAGATTTCCTCCAGTTTATTGTCATGTTCATTTTTATTTTAAGTTTTATATTTAAAGTTTATTTTTGGCTGTGCTGGGTCTTCATTGCTGTGCAGGGGCTTTCTAGTTGCGGTAAGTAGTGGCTACTCTCTAGTTGCTCTGCGAGGGCTTCTCATGGTGAGAGTTCTCATTGCAGAGCCCAGGTTTGTTGTGGCTCATGGGCTTAGTTGCTTCATAGCATGTAGGATATCCCCTGATTAGGGATCGAACCCATGTCCCCTGCGTTGGCAGGTGGATTCTTAACCACTGGACTACCACGGAAGTCCTGTGGTGTTCATGTGTAATACCTCTTTTTGTTGTTGTTTTCTTCTGTAAAAGTGCTCACCTGTTCCTGTTCCATGGCTTGTCTCCTAGGCCCAGGGGTATTGGCTGTGGTTTCCTCTGAAGTCAGCTTTCAGGGCCTGCTTTTCCCTCGATGATGGTTCTTGACCGTATGGTTTTATCATGGGGAAGCGTAGTGGGCAGCAGGGGCGGGGCAGGGCCAGGCACTTGGAGTCCGCTGAACTGTTTCTCGGGCACGCTTGCAGATGAGCCCCTGATGATGATCTCGAGAAACGTCCTCCTGTGATCACTGGCGCATGCCTGTCCATGCGGTCCCTGGACCTTCTCTCTGCTGCCCGCCCAGCCCCCTCCCGCCCCCACGTGTGCGCCTTTGCTAGAGAGTGGGGGCTTTGGCAGTTTCTGAGAAGAGAGCAGGGTTGAAGTATCTTTGTTCTCCCATCTTGAAACGGATTTTCTTTCGTTAGCATTTTAATTATTCTATCTTGATGTGTTTCTCTGAATTTGTAGAAGGTTTTGGCATTTTAAGCATTCAGGAAGGAAGGGCATAAAGAGCTGCTTTAAAAGGAGGATGCGTTGTTGCCAGTTATTTGTGATCTTAACCAGAAGTAACCTTCAAATAACCAAGATTTATTTTCTCAAAGTGTTTTATTTCTTGCTAGTATGTGTGTGCATGTGTGTGCACGTGTGTCCACACAGGGTTCACTGCCATTGAAGGTCTCACACTCAGCATCTCCGGCTGAGTGTGGTCTTGACTGATGTTTGGACAAATGACTCAGACCCCCTTATTCTAAGACTTAATCATCCCTGAAGGATGACTAAGTTCCAGATCCTGCCGAGCAGAGTGCAGTCAAGGGAGACTGTGAACCAGGACAATTTTAGAACTGCTTTTTAAAAATGGGTTGAAAACTCTTTGTCAAGAAGTGAAAAGAACCAGCAGGAGCTGTTTAGTAATAGAGGTTTGTCAGGATGAATCTCGTTTTCTTTTCTCTTTTTTTAAAAAAATTTCTCCCATGGTTATTCTAAATCAGCACACGTGTTTTATCACAGACTGCCCCAGACCTCGGCTCTCCTCTGTGGACCATGGTATGCAGCTGTAACGTGTTCATTCTTGGCTCTGGATCAGTCCCTCAGTCTTGCTGATTTTCTAGGGCAGAGGTTCTAAAGCTTGAGCTTCAGAATTCTTCAATGATGAGCCTGTGGGTTCCACCCCGGAGTTTCAGATTCCTGAGTCTGGGGTGGGTGCTGAGACTTTGCATTTCTAACAAGTTCCCAGGTGAGGCTGCCGCTGGGCCCCTGCTGGGCCCCTCCCGGAAGAAGCCCTGGGCCGAGGCCAGCCCCCACCCTCTGTGTAGATAAAGCTGTATCAGCTCGCGCCTCGCCCCTGCTGTCCACTTGGCCTATGGCTGCTTTTGTGGGAGCCTGGAGCAGCTAGAGTAAGAATGCACACCAAAAAAAGCCAAAAGACAGTTTGTCCTTTGCACGGAGTACATGCTGGTTCTGATCTGGACAAAGAAATGACTTGAATGCATGGTGACGAATCTTTTTGGGACATGCATGCATGAATCTTTTTGGGACAAAAAGGACATGTTTGGGATTGACCTCAGAAGAAATGGCGGTCTGTGCTGCTCGTGTACACATGTCACTGACCTGTGGAGGTTGTTTCAAACCGTGGAACAAATGAGTCCTGGAATATAAAGGCTCCGGTTGGGATAATTGCTGTATAGTTATTTTAAAGGCAGCTTTTTAAAGGTATAATTAACATAATAAGCTGTGCACATTTAAAACATACAGTTTGATAATGTTGACGAATGTGTACACACGTGAAGCCATTGCTGCAGTCAAGGAGGAGGAGCTGTCCCTCACCCGCAGGGTGTCCCCTGCCCCTCGGTCCCTCCCCACCCCCACCCCAAACAGCTGCCAAGCCAGCTTCCTTCACTCTAGATGGGTTTCCTTGTCTAGAGCTTTGTGGGAAGGAAGTCTTTTTTGGTCTCATTTCTTCCACTCAGCACAGTTATCGAGATTGTTCTGTGTGGTTGTGTCAGTGCTTGGTTCGTTTTGTTTTTGCCCCACTGTAGGAATTGCCATAGTTTCTTTCTTCATTCACCTGTGGACGGATGGGATCTTTGCCAGTTCTTGGCTGTTACTCACAAAGCCGCTGTGAATGCTCCTCGTGAGTTTTGTTGGGACACACACATCTCACTCCTTGGTAGACACCTCGGTGTGACTGGCTGGGTCCTGTGTGTGCAGGTTGGCCTTTCTGGAAATGCTGAGCTGGCCTAGGCATCCCCACCCGGCTCCTGCGTCCTCACCAGCACTGCTGCTCTCTTTGGGTTCAGTCCTTCTAACAGGTATGGAGGGATCTCTCTCCTTGTGGTTTTAAGTTGCATTTCCCTAATGACTAATGGCTTTGGACATCTTTTCGTGGGCATATTTGCCGTCGTCTATGTATGTTCTGTGGTGAAGTGTCTCTTGAAGTTTTTGTCTTTTATTTGAGTGGAGTTGTTATTGGTGAATTTTGAGAATTCTGTATGTATTTGAGTGCAAGTCCCTTTTCACATTTATGCTTTGCAAAGCTTTCTCCCTGTCTGTGGCTTTCTTTTTTTTTCTCTTTTGAAGAGTAGAATTTTAATGTTTTCATCAACTCCAGTGTATCGATTGGTTCTTTTAGATTGGAGTTTTGATGTTCTAGATGAGAAATCTTCTCTGATGCAAAATTACAAAGGTGTTTCTCTTCTGTTTTCTTCTAGAAATTTTGTGGCTTTAAGATTTATGTTTGATGCAAGGTCCGCATCCAAGTTCACATTTTTGCACGTGGATGATTGTTCCAGTCCTGTTTGTCATAGAGACTATACTTTCCTTACTGTGTTATCTTTGCACTTTTGTCAAAAATCAGTTGTCTGTGTGAGTTTATTTCTGGACTGTATTATGTTCATTTGTAGTCGATGTATCTGTATCAATGCTGTACTGTTTTTGTTTATTATAGCTTTATAGTTCTTGAAATCAAGTGACATTAGCTCTCCAGCTCTATTCCTTTTCAGAGTTGTTGTGGCTATTTTAGGTCCTCTGCATTTCTGTGTGAATTTTAGAATCAGTTTGTCAATTTCTATGAAAAACATCTTGCTGAAATTTTGATTGGGATTGAATTGAGTTACAGATAACTTGGGAAGAACTGACATGTTAACACTTTTTCGTTTCCATCTCCTAGTCAAGTTATATTGCTGCATTTATTTAAGTTGTTATTCATTTCTCTCAGTAGTATTTTTGTAGTTTTCAGGGCATAGGTTTTTGATGCCTTTGGTCAGATTCATTGACTTATCTCTAAGCTTTTGCTTTTTCTTTTTAGTGTTATTGTGATTATTTTTGGTGTTTTGAAATCAACCTACTTGGCCATATTAAAGGAGAAATATATGATCGTTTCAGTTGATCCAAGATTATGTGATAAAACTGTTCATCAAATTGGGCTTCTCAGGTGGTGCTAGTGGTAAAGAACCCATTTGCCAATGCAGGAGATATAAGAGACCCTGGTTTGATCCTTAGGTTGGGACAGTCCCCTGGAGAGGGGCATGGCCACCCTTTCCAGTTTTCTTGGCTGGAAAATCTTATGGACAGAGGAGCCTCGTGGGCTACAGTCCATAGGGTCGCAAAGAGTCAGACATGACTGAAGTGACCTAGCACACACATACCATCAAATTAATGGTGAAAACTCTTGTCAAATTAGAACTAGAATTTTGTTTCCTAATAAAGGGGTTTACCAAATACCTATAGCAAACAGTTGCCATAATTAATACTGAAATGTTAAAATCATCTTTTTTAAAAAAGCCTTTTTATTTTGTGTTGGAATATGGCCGATTAACAATGTTGTGAGTTTCAGGGGCACAGCAGAGGGACTCAGCCGTGCATATGCATGTATCGATTGTCCCCCAAACTCCCCTCCCATCCAGGCTGCCACATAACAGTTCCCTGTGCTGTACAGTAGATCCTTGTTAGTTATCCATTTTAAATAGAGCAGTGTGGACATGTACCTTGTTGTTTTTTTTTTTAATTCATTTCCTGATTATAAGTTGCTGGTACAATTGATTTTTGCATATTGATTTTGCATCTTGCAACTCCTTCTTGTAGCCTTTTATAGATCCCTCAGGGTTTCCATCTGTGAGTAAAGACAGTGTTGCTTCCTCTCTGACTTGGATGCCTTTTCTTTGTCTTGCCTGATTGCACTGGCTGGAGCCTCCAGTATCCTGAGAACAGACAGCCCTGCTGCTGGCCTGGGGGAAGTGCAGTGTGTCACAGTCAGGCATGCTGTTAATAGGTTGCTGGGTTTTGTAGACGCTCTTCAGGAGACTGGAGAAGTTCATGCAGTTCTGTCCTTTACTTTGGCCAGGAATGGGTGTTGGGTTTTGTCCAGTGCCCCCCTTTTTTTACATTTATTGATATTATTAACATGGTGAATATCTTTTTAGTTTATTAACATGGCAGGTTGCACTGGCTAATTCATGAATCCAACGAACCTTTCATTCCCAGGTTAAACCTCCCTGGTTGTGGTGTCTCATACTTTAAAAATGTTGTTGACTTGATAAAATTTCATTTATAGTTTTTCCAATTGTATTCATTATGAACATTGGGCTGTAGTTTTGTTTCTTTTTCTTTTTGTAATCTGGTTTTTGTATCAGAGTATTGTTGGATTCACATAATTATTTGGGAAGTATTCCCTCCATAAACTTTCTGAAAGAACTAGTAATTCTTTTAGAGATACTTGATAGCACATATTTTTGAAGCCTATTTGGGTTTGGAGAATTTTTTTGTGTGAAGTTTTTAGCTATTCAGATTATCTATTCTTGATTGAGAGGTTTTTTTTTTTTTTTTTTTTTTATTGAGTAATTGCCCAGTTCATTTGAGTTGTCAAATTTATTGGCATGGGCTGTTGACAGTGTTTTCCTGTTACCCTTTCATAGCTGTAGAATTCAGGCAATGGCACCTCTCCTATTCCTGATGCTGATTAGTTTTCTTTTTTATTTTCCTGATCAGTCTGCATAGAGGTTTATCAGTTTTACTGGTCTTCTCAAAGAACCAGTTTGGGTTCACTGTTTCTTCTGTTACTTTCCTGCTGTTTGCATTGATTCATGTTTTAGTCTTTATATTTCCCTTTCTTTGACTTGCTTTGTGTTGAGTTTGTCCTTTTTTAGTTTCATATGTTGGATGTGGAGCCATTTGTTTGTGACCTTTCTTTTCTCTCTCTCTCTCTTTTTTTTTTTTGATCTAAATGTTTGGTTTTCTCCTGAGTCTTGGTTTAAGGGAATTGCACATATTCTGATGCATTGTTTTCATTTTCATTCAGTTTAAAGCTCTTCTAATTACTTTTTGAAGTCATCTAAATAATGAGAGGAAACAATATATTTATGTATGTAGTAATCATTTCTTGCTCTGCTCTTTGTGTAGATACAAGTTGCCATCCGTGCGTATTTTTCTTCTGCTAGAAGGATGTCCTTCCACATTCTTTGTTGGTATAGGACAGCTGGTGATGAGTTTCTGTATGTATAAAGCATATTTACTTCTGCCTCTTCTTTGAAAGGTATTTGCAGTGAGTGTAGAATTCTAGGTTGATAGTTTTTTCCAAGAAGAGGTGGCAAGAGTACATAGAAGAACTGTACAAAAAATTCATAATGACCCAGATAATCATGATGTGATCACTCACCTAGAGCCAGACATCCTGGAGTACAAAGTCAAGTGGGCCTTAGGAAGCATCACTACAAACAAAGCTAGTGGAGGTGATGGAATTCCAGCTGAGCTATTTCAAATCCTAAAAGATGATGTTGTGAAAGTGCCGCACTCAATATGCCAGCAAATTTGGAAAACTCAGCAGTGGCCCCAGGACTGGAAAAGGTCGGTTTTCATTCCAATCCCAAAGAAAGGCAATGCTAAAATATGTTCAAATTACTGCACAGTTTGCACTTATCTCACATGCTAGCAAAATAATGCTCAAAATTTTCCAAGCGAGGCTTCAACAGCTTGTGAACTGAGAACTTCCAGACTTTTAAGGTGGATTTAGAAAGGCAGAGGAACCAGAGATCAAATTGCCAACATCTGCTGGATCATAGAAAAAGCAAGAGAATTCCAGAAAAACATCTACTTCTGCTTCACTGACTATGCTAAAGCCTTTGACTCTGGATCACAAGTTGTGGAAAATTCTTAAAGAGATGGGAATACCAGACCACCTGACCTGCCTCCTGAGGAATCTGTATGCAAGTCAAGAGGCAACAGTTAGAACTGGACATGGAACAACAGACTGGTTCCAAATTGGGAAAGGAGTATGTCGAGGCTGTATATTTTTACCCTTGCTTATATAACTTATATGCAGAGTACATCATGTGAAATACCAGGCTGGATGAAGCATAAGCTGGAATCAAGATTGCCGGGAGAAATATCAATAACCTCAGATATGCAGATGATACCATCCATATGGCAGAAAGCGAAGAGGAACCAAAGAGCCTCTTGATGAAAGAGAAGAGTGAAAAAGCTGGCTTAAAACTCAGCATTCGAAAAACAAAGATCAGGGCATCTGGTCCCATCACTTCATGGCAAATAGATGTGGAAACAGTGACAGACTTGTAAAGAAGGCTGAGCGCTGAAGAACTGATGCTTTTGAACTGTGGTGTTGGAGAAGACTCTTGAGAGTACCTTGGACAGCAAGGAGGTCAAACCAGTCAATCCTAAAGGAAATCCTGAATATTCATTGGAATGACTGATGCTGAAGCACCAATACTTTGGCCACTTGATTCGAAGAGCTCACTCATTAGAAAAGACTGTTGTTGAGAAAGATTGAAGGCAGGTATTGAGGGTGCAGTAGAAGACAAGATGGTTGGATGGTATCACCGACTCAATGGATGTGAGTTTGAGCAAGCTCTGGGAGATGGTGAAGGACAGGGAAGCCTGGCGTGCTGCAGTCCATGACATCACAAAGAATCATACATGGCTGAGCGACTGAACAACAACAACTTTGGAAATACTGATTGGCTGGGGTTCTTCATTCCCTCTTTCTGGAATATCTTTATGATTTTCATTTTTATTAGCTGCTTCCCAGGTAGTGCTAGTGATAAAGAACTCACCTGCCAGTGCAGGTAGATTTAAGAGATGTGGGTTCAATCCCTGGGTTGGGAAGATCCCCTGGAGGAGGGCACGGCAACCCATTCCAGTATTCTTGCCTGGAGAATGCCATGGACAGAGGAGCCTGGCAGGCTGTAGTCCATAGGGTTGCAGAGTCAGACTTGGCGGGCGACTTAGGACGCGCGCACACATGCACTGCTTGATTTTGATGCCCTTTGCTGTAGCTTTCTTTAGATTGCATGTGTTTGGGGTTTATTGAGCTTTTGGGGCTCATAGTTTTGAAGTTTGGAGGATTTCTGGCCAATGTTTCTGAAGACTGTTTCTGAAGACTTTTTCTGCTCCCCTGCCCTGTGGGATTCCAGGCCCCCGTTGAGTCACTGTTTGAAGGAGCCCAGCCCAGGGCTCCTCTTCCCCCTCCCTCGTCCTTGCTGTCTGTTCTGTTCTGAGCAGTTTGTCCCCAGCCCCTCAGGCTCACCTGTGTCCCCTCAGCACGTCTGCTCTGCCAGACCATCCAGTGTTGTCTTCACCTCGTGGACGCTTGGCTTCACAGACCTTCTGCATGTGTTTAACTCCTTGCATGTGTGGAGTTTGGCCTCAGGAGTGGTCCTCATCTCCTCTGTGGATTCTGGCATCTGTGTCAGCTCTGGTCTGCCTTGGAGGATTCATAAGTCTCCTTGTGGTGGCTCCTGTTTTCCTGCTTCCTTGGCTGTAGACTGCTGATGCGAAATGTCCTGAATTCCCGTGAATCTCCTTGGGCTTTGTCCTGAGTCACTTACTCTGAGATCGTTTTATCCTTACAGGTCTTGCTTCTATGTTTTGGTTGGTTGCTCTGCCCTGTCCCCTCAGTACTTCTGGTGGGTGTTTTCCAGCCCCAGGCAGTCCTCACGCACTTGTGCTGACCTGTGCTCTGCTACCCAGCCTGCCCCCTGGGGCTCCTTCCAGGTTTCCCTGGACCATCAGCTCTGTCTCTTTGATTTCGGGGCCTTGGCCCCCACCTGAATCCCCTTCCTGCACTGCTGCCTGGGGGCTCAAGTCAGTGAGTGGGCTGGCTGGCCGGGAGTTCCCCACCAGAGCCTCTGCATCCTGGGTCATTGTCCTCGGTTGCGGGGTGTCCAGGGCCTCGAGGGCGATTGTCTCCTGGATCTTGTCGGTTTTAGCTGGGTGTTGAGGGGGCGATAGTCCCTTTGATGCCTTTTGGGCCACAGGTGCGTCCTCTCCCATGGTGTGCTTACTGCTCCCAAGTTGTTTCCAGCTTGTCTAATCAGGCTCTCTTTTCATAAACAGCATTAGAAAAGTGAGATCAAAAGTTTAAAATTGCCATCATCTCACCTAATGCTGGGATCTGCACCCGGGAGGCTTGCCTGCCCTGGGGAGCCCTGGCGGGGACAGCCCGGAGCCCCCAGAATCCATGAAAAGCAGAAATGAGTGGAGACTGGAGTAGTAGAGCCTCGAGTGGTTTCGACTACAGGAAGGAGGGGAGCATGTCCAGCTCTGAGGTAGAAGGTTTTGAAAGCTCTCTGAATTGTGCTGACTGGCATGTCCATTGTGAACAGATATGTTTTCCTTTCTGCAGTAATTTTGGCTACATTAGATTCGTTTTTGTTAACATCTTCATTACTGCCTTTTCAATTTTAGTCAGAATTGATTATGAACAAAGTGCCGTGATTTTGACTATTCAGAGTAGCAGCTGTGTGGAACCAGCGCTTAACCAGCCTAGTGACAGACTTGTGTCCACACACTTCCCTGGCGGCTGCGTGAAGGGGCTCGTGTCCACGTGCTCCCGTAGCGCCTACGAGAAGGGGGTGGTGTCTGTGTGCTCCCCTGGCGGCTGTGCGAACGGGCTTGTGTCCATGCGTTCTCATGGCCCCTACCAGAAGGGGGCTCGTGTCCACGATGCTCCCGTAGTGCCTATGAGGAGGAGGGGCGCTTCTGACCTGCGCTCCCCTGGCGGCTGCGCGCAACGGGCTCCTGTCCGAGTGTTTTTATGGCGCCTGCCAGAAGGGGCTTGTGTCCGCAAGCCCCCTGGCAGCCCCCCACCCCACCCCCCAGAAGGGGCAGCACTCACAGTTGAGGCCCTGGCTGTTCGGGAACAGGGTTACCAGCTACCACTCACTTCAGCTTGAGCAGAGGCAGAGTTGAACGTTCTGAATTTCAGACACTCCCAGGCGGTGTGGTCCCTTTCAGAGGAGGGGGTATACACTAGTAATCGTCTGGATGGAGCAGGGCCGTGGACAGTGCCTCTGTGCCCTCATGTCTTCCCTAGAACGCCACATCTGCCCAGACCTTTCCTTTAGGTCTAGGGGCACAGTCAGTAGTTTTGGGGTCCAGCCAGGCCACACGGGAGCCGTGTTCTCCTGAGACGCTGTCGGGAGGGGGCTCAGGGCAGCACTGCACTGTGGTCATGCTGGGAGAGGGGCAGCACCTCTGTACCTCCAGTGGTCCCTGGGCATCCAGGCACAGTGGGGGTTGTGGGCTTCCTGCATCCAGTGCCCCCTATCCTGTGTCTGCCCAGAGGTGCATTGAAGAGGCTTCACCAAGCAGCTTGAGCTCTGGGGTTAAGGGGTCCAGGCTGCTGTGGTGGCTTCGGCGCCAGGTGGTGAGCCCCTGGCAGGTGTCACTCACCCTGGAAGCCCATCCCCTGGTGCCTGGCTTTGACCAAGGGCTCCAGCTCAGTGTGTTGCACAGCAGGACCTCAGCCCTGCTGGGGTCAGGGTGGGCTGAGGCCCTGGGGCACCTGATGAATGGAGGGACTCTGAGGGTGGAGGTGTGGGGAGGTGCTGCCACTGCTTGGTTGCTGGGGTGTTTTGCTTCCTGAGTCAGGAAGGCCCATCGAGGGCACATGACTGCCTGGAAAGTTGTGTCCAGGGCACAGGGCCCAATGTGCTGAGCTGACCACAGGGCAGCCATGGAATGGGAGGCTGTGAATGCTGCTGGTGACAAGGAAGGAGGGAAGGAGGCAGGACCAACTGAGACCCCAGCCCTGCACACACTTCCTGTAGCTGCTGCAAGCCCCGAGTGACTGGGGGGTCGTCCTGAGCCGTATTTAACATGGTTTCCAGGGGTGGAAAAGAAAATTAGAGTGCTGAAGAATTGATGCTTTTGAACTGTGGTGTTGGAGAAGATTCTTGAAGAGTCCCTTGGACTGCAAGGAGAGCCAACCAGTCCATCCTAAAAGAAATCAGTCCTGAATATTCATTGGATGGACTGATGTTGAAGCTGAAACTCCAATACTTTGGCCACTTGATGCAAAAGAACTGACTTATTTGAAAAGACTCTGATGCTGGGAAAGATTGAGGGTGGGAGGAGAAGGGGACGACAGAGGATGAGATGGTTGGATGGCATCACTGACTCGATGGACGTGAGTTTGAGTAAATACTCCAGGAGTTGGTGATGGACAGAGAGGCCTGGTGCGCTGAAGTCCCATGGGGTCCCAAAGAGTTGGACATGACTGAGTGAACTGAACTGAACCAGGGGTGGGAGTGAGGTTCCCTGCCCAGCTTTAGACCCTGGTCCTGGGGCATTGAACCTAATTTAATTTGCTCATGGAGGCTTCAGAGCAGAAGGGTTGAGGGGTGGTGGGTGAACACCTGGAGGGGAGGCCTGGAAAGCTGGGTCACCCACTTGGGACCCCCTCAGTTCTGGCTCAGGGGTTCCTTCATGCTGGGCCCTCAGTGTGGCTGTGCTTTTGGGGATTCTGGATGAGTGTGGTCCATTTGGGACCTGCTGTGATGTCCGGCATGTCCTTCTGGATAGCAGGTCCCCAAGAGCCATTGCCTGCAAGTCCTCCGCAGGCCACAGGGCTGTTTAGGATGACGCCAGGTCTCACAGGGGTGGACGATGACCTGGAGGAGGAGCAGCAGTGACCTGGGAGAGGACCAGTCTCCAGGGGTGTCTGGTCTCTGGGATGACGATGTGCTGCTTGTCCTCAACCCCCAGGAGAGGGGGTCACTGTGCCGATGGTGCCTGGCTTTCTCCTGGCCTAGCCTGTGGTTGTGCTGTATGCACTAGGCCGAGGGAGCCACTGTGTCGGGGTGGGGGGTGGGGTCAGTCTGCACGCAGAGCCCTGGGTGTCCCGCCGTGTCCACGCCCATGGCCATGCCAGGAGAGGTGGCCTGGCCGTGGAGGTGCCGTCGGGCAGGCTCTGAGCAGCGGGGCCTGTGCCCCTTCCTGCCCCGTTCCTGCTGGCAGGCTGGCTTCTTTTCGGTTCTCACACAGCAGGTCTGGGAGACACTGGCTCATCACCCTGAGGCGAGGGGCTGGACGGAGCCCTGGTAACCCCTCACCGGCCTCTCCCGGGTGGGGGTGTAGCTGCAGGTCCTTGCTGAGGTCAGGCAGTCGCAGCGACTGAGGAGGCCTGCGGGCCCCGGGCCGCCATCTGGCATTGTAAAACGGGCCCTCTGAGGTTCTGGAGTGGGGATGGCGGTGTCGCCCCCTCCCCTCCCCCCACTGCGGGCAGACACCTCTGAGCCCTGCTCTCTGGTGTCTGTGCTGAGGGTGAAAAGTTCAGGCCACCAGCCCTAGGGGTGGGGGGTGGGGGCAGCCCCAAGCCTGCTCTCCTCCTGGGCCCTGGACTCCTCGCGGGCGAGGCAGTTTCAGGACCCATACACGTGTCCCGCCTGCTCTCCAACCCCCACCACCCCCCGCGACCCCCAGGACCAGCCAGATCCAGAGTGGGTGACAGGAGCCTGGGCACCAGGGATGTGCCTTCCTGTGTGGTCAGGCCCTCTAGCTGCCCCTGTGACTCTGGGTGGAAGGGGCTTTAGGAGGCCCCTATCCTATGTTCTGTCTCCCAGCTCTCTGGGAACGAGGGGCTGGTCTGGGCACTTGGAGCCGTGGGACCCCTCGGCACAAGGGCCTAGTGCTGCCGGTTCCAGCCTAGACGCTGCTCTGTGCCGGGTGCGTCCTGGCCCACGGGGGCCTTTGTTCCTCTGGGCCCGCCAGCGATGGTCCCCTGTGCCCACAGGACCTCTGGGCTGAGATTCAGCCCTTGTCCTCGAGGCTCCTGGTGGCTGCCTGGACCATGGGGTCTTGGGGGCCCTGGGGTGCCCTTCCTCCTGTCGGGGCCATTGCTGAAGGGCCAGGAGGCGCTGATGACCTTTGTGCAGATGGCCTGAGAGGACGATGCCGGGGGAAGGCCTACCCAGCTTACAGAAGTATCTTCTGGAAAGGGGACCTGGTCCCCTACCCAGTCAGCGTCCTGAGGACAAGGTGCTGTGGGGTGGGTGTGCCAGCCCCCTGGGCTTGTGTCTTCTTCCCAGGGGCACAGGCCCCCATGGGCAGGTGCGGGGCGGGCCGGCTGGCCCTTCTGGGGAGAGGCGCCCCACCCCCAGCGCTCTAGCAGCCCGGCCCTGTGGAGAGGGCAGGTCGAAAGGTCACTGCCCTGATTCTTAGGCCATGTCGTGTGTTCTCACGACCCTCGCCCTCTGCACAGACAGCTTTTCAGGAGCTAAAAGGCCTGGATTGTAGCTCCCGAAGTGAAACGTTTCAGTAGCTGAAAAATGGGGTTAAAAACTGAGAAAACACACACACACCCACACACACACACACCCACACACACACACACCCACACACACACACACCCACCTACCCACCCACCCACCCACCCACCCCCCCACCTCCGTTTAGGAACAAAGAGAAGCCAGGATAGCTCGGGGATGACACCACCTGCTAAAGTAGAATGAGGTGGGAAGGCCAAGTGGGAGGCTGCGCCAGGAGCTCGTCTAGATGTGCAGGGTGAGAGGGCCCCTGCTCGAGGAAGGCCTCTGGGACTTGCCCGAAACCAGGGGCGAGTGGGCGATCTGGTGTTTCTGCGTGGTGGCCTCTCCGCTGCTGTGTCCTGTTGGTGTCGCCCTGATGTAGCTCCGTGTTGTGCTAAGCCCGGACTCCCTGCTTCTCTGGCTTCTGTCCACGCGTGTCTCCACAGTGTGGGACCCTCACCTCCCCTGGAGCGGGTGAGGGGTTCTGCTCCCAGGATGACCCTGGTTCCTTTCTGAACCAAGTCATCACTCTGCTCGCGGCCAAGGTGGCAGGGGCCTGGGTCTCAGGTCTGGGGAGTGCCCACTGGCTTCTCCTCTGAGAGGAGTTGGGTTATAGGCCGAGAGTGCGCCAGGCTTGGGCATCAGGGCAAGTGGCCTTGGAGACGGGCGCAGTAGGTGGCCTTGATGGGATGAGGTCCTGAGGATCCTGGGAGGGCAGGGTGGATGGGGCCCTCCCCTCCTGCCCTGCCCAGTCCCCAGCTCTGTCCCTCATTCTCCCCATCACTGGGGGCAGGGAAGTGGTTCCAGGCTGGAAAGGCTCATGTGTTTGGGGAGGCCTCCCTCTCATATTTGTTCTGGTCTCTCCTGTGGCTTTCCAGGCATTTGTGCAGTGAAACCTGCACACCCTCCCTGATCTTGCACCTTCACGTCCACCCGGGCTCCGCGTCCACATCCTGGCCACATACTCCGTGTTTCTAGAGGTGGGAGTCTAGTTGGGACCCAGGGTGCGAGGGACGGCAAGCTGAGCACACTGGGCCGGTTCCAGGAGGGTGCGGTTAACGACAGGGGGTTTCAGTCACGTCCCCTCTCCACATCCATCCATCATCACTCTCTGACCATTGCAGGGTGGTGTCCGCGGCCTCTAGGCTGTTTTGGGGACGTGGCGCCATGGTCCTGTCCGAGCTTCACTGCCCTTTGCTTTCTGGTTTTTCAATGTCCCTCCCGCCCATAGGACTCGCACCTGCCAGGTCTTTGGTTTTTTTCTTGCACACCCTACTGCATCTGTCCTTAAACATTTGCTGGAAGCTGTGGCGGGGCTTGAGGGGCCCTGGCTCTGTGGGAGAGTCCTGAGCATGCCTTGGAGATGGGCTCGTGTGCACCTTTGCTCTCTGGCCTTTGCGCTTGGGCCAGGGGTGGTTGCTCAGAGCTGGCTTCGGCTTAGCTGTGGCTCAGTCCTCCTTCGCCCGCTGTGCCCACGGCCCAGTTTTGAGTTTTAGCCCACACTGCCAGCGTGCTGGAGGGAGTGGTCCGTCCTGGCACTTGCCCCCCAGGAGGCGGTGGGCTGGGCACACCCCAGGGCATCGAGCCCCTTCTCTGTGCTCTCAGGTCATTTTCTGCTCTCAGGAATTGTATTCATGGTGCCAGTATTTCACTCCAAAAGGACGAGGGAGGCCCCGAGGTGAAAAGTGAGGCCTGGGCGGCTGGGCCCTTGGAGGTTGGACCCTGGCTCTGCTGCTTCCTGGTAGAAAGGGCCCACTGCCAGGGCTGGCACTCCCAAGGTCCTCCTGGTCCCAGCCCTGGATGCTGCAACCTCGTCTGGTCTGTTGGAGGACTGGTGTTCTTGTCAGCTCTGTTGATTCTCCTGGAAAAGGTGGAAAGCCTCTCAGGAGCCTCAAGGTCCCTAGCCTTGAGGTGTTTCTCTCTTGTTCTGAGATTCGGGAAGTTCTTGGGCCACATGTCTACGCGTGCATTTGCAGTGGGCATCACGTGTGTGCTTGGCCTCTGACTGCTCCCTCAGCAAGGATGGGCGTGGGCCGTGGATGCAGCTAGGCTCCCCTAGAGGTGAGGAGGTAGGTGCCCACGACCATCAAGCCCTGCGCTGGGGGAAGGGTTTCCAGCTGGCCACGGAGAAAACAAGTCTGTTTAAAATGAAGAGCTTTTTAAAACCTTCCACACTTAAAGAACTGAGACCTTTCAAACTGAAATCCCTCCGCACGTGCAGAGCACACACAGTGTGCATACCCCTCTGGAGAGTGCAGCCTGGAGGCAGGAACCCCTGTCCTCACCAATGGCATGCGTGCTTGCCGCCTCTTGGCCCAAAGAGGCTGTTCAGGCCACCCTTCACACCCATGCACAGGAGAGGCTGTCACCCAGGGCAGGATGGAGTCATCTGGCCTTGGGTCATTGCGGGGAGTCCTTTCAGCTGAGCAGGGTGTGCTGGCTGCAAGTCCAGCCATGCTGGCTCCTGTCTGGCCTCCTTTATCCTTGCCGGGAGGCCTTGCAGGGTGGCAGCTAAGATGGGCCCCAGGGCCAGACTATTGGCTTTTATGGAGCCATTCTCACAACCTGCAGATTCCTAAACTTGCTTTGAAGATGATTCCCAGTGAGGTCTCCACCTGGTCACTCCCCAAGCAGAATCACGTCGTCCTCACATGTCCTTCTCCTTTAACCCCGCCCTTCTCAGAGCAGGGGCCTGACCTTCCTGTTCTAAAGACAGAGGCCTTTCCATGGGTCCTGGCAGGTTGGGGAGACAGAGGTGCTCTGAGGCTGAACAGAAATAGGGTGCTAGTCAGAGCCATTCATGGTCAACAGAGGCAGCCTTAAGTGGCCACTGTGAGGTTTTGGGTTTTGACAGGTAAACAATGGAGGTTCCATGTTGGCCTATGGGGCTTTGGCCTTTTCTCTGCCTGCTGCCCTGGGCAGTGGGTGGAAGCCCTGATGATCCCCAGGGTGGCTGTGGAGATCAGCCCGGCCTTGGGTGGGGACCCTGATCATCTAAGCTGATCTAAGCTGGGCTTCCTGCCAAAGGAAGAGACCATCCAGTCTCATTCTGGCTCCGGCGCCTGCCAGAGGGCCAGCCTGGAGACGGGGCTCCCAGTACATGGGGCTGTGGCCTGGGGATTTTCACAGCCATTAACCTCGACCACCAGGAAGCTCAGACAGTCTTGTGTCCCCAGGACATCTAGGGCCTTGAGATGGCTGTAGCTTGGCTGCATGGGACAGATGGATGTGTCCATGGATCCCTGGGACTGGTGGCCTGTGTGGACCCCAGGGTGGCCCAGCAAGGTTCTTATGCCCTCCTAGGGGCATTGCAGCCCCAGGTGGGCTCCTCTCTCCATGAGCCGGGTAGGAATCTTGTCCTGCCCTTGACTACACAGTTAGACTTGGATATCCAAGTCCTGCCTGGCCTGCAGGGGTTGGAGGTATTGGTCATCACAGCCCGTGGGAGGAGTGGCCACCCGTCCCCCAGGGCTCCAGTCATTCTTGGGTCCTTCACGCAGCACAGGTGTTCCTGGAGCATTTGTCATAGACCTGGTGTCCAGAGGCCCTGGGCTGCCCCCATGAGCAACACAGAGCTGCCCTAGGGCAACTCTCTAGTCTGGGCGGCCAAGATGCTGAGTCTGGTGACAGTCACCCACCTCCTGGCCCCCTGACATCTCTGTGTTCCTGAGGCACCCACAGCCCTGGTGCCAGGATCCCCATTCAACTCCTCTAGTCCTGGCCTCCTGTGTCAGTGGATGCCGTGGGCCTGGCGGATGCCCTAGGTGGGAAGACCCCAACACAGAGCCCCTCCCACCTCGTCAGCCTTCTTGGAGCCGAGTCTTCCTGTCCCCCACTTCCAAGCCCCTTCCCATCCGTGCAGCCTCCTGTCCTTGGAGCTTGGCATGGAGATTGGAGGGGACACAGGAAATGCTCCCTTCCTTCCAAGGACCGCTCCAGCTGCAAGTGCAGGGGCTGGGAGAGGGGCGCGGGTGCGGAGAGCTGTCTTCCCTGCATCCCCTGTCCCCTCACTGAGGCCACCCCACACCCTCACCCTGCACGCATGGGACACCCCGCCAGGAGGGCTGAGGCCGGAGGATAGCAGGCTCCTCCTATCCTCCTAGGAACTGTATCTCCTTTTCTTGTTTTGGGGGTTGATTCAGTGGTGATGCTCCTGTGGCCTTGCTTGAAGAGACACATTAGCGGCCAGGGTGGAGCCCGCTCCCGTGTGGGCGGACGTCCCTTCTCCAGGAGGCCCTCAGATCACCGTCACCGAGGCAGGGCTGGTGTCCCAGTGTGGCAGCAGGAGCCTGGCTGCTGTGCCCACATGTGTCTGAGCCCCAGAACAGCCCTGGCCTGCAGACAGGAGATTGTGTTCCCTGACAGCAGACAGCGCACCTTTGGTGAAGGTGAACCCGCCTACAGACAGCAGTGAACACAGGCCGCAGCGTGGCCGTTGGAAACTCAGACAGGAGGCCCCAGTCTTCCTAATTAGATAATGTGAACTCAGGTCTCAGGTCAGCGAGGGTCAGAGACAGGTTGGGTTGGGGGCTGGGCCATGGGCTCCGGTCTCTCTGCCACAGTGAGCAGACCAGGCCTGGGTGAGGGGCAACTCACCAGCTCTAAAGGTGGCTCCAGCCCTCTGCCCTTAAGGGCCAGATCAGGCCTGCAAAGACTGCGGATCCTCCCTCCTCCCCCTACTCACACCCAGGAGAAGATGCCAGAAGGCCCCATCCTAGCTCCCCACCCAGGCCTCAGGCACAACCCTCCTTCCCCATGGGTTCTGTGGCTTAACGAAGCGAGGGGAGGGGGCCGGCAGGGGCGTGTGGCAGTGAGGAGACATTGCTGGGTGTGGCGGGGGTCAGGCCTCCCGGTGCAGCTGTGTCGCCCAGCCGCTGGCCTGGCGCCGCTGGGAAAACCTTGTGCCTGGGCCCCGGCCTCCTGCACCTGCCAGGCCCTGTCCACCTCCATTTGCTGGGATGATCCACAGGAAGGGGGGGGGGAGTTGTCAGGGGTTTCTGGCCTTTGACCAGCTCACCAGTGGCAGGGTCCTGCAGCTGAGGGGTCAGCTGTGGGTGGCGTGGTTCCTGCTGTGGATGGACCTGTGTGGTTAGTGACCCCCGTACGCTCTGCTCTGAGGCAGCAGAACCTGTGTCCCCTACTTCTCAGATGAAAGATAGGTGTGTGTTCTGCAGCCTTGTCCCATGCTCACGTTGTTGACTTGTCCTGGCTCTCCTGGGCCCATCCTGGCCCACGCAGCCCCTTCCCTACCCCAGCCTATCTCCGGGGCAGCGATGAACCTTGGACAGGAAGGGTTGGGTCCCCCTTCGAGACCCTCATCCAAGTGTGAAAGTGACGTGCTGTGCTTCACTCGGGACTCACTCTGGTGGCCCTGCCTTCCTGGGAGCTGATCGGCGCCAACCACAGGCCCGTGGATTCTCAGCTCCGTCTCCACGTGAGCTGTCTTCCAGCAGGCACTCCGGGAATGTGCCAGGGACACACCTGTGGTGACTTCCCCGGTCCCTCGCCAGCCTCAGTCCGGAAGCGGAGGCAGCCACTGCGCCAGCTCTGAGCTGCTCTGAGGCTGGGCAGCACCACTGCCCACCACGCTGGCTCGGGTGCTGGGCTCAGTGTTGTGTCGGTTTCTATGGAGAGAAAACAACCAGGGCTGCTGCCACTGTGAGAGGGAGGGGTGGGGACCGAGGAAGCAAAACAGACCCAGCTGGGTGGGCGGGGCTGCCTGCATGGGCAGGGCCTCCTGGCCACTTCCTGGCCGGGAAGCTGGCGAGAAAGTGTTCTGTCCCTTGAGCTGGCCGCTGAGGCCAGGACGCTCTCAAGATCCAGGCTGGGCCTTGTCAGCTTTCTCTGCACATGAGATGCCCAGAGAAGGAGGACCTGCCTCTGGAGGCCCTTCAGGCTGCTGCAGAGTCAGGGGCAGCTCCCCCAGGACCCCTCCTGCTGGCAGGAAAGGCCACACAGGGTCTGGCCCTGTTGTGGATGACCACCAGGTCCAGCATGTCTTCCCTTCTGCCCATGCCATCCCGCTGGCCCCACCGCCCACACCTGCCCTTCCGTAGCGTCCTCAGCACTGGGTCACCCTGCTTTTTCTCTGTGCTGCTTGCAGGTGTGGGTGAGGGGCCGAGCTGCACCTCCCCCGCCTTGCTGTGTGTCTCCTCCTGGGTCAGGTTCCCCTCCCTTCCCCCAGGAGGCCTGCAACCAGAGGAGGAGAGGTGGGGGACAGGAGGAGGCTGGGTGCCTCCTCTGGGGGCACCTGCCTGACAGGCCACACCCACCCAGGGGCTGTGGCCACTGTGGCCGAAAGTGAGGTGGGTGCTCCACGCGGGTCCTCTGACTCCATCTCTGTCAGTGGTCAGCGTGGACTGGGGATTTGAGGGCCCATGTGTGTGTGCTTTCCTGGACAAAAGCATCCCCAGCAGTAAAAAAGAAGGGGCTTGTTTTGCTGTTTGAACTGGTAGTGCAGAAGGCCCTTTGGCTCTGTGTTGTGTTTGGGCCGCGGTGGGCGGCTTGCATGCTGTGTCGTGCTGCAGTTCAGACGCCTGGGGTTTCTGCCGGCTTGAGCCGCCTCCACCGTGAGTTTCTATCTTCTCACCATCACCAGCCCTCTGCATGCACTTGGGGCACGTTAACAGATGGGCTTTTAAAACTCTTCTTTTGGAAGCTCTTTCTTCTTACAGGTTAGAAAGCAGTTTCCAAGTTCCCTCGCAAGGCTGCGCTCCACAGCTGGGGAGCCCTTGGCCCCAAGGTCCCTGAGGACCGTGAGCAGCCGATGCTGAGTCTCTGCAGTCACGCACTTGGCAGGTCCAGGTGACCATGTGTCTTGCTGGATTCTGGCTGGCTATGTAACTCGGCTTTTGTCTGGGAAGCAGAAAGAAGGGCTAAAAATCTCTGACAGACTTGTCTTGGGGGTTTTTGTGGCTAATTAACACCATTTCAAATAAAGAAAAATAAGATGTTTTAAGTTCTGCCGTTCCTTAGAGGAGTAGAACGCTCTAAGTTCTGCCGTTCCTCTTTGTTCTGTGCAGTGCAGAAGGGCGCGTCTGAGGTGTGTGTGGGGAGCTGCAGCGGGCTCTCGAGTTCTATCCTTGCTTTGTGGGTGCGGGGGCCTCCCACAGCTCCTTCTGCCACCCTCTGAGGAGCGGAGGGCGGGACGATGAGAATCTGGGAGCCCGGCTCTCCTCCCAGGCCGGTCTCCTTCCCCCACGTGGATGTGAGAGCCCAGGATGCCCTGCTCGGCCGGGGGTAGGGGCAGGTGGCCCCCTCTGTCTGAAGGAAAGCCCTAGCCCCTTGGGATCTCATGCTGTCTCGCTCTCTGCCCGCACTCTCTTCCCGTTGGACTTCATCTACTGAGAATCTGCTCAGAGTTGACCCCAGCCGGGTGTCGGCTGTCGTGTGACTTGGGATCCAGCCCCAGTGTTTTGTCCTCAGGTTAGAAAGGGTCCTGGGAGGGCCTCTTCCACCCGCCTCCTGCCCAGGGGTGCTATGGGAGCCTGGCATCAGGCTCCAGAGGGCCAGGCAGAGCCCCGTTCTGTGTGAAGATGCGCCTTATGCGGCCTTTGGGTGGACACCACATATGGGTGTTTTTGCTTAGACTCTGAAGACGGGGAGCGTGTCCACGGACAGGAGATATCCTGATGTGGAGAGAAACAGCCATCTCCCCGACATGGGCGGTTCGGACGCTGAGAACATTGTTAGCGGGCTGTCCACCTGAGGACGGCACAGGCTCTGTGAACTGTGAGGTAGACAGGTCTGCCCCCCATGGACTTGAGGTACTGGAAAGTGGGGCCTGAGCGAGGGGTTCCCCTCAGTGGGTTGGAATGTGGGGTGGTGGACCTCGTCCACACAGGGCCTCCCGAGACACAGGGATCCTGGCTAGCTGGAGTGAGGGGGTCGTTGGAGAGCAAGGCTCCCCATCTCTCGCTCCCACTGTGTCTCTGAGGCCCCCGCCAGCTCCTGCACGGTCAGCAGGTCTGGTCAGCGGATCTGTTTCCCCCTGGCCTCTCAGGATGCACTGAGCTGGGGGCTCAGGGTCCATTGAGTGCCCTCTCCCAGCACCAGGTCTCCTTCCTGGAGTAGTACTTGTGCGACAGTGAACAACGCGGAGTCACACCTGCCGGCTCGAAGGTCAGGGCATGCTTGACCAGTGGGGTCATGTCAGTGTCCTCAGGACGCAGATGGTGGCCGGGATCCGGGCATGGAGCTCTTGGTCCTCCAACCTCCGCCACAGAACCGACCAGCCCCTGCTCCGTGTCACCTCCTCCCGGTGCCAACTTCCTGATCCCCCTCCCATCACACAGGGAGGGACTTGGAGCTGCCCACCCTGCCCATGCCACCCTGGCAGCCCCCTCCTGCAGGAACGGGTCATGGGTGAGATGCTGGAGGCGCCTCGGGACACAACCCTTGCTGCTTGCTCTGATAGCGTGTGCTTCCTGACAGGATTCTGAGCAGTCCTCAGCCTTGTCCTCCCTGGGCCCCCAGGTGCTCAGCAGGCCCCTCCCGCTCTGCTCTCAGCCAAGGCTCAGGAGCCAGTCAAGTCCGAGGGGCCTCAGTGGGCATGAGGCTGGCGTTTGGAGGAGCAGGAAGACCCCCTTACTGGAAGGAGGCGGGCTGCTGGGTCCCAGTGGCCTCTCATCACATGTGGCTCCCATTTCCATTGATGCTGTGGCTTAGCGGTGCCCCCCTGCCCCCAGTCAGCATCTGGGTCAGTGTCTGACTGACAAGACCAGTTGCGGGGACTCTGTTCCACTAAGGCCCTATATCAGGGCCTGCCTGCCCCCCCCACCCGCCAGCCTTCTGGGTTTAGGGCTCTGCTCTGGAAATTCCTGTTGGGCCTCGCCTGTCCCCTCAGCTGACGCCCACCTGCCCCCTACCTGGGGTTCTCTCTGAGGCTCTCACCTGGGGCAGCTTACGGATTACACATGAGAATGTGCAGGCTACATGTATGCCCTAGGTGCCCACACACACGTATACACATGCTCCTCAACATGTGCCCTGACCTTGTCCTGACGGCCCAGTGCTCCTGTGAGTCCAGGAGCATTTGAGGGTTTTCTGTAGGTGTAGGGAGCAGAGGGTGGCCCAGAGCTGCCACTGGACAGAGCTTGCCACTGGGCAGAGCTTGCAGCTCTGAGGAGGAGGAGGCTGGCTAGTGGAAGCGGAGAGGGGTGGGACCACACCCCCAGGAGCCTCAAAGGAGATGCCTAGGTGCAGTGAGGCGCCATGGCACCCCTGGTGGCGGATGCTGGTGTGAGAGGAGCGTCTCGGGGGGCAGGTCCAGGTCAGGAGGTGTCGGGGGAGTGACCCTGCAGAGCAGCCACTGGCCTTCATCGGGACGGCACCCACGCATGCATCCTGGTTCCTGTGTCAGAGGCCTGCTGGGGGGTTAACAGAGTGGTTGAGCCTCCTGAGGGCCTAGTGGGGCCAGGGCTGCCCACATGGACTGCAGTGTGTCCGGCCCCCCTCCTGCCCTGTGAACTGTTCTCTTCTGGTGAGGCTGGGGCTCAGTCACCCCTCCAGGAAGGGCGGCCGCCTTTCCTTTCTTGTTCTGGGTAGACAGGCTTGTTTGTCCCCCTCCCTCTCCTGGGGCCAGAGGCCTGCGTCCACTCCACACTGGCCAGTCAAGGTGCTCACCACCCTTTAAAACCAAGAACAGTGTTGTAGGAGTAAAATAAGCCTCAAAACAAGAACCGTGGAGTTTCAGAACAACTTCATTGTTCTTGGGTTCTGGTTGTTGGGGGTTTTTTAAAGTCTTTTTACGGTTACTTTCCAGTGACTGCGAAGGAAAAGAAAGGTTCCATTCCCCCTGCCCGGTCCGGCGGGACTTTCCCTGACTTTCTGATTCTCAGGGGCGGCTGGTGTGGGTGGCCTGGTACGGGGCTGGTGGCAGGGCTGTGGCATGTGGGGACAAGGGCACCAGAGGCCTCTTGTGGTCAGGACAGGCATCCAGGGTGTTCAAGGACAACCCCCTCCCGCCCCCGAGCCCTTCCCCGCCCCCTATAGTCTCCATGGGGGCGCCACCTGCCACCTAGGTGGCCCTCTCGGGCTGCCAGACTGTGCACCTGCCCAGGTTCCTTCTGAGTGGTGTCCAGGGCTCCTTGGGGAGGGAAGGCCCCACCCCTGCTCCCACCCTTGCCAGCTGGGAGCTGCTGAGGTTTGGTTTGCCAGGTAGGGGCAGTGACTTTCATTAGAAAAGTCTTAACTTATTCTCATCAACGATGTGGAAGTAACAGAAAAGATGACCTACTTAAATTAAAAAAAAATAAAAGTGAATCTGTAAAATTGCTATTTTCACTTCATTTTGGGGTTTGGGGTTGTCTTGCAAATTTAATCTGCTTCCTCTGTACCACAATAATCAGAAAATAGGTTAATTTAAGCGTAATATGAAACATGAATGATCACGTGGAAAATATTAATGGTACTTACAAAAATAGCTCGGCAGTTTCTGGAACTGTAAAATCTCCCAGACTGTCCACGACGCAGCCCTGGGGTGGACTTAGAGATGGTCCAGAGTGCTGGGCCGAGAGCTCCCCTCAAGAGACCTGGATGCTGTTGGCAGGACTTAGTCTCGAAGCCTGGGTGAGACGTGGTAGCTCAGAGCCCCTCATCCGCCCAGGATCCACACTCTGTCCTCTGCAGCTGCCACTCCCTTGGGGTGGGCAAGGGAAGGAGCCTGTGGTTCCCTGCTATGCCCACCCTGGATGGGGGCATTCTGGGCACAGCAGGGCTGGCTGTGGTCTTGAGTGAGGGAGGTTGTCCACCTGCTGGAGCAGTGTTGACCCCCTGCCCCTGTGGGCCCTTGGCCGTCCTGGGCGGGAGAGTCCAGCAAAGTAGGGCCTCATGCCTGCCCAGAGCTGGGGCCGGTCCACGCGAGGTTTCCCTGTGTCCGCTCCTCTCAGGCTGCATCTATTTGGGTGTTTCTGCCCCGTTCTCTTGCAGGTTCTGGGCGTCTGCGTGGTGCTGCCCCTCACCCTGTTCCTCCCAGGGGTCTTTGCAGGCCTGAGGTTATGAGTTCTTGAGAGACTTTCCCCTGCATGGTGGGCATGGGTCCTGGGGTGCCCACTGCCCACCACAGGGTTTAGGAGGTGGGGATCTGGGGGTCCTCAGGAATTAGGGGCCACCCCCTTGTGCCTGGCCTCTGTGTTTGTGCACAGCCTACCACCCCCACCTCAGAACCCTGGCCAGGTCCATGCTGTTGTTCTGGATATGCCCTGGCTGTCCAGCCAGGTGCCAAATGGATGCCAACCCCACTGAGACCTTCCCTGACCTCTGACGCCCTCCGGTTTCTCCTCATCCTCCCCAATGATGCCGTGTGCATCGTCCATCCTGGAAACAGCTCCAGCCGTCCTCATGAGTGTGAGGGCACTCGGCAGGTTATTTAAATTCTCCTTATTGAGATGATTGTGAATTCACGTGTGGGTGTAGCAGACATTCTTGTGTACTTTGTCTGGATTCCTGTAGGTTCTGGTCCCAGGCTGAGCCCCTCTGTCCAGTCCTCTGGGTGTTAACCGTGCTCACGGGGTGGTTCTACCTGTGGGTCAGAGTGGTCCTGTGGGTGTGGGGCTATTACCTCTTCCAGGGCCAGCCACAAGTGGCTCCTCAGGCGTCCTGCTCCATCCTTTGCTGGAAGGACGGTGAGTCAGGAACCGTTGATCCTCGGTGGTTTGGCTTTTCAACCAACAGTTCACTTCATTTTTCTAATAGGTAGTTTTAATAATAGCTTTATGGAGATGTAATTCACGTGCCATAAAGTCCACCCTTTCTGAGAGCACGACTCCATGCTCAGTCACCAGTGTCTAGTCTCAGCACATCTGTATCACCCGGAAGGAAACCGGGCCCCGTGGGCCCCCGGCCCACTGGTGCACTTCCTGTCTGCAGATCTGCCTGTTCTGGACGGTCCACGAGAATGGGGCTGGAACAGTGTGGCCTCATGGGTCTGCTCCTCTTGCTGGGCTTTCTGGTGTCGCGTGTCAGAGCCTTGCACCTCACTGGGACCAAGGGGTGCTCTGCGGTGTAGATGGATGGACCACATTTTGTTTACTCCTTTGCCCACTGATGGACATGTGGGACTTTCCACTCCTTGGCTGTTAGGAACAATGCTGCTATGAACACATGTCCCATTTTTTTGTGGATGTGTTTTCAATGATCTTGAGTGTGTCCATCCAGGAGTGGCATTGCTGCGTCGTGGGCTATTCTGTGCTTTTGAGGAATTGCTGGGCTGTCCCATGACCCTTCTCCAGTAGCACGG
The DNA here is from genome assembly GCA_917880005.1 of Nanger dama. Classification (NCBI taxonomy): domain Eukaryota; kingdom Metazoa; phylum Chordata; class Mammalia; order Artiodactyla; family Bovidae; genus Nanger; species Nanger dama. The sequence goes on along the minus strand of CAKJTW010000013.1, from coordinate 17,951,547 downwards.
GTTTCCGGTTTCTCCTCGTCCTCTCCAATGATGCCGTGTGTATCGTCCATCCTTGAAACAGCTCCAGCCGTCCTCATGAGTGTGAGGGGCACTCGGCAGGTTATTTAAATTCTCCTTATTGAGATGATTGTGAATTCACATGTGGGTGTAGCTGACATTCTTGTGTACTTTGTCTGGATTCCTGTAGGTTCTGGTCCCAGGCTGAGCCCCTCTGTCCAGTCCTCTGGGTGTTAACCGTGCTCACAGGGTGGTTCTACATTCAGCTGTGCCGCGGCTGCCTGGGTCACGTCCCCGCCAGCAACACACAAGTTCCCAGTTTCTCTCCCGCCTCCCAGCACACGCTTTCTGGTTGTGGTGCAGTCATCCTGGTGGCTGTGAGGTGCATCGCCCTCGTGTGAGACACTGAGTGTCTTCACATGCTTGATGGCCGTGTGTCCTCCTTGGAGACACGCCTGTTCGAGTCCTTCTCCCTGGACTTGGGTTGTTTTCAAAGTCTTTCTTCTGTTCTGTGGGTTATCTTCACCTTCTTGGTGGTGTCCTTTCAGGCACAAATGTTCTGATTTTGCTGGATTCCCCCTTTGCTGTTTCACCTTCGGTTCCTTGTGCTTCAGCGTCATGAGGGAGTTCGTGGGGGTGGGACTCACCCCTTTAGAGCCTTGGTTTCTCCAGACGGCTCACCTTCAGGTTTTCTCTGAGCTGGTGTAAGGTTCTCCGTATTAGCTGCCGCCTGGTGAAAGAGGGTGCAGAAGCAGGTGGTGGAGACGGTGCAGGCAGGCGTGTTGTACAGCAGAGCCGGTGTGTCTGGAAGGCACGCCCAGCTTCATGTCAGCCTCATGTGGGGTTTCCTGCTCACCTGGAGGCTGTGTCCACACACCAGCCATGTTGGGACATGGCTCTCAGCTGAGCTGTGGCGCTTGCTCTGGGTGTCTGTTTGTCTAGAAGTGAAGCTGCCTCTGGGGAGAGGCTGACAGTCCTCCAGTGTCTGATGGTGGGAGGCACCTGTGTTGCTGGGCTCAGCCAGGGCGGCCACACAGGCATTGAGTCTGTGGGGCGGGTCAGGTGGTTGACAGCAAGGCTGATGTTGTCCTTCAAATCCAGTTGACGACAGGGTCTGACGGCTGGACGGTGCGTTTCACTCCCTGGTTGAGCACAGCGCCTAGCTAGACCCTCATCTGGGCCTGGTCCCCAGATGGCAGAACTCTTGCTCCTAGCAAGGAGTCCAGGGAGCTGAGTGTCATTTTCTCTGTGGGGTAGGTCTTCCATCCAGGTTGTGCTCCTCATCCCTAGTGTAGGTCTCATCGGAGACTCTCCCGCCTGGTCCCCCAGCCACATCGCCCAGTGCTGCTGGACCAGAGAGTGTATGGGTGCTGGTTGCCCTCAGCCCTGCAGAGTGCCCAGGCCAGCGTGCATCCTGGCCTTAGGCCCCGAGGCCAGAGGGGACACCTTTGTGCAGAAGAGAGCAGACCCACCCAGCTCGGGGGTGGGGATGGGGGGGCACTGCTCTTTTCTGGGTGCCTGTGCCTGCAGCCTCCACATTGAGCTCTGCATGTGCACGACTGTGAACAGGGGCGTGTGCCCATAGGGAGGAGTGCAAAGAGTCTCCACACCCTGACCACCCAGGGTACCCTGGGCAGGCACCCTGGACAGATGCCCAGCTGTACTTGGTGGCATTTCTCAGGGCAGCACAGTGCCTGCCTGGGTAGGTGAAGCCTGGTCACCTCATGTTCCGGGGCTTCAGCCCAGAGCCCACACATCCCACAAGGGCTTGGGGATGAAACTGGGGACCTGGGCGGGAGGTGACCCCAAGTGGCCACCCTCCCACCAGGCAGCCACCTGAGTGGTCTCTAGATGCTGCACGTGGCGCTGCACCATACTCCGGCGACGTCTCTCTCCACCCGCCTTGTGTCCATGTGCGGGCTGAGTCTGATCTTCCTCCCAGAGCCTGGGGCTGTTCAGGCCTGGTCCTGCCTTGTGCTGGGCTTCTCTCACTCTGGCCTGTCCAGGTTGGCAGTGGGCAGCTCTGTGCCCAGCCGGGCCCTGGCTCCGCCTTTTGGTCGGAGAGCCTCTCCTCTGCACTGCCCTGTCACCCCAGAGCTAGGGGCTTGGGGGATGGGCCAGTCAGCGCTCCTGTGTGCAGAGTTCGCAATGGGTGCTCTGGCCTGAGTCCAGTGCCACCGGCCGATGTTGGGAATGTTCTCTTCCTTCCTCCCCCATGTACGCTTTCTCTTTCTGTTTAAGGTGGACAGGGTGGAGCCTAGGAAATAGAGCGTGGAGCTGGGGCTCACCGTGTAGAACCCAGGGAGGAAAACCCAAGACATCTTTGTCCTCGGTAGTCCGAAGACCTCCTTTCCCCCAGGAGCCCCCTGCCTGCAGAGAGGACCCCCGGGTTTGCCTGGCTGAGCTGGCCTACAGGACCTCTGGGGCTCAGACACTGAGTACAGCCCTTGTGAGCACGAGGGGGTTTGCCAGGAGCCACCCCTGCTCTGCCTACTGCCCCCTGTGCTGCCCTCTGGGGTGGCCACAGCCTCAGCAGCCATGCACACCCTGCTCCACCCAAATGCGGTGGCTCCACGGTTTGGGGCCTCCTGACCTGGGAGGACAGGAAGGTCATGAGGGTGACGTCACCCCCAGTTTTACCCCAGATCCTACACACGTATGCAGGTCCCTGGTTGATGCACAGGCTCCACAGTGACAGACAGGCGTGGCCACTGAGCAGTCCCGGGTGGGGGCTCCCTGTGGCACCAGGGGGTTCTCCTGGAACCCACATCTCCTCACTGTCCCCGCAGACTTTTCTGTCAGGCAGGATGTGTATCTTGGAGTGTGGGGAAGCTGCTCGGAGTGCATCCTGGATTCCAAGGCCCATCAGGGTCAGGAGCCGGAGGCCGCAGGCTCGCCCCCCTCGCAGAGGCAGCCACGTGGCTGTCACTGCACACATGGCTGTGTCGCCGATCTTCTGCCATCTCCTTGGCCCATCCTTCCTGGGCTTTGAAGAGGGGTCACTCCCTCGGGCCCTGGTGGCCATGCCTCCTCTGATGCTTCCTCATTCCCATAACCAGCCACCTGGACTTTGTGGAGAGCACACTGGGCTTCCTTGGACAGAGTCCCCAAGGTTGCTCAGCTCCTGCATCCCAGGTGGACCAGGGCTCAGGCAGTTTGTGGGAGCAGGGAGGCTCCAGCCTTTCTCCCTAGCAGGAAGCCGCCCCCACCGTGTGGTGGGGCTTGCTGGCCGCGTGGGGGTGGCCTGTGGCCTGGGTTGTCTGACACCTCCCACGAGGGCTCCCTGAGGTTTCTCGGAATTGGAGGAGCCGGCAGGGCGCTGTGGCTTCTCTCCTGTGACAACTCGGCTCAGACAGGAAGCCCCACCCTTGCGGGCGGCGCCTGGTCCAGCACTATGCACTAAGCTCGGGAGGCCCCCAGGCATCGCCCAGCTCCTTTACCCTTTACCACCTCTGCCCCCCCCGCCCTGCCCTGGCAAAAGCACCAGGTGTGTTCAGATCTGAGTTGTCTGTCCACACCATCTGAAGGGACCCTCCACCAGTCTCCCAGGGGCTGGGTGGGCAGGCTGAGGGCACAGCCACCCTGCTGGGACCAAGGCCAGAGCATGCCGCCCTAGTCCCACGGGTCTGGGCCCGAGGGTCCCAGGTTTCGTGGAGTGGAGTTAGGGAGCCTTGGCTGTGGGGTTGGGAGTGGCCCCTGCACACACCGGAAGTGTGGGCCCTGTTGCCCTGGTGGCCTTGCACCCAGTTGGCTCTGTCCCTTGAGTTTTGTTGTGATGAGCCCGCTGAGCACGGCAGCTGACCAACCACTTCCTCCCCCAAAGCCCTGGAAGCGCAGGCCCCTCAGGGCCAGTTCTGGGGTTTGATATTCTTTCCAGGTGCTCCCTGGGGCCAGCAGGCAGGGGGCAGTTTGACACCAGCCCTGGAGGCCACTCTGGCTATAGTATCCAGCAGACACAAGACTGGTGTGTCCCGAGCTTCCTTCCCCTACACGAGACTTGGGGACGTCCAGGGGCTTTCTCAGCAGGCTGAGTGCACTCAGTTCACGTTGGGGCTGTTCCTTCCAGCAGGGACGGGACATGGCCCGAGCTTTCTGCTCACCCGTCATGCAGCTGGCCCAGCCCCACAAGAAGTTTCTAAAATTAGTACCATGTGGTGAAACCCAGGGCTCTGGGGGCACTACGTGTGATGCCCCTGAAAGCTCTAGGCAACCCCAACAGGGCCCTGTGCTCAGCCTGCGAGCCTGCCCGCCACTGCCCCCTTCCAGGCCTGTCAGCCCGAGTGGGGCTGGGCAGGAGTCCCCTTCTGAGCCGACGTGCTGTGGGTCCTTGGCCTCTGCCAGCTATCAGGCAGGCCCGCATTGGACCAGGCGCACCATGTGGTGTGTGCCTGAGGGTCTGCATGTCCCTAGGCATGCCTCACGTGTGGCTGTGTCCTACCCAGAGTGTCAGCGGGAACTTCTGTGTCACTCACAGGTCTCTGATCCCCCGGCCTCTGTAAGAAAAGCAGATGACACCCCCTCCCAGCACCCCACGTCCTCCGAGAAGGACAAGCAGCCAGGCTGGCTGCGAACCCTGGCCGGCTCCTCCAGCAAGGTGTGGCGCGCGGCCCTGGCAGGTGGGGTGGGGGTGGGGTGGCCTGGGACCCCCCCGACAGACCTTGTTCCCACAGAGCCTGGGCTGCGTCCACCCCTCGCCAGCGCCTCTCCGCCTTCCGACCCTGGTCCCCTGCAGTTTCCGCGAGTGACAAAGAGCTCTCCCGCACCTCCCAGCCCTGATTCGAGACAGGTGGTGACCCTCCCGCCGTGACCACCAGCCATGACCCACGGGGCTTGCAGACCAGCCAGAAAAGCAGGTTCCCGCTTTAATCAGGTTCCCACTTTAATCGTCCCTAAGCCTGGCGGGCAGGCGGTCTAGAGACTTCGTGTCGAGCCCAGCAGTCGCAGAAGTGCTGGTCCTTTGGTGGTATGGGGGGAGGGGTGTCCAGGTTTTCTGTGCTCTAAAGTTGGTGGTACACAATGCTGGTGTGGCCTGTCCCATGCACGGTGGCTGGGGGCCGTGTTCTAGCTGCCCTAGGCTGAAGTGTCCACTCCCTCACACTCTGTGGCAGCAGGGCCTGCTGTGGGGGCCGTGCAGGGGCCGGGGCAGCTGTCGAGGACCCAGCACCTGCTGTGTCCCCCACAGCTTCTACTCCTACAAGAGCTTTGAGACGGGCGTGGCCCCCAATGTGGCCCTGGCCCCTTGCCAGCCCAGCACAAGGCAGTGAGTAGCCCGCCCTGCGCCACGGTCGTCTCCCGGGCCCCTGAGCCCCTCCCCCGCCTGCATCCAGCCCCGGAAGCGGAAGCTACCTGCGGGACACCCCTGGAGCCCCGGAGACACCAGCACCCGGGCCTGCCCCCGAGGAGGACAAGGACTCGGAGGCCGAGGTGGAGGTGGAGAGCCGAGAGGAGTGTGAGTTCTTAGGGGCTGGTCGGTCCTCTTGGGAGGGTCCCATCCCGGAGAGGATGCTCTGCTAACTTGCGTCTCCGTCTGTCTCTGCAGTCACCTCCTCCCTGTCCTCGCTGTCCTCTCCATCCTTTACCTCATCCAGCTCCGCCAAGGACCTGAGCTCCCCAGGCCTGCTTGCCCCGCCCGTGGCTCCCGCCGCCCCTGATGCCACGGCCCCACCGACGCCCCCGAGTAGCGGGCTGGAGGCGGAGCTGGAGCACTTGCGGCAGGCCTTGGAGGGCGGCCTGGACACCAAGGAAGCCAAAGAGAAGTTCCTGCACGAGGTGGTGAAGATGCGTGTGAAGCAGGAGGAGAAGCTGAGCGCTGCCCTGCAGGCCAAGCGCAGTCTGCACCAGGTGAGTGGCTGCACACCCGCCCCCACGCCGGGCCCAGGCCACTCCCCGGGGCACCCACTTCCTTTCCAGAGGCTCCTGCTGGCCTCCCCTGCCCACCTCAGCACCCGGGAGGGCGAGGCTGTCACCCAGGGCTCTGCAGCCTGGGCCCCCTGCTCTCTCTGCTCTCACACCTCAGCCAGTGTCTGGCAAGTGGGCTCGCTCAGCACAGCCCTGCCAGCCCCAGAGCCTGCTTGCAACCGCTTGCTCACTCAGCACCCCTCCGTCTCCCTGGTTCTGGTTGGAGGTGTGATTTCCCACATGCATATTCATGAGCATGTTTGCAGGGGTGGGGCCTCTGGGGCCCTCAGATGGTGCGGTGCCTGGGTGAGCCCCTCCCTGACTCAGGATACCCCCCAGGGGCTGTGGGCAGTGCTCGGAGGGGACAGGAACCTGTGAGGTGGGCGGGTGCTGGGGAGGCCTGGCGTGGGGGCACCCCTGAGCTGGCCCTCACCTCAGGAGCTGGAGTTTCTGCGTGTGGCCAAGAAGGAGAAGCTGCGGGAGGCCACGGAGGCCAAGCGTAGCCTGCGGAAGGAGATCGGCGGCTCCGTGCAGAGAACGAGAAGAAGATGAAGGAGGCCAACGAGGCGCGGCTGCGCCTGAAGCGGGAGCTGGAGCAGGCGCGGCAAGCCCGTGTGTGTGACAAGGGCTGCGAGGCTGGCCGCCTGCGGGCCAAGTACTCGGCCCAGGTGCGCAGGAAGCTGCGGGAGGCAGAGGTGGCGGGCACATCCTTGGCATCTCAGGGTCCCTCCCTCCTTGCCAGGCCATCTGGATGTGGGGAGCTGTTCGGCTTGGGCCCGTCCTCCATGGGGTGGTGGTGTGGCCCCAGGCTCTCCTCTCCTGTCCTGGAGGAGGGCTGAGCTCACCCTCACATGCCCGTGAATGTCTCAGCTGGTCCCCATGGTGATGCTGAGCAGCAGGCTCCCAGGGGTGGGGGTGGGTGTCGTCCCCTGTCTCCAGGGTCTCTGGAGACAGTGCTGGTCCTCCCTACTGAGCTCGCCAGTAGGTCCAGTGGGTGGCGTGGGAGGCGAGTGTGTGATGGCTGGAGGGGTCAGCCCGGGGCCAGGCGGCGACAGAGTGGGTGGGGAGCAGCTGGCTAATGCAGGCATCCCTTTCAGATCGAGGACCTGCAGGTGAAGCTGCAGCACGCAGAGGCCGATCGTGAGCAGCTGCGGGCCGACCTGCTGCGAGAGCGGGAGGCCCGGGAGCACCTGGAGAAGGTGGTGAAGGGGCTGCAGGAGCAGCTGTGGCCGCGGCCCCACTCCGAGGCTGCAGGTGGCGAGAGCACGGCTGAGCTGGAGCCCTAGCCGAATCCCACTGTCTGCTGCGCAGGGCGGATGCCGCAGGGGCGGGCGGGCGGCGGGGTTGGGGCTCCGTGCCAGCAGGACGCCCCCTCCAGTCCTTATAGCACAACGTCTTACTGTGCCTAGAACCAAGCAAGTGTTTGGAACCACATACTTTTGGAATCCACTGCAAAATTTTCTACTGGCCAAGTTCAAGCGTGCAAGCCGGTTCCCAACTGCCCCAGAGATGAGGCCAGCTCGGTGGTTGTGGCTGGCCCTCTGCTTGCCGGACCGTTCTAACATTTACACTTTTGTTATAAGCTATTTAAAACCAATAAGGAGACTTGATATTCAGAAAAATCAACACGTTTTTAATGACTAACTTTTAAAAGCCCCACCCACACGTGATGCCCCCAAGGACCCACATGGGACCCGGGGTGGCCCCCCGTCCTGCCCCTCGAAGCCATCGCAGCTCGTCTGCACCCGCGGCGCGCGTGACCACACGAAGGGTTTTTCTCCAGAGTCTATTTTTTCAGCGACAAGGACCTGTCTCCCGCACTGTCGGGGGAGGACCCGGGGAGTGCCGCGCGCATGCGAGCTGGAACACTGCCGCCTTACCTGCCTACCGCCCCCCCGCCCCCCCGCCACCCACAGGGTCGTCCGCAGGGGGTCCACAGGGGTGCTCGGGCGGGCAGCGGGGGCGGGTCCGTGCTGGCCGGGCATGTGGACCCTCCTCCACCACGCCCCTCCGTCCAGCTGGCGCCCCACAGGCGTCTGCAGGGGGTGCTTGGTGGGGGCGGGCGGAGGTGGGTCTGCGCTGGCTGGGCACGCGCCCTCCTCCTCGCGCCCCTCCATCTGGCCGGGCGGCACGCCTTTGTTTGGGCCGAGGCTGCAGCATTGCAACAAACACAGCATTATTTCAGTTTTTCTTTTTTCCTTTTGTTTGTTCGTTCATTTAAACGTATACTTAGAACTGCACTTTGTCAAAAACCTTCCCCCTTCTCTTTTTATTCCCCAGTTAACTGAGGTTTTTACTTTCAGATACTGCAAACCGATCTTTAGAGCATCCACATCCTAAGTGCTCGAGTGTCTAGAAACCCCTCTGGTGCTTGGTTGAACAAGGGAATCACACGCAACGAAAACGCAAAACTGAACCTCGGGGGTGGTTCTGTGCCTTCCAGCGTCTTGTACAGCAAACCCTGACTCGTCTTCTTCCCCCAGAATACGTCTCCAGTAGCTGTTGGATCTGCCATGATCACAATGAGTTACCTGCATTTATTCCAAATAATCGCGTTTACTCTCAATTGTATGCGGATTGTATAAGATTTCTTATGCCCAAGCTTGAAAAATGATTTCCCAGTAGACCAGGTGGCTCCCTGACCTAAATCATGGTATTTATTTACATGGAGAGACCTGACTGGAATCCTCTGCCCTCGTCCGTCCCAGCACCCAGCAGCTGTGGCCATGTGAGGTGGTGCCATGGCCGCCCGAGTAGAGCAGAGTTTGGGTGACCACGTCGGTGGTGGGGTTCTGCCCTTGGTTTGCTGGGTTGGGGCTGGGTGCTGCCAGCCCCCTTCTAAAGTGCAATGCAAAGGGACACCGTGTATATGCAGCGTGCGTTTGGTTTTTTTTTTTTTTTTTTTTGCTTCTGTTTTCTTTGCAGTTATTAAATCTGTATGCATGGACTTTTAAACCTCTGCCATACGTATATCCACCGATGGGCATTATTACCGTGTCGTGTAGAGGGTCGGTTGTGTCACGCAACACTCAGAACGCTGTGTTTACCCTTGTTTTCCAGAGTTGTGTTTTCCAGCCATTTCTTCAAGGGAAACTAAATGATTTAGTTGGAGCAAAGCTTTGAGTGTCAGTGTGCTTCTGTGCGGCTGTGCTCTGTCGCCGTCTGAACCTGCAGTGAGGTCGCAGGGCCCCTGGGACCCGCCACCCAAGGTCACCGGGTTTGCTCCGTTCACTTTCTGAGTTTTTAGACTCCAGAGGGAGACACATTTTTCCAAGTTGCACGTGGGGGGCAATGTGTCGCCTCACCTCCCTTCCGCTCACCCGCAATCTGACCATCAGCTCGGTCTGCCCCGCCACCATCCAGCTTGGTCCCTGATACCGGGAAGAGCTGCGGTGCGGCCGGTGGGGTTAGGCAGCCTCATCCCCCCCAACCCCCACCCAGGCCCACTGTGAGGGTCCCATGACCTGTTAGAGCCAGTGGCAGCCGCAGGCGAGGCCGGCGTGGGGCTGTCTGTCCCCTTTCCCCGTCCTTGGGGGCAGGGTCCCCGGGCTCCTGCCTCACAGCTGCAGTTGCATTTCTTTCAGAAGAGGCATCTCTCCGTAGGCTGTTGACTCTCCCCGTGTGTAATACCCATTACCAGAATGACCGTGTATTCAGTTTAATCACTCATTTCTATGCTGAAAGAAGATTTTTAACGAAGGGAAAAAACAACAGCAATAACATTCATATCTATGGAGCAGCTAACTCACTCACATTGTGTCCTGCTTTTCGTACAGAACTCGCCAATGTACAAAGCGACCATGTAAATACTCTCTCCTCTTACACTTGTGTATCATACGTGTACATGGTGGGTCCTCCCCCAGGACTCTCTCCTTACTGGTAGCTGTCCTATTTTCTGGGTTGTTTCTAACAGAGGAAGAACACGCCCACCGGCTTCCTGGGCAACCCCACCCGTCCTTCATGCCTGTTCACCGGGCTTGGGGGGCTGTCTTGTTCTTGCTTTAAACAGGAGTCACAAATGACACTTTTTTTTTTTTTCAATTAAGGAAAAAAACCACAGCTCCACCCTGGTGCCCGCCAGGAGCGTCCGCATCGCCGTCCCCTTCTCTCCTTTGCTGCTGCTAATGACAATATGACGACTTACTCTACTATTCGAAAACTATTTTTATGTAATTAATGTATGCTTTCTTGTTTATAAATGCCTGATTTAAAAAGAAAAAGAAAGAGCTTGGCATATTTCTCTATTTCTGTGTACCCGTCAGTCCTTCGACGCCCCTCCCCCAACAGATGACATGACACTGTCAAGTTCAGGGTTGGCCCTGCCCCTCCCTGTGCTACCACCAGGCCTGAGCCCAGAAGAGTAAGGGGGTGCCTGTCTTCCATCAGACCCAGGGGTCCTTCAGTCTCCATTCACTCCATTAACAAATGGGCAGGTCCTGGCTGGGCCCTCTGTCCCTCCCTCTTGGTCACCTTGAACTGTGGCATCCCCCTGGGGATGCCTCATCTGCCTGCTGGAGTAGGTGGCCAGTCCCCTGCAGAGCTGTCTCATGTCTTAATGGGAGAGGGAGCCAGTGGCCTCAGAACTGCAGACCCCAACGTGCTGCCCTAAAGATAAGCAAAGCCCCCACCCCTACCTGTGTGACTCTCTGGGGGCTTCTCCAGACCCCCTGCCCCTTGATGCTGGACCTCACCTGTCTAGGCTGCCTTTCACCACCCTGGCTCAGCCTCCCAACCCAGATCCCCAGAGCCTCATAGGTCACCTGGAGGAACGGACCCCAGCCTAGGAGATCCCTGGGTCCCTACCTCCTCCCCATCCTTAGTAAGGCCCCCAGAGCTGTTCCCCTGGAGCCCCTTGGGGGAAGCAGGATGGGCTGTGGTGTGGACAAGGAAGCAGGCTCCACCCTACTCAGGGGCAGGACTCTATTCAGGCCAGGTGGGGGCAGCGGAGCCAGGGTCGCTGGCTGTCACCTTGGGTCTGAAAGGTCAGGCTGCAGACAGGGAAGCAGGGGCCCTGAGGTGTGGGTGACAGACCCCCTCATGGGGGCATGACCAAGGCCCCCACACCCTCTGCCCCCTAGATGGAAATGTCACCTGAGTCTGACTCCCACTCAGCTGAGGGCCCCCTTCCCCCAGCAGGGCTGGACCCTTGGGCATTGCCCTGCATGAGGTGAGGTGAGCACGGCCCCTGGGCACTTCTGGCCCCATGTGCCCAGGGTGGGAGGGGAGGGCAGAAAGGTCAGCGACCAGACACTGCATGTCCCCTGTTGCTGGGCTGGGCAGCCCTTCTGTCCTGACCACTGCCTCATCCCCGGACATCCAGGGTGCCACCCAGTACTGTCTTCTCAGGTTTCCTGAAGGGACAGCCACCCACTGTGGCCTGTTGAGGGTCCCAGGGGCGCCCCTGCAAGTGTGGACACAAGAGCAGCTGAAGCCTTGTTCATTTGTGATGCCAGATACACACGCCTTCCTCAAGACCTGCACAGAGCCCAGCGGTGTGGGCAGTGTGATGAGGGGGAAACTGTCCGTGTCCAGACCGCCCCAATCCCCACAGGGCCTCATCCCTGTGTGGACACCGTGTGCATGGGCGCACATGTGCAGTCAAGGTCCTCACACCCAGCGTGCTGTTCAGCCTGTTGCAAGGGGCCTTGGAGCTGGGCTGAGCACAGCCCCTGGGGCTCCAGGCTCATCACCTTCTGGCACAGCTCTGGCCTTCAGCTCTGGGTGTGACCTTTCACCTCTGGATGTGACCTGCCAGCATAAAGGGCCCTGAGCACCCCAGCCCAGAGAAGACAGGGTGGGGGGCCATCTGACAGAACTCCCTTCCCAAGCCCTCACTGAAGGTCAGAGAGCCTCAGGGAGAGAAGGGCCCCTCTTTGGAGATTCTTGGCAGCCCCCAACCCCCACTTCTGGTCCCCAGGCCCGGAACTGCCACATCAGCCAGGGCCTCTGTAGGGACGCCCTGGGCCTGTCCCCTAGACTGGCCTGTGTGCCTCTGCCCACATTGGTGCTGGTTCCCAGGCCCCTCCCCCGAGGCTTAGGGTGAAGTGAGTCTGGGGCAGGGGTGCTCCTGGGAACCTACTCAGCTCCCCAGCTTCTGTCTCTGCTCTGTGGCCCCCACCCCCAGCTTTCACTTCTCCTCGGTCACAGGCAGCCGGGGCCCCACCTCAGCCCCCTGGGCTCTCAGCTGTGCCTGCCTGTCTCTGTCCTCGGGTCCCCACCCCCTCCCCTAGGCTGCCAGCCCCAGAGCCTCCTGCCCTAGCGGCCTGTGGTCAAGGAGGCTGACCACAGGCTGAGAGCTGGGCCCTCGTCTGGGGAGGCGGGTGCCAGGTGCGCAGTGTGGAAAGAGGAAGCCGCCTGCCCTTTAGAGGAACAGCTGGCACAGCCTGTCCTCCCTCCTCTGACCCCTGGCCCTCAGTGGCCCCCAGCTTCCACCCCACCCACCCCCAGCACGGCCCAGCTCTGGCCAGCAGCCCCTCCCTGGCCTGCCTGGCCCCAGCCCCCAGCCTGCCCTTCACCTCCACTCTCTGCTCCCTGGTTTCTGGCTGTCCTGTGTTGGGGTCACTCCTTGTTTGCCGGAAGAGAACGGCTGGAACACGCCACAGCGGGTCCAGGTTAGATCAGGCTGCTTCACGACGTCCCAAGGCCTCTCTCCATACCACGCTCAGCAGGGAGGGGTGACTCGCTGCAGGGCAGTGGAATCCCACAGGGAAAAAGCCGGGCTGGTCTGTGCTCGGGGCTGGCCCCCCAGGCCAGTCTGGACCCTCAGGAAATGGTGTGGCCATCAGCGGGATGTGAAACCAGGGCATGGAGGGGATCCTGTGTCCTCCTGACAGGAACCCTTGTGCTCAGGGGACAGCAGCCCTGTACCCTCCTGTGTCTGTCCTGCCCGCTGATGGGCAACCCTGGGAGGGGCGGGGGCAGAACTTTGAGGACCTGGGTGTCTGGCTGTTCCCTGCCCCCAAGGGTTGGAGACGTGGGCCCTGCAGGCAGCCCCCACATGGGGCCATCTGTGCCCAGGCCTGTGCCAGGTCTGGGGCTGCTGGGCGGGACTCCCAGCTCTGGAGCAGGTGGCCCCACAGCGGGGTGTGGGCAGGCAGGTGGACCTGGCTTGTCTTGGAGCATCCTGTGCCAGTCAGGTGTCTGGCTGGGCTGGGGTCGGGCCTTCCTGCTCTGCACCCGGCCTGGCAGGCGCCCTGCTGGCAGGAAGCTTGGCCCAGGCTCTCGCGTGGGTCACTCCTGCTGCCATGGAGGCCTGTTCCGGAACCCTCAAGGGATAAGGCACCTTGTGCTGGAAGGACTTTGAGGTCCCCCCACCCCTCACCAGGCACCCAGGCAGGCTGTGGGTGTGGCCGTGGGGCCCACATCCTAGCAGCTGAGTGTCGGGGTGCCTGCCCCTCCCCTCCTTGTCCCCACATCTGCTCCTCAGGTTCCCTCCCCCCATCTTCCTCTCTCGCACCAAGTCAAAAGGTGCCAGGTGCCATGCCAGCTGGAGGTCAATTGTGCACAGACTCAGGGCAGGGCCCACCCCACAAGCCCTCCTAGGCTCCACCCTCTGTCACCCTGGGGGCCCCAGGTCCACAGTGAGGGCTGGGGTGGGGGGCCTGCCTGAGAGCCTCCAAAACAAACCTCCCTGTTCTGGCCAGGATGGTGGGGGGTGGGCAGCTGCTGACCCTGGCTGGGCCTGGAGCATGTCTAGGCCAGGTGGGCAGATGTGGCTAGGAGGGCTGGGTTGGGCATCCAGGGCAGTGTCCACAGTATCCCTCCACGGGGCACCCACCACAGTGGCTGGCAGGGGGACTGCCAGGACAGGTGCCCTGGGAACACAAGGTATCAGACAAGGGCAGACCCCTACCCTGTCCAGTGAAACCTCTGGGGCTCCCCTGGAGGAGAGGCAGGGCTGGGCCCCCAGAGGCTGGATGGGAGACCCAGGTCCTCAGGCCCAGGATGAGTGCCGCCCCTTGTCTGTAGCTGGCGGTCTGGCCTTGCGGGCAGGCTCTGCTCCAGTGAGTGTGCACACTTGCTCACGTTTAAGGATAGGCCTGGTGGCAGGGCCAGGGCCGGAAGGAGAGCACCAGTACCCCTGCTCCACACGCCTGGGACTGCCCTGGTGGAGGTGGCACTGACAGGGCGAGTGACCCAGAGGTGAGGCTACAGCCCAGTGGGCAGCAGAGCCGGGCGGCCAGGCCCTGCTTCTCCTGTTCCCTTCCTCTCTTCTCCCACCGTCCACCCTTGGGCTTCCATCGGGCGCCGAGACTTGCAGGAGTTAGGCAGGGTGGCGCATTCCCATGGGTTCAAACCCCCACCATGCTCTGCTGACGGCGGGGCCTTGACCTGCGGGACGTGTGGCCCACACCCCAACTTCCTGTTTCTAAGAAAAAACAGTCCCAGAAAAGGCTCTGGTGGTGTGTGGAGGAGGCTCCCTGCCAAGGCCGGGCCGGCGGGGGAGGGGGGAGTTGCTGCGCGCAGAGGGCAGTAGCCGGCGCGCCAGGCAGGTGTCACAGGCCCGTCACCGGGGACGTCTGCCTTCCCCACGGCTGCTTCCCCGGCGGGAAAACAGCCGCCGCTTGGACACGCCCAGCGCCGGGAGGCCGAGCTGGTCCGGGCTCCTCCGCCCAGTGCGACCTCCCTGCCCGGACGCGGGGCGCACCCCTACCCTGCTGTGCCCTCGGGTCTGAGGGAGGCGGTGGGTCGGGAGCCCGGGACGGACCCGGCCAGACGCCAGGGTTGCCCCCAGCCCTGGAGTACCACCCCCTCCTCGGAGACAGACTAGGCCCCGCCCCTTTCCCCGCCCCCCTCCGGGGGAGGCGGGCGGGGGGCGGAGAAGCCTCGGGAGAGTTATAACTCCGGTTCCAAACATTCCAAATTCCTGCTTCTTCCGGCCTGGCCGGAAGCCGTGCTGGGGAGAGTGCGCAGGCCCGGGTTGGGGGACCATGGTTGCAGGTCGTTTTGGGTTTGCCACCTCCCTTGCGCGCGGCTCCAGGTTCCCGATGCTGAGTCTAGAGCGGCGAGTACGGGGCCACGCCCTACTGGGCAGAGGCTGGACACACCCCAAGGCTGCACGGCACCCCAGAAGGCCTCTCCCAAGTCACGCGGGTCTCAGATGCCCGGCAAACGCAACGATGGGGGTGCATAACGTGAATCCGAGTTGCACCCCAGCACGGGGTGTCCATATGGGGCACGGCGCCCAGTGAGTCAGGCAGAGTGGGTGTGACCGCCGGAGTGAGTCACCAAGAGGCTGTGCGCCCCCCGTGGGCGGTGCCAGGAGCCTGGGGGGCGGGCTGTGTCCGCCCCAGGAAGGCCACGCCCCAGTTGGGTACTAGGCAGATTCCCCCACTTCCTTCCGCGAAGCTTCCTTCTGTGATCCAGAGAAGCTGTTGAGGGCCGGGGAGGGGCGCGTGATGCGCTCAAGTCCGCAGCCGAGGGGCTTCCCGGGAAGGGCGGGGGGCGCCGGGAACGCTGGCGGCCGGGTCCGGAAGGGCCGCGCGGCTGCCGCGCCCCCGCCCCGCGGCCTGTTTCCGATGACGCGTCTGCAGAAACCCCGACGCGTCCCCCAGGCTCCGCTGCCCGGTTTCACTTCCTCTCCCCCTGCCCGGCGTGGGGCGCGGGGCTCAGTCCGCCTCGGATTCCGATGGGGGTGGGCACGGGGGCGCTTCCGGCCGTGGGGCGGGGTCGACGAAGGGGTTACGACGGGGCGGCCCGCCCCCGCCCAGCCCCCTCCTCTCTATGCCTGCGCTGGCACCGGGGGTGGGGCCGCGCGGTACCCGGCCGCCCTGAGATCGACCCCTTCCCCGCGAGGGGCGGGCTCAGGTTCAGCCCCCGGTGGGGGCCGAGCGGGCCGCGACAACCCCCACTCCGCAGCCTGGGCGTGCGGTCCGGGGGCCCGGAGGCGGCGCTAGCTCGGGAAGGAGGGGGCGGGCGGCAGGAAGTGCGCTCTCCCACCGCCTCCTAAGCACAGTGACCCCCTCCCATCCGACGCGCGGGGGAGAATTGGGATGGCGAGAGAGAAGGGGGTACCCTGGGGAGGCGCCGCCTCGCGGGCATGTTGCGCTGGAGCGAGCCCTCGTTCAGGGGTGGGGTGGGGGCTCCCCGTTCTCTGAGCGTCTTCCTTGCGGGGGCGGACGGGCGCTGACGTGTCCACGCGTCTGAGTGCAGCTAGGTTTGGGGGGTGGGGGTGGTCCGGGGGTTGTCAGCGCGACCTCCGGCGGCGGAGGTGGGAACTGCAGCTCCCGACCTAGCGCGGGGAGGGGGCCCGCCCTGGGGTCCGCATTCGAATCAAGGTTTCAGTTGTTTGGGTGCTGTTTTTCTTTGGAGGGGTCGCTTGCCTAGTATGCCAGATTCGAAGGAAAACCCGATTCTTTTAAATCCCTTGAATTCTGGGAGCGCGACCCCACTGGTACGGAAAAGCCTCCCTGTGCCAACAACCGTGCCCCACTCAGTACAGGCCCTGGGCCCCATTTCTCTGCAGTGTTCCACGTCCTGGTCCCTCATCCAGGCCGGACTTCATCCTAGTCACTGCTAGGCGGCTAAGTGCTTCTTCTGGAGGAGCAACCCCAGGGCACCTCAGCCGCCATCGTGGGTGGGAGGTGGAATGGGCCTTGAAGGCGTGACTAAAGAAGGCCACAGTGACCTTCTCCCCCTGCGTTACAGACCCTCCGTTTTCTCTAGGCCTATCTCTGTCCCCAGGCTTCTCGGTAATCAGGATGGTAACCCCCTAGTCCACACGGCTTACCTCTCTTGGCACTGTCCAATGCATGGACCCTTCACCCCACTGGCTTCCTGCCCTTCACCAGCTCACTGTAGCCGGCCGGCTCCTTCCCCAGCCCTCCAGGGCACCACTGGCCAGCAGGTTCTTGCCTAATCAGCATCTGTGTGGTGCCCAAGTGCGCACCAGCCCTGACCCTGGCATCTGCCTGATGGCTGCCCTTCGTGTCTGCTCCGTTTTTTCTAGCAGGGTCCTCAAGAGGAGCTCACCACGGATGAGCCCACAGGATGAGAAACTCCTGGAGGGCCAGGGAACACTGAGGGGTTGGGGGCTGGGCAGTGCTCCTCCAGGCTGACCCTGGAGGCAGGGCTCCCATCCGGTCCACCCTGCTGGGCTCTGCAGCCCCATCCGTGGGAGGGCCTCTCCTGGTGTCGGGGTAAGGGGGGAGCAGGACACCCTGTGGGCAGTGACCAGCAGGATGGTCAGAGGACTGGCCTGCTTGCTCAGTCCTGTACATCTGGCGCACGGTCAGGCTGCCTCTGACTGATGACAGTCCTATTTATAGCCTACACCAGAGAACGTCCCTGGCCGTGGCAGTGGGCACCCGCCTGCGCCTCGAGACCTCGGGCCTCCCGCCAAGAGGAGCCTGGGCGGGGGGCTGCTGTGGCCAGTGCGGGTCACCGCCTGGCTCGCTGCCTACCCCGGCCACTCCACAGGCCTACGGAGGGGTGAGGCAGTTTCCAGCCTGAGGAGAGGGCCTACTGGAGCCACGACCCACCCACCTCCTGAGGTCCCCTGTGCATGACCCATCCTGGCTCTTCCATCGGAGAGGCCCCAGGCTGTCCTCAGTGGTTGGCTGTGCCCTGCAGGGATGGGGCAGGAAGGAAGAGGCCTTGGGCAGCTGGCGTGTGCCCCAGTGATCTGGCTGAAACAGGCCCAGAGACCCCTGCTGATGCCCCAAGGACTGAGGTTCCCAGGGTGCCTCGAGTCTGCAGTGTGCTGGCCATGCTGCACAGGAGCCAGACTGGGGGGCTGGTCCCCCTGCACCTTCCAGGAAGCCCTGCTTGGGGGTGGCTGGAGGTTGTTGTGGACAGCTGGCCTCGCCACCTGCCTGGCATCAAGACTAGGAGGGCCTGCCCAGGATGCAGAGAAGGGAGGCCTCCCTCGGCAGCATCCCGGGTGACCCATAGACCAGCAGGAGGGTAGGCCAGGAGGCGCTGCCTGTGCCAGGCTCTGTACTGTGCTGACTGCTAGGCTGCTGCTGCTGGTCTGAGGGGCCGTGCCTGCCAAGGCTCTGCAGGGAAATGGGCTGGACAGAGGGCAGGTGCCCCCACCTTTCTCATCTCTTTGTCTGCATCTCTTGTCTGTGGCTCTAGACTCCAGTCAAGGAAGGAAGATGTTTTGTTTCTGGTGGTTCCTGACTCAGGGCTCAGGCTCGTTCTTGTCACTCAGTAAATGTCCATTACATGAGTGGACCATCCAGAGCTGATGTTGCCACCCTATTAGAAGTCAGAGGGCAGGAGGAGGGCCCACGGGGGACACTGAGGCCCCAGGGGGAAAGGTGCCCTCCTTGGGGTGTGGGGCACGTCAGGGCAGCCTCATGGTACCTCTACATCCACCTCTGTCTGCCCGCGCCCCACCCCCGGCATGGAGGGGGGTGGGTTGGGGGCCCACTTGGCCTGTGGGCTATCCCAGGAGGCCTGATTCCTCTGAGAAGGTGGCCCCAGGGTCTTCAGGCCAGGGGCAGAAGCAGAGCCACCCCAGGGAGGCAGGCCTGATGGAGTCCAGCCGTCTTGATGCTCTGGCCGTTCATGGTCCAAGCTCGACACCACCCTCTCAGGACCATCCCTCTCCCTACCAAGCTCCTCCCCCAGCTGACATGATGGTCAGGCCAGCACCTCTGGCCGCTGCTGACTCTCCTCTTTTTTTTTTGGTGTTTTTTTTTTGAGAATTCAGATTTTTATAGATTTGTCTGTGGGACACAGTGTTAGGACTGGGAGGTCCTGTCAGGGTAGGGGCAGTACCTCTGTGAACCTCTAGCTCCCTACACCTTCAACCAAAGTCCAGCGGGTTCCTGAGGCCGTGGCCCTAAAAGACCTGCTGGTCATCAACTCAGGTGCACTGGCCAGGAGTGGTGCCCACACCCCCACCCAGGACTCCTGCCAGGGGGTGGGCACAGGGTGGGGCAGGGAAAGTGCCTTTCACCTGGGACCAGAACTGCCATGGCTCCCCCACCTCCCAGACTCCAAGCCGTCCCTGCTCTCAGGCTTTGGAAAGTATCGAAGTTTCACTGGTCTGCATTTGGAGAGGCTACCGACTGAAAACTCAGCTTTGCTCCAAGTCTGCAGGGCCCCCACGTGGGGAGCCCCCACCCTGCGTCTGAGTAGGCCTGTGTCCTCGTGGGACAGTGGCCCTGAGCTTGCGGCCCTGGGCTTGGTGACTGGAAACCATGATGCTGGCTTGGAGTTCAACCGGGAGACAGCAGCTGCTTCTCTTTCCAGCGTTTTTGTTTTCTAAATTGAAACATCATTTTCATTGTTTTCCTTTTGACAGAAATGTGGTTTCATCCTGAGGAGAAGGAAGAGCTGCAGAGAATTTGCTGTCTTGGGTGGGCCGGGTGGACTGTGGTGCCTGGAGGAAGTGGTCTCAGGGGGCTTTAGGGGCATGTGGCCCTTTGGCTCCTGGCCCCACACTTAGGGGTCCTGCTGGGGATCTGCCCCCACTTTCATGCAGCCAAGTGTGGACACTGCACCCCCCTGCAGCTCACCTGCACCCTCTTCTGGAGGGGACTCCATCCTGCAGGCCCTCCAGCTACTTCCATGCACTTTGGGCAGGACAGAGACCCCTGGAGCCCAGGTATGACTCAGGAGTCAGAGCTGCCTGAGAACATGATGTCCTCATCGCTGGGACATCATGGCCTATCCTCTCCTTACAGATGTTCAGGAGGCTAAGGCCCAGCTGGACCGGGCTGGCATCGTCAGTTGCTGCTTGAGCTCCTGGAACAGAAAGAGGCTGGCAGGTATGGCTTGCTCCAGGTGCCCGGCAGCTCCCCCCCCAAGACTCAGAACTAGGTCAGCCCCCGTTTTCCTGGACTCCCTTCTCCTGGCTGTCATACAGCTAGCCCTTTGGGGGCTCAGTGCCCAGCTGCCCCACCTGCTTTGGGAGCTGGGGCCCAGCAGAGGCAGAGGTCACCTGGTCCTGCAGGGGGACCAGCTCTACCTCAGCTGCTCCTACTGCTAGCTGTGACTGTGTGGGAAATTGTGTGGGAACCTACTGAGAGACAAGCAGGAATGACGAAGGTATGGGTAGGTCGAAGGACATGACTGGATTGGTTCTGGTCATCAGACTCGTCTGGCCTTTCATGTGAGAATATAATTATCCCATGGTAGCGTAGTAGTGGTTTTAGTCTTCAGTTGATTCCAATTGTTTGCAACCCCATGGACTACTGTAGCCCTCCTGGCTCTTCTGTGGGACTCTCCAGGCAAGAATACTGGAGTGGGTTGCCATACCCTCCTCCAGATCTGCCTCCCACGTTCATCCATCCATAATTACACCCATCCCCACCCACCTTCCCTGCATCCATCTGCCTTCTGCCTGTCCTTCCAGCTGTCCTCTGCCTCCCGCCCTGTCCTGCACACCTCTCTGCCTGTTTGTCTCCAGTGCCTCTGGACATGTCACAGAGTGGCTGCTGTACCAGCTGTGTGTTCCACGTCCACCCTTTGGTTACAGGTACCTTCCAGGTACCTCCTGTAGGCCACACACTTCACCAGGTACAGAGCTGTGCTGGTGAACAGAACTGAAGAAGTGCTGGCCTTTGGGAAATTCCTGTGTGAGATGCATGGGGTGCTGGCCCATAACATGTGCAGGGGAGGAGAGAGGTGGAGGTGGGGGGCGGTGTTGCTGGATGTGGGGTGAGGCTTTGGAGCAGGTGACCTAGGAAGGTCTTGTGAGCAGGTGAAGAAAAGAAAGTGTTAGTTGCTCAGTTGTGCTCTTTGTGACCCCATGGCTCCATGGGATTCTCCCCAGGCTTCATCCCAGGCTCCATGGGATTCTCCCAGGCTTCATCCCAGGCTCCATGGGATTCTCCAGGCAAGAATACTGGAGTGGGTTTCCATTTCCTTCTCCAGGGGATCTTCCCAACCCAGGGATGGAACTGGGGTCTCCTGCACTGCAGGTGGATTCTTCACCCGCCAAGCAGGTGAAGGGCACGTGCAGAAGCCATGAGGCAGAGCGTACCTGGCTCAGCTGAAGGGCTGCAGGGAGCAGGGGCCGTGGGGGGGCCAGGGCAGTGAGCTGTGGGTGCCAGCTCTGCTTGGGCCTGTGGTCCTGGTCACGATGTGGTCCAGTGGCCCCTTGTGTTGGGGGAGGGGTGTTGGGGTGAGATGGGTTATGCTGCGGATGCACCTTGAGCGCCTGCAGGGTCATTGTGGGGCGGGGCAGGGATGTGACCCACAGAGCCAGAGAACAGAGTTGGGTGCTGACGGTTTGGGCCTTGATGACAGAAGGTTGTGGTGTTCTCCATGAAGCAGGAGGAGCTGGTATGGAGCAGATCTGGGCCCTTTATGGGGCAGATCAGTTCTGAAGGGCCCTGGAAACCTGCCCAAGGGGGCTGCCCCACCATTGCTACTGGCCATGTGGCTGGGAGAGATCAGGAACCTGGAGGAGGGACCGGGCTCTGGGCCCCAAGGCTGAGTCGGGCGGGGTTGGGGGTGGTATGGGGGTGGGGCATACCAGGGCCAAGAGTGATGTTTTGAGCCCCGTGGGGTGTGCTGGGTAGAGAGGAGGCAGAGGCCCTGCTGGGAGGACTCACAGATTGGGTAGAGCGCTCATGGGGGAGAAGGAGGGGCGTCGACCATAGGTGTGGGAGGGCAGTGGGTGCTGGATGGAGGGTGATGGGCAGGAGGGCCTTTAAGATGGGAGACGGCACCTGGGGCTTCAGTGGCCAGTCCACCCTGGCCCGGGAGGTGACTGCCAGCCAGGACCAGAGGGCTCTGGGTGTCTTTCCCCCATTCCATGAAGGAAGCAGGTGGTCAGGTGAGAGGATGGGGGTGAGCTCATCCCTTCTGGATGCAGGGAGATGGGGGACCTTGGATCTGAGGTTGGGGTGTGGTCAGCCCCGAGTAGAGGGTTGGCTGCTCCCAGGCTTCCTGGTGTTGTTGGGCCTCTATCCCTGACCTGAGGCCTGGCTTATCCGCCGGGGGTGCATTTCGGAGGCCCTCTATCCCCAACCCCCAGGCCTGGCTTATCCCCAGGGTGCATTTCAGAGGCTGCTGTAACATCTGAAAAGTGGTCCCTGCAGACAAGGCCTCTCAGTTCAGCATGTGACCCAGTCACCAGCCCATGGCCTCTTGATCTCCCATTTGGGAGTGGTCGTAGCCCCCAGCTTTGGGAAGGCCCCTGAGCTGCCCTCCAGGGCAGGGATGGTGGGAAGCAGGCACTGGCTGGCCTGGGCTCCTCCCGGGGGAAAGCATGGATAGTGAAGCTGAGACAGTGGAGAAAGGCACAGGTCACACCACCCACCCAGCCTCGGGAGGCCCAGATGAGCCGGCCTGGTTCTGGGTGTTCAGGCAGGGGCCGCGCCCTCTGGTTAGCACTCAGAGGTGGTTGTTGAGCATTTTATTAAAGCCAGTGGTGGGAGTCTTGGGCACTCCTCTAGCTCAGGGCTTCTGGGTCTTCACTGAGGACATGGGACTGTTGGCCTGCCCCCTCGCTAAGACTCGAAGGTGTTTGAAGGCCGTGGGCAGCGTGTGGCCCAGGAATGGAGGGGTGGTCACGTCGCGAATCATGATGACATACTCGCCTGCAAGAGATGGACACTTGGACTCAGCTCCTGCCACCCTCAGATCCTCTACTCCCACCCTCAGGGCCCCTGGCTCAGTGCCTAGTCTAGGGGCGGCAGGCCTTTCTCTTCCTGGGGTGCTGGGGGTACAATGTAAGTAAGTACATTGGGGGTGAGTGAAGCCACCTCCACCTCAGGACACAGGCCCAGTGATGGCTCCATGTCCTAGGGTGGGAGTGGGGGCCACACCAGGGACACAGACCAGCTCAAGGCCTCCCCTCCCCGCCAGTGGGGCCGTGTGGCTTAGGGCAGGGGTTCTTTCAAAAATACTTTCCTATCTTTCTAGGAGAAAAATAATTAACTTCCTCTAGAATGTTTTTAAAATAATTAGCCTCTGAAGACATGGCTGTCTGGCTTGTTTTGTGGGAAGGGGCGCTCTGGGGGTGGGGTGGGGGGCCGCCCGATGGGGGATGTGGGGAGAGAAGGAAGTACTTTTCCTCCATAGTCTGTAAACTGTCTGGAGAGCTTCAAAGTTGGAGAAACCATAAAAAAGAAAATAAGAAATAACAGAAAGTGAGGTTGCCGTGGAAACTGTCCTCTCCCGCCCGAGCCCGCGGGGGCTGGCACCAGAGTGCGGAAAAAGCTCGCCGGGCTGGCCGGGGCTCCCACCAGGAATGCAGCCGCAGCCGAGGGGGGCGCGGGAGTCCGTTCCCACCGTCGGAACATTCCAGCACCCGGGCCTGGAAAACAGGCTGCTTCCCTGGTTGCGCAGCTTCCCTCCGACTCAGGCCAGCATGGGGGCCCATGGCTGCCCCGTGTTTCCCAGGGCGGACGAGAAGGGGCCTCTGGGGCTGGCAGGAATTTGCTCAGCCTTGAGTCAGTTCCTTCAGAAGAAACCACGGTTCTGGGGGACCGGGGGCCAGGAGGGGGCCCACATTCCACAGCCCGGGCACCGGGCCTCCCTGGCGGACCTGGAGGAACGCTGCGCATGGCAACGCAGAGTGTTTCCAAGCAGCCGGTTTCTAGGTGTTCCCGGGAACATGCAGCCACTCCAGCCGCGGCTGAGGGCGCAGACCGGTGGGGGAGCGGCCTCAGAGCCGAGCCCCTAGCCCTCAGCTGACCTTGTTCCTGAGGCCGCCCTTCTCCCAGCAGATGGGAAAGGCCTGGCCAGGGGCCCCCTTGCCTGCCTCAGAAACCACCCGAGGCCTGGCCCCAACCGCCACGTGGTCCTGCCATGGGCCCGGTGCCCAGCCTGGCCTGGCCCGGCCTGACCCACGTTTCAGAGCCGTCCACCTGGCTTCGCCCCCTCACAGCCTGGACATCCAGCCTATCCCCCTGCTGGCCTCTCCCAGGTGGTGCACGGGGTCGGGGGGGGGGGCAACTTCTCCACCGCCTCCTTGGCATATGGGGGTCCTAGGGTTCTGCTGGGGGTGACCTCAGTGCTGACCCTACTGGCTGGTTGGTAGGCATGTGCGGCTGTTGGGACAGTGAGTACCAGCCCAAAGGAAAGATGGGGGCATTTCCTGGAACCCCAGCCCTGCCCTGTACAAGGGCCTTTCCAGCTGCAGTCAGCAAGCCCAGCTGCAGTCAGCCAGCAGGGCTTGCCAATATTCACCGTTGCACGAGAGGTCAGGAGGGCCCATACCTGGAGGCCTACTGGCCTCCCGATCAGAGATCCTAGAGACAGGAGCCAGGGTTTTCGCCTTGGCCGAGGGGATGGGAGGTATCCTTTCCTGGCATATGCAGTCCTTTGAGGGGACCAAGGCTTGGGAAGACCCTCGGCCCATTGGCACACCCTCCTCCCACCCAGGCCCTCTTGGTGCTCCTTCGGAGGGCCCGGGGAGCATGGTTGGGGGCAGGTTCATGCGCCTCGGGGCCCACCCGGAGCCCCAGAGCTGCCCTTTATGACAGTGTGCTCAGGGGTGGACACAAAGGTTCTGCTGGGATGGTAGAGTGACAGCTGGGGATGCTCCACCTGACCGTGTTTGCCTGCCTGCCTACCTGGGAAGGCCTCTGCTGCCGGCTCCTCCTTGGCCACCCCATCAAGCCTGTGGGGAGAGAGGAGGAAGCTTTGAATGCACAGCCTGGCCCCCCGAGTCTGGGCCCCTGGCATCCAGGCCTGAGGATGGTAGAGGCCACAGGCCGGCCCTCAAGAGACCATCCTGTCCTCCCAGGCCCACTGCTGTCAACTTCTCTTTGCTCTGCCTGCACCTGGGGTGAGGGTGTCCCTGTGAGGCTTGGGACCCCCTGGGCCCTCAGCCCCTGAACCCCACCATCTAATCCCAGACATGCCCATGGATGGATGGAGATGGAGACAGACAAACCCGGTCCCGCCACAGGCGCTGCGCATGCAGAATCCAGGAGCAGCTCTGAGAAGTGGGCGCCAGAGCTGCGGGCCTTGAGGACACGTGGCGTCTGTGTGGAGGGGATGTGAGAGCTGTGCTTATTTTCCAACAAGAAGTGACAAGCGGCAGCCAGGACTCAGTGGGCGTGGGGCCGTGGGGCACTGGCACCCCCCACATGAGGCGGGAGAGGAGAGGCAGCAGGTGAAGACAGGAGGGGCCGGGCCCACACCTCCTGAGGGCTGGAGCCCCTCACCTGTGGCCGCAGCTGCTGCAGCTGTTCCCCCTGAGGCCCAGTCTCAGCATGTCTGTCTTGACCGCTCCAGCTTCCGCTCTGCTGTGTGACAGGCTCAACCTGCCTGCCCGCAGGGAGGGTCACCTGCCCAGGAGGACCTGGCTGTGTCCCTGGCAAGGACCAGCTGGCATTGTCTTCAGGGAAATGCAGATTGCCCACATGGGGCCCTGCGCCCAGTTGACTCCTGGCCGCCTCCTCCGTTTCTCCTCCGGGTCAGACCCTCAGGCCCCCCACATCCTTGGGGGACAAGGGAGCGGCGATTTGTGGATGGCCACCCCGGATCCTCTCTGGGAGGCAGAGTCTGAGGTGCGAATTATCCTGAATTATTTGCTCCAAATTATCCTCCAAAGGGACCTAGGGGAACCAGGCAACGCCCACTCGTTCTCCCTGGCCAGCGGTTTCCTGTTCTCAGAGCCTGGGAGGCCTCCTTGCGCAGGCTTGGTGACCTACCAGGTTCTGACCCCTTGCCAAGCTTCGATACTACATACATGGTTTGGGTGATAAAAAATTAAAGACAAAAGATTTCAAAATTAT
Organism: Nanger dama; assembly: GCA_917880005.1. Taxonomy (NCBI): domain Eukaryota; kingdom Metazoa; phylum Chordata; class Mammalia; order Artiodactyla; family Bovidae; genus Nanger; species Nanger dama. The sequence goes on along the minus strand of CAKJTW010000013.1, from coordinate 17,926,000 downwards.
TTCATTTCTAGTATGGGAAAATGGGCCTTGGCTTGGACCCAGGAGCCACGTTAAAGATTTTGAAGTGCGGGTAAGGAGGGGAGGCAGATAAATAATTCAGCTCTAAGAATAACCAGAGCCTGTCAGGCTGCCAGCTTTAAGAGAAATAAACCGGGTTACAAGAATCCTGAGAGTTTTTACAGAACCCCCAGGGCTTCAAGAAAACAGGCAGAGTCAGGAAGGAGCTGCCGGAGGTGCAGGTTAACTGAAGGTTCTCGTGGACCCGTGGGTGCAGCTGCAGCCTGGGCGGTATGTGAGATGGTGGTTCTGTCTGGGCCCAGAAGTGCTGACTGGACCCCCTGGTGTACACAGCACTGGAATCAGGAGGGCTTGGAACTGGGACACTTGACGGGCTGCCTCTCAGACTCTACCTGGACCCCAGGTCGGGTGGAAAGCACATGGGGAGACCCGTGACTCAGGTTTGGGTGGGGTGGGGAGGGATTTGGGAGGGGCTGGGTGTACCCCGAGGTCCTGCAGTCCATCGCCCTGTGGTTAGAATCTTTGTGCTCTTGTTTCTTATGCTTGGGATTCTTCATTGTCTGGTACCTATGGGTTCATAGTTGTCATCAAATTTGAAAAACTTCTGGCCATTATTTCTTCAAATATGTTTTCCATTTTCTCCTCACTGCATCACTTTGGAAGCTCTGATTTTTGTGTCTATTTGGCTTCTTGAAGTCTCAAGGTTCAGTAAGCAGGATTGGCTTACTGGGTCTGGTTGTCATTTCTCTCTGGGTTTCACTTTGGATCCACTTGCCCTCTTTACAGCTGTTATCCCTACCTCGGACACTGCAGTTTCAACCTCCGGATGTTTGATTCCGTCTTTTCGTACCTTCCATGTCTTGTCCAGTTATCACCCGTCCAGCGTCCTTGTCTACAGATTCTTTCAGCTCTGTCATTCAGGCTCAGTTTTGATTGATGGTTTTACTCTCATTATGGGGCCTGCCTTCCTGCATTCCCTGCGTGCCTGGTGATCTTTGAAAAGATGCCAGACACTGGGGTTACCCTCTTGCAGGCTGGATACTTTGTATTCTTGTACATATCCTCGCTGCTGTTACACTGCTTAAAAAGTTTGATTCTTGTGGGTCTTTCTTTGAAGGTTCGGTGGGGTTTAAGGTAGGACCCTTGTGAGTATTATGCCAACACTCCGTGAATTCAGCCTGGCTGTCAGAATGAGCCCCCACTTTTCACATCTTGCTTGAGATCTGGTCATGACTCCCTTTGACCCTCTTGATGGGTCTTTCCTGGCCTCCGGCACAATCGATCCTCTCATGCATGGATTGATCTGTGCTCTGCAGATGCTAGGGCTCCCTCCTCTCCCAGGGCTCCCGTCCAGCAAACTCTCACTGCCTTGGCTTTCCAGGCCTCCTACTCCATGTCTCCCCTCGGGGGCACTCCTGAACCTGCCTGAATCCCCTTCCTGCGCCACAGTTGGAGACTCTGGGGGCAGCATACTGGGGGGCTCTCACTGCGATGGATCCCCACCCTTCAACATCGAAAGTGAAACGTCTCTAGCTCTGTTGTGTATCTTGTCCAGTTAATTACATGTGTCCTTGTGGAGAGCGAGTCTGGCCACTTGTGATCCACCTTGGCTGGAAGCAGAAGCCTGAACAGACCAAACCAAGGCCTGTGCCCAGAGACTGGCCCTGAAGGTTGGGACTCCTTGGTGCAGGGTAGCCTCCAACTCCTGCCGCCTCACCCGGCACCTGCTGTGTGGGCTTGTCCTTCCAGGGCCCCCAGTGGCATCTCGATCTGACGGATGTGTCCCTGTGAGACGATGCTTGTAGTGAAGCCTCTGGTGGTCCCCCATGAGGCCCAGGGGCCTTGCCCTCTGCCAGTCCACTGGCTGTTCTCTGGCCATGCCTTTCCCTTCCAGAGGTCCAGAGAGCATCCTTCTGGAGTTGGCACTACACAGGACTGCACCAGGGTCACAGAGGCCCCAGGAGTCTGCCCAGGGTCCTGTCCACGAAAAATGACCACGAGCATGTCTGTCCCCCAGCAGAGCCGTTGCCAAGGAGACGCTCACTGATCCTGGGCACAGTGTGGGTGCCACAGCCAAGCTCCATGTTCTGTGGCTTCTCAGTGCCTTTCCTCAGGTCTCAGGTCAGGAGAGCCAACAGGTAGAGGTGAGAAAAGGGCCCTGAGGGATAAGAAGCTTGAGGCTGGCTGGCTAGACCCTGGCTAGTGGGGTACCTGCATGCACCCTATTCTTTGGCTGGAGCAGCTGAGTGGAGGCAGGAGGTGGGGGAGCAGGCAGTGGGGTCCCTGGCCAGGTGCACCGAGGGCAGTGGTGAAGTGGTTCACGTTCTGGCGAGACTGGTTCCCTAGTGGGTCAGGGGTTCCCAGCAGCCCTGTCCACCACAGACCCACAGGCCAGGGGCCTCAGGGCACGGGTTCTGGCCCTGACCCTTGTGGCTGTCAGTTCTCCAAGCTCTGGAATGAACACATAGGTAGCGCATGGGGTGTGGATCCTCAGACCTGATCTGGCCATGGCAACCAGTCTATGAGGCTAACAGGCTGGGGAGCCCTTTTCTGCAGCCTGGTCAGGGGACAGCCCTGGGCAGTCTGGGTTGAGTCCAGACCCTGGCAGTGGTGGTGGTGGGGCGGGGGAAGGATCAAACCGGCACTCATGGGAGCCCAGTCAGGACATGAATCAGGGAAATGGTTGCCCTGAGGGTCTGCAGCTCATGGGGGCCGTGGACCCAGGGCTGCTGTGGCCCCCACTGAGAGCTTGTAAGAAACTTCCAAAACTGGAAGTCAGCTAATTGCAGCATTGCAGCTGACCCTGATTTGGGGCCAAGCTGGAAACTGTCACCACCTCCCGAGGGCCCCTGAGAAACAGGAGCTGCAGGCCACGGGCTCTGAGCCCCAGCCGAGGTGCAGGCCCAGTGTCTGGCCCAGCTCCGCTCCCAGGGAGCTCGGCCTCATCTGGAGAGGCTCTTCTGTCCCACAGGGGCACCTGCTGGTGCTCAGCTCTGGGGCCTGGACAGTCTGCAGGGTGCTTTCTGTTTGGGGGTGCCTGCTTGCCTGCTGCAGGGGTCCTCACCCAGGGGAACTGTGGGTTGTACCTGGCAGGAGGTGTATGAAGGGTTAAGGGCGCTGCCCGGCCTCCAGCTTCTCCATCTGCCGTGGGAGTGATTCTTCCAGGCCTGCGTCAGGCGGAAACATCCTGCCCTGCTGGGCGGGGGGGCAGTCAGGGCGCCAGAGCCACACGGCCTGGCCAGCTGTTCTTACCCGGCCCCACACCTGCTCTGGTTTGTTATTCCCGCTCAGACAAGGCTCACATCGCAGTCTTTGAAAGTCTCTAATGGCGGTGCAGTGGTAAAGAACCTGCCTGCCCATGCAGGAGCCACGGGTTCGATCCCTAGATCAGGAAGATCCCCTGAAGAAGGAAATGGCAACCCACTCCAGCATTGTTGCTTGAGAAATCCCATGGACAGAGGAGCCTGGCAGGCTACAATCCATGGGTTTGCAAAGAGGCAGACGACTGAGCAACTAAACAACAGAAAGAACTTTCTGTTTCTCTCGCGTTCCATGAACACCCACGTGGGGGTCTAACTGGGGTGGGGCGGGGGTGGGGAAGAGGGTCTGTGGACTTTGCCCTGGTCCTCATGTGGGGATTCTTAGGCTCATCTGAGATTCAGTTCTAGAGCATTTGCCTGCATACCGCAGGGCTGAGCTCTGCATAGGACAGAGTGGGGAGTTTGTCATTGTTCAGTCCTTAAGTCGTGTCCGACTCTTTGTGACCCTATGGGCTGCAGCATGCCAGGTTCCCTGTCCTTCACTGTTACCCAAGGTTTGCTCAAACTCGTGTCCATTGAGTCGACGATGACATCCAACCTCTGTTGCCCCCTCAAGTCCTGCCCTCAACTTTCTCAGCATCAGGGTCTTTTCCAATAAGCTGGCTCTTTGCATCAGGTGGCCAAAGTATCGGAGCTTCAGCTTCATCATTAGTCCTTTCAGTGAATATTCAGGGTTGATTTCCTTGCTGTTCAAGGGACTCTCAAGTCTTTTTCAGCACCACAGTTCAAAAGCCTCAATTCTTTGGCACTCAACCTTCTTTATGGTCCAACTCTCACATCTGTACATGACTCCTGGAAAACCGTAGTTTTGACTACAGGGACTTTGTCGGCAAAGTGATGTCTCTGCTTTTAATATGCTGTGTAGGCTGGTCAGGGTGCCCAGAATTGGCTCCCAGAAGCAGAGGGTGCAGGGAGGCGGCCTGGGGGCTGAGGGAGGAAGGCAGCCCCTGGCCTGTGGCCATGGGGGGAGTTGCCTGTTTACTCAGTCATGGGGGGCTGAGGTGGGCCCCATGCCTACCCCATGGATGGGGGTGCACCTCTCTCATGTCTGCCCGCCAGGCCTCACCAGGCCTGCCCCACTGGGCCTAGCACACCAGGGAGGGGGTGCTGACGCTAAAGACAGGTCTCGTGGGCCCTGGTGGCCCCAGTGCCCCCAGGGCTGTCTGGGACTTGGCAGGCAGGGGGACAGCAGGCAGGACACGGGCTCAGGGCGGGTAGTCTTTCGGGGGATGAGAGCCTGTCCTAGGTGCTTGGCGGTCACAGCGACCCTACGTGGAGGTGGGGCTCCTGGGCCTCGGGCATCAACTATCTGTTCAAGTAAAAAATTGTCTCCATCTGTGTTGGCTAATGACTGATTAAATGACTAATCACGGAAGTCTTAATTAAACCCATTTTTCTCCGAGCGAGCGGGGGAGGGGCCCTGTTCCCGGCGTGTGTTAGGCTTTGGCCCGTTCTCCGCGGAGCAGTTACGGGCAAGGTCAGTGCAGTCACTGTGCTGACGGGGCTGCAGGTGTGTCTTCCTGTGGCAGAGCCAGTGTTCAGGATTTCGAGGAGGATGTGGCTGGAGCCACACGCTGTGCATTTTGATGGGAGTCCCCTGAATGGCCGGGCAGGCTCAAGGCCACGGTTCTGAAATGGAGTCGGTCTTGTGCAGCAAGCGGACACAGTCTCACGTCAGTCAGGAACTGCCAGGGCTCTGTGTCATGCTGTGAAATTCCGCAACATGCCAGGAATGTCTCCACAGGAATGCGGCGGGGCTGGCGGCGGGGCCCGGGCTCGCCTCGGGAGCAGCGCTGTGCAGGGCTGCCCGCCGGCCTCCCTGGTCCCGGAGCCGCCCTGTGTGCACACTGTCTCTCCCAACCTGGAGCTCAGAGCTGGGTGACCAGGGTAGGCTCCCTGATTGTGCTGAGCCAGCCACTCAGGAACCAGACTTGAGATATGACGAAGCCGCTAGTGTGATGGCCAGCAGGGGCCGGAGTCCTGTGGACACAGGCCATTCCCAGGGGGGAGGAGGTCAGGGTGGCCACACCTGTCTGTGAACCCCGGGCTCAGGCCCTCCCGGGTCATGCACACAAAGGCCCCTTCCAGGCCTTGACTCCGGAGAAGGCAATGGCACCCCACTCCAGTACTCTTGCCTGGAAAATCCCATGGATAGAGGAGCCTGGAAGGCTGCAGTCCATGGGGTCGCTGAGAGTCGGACACGACTGAGCGACTTCACTTTCACTTTTCACTTTTATGCATTGGAGAAGGAGATGGCAACCCACTCCAGTGTTCTTGCATGGAGAATCTCAGGGATGGGGGAGCCTGGTGGGCTGCCGTCTATGGGGTCACACAGAGACGGACACGACTGAAGTGACTTAGCAGCAGCAGCAGCAGCAGGCCTTGACTCTCTGGCTGGGGGGGTGGTCTGTGTGGTGAGGGGTCCCAGTGGGCTGGGGCCTGGGAGCCCCAGGACTTGGCATTACCTGGGCACTCCTTCTCCAAAATTGGGGCACTCACCCCAAGACCAAACATTCTGTCTTTGGAGGGGCAGGAGTCTGGTGGGCTACCGGCTGGGCTCTGGGAAGGCCCAGACCCCTAGGCCAAGGGTGCTAGTCTGCCCAGTGGGCCCCTTCCTCCACTGTGTTTACGAAGCAAGCTGCTGCTGCTAAGTCGCTTCAGTAGTGCATGAAGGTAGTTTAATTAGACCTGAACATTGTGACAAAAGGCCAGAAGTTCGTCCTGAAGGTGCCCCCTCGTCACATGAAATAAAGACCCACTCGGTCCTGAACTTGGGGGCCCATGTCTTGCCAGACCTTGTGGGGATGAAGAGACATTATTTCAACCCTTCTTGTTCCTGGAACCCCCTGATGATGACGATGGGCGAAGCTAACACGTGACCATGTGAGATGTCCTGTGGCTCTGGTGGGGGTCACCAGGTGAAGACACACGGGGACCCTGGGGCAGCAGGCAGGGAAGGTGGTGACTGAATGTGGGGCCATGCAGGCTGTGGGCCGCCGGAGCCTGCTCCGAGGGTCAGGTGGCCCTGGGGTCTCAAGGTTGGCTTGTCCTGGGCCCAGCCCCACAGTTGGCTGCCTGGGCCCCTTCCTCGGTCACCAGAAGATGAGGAACAGCTGGCTTGCCCTTGATCTCCCCTTGGGCCACCTGGGGGTTGGGGGCACCACCTGAATTCAGCAGCTTCTTCTACCCTTACTGAACCTTAGGGTCTGACACCAAGAGGCCAAAACCATAGGCCAGCCTGGAGGCTCCAGGGTCATGGCCAAACTCAGGCCTGTGGATGGAGTATGGCCAAACTCAGGCCCGTGGATGGGGCATGGCCAAACTCAGGCCCCGTGGGAGGGATTTGGGGGAAAACGGAAGTGTTTTATGTGCCAGCTGCTGCATGCTCACTGACCAGACGTCAGGTAGGGCTGTGCCCTACCAGGCACTTCACGTTCCTGTCTCACTTCTTGCAGGTGGTCAGGAGGACTGTCCCTTTGCCCCGTCAGGTCATGGGGAAGATCTGTGCAAACATCCTGCCCCTGGTGGGGGTGGGCATTGGTGTGGGCTAAGTTGCTTCAGTTGTGTCCGACTCTTTGCGACCCCCATGGATTATAACCCACCAGGCTCCTCTGTCCATGGGATCCTCCAGGCGAGAATACTGGAGTGGGTTGTTATTTCCTTCTCCAGGGGATCTTCCTGATCCAGGGATCGAACCCACGTCTCCTGCATCTCTGGCACTGCAAACGGATTCTTTACCACTGAGCCACTGGGGAAGTCCCAGCAGGCCCAGATGAAACAAAGTGTCCACAACCTCACAAGGATTCTCAGTTCAAACCAGGTGCTTTTCATTTGCCTGAGCCAATTGCTGGAAAGGATGGATTTCTTAGAAAACCTAAAGGTGGGCTTTTAGGGTCCAGAGCCAGGTTTGGATGCTGGCGTGAGGCACTGGTGCCTGAACACATGTGAGGAAGTAGTGGCGGGGATGGTGGATCAGGAGGCCCTGGGGGTCTCGGGCAGGCTCTCCACTTCTTTTCTGAGTGGGAGCCTTGGACATACAGACACCCATCAGGGTGGGGGCTCAGGGGCACAGAGCTGGGCCTGGATTCAGGAGGTCTGGAGACCAGTGCCCGCAGGAAGGAAAGGCACTTATGGCTGCAAAAGCCTGGCCTGGGGCCTTGGAGGCAGGCTCAGGCCAGGTAGGAGGGCTTGGGCCGGGCGCTGTGGACAGGCCAGGGTTGCCTGACCACGCTGGCTCGTGTATTTAACCAATGTAACTCCAGGCCCATGGGGAGGTCTGTACACAGACACCTGTCTGGGGTGGGGGGTGACCCGGGAGCTTTGGGAGAATATCTCCCTGGGGTTTCTGTATTTGGAGAATAAGCTCACAGGGGCTCCCCTGGGAGAACGGGCCAGCCTGCCCCTCGGGCCGAGATGAGGGAATGCAGCAGAGCACAGGGACCCTCTGCGATGGTCCCAGCCTGAGTGAGGACACTGCATTTCAAGAGCTTGGAGAGCCCTTGGCAGAGCGGATGGTGGGAGGAGGAGCTGGCTGCTCCTGTCTTCTCAGAAGAGGACAACAGTGAAAGGCTCCTTTTTGCTGAAATCAGACATTTCCACATGAGCCTCAGCTGCCGAGTTGCCACAGTTACTGAATCTAGCACACGCTTCGCCATGAGCATCTGGGCCTGGGCTGTGTTGTGAGTTAGTCCTGGGGGTGTTTCAGCCTTTGGCCGGCACGCATGTCCCTGAGACCAAAACACTGGGCAACGCGGGGTCTCCATGTCTCGCAGGAGCCTTTTGCTTTTTGGAGCCTGTGCTTCTCTGAACTTCTGAAATATGAAGTGAGCTTCATATTTAGTTCACACACCATGACTCAGAATGATGCAGAAGGGTGGCCCCTTCCTCTGGAAATGGCGCATCCCCACTCAGCCTGTGACCCCGTGCCAGCCTCCAAGTGTCCCGGCTGGCCCACGCCCGCTGGCATCATCGCCATCGATGAGCAAGCTAATTGCAGAGTGTTGGCGGATGCAGTGGCTCAAGGCCGCTCTCTCCCTGCCCGTTTGTCCTGCGTTTCTCATTTTCCTAGAGTTTTGTGGCCACGTCTCTGCCTGCCAGCCTCTGCTCTTTTGCATGGCTGTTTCCATGTGTGCCCTAGGCTGGTGGCAAGAGGTGTCCATGGCACCCCGACCATGACTCCCAAGGGCTGACGAGCCTCATGCTGGGGTTAGAGGCCAGACCTTGGTGGGAGGTGGGAGTCTCGGAGGGCCTGAGTAGCCACATTCTCCCCTGGGCCTGGGTCTCTTCTCCAGAAGGAAGGTTCCTGTCTGGGGTTCCGTGGCCGAATTGCCAGCACAAGTCTGCTTTGCCTGACCATACCTCACAGGTTCCACCCCAGGAGGAGACCTCAGATGGGGGTGCACTGGTGGCTCCTTGGGGGCTGACTGGTGCTCACGGTTTTCAGGTGGGTGAGCATCACTCCCACCCAAACCTCTGGAGCTGTGGGGCTTGGTGGGGAAGTGGGGAGCAAGGGGCTCTCAGGACTCTCTGGAATCCAGCCTTCCTCCTGAGAAGGAACAGCTGAGGGATGTCCCCTCGCCTCCCCCAGACCCCCACGCAGCCCTGCCTACTTCTTCAGACAGAAACCTGAACTCAGCCTGGGTGAGCTCTGGTCTCCTTGCCTGCAGGCCGGGTGGCTGTGGCCCCAGGTATGTGATGGCCTGCACAGACAGATAGGGGAGGCACACAAAGCTCCAGGCCATGGTGCTGCCGCCTGAGGGCCTGCTGCCTGCCCGGGGCCCCGGCCTCTGTCCACGTGCCAGAGCATCTGCAGGCCCCTGGAGGGAGGGGGACCCCTGTGACCACTCTGCTCCCCTGGCCTCAGCCCTGCCTGGGCGAATCCCCACGTGGACAGCCGCAGGACCTGGGTGGGCTCCACCCAGCTGTCCGCTCCCAGGCAAGGCCCTCGGTGCAGGAAGATCACCGTCCTAGACCAGGCCCCGGGCTCCATGGCATCCAAGTCATCTCAGGCCCCGGGGATACTGGGCAGGCGGGTGGAGAAGGGCGCCGTCCTGGGATGCACACACCTGTGAGGCCTGGCTGTGGCCCAGCTAATGGAGAGGCCAGAGCAACCCCAGAGCTGATGAGTGCTCCTACCTGCTTCCTCCTGGCGGGCTTTGCGCCATGGGCGTCGTCCTCCTGTGGTCCTGGCCTCTGGGCCTGCTGCCCACCTTTTAGAAGCAGTGGTTGGGGACAGGGTTCAGCTCCCAGCTCCCCCATGCGTGGCCTCGGTGTCAGGCTGAGTCCTGTCAGGGGTGTCCCACCCCTACCTCGTGGAGGCCCTCCAGAAACAGGATGGCGTGGTACCCTGGTGGTAGGGGGCCAAGGTGGACATTGGAGAACTGGACGCAGCCTCGCTCTGCTCGCCGACGGCTCCCGGGACAGCGAGGCACGTGTTTCCCGGCTGAGGGGAGAGGATTCCAGAAAAACAAAGGAAAAGGCCCTTTAAGTATCACAAAACAAAAGTCAGAAAGGACATTTCCTGTGGCCTCTGAAGTGGGACTTGTGTGGCTGAGGTTGTTGGGCCATGGATGGCCACATAGGCCCTGGGGCGCCTGGTGCTACTGCCTGGAGTGCCGGCCATAGCCATCTCCAGGGGAGCGGCTGGGCTGCCGTAGACCCAGGGCCCCGTGGGGTGTGGTTTTGGGTGCCCCACGCCTCGATGCCCCTTTGTGGTCCACCACGAGGCCTGGCAGGTGGTGCTTTGGGGCTGAGGGGCTCTCCTGTCACAACACCTGTGCCACCGAGGCCCTGGGTGTCCTGGACAGGTCAGGACAGGCCCCGGGTCAGAGGCCGTGTGCTCAGCCAGGCAGAGCCTGGGAGGACATGCCTCCTTAATGAGGGCTACCCCATGTGGTGACATCAGACCACACCTGTGGCAAGCACAGAGCATGGAAGGGCCCACAGCCACCAGCATTACAAGGGAGGCCGCCCCCCAGGGGACCTGAAACCCTCCAGTGCTGGAGAACATCAGAGGGTTGGGTTTAATCTGCCTGTCCTGCGACAGGGACGCCACTGGGACCCTCGCCCACCCTGGCTTCCTCCAGCCCCTCCCCCAGGAGTCCTAAGGTGTGACGGCCACAGGGACTGCTTCTACCGCTCCCCTTCCCCGTGTCTCTTCTGCCTGCGGGGGACCCTGTGGCTGTGCAGGGCCACCCCACGACCATCCCAAACAGACGCACATCAGGCTTGCTCTCATATGAGGATGGACTCAGGGCTCTTCTGACCATCCTCTGCCCCGAGGGCCCTGCCCACATGTACACAAGTGGGGAGGGGGCCAAGGGGAGGTGGCTGGATACTCCTGCCAGCTGACTCTGCAGGTTGGACCCTTCATTGGCCCCCTTGGTGGGGGTCTGAGTGAGTGGAGGGGTGTTTCTTCATTGGCCCCCTCAGGGGGCATCTGGGCGAGTGGAGGGGTCTCTCCTCCATACTCTGGATGGGGCCCTGGGGTGCAGGCATTAACACCCCTTCCCTGGAGCCCAGCTTCTACAGGGAGAGGGGGAGACAGACCCCAGAAGTATTTCCAAATTACAGGTGGGGAATTATTTCTCTCGACGGGGTCTTAATCTCATTGTTACAGCGCATTATAAAAGCAGAGTCTTTGCTCCCCCAAGGACGTCCTCTGCATGCGGCGGTCTCCCCGTCAGCTCAGCTGCCCAGGCACTGTGGATGTCCTGGGCAGCGACAAGAACGCGCTGCTGACAGAATCGTTTCCAGCTCTTAATGCACCGCGGCTTTCGTGCAGCTTCGCATGAGCTAACGTCTCCCACCTCTGGACAGTAAAGACCCACGCTGTGTCCTCTGCCAAGGTGACTGGCTAGTGGGCCACAGCTGTGCTTGCTGAGGCCATGGTTCCTCCTGGGCAGCAACCAGACCTAGGCCCACAAAGCACCGTATCAGGGTGCTGGGGACTAGGGACCTGTGTGCAAACAAGCTGGTGTGCAAGTCCATGCACATCCACACTAAGCCTGAGCCGCCGCCCCCTGGCTCCAGGCACCAACGGGGCTGCTGGAAGAGGCCGGTCAGTCCTCCCAACCCTGCAGGCCGCCCGGAGCACGGGTGCTCCTGTGTCCTCTCTGCGAGTGAGGAGGGACTGAGGAAGCAAGGCTGGACCCCAGTGCTCTGGGTGCACACGAGACCCTGAAACCAAGTGGGCGGATGTGGCAAGGAGGGGACGCCGAGACCCTGACAGCGGCTCAGGACACCTCTGCCTGAGCCACGAGGGTGGGCACCCTGACCCCCAGGACGGCTGCTTACCATCCAGGGGCAGAAGAGGAAGGGCTCCAAGACTCTTTTGTTGAGTGACAGAACCTGGCGCTGTCCAGCTGGAAACCCCATAGGTAGCTCTACCTGCAGTCCTAGGAGGGAACCGTCTAGATTTGGGGACATGTGGACCTTGGCTTGGGGCTGGGGGCTGGGGTGGCCCCACCAAGGGTGGGGGGGTCTGCCTTTGGAGTTGGGATCCTGGACACAGGAGATGGGGGAGGGGTGTCTATCCACACAGACACGCATTACCCGGGCTGGACGCCTGGCCACTTCTTGACACCTCCGCACACCAGTCTCCAGTCTCATACCTCTCAGGGGGACCCCCCAGCTGCCCACTGCCCTCCCTGGTGATTGCCGCCCCGCTGAGCCTTTCAGTTCCAGACTCTGGATGTTCAGGCCACCCCTCATGCTCCAGCGCATGGATCCATCTCTGCCTATACCTCGAGCATGAACTGGTCCTATCCTCACTCATGGCTGAGCTGTGCTGAGCCCACTGGTCCTTGGTGCTGCTGGCCTCTGCCCATGCCTCCGCATCAGGTCCTTGCTATGAGTGTGATGACCCCTCCCGACCCTGTCTGCCCTGTGTCCAACCTGGTCCTGAGAGTTTGAACCACCCATAGGAGAGGTGGGTGTCCCACGGGAGGGAAGACCCCACTTCTGACAACAGACTCGGCCACAGAGACCCCACCAGGCCCCTGGCTTCCCACTGACTTCCCTGGTGGGGACAGGCTAGCCGTTCTCCTGGCCGAGTGTGTGTGGGCCAAGTGGCCACTTCAAGTGTACCCGGGTCCTGAGGATGCTGCAGAAGAGGGAGAGAGCCCCTACCCCTCGAGTCCTGAAAGGGCCATCACTCCTGGGCGAGGGTCCTGCCTGGGCCTCCAAGGCCCTTGGGGCGGCTCTTTGTGCAGTTCAGCAGCCTCCCCAGCCAGGCTCTCTGGAGTGACTTCCGAACATTTCTGTCGATTTTAATTACATCAATTAAGGCTTTATCAGCAAAATAAAGGTCACTGTGCTGCCTCCAGGGAGCAGGAGGCCGAGCTGGCCAGGGAGAGCGGGCAGCTTGACCTCTCTGGGAGGGAAATGCCAATTAATTATCTTTTACAGCCGACTCAATTAGACTCCCTAATCACCTGTGTAGGACACAGAGGAGGCACAGAGACCTCGGGAATAAGCGTCACTGCTGTGGGCCCGGTGTCTCTGGGATAGCTGGCTCCAGGCAGGACGTTTGCTCTCTCACAAGACTTCAGCCCCTAGGAGGTTATCAACCTGAAGAGGACGAGCTGGCCCATCTGTTGGTGACCAGACACACCAAGCCAGTCTCAGGGTACTCTATCACCAAGGGGCTGGCTGGTTACAGAGACGGACACTCAGGCAGCCGGAAGCTGGGAAAGCAGGGAGGCCCATGCAGGAAGGGACACCTGGGGCCCTGGGTCTTGATGGCCAAGGGCAGGGGAGGCAGCCTGAGGGCTGAGGGGTCTCCTTGCCATTCTCCAGCTGCCCAGGACCTGGGTGACAGCTCCCTCTGAGTTGTGTGCCAGCCCTCTGGGCCCCGTTTGTCCCTGGGCACACACAACTCTGCTGGGGCCTGGGGTCTAGCCTGGAGGGTCTGCCTTCAGTCGGTCAGCTGCCTCCCCACCTGGCACAGGTGTGCACACACACGTACATGTGCACACACAAGTCCTGACTCTCACACTCCCTTGCCCAAGAGGCCTCCAGCCTCAGGGCCACTACCCTGTGACCCTCTCCATGGGCTGCCTGATGGCAACCTGTGGATGTGGTCAAAGGTGCTGACCTCACCTCCAAACAACAGAGCTGCCCCCACAGACCAGGCCTCGGTCCTGTCAGTGGTGTTTGCCTGGGAGGGCTTCCTAACATCTGTCAAAAACCTCTGGAGCAACCCTTCCCCACAGGGCTCCTCCTCAGCCCTGCTGTGGCTCCTGGGGGAAAGGGAGGGGGAGGAAAGAGGAAGTGCCATCCCCCACAGTCACTGGAAGCTGTCCAGGCTCCTCCATTTACATTCAGTGAACCAGCCAGAGGGAGCAACCTAGATGTCTGGGCGAGCTCCCCTGGCGGCCACATCCTGCAGAGCCGTCTGGACTTCACTTCCCATGCAGTAGGCCCGAGGGCTGGGGCTCCCCCTGCAGTGGACCCATGCTTCTGTCCAGGGAGACACCAGGACAGAAACACTGGAGTCAGGGATGAACAGCTCCGAGCCGCTGACACCTGAGAGGTCAGTCTGTCCTGTTGGCTGATGGGGTGAGCGGTGTGGCTGGGAAAGTCGAGTGCACCCTGAGCCCTCCAGGTGATCAGAGGTGGAGCAGGGACCCCCAGTCCCTCTCAGTCCTGCCCTCCTGACCTTGGAGCCAGGAGTAAATTCTGGTGCCCGTGAACCACTTGATACCAGATGTTCAGGACAGGAGGAGGTAAGAAAGGCCGTGGGTCTTGGTTGTTTGAGGCCACAACTGCCTCAAAACCCCGCAGGTGGGTCCGTGTGGCAGGGACCAGAGTGGATGGGCTACTGTGCCCCAAGCATGGCTGACATCCACCCAGAGTCCTGCTTTCTGACCCCACCTGGCACCCCCTGGACAACACATCCTCTCTAAGGTTAGGCTGTGAGCATCCTTCACCAAGTGGAGATTGTTTCTGTACAGAAAACAAAGCCAGAGCCTCAACCAGGGTCGTCTACCTGGGCCTTTCTCCAGCTTCGCTTTGCTCACCTCCGCTGGCTCCTTCCAACCCCAAACACGCTCCTCCCTAGACCCTCCACACATTGTTTGGATGCTGACACCCTAAGGAGTAAAGCCTGCTTCTCCTGGACAGTCCCTCCTGGCTCTGTGGCCTCAGCTCTTAGGCGTCCTTAGGACCAGCTCTGCCTGCTGCATTGTCCTCACCACCCTGACTACCATCATCATCCCCATCCCCATCATCACCATCTTCATCAACACCATCATCCTCAGCACTACCGCTTCACCATCTTCATCACCATCACCACCATCATCAGCATCATCATCACCGTCATCACCACCACGACTGTTCTCACCTCCACGGTAGGGTCACTCTGCACTCTCCAGGGGCCAGGTCCTTTGCTAAGCTCTTCCCAGGTGGTTTACACACATGGAACCCTCACCTCAGCCTAGAAGAGCCGCCATTGTCTCCTTGTTTAGAGAGGAGGAAACTGAGGACAGTCAGTTCTGGTCAAGGTGCCTGCCATTCTGCTGGTGCCGCCGGGGAGGCAGGTGCACAGAGCCTGTCTTTGAAGAGCCCTGGGCTGGGCCAGAAGTTCCCTCAGGAGCCCCTGCAAGGGCACCCTCCTCCATCTTGGTTGTACTTGTCCAGGCTGCCTGCACCTGGGATGGAGACATGGGCCTAAGATCAGCCCTCGAAATAAATTTTCCATGTGGGGAACACAGAGCCTTATCTGTAACTGGGCCCTCTTCCAAGCTGGGGGGCTCAGTTTATTTTTTTAGTAAGACATTTTCAAACTCAAGAATTTCCAGGCCAGCCAGGGGACTGTAACCTGGCCTGGCCTGGCCTGGGAGGGGGTGGGCATGTGGAACCTCCAGTTCCCCTGGTAGGTGGCTACAGATCATATACAGCCTTGACATACTCCTTTCCCAATTTTGAACCAGTCTGTTCCATGTCTGGTTATAACTGTTGCTTCCTGACCCACATACAGGTTTCTCAGGAAACAGGTAAGGTGATCTGATACTCCCATCTCTTTAAGAATTTTCCATAGTTTGCTGTGATCCACACAGTCAAAGGCTTTAATGTAGTCAATGAGGCAGATGTGTTTCTGGAACTCCTTTGCTTTCTCCATAATCCAGTGAATGTTGGCAATTTGATCTCTGGTTCCTCTGCCTTTTCTTAATCTAGCTTGTACATCTGGAAATTCTCGGTTCATGTACTGCTGAAGCCTAGCTTGAAGGATTTTGAGCATAACCTTGCTAGCGTGTGAAATGAGTACAATTGTATGGTAGTTTGAACATTCTTTGGCATTGCCCTTCTTTGGGATTGGAATGAATATCGACCTTTTCCAGTCTCATGGCCACTGCTGAGTTTTCCAAATTTGCTGGCCTATCAAGGGCAGCACTGTAGCAGCTCCTGGAGGTGCCCACTAGCCCACAGGTTCCCATCCATCACCCAGTCCTTGGCCAGAGAGTGGAAAGCAGCCAGTGGCCCCTGGGTGTTCCCTGTGTGTCCACTTTGTCTTGTCCAGGTGGCTCGCTAAGCAGCAGCCTCGTCCTGAGTGGAAGAGTGGGGGTGGGTGGGGCCCAGACCCCAGGAGTGGCCCAAGGACACTTGCCCAAGGTCTCTCCTATAGAGATGTGTCCTTTTACATGCTGGGAACTTGCTGTTTCTGAGGTTACCACTTTGATGACAACCATCCTGGGCGTCTCAGAAACCTCAGGGCCCATGAAGCGGCCTGAAGCAGGGCAACTGGCAGCTGCTTTCCACCATGAGGGTCACCGCGGGGAGCAGTTAGCAGGCAGGGAGGCTGGATGACTGCAGGGGAGGCCTGGGGTCTCCAGGGGCAGAAGCTTGTCTTTCTGAGTGATTGAGTCAGCCTCGGACTGGGCAGGGCTTGTACATTTTCATAAGAGGAACTCGCATGCTTCTGTTCTTCCAGAAAAGAGTGGAGGGGTGTTGGTCGCTATCTCTAGGAGACCAATCAGGCTAGGGAGCTTGTGGCTGGCATGTGAGGCCTGGTCATACTGTCTCTGCCTCCAGCCCCCTCCTGCACAGGGCAGGGCTGGCACAAGCCCCTAGCTCCGAGGAAGGAAGGAACGGAGTCAGCAAACTGCCTTTGAAGAGAAAAAGTGGGGCTTCCCCGGTGGCCCAGTGGTTAAGAATCTGCCTTCCAATGCAGGGGGACACAGGTTTGATCCTTCGTCAGGGAACTAAGATTTACATGCCATGGGACAAGCAAGCATGTGGGCCATGACTACTGAGCCCACACTCTGAAACCTACACACCACAACTAGAGAGACAGCTGTGCTCCCCAGGAAAGACCCAGCACAACCAAAAACAGGTGCTGACTCCGAGGCTTAGAGAAAAGGCTTGTAGGGGCTCCAGCCACCAGGCGCCTGGGAGCAGCTGGTGGTGGGGGAAGTTGGAAGGGTGGGGGGTTTTGGGGGATGAGGGGGTTGGGGCGCGGGACCCGAGGAGGCCACGAGACTCACCCTCTTCCCCACACTGCTCCGGGAATTGTGCCCTGACTGAAGGGCGAGAGTGCAGTCACAGGCACACATAAAGCGTGCACACACACACACAGGGGACTGTCACAGGGAAAACACTCTCCCCAGTGCAAGGCCCCCAGACTCCAATGCACACACACACATATGCGTGTACAGAGACTTACGTGTGCACACACACCCCCACAAGTGCAGCCCCTCACCTGGCCCAGGCCCTTTCTCCTAGTTACCCAGTCCTGACTCTGCCCCCATTCCTGGGGCCCAGCTCAGACCTGCCCTGCTGCCCCTAGAACCACAGTAACCCCCAAGTAGACCCCTTCCTGCATCCCGGGTGCCTTTGGCATGTGCTTCCTGACAGAGGCCAGCTCCTGGCCTCTCGCGGGGAGCCCTGGACAAGTTAGGGCACCCACCTTGCCTCCCGCCCTCCATAGTCTCCTGGTTGAAGTTGCTACTGGACCCCAGGGGCCACACCCTGTACCACGAGCCCCTGTGCCTCCCCCTCCAGGCTGTGGATCCATTGACCAGCCACAGCATCTCAGTCAGTCAGTGCAGGAGGCTGACCCAGCACAGCGTTATGGGTGTCCCCTGTGGACGGGGCCCACAGGCAGCATTTTGGCTGACAGAGGAAGCCATGGGTTTGGTGACATAGTGGGGTAAGGAGGGGAGCAGAAACTGTTCCTGTGGGAACCCCTGGGGTGAGGCTGCAGACCGGCAGGGGCTCTGACCACAGAAGATAGGCAGCCCCACGGGGGGGCACCCAGGTGGGAGGCAGAAGGGGTGACGGAGGGGGAGGGCCACCCCATCTGATCCTGGAAGCTGCCAGCAGCCACTGGCTAGTTAGTTGGCATCTTGGTCAGAATCTGAACGTGAGGGAGACCAGGAAGCAAATAAGTGACCACCCTGGCTGGTCTGGTGGTTCTAAGTGGTCTGGGCCCCACGACTCCCAAGGTCAAGAAGAGAGCCCACTGGACGATCCCAGCAGTGGGGTCCTTGTCTCAGAGGCTGTGACCTGGGGCTGAGATGGAGGCCAGGCGCCATGTCACCAGGAGGCTTGTTCAGGTCACCCATGGTTCAGTCCTTTCTAAGGACACAGGTGCACCCAGCGTGAGTATCCACATGGGTGCATGTTCATGGCCATGCCAGACCTTGGCTGCACAGGGAGCCTGGGTGCACACTCACCTCCCTTTTTTTCTCCACCTTGTGCGGTCCACTGGACAGATGCCAGAGATCCACCAACAGGGGCCAAAGGGCATAGGGTGTCCAAGGCAGCGCCAGAGTCCTTCTGCTGCCCATGTCCACGGGGCTGCAAAACACATGGAGGGGCTGGTGCCCCGCAGCTCCTGGCCGGCCCTATACCAGGCATCAGGTTGTGGGAAGGAGGAGCTGGAGGGGGCTCCCATTGGATGCTGGAGGTCAGGCCCCCACTGCCCTGCAGACGGACCCCTCTTCCTCCCTGGGCTCCCAGACCGCCCCTATCGCCACAGGGCCAGAGGGCTGTGTCCAGGAGAGCCGCCAGGGAGGGCACCCCCTGAGGCCCCAGCTCCCAGAAGCTGTGGTCTCAGGGGCCTGCAGCCCCTACCCCTCAGATGCCGGTTCCAGGCAGGCAACTCCCTCCCAACTGAGTTCACTTCCCTTGTCCTCCACGGCATTGGCCCTGGAAGCAGCGCGAATCTTTTTATATTTCCCTGGGACGTTCCTTCTAGCTGGGACAATTCCTAGATTGGAAATTTATAGCACAAATTTTCCTTTAAAAATATGGATCTTTCATGCTATTCTGCCATAATTAACCATAGACAATTAATATTAAAATGCGTTATCACCCCAAGAGGCAATGAAATTTCCAGAAGATCTCTGCTCTGCATTCCGTCACTTTTATTGGCAAGACTGGATTAGCGACAAAGGGCACCTTGATTTTTAAAATCGTCTCACAGATCCCCTCTAATGGACACTCAAAACCATGTTCAACAGTGAAAATGAGGGCCACTCAGATCAACTGGAAACATTTCCTGGTAGGGTTTTTGTGCATTAAACACACACACACACACACACACACACACACACACACACAAAACGGCAATCTGAGGTTCTCTCTCCCTGCTTTGGTGTTTTTTAGGTTCCCAAATCCAATTTACAGGGGATTGTCTGAGCCACCCGGGCTCTGCTAGCCTCACAATGTCCCTCTAGCAATTAGCAGCACCTGCATTAGGATTCAATGGACTTAAATTACTAGGGGTGAGGCAGACACCCCACTGACAACAATTAACACAAAAGGGCTGCACCATTTAAAGCTGTGGGTGGGAATTACAAAAGGTTAAGAGACTAAATATAAAAAAATTTTTGAATATAAAATCAATGTGCTTTGTTACAAAAATCTGGGTGCTATAATTTAACCAAATTAGGGTTTAGAATATCTGGCAATAGTCCAGGTCTATGACATCGTCTTTTATTCTCAGCAAAAAGCAACTTGTCTATTCAAAAGTTAAAAACAATTAAACAACTGAAATATTTCATGTCAACAAAATAATAAAACACAGTTTTGAATTACGTACTACTGACATTAGGCCTTTGGAAAGGGAAAGCATTTTCTCTCCTCGTTTCACTTATTTGTATAATTGGAAGACAAGTTCTCAGAGGTTCGTTTTCTTAATTGCCTGCAGGATACGGTAGCAGAGTGCTGACCTGCCATCTGTGAGGCCTGGCCCCGCTGGGGCTGGAGCAGGTGAGGGCTGAGCCTCCAGGGCAGGGGCCTGCGGGAGGCTGGAGTGGGGGTGAGACCCTGAGTGGGAGTGCTTCCCAGTGGCCCCTCCTTTGTAAACAGGCATTGGCCCTGGGCACCCACAGTTCTGAACCACTGACCAGGAGGCTACATTTTCTTTTGCTCAGAGAAGTCTGGGGTGCAGGGTGGGGGGCGCAGGGGTGTCAAGCCCCTGTAGCTGCTCCTGCCAGCTGGGGTCTGTGCTTGTACACGTCAGGGCTGTCAGAACAAGATGAAACAGGAAAGCTGCTTTTAAATGTAAGACGACGCGGGTTCCATTCTAACTTGTGGTCAGCCTCAGCTTCAAGGCTTCTGCTCAGGGCTGTCTTTTCCTCCCTCCCTTCCCGGGGCAGCCGACCTTTGGGAGACCCCTAACCACTCCAGGGTTTGAACCTGACCTTGCTCTCCAGGGTGGGAAGAGGGGGGTGGGCAGGAGGCCATAGCAGCTCCCCCATCCGCTCACTGAATGCAGGGCTTCCTCTAGAAGCAGGGTCGTAGGTGCCCCTGCCGGGGGTCTGCTGGACACGCCCAAGGGGCCTCGGCTCAGGGCAGGGCCCGGGGTTGGTGGCTCCTGACCCCCAGCATTCAGCCCTGGCTGGCCTGCCCCACTGAGTAGGCCCGGGGGCCCTTGTCAGCTCCCGAGGCTGCGACATCCCCATGGCACAACCACACCATCTCCCTCGGTACCTGCTGCTGCTAGGTCACTTCAGTCGTGTTCGACTCTGTGTGACCCCATAGACGGCAGCCCACCAGGCTCCCCCCGTTCCTGGGATTCTCCAGGTAAGAACACTGGAGTGGGTTGCCATTTCCTCCTCCAATGCATGAAAGTGAAAAGTGAAAGGGAAGTCGCTCAGTCGTGTCTGACTCTTTGCAACCCCATGGACGGCAGCCTACCAGGCTCTTCTGTCCATGGGATTTTCCCAGGCAAGAGTACTGGAGTGGGGTGCCATCGCCTTCTCTGTCAGTACCTGCTGGTCTAACAGAATCAGCATCTTCACCACCAGCCTATTTTACCAAACCCCGTTAACCACAGCCTACAGTTCTGTCATGGGGCTGGAGGGTGAGGTTGGCGGCAGGCAGGGGTCACAAATGGGCCTGCTTTCTACAAGGAGATGTGGGAGGAGGTGGGGGTACCTGCACGGAGGGGGCAGGAGGCCCAGGTCCTTGCCTACAGGCTGTGTCCTGTCCAGCTCTGTGCCCTCCAGGGCCTGGTGGTGCAGCGAGACGATGGGGCTTCTGATTTGGGCTTCAAACCACTTGGCAGATGACGAGAAATATCCAGCCTCCGCTTCTTCTCTGGTAGCAAAACCTGATCCAAGCTGGCAAACTGTTTCTTGTCTCTGCATAGCCTCGTGGGGTCCTGTGACCAAGTTCTGGCCAGTGAGGTGTAAGTGGCAGTGAGAATAACCCCAGGAAGCTTTTTAGAAGGGAAGGGCTTCTGACTCCTTATGCTTCCCTCTTCCTGCTAGCTGGAATATGGCAGTGATGGCTGGCACTTGTGCAACCCTCAAGGGCCACAAGGCGGTGCACAGAGTAGCAGAATAGGAAACAGAGGCAGGAGTCCTTGGTCACTGAGAGACAGGTGACCACAATGGGGCTGCTGATGAGCACAAGGGGCCGGGTGATTAGGCTTTGGTGAGTGCTGCCCCATATCAGGCTGTGCTGGTCACAACAGGTAATCAGTAGTGCTCACAACTCTGCGGGCGGAAGCTGGATGTTTCACTGGACTCTTCTGGTTGGGGAGGGTGTCCCTGTAAGTCGCTTCAGTAGGAACAGTCACCTCAAAGGTTCTACTAGCTCAAGTTTCTTCCAGGACTTGTGCTGGGTTATCTTTGATCTGAAACCCACTGGGCTGTTGAGACCTGTTTGTGCAGGGATCCTGGCTGTAGCTGGCAACCTGAAGAGACATCCTCCAGGCTGGGCCCACGACAATGCCCCAGGCCTGAGATTCAGCAGGGGCTGCCCTCCATGCTGTGTCCTGCCCCTCTCAGACCTCACCCAGGGGAGCACGCAGGCAGAGACAGCCAGCCGAGACCCCTGGGGCCCTCAACAGGCTGGAGAAAGGGCTCGAGTCCCTAGTGAAGGTCTGGGTCTAAGAACCAAGCAAAAAGGGTCATGGCTGTGCTGGGGGTGAGTGTGAGGGGGAAAGGGCTTAGTTTCCTGGTTCTGAGATACAGACATTCACCTGATGTGGAAAGGACTCCTGGTTTGTGCTGTTCTAATGGTGGAGCTGTCCCAGAACACTGTGCTCTCTGCTTTCCTTCAGGACGAGGGAGGGATAAAGAAAACTTAAAGATATCTATCCTCATATAGCTGGGCTTCCCAGGTGGTGCAATGGTAAAGAATCCACCTGCAATATGGGAGACCCAGGAGATGTGGGTTTGACCCCTGAGTGAGGAAGGTCCCCTGGAGGAGGGAATGGCTGCCCACTCCAGTATTCTTGCCTGGGAAATCCTGTGGATGGAGGAGCCTGGCAGGCTATATAGTCCGTGTGTTCGGACATGACTGAGACTGAGCAAATATATACACGTCTCTGTATAGTCACAAAAGGAGGTTTCATCAGAACTAGGGAAGGCTTAGTCACTCTGGCCATTTCAGGGCTTTGCTCCACCCACCAGGGTCTTAGGTCCGACTGTGTGCCCCCAGACCCCCTGCAACCCTGGGCCCTGCTTCCTGCTGACTGTGTACATGACTCACAAGTTTTAACTGTCATTGTTGTTGTTGTTGTTCACTCGCTCAGTTGTGTCTTTGTGACTCCATGGACTACAGCACACCAGGCTTCCTTGTCCTTCACCACCTCCCAGAGCCTGCTCAAACTCATATCCATTGAGTCAGTGATGCCATCCAACCATCTCATCCTCTGTCATTCCCTTCTCCTCCTGCCTTCAATCTTTCCCAGCATCAGGGTCTTTTCTAATGAGTTGGCTCTTCGCATCAGGTGGCCAACGTGTTGGAGCTTCAGCTTCAGCATCACTCCTTCCAGTGAACATTCAGGATGGGTGTTCTGTTACTCTCTTAGGGTTTTTCTCACTGGAGGCTGACTGCTCACCTCCTTGCAGCAGAGCTGGAGTGTGCACCACAGGACAGACAGATGCAGAGTGTTCACCACCCTGGGCTGACCCAGGCTCCCTAGCAACAGGCCCGAGGGGCTGGGGTATGGGGAGGGGGTGGGTGTCATCGTGGGGAGTGGGGACTTTCAACTGGAAGGGTCCCACATGAACCCACTCCCACGAGGGGCAGAAACAGGTGGAGTGTCCTCCGTGCCCTCTAGATGGAGGCCCTGCTCCCTCCTCAGGGCACTGTCCGGGGGCCAGACCTGGTGGTAGGGCAGAGGGCGCGGGGGGAAATGCTGAGAGCACCTCGTTTTGTAGAAGCGGAGCTGAGCCCCAGGGAGGTTCAGGAGGAAAGGGACGGAGTCGTTCCTGCTGAGCACCCAGGGCCTGCGACTCAGCTGCAAGCGCCCGAAGGGGCTGGACCTGAGTGGGTGTGGACCCCTCGGCTTCCCCACAGGCTGTTTTCTATGGCTTGACACCCACATGCTGGGTCCAGTCCAGGGGCCTGCACATGGTCACTGACACGGGGCTCGCACTTGGGCCGGCAGAGGGCCTGCTGCCCAATGAGCACCTTTATGCAGAAACACCAGCACATTCTCCGATGATGACAATGACAACAACAACGCAGCTAAATCTGCTTCCGTAAACAGAGGGGACACAGAGACAGGGGCCTGGGCCAGGCCACCAAGGGCCCCCTGAACCAGCCAGCCCTGCCCACCCTGGGAGGGACCCAGGCCTTGGTCTGGACGCTGCTCTGTCTGACTCGGGCCCCGGACACGGCAAGTCTGTGCCCCTTCTCACCCGGGCGTCACCAGGGCGAAGGAGAATGTGAGGCCCTAAATTGAAGAGTATGCACCTGCCCGGTGGGGACCCCGCTCCAATTACCCAGAGGCCCTCCCAGAAGGGTCGAGGACTCGGGGGTACCAGGCGGGACCCTCACAGCTGGGACACTGCCCTCCCTTAACTAAAACACACCCTCTCCCGACTAAGAGCCCCAGGTTTGCGAGAGGATTCAATCCTCAGATCTAACTACAGAGATTAAAAACAGATGGCCTCACTCTGCGTTCACGGCCACAGGGGACGTGCTTGTAGAGCGCGCAGGACAGCGGTGCGGCAGCCCACTCACCTCCCACCCCTCCCCATGCAGGGCTCTGGATCTGCATCGTGAGCTTGCCCCAGCCCGCCTTCAAACCCCCGGCCACAGTGACTGCCCTCGGAACCATCTGGCCCAGGCCTGAGTGTGTCCTCCTGGGACATCCCAGGTCTCCCAGGTCCACTGTTCTCAGGGGTCAACTTCATTTCCTTCTACCCAGGTTTGGGGGACACTGCTGTCAGCCGTGCCTCCCTGAGCTCATGGTGCCCACTGCAGACCCGTCAGTTAGCCCCACTCACCAGGTGGGCCACCGGGGTCCCCCTCAGGGAGCGGTGAGTGGGCGCTGGCACTTTCCAGGGCAGCTCTGGGCTCTGGGCCTTCGGACTCGGGGGCTGGACAGAGGGTAGGAGATGCACTGGAATCCACTGTGGAGGGAAGGACAGTGTCATGCAGCTGCAAAGACATGGCGTCCAGGGAGGAGAAAGGGCCGGGGTGGCTCCTCAGAGGCCAGGGGATAGGAGGAAGGAGGGAAGGGACAGTGTCTCACTCGGCCTCCCTGTCTTGCTGCCCTCAGCCCAGGACCCCTTCCTTGCTCCGTCACCACTGTCAGAAGGGGCCTCGGTTTCCCGTTCACCAGATCAACGTGTGGTGATCCCGCACATCTTGGTGTGAGGCATGGGCAGGGACAGTCCCAGCCAACCCTCTGCAGAGTAAAGGAGGGACTGCTCCTGCCATGCCTGCCCAGGTGCTGTCCAGGGCCACCCTTACTCACAAGGGGGTCTGGATGGGCATCTGCCCGAGGCCGTCATCCACTCTGAAAAAGCTGACCTCCGAGTAGGCTGGGAGCTGCACGTACCGGATGCCCGCGGAGATCTCCAACTCTCGGCCATCCTCACCTTCCAGAAGGAGAGAGAGGCTGCTGAGGGCCATGAGGGTGGAGCGGCAGTACCTGGACCCCTGTCTCCCTGGGCCTTTGTGAGGAGCAGGGCACCGGATGGGGCCACAACCACACTCACCTTGCCCTACCTTTGCATTCCTGGACCCTCAGCTCCACTCCACCCTCAGCCAAGCTGCCCACAGCCCAGAGGAAAAGGACGTTTGCATAGAGAGGTGAAGGCAGGCTTCTCGGGGAAAGCAGCTCAGAGAGGCAACCCCACGCTGCAGTGGAAGATGAGCCAAGATCCTTGACGTGGCAACAAAACCATGATGCAGGAGAGCTGAGAGAACTTATCACTAGCAGACGTACATGACAAGAAATGTTACAAGTTAAGTCCTTTGGGCAGAAGGGAAATGGTAGCAATGGAAACCTGTGTCTACAGGAAGCAGTGAGGGCCAGAAATGGCATCTAGAGACAGATGAAACTTCCTTTTCTGTTTGTCAGCTACTCCCCAAAAGATAAACAACTGTTGAAACAAAAATGACCTATGTGTTATAAAGCTTATTAGATACATGAATGTAAAATGTACTGAAACAAGAGCATAAAGATTGTATTGTAGACAGGAAGTATAAACTGTAAAGCCTTATACTGTTCATGAAGGAGTATGATACCACTTGGAGTCAGACTGATAATGTAAAGATGTATATTTACATCTTTAAGTAAACCTTAAAGTATCCTCTAAATGACACAGAAAAGAGTTACAATTGATAATCCAGAAGAGGAGATAAAATGGAATTTTTAAAAAACCTCAATTAATCCAAAAAGAAAGGGATAGAATATAAGGGGAAAAAAACCAGTCAGGGAAAATAAGGAAGAAATTGTAAAATGGTAAGTTTGAACCTACTGTATTAAAAATTATATTAAATGTGAACAGTGTAAACCATTTAGTTAAAAGAGAGATGGATAAAAAAGCAATACCTAGGTATATGCTGCCTACAAAATAATATATTTAAACTATAAGGACGCGAATAGGTTAAAGGTAAAAGCACAGATGAGGATGCTGCTGCTGCTGCTGCTGCTAAGTCGCTTCAGTCGTGTCCGACTCTGTGTGACCCCGTAGATGGCAGCCTACCAGGCTCCGCCACCCCCTGGGATTCTCCAGGCAAGAACACTGGAGTGGGTTGCCATTTCCTTCTCCAATGCATGAAAGTGAAACGTGAGAGTGAAGTCGCTCAGTCGTGTCTGACTCTTTGCGACCCCATGGACTGCAGCCCACCAGGCGCCTCTGTCCATGGGATTTGCCAGGCAAGAGTACTGCAGTGGGGTGCCATTGCCTTCTCCCCTGATAGGAGTTAAAAGAAAACTGAGTGACTGCATTAATATCAATGAAAGTAGGTGTCAGAGCACAGACTATTAGCAGGCATAAAGAAGACAATGATATGGTCACTTAATTAAATGACATAAAAATACTAAGTGTTTATGCCCCTGATAACAGAGTTTCAAAATACATGAAGCTAAAATTGATAGAAATGAAAGCAGAAATAAACAGAAACAAAAGCATAATCAGAGATTTCAATATACCACTGTCAATGACTTAGGGAACAAACAGACATAAAATCAGTAAGGATATAGTAAACTCAACAAAAATATCAACACTTGATTGACGTTTACAGAATATCTTATCCAATTCCACTCAAGAACAGAATATACACTCTTCTCAAAGTACACTCCAAACATTTCCCAAAACAGACCATATTTTGAGCCATAATACAAGTCTCAAAAATTTAAGCGAATTAAGATACAAGGTATGACTCTAACCACATAGAATTAAGTTAGAATCAGTAACAGAAAGATCTCTGGAAAATCTTCAAATATTTGGAAGTGAAACAACACACTTCTAAATAACTCTTGGATCTAAAAGGAAATCAAAAGGGAAATCAGAAAGTATTTCAAATTGAATGAAAATGAAAGCATACCACATCAAAATTTGCAGGATGCAGTTAAAGTAGTACTAAGGGGGAAATTTATAGCAACAAACTTCTATATCAGAAAAGAAAAGTATGAAATAACCTTGGAAACAATTCCACCTTAACAAGTGAAAAAAGAAAATAAAATTCAACCCAAACTAAGCAGAGGCAAGGAAGTAATAAGATCGAAATAGGAATTAATGAAATAAAAAGCAGACAATAGAGAAATGAATGAAACCAAAAGTAAGCTGTTTATCAATGAAACGGATAACGTCTCACTATAGTATTTAGGAAAAGAAAAAAAGAGAGAAGACACTTGTAATCCATATTAGGAACAAGAGAGGTGATATCAGTTCATTAAGCAGGGAGCAAGGGAATGTAATGAACATTCAAGAAATTGGACAACTTAGAAGATACAAAACACCAAAGCTCACTCGAGAACAAACAGATAACCTAAATAGGCTTATATGCAAAGGAAATGGGATTAGTAGTTAAAAATCTTCCCACAGAGAAATCTCCAGGCCCAGATGGGCTTCATATTAAATTCTACAAACATTTAAGAAACAGTACTAATTCGACACAAACTCTTCCAGGAAATTAAAGAGGAGGAATTTCCCCAACTTACTTTATGAGGTTGGCAATATCCTGATACCAAAACCAGAAAAAGACAACACAACAACAACAAAAAAATTAAGACCAATTTCCTTATGAACAGACATGCAAATATTTGAAACAAAATGTAGCAAACTGAATGCCCAGGTAATGCAAGGTGGGGAGAGAGGAAAGAACAGTCTTTTAACAAACAAAGCTGGGACAACTGGACATCCACTTGCAAAAGAGGATGAAGCTGGACCCCTGCCTCACACCATATACAAAAGTTAACTCCAAATAGACATTAGGCTAAATGTAAGAGCTAAAAATATAAAATTCTTAGGAAAAAAACAGAAGAATAAAACTTCATGACTTGGTTAGGCAGTCTTAGATATGACACCAAAAGTACAAGCAACAAGGGAAATAAACTGAACTTCATCAAAATTTAAACTTTTGTGTTCAAAGGAAAAAGTCAAGAAACTCCATGATGACCCACAAAACAGGAAAAAATATCTGCAAATCAGATATCTGATATGGTGCTTGTATCCAGAATTCTAGAATTCTGGATTACTCAGAATAAAAAGACAGGTTGCCCAGAGTTTTAATGGGCAAAGGATCTGAATAGATTTTTCTCCAGAGAAGATCTACAGATGGCCAGCAAGTGCATAAAAAGATGCTGCACACATCAGTACTTGTTAGGGAAACGCAAGGCAAAACCACAGTGAGACCCAGGACAGCTACAACCAGAAAACAGAGTAACTGGTGCTGGTGAGGAGGTGGAGCAACTGGAGCCCTCGGCCATTGCTGGTGGGAACGAAAAGGAAGAAAAGCACATTGTATTTATTTGTAGAGGACACGATCCTTTGTACAGAAAATCCTAAGAAATCCTCAGAAAAAGTTAGTTAGAACAAACAAGCTCAGCAAGGTTATAAAACATACATAAAACAATTCCATTTGTAATAACATAAAAGGAAATAACAAATGTATCAATAAACTATAATTGAATAATGATAAATTTTGTTGTTGTTCAGTTGCTAAGTCGTATCTGACTCTTTGAAACCACATGGACTGCAGCATGCTAGGCTTCCCTTTCACCATCTCCTGGGTTTGCTCAAACTTGTTTTTTGCTGACTACAGAGCTTCTCCATCTTCAGCTGCAAAGAACATAATCAATCTGATTTTGGTATTTACCATCTGGTGATATCCATGTGTAGAGCTGTCTCTTATGTTGGTGGAAAAGACTGTTTGCTATGACCAGTGTGTTTTCTTGACAAAATTTTGTTAGCCGTTGCCCTGATTCATTTTGTACTCCAAGGCCAAACCTGCCTGCTACTCCAGGTATCTCTTGACTTCTTACTTTTGCATTCCAGTCCCCTATGATGAAAAGGACATCTTTTTCTTGGTGTAAGTTCTAGAAGGTCTTGTAGGTCATCACAGAACTGTTCAACTTCAGCTTCTTCAGCATTAGTGGTTGGAGCATAGACTTGGATTACTGTGATGTTGAATGGTTTGCCTTGGAAATGAACCAAGATCATTCTGTTGTTTTGGGGGTTGTATCCACTGCATTTCAGACTCTTTTGTTGACTATGAGCGCTACTCTACTTCTTCCAAGAGATTCTTGCTCACAGTAGTAGATATAACGGTCATCTGAATTAAATTCCCACCCATTTTAGTTCATGGATTCCTAAGATGTTGACCACTTGATTTACCACTCCAATTTACCTTAATTCATGGACCAAACAATCCAGGTTCCTATGCAAGTTATTAATCATTTATTAGTAAGTTTAACAAAAGAGTGAGAGTTGCACACTGAAAAATACTAACATTGATGAGCCTGAAGATAAATAGATGAAAAGATGTTTCAAGGTTAATTAGAAGAGTCAGCTTCTCTCAGCTTGTTCAACCCATTCCTGACAGAATCCCAAAGAAGGCAGGCTTGTTTTTTTCCCTTTTTTGGGGCAAAAATGGACAATTTCATACAGAAATTCACACAGAAATATGAAGGTCTCAGGATAGCCAAAACAATTCTGAAACAGAAGTAAAGGCTGGAGGAATCTCCAATTTCAAAGCATGTGCTGTGTGCTCACTCAGATGCTCAGGCGTATCTGACTCTGCGACCTTATGGACTGTAGCTCACCAGGCTCCTCTGTCCATGGGATTTCCCAGGCTAGAATACTGGAGTGGGTAGCCATTCCCTCCTCCAGGGGATCTTCCCTACCCAGGGATCGATCTTGTGTCTCCTCCTACATCGGCAGGCAGATTTTTTTAACCGCTGAGCCTCTGGGAAAGCCCTTCAAAGCTAACTGGAAGGCTATGGTATAAGGACAGACATATTGATTGATGGAGGGGAACTGACATCCATCCATGTGTAAACCTTTACACTTAAAATCAAGTCACTTCTGACCAAGGTGCTCAGGCAATTCTGTGGGGAAAGGATAGTCTTTTCTACACATGGCACTGGATAGCTGGAACCCTCGTGAGAAAAGATGAATTTAGACTTTTATCTGATCCATGAAAATTAACTCGAGCCAAAGTTGTAAAAGAAAAGAGAAGAAAAATCTCTGTAAACTTGGGTTAAGAATCCTCAGATGCATTACTAAGACCGTAGTCGATAAAAGAAGAAATTGACAAACTGGGCTTCATCAGAATTTTCAAACTTTGGGGACTTCTCTGGCAGTACAGTGGTTAGGACTCTGCGCTTCCACTGTAAGGGGCACGGGTTTGATCCCTGGTTGGGGAACTAAGTAAGATCGCCACAGGCTGTATGGCAAAAAAAAAAAAAAAAAGGAAGAAGTTTTAAAACTTTGAACATTAAAAGACAACATTAACCAAAGAAGAGGGCGGCAGAGGATGAGATGGTTGGATGGCATCACCGACTCAATGGACATGAATTTGAGCAAACTCTGGGAGATAGTGGAGGACGGGGGAGCCTGGTGTGCTGCAGTCCATGGGGTCACAAAGAGTGGGACATGACTGAGCAACTCGACAACAACAACAAGGTCACACTGAAAGAAAATATCTGCAAAGATACATATGACGAAGGGCTCATATCCAGAATACATATAGAACTTGTATACAAGTAAAAAGACTTAATTTTTTAAAAAACTGGGTGAAATACATGAATAAACATTTCTCTGTGATGACGTACAAATGGCCAATATGCACATGAAGAGCTGCTCAACATCATTAGTTTTGGGTTAACACAAATCAAAACCGTGAGAAGGTGTCTCTGGACACCCTGAGGATGGCCACTCTCTGGCGAGGATGTGGAGAAATCAGAACCTCATATGTTGCTGACAGGATTGTAAAATGGTACTGCCACTTCAGAAAACCATTTGGCTGTTTCCTTAGAAATGCAAATGCCAACCTGCCACATGACCCATCAAGTCCACTTATGAATGTGTGCCTGAGAGAAATGAAACATGTTTACACCAGGCCTTGCGCACAGATGTCCACTGCAGCCAAGCACCCAGGATGGGACTAGCCCCTGGAGACGCAGGATCAGAGGTGTGCAGGCCATGGAGGGGCGAGCAGGGCTGTGTGGGTGGGCTGAGGGGTAGAGCACGGCCACAGGCAGGATCCCATCCATGAGCAGCTTCTGGGAACGGATATTAGTGGTGCCCAGGGTGGAGGGTAGGCATGGGGCGGGAGCCAGGGGTCTCTCTGGGGGCAGAAGGAAATGCTCTAAAGCAGAATGGGTGTGGTGATGGTTGCCCAACTCTGCAAGTTTACTACAAATCGTTGGCTCACCGAATATAGATGAGTTTTATGGTATGTAAGTGACACTGTGATGAAGTTAAACCAATTGTGACTAAATATACTTGATTTATGCTACACACCATGCTTCCTCACAGAACTGCGGAGCCGAGGTGAACCAGTAGTGATTATCCCTGGTGGTCCTGCCCTGTCCCTCTGGCCCCTGGGGTCTGCTCTGCTCATGGGGTGAGAAGCCTGGTGGTCCCTTTGCTTGGCCGCAGGGCTGACCAAGCATCTAAATGCAGCCTGGATAGATGGACATCTGTCCACCCTGGTTACCCCAGGAAGAGCAAGAGAAGCCCTCCTCTTGGCAGGCTGAAGGGCTGGCCCTGCCCTCTTGCAACCTCCCCATCCGCTGACTCTGAGTGAGCGCCAGGGAGGGCTGCCCATGTGCACACACACAGGCATACACACGTGCATATGCTTACACACAAGTGCACACATGCTCATACACAGAGCACACAGAGTCCACACGCTCACATACATGCAAGTGGAAGCACACAGAGAGCCCAGGCACTCACACAGAGCCCCCCGTGCTCACACACACACACACAGAGGCATGCATAGAGCCCATGGACTCATATACACACAGGCATGCACAGAGCCCATGCGCTCACATGGAGGCACGCATGGAGCCCTCGTGCTCACACACACACACGAAGGCATGCATGGAGCCCATACACTCATATACCCACAGGCATGCACAGAGCCCACGTGCTCACATGGAGGCTCACATGTACACGCAGGCCTCATATGGCTGGCTGCTTCCCGCCAGCTGGAGGTTCGCACCCTGCCACCCTTTCTGCCAGGGCCCCAGCAGCAAGAATTCAAAACCAAAAACGGGGGCAGCTGGGCAGAGCCCCAATGCTAGGAGACACCTACGGCATCTCGTCTCCCGAGCCGACAGCTGCTCGTCTTTCTGAAGAGCTCGCTGTCTTCCTAGAGACACTTACTTGTGGCCACTTCCCCGTTGTCCTGCTGCAGCTGAACGGTCAACGTGAGGGAAGACCCTTGGACTATGTCTATCACCTCTGGACCCAAAATTGCGATCCTCGTGGCTTGTGCTGCAGAGAACAGAGCACATGTGTGTGTGGGGGGGGCAGGGGGGACTCCGGGTCTGCATTGGCACCCCACACGCCCTAAGCAGGTGCTCAGCCCCGTCCCTGGGGCACCCGGGTGAGGGGCATGTGGAGGGCACGGCCGTCAGGTCTGGGGTTTGTCATGGATGCCATGAATCCTATCCTGAGGGTCAGCTCTGAACCCACCTGACGGTGTTGGGGAAGGGCAGGGCAGAGGGGACCGCTGAGTGCAGGTGACCACCCAGCGGTGTCCGGTGCTCACGGCCTCCTGCCCACCGTTCTGACCGGGCTCTGCCTTCATTGTGTCTGAGTCCATGACCTGACATATGCTGGATGAGGCTGTGACCACCTGCCTGGAAGCTGGCCTGGCCAGGGGCCTGCCTGCAGCTCTGAGTCAGCAGCTGCACCCATGGATCTGGTACCAAGGTTCTGATCAGGGACTTGAGTCCCCGGCCAGACTGACCCCTAGGGTGGTGCCCTAGTTCTGGAGGCTAACAGAAGGTCCTTACACATGCCCGGGGGGCAATTCAGGGTGGGGGAGGCCCCAGCAGAGGGCCTGGCAGGCCACAGGCCACCTGAGGTCACATGCAGTGCAGAGAGCACAGGGTAGGGGTAGGATGGAGACCAGGCAGGGGGCCAGGCAGCCCAGAGCCCTGAGGCTGGGAGAGTCTAAGACAGGCGGACCCTGTGACTAGAGGCCTGCTTGCAGGACCACGTGGCTCTGGAGTCCAGGGGCCTCTGTGCGTCTTGAGCCCAGTGAGACCACACAGAGCGTGAATTTCTCAAAAGGG
This sequence comes from Nanger dama, assembly GCA_917880005.1. Taxonomy (NCBI): domain Eukaryota; kingdom Metazoa; phylum Chordata; class Mammalia; order Artiodactyla; family Bovidae; genus Nanger; species Nanger dama. Next base: position 17,893,204 of record CAKJTW010000013.1, on the reverse strand, counting down.
GATTGTAGATTCCTCTTCATCTCAGCCCCCTGGTCCACCCTTCCCATGAAGCTGCCCAGCGCCAACCAGGAGAGGACATGGCCTGACCCAGATGTGACCCCTGGGAGGACCCCGTGAGGCCAGCAGCAAAGCCAGGGCGCCTACCCATGGGGTGACCGTTGATCCATATCCCTCGGTAGATGACCCCGGAGCAGTGGGCCATGCTGCCCTGTCCACTGAACACGCCACTGTGCCACTGTCCCTGCGGAGAGAACCGTGGGCTCAGGCGGGCTGGGCCCCGGGGACACTTTGCCCTCTAGGTTTCAGGGGCCCCCAGGGACACAGGCTGAGGGGGACCCAATTTGCTCCACACGGTGCACTCCCCTGTGAATTGGGAGTTTAGGGACAATGGCCTGAATGCAAAATGCAAACAAAATATGGCTCCAAATACTTTACAGCACAAAACGCTTCTAGTACAAAGACACTGCATTTGTGCAGAGGATCACGGGTGGCCTGTGGGGTGGTGGAGCCAAGCGCTCTGGCTGATTCCTTGATGATGAAAGGGCCAATTAAAAGCTCAGCGTGAACCCACACAGCCCACCTGGGCAATGCTGGCTCATGCACACCGCAGCCCTGCTGCCCCCATAACAAGCCTGCTTTGTAACCAATACACACGACAGAGTGGAAGAAGGATGGAAAATAGCAGGAAGATTATTTTCATGGAAAGTCAAGATCTTAATGGTGTTTTACTGACTATGAATTGCTCCTGTTAGAAGAAGAATCAGCCCAAGGCATGTTTGGTGCAGAAGCTGACTAGGCTCCCACTTTCGTGGTCTGCCCTCCGAGGCCACCCAGCAGCTGGGCCCTGAAGCAGGCACTCTTGGCCCTAGGGAGGGACCAGTAGGTGGGAATGGCCCCTGAAGGCTGTAGCCCAAAAGAACTCAGATGCCCTCAGACCTGGGGGAGGAGGTTCCAAGGCTGTTTCAAGCACGCAGCCACTGCAATCTCATTGTGAGTTGATGGGAAGGGCATGGCCATGGCTGGCCCTCCAGCTGGGGCGCTGGGCAACTGTGGCACCCAGTAGGTCAGCCCATGGCTTCAGAAGCCGGGCAGCCAGCTGTGTGGAAGGTGGGCAGAGGCCTGGCTCTCCTGGAGCTGAGGGGCAGCCTCGTCCCTTCAGCCTCCACACTCAGAGGGTGAAGCCAGCCAGACAGTGACTGGGGCCTTCCCAAGACTGCTGTGGGCCACGTTCCCAGAAAGCTCAGGGCCGGCTTGATGACCTGACAGTCATTGTATTGCGTCCCTTAAGACGCAGCTCACATCTGCAGGCAGCTGGCCAGGCTAACGTGGGGGTGATGCCTCAGGTGTCATAGCAGGTGGGGACCACAGCCAGCATGGGGGCCCCTGCTGCCAACCAGGCTAGGGGTGGGGAGCCCCAGAGTTGCCTGCTGACCATCCCTGGAAATGGCATGGCCTCTGAGCAGCATCTGCTGGGCTTGGCGCCTGCTCCTAGGAAAGACTCCCGTGCACACACGTGCATGCACGCAGGCTTCTGTATCGTGCATCTGCGTGCATCTTTGCATCGTGCCATGTGCTGGCATGTGTGTACCTGAGCTGAGCTGCTGTCCCCTGAGTTGGGGTGGGGATAGCCCTGGGACTGAAGGGTGGCCCCCCAGGTATGTGGGGCAGGTTAATGTGGGCACCAGACCTTTCCCCTGCTCGAGCCCCAGCAGTCTGTTGGCTGGGGTTGGCGGTGACGCTCGTGGGCGAAAAAGTCACTGGGACGCTCTGCTTCCTTCGCTCAGGACACTGTCCCCAGACCTGACAAGTCACCAGCTTGCACTTGGGAAGCAGGACTCCTGGCAGGTCATGAGACCTCTCACAAGCCAAAGTGAACTTGTTGCCCTCGCCCCACCCCCTCAGCCCTTCTGCTTTGACGTCCATGCCCTCTTCTGTGGCTCCGCGCTGGGGAACAGAAGCCACCCTGGCTCAGGCCCCAGGCTTGGGCATCAGCAGATGGTCTAACAGGATGCAGTCTGGCCTACGGCCCTGGGAAGGGTGGCCGCCTTCACGGACAAAGCCCTCCTGTGGGGCCGCACTGCCCTTCGCTTCACTTCCGTGGCAGGGGCTGCACTCACTTTGCGCCGGGCTGAGTGCTGTCTGCCCTGGTGGCCAGGGGCCTCATCCTCCTCCCGCACAGTGGTGCTGGGGTCATCTCCCCTTCCCCCCGCCCTGCTGGGCTGGATGCTAGGCCCCCGGAGCCGGGCCACGTGCAGAGGATGTCCAGGGGCAGGTGGGAGGCTGGGAGTCCAGTTGCGGAAAGCTGAGGAAGGGAGCTCAGTGTGCATGGCCCTTCCCCCATGTGACCGCCCAGGCCTCCCCTCCGAGGGTCTCCATCACGTGACCCCAAACCTTACTGCCACGGGAGGCCAGATCTGTGCCCGCTGGCCCCTCCCTTCCCTCCCCACGGTGGCCATGGCCTGGTCATGGACACAAACTCCCTGGTGGCAGGGATCACACTACCCTCAGAGGACTCCTGAGGCAGCCAGGGCAGGAAGGCGCGTGTGCTGACACTCTGACAGCGCTACGAGCCAAGGGCCACTCAACTACAGGGGCGGGGCCTGAGATGAGATGTGGGTTTTCACAAGTATGAAGGCAGAGCCTTGGGCTCAGCCAGAAGCAGACGCAGATAAATCCAGCACGCAGCACCTTGGAGGGCGGCCGGGGGCACACAGACTACCAAGCAGACGGGCTGTGAACCTGCCAATCAGACCAGGAGCCCCCCACTGGGTGTCAGCAGGATCAGCTCCCTGTGAGGTCTCTGTCCAGTGCCTGCTCTCTACTTGTCACCCGGGTCCTTCCCGACCCTTGACCAGCCATTTAATCACGCTCCTGGAATGTGGGCCCCTCTCCTTTCCCACCAGCTTAGGCTTCGACAAAGAACTTGCTTGGGACAGATGGACCCCAGCAATGTAACTAATGCAACAGTGTAGAATTTAATCACTGTTATAAATCACACCTTTGAAAATTCTGCCCTTTCTCAGTGAGCCGACATGCTCCCAAGCAGGAACAAACGTGGGTTAACCCGTCTCACAGAGGCCGCCAGCCCCCACTGCCGCCAGTCCAGGTGAGGACCCGTGCGTGCTAGTGAGGGGCAGGGAGGAAGTGAGGATGACAGGGCCACACAAGGCTCTTTCATAACACAGATAGAGTCAGAAGGGCATGGAGCCCCCATTAGGACACAGGACGGGACAGGGGACACAGAAGGAGATGGTCGTCAGGGTAAGTGAGCCACACCTTGTGGCAGATGGTTGCTGGGCAGCCCAGGGCCTCTCAGCTGCAGGATGGGGATGTACATGTTCATAACTCCTTCCCTGGCCTTTCACTTGAGGAACTGAGTCCCCTTCTCCTCCTGCCTTCTATCTTTCCCAGCATCAGGGTCTTTTCAAATAAGTCAGTTCTTCGCATCAGGTGGCCAAAGTATTGGGAGTTTCAGCTTAAGCATCAGTGCTTACAATGAATATTCAGGACTGATTTCTTTTAGGATGGACTAGTTTGATCTCCTTGCAGTCCAAGGGACTCTCAAGGGTCTTCTCCAACACCACAGTTCAAGCAAGGAGAGATAAGAAAGCCTTCCATTTTCTAGTTAACCGACATTATTTTTCCTTCCCGGGGGAAAGTGCTGGTGGTTTTCCTAGAATTGCTTTTGTGGCTGTGTTGTCCTTGCGTTGTCGATACTCCCAGGCACACTCTGAATCTCTGCCCTGGTCAGAAGGCCACCCTCCTGGCTCCTTCTGGGTCTCTTCTTCACCTCCAGGTTTCCCCAGGGCACTGGGGTCTTGACGAACACCAGCAGGGCCAGTGCCCAGCTCTGCAACACCTGCCTCGATGGCATCTGCAGTCTGGAGGGGGCGGCCCCCACTGTCACCAGACTCACTCCTGTAGCAGGTGGGGGCTTTCCTGAGGCCTTGGCTCCCAGACCAGGTGGGGGCATGGCCCAAGTCACCTGCGTGAGCCTATGGCTGCAGAGGCTGGGGTCTCCAGATTTTGAGGTGACATGCTGGGGCCACAGTGACCACACAGGCCAGTGTTGGTGGCCCTGCCACCACCGTCAGTCTCAGCAGACACAAGGCCCCTCACTTCCTTAAGTCATCACCTTTGGCCACCACGATCCTGGTCAAAAGCTCCTCGGGTTTCAAAGTATGACAAGTTCTGCTGCTGCAAAAACAAGCTGCCTCTGTGGGTCCGTCTGTGTCTACCCTCCTCAGCCTGGCATGCAGGGTGGTGTGGGTTCCACTCTGGCAGTCCAGGCCCCTCCGCTGGTGATGCTACAACTGGCCGATACCTCTCATGGTGCTCCTGGGGTCAGGGCCTCCATTCCTAGACTGACCTCTGGCTGGGCACTCAGGACCCTAGCATGCCTGCGGATGCACAGGTGAGAAGCAGGTGAGGATGTGCACAAGGCCACCACCTGCTCTGTGCAGTGAGCAGGTGCACCGACCAGCAGGCCTCCCCCAGGAAAGCCAACACGAGAAACGTAGCCAACGCGCACGGAGGTGCCCCGGGGACGGACGGTAGCTGGCAGAACCACGTGCTACTGTTGCACAGGTAGGAATGATCCACGTGCACCCAAGGCCAAGCCTCAGCAGACAGCAAGCCTACATCCCCTCTGCCTGGCATGTGCTCACCTCCAAGGCCAACGATCGTTCCCTGCACTCCACGGAGGTGGCCCCAAGGACGCCTCTCCCCCAGAGGCTGCCTGGTGCTCCTGGGGGTCACCAGCCCACGCCACCTCCTCAGGAGGAGTGATGAGCCTGCTGCTGCTGGGCATGTGTGTCCCCACCTCCCTTGGTGGGAGTGCAGCACAGACAGTCTGGCTCACTCCAGACACACTCTCAGGCCCCAGGATGAACCAGATGACCTGGCTGCTGCAAACTATGGCCACCCAGCCTGACTGCCTGCCTGGGAGTCAGTTTGGGTTTGGGATTCATTGTTCTTACTTCATAACAGATTTACTGCATCGATTTTCAGGGATAAGATTTTTCTAGAACTAATTTTTTTAAAGTTTCCCTGAGAAGCTCAGCTTCAAGAGGCCCTGGGGAGAAGGCAGCGGGGGCCCTTGTGCAGTGACACCAGGGCTCTGGCCGCCCTTCTCCTGGGCCTTCCTGCTCTCCACACTGGATATTTTCCCATTGGATGGGCTGGGCTGCTGGAAGAGAGGCAGGGGCAGGGAACTTGGCGGGGGGGGCGAGTTACGGCTCTGACACAAAGATATCCACAGAAGACAAACCGTCTGTCTTCTGGGAAATCAAATCCCTGCAGGAGAGATAAAGAGCAGTGCACCAGGGCGGGGGCTGTGGTGAGGGGAGCCCAGAATGGCTTTCTGGAGCAATGGGGTGCTGGGGAGGGTGCAGTCCAAGGAGGCCTGGGCCTCACTTTGGGGCAGACTCTGAGTGGAAGTCAAAAGGTGGAGAAACCCCCACCCACCACACGAGGCATCTCATACATCCCTAGATAATGAGCATGTGCTTCAAGTGGGGAATGGCTGTACCTGGGGTTGGCCTCAGGATGTACCCCAGAGAGACAAGCGCAGGGAGTCCCCTAGGAGGGGTTCAGCAGAGGCCATGGCTGGATGGATGAGGCCGTGGATGAGGCTCGCCTCCCGATTACCTTATTGGTAGGGCTGACGGCCGGCACCCATGTTGTTTAGAAAACAGAAAACACAAGCGTCGAGAGGATGTGGGGAAACTGGAACACTGGTACTGCCGGTGGGGATGGAAAATGGTGTGGAGTCTCAAAGTTACAAATAGAATCACCATGTGACCCAGCAGGTGCACTGTTCTCAGGGGAGTCGGGAGCAGGACAGGCTCACAGCAGTGTCACTCACAGGAAGATGCCAAGGAGGGGACAGGCTGCGTGTCCATCAATGGATGAGCAGCCAGATGCAGTGTGGAAGGGTCATCTGTGCGATGGAACAGGACCCAGTCTCAAACAGAGAGGAAGTCCTAACACCTGCGCCAGGGTGGATGGACCTTAGGACACCATGCTGAGTGAGACAAACCCGGGGACAAATCCTATGTGATCCCAGTTCTGAGGTCCCTGGCGGAGTTAGAGTCACACAGACACAAAGCAGGAGGGTGGGGGTGGAGCTTTGGTTTGGGAAGAGGAGAAAGTCCTAGAGATGATGGTGGGGGTGGCTGCCCAACATTGTTAATGGGCCCGATGCCACTGAGCTGTGCACTGAATCAAAATGATACATTTTATTTGTATTTTACAATAAAATTACAAAATAGAAAGCTAGCTGTTTGCCTAGTGAGAGCCTGGGGACAGCTATGCCCTCATGGGAGATGTGGCAGCTCCTGTGGCCAGTCCACCTCTGCCGGGTGACCCCCAAGCCCAGAGGTCAGACCAGCAGGCAGCCCTACAGCTTAGAGGTGGGCACTGAGACCCGGAGCCCACGTCTATGCGGCCCTGTCCTCCCACGAGCCCTGACCCCGCAACCCTGAGTGAGTGGGCCTGGCCTGTGTTCATGGTGTCAGGAAGCCGTTTGGCAAAGGTGGCCTGAGGGCCTGGGTGTCTGCCCCCCGGTGGGGCTGTGACCATGGTGGGGGATGGGAGGGCAGGTGGCACTTCCTGACCATTCAGGCGCTCAGGGCCCGGGTGGAGGGCAAGTCATCAGAGCACGAGGCCCTGAGGCTGGGCACTGCTAAGCAATGGGAACACAGGTGAAAAGTTCAAATCCTAGAGAAGGACTCTTGTTCACCTGTAAAGCGCCCAGGGGTGGAGGGGGTGGGGATGGGGCTGCCGCCCCCTGGTGCTCTACCTTTTCCATCTGACATCCAGCCCACAGCCCAGCTCTGCACCAGGGCAGCCCTCGCGGGGACAGCGGCTGGCAGGGCTGGGCTGCCCCCTGGTGGAGGGCGGTGGGGTGGGCAGCTGAGCTGAGACCTGCAAGGGATTCATAGAGGGGGAAACCAGGATAGTCCTGGAGGCACCGGTAGAGCCGGTGGAGGTGGGGACGAAGTTTTATGGGGCTCTCTGGAAGAAGGTGGGGTCTCTGCCACACCCTGGTTGTGAGGCCTCCTCGTCTCTGAGTCGGGTGGTGAGAGTCAGCGAGCCCCTGACGACAATGCGGGCGCTGTAGTCCCTTGGTTGCCAGCCCGAGGTGTGGATGCCACGGGGATTCTCCTGGGTCCCCCTGTGTTTCTTCCACAGCAGCTCTGCAGAATTCAGGCTGTGGCTGCCCAGGGGGAGCCCTAAAGGGCTCCATGAGGACGGACAGACATCCCCCTGGGGAGAAGAGACAAAGCTGTGGCTGGGTCACAGCAGCCTCTGCAAACAGGCTCCAGTGCAGACTGTCAACCACAGCAGCCCAGGCCCCGGCCAGCAGCTGTGTGGACACAACATCCCGGGAGCAGCCAGCCGCTGGACCAAGGCCTGGGAGGTAGTGGTACTTGAGCAGAGCGTTATTTTACCAGCACGTCAGGGAGCATGCTGAAGGGAGCTTTGCGGCCAGGGCAGGACTCCATGATCCCTTCCAGGCCAGTCCATCTCAGAAAGGGCCCCAGTCAGTTACCAGTTTACCACCTCTCAGCCCCAAATCCACCCTTCTCGCCCAGCTATGTGCTTTGGGAGCCAGACCCTGAAATGTGTCCCATCACCGGCTGGGGCCATCCTAGGCAGGCACTGCAGGGATGCTGGGGGAAGGGGGTTCCCTTGGGCTCCAGTGTGCCCTCTCCTGACCCCTCAGGCTCAGGGGTTTGTGCTTGGTGAGTTCCTCTGCATCCCAGGTTTCCTACACACATGCCTGGTGCCCTGGGCAGCACCCCAACCCGGTGGACTCCTGCCTGCATCTCCAGAGGGGCTGGGCTTTCCCTTGTCTCCTGGGACTTCCTTTCCAAACTATGCTCTAACTTGCACATGAGAAAATTGGCAAAGATGTGAATTCAACTCACAGCCTAATCCTGCAACCCACATGATCAAATTCTATTTGAACCCCAAGACTATGAGACAGGAGGGCCTCTTGGGGCTGTGGTGGAGCTGAACGCAGACCTAAGCTCACATCATTTCCCTGCGAGTGTCCAGGACACCAGGGGCCTCACAGCCACTGCCACGCATTCACAGCCATCCTGTCACAGCCCAGAACAATGGCAGCTTGGCCACTCTTGAAGCTGTGGCCATGAGTCACTCACGTCTCTCAGGTGCTCAGCCCGGTGGTTGGGCCCAAGGATGCAGCCAAGCCAGTCCCAAAACACGACTTTTGGGGGCACCTCCTGGGCCAGTTTCACATTTGCCTTTTCCATATTCTTGCTTCCACCCCTTGCAGTATCTTCTTCCCTTTCACTCGTTAACATTTTCAATTGCTGGTGTGGCTCCTGTCTCCTGGTTCAGGTTCAGGCATCACTGTCATCTGTCCAATGTCCGGGCCATCAGTGTGGGGACATCCTCACTTCTGCTCTTGTCAGTCTGATGTCTCTACCTCCAAACCACTCCAAGTTTGGTCCCACACCCCACACTGGTCGCCATCACCTCTTTTCATGAGTGAGCAACAGAGGGACCTTTCAAACACAGGGATCAGGCCACCAACTTCTTCTAGCACTTTCCATGATGCTTAGAATAAAACTCCAACCCCTTGTGGCTCCAGGGCCTACACTCGAGACTGCTCCGACCTCCTGCCTTGTTGCCCCCACCCCGCTCAGGCCATGAAGACTTCCTCTTTCCCAGTAGCCCAATCTTGCCCTGCTCTGCCCACAGTGCCCTTCCATGCTGTCTGCACGCGCAGCCTCTCCCATCCTTCAGGCCGGGCTCGCATGACACTCTCTGACCCTGGGCCTCTCTGCAGAGCCAGTGGAGCTCCTCATCCACTGGGTAGGCTGCTGGGCTGTCCCCTGCCAGCCAGCTACTAGACAGGACACACATCCTGGGTGCCAACATCCTGGCTCCCGGCCAGACACATGGGCTGGTGCCAAGGAAGCACAAGGATGATGGATTCTGGGGACAGAGAAGGTCTTCCCATGTGCCCGCCCCTCTTGGCCTCATGGCACCTAAACCCCATCGACCAGAGAGCAGTAGCCGCCATGATGTGGGGAGGGGGTACAGAGCCCTGCTTGTGAGGAGGGGGAGGGCCTTGCTTGCTTCCCCAGATCGTTGGCTCACTGGGACCTCCGGGCATGTCCCCTCAAAAAGGCGTCACCAGCGTTCCCACAGGGGACAGTGTTGGTCACAGGGTAGATCAGGAACCAAATGGACGAAGAGGTGTGAGTGGCTGGACCTTAAGTTCCCTGAACCTCAGCCTTCTCATCAGCAAAATGGTAACAGGAGCCGTCCCTACCCCACGGGGTCAGAAGGACAACACCTGGCTGTACCTGGGGGTGCCCAGGGCAGAGGACACTGGCTGGCTGGCCCCCAGTACCTCATAGGTGGAGCCATCCGCGAGCTGCAGCATCCCATGGCCCTGGCGCTGGTCCAGGACCCAGTTGCCCTCGTATTCATCTCCATTCCTGGGGGCAAGCGCAGAGGCTGCTCTCAGGCTGGGAAGGCCAGGTGGCTGCACTGACGCAGACCGGCTCCCGGCTGGGCCCCAGCGCATGTCCCCAGGACTGAGGCAAAAATAGGCCCAGAACAGATGGCGTTGAGCCGCGGCCTTGCCAGGATCTGGCGGAGGGGCAGGTAGCCCGGGTGCCCGGCAGGGTGCAGTGACAGGCGGCCCTGCCTGCTGGGTCCCAGGTGTGAAGACTGGGGAGGATGACGGGGAAGGAAGCGCAAGGAGGAAGGGACCCTGCAAATCCCAGGGCAGGATTTTGTATGAAAACTGCCCAGAATTTGGAAGATGCCCAGCCATAGGCCTGAAGGAGAAACCGGGGGCGGGGGGCAGGGTGCGCTTTCAGCCCCTCTCTACGTTCCCCCAACCTCCACCTTCCTACCAGAAATTTTATTCTTGGGATGTGGAGATTGATATTTTTTCTAATAAGCACACATAGAACCAAGTTCAATAACAGAGAGAAATTATAGATTCCCATCTAGGCACACAGACCCTCCTTTCAGGGCTAGGTGCTCGAGAGGGGGATGGCCCGCTGGCCAGTGAACTCACCGGAAGACCATCCGCCCTCGGCCATGCCGCTTGTTGTCGTGAAACGACCCCCAGTACACTTGTCCATCTGCATCCACCAGACACCCGTGTCCTGGAGAAGGCCAGAGCAGAGGTCACCTTGTGCCTCCCTTAGGGAGGGGATTGTCTGGAGGAAAGCTAGCATTGGCACCCTTGGGGACCGAGCTGAATGGGGTCCCTCGGCCCCAAGATCTGATCTGGGACAGCTGGGCAGCCACACGCAGCGGGAGCAGCTCTAGGTTCAGTTCTCAAGGTCCCAAGTGAGGGTGGGGGTGCCATTCAAGGGCCACAATGCCCCAGAATAGAGTCTGAAATGCTGCTGTCCTGCTCAGGTGGTGCTGCGGGGTAGTCAAGGCCAGCTCACAGGAGTGAGTTCATGCTGCGGACACCTGGCCATCCTGGACCTCCATCATCTATCTACTCAAAGGACCCAGAGACTAGAGAAATTGCCAGTGTAGGGATGGTGTCTCCAGGATCTGGACACTCAGGGAGGGGAGCACATCCACACTCCACGGGGAGGCCTTGGAGGGGGCGGGGACTTCTGCAGGGGGTGGGCTGTTGGGGGCATAGCCACTCCCCTCACTCCCCGGGGCCTCACTCGCACTGGGCCCCCATCAATGTGGCCTCCTGACCAGCACTGATCCCCCCATGGTGGCCTCCTGACTGGCACTGTTCCCCTCCATGTGGCCTACCAACTCACGCTGTCCGCCCTCCCCAACATGTGGCCTCCTGACTGGCTCAGCCTGGTAGGATGTGGAGATGACAACTGAGTGGCGGATCAGGAGGGGCCATCAGCCTCTCACTCCAAGAGCCCCACAGGCCTGCTCAAGGGCTGCGACCCTCCATGAGGCCAGAAGACCTGCCTAGCTGAGGCCAGACCAACCCAGGACTGAGCGCAAAAATAGAATGGGGACCTGAGTCACCAGGTCTGGGTGGCTTGCTGTAAACCCCTTACTCTGAACCTCAGTGGACAGGGGATCATGCTGGTGCCCTGGCCATCAGGCCCTGAGTCAGAATCCCAGGAGGGTTATGGCCAAGGCTCTGCTGTGCCTGCCCCACAGCCCACACCCTGCACCTTCCTGCGGACACCTGACCTTCTCTCAGGCCGCGGAAGAGCTCCCCCTTCGTAATGTCCGCCGGCTTGGTACTTCATGATGCCGTGTCCCTGGGGCTCTCCGAGAACAAACTGTCCAGTGTAGGTGTTCCCTGGATGGAGGCAGGAAGCCGAGACTAGGGTTAGAGCTGCTTCCTGAGTTCCTCAGGGTAATGATTACCCAGTTCTCACCTGACTCCCGGGCAGCAGTGGTCACAGAGCAGGGTATATGTTTATCTCACAGCTCACGCTGGTGGATGAGGGAGATGGGACAGAGTAGGTATGGTCCCCTCACCTACAATCTTCTCCCGCTCTCTTAGGGACCCTCTTTCGGGGCCGGGGGTGGGGGGTCTGTATGCCTGGAGCAGAGGCCCCTCCAGGCCAGAGTCTGTGGGGTGAGACTTCTTCTCACCAAAAATCCACTTCACGCTTGCCTGTGAGGGTCTGAGGTCCTGCAGGCAGCACTGGGGCCGTCCCGCCCCAAGCTGGCATGAGGCCACTACAAGACACCTTTGGGGTGCCAGGGGTCCTCAGGTTTAGACACAGTGTCTTCTGCATCCAGAAAGGAGGTGGCAGCTCACAGCAGGGTGGGTTCAGGAAGATGGGCTGGCAAGCTGACCTGTCAGTGCCCAGTGCCGACAGCCCTCTCCCGTGATCTCTCCATCCACAAAGTCGCCTTCGTAGTAACTCCCATCTTTAAACACCAGCTTTCCCCGACCTGGTGAAAGATGAAAGACATCGTGATGTTAGGCTGTGGCTGGGAGTGACTGCTGGGGCCCTGTGCAGCTGGGCTTGTTTCTCAGGGAGAAGAGCAGGTCCCAAGGTCTTTGTATTTGGTTCTGTCTGGGCCATCAAAAGCTCAGGGACCCTGCCCCTAGATCTCCTCAGAGGGCACATGATGGCTATCTTGCCTCTGTCAGCGCAGGTGCAGAGGGAAGTGGCAGCAGCATGGGGGCGGGGTGGGGGGGGCGGGGGGTGACACTGAAAAATACACTTCAAAAGAAGGAACCACTTTGTCCAGGTCAGGAAGAGACTCACAGATTTCAGCACAAAAGGGAGAAACACCCATGTGGCAAAAATGCTCCCATTAAAGTCAAAAGGTTCAAAATACACTGGGAGCCAACTGATACACAAATAGTTCATGAGAAAATACTGAAACATCAATCCTCTGGCAGAAAAATCCGCAGAGGCTTCGAGCAGACAGAACCCCAAACAGGCATCCAACTGTGACAGTAAGCTTTGGAAAGTCCAGGTCTGTCTCTGGGGTGGACGCCAGGGGACTCTCGCTTGCTACTTGCTCTCCTTGCTATCTAGACTTTTTTTTTTTTTTTAATGGTCAGGCTCTTCATCTTCAAGGAAAAATACAGTTTTCATCAGCACCAAGGTGGCTGTCTGGGTCCCCCATTCTGCAGAAGATGGCCCCTCATGGGCACGAGTGAGGGCCCGGTGTGGCAGGCACTCACGGGCCCCAGCTCCTCTGGGATATGTGCTGTCAGTGGAATGGCTACAGCAAGAGGCCATAGCCTGTCCTTACCGTGTTTCTTGCCTCCTCTCCATTCTCCTTCATATCGAAAGAAAGAATTCGGATAAACGTAAATCCCATAACCTGAAGGTTGAAAGGACACCCAGGTGAGCACCAGGTACAGATGACGTGGCTGAGGACCAGCACGCACAAGGTGGGGGCCATCCCGGGGCTTCTCTAGGTGTCTGTCGTTTCACCTCTTAGTAAGCCTCACCCCCACTGCTCCCCAAAGGCTGTTTGGGTGACAACTCTCCGTTAATCCGTTTATACAGCAGACATGCTGAGCGCCCAACCCGTGCAGAGGCGCCCGCACCGACACCCTGGGTTACCGAGGGTCGACTCAGTTCCTCCCGACTGGGTCTCCAGGCCCCAGCCGTTTCTGCTAGTCGGGGCCTGGGACCCCGCCCATACCGTGGGCACCCAGACACCTGAGTTGGGGGAGGACAAAGCTCCCAGGGGTGCGAGCTAGGTTCGCAGTGAAGGTGCGGGGATGCTCAGCGAGTGCCCAGACCTGTCCGCCTCCCTCCCTTCCCAACGGAGGCCCGGTAGGGTAGTCGGCCGTTACCGTCCCGCGGTGGCCTCCCTGGAAGCTCCCGGCGCGGCATGCAGAAGGTCGCGCGTCCCTCACTGGCGAACGCCATCTTGCCGCTAGAGGTTTCCCTTAGCAACCGCATAGTTCTTCTCTACTGGCTCGTTGGTTGTGAGCGGGCGTGGCCTCTAGCCAGTCCCTGGGCGTTACCAAGTTCTGGAGCTGAACTGTCCTGAACTGGGCCCGGAGCCAGAGGACGCGAATGCGCTTGCGCAGCATGGCGAATCTCTGCCGCTGACGTCTCTTCCGCCGACGTGACAGCCCAGCCAACGGGTTGGGCGCTCGCACCGGAAGCGGAAATGGTTGGAGGTTCTCGGCCCCGCCCCGGCGGCCATCTTGGAAGCCCGGGAGGCGGTCCCGTGCAGGACTGAGCGGAAGTGCTCGGTTACCCCTTCCCGTACCGAGCGAAACGCCGGCGCGGCAGCCACCCGCGTCCTCCTTCCCGCGGCCCTCGGGAGACCGCGCTCGGCCGCAGTGGACCGCGAGGTGCTGCCGGGCGGGGCGGGGCTGGGGTTCGGCGGGTGCCGTGGTCCTGAGGGGCGCGCGTGAGACTGGGGCAGGGCCGGACCCCCGAGGTCGCCGCGGTGACCGGCCCCAGTTCCCTGGTAGCGCGTCCTAGGAGGGGTCGGCTGCCTGCCCGGGCCCGTGGGACCTCGGTGTCCTCGCCGATCCAGGGCGGCCTGCGGGTCTTGGGTAGGAAGCGCCGCGGTGGACTTGGGTCGCTCGGGGTCGAGTTCTGGCCCTTCTGCACACCGAAGATCCCGAGCGCTCAGGCTGACCCGCTCGACCCGTCGTACAGCTGCCTCCGGAAACCTGTCCCAGGCACATGGGCCTGGGAGCGTCCCGGGGCGCCTGCTAATCGGTCGGGTTGGTCTCATTCCCGGAGATGTGTATGGTGGAGCTCTCCTCGTAGGTGAATATAGGGCCCTCAAGTCTTGGTGGTGCAGGTGTGGTGGAGATGGGAAGGTAGTCATGCCCAGGAAGAGGAGCCGGCCGTGAGCCCTGGCCGAGCACTCGTTTGGGTGAGGTCTGGAAGGGCTTTTCAGAGAAGGGAACAGCATCGCAGGATGAAAGTGTGGGAAATTACCAGGCCCGGGACTCAGGAGAAAGGGGGCAGGGGATGAGGGGAGACATAGAGGGGACCAAACGGTGCCAGGCAGGACTGTCCTCTGTGTGGGATGCGTCTGTGTGGGGACAGCTCCACAGACAGGTGCAGTGATGACTCTGGTACTCTGCACACAAACCCCCATAAGTGATACTCCTGGTCTCTGTTTGGAACAGTCTGATCTTGTTTTTTTTCTTTGTTTCCTTTGTGGCTGAGCCTGAGGCAGTAACATCCAACAGAGAACTTAACCCACTGCTAGCTCTGTGCCTGGCCTCATGGATAATGGGGCTGGCAGTGGAGGGACAAGGCTCCCCTTCCAGGAGCTTGCATTCTAGTAGGAGGAAATAGAGAAATGAGGCAGAAAGCAGTCAGAAATGATTGTCCCACAAAATAGAACAGGGTGATGTGATCTGAGGGACAGGTGCCAGTTGGACAGTCACGGAGGGCCTCTTTGAGGAGGTGGCCTTGGAACTGCAGGGGACTGCAGACAGCCCAGCTGTGTGAGGGCCACCCTGATTGGAAACAAGTCCGAACAAGGCCATCTTGCTGCCTTCCTCCCTGGGGCTGCTCCTGGTTAGAACTGGGCCCCACACTGGTTCTAACTAGGCTGGCTGCTGACTCCCCACCAAAGGCCTAGGGGGATGGTGCTGAGATGCTGTGGCCCTGTTTCACAGAGTGGAGTGGGGAGGGCCACAGTGTCCTGCGAGTCACACCATAGACAGGCCATTTGATCCAAAGTTCACCTTCTTAATGTTGATGGGAGTTCAGCCAAGGCGTGGAGTTATGTTAATGTATACGTCTTATGTCAGGTGATGGGAAGTTGGTCAGCGTGTCGTGGGAAGATCTTTCACATGTTCAGTTAAGAGAACGAGATAGAAGCGGTTGTCTCTGTGTAGGGCATACTTTAGAGGAATAGCAGGTGTTTCTCTAATGTTAATACCTCAATTCAAGTAAAGGCATTTAAATGGTAGACACTTTGGTCATAAAAAAGTAAAACAGGGAAACATTTGTATGGAATCGTAGGATAAATGATATTACTGATACAGCTTTCTTTTGGCCTGACTTTGGTCTAAATAGGGTGGCTGGCCTTCTCTAATTTAGCCCTTTTGAAAATAGGAAATTTTCTCCAGTTGAATATAGAGGCAGAGGAGCTACAGTTCACCTGTTCAGTTCACCGTGGCTCCCAGGAAAGCAAAGGGCATTTCTGGGTCTCCTTGGCACTCTGCCCCTCCACTGTGGGGCTCCAGGAAATGGTGTTACGGAATCAGTAGACGTTCTAGCACAGATGTGCTGGTGCTTGTGGGACTGCTCAGATTATCTTCATATCAAAGTTGTACTGTTGACCCTTGAACAACATGGGTTTGGACTGCATGGGTCCACTCTCTTGTGGATTTTTTTCATGAGAACAGTACCGCAGTACTACACGATCTGCGATTGATTGAACTGCAGGTCCAGAGACTGACTCTAAAGTTATACTTGGATCGTTGACTGCTGGGGTCGACGCCCCTGCGTTTATTCAAGGGCCCACTGCAATTGGTACTGTGTTCCATCTGGGATCTAGGATCATGTCGTGAGCCTGCTAACTAGCAGGTGCATGCAGGGAGGATGTGCAGATCCAGACTCCAGCCTGGCCGTGAAGAGGCTGAGCAAGGGGGCGGCTCAGACTGTTGGAAGCCTCAGGTGTCTGCC
This sequence comes from Nanger dama, assembly GCA_917880005.1. NCBI lineage: Eukaryota > Metazoa > Chordata > Mammalia > Artiodactyla > Bovidae > Nanger > Nanger dama. The sequence goes on along the minus strand of CAKJTW010000013.1, from coordinate 17,877,119 downwards.
CAAATGGGAAGGGCTGCTGTGCCACCTTCCAGATGAGGAATGGTGGCTGCCACGACCATACCGCTCAGGGGCGGTGGACTCCATGTTGGAGTTCGCTTCTGGTCCCTAGCCCTGCCATGGTGTCACACGGAGGGAGGAAGCCGCCCGTGGTATGGGGGCAGTGAGAGCTTGTCCCCAGCATCTTCATCAGCTTGGGACTGGCACGGCCTTCTGCCCTCTGTGTCCTTTTTGTTCTGCGGTTCAAGTGGGCCCCATGCTGGGCTGCAGGAGCCAAGGCCAGAGCTGCTCTTGACTTTGAGCAAGTGGCCTGACTGTCTGAGGGTGACACGCTGCTGTGGCGTAGGGGTGACGGTGCCCACCCTTCTCTTGACAGTTTGGGCTCTCATGTGCTGAGTTCTCACAGAGTTGCGCAGCCGGATGAAGCAGTCAGGAGCAGATAGGGTTACCTCCACGCACAGATAAGGAACTGGGGTGCAGACAGACGACTACTGGGAATCCTGGCCATGGAGTGGGGACCTGGTCTGGACAGGGCCTGGCACCATGGGGAGCAGCCTGGACAGAGACCAGGTGGGGCCTAGAAAAGAGGGGGCCACTTGGGAGCCTGTGGAGCAGCAGGAGGAGATGCTGGCAGTGGGCAAGTCTGGAGAGGGAGAGCCCTGGGGAGGTGGGTGTAGCTGCCTGTGCTGCAGACTGGCCTCAGGGACACAAATGTGTCCACAGGGCTTTGCAGCCAGCGGGGCGGCCCTGGGACTGGTGGGAGGAGTGTGAGCAGGTGACAGGAGCGGAAGCGAAAGTTCACCGGTGCTGCTTTGCATGTCATGTGGCCTCCTGGCTCTCCACCAGAGCATGTCGCTGGCTTCTTTCTCTTTCCTGGATGACTCGTGGTAAAGACACAGGCCAGAAATAGTGTGAAGTAGTGAATACTGGAAAAACCTGCTCGATGGTGTTGATGGAAATAGGGCAAAGTGATTAGGTCTTTGAATGCTGTTTATGTAATATAAAACTGTTTTGTGTTTTTCTTGCTTACAGAATGTCTGAAGGTGACAGTGTGGGAGATTCTGTCCATGGGAAGCCGTCTGTGGTCTACAGATTTTTCACACGACTTGGACAGGTTGGTTTTGGGTTGCAGAGCTGTATACACCTTTAAGAAGAAGGCAGTGGCACCCCCACTCCAGTACTCTTGCCTGGAAAATCCCATGGACAGAGGAGCCTGGAAGGCTGAAGTCCATGGGGTTGCTAGGAGTCGGACATGACTGAGCGACTTCACTTTCATTTTTCAGTTTCATGCATTGGAGAAGGAGATGGCAACCCACTCCAGTGTTCTTGCCTGGAGAATCCCAGGGACAGGGGAGCCTGCTGAGCTGCCATCTATGGGGTCGCACAGAGTCGGACAGGAATGAAGTGACTTAGCAGCAGCATACACATTTAAATGAGACTTGACCCTGGGGCATTTCCCCATGGAGTGTAAGTGTCCTGGCAGCTGCCCTGGGGTGCACACTCACACTCAGAATCATCTTGTCTTGTTACTGTGAGGATGCTGGGTCTCCTGTGGTTCAGGCCACATACTTGTCTTCTGCGTTTTTTCAACAACTTTTAAAATGTGAAAAGCTTTGATTCTTAGCAGACACGTCGCCCCTGCCTCTGCCCTCACTGTCCCCTTGCTTAGCCACCCACGTCCACCCTTGTCCATGTCTCCTCAACCCCTGCCCCCAGGTCTGCGCTCCGTGGCGGGACCACCCCTCAGACCACAGCAAGGCCTGTGAGCGTCTGTCTTGGAAGAAGTCTGACTTGGTAGAGAATCGTACAGACTGACATAGGGCTCAGAACTAAAACTGTGTCGACTTTTAAAAAGAAAAAAAAATAGCATCTGGAAAACTTGAAGCCAAGTCATGGGCCTCTGTGGGCTCACATTCTCTCTTATGAATGACTAAAATTTTTCATAATTAGAACTTAAAAAATGGGAATTAATTTCAAATTAAAATGAGAATACAGACGTGTATACTAGTTAAATACTTACACAGATGTACATACGTATGTAGACATGTGTACACATGTGTGAATCTAGGAATTTGGCCATTTGCTCTGCAGCTGTGTCTGTTCCCCGCTCCTGCCCCGCCACTGCTGGGCGGGCAGGACCCGGCTCCAGGGTAAGCGGCTACGGCACCGGACCTACCGCTAAGTCCCAGGTGCAGAGTGGTAACATTCCTGTCTCTGCTGTCCTCTCTGTCTCCCCACGATGGCCCCTCAGGCCGATGTTGTGGGACCATCAGCTGTGAGAGAGAGAGCCATAGTATCTTTGGTTAAAGAACGAGTGCGTCTCCAGAACTGTTGTAAGTAACTTTTGGATTAATTGTAGTCACTGCTCGGCGTGAAGGTCAGCAGCAGACGTGCTGTGTAGCGGGAACCGCAGGGCGGCCATAACACAGTCTGTGTCCCTCCTAGATCTACCAGTCCTGGCTGGACAAGTCTCGCCGCACACGGCCGTGAGATGGGTGGTGACGCTGGGCCTGAGCTTCATCTACATGATCCGCGTTTACCTGCTGCAGGTCGGTGGGGCGGGACCTGGCCTGGTGTGCAGGTGGGAGGGTTGTTTCTCCTTCTATCTCTGGGGTAGAAGTGTCCTGGTCTGCTCAGGGGACCTCCTGGTGCCCCTTGGCTGGGCCTCCTTGGGGCTGGGGACAAAATCACCTTCTGGACTGGCCACCTCATTCCCTGGGTACGTGAGATAGGTTGGCATCCGAGGAGGACCAGGTGAGGTGACTGAGGGCTCTCCCAGGGGCCAGGCGTCCTCCCTGAACCCTGCTGACTGCCTAGCTCCCAGTTGGGAGTCCCTGTGGACCCTGAGAGCAGGGAGGCTCTTGCCTCGTCTGGAGCTTTTTCCCTGGGCAGGACAGCTGTTTCCTCCATGAGAGCAGACCCATCCTCCTGGGTGTCTCCCAGGTTAAGAAGAGTGGGTGCGAAGACAGGTACTTCACCCATTGGACACTGCCCTGCGTCCAGCTCTGGGGGAAACGCTCCCCTCAGCCGAGTGTAGAGACTCATCTTCGGTGGTGGTGCTTGTGTCTGTGTTTCTGAGAGGAAGCCTAACCCTGCTCAGTGCAAAGGTGGCAGCCTTGGATCAGCTCTGTAGCAGGCACGGTTTGTGTCGGCAGTCTACAGTTAACGTTGTTTGCTGTGATTGGGTCTAGGTGTTCTTAAGAAATTGGACTTTGGTCCAGTCTTCATGGAAAGAGTGACCTCGAAACCTTGAATTGGGGGATTTGGACAGGAAGGGGGTGCGTTTTGTACAGGCTAGTTTCCCAGGTTAGACTCACCAAGTCCATGCCTGATTTGACCTCCTTCCAGCCTCAGCCCTGCCACCAGGAGCTGGGTAAACACTCAGCTGTTAATTTTTCACATCTAGGATTTTGTTGTCTCACTTGAACATTTTTTAAGGTATCAGGACATCAAATGCCAGCGTGACAGATCTCAACTGGTTTGTGTGAAAACGTTTGGGCTTTTAGAATTGGTCATGCAGTGCAGTTCTGGTTCTCATTGGATAAACTCACTCCTTTAAGAATGAGCTGAGGACTTTTCTGGCAGTCCAGTGGTTAGGACCTCCAATGCAGGGCCTAGATTCGATCCTTGGTCGGGAACTAAGATGCTATGTGCCCTGTGGCCAAGAAGCCCAGTGCCAGACATACGCCCTCCTCTGTGTCTCCTGAGGAAGGTTTTTCTCCATAATACTCTGTAACTCGTTGGTTTCCTGATTTTCTGGTTCTGGATTTCTTCTGGGCAGAGGCTGTGAGCAGTCCTCGCACTGTGTGTGTGGTGCTGGCCTCCTGCTGCAGGGAGCTGAACGCTCAGGTCTTGGGCTGGTTCGGGGCCCGTGTCCAGGTTGGGGGCTGCTGGCGAGGACAGACCTGTGACTTGGGTGTGCAACTTGGGTATATGGCTTTGTGAAGCACCCCATTTCTGCTCTCTTCCGGGGCTCTGCTGGCTTTAGGTTTTGGGTGCATTTAACTGGATGCTGGCTTGTCCACACTCAAGACCCACAATGCAGCCTGAGACTCACTGTCACTGTGGATGCTCACTGCTCTTCTGTCACTTGTTCTGAGCTTGTGTCCATGTGGGTTCAGTCCAGTCGAGGCCTGGGTTCGGGGTGGCCTCACTGACCATGTCCCTTCTCTTCTAGGGTTGGTACATCGTGACCTATGCCTTGGGAATCTACCACCTGAATCTCTTCATAGCTTTCCTTTCTCCAAAAGTGGACCCTTCGTTAATGGAAGATTCAGGTACAGTGGAGTGTGCCTCCTTCATTGTTTGGGGAGAGTTGTGATTTTATGTGCTTCACAGAATTGCTGTTTTCTCCAGAAACATTTGAAATCTCAACTTTGGAGACTGTTCTTGAGGTGTTTAAAATGTACTTGGAACTTCTGTGATCCTGGCAAGTTTGTTTGTAGAAGGACTTGATAAACCCTGTCACAGTCACAGGAGGTGGGCGCTTCTTCCTTTCTGTGTTTGGCAGATGAGGAAACTGAACCTTGAGCTGTGCAGGGGTGGGATGGAGGGGTAAGGTGGGGTGAGCTGGGGCCTGCCTCCTGGGCAGCTGGCCTAGCCAAGGTCCCTTCTCACAAAAGCAGGCATCCATACTGGTTGGCGTGGCTCACTGAGGCCGCTGGCCCCTTGATGTCCCAGGACAGTGGGTTGAAGAGTTCTTGGCTCTGGCTGCTCTTGGCATACCTGGGCCAGATGGAGGCCTCAGTGCATGCCTGCCAGCCAGCTGGGGATAAGGCGGTGCACGACCAGATGCTAAGCCCTTCATTTGGGCCGACGCTGCCTTGTTGGTAACACCCGTTGCAGCTCCTGTGGAGCCTGTGGGATCCTGCTCGTTGTGGCAGAGACACTGTCCAGACTGCAGATCGTGACTAGAACCATGTGTTTTCTCTGGAGTATCTGATGGAAATATCAAAGGAAACAACCCTCTCATTTACTGTTGCCATTTGGGGCATTAGAAAGCAAGAGGCCTGTGTGTAGGCCTCAGTTTCTCCATGTGTCACTGGGGAGGGCACCTTCCTGCGTGGGGTGGGGTGGGATTCCCGGCTCGTGGCGGAGGGCGGCTGTCCCAAGCCCAGTGCCCCTTCGAGCCAACGCAGCTTCCACCCATGCCTGCTTCTGGCTGTGTGTGCTCATCTCTTCCCTTCCCTTCAGGTCTCATGTCGTCCGGTTGATGGGTTCCTGGAAATCGGCATGGGGGTGAATTTTTACACGATCTCTTGATGTGGTCTTAACAAGAAATTCTCATTCAAATCTAAAGCTGTGAATCAGTTTCTAAATCAGCCGAAATCCCCGTTTTGTGTTCGGTTCAAGTCTGGGTTTCACGTGTCAGGGCTGTTGGTTCAAAGCCCTAGGGGAGCTTAGAGCTGTAGGAAGGACGGAACTGCCCGCCTCACCCTGCTGACTCTCACCTTTCAGACGACGGCCCCTCATTACCCACCAAACAGAACGAGGAGTTCCGACCCTTCATCAGGAGGCTCCCAGAGTTTAAGTTCTGGTGAGTCCCTCTTCCCCTGTGTTCCTGCCCCCGTGTTCATCTCGCCTCACCCTTGTACCACCACCCGTGCTCCTCCCCGCGTGTTCCGCCTTTTTCTTCCACATGCTCCTCACGTGCTTGTCCCTTTGTGCTCCCCCTTGTCCCGTGCTCCTCCCTGCATGCTCCTCTCCGACGTGCTTGTTCCCACACATGGCTCGGAGCTGGGCAGGTGTTTTGGTTCTGGTGAGCTGGCAGCCTAGACTCCTCAGAGAAATACCAGCTCTAGTGTGTTTCCCTGTCTTGGACGTTGTCTCACCTAGAATGTGAGATATGTCTGCTGGGCATGGGGGTCCTAGGGGCCTCCAGGGCCCACCGTGCTCTGGGTTGCAAAGCAACATCATTGTGTCTTGAAGCCACAAAAGGGGGCTGCTTCAGGGTGGAGGGTCCTGGGTCAGTGACTGACTCGGCTTCGGGGGGTACACTGCTCTGCACTGAGCTCCCTCCCTGCTTGGTTCTTGGATGATCTGGGCACAGGGCAGGTGTTGGTGTGAAGAGGGGTTGACTTGTCTGTAGGCCTCCTGGAGGTGGTCCTGTGTGTGTGATGTAATGATGAGTGTGAGAGGGGGGTGGAGATGACCCTGCTGGCTGGGGAAGTGGGAGGGTCTGTGAGTGTGTCTGTCCTGTCATGTGTCATTGGCTTCTTCACCCTGCCCTCCTAGTGCAAGTGCAGCCCCCGTTGGGTGTGAAGTGCTGGGCCCAGGGCTGCTAGGGGAGGGGTGGGAAGCGGGCGAGGCCGGGTCCTGTCTGCCCTCTGGGGTAGCCTTTGCTCGGTAGAAAGGGAGAGCCAGGCAGACTTGAAGTAGGGCTGCGATTCTGGAGTGTTTGGCCTTGGGCTGGAGGGTGGGTGGCCCTGAGGTCTAGTTGCACCTGTTTTACGGGATGCTGCTTGGCCATTGGGGGACAGCCTGCCGGGCATGTGGGACGTGGGCTGGAGGCTTGGGACTGGTTTCTAGACGTGTCCCTGCAGCACATGGCATCCCTGCCCATCCACCAGCCTGAGCAGCACCAGCACCCCCACTGCTCACTTTACGCTGTGTGTCACATGTAGTACGTGACACATGCCACACATAGCTTCCCCCAAACCCCGGGGCCGCCTCCTGTACTGACCACTGACCTTCTCTCCTTCCGCAGGCATGCGGCGACCAAGGGCATCTTGGTGGCCATGGTGTGCACCTTCTTTGAGGCCTTCAACATCCCGGTGTTCTGGCCCATCCTGGTGATGTACTTCATCATGCTGTTCTGTATCACCATGAAGAGGCAGATAAAGGTAAAGCTCAGGTGCTGCTGTGCTGCGAGACAGCATGCCTGGTGTGAGGAGCTCTGAGCCAGGCTTTGGCCCGAGACACTGGGGCTGTGCAGACCTTGCTCTCTGTGCAGTCTGGTGGGTGTGTGCGCTTGCCACCGGCATGAGCCACAGCCGCTGTGTCTGGTCCGTGTACAGGGCCAGGCCTTTAGCACAGCCTCAGGTCAGACCCTTAGGTCTGGCGCATCATCTAGGGGACAGTCAGGGCCCAGGATGCGTCATGTGATACCCACATCAGCCTAAGCCGTCCTTGGTGACAGGGCGGCTTTGCTTTGTCCTCTTCTCCCCCAATCCTGGGTTCCCAGCTTAGTAGCTCTAGTTCGTTCTGCACACAGGGTGGGGGTGGGTCACAAAACCTGTCCCCTACCCCTGGGGTTTCCAGCAGCTCAGCTGGCTCAGCCAGGCGGTAGGGGGATAGGGGTACAGGGGCGTCTGAGGAGCCCTGGCTTCCCACCTGCACGCAGCAAAGACGGGGCTCAGAGCTGGAGGGGAGTTGGGCCATGGGGAGGCCATGCTGAGATGCATCTGTCTGTCTGTCCCAGCACATGATCAAGTACCGGTACATCCCATTCACGCACGGCAAGAGGACATACAAGGGCAAAGAGGACGCGGGCAAGACATTCGCCAGCTAGACGGCCGCCTGCTGCCTCACAGCGCCTTCTCTTCTCACATACAGTAGTTGAGTACAAGGGAGTTATTTTCTTTCTAAAAAGAAGCTTCGATTATTTGTAACTGAAGTATCGGGTTTTTGAAGAAACTGGCATTTAAACTGAATCGCATTGATTTATTTTCCAGCCGGTCAGGTGTGCAGACGCTGGACTTGTAGTGGAACGCAGGCTGGGGGACAGCCGGGCGGTCTGGGGAGGGTGGGCGGCCAGCCGGCAGTGGAATCAGGCCCACGGAAGGATCTAGGATGCCTGGCTGCTGCCTCTGAGGATGCCCGCCGCCTGCGTGGAGGATGCGCGCCCACCTGAGCAGCCGTTCCCTTAGCTGCGGGTTCCAATGCCAGTTTCCCAGTTCATCTCATGGGAGATGTGTCGAGTTGGCCTCTACCATGATGACTCAAAACTTGATTCTTAACCACCATGATTGCTTTTGAGGGCCTGGAATTACAAATATATATTTTAATTGTTTGAGATTATTTTGACACCTTTCTTTGATACGTCAAGAGTTGTTCTCGGCAGCAGCCCCTTTCAAAGACATCTGGCAGGAGGGCCAGTGCCGTGGGCTTTAACACACGGCTTCTCACTTTCTACGGGAAACAACTTTAACCTGCATGTCAGCTTTTTTGATGTGATAAAAACCAATACTCGTAAACATTTTACTAAGTGACTTTTTAATTCCAACTTTATTAAAGACAATGTCCCCGCTCTCGTGTAGTCTCTATCTAACCCACCACAGCTCCTGCACCACAAGGGCCCGTGGGGCGCCCAGCCGCCCTGGGAGGCTGTCACACTGCCACGCCGCTGACTCCCGGCTCCAAGCACCACTTCCATCTGTCTCGGTTTTGGACCTCAAGTGTTCTCCTCGTGGCTTCTCTTTTGCCAGTTTTTGCAAATCTGAACTAAGCAGCTCTTGCTTTTAAGAGGCCACCTGAAGATCTTTGTGTACCTGACCTGAATTTTAAGCTTCACGCGTAAATGATGTTGAGATCAGTACCTGCTGCCAGGCCGTGGCGCCTGCAGTGCCTGTGCTCTCGACTGATACTGTTGTCCCGGTAAGCGTGCTAATGTGAGACTTGACAGGGAGTTGCAGCCCTTCGTTGACTGTGAGGACGGGTTTAGGACCCACGGAGCCTCCTCCTGTGCTCCTGCGTGCCTGGAGCAGGGCCCGCGGTCACAGCCCATCTCTGGGGCCGACCTCCGCCTCTTGAGGAGGGCCTTGGCCATCAAGTCACATGGAGAAGAGGCCCTACCACATGGGTGTGTGCACCCCTCACAGCGTCAGCACACCAGCACTCCTGTGGAATTGGTTCTGTAAGGATGCCTATGCCAAAATCCAGTCTGCAGGATTTAAGCAGATCTAAAAACCTGAAGATAACAAAGGTGGCAGGAAGCAGGCTGGCCACAGTGGTGAGTGGTGATGGCAAGCTGGCCAGCCCGCTAGGTGCTCCATGCGGGAGGAGACCCCTCATGTGGTGAGGCCGGAACACACTCTGCTGTGTTCTAGAATGGGAAGCAGACTTGACCATTCACTAGAAGGCATGTGCCAGAGGTGTTACGGTTGATGACAACTTCTGGCTTTCTGGGAATAGTTGTGTTCCTGCCCTCCAAAGCCAGCTCCAGTCACAAGGGTGAGGTCTGTGGGTCTTCTGGGCTGCAGTACTATCATGCTGGGAAGGCAAACTGCTGGTGCTCGGCTCCAGGTCAGTCAGGCCCCGCCCGATGAGTGACTGGTTTGGGGAAGGGAGGGGCGTTCTGAGGGTGGACTGGCTGCCCAGCAGGTCCCCACCCAGCCTGCCCTGCAGGCCTGCATTAGCCAGGTCCAAGTCCAGGTCCGGTGCCCATCCTGGCAGCTGGCATGGTATCACATGTGACAGAAGTCTTGAGATTGTGCAGGAGAAGTCGATGAGAATAAGACTGCTCTTCCAGCAAGGGGTCAGCGGTAGTGCCGCAGGTAGACCAGCTTTTGGGGGAGGAACTTCTCCCTGCAGAGGGGACACTCCGTCTGGGGAGAGGGGGGGGACAGTCACAGGCCACACCCAGCACAGCATCGCCAATAAAACAGGGATGTACCTGTGTCTCTTAGAGAAAGCATTTTTTGAGACATTGCAGGCGGTTGGGGCACATGGCAGGGACAGTGACCAGTGAGGGTTTGCGGAATGGGGAGGGCACTTGGCCATTGAAGGACCATGGCCACCCAGAGCCTCTCAGGAGTTTTGGGGTGTGAACTTGAGTGTCCTGTCCCCACCCCCTCGGGACTGGGTCCCTCCTGTGAGGGCACATGCCCCACATGGGCCGTGTGGCAGGCAGTGCCTGTGCTCCTGGGGCTTCTGCAGGGTGGCCTGGACCCTGGGAGGAGGCTGCAGCACCCCCGCCCCTGGGGCCCTGTGGGCTGAGGAACCAGGCAGGCTGGGCCTCAGGCCCCTGGAAAAGATGAGGTACACGGGGGCTCAGGGGCTGCCCCTCCCTGGAACCATTATAGGCCTACGAGCTAAGTCCCCTGCTCTGGCCCCCTGGCTTGCTGGACCCCACACTCCAAGGTCTCAAGGCTGAGCTCTGGCTGCAGGACTCTAGGGCCTTTCTTTCTGGATTGGAGCTTCCCCAGCTTCCACCAGTGCAGTGCCCTGACTCCAGATGTTGCCCCGGGTCCAGCCTACCTGGAGGCTTCTAGAAGCACGCCCCTACCCCCAAATGACAGGTGGTTTTGGGGACAGGAACGCTCCAGACTCCCACCTTGGTGTCGCCCCAGTGAGTGATACACTCCCAGCAGAACAGGTGGCCACAGGGCGTGGCCGTCGAATGCCTGCGTTCCTCCAAGCACAGTGTGCACAGTGGATTTCTGGAAACTGCTCTTTCCTCCGCATGGCTCCTGGTAGGAGTAGGTGGGTGGGATACAACTGAGCTGGAGTCCCACCGGGCACCTGGGGAGCCAGCCCCTGCCTCGTGCCCCCGCCCTGCCCCACACACCTGCGATGGGACAGGCTGCGCTGCAGCCTCCACTCCCTCCGGGCGCGCTGCCTCTGCTGGAAGCTGTAGAGCTGCAGGCCCGCAGCCAGTGCCAGGTGCAGCAGGGACACCAGCCCCAGCAGCTGGTAGCTGGCGCAAACCCGAGGGTCCTCTGTGAGTGGGCGGTGGACACGGAGCTGTCAGGGACCCGGGGGACAGTCACATGGTCAGAGGGCGTGAGGCACTGAGCAGCCCAAGGGCCCAACCTTCGGGTGGGATTAAGCCAAGCCTGCCTCTGGCTGTGGGAGTGGGCAGGAGTGCCTGGTGGGCCCAGCACTGAGCAAGGAGGGTGGCGATGGAGCCTGCAGGTCACTGGTTGCAAGCAAGGCATCGTAGGAAGGGGACTGCTAGGCACCCAAGCCTCACAGAAAAGGAACCAGCAGAGACCCGAGCGGGGGAGCCTGTGGACGGCAGGGGAGCCCTGCATGGTGGATCTATTACTCAGCCCCATTTGGAAACAGAAGCTCCTGCTTATATCAAGGCCCTGGGCTGCCCAGGTGACTGCAGCCTGGGACTCCCAGCCACATCCTCCAATGGAAAGCTACTTGCCCTCCACTGCTGTCTCATTCCCTAGCTGGGAGCAGAGACTGTCAGGTTAGTCAGACCAGCCGGAGCCCAAGAGGTGGGGCCCTGGTTGTCTGTGGAGGAAGAGCCCCCGTGGCTGCCCCGAGGCCGAGTGGGTTGCAGCAGCTCAATAGACACCTGACACAACGGGTAGTGCGAGTGCAGTGAGCACTGGAGCTGGGAGGAGGAGGCGTAGAGGCGCTGGACACCCCTGCCAAGGGAGGCCAGGGGGTGGGGGAGAGCCTGGAGACCTTGAGGAGGCGGGGCCCAAGGGGAGGCCTTCTGGATGAACCTTGAAGCCAGGGCATCAGCTGAGACCCAGCAGGGTTGGAGTCCCTGTGGTGGGCAGAGACCACCAGGTCTGGAGACCATCAGACCTCCCCAGGTGGGAGGCCAGCAGGGATGCTGGTGGCAACAGGGTCCATGTGGTTGCTATCGGGTCACCCTCAGGGGGATGGCCCCAAACCTGACCCTCTGTAAGGATGGCCTGGATGGGGTGGGCATAGGGCCCATGAGCCGGGGGTATACAGCAAGGTGGCCACAGGTGCTGGCAGTGGAAAAAAGACTCACCCCACCCTCATCAGGGTTTTTGGAAACCAGACTTCCTCCGGTCTTTTAGTAAAACAGGACCCGACAAGACCCATGCTTCAAGTGGGGATTTCACCTCCGGCCCTGTGACTGCTTGTGGGCATAGCCCTTGAAGAACAGCCTCTGCAGAGAAGTCAGACCAGTTACTTACGTAGGTGATGCCCGTGAACCTCTTGGCCAGGTGGTAGAAGACGCCGTGGATGTAGAACCAGGCCACGTGGAGACGCTGGAGGCACCCAAGGCCCTGTTTGAGCACTGACATGGCCCGCAGGAGCACCCCCTGCTGCTGTTCTGTCAGGCCGGCCGTGCACCGGTGCACCCAGCGCCTCACCCCTGACCGGCTGCTGGGGGCTAGGCTGCCCCGCAAGGGCCAGGCGCTGTCGCCAGCAGCCTGCAGCTCATGCTCCAGGTGGAGCAGGGCCTTATCTAGCAGGTAGGGCAGGATGGTGTGCAGCGCCACCAGGATCCCACGTCGCAGCTTTGAGGGCACGTGGCGCTGTGACGGGCCCACCTGCACGACGCTGACGTATTCCTCCCCAAGAGTCTGGTAGCCTGCAGGGAGAGCAGCCTCAGTAATCTCCTCTACCGGGCCCTCCCCTCCCCTCCAAAGGATGATCCTCACAGCCCACGCCCTGTGGCAGGGCACAGTGCTGGGACCCCTTGGGCCACGGGTTCAGCTGCAGAGAAACAGTCCCAGACAGATGTGACAGGGAACCTCAGGGCTTCCAGAGGCCTGGCCTGGACTCAAGGCCTGGCCCCCCACCTAGGGAGGGGTTTGGGCCCCTTCCTTCACAGAGGCTGCATGCGGGCCAGTTGAAGGACACTGTGAAGCACCTCCAGAAAGCTCCCTCTGCAGGCAGCCCTCTCCTGTCCTCAGGGCCCCTCAGGAGGTTGCACTGTGGCCGCTACCTGCTAGCGTGGTGAGGCCGAAGTAGGCGAGATCCGACACCAGCTCTACCTCTCTCCTCCACTCCAGCCACTTCTTCGCACCTAAAAGGAGGAACTGTATGCGTTATTCCTGAGGGGCTGGGGGCCGTGGGGCGTGAGGGTCAGACAATCCTCGCTCCTGCTGCCCAAGCTCAGCCCTGTAGCCCCTGATTCGCTCCCTGCACTCTTGCGCTGTTCACTCTCTCCATTGACATCTACCTCGCCTGGGCCCTGAGTATCCTGAGAACCTACCCACCTGCAGCCATGCCTCCTCCAGGATCCACCTAGGCAACTGCTCTAGAACCTAGAGAACCACAAGGACAGGCAGTGTAACAGAGTGACCGGGAGCTCAAGCCAAGACCACTGACCAGCATCAAACCTGAGCTCCCACACTGCTAGCTGTGAGCTCAGGTGAGTTATATCTCTGTGATCCCCATTTTTCTGTCTCTGAGGAGGGTAATAGCACAGGTCCTCCAGGCAGGCATGTGTTAACAAAACGAGTTAATGTTCTGAAGCACGGAGAGCAGTGTCTGGCATGGAGTAAGTGAACCTGTTAGCAAAATTAATACACGGGCCATTTGTTTTGATCCTGTCGTTCCTCTCTTGCTCAAGGCCGGCCCATGGCCACCCGGCCCCAGTGTACAGTCCAGCTTCCCTTCAGCTGCTCCGAAGGAGCCCGCTGTCGGCTGGAATCTACCCCCACGCTCTTGCCCCCACACTGGACTCCAACGCCCCTGCTCCACGGTAGCCTGGTGTCAGCAGAGCCGTGAACTCTTCCGCGCCCGGTGCCTGGCCTCCACCCCCGCCCTCTGCAGCAGGGGTCAAAGACCGGAGCACCCGCTCCTTCCTTCAGCTCAGGTCTCGGGGGGCGCGCAGGGTTAGGCCGAGCCTGCAGAGGGCTGACAGGCAGGCCTGGGGCTCGTTTCCCCGCCTCGCGCCCCCACGGCCCGTACGGCCCCCAAGACCCCCGCAGCGGCCGTCACCTGCCAGGTTGTGCAGGGCGCCGCCCGCCACGCTCCGCAGCCCGCCGCGGTAGTAGTCATCTTTCTGCGCCGCGCGGACCACCTCCGGCGGGCTGGCGGCCGCGGAAGCCATGGTCAAGGGTCGCAGGGCCGCGGGGATCTTGGGGACCGGGAGACGGGGAGGCGACGCAGGGACCCAGATAGCCACGCCCACGCGGCGGCGCCAGATGACTGAACTAGGCTCGGCGTGCGGCGCAGACCTTGCGCGTCACTGAGGGCGGGGCCTGGGCGGGGCGGGGGTTGACAGTGGCGCGGTCCGAGCGGGGCGAAGTACAGGGTGCAGACGCAGGGCTGGAGGGGGCGGGTGAGCCGGGGACTGGTGAGCGGCACAGTGTGGGAATTGACCGCGGGGACAGCCCCCAGAAACTGGGAGAGGCGTCAGAGCCACAGCAGGTGCTGACTCCCCTTGGTGGGGCACTTGGCCGCCCCCGGGGCCGGAAGTAAAGTGGGCTGTGGTCTCCCCTCTCCCTGCAGTTCTCTGAGGGGCGCTGGCGCCCGAGTTCTAATACCCGCGACGCGCCTGTGGGCCCAGGGAAGGTGCTCTGGGGCCCGGGAGAGGGCAGCGAGCGCGGATTCTTGAACCGCGGTGTTTATACTAGCCGCTGCCCAACACGTGCAGACCCCTGACTCCTCTCAGCTGCTCTCAGAGCAGGGACCAAAGAGGACCGCGGGGGTGAGGGGCGAGGGGTAGGGAGACTGGGAGACCACGCACCAGAGGAGACAGAGCTAGGAGATCCCGGTGCCCAGGCACAGGACACAGCTGGACTTGAGCTGCAGTTCAGGGCCCAGCGAGGGGCCTGGGGAGAGGTCAGTGAGGAGGCAGTTGGGGTGCCCTAAGGGGAGCAGGTTGTGTGTGAGTAAGTGTGTGTGCGTGCTCAGTCTGTCCAGCTCTTTGCCACCCCATGGACTGTCGCCTGCTCCTCTGTCCATGGAATACTCCAGACAAGAATGCTGGAGTGGGTTGCCATTTCCTGCTCCAGGGGATCTTCGCCACCGAGGGATCAAACCAGAGTTTCCTGTGTCTCCTTCATTAGCAGGCGGGTTCTTTACCACTGAATCACTTGCGAAGTGAGCAGGCCATCAGTTCAATGACTCAGTCATGTCTAACTCTTTTTGTCTCCATGGAGTGCAGCATCAAAGTGTCTGTATGTGTGCCTCAGTGGAGGGGGTTGTAGAGGCGCCCCACAAGGACCAGAGGGCCTTGTCCTTTCGGACCTAAGGGGTAGGAGAGAAAAGGAGGCAGGTGACCCGAGGGGATAGGGGAACCACCAGGGCCCTGACTTTGGCTGGGAGGGTGTGGGCTGAGATGGGTTGCAGCTCCTGCCTCACTTTTGCTCCCAAGTGGATGTTGGTATGGGTATGTGCCCAGGCAGCACAGCTCAGCTGCATGGAACCAGCCTGGGGACAGACTCAGGTCTCGTCGGGCTCCACCAGGTGCAGGCAGGCCCCACCTAGAGGGAGGAGACAGGACCTAGGTGGTCCCACAGTCCCTTCTGCTACTGAAGCCCCAGTGACCCTTGGAGTGGTGCCCTTGTCTGTGTACCCTGGTCACAGAGGCCACCCACTGCTTTGGTTTGTAGTCCGGGGTGGACCCTCATGCAGAGGCCAGGTGGAAACACAAGTCTCACTAGTTTCTGGCCAACTCTCGTCAGACAGGCTGGCCCCAGAGACGCCCCTGGCCTGTGGGTTTGCACAGACAGACAGTGTCTACCAGCACCAAGGCTGATTTGAAGAGGTTTTGTCCCCTTCCTTAGGGTTACTTACTACCTGGCTCCTTCAGAACCTGGGGGGTGGGCCTAACCTGGGTCACCTCCCCCACTGACTGGTTCCACCTCCCTGCCCCACACTGCATGTCCAGGTCTTCCTACCAGCACTGCCACACTGGGCAGGGCAAGGCCAGAAACTGTTACCGTGTGACTGTTCTCAGGGAAGTGGGGCCTGGGATCCAGCTGGGTCCAGGCCACCCCTGGTGTCTTCACCTGCCCATGGAGCTGGTTAGTTGGGGTCTGAGGGCCCCAACTGTGACTTGGGTTTTTTGGGAGGCGGGTCAGAGCCTAGAATGACCAGCAGGTGGCGCCATCAGCCCACCTGCTCCGCCAGGGTAGCGGTAGAATTGTAGAGGACTGGGTAGTGAGTCTCACCTAAAGAGTGAATCTGGATCAAAACCAAAGAAGGAGTGAGGCTAGCAGGATGCAGAGATGGCCACATAGCTAAGGAGGGGATGAGACAGTTTCAGAAGGAAGTCGGGGTGGACGGGAAGTCCCAGCCTGGTCAAGAGTCAGCTGTCCTTGTCCCCTGGTGGCCAGGCAAGTTGGAGCCCTGGGCGTGCAATAGTCTCCTGCTGGGGGCCTCACCATGTGACTTCTGACCAACTCTGGCTCCTGGGACAGAAAGGAGAAGACCTGCAAGGACTTGGCCACTGGGAGCAGGTAGTGCTGTGACCTCAGCAGTGTAACCTCATCTACAGGAACTCACCTGCTCCCTCTGACACCCCTGGGCCTCAGTTTTCTGGTCTGCGGAATGGGGATGCAGATATAAGGAGCTGATGCTTATAAAGTGCCTATTTTGTGTGTATCAACAGCCGCAGCCTTGGGCAGGGCTGGGGCTAGGTCAATGGGAGCAGGGTCCTCACCTCGCCGCCGAATTCAGTCACTTCCTCACACTGTCAGATCGGTCCCTCCTTCGAGACACTTGCTATGGCCCCTCATTGAGCTCAGCATGGGGGGCAGCCCTATGCACACTCTCTTGGTTCCCCTGCTCATCTCTCACCCTCCCCCAGCCCCACCCAGCAGCGCAGTGGTCAGGCTGGCCAGCTGGTCTGTGTCCCTCTGCTGAGAGACCAGCTTCACTGGATACACCTTGCTTGGGCAGCTGCTGTGCCCTCGAGCCCGGCTCAGAAATACCTGTCCAGAGAAGGAAGGAGGGGCATAGTGGGTCAGCTTGCAGCACTTGATTGTTGCCAAGGTGGTCTCACTGTGTGACCCCCTCCTCCCGAATCTCCAGGGCATGGGGTCTTCCAAGCATGGCAGGATACTTGGCTGGGTGCACCGCTGTCCTGGGACTGGGGGTGGTCTGCTCCCAGCAGAGCCTTTCCTGGAACCTTGCATCCCCTGGCACATCCTAGAGCGGGGAGGAGGTGCTTCTCATCGTCTGAGGATGGCTGAGGAGCCAGTGAGGCTGAGATGCCAACCTGAGGGTGGCGTGGGGAGACACAGATGGCTGGGGACCCTGGGTCAACTTTGCTGTCGGGCCTGGGTCCTTGACTGAGCAGGTACTTTGTGGGGTGTGGAGCAGAGGTGCGCACTGCTGTCCCTGGTGGGGAAGTGGGGGGTAGAGTCAGGGGTGGGCTGCTGCAGTTCTGGCCCCAGGTGTGAGGTTGGACTCGCTCAACTCCCCCTCCCCTACAGCCAGAGGGACTGGCCGTTAGGGTGCAGCTCTCCCTGGGGACAAACCCGAAGAACAGGTTCCTCTAGCCGGTGGTAGTGCTGGGGTGGGAGCACACTTTACATGCCAGGCAGCTGCCTTCTGTGGGTGGCCCCCAGAAGTGAGTTGGGACTCCCACCAGCCCCTGGGGCAAAGGCCTCCCCAACTCCCCTGACCCCCCAGCACAGGACCCAGAGCAGTGCCTGGCCAGGGGCTTGTTGGGAGAGGGGACGGGACAGGGGCTACCTGGGACTTGAGCCAGCCTGGGAAGTAATGTCGAGAGATTTCGGGGCACAGGCACAGGCCAGGGACTCTGCCAGTGGCCAGGGCCAGTGTGATTCCTGACTCAATGTGGTGCTTGGACTTGGGGGCCCTGGGCCTCTGTCAGGCTTCAAGGGGGAATGGGACAGGAATCTGGAGCTTGAGGAGCCAAGGTGGGAAGTGGTACCATCCTTGTGGCAGCCCTGCGACTGACCTCAGAGAGGCCATGCCTAGTCCAAGGCAGGTGCAAGGTGAACCCCAAGTCTGTCTGGTCCCAAATCTGGATCCTGGTGATTTTGCCTGATGCTGGGGAGGAGGTGGAAGTGTGAGTGCAGCCATCATCCTAGGGCTGAGCTGGTTGATAACTAGGGCCTGGACACTAAGGGCCCAAGGAAAGGTGATCTTGGAGGACTTCCTGGAGGAGGAGGTTTTGCACTGGCATGTGAGAGGGGGCTCCACTCAGACCAGAGGCCATTTTTCCAGCCTCCCAGGGGGAAAAGGGAGGCAAGACAAGCCAGGACCCTGCAAGGCAGGGTACCCTCCACAGGACAGAGGATCCATGGGTGCCAGGCAAGGCCAGGGAGGCCTAAAGAGGATGGCCTGAGAAAGGCCCCTGGCTGGGCACAGGTCACCCCCACACACTCACACTCCCGTGACTCCAGCCCAGGAAGTGGCATCCACTAGGGGTGCCGCATGTGGACAGGCTCAGGGAGGTCAGTCCTGTCCTGGGAGCTCATCTGCTGGAGGCTCCCTGGAGAAGCCCCCCGCCCCCCACCTCGTGTCACTGTCTCCATCACAGTGTCCTCCTAATGGGGTGGGCACTGGGGCACTTTGCGCTGTAGATGTGAGCTCAGCAGGTCCTCACCTGCCAAATGGGGGATAGGAAGTCTTACCCACTGGCCCCGGGAGCCCCCAGGCTCCACGTGTGTGCATTGCGGGCAGCATGGGGCAGCCTGAGGGTTGAGACTCATTGTGGTTCCCCTCGTGAGCGGCCTGGGGCTGAGTGGCTCAGGGTTTGCAGGGAAGTGGGCCAGCAGGTGGTAAAGGCCTCAGGGGTTTGTAGGCTTCTCAGAAGCAGAAATGCTTTGTCTGTGACTCCAGTGATGGTGCTGAGAGGGCAAGTCCAGAAGATGTCTCCTGTCTGGCTCTCTTGTCTGTTCCCAGTGGGCGCCCGGTGGGCAGCAGCGCTTGGGGGTTTGTGTGGACCGAGCAGCGAGGCCAGGGCGAGTGGATGCGGCTGGATGCGCAGTGGGCACGGTCCTCAGCTCATGCTCATCGGAAAGTGAGGCCATGGCCTGTCTCGCCAGCCCCCCTGCTGGCTGGGGCTCTAGACGGAACTGCAGTGGTTTGGACCTCCAAGTCCACTTGATTCTGAATTTAGGTTTGGGGCACAGGCTGTCCTGACTCACAGTGGCTAGTAGCTGCCAGTGACCATCTCTTCTCACGGTCCCTCTGCAGCCTCAAGCCTGCAGTGAGCACCCCCAAGGAGGGATGTTTACTCGAAGTAGAAGAGCTGAGGCTACTGAAGGCCCGCAGCCTCCTCACCTGGGATGTGAGGGTCGGGAAGCAACCAGGGCCTGGGGACTGTAAGCGCGCTGCAGGGGCTCCCCAGGCAGGAACACAGGAGTGCGGTCTGGTGGCTTCTCTTGTGAGCACTCGGCGAGGCATTGTGTGGACAGAGTGGCTCCCATCTGTTGGAGGCCAGGGTTCAGGAGCTGAGTCCCTCTCAGGAGGCTCTGGGTGCCCTGTGCATCCACAGGCTCCCTGATGTGGCCTGTCTGGGGGCTGTCAAATGACAGTTTACAGTGGAACCTGCCAAGACCCGTCCCCGAGACCAGGCTGAGGGGGGAACCCCATGAGGCGTCTTTGGGCCCTCGTGCAAGTCTTCCCTTGCATTTGGGAGCTGTGGCCGCATCCTCACTGCCCAGGGCCACCCAGTGCCCTCTTGACTGACTGGCGCACAGCTGACCAGTCGTGTTCATCCTACCCGGTACCCTCAGGGTACTCTCTGGTGGTGTTCAGTGCCCATCTTTGGTTTTAGTTATTTTTCAGAATGCATAGTGTGTTTTGTTGCAATCACCTTAAAAGCTTTTTAAACACAAGTTTAAAGATTATACTCCATTTACAATTATTATAAAATATTGGCTATATTCCGTGTTGTACAATATATCCTTGTAGACTATCTTACACTGAATAACTTGTACTTCCCAGTCCTCTGTCCCCATAGGATCCCTCCTCCCCACTGGAAACCACGAGTTTGTTCTCTGTATGCTTAGTATAATCTCCAAGTCCATCCATGTTGCTGCAAATGGCATTATTTAATTCCTTTTATGGCTGAGTGATATTCCATTGTATATATGTAACATGCATGCATGCATGCTCAGTCACTTTAGTTGTGTCTGACACTTTGCAATCCTATGGACTGTAGCTTGCCAGGCTCCCCTGTCCATGGGATTCTCCAGGCAAGAATATTGGAGTGGGTTGCCATGCCCTCCTCCAGGGGATCTTCCTGACTCAGAAATCTCACTCACGTCTCCTGCATCTCCTGCATTGCAGGCAGATTCTTTACCGCTGAGCTACCAAGGAAGCCCATACATGTACCACAACTTCTTTATCCATTCATCTGTTGATGGACATGATGGACACAGATTGCTGCCACATTTTGTGTTGTAATTACTTTTTAAAATTTATTTTTAATAAATAATTGCTTTACAATGTTTTATTGGTCTCTGTTGTACAACAACGTGAATCAGCTTTAAGTGTATATTTATCCTCTCTTGAGTGTCCCTCCCACCCCCTGCAATTACTTTTGATTCATATCTATATTAGGGGCACAGAGGTTTTTGGTCTCTGTATCCCTTTCCACTCTGAACAATTGTTGGGGACCCCAAAGAGGCAGAGCTGGCGAGAGCTGGTTGTGAGTTCTTCAGTAATTCTGTGAGCTGGTTGGTAAACATAGCCATTATTAAAATCAAATTATGAAAATGAATAACCAACAAAGTCCTAATGTACATCACAGGGAACTCTGGTCAGTGTTTTGTGGCAGCATGGATGGAAGGGGAGTCGGGGGGAGAATGGATCCTGGGGGAGAATGGATACATGTGTTTGTATGGCTGAGTCCCTTTGCTGTCCACCTGAAACTTTATAGTCAGAGCTATGGTTTTTCCAGTAGTCATGTACGGATGTGAGAGTTGGACCGTAAGGAAGGCTGAGTGCTGAAGAATTGATGCTTTTGAATTGTGGTGCTGGAGAAATCTCTTGAGAGTCCTTTGGACAGCAAGGAGATCAACCCAGTCAATCCTAAAGGAAATTAACCCTGAATATTCACTGGGAGGACTGATGCTGAAGCTGAAGCTCTAATTCTTTGGCCACCTGATGCGAAGAGCTAACTCACTGGAAAAGACCCTGATGCTGGGAAAGACTGAAAGCAGGAGGAGACAGGGATGACAGAGGATGAGATGGTTGGATGACATCACTGACTCAATGGACAAGAGTTTGAGCAAACTCTAGGAGATGGTGAAGGACAGGGAAGCTTGGCATGCTGCAGTTCATGAGGTCACAAAGAGTAGGACATGACTTAGCAACTGAACAACCATAATATGTATGCCTCAGTCCCTTCACTGTCCACCTGAAATTTTCACAACGTTGTTAACTGGCTATACTCCAATACAAAATAAAATGTTAAAAACGAAAAAAATTATGTAAACCATATGCTGCTGCTGCTGCTAAGTCGCTTCAGTCGTGTCTGACCCTGTGCGACCCCAGAGATGGCAGCCCACCAGGCTCCGCCATCCCTGGGATTCTCCAGGCAAGAACACTGGAGTGGGTTGTCATTTCCTTCTCCAATGCATGAAAGTGAAAAGTGAAAGAAGTCGCTCAGTTGTGTCTGACTCTTAGTGACCCCATGGACTGCGGCCTACCAGGCTCTTCCGTCCATGGGTTGGGGTGCCATTGTCTTCTCCATGTAAACCATATAAGTTATATAAAAATACAAGCAATCAACACTCAAAATTTAGCACTTCCTAATTATTCACTTCTTACTATAGATAGGATCTGTGTCTGTTCCATCTAAGGACTGGCAATTCCAGGAGATAGAATGTGCCCATTTCTTCCCGACTCTTTGCTCCTGAATCTCATGGTTGTAGCTTGAAATTGGCCAAGGTGGGTGCACTTAGAGCAGACATCAGTGAGCATGACCTGCAGGGCTTTCCTCCCCAGAGAGCTGGTGGTCAGGCTTGACTTGCACACCCCAGGTTATGAGTGCCTGACAGTTTCCACAAAGACCATAAAAGTGATCGTTTAAAACAATAGCTATGGGGGCTTCCTGGGTGGTCCAGTGGTTAAGAATCTGCTTTGCAATGCACAGGGATGTGGGTTCAATCCCTGGTCGGGGAACTAGGATCCCTCGTGCTGTGGGGGCAGCTAAGCCTGTGCACGGTGATTGGAGAAGCCCCTGCACACTGCATGGAAGACCCAGCACAGCAAAAAAAAAAATTATGGATAGAGTCTTACTAAAAATAACAATCAACACATTGCATGTTAATATAAATAACATTTTATGAAAATAACTATGTTTTTCCAAACAAAAAATTCAGCAAGAAGAGTGACATTTTTACATTGTTGCAAATCTCCGTAATGTTTGGGTAGAGAAGAGAAGACAGCTCCATCTGCCCTACTGGTTGTGGTAAAGAATTCGAAGAAATCTTCTGATTCAGGAGTGTGTGTGCTAGTTCAGTTCAGTTCAGTTGCTCAGTCATATCCAACTCTTTTGGGGCCCCAAGGACTGTAGCCCGCCAGGCTCCTCTGTCCATGGGATTTCCCAGACAGGAATACTAGAGTGAGTAGCCGTTTCCTGCTCCAAGGGATCTTCCCGACCCAGGGATCGAACCCATGTCTCCTGGACTGGCAGGCGGATTCTTTACCAACTGTCCTGCCAGGGAAGCCCAGGTAACAGTGGGTATTCTTCAATAAGTTGCCAAAATGGAACCAGGGAGAGCTTCTTTAAGAAGCTGAGATGTGAAAGCTACAACCAAGGGGAACTTCTTTGGTGGTCCAGTGTTTAAGAATCCACCTGCTAATGCAGGGGACGTGGGTTTGATCCCTGGTCAGAGAACTAAGATCCCACGTGCGGCAGGGCAACTAGGCCACAACACAGGATCCCTCGTGCCACAACTAAGACCTGATGCAGCCAAATAAATATAGTTTTAAAAGCTGCAGCTGTATTAGTGGCCATCAGGGATTCTGTCCCACCAACACCCACTGGTCTGGTTTTCACTTGCAAAGGATCTTCACCGTGGTTTTGGACTATCCTGTTTTGGTCATTTGGGAAATACTCAGTTGCTGGATTTTCCAAGGGTTAACATGTTTCATTAGATCATATTAACACCACCAATCTCATGAGAAAAAGCTGTCACTGATGGGAAGCTGTCAGACCCACAGTGGTGGGTACGAGTTCTCCCCAGAAGCTGATGTTCACTTAGGCTCTGACTTTTAGCATTGGCGGCAGCTCTTGTCATTTCATTTCTTTTCCTCTGAAGTGGCGGACTCACTCCATTTGTTTTTGACAGCAGCTGGTAGATGTCTGCACACCCATACGGCAGGGCCAGCTGTTCTTCCAGGTAAAACACGGTGTCTGTGGGCTGCACCCGTGGCTGGTTCAGGGGCAGCAGCTTTGTGTGCACTTGGGAGCCCTTTGTTGTCATCTTGAACAGAAAACTAGAAAGATGTGAACCCAGAGCTGGAGTTTCACGGGATGCGTCCTTCTTACTGCTCTGTTGAGGACGTGCTCAGGGAAACAGCCTTTGCTTTGTTCAATATCGAGCACGTGGTGATGCAGGGCATGAGGACATGGCCCCGCAGCCTTAGATCCGTGCCGAGTGAGCGCTACCCCCTGCCCTCATTGGCGCACACATCTGTGTGGGGAAGGAGAGGGAATCATGAGAACAGTTCTGACCCTGAGGGCCCCTGAAAGGTTCTGGGCACCCTGGGGTTCCGTGGGCTGCAATTTGGGAAGCAGTGCTCAGGGGCATGGCCTTGGTTGGCTGCCCCTCTGATCTCTGCTCCTTCGTTTGCCGCTGTGCTCTCACTCACCATGCATGCCTCTCCCATGAGAGGTCTCTCTTCTTCCTTCTGATGTGTTGTTCCAAGTGTGTGACCTCCAGCACCCCTGCCCCAGTTCCTTGGGGCCAAGAGGGGTTTTCTCTGTGGCAAAGTGGCTGGGTCCCAGGCTACACATGCAGGCCCTGGCTGAGTGATCCCCGCTTGTACCCAGGACTTGCCCTCAACTGAAGCCTTTCCCTCCTGTCCCCGGGCGTGGGTCCTACTCCATGAAGCCCCTGGACCCAGGCGTGTGAGTATGTCACCTGGTCACTCCTGCCTAGCCTGGGGGTCAGGGCACAGGCCCAGATAGGCTAGAGGATGGCCAGCCAAGCCCACAGGCACAGACAGCAATGCCCACACCCAGACCAGCAGACTCCCCTACCTACAGTGGCCAATGCCCAGCCTTGAGGCTGGGCTGGAAGTCGCTGCCAAGTAGCCATTCCTGGTGCGTTGACAGTTGCACCCACCCTCCCTCCCTGTCCTGGCTAGCCTCTGAGGGGCAGGGGGTCCAGTGGGCCTCGTGGCCCTGTCCCCACCCACTCAGCCTGATTCTTAATGACGTTATGCTGACTGCACACCCGTGGGCAGCGGCCATTTCTCAGCCTGATGCTGGCAACTGAGCTGGGGTCTGGGCAGAGGCTGGAGGCCTGAGTTGGGAGGTGCCCACTCCTTAGCTGGGGGTCAGCCTGTGAGAGGAGGAAGGGCTGAGCTGGGGACCCTCCCCATGAGGGGCTGGGGTGGCTGGAATGAGGGGCACCACCAGGGCCCTGGCATGGCTGGGGAGCAGGGCCGGCAGCAAAAGCTCAAGGCGCCGGTGCCGACCTCACAGTCCTCCGCGGCCTCGCCTTGGTGTGCAGTGGGTGCTGCTGCCTAATTAGGTTCTGCTGTGCCAGCCCGAGCCCCACGCCCGGCCCCGCTCTGGCAGACGTGTCCGGGCATGGCTCCTGGACTCCTGCTGCGGCAGGAAGCGCAGTCTGCTTGGATCCCCAGCAGCAGCTGGCACGGCGGCCGGAGCAGCGCCTGCCTCTCAGGCTGTGTGGCCAAGGGGCCGTAGGGGTCCAGTCGACCCGGAGAAGCTACCTGCAGGTGAGCCAGGGGCCCAGGCCGCGTCAAGGGGGCCCCAGGATGGGAGGTAGGCCTGTGGAGGGCGAGGGTGGGCCCAGCCTGGCTGGGATGGACGAGGCCTCTGGGCTGGATGGAGGGCTGCGTGGCATTGCCCCTGTGCTCGTGGGACAAGCAGGACCCCGGGGAACTCCTGGGGGAGTGGGGAGGGGATGAGCAAGGCTGGGGTGGGGGACCCTGGTGGTTGAGTCTGGAGAGTAGCAGCCTGTTCTGGGGGAAGGGTTGCTGCTTCTGACTTGACATGGGGGTGAGGCAAGAGGAGAGCCTGGGTAGGGTGAAGCCTGCTGGAGTGGAGGAGGGGCCCTTCTTCCTGAGGGGTCCGGAGAAGGGACACTAAGTAGGGCTGAGGGGCCCTTGGGGGTGCTGCCCCCCACCCCCAGCTGTTTTTTTTTCTCCTCGGGCAGAGCATGGCTCCCAGGGTCTGAGAGCCTAGGTGTCCCGATGTCCCTCCCAGGGCCAGGCCTCAGAAGCTCTGTCCTGTGCATGTCAGGAGGGCTCCAGAGCCCAGTGGCCAAGGCCCCCATCCCGGCCTCTGTGGTCTCTCTGTGCCCCGGGGAGGAGGCTCCGAGGAGGGAGTGGGCACTGAGGAAGCCTATGGAAGGACAATGGCAGGCGAGTGAGGAGCTGGGTAGAGGTGGGGGAGGTGGGGGGTGCAGCAGAGGGGCCTGGACAGAGGCCTGGGTGGGACAGAGCCTCTGTGGAGGCTGCAAGGAGGCTGGGCAGCGCCCAGGGGCAGGGGGCAGCCTGAGAGGCTAGCATGGCCTTGAGCCACTGCCCAGACTGAGTGGTGGCTGGGAGGGCCCGAGACCGCATACCTGGGGGTGACAGTGCAGTGGGACCTGAGGGCTGGAGCAAGGGCAGAGGGGGCCCACTGTGTGTTGGGCTCCCGCTGTGGTCTGTGGGGCCCCTGCATGGCCAGGGCATCCAGCACCGTCTACAGCAGAAGAGGCTGGCTGGTTTCTGTAAAAACACCCCCTGTTTTGCCTTTGAAATTTATTGAGCTGTGGGACAAGTCCCAGCAGAGAGGTGCAGCCACACTAGGGTGATGAGGCCACTGATATGGTCCCAGCCTCTGGCTGCGCCTGTGCGTGTATCTATGCGCTCAGTCGTGTCCGGCTCTGTGTGGCCCCGTGGACTGTAGCCCGCCAGGCTCCTCCGTCCATGGGATTTTCCAGGCAAGAATCCTGGAGTGAGTTGCTATTTCCTTCTTCAGGGGATCTTCCCCACCCAGGGATCAAACCCACGTCTCCTGCATCTCCTGCACTGGCAGGTGGATTCTTTACCACTGAGCCCCCTGGGATGCCCTTGGCTGTACTGGCTCCTCCCCCAAAGCCTTGATACTCTGGTGGTGGGGGTGCCGGGGTCGCCCTCCTGCCTGACTCCCACCAGGCTGCCCTGCACCCTGCCCTGGAGAGGAAGTGGGGCTGGACTGCCGTTCAGCCGCCTCCTGCCCTCCTGCCCCAGCATTGACTTGGATGGCTGGACAGGCCTCGTCCCGCCAACCGCGTGACCCCTGCCTCTTGAGGTGTGGTGAGGGGCAGGCCCAGACTCCATCTGGGCAGGGGAAGGGGTGGGGCCCTCGGGAAGAGGGACCTCAGTGCAGCCCCTCCCTGCCTCCTGCAGATGGCCGGCCTCTGCTAGTAATCCAGGCCAGCCCCGCCTCTCACCTGCTGCCCCACCTCTGGGAGCCAAGGTCCCTCTGCGATGGCGCCCTCGCCCGAGGACCCAGGCCCTGATCTGGAGAGCAGACAGTCTTTCCTGAGCACCAACATCGTGCCCGTGGGTGAGTGCGGTCTCCAGGCAGACAGTGGTGTGGTTCTGGGCTCACCCAGCAGGTGTGATGGCCTGGTCCCACCCGAGGAAAGGGTCAGGCCTGCTCCGCTGGAATGGTGGGGGGGTGCTGTGGGCTGCCAGGAGTGGGACCTCTTCTGGGCAGGGGGAAGCAGCACAAGCAGACTGCTTAGGAAGCCAGCTTGGGGGCTGCCAGCTCTCTCTCCAGCTCCATCTGGCTCGGTCGGACCCCTGCGAGCCCTGCGCTGGCTTGGGAGGTCCTCAGCTGGTTTGGGCCTCCTATGACCACGTGCTGTGCCTCTAGTTCTGGCCCTTGGTGTGCATTTC
The DNA here is from genome assembly GCA_917880005.1 of Nanger dama. Lineage (NCBI taxonomy): Eukaryota > Metazoa > Chordata > Mammalia > Artiodactyla > Bovidae > Nanger > Nanger dama. The sequence goes on along the minus strand of CAKJTW010000013.1, from coordinate 17,850,452 downwards.
CTGTGTCCTGTGTCCTGTGGCCTGTTGGCTGGGACACTTGTGGCCTTGGAAGTGGGTTGTGTGGGTGAAGAGCCCATTGTCTTCTCGATTTTAAAAACCACGGGAGTTTAGTGTCCAGACTGGAAAGTACACAGACCTCATGGGCGTAGCTGGGTGCGGTCATGCAGTGGGAACTACGGGCTCCAGCTGCCCCCACACTCTGGCTCTCCAGTCTTCTCACGTCTATCACCCAACCTCTGTCTGCTGCATCTCGACTTCCAACTTTTGGAGTCACGCAGGTGTGTGGGTGGACCTGGCCAGGTGTGAGCCCTTGCCTGAGGGGAAGGTGGGCGCCCAGCGGTGCCCTGCTCCTCCCTGGACAGCCCAGGCTCCACATCCCGCCAGACAGATTGTGCCTGCAGCGCTCCGTGTGGCAGACTTACAGGGAGGTGGGGGGCTTGTCCCCTCCCTGCCCAGGGCGGTTGGCTGCTGTCTGCCCCGAGGTCCAGCATGCTCGGCTGAGTTGAGGTTGCCATAGTGTGTGTGCCCCCTCCCTGCTCTGGGCCTGCCAGCCCCGAGCCAGGCGCTGCAGGATGGGGGGGTGCTGAGCCCACCGGGGAGGGGTGTGGGTGGGCCACGGGAGCAGTACTTGGGGGCCTGGCACACTGCACCTCGGCAGTGTTTCCTTCTCAGGTATGTGGTTGGCCTGGTGCCCAGGGGCGGTCTCTCATCCACCCAGAGGGAGAGACCTTGGGTGCAGATTTCTGGCTGGTTGGCTGGGCCCTCTGCTGTGCAGCATGTCTGTCTCTGCCTGTTGTTGGGGGGTGGGGGGCTCTTCCTGGCGCTTCCTTGGCAGACACAGCAGCTCAGGGGACCCTGACTCCCCTGGGATGTCCTGGGTGGGGGTCTGCATGGTGCCCGGCTAGCACCGGGCCGTGGGCATGATGACGGATTTGTGTGTTAGTGGGGAGTGCCTGCATGTGTGTGGGTGTGTGTGTGTGTGTGCTTGTGCGGACGAGGGCCTGCTCCTCATGGGGGCCATGCCCCCAGCAGAGTGCATGGAGCTGAGTGTGCACACAGTGTGTGCACACCTGTGAGCGTTACACTCCCTGTCCCCCCTTCTGGAGCTGCCCACTTCATTCTTCCACATTCCCTGGATGCGCCCAGACAAGCCTTCTCTGCTTGAGGCGGTGTCTGCTTGGAGGCACGCGGTCCCCTGCCTGGCTCAGGGCCTGCCTTTTACCTCAGTCTGGGATGGACACCCAAGGAAGGGGTGCTTGGACAGGGGAGTGGAGGGGAGGGGGAGGCCTCTGGGCCCCTGGCAATTCTGGTTGTTGGGAGGGGCTGTGATGTTGAGGAAAGGGGGCCCCACCCTCAGACTGATGCCCCTCTCCCTGCTCCCAGCCCCCAACTCCATGCTTTCCTGTCTTCCCCACGCCTGGCTCGCTGATGCTGACGTCAGGCTAGATCCTGTGCTAGGTGTGGGGCTGAGGGCAGGGCTGGCAGGGTTGGGCAGGGGCCTGATCCAGCCTGGAAGCCCTTCCAGAAGGTCCTGAGGCAACCCTGGTGAGCACGGCCTGGTGGGAGGCCCGTGGGTTGCGTGATAGGCTCAAGGCCAGCGAAGCAGGCCAGTGCATCCTGGAGGCTGTCTGGGACGGTCAGGAGGCTCCTTCTTGCCCTGGACTGAAGCACGTCTGGGCTTGGGTGGGCCACCGTGGCTGCCCTGGCAGGGCCAGTTCTGTCCCCAAGTGGGAACCAGTGGGGTGGGTGAAGCAGAGAAGCCCCAGAAGTGGGGGCTTGGGGGCTGCTTTGGAGTCCTGGCTGCTCGGGCTGTGGGGCCAGTGACCCACCTGGAGCCCACTCAGTGCCACCCACACTGGACTTACGTCCGTGGTGTCCACAATGGGGGCTCCAGCCCGGGCAGTGCATGTGGCTGGTGTGGCTCATGTTCTGTGGCTCTCATCTCGGCCTAGGGCTCTTGGCCCAGAGCAGACCACACACACCAGCTCCTACTGGGCCAGGCCCCACCCCTACAGCGTGTTCTCCTACCCAGGTTCTCCTGTATTTAGTTACTTAATCCCATGCACTTCCAATTTGCCTTGATTCATGGACCTGACATTCCAGGTTCCTATGCAATATTGCTCCTTACAGCATCGGACCTTGCTTCTATCACCAGTCACATCCAAAGCTGGGTATTGTTTTTCCTTTGGCTCCATCCCTTCATTCTTTCTGGAGTTATTTCTCCACTGACCTCCAGTAGCATATTGGGCACCTACTGACCCAGGGAGTTCCTCTTTCAGTGTCCTATCATTTTGCCTTTTCATACTGTTCATGGGGTTCTCAAGGCAAGAATACTGAAGTGGTTTGCCATTCCCTTCTCCAGTGGACCACATTCTGTCAGACCTCTCCACCATGACCTGCTCATCTTGGGTTGCCCCCGCGGGCATGGCTTAGTTTCATTGAGTTCAACAAGGCTGTGGTGCTAGTGTGATTAAATTGACTAGTTTTCTGTAAGTATGGTTTCAGTGTGTCTGCCCTCTGATGCCCTCTTGCAACACCTACCATCTTACTTGGGTTTCTCTTACGTTGGGCGTGGGGTATCTTCAAGGCTGCTCCAGCAAAGCACAGCTGCTGCTCCTTACCTTGGATGAGGGGTATCTCCTCACCACTGCCCTTCCTGACCTTCAACAGGGGATAGCTCCTCTAGGCCCTCCTGTGTCTGCGCAGCCACCGCTCCTTGAACGTGGTATGGCTCCTCCCAGCAGCCATCCCTGGCCTTGGATGTGGGGTGGCTCCTCTTGGCCTCCCCCTCCAACCTCGGACGCAGGGTAGCTTCTCCTGGCCGCTGTGGGGTAGCTCCCCTCAGCTGTTCCTGCACCGTCGCAGCCTGGCACTCTCGGCTGCTGCCCCTGTCCTCGGACGTGGGATAACTCCTCTCGGCTGCGCTTAGTGTGCTGGTCGGTTGCAGCTGCCTGCGCACTGTGCTGGAATCAAGATTGCCAGGAGAAATATCAATAACCTCAGATATGGAGATGACACCACCCTTATGGCAGAAAGTGAAGATGAACTAAAAAGCCTCTTGATGAAAGTGAAAGAGGAGAGTGAAAAAAGTTGGCTTAAAGCTCAACATTCAGAAAATGAAGATCATGGCATCCGGTCCCATCACTTCATGGGAACTAGATGGGGAAACAGTCTCAGACTTTATTTTGGGGGCCTCCAAAATCACTGCAGATGGTGACTGCAGCCATGAAATTAAAAGATGCTTAGTCCTTGGAAGAAAAGTTATGACCAACCTAGATAGCATATTCAAAAGCAGAGACATTACTTTGCCGACTAAGGTCTGTCTAGTCAAGGCTATGGTTTTTCCAGTGGTCATGTATGGATGTGAGAGTTGGATTGTGAAGAAGGCTGAGCGCCGAAGAATTGATGCTTTTGAACTGTGGTGTTGGAGGAGACTCTTGAGAGTCCCTTGGACTGCAAGGAGATCCAACCAGTCCATTCTGAAGGAGATCAGCCCTGGGATTTCTTTGGAAGGAATGATGCTAAAGCTGAAGCTCCAGTACTCTGGCCACCTCATGCGAAGGGTTGGCTCATTGGAAAAGACTCTGATGCTGGGAGGGATTGGGGGCAGGAGGAGAAGGGGACGACAGAGGATGAGATGGCTGGATAGCATCACGGACTCGATGGACATGAGTCTGAACTCTGGGAGTTGGTGATGGACAGGGAGGCCTGGCGTGCTGCGATTCATGGGGTCGCAAAGAGCCGGACACGACTGAGCGACTGAACTGAACTGAACTGAATCCCATGCAACAGGCGGGAGAGTGCAAATGAACTGCCCTGAGGTTATGGATCTGGGGGTGCTGTGGGAGGGGCTTGAGGCAGGGGTCTGGCTCTGCACTGCCATGGGGCTTGTAGTGCTGAGGCAATGGAGTGAGTGTCCTTGCTGACCTGGGGCCAGAGGGTCTGTGGCGGCTGTAGCCTCTGGGCCGTGAGGCTGGGGTAGGGACTGGAGTGAGTCTACAGGGCAGGAGTGTGAACTCCTGGGACTGCGAAGTGTGTTCAGACTGCCTGCTCACCTGGGAGTTGGTCCCCCTGTGCTGGCCTTCCTGCGTCTCTTTCCTGCTGAGGGCGGGGCCTGCTGGAGATGGTCTTGAGGCACAGAGAATACCCTCCCCAGACCCTCTGTGTGCAGCTCCAGCTGCTGCAGGTCATCGCCTGTGCCTCTCTGGCCCTCACTCTGCTGCTCCCTCCTGTCGAGCCCCGCCCTGGGAGCCTAGACCTGCGGCTCCCTTCTAACCTTTGCATCTTCTTCCAGAGCATGACTTTTCTGCTCTGGCTGCCTCCCCTCTGGTGGACGCGGTGCCTCGGCCATCACCGAGTGCCTAGCGAGCCTGTGATTGCTGGCAGTTATGCAGGCATCTCAGTCTGTGCCTCTCGTTTCCTTGGAGGCGCCGTGTGCTTGGCATCCAAGCTCTTGAAGCTCCCGCCTTCAGCTTCCTGGGCAGCCTGGGCATCTGGTGCACTTGCTCTGGCCTCCCCAGCCGCTTTTCCTTGCTTGGTGTGGGGCCATGAGCTCTTTTGGAGGAGGCAGGACTCATGGACTCACCTTCAGGATGATCTGCAGCTGGGCAAAGTGACTGTGGCTCCCTGGACAATAGCAGCTTTGGGCTCCTTCATTCTCTGGACACCCTGGGGGCCTCTGGGCAGGGGCATGCTCCCCTCATGAAGAGTCCTTATCCTCAGGAATCCAGAATGCAGCCTGGTTTAGAGAAGCAAAACCAAGCCCTGCCTGTGAGTAGACGAAGTAGACATTATAAAGTCCAAGTACTACGAGCTCATCTGCTTCCCTCAGGTGCTCACTTGTGGCCTATTAACTCTTTTTACACATAGTTTCTAACAGGTGGCCCAGAGGGTGAGTAGGCCAACTGGACTCTCCAGTCTTGGAGAGTGTAGTGAGAGTGTTTCCTCTAGTAAATGCCCCACTCAAGCAAGTAGAGGAGCCCTTGATTGCAGGGTTTCCTAGCCAGGTGGACAGGGGACAGAACCTTTCTGATCATGTCCCCTGATCCTGCAGGCCCCTCTTCCTGGTGCCACATGCACTGATGCTTCTTGTCTTCATGAATCCTGGGCTGGTTGTGTGGATGAAGCCATGAGTTGTTTTGGTCCTGGGCATCCACCCAGGCCCTGGGTGTAGAAGGATACCCCAGCCTCCACACCTGGGGTGGCATGGGGGTCCCCCACGCTCAGAGCTTCTGCACAGGGGGATTTCTTCTGACAAGTGTGGGCCCTGCAGCTCCCAACTACCCAAGCACCAGAAACCCAGCACACGTCAGAGCTGGGCCAGGCCCTGGGGCAGAGACCTGGCTGTGATGGCGGGTGGGGAGGCAGATGGCCCCAGACTGTCTTGCCGGGTCTACAGAGGGGGCGGGCACCCCAGGGCAGCTTGGAAAGGGGGCCGGACCACTGAACTCTGATCAGGAGAAGGGAAGAGGCCGTGGCAGGTAGAAGCAGGGGATGGAGCGGCTGGTCCAGTGTGTGGGGCCAGTGGACAGTCAGGGGCTGCAGCTAGGACCCTGGGAGCTGCTTCCTGTGGGAGGGAAACCTGGTCTTGGGGGTTTACAGAGTGAGGCCAGGGGAGCAGGGGGCCTCATGCACTAGACACAGGACACCTCTGAGATGACCAGTGCTGGTGGCTCACTCTCCAAGCACTGTACTCCAGCCATCCTGGCCAGAGGAAACCAGCCAGGCCAGTAGCAAGCTCAGCGGAAGTTGTTTGGGTTTCGCTGAGGCCAGAGGGTGTATGAATATGTTTTGAGGTGAGGGGTGTTAGGGGTGGCAGGTTGGGAGCTCTCTGCAGGGACTGGTGAGGGGGCTGGTCCAATCTCTCCGGAGTCTGGTTAGATGAGGAGAGGTGGGGCAGGAAGGACACCCTTCAGGTGGGTGTGTGGGGGTGAGGGGCATGAAGTCCTGCTTGGCTCCTCCCAGGACCTACTCCAGAGCCCAGTGCCCAGGGCCTCTGTCCTCCCATGGGTCTGGGCAGCCATGTGGGCAGGGGAAAGCTAGCTCTCAGCGTGTGTGGGCACAGGACTCCAGACCCAAGCCGGTGGGAGAGGGAGAATGTAGTCCAGACCTGGCCCCTGGATGACAGCTTTGAGGTCTCCTTTCCATCCAGCTGGCCATGAGGGGGACACTTGGGCAGTAGCAGGGTGCCATTCTGCCCGGTTCAGACCCCCTGCTCTCTGAGCATGGTTGCCCACCCCCAGAGACTTGAGGTCCACTCTCCATTCCCACCCGGAGTCACCCCACTCAAGATGCCCAGGCCCCCTCCTGGCACTGTGGATGTCTCAAGGCCAGTCAGGTGGCTCTGCCCGAATCTGACTTTTCAGCGTGAGAATTTGATGTCAGCTCAGTTTGAGAGGACAGCACTGCCCTCCATGGTCCAGGAGCCCAAGTCCTGCGGGTCCCCACACTTTTCTCCATGCCCATGGCCCTGCCCGTCTGAGCCACCTGGGTGTCCGCATCTGCCTAACAAGGTCTGCAGCCAGACCTCCTGTTGCACAGCCTCCCATCTCCCCTCTCCTGGCCCCTCCCCACTAACCACCTGTCTTACTTATCTTCTGGACCTGACCTGAGAACACCTCCTCACTTTTGTCTCTAAGACCCTCTGTGATCTGGCCCCTGCATCCCTTTCCTATCTCGTACCCCCAGCCCTTCTCCCTCTACTCAGCCCCTCCCCTCTAAGGATCCCTCCTGCTGTACTCCCTCCAGGAAGCTGCTTACTGTGAGCTGTGACAGTTTTAATCAACCAGGATGCAAGGCGAGTTGGTTAGCTCATGCTGGTCAGTGGGCAGAGGACTCCAGGGCAGGGGTCTTGGGATGGGGGCCCACTGAATCCCCAATCATCCCACTGGGTACCCTGGGGACTCACAAAGAGTGTCTATCAGTGGTTACAGGACTGAAGGAACAAACAAGTGAGGGAATGAATGAATGGGCTGGCCGCTGCATGGGAGCCATATTTGGCTCATAAGAGTGGTGGGTGGAATAGGCTTGGGTGTGGGGTAAGAAGAGGGGCAGGCCCCAGTGTCTCTTGGTCCAGAGACCCCCTGGGGTGGCCCTGGGGAGAGTCTCTCTGCTAGGACCACCCTCCTGTGCTCTGGCCACACTCTCTCTCTGTCCCTCCCAACTGTCTAAGGCACACTCCCCTCCCCCCACCCATCTCCCTCCTTGTCACCCAGGCCCTTCCCTGTCGCTCCCGAGCCAATGACCCCCAGCTAGGTGAGAAGGCAGTGATGGGCACTGAGGGTAAGTTGGGGTGGCTTCAGGGAAGATGGGGAGGGTGCTGTGCTTCTCCACCCTGTCCTGTTCCCCACCCGGGGCCAGGAGAGGGTGCTTCCAGCCACCCCTGGCTTGGGCAGGTCAAGGACTCTGCCCTCCCCTCCCCACCTCAGCCCAGCCCCATCCATACCTCCTCCCTGGCCTGCGAACCTTCACATCCATGCTGCCGTGAGCTGCAACCGCCGACTGTATTCTCCCCAGCTGACCCTGGCTCCTGCTCTGGAAGCAGCCCTCTGCCCCACCCCCTGCCTGCCCACCAGCCTCCCACCCTTCCTGTCCACAGGCAGCTCCCTTGCAGGCCCCCCGGTGTGGGGGTTGCTCATGTGCTCTACCTCCTTCATCCAGACGCAGACTGTGCTGCCTGACCCAGGGGTTCAGGCTGGCCTGGCCCTGTGGATGGCCACATTACACATGGCTTGGACCAGGCTCCGTGAGTCCTGACCCAGCTCAGGCACCCTCCCTGTCCTGCCAGGCCCAGATGGAAGTGCCCACCCTTGACAATGAAAAAACTGCTTTGGGGGCCAAATACCTGGTCTCTGGTTGGGGAGGCCTGGGGCAGGTCCCTTCCACTTCCTGCACCTCAGCTCCCTCTCCAAGGAAAGCAGGGTCAGGAATCGATGGTTTCTAAGAGCTGGCAGAGCCTATAGAGACCTCCAGTCCATCAGAGATCTCCCCAGTCAGCACCATTTTGGGGCAGCAAAGTTCCTGGGGGTCTGGGGGCAGCTCACCCACTCCCCTTCTGGTGCCCATGGAGATGGCTGGTTGCCACCCAGGCCAGCACTGGCCCGGCCAGGGGTGCCCCCTGCGCTATGTGTAGAGGCAGGAGATGGGTGAGCTGGCTCTGATCCTGCACGTTGTCTTGAATTCTGATGGAGAACGAGATGTCTTAAGACCAGATGCTGGTGAAAACTGAAACACTTTCTAAATTTAGCGAGTGAGAATTACACATTCACCCAATTACGCTTATTGATCTGGTGAGAGCACTTTTGCTCTGCCCATGGCATGTGTTGTGCCTCTCACTGCCTCTACGTGTGTGTCTCTGGGCCTCTGCCCTCAGGGGTGACCTTGGGCTCTCGCCTGGACCACCTGCTGCTCCCAGAGCCAGGCAATGCTGTCCATGGGGATGGTTTCCAGGTGCCTGGAGCAGCGGGTCAGTCTGGAGAGCAGATGTGCCTGAGGCCACCTGCAGCCAGAGAGGCTGGTGTGTTTGGGGAAGCGGTGGGCACAGGGTGCCCCACCTGCAGCGCCCTCATTACGTTGCTGGAGACAGACTGGAAACAAGGGCAAAGCCCTGTGACATCTCAAGGGAAGTTCTGTGTGGCAGTCCCAGAGGGGGTGAGCCCGGAGGATGAGGGAACCAGGGAAGGCTTCCTGGAGTAGAGGTCTCATTCCAGTCCTTGGGAGCCAGGTGAGAGGGGTGGAGGCCAGTGGGTGGGGCCCCCTGGGCATCAGGCTGAGCGGTCTGTGTTGAGTGACAGGAGAGCAGAGTCCCTGAGGGTTTGGAGCCAGAGCAGGCAGCTCAGGCCCATGTAGGAGAAGCAGGGTAGGGTGCCTTGGAGGGAGGCCCTGAGGCCAGATGGAGTGATGGGGAGGCCTGCATAACAGCCAGCCAGGGACACATGGGTAAGGAAGGGTGGCAGAGGGGTCTCAGTGGGGGCACAGTTGGGTGAGCGGGGAGCAGGCTGTCCATCCTGGCTGCTGAGGCTGCCCCTAGAGGATCTGGGGGCATGTCCACACAGACAGCACATGCCAAGTGCAGTAGGAGTGTCCACACAGACCCCGCACACTGTGTGCAGCCCTGCATCCACACACAGACAGCCCATGCTTTGTGCAGCCTCCTTGTTTGGAGGCCCTGAGTCCCAGAGCTTCTGTGGTCCTCTTTGGGGATTCTTGGAGTCTCTGGCTCAGGATGGAGCCTTCTTTCAAGGCTTCCAGTTTACATTTAAGTTTTGGCTTCCTGTGGGAGCAAGCCCAGTTTCCCTGTCTCATCGTTACCCTTGGTTTCTGCATGTCTGGGTGTCTCCGTGTCTCTCTGTCCCTGGGCCATGGGCTCAGTTGTGTCCCGTGGGCACGGAGGGTGCATCCCTGTGGGGGTTGGGGGCATGTCCTGACTGCTGCCTCTGTAGCTCTGGATGCATCTCTCTGACGGTTACGGCAGTGTTGGCGGGGGGGCTCTGTCTCCAGTCTGCAGTCCAGTGGGAGAGCGTGATGCCTGCGAGAGCCTGAGCAGAGGCTGCCAGAGCTAGGTCAGCCTTGGCTGGATAAGCATCCCCAAGCACTTGCCTGGTTGCAGCTCCTAGTGCAGGTGTGCAGGGGGAGGTGGGAGCAGGAGTTCAGCCCTCGTCCAGTGCACCAGGAAAGCAGAAACCCTCGGGATATAGGCTGGCCCTGGCTGGTGCCAGCATGCTATCTCTCAGGAGTCAGCAAGGCCCTGCCTGGGAGGGATCTTGAGGCCCACCCCACGGTCTGTGGCACATGACACCTACCATGCAGCCTGGGGAAAGTTGGGCCTCTCCAGGCTGCAGCAGTCTATAAAGAACCTTAGAGACCAACGGGTCTTATATTCAGGGAAACTGAGGCCCAGAGAGGGGAGGCGTTGAGCTGAGGTTACATCTGCACGAGTCTGTGGGGAGCTGGGACCCGAGTCTGCATCTTGATCCTGTCATTACTAGACCAGAGCCGGCAGGCGGGATCTCGGCCTCTCTGGACACAGGTGCCTGAATGGACCTGTTCTCTGACCGGCCTGTCCCTGCCTCCTCCACTGCAGTAGAAAGGGGCAGTGGGGGCTCTCAAGAAGCCTGATCTGGCTGAGAGGTCCCACGAAGGAGAGACCAGGATCCAGAGCCTGTGTGTCACTGCTTAGGGGCCCCTCAAGGACCTGGAACAAGGAGTGTGCTGGGGCAGCTGCTAGGGAGTGTTGTCCTTTGTGGCGGGCAGGCAGTGGGCAGTTCCCACTGCTGCCCCTGGTGTCCAGTCTCTCCCGACTGCGGGGGAGCAGGGGAGTGTCCCAGTTTCCAAGACAGCGGCAGCTAAGCTCCCCTCCTCCGACTTAGGGCCCTCAGCCCCCTGATGTGAGCTGAGGGTTGGGGCGGGTGCCTGGTGTCCTGCCCAGGAACTGCTCTGGGGCTGGGCCGCCACCCCCTCTCCCACCAGCTCCAGGCTCTCCTGCAGGTTTCTGCACGTGCCACTTTACGCCTTGGGTGAGGGGTGGCACAGGTCCCTGCTTCAAGCACCAGGGTGACGGTGGATTGGAGTGTGGTGGGAGGGCCACGCCTGGCACACACCCGTCTCATGGCAGAGCTGCCGGCTGGCTCCACAAGTGTGCTGCCTCGGGATGGGAAAGCAGTTTTCGGCCCCGCCCCCTTCTCGGTCCCGAAGCCCGGGCCTAGTCGAGGATCGGAGGGGGGCGTGGGGGCGGGGCGGGGAGGCTGCGGGCGCATCCCTGCCCGGAAGGTATTATACTTTGGCCGGGCCAGCGCGGGGCCGGCCGGTTGGCCCCACTGTGCGCCCGGCGTCCCGCGCTCTGCGCTCCGGCTCCACGGCCCGCGCCCGCAGCTCTGCGCCGGCCGCGAGCCCGCGCCCCCGGCCCCCCCCCGCGCGGGGCGGGCAGGGGGTGTGGTGCAGGAGGCACGAGTGACAGCGCTCTCCGCGCGCGGCGCCTCCACGGGGCGCAGTGTCAGCCCGCCGAGCCCGCCGCGCGCACAGCCCGCCGCGGGCTTCCGAGTCGGCGGGGCGATGTCGCCCGAGCCTGAGCCCCAGCCCCAGCCCGAACCCCGGGCCGGCCGCTAACAGCGCCCCAGCCCGGACTGCAGCGGCCCCCGCCGCCGCCGCCGCTTCGGAGACAATGGACGCGGGAGCCGCCCCGCGGAAGCACAGTAGGTGCCGCACCGCTCCTGTTGCTGCGCCCGGGGCTCCGTGAACGCGCGGGGGCGCCGCTGCCCTGGGCGGCGGGTCTGAGCCCCAGCGGGGAGGGGGCGCAAGAGGCTCCCCCTTGTGCTGGCCTCCGCCGCCGCCTGGTGGGTCGAGCTGCTTCTGAGGTCCAGACCTCGGCCCTGATCTTGGAGGGGTCGGGCCGGGGTATGGGTGTAGGACGGTACAGGAGAGGTCCTGGGTTCTCTTGGAGGCTGCAGGTGCGAGCTGAGGGATCCGGGGGCCACCCCTGCAAAGTTTCCTGCCCTGGTTGGGGATGGATGTCTGAGCTGAGACTGTGCCCCCAGAGACCTGGTCCAGAGGCCACGTTCTCTAGCTGGGTGTGGACGGCACAACAGGGCCCTGCCTTTTTGGGTGCTGGGTGGACATTGCGCAGAGAGGGGGCTGGCATGTCTCCTGGGGATGCAGGTGCCGCTTCTGGCCTCGGGCCAGCCTCTCCCAGTGCTGGCAGGCAGGGTTGCGTGCGGTGGGCACTGCTGTGGCTGGCAGGACACAGCCAGGCTCAGGAAAGCTCTGCCCAGGTGGTCTGCTGATAGGGGTGGGAGAAGCAGGCCTTCCTGGGGCCCGGGGCCTGCGAGTGGAGCTAGGGGGCTAGCGTCATTTTGGAGATGTGGACACCTCTATGGCTGGCAGAGGGAGGAAGCCCAGGAAGCAGAAGGCCTCCCCACCCCTCTCTTCCACCCTGTCCTGCTTAGGGATCCTTCAGCTGCACAGAGTGACCGCAGACCCCCTGCCCAGGCTGGCCTTTCCCCATGGCCTTCTCCACCCCTGGAAATGTGCCAGCTCTGTGTCCTCTCTGTTCCTTTGTGCCTGGCCCCCGAGAGGTGACGCCAGGGCACCTGGGGGCCCAAGGCTGCACTCACGGCAGCATTTGGTCAGCCAGGGTCCTCTGAGCCCCAGCCCAGTCAGAGAGCTGCAGCCCCAGAGGGGGTTCACAGAAGTCAGAGGTCATCATTTCCTCTCCTGGGTGGTGAGAACAGGAGCCAGCTGGCCTGTCTCCCCTAGGATTCTGGGGTAAGCAGCCCCCCATTCTCATCATATTCCCTCTGCATTTAACCCCTAGCCGCATCTCTGTGCGGCCCTGCGGGGGAGGATCAGGGGTTCCAGAAAGTGCGGGGAGGCAGGTGGAGTGTGTGCCCTTGGACCGTGTCTGAAGCGTCCCCACAGCCCCCTTTCCCAAGGTCCAACAGCTTGGTGCCCCTGCCCTGGCCTGTGCATGTCCAGAGGCTGTGACCCTGTGCCCGTGGTGGGAGAGAGCTCACCCTTTCTCAGCCCAAGCAGTGTGTGCTGTGCCTGGGGTGCCCTGGCTGGAGGTGAGGGGGGGATCTGCTGGCCTTGACCTCTTGTATGAGGTTCATCCAGGGAGCACAGTGAGCCCAAGGCTGGTCTGGGGTCCCTGGGGTTGGGCCTGTCACCCAGCCACTGGCAGAGCAGATGCGGCTGCTGTCAGGGAGCTGCTGTGGGCACCGGGAGGACGACCAGCAGGCTGGCAGCGACCGCTCCTGGGGGTGGCCAGGCAGGGACTCCTTCAGCTGGCACTTGGGGCAGGTCTGGGGGATCCCTTAGGTGCCAGAGGGGCCCGTGGGTAGGAGAGATGCCTGCAGACCCTCTAGGAGGTTCCTCGAGGCCCTCACTCCATGCAACTGAGAGCTCAGCTTACATAATCCCCCACCCTGCACACAGGTTGCTGTAAGCGGCAATAGCCAGATTTGACAATACGAGTTGTAATTGGATTTTAATTTTTAATGTCTGCAGTAGATGAAGCGCTGTGGGCCAATTTGTATATATTCTGCTACCTTGCACTTATTTGGACTACTTCATTAGCTGGTAACTGTCCTGCCTGCCCTGCCGGCTACTCCCTGGAAGGAAGGGAGTCTGGGCCTGGGACCCATGGGTGGCCTGCCACCTGCTCCCCTCCTGCCACTGCTGGGTTGACTGTCCCCTACTCTGTCCTGCACCCATGTCCACTGTAGCCCCCAGGCCCCACACGCTGGGAGCTGCTGGGAAAGGACAGCCCTCAGGGGCTCGGGGCACATACCCACTGAACCTGCAGATTTCTTGCGGCCCAGCAGGACTTTTGACCCCAAGGGCCACTGGACAGACAGGGCCCTGGGCCTTCTAGGGCTCTGCCTGCCCCTCCCAACTGCCAGACCCATCCTGGGAGCCAAGGTTGGGGTGGGAGTCAGGATTCCATTGCCCAGTCTCCCAGGTGCTGGGGGTGGGCATGCCCCGAGGTATCCCCGAACCTCCAGACAGACCTCGGCCCTGGGCGGCAGCAGGACCTACACGCCATCGACTCCACCCCCTGCTGCAGCTCTAGGGGTCCCGAGAGGCAGGACGGCCTTCTCCCTGCACTGCCCGCCCTCCGGATTATTCTTAGGTCTGTTGTGTAACAGGCCCGCATCCACGGAACAGGGAGGGAGGGCTCCTGGGAGATATCTCCAGTGCAGCCGCCAGCCAGCCAGTTTGTCCCTTCGCAGCCCAGCACAAAGGGACAAAGGAGGCTGCCTGGTTACCCAACCCAGCCTGACCCGGGGAAAGGGCCCCGGCCCGAGGGCGTGTGCTCCCTAGGGCTCGTCTGGCCTGGGTCTATGGTAGCTTCCATCCCCTGCAGCTGTGTGTGTGTGTGTATCCCTCTGGGGCAGAGTGGTCTGGGGGTCCACTCTGTTCCCAGTCTGCCCCCAAGGCTCTTCTTCCTGCTTCTTCCCCCCTCTGTGCTCCCAGCAGCCTCTGGGGTTGATCGCAGGGTCTCCACCCCCGCAGATGAGAGCAGACTCTTCACGCCTCTTTTCGCAGCTCTTGCTCCGCATCAGATGGGTTTGGCCCGGGGCTCCAGGAGGCTCAGGCTGAATGGCAAACAAGCCCATCCAGGCTGCCCTGAAAATGTGTGGGGAAAGCCCTGAAAGGCTCCCCTTGCCTTCATCCTGTGGGGTCAGCAACCACTTCACTGCCTTCATCCCTGTGGGACCTGCGGAGACATGCATGGACCCTGGCTCTTGTACAGGGTTTCGCTCCCAGATCCCGGGGAAAGGGTGAATGGCTGGCACACTAGGGGCAGCCACCACGGATCCGTCCCACCAGTTAATGGGACCAAGAAGCTGGATGGGTGTGGGGAGCACAGAGACATCTGAGCTGGACTGGAAAGCTGTGATGGAAGGAGGCGGGGACCACCTGTGGGTGGGTCGAGGGGTGGGCTATGACTATGACCCCGGGCTTCATTTATGACTGAGACCTCAACCCCAGGAGGGCAGGGAGGGTGGTGGTAGGGGCAGACTCTGAAATGTCCCTGCCCTCTCACGCAGGGAAGGAGAGCCTGGGGAAACTCTGACTTGAGCGAGGCACCGGTTCTCCTGCCTGGCCTTCCCTGGTCCCCAAGCTGCCTCTGTCCTCTGAGTCATTCTTTAAAGGGGCTCCCTGCCAGGGTGGGAGGCTCCTGGGCCTAAGGCCACTGTGGTCCTTGTCCTGGTGGCTCCCAGACAGTCAGACCCTGGCAGAGGCCTCAAGAAGGTGTCTCATTTCCTGAACCTAGGAGCCCAGAGGGTAGCATGAGTGCCCTGGGGCTTCTGGAACAAATGACCGCAGACTGGGGGCTTCAAATTACTGGTGCTATTCCCGTCCTGGAGGTGGGAAGTCTGAGGTCAAGGTGTCAACAGGAGCTCGCTCCCTCTGAAGCCTGCAGCTGCATCCTGCAGCCTCAGCCTCTGTCCTCACTCAGCCTGGTCCTCTGTGTGTCCTGTTCTCCCTCTTATAAGGACACTTGTTGGATTTAGGCTCCCTTGGGTAATCCAGGATGGCCTTGTCTCAAGATCCTTAACTTGATTACATCTGCAAAGACTTTTTCCAAATAAGATCTGGGATGTAGATACATCTTTTGGGGGCCACCATTTAGCACCCCACATTGGTCGTGTTGTCTGTCTACTGCACCCACTGATGGACACCTGTAAGCCAGGGCCTGGATCTCACTTCTCTGGGTCCCCCAGGCTGAGGACGGGGCTGGTGTGGGGTTCTCTGACATATGAGCAGGGCTGCCCAGCTGTGGAGCCCTGCCTGGCTGCCTCCTGGTTTCCGACACTCCCCTATCTATCCTTGGTTGAGAGATAGGGATGCGAACTGACTCCAGAGGCTCCTGGGAGGAGGTGCGGAGGGGGCCCTGGAGGTCCTGGCCTCCTGGGGGGGTGTGGTGACCCGGTGGTTCCTGGGCAAGGCTTCATCCTTTTAGTGAATGGCTGCTGCCAGATTGCATCGGCCACTGGTCACAACACTCCCTGCGGGGAGTCTCCCAAATGCCCCCACATCAGAGCCTGGCCCCTGCAACCAGCGGTTTGGGGGCTTTAGTGCCTCAGTCAGCTGCTCTGACCAGGCCCTTCTGGCCCTGGTGTGGCCCCTTGCAGCCCCAGAACTGTGAGTAGCAGGCTTTAGGTGTTAGTTGAGAGCATGGAGAACACAGACTCAAGAGAGGTATGGGCTACTAAATATGTGTTTTAAACAGGATACCAGGTCAGGGATGGGTGGTGACCAGGTCTGCAGGTAGCTCTGTCCTGGGCTTGCCCTCCCAGGACAGCTGGGATGAGGGGTGGGGAGGGCCCCACCCTAGAATGGGAAGGCCTGGGTCAGCTCCAGTTCTCCAGCCCCTCTGTGGCTTCGGGCAGGGACTCAACCTCAATGTCTTCACCTGTGAAATGGGGAAGTAATAGCCTGCAGTGCAGTAAAAAAGAGGCTATTTGTGTGTGTAGCTCTCTGCCCCACCCGAGCTGGGACCCCCTTGCCACCGCCCCCTACTTGGCTCTTGCCTGAAGAACCGCCCCCCTCGGCCTCTGCTACTTCTGAGCGCCTCGGGCTGAGCGATGGCTGCTGGTAGTCTGCAGGTCTTGGAACTTGGGTGAGGGTGGCCACTTCTTTGTACGCAGAACTCAGCAGAGCCCAGCCTTCACCAGGGCCCCTAAGGGAGTATACAACAGCTTCCCAGCAGTGGCTGGCATCCTGAGGCTGGTTGGAGGGGCTTGTCCCCTTCCTGTGCCAGAGGTGAGGGCCTGGCTCTCCATCTGGAGTGAAGCCGGGGCCTCCTGCCCCTCCTGCCTCCCAGGTGACCTTCTGTGTCCTCCAGGCTCCCTTCCTTCCTGGGTGGCCTTTCAGCATAGGGTGTTGCTCTGGGCCAGTCACCAAATGGCCCATTTTTCTGGGAGCTCCCAATCGCCTTCCCCAGCAGCAAGGACAAGGGCCTCCCGGGAGGCCTGCTGCAGCCTTCAGAAAACGAAAAGGGGTGAATCTACAGCCTGGTCCTGAGCCCCACCTTCTCCCAGCATTCCTGGACCTGCAGCTCCCCGGGCTGTGGGTTCCTGGGCCGGATGCTGGTTCTCCAAGCTCAGCGTCCTCACCTGTCACAAGGGATGTGGATGATGGCAGGTGAGTGAGTTAACCTGTAGCCAAGGTGAGGAGCCTGCCAGAAGGTGGCGATCTCTCCACTTGAGCTGGGGCTTCCTTGCTCTCCCCAGGGCACATGGGTTCCTGTCACTCGGCCCCTGGAAGCAGGACCCAGGGTGCCAGGCAGCGGTTGGCAGACAGGGCCTGGTGGTCCAGGATGGAGGCCTCTGTTGGCCTCTACATCGCCAAGGGGCCACGGGCTCCCGATCCCCCAGGTCCCACCATCTCTGGATGGAGACGGAGTGGTGGGCCTGCCTCAGCTCCTCTGGGGGTCTGGAGGCCAGAGTTGTGTGCACTCAGAGGGACCAACCCCCCCAGTTATTTGAGGGGATGTCCATGGGTTCCAGCCTTCTGCAACACGCCAGAAACTGTCACCAAGAATATGGCTTATGAAGATGGCTTTGTGGGCAGTGCCGGCCATATACTCCTGCTGCCTGGAAGCCCCCTGCCCCCTGCCTGGTAGCTTCTCTTCAGCCCCAGGAACTGGCTCCATGGGCAGAGCTCACCCCTGGAGCCATAACCCTCACCGTTCCTCAGAAGAAGGGCCATGGGCAGCCCTGTAGGTTGGTGGTGTGGGACTCTTACCCAGTGCAAGGGCCGCCTGGAGAGGGTCCCCTGCACTCGGAGCAGAGAGCTCCCCTGTAACTGTGGATCGAGCCATCAGTGGATGGCCTCTGCCTCCTGTGTCCATGGGCTCTGGGCCCAGCCTGGGTGCTGGATGGAGCCTTCAGGGAGCAAATGGGAGCTTCCCAGAGCAGTGCTGGGCTGGGGTCCCCGCGACCCACCCTGCATGCCGGAGAGCAGCCCGGTGGGAGGATTTAATCTCAGTTTAGAGAAAGCACTGACCTGGAGTGATCCCTGGGGAGAGGGCCGGCCGGAGTGGAATGTGAGGCTGCCCCAGCCTCATGTCGCCTCCCCCGCCTTGCCCTCCCCTCCTGCCTGGAGAGGCACCTAAATAATTCCTGTGTGGGGAGGCTTGGCCAGGACTGTCCAGTCAGGTCCAGGGGCCTTGTCCCTCCGTCTGGGTCTTGGGAAACCCCCTTATGTATATTTTTCCAGGCCTAGAGACCTTGGTCCTGTTATTGCCCTATTTAAAAAGTTGAGGACAGGGAGGCTGGCTGGGGTGACCTGCCAGAGTTCCGGGTCAGCAGGTGGAGGTGAGACCCTGGCGGCTGGTTAACTAGGACAGTCTGTGCACACAGTAGGCACTCACTGGGTGCTGGTTCATCTTCCTTTCATGGAAGGGGTCACGGGGCCCAGTCATGCTGGCTGTGGTGCAGGGGCTGGGACCATTGCTCCTGGCACAAACAGGACTCTCCATCTTCAGTGCTGCCCTCTGGCTTTCCCCCCACCAGGAGGAGAGCTGTGCCCCGGGATCCAGTCCTGCTGCCCTGCTGGGGTTCTCATTCCTGTGCACCCCTGCCCCCTGGGGTGCTGGCATCCCCTTCCTGCTGACCCCAGCAGTGGGCCCTGCCTAGGCGTGCGTGCCCCTCCCCCAGCTGGGGTGGCTGCTGCAGCTGCCAGTGTCCCCAGGACTGTGGCCCACACCGGGCCAGGGGTCTCTGGGAAAGCCTTTCTGCATTCCTCAGGTGGGGAGGGGGTAGCAAAGGGAGCCCCCAGCCCCCGGTGAGCCCAAGGCTTGGAGTCCTCCGCAGCCAGCACCACCTGAGCCTTGCTGGGGGTGAGGGAGGCAGTGAGCGAGGGATCCATGCTGCTGGAGTCTGCTCCCCCAGGGGTGCAGGAGGGGATGGTTGGGAGCCCACCCCAGGTCCGGGCACCTCAGCAGCACGCGGCTCCCGCAGGCTGTCTGCTGCAGAGCAGACCCCGTGACCACAGAGCAGAGCGTTTCTGAGCAACCGCTTTCCAGGCCAGGCCGTGGCCCACTTCTCAGCTGCAGCCGGATTGGCGCAGCAGAATTCCAGAGCAGCAGGTGGCCATCCTCCCGGCCCTCGGGCAGCAGCAGGGGCTGGGCTCCAGCAAGCCTCTGCTTACCTAGATGGGCTTGGGGATGAGGGGGTGGGAAGGGGCTCTGCTTCCCCAGAGCAAAGCCAGCCTGTGCCTCTCTGGGCGAAGCTGTGTCCCGAGGGACTGAGCAAATGGACGTCACTGTGGCCTGTCCCTATTGCTGTCATCCTTCCAGCCTGCATGGGGTGTGGCCTGCGTGGCTGCCACTGCCCCCCCACAGGATGGCTCAATGAGGGGTCATTCCATGGAGGACCGAGTGTCCAAGTCCCGGCCCCTCATTCTGCTGGGGGCTGGATCGGCAATGCCTTGGGTGGGCCTGGCCCCTTCACTGGGAGCAGGTGGCTTGATGGCTGACCTAACCTTCCTGGGAATCTTGTGGTTGCTATCCTGGGATGTGGGGACCGTGAGGGCCCTTGGAGCGCCCCTCACAGATGAGGCCCCAAGTGTGGGGAGGGGAGGATTTGGGCACCAGTGAGCCGGGAGGGATTGGGGGGCAGGAGAAGAAGGGGACAACAGAGGATGAGATGGTTGGATGGCATCACTGACTCAATGGCCGTGAGTCTGAGTGAACTCTGGGAGTTGGTGATGGATAGAGAGGCCTGGCATGCTGCGATTCATGGGGTCGCAAAGAGTCAGACACGACTGAGTGACTGAACTGAGCTGAGCTTCTCTGACATTCGGGTAGGGGGATCTGGGTTGGCTTCTGCAGTGTCTGGGCCCTGCTGGCCTCTCAGTAGCTGAAGAGCTGCTAGACTGGGTTTCTCAGGTGCAGCCCTGGGGCTGGGGGTGCAGGGAGCCAGCCAGGCCCAGGACCTTCCAGTGTGGAAGTTGAGGCCAGTGGGCATCTGGGACTGGGCACCAGAGGCCAAGTCAGCGTCTCCTCCACCTGCCTCAGGCAGACATGCACCCGGCCTGGGAGAGGCCCACTGCCCCCAGCAGAGTTGAGGACAGCCCCTGAAAGGCCCACCTGTACCTCCCTCAGCCGTAGTGGGCATCGGCTGCCTCTTGGGATGGCGGGAGTGGTGGCAAAGGAGAGCAGGAGGGGGCTGAGGGCCCAAGATGGGGGCGGGCTGGGTCGGGGAAGGTGGGGGTCCAGGCAGCCACGCCTTCCAGCAGAGGTGAACTCGCCCAGGGTGCTGCCCCCCTCACTGGCCTCCCCGCTGGGGGTAGGTAGCATCATCCCACGAGGTCTCAGGGGCAGGGTTGGGAAAGGCTGGGGGTCAGAGCCGCGGTCAGGAGACGTTCGGGTGCTCTGTCCACCCCTCTGCCCGTGCTGCTGCCCGGGGGCTCCTGTCAGCCCCTGGGGGAGGACAGGGTCCCCCTCCTGCCTGTGCTCCCATCTTCACCCCTTACCTGCCGTGGGCGGGGCAGGCATCCTCGAAGCAGGTTTGTGTGTGTTTGCATGTGCCTGTTTAGAGTATTTTTAAAGCGACTCTGCAGCTGTGCTCAGCTCGGCTGCATTCTCCGGTGGGTGCTTGGCACGTGGCACATTGTGGGGTTATTTTGGGCTTGGCATTATTGGGAGTTATGTTCTGTGTCTGTAAGGAAACAGCATCAATACAGGCTGAGTTGGGGGTACTGGATGCATCTTAGGAAGCGGAGCCCAGAGTGAGATGGGGCTCTCGGGGGCTATAATAGGGGCAGGGCAGGCGTCTCCCTGGGGCTGCCCACTACCTCTGGCCCATGGGTTCTGACAGCCCTGCCCGGTGAGTCCTTCCCTGGTCCCCCTTGCAGGGGCTGCTCTGCAGAGACCTGCCAGCTTGAGCTGGATAGCCAAGGAGCCGGACAGGACAGGCTCTGGCTTGTGCCTGGTTCTGGGGGACTTTTCTCAGAGCAGGCAGATGGATAGGGAATGACAGAGGACCAGGGAGGGTCAGTATGGCCAGAGGGGGACATTAGGTACAGGGAGGCCACCAGCTCATACCCCTCTGGTCTGTAGCCACAGTCAGGGTCAGCCAGCCACCTGACCAGATGATACATCAGACCATAGCACCAGACCCCTATTAGCCTTTGACCTCCTCCACCTGCTGCCCAGGACAGAACAGGAGTGGGATGGGGGCTGCTGGGCTGCCCCTCATAGAAAGACACTCAAAGAGCCACAGCTGGTTTCTAGGACACAACCTCCCTAGTCATGCATCAAGGCCCACCCAGCCCCACCAGCCCAGCAAGCCCATCACACACCCCACCTCTGGGGTGCCTGCTCCCCACCCCATCCTGGCCCCATGCTGCATCTGCGGTCCCCGCCCGCAGGAGCTGGGGGTGTCTTGTTGCGGGGGGACACGTGGCTGCGTGCTCAGTCCTGACCTCGTGTTCTCTATCATGTGCTCTCCTGTCTCCTCAAAAGACCTAAATTGCCCCCTTGCACTCAGCTGAGCCTGAAAAAGCCCTGGGAGGTGACTCAGCCATCACCACTGGGCCCCGCTCCTGGTGACACACGAGGTCACTGGGGCTGCTTGGCCCATCTGAAACCTGCAGGCTTGTCAGGTTGGGGCCCGGGCAGCCCCCAGCAGTTGGCCTCCCGTGGAGCCCAGACTGCATTTGTGAGTGCCCCTTGGCCCTGTGGGGCGGGAGGGAAGATGGAAGGTCAGGGCGCTGGTCCGTGTGGAGGATCGGGCTGGAAGCCACCACCATCTCCGGCGCCTTCCCCTTATCTGGGCTTGTCTAGGGGTCTGGGTGGGAGGAGGGCCCTGGCTTGTAGCCCACCTAGTCCTCAGAGGACAACCCCTCCCATCCTTTCCCGGACTTGGGGAGGGCTGTGTTCGGTGGGCAGAGAATGGGTCCCAGGGCCATATCAGCTTCCAGGTGGGAAAAGCCCGTGGGGTTTGCCCTGTGACTGGGCACCACAGGGTGGTTGGCACCATCCATGGGCCTTTGCTTCCGGGTCCTCTGTCCAGCCTGGGTCCCTGGCTGCCGTCCCCTTTCCTAAGGAGCCAGCTCCAGGCTATCGCAGTGGCTTTCGGTCCTGCCAGGATGGTCATTGCAGTGGTCAGTCCTTACCCAGGTGGTCTGGGGATAGGACACTCACAGATCTCTCAGGACAGGCCAGGCGGGGCCACCCTCGGAAGCCATCCTGGACCGAGGGACTGGTGGCTCCATCCTAGGCAAAC
The DNA here is from genome assembly GCA_917880005.1 of Nanger dama. Classification (NCBI taxonomy): domain Eukaryota; kingdom Metazoa; phylum Chordata; class Mammalia; order Artiodactyla; family Bovidae; genus Nanger; species Nanger dama. Next base: position 17,828,715 of record CAKJTW010000013.1, on the reverse strand, counting down.
AGGAGTGCGGTCTGCCCTGAGGGGCTGTTCTGGGTCAGCCAGCCTGCAGTCAGTCGGCCGGTTGCCCACTCGGTGGTCGGGGGGTAGGTGCAGCCATGGGGTGGGGGCTGTGAGGGACCTGGGGTTTGCGGGGCCTTGTGCCTTGGCAGCTCTGAGGGCTGTGATATGGGGTTCCTGACCCCTCTGCCCTTGTTTCCAGCTGCCAACAGTGGGTCACTCAGAAGTATGAGGCTCAGCTGCTCCCTGGGGAACCATGGTCTGCTGAAGTGGGGGATGCCCCCTTCTTGAGTCTACTGGGTGACTTCCCACCCCTGAGGGGCACCAAGAGATTGCAGGTGGTCAGTGAGGACTCCCTGGAGGAGGCAGCTTTCCTTGGAGTGACTAGCCAGAGGCTGACCAGCATTCCTTCTGTGTCAAGGTGGCACCTGCAGGGGTGGGTGGGGCTGTTCCCATCCCCACTGCGAGGTGCTGGGGTCTGCTCCCCGCCTCTGCTTGAACACCCTCAGTGACTAACCCGCCCGGATAGGCCAACCCTCTTGCTTTTCTTTTTTTGTGCCCTAAGAGAAAATAAACATTTGTGTGTGTAGCACTTGATGGCTGCGGGGGCCCACACAATTGCAGGGGTCCTGGGGTGCACAGGGCAGGGGGGCAACAGGAGGCCAAGGTCATGGCGCCTGGGCTCCCAGTGCTTTGTCTGTCCAGGGCTTGACATCCTGGGCTGTGGGTAGAAATGCATGTGGAGGGAACCTGGGTGGCAATCATCATGTAGCAGGGGAGTGATCTGTCACCATCCCAGGTTGTTGTCCCTGGGGGCCTGAAAGCAAAGGAGAGGCGACTGCCCAGGGTCGAGGCTCAGGGAAGCTTAGCAGGAAGCTAATGGGCACAGGGGCCCAGACTGCCTGTTCTGTGGGCAGTGTCCTCTGCACAGAGTAGTGGGAGGGGCGCCTCCACATCCCACCAGGCCCTGAACCCTTGGCTGCCTGGTGGGACCCCTGGTCCATTTGGATCTTGGTGTCTCTGTCTGAATGTGGGGGAAAGTATGATTTCCAGGTGCCTGGTCCTGACTTGTGTGTTCATACCTCCCCCAGCTGGGTGTTCACACCTTTACCAGCTGTGTGTTTACACATCCCACAGCTGTGTGTTCACATTTTACCTGGCCTGTGTGTTCATACCTCCTCCAGCTGTGTGGCCCCACCTCTGCCCAGCTATGTGTTCATACCTCCCCTGACCTGTGTGTTTATACCTCCCCCAGCTGTGTGTTCCCACCTCCCCCAGCTGTGTATCCACACCTCCCCCAGCTGTGTATTCACACCTCCCCCAGCTGTGTGTTCACACCTCCCCCAGCTGTGTGTTCACACCTCCCCTGACCTGTGTGTTCACACCTCCCCCAGCTGTGTGTCCCCACCTCCCCCAGCTGTGTGTCCATACCTCCCCCAGCTGTGTGTTCACACCTCCCCCAGCTGTGTATCCACACCTCCCCCAGCTATGTGTTCATACCTCCCATGACCTGTGTGTTCATACCTCCCCCAGCTGTGTGTTCACACCTCCCCCAGCTGTGTGTTCACACCTCCCCTGACCTGTGTGTTCACACCTCCCCCAGCTGTGTGTCCCCACCTCCCCCAGCTGTGTGTCCATACCTCCCCCAGCTGTGTGTTCACACCTCCCCCAGCTGTGTGTCCCTACCTCCCCTGACCTGTGTGTTCACACCTCCCCCAGCTGTGTGTCCCCACCTCCCCCAGCTGTGTGTCCATACCTCCCCCAGCTGTGTGTTCACACCTCCCCCAGCTGTGTGTCCCTACCTCCCCTGACCTGTGTGTTCACACCTCCCCCAGCTGTGTGTCCCCACCTCTCCTGACCTATGTGTTCACACCTCCCCCAGCTGTGTGTCCCCACCTCCCCCAGCTGTGTGTTCACACCTCCCCCAGCTGTGTGTCCCCACCTCCCCCAGCTGTGTGTCCATACCTCCCCCAGCTGTGTGTTCACACCTCCCCCAGCTGTGTGTCCCTACCTCCCCTGACCTGTGTGTTCACACCTCCCCCAGCTGTGTGTCCCCACCTCTCCTGACCTATGTGTTCACACCTCCCCCAGCTGTGTGTCCCCACCTCCCCCAGCTGTGTGTTCACACCTCCCCCAGCTGTGTGTCCCCACCTCCCCCAGCTATGTGTCCCCACCTCCCCCAGCTGTGTGTTCACACCTCCCCCAGCTGTGTGTTCACACCTCCTCCCAGCTGTGTTTTCACACCCCCACTCATCTCTTGACCTGTGTTCACACCCCCTTCCTGAGCTGTGTTCACTCTCCCAGCTATGCTCACACTTGTTCCCAGACACCCTGCACCCCTCTTGCTGAGGGCATTGCCCACCTCTCTGAAGGAAGAAGGTAATGATTAGGGCCTCACTAACTCCAGTGTGGGGCAGGGGTGTGGAGGGACAGTGGGTCTGTTTGGCACCGGCTGAGGCCTCCGCAGACTTGTGCTCTCAAAAACTGGTGCCCCCCACCATAGACCCGTCTTTATGGGACGGTCCCGATTTCATTCCCCGAGTCCGCCTCCTGTGTCCCTGGAGTCTTGCTGGGTTTGAACACTTGTGTGGATGCAAGCATCGTCCTGTTGGTGGAAAGCTGATTGTCGGCGGTGTCATGGTGCTAGTGGCTACCTCCTTGCTCTGGGGCCCCCTCTCCCAGTGATTGGCCACTGGTCAGGATTTGGTGACACCCAGGGTGTCCTTGCCCACATGCCGACCATGGCTTCGTAGAACCTGGCTTCTCTTTGTAAAGGGTCGGTCCTGAAGGCCCCTTGTGTTCTGTGTCCAGACCGAGTTCAGCATGTGTTGTGGGAAAACTGGGAATCTGGCCTGTGTCTCAGGCTTGCAGGGTGCTGTCCACATGCCTGGAGCCTCTGGGGCTAAACCATGAGTCCTTCCCTCCTGGCCCCTATCCCAGTGGCCTCATCATCCCCCCACAAGTCATCAGGACAGACTCCACCCTCATCGTAAATCCTTTCTAATTTGCTTATTCAGCTTTGTGGTTGGAGACGCATGTGCTGGTGCCCAGGATTTTTAAATGGCTTCCATTCTACCAATGAACACCCAGCAAGTGGCGGTCTGGATATAGCAATGGAGTAAATTTAGAAATAATTTGTACATGAAATTGCACCTCCGGGAAGACTGGGGCAGGCAGCATTTAAAGGACGGTTTCAGGCCAGTGCCAGTGACAGGACTGTTTGTTCGTCCTTGGCGGGAGCAGGGTGGGAGCTGATGGCCAAGGAGGGGTCCAGTAACCCCTCCCACTCACCCCTCTCCGGCTCCTCTGTGCCCTGAGCTGAGTCCTGGGCCCAGAACTCATCTCATTGTGGTGAATGTGGTCCAGCTGAAACCTCTGCTTCTATTCTGGCCTCCTTGTGCCCTCAGCCCCCTCTCTGCCTGTCTGGGCCCAGCCTGAAGAGCGGCTCCCCACCCCTGTCAGAGGCGGCCCCCACACAGTGCAGTGACCTGTCCTCTCCCAGGATTTGCAAAAGCTGATGGCTCCAGGGTCCCCTGCTCTGCATACCCAACCCAGGGCTCCTGCAAAGGACCTGGGACTGCTGGCCACTCCTCCACCTTCCCTGAACCAGAAGCTCCCTGAGGGTGTGGGCTGCTTCCACTTCACTCTTCACTCCCTCCCCAGCCACAAGCGCAGTGCCTGGCACACAGGAGGTGCTTAATAAACATTGGCTGTTGGCTGGGATGGGGGTCGGTGTGTGGCAGTGGAACAGGTTGGATGGGCGAGGAAGGACATCCCAGGGACATGGGTGGCCGAATGTGGCCAGAGCATGGGGATGTGTGCCACCTGTGCCCCTCTGGCCCAGGAGGATGTCCAAGGCTTGCGGGCCTGGTGGCCAAAGGCTGGACTGGGCATGCATGTGCTTCTAATTTTAAAGATGTGTGTAGTTTCAATCGATGCAAGTGGCCAAGTGGCTTTCCGTCCCCATGCCCAGGGGCACACTGGTGCCAAGATGGTGCACAGCCTGGTGAGGCTGAAGGGGATGCCCAGGTCCTGGGGGCTGGCCCAGCCTGCTACGGGGTCAGTGGTAGGCTGCTTCTGGGGTGTTGGGGGTTGCCTTGGGTGGTCTGGGCCAGCGGCTCTGCAGCCACATTTAGCCTGGAAACTAGCCCACTGTCTTGGTGCCTGGCAGCCATGGCTCTGCCCAGCTCTGCATGAGGGTGCAGAATCTAGGTCAGGTTGGTGCAGGGCGGCAGCGCTGGGCGGTGAGGGCAGTGCTGTTCCCGCGGGCTGTGTCTGGGGGGCCATAGCAGCCTGGGGCTGGGCCCTGGCCCAGTGACCTCGCCAGGCCCCTCTGGTGATCTGGGCACAAGGCCGTCCATGGGAAGGTTGGGGGAGGTGAGTGGATGTGTGTCGTAGCTGCGGTGCCCCTGCCTGAGTGGGGACTGGGTCCTTGGGCAGCTGGGGGCATGCACGTGAGGGTGTGGCCTTGGCCATTCAGGCAGAACCTTCTGGGAACTCCTCCTTCCTCCCCACTGTCTGTGCCTTCCTCTCTCTGCCAGCCTATTTTTCCTGCCTCCTTCCACGGGTTGACCTGAAGTTCTAGGGATCTGGCCACATTGGGGCCTTGGCCCTCATCCTGCCCGGTGACCCTTGAGGAGGCTGTGGCGACAGGAACCTCCTTGGTCAGTGGGACTCCACTGCCCCTGTTGCCCCCTGAATCCACCGACCTCAAACCCAGCTCCTCCTTGCTGTGTGTGGCTCTGTCCCTCTCCTGCCTGGGGATTGAGCGACGATGTTTTTTTCGAAGGGTTGCCTGGCTCTGCTGGGCTTGGGGCCCCAAAAGGCAGGTTCATGCCCTTGTAGGGGGGCTGGTATGGGGGTGTGAGGGGTGGTGGGGATGCCAGGCCCAGAGCAGCACCCTTCCCACCCAGGACATCTGCATCGGGGTCTCCTGGGCTGTCCACCCTGTACCCCACGATTCTGTCCAGTCTTGGTTCCTTGGATCCCACTTTCTCAGTCATCTTCCCAGATGGTGTCTGGAGCTTGGCCTGAGCTGGCTGCACACCTCACTGCTACCTCACACCCTGCCCCCATCTCCTCCCATGGCCTGTGGTCACTCCAGGCAGCTTGGTCAGGCTGGTTGCCCTTAGTCCTCTCCAGCCAGGCCAAGTGCTCCTCTGTGACTGCAACCTCAGGCCCAAGCCCTGGGCTCAGCTCATCACAGGGGTGATCCCACGAGGGGGGATCAGGGCCTGAGAGAGCAGGAAATCTTCATGGGGGACATCTTGGAGCCCAGACAGAGGGGCTGACCCCTGCCTGGCCTCCCTGTGCCACTTGCCTCTGCCTCCCCAACTACTTCCCGAGGCAGGATGTTGCTCAGCCTGTACTGATATGTTGAGTGCATGTCTAAGATGATGGGGTGCATCAGGTCACCCATGAAGGCCTCCCAGGCTTCTCAGTCCCTTAACAGAAGCCGTAATGTTTACAGAACTCTCAAACCAACCAAGAAAGTGACGCTAAATTGGCTTCATTGTTGAATAATTAATAAAACTTCCCCGGTGCTGCTGCTGGGCTGTGTGTCACTCCCAGCGGCGGGGCTGTCAGTACCGCCTTGTTACCCAAGGGGCCGCCTTTCCATCTTTAAACAAGTGCTCGACTCCTCGCAGAGGTGATTAAGACATGCGTGTGTGCGCTGGGCCGCGGGGCCCACAGTGGAGGCAGCAGCAGGGACCAGTGTGGCTGTTGGGGTGACCCATCTGGAACCGGTGCTGCCTGGGGTCAGGGCCTGGGTCCTGGTCTCTGCTCTGCCTCTGCCTGGCCGTGAACCCTGGGCGAGACCTCTCTGCTTGTTTTTCCTTGTGGAAAAGAAGAGAGGTTGGAGCTGGTGCCTTGAGGGCCCTGCTAACTCGTACATTCTGAAGCAGCCTTGGAGAAGCAGAATCAGGAACCCACTAGGGCATCTCTGCTGTGTGCCGGGTCCCTGGTGCCCGTGGGCCCTCAGCAGAGCCTCACAGGCAACCAGGCTGTGGCTGCATGCTGGTGTCCTGCAGAGGGTCCTGGGGCACATCTCCTGGAGGTTCATGTAGGAGTCGGAAGCCGGAAACTTGAGGTGCCCTGTGAAGGTTTCTGAGGGTCTCTTACTCCATCAGTGGAAAAGAGATTCCTCAAGGCTGTCTGCTCCTGAGGGCCGTCCAGCTCCGTGGCTGCTATGGCCCAGGCTGACCAGCTGTCCTGCGGCTCAGGCGCTGCCCAGGGCTAGGTTCCCCCACAGTGGTTGCCAAGAGGGGTGTTGCACTTGGATCCGTGGCACAAGATGGCCTGGCTGCAGCTGCGACCCCGCCTGATGCCCACGGCTCTTCCCTACCCTCCAGACCTTCATCCGTGGCCTCAGCTGGGGCTCCAGGCTGGCCACCCCCTCAGAACTGCTGGAACTGCCTCAGTTACTGACGGGGAAGCTGAGGCCAGAGGGTTAGGTACAGGCTGCCACAAGCTGTGCATGGGGGCGCCCACCATCCTCAGGCATAAACACGTGCATTCTCATAGGCCCTTGGGGGTCCCCCAAGCCCAAAGAGACCCTGTCCTGGTCATGGCCCAGGTCTCCAGCCTTGCTCAGGGACAGGGCTGCCTGATGCATTTTGGGGGATCAGAGGTGTAGGACCTCTTCTGGCAGGACCACAGGACAGGGGCTGTGCCATCCTCTTTAAGTAAACCGTGAAACTCTTAAGTGGGACATGGGTTTCAGGCTGTGGAAAGGCACTGGTGGGCCGTGGGAGCTGGGGACCAGGTTCTGCTCTCTGAGACACTGCGCGGCCCTGCCCTTCTCCGAGTCTCTGTCCAGTCTTTAGAGCCCCACCACCCCCAGCAGGGACAGAGCTAGGTGGAGACACTCTAGTGTTAGGGGTGAGCAGTATACACACATGACACCGAGCATGGCGTTAGCAAGAGGCGACCCCTGGTGTGTGTCGCAGGGGGATCAGGGCCAGCTCAGGTCTGGCCAGGGAGCCTGAGGCGGGGAGGATGGGCTTGGCAGGGTCCTGAGGTGGCCCTGGCTATCAGGAGATGGTAGTGAGTGGCTGCCTCCGTCCAGAGCCTGGTCCTAGGGGCACATGTGCAGTGTTTCCAGTTCGGGTAGGGTATCCAAGGTGACACGTGAGGTCTGCCCAACTTGCAGGCCTGCCTGGAAACCAAGGGCTCTGGGTCCCAGGTGCAGGCTGGCGCCCATGTCTTAGGGCACAGTCTCCTGGCTCCTCCCGGCAGTGCTTGGGAACTGAAGTTTGGACCCAGCTGGAGCTCATGGCCAGATCCAGCCTCAGACTGGCCCCTGCCAGACACAGCATTTTAGAGCTGGGATGCGGCCCCGCCCCAGAGAGTAGGGTAGAGAGATCACAGTGCTGGGCTTGGTCCTCCTCAACTGTTCTGACCTGTGGGGCCAAATGCACCGCCCAGCTCTGGGTGTCCAGGTCTGGGCTCTATCCCCAGGGCTTGGAAGCCCCTTTTCCTTGGAATCCCAGGCCTGAGCAAGGCCCTTGGTCCCTCAGTTAACCCAAAGCAGGCTGAGGCAGCCGGGCTTGATCCCAAAGCAGGAGTGTCACACATTGGAAGGGGGCAGGCGAGAGGGCAGTGCGGCCAGCCTGGAGGACAGAATTGAGGCTCACGGACACAAGGCACTCACCCCAGAGAGGGCGTTCAGGCAGGTACCCTGTGCCCACTCCCCATCACCTGACTGTCCTGTTTGCGTCTTCAAACAAGAAGGAAATCAAACTCCCGAACTGGGGACTGGTGGCCCTTCCTCCACGTGCAGCCCCACCCACACTAGCCAGGCCACATCACATGCTCCCAAAGTCAGAATTTTGCTTAAATGCCCAGAAAGGAGATTTAGGAGATCAGAATCTTAAGCAAATTAACATGTGCAGCAGGCAGCTTTTAATCACCGCCTTTAATCGCAGGCCCCAGTAACGGAAATCATCTCGCTGGGCTGAGCTCAGTGGGCGGGGCTGGCGACACCGATGGATTATTCATTAGAACCTGAACTTGAGTTTCATCAGGCTGCTCCACAGGGGAGGGCTAAGGGGCCTTTGGTCCACTCCAGGGAGATGTGCTGGGCTTTCCGAGCCCCTCCCCCAGGGCCCTGTGGTTCGCCAACACCGCTGCCCCCCCACCCCGTCCCCCACCCAGCGCGTTCTCCATCTCAGGTCTGCCTTTGGTTTAGCCTGTCATCTCCTCTCCCTGTTCCCCCACTTCCTGCCCTGGTTTCTCCCCTTCTGAGAGTTTGGGGCTGCTGGCTCATCCCCAGTGGGGACTGGACTTACCAAGTCCAGGTGTGGCTGCTGGACTGTCCCTCCTCGCTTTGCTCCCTGCCCTCTCAGGGGGCTGGAGGGGGTGACCCTGGGCCCTCCCTGGGTAGGGTCCAGGGGTGGTGGTGACAGCCCATGTGGCTTCATTCCCCCATCCGTACTTGGGTGCCTCACCTGGAAGGAAGCCATCAGCCCCTGGGGAGGCAGTGGCTCAGAGAGCCCCGAGGAGCCCCAGTCCTCTGCTCAGGCCCTATGCATGCCTGGCCCCAGGCCGGGCTCCCTCATCCCTGTAAACCTCCCCAGGATGCCCCTAGGATGTGGGTCAGCCTTGCCAGATGGGGCTTCGGGTAGAAGCAGCACCTTTCAAAGCAGCACCTGAGGGAGAGAAACCACTTGTGTTGATCTGGGAAATGTTTCCCTGCGATGGTGCTACAGCAGGTCGAACTGGAGTGCTGCCGGAGAGGCAGGCTTTGCTGGGGGTCGGGGCTGAGGTGGGGGCGCTGCTCCACACTTGTCCTTCTGACTGTGCCCCTGCTTGGCTTCTGGCAGGGCCTGCCCCAGGCAGCATGCTAGGGGGCTATTCTCTGGTACCCCACAGCCCCACCGCCTCCCAGACCGCACAGACTTCGGTAGGCAGGGGAGGGGACAGGAGGGGTTTGGATGCTAAGAGACTGGGCTGTCACCAGGGGCTCCTGGACTCCCATTGTCGTCATCCTGCACAACCCCCACCAGGACAACCAGTGAAACGTCACCCCTGAAGTGCTGAACCTTCATGGGGGCCTCTTGTGGGGTGGGGTGACTTGTCCTGGATCTGGCCCACCTGCCTGGGAGGGGGCTGTGCAGTGATGTGGGGGCTGCCAGCTGGGACCACATTTGGATCCTGGGGGAGTTGCATGCAGGTGCCCCTTCTAGTAGGAGGGCTGGCCCGGAAGATGGGAGTGAGGTCAGGGACAGCCAGGGGTGGTGCCCGAGCCTCTGCTGGAGAAGTGCCTCCCTCATGCCCATCTGCCCCCCCAACCCCTGCCCGAGTGCTCTGTCCCACCCTCTGTGGTTCCCAGCCTGGCCGTGGCAATGGCAGTGAAGGGTTAAGGCGGGCGGGGCTCCCGCGGGAGGGGGCGGTCCCGGCAGCAGCGGCAGCTCTGGCAGCACTCAGCTCGTTGATCGGGCATGGGCGCGCGAGGGGCGCCCGGTTCTGACGGGCTCACGGGGCCAGCACGCTGCCTGGGGACCCCCTCAAGCTGTTCTGGAAGCAGTGGGGGTGGTGCCTACAGGCCATGGAAGCACCTGGGGACCCCGGTGGGCTCAGCCTGGACCAAGGTAAGGGGTCAGGAGGGGCTGGAGGAAGGCTGTGGTCAGCTCCTCGGGGAGCCTAGGACCGGGTGCTGAGATGCCCATTGGTGCCCTCTGACCCCACATGGGCAATGTTTGACTCCCACCACCCCCTACTCCGATTGAAGATCTCTGGGGTGACCCCATTCACATCAGCACCCGCACATCCCTCCCTGCTTGCCCCTTGACTCACGTCGTCCCTACTTGTGCTGGCATCCCATTCCCACGGGCGGTGGGAAGAGGTGCCTGGCAGAGCCCACACAATCCCCAGCCACCGGCCTGCCCGCAGTGGGCAGAAGCCTTGGTGGGAGGGCAAATCTGGGGTGTCCTGACCTGAAGGACCCTGGGGCTGAGCCTGTTCACCCCTGCCCCCATCCAGGGTGGTGGGGGGCAGCCCCAAGCCCTCTGTCAGCACCATGGACAGGGCAACGGTAGCCTCTGCCTGAGGGATCTGCCCATGGTTGCTGAACTCTGGCACCTATATGGGCGATTTCCTGCTCAAATCTGTCACGCTGTGTTGACCTGGGGGCCTGGGCACTGTCCTGGGCAGACAGTAAAGGTCAGCAGGGGTGGCAGGAGTCCTCTAAGGCTGCCCAGAGGCTGCCCTGGCACAGAGGCTTGAGTGTAGAGGGGCCAAGTGCTCGGTGTCAGGGTCTATCCTGCAGGGATGGGATGGAAAGAACTTCTCCAAAGAGGGTCTCTGTGTGTCCCCAGTGCAGCACTTGGTCTGGACCAGGGGTGGGAGAGGCAGGGAGGGAAGGGGGCCAGCCCCACGGCTGCAGCGGGAGTGACTCTGGCCAGACAACACAAGAAGTGGGATTCTAAGTTAAGGGCTGGGATTCCAAGGACAGCAGGAGCAGCCTTCTGGTGACTTGTCTGGATCCGGTTGTTCTAGACCCAGTTTGTTCTGCCCTCTGATTGGCATGGGCATGAGGGAAGGCTGGGGAGGGGGGGAGCCTTGGAGAGCCTGTGTAGAAGGCAGGGGCTTTATTGCCAGTAGACTGAGCGTGGGTCCCTGGTGGTGCCTCTGATGAGCTGTGTGACCTCAAGCAAGGCATTGGCCCTCTCTGAGCCTCTCATGGAAGAGAAGGACAGCATGGGATTGCCCTCATAGGGTGGCCTTGAGAAGAGTGTGCCTGGCCTGTGTGGCTACTCCAGAATTGCCTGTCCCCTCTCCAGCCCCCCTCCCCCAGCTGAGTTACCATTTATGAATGGAGGACAGTGTGGCTGGTGCTACAGATGGAATGTGTAGTACAGTTCCTGGCCTGGCTGCATGCTCACACCACCCTGGGAGCACCCACTCCCTGACTGCAGCCCCCAGTGCAGGGCAGGGCTTCCATGGCTGGGTGGTCCCTGGGGAGGTCCTGACCCAGCATGCTCCTGTCAGTCTGACCTGTGGGGAGCTCTGGCCTGGCCCAGCCTCCATGAGAGCCTCTGGGTGCAGGGTGCCCACCTGCAGACCGTGTGGACGTGGCTGCTGCCATGTGGCCCCAAGACCTCAAGGTCGAGGCAGCCCCAACATGGCCAGGGTCTGCCACCAATGAGGGAAGAGCCTGGTCCTAGGAGAGGAGTGGGCTGTCAGCAGCAGGACCCACTGAGAGCCCACACTCCATGCCCCATCCTCTGGGCAGAGGGCTCGGCCAGCTCAAGTAGAGGGCACGTAGTGTGGCCCTTCCCTGCCCTTCTCTCCCTCCCAGGGAGAGAACAGCCTCAAACGTGGAGCCGAGGACGGAGCAGATGGCTGGAGTCTTGGGTCCAGCTTCCATCTGCACAGCTAATGAGCGGATGGCGGTGGTTTGGGGCTCCTGGAAAGTCACTGGCTCGGCCTCCTCTGGGAAGTGCTCCTCTCCTGGGGTGGGGGCGGGTGGTTGACAGAGACTCGAGGCCCCTCCTATGCCCAGCCCAGGCCGGTTCCAGATCACTGAGGGGTGTGGTGGGAGGGGCATTGAGGAGGGGAATGAGTAATCGGAAACGTCTGTTTCTACCCGGGACTTCACTTTCTGCTCTGCTACGTGGGCTCCCACCGGCTGGACGGCCTTCCTGTGTGGGGGCAGGCTGGTGGGCGTAGGCCTCCAGGTGGGACAGCGGGCTCCCTCCCCAGGACAGACTGCTTCCCCACTCCTGGAAAGTGTGGGGAGAGGAAGTGGGCCAGGGTTTCCACCCCCGCCAGGCAGCCTGTGTGGAGGGGCCCAAGGTGGGGCCTTGTGCAGCAGCCGGTCAGCCAAGGGGGAGGTGAGCTGCTCTGAGTCCACCTGCTCCCACCAGAGCCCCTGGACTCCCTCTAGCTCTGTGTCCCAAGGGCAGGGAACACAGGCACAGGGGCTCAGGAAGTCTCCGAGCCATGAGGAAGTCATCCCCACCAAGTCCTGGGGGTTTCCTCAGCCTGCTCAGATCCAGGGGCCCACAGACAGGCTTCAAGGTGACTCAGGGTGGTCTCTATTTCACATTGAACAGGACCCAGCCTGTCCCAGGCCTTGGCCTGCCTTAGCCAACATCTTTCTGAAGTTTCCTTCAGAAACTCCTCCTGGAGGTGGGGGCCCTGTGGTGACCTGCCAGAGGGCCAGGTTCAGTGTCCTCCTTGGTCAGTGAGTGGCATGAGTATGGGGTCTACTGGGCCCCCAGGGTAGGAGGCAGGAGTGGGCTGTGGGGCCAGCCCCTGGTGGGGAGGGTGGGCAGCTTCAGGAAGTCAGACTCTGGGGGCCCGCCTGATCCTGGAACATCTTCTTGGTGCCCAGGCCCCCAGGGCTCTCGAGGAAGCTGCCTGGAGGTGGCCGGTGCCCTGGCTGGGAAGCGTGGCTGGGCTGGGGGACAGGCCCAGGCATCTTGTTTCTCTACTCCTTCATGGCTCTGTGCCCACTCTGCCTGGTGACCATCCAGCCCCACCAGCTGCTGCGCTGCCTCCCCCACGGGGCCTGGGTGGGTATAGGGTGGGGGCAGGAATGGCTCATCAGTACACAAGGACCCCTCCCTCGGAGCTGCTCCCCCCAGCCTGGCAGGAGTTTCCTCTCCTCCCCCAGGCAGACCAGGGTTCCATCTGGTGACTTTTCAGGAAAGTGCCTCCCCTCCACTGCCGCAGTGAGCTGCTCTCTCCCCCCTCCAGCTGCTCCCGGTGGCTCCTGGGGCCCATCCTGATATGTGCTGGCCCACATGGCATCCAGCCTTGCCCAGTGATGCCACGAGGGGACTCGGGGAGCACCCAGAACATGGGCACTGGGGCACCTTTGAGGGCTGGAGGTCATGAACACGGCTAGCAGAGTCCTCTCCCAAAATCTGTGGAATGGGATGAGTGCCTCTATAGCCGGGCAGGGGACCTGGGGCTGGCACTGTCCCTGGCTGGTGTGAGGCAACCCTGGCTCTGCTACGTGGGCAGAGGAAGGCTGAATGTTGGAAACCCCCAGCTCCTGTGGTGCTCAGATGGCTCCAGGACAATGTGGGGGCACACTGTGTGGGAAGGGGCTTCTCCAGGGGGCAGGTGCAGGGCACTGGACACCCCTTGCCCCAGAAAGTGTCCTGTCCACCCTGTCCACTGCCACAGGAGGCTGTGGGACAGCTGTGGACAGCTTTGACCCCCGTGAGTACTTCGGCTCCATCTCTGTTGGTTGGTGGACAGAAGGTTCCGGTGGGCCCTCCTGGGACTGCTCCTGGCAGGAACTTGGGCCACCAGCTGTAGAGGGAGCAAGGTGGTGGGGAGGCTGCTGCTGTTCCTGCCCAGAGCAGGAGCACCAAGGGCCTCTGGGCAGGTGGAAGGGACAAGCTCAGCCCGACTGGCCTGCTGGATGGAGCAAGACTGGCCGTCAGTCTGTCCCCATCCTCTAGGACACTCTTGATCCCCAGCTTCCTGGGATCCAGTGCACAGGCCAGCAAGAGGCAGGTAGTCAGAAACAGCCCAAGATGGCAGAGCAGAGCCTGGCCACTCACCCGCCTGCCCCCTCTGACCCTCCTCACTGCCCAGCTGGGTGAGACACCAGGGCCAGGCCCCCGCCAACCGAAGGCTCCTCTTTCCGCTGCAGGACTGAGCTGCCTGCCTGTGGGAGGGGCCCTGCGGGAGGAAAAGGGCACAGCCTGGTGACAGTGTCTCCCTCCCCGTCAGCTGCCCTCGCCACCAGCCCTCAGCCCTACCCCAGGACTGTCGGGGGGCCAGGCCCAGGCCTTGCTGACCTAGCGAAGTGACCTTTCAACTCCACTGCCTGGTGTGGATCCCTCAGGCTAGCCTGGGCTCTGTGCCCCCAGGCCCTGGGCACAGCTTCCCCGAGGTCTCGCCTGGGAGGGTGGACTTGAAGGCGCCAGCTCACACTGCCTGGTAAAATAAAAATAGTTGGGGAGGAGGCTCCCAGACGTGCAGGGGGACGCGCTGCTTCTAGACGTTTAAATAATCTCCGCCATATGTGAGTGGGCCCGTCCCTCCCTCCTGGAGGCGCCGGCCAGGGGCTGAGGCCCCGTGGGCGCTGGAGCCCGGCACACTGGCCCTGTCCGCCTTCCCCTTCTCCAGCCGAGCACTGTCTGAGCACCCACTGCATGCTGATCTGGGCCCGCCATGCAGTGTGGGGGAGAGGGTGGAGGGCTGAGAACCCGGTGGGGGCCTGCAGTGGGGGCAGGGCCAGAGCAGCCTTGGGCCTGTGTGTCCCACTGTCGCTGACTACTCTGAGCAGAGTGGACGCAGGATGGCCTGTTCAAAGATTCTTCAAGAGAGTGCAGAAGCCTCAGAGGAGGGCAGGGATGGAGGCAGGCAAGCAGGAGGGGAGATACAGGTTTGCCCCCTGAAAGGCTAGTGGATAAGGCAGGTGCCCCGCTTGGAGAGCCTGGGTGCCACAAGGGTCTGTGTGCATCCGTGCGTGTGTGTGTGTGTGTGTGCTCGCGCCAGGAAGACTGTGGGTGTAATTTGTGGGTTTTGTTGGAAGATTAAATTGATTTTCCAGTCTTCCCAAGGGGGAGGGTGGAGGTGCTGGCTGCCGTGTTAGGACAAGATCGATCTTGGCCATAAAAACAGCATTAAGCCAGAGCCACCCAGCTTCTGACCGGACCACAAGGGGACTCCCTCCTCAGAGCAGTGGCCACCCGTGTCCCGTGGCTGCCGTCCTCCTCAGGGCTTGGGGAAGGAAGGAGCGAAGGGCTGGGGGCCACCTTCTGACAGCCGGGGGAACAGAGGCGGGGGGACAAGGTGAGGCGCCTGAGGCCTCCCCCTGGCGGGTTTTGTGGCCAGATATCCCAGCCAGCAGTCCTGCTGTGGGGCAGCGGCTGAGGCGGGCGGACCCCAGGGGCCTCTCCTCCGGAGGTTGTTGTGGGATCGAGGGCACTGTGCTCTCTCCCGGCCTCAGGAGGTGCCCTGCCCCTCTGTCTGCTGTGTCCTCTGGCCAAGGTCCCTCAGGGCTGCAGCTGGAGGAGTTGGCGCCGCCTCAGGAGGCTGAGCCTTAGAAGGTTGGACAGCCGGGCCAGAGGCTGACTCCTTGTCACCTCCTGGAGCTGGCTTGGTGGCCTGGGCCCTGTGCCCACCCACACTTGAGTGCCAAGTCCCAGCCAGTGCAGGAGCAGAGCGGGACAGGCTCAGACTTCCTTGCCCAGGAGGTGGGGATTACAGAGGTGAATACACGCGGCCCTGACAGTAGCTGCGAGGTGGCTGAGGAGCCTTGAAAGAGCCCCCGGGGCCACAGGACAGAGGCCCCAAGTTTGACTCTGAGGGAGTGAAGGGTAGGACTGGCTCAGGTGACTGTGGGCATGGGGTCCCAGATGGTGTTGCCAGCCTGGTGCCCTTGCTGGGGGTGAGAAGCAGGGAACCCAGGCCTCCTGGTTTGGGGGACTGAGCCACTTGGACTTGGGGCCTGTTGTGGGTTCGAGCCCAGCTTGGCAATTAACTGGGGTGTAGCTTTTGCACCTAGTGTGCTCAGGTGCACCATAGGAGTGAGGCAGCAGTCCTGGGGGAGGCTCCCCTCAGGAGCCTGTCCTGCAGTCTTGGGGCATTCCTGGCTTCACACAGTGGCTGCAGTCCTGTGCCCACCTGTCTCATGGAGCATCAAGGGTGGTGTGGGTGCCCTGGGCGGGAGAGGAGCCCTGGCTGCAGAGCCCAGAGTGAGGCTGGATTAGCCTGACCTCATCTGCCTGGTCAGTGCAGGATTATGGCCTGGGGCAGCCATGGAGGTGCAGGGAGTCTGGGATGCGGGAGTTGTGCCCTCTCCCAGGGGCCTTGACCACGAAGATGGGGACCCAAGGCCCCCAGGTGGTGGTAGGAGACCCTTGATCAGCTGAGAGCCAAGGGCGTGACCTGAGCGGGGAGCCTTGGAGGGGGTGGAAGGGGAGGGCACCCCCAGACTACAGCCAGTGAGGTTCCCCATTGAGCCAATGAGGACCCCAGCAAGTGTCCCAGGCTGCCTGGTTTCCGGTGCCCTCTGTCCCAGTCTCTGTGGCCCAGGCCTGGTCCTGACTATCTGTGCTGGGGAGGGAAGGCTGACGCATTGCCCGGGAGCCATGGGTTTTATGGCAGTGAGGACTCCAGGGTGCCGGCCCACTGTCGCTGTCCCTGTGGGCCTAGGTAGGGGCACAGGGTGGCTGGGGCTAATAGGCCAGAGGCAGGAGGAATGTGAGGTCCTCCCCGAGGTCAGCTGCAGTGACTCAGTGGGGTTCTGCCCTCCGGCCTGTGCCGCATTGTCTGCCAAAATGGCCTGCCCCAGGAGCCCGACACCCAGTGGTCCCTGGCCCATGAGAAGAGGGTGTGCCTCCTGCTTCACCTCTCCTGCTGCCCCAGAGCTGCCCACAGAGCAGTCAGCTCCTTCCAGGTTTGGTTGCCCCCCAGCCGCCCTTGTCTGGGCCTGAGCTGGGTGGCCTTCACTAGGCCTTGTGTCCGGTCAGCAGGCAGAGGCTGGTCCTTCCTGGGCCCAGCCCTCCTCCCTCAGGACAGGTCGGTTGTGAGCCCAGGCAGCTGACCCTGGCCACCCCAGCCTCCAGGGCAAGGCCTCCCGCACGGGGAGGGTGGGGGACACCGCCTCTGGGGGCCCTGGGAGTGTGCTCTAGTGGGTGGTCCCTGTGAGAATCATAACCCAGGCCTCACAGCTGTGTTCTCCGGAGGGAGACCACTCATTTGTCCTGCCTGTCTCTACTCAGCCAGTTGTCAGGGCTGGTGACTTGGGGCCTCAGACAACACCGCCAGTCCCTTCCAGTCCCTTCCAGTCCCTTCCAGTCCCCAGCTGGGAGTTCCCTTGGCCTAAATCCTCTGGCCAGCTGGGCCAGATCCAGGCTTGGATTAGTGCAGGGGATTGGGCAGAGAGTGGGCGGGGCGGGCAGTGGCGCTGCGGCTCTTCCACCTCCAGACCCTGAGTTGCGGCTTCTCCCAGGACCTCTCTGTGGCCCTGGAAGTGGGGCGGACTGGCACAGGGGCCATCAGAGACAGCGGGTGACAGGCCAATGCCAGAGGCATCTGGGAGCAGCCCTGCAGGGGAGCTAGAGGCCAGCGAAGAGGGAAAGAGGGAGCCGAGGAGAGAAGGGGGCCCCGTGGAGCCCCGGGGCTGCCCGCCACCACCTGACCCACTGCCTAGGTAGGGTAGGGTTCCCCGGCCCTCCCTGGCCTCCGTGAACCCGCCCCCGGCCATCATCAGGGCATGTCCATCCCTGGCCGCTTACCCCTAGCCGGACCAAGGGAACCGTGGCCTGTCTGGCGGAGGCCTTCCTCTGGGTCGGCGGGAGTGTGGCTGTGTCCCCCGCAGTGGCAGCTTGGGCCACTAGGTAAGGGGGCTGGCCTGTTTGGTTGATCGTCTGGGGCGGGGACTGGTCTGCTCCTCCCTTCCAGAGCCCCACCTAGCACCAGGGTCACTGGAGTCAGGAGGGTGGGCCGCTCCTTGGAGTGTAAAAAGCCTGGGAGCTCCTACCACCCCCCATCCAAACCTGTAACCTCCCGACCCCTTGGTTTCCCTCTGAGGGTCTTGGGGCTCTGACAGCATCCCCGGGTCTGCCTCTCTGAGCCCCCCACCTCGGGGTCTGGAGGCTGAACCCCCAGACGGGCAGTGGGGAAGGAAGGGGTTGGGGAGTCAGGGGCAAGGAGGGGCCGAGGGCATGGGCCTATGGATGTGCTGGCTGGACACTCTCTGAGGGGGTCCCTGGTACTTTGGGGTCAGTGGCACCTTCAGCCCCAGTGGGGCGAGGCCAGCATGCTGGGGTCAGACATGTCGGCCCTTAGAGGCCAACAGTGGGTGTCCTTGACTGTGGTGAGACTCCGGGGGTGGGGGGGTGGGACAGTAGAGTCTGTCCCAGTGGGGCTGGCCTGTGGAGGGCCCCATCCAGGTTGGTCCGTTCCGCCAGGTCTCTGTCCAGCTGGGGGAGTGGGGCCTGGCCCAGTTGTTCTAGGCCCCTGGAGCGTCCCTGTCCTCACCCCCAGCCTCCTCCCTTCACCTGCTACTATGGCCACACCATCCCCTCACCTCCTGGTGTCTCAGCGGAGCCCACTGCCCTCTGCACTCGTCCCCCTGGGTGCCCCTGCCCCCCCCCCGCCCCCGCAGTTCACCATGCCTGCAGCTCAAGAACAGAGGTTGGCTTCCTCTGAGAAGTTCCCACTGCTTGGTCCTTGGGGCTGGCACCGACACAGGCCTCCACACCACCTGCGGGTCCCTCATCAGGGGACCTCGTGGGTTAATGACTTAGTGTTCTGGGCCTTCCATAAGCAGCTGTGAAGGGCCCAAGGTGGGCTGGGATGGTCCTGTCCCCAGGACTTCAGGAGCCTAGTACCTCTCCAGCCCTGGGGCCACTGTCCTGGCCAGTATCCCCTCCCCTGGGACATGGGAGATGTGTGGGCTGCAGACAGAGGCTGAATGGATGGAGGAAGGAGGGGTGCGGGGGAGGCAGTTAGGCCCTGTGAGGAAGGTGAGGGCTCAGTACCTTCCGGGACCTGTGCCCTTGGGTGCACCCTCAGCCTCATGGACCTGGCTGGGCAGAGCTGGTCTGAACTCTGTGTGAACTCTGGCTACTGAGCAGGGTCCCAGACTGGATCTGTGACCTGGACCAGCACCTGGGGTCACAGGCAGCCCTGGAGGGTCTGAGTTTGGTGCCCTGATGGATTGGAGGTAGTCTCTGCACCCCGTGAGCACTTGGGGGGTACACCTGAGGCTGCAGTGATCAGGGGGCTGCTGCAGCACTCACCAGTGCTCTGTCTGTCTGTCTGTGTCGGTCTGTCTGTGTGGTGGCTCGGTGGGCCTCCAGTGGAACGATGTATGAGTGCCATGCAGGCGGGGACACAGATGGTGAAGCTCCGGGGCAGCTCCAAGGGCCTGGTCCGCTTCTACTTCTTGGACGAGCATCGTTCCTGCATCCGGTGGCGGCCCTCACGCAAGAATGAGAAGGCCAAGAGTGAGTGGGTTGGTCCCGGGGGCGGGGTGGCAGGAGACCCTCCTCATGCAAGAATGAGAAGGCCAAGAATGAGTAGGGCAGTCCTGAGGCAGGAGACCCTCCCAGAGCAGCCACCAGGCAGTGGGAGGGGCAGCAAGACCCTGAACCCTGAAAGTCCCCAGGCCTGGAACACGGGCTCAGCTGGCCTTGGAGAGCTGCAGTGGCCTCTGGATGCAGTCAGAGAGGGAGGGCCCCAGCCTGCTGTCCACCCAGCAGATCCTCTGGGGCTCCATGGAGACTGGGTGGCACACCCATGCCCAGCCCTGCACCGGGTGCTGGGAGGGGCTAAGAGGCAAAAATACCTTTAGTCTGGCCCCCTGGGCACTCTGAGGACAGGACCCAGTGTCCAGTGCTGCCCCAGAAAGCCTGGGGCGTGAGCAGCCGACAGGGGCATGGAGGCTGCAGGGCTGCCTGGATGTGTCAGGAGGGTAATGAGCAGTGAGGATTTGTGCAGGGACCTTTCTGGGGGTCCTGGGAGTCAGGGAGGGACACGTGAGTCCTTGCAGGTGACAGAGGGAACTTTGCCGCCCCTCCTCTGGCTCTGGCAGCTGGAGAGATGCAGATGTGCCAGGGGCAGGGCCTGAGCCCTGTGGTTGCTACAGGAACTGCTGCCACCACGGGGCCCAGGAGAGACACACTGTGGAGCCCCCTGGCAGGGTGTCTTGGAGGAAGGGGCTGGGACTGCTCTGTGAGCCCTGGGGAGGTGGAGTCACTGTGAGCCGTGCAGGCAGGAGCCCCGACGCTCCATCTGGAGACGCTGTTTTGGCACTGGGCTTGCTGTGGGAATTTAGCCCAAGTGACTCTGGTCTTTGGGTGTGAGGTCTTGACACCCCCTGATGGTAGGATAACTTCATGTCATGCTGAGTGATGAGAAGGATTCGGATGGCAAATAGAGGGGAGAGGTGGATAGGGTCATGGTGGGCCCTCTGGGGAGGGGGTGGTAGGTCGAGGCCAGCAGGCTTAGGATGGGGGAGACCAGCTGACTCTGGCCTTGGAGGGGTCCCTGGGAGAGAGGAACGGGGTGAGAGGCAGCTATTTCCTGACTGTCAGCATCCCCTAATCTGGGGGACCCTGAACCTCTGCCTCCTTGCCAAGGACATGTGAGCCACAGGGAGCTGGATGGAGAAGCAGGCAGGACAGGCCCCCTCCAGGCAGGGGGTGCAGGGGAAGCAGGGGCCCCCGGGGAGGGGGCAGTGAGGGCAGAGGACAGAGGAGTGAGGCCACCCTTCACAGTGTAAGTTGGGGAGGCCCACCATTACTGCACCAGACAGGGTAATGCCCAGAGTGGTGCCGACCCCACCTCCGGGAGCAGGCACCAGGCGCTGGGGGTAGAGGCGGCAGGGGCCAGGTGGAGCGTGTGATGCTAGTGGTCCCTGGCTGTGCCAGCTTCAAGGCACCTGCTCCCAGAGGGGCTGCTGGCTACCTATGCCCCGGTATCTGTGAAAGAACCCTGCTGGGTGCACAGGAACAGACCCTAAGGATGACCTCTGAGCTCATCTCTTCCTGAGAATTCAGTCTCTGAACACAGGCTCCACGCAGCTCCAGGCACTGTGGCCAGTAATGAAATTCTTCCTGCAGCCTAATCTGGCACATGCCAAGCGGGACCCCACCATCCCTGGCTCCCACCTGCTGGCGCTAGAGTTTATTACAGAGATCGCCACAGGCTCTTGGCCGTGCTGGCCAGCAATTGCCTTCCCAGGATGAGAGGCAACTGGCCGGAGCTTAACAGATGGAATTGGCTTGTCTTGTTCTCCTCACTCTGGATGCAGAGGACGGACCCAGGGTGGCTGGCTGGGAGAAGGCAGCCCCTTCTCTTGGGGAGGATGGACCTCTTTCATGGCCAGAGGGAAGGTGGACAGACTCCAGGGTCAGAACAGAGGGGGAAGAGGCGAGATCACCAGCCCCAGCATATCTGTGATATTTCCTTCTCCCGAAGGGTGGGAAAGATTTCCCTGATGCTGGGAAAGATTGAGGGCAGGAGAAGAGGGCAGCTGAGGATGAGATGATTGGATGATATCACTGACTCAGTGGACATGAGTTAGAGCAAACTCTAGGAGATAGTGAAGGACAAGGAAGCCTGGGGTGCTGCAGTCCATGGGGTTGCAAAGAATCAGACATGACCAAGCGACAGAACAGCAACACCCTAGGGGCCCTTGAAATGCCCCCCTCCTCTAGCCTCAGACAGGAGGGAAACCCTGGGGAGGGCTGTGACCATGCTGCACCTCCCTGCCTCTGCAGTCTCCATCGACTCCATCCAGGAGGTAAGCGAGGGGCGGCAGTCTGAGATCTTCCAGCGCTACCCTGACGGCAGCTTCGACCCCAACTGCTGCTTCAGCATCTACCATGGTAGCCACCGGGAGTCGCTGGACCTGGTCTCACCCAGCGGCGATGAGGCGCGCACCTGGATCACGGGCCTGCGCTACCTAATGGCCGGCATCAGCGACGAGGACAGCCTGGCCCGCCGCCAGCGCACCCGGGACCAATATCCTTGCATGCGGCAGGCGGGAGGGCCCCAGGACGCACCCTCGCTGTCCACCTCGGTGGGCTCTCCCAGCTGGCTCATGTGTTTGGGGAAAGGGGCACTGGGATGGGGTCCTTCACGCCTTCCTGCCCGGGAATGGAAGGGGAGGGGAGGTATGGCTGGCCCTGCTGGCCCCACGTTGGTCCCTAACTTGGCCCCAAAGTGGCTGAAGCAGACATTTGACGAGGCCGACAAGAACGGGGATGGCAGCCTGAGCATTGGCGAGGTTCTGCAGCTGCTGCACAAGCTGAACGTGAACCTGCCCCGACAGAGGGTGAAGCAGATGTTCAAGGTAAGCCCAGACCCAGGTGTGTGTCGGGAGCAGCCCCACCCTGTGCGAGCTGCAGAGGGCACTGGGCAGTGCCGTCTGAGCTGAAGCAAGTAACAAGGCAGCAGCTGGTCTAGACCTTTTGGGGGTGGTCAGTCAGATACCCCAAGTTGCCTCTGGCTGTGCTGGTTCCCTGCAGCAGCTCCGGGGGCCTCCTGGCCGATGGACTGGGCACGTGGCAGGTGCCTGGCCAGCAAAGGAAACCACTCACAGGGCCTATACCCTCATCCCACCCCACCCCACGACTCCCCAGCCCCGATGGGGAGCAGAAGCCCTGCCTTGCAGGCAGCAGTGCTGGTCACCCACTGCCTCCCCTGTGGTCCACTGCCACTGCTGTTAGCAGTTATGAAAATGCATCCTCAGCTGAGCGGCTGCCTTTATTGTCTGTAATGAGTTTTTCTCTTTCCGGAACCCCTGCTGGGATGGGGGAGGGAAGGCAGGTGGTGTCAGCAGGTCCTGGTTCTGGGTGGGGCTGGGCCAGCAAAGCCTGCCCTCATTCAGGACTCGCTGTCTCACTGCTGCTGGGGAAAGGGTTCCGTGAGCTTGAATCAGGCGCCATGTCCCAGCACGCATGCACACATGCATGCGCACAAACACACACAAACATAGAGAGATGCACATACATGTGTGTACACATGCAGTGTACACATGCACACAGAGAGACACATGTGCACGCACAAACACACATGCACACACACAGCCAGCTGCCCCTTCAGGCGCAAGCCCTGGCGGCTCCCTCCTGGGCTCCTGTGATGGACAGGAGGTCATGTCGGCTGGAGCGAGGGGAGCTGGCCAGCTGAGTGTGTGGGTCTGTGTAAATAGCAGGGGTGGGAGTGGGGCATGGTGAGCTGGATGATCTCAGATGCTGGCTGAGGACTGGGGATCTCACATGGCCCATCCTGAAGGCCCAGTGGAGACAGAGCCTGCCTGGGCAGTGAGGAACTGGCAGGTGGCTCAGGCTTGCAGAGCTGTACTCCCACCTCATTCTCTGCCTGCTCTGCCTCTGGGAGCAGCTCGGGGTCAGCAGTCCCTTCCAGAACATGAGGCTGTGCTAGGGGCCAGGCAACAGGGCTCAGATTGGCTTCGGAGATAGGACAAAAGATGAATGCACCTCATGAAGTGGGCACAGGCTTCTGGCACCTTAAGGTCAAGTCCTGGCTTGAAAACACCCCGCTGGGAGCTCCAGGAAGCCCACACCTCTGGCCCCTTTGGGTGCAAGAGGGTCCCACGCAAAGCTCCCTGAGCAGTCCCAAGCCAGGTGGTGTCTGGGCACTGTCTAGACCATTTTGAGAAAGACCTGGAGAGGTGGACTGGCAAGAGAGAAGGACTGGCGAGGATCCTGAGAGGAGTCCAATGGGGGCTGTCACCAGGAATGCTGACCTCAGACCCTGGGCAGCTCTGCCCCCAGTGGCTGTTGTCCCTGGTGTCCCCTGAGCACCTAGGCCTCCTGGCCCATCTACGTGGGGCCCTACATGGGCACTCGGGGGCCCAGGGAAAGAGGGCTGACCTCCAGCCGGGCAGAGCCACTCTGATAATTAACATCAATTTTATTGTCGAGAAATCTCAATATTGTTTCTATTGCCTGGAACTGCCCTAATCAAAGGATAGATCTGTGTGGTGGGTAAAGAGAGGTCTGAGCATAATTTCGTTAAGTCTAAAATAACAGTGGAATGTGGGCGAGGCTGGTGTGGCCCCTGGGCCTCCTGCATGATGAGCACCCTCGGTGGCTCCAGGCCTGGCTCAGCAGCGTGGCTCTGGCCAGTGTGTGCTTTCAGCCACAGTGGTTTCCTTTTGTGGAGAGGAGGAGCGGCCGCGGGACCATGTTGGAAGCAATTCCTCGGGCCTAGGGGTCCAGGCTATCCCTTTGGGTCCAGAGGGCCTCATCATCCCAAAGGGTTTTCAGTCATGCCTTGGGCGTGCTGTCCAGCTCAGAGCCCACAGGGAGGCCAGATGACCCTTGTGGGTGGACGCTCAGCATATGAGCATCTCTGCCAGCTCCAGCTTCAGCCCCAGGAAAGGCTCCCAGCCCAGCTCTGTCCCCAAGAGGCCCTTTGACCTGCAGGGTGTGTCCCACCAGCTCTGAGATGCAGGGGCCACCCTCAAACTGGGCAAACACGTGGTCCTCACTGGCATCTGCTTGCCTCAGCACAGGTGATTCTGGGCTGGGTCCTGTTCCGGCTGTGGCATGGGCACCCCACCTGGGTGACTGGTTCTGGAGGGAGACAGGCTTGCTGGGTGCCCACCTTGGTGTCAGGCTACAGGGTCAGGAGAGGCAGGGCCAGACGTCCCGAGAATCCCACTCTCTCTCGGCTTGGGGACTTGGGTGTGGCTGTGGCCTCCTGGCTTGTGGGTGATTTTCCTGATTCAGAGGGGCTTCTTTCCAGCTGTCCCAGATGGTGTGGCCACAGGAGGGAAGACTTGCAGACTGCGTCCAGGGCTGGCGAGCACTGCTGTCCATGGTGCTGAACTGGTGTCTGTTTTTTGCCAGGCAGTCACCTCCCCCACCCCATCCCCACTCCCACCCCAGCCGACAGGCCAAGGACCCGACCTCAGCACTCAGGGCCTGACTGCCCCGTAGCACCTCTAGCATCCTCTGGGCAGCCTAGACTTCATTACTGAGTGCCCTTGTCCTCTGAGTCTGCCCCTGGCCTTGACTCTTGGTGTCCCCAGAGTCTGACATCTCAGTGCATGCTTCATGACTCATGAAGAAGCCTGTGGTCTCATTAGCAGCCCAGTGGGCTTACCTGGGGCAGGGGTTCCTGTGGGTACTGTGTGAGCTGTTCGCTGAGAAAAGTGAGGACAGTGGCTGAGATTAGGGGCCTGTCATCTCTGCTGAAGAGATGCTGATAGAGACTGAAGTTGGGGATTTCTGCATGCCTGGTGGCCCTGTGCTTTTCTAATCGATGGACGACCAACTGTGATTACAGATCACAGCCCAGTATGGGCACTGGGTGGATGTTGTTGGCCGAAGGTGGGGGGACATTGCCGGGTTCAGGTGCAGGTTGATTTTGGAAGGCTAGGAAAGGAGCAAGTAGGGTGAGATCTGTGTTAATGGATCACGTGGTGGCTTCTTGGGGGAGAGGCAAAGTGAGGATGCTGCTGAAGGGTTTGGGGAGCACGATGAGCCCTCCAGGAGCCTGTGATACAGGCAGTGACGTTGGGAGGGGGAAAGGTGATTCTTGACTCAGGGTTGCCTGAGGAGTGGGAGGCTTGAAGGCCCCCTCTTGGTTGAGGCCCAAGATGGGACATGAGGGGATGTAGAGACTTTGCGTTACAGGAGGCGGACACGGATGACCACCAGGGGACACTAGGCTTTGAGGAGTTCTGTGCCTTCTACAAGATGATGTCCACACGCCGGGACCTCTACCTGCTCATGCTCACCTACAGCAACCACAAGGACCACCTGGACGCCACTGACCTGCTGCGCTTCCTGGAGGTGGGAGCAGAAGGTGAGGACCCCCAGCAGGAGCCAGGCTCCTGGTTGAGCTGGCCTCCCCTCAGCCTCCCTGGGCATTTGAGACTGTCCACAGTGTGGGAGAAGAGTGGGCACCAGCCTGGCATTTGAGGCCTATATACTGGACCAGCACAGGCTCTCATTGGCCATCTCGCCTCCAAGCAGGTGGGGAAGGAGGGCAGCTCAGCTCTGACCATGCCCCAGCCCAGAGCTTGGCCCCAGCCCTGACTTTAGTGTCGAGCATCTCCTGGCCTAGGATCCATGGCTCAGCCTTCCCACCTGGGCTCACACCCCCAGGGTTCTGCACCCATTGCCAACTCACTCAGACATTTGTCCAGCAGACATGTGGGTGCCTGTGGGGGCCAGCTGAGTATGCCTGCCCACTGTCCTAGACCCCAGGCAGCTCCATCCCTCCAAGAGACATTGCCTAACTAAAGCTCAGGGGTCCAGAAACTCAGGGGTCTGAGTGGAGGCCAGGTGCTGCCCGCTCTGGTGGACAGAAGTTGGAAGTCTGTGGAATGGGAGGGAAGATCAGCATCCTCTGAAGAGACAGCACTCACCAAGGGGTTGGGGAATAGGGGTGCTCAGACAGAGACCGCATAAGCACTGCCCCCAGGCTGGTGGGAGAAGGCCATGGGGATCAGGGTCCAGGCCTGTAACTTCCTGGGACTCTTGCAGAGCCACTTTTGGGGTAACCTTCAGGCCCCAGCTGCCTTGCCCTTCTGGGGTCAGACTCCCTGGCCCCAGGACTTCTCAGGGCCCTCATCCCACCTGCCTCACATGCAGTGTCAGCTCATGGTGATGGGCTGGGGGTGACCACCACTGGGAAGGGCTGGGGGGCTGGGTATTGGGAACCAGGAGTGGCTGTGGACTCATCCTGGGTCTGGGTAGTGTTCACCTTGGACCTCTTGCCAGTGTCCTGACCCGGGAGCTGCCCCTGCACTGTACTCCTGGGTCCCCTCCCCACCACTGCCATTACACGGTTTGCAGAGGCCTCCCTCCTGCGTTACTGATGGGGACACTGGGGTTTGCCCAGGCAGGAGAGGTGGGTACCAGGCTGGCTGTGGGCAGTGTTGGCATGAGGCTGAGGGGCAACTGTCTCAACACCTGGCATACCTGGGGGTGGAGGGAGGGAATGGGGCCCAGTGTAGGAAGGGGCAGCACTGACCCCTAGCTCCCTGACCTTTGCCCTAAGCTTTCCACAACTCTCCCTACAGTCTGGGGCCCAAATCAGCTGGGTGGTTTGGCCTCCTGGGTCTGCAGCTGCTCCAAGCTCTGACCCCATCTGTCCACTCCATTGTCCATACCTGCCCCAGATTCCTAGGGGTGTCCAGGAAGCCCTACTGGTGGGCCTGTCTCCAAGAGCTGGGGGTTCCTGGGTGCTGCACTGTGGGCCCCTAAGAATCGCTCAGCCTCTGACATGGGGCCACCTGGACTTGGCTGCTGTGTGCAACTTTCTTGAGAGGGACTTGGGCAGATGGCAGGAGGGGCCAGGTGAGCCCCCTCCGCTCCTCCAAGATGGGACACTGTCCTGGCCCTCCTGCACCTTCTCTCATACCAGGCCTCACTCCTGCTAGCCCGCCCTGAGATCCCCAGCATGGTGTCAGTGGGGGACGGCCCAGCTGATGAGGCCAAAGACCCTCCCCTGGCAGGATCCTTAGCCAGTGCCAGCTCTTCCAAAGCCAGGGGACCCTCTATCTTCTGCTGGCCATCGAGTCCCAAGTCTTGTGACACTAGGGGTTGCCAGTGAGCCCCCCAGTGGGGGGCACACTACGAGGAGCAGAGTCAGCCTCGCTATGTTGGTCCCTGGGCGATGCAGCAGTCAGAGGTGGGGTGGGAAGGTTGGCTGTGATGGAGGAGGACGAGGGGGCTGCCTGAGGCCAGCTTGGTTTCAAGCCCCTGCTCTGGCCTAGATGACGGGTGTGACCCTTGAGAGCTGTCGCGACATCATCGAGCAGTTTGAACCCTGCCCAGAGAACAAGAGTAAAGGAGCAATGGGCATTGATGGTGAGTGGGTGCCACCCGGGCCCAGCAGTGCTGCCAGGCCAGTGGGTGCCAAGGGGGCCACATGCCATGAGGGTGGGTTGTCTCGAGCTGATCCCAGTGCGGGACTGGCACATGGTGGCTGAACCCCTCACTGCCCCTCCACCCACGCTACTCCCCACAGGCTTCACCAACTACACGCGGAGCCCCGCAGGCGACATCTTCAACCCGGAGCACCGCCGCGTGCACCAGGATATGACGCAGCCGCTCAGCCACTACTTCATCACCTCTTCTCACAACACCTACCTCGCGGGTGACCAGCTCACGTCCCAGTCGAGGGGGGGGACATGTATGCCCGGGTCCTGCAGGCCGGCTGCCGCTGTGTGGAGGGTGAGTGCTGGGCTCTGGGGCCCTGCACCCCTGCTCGGCCCTGGGCGCCTCTCCAAGGAGCCCTGTGTCTGGCAGGGGCTGGCATAGGTCTCTCTTGGTGTTAACTGTGGAGCAAGAAGACTGCCCTCAGTTGGAGCCCATGGGCTGTGGGTCCCTGGGCCTGGTGGTCCAGCCCCTGGAACCCACTGAGGTCTGCCTGCCTGCAGTGGACTGCTGGGACGGGCCTGATGGGGAGCCCATCGTGCACCATGGCTACACGCTGACCTCCAAGATCCTCTTCAAAGACGTCATTGAAACCATCAACAAGTATGCCTTCATCAAGAATGAGTGAGTGACTGGGACTGGGGGCTGGCCCCAGGGGTAGGTGGGGAAAGGAATCAAGGGGTTCTTTCTGCCCCTCCCCACATCCTTTCTGGGGAGCAGTGGTTGTAGTGGCTGAGGGGCTGGTTTTGGGCTTTCTTGTTGAGGATGAGAGGCAGGGAAGGGGTGGAGGAGGGGAGAGGCGGTGGGTGCAATGGCAGCACGGACTGGGAGGGGCGTGTGTGTCAGCAACCCCACCCCCACACACCTGGTGGCGACACCAGGTGTCAGATGCCTCCAACAGTGGCTCTGGCACTGACTGTCCTTAAGAAGCTACTCTGCGTCCACACTCACTTTGCTGTCACTCAGCTGTGGCTATAGACACTATTGAACAAAATCCAGTTTAGTTTCTGAAAATAGAACACTGCCTCCCCACACTGTTAGTTACCCCAAATCAGTGAGGTTCGCAGGTGAGGGAAGAGCTAATTGAATGAAGAGGAGAAGGAGACTGACTTAAGAACTAGAAACAGAGGGGT
The DNA here is from genome assembly GCA_917880005.1 of Nanger dama. NCBI lineage: Eukaryota > Metazoa > Chordata > Mammalia > Artiodactyla > Bovidae > Nanger > Nanger dama. The sequence goes on along the minus strand of CAKJTW010000013.1, from coordinate 17,800,238 downwards.
TCCTCTGGAAAGACCTGGCCCAGGCTCTGTCTCGGAAGGCGGTGGGCATGGGGGCCCTCTGCAGGACAGCCTGGCCTCTGGAACTGCAGGTGCGGGGGGCATCCTGGACAGTGGGGCTGGGACACACAGGTCTCCTGAATCTGCCAAAGAGCCAGGGGCCTGCTGGGGTCTCAGGATGGGGCTCACACCTCCCATGCCAGCATCATGTTTACAGCTACTTGGTTCTTACCTGAGAACTGAGGCGAGAAGCACCTTTGCCCCAGGCCCTGCCTCCCTGCATCACAGGATTCATCCATCTCTTGCTCTAGTTTGTGACTTCTAGGTTGGGGTCACTTACATTTTCTAAAAGGATTATGTTGCCTTTTGACAAAAATCCAAGTAACTGTGCACATGACTGAAAAGAATAAATCAAACAGCTGAAGAGCCTATTACAAAGATGTCTACACTGCTCTCCTTGCCTGCACCACACAGATCATAGCTGTGCCAGGCTGTATCTCCCCTCCTTACTGGGCCAACACTGGGCCCCAGGGCCACACACTGGACAGTGTCTCCAGGGTCTTGGTGGTTGGGAATCTTTCTCACAGTCTGTCCATTGCTCCACATTCCACCTCAGTTCAGTCTACATCATTTTTGACCCCATTTTATGACTTGCTTGAACATTTCCTTTTGTTTTTCCTGGAGACTCTAATTGCCTTTGATTTTTTTTCTTAGGGGAGAAGTACATGCCTCCTTTACCCACCCTCAAGGTCTCCTGGTTCCTTCCTCCACACTCAGTTGCTTTTTTAAAAAAATTTTATTTATTTATTTTTGGTTGCACTGGGTGGATTCTCTTATTGCAGTGGACAGGCTCCAGGGCAGTCAGGCTTCAGTAGCTGTGGCTTGAGGGTTTAGGTGCCCCAAGGCATGTGGAATCTTGCCAGACCAGAGACTGAACCCATATCCTCTGCATTGGCAGGTGGATTTTTAACCACTGGGCCACAGGGAAAAGTCCTCACCCTCCCCGAGTGGCTGGCAGCCACATCTCTCTTGGGCTTCTGTGAAGAGCCCCCCTCCTCATGCAGTGCTGCAGGTGACCTGCGGTCCTACATGGTGGGACCTGGCCTTCCCCCAGCCTCATCCTGCTCCTTCCATCTTGGGGCCACAGGTACCCAGTGATCCTGTCCATTGAGAACCATTGTAGTGTCATCCAGCAGAAGAAGATGGCCCAGTATCTGACCGACATTCTTGGGGACAAGCTGGACCTGTCATCAGTGAGCAATGAAGATGCCACCACGCTGCCCTCTCCCCAGGTGCTCAAGGGCAAGATCCTGGTGAAGGTGAGACCCTGCCTGCCCTTCCCGGCGCCAGCATCCTGCTGAGCCTCTGACCTCCGACCTCTGACCTAGGGTCAGGGCAGGACAGGGCCCTGCTTCAGACCAGCTGGGGTTCCACACCATCTGTGATAGATTTGAGGGGTCAGGACAAGACCTGCCCCTGCCCTGGCCTCCATCTCTCCAGGAGGTCCATCAACCTGGGGCCCTTGGCATGCACACCAGGGCATGTCCCTCCTGTGATGCTGATGCAGGGCTGGCCCTGCCCCTGGCCTGAGAGCCACAAGCAAGCTTGGGAAAGGCCCCGCCTTACCTGCTGCTCCTGTGGGAATTGGTCTCCTAGCACTTCCCACAGGGCCCCTCTGATGGCCCACCTGCTCCCTCAGGGCAAGAAGCTCCCAGCCAACATCAGCGAGGATGCTGAAGAGGGCGAGGTGTCTGATGAGGACAGCGCAGATGAGATCGATGAGGACTGCAAGCTCCTCAATGGGGATGTGAGTGAGGAGTGGGGACCTTCTTCCCTAGATGGGGGAGCCACAGCCCTGAAGGGCCAGCTCATGGCCTGGCTGTGGGATAGAGGCAGCAGGGACAGAGGGGCATGGGGCAGCTTGAGGGTAAGTTGCACAGCTGCCAGGTTGCTGGGCATACAGTTGGCCTGGGCCACAGGGGGCCTCCTGGCCAGCCACCCCCCCACAGGATATAAACCCCGAGTTCCCAGTGAGCGACTGTCACCTCTTTTCCCAGCATCGTGAGGCTGGGGCAGTGCTGAGAGGCAGAGGAGTCAGCACCAGCCTCGAGCAGCAGAGGAGTGGGCCACGGGGAGGTGGCCAAGGGGAGGTAGGGGGCCTCTAATTAGCATCCTCCCTCTTCTGGGCACTGCTGAGGTATTATTTCTCCCTGAGGGGCCATTGGATGAGCAAGCAATTGTGCAGAGCTCTTGGCCCTGCTGGCTAATTGTTTTAGAAAGCCCTGAGGCAGTGGATTCTTCGCTCTGGCTGGGCCTCTGCATTTCCTTGCCTGGCCCGAGGCAACGGTAAACCCTATATCTGCACTGGCACCCTTGCACCCACTGTACCCTGGGTGTGGGGGTGCCCAGATACCCCTGCTGCACTGGGGCTGCTCCCCACCCCCATTCATATCCTCCAGACACAAGGTGGCTGGTGGTCGGTTCCCGATCTTGAGCCGCCCTGAGCGCATAGTGGCAGCTGGGTGCCCGTGACTCGTCTGCGGGCCCCATGGCAGCGTGGCGCAGCTAAAGGAGGCGGGCACTGGAATCAGATGGCCCTGGGCCTGCTGGCACCATGTGGGGCCCCAGGACAAACTGCACACCTACTGTGCACCCTGGGGGGGCAGGGGGTGCAAGGACCAGCACCGTGATGCAAGAGTGAGCCTGTGGTCAGTGCTAAGTGTGAGAGGAGAGGGTGGGTGGCGCTGGCCCTGCCGAGTCCCTGGATGCTGTCCACATTGCTGCCGGAGGCGGGGGACGGAGGCCAATGATTGGCTGCCTCTCGCAGGCCTCCACCAACCGGAAACGTGTGGAAAACATTGCCAAGAGGAAACTGGATTCCCTAATGAAGGAGTCCAAGATTCGGGACTGTGAGGACCCCAGCGACTTCACCGTGTCCACGCTGCCCCCACCTGGCAAACTTGGGCACAAGGCAGAGGCCAAAAGGTGAGAGCCCTGAGACCATGAGAGGGGTTGCCTGCAGCTGGCACGTGGGGTCTCTGCACACCCACACACACACCTGTATCCACCTGCATACTCATACCTGCACAAACACACCATGTGCACACACACTGCCCCTGGGGCATATATCCACCCAGGGTCCTCCAGGAGCTCACACCTGGCTCTTCCGAGTCTCATCTCTAGAGACCTGCAGCCATCAGTGTCGCAAGGCAGATGACCACAGTGGGGCCGCCGCATTGGTATGAACAAGTTTGTCTGCAGAGGTCTGTGGGCAACTCCTCTAGCCCCTACCCTCCTCACCTGTGGGCAGGAGTGGATGGCAGCCCCCTAGGCACCTCCAGCTCCTCCTAGAAGAGGACTTGGGCATGGCCTCAGGAGTCTGGTGGTGACTGGGAGGGGCTCAGAGCCCGGTGAGTCCCGGCAGCTGTCCAGCTGCCGCCTGCCTGGAGGCCCCCAACCTCAAAGGGAAGCGCGGCTGAGTTCTGGGATGTACCTTCACGGGGAGAACAGTGTGGGGTCTGTCAGGGCAGACGTAAAGCCTGGGGGCCAGGCTGGGCTGGCCAGGACCAGCGGCTGTGGTGCCATCTGGAGGGACTGGCCGACACTGGAGGAGGGTCACATCAGCAGAGTGGCCTGGGGGGACCCCATGGGGGCTGTGATGGGCAGGGTGGCTGGCCCTAGGGCTAGGAGGGTGCCAGTTGGTCCTGCAGACCCCATTTTGCGAGACAAGACGCATCTGGCTCTGTGTGTTGGTGGGAGGGGCTGACATGGCCCTGCTGCCCACACCCCCACCGCTGAGGATGGAGGAGGTGCTGTTTCCCTGCCAAGCTGGGGTGCCAGGGCAGGGGGTGGGGGACAGGGGATCCGGCCCAGGCTGCAGCACTTCTTCAGGATGCTGGGCCAGCACGCACCTCTCTGCTCTGTACCTGCCTTCAGGGGGACTGCTGTGCTGGGTGACCATGGGGCTTCAGGTGAGGGTTAATGAGCCAAGAAGTGTGTCAGCCTTGCTGGCTGCAAACACCGTGAACACAGAGTCCCATGCCTCTGCCAGCTCATGGGTTTCCTGAGAGCCTCCATTACCCAGGGTCTATGGCTTGGGCTTTGCACCAGCGCCCCTCCATGTAGCCTACCAACTGGTGGGAGACAGGACTCCCTGGAGGGTGGAGGAGGGGACTGGGGTCAGGAGAGCAGCGGAGTTGGTTGGGGGGTGACTCCCGGGAGCCGCCAGGTGCCCCCTCTCTAGCACGTGAGCAGAGAAGGCATCTGGGGGATGGGCCTGTGGCTGTCCGTGCCCCTCTTTGCTGGGCCTGAGGGCCTCCTGTCCCTCGCTCCAGCTCCTGCCTGGTGACCAGAATCCAGACCTGAAGGGCTCCACTCATCCGCTGGGTGAGACCAGCGGACTGAGGGAGGAGCATGTGTAGGGGGCACCCCCAGGGGTGTTTGTACAAGCTGACACACGGGGTGTGTACATGTTGCTGAAACCCCTCCCTAACAGGGAACGTTGCTACAAAACCAGCTCCTGCCATGGTGCGGTAGGCACACCCTGAACAAAGCTGGGAGGGTTGTGGGGCATCTGTGGAAGGGGCTGGGGGGCAGCTGGTGGTGGCTGCAGTGAGTGGCCTCAGGGACACAGGCACAAGCTTCCAGCCACTCCAGGAGTGTAACTGAGCTTCAGCATGGGCTTCCCTAGATGTCTCAGCAGGTAAAGAATCCACCTGCAATGCCAGAGACCTGGATTTGATCCCTGGGTTGGGAAGATCCCCTGGAGAAGGGAATGGCTACCCACTCTGGTATTCTGGCTTGGAGAATTCCATGGGCTGTATAGTCCATATTATTGCAAAGAGTCAGACACGACAGAATGCTTTTCACTTTCATGGATGACAGCTTTGGGCTTCAATGACAGAGGACAGAGGTGGACAGGCCACAGTGTTGCCAGGACGGGGCCCCCCTGGTGAAGGGGGCAGGGGCCGGGAGGGAGCTGCCCATACGTGTTCTGTAAATGGTGCTGAGGAGGCTCGGTCCTGTGGCTTCAGGAGACTCGCTGCAGCCCCAAGTGCAAGAAGTGGACGGCCACAGCCCTGGGGACTGTCTAAAGAGGTAACACCTCTGCAGCTGTGAGAAGCAGGTCAGGGCTCCTGAGCTTGGGATCCTTGAATGAGGATTACATAAGCAGGCACTCCACGGAATATTCCAGACACACTGATGGTATTCATTATGCAATCACCGACCATGGAGAAGAACTGGGTACTTAGTGAGTTTGGAGTGGGACATTGTGGGGAGCTGATTCAGCCAGGCCCCTGCTCCTGGCAACCGCCTCTGTGTACCCCATGTGGGTGGAGACTGTGCCTCCTGAGGGCCTGGGGCAGCGGCCAGCCCAAGGCCCAGCTACCCACTTCCTCCAGGCCCCTCTCAGCTCCTCCTGTTCCAGGAAGGAGCCACTGGGAGGAGTTGCCTGCCCATGCCCCTCGGCCTGGTCTGAGGCTGGGCTCACTCGGCCCCCTGTCTGTCTCTGCTTCCAGTTCGAGGAGGACGTGGAGATCGGGAGGAGGCCGGAACCAGCCGTCGGAACAGCCGGCTCCTCGTGGGCAGCTTCTCCAAGCGCAAGGTCTGCCCAGCTCCCAGGCAGGGAGCCTGCCCCTGTGTCCCCCAGCCAGAGGTGGGGCAGGGGCTTCTCCAGCCCTGAGGGTCCCTGGGATTCCTGGCTGCCTTCTTGGGCTCCAGGTGCCAGGTGTGGAGTCTTGGTCAGGGCTGGATGGAGCAGGTGTCTCAATGGCTCTCTCTTGGTCAGCAGTGGCCAATGCCCAGAGCTCGGGTCCTCCAGGGCCCAGGTTGAGCAGGGCACTGCAGAGGAGGGGCAGGCCCAGCTGCAGCGTGGGTGCCAGGACCCCAGGTCAGCAGGTCCTTCCTTCCCCCAAGCCTGAGGCTCCACCCATCTTGACTCTGCTCTCCTTCTGCACAGAAAAAGAGCAGCAAGCTGAAGAAGGCAGCCAGTGTGGAGGAGGGAGACGAGGACCTGGACTCCCAAGGCAGCCAGAGCCGGGGGTCAGTGCCCACCTCCATCCTTGGCCCTTGAAGAGATGGCTGCGTGGAAAGTGCTGAGGCCGCTGTTTTGGCAAAAGCAGGCATCAGATGCGCGGGCTCAGAGGCAGCATGGAGGCCCGAGGCAGCGACCCCAGGGTGCAGGGCCGGCAGCTGCCTGTGCTCCTTTCCTTAGGATTGGTCAGGGTCGGTGCTCTTCCATGGGTTCAGCACCTGCCCCCGCCCCCAGCGTCACCTCTCAGAGCATCCATGTGTGACCCAAGCCCTGAAATACACAGGCACAGTGGGCGCCTGATGGACGCTTGCCAGAGCTTCAAGGGGAGGAGTGCGACCCAGGCCCTGACCCCAACAACCCCCTCCCGCAGGGCTGCTAGGCAGAAGAAGACTATGAAGCTGTCTCGGGCCCTCTCAGACCTGGTCAAGTACACCAAGTCTGTGGGCACCCACGACGTGGAGACGGAGGGTGAGGGGTTGCTACAAATGGGGCTCTGGGAGGGGCGGGGGCCATTGGGATGGGGGCATCAGGTGAGGGCAAGGCCCTGGGGCCCCTCGGGGACCGGGTCATTGAGGGCAGGGCCCGGGGAGGGGCGGGGCCCTGGAGGTGGGCCGTGCCACAGAGGGGCAGGGTCATTGGGAAGGAGTCCAGTGGGGGTGCTCCCAGACCCGGTGCCCTGAAGGTACCCATTCGGCCCACAGTGGCGTCCAGCTGGCAGGTGTCCTCCTTCAGCGAGACCAGGGCTCAGCAGATCTTGCAGCAGAAGCCAGCGCAGTACTTATGCTTCAACCAGCACCAGCTCTCGCGCATCTACCCCTCTTCCTACCGCGTGGACTCCAGCAACTACAACCCGCAGCCCTTCTGGAACGCTGGCTGCCAGATGGGTGGGTACCTGGGCCCTGGAGCGGCAGAGGCGGCTGGGCGGCGAGGGAGATGTGGCTGGGTACTCCACAGTTGCTCCGCTTAGCTCTCTCACTGCTGACCCGGGAGAATCTTGGAGGTATCCAGTCACCCTCATCAGGATGGCACTGGTGGGGGCCACGAGGGTGGGGGCCTTAGGACCCCAGGGTAAGGTGGCAAAAGACCCAGTCTGGCCAAGCTCTGCCCCTGTGCAGGGTCGCTGTGCAGGCTCTAGGAAAGTCCTGCTGGGTCGCAGGGCCCTGGTTGTGCCCCGTGTGGCCCTAGCAGACTTGGGCTCACCAGCAGTGCAGAGGTGGGACGCGTGCACCCTGTGCTGACCCGGCCACCCCTGCGTCCTTCCTGGCAGTCGCCCTGAACTACCAGTCGGAGGGGCGGATGCTGCAGCTGAACCGGGCCAAGTTCAGCGCCAACGGCAGCTGCGGCTACGTGCTCAAGCCTCAGTGCATGTGCCAGGGTGAGGACACGGACCTGGAACCCTCACCCTGCTGGGATCTGGAGCCCCTCCCCAGCTTGCCCCTACACAAGGGTCCCCGGGTGAGGTGCCTTGGAGCAAGGTTGTCCGGGCACTTGCTGCTCCTTCTCAGACCCTCGGCTTCTCCTGAGTGTGCTGAAAGCAACCTGTGGATCTTTTCCTGCTGTCACCCTGGACCCTATTACCGGGCACCCAGTCACCCATCCAGAGGCAGTGTGGCCTCGCACCCACACTGAGCCCCTGTGGTTCACCCATGGAGGAAACGAGCTGGGCGCGCATCACGGGGTGGTCACAGAGGTGGCCGGCCTCTCGGCACCCCTGCACTGGAGCACTGCCTCCCCTCCCCATCTTGCGCCTGGGACTCCTGTCCGGTCAATTGGGGAGAGGTGGGAGTGGGTGCCTTGGGGCTGCCCCAGAGAGCCGGTGGGGGCTCACCCTGCCTGCTCATCCTCTTACCCTGGCCCCCCACAGGCATCTTCAACCCTAACTCTGAGGATCCCCTGCCCGGGCAGCTCAAGAAGCAGCTGGTGCTGCGGATCATCAGTGGTCAGCAGCTGCCCAAGCCACGGGACTCGATGCTGGGGGACAGAGGGGAGGTAGGCGGGAAGGCCTGGGCAGGTGGGAGGGCCTGGCTGTCGGCCTGGCCCGCGGTGCTACTCTGCCCTGTGTACCAGATCATCGACCCCTTCGTGGAGGTGGAGGTCATCGGGCTCCCAGTGGACTGCAACAAGGAGCAGACCCGAGTGGTGGATGACAACGGTGAGCATGTGGATGGGGTAGGGGTGCAGGAGGGGCGTGGGCACCCAGAGGCCAGCCTGTGCCCCTAGGCCCCATCATAGCTCCTGTGCTGGTGATGCTGGTCTGACCAGGTAGGGAAGGGCAAGGGCTGCAGCCTGTAACTCACATAACTGCCCAGGCTGCCCCCTCGGTGGGGCGCCCAGTGACAGCCATCTGGCCTTCCAGTGTTGCTTCTCTGTGCCAGTGGTCAGCCCAGGAGAAGCTGCTGGGGGAGGGTGTGGGCCCAGGTGGCCTCTGGGTTGGAGCTGTGATGGGGATGGCCTGCCTGAGAGGTGGGGATGGGACAGAAGTGACAGACACCTCCTCCTGGTGGCCTCCAGGATTCAACCCCATGTGGGAGGAGACCCTGGTGTTCACGGTGCACATGCCCGAGATAGCGCTAGTGCGCTTCCTCGTCTGGGACCACGACCCCATTGGGCGTGACTTCATCGGCCAAAGGACACTGGCCTTCAGCAGCATGATGCCAGGTGCGCAGGGGGCCAGTGAGTGTGGGGGGAGGGCAGAGCCTGGGGCCAGCGCCCCTATTGTGAGTCCCCTGAGGGCCAGCAGAGGGCTCTAGGAGGGGGGCGAGTTGGCTCCTGCCTAGCCTGGGCGTGGGGACACAGAGAGCTCTGAGGAGAGTTCAAGGCCACAGCACTGTGTGGCTGGATGGGGGAGGGAGCTCTAATCTCAGCTCCCAGAGGAGAAAAGATCCTTGCAGTTGAGGCAGTCCTGGGAGGCTTCCTGAAGGAAGCAGAGTCCCCAGGACTCAGCTCGTGGGTTGTAATCAGGGCCTCGGGACCTTTAACTAGAGTGTGAGGCAGGGGTGAGCATGCCCCCTGCTGTTTCAGGCTATCGGCACGTGTACCTGGAGGGGATGGAAGAGGCCTCTATCTTTGTCCATGTGGCCGTCAGTGACATCAGTGGTAAGGTGAGTGCCACCTACAAGGTCACTTGTCGTAAGGGGCATACCAGCCCCACCCTACTCCCTCCATCCCTGTCCCTGGTGGGTATCTTGATGGGCCTGTGTCTCCATCCATGAAGGGGTTAGTGGGGCTCCTGATGCACCTCCGCCAGCCCTGCCTCCGAGACACACATGGTCCTTCCCAGGCACCCCTGGTCCCTCCCGTCTCCCTTGAGTCCCCCTCTACTGCTTGGGGTCCCCGGTTCTCTGTCTGTCCTTGAAGGCGTCTGCCTGGCTTTGCCCCCTGTCTACCCCCTCACCCCAGCACATTTACCCCAGGAGAGGGTCTGCTCCCACTTCCCCAGTGTGCAGAGCCCAGGGGTCCCCGGTTCTGTGTCTGGGGCCTGGCAGGGCTTAGGAGGTGGCACACACGGGGTCCACGCCTCTCCCGGCACTAACTGTCTCTCTCCTGCCTCGCTCCTCGGCCCGGGTGCTGGTGGGGGCCCCGCAGGCCTCCCAGCTCCATCGTGCATCCGTGGTCACCCTGTCTGTCCTGTGTCTCCGTCTCCTGGCTGCACACCTGCTGTCGGTGTCTCACGGCCTCACTCTGTCTCTTTGGTCTTGCAGTGGGCTTCTGTGTGTCCAAAGTCTACTTTTAGAAGCACAGCTCTGTTAGGAGCTCGAAGGTACCCCAGCGCGGGGCGGCGTGGCCTGCCCGCCCCCACCTGCATGCTCAGGCCACCCCGTTAGCATCTGTGATTCCTGGTAGCATTTTGCAGACTGTCAGCTCATGTGATGTGGGTTGGGATGTGGTTCTGGGTCCCCTGGGCCATCTTCAGGCACAGAGCAGCATTTATGAGGCAGGTCCAGGACTTCAGCCAGGCCTCCCGTGTGTCTGCCCTGAGGTCCGGCCCATCTCTTCCTGCCCTTCCCTAGGTCCTCTAGCTGCTGGCCCTCCTGGCGCCTGTGCTCTTCCCTCCCCTTCCTTCTGTGTGAACTGCCCCCTCCCCCGCCACTGCCTGCGTGCCCCTGTGATCTCTCTGTGCCTCGATGCCCCATGCTGGGGGTGGGGAGGAGGGGAGAGGACCCAGGGACCAGGAGCTCTGAGCTTGAATTCTGGACCTTCCTCTAAATGACTTTCTTGCCAACTCTGACCAAATTGCTCTGGATTTGGGATCTTGAATCAGGCAGCTGATTCAGAGTGCTGGCCACTAACACCTCCACCCTGAAGTGCCCCCGTGTCGTGGGCACCATGACTGTTTGTAGGGTCTCTGCATGCGAGGACCCAGTCGGCCTGTCTGGTGTTGACTGAGACACTTGCCAGCTGGTCCTGGGGACCCTGGCTGCCCTCCCCAGGCAGGGAGGCTATGGGGAGAGGCCTTGCAGGGACTTCCTGGGCTCGGCTGCCCGGGAAGGCCCTGGGCCAGCATTTGTTCAGGGGGCACCAAGAGAGTGTGGGCCCTGCACCTGAGGCCCCATGACCAGAGAGCAGGGTAAGGCTGGAAGCATGGCCTGATAGGATCCCGGAAAGGCCTCCTGGAAGAGGTAGCACCTCCAGGCAGTGGGCTGGGCAGGGGCCTGGGCGAGAGCACGGGGCTGCACCTGGCTGTGCTTGCTGCCTCGGCCGCAGTGCCTGGGGTGGGTGAACGGGACCAGGGCTGCTCCATTGGGTTCTCACCCCACTGCACTCTGCACCAGCCCTGTGCCAGCCTGCCCTCAGAGCTGGGGCCAAGGGCTGGAGGGGTGCAACGTGCAGTGGGCACAAGGCTGGAGCCCAGGTCTCTGCTTAGGAGACCCTCCAGCCCTTCCTGGGACACTTGCCCTGAGACCTGCAGCCCCTCCGCCAGTGCCCACTCACTCCATCCGGTGCAGGCTGGGTTGAAGCCACAGATGCAGCCACTGACCCTGGTAGAGACACCCTGGAGATCCTCCTCCTTAGGCTCGACCCCGAGTGGTGCCCCAAAACGAGCTGGTCCCTCGGGCTGCATCCTGTGGAGCTCAGCTGGACGGGGCTGGGCAGTCTCTAGCCCCCCGTGTCCGGCCGTCCCCTATGTGTCTCCTTCTCTTGCAGGTCAAGCAGGCTCTGGGCCTAAAAGGCCTGTTCCTCCGAGGCCCAAAGCCCGGCTCCTGGACAGTCATGCTGCTGGGCGGCCCCTGCCCCGGCCCTCCGTTAGCCAGCGGCTCCCTGCGGCGCACAGCCAGCGCCCCGACCAAGAGTCAGAAGCCAGGCCGCAAGGCCTTCCCAGAGCTGGTCCTGGGCCTGCGGGACACGGGGCTCTGAGGGGGAGGCTGGCGATGTGGCACCCTCCAGCCCTGGCCCTACCCTGGAGGCCCCAACCCGGGAGGAGACGGGCAGCCGCAGCCCCGAGGTAAGGCGCCGGAGGAGAGGAGTCCAGAGCAGGAGCGGCCCCCGCGGGTGTCCGCAGGCCCCGGGCCTGCCGGGATGGCCGCCACCTGCATGAAGTGTGTAGTGGGCTCCTGTGCCGGTGAGGATGCCGAGGGCCTGCGCAGGCGGCTGCCCAGCCCAGGGCCAGAGGGTGGGCACTCGGCCATCAGCCAACAGCCCCGTGCCTGGAAGGACTCGCTGGGGGCCCCCACACTGCCCCTAGGAGAAGCAGAGGGGCCCCCAAGGGCTCCAGGGCCCAGCAGCCCGGGCCGGGCGGCAGCGGCTCCGTGTCCTCGGACTCCAGCAGCCCGGGCAGCCCCGAGGGGGCCACCCGCTGTCCCGAGGGTGCCCGCAGGCAGGCAGGGGGCCCTGCAGAGGGAGATGAACGCCTTGTTCATTCAAAAGCTGGAGGAGATTAGAAGTAAATCCCCCGTGTTCTCCACCGGTAAGACTGGACGCTCCTCGGCAGCGTCCCCGTGCTGGCCCCGCCCCGTCCCGCATGGCCTGGCTGGCGTCCTGCTGCGCTTCCATGTCCAGAACTGTGGCCTTCGTGTGCTCTCTGTGCTCCATCAGCTGGTCCCGTGGGCCCCGCTGCCCCCAGGTCCCTGTGTGCCTACGATGTGCCCCGTGGGCCTGACACCTCTGGGAGGTTGGGAAGTGACCCCAGGGTGGGGACTGGGGAGTCTGAGCTGGGCCCTGCTTGCCCAGACCTGGAGGCCCAAGCATGGCCTCTGGAGACTAGCTCCAGTGCCAGGCCCAGCCTCCCTCCTTGGCCTGACTGCCAGGACCCGGGGGCAGTTTCCAGGCCTTCCTCCCACCTCTCACCAGCCCTGGCCTGCACTGCAGTCCTCTGGGAAGACTGGCCTGGGCTCCTGGAAGGGGCTTGAAGCCTTGACACCAGGGCTTCAGCTTGCAAAATATGAGGGGAGCAGATTGTAGGTGACCCTCAGCCCCGGGACAGGGACACATGTGTGAGCAGCTCTGCTTTGGACCCTCCCTTGCCCCTACCCTCAGGGGTGGTCATGACAGACCTGTTTGTGGCCCTGGTCACAGGGAACGGACCCAACCTGGGGAGGGTGTGCTAGAAGCTGAGCCTCCCTCCTGCACGTGCCCAGCCTCCCCTCCTGTGTCCATGGCCAGCCCCATACCTGCTGACCACCCTGTTCTCCTTTCTGTCCCCATGCTGCCTCCCTAGTTAGGAACTGAGAGCAGCTGAGTGCCAGGTAACGGGGCCCGGCCCCTGTGTGCCCTGCTGCCCTGGCCTTGGGAGGCCCCTGCCTATGGGCATAGAACCCAGTTCCTTCCCCCAGCAGCAGTAGAACCAGAGGGTGGGCTGGAGGGAGGGGGCGTGGGGGCAGCTGTGGCATGTGGAGGGGCCTGAGTGTGGGCGTCCTGTGGGCACGAAGCCCCAGGCCACCCCCAACACAGGCCTCTCCTTCTCCCCTACAGAGCCCCACCCCTTCTCTATGCAGAGGTCGGTCTCCTCGCTGTGCAGCCTGGAAACCATTGCCGAGGAGCCAGCCCTGGGTCCCGGGCCCCTACTGCCAGGGCCAACTTCCCCCAGCCATGCCCCTGGAGGGCCCCAGTGCTCTGCAGGGCCCGGCGCCACTTGGCAAGCCCCCCAAGGGTGGCTCTGGAAGCTCCCAGGCCCTTCCAGCTCTGGACAGGGAGCCAAGCGGCGCTGAGCCAGCCCCGGGAAGCAGGCAGTGGGCATGCAGCACTGGGGGCCCTGCTGGGGCCTGCAAAGGGCCCCCAGCGGCCATATGGAAGGCAAGGGCCACCCCCGGGCTCTGGGCCACATGCCCAGAAGGGCCAAGAGCGAGGGGCAGGTGCCCTCGGAGTCTCTGGGTGGACGGTGGCCCCTGGCCGGGCCCTGCCCCGCCGTGTTGTTGGACGCCACTGGTGGGGACCGGCTATGGCAGCGGCTGGAGCCAGGCAGCCACCGTGGCAGCGTGTCCTCGTCCTCCAGCCTGTCGTCCAGTGACACGGTTATCGAGCTTGCCCTGCCGGGCCTGGGCCTGGGGCTGGGCTGCGACAGCCTCCCAGGGACCCTGGCAGGACGTCTGCCCTTGCGGCCCTGCTCAGCTCCAGTTGCCCACCTGGACCCACCTGCTGTGACCAAGAGCAAATCCAACCCCAACCTGCGGGCTGCCGGCCAGCTGCCTGTGGGGCTGGACGGGCTGCAGCCCCTGCCCCTGGCCCTGGGGCCACCCTGGCGCTGCCTCCCCCTGGCAGGCCTCCCGGACTGCACTGTGGCTGCCAAGTCTAAGAGCCTCGGGACCTGACTGCAGACGACTTTGCTCCCCCGTATGGAAAGCCTGGGCCGTGGCCTGGGCCTGGCCAGAGAGGGCCGGCCAGGCGGAGGACGCAGCCGGATGCCCTGACGGAGCAGCTACGCTGGCTTACGGGGTTCCAGCAGGCTGGGAACATCACGTCGCCTACCAGCCTGGGCCCCGCCGGGAGGGGGTGGCGGGCGCCCCGGGCTTCTGCGGCGCTCCTCCTCCCGGGCAGCCAGAGCCGTGTGCGCGCCATCGCCAGCCGGGCCCGCCAAGCTCAGGAGCGGCAGCAGCGGCTGCGGGGTCCACGGGGGCCCCCAGAGGAAGAGCGGGGCACTCCTGAGGGTGCCTGCTCCGTGGGCCAAGAGGGTTGTGGGGATGTGCTGGCCCCCTCCAAAGGCGCCACCCACCAGCCCTTAGGTGCTGCCGCCACCGGCCTTCTGCTCTGATTCTGACCAGCCCGGGTGCCCACTGGCCCAACCCCTACACTGCAGTCCAGGCCTTGGCAGGCCAGTGTTTGCTCAGGATAGGAGGCTGCCCGCCTGTCCCTGGTGTGGCTGTGCCCCTTTAGCCCCTGCCCCTCCTCCCAGGGAGGAAGGGACCCCCGTCGCAGGACCAGGTAAAGGTTCCATGACCTTTAAGATTTACGTACACATAGAGGGATATTTAAATTTTTAGAGACAAAAGCTTCTACAATATGAAAATGGTGCCGCGTCCCTTCCCACTGTTCCCAGTCTCAGCCGTGTGGCATGTGCGGGCACGCGTCTGCCCAGTCCTGCTATGCCCGGCCTGGTGTGCTTGTCAGGCGCCCAGGGTGACCAGAGCATGGCTGTCCCCACAGACTGCTGGCTGGCTCTGCACAAACCCTGCTCTGTACGGGACGTTGTATATGCTTGTAAACTCCTGAACACAGCTCCAATAAACACATCTGTGCTTGCTCACGTGGGCTCCTGGCTCACTCCCTCTCTGGCCACGTACCCAGTGTTCCTGTTCCCTCACCTCTGTCCATGGATGGTTTGGCTGGACTTTGCCCGGGGGCCAGGGCCACAACCCCAACTACCCTGTAGCCTGGGCCCCCACCCAAGCCCTGCTTGTCTTGTCGGGGGGCAGACGTTGGCCCTGCCGGGGACCCGGACTGAGGCTCCCAGAGTTCTGAGCACATGCTTCCAGGACTGCTCCTCCCTGGAGAAGCTGGGGAGCTGGCGGGGTCCTAAGGATGTCTGTCCACTCTTCCTGCTGAGAATCTGGCTGGCACAGGAGCCAGCTGAGGTGTTAGGGGCCACCCAAGCCCCTCTGCAAGGGACAGTGCTCCTGGGGGTACTGGGGTGGGCCCTGCCCAGGCTCAGCTTTGGGAGGCCACGGGTCCACACCAGGACCAGCTCTGCGGTCTGGGCTGAGGCCCTGGAGGCCATGAGTGCCAGGAACAGTGTCTGAAAGGCTGGGTGCTGGTGGGTGTGGATGACCTGGGGTGGGTGTTCTCTTGCCATGTCCCTCGTAGGCCCCAAGAACCTGTGCTGGTCACTTGCCCACATTCAGCAAAGGCCTGGGGGTGGGCAGCTGTACTGGCTCCACTTTCCTCCCCCCAAGCCCCAAGGCCCCCAGGGAACTGGCAAGGCTGCCTCCATCCTCTGGTTGGTCAGAGGGGCTCAGCCTGTGGAGCTGGACCCCAGCCTCGGGAGGCAGGGGCCTCCAAGGCAAGGCATCTGGGCTCCCAGGGTCTCTGGAACAGTGGTGGTGTGGACACACCACCATGAGGGACACAGCCTGGGCGATCTATGGGGCTTGTTCAGCCCAAAGTGGGTGCTGCCTCTGTGGCCAGTTAACTTCCAGAGGCTGCCCTTGGCTCTCGAAGGCCCAGGGCCCTTCTGCTCCAGCTGAGAAAGGGAATGGGGGTTGCAGGAGGAGCAATGGGCAGGGCAGGTGCTCAGAGCCCTGAAGCCCTCACTGTGCAGCCCCTCAGGCTGCCCTGGCCTGTCCAGTGATGCTCTGGGGCCCAGCCGGACAGGCAGAAAGACCTGTGAGGGGTCATGACCCAGGCCAAGTGGGGCTCTGATCAGATTCCTGGAGCCCTGCTGGGTGTCTGGGCCGGGTGCCCTCTGTACAGGGAGCCCCAGACCAGCCAGGACAGTGCTGCCCTCCCACCAGAGAGAAGGGGGAAGACAAGGGGCGGCCTGGGCAGAAGAGGGGCCAGGCAGACCTCACAAAGGTAGCCACAAGAAGCTGAGCCGTGCCAGGGGTTGGGGGAGTGTTGGGGTGGAGGTGGGGGAGCCCCAGAGGAAAGGGCCTCTCAGGGACCACACAGTGGGTAGCAGGCCTGGCTGGGCCCTCTGCTCCCTCTGGCGGCCACTCACAGGAAAACCAGCCCTTCTCTGCTGACCCAGTTAGGAGCTCTGAGGTCCACCCAGAAGCAGGGTTCATCCAGCACTCAGGTCACCGGGGTGGCTGCTGAGGGTAAGACAAGTCGCACACCTTGGGGTTCGGTGTAGGTCCCAGACCACCGAGCTGAGGCTCCTGGAATGGGGCACAGTGCCCTGGTTCCCCAGGCCCAGCAGCACAGGTGTGAGGGGGTCTTGGGGAAAGAGGACTAGGCCCTGGCCCCTGCAGGGACAGCCTTGCTCGCCTTCCTCATCCTGCCTGTCCTCACGTTGCTGGGTTCTCCAGCCACCCTGGGTGCTGGGCAGTTGGTCTTTCCCAGTGCAGAGGGCTGTTCTGAGGCCGGAGCCTTGGCGGCAGGGCCTCACGCAACTCTTCACTCCTGAGACCCTGGCACACGCAGGCAGCCTCGCAGCTCCTCCACAACCACTTCTGCAGCGACCCATCTGCAGCTCATGTCCAGCGCAACCTGAGGGATGGGTGTGGAGGGAGAAAAGTACCCCCAGAGCTGGGCAGGGCTCTGAGCCCGGACACCCACGTGGTCAGAGGTGCTCTGAGCAGGAGAACGGACCCATCACTAAGCCCAAGGGCCCTCGAGGGTCCTTGAAGCCAGGGCCTCCTCCTCAGCAGGCTCTTGAGTCAGGAGAGCTGCTCAGAGGCCAGTCTGTCCCTGGGGCCATGGAGGGCAAGCGTGGGGGAGGACTTCTCCAGACACACTAGAGACCACCTAGGGAGGGACCCCACTGCAGGGCTTCCCAGGAGGGTAGACAGGCCCCCGTCACAGGAGACAGCAAAGGCAGAGGCGCTCCGTTCTCACTCTGGAAACTCTATTTGCTGCGCCCCGACCTCGGCATCCTGTCAGAGGCGGATATGTATATATATTTATATATATATATGTATATATATATAAAGATTATTTAACAGTTAAATAGATTCCAATACGAATGTCTCATGGGACAAAAGATGTGTCTCCCACCACGAACACGGCAGCATTAAAGGAACACTGAGCCCCAGGCCATGAGCACTGGGCCCACCCCAGCGCACCGGCTCTGAGTCACTGAAGCACAATATAAATATTTTGATTTGAACACGGTTCCCTGTTGCAGTCGAAATACATTCCTGATGCGTGACCAGCAGAACAGCCCAGGGGCCGCGCCTCACTCAGCTGGGACCTCATACTTGAAGATGACGCTGAAGAGCTGGCCGCCCAGCCGCTCGGCCAGCCAGGAGTTCTTGATGACGGCCAGCTTGAGGCTCTCGCAGCACAGCGCCGCGTGGTAGTTGGTGTGGACGGCACGGCCCATGCCCTCGATGACCACCAGGTCGGCACCACGCTCCCGCACCAGCACAGCCAGCCCCTTGTCCAGGCGACTTTGGGGAGGAAGGAGGCAGTGAGGGAGGTGCAGGCAGGGGCCAAAGGCAGTGACCCTGAGCCCACCAACTTTGTGGGCCTTGAGTCCAGCCTGCTCCCCAGACAACCAGC
The DNA here is from genome assembly GCA_917880005.1 of Nanger dama. Classification (NCBI taxonomy): domain Eukaryota; kingdom Metazoa; phylum Chordata; class Mammalia; order Artiodactyla; family Bovidae; genus Nanger; species Nanger dama. Next base: position 17,782,615 of record CAKJTW010000013.1, on the reverse strand, counting down.
CAGGCAGCCGCCCTCCCAAGACCTGGGGATCAAGGCCTCGGGGACCCACGGCAGCTGCACTCTCATTTCTACAAGGTGGCTTGTCCTGAAAATGATGCTTTTCTATTTGCATAGGGTTTTATTCCCCCAAACCAGGGACGGATGAAGTCAACACCAGAGAGGTGTCACAAGAAGAGACGGAGAGGCTGACACCCAGAGCCCAGACATGTCACCTTCACATGGATGGTGCCACCTTCACATGGATGGTGCCACCTTCTAGGAGCCCTGGAGGGAGAGCCCTACAGCCATGAACTGATTATCTGAGGGCAACTACCCCGGTGGGGAGACAGCCCGCCACTTACAGGGGGACAAAGAGCCCCTGCTCTCTCCGCCCACCCTCCTAGGTCCTCTGCCATCAGGCTGCGGCTGGCCCTGCTGACTTCTGCCGTGCCCAGGGGGCCTGGGAGTGGAGGGCCACCTACCTGAGGTCCAGGCATGGGGAGCTGGAGCCTGTCTGCACCAGCAGGAGCCTCTCTTCTCTGAGCGCCGAGCTGCCGAGCATAGGGGTTTGCACTGTGAGGTGACGCCCCAGGAAGCTACTCCACTGCCCCCCGCCCCTGCCCCCTTGGGGGTACCAGGCCCAGCCTCCCACCCAGCTTACTGGATGACGGGGTCCATGGCCGCAATGCGCTCAGCCACAATGAGGGACTCGTTGTAGGTCACGCCATTCAAGGCGGGTCCTGAGTTGCACGCCAGGATGACCTGTGGCAAGACGCCCAGCTCTTTAGCAACCATGACGGTGCCGGGACAGCCTGGGCTCACCTGCCCACCCTATACCCCCCATCCCGGGGGCTGCTGGCCAACAGCATGGCTTCTGGTGTCCTCTCACAGCCTGGACAGCTCTCAGGTCAGGCTGACCAAGGTCAGGCTGACATAAACCCTGGCACCCGACACGTGGGGTCTCTTCCTCTCCTCCCCGCCCTGCCACCGCCTCCCTGGCACCTACCTGCGCACGGGAGGAGCCCAGGGCAACGCCAACCCCACCGGGCGCAGGCGCGCGGGGCAAGGGTCCTGCCGCGTGGCCCCTACACTCACCTCCGTCCCTCTAGAGAGAAGCTCCCTGACAAAGGGGAAGACTCCCAAAATGACGTCTACTCCACTGTTATCTGCGAAAATTAAGGCACATTTGTGAGGGGGCCCTGTAAGACAAAACCAGGACGTTCAGTTGGGAACAGGCGCGTCCAAGCGTTTCAGACACCTCCACAGTCCACTCCCCACGGCTGGGCAAGGGCTGCCAGGTCTGCCAGCGCCGGGGCATGGGGCAGCCCCGGCCTCTTCCAGAACAGCTGGCCTGAAGGACCTTTGAGCTGAGGCCAGCGACCTGATGTCTGTCCTGTGGGAGTCAGGCTTGGAGCAGGGAAGTCACCTTTACTCCCAGCTTGGGGGTGGGAGGAGACTCTAGGGAGCCCTTGGCTTACCCCGGGTCCCCACCTTGGGCAGCTCTATGCCCATCCCCTGCACTGCCTCCCGTCCTGTGAACCCCGCTCAGGCCCCTGCCCCCAGGCCCCGAGGGCACAGGACAGAGGTGTGGCAGCTCCATGTACCTTCAGTCTCTGCAGCCATTTGCTGTAGGTGTCCACGAGCCAGGGCCGCTCTGTGGGAACAGGGACGAGGTCACCCGCTGCCCGTTTCTCACCTGCCCCTGGCTTGGCTGGGACACGCGGCCCCCGCTACTCTCACCCGAGTCCCCAGACCAGAGGCAAGTCCCGGGTGCCCCTACCTTGCAGCTTCTTTTTTTGCCTCCTCGAACCCAAACTGCGGGTCAGACTCAAGGACACTGCACGGAAAGGAAGACACAGTCACCCAAAGTCCAGACCTTAGCTTAGCCCTGACCTCAGCCCCCAATCTCAGCTCCCTGACCGTAGCGTCTGACCTCAGCTCCTCCCTGATCTCAGCCTCCCTGATCTTAGCCCCGACCTCAGCTTCCTGACCTTAGGCCCCAGACCTCAGCTTCCTGATCTCAGACCCAGAACTCAGCCCTGGCCCTCAGACCCCCGACCTCAGCCTCCCTGACCTTAGGCCCCAGACCTCAGCTCCCTGACGTCAGGCACCCAACCTCAGCTTCCTGATCTTAGTCCTGACCTCAGCCCTAGCCCTCAGACCCCTGACCTCAGCCCTGGCTGCCCATGGCCCCGAGCTGGATGAGCGCACGGTCACCATCACTGCTGCCGCGTCTGCCGGGGAGGGGGAGGTGGTACAGGAACCTCTGTGCTGCGGCCGTAGACCAGGCCCTGAGCAGTGCCAGCCATCAGCCTCGCCGAAGGGGTGGCAGGGATGTGGGCAGGGAGGGGAGGCAGTGGCTCTCCAAGGAGCCTGGGTACAGCAGCACCCAGGGTTGGACTGGGTGAGGCCCCTGCATGGCAGTGCCGCTTCTGTGGAGACGGAGGTGAGCCCAGGGAAGGCACTGAACGGGGGATGGGGGTCCTTGGAGGCACACCCCGTGACCCAGGGCTGCTGAACTTGGTGAGGGACGTGCTTCCTCCACACACCCCGCACCACTTCCATCTACTCTACATGGCCACCATAAATGTGGAGTTTCCCACTGAAAACCCCACCACACCTGCTCTCCTATGGATGGGAAGGCTGACCCCCGTGCCTGGCCGTCCACTCCCGAGGCCACAGGTGTCCAGCAGGGCTTGAGCTGTACCCTATCTGCTGAGACCCACTGCTGGTGGATCAAGCTGAACCAGCTGAGGCAGGGGTTGGGGCCACCCAGGGCCACATGTGGCCGAAGGGTTGCGGCTCTGAGCCTGAGCTGGAAAGACGGGGTGGGACAGGCCAGGGGCAGGGAGGCACCTACTCAGAGACAGCTTTTGCACCCCAGTCAAAGACGTTGCCAGCCAGCAGCCCCTTCACCAAGGCCAGCTGCCTCTCCTCCCAGTCCAGTGCGTCCAGGGCACTGACCACCCTCTGGAAACACTTCAGCGCCACACCATTGTCCTTCTGCTTCACCTGCGGGGAGACGCGCATGAAGATACAGGCCAGCTTCCCCAGCCCCCCGGCACCTGGCTGGGACCTGCAGGAATACCACCAACTGTGGGCCTGCCCCAGGGAACAGGAGACCTCAAGTGCCGTCATCACAGGAGACCAAATAAACCCAGGCCATGTTAGTTTAAAAATGGCACTGACTCACAACAATGGGGGTGAGAAGAGCCAGGGGTGCTGGTGTCGGCGCAGGTTTCAACTGCACCCTGAGGGCTGAGGCCCAGGGGTGACTGTGCCATGGCCAAGGGCAGGGCAGAGCAGAGAAGGGCCAGGGCAGGGGCCCAGATCCTCACGAGCACTGCTGAGCTGACCATGAAACTCTCAGCACCCAGATCTCGTCCCAGACCCCTGTATGCTGGGGAGGGGGTGGGGGGGCAGAAGCCGGTGTGTCATGCTGGCCCTTGATGCCTCCCACTGCTCTGGGGCCGCTCACTGCTCCTGGGCATGTGGCCTCCTGGTCAAAGAGCCCAGGGAGGCCTCCAGATCGCCTGCCAGGCCCTGGAAGGCTTGTCAGCAGGACAGACATCCTCAGGAACCAACTCTGAGTGTCTGGGCTGACCTCAGGAGGCACCATCGCCCACACCCATACCAGCTGCTTGTCAGACCCAAGACTTTGCTCTGCTTAGGTGGTCACCATGCTGCCTGTGATCGATCCACAGCTGATGCTGCTGACAGGCCGCCCAGGGCTTCTAGGGGATGAGGCCTCACCAGGGCGACTCTAGGGTGCAGCCTGTCACCAGGACCCTGCACCTCCCCACAAGCATGCACCCACTCACCCACGAAAAAGGGAGTGCTTACCTTGGAATAGGGGTCTGGGAAGTTAAACTCATTCAGACAGTGCTCTCTTGTGTCCAGAAGGCTGCGCACAGTCAGGGTCCCATAAGCACTGGGGACAGAGCCAGGTGGAAGGTGGCTGAGTGAGCTGGACAGCCAAGTACCTGCCCGTCGCGCCCTCCACTCCCAGAAACGTCCTCAAGGTGTCAGATGACAACAGGAGAAGCCCAGGAAGCCAGTGGGTGGTGAGGCTGAGTAGGCACCGGGCTGTGCTTAGGGGCCCCAAGCGTGGGGGGGAAGGGCACCCAGCTTCCGGAACCTGGCCTGGGCGGGCGCAGGGGCCACTCACAAGGGCTGGTGCCGCAGCGTCTGCAGCTTGTTCCAGTACTTCTGCCGGAACTTCTCGCCCCTCTCAGCTGCGTCCACAGAGCCCGGTTGGCTTGCCACAGCACGTTTACGACCTATCGAGGACAGGGTGGCCAGCGGTGCTTAGGGCAGCCCCAAGCCCACGGATGGCAGGCTCACTCGCCTGCCATGGCAGCCACTGGGGGCTTCCCTGCCATTTGGAAATGGGGTCGCCACTGCCCTGACCCAAAGCTCATGTTCATGTCCTCCCGATACGATCCCCAGGGCCCACCGGCCACCAGCTCCCATCTGCCCAAGGGGACAGGCAATTCTGGACCATCTTCAGAGTCTGTGTGGGCAGGGTGGGACCCTCACTCTGGAGGACAGATCCCATGGGCCTCTCTAGGAGAAAGAGGTGCTCCTAGAGGGGTTCTGTGGCCTTGAGACGTGACTAGCCTAAGTCCCGGGTCCAGCCCCTGCTGCTCCTGTGCCTCTGCAACCTGCCTGCCTTCTCAGGAAACATGGGTTGCCAGGCGAGCCCAAGGGGATGAGCTTTGCTGACACCATGTCCCAACCAGATACGACGCAGAGCCACGTTTTGAACTATAAACAATGCCGCAAATAAACAGCTCCTGGAAAAGTCCCTGTCCTTCACCATGCCTCTCACGACCCCTTGGGAACTCGAGGCATTCAGACATGGCCATGTTCAAAGGCCCACAGTCACCTTTCCTGATGGTTGGGTGTCTTACTCCTGGGGGGATATCCAGCTCCATCCCTATCCCTCACCCCCACCGGCTCTGGTCCTCACCCCATCCAGGGCCTCCTCGAAGCAGGTAAGCCAGTACTTGCGGGCCTGGGCGTCGTCCGTGAGGTCGACTGTGTCGGGCACATAGGAGGATGGGTCCAGAAGGAGAGGCAGGTTGACCAGTGGCCTCTCCAACCGGTCCATTTCCCAGCAAGTCGAACTGGAAGGATGAGAAGCAGGTAGGTCCATCAGCCATGTCTTTTCAGAAAAATCAAAACCCGCCTCCTGCAAGTTCAAAAACTGGCTTCTCTGGCACAAAGGAAGCTGTCCCGTGTTGAGTGGACAGCCCTGTTCCCCCATCTCTGGGCCCTCATGTCCTCTCTTAGGTGGGTGTCTCCTCCACTCTGTCGGGCCTGAGCCTGACACCCTGACCTTCTGGACACCTCTGTCTTCCTGCTGCACCCCATGTTCTGTGCTCTAAGCTCAGAACCCTGTGCACACAGCCACCTGTCTGGTCCTCACCTCTCCTACTGGGGGTGCCACTTCCACCGTCCTCACTCCCTGCCCAGGGGTCCATCCTGCAGCTCCTGCCCAGAGCCAGTTCTCCAGCAAGGACACACTGCCCCCTCCCGAGGCCCAGTGCCGAGCCACTGCTCCCACCATGCTCTGAGAGGCTGGACACTCGAGGCTGAGGCCAGTGTCATGGGAATAAAGGGTTCCATGTACTCGGCCCTGATCTCAGATGAGAACTGGGGCGGGCAGCCATTCTGAGGCCACAAGGGTGAGCTCGGGCCCCCCGCCAGGCGCCTCCTGCAGCCCTCCAGGAGCTGCCCCCTAGGAGTGCTTCTGACCGACCCATTAGTGGGTTGCGGCAGTAGGCGTGCTTGGAGCCAGGGACGGTTGGGATGAGAAAATTCACCCCATGAGGGAAGGACTGGTTTCGAGGATGCCCCTGAACATGTGTTCAGCAGAGTAAAAGCTGCTGTGTTCCCAAGGGGGGTCAAAGGTGGTGGCCTCCAGCTGGGCCAGCCTGCAAGGGCATCCCCACCTCCCTGATGGGTGGAAGCTCAGATCTGAGCTGGACCTCATCTAGGCTACGGATACTCAGAGAAGCAGCTCTAGGACACAGTGGGGATACCCATACCCACCCGCAAGGCTGCAGGGAGCCCAGCATACCAGATGGGCGCAGGTCCTGGAGGGTGACTGTGTGCACATCAGGGCTGGCTGAAGGGTTTCTAGCCTTCCCACCTGACCATTTAGTTTTAAAACCTGTAGAGCAGGGGATCTGCATTGCCCGCCCCTCCGAGAATCAGAAACGGGGCCTGGAGGACGTTGGGCCTTCCTCTGAAAATCAGTCACAGCTCTGACCAGGCCTGGGCCTCACCACCCCTGCCCTAGGCACCTGAGCTCAGAAAGGACCCAGCTACCCTGCATGGCTGGGCTGGGTGTGAAGGAAGCAGCGTGGAGCACGGGCCTCACCTGGGAACCGGGGCTGCCGCATGGGGGGCTCCCCCAGGAGAGAGACGTGGATGAGGCACATTCTCACCATGTTTATGCCAACTTTTTAGAAACTACATCCACAAGTGAAAAAGCAATCTTCCCCTCCAAACAGCCCACAGGCTTGTCCTGGAAGGAGGTGCCCCAACCCGTGTGCCCAGACCTGGCTCTTGCAGGCTTGGCCTGTCCTCCTGCCCCACGTGGTTCTCACAACTGCTCCTGGGCTATTTGGGATGTGCTGTCAACAAGCCAGCAACAGCGTTCAAACAGTGCCCTGGGCCTGCGTGGGCCATGTGGGACCACCCAGTCCCACCCAGAAGCCCCACTCCACATCAGCTCCACAAGCCTCAGCCAAGGGAGACTGAGCAACAGGCAGTATTTCCCAAGGACAGCAAACTCTGCACGCCCAGGAGCTGTCATGCAGAGAACATGACCTAAGAGAAGGGGGGCCCGCTGGGTTTTCATTTGATTGTGCTGTAAATGGGCCAGAGCTCTGGGGAGAGAGATCCCCAGCCTCCCTAAACTTTATCTTTGCTCTGCAAACACAGGATGGACTGCATGGCTCTGGGGCTCCAGCTAAATGTCTGAAAAAGCTGAGATGTTATAGAAGGAAGGAGGAAAGTCAGCTACAGGTACAAATATCACTCTTCAACCCCCAGAGTATGTGGTTTGAGACCGGCCTGCACCAGGAAGGGGCAGGATTGGAGCCTGGCTGCAGCAACACAGGGCCTTTCTTGGGGGACCACCGAGAGTCCACAGAGGTGGTACACGTGGGACCCAAGGCCCCTGACTCCGTACTCACAGTGCCACTCCTTGCCCGGGCTGTGTGGGGCAGAGCTCGGGCGATGAGCTCATGAGCCCAGAGCTGCCGGCGTAGTTTTCTCCCCAGCTGTACTGGTTTGGGTCTGCAGGACAAGAGACCCAATGTCAGGGGGCGAGCAGCTCGGCAAGCTACAAGCGGGGGTGGCTGGGCCACAGCTGGGAGGACCAGCCACTGAAGGTCCCCTGGTGCCAGGCTGTTCTGCTGTGCTATTTCTCATGGGCTCAGAGACCTGGCAAGATAATCACTGAGACCTTTCCCAAGCTTCTGAAAGGTCTCCTGGTTATCTCATCTCACATAAGAAACTGGACTCAAGGACACAGTGAGGGTCAGCCCATGCCACTCTGATTGGCGCTGATCCCAAAGAAGCCCTACCCTGCGCTTCTGGGGGACAGAATCACACCTGCGATTCCTTCACGTGTCCTTCAAAGAGGACAGACCGGAAGCACATCTCAACAGCTGGAGAGATGGTGGCAAGGGGCCAAAGGGTGCAGGAGGGCCAACGTCAGGTGTGTGGAGCCTCTGCATGAAGCCCGCCATGCACGAGGACCCTGTGGGCTGATTACATGGCATCCACGTGAGTTGGTTTCCACTGGCTCCTCAGCGATCACAGGAAAGGTTCCTGCCACTGCTGGGAGGGGCCCATGAAGCCCCCACATCCCGCTCACAGCCTCCCCGAAACCTCCCCTTCTGGCATTGCCGGACATGGGCCAGGACCCATAGCTGGGCTGCACTCACTGTCTTGCTCGGCTCCTTTGAGAAAGGCTCCGATGGCGCCCAGGTAGCCTTCGTGCCTCAGGAACAGTGCCTGGACCTCCCCCTGCCACAGAAACAACCCCTGAAGCCAGCCTCGCACACGCAGCGCTTGGTCCAAGAACACACAGCCACCTGAGGCAGGAGGCCTCCCTCCCAACATGGTGAAGGCTGCCCACCATGCACTGGCCCAGTGCACTGGCCCCGGGACTATACGCACACATGGAATTTAAAAGCCCACCACCTAGAGCGTGTGGAGCATCTTCCACAAAAACAGACAGCCACTCAGTTTCCTGTGCTCACCAGGTATGACGCGCCCCACAGCGCCCGGCCTTAAAGCTCACCCAGAGCTCTCAGTGAGAGGCAGTCCCTGACCTCACCCTTAGCAACATGCCAAACGGAGGCGGCCATGGCGCCCAAACACAGGACGCCCAAAGCTAAAGGGTGGGAAGGGGCCGGGGGCTGGGATCTGGGGCACTCAGTTTCTGGTCCTGCCTTGCTGCCCCCCTCCCCTCAGGCCTGCTAGTTTTAGAGACATGACAGAGGGGAGGCCAGGCTGAGGCCGGGCAGAGCCGGGAAGGCAGCAGAGCTTGTTACCTTGGAGAAGAAGTTGATGCTGTAGGTGATGGTGCGCATGGTGACTGGATGGCCGCGGATGAAAAAGCCGCCGAAGTACACACGGTCCAGGCAGTGGAGCCTGGCGTAGAGGCAGGCGAGCTGCCCGATGTCATTGCTGATCATGTGCAGCAGGCTCTTGGCCATGTCCTCCTTGGAGAACTCTGGGGACGGAAGCAGCGCTGGGCAGGCAGCCGGGCGGGCGCTGTGCGCCGTGGTGAGCGAGAGCAGGCGCAGGGGCCAGTACCTTGGTCTGCAGTGGCAGACTTCCCGAAGCTGCTGGCGATGAGGTTGCCACTTAGCCCCAGGGTCTCATGGGCCCCTCCATAGATGTCCTGAACCAGCATGTCCACGTTCGTGTGCTGGCCTCTGGAGGCCAGCTGCAGCAACTCATCAAACTTCTGGGGGACAGAGCAGATGGGGCTGTCAGGGACCACAAGCTGGGGAGCTCCCCTGCCAGCCCCACAGCATGTGAAGGATGCCAGCCGCCAACCGGGGCCATCTCAAGACATGGTCCTGGGGGTGCAGGGCAGAGGGAGGTGGGCATCCTCTTTGGAGCACCCAGCCAGGTGATGCTCTGGCCACTCAGATGCCCATCCTCCTGAGACTAAGTAACAGGAAGAGGCCAAGGGAGAGCCACTTGCACACAACCCCCGCCAAGCACAGGCCCCAACCTCACAGCCTCCAGCCCTCTCCAGAGGGAACTGGAGCCAGAAGTATCCAACCTCATTAGCCGAAATACCTTCGTCTTGGTGAGCAGAGCCCCAAGCCCCCAGAAGGTGCCGCCCCGATGGAGCTACCACCAATCCACTCGAACCTGTCCTCCGTCTCCACCTGGAGCAGAACAAGGGCAGATGCATCAGCAAGCAGGCCACCAGCCACCGGCCAGCAGGTCCTGTGGCCAGCAGGTCCTGCAGCCAGTGGACGTGGCGACTCGGGGTATCCCCTACCCAGGTGACAGCCCTCTTGGAGGCCAAGTCTAGGGATGCTTGGCAGGTGCTCATGGTGGAAGTAGAGCTGCCACCTCCCACAGATAGCCAGTGTCCAGCACTCTGCCTGTGGCCCGTGAACACTGGAGCCAGGCCCAAGTGTGCCGTGTCACTATGCCCAGCACAGCTCTGACACACAGCCAGGGCTCGACACACCACTGTGGAAGCCCCACTCTCTTCCACAAGCCAGGCCACACCTTCACGATAGAGACCCCTGAGCCGATGTTGACCAGGAGATATGGGAAGATGTTGGGGTGATTCGTCTGAAACCGGAACTCAGGGTCGGAGTCTTTCTGGTACACGAAGGCTTCGTGTGGGATGTTCTTCAGCACAAAGTTGCAGCCCTTGATCAGGCAGGTCATCACATCCTCCTTGTCAACCCTGAGAAAGAAGGGCCCGCTCACTGGAGCTGGTGTGCCCATGGACCCCAGAGCCTCCATCCAGTGGGCCAGGGAGCCTCATGTCACCACAGGAGCGGGCAGACTCGGTCTCGGGGTTCCCCTCTTCCTTTCATCCCTCACCCCGCCCCGTGCAGTTCCCTTCCTGAGGTTTGGCCACCCAAATCCCGCTGCAGCTGGCCCAGAGCCTGACCTCAGGCCCATGGCCCCCTGGCAGCTCCCCAAAGTCTCACTGTGGCTGTGGGGACTCAGGATCCCCAGAGCAGGGAGGAGGGGGGGTGTATAGCAGCTGGGCCACTGCGGTCACTACTTCAGAGCCTGACCCGTGAGCCGAGGCCAACCAGCCTCCAAGCTCTCACCGCACCCCATCCCAAGGTCCACACTTACTTCAACTGCAGCTTTTCTTCGATGAGGTCTTTGAACTTGTATGCCCCACCCCCAGTCGCCTGGATGACCTTGGTCTCGGTGTTGACGAGGTGGTCTTTAATGAAGTCCAGGCAGGCTTCTATGTAGGTGTTTTCGAACTTTACAAAGTGCAGCCTGGCAGTTACCTCCTCTTGGACGGAGATCTCATAGGGTGGCTCGTGGTCCTGCTCTGTGTCCTGGGGAGAAGTTGGGGGACCGTGTGTGTGCACTGCCTTGGGGAGGGAGCAATGCTGAGACACCGCCCTGAGCACCCACAGCAGTGCCAACGCAGGTGGGAGCCAACGCAGGTGGGAGCCAGGGGCATGAGCGGGGGCGGAACGGGAGCTAAGCTAGGAGGCATGGAGGGGTGTCAGCAGTCAGCAGGGCAGGCCGCTCCCAGAGCTCACCTTGCCCGAGTGGTCGAAGGACCGCACCTTGGCGACTTTGTGCTGCACGGTGGAGTAGTAGGCCAGCTTGGTCAGTGACCCGCCTGCGGGGAAGACACGGACGCGGCAGATTCAGGAGCGGCTGGAAGGGACCTGAGGCTGCCCCTCCACAGGCCCTCCTCTGCCAGACCCGGGTCCTGCCCACGAGGTGTTTGGTGCTACTTGAACTTGAAAAGCCTGCAGGGCACCAAACAGAGGATGGGAGTGAACTGTGAGACCCCAGCCCTTTGCCTTCCTTGAAAAGAAAGGTCTGTTCTTCCTCGGAGCCCAGTTGAAGTGCTCTCCTCGAGGAGCAAAGAGACAGGGCTGCTTCTGGGTGACCTCGGTGACTGCTGGTGGTTTAGGAAAATTCAGTTTCAAGCTTTGATCATGAGGATGAACCAAAGGAAAAAGCTGATGAATCTACTGTTTTCCCTGAAAAGCACACACTTGACAGTCCAGGGAGAAGCGATGGAGGAGGTGCTAAAAGGAGCATTTCTCAGAGTGGACAGGTTGGGGAGGGACTGTTTTCACCAGGAATATGGAAGGAAGGGCCCCGGGAGTAAGCGGCCCGAGGCCTGGACTCGCCAGGGAGATTGGCAGCAGGACTCGTTAACGCCCCTGGCATACGACCGACAATGGAACATCAGGAAGCAGATGAGGCCTTTGGGCAAGTTAAAAGATGCCCAGAGTGGGCCTTTCTGGAGTCAGAGAGGAGGCATCAGGGAGGCTCCAGGTGATGCAGGGCTGTGAGAGCAGCCAACCACACAAAGAGTAGAAAGAGGCAAAGGCTCAGCTCTGCAAAGCGACTCTGGAACAAACTGTGCTTCTCAGAAGGCCCGACAAAAATGAGGAGGAAGCCCTCGTCATGAGAGGAAGGTTAAAATCATCAACAACCATTGTTTTGTGACACACCAAGGGAGCATACAGGAAACGCTCAAGTCACAACATGCATCTGGAAACACCTCTGTACCCAAGGGCCACGGCTCTCCCAGGTAACAAAAATCAAAGCCCCATTTCTGAGACCAAGCGCACTGTCCTGGTCAGAGCCACCCGCATGGCTGCGGGGACAGGGCCTCCAGAGACATCCTGTGAGCCAGCCTCATCAGGCACGAAGGGGCCCACATCCAGCTACTGAATCCACTGTCCTGGGCTTGCTCCCATCCCGAGGCCATAGGCTTAAGACAGAACTTGGCTTTAAGCCTCCTTATGCCTTTTGCCTGCCCCCAATCCCAGCTTGGCCTGCAGCACCTTTCACTGAAATAAATAAATGCCTGTTGCTGGATTCACTTCTATGAACAAATCCTTTCCTAAAAAGAGGCAACACAGGACCTCCCTCGGGGTCCAGTGGTTAAGACTGGACCCTGCCGGTTCAGTCGATCCCTGATACTACATGCCATGTGGCATGGCCAAAAAAACCCCACACACATTGGCAAATGCAAAGGGATGAAGACCTATCTGACAAGCTCATCAGAAGTTACTATTAACAAACTCTCTGGTCACAGAAATCCAACTGCAGATGGTGTGTCCTCCAGGTCAGCTACAAATCACAACCATGACTGTGATGGTCTGTGGGGGGGCCCTGGGGGTTGGTGAGCTGGGTTCTGTGCACTGCACCTCATGTGCACTGAGTGGGAGAAGCCTGGCCCCTGCCCAGACTTGTCACCCAGCCCCGATGAGCAGCAGAAGGGGTCAGCAGTGTGGGCGCAGCTTTTGCTCTGTCTGAGCCCAGATGTGCTCACAGGGCAGCATGTAGGAGCCTGCGGGGACCAGGAGATCCCATCTGCTCTCAGGTCTCCTGGGATTAGAGTGCACGTCAACCTTTCCTCCCCCCGGCTCCACACGCCACACCAGACAAGGGCAGTGACCAGGTACACCCACACAGCACTGTGCTGTCTGGTAGACACCGTGGGCTCTCCAGGCCTCCCGCCGCCCACCCCCCTCCTTGGGGCCCACAGCATCCTGACTGATGGAGCAACCTGACCCAAGACCCGTTCATCCAGATCCCTGGGGGCCTGGCGTGCGGCAGTCCCTCCTCTCTAGGCATCCAGGGGTGCAGGACATTGCTGTGCACATTCCTGCCCTGCAGCCCCTTCCACTTCACCCAAGGAACCCTCCCCTCGCCCAGGAGAAATCTGGAGTCAGAGCTTCCCTGGTGGCACAGTGGATAAGAATCCATGTCTAGGAGACACAGGTTCGGTCCCTGGTCTGGGAAGACCCCATGTGCCAAAGAGCAACTCAGCCTGTGAACCACCATGACTGAGCCGGTCCTCTGCAGTGAGCTGCAACTAACTACTGAAGCCTGAGCACCCCAGAGCCCATGCTCTGGGACAAGGAAAGTCACCACAGTGAGAAGCCTGCAACTAGAGAAAGTCCGTGCAGCAACACAGACTGAGTGCAGCCAAAACTAAAAAACAAAACAAAACAAAAACCTGGCATCAAATCAGCTTCAAGTATGTGTTGATAAAGCCTCCCTGAGGCTTTTGAAGCCGAGACTCCACCAGCAGACAGGGTGCCCCACCACAGAGAGGAAGGGGCTCTCTGAGGACCCTGCAGCTGAGCCCTCCTGGACGGAGAGGCTTGGGGAGGGGGAGACAAAAGGGGGAGCCTGCTTGTAAACCGAACACTGACAAGCACTCTGGCTTTGCAGATTCCTGGTTGAGGACCACTGCCCCAAGTGGTGGTTCACCAGCTAGCTGCACTAGCAAAAGTCAGTCCTTACTAGCAATGAACATGCTCTTACCAGACACAGAGGACCCAGACCAGAGGCAGGGGAGGCGGGAATGGCGGATTTCAGAGAGGAAATAAATACAAACACTGGAAACATCCCTTTGGGTCTGCCAAGGAATCTTGATTAGGGAGGACAGGCAGGCACCCCTCCCTTTGCAGAGACAAGCTGGGGCCACACCAAACAATGGAGGTAAGACTTGTGGCCAGAACTTTTGGGGAGCACTTCAGAAACCAGTTAGGTGCAGCCTGGCTGGAGCGGCACTCCCAGAGCAAGGGCAGCAGCGGACAGCAGCGCCGAGTCTAGAAGCTCAGAGCACAGGGCCAGTGGATTGGGGACACCTCTGCAGTGAGCAGGATTCAGAGGACGGCGGTAGGGCTCACTCGAGCCCCCAGGCTGGGCCTCCGCTCACCGTCTTCCAGCCCGACGTCCAGCAGGGCACCGTTCTGGCAAGTCTCCCCCAGGGAGGACGAGCTCCCGCTCACAGAGCTGCCCATGGCCGCCCTCTGCCAGGCTCCGCCCGGCCTCGCGCTTTGCAGGTTGGGACTCAAGGCGCTCCCCACTTCCCTGGATGCCCCACCCAAGCCCCTGATTCCAGGGACTCCCAAAGACGGCGGGGGATGGGGGTGGGGGCGGGGCGGCCCAACCCCTCCGGGGAGAATCGCACGGTCCATCCCAGCGTTTACTGAGCGGCCATGCCTGGCCAGGCGCGTGGGGGTCCCGGGCGCTCAGGCTGAAGCCCGGACTGGCCACTGACCAGCCGGGTCTCCGCGCCTCAGCGACCGTATCTGAGAAATCGGTCGTCGGCAGGCGCCAGCGAGTCGAGGAGGGAAGAAGGCCCCGTAGGGGGCGGGTCCTCCAAACCCCTGCTCCCAGATCTCCCGCCAGCGGGGAGACGCCCGCGAGGCGGCCAAACCCCACCCCACCCCCGCTCCGAGGCGGAGTGCCAGAGCGGCCGCCCAGCTGCTTCTCCTTCAGGACTGCGAACCCCCGGCATGCCCTGCTCCCGGCCACGCGGCGCCTGCTGGGAGCTGCAGTCCGGTCGCCGCGGCAGGCGCGCGCGCGCTGGCAGCCCACAGACTACAAGAACCGATAGGCTGTAAGCGCTGGCCGCCGCAGACCACAAGGCCCGACAGGCCGTGCGGCACCAGAGGCCCGCGCCCCGCCCTTCGTCCTTGCCGCCACCCCGGCCTGCCGGCCCCACCGCCCGCGCACACGCCTGCCCACGCCGCCCTGCTCCCTGTGCCATCCCGCGGCGACCTATGTCTATGGCGAAGCGCTTGGCGTTCTCCAGGTTGCGGAAGATCTCGTCGGGGGGCAGCGTGATGCTCTTGTCCAGGCTGTCCCCGCTGCTCCCGCTGCCGCTCGCTCCACACCCCGCCATTTTGAAAGTGCCCGGCCAGCCTCATCAGCCATGGAGATATATGCGCATATATTTGAGTGCTAAACGCCTCCCGCGCATAGATTATGCTAATGAGTGCTCGCGCCGGCCCCGCCCCTCCCGCCGCCGCCTCCGGGGTGAAGGCTGGAGGGAGGACGCAGGCGGGCGGGCGCGGGTCTTAAGAGCGAAGACAGCGAGGCAGCTGAACGCAAAACCTCTGGGCTGCTGTCGTCTCTGTTCTTCCACTGAGCTAGTCGGCTGCTGACCTCGTGTGATATGAACTAGTGCAAAGAGGGCACCTGGGACGTGCAGACCACCAGAGAGACCAACTCCTGCACGCGAAGGCGCTTGCGACCCCACCAGACTGGTTCCCTAGGAGCACAGGCCCGTCTCTGCCAAAAATCCCATGCAAACGGGAAGAGTTTGGTACCTTGCTCTCCTGGGAGCCCTCCCTACCCCACCGGGGTGGGAGATAACCTTGCAGCTGGGCAAGTGTGTTTTGATGGCGAGATCCTCAGAGTGCAGGGGAAAGCATCTTCCTCGTGAAAGATGGAGTCTGTGGAGTTTGCAGGGAACAAGCTGAGAAAGCTCCCAGATGGTGTTGGGGACAGACTTCAGGGCCCATCTCTGGAAACCCTGGAAGGCTTGGAGACTCTTAAGGGAAGTGTACCCCGTAAAGGCAGTGGGAGCTTTGCGAAAGAGCCCAGTGTTGGAAGCAGATAGTGTGCCAGGTGCCTTTGGCACCTGCCTCCTAGGTGCCAAACTCCTGGGCCAGTTACTTTGAGTTTCGACCTCAGCCTCCGTCTGAGCATACCACTGGCTGCCTGGCAAGGTCCGTTGGAACACAGACCTGTGAGCAGCACAGACTCAGAGCTCCAGGGTGATTCAGGAAGGGCTTCAGGAGGGGGAGGCAGCCTTGCAGGCTGGCCTGGCCACCAGGCTGGTCTGGAAGCACACCCAGGGGGACTGTTCAACCATGTGTCTGGCACACAATAAACGTGTGGGTGTGGGAGGGGCTGCTCCCAGGGCTCAGCAGGGACCCAAGGGCAGAGCAGCATTGTTCTCGTAGTCTGGAAGGGTGCTGTGGACCTCCCCTCCAGAGTGGATGGAAAGGGCTGGAAGGCGGGGCTAAGAGAGGGTCCCCAGGAGAAAGGAGGGCCGGCCTCAGTGCTTCTGGGTCTCTGCAGACTCAACCAATACCCCGTGCCTGCCTAAAAATAGAACAGCTGCCCTTTTCTGAGGCGAGGGCCCGCCCTCCTGTTGCCAGCACTGCTTGTCTCAGTCCTGGTGAGCAGTCAACCTGCAGGGAGGCAGGCTGGTCACCTCTGGGCTGGCCAGGAAGGTGCCCCAGGGGCTGGTCCAGGGAAAGGGGCTCCAGGTGTGCGGGGAGGATCGTGGAGGGGAATGTCTCTCGTTTTTGGCACAACTAAACCCCCTTTGACTGCAGCGAGAGTGCTGCAGGCTGTGGGGTCCCTCTTAGCACTCCACTCCCACCCTCACCTGTAGGGAGCTAGTGAGAGGTCTAAGGCAGGAACCTAGGTGCCCCCCCACACCTCCCCTTACTGCACAAGGGGGACCCAAGGTGTTCAGAGACCCTCTCCCCCTCCAGCCTGCCTCTCCTTTGCTTCCCTGCCTCTCAGTCACTTCCTGCCCCACCTACTTGTCCCCTTACTCCTCATTCCCAGCTTCTCTTCCCTCCCTGCTGGTCAACCCTGCTTCCTAGCACCTCTGCTTCTCTCTGCTTCCCCTCCTCCCTCCCTCCTCAGCCGGAACCCAGCCCCTTCTTCAGGTGTCCAGGGGGTCATTATCAAGGACAGCGCCCACCTGTGGCTGCATATATCACAATAGTGCCTGCTCCCCTTCATCCCTGCCAACCTGCCTGCCTGGTGGCCGCCAAGGACATGTGTGAGGCACAGAGACAGATCGTGAGGGGGCTGAACAGTCAGATTTTATTAATCAGTCTCCAGAGCAGTCCTGTGGTTCCCACATGACCGAGAGTTCAAATTCTGAGTACAAAGTCGTGCCCACGTGCACCCACCCACATGGAAATCCTTTAAGGATCATGGTGGGAGACCCCCATCCGCCCCACGCAGCCCACTGTGAGCCCCCGACCAGACAACCAAGCAGATGTAGGGCCTTTTGGCCTGGCTCTGCCCAGCCCCATGCCCATCCTGGCTGACGCTCTCCTTCCTATGAGGATACACCTTGAGTTCCGCCTTCACAAAGGCAAATGCAGCCCGGCAGCACCGGATCTGAGAAAGCCCTCTACGCACAGCTTGGGGCGCCGGCTGGCCGAGCCCCGCCATCTACAAATATCATAGAACCCCGGCAGTGGGGACTTCCCAGAAGTCACTTGCTGAAATGCAAACATAGAGCAACCCCATAGGGTCAGACATTTGGCAGAAGACGGGCCCAATTGTCCTAAATGACAAGTACTCTGCGCGCATTCTCTGAGAATGACTCTCCTGCTGGCCGGCCAGCCTGGAGAGAGACCCTTCCGGTGAAGGGGTGCATCCAAGCCTGAGGCCGCACACAGCCGATGGGAAGGCTCTTCCCCCCGCCACAGGAACGCCCCGGCCCTCTTTGTCCTCGGGGCCGGGCGGCCGCCTGCGGGTCTCGCCGGTCACCAAGGCCGCCAGAGGCCACAGGCGGGCTGTCGCGCAACGGCAACAGCGGCGGCCTTGGCTGGGGCAGGCGCGGGCGCGGGGGCTGGGCGCCTTGGGCTCCTTGGGCGCGGCGGTTGCGGCCGGGGGGTCGCTGGAAATGGTACAGCAGCTTCATCTGCGTGTCGCTGGCTGCGTGCAGCGTCAGGAACTGCACGGCCTCCTGCAGGCACCACGAGTAGCCTTCGCTGTAGTCCTGGTGCAAGCTCTTGGGGCCGGCGGCGGCGGCAAAGGCTGCGGGGGAGCGGGGTCCGCGGTGAGCAGGGACCGCGGTGAGCCGGCGTGCGGGGAGCGGGGGTAGCGGGCAACGGGGCCGGGGGCGCAGGTGAACAGGGTCAGGGCGCGCGGGCGGCGGTGAGCCGGTCGCGCGGCCCGACTCCTGGACGCAGGGCGGCTCACCTTACTGTGTTTCAGGTAACTGACGGCCATCTCCAGGATGTCGGCCTTCTCCAGCTTGGAGTTGGGCTGGTGGCGCGCGAACTCCTGCTCCAGCAGCAGCTTCAACTGCTCGATGCTGCTGTTGATACGGTCGCGGCGCATCTTCTCCACCACCGGTTTCCGCAGCTGCAGGCAGGAGGAGGGGGCGTCAGCCGGGCTCGGGCCACGCCGGCGCAGGGCCCGCGGGGACCGCGCGCCAGATCGGCCGTGCACTTACTCGGTTTTTCTCTTTGGGGCTGAGCAGCTCCATGGCCACGGTGCTGGGAGCCATGCCTGGCGCGGGGAGAGGCGAGGCGGCAAGGCTGCAGGGAGCAGAGCTGGCGAGTCCCGGGCTGGCGCGGACCCCGGCCCCATAGGCACGGGCGGCGGGCTGGCGCCTGGGGCCCGGGTGCCGCGACCGTTCCCACACTCCGCGGCCAATGACGGCGCGGGCCGCACAAAGGCGCCGGCCCATTAGCGCACGCTAAATTGCCTGTGAATTGGCGCGGGCACAATGGGCGCTCCCCGAGGAGCAGGTGGGCCGCGCGGCACAATGTCCGGGCTGTGGGAACGCGCTCGCCCTCATTAGCATCCCGGGGCCTGATGCTGGGAGCCCCGCGCCTCAATATGCTGCCTTTTCCCAGGCCGCAGGGACGAGGGCGGGGGGCAGGAAGGAGCGGCGCCCTTCCCGCCCCTCGCCTCCACAGCCCCCTTCTCCCTACAGCCCCCTCCCCAGCGACTCCACGCTGCTGGCTTGAAGAGGGACAGGAGCGCGGATAGGGAGAGAGCTCTAGAATGCACAAGTGCGGTAGCTTCCAGAGGGCTGGACACCCCTCCCAAACAGGGACTTGTTGCCCTCAGGGGAGGGGAGCGGAGGAAGCAGACACAGCCATCTCCTTCTGCTCAGGTGGAAGAGGGGCTCTCATTATCAGACCTACTGGCGTATGTGTGGCAAGTCCCCAGGCTGTCACCTGGGACATAGGACTCAAGAGCTGGAAAATGGGCTGCTGCGCCTCCTAGGCTGGGCTTTGGGTAGCTTCAGGAGCCAGAGTCCCTGAGATGCCTTCCAGGAGCTTCTGCGCCCCTCCTCTGGGGAGCTAAAGCTTATCAGGCTGTAGCATCTGGGGTGCTCTGAACCAATAGGTGGCTGCCGTGGGCTCACCCCCCCCCCCCATCTGGCTGGCCATCACAGTGGCTCCAGGCATACTCCTCTGAGGTGTGTGCTCACTGCTCTCATGGGACAGGGGAAAGCCTCAGCCACATGCTGTCCTATTTCAGCCCTGTGGGTACCTGTAAGGTCTGCTGTCCTTAAGCATTTTCCCAGTGGTGGGGGAAGGGGTGCCAGGAGGCAGACATGAGGCCCCTGCCTGTAGCGCACACGAATGCTGTACCAGCTCAGTCCCACTAGTGGAACCGCTGATCCTGGTCAGCCCAGCTGAGGGCCAGTGACGACTTGGGGGGCCAGCCCCACCCCCTGGGTCCCTAGGGGAGTGGCTGCTTGGAGCACCTCTCCACCCAGAACAGTCACTGTCCTCTGATTCTCTGCAGCCAGGAATCCCCTTCTGTAGGGACTGAGCGAGGGAGTGGGGCTGGGGCTGCCTTCTAGGGGCAGGGCAGGATCCAGGAAGGTCCAAGGGGGAGCAGGGCTTCAGCCCTGGGAGCCAGCAGTTGGCATCAGGGCACATTAGCTGGAGTTCAAGTCCAAGAGCACAGTGCCTTGGACAGCAGCCACCTCTGAGTGCGGCTGGGAATTGCAGGGCCCTAACAAAGGTCTTGGCAGGGACTTGCAGCTTGGAGTGGCCTGCTTGGTGGACCTGCTCAAGAAGTCCATAGCACAGGAAGCCTTTGGTGACCCAGAGAGGGGCCTATCCAGGAAGCAGGAAGATAGTGGGCAAGCTTGGCTTGAGTCAGCCCAAGACAGCCCTGAGAGCCCCTGGTCACCCCTGGATGGATTAGGTGAGGGGCTCTGGGGATGGAAATGTCAGGTGACTTTGGATCGAGATAGAAGGCAAGCCCAACTTCACCCTTTGGTACCTGCTTCTCCTGTGAAGCACCTCTCCTGAAGGGGACACAGGCCCAGGTTGGCTGTAGGAGGCAGGTGACCCTGAGGTTCCTGCCTTCGGCCTGGGCTCCTTTTGAGCAGGGGGACCCCTGCCACAGATATCTGTCCATATCTGGTTGATGCCAAAGGGCAGAGGGTACCTGGGCAAAATGAGGGTGGGTGTGTGGAGGACACGTTCTCTGTACTTTGCTCCACAGCCCATCTGGCAGCTCCCACAGGCTTCAAGGGGGATCTGGTGACGCTCAGCCAAAGTAGGGCTTGTGCTGGGCGGCTGGCCTGCTTATGGACTCCTGGGGGCCAGGCTGTGGGTGGAGAGCAGAGTGGCTGAGTCTCCCGTGTCCCCATTCCCACACCCTGCCAGCCCAGCACCCTGTGCCAAGGAGGAGCTTGGCCAGGAAAAGGGAACGCAGGGAGTAAGGGGGTGGGCCCTGGCTGCAGCCCCCACCTGAGCCCACGTATGCCTGACTGTCCGGCTGCTGGCAGTGGCGCCTGAGTCCTGCCCAGAACTGAGAGGAGCACCCAAGCTGGGACCTGTCCCCTGCCCCCTGGCTTTGGAGGGGGCAGTTGTCTAGGGGGTGTGCCCTGCCCTGGCTGCCTCCCCAAGCCAGCTTTCGGCCCAGAGGAGACACGTGCCAGCAGAAGTGGTCAGGCCCCCACCAATCCCAACTGTATGCCCACCTGCAGTGGGCCGGGGTGGAGGTGAGGGGTAGCGGGTGGTCTGTGGGGAGCTGCCTCCTCCCTTCCTCCACCCCTCCCCCCTGACAGGAGTAGCTTTGATCCAGTTTTGAGTTGTGGGAAATATGAAATGAATGGTGTTAAATCTCAGCCCGGGCGGATGAAAGGCTCGCTGGCTCCCTCCCCGCGTGTGGGCCAGATGGCAGCGCGGCCTCCGAGGCACACGCCTGGCCTTTGTGGGCCGCTTAACACTGTGAATGGGGCCAAAGTGTGGGGAAAGTCGCTGGGCTCCTGGCTCACACGTCCGAGGTGAGTGGCCCAGAAGCCTGGGGGGGGGGGTGGGCTGATGAGGAGGGAGGGTTTGGGGGCAGGGGGAGAACCCAGGGCTGCTCCTGGCTGGCAGTCTTACAGCAAAGCAGCCCAGGGTGTGGAGGGGGTCAGATCCATCGCCTTGGCAGCCCCCAGCAGCTGGGGAGGATAGAGGGGAGCTTGTTTTGCTACCATCCTGGAGAGCTCACCAAGTCTGGGGTGGGGTGTCTGGAACAACCACTGAGGCACCTTGCTGTGGATGTGGGGGCTCAGGCCAAACACACTAGCTGAGTGTGATTATGTTAGAATTCAGTAATCTAGGACCATAGCCCATTTCTAAGTAACCCACACCCCAAGTCCATCCCTCCCAGGCTGACTGCAAAGCCAAGGGCACCATGGGGTGGGGGGTGTGCTCCAGGGGCATTCGCTCCCCGTGTCCAGGGAGGTCTTCTCGTTGGGAAGGCAAATGGTGCAAGCAGTGTGGAAAATAGTGTGGTAGTTCCTCCAAAGTTACACAGAATCACCACGTGACCCCGCAGTTCCACTCGTGCTCTGTACCCAAAATAGTAGAAAGCAGGGTCTCAAGGAAGCCCTTTGAAACAGTTCATAGCAGCATATTCACAATTACCAAGAGGTAGAAACAACCTGTGTCCATCGGTGGATGAATGGATAAGCAAAATATGGTTCATCTATATGACAGAATATGGTCCAGCCTTAAACAGGGAGGAGGTCCTGACACCTATTCCAGTGTGGATGGACCTTAGGACATGAAGCTGAGCGAAATAAACCAGACACAGGACACATCCTATGTGATTCCCGTCTCTGAGGCCCCTGGAGGGAGTCAAAGACAGAGAGACACAAAGTAGGAGTGTGGGGGCCAGGGGAGGGGGGAAGGTGTGGAGAGTGAGAGTTTGATGAGGACGGAGCTTTGATTTGGGAAGGTGAGACCATTCTGGAGACATGGGGATGGCTGCACAACAATGGGAATGTGCTCAATGCCGCTGAGCTGTGCACTTAAAAATGGTTGAGATGGTACTCTAATGTTGTGTGTATTTTATCACAGTTTAAATATAAATATGAACAAGGAGGACTCCTTGAAGAAAAGCCACACATTCACTCCCACCCAGCCTTGTATTTGGCCCCAGGCGACTCTGCCCCGGACCTCCCAGTGCCCTGCAGGCAGGACTGGTCTGGAGGGGACACTGCCATACCCACTGGCCTCTGCCCAGCTCCGGATTGCCCCTCTGCCCTGCCTGGGGCCAGATTCCCCTAACAGGTTGTACCGTCCACAGGGCTGCATGAAGCCCCAGTGTCTCAGGTACAGGAGGGTTTCCTCCTTGGCATGTGGGGGAGTGGGCAGGCTGGGGCAGGTGAGGAGCAAGGCTGGCCTTCTAGGAAAGCAGGGATTTCACCATCCACAGTGGTGCCCCCATCCAGGGCCACCACAAGGACCCCAGGCTGTGCACAGGGCAGAGATGGGTGCCCCCAGGGTTGTTCTGTGCCATGGCCTCGCCCCTGGGCCCATCCAAATGCAGCAAGTGCTGTGCCGCCTCCTACCGTCTATTGGCTTCCAGTGAGTTCCCGGCCAGTCCTCCATCACCACCTGGACCACCTGCTGTGATCCCTGAGAGAGCACCCAGGACGGCAGGGAGGCGCCTGGCTCATCTCCCCAGGTGTGAAGGGACAAGGCTGCCACTCAGAGTCACCCCCAGCCAGGAAGGCCCCTGAGGGCCCTGGATGGGCCAGGGTCTGCAAGCTGCTGAGTCTGCCTAGGGATGGGGAGGGCATTGGGGTCTCTCTGTGGGGATCCAAGCAGTGCTCGATGGGGATAACAGTTTCAGTTTTTCCAGCATCTACTAAGCACCACACAAGGAACAAGAATTTGCCTTCTTAGGACTGCCCAGGGGAGGGGACTGTCCCTTCCTGTTTGGACGGGCAGCAGCCAGGGGGTCATAGATGTTAGATTTTGCCCGTGGTCCCATGAACTCAGGGACAGCTGACATGATGGTGACGGTGGTGAGTCCATGTTTTTGAGCATTTATTACTGGGTACAAGGTGGGAGAGCCCATAAGCACACCGAGAGGTTGCTGAGGCCACATGGAGGGTGAGGGTGGGAGCTGGGACTTGGACCTGTGGAGATGGGCTTGCAGAGGGGAAGGAGTACAGAGTCAGGGCTGGGGGCCTGGGGTGCAGATGTGAGTGGAGCCTGCTGTGGAGATGGGACTGGGGAGGAGGCAACATACCTCCCCCTCCCTTATCCCCGGGTGTGTGCGAAGGGGGCACATTGATCGCTCCTGGATCCCTGGCTGGAGCCACGCTCCAGATGGCGGGTGGCCAGGACTCTGGACAAAGGGCTGCCACAGCTCCCAGGCAGGCTGTGAGGCACGCGGGCTGCCTTTGTGGCTTGAAGGCGGAGGGTCCGGGTGTGGGAACCTCTGGCTGTGTGGCCGCACTGCGGTGGAGGCAGCTCTGGGGAGGAGTGCTCTGGGGCGTGGGAGCACCCGCTCCTCCACTGTCTGCTCTCCTCCACCCTAGCTCCCACTCCCAGAACCAGACAGAGAACTGGATGTGAGAGGGGGCTCTTCTCCCCTCTTCCCACTATGGATGCTTCCCTTTCCCTTCCCTGGGAGGAGACACCTGGATGATGCACCTGGCCTGAGAGGGGACTGAGGCCTGGCTCCTGGTCCTGGGGCTCGAGTGGGGCTAAAATTGGGGGCTGGGAGACCTTACACGCAGGAGGGTCACTTTGAGGGAGTAGTTAGCCTACCATGGAGTTACAGGGAAGAAAGAATGTCCACCTGACATTAGCAGAGAGGCGGGGGAAGCTTCCCAAATGCTGACAGTTGGGGCCAGAAACTTAGTTTTTCTTCTGTCTGCTTTCTTCAGATTTTCTGAAAAAGGAGCATCAGCTGCTTGTATAATTTCTAAATGGGCACATTAGGCTCCCTCCAGGGCCCCAGGGAGCATGTGGAGTCTTGGGGAAAGCTTGAGACACTGACATTTTTCAGAAGAGCCCTGGATTTAGAGGGCTAAAGAGAAAGGTGGGGATACCAAGTGAGGACTTCCTGGAGGGAGGCAGTGCCCAAGGAGGTCCTTGAAGGGGAGACTAGCTGTGTGCCTGGTAAGGAATTCTGAGAAGCTTTATCCAGGTAAAGAGACTGGGGGATACGGACTTGGAGGTGAGCAAGGCAGGGATGGGAAGTCTCCAGGTCTGGCTGGAGCAGGCTTTCCCATATGTGTGCCATGCATGTGTGCCCTGACATGTACACCCATGGATGTGCACCCATGCCTGGGCTCTGGAGGGGTAAAGGGCCTGGCACTGCCCCCAGCCCCTCAGCTTGGCTTGCTTCCCTTGGTAGGTCAGCGTGTGTACACATCTCAGGCATCCTCTCCTCCCTCCTGCGGCCTGGCATTAGGGGGCTCCAACCGAGGAGGACCTGAGTTGGGCTGGATGCTACTCTGGGCGCCCCCTCCTGAAGCAGGTGAACTTGGGACCCTGGGTGGGTGTGGGGAAGACCTTGTCTCTTAGCAGCCCCCATCCCTCACTGTCTTTGGCGTCAGTGCCCTCCCAGGGCGGCACCACAGCTCAGCCAGGCCTCCAGCAACATTTAGAGGCAGGAAAGATTATCCCCATCTCACAGGGGAAACTGAGGTGTTGAGAGTGCCATGGTCCACCACCATCCTACCTGGGGCTGGGCCGTGGTGCCCGGGCCACATGGCGGTCAGTCAGCCCCCCGAGCTCAGAAGGGGCTGAGGGTTCAGGGTGTCTTGGGAGGGGCTTCTCCCCCAAGCACACACTCAGAGCTCAGGACCAGCGCTTCTGGGTTATGCTGGACCCGGGAGGTGGACCGGAAGTCTGGGGATGGTGGGTGAGGGATGCTTTCAAACAGCAGGAAACCTGAGGCCCAGGGTGGAGGGGGCGCACAGATGCCCCTCCTATCCCTCAGCCTGGAGTCCCTATAATAGAGGCCAGGTTGCAGAAAGGGGGCCCCCAGCCCTCTCCCCAGGGCAGTTGGGGTTCCACAGACAGCTTCTTGGCCAGTTCTGGGTGCTGCTGGGCGAGGATTCCAGGGGATACCCCTTTCTGCTCCAGGACAGAAAGCAGTCTGCAGGGGGTGATTCGGGAAGCGGAGTAGTCTGCCATACTCTCCACATCTCCTCCAGTCAACCTGGAGGCTGGGCCCTCCAGCTCACAGGGCACTAAAGTAAAGCCGGCATTTCCTGAGTGCCCACCGCACGCCAAGCCCCAGAGGAAAGCCTTGGTGTCTGACTCTGGGATCCAAGGATGATTATTATCATGTCCATTGCACAGATGAGGAAACTGAGGCTTCGAAAGAGGAGGGGTCTGGCCCAAGGCTGCAGACCGAGCCAGACAGCCAGGGCCCTGCAGCTCCTCCTGCCCGCAGGTCAGAGGAGGTGGCAGCTCCAGGGGCTGAAGCAGGGGCTGGCGGCTTTGTCTTCTGCACTCCTCTCTACTCACCCTTCGCTCCCGCACCCTAAGGCCACAGAGCCCCTGCCCAAGCCTGCTTCTGGGGGTCAGGCTCTCAGCCAGTGCCTTGCAGCTTCTCCCCAGGCTCAAAGTTCTCCAGCCTGGGTGCCCAGAGACCCACTGAAACCCCTATCCAAAGTGGGGTGGTTTCCTGGGGCACTGCTGGGGGCACAGACAATGCCCTTCTTGGCCCCTCACCCCGGGTGCTGGGTGAGACCAAGTTGTCCATCCTGTGGTGGGGCAACTCTGCAGCCAGCTCCCAGTTTCTGGGGTCTGTACTGCCCCTGCCTGTATCCCCCGACCCAGAAGATTGTCTCCTTCCCTTTGGCATTTCAGTAGTACACTAGGGGAGCTGGTTTTAGGGGGAGGAGGGATTGGGCAGGATGGGCACAGGGTGTGTCCAGGCCAAGGCTGGGCTCTGCTCTTGCCTTCCGTGCCTTGATTTACCTGTGTAGGGATGGGCTTTCTCTGCCAAGACCACTTGAGGCAGGGGATTGGCTCCAGGTTGCTGGAGCTAACTGAGAGTGGTCAAAGGGCTGGGCCAGGTCATAAACCTGATAACTGGATCATATTCTGGGATCCTGGAGCTTGGACCCTCCCCAAAAGTTGCCCTTGGATGGCTGCCTGGACTCTCCCACCCCTTACCCCTTTCTCTCATCTCATTAAGGTTATGCTCTATCCTGGGGTTGAAGCAAGGTGTCCATAGATCTGAGGGACCCCTGCATTCCATGAGGGGGTGGGGGATCAGCCAGGTACCATAGACTTGGGGACCACCCCCAGTTTTGCGGACCAAACAGGCCCCAGGTTCCCAAAAGAGCTGAGCTGCAGACTTGGCAGACAGGAGCACAGATCCCGGGCTCCATCAGCCCCTACTTCCTGGGCTTCAGTTTTCCAGGTGTAAGGTGGTGGTGGGGAGGGGGGCGCAGGGGGTGGCCACAGGGACGCGCGGAGGTGGGCGGTGGGGAAGCGCGGGAGTCGCGCGTCTCACGGCGCCTCAGGATTAGGGGCTGCGCGGGCCCACGTGGCCGCGCCCCGCCCCCGCCCCCGCGAGGCCAGGGCAGGGGCCAGGTCGCTGTCCCCAGCTGGTTAAAAACCCCGCGGTGTCAGAGAGCAGCTCGTTCCCAACCTCTGAAAGGCAGACAAGCCCTTTATTGCTCTATTATAACGCGGAGCCAGATGGTCTTTGGGAGTTGCCCCTCCTCGCCCCCGCGCGCCGCCCTCATTCATTCGGGGGCAGACCCCGGCGCTAATGCCGCCGGGAGGCTGGGGGCGGGGAGCAGGCACGCTTCCGCCGCCGCCGCGCAGTGTGGGAACCGCCGGGCAGTGCGAACCCGCAGCCCGCCCGCGGGGAGGGGCACGGATGGGCACGGACGGAGCTCCCGCGGGGCTGCCCGCGCCGGTGGGGAGCTCGCGGGCCAGGCGGGGCGGGAGGACTCCTGGCGGCCCTCACCGGGTAGCCAGAACCCTACCATGCCTCGCTCTCCTCAACTGTAAAGCAGGGAGGATGCTTGCGCCCACCTACTAGGTTTTGGAGTGCTGGAGAGGGGCAGGCCGCGGCCCTCCGCCATTTTCATGCCTTCCGAGAAGAGCTCTGTTACATGTTTAAATCCTTGAAAGAAACATCCAAAGAAGAAAAATATTTTTGAGACACGTGAAAATGAGATGGAATTCAAATTTCAGCATCCAGAAATAAAACATTACTGGACCAGAGCCAGACGATCCCTTTGCTATTACCATGAGGAGTGCTGTTCTCCTGGATGGAGGCGGACCAGAGTGGGTGAACCGCAGGCCCCTAAACACTGACATATTTACTATAGGGCAGGTTCGCTCACCTGCAGTCAGGAACGGCACCCACCACCCGTCCCTGGTTAACTGCTATCCTTACCAGTCCCCACCCCCAGCTCAGGAATAGGTCTTGGCCCCCGCCGCATCCCTCTTGCTTCTGGGGCTGGTGTGGGAGCCCCACTCAGAGGGGCACTTTGCTGAGGGTGATGGTTTTCATGGCCACTGTGCGTGCCAGGTTCTTCTGTCCATGGGATTCTCCAGGCAAGAATACTAGAATGGGTTGCCATGCCCTCCTCCGGGGATCTTCTTGATTCAGGGATCATCCCAGGGATCGAATTCCAGTCTCTTAAATCTTCTGCATTGTCAGGCGGATTCTTTACCACTAGTGCCACCTGGGAAGCCCTCATGCCCATTGTACAGGTAAGCAAACTGAGGCCCAGTTTGTGGCTGAGACCAGACTGGACCCTGGGTTATGGCAGATGGGGCAGCAGAAAGCACCACGGCAGTCACTCAGCTCCTAGACCCCACTTGCATGTCTTCCACTGCCCTGCGGGGGGTGGGGGTGGGGGGTGGAAATCTTCCCCTTCACACTCATCGGGAGGAGTCCATGTCCAAGCACAGGTGCTGTTGAGCACCACAGAGAAGATCTGTTTTGTGCTAAAAACACCCAGCTCTGCCGCACCCCTTTCCCCGGGCTAAAGTTAATTCTCACATGGCTGCCCCCATGGGCTCACTGGGGGTCCTAGGCTGGCTTGTCCAGCCCCTTCCTCCACAAGCAGTCCAGCTCTGGGCCTCGGTGTCCCCACTGATGGTTGGATTGGTCTTGCTGATCTGTAAGGTGCTCCCCTGCCTTGTGTTTAGGTCACCGGGGGCTTGAGGGATGGGAAATACAGGGGGCAACAGCTCAGAGGAAGGGGTTTTAGGCAGGCCCACTGGGGCCTGCCTGCTGTTGGATCAATTATGGAGGGATGCCAAGGAGACCTGCAGTTCTGGGGCACTGAGTTTGGAAATCCTTTCTCTTTGCCTCACTTGGCTGACCCACCCCCATCCCCCTATCCTATGATGGCTGAAAGGAGAAAAGAATCCAGCTCTGCAGGTACTGTCCCAGCCGGGACCCTCTGCTCCCAGGTATCATGGGGATCACAGATGTGAGGCTCCACATCCTTCTTGGTCATTCCTCCCTGATACCTGGACCCTCAGTTCCTTCCCAACCCAACCCCTCCACCCTGCCTCACAGGATCCCTGCCCTGATGCCAAACTACTTCATCAGCATTCCCTGTGGGTACCTGCTGGCTCCCACCTCCTGCAGACCCCACCTTATAACTGGTAATCAGAGCCCAATGTCAGGGGCTCCATGCTTCCAGCCCATTGAGGGACTCCTCAGTGAGGCTCAGCAGTGGCCCAGGGCACACTTGGTGCTCCCTGAGCCACTGGGCTGGGGAGTCTCCTTGGACCCACTCAGTGGGGCAGGGGACACGATGCCTGGTTCACAGGTGAAGCCAAGTGTGGCCAAGCCAGTCTTGGGCTCCCGGCCAGCCAAAAGCTTAGGGGAGGGGGCACGATCAAGCCTGCCCACCCCCAGCTACTTAAAGTGGTGGGTTAAATGCCAGGCAGAGTGCCCAGAGCCTGGCCATGGGGTCTCCACTCAGGTAGAGGTGAGGGGCTCCCTTCTCTGGTTTGCCCAGATCTGGCAGTGACCCCACCTTTGGTGTTCCACCTCTAGCCTCTGGGACTCAGACGGCTCCTGGTCTCAACCACAGGTGTCCAGCAGGCGACCCCCTGTGTTCACCCAGTAGCTCTGGGCCCCAAGGGGCAGCTGCCACCTACCCTGGAGCTCCTTGGTTTCCCTGCCTGTGGAACAAGACAGGGGAACCCCAGTGGTCTTGCCGGCCCTGTGGACCCCCTTCGTCAGATGCTACTTGAGAAAGCCGGGGGTCCTGTAGGACAGGGAGCCTGTGCTGCCCAAGGCTGATGCTGGCTCTTGGCTCTGGGGGCTTTTTCTGAGCAGCCGCCCCTCAGCCCTGCCCACCCCCAGTCCGCGGGAATTTGGGCGGGGAGGCCCGCTCCGGGTGGCTTCCCACACCCCACCCCCCCTGCTGGGGACATTCATCTGGCACAAAAGGCGCGTGCCCGGCGACAAACTCATTCACATGGGCTGCCGGGCTTTGTGTGCTGGGCTGCGGACCCAGAGGCCATCTGGGGAGCAGTCGTCCCAGCAGGGCGGGGCCCCGGGCTGCCTTTGAAGGTTGAGGAAGCAGCAGTGGCTGGAAGGCCACACATCTGGCCTGGCATCACCTTCCTGTCCCACAGCCCCCAGGGTGTCCCATGCACGCCCCAGCCTGGCACTGTTAGGATGACGAGGGGGGCAAGGGGGATGCCTGCCTCCCCTTCCCAGCCCTTAGGATTGCTACCTCTTGGATGCACCCATCAGAGAGCCTCTGGGGGCAGCATGGCCTCAGGACAGGGCTGTGGGCAAACCCAGGCACTGCGACTACTACTACCACTTAGTAGACCTCAGTTTCTTCATCTGTAAAATGGGGCTAACAACAGTCCATCACAGAACCATGCTAAGGACGAAGGGAGGGGATAGAGGCAGAGTATTCAGGTGGCCATGCAGGCGCAGCTGGCACTAGTGCTTTTGTTTTTACCCACCCCACTTGGTTCCATTTCTTGGGTTGGTGATCCCTGCCCACATGTGGGCCACGTGAAAGCCACCTGATGGAACAGGAAAAGGCCGGGTGCAGGGCCAAGGAGCACCCAGGATGATGTGACCTCTGGTTTGTCCTCTGTCCAGTAGAGCACAGGTGGGCCTGCCTCCCTCTCAGTATTCCAAGCAATTCCAGGAGAGGCCGCATGTCCTGCTTAGTCTGCATACCGTAGGTGCTAAGTAAGTGTGCCCCACTCTCCCCATTCAGGCCCCCTGACCTCCACCCTGGGCCTGCCTTGAGTCAACCCAGGGTGGGCACAGCCCCCAAGCATACCCTTCTGCTGACCAGCGCCTGAAGGGCCAGGGACCTGGACAATCCAAGGGGAGAGCCCTGAGGGGCAGGGTGGGGAGGTTCCCTGAAAACCCCATCTCATGTGGCAGGCAGTTCTGAGCCTGGCAGCTGGACGGCTGGGGGCAGGGAGCAGGGCATCAGGGTTTCCCCCTGCTCAGGGATCCTTCCTGTCCAAGGGGGCTGTGGGGCCAGGGCTTGGCGGACAGGACCTCTGCGGAGGCGCCCTGCCCCCCACCCCCGCCGGGAGGGATGTCCTTGAGAGGGTGTCCTGCAGGCCCTGAGATAATCCCTGCCTTTGAGAGGCTGTGAGAGGCTGGCCGCGGACTTTCCCACAGCCCCACATAAAGACCGGCCGCCAGCTGCTCTCCCACAAAAGGCTCCCAGCCTTTCAGGGCCCGGCGGCGGGTGGGGTGAGCAGAGGCGCAGTGCAGCCTACCTGGCCACCTCCAGGCAGAGCTCGCAACCATGGAGGGGGCGCCTGCGCACTGACCACTGGGGGCTGGGAGGTCCCTGGGGCTGGGCACTTGGGAGAGCCCCTATGGGGCCACCCAGGCCAGCCACCCGCCCCTCCCCTCCCTCTGCTGGAAGCTGGCATGGTTCTCAGACCTGTCACTCATCCTTGGCCTTCTCCCTTGGACCTGCACACTCCCGCTGCTGTGCCTGCCTCGCCACCAGGCTGCCCTCTCCCACTCTCCCACTGGCCTTAGATCACCATCACCCGCTGGCACACAGCCTTGCTGCTCTCACCTCCTTTTTACTTAGACACCCTCACCTGCCCCAACCCCATTCTGCTACACCATGCAGGTGACAAGAGGGAGACATGGCGAAGGCAGAAGGCTGGGCGCAGCCTCCATCTTGACCTCAGCTTCCTCATTTGAGATGTGGGACAGCACTACCATTTCCCTGGGCTGGTGTAAGAGCCCCTTAAATTCAGATGTTTCAAAATACCAAGTTCTGGAGGAAGCAGGTGGTGGGGTAAGAGGAGGGGAGGCAGGGTACCTGGCCTCAGGAATTAACTGCCCCGTGCACATCAGACAAGGACCAGCCTGGGGAGGCCAGGGGAGCTTCCCAGAGGAAGTGGCAGCTGGAGGCTGGCTTCTCAAAAGCAGGGGGGAGTGTGGGAACTCCCGGGGGCAGAGGCAATGACTTCTCCGTGCAGCCCAGCTGGTAGGGACCCTTTTCTGATTCAGGCCGTGTCTCCATGGGGCTCCACATTCTGGGGACCCTGCACCAATTGTCACCCAGTGAGGATGGCCTTCTCCAGAAGGTCCCCTGTCTGGGAGAGCTCCGGGTCAGGTGTGAGCCACTGGAGAGGTTCATAGGAGGGACCAAATGTGTCACCAGTGGACAGACAGCGACCAGAACGTGGCCAGTGGGGACGCCTGTCCTCAGTGTCCGGGAGGGAACTGATCCGTACGCCACTTTCCCTGGTCCCGAGTCCTGCAAGGCGGCTGGCCGCTGGGGGCCGGGCCATGGGGCTTTGAGGACTGGTATCGAGAGCAGAAGATATTCAGCTTGCGCCCACGTGTCCCCCAGCAGCCCCGCCCACACCCCCACCTGCTGGGGGCGCAGGCACTTCCTTATCCCAGCCAGCTGCCTCTAGCATCGGAGCTTCATCCAGCTCCGGCCTCCGATTGGCTGCTGAGTGAGCGTGGGGAGGTGGCGAAGCGTGCCTGGCCTTGGGCCCCCTACCCTAGTCCCAACCCGGTCCCATAAAAAGCACCGCCACTACCGCCTTCCTGCCGCCCTCCTGCACCAGGCGCCCCAGCCCTTGGCGTGACCCCGTGAGTACCCCCCAGAGTGAACCCTGATCCGGGTCTGGTGAGACTGCAGCGCAGGGCGTCCCCGGGGGTCCCTGCAGGGTCCAGCGGACACCTCGCTACCGCTCTGCTCTTCCGCCTGTTCGAGCAGTTTGCGCGGCGCTAGGTCAGATCGGAGCCGGGGAGGGACTGGTACCATCCCTGGTGCGCTTTGCGTCTGTCCTGGCGACGGTCGCGAAGGGGTGTCACCCAAACTCGGAGGTCGGGTCCCAGACAGCCTTCGCTCCACCCAACGCAGTCCCCAGCTGGGCTCACTCTCCCTGACACTGTTCACACTGCGGTTGGATCCAGGGAAAGCGTGGCCTGCGGCCTCCGGAGAAGCCTTCCGGACTTTCCCTGCACCAACAGAGGATGGAGACCTAGGTGGAGCTGAAGAGCGCCTTGCGGAAGAAGCCCTGCCCCCGCCGCCCAGAGCCGCACGCGCACGCACTCCTCCCACTAGGTTCCCCGCCCTCTAGGGTCCCAGGTCAGGGCTTAGCCGTGATGGCCAGCTGCAGTGCTCCTCCCGAAGAAGGCAGTGTGGTTCCCCTTCTTTCCTGCCAAGGCTGAGCAGCCCGGCCTGCCACTGTCTGCTGTGGGCTGTGCCCAGGCCTTGAAGAGGAATCCTGGGGACAAGGGTTTTGTATATTACAAAGGCGGTAAATGATCAAGTTTATCCATGGCAGGGAGTGGGGTGGGGCCGGGGCGGGTGTCCCCGGTCATCCCACCCGGGCCCTGCAGCTCCACCTCTCCTTCTTTCAAGCTGGGAGAGGACTAGATGCTTTATGTTAGAGCGGGAGTGAGGTGGTGGCGTGCTGTGCCCTTGAAGGGTGTGCCCACCTGCTGGACATCAGTGGGCTAAGGGGCACGTGCCATCCCTGTGGGATACAGGGGTATGCATTGCAGAGGCGCAGGGTTCATACCATGTGTGTGTCTCAGAACTGGGCCACGCAGAGCTTGAATAAAGGTCATGGTCTGCAGACTCCACCTGGGTCTCTGCCCCACCCTCAAGCGGATCCCCACCCCTGAGATTTGGGATCCCTGCCCAGGGCATGGGAAGGAGTCTGGGCCTCCAGGGGTGGGGCATTGTGCCAGGGTATCCTGGGCTGGATCCCTGCCCTGCTGACCTCTTCCCTGGAACCGTGGTCATTGCCCAGTCTACTCCCTCAGCCTCTAAGGACAAAGAAAACCCTCTTCTGGGGCCACCCTGAGCCAGGCCTCCTAGGGGAGCCTCCTGTCTCTGGGAGCTCCCAATGGTGCCCATGATGTGGGTTCTGAGCCAGAGCGACATTGTCCCCAGTTCACGGCAGAGTGTTCCTAGTGTGACCCTGCTGACCCAGGGACCCTGCCAAAGACACACCGGGAATTGGGTGAGGGTGGGCTGGCGCCTCTCAGCAGTGGAGGCTGGCCCTAACCTCTCTCGCTCCTTTCCGCCCCTGCGGTGGCCGCCCAGCATTACTGAGCAGAGCAAGGACTGGGGCTCCCCCAGGTACCTCTTCGTGGACCCCTCAATCTTGCCCCCATCTATTCCCCACGATTAGAGCCCTCTCCTCCCTTGGCGGCAATGCTGAGAAGTCACGGGTCCTGGGCCCAGCCTGAGTCTGCACGGAACCTGTATAGGAGGGGACGTGGGGTCACAATCTTAAAGGGACTCCTTTCCCCATCCGCCCCTCCCCTGCTCCTTGACTAAAGCCCATCCAGGAGAGACCAGGGCACAGATCTGGGGTTTGCTGCCCCCTGGCGCCTCCTGGCCTGGTCCTGCCGCCTGGAGGCTCCCAGAAGGGAAGGGACTCTGAGTTCCCTTGCTTCTCAGCAGAGGTGGAGGTGGAGGATCCCTGGGCCCAAGTCTGCCCCAGGCCGGGTGTGGACAGACAGCCAGGGGCCGCCCCCGCCTGCGCGGGGCTTCAGTCAAGCTCTGGAAAAGGGGTTGCGGAGAGCAAGCAGAAGTCAGAGAAGGTGGTCAGCGGGCAGAGATGGTGACCACAGCAGCGGGCAGCAGCCTTGTGGATGGCGCCGCTGCCCTCTGTGCCTGGAGCGGCTCCAGATGACGGGGTTGTGAGCCATCTCTCACCCCAATGAAGGTTTCCACCTCTGAGCTCCCTGCTCCAGGCTCAGGGCTCCGGTTACCCCCTTACCAGCAGGTCACTCCTCTGGTGGAGGGGGCAGCCACCAATAGGCCATCCCTCTGCCTCATTCCCCAGCATCCAGTAGGTGTTTAATAAATGTGGGTTACACAGAGCTTGGCTTCCTGGAGGCCTGAGGAGCCTGGACTCAGGGTATGGCCCACTAGCTCAGAGCCCTCTAGTTTCCCTATCAGAGGCAGGCAGAGACCCTCAGCTGTGCAGCGGGTGACCGCCTGGTCCCCGGCCCTGGAGGGCCCTCACCCCGCCAGCTTATCTGGGGACCTTGGTCCAGGGGCGGGGCTGGGGCCGTGGACACGGTCCTCTGCTTCTGGGTCAACTGGGCAATTGGTTAGCGTGGCTGGCTGGCAAATCCAGGGAGTCAATCTGTCATGTATCAGACAGCAGCAGAATGTGGGGGATAGGTTGACCACATCCATGTCACAGGCGGTGGAGACTCAGGGCTGCCTCAGAAGTGCTGCTCAAAAGGGCAAGAATGCATGAGTTGGGGGTGGGGAGCCTCTCACCAGGCTGTGGCCACACAACATTCCCCTCATGTCCCAGGTTTTCTTTGTGAAATGAAGCCTGTGACCACGTTGAAATAAAGGAGACAGGCAGGGGTGAGCATTTTTTAAATGTCCTGATAACAGTTTGGGAGAAGGACATGATCATGGTTCACATTTAAAAAGGAAACCATAGCTCTTGAAGGTGGACAACACCAGCTCCCAGGACCCAGGGCTCCACCTCCAGCATCACCTCCTGGAGGCAGTGATTCCTTTTTTTTCTGGCCAAGGAAGGAAGCTGGAGCAACGCCCGGGTGGCATCTCAAAGGTGCAGGGTCCATGGCCCAGGAGCCTGGCCAACTGGCCATCTCTTCCTGCACGTAGTGTGCAGACCTTTAGTTCACATGCTTCCCTTTTATTTATATTCTTTTAGTTGAACGTTTTGTTTGGAGATAATTCACAGGGAATTGTGCGAAACAACACAGAAGGACCTCATGCACCCTTCACCATCAGTAACACCTCACAAAATGATTGTGCAGGGGGCCTTCCCTGGCCGGCCAGTGGTTAAGAATCCATGCTTTCATTGCAGGGATGAGGGGGTGTGGCTTTGACCCCTGGTCTCACATGCTGCATGGCATGGTTGGGGTTGGGGGGACCAACTATAGTACAGGGATCTGATTGGGGGTGCTGATTGGGTCCAGATACAGAACATTCCAAAACCGCGAGGATCACTCCTGCTTTCTTTGCAAACAAAACATTATTGAATCACTAATTTCAGATTGTGATAAAACAGACATACATACTTTCAGTTACCACCTTAGCCATTTATAAGTGTGTAATTCTGCTACCTTAAGGATATAAATATTGTTGTGCAGCCATCAGCACTATCTGTCTCCAGAGCTTTTCATCATCTCCGTAGAAACTCTCTCCCCTGGTGAGCACTCACTCCCCCTTCCTCCTCTTCACCTGTGATCTTTGTGGACTTGGCTGCTCTAGACACTCACATGACTGGAGTCATTCAGTGCTTGTCGCTTGACGTCAGCTTGTCACATAGCATCATGTCCTCAAGGTTCATCCACACTGTGGCAGGTGCCAGAGCTCTATCCCTTCTTCTGGATGAATAACTCTCCCTTGTATGGGGGTGCCATTCCTCTGTGGCTGGACTCCTGGTGTTTTCCACCTTTTGGTGACTAACTCTGCTGTGCCACGTGAGTGTACAGAGTGCTGGACAGGCCCCCGGAGGCAGGACTAGACCTGATTCATTTCTGAATCCCATAGTCCAGGGCTGAGGAGTGGGGGCCCATTGTGGAGGGTGGGGAGTGGGGGGCGCAGCAGGCAAGGAATACTTGACAAGGCTTCCTTCTGGGGACAGTATGGGGCTCCCAGGGCTGTCCTGGTCACCTGGCCTTGACCAGCAGTGAATGTTAATCCATGTCCTCATCAGCCTTTTTCTCGTAAAAGTGAAACATGCAGTTCCCCAAACTCACAGCCTGCAGAAGAGGATAGAGGAGAAAGTGGAGGTTGTCTGTGGCAGCCCTTCCCCCTCCCTCATACTCCCATCCCTCCATCCCCCATCCCCAGATCCAGAAGCTTTATCAGGCAAAAGGGCCCATGGTGGGTGCCTTCCCTGAAAAACAGAGTCCCCACCCCAGGGGGATTTGATGAGGAGTTTTACAGCAGTGGTTCAGGGGTGGGATTGCTGATAAGGATCAGGGTGCGGGCAGGGCCTGCACTCCTTAATCTGGCCTCAGTTGCTTTCCCTGAATCTGCTCTTTGGAACTCAGGGAAGGTCATAGAGGCTGGAGTCTATTCTTTACAGATAAATGGTGCACACAGAAAGGCTTCTGTGCCTGGGAGCCCAGAGGCTCTGATAGGTTTCACTGTCAGGGACAGGGCAAGTTGATGATGGAGCGTCTCGGTACATCCCGCTGAGCGGGTGCAGCGAGGCTGGAGCCGAGGCTGAGGCAGGAAGCAGCAGCAGTGGCTGCAGCAGCAGGGTCACTTCTGTGGCCCGACTGCGATTGTGTTCCATCTGCGGTCAGACCTGGCCGACGTGTCTGCAGGCATTGGCTGTGCCGTGCTGTTGTTCTGTTCACTGGGAGAGCAGCGAGGCGGGCAAGCAGCTATCCTTGGCCTCACTGTTACCCATCAGGTTTGTTCTGAGTCTCTGCTTGGTGCCAGGTGCTGGGGACACAGACAGCACTGAACGAGGGAGAAAGTTCGTGGCCCTCGGGGACTGCATTCTGCTCCGTGTCTGTTTGCCCTGAGTCCCATCTACTCTGGATTCATGTGTTGAAGTGCTGGCCCCCAGCGTGGCTGCATCTGGAGACAGGCTATCAGGAGGTGGGTAGAAGGGAGGGGCGCTGGTCCCAGGGGACAGGTGTGCTCCTAAGAAGAGAGACATGGGGGATGTGGGTGAGGATGTGGCAAGAAGGCAGCCATCTGCGAGCTAAGGAGGGAGGCCTCAGGCCAACACTGGACACCTTGATCTCAGACCTCCAGCCTCCAGACCTTTGAGAAATGACTTTTCTTGTTTAAACCCTCCAGACTCAGGTACATTGCCACGGCAGCCCTCACCACTAGCCCTGCCCCCTTCCAGGCAGGCCCCAGCCCCATCCAAGCATCCCTGATCTCTGCCACTCGTGGTGATGTCTGCCTGCTCCCAGATTTCACAGCAGCGCAGTCATGCAGCCTGACTCTTCACCCAGCATAGTGACTGCAGGGTTCCTTTGATGCTGTGTGCACCAAGATTCATTGTTTTATTGCTGAGTAGGGTCCCATTGTACGAATATGCCATGCTTTATGTGTCTGCTCACCTATCTGGGTGGTTTCCGGCTCTTGGTGATTACTGGGAAAGCTGCTCTGAACTTCTGTAAACAACTTCTGATGTGGACGTGCGTGTGGGCTAGGTCACTTCAGTTGTGTCTGACTCTGCCACCCTATGGACTGTGTGTCGCCCTCCAGCCTCCTCCGTCCCTGGGATCCTCCAGGCAAGAATACTGGAGTGGGTTGCCATGCCCTCCTCCAGAGGATCTTCCTGACCCAGGGATCAAACAAGTGTCTCAGGTCTCCTGTATCGGCTGACGGGTTCTTTACCACTAGGACCACCTGGCAAG
Source organism: Nanger dama (assembly GCA_917880005.1). Classification (NCBI taxonomy): domain Eukaryota; kingdom Metazoa; phylum Chordata; class Mammalia; order Artiodactyla; family Bovidae; genus Nanger; species Nanger dama. The sequence goes on along the minus strand of CAKJTW010000013.1, from coordinate 17,744,779 downwards.
CCCTCTGATGTGGACATGTCTTCTCATTTCTCTTCTTTATTTACCCAGGAGAGAAATTGCCTGGTCCTGTGTGAGGTGTGTCTGTAAGTTCGTAATAACTTGCCAATCTGTGGCCCAAAGTGGCCGTTCCATGTTCCATTCATCCCTAGGAGTGTTGAGATTCCCAATGTCTCTGTGTGCTCGTCAGCATTTGGTCAGATGTTAATCTTGGCTGTTCCGTTGGTTTCAGTTTGTGTTTCCCTGTTGACTCATGATGTTGCACCTCTTTGCCGGTGCTCTCTATGCATCTTGGGTTTGAAGGATTTGTTCGAATCTCTGCAAATTGGATTGTCTTACTGTAACAGTTCCCTGGTGGCTCAGATGGTAAAGAATCCACCTGCAGTTCAGGAGACCTGGGTTTGATCTCTGGGTTGGGAAGATCCCCTGGAGGAGGGCATGACAACCCACTCCAGTATTCTTACCTGGAGAATCCCCATGGACAGAGGAGCCTGAAGGGCTACAGTCAATGAGGTTGCAAAGAGTCAGACATGACTGAACGACTAAGTGCAGACGACTAGTTGCTTCATGGCACGTGGGATCTTTCCTGACCAGGGATTGAACCTGTGTCCCCTGCACTGGCAGCAGACATTGAACCACCAGACCACCACGGAAACCTTACTTTGACTTTTAAACTTCATTTCCTCACTAGACCATGAGCCCAGGAGGCCATCCAAGGCCTTGCAACCCAATGCTGGGTTGTGGTGGGGAGGGAGTGGGGCAGGGGGAGGATGGTCCAGCCAGCAGTGCAGCTCCCTATTCAGGCTTCGACTCGCTGATGCATGTGGGTAATGTTGGAGCAGTCCAAGTGTGAGTTGGAAAAGAATTTCCAGACACAGAGCATTTCAGAAGGGAGTGAGTTTATTAAGAACAAAGAGCAGACATAGTGTGGGCACTATGACCACAGTGGGCTGACCTCTTGACAAACTAGGGAAAATAGACAATTTTTGTGGGTTAATAGCCAATTGTTATAGCAAAATTCCTGCTGGACGGTTGGCATTAGGTGATTGGCTGGGGAGCTATAGGGTGCTTACTGGAGCACGCATCTTTGCCTAATGGGGACTCAGGAAGCTCCTTAGTGATCATCAGGGGCTTTTGGCAATAGTTACAAAGGGGCTCAGTCAGTTTCAGAGGTGACCTTGGTTCTGGGCTCTGCTTCCGTGGCCTTGGGGGAGGCTTCAACAGGTAAGTCTTACTCCTTGCTGTGCCTCAGTTTCCCTACCTTCCCAGCATAGGGAGGGTGAATGAAATGGTCTCTGAGGATGTATCAGATGTTGGGGGATTCAAGATGTTGGGGTACCCCTACCTGGAGAAGCACTCCAGGAAGTGGGAGGACAGTGAAGGCGTGGAGGGAGCAGAGGAGGTGCTAGTGCCCCAGACCAGGCCCTAGGCCCCTGCCATACTGCTGGGGTTCCAGAATATTCTAAAGCACTACTCAGAGTCCATCATGGGCAAGCCAAGGCTGCAGGGGGTGCAGCCTTCATTGGAAACCCCCAGGTGCCTGTAGGCAGCGGGGAGACAGTATCTGTGAAAATTGGGGCAGGAGCCCAATCTGATGTACCCTCCCAGGGGGACGAGAGCTGTGCTGATGGGCATCTCACAGGGGCTCCCAAGCCACTGGGTTGAATGCCCTCCACACTGCCTCCAACCCCTGGAGTCCGTGGGGCTGGAGGTCAGGCTGGGGGCCAGCTCTGCCTCTAAGCTCTGGGAAGCTTTGCAGAACAGGAAGGTGGTCAATCCCCGCCCCACCCCCATGACTGAACCCCTGCCATATCCCAGGCTCTCCTCCTCAGGCTCCCCTGGAAATGGAAGTAGGTGGTGACCATGAGCACGTGGTGGGTGCTAGCCAGCTCTACCAGCAAAACTCCTGCCTGAGGACAGCTGGGAAAAACTGGCTGACTCATGTGCCTGCAGCCTGGGGATGTGACCTTCCCGTGGAGTCCTGCCCTCCCAGCGTCCTGCTCTGTAGGAAGCAGGGCTCCTCACACCCTCCTTCTGCAGCCCAGAGGTCCCTGCCCCCAGGCCTACTCCCTGTCCATCTGAGGACTGCCGAGGAGCTGAGAAGTCTGGGTGAAGACAGCCCCAAGACCCACTGGACAGGAAGATCGGGGTTTGGGTCTGAGCACAGTTGGCTGGGGTTGCAGGGAAGACTCTGGGCAAGGCCTGTCCCTTTCTGAGCCCCATCTTCCCTTCAGCGAAGTAGAGCAAAACTGTCCAGTCTAGCCCTTTTCCAGAGACAGGTGGGGGTGGACACAGTGGGGAGCCTCTGTGGTCATCAGAGATGGCTCAGTACACCCTGCTGCAACTCACGGGTCCTCTGGTGGTCGAGAAGGAGCCACCCTCTGCAGAGCTGAGGGAAATGGGGTAAACAGCCAGAACCACAGCCTGGCAGAGGTGGGGACACGTACTGGGCACACTGCATGGGGGCTGCCGGTGCTTCTCTGGAGGACTGGTTACTGTTTCTGCAGAGTCTGAGACAGGTAAGGGGAAGCCAAGCTGAGCTCCTTTGGTGGGCTCAGTGTTGTGGGGAGGAACAGGGGGCTCTTGAGGGGTCAGAGCAAGGGGAGGCACAGATGACCTTTGGGGGGTCACCTGCTTCTATAGGAACTCTAATGCATGAGGGAGCAGCCAGGAAGCTGCTCCTGGGTGAGGCAGAGCGAGGATCTGTGATTGTCGGGGGGCCTCATCTCTCCACTTACATGCCCCTCTCCATGTGGCTCAATCAGTAAAGAGAACTTCCGCAATGCAGGAGACCTGGGTTCATTCCCTGGGTTGAGACGATCCCCTGGAGAAGGCATGGCAACCCACTCAGTACTCTTGCCTGGAGAATCCCATGGACAGAGGAGCCTGGAGGGATACAGTCCATGGGGTCGCAGAGAGTCAGACTGAGTGACTAACACTCACTTTCTTTCCCTCCTTTGGCCTGGTCAGCTCCTGCCACCCACACAGGCTGCACCCTTCCCAGCCTGACACTGGTCTTCCCACCTCTCCCCTGAGCACAGCTTGCACCTGACTCTGAGCTGTCACCGAGGAGCCTGCTCCCCTGGCAGCTGTGGGCCCAGGGGACACTGGGGACTGGGGAGCAAACCCTTCCTGCCTCAGGTGACCCCTGTGTGGCTTTCCAGGGCACTGCAGCCAAGGTCTGAAGGGTCCCGAGAGGGGATATGGAGCCTCTGCAAAATGGGGGTCTACCACTCTGGTGCCCGGGGGCCCAAGGCTCACAGTGGGAGCCTGGTGAGACCCCTGAGCCTCTGCCTGTCCCACCAGCCAGCACTGTCCCCACTCCTGCCCCTTGGGTGCACCCCAGTGACCCCCTCCTCCCCCCAGTCCCTGCCTGGGCCATGTCCCTCTCCTGATCTCACTTGGCCTCTGTCCCCCAGTAGCCAGATCTCCTGGACTGACCCATGTTGCTGGTGCCCATTCCCCCTGATATCAGGAGAGCCACACTCACCCTCAGCAGAAGACCCCTCTGTGGACCCCCTCCCCAACAGCTCCACTCAGGGGTCTCAGGTGACCCCACTGCAGGTAAGGGCACTCCCTGGCCTGGCGGCACTTGGCTGGAATGTGCTTTGGGGTGGGGCCCTGTGGCTGGCGCCCATCTCCACCCCCAGCTGGCAGCCAGTCCTGGATGATAAGCCCAGATACTCCTGCAGCTGGGTGGAGACCACCTTCTTCTGGCCAGTATGGCTCCCCTGCCAGTCCAGTCGTCACTCCTCAGGGAGGCCCCTGACGGCCAGGCAGAACCCGCTCTGGAACTAGGACCCCTGGCAGGGCTTCTCCCAGCCTCCCGGCCCAGAGCAGTCTGTCTCTCCTGCCTGCTGGGCCTGGTGAGCCCCAGGCCTGCAGGGAGGCTGATGGGCTATCCAGCCTGGAGGGCCTTGGGATCCCTGGGGGTGGGGTTCCCACTCTGCCACAGGGGGGCTTTGGCCTGAGCAGGGCAGTCATACTCAGCCATTCCTGGAGCTGGTCCTGGGTCCACTGTGGCATTTCTACAGAGCATGGTCAGCAGCAGGGCTGCTGTCCCATTTCACAGAGATAGAGACTGAGGCCAGTGCCATCTCCCTTAGGCACTGTACCTCCTCCTCCTGCATCGCTATGCCCTGGCGATGACCCTGGGCAAAGAGGAGGAGATGGGGCCTGAGTGATGCCTGAGAGCAGCCCTGGAGCGACCTCCTCTGAGGGGCTGTTTCTGAGGGTCAGCACTATGGGCTGAGGGCAGACACCCCACCACTCCCAGTCCAGGAGCCCCTCCATTCACAGCGCTCACCAGCAGCGGCATGAAGCTCCTGACAGGGGCACAGCTAGGGGCACCCCTGTGGCTCCCATTCTTTCCCTTGAGATTCCCACAGCCACACTGCACAGGGGACCTGGCCTGGGTACCTGCCATTTCATTTTTGGCCAGAGCCTGGGGCTCAGAACGGCCCCTGTGAGAGAACCAGGCCCCAAGAGGGCCTACATTCTTGCAGAATGATCTGACATACCCCAGAAGGCTCACTGTGGGGCCAGGAAGAGTTCAGGTGTCTTTAGGTCCCTGTGGGTGGGTCGTACCTGTCAGAAGTACCCAGGTGGCCATGGTGGGTGGGCTCCCTTCGGCTTTGTCAGCCCTGAGTGCCCTGGACCCCTGGGCGGGAGCCCTAGGGGGAGTTGCCTGGTATGCTGTGTGCTCCCTGCACCCTGGGGAAGTCCACCATCCCCCTCAATGCCTGATCAAGGGTCTGCAGTGCCATCTGTGACCCAGGTAGGAAGCTGACCCTAACCCTGAAATCCTGCTGCCAGTTGACGCACGCCCTTATTCCAGGCAGACGTGCTTCAGCACAGAGGGTACCACATGTGGCCGCCACCAAGACAACTTCTGTGATAGCAGGAATGGGGATGACTGTCCTGGGGCTCGCCCTGCGCCATCTGCAGAGGAGGCCAGAGGTCTCAGGAGAGAGGTGAGCCGGAGGGGCTGGGCACCCCTGATCCCCAGGTCTCTGGGCAGCGCAACAGCAGCCTAGTCCCCTGAAACCCTCTGGAGACACAGACCGCAGACCCAAGCCTGAGGTGGCAAGCCCAGTGCCCTCTCCTGACCTGGGTCCTTGGGCCCCTCTTGTTGCTCAGGCACTGAGTGGTAGGACAGGCTGTGAAAACTGCCCTCCTGGGATCTTCTCTCCTGACAGGACCCTGGAGGAGCACCAGCCCCAGACTCAGTAGGTGGTCCTCATGGTCTTAGCCCATGTTCCTGGGAGGTAAGGGCCCTCCCCAGCAGAAAGCCCACAGGCTTCACCCTGGCTGCTCCCTGTTGTGTGCCAGCATCTAGAAGATGTCACCTGCACCCCGGGCTCACACACACATCACTCCAGCAGAGAGAGCCACAGCCAGCAGGTACTGGTTTCCTGGAGGTGGATGATGGCCCTTCCGTGGAGTGGATGCAGAGGGGTGCTGCTGCCCCTCCTGTGGTTCTGAGGTCAGGGCTGGGGGAGGGCTCCATGGGTCCTATAAGGGAGGTTCTGGAAGTGAAGACCCTTCTCCTGCAGCAAGACCCCCACAGGCTGATCCCCTGGCCCCTGAGCTGACCTGGGTGCTCAGAGACTCTGGAGGGAGCCTGGGGTCACCAGGCGAGGGGGGGAACTGCCACAGTAAGGGAGTCTGAGGGTCCTCTCTCCCACTCTGCACTGCCTTCCTCTTCCCAGGTCTGCCCCTCTGTCTGTGGCATCGGCTCCAACAGTTTCCATCCCTGACATGGTTCTCTCCATACTCTTCCTCTGGGTCTGTCTCTCCCACTCTGGGTTTTGAGGCCTCATTCTCCTCTCTTCCTTGCCCTCCCCTTTCCCATCTTTCCTTCCTCACTACATCCTGTTCTCCCTCCTCCAGCTCCCTCCTCTAGTCCCCACCCCCACCTGCCACCCTCCACCCCAGCATGGGGGCCCGGAAAGTCAGATAGACCTGCATTCACACCCAGGGCTGCCCACTAACCATGTCGTCCAGGCCACTGCCTCCGCCTCTCTGAGTCCAGCTGTGGGGTGGGGACCCTTGTGGGCACATGAGCCTCAGGCCATCCAGCTGCTTTATTCAGGGAAGAAAATCAATGGATAAAGAGCTTAATGTGAAATAGGATATTTACACAGTCTCAACATGTCTCCTGAAGCAGGCTCATTGTTGGGAATGAGTCATGAGAAGTCCTTGCTTCTCATGACTTCCCAGAAAGTTTGAGACAAAACAGATTTATAGAATCTCAAATCATCTCCCCCCAATATATCTTTTTAAAAATTAATTAAATTTTGCTCATGCTAGGTCTTTGTTGCCGCACAGGCTTTCTTGGGTTGCGGTGAGCAGGGGGCTAGTCTTTGTTGCAGAGCTCAGACTTCTCATTGCAGTGGTGGAGCGTGGGCTCTAGGTGTAAGGACTTCCGTGGTTGTGGCTCCCAGGCTCTAGAGGGCGGGCTCAGTAGCAGTGGCGCACAGGCTTAGCTGCTCCATGGCACGTGGAATCTTCTCAGACCAGGGATCGAACCTCGTCTCCTGCATTGGCAGGCAGATTCTTTACCATTGAGCCCCTAGGCAAGTCCCAAATATATCTTTCAATAACAGAGGGGAATTCCCTGGTGGTCCAGTGGTTAGAACTCAGGGCTTTCACTGCTGTAGGCCCTGTTGGAGACCTAAGGGGGCTTCCCGGTTGGCTTCAACAGTAAAGAATCTGCCTGCAATGCAGGAGACCTGGGTTCGATCCTTGGGTTGGGAAGATCTCCTGGGGGAGGAAATGGCAACCCACTCTAGTATTCTTGCCTGAGAAGTCCCATGGACAGAGGAGCCTGGCAGGCTACAGTCCATGGGGTTGCAAGAGTCGGACACAACTTAGCAACTAAACCACCAGAGGAGCCTGGTGGGCTACTGTCCATGGGGTACTAAAGAGTTGGACATGTCTGAGTGACTAAAGCTTTCACTTCTGGGGAACTAAGATCCTGCAAACTTCATGTCCAAAACCCAACCAACCAACAAAACAAAGAAACAAAACAACAAAAGAGGAAATGGAGCTGAACATGACTCTAGTTTAGAAATCCCTCCCAAATGTGATATCCCTTATGAGGCTGCATTCATGCCCACCCTGTCCAGTCCAGCCCCAGGAGGGAGGGGCCCACAGGCCTGTCCTCTGGATTAACTGGGACTCAGGGGGCAGGGGAACAGGGGGATGTGGTGCCATGAGGGGCTGGTGGCTGCTGCCTCACAGGGCTGGCTCAGTGTTTGCGCTCCTCAGGGGTGAGGGGAGGACTCAGGCTGCCTGTGGCTGATGGGGAGGTGGGTGGTGGTGGGGTCAAACCCTTTGAGTAGTAGCCCCTTTCTCTGCAGGGTGGAGTCTGGAAGCAAGCTCAGGAGGGGTCCCACCAGCTCCTCTTGCCTCTACACTTGGGCCTGGGTGACCTAAAGCCTCTAGCAGGCACGATCAGAGATACCTCAGGCATCTGCGTCCTGGCCCCTTTGTCAGCAGGTCGGTCCCTCCCAGTGACCTCGGTTGCTGTGTCCTCCACAGCCCCTGCAGTGACATCCAGCAGGGCTTGCAGCTCCTGGGGAGCCGTGTCCACTTTTTATCCTGCGGGATACATTCATTTGTCTTGGCCCAGCTCCAGCCCCCCAGGGGCCCTCAGGGCCCCTGTTTCCAAGGGAGGAGTTGGGTCTCTCTTTCCAGGTTTGCAGGCAGGGCTGTAGACAAAGGGCCCAAGAGCACCAGAGGCCTGGGAGCTTCTGCCTATCCTAGTAGCATCACCTGAGTTGGGAGGACAGGCATTATCACCTGGAGAGAGACTCTCTCTTGATGGGTCTCCTGTGAAACAGATACACCTGTCAGGTGGGGCCAAGCAAAGATGGGGGCCTCTCCCAAGAAACTGACCCTTTCAGAGACAGGTGAGGCCAAGGGGACAGGGCTGCTTGCCAGCCTGACCCCCAACCCTGCCCACTTCCTCACTGCCAAACCCTGGAGCCTAGCTTGCCCCAATCTGACCATCAGACACAGAGTAGCGGGTCAGCACTTCAGCGAGGAGGGTCCCCCCACCTTTCAAGGAGGTCATTGGGTGTTGCCTGGTTGGCCTACTTGGAGCCTGGAACCCGGGCGACCCAGGGTGAGGACATAGCAAGGATATGCTGACACACCCTAAAATGACTGCTGACCTCCCTAATTTGGCTATCATTGTTGAGAATCTGCTCCTCTTCTGGTGTGCATGGGGCTTCTTAAAGCCAGAGCTGGGTCTACGCAGCCCAGATCCTGGTGTCCAGCTGGGATCTGGCGCAGACGAGGAGCCCAGGGCAGGGCAGGAAAGAGGAGAAGTGAATAAATGAACAAACCGATAAAGAAGTGAAGCACACCTGGGCTCTTGGTGGGGACACAGCCCTGCTCACAGAACTGCTACATCTTTATCCCAGTGCCTCTCCCAGCTGCTTACAGCCTGCCCTGTGTCCCCACTGCCCCCTCAGGGTGGACAGGAGCTTGAAGTCCATGGCAGTGAGTGGGCATCAGGGAGGCAGAAAGCTCCCTGGGCAGAGGCTTCCCGCATCCTGTCCCCCTTGCCATTGAGAGACCCCATGACACTGGTTCTGGCTCCTCAGGAGGTCTGCATTCCCAAGGGGCAAGGAATGCTGTGGGGGACTCTTGGGGTCTGCCTCCTCTGGGTCTGAGGATGGAGCTTGGACGGTCTCTGGGCTGTAACTCCTGGGGACCTGAGCCCAGATGGCCCACAGCTTTTCTCACCAAGTGGCTTTCTGGTTTTCAGGCCTGGCCAGTGTATCATGCCAAGTCCCAGACAATAAACGCTCCAGGAGGAACGTGTCCTATGCCGTTGTGCTGTTGGTCCCAGGGCTTGCTTCCATCTCAGAAGGGCTGCTCCACCCTGGAGAGACGAGGGGTGGGGTGTGGAGCAACACACGTGGCACCTGGGTGCCCGATGCCCAGAGACCCCTGAGGTACTATGGCCTCCCGGGTTGCACTCCTGGATTTGGGAACTGTGACATTTCCTGTTGTTTCTCCTTCCCTGGTGGACAAGGGGCTCCCTGCTGCTGTTAAGTCTCCACATGCCCTTTCCTTCCTGCCTTCAATACCCAGGAAATGAAATCCTTCTCTTTTTGACACAGTAACTCAATTTTGGGGCCTGGACTTCCAGCCACCCCAGCACCCTCATCCTTCCAGGCCCAGCGGCAGGTTGGAGGCAACAGCAGCCATCTTGCGCCTTCGTGTTCCCCCTATTGGGGGCCCTGTGGAATACAGTGAGGTAGCAAGAGGGGGCATCCTTCTTCCCAAACCCCAGGTGGGCTGCTGGCTGTTGCTTCCTTCTCCAGCCGAGTCTGGGGCCTGGAGCGGCCAGAAACCCCAGACTCTTCGCGGGGTCAGGGGACACCCAGGTGAGACTCCGCTGTCCCGCTTGCCTTGGCTCCACCTCTCACCCTCCGTGCTAAGGGCCCTCGCTGCTAAAACTGAGCGATACTGGAAGACGTTGCAAGGCTGTCGCGAGGAATGACAAATTCACAAGGCGCCTAGCAAACTGCTGTTGTTTCTTTCAGGTCTATTTTACCCAAAGTTTGGGAGTTAAAGCAGATGCTTAGCTGGCATGATAATGGACAGTACTTTATGATGAAAGCTAACACGGACGTATAACTCGGAAAACGCTGCCCTGTCATGGACTTTCAAGATACGTTGTTTTATCTTGGTCTTGTTAGACCACGGAAAAGCTAGGCCCTCGGGCTACCCTCGGGGTCCTCCACCAGATGGGACCTCACCGAGATCCCAGGACCCTGGCCGCTTCGCTCCTTATCTTCCCGCACACCAGGATCGAGCCCACTGTTCCGGGCAGGGCGCTGCACTCTGCCCCGGCGCGCCGCGTGCCTGCGGCCCGGTTGCCAAGCTCCGCCCGCTACCAGCAGCACCTTTGGCTGGCGGGCTCATGCATATACAAAATCTAAGCGCTAATAAGTACTAAGCAGGCCCGACCCTGCTTAGCATCCGAGACCAGAAGAGATCGGGCGCGTTCAGGGTAGACACAAAATGCAGGGGCTATTTTGCATACGAGCCGCTGCAGTAGGCGGGGCTAGGGCGGAGTGGGGTGGGGGTGGGGGGTGGGCAGGGCGGAGCCGGGCCAGCGCTCTCCCAAAGGGCGGCGGGGGCGACGCCTGGGGGCGGGCCCAGGGCAGAGCGGGGCCAGTGCACGCGCAAAGTGGGGCGGGGCGACGTCTGGGGCGTGCCCGCGGCGGGAGGCGATTTGTACGCTGGACCGTAGGCAGAGAGGGCTGGTGGGGAGCTGGGCTCGCGGCTGAGATCCGGGGCGGCCGGCGCCATGAGCACGGTGGACCTTGCCCGCGTTGGCGCGTGTGTCCTGAAGCACGCGGTCACCGGGGAGGTGAGGCCGGGCGGGCTCAGGGAGGTGGGTGCGCCCCGGCACCTAGCAGCGGCATCCGAGTCCCGCGTCTGGGCTGGGGGCGGTGGGGGTGGGGAGCTAGGCGCTCTGGCTGGACGTTAGCGGCCCTGGCGCGGGACTCGGGGTGTGGACGTGCTCGCAGGCCGTGGTCTGGCGGCGCTCCTTACCCACCCACACGCAGGCCGTAGAGCTGCGGAGCCTGTGGCAGGAGCAGGCGTGCGTGGTGGCCGGCTTGCGGCGCTTCGGCTGCATGGTGTGTCGCTGGATCGCCCGGGACCTCAGCAACCTCAAGGGGCTCCTGGACCAGCACGGCGTGCGCCTGGTGGGCGTGGGGCCAGAGGCCCTGGGCCTGCAGGAGTTCCTGGATGGTGGCTACTTTGCAGGAGGTGCCTGCGCTCCCCACCCTCCTCTACCAGCACCGGCCCCTCCGCCCTGAGACCCCTCTCCTCCTCAGACTCAGGACATTCGCCTGCCTCCTCCTCGTCCAACCCTGACCCTTCTCTCTGCAGGAACGGCTTTGACATGCTCCTGTATCCTCTCCCCTGCCCTCCCCCTCATACTTCCTCCCTTTCCCTTCCCCTGCCTCCTCCAGCTGTGGCCCCTACCTGCCTGCCCAGCCATGATGTTCTTCCCACTGTGGAGGGCTCAGTGGTGACTCTAGCCTGGAATCAAGACCAAAAGTCTTTACTGTGTCTTCTGCCAGCCTCTCACCTCCCCAGGAGCCTGATCCTGAACTTCCTCAGATGTTTCCTCACAAGCCCAATAGGAATGGCTGAGCCTAGAGCACAGACTGCACCGCCTCCCACCCCCCCTCTCTGGCCCACCTCTCTCTCCAACCTGTGACGTGCCTTCACAGCATCCTGATCCTCCCTTTTCCCCCTGTCCCCTCTGGGCCTCTGCCCATCCTCTTAACAGTGGGGGACACTCAGCCCTGTTCTGCCTCTCCTGGTCATGGGTGGTTGAGCTGGGCACCAAGGGTGGACAGAGGGCTGGATGAAGGAGAGTGACCCCCTGGGGTGGGGGGTTGTGGGGAAAGGAAGACAGTCCAGGGGCACACAACTGTGGTCTCTGCTTTCCAGAGCTCTACCTGGACGAGAGCAAGCAGTTTTACAAGGAGCTGGGCTTCAAGCGGTGAGCTGAGAGCTCCGGGCTTCACTGCTCCCCTCTTCTTCTGCCTGCCACCCTCTCCTTGGCCAAGCAGACTCTGAGGGCATCCACTGCTCCAGTCAGCCCTACCAGGCTCTCTCTTGGGTGCCTGTGTCTGTTATGGGCTATAGGTTAGGCTTCTCACCCAGGACTTCTCCCTAGCTGGCTGCAGCGGAGGCCTGGGCCTAGGGCACCAGTCAGGGGCCCCTCAACCACCTTGGGTGCCTTGCTACAGGCTGGCTGCCTTGTCTGATTGGCGGTGCCAGCTGAGCCAGATCCCCGGACTCACCCCGTCCACACTCCCCACACCCTCTGTGGGGCCCCGTGGATCTGGCAGCTGCTGCTCCTGGGGCTGGGCCAGCTGCTGGCCTAGCTGCCCCATGTCCCCTGAGCCCCTGGCGAGTTGGGGTGGGGCTTGTTTGTGGAAACTGGTGGGTGCATCTTGTGGAGTCAAGGTAGAGGGTAGGCTCTGGGGCCCAGTCTTCGGTGCAGAGTCGGAGCCTGCACGAGCCAGCTGTGTCTTGGCAGGTACAACAGCTTGAGCATCCTGCCGGCTGCCCTGGGAAAGCCTGTTCGTGATGTGGCCGCCAAGGTTTGTGAGGGCCAGGGTTGTATGGGGCTGGGGTGCAGGGCTTCTGTCTAGGACTTACCTGGGCTGCTCCTTTCCTCCAGGCCAAGGCTGTTGGCATCCAGGGGAATTTGTCCGGGGATCTGCTGCAGAGCGGAGGGCTGCTGGTGGTTGCCAAAGGTGGGCTAGGGCACGGGCATCAGGGGTTAATGTGTGGTCACGGGGTGGGGATCGCAGGGCCACATGCTTAGGTGGGAAGGTCTTGCTGAACTTGACTCTGCCCTGACCCTTCCTCTCTCCCTCCCTCTGGCTTGTTAATCAGTTTCCCTCTTTGCAGTGTGGCCCAGCTCTCAGTGTCCTCTTAGCTGGGCAGGGTGTGGCCAGAGCAGCTCACGCATCTCCGTAACCAGGTGGGGTGGTGGCTGCACAGAGGCACCCTGACCACTCCACCCCCACCCCCACCTCCACCTGCTGCAGGTGGTGATAAAGTGCTGCTGCACTTTGTCCAGAAGTCCCCAGGTGACTACGCCCTGCCGGAGAGCATCCTGCAGGCCTTGGGCATCTCTGCAGAGGTCTGCCCCAGCGAGCCGCCCCAGGTGAGCCCAGGCCTGGGGTGGGCACTTCACTAAGAATGCCTCCCCCTAAACTCCCCAGGGTTGTACGTTTGATGTGGCCAGACTTTGAGCTGGACCTCGATGGCTTTAGGTGATTCTGTGCCCATGGCAGCCTCAGGATGTCACTGTTGCCTGCCCCACTTTGTGGTGACAGGCCAGGGGCAGGGTGGCTGTATGGGCAGGCATAGCAGGGCCTCTCCGGGAGGACAGGAGGTCACTCGGGCTGCAGAGAAGAGGAGTGGCCTGTCCTCTCAGCCTAGGAGGGCCGGGGTTGTCCCAGGTGACTGTAGCCCATATTAGCATGGTTCTGGTGCCCGACCTTCTGTGCCCCCCGTGGAGGGGACTGTCCAGCATGCTTCTCCTGCTCCTTGGGCCTTAGAGCCCCCTGGAGGGTCTATGGCCCTGGAGGGTGGGATGAGTGGCTCTTGGCCCCAGGCGCATGGCTGGCCTGATGGGGCCCCTGCTGCCTTCACAGTGCGATGAAGAGGCATGCTCGAGGTGAAGGTCCCAGGAGGTGTTGCCTGCCCCGGGCACACTGGGAGCTGGATGTGAGCCGACTCTAGAATCTCTGGGCATCCTGGTCTGTGAGCAGTAATGAGTATTAAACTGTGGTTTCTGGGCGGCGTTTCTTCATTGCCTCTAAATCTTGCGCTCAGCAGCTGGGTCCTTGATCACTGATGGTTTCATCCGGGCCAGCGGGTGGTCGTGTGTCCTGAGGCTTCACTTTCCCCACTAAGAGAGTCACTTTCTCTGGTGGGTTGGTGGTGGTAGACATGCCCCTGGCAATTTCTCTGGAGACCCTGGGCCTTTGGTGCCTGCAGGTCAGGGGTCTGCAAATAGGCCCAGGGTGTGGGAGATGAGGGTGGGGTGGGCTCCATGTGATAGGAAACACCCCAGGTGGGAGCTCAACCTGGAAGGCTCAGGGTCAGAGTTCACATCTGGTGGGAGCTAGTTGGGTTCTAGGGAGCACTGCTGGGCAGCGGGGACTTGCAGGGAAGCCCTCCTGGGGGAGGGGCTTGCCCTAGAGAAGGTCTAGCTCCCTGAGGCCCCCTCACATGGGGGGTGACCAGCACCTCAAAAGTTGACAGGTACAGAGCAGAACTCCTGTCCTGCCTGCCTTCAGGGGCTCTCATCTGAGTCCAGATGAGTTCTCAGCAGCACCCCCCTCCCCGCCCCCTCCTCTGGTCTGGGCCTGGACAACAACAGGGGCCTTCTAGTTGTTCTCCCAACCCCCTCACCCAGCCTCTCTGTAGTAATTTAAGACTCAGGGCACGTGACAAGCTTTAACCCCGCACTGGCTTCTAGTTACACAAAACCCCACATCCAGATAGTGGGGTGCAGCTTGCATCCCCTCTGCACCATCCCCCACCTTAGTTCCTTCCTGAGGCAGGAGCCCCTCGCCTTGTCTGAACCGTCGGCATGGGTGGGCATTTGGGGGCATCGTGGTCACTGATGTGCGTCCTGCACAAGGACCCCAGGGGGCTGTCAGGAGTGCCCTGCCATGTTCCCACTCGGCTCCAGCAGTCCGTGGCAAGGTGCCGCGGGAGAGGGGCACTTTCTCGGGTACTGTCACTCTGACTGCTCGCCCTGGGCCCTGCTACACAGACAAGGCAGCCGCTTCTTTAAAGCGTTTACTTAGCTGAAGTCTGAAGCTCGTGGACATCTGTGGAGGACGCGCTTTGGAGAGCAGGCGGAAGACGGATAACCGCGTCTATAGGGCTGCGGTGGGCGGCGTAGACCCTCGCAGGCGGGCGCAGAGGCGGAGCCGGGCAGGAAGGCGCTCACCTCCGGTTATCTGAGGCGCCAGCTGCGGTCTGGGCCCGGTGCGGAGGCCGGGCTCGGCGCGGGTGGGTCGGCTGCTGGCTGCAGGGTCCCCGCCGGCGGCACTGTCTCCGCGCGGATGGGACGCCTCGGGGCGGCGGGTGGGCGTGGGCCGCGCAGCGCGGCTCGGCCTTGGCTACCAGACGCGGCATCGCACCTTTGGGTGCATGGGGAGCCATTCGCGCAGTGGAACGCGTCTGCGAAGGCGCCCAGGTTCTGCAGCGAGCCCAGCACCCTGCGGGTGGACGGAGGGGCCTGAGACAGTGCCGGCCTGGGCGCAGGGCGCGGGGACACCAGGGCCACTTGCCTGTACTTCAGGGGACTGTGGACATCAGTCTTGATGGACTGGATGGCGAACTCTGGCCGGTAGGATCCACACCACACCTATGGGCGCATGAGGGGCGTGGCTGCGGAACTGGGGAAGGAGCAGGGGTGGGATACAGGGGTAAGGAGGACCAGAGGATACCCCCCACCCCCAACCCTGGGACCCGGGAGGCGGGGCTCCCCTAGGGCTGTGGCAGTGCGGTAGCATGGTCTCCCTTCCTCTAGGCACGCCAGGACCTCCTGCTCCTTGTGTGTGTGTGGCGGGGGGGGTGGGGGTGTGGGGGGGTGTGGGGGTGTGGGGGTAGGGGTGGGGTGGGGGGGGGAAGGCAGCTGGTTGCCCCTTCCCTCCACAGCTACATCTGAATCTTCCCCAGCCCCAGCTACCCTAACATCCTTTCCCTCCAGGAAGCCCTCTTGGCCCATTAGTTCTGGTTCTGTCCAGCTTGCCAGCCCACAGTGTGCCTGGAGGCACCCTGTAGTGAGGGCTCACCAAGGGTAGGAGGTGGGAGCCAGTTCCCAGTGGTGGGTGTGGGGGCAAGTGGGGAGGGGTGGGGGTGGGGAACTGACTCCCACCTGCGCATAGTTGATGAAGAACAGTTGCTGGTAGGTCAGTTCCAGGCCTGGCAGCTGCTGGTCCTTGCCGCCTTCTGCCATCCACTTCAGGTAAGCCTGCAGGCACCAAACGGGTGCTGGGCCAGGGCCTGCCCTCCCGAGGGCAGTACCAGCCTGGCCAGGACTCCGGCTCCTTGGCTTGGGGCAGGATGGTGGTCTGGCTCCCAGGCCTCCCCTTGTGGGGTCCTGCCTCTGCAGCGTGGAGCTTCTGAGCACAGAGCCTGGCTGGGTTCTGTGGGGGGCTCACTGCCCAGGCAACCTGCCCCACAAATGAGCTCCTGACACCCAGTGCCCAAGGCTGTCAGTGCAGGGGTCTCTGAGGCTGGAAGGTGTGCAGTGACTGTCACTGATTTGGCAATGGACAGTGGTCTCCCCAGAGTGCAGAGGCCTCAGCTAAGAGTGAAGTGAGGGCCAAGTGGCTATGGTACTTGTCCACCTGTGGCCAGCAGGCTCCCCACGGCTCTGCTGCCTCCCCGTCAGATGAAGAAGGGTCCCAGGATACACCTGGGCTTGGACAGGGGACAGTCCCTGCCACATTGAGAGGCCTGTACCTGCCTGGGCCTGACCACTCCCTTCTCCCACTTCCTCTGGGGGCCCCTACTTGGACCCACCTTGTATGCCTGCCGCACCCCTCCATTGTCGGCGATGTTTTCCCCCGAGTGTGCTGAAGCCATTCACCTACAGGCGGGAGACAGGATCGGGGAGCGCCTGGGCTGCCCTCCTCCGCCCTCCCCCAGGCCAGGGCTGCGGCACAGTCCAGGGGTGGCCGCTCACGTTCTGGTCATCAGCCAGGTCCCAGGAGTAGTTGCCATACTGGTAGACCATGCACTCTGACTGCTCCCTGAAGTGCTGGGCGGAGAAGTTGCTCCACCAATCCAGCATGTTCCCATTCTTGTCGAAGTTCCGGCCTGAACGGGGAGGTTAGGCGAGGGGTAGGCTACCCATGATCCCCAGCCTGCCCAGCACCAGCCTCGCCCTCACGCCCTCCTGGAATCTCTGTGTCTGGAGCTCACATGAGCAGAGAATGGGACCCGGATCTAGCTGCTCAGGCCCTCGGGGACAGAAGGCTTCAGTGGCATCCACGCCACCCCCAAGGTCAGGGCCTGAGGTCTCTCTCAGGAGACTAGTGACTAGTGACCCTGGGACTAGTGACCCTTGCTGCGATGTCCAAACTTTCCAAAGCCCAGGGGAGAGAGTGCATGGACCCTGGGGGCCCAGGGCTGCCCTCAGAAGGTCTGGGTGGGCCAGCCCTAGGGGAAGGCCAGCCTCCCTGGGTAGCAGCTTGAGGTCCCTGGAAGCAGGTAGGGGAGGTCCCCCAGGCAGTGGTGGGAGGAGTGAGTGTGTGACTGGAGGTGCGGCTTGGCACCCTGGGCAGCCCCCCACCATTGTCGTCAAAGCCATGGGTGATCTCGTGCCCGATCACCATCCCGATGCCCCCGAAGTTCAAGGCTTGAGGCTGCTCCTTGCTGAAAAAGGGGCTGGAGGATCCCGGCGGGGAACACTGTGGGGGTGGGGGAGATAGAGTAAGCTTTAGGTGAGCACACCTGTGTGCCAGGCTCTGGGCAGGGCACATTGAGGGGTCCTGCCATTTAACCCCACGGCCGAGGAGGTAGAGGTTATAACCCCCATTTTACAGAGGCAAAAAACCAAGGCTCAGAAGGTGGGAGGGCAGGACTAGAGGAGCAAGGTGGAGAGGGAACGTACCAATCTGGTTTCGGTTTGGAGAGTAGAAGGCATTCACCACGGCAGCCCCGATGATCCAGCTGTGGAAGACAGGTGCATCATTCAGAGCCCAGTTCTCCTGGGCCTTAACTACAGGCCTCTCTACTTGGCTGACCAAAGTCCACTCTGACGCATGCACAGCGGTCACGTCACGAGTCCAGCACTGCCAACAGCCAGGGGCTGGGTCTGGGCCAGTCTGAACACCTGGTTTCTTCCTGGAGCCCCCACAAACAGAGGGCAGGCACAGGGGCTCGGAGTCAGACCACTGCCCTCCCCAGCTGGCCTGGTGCCTGGCCCATCCCCCACCCCACACCATCCGTACTCACAGGTTCTGGTCCGCCTTCTCTCTAAGCTTCTTGAGGCTCCGCTGGGCTCCAGCCTTCAGATTCTGCAGTCCATTCTCAAAGTACAGGTGCTCTGAGAAGTTCAGCTATAGGAGAGAGGTGGTCATTTCTGGACATGTGTGCGGGGTCCTCGAGAGGCTGGCGGGGAAGGGAGGTCAAGGACGGCTGCAGACTGGCCTCCAGGACTCGCCAGGCAGTCCTGCACGTGGCTCACAGGCTCTGGGTGCAGGTGGACTAAGGGCCAACCTTGGCTCTGTGTTTACTGGGCAAGATCCAAGACCCTCCTGGCCTCAGTTTCCCCACTGGTAATGGAAGGTGATGCTGGAGTCCTGGCACATGGCCAGATGACTAAGTTAGGAGGGGTCCGCCCCTGGTAGTTGAGGGCCGAAGGTCCCTGGGCTGGTTCAGGGGCAGGTTGGACTGGGGTAAGGGGATAGGTGGGGCTCTCGAGGGCCCCTGGCCTGGGGTGGGCCG
Source organism: Nanger dama (assembly GCA_917880005.1). Lineage (NCBI taxonomy): Eukaryota > Metazoa > Chordata > Mammalia > Artiodactyla > Bovidae > Nanger > Nanger dama. The sequence continues at coordinate 17,726,743 of CAKJTW010000013.1, read as the reverse complement.
GGGGCCCCACTGGAATACGCACGTTGGAATACTCCTCATCCAGATGTTTGTTCCCCTCCTCCAGGATGTAGTCAGGGTACCCGATCTGCTCCCGGATGTTCATGGCCTGGGGAGGAGAGGGGGCCAATCCATGCCCACCCTGCCATGGGCATCCTGGTTCTGTCCCTACCATTTGGGTCAGGGGCTAAGGGACTTGGCTTTCCTTGCAGGCTGGGGGAGGCTGATGGGGACAGAATGTGGAAGGGCTTGACTAGAGACCGACCTTCACCACTGACCTTCATCCAGCTGCCAGCCGGGGTCTGGGGTGGGGGTAGGGCCAAGCTGCCACACTGCCTTCTGTCACACAGGCCCAGAGGGACCCCTGCTCCTTGCAGCCGTGGCTGCTGCCCCCCTTGCTGGGATTGCCTCATCTCTGTCCAAAGCCCCTTCCTGAGCGAGCCCCAACCCCTGCTCATTGCCCTTTCTCTGAAGTGGGTGTGGTGATAGTCACCCCATGGCCCTCACACTGGGGCCGTCCTTCCCTGGCCTCCTTCCCACCTTCTCCTGGGCCTTCTTCTTGGATGATTCGTCCATCCAGCTCAGCTCATCCAGAGTGTCCACGAACACTGCCCGCACCTTGTTAATGAGCTCTTTGACCTGCAGGAGTGCATGGCCCTGGTGCCTGGGGGACCAGCACCGGGTCTCTGCAGGGGGCTGGTACCTCCGAATGTGGAGGGGATTTGGGGGTGGGATCCAAGCCCCTGGGTACTTTGTCCAGGGTGGACCTTCCGACCTCCTGGGTAGGGTCTCCATGGCTGCACTTTGTCTGGGGTGGGCCTATGGCTTGCTGGGCCCTGGACTTGTGCCTCGTACAACTTGTCCCCACTCCCAGGCAGGCCAGCAGGGCTGGGGGTGGGGCTGACAGTCCTATGGGGGCACAACTTCCCCTAAGCCCCATGTGTGACAGGGCACTGTGGCAAACACGTGCTCCCCAGTATGCATAGGTGCTGCTGGACAAACAGGACCCCCTGACCAGGGGCCAGGAGGTCCCTGCAGGGAGGCTGCACTGGGCCCAGGGCGTGTCATGGAGCACCCACCACGTGCTTGCTGTCACCGGGGAAGGCCTCCTTGACATAGAGCGAGCCCACGGCGCTCTCCATGTTGCTGTTGACGTAGCTGACGCACTCCCGCCAGCGAACCTCCTCCACCGTCGTGCCATAGAGTGCCTGGCATGGTTCACATCATCATCATCTTTACCAACATCTACTCCCCTGGCCTTGGCCCCAGGGTGCCCAGGGAGCAATGGGGTACATGGGGAAACTCAGATACTCCCTTTGAATCCTGACCCCCAGGGTTGGGAAGACAGAGTGTGTGGCTTAGAGAGTGGGGCTCTGGGCACAAGCCGGCCCATGGAGGCCGGGGCCCCTCCTTGTCCCCTGTCCCTGGCCTATTTGCTCTCCAGGAGTCCAGCCCCACCCAAAGCACAGGGTGGCATTGACCTTAGGGGCCTTGTCTAGCTCAACCGTGAGCCACCAGCTGCCTGGGGCTCCGGTTTCCCATTTCCAAAGTGACGATGAGAACGCTTGTGGTCCTCAGGGACACAGGGCATAGCCCACCAGGCTCCTCTGTCCATGGGATTCTCCTGGCAAGAATACTGGAGTGGGTTGCCATTCCATTCTCCAGGGGAATCTTTCTGACCCAGGATCTGAACCTGGGTATCCCCCGCATTGTGGGCAAATTCTTTACCATCTAAGCCACCAGGGAACTGCCTGACAATACTTTTCCAATCTCCAAAGTGGCGGTGAGAATGTTTGCTGTCCTTGGGGACACAGAGCACAAGATGGAAACGTTTCCCTGTCAGATTTCCGAACCCGAGTCCCAGCCAGCCTGGAGCTCTGGCCCCGCATCTGGCCCCACACTTCAGGGCTGTGGGGTCTCCTGACCCAAAAGCACTCTGACTCAGCCTCTCTCCACTGAGCTTCAGGCTCCACTCTCTTCCCCCAGCTTGGCTGCCCCAACCTGGCTACCACTCTTAACACCCCTGGGGCTCTCAGTGCCTGTGGAACCTGAGAGCTGCTCTGGCCCACAATTGCCGGTCCCCCACCTCATCTCTCGCCTTCCCTCACGTGAGCCTGGGGTTGCTGCCCCAAGACCTCTGCACTGGCTGTTTCTCTCCTGGGGAATCTGGCCGCAGTCTTTTCATGCCTGGGTTATCTTGCCTGAAGGTCTCTCCACTGTCTAATGGAGAGGCCCTCCTTGCCCTTATCCCCTCCCTTTGCATCTTGCTGGTTTTAAAGAGCAGATCAAGGTTTGTTCAGCTGGCCCAAGAGGACCAGTGCCTCGTCAGCCTCAATCGTGGCTCTGACCCCAGGGTGGACTTTGGTGCTTGGCCCATGGCAGGTGGTCAGTGTCATAAAGGGAAAAGTGGCAGGCGAAGTTCGGCATATGGGGAGAGCCACGGGGGTGGGGTGTCACTCACCTTGCGGTAGCTTGCACGGGCTTCCCTTAAACCGCTGGCTCAGGCTGCTGATGCGGTCCAGCACCAGGCGCCAAATCAGGTAGTTCTGCATGGTCCTAGGGTAGGAGGCACAGGGAAGTGGATGGAACAGGTGGGTGGTGCTTGCCCAGGAGAGGGTGAGGTTTCCTGCCCTTGGACAGCAGGCTCCACACCAAGCAGGGAGTTCAGGGTGGCAGAGGAAACATCCAAGACGACCCCCCCACATACATCCTGCCTGCCCCTGGATGGCTCAAGGGAGGCATTTGCATCTCTAAGGTAAAGTTCCATTGGCCACGAGCCTTTACCCCCTTCATGCTTTATTGGGTTCTTTCCTGAGAGGAGGAGCTGTTAGGGAGGAGGGAGAGAGCGGGAGCGGGGAAGATGCTGAGGCCTCTTGGGACCTTCCTTGGCCCTACCTGGGTGAGTAGACATCAATGATGCCTTCAAGATTCTGGAGGTAGGGGATGCCATAGACCACCACTTCTTCATTAGGCAGCAGATCGATTTTGACAGAGGATAGCACGGATTGTATGAAGAGAGTCCAGTTAAATCCCTGGGGACAGAGGGATGGGGAGAAAGAAGGGGAGGTGGAAAGGTAGACACATTTCTTAGGCATCCAAGAAACTCACCCCTACCAGAGAGTATTCTGGTGGAGAAGGTGAGTTTCCTGGTGGCTCAGATGGTAAAGAATCTGCCTGCAATGAGGGAGACCTGGGTTTGATCCCTGGGTCAGGAAGATTCCCTGAAGAAGGAATGGTAACCCGCTCCAGTATTCTTGCCTGGAGAATCCCATGGACAGAAGAGCTACAGTCCTTGTGGTTGCAAAGAGTCGGACACAACTGCCTAACATGTTCACTTTTTCAGGGAGAAGGTGCAGGTAATGAGAATTAGGAAAAAGGTGGATGACATTATTGCAAGCCTAAAAGTGGTGAGAAGAGATTATGCCATATATTTGAAAACTCAAGTGCAATGGAAGAATTCCTGGAAAACGCACTTAGCAAAGACAAAAGAAGAAATAGAAAAAAAGTTTAGTTGCGCCTCACTCTTTGTAGCCCATGGACTATAGTCTGCTAGGCTCCTCTGTCGATGAAATTTTCCAGGCAAGAATACTGGAGTGGGTTGTCATTTCCTATCCCAGGGGATATTCCCAACCTAGGGATTGAACCCATGTCTCTGGCGTCTCCTACATTGGCAGACGGATTCTTTACCATTGAGCCACCTAGGAAGCCCAAAGACGTACAAAGGTAGTAAACTGGATATTTAATTAAAATATTTTCACATAGAATTTTCCAGACTTATCTGGCTTTTCTGGTGGATACTGACTTTTAAGGAAGATATACTGTCAATTTTACTCAAACTTTTCAGAGAAGGGAAAAAAGAAAAACTGTTTCAACTTGATTTATGAGATGAAGAATAATCTTAATATCAAATAAGGATATTACAAGAAAAGAAAACAATAGGCCAGGGACCTGCCAGGCAGTCCAGTGGTTGAGACTTTGCCTTCGGAAGCAGGGGGCTGTAGATTCAAACCCTGGTTGGGCGCGAAGATCCCACATGCTTCCCAGCCAAGGAATCAAAGCATATAACAGAAGCAATATTGTAGTGTGTTCAATAAAGACTTTAAAAAATGGTTCACATCAAAACATCAAAAAAAATCATAAAAATGAAATTAGAATTCATCCATACCAGTATAAAATTATAATGCAACACAGCCAAATTAGATTTACTCAAGGAATACAAGTGTGGTGTAACATTTGAAAATCAAATCAATGTTAATCTCTATGATAACTGAATACAGAAGAAAGATCACATGGTAATTTCAGTAGATGCAGAAAAGTTGTTTAAAAATGGACCATCTATTCATGATAAAGACTCTGAGAAAATTAGGAATAGGAGAGAAATTCCATAATCTAATGAAATGATCTATACAACACACTAAAGAATGCCGAGTGCCAAAGAATTAATGCTTTTGAATCACAGTGTTGGAGAAGACTCTTGAGAGTCCCTTGGACTGCAAGGAGCTCAAAGCAGTCAATCCTAAAAGAAATCAATTCTGAATATTCATTGGAAGGACTGATGCTAAAGCTGAAGCTCCAATACTTTGGCCATCTAATGCGAAGAACTAACTCATTAGAAAAGACCCTGATCCTGGGAAAGGTTAAAGGCAGGAGGAGAAGGGGATGACAGAGGATGAGATGGTTGGATGGCATCACTGACTCAGTGGACATGAGTTTGAGCAAGCTCCGGAAGACGGTGAAGGATAGAAAGCCTGGTGTGCTACAGTCAATGGTGTTGCAAAGAGTTGGACATGACTGAGTGACTGAACAATGAATACAACAGGAACAGTGACAACAAATAAAACCCCACTCTACAGCAAACAAAATTAAGTGAAAGCTTGCAAAACGTTGCAAGGTTTTCTTCTGCGATCAGGAAGGAAACAAGATATCTAGTGTCATGATTTTAGCGTTATGCTATAAGTCCTAGCCAGTTCAATAAGATAAAAAAAATCAGTAAGGATTGAAAAGGAAAAAACACATTTTTCATAAAGGACATGACTCTGTGTATATAAAATATAAAAAGGATAAACTATTGGAACTACTACATGCTTTGAGTAAAATTGCTACATACAAAGTATTTTTATTAATATATACCAGGAACAAGCAAGATATATTATAGAATGGTACCATTGGCAACGATATTTAAAAAATCTAGGACTAAATCTATTGTAAGATATGTATGGCTTTGACGTAGAAAACTATAAAACTTACCGAGAGAAACAAGACAAAACATAAATATATAGAAATAAATATGTATGGAAGGTTCATGGATCAGAAGATTCAACTTTGTAAAGATGTTGATCTTTCCCCAAACTGACACTTATATTAGAAGCAATCCCCATCAAAATCTCAGCAGCTTTGTGTGTGTGTGTGTGTAATTGGCTAGCTGCCTCTGAATCTTGTAAGAAATGCAAAAGTTCAAGAATAATCAATTCGATCTTGAAGAACAGAGTTGGTAGACATCAGAACTTATCACAAAGCTGTCGCAATAAAGGCAGTGGGTGCTGGCGTGTGAATAAACAGAGACCAATGGAACAGAAGAGAGTTCAGAGATAACACACGCAGGCACAAACACACAGACACAGACATGCACGCAGAGGCACACAAGGACACTCAGTCTTTAACAAAGGCGTCACACAGCGCAGTGGCTGATGATGGAGTCTTTTCAGTAAACGGTGCTAGATTATCTGAATGGCCACAGGGAGGAAATGAAACAATTCCTTCTCACTCTATATAAAAAATCAGGACTTCCTTGGTGGTGCAGTGGGTAAGAATCCTGCCAGTGCAGGGGACATGGGTTCGATCCCTGATCTGGGAAGATTTCACACAATGTGGAGCAACTAAGCCCATGCACCGCAACTACTAAACTCATGTGCTGCAACTACTGAAGCCTGTGAGCCTAGAGGAGAAGCTACTGCAATGAGAAGCCCATGCAATGTAATGAAGAGCAGCCCCCACTCCTTGCAACTGGAGAAAGCCTGCTCAAAGCAACAAAGACCCAGAATAACCAAAAAGAAATAAGTAAAATAAATCACCTCAAGGTAGACTTCAACCTAAAGGACCTGGACAGGCAAAGATTTCTTAAGCAGAATGCAAAGAACGCAAGACATAGAGACAGTATCCATCCAACTTTGATAAATTGATAAACTGGACTGTTTTAAACCTCCTTAATAAAAAAGAACCAGTATGAGCGTAACATATCAGGCTGTCCATTGGAAAGGGCATTCGATACACAGAAACTGACCCGGGGATCACATCCAGTGTCTATAACGAACTAAAAACCAGCAAAAGAAGGCAGAGGTGGGAAGAGATGTGAACAGACACTTAGGAAAAGGGTTCATCACTGGCAAGACGGTGTGGAGTAGTTCAGGGAACATCAAATCCAACTCAGACAGAATTCTGCAGCACATCCCTGGACGGGCTAAGATGGAAGGAATGGGCACACCCAAGCACCAGAGGGAGCGTTTCATTCCTGTTGGGGAGTGTAAATGGATATGATGGCTTTGGAATGACCTGTGTCCTACAACCTGGCCACTGCACCCTTGGGTGGTTGCCTGACAGAGATGCTTGCGTGTGTTTGCTAAAAACGGGCAAGAGAACGAGTGCAGCAACATCGCTCAGAAGAGTCCAGAACTGGAACTGAACTGACCCAGAGGTGCAGCAAGAGTAGAAGATGCACAAACTGTTGTGTGTTCTTAGGGTCGATCTTACAGCAATCAAGATGAGTGGGAGGTCGCTGCTGCCTCGGTGAAGTGAGATGTTGACTAGCCCAGGGAATGTGGAACAAGGCAGCTGGGGCGAGTCTGCGGTGCAAGGAGGATGGCGCTGCTTCAGGGGAAGAGCAGGACGGGGGGCCGTGTGGATGTGCTCACACGCGACAGTTCTAAGCTTTATAAACCCATTATCATCCAGACATTCTGAGCTCGGGGTTCCTGGACATGCCCCTGCTCTTCTGGGGCCATCTCCTGGGCAGCTTCTGGCCATCTTGAGTTCTGTTCCTCCCACTTCCCATGTTGAGTCCATTTGTAAGTCCTGCCCATCTCGCTTCCAAATTAACCCACAAGCCAGGTCTCTCGGCACTTCCGCTGCCGCTGGTCCCAGGCTGCCACCTCTCTGGGTTGTGCATCAGCCTCCTGACCCGTCTCTGCTTCTGGCCCTCGGCTCCCCTCCCTGTGCCCTCAGCAGCCAGGTCCTCTTCTCTGTGAGCCAAGTCCTGTCCCATCACAGCCGGAGCCTTCAGAGTGGCCCCAGAGGCCTGACACGGTCCACCTTTCCCCCTTGGCCTCCACTTGCCCCCAGACATCCCGCAGCCCTGGCCTCAGGACCTCAGCACACACTGTACCTCTGTCCCCCGCTTGCTGGCCCTCTGACATACTCTGCAGGCCACCTGTCTTTTCCTGACCTGAGCTCCAGGCAGGGGGCCTTCTTCATTCATGGATGGAGCTAAGTGCCCTGAAAGTGCCCGCTGGGGAGTGAGTTGCGGGTGAGGGGTGTCACAGTGGGCCATGGCTGAGAGCCAGGAAGGAAGAGTAGGATTGGGCGCCATGGGGCCTTCCAGAGCACCAGGTTCAGAGCCCCGGGCGGGACCTCTCCTGAGTCCTGTCTTGTTCCCCAAGACCTCCTCTCTTGTTTCCTGAGTCCCCTCATGTTCCGTGGCCCCAGACACTCAGGTTTTCTGGTCAGAGGAAGGGAGGTTTCTGCCTCTGCCTTCCTCCTGCTGACTTAATTCTGTCCCCAGCTGCACCCTCCTCCCTCTGACTTGGGCCTCCGTTGCCGCCTTTAGTTGGCAATGGCTAGAGCGACCTTCTTGTCCCTCCTCCCACTGGGGGGGCCCCTCCTGACTGCTCAGGGTAGTCAGAGCAGGCTGTGGGTGGGTGGGGGGGGTGGGGAAGGGCCCAAAGCCGATCTCCTCTCTTTCTAGGCTGGGCTGCCTCTCCCCAGCCCCTGGCGCTGAGCATGAAGCTTGGCCAGTGGGGAGGGTAGGATTGGAGGGTCTGGCCACAGTGGGGGTCCCAAGCTGGGCCTGGGGACAGAAAGCCCCAGGTGGGGGTCTGCCCGACTCAGCCAGGTGAGTCCTTAACCCCCTATCAGGCTGTTTCCCACTCAGAAAACTGGGGATGTTGTAGCAGCCACCTCATGGGAAGGTAGCACCCCCCTCATGAGAGGGCAGCCCCTCCATCCGCAGATAGACAGCTGATGTCTGTTGTCCTGGTATGAAGGTGTCCCTGTTGAGTGACCGGTCCCACGGCCCCTCTTGGCGGGGGTGTATCCAGGGGTCTCATGGCTTCTCTCGAGGGGTGTATCTAGGGGGTCCCATGGCCCCTCTCTGGAGGTGTCTTGAGGTTTAGACTCTCCTAGTGTGGAAGTATCCCTGTTGGGTGTATCTAGGGTCCCACGGCCCCTCTTGAGGGGGTGTATGGCCCTTCCTGGAGGGCATAGTGGGGGGTCCCATGGCCTCTCTCGGGGGTGTATGGCTCTGCTTGGGGGTGTATGTGGGCGGTGTATGGCCCCTCTAGGCGGAGGTGTATCTAGGGGGTCTCATGGCTTCTCTCGAGGGGATGTATCTGGGGGTCCCATGGCCCCTCTCGGGGAGTGTATGGCCCCTCTCGGGGGTGTATGGCCCTGCTTGGGTGTGTGTGTGTGGGGTCCTTTGTCCCCTCTCGGGGGTGTATGGCCCTGCTTGTGGGGTGTGTGTGTGGGGTCCTTTGTCCCCTCTCGGGGTGTATGGCCCTGCTTGTGGGGTGTGTGTGTGGGGTCCCTTGGCCCCTCTCAGGGGGTGTGTCGGGGCTAAGAGGAGAGGCGGGTGGGCGGGGTGGGGCTCACCTTCAGACTGAAGCTGCTCTGGAGCTGCTCCAGGTCCATCCTGTGGTACAGGGCGGTGGCGTTGCGGCGCTCCTCCTGGGGTACCATGGCCTGCGGCAGGGCGGGCGGTCACGGGGGCGGTGTGGCGCCCCCCGCACCGCCCGCCGGGGGCATGGCCTCACGTTGGCCAGCTGCGTCTCAGCTCCAGCACCTGAGCCATGTCTTCCTGAACCAGGGGCGCTGTTCTCGGGGAGGTTCAAGTCCGCCCGCAGCATCGTGGCCACGGACACCATGAACTGCAGGTAGGCGTCCCGCACCTAGGCCAAAGGACGCAGGACAAAGGCTAGTGGCCTTGGCCGCCTTGGCCCCCACAGTGCTCTCTGTGGGGGTGCAGTGGACATACGACAGACAGCAGCCCTCAGATGCTCACCCGGACAGGCGTTCCAGACGGCTTATGCCTCCCAGAACAAGGCCCTCAGGGCTGGGGCTCACGCTCCCACCAAGCCTGGGTGGGTGGCTGCGAGCTCTGTGGCGCCTGTGGACCCGCACCAGGCACTCAGGGCTGGGCTTCCCGCTCCATCCCTCCTGTGTGTGACCGGGGCCTGAGACCTAATCCAGAGGACCGCACGGCCACATGTGAAGTGCAGGGTACGCAGTAGGTGCTGGAAACGGCCCAGGGCTCAGGGGGGCTGACCCAGCCAGGCTGGCCTCAGTTGGGCACTGGGAATCAGTCCCCAGGATGTGTGCCCGTCTTGGACCCACCTTCTTTGTGGCCCATCATCTGTGGGCAGGAACCACAGAGGCCTCCTCCTCCCCCCCGTTGCTTGGTGTCAGGCTGGGCTAGTGCCCACAGGCTAGTGTTGGTGGGCTCTGCTCCCTGGCTGCCAGGTGTGAGCCCATCCACATGCTCCAGCCCCTGCTGCTCTGAGCTGGGTTCCTTGGTCTGATCTCCACCCCACGGCCCCTCCACAGGTCCTGCTTTTGGTCACCCTTGTCCTTTCTCTTGGCTGGTCCTATCCTTCACAGCCTAGCTCACAGCCTGCTTCTTGTGGGAGGCCCACCATATTGCTTCAGGTCGTGGGTCATGTCACCTCCTGCCTTCCCAACCCACTCCCAGTCTTTGCTCTCCAACTTCCCCCTCTGCCCCTCGCTGGCTCTGTCCTTGCCACTATTTGGTTCCCCATTTCTCTCCTGCATGCACAAGCAGGACAGCTCAGGGAGCAGACTTAGGGCTTAGTTGGTGGCTGTGTTCAGATCTCTACAGGCCCTGAGCTGGCTGCATGGACTCTAGCTCTGCCCTGGCAAGAGGGCAGGCAGGGTGTGCTCCTTGGGGCTGCAGGGCTGAGCTGATTGCCAAGCCTGGCTCCAGGGGTTCAGGGACACCTCTGCAACAGCGACAAAGGCAGGGGTCCATGTCTGCATGTCCAGCCCTCAGCACCAGGACTGAGCAATGCAGGTGCCCACAAAAGCTAGCTGTGGGACAAGGGTGGGGCAGACACACAGGGAGCTGGGCCTCAGGGGCCCTCAGAGGACATGCAGGGGGCACGTGGAGCAGAGGAGCCAGGCAGGAAAGTGCCGGGGGTTTGGGGCTGATCCAGCATCAGGCAGTGCTTGACTCACCTTCTGGTTGTTGCCCTCCTTGAAGTAGTACTCTTGGGATGGCATGCCCAGGGTGGGCTGGTCTATCTGCAGACAGAGTGTGGGAACCTGGGCACGGAGCTAGGTCCCCAGCTTCGCCCCTCCCCCAGACTGTGCCTGGCAGGAATCTGAGCTCCATGTGGAGTGCATGCAGGCACCAGTCCCAACTCCTGCCCTGGGCTGGACTGTGGGTGGGCTGAGGGAGGCCCACCTGCAGGGCCTTGGGCACCCTCTCCCACCCCCCAAAGTGAGGGCACATTCCATACGGGTCCTCTCGTGGCCTTCTAGCTGTGGTGCCAAAAGCCTTGACAGAGTGTCCCAAAGACCAGCTCAGCACATGAGCTTACTCCTGGTCAGGACCTGGGTCCCAGAAACCCAGATGGTCAGCACTGGTCCCCTGTACTGCAGGTGTGGATGAGAGCAGGGCCCCGGGGCATACCAGGCCCACCTGGCCCTGTGGAGCCCCGCCTCCCCGGCCCCCTGGCTCGTACGTAGATGATGTGCCGGCTGGAGTTCTGGTCGTCGTTCCAGATGAAGAGGTCGATGAGCACCCGCCGGTTGAACTGTGCGTTCATCACGGCCAGCTGCTGTTCCAGCTCCCACTGGGTGCCTGAGGGTCAGTGCCTCATTCTGGAGACCTGCCGGCCTTGGGGTCTAGCCCAGCCCCTCATCTGATGGGGAATCCCAGGACTCGGGGGTGTAGGGGACCCTGGCTTATGGCAGCAAGCAAACCAGTGGGCCTTGGAGCGGGGCTTGGGGTCGCCCTTCCCACATTGTCCACAGGGAAGAACAGTGCGGGAAGCAGAGCCTGCCCTGAGAGCAGGAGCCCTGGGTCTCTCCTTAGGGCTCTGGAAGGGATGCCACTCTGTAGAGCTGGAAGGGACCAGCCACCCAGAGCCCACTAGCGGCTGCTGCACACTCCCCAGCTCGGGCCTAGAGGCCTCGGCTCCAAGGAGCCCCAGGCCCAGGGCCACCTGCCCTGCCTTACCTATGCTGTTGTTCCACTTGTCCATGGCCACTGGCCAGCCTCCCACCACCTCCAGGATATTCAACAGGGGCTGTGAGTCTCGCTTCTCTATCTCACCTGAAAGGGGAGGGAGTGGTCACTCACCCGGTGCCCGAGGAGTGTGTGTATGTGTGTGACACCTGCTGCACACCCAGGTATGCTGATGCCCAGTGCTATGTGTGACCCTCCCTAACAGACTCTGCAGAGTGGGACATGTAGGGCCCTGGAAAGAGCAGAGACGGGACACTGGCAGGAGGGCCCAGGGTTGATGAAAGCCCAGGTGCCACGAGGACGAGGGTATTGTGGGCTGTGACCTGGAGCAGGCGGGATTCAAGAGGCCCAGGTAGCACTCTGGGCAGGGGTGGGGGACCAGCTTGATGGTGAGGAAGCCCTTGAGCCCTCAATCCCAGCATCGGGAGGCTGAACTGCTGGCAGAGCTTGACACACAGCCTTCCAGTGTGGTGGTTCAGGAAGCTTGGGAGAACCTGGGTCCAGAATCAGTGTGAGTGGGAACAGAGAGGCCTGTGGAGTAGGCAGAGGCTCCTGGTGGGGAGGGACTGGCCAGCCACTTGATATGGATGGGCTTGAGAGCTGGCTGGTTGGGGAGCGGTCCAGGGAAGGAGGGCCAGGGCCTGGGGAATGAGAAGTATGGTATCCCACATGGCTGGTGAGAGCACACTGGGCTTGCTTTCTTGGGTCCCAAGCTGAGAGCAGGTTCAAAACTGAGGGAGTCCTGGCAGTCTCGGGTCGGTTGTGACAAGAGTCACTGGCTTCCTGGGCTGGTTCCCATAGGTGATGGACTGGCTACCAGGCTGCAGGCCGTGGGTCACACCTGTACTTTTATACTCAGTCTGGCATTGTCCTTTTGAATATTTGGTCTCTCAGGTCAGAAACTCTATACATGTGGGGAACCGAGGACACTGCCTTCACCTGGCAGGTGCCGGCCAGACCAGATCACGTGACCTCTTGTTTCCATGGGGGAGGAGAGAGTGCACCAGCCATAGATTGCACAGAGACACCCAGATGATGCTGGGATCCCCACAAGTCCTGCTCTCAAATACACCAGGAACAAGCCCTTCCTTCCAGAGATCCTGGGAAACAGCCAGCTTTGAACCTTGGCACCGAACTGTCCCAGAGCAGCCAAAAGCATGGGCTAGGCTTGAAAGCCCCAAGGCAGGTGGCCAAGGGAAGATGGCCGGAGGGGCCCAAGTGTTTGAATCCTCTTAATAGGGACCAGCTCCCCGAGAAATCCCCCAGCACGGCACCAACATACACACAGGCATATACATATTCACACAAATCACACAGACACACAGAGACACATATACATACACACACACACACAAAGACACATACATGTATACACACAAGCATACAAAGACATACACACAAACACATATGCCTATACACACAAAGACATACATATGCATGTGTATATAGACACACGCACACATATACCCAGACACACAAAAAAACTTAATACACATATCCACATATATATGTATACACACATACACACAAATGCATAAATACAGACATACAAACACCAATACACATTCAAACGTATACACACACATTTCTACACACACACAAGCACACACACAATAGACATACATTCGCATCTATGCACACATGCATCCTTCACTATCTCCCTCCAGCCTGAATACATGTCGCCCATAAGGGACAGGGTGTGAGCTGGTTCTGGGTAGCTGGCATTCAGCCCATGCTCACAGGGAAGCCTGGACCCTATGGTCAGGAGGGGCCGGGTGGGGGTGGTGGTGGTGGGCACACGGTCCCCCAGGTGAGTTTGAAGTGGTGCCCTGTCCCTTGCTCTGCTGAGGGTCATGGGGTTCTAGAACAGGGTCCTGGCAGGGCAGCCCCATTGGCCACTCACTTTCATTCATGCAGGAGCGGTAGAGCACCTTGGCCTTCTGCACGGCCGGCCGGTCTTTGGTGGTAGAGTTCTCCAGCACCGCTGCGGGCAGAGAAGCCAAACAGAGGCCTCAGGTGACTGCTGGTGGGGGAAAGGGTCAAAGTCCCAGCCCAGGGTGAGGCTTCATCCCAAGGGACTTCCTCTTCTCAGCCCGCTGGGTGAGGAGGGGCTCTGCTGGCCATCCCTCTCGTGGTAGAGGCTGTGCTTACCTTTGAGGATGATCTCCAGCTCGTCCCGAAGGATGTCAAAACGCTGTAGCGGAGTTGGTCTCAGGGGATCACGTGACGCCGCAGCCAGCCCCACATGCGTACTGGTAGAAGTCGTCACACGGCTCCATGGACGGGTCCATGTTCTGGAGGATCCTGGCAGCTGTTCGTCCCCAGGGGGTGCGGAGGGAGAGAGGAGACCCGGTGTGGATGGCCCGATGGGCAGTTAGATAGTCATAGCCAAGGGCCCTCAGCAGCATTAGTCACCCTGGGACCTCAGGGCGGTTGTAAGCAGGGGCTCCAGCTCTAGTGTGTGTTAGTTGCTCAGTCGTGTCTGACTCTGCGATTCCATGGACTGTAGCCCCCAGGCTCCTCTGTCCATGGGATTCTCCAGACAAGAACACTGGAGTGGGTTGCCATTTCCTTCTCCAGGGGACCTTCCCAACCCAGGAATTGAACCCAAGTCTCCCGCATTGCAGGCAGATTCTTTACCGTCTGGGCCACCAGGAAGCCCCCAGCTCTAGGGACTCCAGTTATCAGCCACACAACCTTGGACCCCTGTGACTGTCCTGATCCTCCCTTTCCACATCTGCAAATCTGCGATGCTGGTGGTCTGAGCCCACCTGGCTTGCAGCAAGTGCTCGCCGCTGGCCCTGGTCCAGAGCCCTGAAATGGGTCACTGTGTCCGTAGGGGATGGTCGCCGTCATCCACCACGGGGCTTCATTTCCTGCTGGAGGGCTGTCTTTGCCCCCAGAACCCCAAGTGGCAGGGACAGTGGTAGAATGCTTTCAGCCAGGCTGGCCAGGCTGGAACCCCACCCAGGAACCTCCCTCACCTTCTAATTTACGTGTCTGGGACCTCGCAGGAGGCAGCATTACAGGGGTCTCTCCACGGCCCCAATGTGGGCCAAAGAATCACATTGCTGAGGTTTTACACTAGTGTTTCTTTGTACCATTTTCACTGTGTTTGATCTGCAAAATAGCCGCACATGGCACACAATTTTAAGATGAATTCCTGGGAGAAAACTTGAGAGTGTGTGTTTGTGTGTTCTTCTTTCTGTAAATGTGAAAAAGAACATGTGGGGTCCCTGTGCTAGCTTTGCTGTGGTCACAAGGGCCTCAGCGGGCAGGGAGCGGCTTCCTGGGTGGCACAGGGGGTGAGACACCTGCAGAGGAGTCCCTGTCTGTGTTCATAGCTGGGTCTGCATCGAGCCCAGCGCTGTGTGTGTGTGTATACGGGTATATGTGTATATGTGTAGGTATGTGCATATGTGTATATGTGTTTATGTATGGGTGTGTGTATGTGTATATATGTGTGTGTGGCTCTTCTGGCCTTGGGCAGTGCCTGCACCACCATCACCGCTCCCCCTACCTGGGGCAACGCTTGGCAGGGGGGGTGGGCTTACCTGCCATCACGCAGCCAGGGGTGGTGCAGGTCTCAACCTTGTCCTTGGAGGTTTTGATCTCTGCAGGTAAGGAGCGATGAGTGTGAGTGCAGGACAAGGATGGTCAGGTGCCAGCAGGACAGGCAGGGGGTGAGTGGGGCACCCGTGAGGTGGGGATGGCTGACGTGGACAGGGTCAAGCTTCAAAGTCATCCCACCCCCATGTGGCCCAGCCTGGGCCCTGAGGGCATCCTCCCTGGTTGCCCAGATCTGGGCCTTAAGTGAGGGTAAGCTCACTCTGGCTTGACCCCTGTAGTGACGCTGGAGCCCCTTTATACCCTCTGAAGCCAGCCGTGGTTCCCTCCAACCCGTAGGCCCAGCCGTCTCTCACCCATGAGGTGAAGCCAGCCGTGGTGCCCTCCACCCTGTGGGCCCAGCCATCTCTCACCCATGAGCTGTCACCTCCACCAGGCCGTCTGCGTGTGCTGCCCTGTCGCTGCGGGCCCCTACTCTCTCCCCTACTCTCAACCCCCGCCATCTGGCCATGTCCGGGGAGCAGCTCCCAGTAGGGCTGCAGTGTGACTCCTGCCGGTCCCCAGGCTTGGGGAAACATCCTGCGTCTAGCAGGTGCTCATGACTGCATCCCTACCACTGCCTCCCCCCCACCTCCCGGACACTGTGTCCTGGGCAGGACCACCCTCCTGCTGCACCCTCCAGCCTGCAATGGAACCCGGCTGGCTATAGGCTCCCCGGCCCTTGCTGGTGGCCTGGACCATGGGGGTGCAGGTTCCTAGCCCCCTCCCCGTGTTGAGAGGGGAGGCGGGGCTACCTCGCGGGTGCTCGTTTTACAGTGTTCTTCTCTTCCTTGGAGAAGCAAAGCCGGCTAGAAAAGAGTGGCAGCCACTTCCCTGGGGGAGAAACACAGCACTCAGCTCTGGGGTGGTAGGGCCTGTCTGGGGCAGCAAAGGCATTCTCTTGTGGCAATGGGGGCCGAATCATGCGTGGGGTGGTGGCCCCTGCCCCCTGTAATGGGGGCAGGTCACCAGTCACCCAAGACCAGGGTCCCCAGCAGAACTCAAATCTGAGTGGAAGCGGGGGGTGGGGGCTCCCCTGGCTTGCCAGTCTTTCTCCGTTCCCGCCTGCCTGGCCTCCCTCCCACTGCTGGACCCATAGGGGTCCTGAGGCAGGACCTCTTCCCCTAGCCTTCTGACATCCTCCTTGACTGCGGGATCATGGGCCTCACCCAGGTCAGGGTAGGCAGCTTCTGGGGTCTGCTAAGGCAGGGACAATGCACTCCTTTAGGGTGAAAGAATGCCCTCTGGGGAGGGGGGAGGGTAACCTCCCGACCCATTCTCCACGCCCTCAGCTCCAGCCTCGCCACTTTTCCTGGCAGCTGAGGGCGCAAAGCTGCCCTCCATCATTTGTCTGCTGCGTGGGGAGGGACCACTGCTTGGTCAGCATTGGCCTGAAGGGGTCGTGAGAAGGGCCAGTGGCAGGAGGGGGTTGGTCAGGTCCAGGGAGAGTGCCCACCAGCCCTGGCCACCTTCCCCACCAGGGAGACACACGGAGGGCCTTGTCTAGGTCAAGGCTGTGAGCACTACAACTGTGGGGGTGCAGGAGGCCCTGGACATGCTGGTGTCCCCTGGGGGCTGTGGATCTGGGATGGGGTGGGGAGAGGAGTTTCCCTGCCGTCTGTTTCTTCGTCCTTGAGTCCAACTTGTGTTAATATTATCAACCAGCCTTGGTGCTGGACCCTGGAGAATCAGATCTAAGGCCCACACAGGTCCTGCCCTTAGGGACCCCTGGTTCAGTGGAAACAGGAGAAAAGTGATATGTAGATTGAGGCAAACTGTAAAAGCAAATCTGAGCTTTGGAGATGAGGAGGACAGTTGCACAGATCAGAAACAGAAACGCAGTGCTGAGTGGGTGCGGCATCTGCCTGCCCCATGGGCACGTGCCAGTTACAAAAACCCACAGGGCTTCCAGACAACGGCCATGCCTTTGTGGAAGCGTGGACTAGCTATCTGAGCTCTGGCCAAAGAGACAGCGGTGAGCTGGGGGTGGCAGGGAGGACAGGGAGGAAGAGGCCTTTGCTTCTGATTAGGGCACAGATTGTGGCTCCCACCTGAATAAGGACAGCAAGCTGGAGAAGTGACATGAGAATTTTAGAAAGCATCAGAGAGCTGAAGATATAAAGAAACCCGAATGAATTCCACAAACAGCCAAGGCCTGCCTCCCAGGACCAGAGGGACCTGTGGCTGTTTCACCTGTGCCTGGGGCAGGAGGAGGAGCATGCCTCCTACAGAGTGGAAGGATTTGTAACAAGGCCTTTGCCCCTGCTGGGTAAAGAATCCACCTGCAAAGCAGGAAACATAAGAGATGTGGTTTTGATCCCTGGGTCAGGAAGATTTCCTGGAGAAGGAAATGGCAACCCACTCCAGTATTCTTGCCTGAAAAATCTCACGGAGAGAGGAGCCTGGCGGGCTACAGTCCATGGGGTCCCAGAGAGCTGGACACGACTGAGTGGCTAAGCATGCATGCCTGCCCTTGGGCTGGTGGGAGGGATACTGGGTTCCAAGGAGCCCCCCGCCATACAAGGCTCTGTTTCTTTCTCTGGGGCCTCCCTGATGCACTGCAGTGATGCAGATGAAGGCAGGGCCAAGGCAGGAAAGCTGGGAGAAATCCTCCCCCATGAGGAAGCAGGCAAATATGACCCATAACCAAGAAAATAAACAGAAGCCCAAAGTGGATTTATTGGTGAACACATATCAGTTATATAACCGATAAAAGTTATTTAACTTATTTAACTTCTATGCAGAGTACATCATGCAAAATGCCAGGCTGGATGAATCACAAGCTGGAATAAAGATTGCTGGGAGAAATATCAACAGCCTCAGATATGCAGATGATATCACTCTAATGGCAGAAAGTGAAGAGGAACTAGAGCCTCTTGATGAGGGTGAAAAAGGGGAATGAAAAGCTGGCTTAAAACTCAACATTCAAAAATCGAAGATCATGGCATCCAGTCCCATCACTTCATGGCAAATAGATAGGGAAAAATTGGAAACAGTGACAGATTTTATTTTCTTGGGCTCCAAAATCACTGCAGATGGTGACTACACTTGCCATGAAATTAAAAGATGCTTGCTCCTTGGAAGAAAAGCTATGACAAACCTAGACAGTGTATTAAAAAGCAGAGACATTTCTTTGCTGACAAAGGTTCATATAAGCTATGGTTTTTCCAGTAGTCACGCATAGATGTGGAGATTTGGACTATAAAGAAAGCTGAGCACTGAAGAATTGATGCTTTTGAACTGTGGTGTTGGAGAAGACTCTTGGGAGTCCCTTGGACTGCAAGGAGATCAAACCAGTCAATCCTAAAGGAAATCCAACCTGAATATTCATTGGAAGGACTGATGCTGAAGCTGAAGCTCCAGTACTTTGGCCACCTGATGTGAAGAGCCGACTCACTGGAAAAGACCCTGCATAGTATACACTCTCTGGTATAAAGATCAATGCAACAAAATAGAGGATCCAGAAATGAACCCACACAAATATAGTCAACTGACATTTGACAGAGACACAAAGGCAATTTAATGGAGAAAGTATAGCCATTCAATAAATGTTTCAAAATGAACAACTGGACATTCAAATACAAAAGCAAACCAAAAAATCAGACACAGGCCTTATACCTTACACAAAAATTAACTCAAAATGAACTATAAAGATAAATATAATATACATAGTTTTAACATTTCTTGAAGTAGACAGGAGAAAATCTACATGACCTTGGTTTGGTGATGACCTTTAAAAGAGGACACAAACAGCGTGATCCAGGAAAGAAAATACTTGACAAGTGAGACTTAAAGAATTAAACTGAGACTTGAGAATTAAAGTGAAAAACTTCTGCTCTGTGAAAGTCTTGCTAAGAATGAAAATATGAGCCACAAACTGAGAGAAAAATATTTGCAAACACGTATTTGATGAAACACTGGTATCCAAAAGTTAGAAAGAATTTTAAAATGCAAAAGTAAGAGAACATAAAAGATATGAAGACACCTAACCAAAGAAAATATACAGTTGAAAAGTAAACATATGGAAAGACACTTAGCATCATTTTTCATTAGGGAATGTACATTAGAACAACAGTGAGGTAACATAACAGACCTATTTGAATGGACAAAATAAGCAACTGATGATATCAACTGCTAGTAAGGCTAGAGAGCACTGGGAACTCTCACTCATTGCTGCTGGGGATGAAAAATGCTAGAGTTGGAACTGTTGTCTTAGAAGACAGTTTGCCAGTTTCTTACAAAACCACAGTCTTACAACATGACCAGCAACTCCACTCCTATGTGGCTACACAACTGACTTCAAAACTTATGTCTATGAAAAAACCTAAATGTGAATATCTACAGCAGCTTTATCTATAACTTCAAAAAAAAAGCCCAACCCTGATGTCCTTCAATAGGATAATGAATAAACTGTATTACATTTATTGAATGGAATTATCATTCAGCAATAAAAAGGAAAAAGCTATCAAGTCACAAAAAGATGTGAATGAATCTTAAGTTGTATATTGCTAAGTGAAAGAAGCCAGATTGAAAAAACTACATACACTGATTCCAATTATATGATATTCCAGGAAAACAAAGCTATAGAGAAAGTAAACAATGATTGCCAGGGATTTGGTGGAAGGTATGAAGTAGAGGTGGTTCTGGTGGATGCAGGAGAGGTGAAGCACAGGGAAATTTAGGGCAGTGAAACTATTCTTTCTAATACTGTAATGGTGGATATGACACATTAAACACTTGCAAAAACCCACATAACTTTATACCAGAGAGCATAAACACTGATGTATATAAATTTTAAAAAGACCATTTAGAAGGTCAGGAGACCCCAGGATGAAGTGCAGCATGAGAATTTAAATATATCACAGTGCGTGCAGTAACCTCACTGAAAGGGGTGGGGGCACAACATGCTGAGCTCACTCACCTTGAAAATGAGTAGATTCCACAAGACTGAAGGCAAAAGAGCTGTGTGTAGCACTGCACTCTAGTTGACAAAGTTCTCCCCCATGGGAATACATGTTAAGAGTTCTGAAACTGTGATATGAGTATGTTGGAATTGAATAAGTAGGCAAGTAAATAACAGAAGGCAAGGTGCATCAATGCTGCAAGAGGAGTTACAGATAAACAAGAAGAAGGGGCAGAATGATCCATGTGGTCATGGATTAGAGGTAGGGAAATCAAAATAACTTCATGTTTAGCTTACATACACAGACAGACACATATACAAATGTTTATAGATAGAATGAAAGACATTAGCCTACAGATCCCAAAACTGCAATATAACCCAAGTAGGACAAATACAAAGAAACTGCATGTAGCAGCATTAAAATCAAATTACTAAGAACTACAGAGAGAGAGAGACATTTGTAAAAGCAGCCAGAGGAGAAAAAGACTTCAATTCACAGGAGCTACAAAAAGAGTGGGGCTTCCCTGGTGGCTCACTGGTAAAGACTCTGCCTGCCAATGCAGGAGATATGAATTCAACCCCTGGGTTGGGTAGATTCCCAGGAGAAGGAAATGGCAAAATGGCAACCTGCTCCAGTATTCTTGTCTTGGAAATCCCATGAAAAGAAGAGCTTGGTGGGCTACAGTCCATAGGGTCGCCAAGAGCTGGACACAACTTAGCAACTAAATGACAGTGACAATAAGATTAATGGCTGGCTTCTCATCACAAGTAATGTTGGTCAGGAGATGATGGAATGAACCCTTGAATGGATGCATGAAGAAAACAAACTCTCAACTTAGAATTCTATATTCAGCAAGAATTTAGTTAACAAGTGAAAATGAAATGAAGATATCGCAGGTAAAAATTGAGAGGGTTTGTCTCCATTACAGATGCACTCACTACAACAAACATTGGGTTGGCCAAAAAGTTCATTTGGGCATTCTGTAGCATCTCACAAATGAACTTTTGGCCTACCCAATACTAAAGAAAGGATTCCCACAGGAAGAACAGGTAACCAGTTGGAAGCACAGGTTTGTGGGAAGGAATAACCATGACCAGAAAGGAAAGCATAGAGTAAATGGGGTGAATGAAGCATCATGGGGACCCAAACAGTGCATCTGCCTGACCTGCTGCCTGTCTAGTCAGACAAAAGCAGAACCTATGACCAGCACTGTGGAGGTAAGTTCACTTCTTCTCCATGCTGCGTCCCCCTCTCACTTCCTCCACTGCATTCCCAGCACAGGCTGCTATAACTTTCTGAGTGGGGAACATTCCTTGGGTAAGTTCATTTGATGCTACAGGTCAAGAATTGCCTGAGGATGCAGTGGGATATTGACAGACATTTTTGAAATGGAACAAGGCAAGACCACTGTGTTTGTGCACATCACCTTTAACTTACACCACCTCATTTGTGTCACCACCTCCACGTCCCTGATGAGAAAACCAGCTGGTGTGCGAAGTCATGCACCTGTGGCCAGTCACTGGTGAGTGGGCAAGTCTGGCCGTCCAGACTCCATATTCTCATTCAAAATTTGTTCTTCTGAGCAAGAGAAAAAGCAAATCAGCAAGGGTTTGACACAAAAGCTGAAGAGGAATGAAGTCTTTCTCTAAATCTAAAATAGGATCAATGGACACAAGCAAACAGACCCTCAAAAGGGATATTTCTCCGTTGATTCCAGAAAGAAGTAGCCTTCCTTATACCAGGTTGACATGTGTCCATTCTTTGTTCTTTTTATATATGCTTGAATAATTATTTTCATACAGACTCTCTGCATTAAAAAATAACTAACTTTTCTTTTGAAGGATCTGTTCTCCTAAAAGTTGGCCTTGATGTGAATAATTTGTTACCTCTTTCTGACTCTCTGCTCTTCCTGTTTCTGTCTCTATATCTAACAAAAGAGGGCAAAGAAGAACTTTATTGGGTGGAAAACAACTGTCCTCCCTGGAGAATGTATAATCCAGGGCTGATTGTCATGCAGGTATGGAGCATGAGTCTACATGATCCTGTGGTCAAGGAAACCGCAAGCTGAGAAATTAATTTTGGCTGGTAGTGTCTCCAGGGGCCGGATGGAGATAAACACATATTCTCTGGAGAAAAAGTTAGCTCAAGTAACAAAGGATTCTTATAGACAAAGCCAATTTGAACATGCACTTAGGTTTATGAAAAGACCAGCTTCCATGAGTGAGAAACAGCTAACAGTAGGACTAGAACCCCAAGGATTCATATTTTGGGATTATCTGATCCAGAACGTGTGGAGGCTGGCATCACGGGCCCCAGACCTTGACATCTCTCTGCCGCTATGCCTTAGTAGTTGCTACTCCTGAAGAGGCAGAAAGTATATCCTCCCTCTCTTCAGTGTGGGTTTGCCCCTGTAGCTTTGGTGATGATGTGTTCCAGTTGTGAGGCTAGGCCCTAAGTGTGCTCCTACTTGTCTCCGTGAATTTCTACATGGAGCAGAATGTGCTTGCTTGACCTCATACGAGGATGAAGTTCATTGTACAGAGCTACCCCAGCTGAGCCTGACCCACATTAGGTAAGCTGCCCCCAGCCCACTGATGAATGCGTGTTGTGATAAATAATTGTCATCTTAAGCCCCTGAGTATGGGGGCAATTTGTTAGGCAGCAGTAGCTAGCTGATGTAGAAATAACTCAAGTATGTTTGAAATATTTTTTAAAAAAGAAAAAAATCAATTTGGAAAAGAATCACTTGGATATTATAGAAATAAAATATGTAATTGTTGAAATTAAATTTAAAAAATCCAAAATAGATGGGTCAAGTGGAAGATACAACAGAACTGAAGGGAGATTTAGTGAATTTGAATGTAGTTCTAAAGAATTTACCCACAATGTGGGGCAAAATCAAAGATATGGAAATTTATCCTCTAAAAGATATATGGAAGGTAGAGTGAGAAAAATTGAGTGCATACATAATCAGAATTTAAGAAGGAGAAAAAAAGATTAAGTAGGAGCATGTGTGTGCGCTTGTGCCAAATCGTTTCAGTCACATCTGACTCTTTGTAACCCCATGGACTGTGGCCCACCAGGCTCCTCTGTCCATGGAATTCTCCAGGCAAGAATACTGGAGTGGGTTGCCATGGCCTTCTCCAGGGATCCTCCCTACTCAGGAATCGAACACATCTCTTATGTCTCTTGCATTGGCAGGTGGGTTGTTTACTTCTAGTGCCAACTGGGAAGCCACAATATTAAAAAGACAGTAGCGACAAGTTTCCAAAATTAATAAATGTTATTAATTTCAGATTCAAGAGTCACAACAGACTCGAAACAGAATAAATAAAGAGAGGCCCATAGTTAGGTGCCTCATGGTAAAAATGCAGGATACCAAGGGGAAAACAGTTCAGTGGGGAAAAAGTTCATCTGACAAGGACAACTTATACTGCAGCAGTGGAAGTCAGAGACAGGAAAATTAAATATTCAGGATACTGAGTTTATAACTAAGTCTAGATCTTTTAACCAGTTAAACTATTACTGAAGGATGAGTACCAAATAAAGTTGTATTCAGATAAACAAAACCAAGGTTTGCAATTGAAAAGAGTATTTCAAAGCTGTGCTTCCCAAACCTGCTTGATCACAAGAAAGGCCTAACATGCTGGTTATATATAGTATAGTTTCAGAGGTCTTACCTTATAAGATTTCTTGGTTTTGCCCAGATGGAGGCCTATTATGGACTAAATGTTTGTCTCCCCCTCCCACTCCCTATTAATGTGTTGAAGCCTTAACCCCCAATGTGACTGCGTTTGGTGATGGCAGTCAGGAGGTGATGAAGGTTAAATGAGGCCATATGGTGGGGTCCTGATCCAGTGGGGGCTGGTGTCTTATAAGAGGAGGAAGACACCCCCAGAACTGACCCTCTCTGCCACATGAGGGCATAGTGAGAAGGTGTCTGTCCACAAGCCAAGAAGAGTCCTCACCAGGAACTGAACTGACCGGTACCCCAACCTTGGACTCTTAGACTCCAGAACCTGGGGAAATAGATTTCTGTTGAAGTCACCCCAACTATGGTATTTTGTTATGGTGGCCCAAGCAGTAACAGTTAGAACCAGACATGGAACAACTGAGTGGTTCAAAATTAAGAAAAGAGTATGATAAGGCAGTATATTGTCATCCTACTTATTTATCGTCAATGCAGAGTACATCATACAAAATGCAGGACTGGATGAATCACAAGCTGGAATCAAGATTGTTGGGAGCAATATCAACAACCTCAGATATGCAGATGATACCACCCTAATGGGAGAACATGAAGAACAACTAAAGAGCCTCTTGATGAAGGTGAAAGAGGAAGTGAAAAAACTGACTTAAAACTCAGCATTAAAAAAACTAAGATCAACCCATGGATGAGTTGGCAACCAACCCAACTGGATGGCAACCCATCCCATTACTTCATGGCAAATAGAAGGGGAAAAGTGGAAACAGTGCCAGATTTTATTTTCTTGGACTCCAAAAACACTGTGGACAGTGACTACAGCCATGAAATTAAAAGTTGCCTGCTCCTTAGAAGGAAAGCTATAAGAAAACTAGACAGTGTATTAAAAAGAGACATTATTTTGCCAACAAAGTCTATCTAGTCAAAGCTATGGTTTTTGAGTAGTTATGTATGGACATGAGAGTTGGACCATAAAGAAGGCTGAGTGCCAAAGAATTGATGCTTTTGAATTATGGTGTTGTAGAAGACTCTCGAGGGTCCGTTGGACTGCAAGGAGATAAAATCAGTCAATCTTAAAGGAAATCAGTCCTGAATATTCATTGGAAGGACTGATGCTGAAGCTGAAGCTCCAGTACTCTGGCCTCCTGATGTGAAGAGCCCACTCATTGGAAAAAAAAACCCTGATGCTGGGAAAGAGTGAAGGCAAGAGGAAACAGGGATGACGAGAAGGCAAGAGGACAAGACGGTTGGATGGCATCACTGACTCAATGGACATGGGTTTGAGCAAGCTCCGTAAGATGGTGAAGGACAGGGAGGCCTGATGTGCTGCAGCTCATGGGGTCACAAAGAGTTGGACACAACTTACTGACTGAACAACAACAAGCAGATTGAGATGGGGCCAGAGGTTCCTGGGCAGATAACTGCCCCAGGTTCCTGATTATCAAGCAAGTTCAGCAAACACCATCCTAATCAGCGCTCCTCAAATTTAAGTGCAGAGGATCCCCTGGGGATTAGGTGCAGGTCCTCATTGAGTAGGCCTAATGTGGGCCCTGAGTTTCTGAATTTCTAACAACCTCCCAGGTGACACACCACACTGTCTGTGGACACACTGTGAGCAGGAGGCTCCAAAAACATGTACTTCAGAAAGAAGGAAAACTACTTCATAAGGGCTGCCGGGAAAGTAGGAAGAGTGATGAGCAAAGAAACTGGTAAGGACACGGAAAATCTAGACTAAATTGATGGTATTAGAGAATGTTGCCTGTGTGCAGTAAATAAAAAATGAGGTGGAAACCACAGACTTATCCACGACATATGTGATCAGCGTGGAGGACAAGAAGAGTAAAACTATTCTAAATGCTTCTGTTTGGGAGAAACATGAAGGTATTGACTGAGTAAGTCAAATACACACATAAGATTTAAGGTATATTAGTTTAGCTTTCTGCTTATGACATCAGATGCCACAGTAGAACATCATTCCCTTTGTAACAACAGGAAAAATCCAGATAATCTACAGAAATCAATACTTTTCTGGAGACCCTCTAGGACATGAGGTCAGAAGGGGACCCAGAAAACAGAGTGACAAGCCCCACCCAGCAGAGATGGGACTGTTATTGCTTTAACAGTCCCCAGGAAGAGTAAGAGATGATCACCATACAAGTGACAAAGTAAGAAGAAGTCAGCTAACGCTTTAATGAATTCTTTTTTTTAAGGTCTGAAATGTTCTTTTTAAAACTATTTATTTTTGGCTGTGCTGGGTCTTTGTTGCTGTGCATGGGCTTTCTCTAGTTGTAGGGAGTGGGAGCTACTCTTTGGTGAGGTGCACAAGCTTCTCATTGCCGTGGCCTCTCTTGTTGCCGAGCACTGGCTCTAGGCGTCAGTAGCTGTGGCACGTGGGCTTGGTAGTTGCGTTTCCCAGGCTCTAGAGCACGGGCTCAATAGTTGTGGCACACGAGCTTAGTTGCTCTGTGGCATGTGGGATCTTCCTGGATCAGGGATTGAACCCGTATCTCCTGCATTGGCAGGCAGATTCTTTACCACTGATCCACCATGCTACTGCTACTGCTGCTAAGTCACTTCAGTCATGTCCGACTCTGTGCGACCCCACAGATGGCAGCCCACCAGGCTCCCCCTTCCCTGGGATTCTCCAAGCAAGAACACTGGAGTGGGCTGCCATTTCCTTCTCCAATGTATGAAAGTGGAAAGTGAAAGTGAAGTTGCTCAGTTGTGTCTGACTCTTCTCGACCCCATGGACTGCAGCCTACCAGGCTCCTCCGGCCATGGGATTTTCCACCATGGAAGCCCCTTAATGAATTCTTGAAGGCCAAGAGTGAGTTAGCCAGTGTGGAACAGCTGAAGCTTCAACACATGGGGATTTTGCCTTTGTTCACCAGCTATTTCCATGGACCCTCACCAGGTGTTGATGAGAAAGATTGGGGCAGTTCTCAGAAGGCTAGAGTGCCCCTCAGCGGCACAGGCATGCAGGAGATTATCTGCTTCTGCCGCGGGGCCTGCACTTGGTGTCTCATGCTTGCCTGGACTCTCCTCTTATGGGAAGCAAGAAATTTACGCCACTGGGGGAAGGGCAGTAAACCTTTTCACCTCCCAGGGACCAGGTGAAAATCTACTGGTCTGGAGGAGAGTCTGATGTAAAAATCCTCTGCTCATGGAAGAGGCAAAGGAGAGCCCTGTGGGCCCAGGATCTTAGCTGAGGTCTGCTGCTACTAGGTAAGGGGGAGGGGACTCAGGGATACGGCGAAGTTTGATGGACATGGGGGTCAGGGCAGGGATGCTGTGACAGCTCCGCTCCAAGACTGAGCCTGGGCCAGGACAGCAGAGCTCCCCCCACCCGCTGCCAGCATAAATCAAGCACTAAAGAGCGAGGGCAACCTCCCACCTGTGGAGGGACAGAGGCATGGAGAGAACCCTCTATGTCACACACATCTAGGGACTGCTGATTGCTGAGGCTGGAGCAGGTGCGAAGTGGGCCCAGAAGTTCCTTCTCTAAGCACAGGTAGTCATCACTCACAGCTGGAGAAAGGTGAAGTCTGCAGGGCACCGAGGGTGACAGGGTGAAAACAAAACCCCAAATCAGCTGACTCCTGACTAGATGGATTCAGCCACTCACACTAAGACTGGCAGAACAGGTGTGCTTATTGCTGGGTACAAGTACTGTTTACTCCACTCTCTGCACTTTCTTTAGATGTTCAGCATTCAGTAAAAATGTGTGGCACACGGAGACACACACATACACACAGGGAAGAGAAAGCAATCTACTGCCATGAGATAAATTAATCAATAAAACTAGACTCAGAGAGCTCAGATACTGGCATGATCAGAAAAAGACTTCAGAATAATTATGATTAATATGTTAAAGGATCTAATGGAATAGGTGGATAATATTTATGAACAGATAAGAAATTTGAGCAAAGAGATGGAAGCTATAAAAAGTGGAAAATGGGAAACATCAGAAATAAAAAGCATGTTATTAGAAATGAACTTAGAATTTCTTTAACTGGCTGACCAGTCCAGATACAGCTGAGAAAAGAGCCAGTGAACCTGGAGATTAATTAGGGTCAAAATCTTCAAACTGTATCACAGAGAGTAAAAGAATGAACAAAATCTGAACTGGGCATCCAAATACTGTGGGATAATATCACACCATCCTACAGACATGTATGCAGAGTCTGAGGAGGGTGGAAAAAGCAAGAGAAAATGAGAGTCCTTAAACAAGATTGCTATTAATAAGAAAACCAAAAATAACAAGGAAAGGAAATATAATCCAGCTAGTCTTCATAGCTCAGCTATGAAAAATACTCACTCAGTAGAACTATTGTAGTGATGAATATGGATTTATCAAAGGCAGTGATGTAGCTATACTGGGACTGTAGAAGCTTGGGTGGCTTAAGGAGCCAAATCTGCCTCCCATTTGGGATGTCAATAATAATACTGATAGAGGATCAATGACAAATCTAACATTCTATTACAAAATCTGATCATAATATCATGATAGACATTTTTCTAAGTATTTTTGATGTATTAAATCATTGAACCCTCAAGTAAGCCTCTGTTATGTTCCATTTTACAGATAAGGAAACTGAAGCACAAAGGTGTGATAAAAACCCTCCAAGGTCACATAGCTGGGATTTGAGGAGGCTGGCAAGCCCATCAGCCTGTCACACTTTGGAGCCTGGGTATTAACCACAACCTTATAGTGCCTCTCTGTGATCTAGCAATGACAATAAAGAGAGAAGAGTCCAGAGATGAAGTTTAGACATTCCAGTCCAGGGGTTGGCGGTATTTTTCTGTAAAAGGCCGGATAAATATTTTAGCCTTTGTGAGTCACATACAGACTCTGTCTCACCTACTTGATTTAGCTCTTGTAGCGTGAAAACATCCACAGGCAATATCCAAGTGAATGGACACAGCTGTGTTCCAATAAAACTTTATTTAGGAAAACAAGCAATGGGCCAGAGGTATCCAACCTCTGCACTAGACAATGAATATGACAACTTCTGAGGAGCATAATTCCAGGGTGGGCAGGAGTATAGGCCTAGGACTGTATTTGCTACTGTAAATTTTATTTTAAAAAGTTGCTTTTATGAAAAGGCTTATCTATAACTTTTGAAAAACATATTAAAATGAAAAAATCTGAGATAACCTTTAAAAGGATTAGAAATATAAAACTTTCAAGCTAGTTGAGGTAAAATGGAGTGAAAATAATAGCCCAATCCAAAAGAAGGTGAGAAAAAGAAAAAAAGGCATCGAAGCACAAAAGAACACAACAGAAAAAAACATATGTTTTTGTGTGAATAGACAGACAAAATCCTCCAGGCAGAAGATAGAGACCAAAATCCACCTGTACACGGTTCCAAAAGACACATGTAGAGCTAAAAAGACACAACTTCAAAGAAAAAGAATGGAGGAAATAGAGAGCAAATGCTAACTCAAATCAGATGAGACAGAATTGAAAACAAAACATATTAAGGCAAAAGGCACATTAAGACATAAAGGGGCACTACACCATTATACAGACTTTGCTTGTGGCTCAGCTGTTAAAGAATCTGCCTGTAATGTTGGAGACCTGGGTTCGATCCCTGGGTTGGGAAGATCTCCTGGAGATGGCAAAGGCTTTCCACTCCAGTATTCTGGCCTAGAGAATTCCATGGACTGTATAGTCCATGGGGTGGCAAAGAGTCTGACACGACTGAGTGACTTTCACTTTCACATCATTACACTGAGTGAAGATACACTGATTCTAAATTTGCATCCATATAATAATGTAGCTTTTTTTTTTTTGCCATGCCCTTGGTGCTGAAAGCATGGAGTCCTAACCACAGGATTGTCAGGGAATGTCCTTAATGTAGCCTGACACTGCAGGAGACGGAAGAGACTTGTGTTCTATCCCTGGGTTGGGAAGATCCCCTGAAGAAGGGAATGGCAATCCACTCTGGTGTTCTTGCCTGGAGAATCCCATGGACAGAGGAGCCTGATGGGCTAAAGTCCATGGGGTTGCACAGAGTTGGACGCGGCTGATGTCACATAGCACACAGCACAGAGGGTCTTCTTAAAACAGGCAATTTAATACTTGACATAACTACAAGGAAAATGGAAAGTTCTCTAGGGCTCAGTTTTAGTACACACATCTTTCAATAATTAAAAGATCAAGAAAGTGGAAAGAAACAAATATATAGATTTGATTGACCTAATAGATGTACTAAGCCTCATTTGTGTCTCCACTTTCACCTAATTGTGATTGGATGTATTCCACATGCACATGTGGATTATTTATAAAACTGGCCTTGTATTGGCCCTAAAGCAAGTCTCAGTAAATACCAATGAATCAGTATCATGTAAAGCATGGTTTCTGATGACAATTCAATTAAGTTAGAGTCCAATCACAAAAGGCAACTAAGAAAAAAATCTCCATCCATCTAGAAATTTAAAAGAGAGATTTTCAAGTAATTCATGAATCAATGAAAAGAAGAAGAAGAAAAAACAACCCAGTGGATGAGAAAGTACTTAAGAATAAGCCATAACACAGCATATAAACCCTTCCACAGGCTCTATCAGGACCTGAGGCAGAGATTGGCTATGGGTCATTTGTAGGGGTAGGGGAGGACTCAGGAGCCCTGGCAGTAACCCCACTTGTATTTAGGGAACCAGGAGAAGAAGGAAAGGCCGTGGCAGTCAGGGTGGGCTCACACTTCTCGGTACTGCCTAGATGAGGACTGGGATGGGGTGGGATCAGCCCAGTCCCCAGGAAGCCCCTCAGCTGGGTTTCTGCAGCCCAGCAGCTGTGAACAGAGGTTCCCTGGGGTCTCTCTGAGAGCTCTGTGATGCAGTGCCCATCTACCCTGAGAGAAGACCCAGGGTGGCCAGAGACCGAAGCGGCTGGCAGGGTCCAGCTGGGCACCTGGTCAGGCAGGAACAGGCCTGGGGGAGGGGAAATGCCCCCTACATATGGGGGTGGAGCCCACTCCTGGTTCAGAGAAACAGTGCTGGCCAGCAGTGTCTGGATGGTCCCACAGCAGTGCAGGTGGCTCCGGTCAGTGAAGGAACATTCTAGTACAAAGACTGCCACTGCCCTGTTGTTGAGGGTGCTGGGGTGGGGTTGGAGATGGTGTCTTTTCCTGCAGATCCTCCTGAGTCCTGAGCCTGCTGCCCACCAACCCGCCTGCAGGAGGAACCTAGAGCACCTCCCAGTTGGTGTCCACCCATTGCACTTGCCCCTTGGAGCAGCAAGGTGCTCCAGTGAGGACAGTTCACACCCCAGGGTTTGACCCGGGCTACCTGGTGCCCAGGTGCAGACATGTGAGCACCTCCCTTGTTTCCCCATGCCTCGTGACCCCAGGAGGGGACAGTTTGGGCTCTGTGAGTGGGGGTGTTCCAGCACGGCGCTCTCGCTCCCCCACCTCCCTAGGACCCCAGCCTGCTCCCACCGTCCCCACCAAGGTTTGAAAAGCAGAGCCTGAGATGCCATGAGGCCGGGGAAACCGGCCGTCAGGGGCCGGGGAGGAGGATCCCAGTAGGTCCCTGCGGGCGGCAGCCAGGGAGGCTGCAGGTGAGCGCGGCGGCCGGAGGATGCTGCGCCGCGAGTCCCAGTGCTGGAGCGCGGGCTCCTGCTGCTGGGCCGGCCGGGAACTGCAGCGCTCTGTGCGGCAGCGGAGGGGAGGGGGGCGCGCAGATGGGGCTGGGGACAGGGTCTACAGCTTCTCTGGAGTCCGGCAGAGGCCCACCGAGTCAGAACAAGCCTGGTGCCAGCCCGCGCATGGGCAGAGCCTTCCAGAAGGGTTCCCGGTCCCCACAGGTCAGTGCCCCTCATCTCCAGGCTATAGCACAGCCGGGCCGCCCCCGGTGCCCCGCGCAGACCCCGCCTGTCCTGCTCGCCAGGCGGGCTCCTCCGAGTGGGCGGGCGCGCAGATCTTCCGGAGGTCGGGTGCGGACCAGCGCGGTGAGCAGGGTGCCGGTGGCCCGTCCGGGGGAAGGGGGCGCCCCCACTCACCTCTGCTGTCAGCGTAGAGGAGGCCCAGGGTGACCAGGGCGCCGGTCACTAGGAGCAGCAGCAGCAGCAGCCCCGCCTCCAGGAAGCCTCGGTGCTTCTGCCCCGAGCGGCCGGCGATCTCCACCATCCCCACTGGGCTCTCGGGCTTGCCCATCGCAAGTCTCTAGACGGGGAAAGCGCGCAGCGGAAGAGCCCCAAGGCCAAGGCAGGGGCGGCGTCCACCCGGGGTGGGGCGTCAGGGCAGCGGGGGCTGGGTGTGGCGCTAGGGAGGCCCTGCCCGAGGCTGGAGGGTGATCGGCCCTTTTCTCCATCCCAGGTCCTGCTCCTGAGGGCTCTCCTCCCTCTCCCAGGGAGTCTGAGTGCTGGACGCCGGGGGTGGGGCAGGCCCGGCCCTGGCCCTTTGGCAGTCCCTTTTTGAGGTTGGCCTCTCAAAGTCTGCTTTCGGGCAGAGAATGGTCTGGGGTCTCTCAGCTCACAGCTTGGGGTGGGCACTCAGGACCCAGGAGACCCAGCTCCCAAGATGTCGAGGGGGCTTCTGCAACGGATCCTGCCTGGGGCTCTTGTCCCGATTTGGGGGATGTCCTGGAGCTGTGGGACCCCTGCATCAGGGACACCCTCTGGGAGGTGGCTTGGGCCACTGGGCTCCCTGCTCACTGTTCCTGCCTGGAGCCCAAGGGGTCTAGGGAGAAGGCGAGAGTGACTGTGGTGGCCAGGCAAGCCAAGACAGGACACGGCGGGGCAGCTTCAGCAGTTGTACCCCCACCCTATCACTACAGAGGGGACGCCTTCTCCAGCGGCCAGGTGGTAACAGCCAGGCTCCGAGCAGCGTGGAGGACACCCGGGGCTGCAGCTGTGGGCACGAGAGGGTGCACTGCCCGGGTCAGTGAGGACAGTTCACAGAGGGCTGCATGAGTCCCCTGTGCATGTGAGTGTACGTGTGGATGCACACGTGTGTGTGTGTGAGTGCATGGGGATGAGCGTGTGAACATGCACGTGTGCATGTACACATGTGCGCATTCTCCTGGGTGTATGTGTGTGTGTGCTCATGTGCATGCCTCTGTTGTTGACACTCAGGGCCCTGACCGAGAAAGGTGCCTGGGTGCCCGGGGAGAGTGGGCTGCTCTCCCAGCTTCAGTCCTCACATGAGCTCACACTCCTGATGTCAGGGCTGGGGCCCAGTCTACACCAGCACAGAGGACAGACCCAGTCCCGCCTGCTGGCAGGTAAGTGTGGCCCGAGGTTGCCCATGACTGGGTTAGCTGTTCTCAACACCAACACGTGTCCAGACTCACTGAGGGGTGAGGGGTTGGGGGTGGGGGTGGCTCTCTCAGCCCTCTGACATCACTGCTACACAACCCAACCAAGGAGGAGCTGGAAGTTCCTGCTTGAGGTCCCCTTAGCCAGGCCTACCCCGGTCTGGCCCATGCCCAGGCCTGAACTGCTTCACCACCTCACCTGTGGTTCATCCTCTACAGTCTTTATTTCTATTCCCACTGCCCACCTCCCCACTGGCAGTGTCAGTGTGGGGGTTACAGGGCTCCTTCTACCTGGTCCTCAGGACCTAGGTGGGTGCCCATGACCGTGGAGGCATCCACTGACTTGAATGAATGAACGAAAGGATGAGTCAGGCTGACTGATCAGAGCCCAGCTTGGCCCCTGTGGCCCTGGTTTCGCCAGCATCTTCTTTCTCTGATCAGATCTAATGAGTCTCCTCATCACTCAGTCCACTTCACTATGTCCTGCTGACTCCAGGGGACTCCGCATAACAAAGGTAGGCATACAGTAAAAACTCTCACTGAGGACTGAGGACAAAGCCAGGTACCGACAGGGGGAGAAGCTGGGGACCCCACCTCCCAGGAGAGACGGTCATGGCATCTTCAGGCCTCTGTGGCCAGCTGGGCAGACAGGGATCCTTACAGGAGTTGAGGGGCTGTGCTGGGCTGCTTGTCTGGGGCCTGGGCAATG
Source organism: Nanger dama (assembly GCA_917880005.1). Taxonomy (NCBI): domain Eukaryota; kingdom Metazoa; phylum Chordata; class Mammalia; order Artiodactyla; family Bovidae; genus Nanger; species Nanger dama. Next base: position 17,693,093 of record CAKJTW010000013.1, on the reverse strand, counting down.
GGCTGGTGCTTGGAGGGTGTTCTCCTGGCTGCACTGCCCAGGAAAGCTGGCCTGGCAGGCCAGCAGGCCCCTCGCTCAGCTCAACTTTGGGTAACTCAGAGCGGTCACTACAGACATGTCTCAGAAGGCTGAGTCAGGAGGGCGCCCAGGGGTGGGAGACAGTGGCTCCAGGCTTCTGGCCTCCTTTGTGATGCGAGTATGGGTTCTCTGGCGGACCCCTTCCTGCTCACAGTGGCCAGGTTCCATCTGGGTTTGGTGTGGGGGAGGGGCCAAGAGCTGCTCCGGGGCTCTAGGCTCCCTGCTGAGCGAGCGAAGTCCCTCGAGGCTGAGGGTCCCAATCTCCTGCCTTTCATCCATCCTTGCTGTCCCCTGCGTTCAAAGGGGCCACAGGACCCCTGGGAAGGAAGGCCAGGCCCTTCTCCTTACCCTGCTCACCTTGGTGGGAGAGGTTGGAACCAAGAACCACCCTGGTCACAGGGTTCCTTTCTCTTTGTCTCCAGGGAGGGTCCAGTGAGGGTGCTGGGTTCTGGGGGCCTTGCTGGGCTGTGCAGGGAGCAGGCATCCCTGCTCATCATGATGGGGTGGGGGTGGGGCCACCAGGAAGGGTCCTCACTCAGAGACACTGACCCCCAGAAGGCAGGTGGCCCTGACTGGGGGAATAGGAGAGGGCCTCTGGGGTTGGCAGGGGCACCCCAGTGCTTCAGTGTTGGTTAGGCACCCCTGGCCCATGGTGGGGCCAGAGTCAGGGGCTCTGGGTAAAGGAGGCCCCAGTCAGAACCCAGAGGTCCCTTCTCCAGGCCTGACTTGGTCACCAGCATGGTTCTGCTTCCATTTCAGAATCTCACAGAGGGAAGGATCCCCTTGGGCTCCTGGGACTCTGTAAGAGTCCAAGGCTGGGGCCAGGCCACAGAGCCAGGGATCTGGGGTAAACAACTGCTCACTCCATGCCCTTACCAGAAGACCCACCCTGGGTCCTGCTGGAACGTTCCAGTCCATGTTCTGGTGGTTTCTTAGATTGGCCCCTGCACTGCGGGGAGGGCCATGCTTCAGGGGCTCAGATTCCAGAAACCAGTCCTAGCCCCCAGGCAGAGCTCACCTCAGCCCCCTGATTGTCCTGGAAGACCCCCAACCAAAGGCCCAGAGACCCAGCCTGAGCAAGGAGCTACCCAGGCTGCTGGTCTGAATGGGGACAAGGCCAAGGTCAGGGGACTGAGAAACTGGAACTGCCCTTTCCGGGAGCCAGGGCTGGGTCAGGGTCCAGCCTGCTGGCTACAGATTCCTTCCCAGAGTGTGCTGGCTCTGGGGACCCAGGCTCTGTGTTGTCCAGCCAGAGGTTCCCCCTCCCCGACACAAGGCCACCTGGATGCAGGGACTGTCTGGTCTCTGAGCTCAGCTGCACTTTCCCACTCACGCTGTCCTGTTCAGGGTCCTCCCTGTCTGTAGCTCTATCAATGAAAAAAACTGCATGAGCAAGGGGCCTGGGGCCTGGCCTTGCCTCCTGGTGGGCACTGCCCTGAGGCCTGCAGGTTCTGGGGGAATCCAGCATAGTGGTACTGGGTGCCCTCCAAGAGAATCTGGCAAAAGGGGGCCCACTGGCCAAGGACCTACAGACCCCCAGCCAAGTCCCTGGATGGGCCGTGACCTAGCTGCCTTGAACGCAAACCCCCAAAGTGGACTTTAGTCCTTTCTCCTAGATGAGCTCCAGGGCCAGTGTGGGCTCCCTGACCACCCCTCCCCATCTCTTGGGCAGTAGATGTGGGAGGTGGAGGTCTGAGCCCAACCTCAGCTCTGGGGTCCAAGAAGCCAGCACCCTCATGAGGGCAGGGAGTCGTGCGCCCCTCCCTCCCCAGTCCTGGGACCAGGGCAGGTCTAACAGGGAGTAGCCTCTCGCCCTGGGGCTGCCCTCAGACCCTGCAGACACCTGCCCTTTACTGCTGGGTCCAGTCCTTCTCTTCCCATGCCCTTGGGCCAGATGGTTTGGGGCAGATCCTATCCTCTACCCGAAGCCCAGCATCCCCCGGCAGGCATGTCTCTGGGCCTCAGCCCGGCAGGAAACAGACCTTCCCTGGGTCTGCCCACCCATGCTCCAGGCAGGCAGGAGGTGCCCCGCTTGAAGAAGACAGGCTGGCTGGCAGAGGTTAAGTATTTCGAGGCAGTTGGAGAGCTGAGCTGAGAGCTGGGCCTCTGGGAGGACCCTGCACACTGTCCTGCTCACTGCCTCCTGGAGTCAAGCGGCAGGCATCCTAGACAGGAGGAAGGGGGTGGGGCGGTCTGACTCTGCCCCAGGTCACCAAGCCCCGCTCCCAGCCCCAACAGCTGGAACATCAGACCCCTCCTCTATATAATTTGTCTTGGAGTCAGACAAGAGGACAGATGTGTGGTGACTGGCACAACTGTGTGGTTGGGAAACACCTGGCGGGGGTGGGGGGTGAGGGGCAGGTGCAGAGAGAGGAGCTGAAGGGTGCGTGTGGTGGCTGAGAGCCCATGCGGAGGGGCCAGTCACCTGTCTTGGAATTCAGGCTGCTACTTTTGTGATCCCTAGTTATTTTACTCCCGTGTCCCTGATGCTAGGAAACTAAAGGCTAAAGGAGAAAGGAGCGGCAGAGGATGAGATGGTTGGATGGCATTACTGACTCAACGGACATGAGTTTGAGCAAACTCTGGGAATAGTGGAGGACAGGGAAGCCTGATGTGCCGGACACAAGTTAGCGACCAAATTAACAATTAAGACCCTCATACCTAACTGTTCTTTAAATTCTCGCTATTTAAATCACTCGTGTGGTTTCTGTCTCCTAAGTGGACCCTAATGACACATGAATTGGCCACTAGGAGTGGCCCCAGGGAGGCACCCCCAAACGTGGAGTTTGGGAACCAGCCTGCTTGTATCCTTGGGCCTGATGGTGGGACTGAGCGCCTGGGAGATGTGACTCGTGGCAGCAGCTTTAGGAGTGACCGAGCTACCACCGTGCTCGGCTGTGAAGTGATAGCTGAATCTGGGCCCAGGGAGCGAGGGCTGCGTGCTGCTATGGATGAGTGGCCCCAAGGCCCCTGGTGTCCCTGCACACACACATGGAGATGACAGGAGCTCAGGTCTGGGCTCAGCTCCACCACAGCCCTGAGAGGCCTTCTGTCTCATGAGCACAGGGCTGACAAGGCTGAAAGACAGACACAACATCTGCTCCTGTGAGTAGTTCAATCAGTGCTGGGATTTTCACAGCCTCCCCAAGTTTCTTAGGAGAAAGTTCAAGCACTGATTGGGAAGGATTGGGACCCTGAAACTAGGAATGGGATGTCTGGTTGGCCTTAGATGGGGCTGAGAACCTCGAACCCCTGGGGCCTCTGAGCCCCTCCCATGTCCAAGGAGACAAGCCCCTTTCACTATAAACCCTGTGAGAACCTCCCTGTGGACCAGATACTTAGAAAAAGGCTGCTCATTCTACTCGATGTCCATAGTTAGCCCCCAGACCCACTGGTCCAATCTCTGCATGCTCAGGGTGGGGGAGAGTACAGAGTCCAACCCAGAATAAAACAACTTAGAGTAATAGATCCAAACAATTTCAAGACATAATTAATCGATGCCAAGAATCCTGGGGATTATGCGGGGATGGGTCAGGGGTGTCAGACCACAGTGGAGGGATCACAGCACTGAGCTGGGTTGGCAACATTCACATAGGTGCACCAGCCAGAGATTCTAAATTTGTGTGTTGGCTATGTGCTCCCCTGGGGTTCAGCAGTGGAGAATCTGCATGCCAAAGCAGGAGATGCAAGAGGCATGGGTTGGATCCCTGGGTTGGGATGATTGCCTGGAGGAGGAAATGGCAATAGTTTCAGGATTCTTGCCTGGGACATCCACGGGACAGAGGAGCCTGGTGGGCCGATGAAGCTGAGATGCCAGAACTCTCCTGTGTAATGTAGAGGAAGGAACCCAAGGGCGCAGGGGAGGTGACATGTTGGAGAGGACTTATCATTCATGACCCATGCCTCTGATACAGCCTCCGGTAGGGCCACAGAACTTACTTTGTATTTCTGTGGTTAACTATACAAACACATTTCCTGATTTTGAAAAACCCTTGCATTTCCGTGTACCTTGCTGTCAAACATTTTGTTGAATTCAGGTTTGTTGGCACTTCATTTAGTGTTTCTGAACTGATAATTTGTACATGAAATGGGTTTGTGGCTTTCATTTGGTTGAGATTATGCTTTCTAAAAAAAAACTTGGAGGGGGACTATATGTGGTATTTTGTAATAAACTATAATGGAAAAGGATAGAAAAAAGAATATAGATATATACATATATACGTGTAACAGAATCTCATTGCTGAGCCCCAGAAACTAACACAGTATTGTAAATTAACTATCCTTCAACAGAAAAAAAGTAACTTGGAAGCTTTTCTTCTTTTTCTTGGCTGTGAAGGAGTTTAAAGCAATTACGACCTGACTGTTCTTTAAAGGCTGGCAGATCTCCCTACACCATCTGGAACTGGAGCTGTTTTGGGGGAAGCTCCTAACCACCTTCTTTTTCCCTCCATGATAATTGTCCTGTACAATTGTTACATCTACTCTGGAGTCAGTTCAGTTAAATAATATTTTCCTAGGAACCAACACATTTTATCCAGGTCTTCAAATTTATTTGCACAGAGTTGAGGAAAAGTGATGTCTTATGATTCTTTAAATTTCCTGTGTGTTGTTTTTACTTCTAAAAATTTTGTGGCTTTGTGCCTTTCCTGTCTTTCCAGATTAAGTCAGCTACCGGTTCATCTGTTTGATTTTCGAAGAACTGTATTTTGGATTTTTGAGTTCTTTCCCTTTTCTATTCCTAATTCATTAACTTCTGTTTCCTGTTATTCATCCTTGCTTGTTAATTTCCTCTATTTCACTGTCCTTTTAAACTTCTCAAGTTTAGGATGTACTTCATTTTGATTGGCTAGTGATGCACTCAGGGCGTGAACTTTCCTCAGGGTACTGCAAACCATAGGGGCTCCCCTGGATTTTTTTTTTTTTACACTTTTTCCAATATTCTGCAATTCCAGTTTTGATTTCTTTTGGATCCAAGAGGTGTTTCACCTGCAGGGAATTTTAAAACATCAATTTACAGTTTTATTGTCTTTAGAGTAGGTAATGGTCTCTGTACCACATCATAAACATCTCTTGGTAACCTCAGATTTTGAGAAAACAAGGTGCAGCCTGTGTTCTCAGGGGGACAATCTGATTTATATTGAAACCACCTAATCATTCTGCTATGATGGAGGCCATCCAGGGCCTGTGAGTTCTTGTCCACTTGGGTGCCATGGCAGAAGGCTGGGGGTATGGCCTCACATGGACCTGCAGATGTGGTAACGACTCCCAGCCCATGTGGAAGTGTGTGGGGAGGATTTGCGGGGGTTCTCTGCCAGCTCAGCAATGAGGAGCTGGGGTTGGGAGACTGGTTGGGGGCTCTTCGAAGATCATCAGCTCCTGGGAAGCTGTGGTGAGTCAGGCATCTGCAAGCTCACTGTGATGACCTCTGGCCTCGAGTGGACAGATGAGGGCAGAACGTCTTGTGGGGAGGAGAGCAAATGCACCCTCTGTCCCTTGCTTTACACGATGGCCTGTCCAGAAGTTGTGCTCATGAACAGCAGAGAAAAACTGCACAACTCAGACCTGGCTTCTTTGAAACCTACAGCAATGGGACCAGGGCTGGACTTCACTCCCTCCAGTTTTCCAAGCCAACTGTGGTGGGGGTGTAGGAAGCACCTTTACATCTGACAGGAGATCAGATGCCAACTTGACACTTAGCTGCTCTGTTCATTGGGGGCCCCTTGGGGCAGGTGTCTCTGCTTGGCAGGGAAGGGAGGCCATATCATCCTCCCAAGGTGCTGGCTTCCCTGGAGAACAACCCTGATGAAAGCATAGGTTTTGGGCCCAGTTTGAGAGATTTTGCTCTTGAGGGGCTCCAGGCCCTGCTGGATGCCTGGCCAGAGGTCAAGCCAGGGTCAAGGGCTGCTCCACATATGGAGAAGGGTTTCCTGGGCTGGCCCCATCTCCCCAGGGCTATGAGGGGCCAGCCTGAACCCCACTTGACCTGCAGGTCCCAAGCCAGGGATAAGGAACAGGACTTCTCTCTGAGGCCCAAGCCCTAGGTGTGGGCCAAGAGGACCCCAGCTTTGAGGGCCAGGTCGCTGTTCAGGGAAGAGGCTCTGAGCTTCCTAAGATGGTTGCTCCAGACAGGTGGCGAGCTCTCTCCTGTGCTTCCCGAGGCTGGCCATCTGCCAACCCACCCAGGACTAGGAAGAGGGAGAGGGTTGGGGAGCACCTCCTCAAGCAACCTCCCCAGGGGCTGGACGAAGAATGACGATGACAGGGTGGCCCCACAGCTGGGTCTGGGGAGTGCTGGTCAGTGGAGCCGGCAGCCAGAGGATGCCTCCCTCCGGATTCTCGCCTTCAGCCTCTTCAGGCTGCTGTGCTCTGGGTCCAATAGGAGGCCAGCCTCAGCCGCTGTCCAGGCCTCGCTGTAGCGTTGCTCAACCAGGCAACACCGTGCCTGGCACAAGAGTATGTGGGTGGCTGGAGCCCGGCCTGGCCGTTCCCACAGGCTGCTCTGGGCCTGGGTGGGTGCCAGATGGAGGGCCTGGGCGAAGGCCCCAGCAGCCCCAGCCTCATCCCCTAGACCCAGCAGCAGGCGGCCCCGGGAGCAAAAGTCCTCCACTTGTGTCTGGAGGTTGCTGTCCCTCGAGCCCTCTTGGAGCACATGGTCTAGGTCCCCAAGTGCCCGGCTAAACTCCCGCAGCTCGGCCAGGCAAGTGGCCCGACGGCGCAGGTGACAGGTGCTGCTGCCGCCTGCCAGGATGGCCAGTGAGCAGTAGCCCAGCGCCTGGCGGGGCTGTCCCAAGTTCAGGAGGGTGTCAGCTTCCTGGACTGCGGCCTGCACAGAGGGGACAGAGGGAGGGAGGTCAGGCCAAGCCCTGCACAGCCAGCCGCTGCTCGCTCCCCCATGAAGATGCTGTCTGCTTCTTCTGGGAGGTAGTGTATGGAGGCACAGGGCAGTGACCACCCCCTTGCAATCCCTTCACCCTGCTTGGGTGTCCTCCTGCTTCTCACAGTCCTACTGTCCCACCTGCGGTCCCAGCTCCTCTTACCTGGGTGACCTCTCTTCCCTCTGCTCCTCCCCCTCTGATGGGGCCTCGGCCAGCCTCCCCCTCCCCACATGGCTGCCCAGCCCCAGGACAACAGCGAATGGCCTTCTGCCCAGCCTGTTCCTGGAGCCCCCTCCTGGACCCCAGATCAGAAAGGCAGGGTCTGCTGCTCTGTGCTAGCGCTCTTCTCACTTCACTAACCAATTAGCTGCTCCTGCAGGCCCAGTGGAGCCAGAGTCAAGGCCAGGGAGACACTCTCCAGGCGCCCCCAGTGTGTCCAGGAAGGCTGTGGTGGACTCACCCTCTGCCCCATGGATGCAGCAGGGCAGGGCCAGAGGTCAGAGGGCGCTGTCTATCCTAGCACTCTTTCCCTGGGGACTGCTGGACTGAGGCCCCGGCAGCCCCCGTCTGGGTGGAGCAGCTCCAAGGGCCAATACCACCCCTCTGCCCCACAGGCTCACTTTCCTTTTCTGAGTGTGGTGGAAGCCCACTCTTCAAACCTGCCAAAATGCCTTATCTCCCCTCGCCAACTGCCCCGGATAAATCTGCTTGCCTCCCTTGGCTCCTCCTGCTCTCAAGAACCCCCAGTGGCTCCCCAAGCCTTGATGGGGAACAAACCAGACGCTGCCTCTCCCGCTGTCCCTCCCTCTCCCATGCAGCCAGGTGATATCAACGACCCCGGCCCCCGCCTGTTCCCAGGAAAGCACAGTGCACCCAGCAGGTGAGCGCGTGGTCTTGTCTTCCCGGCCGTGCCACAGAGGATCTGCGACTCTATCTCTTGGTGCAGCGCCCTCTCTACAGGGGCGGTCAAGAGCATCAGCAAGAGTCAAATCCTCGCGAGGCCCAGGGCAAGTATTCCACCTCTTCTTGCTTCACCTACAGGTTCTGCGAAATAGGGGAGGAAAGCGGCAAGTAGCCACCAGCCGCGCAGGCGTAGTACCGCCGGAAACGGGGCGCCACTATTTCCGTCTTACTTCCGGGTTGGCCCGCGTCGCCCAGCAACGGCCCAGCGTTATACGAATTTTGGAATTCTCGCAGCGGCGAAACCCGTCTCCAGGCTGCCAGGCCCAGCGTTCATCTCCCTGCCCAGCCCTTCTAAGAACTCAAAGACACACTTTTGCCCAGCCCTGTCTTGTGAACTCCGAGACCTCAGCCTAGCTCCCTTCTAGCTCACAGCCCTCCTCCTCTTCCTCTGGGCTCTGAGACTCTAGCCCAGGACCCGCCTCTGAGATCTCTGGGCTTCGCAGCCGCCACTCTGGTTCTCGGTCCGGATAACACGCTCCTTGGTCGGCTCAGGGCTTCCTTGGTATGTTCTTTGACTTCCTTGTAGCTCAACTGGTAAAGAATCTGCCTGCAATGCGAGAGAACTGGGTTTGATCCCTGGGTTGCGAAGATCCTCTGGAGAAGCGAAGATCCTCTGGAGAAGGGAAAGGCTACCCACTCTAGTATTCTGGCCTGGAGAATTCAGTCCATGGGGTCGCAAAGAGCGCAAAGACACGACTGAGCGACTTTCACTATCAGTTTTGGTCTGCTCAGCCCTACAAGGGCCGCCCGCCCCCCTACATTGCCCATGGCTCCCTTAGCTCTTTCTGTCCCTAAAGCCCATCCAGCCAACTTCCATACTAACCCCTCGGTGAAACCCCTTGTGTGGTTCTGTTTTCCTGATGGACCTGGAGTGACAGAGCCTGTGGAAGCATAAAGAGGTGAAATTCTTGCCCTGGGTAGTGCAGGGGCTCTTGACTGGTCTGCTGATGCTCTTGGCTTCTACCACCTACTGGTCCCTTCACTGCCCACCTGTCCTGTGCTTCCTCAAGAAAATAAAAATAAAGTTAAATTCAGCCACTGTAGGGAAATCCATTCTGCTGTCTGCATTCCCCTAGCCCGCCTCCTGTACCTGCCTGGCTGCTTCTGCCTCCAGCAGGTGAAGGGAGGGGCCTTTCCCTCTGCCCCCACACTGAGCCTCTCTTCATGCCCCTTCCCCTGCACTCCACACCAGCTGCATTTTGATCACCTGTTTCTTGGACACTCCCAATTCTTTCCTGCCTCCAGTCTTTGCCTTGGCCTCTGTATTGCCATGGCAATCTCACCTCCAGAGCTGCCTCATAACCCCACTACCCTGTCTCATGGTCTTCCTACACTTTCAACCTCTGAAGTGAACCCCCACCCCCCAACACGGTGGTACCTCCCTGGGATTCGAGGGCCTTGGTGCTGGCAGTGGCTCCACCCAGGGCCTGATGGAATGTGCTCTTACCTTCTTGTCAAATGAGCAGCTGAAGGAAAAATCCCCTACCCAAACAGCTCCAGCCCAACATCCCTTCAGGGTCCCTTTCGGTTCACTAAAGGTTCACCTGCTTGCTCTCTGGACAGATGTCCCTCACCTGGCCTGACCAGGTGGGGCAGGGTTCCAGTGAGGGCCAAGTGTTCCTACCTGGCTCAGTCTGGCTCTGAAGATGCTGTCCCCTCCCTCTTCTCAACCCCATGTCAGCTTATATGTTTTACACAAAGAAGACACCCTGGGGGTGTCAGGGCTTGAGCTGGCCAGACCCAGGTGCCTTCTCCTGATCAAGTACAGGAGGCCTGCAGTGCTGCCCAGGGCCCTGGACCTGGGGGTCTCACACCTCAGGTGCTGGAGAGGGGCTGGGCTGGGGACTCCGAGGGGTGCTGTGCCCACCTGGGTGAGGCTCTGCCGCTCTGAAGCCTCCAGGAGACACAGCAAGAAGCCGAGGTCCTGGGCATCCGTCTCTGCAAGGCACTGCAGGTCCTGTGCAGCGGCCACCACGTCCCCCTTCTTGAGCCGGGAGCAGCCCACGCCGGGCGCGGGCTGCCTCTGATGGAGGGGTAGGGTGCAGGACTTTTTGCAGATGGACACCGGCCTCCTCAAAGCTGCCTGTCGGGGATTGGGGAAGGACAGTCACGGTGGGGCTGGGGCGGTGGTGGGGGGCGGGGGACACTAGGAAGCTCACTACAGCATTTCTTGTTCAGCGCTGGCTCTGGGAGTGGCTGGTTAATGGAAGGCCTTAGTCCCAGAAGGAAGGAGCAGGGAACAGAGGGGCAAAGTGACACCTTTTACCTGATGACTGAGCCCCCCACCAAGGGGGTATCATTAACCTCTATGACCTCCAGGTGGAGCAGCAGGACTTGGAGTTCCCTCGCCATGGTCACTGCAAGGACCTGCTTTCTCTCCTGAGTAGGACTGCATGGGATCAGAGCAGCCTCTGGGGTCCCCAAAGGCCTTGGTGGGGGTACCTCACAGGCTTGGAAGTGATGACATGCCCGGGAAATGAAGCTTGCAGAGAGAGCTTCCTGTTCAATTTAGTGCTGGAATATTCTCAGGATTTTATAGTAAAGACTGATGTTTTGGTACATGTGGGCCTAAGACAGTCTCACCCAGAACAGGGCAGTACGTAAACATCTGAATAAATGCATGAGTTAAAGAGGAGGCCTAAGCATCTGAGCCTTTCACAAAACCCCACCTCATGGCTTCATCTCATCTCCTGGTGGACAAAGTTGCACAGGGGGACCTACATGGGAACAGGTCACAAGTTCTGGGACTCAGAGTGGGAGGTACCTTAGATGCTACTGAGTCCACCAATGGGTCTCTTTCTCCCATTTTACAGAAAAGAGTCCAGGATGGGAGAAGTAGGGATGATGCTCACGTCCCATGTCTGGGCAGACACATACCCACCGCAGCGAGTGCATCTGCCAGGAGCATGTGCCAGAGGGGCTGCCTGGCATCAATTTCAATAAGTGCCTTCCCTGCAGCCAGGAGGTTCTGGGCGTCCTTGTCACTGAGGCGGGCCCCTGTGTCTGGCAGCTGACTCAGGAGGGTCCGGCAGCGGGAGGAGAGGCTCTGGGTGATGAGGGCCTGGGCCTCTGGCTTCAGAGAGCGGATCTCGGGAACTGCAGTTCTTGGGCTGAGCCTCAGAGCGGAGAGGATGTCGTCCACAGCCTCCTGCAAGGGGAGGAGGGCAGGGTGGGTGGCAGAAGTCGTCCCATATTTGTTGTGGTCCTCTCAGTGCCCTAGTGTTGGGGACACCAGAATGGGCAGATGGCCTGGTCCCTGCCCTTTCACCATGGGGTGGGGGTCAGTCAACAGGAGGGCCTGTAGGGTGAGCTGTCAAGGCAGCGTGTGGCGAAGTTATAGCAATGGTATCAGAGTTCTGGACAGGGGTGATGGTCTGGAGCCCCAGAAGGGCCATGCTGATCAAGAACCCACTATGGCACAGAGTGGGGCTTGGGCTGGCAGCGGAAGGGCCAGAGGCCAGGGGCTGAGACTGTAGCTCGGAGGTGAAGAGGGGAAGAAGAGTCTGGAGGCCCTGATGGTGCTGTGGAAGCACGTGAGGTCCAGGAAGGCTGGGCCCTCTAGGAGAGCCTTGACCCTGGTGAGTTATTTGCATCTGACCTCTGACCTGGCCAAGAGTCAGGAGGCATGAAACCACCCTCCGGTCCATCTTCCTGTTGGTTTTCTACTTGTCCTTTCCTTTGTACTTTGATGTCTTTTCGCCTCCTCGCCTCCTTTTCTACCTTTTAGGTTAACAGAAAAGGTTTATTATTTTATTTTAGTTCCTCCTTTAATCACTTCACTCTGCCTCTATTGGGAATTCCCTGACTGCTCCGTAGTTAGGACTCTGCATTCCACTTCAGGCGGCACAGGTTTGGTCTCTGGTCAGGGAACTATGATCCTGCAAGCTGCCCTGTGGCCAAAACAAAAACACAACACAACAAAACAAGAAACTGCCTCTCTTTAACATTTTCTAGCTGTTGTCCTATAGGTTACAAAGTCGCTCGCTCAGTTGCTCAGTCATGTCCGATTCTTTTGACCTTATGGACCGTGTCACCAGCCAGGCTGCTCTGTCCATGGGGTTTCTTCAGGCAAGAATACTGGAGTGGCCTGCCATTTCTTCCTCCAGGGGATCTTCTCCACCCAGGGATTGAACCTGCGTTTCCTGCATTTCCTGCACTGGCCACTGAGCCACCTAGGAAGCCCATAGGTACAAAATGTGTCTCTAGAAATGCCATCCCGTTGTCTTCTGGCTTCCATTGTTTCTATGAAAAGTCAGTCATTGCTCATACTGCTCCTCTGTTGTTCAGTTATCTCCGACTCTGCAACCCCATGGACTGCAGCACACCAGACTTCCTGTCCTTCACTACATCCTGGAGTTTGCTCAAAGTCATGTCTATTGAGTTGGACTGTTACTGTTGTTCTACTATATATTTTTTTCTCTCTGGCTGCCTTGAATATGTTCTGTTTATCTTTTGTTTTCAGAAATTTGATCAAGGTGTGCCCAAGTGTGGTTCTCTTTGTGTTTATCATCTTGGGATTGGTAAGCTTCTCGTAAAAGTTTTGGGCATTATTTCTTCAAATACTTTTACAAAACATATACATGTATTAATATAAATACATGTACATATATTTGTTCCATTGTTTCTCCTCTGGGACTATAGTTATATATATGTTGGACTGCTTGGTGTCATCCCAGAGGTCACTGAAGTTCCCTTCATTAAGAAGAAAATCGTTTTCCCCACTCTGTTCTTCAGACTGGATAATTTCTACTGGTTCATCCTTAATTTTACTGACCTTTTCTTTGGCAGTTTCCAACCAGCTGTTAAGCCCATCTGGTAAATTAAAAATTTTAGATACACATTTCAGCTCCAGAATTTCCACTTGATTCTCTTCTATAGTTTGTTTCTCTGCTGTGATTTTTCATCTGTTTACTCATTATGAAAAGTTTTCCTTGATGTTCTTCACATGTTTATAATCCCTGTTTTAACACCCTTATCTATTAATTTCAGGAGAAGGCAATGGCAACCCACTCCAGTACTCTTGCCTGGAAAATCCCATGGACGGATGAGCCTGGTAGGGTGCAGTCCATGGGGTTGCTAAGAGTCGGACACGATTAAGTGACATCACTTTTACTTTTCACTTTCACGCTTTGGAGAAGGAAATGGCAACCCACTCCAGTGTTCTTGCCTGGAGAATCCCAGGGATGGGGGAGCCTGGTGGGCTGCCGTCTATGAGGTCACACAGAGTTGGACATGACTGAAGCAACTTAGCAGCAGCAGCAGCAGCTATTAATTTAAACATTTGCACCATCTCAAGTTCTGTTTCTATTGAGTACTTAGTTTTCCGATTATTGGTCACATTTCCTGGTTCTCTGTGTGTTCAGCAGTTTTTTGATTTTGGGCTGGAAGTTGTGGATATACATGGTAGAGTCTGGTCTATGTCACCATCTCATAAAGGAGGTTGTCTTTTATTCTGGTGGCTCATTTTGGTTGTTAGATTTGGTTTTGTTCTTTGTGAGGGCAGATCCATTTCAGTTTTGAACTTAGTCCTAAAATATCACCTTGACTTGGCCTCCCTTGTGGCTCAGTGGTAAAAAAAAAATCTGCCTGTCAAGCAGGAGACACTGATTCGATCCCTGGGTTGGGAAGGTACCGTGAAGAAGGAAATGGCTACCCACTCCAGTATTCTCACCTGGGAAATCCCATGGACAAAGGAGCCTGGTGGGCCACAGTTCATTGGGTCAGAAGAGTCGGACATGACTGAAGTGACTAAAAACATGACCTTTACTTAGGACATGGTCTCAGCTGAGTGCCTAAGGTATTCAGAAAAGTCTCTCTGGTGGGGTCAGGATTCCTATATCTCCTGCCACCTGTGAGCTCTGTGGGGCCCCTGCATGTGCAGATCAGCTCAGACAAGAGCCCACCTGGAATCCCATGAAGACTTCTCCCCTCTGCATAGCCCCAGTTTGTCCATTGCCCTTCGTTGCAAATTTCAGCTATTGCACCAGCCAGGAATCCCAGGCTCTGCCTCCTCAGCTCAGCAAGCCGACTGCCCCACCTCCTGGTGAGTAACAGGAAAGGCTCCCCAGGCAGAAAGTCAGGTTATTGTGGGGCTCCCTGGGGCTCCCCTTTTGTGGTTTCCCTTCTCTCAGGGATGACAGGTTTTCACTGTCTGTTGTCCAGGGCTTGAAGACAGTTGTCATGTATTTTATCTAGGTATTTTGTTTTCAGAAGTCCAGTATCTATTACCTCTTCTAGCCACACACTTTTAAAGTTTAAGAACAGGGTTCTCCTGAAGCAAGTGTGTTGGGGACAAGGTCTTAGAGAGACAGAGTCCTTAGATGGCTGGATGAAAGTATGGTCCTCTCTAATCTTCCCTAGACCATGACCTGGATCCTACCTGACCCTGGTGCTGGCCAGTGGTAAACCTATTGGCTGGTTACCTTTGCAAGGAAAAAGTCCAATTCTGTGCTGGCTCATGGGAATTCCAGCTACCACCCATGGAGCCCTCACTGAGGACCAGGAACCAGGCTGAATGGGGCTTCCCAGGGGTGCAGTTGTAAGGAATCTACCTGCCAATGCAGGTGAGACAAGAGATGTGATATGGGAACTCACTCCAGTATTCTTGTTTGGAAAATTCCATGAACAGTGGAACCTGGCAGATTACAGTCCATAGGGTCTCAAAGAGTCGGACACGGCTGAGCACACTCGTGTGCACCAGGCTGAGTATCTGACAGCCTTGAATAAGCACTTCCCCTCAAGGCTGAGGATCTGATGACCTTGAACAAGCACCCCCACCCCCATTTTACTGATGTTGAAACAAAGCTCAGAGATGTTTCAGGATTTGCTCAGAAAGTTAGAGGTGGGGGAGAAGGGTTCTGGATTCTGGACCCTCAGATGTTGACTCAGAGCTTCTCTCTTAGTGAAAGGCTGGAGGGCTTGTGGGCACTTGGCCTCAGCCCATCTCCAGGAGGAGGAAGTTTGTGGGGGACAAGGTGGGGTAGCCTCTGCTTAGAACTGTTTCTGAGGAACCTCTCAGAGGAGATGCTGGCATGTCGGGAGCACGCAGGGGCGGGGTTCCAGGGGTCCGCCTCCTGGCTGAATCCCATCTCTGAGAACCCAGGTGCTTTCCCAGCACAGGAAGGGGCCTGCAGAGGGCTGGGTTCCCAACCACATGTGTGTGCCCAGGCTGGAACAGACACCAGGTGCCAGTGGCCTCGGGGGAAACGCAATACCCTGGCAGGCAGAAGCATCATCTGCAGATGCTTTCATTCCAGTGGTATCTTGGATGGATCACTTTTCCTTGTCTTCTGGGACTCCAGTCCTTAAGGAATTCAGAAACCTGGCAGGCTGGTTACCTCTGGGCTGTACTTTGACCCAGTGAAGCATCAGAGCAGACAGTTGGTTTCAGTTTCTCACCCATGACATCGCTCTTGGCTGCAAAGTGCCCTTGTCCAGGGCTGTTTGGCTGTGGCTGCCTCTGAACACAGCGTCTCTGTGGAAAGTACCTGCCCTGGGCCTGGCAGTGGACTACCTCCCACCCCCGCCCCTGCATGCCAACCACCCCAAACCACAAGTCCTGTATAGACAGCTTAGGGTGGCACCCAAGAGGCAGCCAAGGTCTCTTTACTCTAAGGTGGGGCCCCCAAGTAAGCCCGAGGCTTTGCATATCTATCCACGCTGGGAGCACAGGGACTCTGCAGATGAGAGCGAAAGGCTACCTGGAACCAGGGATGTGGTGGTGAGGCTCCATGAGCCCCAGAGCGGGTGGGGTTTTGATGCATGTGTCACACTCGATGCCTGGCCCTGCATCCTCTCTCCTGGGGGGCTGAGCAGGAGCACAGTACCTCTCCTGAGCACCACCACCTGCCCTGCCCCAAGTGGGGAGCGTGGGGCTGGTACCTTCTGCTTATCCAAGGCCAGGTGCAGGAGTG
The DNA here is from genome assembly GCA_917880005.1 of Nanger dama. Taxonomy (NCBI): domain Eukaryota; kingdom Metazoa; phylum Chordata; class Mammalia; order Artiodactyla; family Bovidae; genus Nanger; species Nanger dama. The sequence goes on along the minus strand of CAKJTW010000013.1, from coordinate 17,677,264 downwards.
CCCGGCCGCACAGCGCCTGTGCGTTCCCTGGCTCAGTCCTCAGCACGGAGGTGAAGTCAAACATGGCCGTCTTCTTCTGGCCCAGGAAGCCGTAACAGCGGGCTCGGGCAAGCAGGGATTCAGTGGCCTGATTTCCTGAAGGAAGGGGGCATGGCATCAGGATGTGACCTCTGCCGGGCACGGCCAGGTTCAGCGTGTCTGCCCTCACCCAGCAGTTTCTGCACCCACCCTGGTGCCCAAAGGGTTGAGGGAAGGGGGTGCACCAGCTCTGGGCTCACCTGGGGAGCTCACAGACTGCTGGACACCAAGACACTCTGGGGAGCAGTCTGCATTGGCCTGGGGGCCCTGGCTGTGGAACACAGCCTGGCTCTGGGAGCCCAACCCAGATGAGTGGTGTCTGGGAGAGTTGGTGGACAGTCAGAGGGGGCTTCCTAGAAGAGGGGGCACTGCAGCTGCATCTGAGGTGAGATAAGGGGAGGTACAAGGAGGGGAAGGATCCGAGCAGCTGGTCATGAAATGGCTGAAGGTGTGAAAGTGCCAGCCTGGTCCCCCTACCCTCAGGGCCTGGATGTGTGGTATGGAGCCCAGGATACAGGGGAGGGTCCCAGCTCAGGCCCCAGCTGGCTGGGCCCTCTTCTAGGCCTTAGCATGAAGGTGACCAGGGGTCATGAAACACCTGTGAACCAAGCATGTGCTCAGACCGCTGGTGCCTGACAACACCCCTTCTCCACGTGGCACAGGCTCCCCTTATCCCTGGTACCTGGCAGAATGGGGGTGGGAGGAAGGGGGCGGGAGGCTCTTACCTGAGGCAAAGATGGCCAGAGAGAGGTAGGCGATGGCCTCCCTGGTGTGGGCCCTGCCCTCGGCACCTCCCGGTCGTGCCCGCAGGATGGCCAGGGCCTTCGCGTGGCAGTGGCCCCAGAGCAGCTGCCGGTCCTCGTGACAGAAGACGGCCAGGGTGGACTGGAGGCAGGCTGTGTCCCCGGACTGGACCACCTTCTTCACCAGCTGCAAGGGAAGGGGTGTCACCATTGGGTCCTATCTGAGGCACGCCCAGACAGCTCCATCCCCATCCTCCGCGCAGGGGAGTGGCTCATGGGGCGTGGCTCATGGGGGCGTGGCTCTTGGGGGAGGGACTTCGGGCTGAGGTGGTGGTGGTGGTGGTCTTAGCCTTCTTGAGCCACGCCCCCTCCTCATTACTGACAGGCAGAGATCTGGCCTTACGGACCTGCACAAGGCAGGTCTGAGTTCAGGGAAAGCGGGCTTTCATGCTAACAAAGTGACAGAGGCCCAGGGAGTCCTTCAGAAGGCACCAGGAGGGACCCTGGGACCGTCCCTACTCTGTGCGGAGTGAGTAGGGAGGGGGTGGGACATAACTTCAAAGAGACCTACCCGATGCTGCCCCTGCCCCCTGCACATGTGTGGACACCGGTCCCAGAGCAGGACAGGCAGGACCCAGAGCATCCTTCCCTCCCACCCTTACGGCCCAACTCAGGGCGACGAGAGCCCCAAACAGGCCAGAGTGGAAGAAGGAGGCTGACAGGTTCCACAGCCCTGCCCCAAAGTCTGACGTCTCTTCCCTGGGAACATGATCCTCTGCCCTCACAGGACCTGAGGGGAGGTGAAGTCACACTGCTCCTGGGAGCAGAGTGGTCTCCGAGGGAAGAGAGCAGGGCTGGAGGGTCTGGGGGCTCCTCCACCCTGGGACAGGGTCACCAGCAAGCCTAGTTCACTTGGGAGATTTGGGACTAAGCTCCGCTGACACTCAGCTCGTGGCTTTTTCTTCATAACAACAAAAGCAAATGCAGGGCACTACTGCATGATGGAGGTCGGCTGGGCCCTGGGGTGCCTGCTGCAGCTAATTCTCATGAGAACCTGAAAGGCCAGGGTACAGCTGAGGAGACAGGGTCAGAGAGGTGAGGACCTGTTGGAGGTGGCAGAACTGGGGCTGAGACAAGCTGTGCCTGGGACCAGCTGGGGCTGGGACGAGTCTGGATGCAGGGTGTTGAACGAGGGGTCAGTGGGGGCCTGCTGCCCTCCACAGCACTGTGTCCTGTGTCGAGCTGCCCTGCTGTGGCCTGCCGGGGCCCTCTCACCTGGTTGGCATCGTAGGAGAATCCCCTCCGGAGCTGCAGCAGGGCCAGCCGCACCAGCACAGGGGCCGCCTGAGGCCTCTGGGAGAGGGCTGCCAGCAGGGCCTTGTGGACGCCGTCCAGGCGGCCCAGGCGATACAGGGCGTCAGCTGCCAGGAGGCGCGAAGCCTCATCCTCTGTGTCCAGTTCCATCAGGAGCGTGGCCAGCTGGTACACACTGCGGGCATCCCTGTGGAGAGAGCAGCTGGGGGAGAGCTGACCCTTCCCGACACCGCTTTTATCTGCCCAGGAGGTGGGCTGCAGGCAAATCCTACTTCCTGCACCTTGTCCAGGCAGCTCCCTTCCTGCTGCATCTCAGAGACCAGGTTTCTGCTGGAGGGTGCCTGCTCACTGGCCGCAGAGCCTGGACCTGCCCTTTCTGACCCTCTCCCGGCCTATGGGGCAGGCATTTCACAGATGAGGAAGTGAGGCTGTATGCTGACCCCCAGCCCACTTTGCCCTAGTTTTCTTTTCTGCAAAAACAGGTTAACAGTGTTGGCTTTACAGGGCTCAGGTGTGTGGTCCACAGAGCTAGATAACGCACAGACTGCACTTGGAATGACCCTGGGCCCTCTTGGGAATGAGCTTGAGCTCCTACTGGGACACAGCTGGAGCCTGGAATTGATGGTTCCCAAGAGAACAGATATAAAGGGCCCCAAATCTCCTACAAGAAAATTCCTCCTCACCAGCAAATCAAAGTGATGCAAATGAAGGAACTGGGGCTAAGGAAGCCAGTGTGTGTGTGTGTGTGTGTGTGTGTGTGTGTGTGTGTGTGTGTGTGTGTGTGTGTGTGTGTGTGTGTGTGTGTGTGTGTGTGTGTGTGTGTGTGTGTGTGTGTGTGTGTGTGTGTGTGTGTGTGTGTGTGTGTGTGTGTGTGTGTGTGTGTGTGTGTGTGTGTGTGTGTGTGTGTGTGTGTGTGTGTGTGTGTGTGTGTGTGTGTGTGTGTGTGTGTGTGTGTGTGTGTGTGTGTGTGTGTGTGTGTGTGTGTGTGTGTGTGTGTGTGTGTGTGTGTGCAGGGATGAGGATGCTGACATCAAATACACCAGGCCGCCCCCAGCTCAATGTTGTTAATTTTGCTAAAACACCTTCTCACCACCTCCCAGCAACCGGAGAAATGCCAATCAAAACATCTGCAGGTTTACCTACTGGGCTGCTGAAAAATTTGCAGAAGGAGCATCAGGGCTGGAGCGTGTGGCCTGATTGGCAGGTGGACAGCTCCAAGGTCAAGGGCCACTTCACAGGGAGCTGTGCCCTCTGACCCCAGAGCTCAGCTTTTGTTGAATCTTTAGGGCAGACTAGTCCAAGACTGGATGTTACCTGGGTAGCATTATAACTAAGAGCAGAGGAGCTGGGAATACCCGAAGCCCTGATGGGATGTTCACAGGATGAGCTACCAGGCTGTCTGAGAAAGGTAAGTAGCAGCAGAAGAAATGTTCATGATCCACAGGCTCAATAGTCAGTAAAAACGTGGATTAAATTTGCATATTGAGCACAAATTCAGTTTTGTGAACTCTATTTTATATGGACAAGGAGAAACAAGGGAATGCAAACAGTGGGATGCTGGGTAAGTTCTGCTTTTTTCATTTCCATTTTTGAGTTTCTAATTTTCTAAGTGCATAATGTATCTGCACTTTGGGACTAATGGTCCAAGATCTGCGCCCCAGGACTAAACCCCCACCAGTGCCTTAGGGAAATCACCCAGCAACTCCCTGCCTTGGTTTGCTCATCTATAAATTAGTACTGCACACACCCTGACTACCTTGGAGCAGACCAGAATGAAGCAGCAGCCCCAGGTGGGTGTGTGGGGTTAGTGTTTACCCTTCCTGCACAGCGGGGCTGTCTGTCTCCGCGGCTTTAGTCCGGCGGCCCCGCCAGCTCTTGGGTCCTGGCTCTGGCCTCCCCTGCAGCATCTTGCGGCCCTCTTCGCGCAGCACGGTCAGCAGCAGGCCCCGTTGGTTCCAGGGCACGTAGGTCTTGGTGACAAGCAGAGTTTCCTCGGGGCCTAGGCGACAGGCGGTAACGTAGTCCAGTGCACCCAGGAAGGCGCTGCCCGCCAGCACTCGCAGCAGTCCGCGGCCGCACAGGGCGCGCACACAGCCGCTCAGATGCGGTGGTCCCAGCTCCACCACCGCCTGGAAGTCCTCCTGGGCGCTCCCTGAGTCGCCAGAGTGTAGCGCGCAGAAGCCGCGCAGCGCCATCAGGGGCGCGCGGTCCCCGGCACGGTCCCCGGTGCGCGAGGGCCGCAGCAAGCGCTCACACAGCGCGCGGGCGCCCGCCGCGTCCCCTGCCAGCAGGAGGCACTCGGCCAGTCGGGCGCCCAGCGCCGGGCGCGCCCCGGGCGGGGCGAGTCGACACAGGACCCGGAGCGCGCGGGTCACCGGGACCAGCAGCTCACGGCCACAGTCCTCGCGGAGCTCGGGGCGACTCCGCACGGTCTCCTGGAAGTGGGAGAAGCCCAGGTCCGCAGCCTCCTGCACTTGTGCGTGCAAGCGCTCCCGGTCCCCGGCGGAGAGCACAGCCTCGAACTGCCTCCGAGCGCCCGAGGGGCTCTCGCGGAAGGCCCGGTGCAGGTCCCGAAGCAGGTCTTGGGCCCCGCTGTCTAGGAAAAAGGTCGCTGCAGCGCGGGTGACCAACAGGGTGGCCAGACGCTCACCTGGGGAGAAAACAGAGGCGTTGGTCTGTCTGTTGGGCCATGCCCTCCGGGGGAGCCACCTGTAGACTCCAACCCTCCAGTGGAGGACCCTCTGAAGCATCTCATGCCAAGCCCCTGGAGTCTCTCAGTGGCCAAGGACACTGCATGAAGAGGATGAGGGCTGTCAGGAGGCTGGGAGCCCCTCAGACAGTTCCTGGCCTCTAGAACACAGGCTCAATAGTTGTGGCACACAGGCTTAGTTGTTCTGAGGCATGTGGGATCTTCTTGGTTCAGGGATTGAACCTGTGTCTCCTGCATTGGCAGGTGGGTTCTTTACCACTGAGCCACCAGGGAACCTCGGGGTCAATTTCTGTTGACTTATTTATCTCCTGACTGTGGCTCACCTTTTATTTTTGTTTCTTTGAATGTTTAGTAATTTTAAAAATTGTACACTAGACATCTGGTTGATTTTTTGTAGAGACTCTGGGTTCAGTTATGTTTCTTTGAAGAGAATTGAATTTTGTTTTAGCAGGCAATGAGTGTTCATTGGAAGGACTGATATTGAAGCTGAAACTCCAATACTTTGGTGGCTACCTGATGCGAAGAGCTGACTCATTTGAAAAGACCCTGATGCTGGGAAAGATTGAAGGCAGGAGAAGAAGGGGATGACAGAGGACGAGACAGTTGGATGGCATCACTGACTCAATGGGAGATGAGTTTGAGTAGACTCTGGGATTTGGTGATGGACAGGGAGGCCTGGTGTGCTGTGGTCCATGGGGTCACGAAGAGTCAGACATGACTGAGTGACTGAACTGAAACTGGCTAGGATCAAACTCCAAATTCTGTCTTCTCAAGTGGGCAGCAGCTGAAAATCCCATTTAGTTCTTGCAGCTTCCAGCTGTTACTTTTTCAGGCCACCCAGTCTCTCTTGTGTGTGCAAGTCAGTGGACAGCCAAGGATTTAAGTGGATTTAATATACAGATTTAATCTCCTTGCAAGGAGACCAAACCAGTCATTCTTAAAGGGGACCCTAAATATTCATTGGAAGGACTGATGCTGAAGCTGAAACTCCAATACTTTGGTCACCTGATGCGAAGAGCTGACTCACTGGAAAAGACCCTGATGCTGGGAAAAATTGAAGGCAAGAGGAGAAGGGGACAACAGAGGATGAGGTGGTTGGATGGCATCACTGACTGGATGGACGTGAGTTTGAGCAGGTTCTTGGAGTTGGTGATAGACAGGGAAGCCTGGTGTGCTATAGTCCATGGGGTCATGACTTAGTGACTGAACAATGAAGAACAGCAATACATGGATTTGAGGGTCTTATCTCTTTTCCTCCCTAAATGTGGCTCTCACCTTTTTAGGATTTCCCCTCTAAATTTGCAACTACTTTTTCATCCCTAGTTTCTGTTATATGACATCTCAAATGAGTAAAATGGCAACTTTCTGTCCTATGTGGATTGAGGAGTCAAAAAGCTGCAAAACTAAAAATCTCACCTTCTATAGTCTTCATCTTTTAGGGTCAGTCTCTGGTTTCTGCCTGCATTTGGTCACTGTTCAACTGCCAAATATTTTCATTTTATATTTTGCCCCAATTTTATAATTATCTGTGGGACACATAGTTTAGTCCAGCCAGTTCAACATTATTGAAATCCAGAATCTTTTATTGTTAGATTAAAAAATTTTGACAATCTGGTGGTAAGGGGATATAACATGCTATAATGTTACCACTGTTGTTTTAATTTTCATTTTCCTGATTGCTGGTGAGGCTCATTTATTTGAAAGTACTTTCCTGCCAATCTGGTGGGTAGAGAAAGTGGTATCTCATTGTTTCAATTTGCATTTGTATCATTATTATGATGTTGAATATTTTCCACATGTTTATTAGCCATCTGTGTTTTCTCTTTTGGGAAATGCATTTGCCAGTTCTTGTACTGGATTTTTCTCCCTTATGGATATGTAGGAATTCTTCAAATACTCTGGGTACTCATCTTTTATCCACTGAATATTTTGCAAATATTTTCTCTCTGTTGTGGATTGTCCTCTCATTTTCTACAATTATGGGCAAAATAGAAGTTTAAAAATTTCAATTCAATCAAATGTACCAAATTTTTCTTTATTGTTTCCATTGCTTTTGCATCTTAAGAAGCCTAGCTGTACACAGAACCTTAAGATAGTCTTTCATATTTTCTTTTAGAAAATGTAAAGCTTAGCTGTTAGCATAATTCACCTAGGAATTTACTTTTTTTTTTTCATGATTTGAGGTAGAGAATCAGTACTATGCATTGAATCATGGTCCTCTTTTTTCCCCTGTAGCTTTGCAATGCTCACTCTCATATATTAAGTTCCAGATAATTATAGGTCTGTTTCTGGCCTCTCTAATTTGTTTTATTAGTTCACCTATTTCTTAAGTCAATATCTTTCTGTATTAATTAGTATGCTGCTGCTAAGTCACTTCAGTCGTGTCTGACTCTGTGCGACCCCATAGACGGCAGCCCACCAGGCTCCCCCCGTCCCTGGGATTCTCCAAGCAAGAACACTGGAGTGGGTTGCCATTTCCTTCTCCAGTGCATGAAAGTGAAAAGTGAAAGTGAAGTTGCTCAGTCGTGTCCGACTCTTCGCCACCCCATGGACTGCAGCCGTATTGCTTTGTATTAACTGGCAGAGAAAAATCCTACATCACTGTCTTATTCTCCATCTTCTCCCCTCCCCACACCCCTTCTCCTGCTCTTACTCCTTCTTCTTTGTCTTGTCTATTAGTGGCCCTTTGCTCTTCTTCTATCATATCAAATATTTCTATCAGTAGACAGTGGCTATCTCTCTGCTTACAGAGGCATTATTTATTCTCTTTTAATAAATTTTTACAGTGTTCTCCATAAAGTCATATGACTCATTGAAATAAATTATTTTCTGATGCTACAGTAAAAGGTGTACTTTAAAACCATTAAGCTCCTATTCATTGTTGATGTCTGTAAACATAAATACTTTTTGTATCTCCTGTTAAATTCTACTCCTATATCTAATACATTTTTGTTGTTTCTATTGGGGTTTCTACATAGCTAATCATATTGTCTGAAATAATGGTTGCTTTATCTCTTTCTTTCTAGACTTATTATTTCCCCTTATTGCACTGGCTAGCATCTCTAGTGCAATGATGTATAAATGGGGGAGTGGGCAGCCACCACATTCTTGATTCTAAAATATCACCATTAAGTATGATATTTTGGTAGATTTTGATAGATTTTATCTTTTCCAATTAAGTAAGTTTTCTTCTATTCCTGGTTGTTTAAATTTTGGAGATGTTAAATATTATACAGTACTTTCCCTAATTTATTTCTTCATTTCTTTTTCTTCCATTAGCGAATGCTGTAAATTATATTATTATGGAAACATAACCCTATATCCTGTATTATTAAGGTCACTTTTTGTTAAAGGATGCATCAAAAACCAATGCTGAGACTCAGTATGCAGTTGTTACTATTGCTGTGTAACAAACTGCCACAAAGCCCAGTGACTTAAAGGAACAACTGTCTTCTATTTGCCATGATTCTTCTTCAATTTGGGCTGAACTGGTAGTTCTGTTGGTCTTGTCGGGGATCACTTCTGCGGCTGAAGCCATCTGGTGGCTTGACTGGGCAGGTTTAAGGTGACCTCACTCACATGTCTGGGGTTTTGGTGTTGGCCATGGGCTGAGCCTCCCCTCTTGGTGTGTGCCTTGGTGATTCACTAGTTACCTTCTGTGCATCGCACTGGGGAGGTTCCAGGAGGATGGAGATGGAGCCTGGCTTCCAGAACCACACAACATCACTTCCACTGTTTTCTGCTGGTCCCAGCTAATCTCAAGGCCAAGCCAGCTCTGTCTCCATGCTGGGTGAACCATGGCTATGTCTCTCACCTACCCCAGTAGTTCTTAGTGAGGAATCTTGAACAAACAGGAGATGGCTGCAGGGGACTTTCCAAAGATAAGCAGTCAGGGAACTTCGACCCCTGGGAGACGTGACTCTTGTTCTGTGTCTTGTCCTCATGCGTTGAGTGTCTCTGTATCGTTCCTGTTGTTCAGCCACTAAGCCTTGTCCAACTCTTTGTGACCCCATGGACTGTAGCACGCCAGGCTCTCCTGTCCTTCACTCTCTCCCAGAGTTTGCTCAGATTCATGTCCATTGAATTGGTGATGCCATCCAACCATCTCATCCTCTGTTGCCCCTGTCTCCTCCTGCCCTCAATCTTTCCCAGCATTATGGTCTTTTCTAATGAGTCGGCTCTTCATATCTGGTGGCCAGATTATTGGAGCATCAGCTTCAGTATCAGTCCTTCCAATGAATATTCAGGATTGATTTCCTTTAGGATTGACTGGTTTGATCTCCTTGCAGTCCAAGGGACTCTCAAGAGTCTTCTCCAGCACTACTATTCCCTGTATCTCCACCTACTAAGAAGGACTGAGGATATTCCCAAATATGGAAGACTTTGTTCAATGTTTCCAGGGACTTTGGATAAGTAGCCTTGAAAATAGGATGCATTTGTTATAGGAATCTACATTTGTAAAAAGTCTGTTATAGCAAAATGTATTCATTCACATAGTAAGCCATGGTTGTGTGGGTGTGATAAGGTGGCTCCCAGTGACAGAAGTGATTTTGGCCTAATTAAGGTGGTGATTGTAGGGAAGGTTCTCCTGTCCATGTCAGAGCCCAGGCAGGACAGACAGCTTCCTGCTGTCTCTAGCGGGTGGGGAGCAGAGTTTTTCTAGAACATGTTCTTTGAGGCTGCGGCCCATTGGAGGTTGTGGATTTCTGTAGGGACTCTGTTTGTTGTGCTCAGTTGCTTCAGTCATGTCCAAATGTTTGCAACCCAGTAGACTGTAGCTTGCCAGGCTCCTCTGTCCATCGGATTTTCCAGGCAAGAATATTGGAGTGGGTTGTCATTTCCTTCTTCAGGGGGTCTTCCCAACTCAGGGGTTGAATCCAGATCTCTGCATTGCAGGTGGATTCTTTACTGATTGAGCCACCAGGGAACACCAATACATCCAGATTGTCACTGGTTCTTCTGACCAACTGGCTACAAATCAGAGGTTCCTCTGAACCCCTCTTTGTTTAGTCACTCACTCCTGTCCAACTCTTTGTGACTCCATGGACTATAGCCCGCCAGGCTCCTCTGTCCATGGAATGCTTCAGTCAAGAATACTGGAGTGGGTTGCTATGCACTCCTCCAGGGGATCTTCCTGACCCAGGGATCGAACCTGAATCTTCTGCATTGCAGAAGAGGCAATGCCTCAGGTGCCCACTGAGGCACCTGCAGGGGCTCTACTGGCCATTAAAGTGAAAGACCTGCCCCTCACCTCAGGAGGTGCTGAACGACCCCAGCTCACAGGCCACTGTGTGTTTGTGCTTTGGGCACCAAGGGCCTCCTACTCAGGATTCTGTTGTGACTCTGCTGAGCATTTTTAGGTCATTGATAGTAAGAGGATTGCAGGGTGTCTGCTCTGGCATATTCCTAGAAAGAAATCTGCTCACTTTTCAGTTTTGTCTGGTTCCCGTCTCACCTTGGCATCACCAGAAGCCTCGCAGGCACACTGGAGGGGACATGCCCCGCCCCCCTCCACATGGATTTGGCAGAGGCAGCTCTTTATCTCATAAACGCAGGTGTCATCACCCTTTGGGCTCCCGAGTTCCCTCCTTCTTCTTGTCCTCCTGTCCCGTTTGCTGGGTCCTCTTTTGTGGGGAGCAGTGTGGTGGCTAGTTAGGGAGCACGGGAGGGCCACATTCCAGCCTCTGTGAACGCTCTGTGCGCCCTTGCTGGCCCCATCAGTGGAGTGGCTATGCCTGCAGCCAGCTTCCAGCGGCGCTATGCTTCTCACACCTGAGCAACGGGTCTGCTCACTGAGCGGCAGCTCCTGGCCCCTGCCTCTAGGGTGTCCAGCTGGCCCACTCTGTCCTGGGGGCTCTCCCGATCTGGACCATGACCATCAGTCTCTTCCTTGTGTGGATGATCCCCAAACACCTTGAGACCATGACCTCGGGATCTCAAGGCTCATGTGTCCAGCTGCCTAACTACACATCCAATTGATGGACTCAAGGAACATTTTGGAAGAACTTAGTGGGTGATTGGAGAGCACTTAGTGGTAACACCATTTTCAGGGTTTGATACACAATTTCACTGAATCTGCCCAGTAACCTTCAGAAGTGGGTATGACCAACCCCCCCCACATGTGCACAGGGATGCCAGCGGGTGACAGGGAGTTGGGAGTGGGGTGGCAGGCTGGTGTGTGGCTCCCTGGTACTCCCAATCATGGCCCCACTACTTCCGGGCAGGAGCAGCATCTCAAACTGGGGGTGTCTCCATCCCCTGAGGCCCCCTTTCCTGTCCGCTCTTCTCTGTCCTCTGCCATCCAGCTGCTGAAGGTGAACTCTTAAAGATCCTTCCCTGTGCACCGACCCCCCCCCAACCCCGCCCCGATCACTACATCTGGCCAGTCTTATCATTTCTGTTTCAGTGATAACTCAGACCTGGACCGCATCCAGCCTCTTGGCAGTTTCTCTTCTCAGTCTGGCCCTCAGGGTATGTTCTGTGCACAGCAGACAGAGACTTGAAAAATGCAACTCAGAGCACCTCACTCCAGTTTAAAACCTCCCTGACTTCTTGCTGCTCTGAGGGGAAAATCCAAAGTCCTCAGCCAGAGGGCTTAGCCATGGCTACTGCCTTTAGAGCCTTCTGTTGCCCTCTGCCCCCATCCACCACTCCCTGCCAGCCATGCTGGACCCATTCAGTGGCATGGACACCCCAAGTTTTTTCTCACATCCTGTTTCTGCTGCCAATCCTTCAGTCTCAGCTCAAATGATGCCTGCCTCCTCCAAGAAGCCTTCCCTGACTAGCAGGCTAAAACAGCACCTTGTATAGCTCCACAGTGCTTTCTCAAAGCACAAATTTTCTTTGTTGGTGCTCTGTAAGATCAGGGGCCTGTCTGTTTTGTCACTGTGGTGTCCCCAATGCCAGCACAACCCCCACCCCCACCATAAGCAAGACTTAACCAGGCAGTGAAGCGACAGCAGGAGCAACTTTTGACCTCGTCCTTGGTGGGTGTGGAGGGCATGCCTACCTTGGGGTCTGCAACCCGTTGGGGCGGCCTCCAGGGCTCGGCTACAGGCTGCCCGGCAGTCCTCATACCTGCCATGCTGGAGCAGGGCTTCAGGCGACAGGGTGATGCTCCAGATGCCCCCAGGGTCCAGGGCTACAAGGAGTCCCTGGCAGTTGGTCACCTGTTGGCTGGCACCGTCCCCAGCCTCCTGATGCTCTGAGATGTAGTCCTGGAGGGCTCTGACCAGAGCAGGGAGGTAGGGCTGCTGATGCGTGTGAATGAAGGCCACGGTCCGATCGGCGCTCTCCACGAAGGCCTGGAGGTAGTCAGCCACCCCGGTGTGCACCTGTGTTCTGGACAGGACCCAGGCCAGGGCACGGGTCAGCCGCAACTCCAGGCTCTGCTGGGAGTGGGCGTCCAGCAGGACCCCACAGCGCCGCACCACTTCCCCGTGGTGCCCGTGTGCCAATAGGCCAGCCAGGGAGTGCAGGGCCGCAATGGGGTGGTCGGGGCAGAGGGTAGCCAGGAAGGCGCAGGCCAGGGTCCCTGTCAGGGAGACCACCGCCATGCCGTCCAAGTGGATGGCTGGGATCTGGCTGTCACCTCGGCACCAGGCCTCCAGGGTGGCCACCACAGGTGACCCCTGGGTCTCGGGCAGGGCGGCTTGGACGCTCCGCAGGGCCGAGGGAGCGTGGCAGCTGAAGGCAGCCAGATAGAAGGCAGTGGCCAGCGGGATCTCCCCCAGGGCCAGGTGCTGGTCACCCTCTTGGCAGAGGCAGGCCACGAGCTCCTGGGCCGACATCACGCCCGCACCTCCCGGTGGGCCCGTGTCCATCCTCACAGCACCTGGAGGGGGCATATGGTTAGTGCATAGGTGGCCCACCTGGCCTATGGCCACACCCCCGTCCTGCTTCAGGGCTTCCCCCTGCCCCTTCCCACTGAGACCTCAGGGTCAGCGTGGAGTCCCCGAATGAAGACAAGGTGAATTCAGCCACCAAGGGGTGACTGGGGGGCCTGCCGCAGGCGTCTCCGCTGGACTGGGGCACATCTCCCAGGCCAGGCCCCCAGTCGCTGTTTGCCTCCAGGCCTGAGTTTCCTCCTCTGCAGAGGGGGCCATGACCCCACTCAGTGATCAACACTCGAGGGACATCTGACTTCTGCGTATCCCCATGGGGAGGAATCAGGCATCCTGAGGGGTCAGGGACCTCTGGCCCTCACTCCAACTGTTGCCCCTCCTAGCACAGAGCCTCTCAGGAAGGTGGGCCCTCCCAGCACCAATCTGGGTCACACGGGCATCCCCTACGCCTTCTCAGGGCTCTGAGTTTCCACTGACCTCCCAGCCTCAGGACCACAGCCCTGCCCACCTCCTACACCTGGGCAAGGTCGGGGAAGGAGGTGGTACAGGTAGGGCTGGGGTGGTGAGGGGCACTTGGCCAGCTCTTGGGTGGGGTGGGGAGCCACCCTGGTGAGGGGGGCAGTTCTCGAGGTCAGTTCCAGGACCAGTCCTTCAGAAGGCCTCTCTCTCTGCCACCAGACCTTCCTCCCACCTGAAGAATGGCTCACTGACTGGGGATTTCTCTTCTGGTTCCCAAGTGTCTGCAAACAAGCCCCCACCTAATGTTTGCTCTGTGACACACACTGAGACACAGACACACACCCGTGTGCACACACGCACCCACTCATATGCATATGCACTCACACGGCACACACGCAGGTGGCTCCCAACGTGCACACGCGCTCACACTCGCCTGTGCTCCGAGGCTGTGCGGGGTGTGCGGGGAAGGAAAAGGCTCGCCACCCAAACTTGGGGGCGGCCAGGAGTAGGGGCGGTGGACGTGGCTCCGGCCGAGGGTCCGCGGATCTGGGCTCTCAGAGGCGCCGGGGTCGAGAGGGCGGGTCCGTTTCCCTGGAGACTGTCAACAGCCCGGCGGTCTGGCGGCTCAGCCGCGCCCCCAGCGGTCCGGCGCACCCCGGACCCTGCCCTCTGTGGCTCCTAGCCGCAGCCGCCAGACCAGGCTGGGCTAGGGTAGGGGACCTCTGGACGCTGGGGAGGAGCTGCCCGCAGTCTAGAGCGCACCTCCACCAGACCCATCCCCTCACAGGTGGGGAAGGAGCTCCGCGGAGGTGGGTGAGCCTGGGGGCCCCTGCCACCCCCAGAACTCTGCCTTGCTGCTTCAGTGCCCCTTTCTACCGTTCACGCCTCTCCTGCAGGGTGCTTCCGAGGAAAGCAGCCCCCAGGTCACCTGTTCACCTGGGCTCCTTTGGGTCTCCCTCTCTATAGTCTACTCTCTGCTGAGCAATCAGACCAGACTCCCCTCCCCACCACACCCAGTCCCAGCAGAGGGCTTGTCCCCTCCTTGAGATGAGGCCTGGAAGGTGGCCCTAAGGGGGCTGTGACATGCCCTGCTGGTCCAGGATCACCTGGACTGTGGTGGAGGACTGATATTTTAGGAGTTGGCCCCCTCCCAGTAGGGAGGGGAACGGGTGGGAGGAGGCAGCAGAGGTGGGTAGGGCAGAGCTGGACTGAGGCTGTTGCCCTGGGGTCTGAGATGCTGAATCCTGCCCTGGTGGGGCGCCTGGGGAGGCGGATGAGTTGCACCTCCCTGGAGGGGTGGTCCTGTTTAGGGTGAGGGCCCCTCCTAACCAACATGCCAAGGTCCCCTGATGCCAGGCTCATCCCTGTCCTTGTGGGGTTCAGGGGACCAGGTGGAGTGACCGCTTGGGCACTGGGTGCTGTGGGGCAGGGATGTCCTCCCCAGGGTCCTGGTCCCTGGGGAGTGGCCCCCAGCCCAATAGGGGGCTCCCAGGGAAGAGTCTGGGCTCTAGGTCTGCAAGGGTCAGGCAGCTGTGGTCAGCATGGCCTGGCCCGCCTGTCCGGCTCCTGGCCTGCTTTTCAGCTCCTTGACATTCACAAAAGCCAGGCACCCAAATGAGAGAGTGGGGACCCAGTGGTGACAGCTTATGGAGAGATTTCCTGTGACTTTGATTACTTTCATTTTTATTACCCTAATTAGGCAAGCCAGTAATGGAGCTGGGCTGTCGCAGGAGTGTGGGAAGGGCCTGGGGCGTAGAGGCGCAGTGCTGCCTGACATCCCCCATCACATTAGCCCGAAGGGTCCCCGAGCCTCTGCTCTGGCACATGGTGCCCGCAGGCCGCTGGGCGCTGGCCAGATGAGCCCAGTGATCTCAGTGGGCCGCAAGCTGTGATGGTGGCCCCTACCTGGGAGCAGTGCATCTGGATACAGGTAACCTCAGGGCACCTTTGGGATGCAGAACCAGGAGCAGTTATCCTGCATGCAGAAATGTGTTGCTTTAGGTGCCAGTATGACCACTGAATTCAAAGGGAAGGCATTTCTTGTCTGCATTGTGGTTTCTTACTATTTCTGACTGGTGTCCAGTTGGAGGTGATTCGGGGCACTTGTCCTTCACACCACTGTGGCCCTCAAAACCTGGTCAGGCCAGGCCACATCTTTGTGGGGAGTGTACAACTCTTCCGCAGGTTTAGGGGTGCGTGGGGTGTCATTGTGATGGAAGCGCTGAGGCTCCAGCTGAACACTATTGGGCGGATGCCCTGCAAAGCCAGGAACAGAGCAGGTGTCAACCCTGGGCCCGCAACCCCCAGCATCATCACTGCCCACCCAGGACTCCGGCTCTGTCCACCAGCTGCCCCAGGGGATGTGGTCAGACCTGGGTGGGTTTAGGGGTGCTGCCCAGTCCCCCACAGAACTCCCTGTGCTCCCCAAGATAGCCATGAGACAGCTGCCCCGAGGAACACAGGCTACACCGTCTCGGTCCCAGTGTTAGCATGTGGTTGCTTTTCTGGGTACATCCTAGTCATACCACTGACTGGGATGAAGGCCACCAGCTGGAGAGACCGCTGAGCCCTCATTTCCAGAATCATCTTTGGTGTGAGCAGGGGCACGGCAGAGAAGTTGGGAATAGAAGGAGTTGGTGAAAGTGGTTGGGTGGTGATGGCTTTGCAACTGACCTTGTATTTGTGTGACTTTTACCTCGTGTGAGGTGGGGTGTGATGAGTGCTCCGGGCCCTTTTAGTAGGAAGACTCAGAGCAGTGGAGTTGCTTGCCTGGGGACCAGCTCCCTGGGCCCAACCAGAGCTCAATCTGAATTTTCAGAGCCCCTCCCCGGGGTTCCTCTAAGAGGAACTGGGTGGGGTGGGGGGGCATTGGTTTACCCATCAGCTCCACTGAAGCAGGTGCTGGTCCATTCCCTGCCTGTACACCTGCCTCTCCAAGGTCAGGCCTGATCCCAGCGCTGGGCCCAGAAATCATGAGGCGGTGCCGGGTATGTCCCTACTCCTACTGTGGCCCTGCTTGCAGACCCCCGTGACCCCTGGAGGACAGTGGGTTGGAGGCCGCTCCTCCTCTGCCCTCAGGGAGACTGGGCTTCCACGCCTGGGCCTCCTGAAGCCTGTGGGCTGCCTCCACCACTGGGCCTCCAAGTGGGGGCTTTGACATAACCCAGGAAGCAAGCTGGTTTTGTGCTCCCCTGGCCATTAGGAAGGAGGGGCCAGGCACCCCCACCTGTCTCCTGGGAGCTACCCTGGGGACCCCTAGCCTACTGACTCCCTCACACCTGCCCCTTCCTCCCCCAGGCACCAGCTAGGAAGGCAGGCTCCTGGGGGCTCTGCCAGCCTCAGTTAGAAAGTGCAGCTCTTAGCAACAGCCTGTGACCACTCCCAACGCCCCCAAAAGTGACTGTGGGTTCTTGGGGTGATTGCCTCTCTCCCTAGGAGCAGCTCTAGTCATATCTCTGGTCTTAGTGGTCCCCAGCATCCTGGACTCCCCAGGGTGGTCTCCCAGGGTGTGTGAGCCACCCAGAGCCCCCTAGCTGCCAAGGTTCAGGGCACCATCACCCCTCTGTATAGCCCCTCCGTCAGACCCAAGAGGCTTACCTGTGGAGTAGCAGCCAAGTACACCAGTGTACTGGTGGGGAACACAGTGGGGAACACCAGCAGGATCCTGGGGACCAGGGTAAGTAAGAGTCTGGTTGTCACCAGATGAAATTTCAGCTTCTCATCCCTGCCACCTGGGCAGGAACTGTAGGCAGAGCACTCCTCTGGAGTCTGGAGCCCAGAGCCTGGGGAAGGGGGAGATCCACCAGCCTGGACCCCTCCCTCCACTGGCCTCGTCCTGAGCTTCTCGAAGGCCTGGCAGCCCTCAGACTGGCACAGGGGCCACACCTGTCCCGTGCATCATTCTTCATCAATAATGCAGTGGGGAGGCGCATCCCCTTATCCACTGCCCACCTGTCTCTTAATCTCAATTACAGTGGCTGCGACTTGCCAAGGCCACCTCTGCCTTCCGGGCACGAGAGTGGGTGAAGCTTGTGTTTAGGAAGGGAGCAGGTGTGTGATGTTGAGGTCCTAGGCTTTTGGGGATGGGGCCCCTTTTTTATCAGGGAAACTTCCGGGGCTCTCCAAAACCCACACCTCCTGCCCGTGGGACCTGCCCTGCCCAGTACCCTGGTCATTCAGCTAGGACATGCTGGTCCCCTTGTTGTGCCTGCCTGCCCTCCTCCCCTCCACCCCCGCCCCCACCACCCTGCCCCGCCTCCCCATACCTCTCTCCCTCTCCACAAGTCTCTTCCTGCCCCCAGGGCTTTTGCACTCCCCTCACTTCCTTCTCTAACTCACTTCATCTGAAGTGACTCCCTGTTCCCCTCTGTTCCCTTGCCTGCTTCACTGCCCAGCACTGTCCACTTGTCTGTTGTTGGATTTTGTTGTTGGAATGTTGTTGGAATGTTGGAGGGCAGGGTTGCCACAGCCCAGCAGGTACCTACCTGACAGGTGGGAGGGGAGGAAGGAAGGAAGGAGCAAGGCCAGGCCTGGCTCCCAGAGAGGGTAGCTGGCCTCGTGTCACAGAGCTCCCCAAATTTGGCACCTTAACCAGACACCAGCTGTGGCTGCCAGAGCAGATTCTGAGGAACTAGCTCCTGAAAAGCCAGAAGTTTGGAAGTTCACTCTTCTCCAAAGCCACCCGACTTTATCCTTTGCCTTTTGCCTTCGTCCAAAGCTTTTAGCCATCAGGGAATGGGGGAGATTGATGGGCCGAGTCCGTTGGCTGGTTTGTGCACAGAGCCTGCATTGGTTTCAACTAACCAAGTTTATCAACCAGGCACGGAATCATTAATCACACAGAAAAATAACACAGTGAAATGACTTTTCAAAATGTCGTTGGTATAATTATCAGCTTGCCCATTACACTAAATGCGGCCATTTATATCTGCGATGCTTAAGTATGCAAACAGTAATTAACGTGGTAATGAACTAGGGGCCCCAGAGCCACCCCTCCCCAAGCTAATTTGCATGTTAATTATCATTAGCGACTAGGGAAACAAGTTATAAACAGCCTAATTAGCAGCCGGATCATTTTTACAAGAAATTGCCGTGCACTTTGACATGCAAGTGTGAGCGTTAGATTAATGGAGTCGGGCTGAGCTGCCCTCCTAGGGGAGGGGGTGCCCTATTGAGTCGGCACCACGGTACCACGTTGGATGCATTGCAGCTCGTTGGAGGGGGTGCCCAGAGTCCCCGGCTGGCCAACAGCCCTGTCCAGGGCACGGCCCCCTCTTTCTTGGTTGTGCTCTCAGGATGGACAAGAAGAGCCAGGGATCTGGCGGGGTCAGGTGTGACCAGGGTTGGGGGTCACCATTAGAGAAAATATCCCTCTGAGAAACAGTAAGGAAACCTTCAATCTGGGCTACTGCAGCTGGGGAGAGGAGTCAGGCTCTTGTAACAGGACGAGGGGTTACAGCCCAGGAGCAGGACTAGGATGTGAGTGGATGGAAATTAGACGGGCATCTGTCAAGGGGAAGGGGCTCTTGCTGAAGGCGGACCAGGGTGATCAGGATTTGGGGGAGAGGCTTGATTGGGTAGGGATGGTGATCTGCTCCTGAGACTGGGGGGTGGTTCTCCCCTAACTGACTCAGCAGCTTTCCTGCTCCCCCTGGGTGTGGCAGGCTGAAGGCAGGGCCCAAGGACGAGGACGAGTGGAGGATGGGGCTCCAGGAGGCTGCCTGTCTGGAGTCTGGTCAAGAGGAGAGTCCATGTTCTCCAGGTTTGCACCCGCTCCTGTGGGGACCTGCAGCTCCGTGACTAGCACCAGGTCTGGTTGTGGGTCCCACTCTGCTCTGTTCTGCTCTGCGTCTGGTGCCTTATGCCCCTCCCCCCACAGAATAGCCCTGTGAGCGGGTAGCTGTGGTGTCCGGAGAGCCCTGGATCACCTCTCTGACTATGCCACTCTCCAAGGGGGCTCCTGCCTCAGGACCTTTGCACCTGCCTCTCTTGTCTCCCAAAGTCCCCACCCTCCAGATGCTGGTTTGGCTTGCTTGTGCCGTTCTGTTAGGAATCTGCTAAGATTCTCATCTTCAGAGAGACTGCCCGCTGCCCCATCCAGAACCTAGCCAGTCATGCGTTGTACTGTCTGTCTCACTAGCTGAAAGCTCAGCTCACCAGGTCAGGGAGGTTCCCCTGGACCCCTGTCTTCCTAGCCCCTGGTACAGCCTGGCACGTGGCAAGACTCAGGGAATTCTGGGGAGCTGGGGTCAAAATCACTGAATATTAGTCCTGCGCAGGTATGGCCTCAATAGTAAGGAGTTTATGCTTCACAGGTCAAGTCTCTGTCCAACAACTTGACTCTGCCATTGGGGGACAGAGGTGGCCACAGACAGCCAACACTTGGTGGATGGGCTTTGCTGGTAAAACTGGACACTGACACCAAATCTCATTATTTCCCTGAGTCACAAATTATTACTTATTTTAAAAAATATTTTCTAGCCATTAAAAAGCATGTAAACCATCGTTAGTTCAAAAGACCAGAGTAGGCGAGATTTGGGCATTCTTCCATGTTTTCCTTTCCAGGTGGACTTTAAAATCTGATTGGTTCTGGGATTTCCCTGTTGGTCCAGTGGTCCAGGGCAGGGTGTTACAGGTTTGATTCCTGGTCAGGGAGATAAGGTCCCACATGCCTTGCAGCCAAAAAATCAAAGCATAAAACAGGAGCAATATTTAACAAATTCAGTAAGGACTTTAAAAATGGTCCACATTAAAGAAATCTTTAGATTGGTTCCAGTAAAAACTTGCATGGCATTTTAGGGGGAATTGAGATTTTTTGTATTGAAGTAGAGCTGGTTTACAATGTTGTGTTAGTTTCGGGTGTACAACAAAGTGATTCAGTTATACACATACATGTATCTGTTCTTTTCTGGATTCTTTTCCATTGTAGGTTATAACAAGATATTAAATATAGTTCCCTGTGCTATACAGTGAGTGGAAGTTGCTCAGTTGTGTCTGGTTCTTTGCGAGCCCATGGACTATACAGTCCAAGGAATTCTTCAGGCTAGAATACTGAACTGGGTAGAGTTTCCTTTTTCTGGGAGATAGTCCCAACCCAGGGATTGAACACAGGTCTCCTGCATTGCAGGCGGATTCTTTACCAACTGAGTTAGGGGATTTTTATTAATTGTATTTATTAGTTCAGAAAGCCTGGCCAATTTCATCTAGATCTTGCATGTTTCTGAATCACCCTCAGCTACTTGATCTTTTCCTGTTGCGTTTTACAGACGTTCCCTTCCACTGTAGCTTCAGGTGGCTGTTTGCCTGTAAGAGAACCACAAGTTTCTTTGCATTAATTCTGACTCTGGTCACGTGGCTGATGTTTCCTGTTGGCTTAGAACCACCTTTCACTGATTCAGAGGATTTTCCCCATGCGACTCTGGAAGTGACTGGCTTTCCTTCCTCTTCTTTTTCTTCTTGTTTAGTTGCTCAGTCGTGTTTTATACTTTGCGACCCCCTAGACTGTAGCCCTCTGGTCGCCTCTGTCCATAGGGATTCTCCAGGCAAGAATACTGGAGTGGGTTGCCATGCCCTTCTACAGGGGATCTTCCTGACCCAGGGACTGAACCCACGTCTCCTGGATTGGCCAGCAAATTCTTTACTGCCAAGCCACCTAACTCTGCCTGCCCAGGCATCACCTGAGCACTGTCTGGGGCTGACTAGCGGTGCTGCAGCTTTCTGTGTAGCTCTGTCAGCGATGACCCTGTCGGGCGGTCACTCTGGCCCCAGCCTCTGGGTTCTGCACCTGCTGCCTCAGATGCTCCCATGCTCTGTACAGACCCTCCGGCCACACCTGCTCTTTCCCCAGCCACAGAGGTGTGGGCTCTGACCCCCTCCTGGTGAGGGCCTCCTACAGAGTGGTGCCCAGAGTCTGTGGAAATGGACACTCCCAGGGTCAGGGGAGCTGAGATGGCCATCTCACCAACTCAATGGACATGAGTTTGAGCAAGCTCCAGGAGATGGTGAAAGACAGGGAAGCCTGGCCTGCTGCAGTCCCTGGGGTCTCATGGGTGAGGTACACGGGGGCCTGGCCTGGTGACTGCCCACCCCACTGCCCTCACCACTGCTCCCAAGTGAGGTAACAGCTGCAGAGCCTCACTATTAGGCTGCTTTTTCTCTGGGGCCCAGACCAAGGTGGTCCTGGACTGCTGACCCTCAGAAGGGGGTGTTAGAACTGAGCCTTTATTGGTCTGGGTCTCGCTGGGGAGTGGGGCGGTGATACTCCCCAGACTGCAGCCCCTTCCTGGGGCTAAGGCTCTCACTTGGGGTCCAGGTGCAGTGGAAGGCAAGATGCTGGGCGTGCAGTGACCGTGGCCACGACTCGAGTGAGAGTAACGGTGTCGGTGAGGGATGTGGCTGGCGGCCTCCCTGTCCTGCGCTGAAAGCCTCAGGGAGAGAAGACAGTGGGCTTGGGGGGCTGACAGACGGCAGGGCTGTGGGAGGGGAGGGACGCTGTCTTGCCCGGTCCCCTGGAAGCTGTGGACAGACTCCACTGAAAGCAGCCTAATGATGGGCAGCAGGGCTGCAACGGTGGCTGGGTGCTCGGCCTTCGAGGATTTCCTTTGACAGGAAAGGTCCTGATAGCAGAGGAACAGCTCTGTCCAGATAGCCCAGAGAACTGGGCTGGGGACATGCTGTGGGTGTGCTGGAGGCTCTTGACCTGAGGGCCCCTGCTCTTCCTGGCAGCAGAAGCAGGCCCCCACTCTGCAGAGGAGCACAGGCCCCTCCTCTGCCACCGGAGATCTCAGGAGATCTCAGCTGAGGCTGTACCTGCTGGACACCCCTCTCTCCTGGGGCTCCTCCCCTATTGTCTGGGGTGGGCTCAGCACTGCCCCAGAGGGATGTGGAAGGAATTGCAGGGCTGGCCAGTGTACAGGATGGTGGACCATGTGGGCGTGGACCCTGTAAGTGCTGGGCTGGGCATGTGGATGGGGCTGGCTGCCCATGTCGGTGTTCTGCAGCTTCAGAGTCCATGCTGTCAGAGGCTGTTGGGCGTTTCCTTGGAGCGTGTGAGGTGAAGATGCTGGGACTCACTCGTGTGGTCCTGACGGGGAGGCTCTGGGCAGCGGGGATGTTAGGACACCCCCCAGGAAGTGCTGTTCTCTACAGCAACCAGGACAAAGAGGTGGGTGGAGGGAATGAGAGTGTCGTTAAGGAGAACTGTTCACTGAGTGTAATGATGGAGTCACGTCCTCCTAAAAATGTCCTGGAGTCATACTCATCCTCCCCCAACCTCAGCATCTGACTGTATTTGTAGATAAGATCTTGTTGGAGGCAACTGAGTGACAAGGAGGTTGTTAGGGTGGGCCCCAACCCCATAGGACTGTCCTTGTAAAAGGGATAAATTTGGACTAGACACACGTAGGGGGCATCACGTGAACATGGAGGAGCGGAATCAGGGTGATGCATCTCCAAGCCACAGAACAGAACACTGAGGGTTGCCAGAAGCCTTAGAAGCTGGGGAGAGGCTTGGACAAGATTCTTCCTCACAGCCTCCACGGGAACCAGCCATGCAAACACCTGGGTCTCTCAGACTCCCAGGCTCCAGACCGTGAGAAAGTCAAGTCCCGTTTAAGCCACCAGGGAACAGACGTGCTGAAGCTTTGAATGGGGCTGGGGCCAGGGTTGACAAGAAGCTTCTTCCCTCAGGGAACCAGTGATGGGGAGGCTCCGGACCATCCCTGTAGGTGCAGCTGGGGCTCTGCTGCCACCGCCGCCACCGTCCTAGCTCTGGGCCTCACCGCTGGTGGAAACCAGAGCTGGGAAGCAGGGCCATGTCGGCTCCCAGAATGAGAAGCTTCAGCTCCCTCTTGGTGCCCTGTGGGCTCCCCCAGCCTCACTGAAGAGGGGGCTGGTCCTCTGGAGAGGGGGACCCCTGGCACCACTCCTAGTACATAAAAGGCACTCAGCTATTGGTGGGGTGGGGTGTGGGGACACTGTTGTCCCCAGCACTTGGGTCTTCCATTTGCTGCCCCTGATGAGCCTCTTGGTCTGCAGGATGTCAAGGGGCCCTGCTTTCCAGGCAGGGAACGAGTACAGAGGGGACTTTGGCCACCATAGAGGTGGCCTTCCCTGAGGTCTTGCAGGTGTAATCTGTTGTTGTTCAGTTGTGTCAGACTCTTTGGGACCTTATGGACTGCAACAGGCCAGGCTTCTCTATCCTTCACTATATTCTGGAGCTTGCTCAAACTCATGTCCATTGAGTCGGTGATGCCATCCAACCATCTCATCCTCTGCCAGCCCCTTCTCCTGCCCTCAATCTTTCCTAGCATCAAGGTCTTTTCCAGTGAGTAGGTTCTTCTCATCAGGCAGCCAAAGGATTGAAGCTTCAGCTTCAGCATCAGTCCTTCCAATGAATATTCAGGACTGATTTCCTTTAGGATTGACTGGTTTGATCTCCTTGCAATCCAAGGGAATCTCAAGAGTCTTCTCCATACCATAGCTTAAAGGCATGAATTTTTCAGCACTCAGCCTTCTTTATGGTCCAACTCTCATATCCATGCATGACTACTGGAAAAACCATAGCTTTGACTAGACGGACCTGGGAAAACAGTAAAAACAAGAGGGTCTCTGTGGGGTGGAAGCAGGAGCCTGGACCATGGGGCTCAGGCTTGGCAGCTGCACTGGGTCAGGTTTGAAGATCACTGATTTCTGCTTTATTGACTATACCAAAGCCTTTGACTGTGAGGATCACAATAAACTGGAAAATTCTGAAAGAGATGGAAATACCAGACCACCTGACCTGCCTCTTGAGAAACCTATATGCAGGTCAGGAAGCAACAGTTAGAACTGGACGTGGAACAACAGACTGGTTCCAAATAGGAAAAGGAGTATGTCAAGGCTGTATATTGTCACCCTGCTTATTTAACTTCTATGCAGAGTACATCATGAGAAACGCTGGACTGGAAGAAACACAGGCTGGAATCAAGATTGCCAGGAGAAATATCAATAACCTCAGATATGCAGATGACACCACCCTTATGGCAGAAAGTGAAGAATAACTAAAAAGCCTCTTGATGAAAGTGAAAGAGGAGAGTAAAAGTTGGCTTAAAGCTCAACATTCAGAAAACAAAGATCATAGCATCTGGTCCTATCACTTTATGGGAAATAGATGGGGAAAAATGGAAACAGTGACAGATCTTATTTTCTTGGACTCCAAAATCACTGCAAATCATGACTGCAGCCATGAAATTAAAAGACACTTACTGATTGGAAGGAAAGTTATGACCAACCTAGATAGCACATTAAAAAGCAGAGACATTACTTTGCCAGCAAAGGTCTGTCTAGTCAAGGCTATGGTTTTTCCTGTGGTCATGTATGGATGTAAGAGCTGGACTGTGAAGAAAGCTGAGCGCCGAAGAATTGATGCTTTTGAACTGTGGTGTTGGAGAAGACTCTTGAGAGTCCCTTGGACTGTAAAGAGATCCAACCAGTCTATCCTAAAGGAGATCAGTCTTAGGTGTCCATTGGAAGGACTGATGCTGAAGCTGAAACTCCAATACTTTGGCTACCTCATGCAAAGAGTTGACTCATTGGAAAGCACCCTGATGCTGGGAAGGATTGGGGGCAGGAGGAGAAGGGGACAACAGAGGATGAGATGGCTGGATATTATCACCGACTTGACAGAAATGAGTTTGGGTAAACTCCGGGAGTTGGTGATGGACAGGGAGGCCTGGTGTGCTGTGATTCATGGGGTCACAAAGAGTTGGACACGACTGAACTACTAAACTGAACTGAACTGAACTGATCTGTTTGGTGGGAGATCTTCAGGCCAGGGGAGCCCTGGTCCAGACACAGTCCCCCTCCACGCAGTCTGGGATTTGAAGCAGGAGGCCATTGTGACCAGGTGTTGCGACTGGCAGTGGTCTTTCCCCACTACTGCTTGCTGCCTCCCACCACACCTACTTCCCAGTGAGGGAGTGGCTTTCTTCCCCAGAGACATCACGTGTGGCCACATGACAAACTTTGGAAAATGGGACGCGAGCACACATGCCTTGTGGCTCCATCAGGAGGAGCTGAAACAGGATGTGCTTTGCCCCTCATCCTGAGAGAGTTAATTCTTAGGTAGGTTGATAAGGAGTCAGGGGTCCTCAAGGAGGAGAAAGGGACAAACCTTTTTTCCTACATTCTTCGTCTTAGTCACATAAGAACGTTTTCTTTCTTAAGCTCTGAGTTGTTATGGCAACAATCTATTTCTTCTAAGGCTAACTTCCTTTGAGCCCAGAGCTAACCAGCTGCACAACAAAGCAATACATCTTGCTCAAGAGTATGTTTTTCCTTAAGCTTTGTACTAATGATTATATAACAACAATATATCTTGCTTGAGGACCTGTTTCTTTTTCTTAAGAATCTTCTGACTAATCCTGTTATCTTCAAATGTATGTTGGGGGAGTGGGTCTGGTAAGACCTTTCTATTGTTACTAACCAATTGTTAGTAACCAAGGCCGTATATACGGCCTTGATAAGACTGATGAGGGGGGCACTCTCTGCCCCCTCTGGTGTCTATGTCAGAAATTTTCTCTGTTCCTTTCCACTTTAATAAAACTTTTGCAACATGAAGCTCTAAGTGAATGAAGCAGTCTTGGGTCCTGAAGTGAAATTTTCTCCTTCTGAGACCACGAATCCAACACCATTCACCTGTAAGCCATCAATCCCTTTCCCCTTCTGTCGGTTCCTACACAAACATTGTCACAAATATGGTGGCAAGATTCAGCTGGGTTAAGTGCTAAGTCACTTCAGTCGTGTCTGACTCTTTACGAACCCATGGACTATAGCCTGCCAGGCTCCACTGTCCATGAGATTCTCCAGACAAGAATACTGGAGTGAGTTGCCATGCCCTCCTTCAGGGGTTCTTCCTGACCCAGGGATCAAACTCTTGTCTTTTATTGCATTGGCAGGCACATAACCCAACTCAGTGGTAAAGAATCCCCCTGCCAATGCAGGAGATGTGGGTTTGATCCCTGGGTCGGGAAGATCCCCTAGAGAAGGAAATGGCAATCCACTCCAGTATTCTTGCCTGGAGAATCCCATGGACAGATGAACCTAGCAGGCTACAGACTGTAGGACTGCAAAGAGTAGGACATGACTTAGTGACTGTGCTAAGTTGCTTCAGTCGTGTCTGTCTTTGCGAACTCTTGGATAGTAGCCCTCCAGGCTCCTCTGTCCATGGATTCTCTAGGCAAGAATATTGGAGTGGGTTGTCATTTCTTCTTCCAGGGAAACAACAGCCCAATCAAAATTTCTTCTCTTATAGTTCTGTAGGTCAGGTGTCCCAAATAGGCCAAAGTCAAGATGTGGGCAGGGCAGCTCCTCCTGGAATCTCTGAGCAGTATCTGTTTCTTGCCTCTTCCAGCTTCTAGAGGCACCCACATCCCTCAACTTGTGGCCCCTCCTCTATCCACACCATCAGCAGCCCAGCATCTTCTCCTCCCTGGACACTGCTCCACTGTCATTTGTTCTGTTTGACTCGGACCCTCCTGGTCCCTGGAGACCCTTATGATGACCCTGGACTCACTTGTATAATCCAGGATAACCTCCGTCCCATCGGCAAAGTTCCTGTAAGGTCACTTTACATAGATTCCAGGCGTCAAGAGGTGAGTGTGTTTGGGAGGTCATTATCCTGCACACCGCACTGCACACAAGATCATCATCACCCAGATGGAGGCTACACCTCAGCCTGGCATCTGGAAAGAGAAGGTCAGGTTGAGCAGAGTTGAGCCCAGCTCAGTCTTTCCCAGGGAAGTCTGGCATGCTATAGTCCATGGGGTCACAAGGAGTTGGACATGACTCAGGGACTGAACAATAACAATGGTCTTCTCCAGATGTGTCCTCTTCACCGTGGTTTCTGCTAAGAGCACCTCCGTCTCATCACTGGTCTTTACAGACAGTGGGAACCTGTTCCCTGACCGGGTCTTTGTCCCCAGACTGGGTCTTCATCTGAAATCCTTTGCTTTTATCCGAGAGGAGTTACATCTTTGACCCCAGAATTTTTGGATGCCCCTTTCCCCCTCCTGTGAACAGACCTTCTCGTGGTGCTTCTAATCAGATGTAGCGGGTCAAGGACAACTCAGTATCAAAGATCCGCTTCTGAGCCTCTTCCCCGGGGCCACATGTGCACTGGGTGCAGACCTACCCCCGCGGTTGAACCTGGCATATGTTTTAGACATTGTTTATTCATGCTGTGGCATGGTCATAGCTCTGGCAGCCTCCCTACAAGTTTTCCCTCTGCCAAAGCCAATGCTGAGATGCTGCCATGGTCATTATTCATGTACCACTTTCTGCATCTGCCAGCTCAGGCTGCAGCACAGACACTCCCAGCATCTCAGACACTCACAACAGCAGCTTATTTCTCAGTCACATTCTGTGGGGACTGCAGGCTGACTGTACTTGCGCTCCACCTCCCTCAGTGAAGTACCCAAGTCAGGAGGATGGACAAGCTCTGCCCATGGGGGGCTTGGGAAAGGAAGGGGAACAGATGATTGTGAACAAACAATCAGTCATCAACAGGAGTTACATGAAAACAATGTAACATGGTGAATACAGGCTGAAATACAATTAGACATGCTTTCTCACTGCGAGAATTCTCAGAACCTTCAATAGGCTGTTTGGTATGTTCCCAAAAGGCACTCTGGAACAAAGCCTCTTACAGGTACCTTTAATCAGAACCATCCCCTGGCCTACAGGACTTACTGACAAGCTGCCAAGCCCACCTGGGAGATGCTGCAAAGGGTGAGTTTGGAACTGACTTCAGGCACAGAAGAATTGTTGCTTTTGAAATGTGGTGCTGGAGAAGACTCTTGAGAGTCCCTTGGACTGCAAGGAGGTCAAACCAGTCAATCCTAAAGGAAATCAACTCTGAATATTCATTGGAAGAACTGATGCTGAGGCTGAAGCTCCAATACTTGATGAGAAGCGCCGATTCATGGGAAAAGACCCTGATGCTGGGAAAGACTGAAGGCCAAAGAAAAAGGTGGTGGCAGAGGATGAGGTGGTTGGGTGGCATCACTGACTCAATGGACGTGAGTTTGAGCAAACTCCGGGAGATGGTGTAAGACAGAGAAATCTGGCATGCTACAGCCCATGGGGTCACAAAGACTCAAACACAACTTAGAGACCGAACAACAGGCACCTTGGGATATTGTGGGTTTGGTTCCAGACCATGGCAATAGAGCAACTATTGCAATAAAGCAAGTCATGTGAAGTTTTTGGTTTCCTAGTATGTATAAAATTTATGTTTATATCACAGTCATCTACTAAATGTGCAATAGCATTATGTCTATAAAAACAATATACTTACCTTAACCAAAAAATATTTTATTGCTGAAAAATATTGAACGATTGCAATAGTAACATCAAAGATCACACAACAAATATAACAACAATGAAAAAGTTTGAAGTGTTTTAAGAATTCCCAAAATGTGACTCAGAAACACCACGTGAGCAACTGCTGTTGGAAAAAGGGTGTTGATAGACTTGCTTGGCACAAGGAAGCTACCAACCTTCAGTTTGTATAAAAACCCACAGTGCCTGCAAAGCTTAGTGCAGCCAGGAGTGCCTGTGCCCAGCGATGACATGATTATACAGAGATGTTGGGTGTAGCTATGTCATCAGGGTCTGAAGCCAAGGGAGGTGGCAGAATCCAGAACGGTTTGATTTCCTGTGGGAGCTGGGGCCCCTGCCCCCTGGGGCAAGGGCTGGGTGAGAGGCTGTGACATGGCTGAAAGGCGTGACAATGGCATCCAGCGCCTGTGAGGGATGACGTGACTGTCCAGGACCCATTGCTCCAGCTCAGAAGATGCTTCTGTGTCCCCAGAAGGACAGCGAAGGTGCACTAGTCGTGCTGGCTTCAGGAGCAGCCCAGCCCAGCATCTCAGTGGCTCACAACAGCTGTTTCTTTCTCGGCTGTATCACGCGAGGGCTTGGTTGACTCCAGGTCTGCTGGGCTCTGCTGGGCTCTACTGGTCTTGACTTACTGGATTCCAGGAGCACAGTCAGTCCTGGGCTAAGCAGGAGTGGCTGGCTTCCCCAAGGGTGCTGAGGGATGACTGGGTTTAAACCCGTGAACTTGGTTTGTGATTTCAACCCTTTTTAGGACTGGAGCCTGCTATGGGGCAGCTATAAAAGCTCAGCCACTCGGATCATGAGAAAGGTCACTTGGGAGTGGGCAAGTCATGGTTCCCTGGTGAGTAACCATCCCTGATCCCTTGGAGAGCAGGAATCCAGCAAGGAGACGACAGTACAGAGAAACTACTCACAGTAGTTTATTGTTAAATTTAGAAATAATTACTTTTTGGTATATTAAATACTTGCAATATTTAGGAGAACCTGGGATATTTAATTACCCAACAGACTAGCCTTGTGCTTCTATGTTAAAGCTATAAATAATTGATTCAGGTTTGTAATTTTAAGTTGAATGACATAGGCCAACTTCACTAAGTGTGAACAGTACTTTAATTTGAAGAGGCTATTTTAATTTGAAGATTTTTCTATATTCATCTGTTTAATTTATTGGGATTATATGGGCTCAGTTCAGTTCAGTTGCTCAGTTGTGTCCGACTCTTCGTGACCCCATGGACTGCAGCACACTAGGCTTCCCTGTTCATCACCAACTCCCAGAGCTTGCTTAAACTTATGTCTATCCAGTCAGTGATCCCATCCAACCATCTCATCCTCTGTCGTCCCTTTCTCCCGCCTTCAATCTTTCCCAGCATCAGGGTCTTTTCCAATGAGTCACTTCTTCCCATCAGGTGGCCAAAGTATTGGAGTTTCTGCTTCAGCATCAGTCCTTCCAATGAATATTCAGGACTGATTTTCTTTAGGATTGACTTGTTGGATCTTCTTGCAGTCCAAGTGACACTCAAGAGTCTTCTCCAATACCACAGGTCAAAAGCATCAATTCTTTGGCACTCAGCTTTCTTTATAGTCCAATTCTCACATCCATACATGACTACTGGAAAAACCATAGCTCTGACTAGACGGACCTTTGTTGGCAAAGTATGTCTCTGCTTTTTCATATGCTGTCCGTGTTGGTCATAGCTTTTCTCCCAAGGAGCAAGCATCTTTTAATTTCATGGCTGCAGTCACGATTTGCAGTGATTTTGGAGCTCAAGAAAATAAGGTCTGTCACTGTTTCCATTGTTTCCTCATCTATTTCCCATGAAGTGATGGGACCAGATGCCATGATCTTAGTCTTCTGAATGTTGAGTTTTAAGCTGACGTTTTCCACTCCTCTTTCACTTTCATCAGGGTTTTTCTTCTTCGCTTTCTCCCATAAGGGTGATGTCATCTGCGTATCTGAGGTTATTGATATTTCTCCCAGCAATCTTGATTCCAGCTTGTGCTTCATCCAGCCCAGCATTTATCATGATGCACTCTTCATATAAGTTAAATAAGCAGGGTGAAAATATACAGCCTTCACGTACTCCTTTCCCAGGTTGGAACCAGTCTGTTGTTCCATGTCCAGTTCTAACTGTTGCTTCTTGACCTGCATACAGATTTCTCAGGAGGCAGATAAGGTATGGTCTGGTATTCCCATCTCTTGAAGAGTTTGTCACAGTTTTTTTATGATCCACACAGTCAAAGGCTTTGGTATAGTCAACAAAGCATGAAGGTGAAGGTGAAGTCACTCAGTCATGTCCGACTCTTTGCGACCCCGTGGACTGTAACCTACTAGGCTCCTCTGTCCATGGGATTTTCCAGGCAAGAATACTGGAGTGGGTTGCCATTTCCTTCTCCAGGGGATCTTCCCGACCCAAGGATCGAACCCGTGTCTCCCGCATTGGAGGCAGACGCTTTAACCTCTGGAGCCACCAGGGAATACATCTGAAATTCTCTTGCTTTCTCGATAATCCAGTGGATGTTGGCAATTTGATCTCTGGTTTCTCTTCCTTTTCTAAATCCAGCTTGAACATATATGGGTTATTTAACAAATAATTGGGGAGGTTTGTTTCGTCTGAATGTAGAAGTATTTCAAGAAGAAGTGCAGTTTACTCCCTTCATTGCTTGTTGTTCAGTCGCTAAGTTGTGTCTGACTCTTTGCACCCCCATGGACTGCAGCATGCCAGGCTTCCCTATTCATCACTATTTCCCAGAGTTTGCTCAAATTTGTTGAGTCAGTGATGCCATCCAACCATCTCATTCTCTGTTGCCCTTTCTCCTCCTGCCCTCAGGCTTTCCCAGGATCAGAGTCTTTTCCAGTGGGTCAGCTCTTTACATCAAGTGGCCAAAGTATTGAAGCTTCAGCTTCAGCATCCGTCCTTCTAATGAATATTTAGGCTTGACTTCCTTTCAGATTGACTGGTTTGATCTCCTGGCTGGGCACTCCCTTATCAATGTTTAAAATGTTTACAGAAATTTAATAACTATCCCTTCTTTAAAAATTATGGTAGTGGGGCTCTTCCCTGATGGTCTAATGGTTAAGAATCCACTGCCAATACACAGGACATGTGTCTGATTCCTGATCCGGGAAGATCTCACAGCCTCGGAGCAACTTACCCGTGCACCACGACTACCAAAGTCTGTGTGCCCTAGAGCCTGTCCCTAGACCCAAAGAAGCCAGTGCAACGAGCAGCCCTGCCTGCCCCAACTGCCAGAGCCCACATGTAGCAGCTGAGACCCAATGTGACCAAAAATGATAAGCACATCTTAAAAAATTATGGTTGCAATTTTAAAGTAAGGTACAGAATAGTAAGGTTTCTTTGTGTTACTCAGATCTTAAGAAACAGCTGGATTTTAACTTTCTAAGTATGAGACCTCTTGGCTGGATGGCTGTGGCATGGAGTGGAGGTGGGTGGGGATTAAAACAAATTATCTGATAAAAAAGTTAATGTCATGTAAGAACAGCTGGACAAAAGCTCTTGCTGTGTCTCAATACTTTGGAAAACGATG
This sequence comes from Nanger dama, assembly GCA_917880005.1. NCBI lineage: Eukaryota > Metazoa > Chordata > Mammalia > Artiodactyla > Bovidae > Nanger > Nanger dama. Next base: position 17,645,192 of record CAKJTW010000013.1, on the reverse strand, counting down.
AAGAGGCTCCTATTTCTCCAAATATCTGTCTCTAACCCTTCTTCAGGGGAACCCATATGTTATCAGTCAGCTGCAGCTGCATAACAAACCACCTCAATACTCAGGGCTTAAAATAATAAGTGCTGGTTATCGTTCATGCCTCTTTGTTCTGCAGTGGATCAGGTAAGGACCCTGCAGGCCGGGCTGACTCCCCCAACCCCATGCTCAGGGGTTGACTGGCTATAAACTGGACACCTCAGCCTCCTCCGCAGGCCAGTCTGAACTATTTTTGGAGCCAAAGTAGGGTGAGGAGAGAGACAGAGAGAAAGAACAGTTTTCCCAGGCTGCTTTGGACTAGCATACTGCTGCATCACTCAGCCTGGATCCAAAGGGTGGAAGCGGAACTCCACCCTTTTGAGGTGCTTGCAACACAGGCTTGCTAACAAGGTATTGGGGGCAGAGGAAAAGGCCAAGTTCTGTGGACTCTGAGACACTCTCTGTTTTTTTAAAAAATTATTTTATTTTTAATTAGAGGATAATTACAATATTGTGATGTTTTCTGCCATACACCAGCATGAATCAGTTACAGGTATACATTGTTCTCCCCACCTCCTAAACTGGCCTCCCATCTCATCCTCATCCCACCCCTCTAGGTCATCACAGAGCACCAGCTTTGAGTTCCCTGCATCATAGGGCACTTTTTGTTTTTAAGGGACTGCTCCTGGTTTGCTGGCAACAAGCCATCATGGTCATTTAGAGTTTTCCATTTGTTGCCTGGGTCTTGTGTGTTCTGCATGGAGTTCCTTGCGAGACTATAAACTTATTGATCCCTCTGCCACCCGGTAGGGACTTCACCTTGCTGGGGCTGGGGCTGGAATTCCTCCTGCACACCCTCTCCACTGCCATTTGGCTGTGGACTGTGGTTCCCATGGGAAGTCCATCTAGACTTCTGAGAAGCTCTGTGCAGATTTCATAAACCCAGCATTTGAATCATTGACTCAGATCTCATGATGTGAAAGGTGAAGTGTGAAATTTTCAGAAAGACTGAAATCATGGCAGTAAACTGGCACATCTTCTAGCGTCTTGGGTCTTAAATGTTGCATGGTATTATGGGATGTCAAGATACAGGGTCCTGGAGAGCAGGAGTGCCTTGCCTGGGCCGAGCCTGCGGCTGTTGCTCCCCTGAGAAGCCCCATCAGTGCCTTCCCACGTCCCCAGGGATGAGGCCCAGCCTCCCCTCTAAGTCCACAGGCTGTCGGCTGCTGTGGCAGCTCTGATCTTGACTCCATAACCCTGAGGTGCACCAGAGTGTCTGAGTGCTTTTTGTTCTCAAACAAAACCCTCTCGTGAGCTTGTCTGGGCAGGTGGGGGTGCATCATCCGTCTCTTCTGGGGGTCCCCACCCTGCAGTGTTGCACAAGCCTCCAGGCCTTTCCTAACTCAGAGGTGGGGCTGCACGTGCTGCCCTCTGTTCTGACAGGCCCTTGGGAGCTGACTGGAGGCCTTGCTGCTGCAAGCAGTGTCCTCAAGACCCCCTTAATGGGCACTGCAGAGACCCAGGACCCCCTCCCTATACTTCCTCTGCCCTTCTTCCTCCTCACCTGGATGCCCTGAGCTTCTCAGAGCACCAGCAATGCAGACTCTGTACGTGCATGTGTACATGTGTGTGAATCAGCATATGTGTGTCTGCAGGTGAGTATGTGGGGCTGTATTTGTGTATGTGTGCATAGGCTATGCATGTGAGTATGTGCAAGTATGTAGGTGTGAGTGTGTGTTGCATTCAGTACACCTGTGTGCATACACTCACATGGGTGCATGCACACATGTGTAGAGGTGTGCATTTGGGTATGGACCTAGATAAGTGTGTGTGCACACAGGTGAATGTATCCAGGTGCATGTGAATGTGTGCGTGCTGTGTGTGAGTACGTGTGTTCTCAAGTGTGTGCCCACTGTACCTGTGAGAGTGCACACATATGTGTGTGCAGACAGACACCTCAGGCTGAGTAAGAGCTCACACCTACGCTTGTAGCCACAACCCTGAACTCACAAGAGCCTAGAGGCTCACAAAAATCTCCATGTGGAGGGTTTTCTGGGGGTGACAGTGAGGTGTCTGTCCTGGTCCCCACCCATGTGCACAGGCAAGGCTGGGGTGCTAGGACAGGGTCTGGGGCCTGGGGACCAGGGAGCCCGGCTGGAGCTGGCTCCTGGGAACAAGGGGCTGTGGGTCGGGGGGGTTGGAGGTCTGGTGGGTGGGGTTCGGGGGACAAAGGGTTATGGTGGAGGTCAGAAGGCTGGGAGGCTGGGGGCCGGGGTGTCAGGAGGCCTGCAGGTGTGCTGACCTCACACCCCCAAGGACCTGGGCCTCTGGGAGGGTGGGGTGGGGTCAGCCTCGGAGGGTGCAGCCTGGCTGGAGTCGCGGCCGTGTTCTGCTGTAGCCCTGCCAGCAGCGATGGTGCAGCGGACAGAAACGGCCCAGCTTTCCCCGTCAGGACAGATAAACAGTAGGCCTGCTGTTTATTTTTGCCGAGACCACCGGCTCCTCTCTCCAGAGTTGAGGGCGTCGCCCAGGACGTGATGAAAGAAGCTCTTCGTCTGCCTGGGATGGCAGGTCCTGCTGGGCGCCTGCTGGACCTGGTGTCTGGGGAATGGTGGTGTCTGGGGTATGTGGTGGGGACTTGGGACCTGAAACCTCTAAGACCGGCTCAGTATTGGCTCCAGGCCGGGGCACCCAGGAAGGGGTTCTGGGCTTCCGGGTGCCTCTGATGGTGGGGCAGTGCTGGACACTGGCTGGTGGGGTCAGGGCCTTGAATGCAGAGCCCACATCGGTGAGGGCTTGGGGAGGCACGCAGAACGCGGGTCGACTGAGCTGTTGCAGGGCTGGAGAGGGGGGTTCTGGGGGAGGTCCAGCAAAAGACAGAAAGGAGGCTGTGGGGCGACTCATGGGCCTGTAGCCGGTGCCTCTCCCTTGCCTGTCCTGCCCGACATGGGCTTTTGGCCCTGCCCACAGCTGCTGGGGATGGCATCTCAGGGGTGGGAGGGTGGCGTCTGGGGCCCACCCGCCGGGGGTCCACCCCAGCCCCTGCTCCCTGTCCCCACTCCCCTCCTTCTCAAGTGCCCCAGACCAGCACCTCCAGCCACGACGTGGCAGAGAGGAGATACCGATCCAGCCAGCAGGTGACTGGGGGTCTCATGCCTGTGTCTCCACCTGGGTAGTGGGTGGAGGATGATTGACAACCCAGACACCTGTGAGGTTCTCCCACACTGTTTGGGGTGGGTGGCCGTGGCCTCTGGAGAGAGGGCCCCCCGCTTGCCCAGGCAAGCCTCATCTGGGATCGCTGTGTGTCCCCATGTACTTGGTTTCATTACCAATAAAAACAGTCTAACCATGCGCCTCTAGGCTGTGGAGGTGGGGGTCAGGGAGAACACAATCCCTCCCCGGGACAGCTCAGTGCTGCCCTGCTCGTGGTGAGCACTTGGAAGATGCTGGCTCTGCCCACTGTGGTCAGCGCTGAGCCTAAAGGGGCTGCGTCTGCAGCTCTGGTCAGCCTAAGGGGTCAGCCTTCTGAGCCGCTTGGTACAAGGCCTGACCCCGTCAAAGCGGCGGCCGGATTCCCTCGCATGGTCATTGCACACATGTACCAGCAGAGGGCGCCCGCGCTCCACACACAGCTTGGTCCTCCCAGCGGAGGCCGCCTGGGGTGTGCGGGAGGCTGGGTGGGGAGCCCACCTTAGACATGGACACGCAAAGGCGGGGGGTGGGGGTGGGGTGGGGTGCTGCCTTCTGCAGGGACTGGGAGCTTGGGGCCTTGGACCTGGTCTCTGAGATGTCACCATAAATGGGGTGGGAGGGGCAAGGGTGAGGGGTTGCTGGCCCCATGCCCTCCCGGCTGGCATGCCTTTCTAGCATCCAGGCTTGGCCCTGCAGAGCTAATTCTGGTGGACGGTGCACAGAGAGGCGTCTGGGCCACCCCACGCTGCTCCACAGCGCAGGCGGGGAGACTGAGGCAGGCGGGCCAGGGGGCTTGCTCAGGGCCACAGTCTGCAGCACTTACGGGGCCTCAGACTGAAAATCAAGTTGGCAGCCTTTTCTAGGTTCTAACCATGGGGGTGGTCCAGGGATGGGAGAGGGGTTCTGACCTTTAGCATCCACAGAGATGGCTTTTCTGCTCCATCTTGTTCTGATCTTAGAGTCTCAGTTCCATGAGAACCAGTGTTGGTCCGAGATACCTGGGGTGTGGTGGAGGGGGGGCTCACTGTGGCCTGCACCTCCTGGTCTGAGAGCAGCCACCCCTTCTAGCTGAGACTGGGTGGACAGAAGCCTAGGGTGCCCCTCAGATTGGGGGGAGGGCACCCAGCCTGTCTGCTGTGAGGCTGGTACCATTAGCACAGAAGAGCCCAGGTGACCGGCGGGCTCTGGGACCTGGGTGGCACAGGCATGGGGCCTGCCTCCAGCCGGGGGCAGCAACAGCCTCCACGGAAGTAAGCTGAGATAGGAGCAACTTGTCCTTCAAAGCTGGCTGGGACACCCTGGAATAAGCAGAAATGAGTATCCCTCCCGGTCCAGAGCTGATGGGGTGGGGCTGGAACTTTGGAAATCATCACAGAAAAACATTTGGACCCAGAGACCCCACTGCTGGGAATGCATGCAAAGATAGTAACGTGGGAGCGCATGGGAGGGTCACTGAGAACGTGGATGTCCTTCGAAGGGTTATTTGTGAGGCCCCCCAAAACGGCCAACACTGAAGGAATGGCTGAAGAATTGCTACATAATCATAACATGAAATTCTTTTTAAAAAGCAGAGACATCACTTTGCTGACAAAGGTCCACATAGTCAAAGCTATGGTTTCTCCAGTAGTCATGTACGAATGTGAGTGTTGGACCGTAAAGAAGGCTAAGTGCCAAATAATTGATGCTTGTGAACTGTGTTGGAGAAGACTCTTGAGAGTTCCTTGGACAGCAAGGAGATCAAATCAGTCAATCTTAAAGGAAATCAGTCCTGAATATTTATTGGAAGGACATACTGAAGTTGAAGCTCCAATACTTTGACCACCTGATGGGAAAAGCTGATTCACTGGAAAAGACCCTGATACCGAGAAAGATTGAAGGCAAAAGGAGAAGTGGGCAGCAGAGGATGAGATGGTTAGATACAATTACTGACTCAATGGACATGACTTTGGGAAAACTCCAGGAGATAGTGAAAGACAGAGGAACCTGGTGTGCTTCAGTCTGTGGGGTTGCAAAGAGTCGGAAACAGTTTAGTGATTGAACAACGACAAAATGAGTCATACTAAGAGGAAAAAAATTAGGATGTGTGTATTACTTGCCTGTAGCTGCTGTAACAAATTACCATGAACCCAGTGTTTTAAAACAGCACATGCTTATTATCTTAGAATATTGGTGGTCAGATCCTATAGGTGTGGATGAACTTGGGTCCCTCCTGGGACTCCAGGGAGATGTCTGCTTCCCCACATGTCCAGCTTCTAGAGGCACCTGCACTCCTTGGCTTGTGGCCCCATCCTGCACCTTGAAACCCAGAAGCTCAGCATCTCCCAGTCTCTGTTTCCACTCTCACCCCTCCTTTTCAACTCTCATCCTCCTGCCTCCCTCTCATAAGGACCCCAGTGACCACATCAGTTCAGTCACTCAGTCGTGTCTGACTCTGTGACTCTACAGACTGCAGCACGCCAGGCTTCCCTGTCCATCACCAACTCCCAGAGCTCACTCAAACTCATGTCCATCCAGTCAGTGATTCCATTCGACCATCTCATCCTCTGTCACCCCTTTCTCCTCCTGCCTTCAATCTTTCCCAGCATCAGGGTCTTTTCCAGTGAGTCAGTTCTTCGCATCAGGTGGCCTAAGTATTGGAGTTTCAGCTTCAGCATCAGTCCTTCCAATGAATATTCAGGACTGATTTCCCTTAGAATGGACTGGTTTGATCTCCTTGCAGTCCAAGGGACTCTCAAAAGTCTTCTTCAGCATCACAGTTCAAAAGAATGAATTCTTCTGTGCTCAGCTTTCTTCATGGTTCAACTCTCACATCCATACATGACTACTGGAAAAACCATAGCTTTGACTAGATGGACCTTTGTTAGCAAAATAATGTCTCTGCTTTTTAATATGCTGTCTAGGTTTGTCATAGCTTTTATTCCAAGAAGCAAGTGTCTTTTAATTTCATGGCTGCAGTCACCAACTGCAGTTGATTTTGGAGCCCAAGAAAATGCTCTCACCCTCCTGCGTCCCCCTCTGACTCTTACCCTCACCCCCTCTGACTCTCACCCTCCTGCCCCTCTCTCATAAGGACCCCAGTGACCACATATAGCCCATCTAATTAATCCAGGATGCCTCACACCCCCCATCATCTCAAGGTCCTTAACTTCATCTCATCTGTCAAATCCTGTCGCCAGGGTGATGGTTGATTTTATGTGCCTGGCTGGGCCATGGTGTGCCCAGACATTGGATCAAACATGAATCTGGGGTGTCTGTGAGTGTGTGTCTGGTTGAGATTAGTATTTCAGGTGGCAGACGGGATGTAGCAGGTTGCCCTCCGTAACGTGGGTGGCCACGGTCAGTCAGCTGAGCCCTGGAGAGAACCAAAGGCTGACCCTCCCCAGGGGGAGGGAGCTCCTGTTTCTGATGACCTTTGACCAGAGAGACTGCACTAACGGCATTGCTCTCCTGGGTTTCCAGCTTGCTGACCTTGGGATTTTCGTCATCATCGAGTGGGCAAATTCCTTGTAATAAATTCTTTCCATGTGCATGTCCTTTTGGCCCAGTTTTTCTAGAAAACCCTGACATACACCAGGTGAGCTGACACCGCAGGTTCTGAGGATGTGTGTGTCTTTGGGGGCCATTGTTGAGCTGACCGCATGGGATGCCATCATCATGATTGCGTCAGAAAATGCTGGAACTGGGCTCATCTCTGGGTGCTGGGGCTGCACCTGACTGTCCCCCTTCTCTCAGTGTTCTGGGGTGTTTGGCCCTTCTGTTCTAACTGTTGTTCAGTTGCTCAGTCGGGTCTGGCTCTGCGACCCCGTGGACTGCAGCGCTGCAGGCTTCCCTGTCCTCCACCATCTCCGGGAGCTTGCTCAAACTCATGTCCATTAAGTCAGTGTTGCCATCCAACCATCTCATCCTCTGTTGCCCCCTTCTCTTGCCACCCTCAGTCTTTCCCAGCTTTAGACTCTTCCAATCAGTCGGCTCTTCACATCAGGTGAACATAGTATTAAGTACTGTCCTAATGGGAAGACTAAATGCAGGTGGGAGCATCCTGACCAGGGGGGGTGCAAATGCTGGGAGCCGGTGGGTGGGACAGCCTTGTGTGTAGGGCTGCCCCCAGGAGCACCTGCCTCCCCTGAGCCCCGGCTGAGCCTCCTCCAGGTCTCGAGTCAGGACCCTCTGGAGTCACCGTGGTTCATTCTGCCTACAAAGGGTCCCCTTGGGCCCAGGGAACAGGAGACCCGTGTGGATGCTGCCCTGAGGGATCCTGGGAGAGGAAGCTTGGACCCGCTTCCTGGGGGAGGGGCCCCACTGCATCTGAGCCCCGGGCCAGGAGCCAGGAGTGTGTGTGGTGGGGCTTCCCCTGGGGAGGGGGACGTCTCTGGTTCACAGGGTGGCTCCAGCTGTGGAGGACATGCGTGTGGTCACCTGCCTTCTTGATCTCAAGCCACTGTGCGAGGGGCATCTCTGGGGCCTAGTGCTGCTGTAACAAACATCAAGGACCTGGCAGGAGCTGTGTCCTGGAGTCTGGACGGTGGAGGTTGGTGTCTCAGGGCTGGTTTCTTCCTTGGTCTCACAGCCTGTCACTGGAACATCTTCTTCTTTGGGGTCACCTGCTACTAGGCAAAGGCTGGGCGGGCAGAGAAGGGCACTTGCCAAGGGGGCGTCAAGTGAAAGCACTTTTGGGGCCAGAACGATTTCGTTCACCTTTGAGTTTTCAGGTTCTCTGAGCATCTGAGCTTTTCCTCTGAAAGTCCCCTTCCTGTGGCCTTGGGTGGAGAGGTTCTCTGTCCGGTGATTCCACAGGCTGCATCTGTGGGGGAACAAGGCCGGCAGGCTTGCTGCTCTGGGCTGAGCATGTGCCTGTGTGTCCAGAAAATTCACGAAGTGCTGACTATATGGAGCAGAGTAGAAAGCCAGCTGGATGCTGCTTCCAAGCCCTTCAGGTGGTGAGTGGTACATCAAGGTACACAAGGAGGGGGCAGTTTAGTAGACTCTTTGCAACCCTGTGGATTGCAGCACGCCAGGCTTCCCTGTCCATCACCAATGCCCAGGGCTTGCTCAGACTCATGTCTATCCAGTCAGTGATGCCATCCAACCATCTCATCCTCTGTCATCCCCTTCCCCTCCTGCCCTCAATCTTTCCCAGCATCAAGGTCTTTTCCAGTGAGTCACTTCTTCCCATCAGGTGGCCAAAGAGTTGGAGTTTCAGCTTCAGAATTAATCCTTCCAATGAGTATGCAGGACTGAGTTCCTTTAGGATGGACTGGTTTGATCTCCCAGCTGTCCAAGGGACTCTCAAGAGTTTTCTCCAGCACCACAGTTCAAAAGCATCAATTCTTCGGCGCTCAGCTTTCTTTATGGTCCAATTCTCACATTCATACTTGATTACTGGAAAAACCATAGCTTTGACTAAATGGACCTTTGTTGGCAAAGTAATGTCACTGCTTTTTAATATGCTGTTCAGTTTTGTCATAGCCTTTCTTCCAAGGATCAAGCGTCTTTTAATTTCATGGCTGCAGTCCACCATCTGCAGTGATTTTAGAGCCCAAGAAAATGAAGTTTCTCACTGTTTCCATTGTTTCCCCATCTATTTGCCATGAACTGATGGGACTGGATGCCGTGATCTTAGTTTTCTGAATGTTGAGTTTTAAGCCAGCTTTTTCACTCTCCTCTTTCACTTCCATCAAAAGGCTCTTTAGTTCTTCTTCACTTTCTGCCATAAGGGTGGTGAAATAAGTAGGAAAAGTAGGAAGGGGACACAGCCCACATAACTGGGGTGCATAGGGACCACAGGGTCTCGGGGGCAAGGGGTGGTGGCTTCCAACAGCAGGTGGGTGGCCTTTTCTCTCTCCTGGGTGCACCCCTCCCTGTCCTCACCTATGGGGAGTCCTGCTCCCTGAGCCAAAGCTGCTGCCTCACGCCCACTAACGAGCCTGGATTTGAGAATGTGTCCCTGCCTCCCAAACGCTATCCTACTGGGATTAATGAGAGTTTTGAGGAAAGGTTCTTTGAGCCCAGTTTCCCAGGCTGTCTACACTGCCTTGGGTCCATCACATGGTCGGCTGCGGTTTAGGCAGTGTAGACTGGGCTTGTGGATGTCCCTCTCTCGGGTCAGCTGGGGAGCTCTTGATCTCATCCTTGAGGAGCTGCTGGGGTACCTGGGGTTGAGGACGCATGTCTGAGGTGAGGGCGAGGTGGTGGAGGCCTGACGGGCCAGGCCCCAGCAGGGCAGAGGGTGGTCTGAGCTTTGGGGTGATGGAGGTGGGGTCCCCAGCTGGAGCCACACTAAGGTGAGTACACTGCCCCCAAGAAAGTTTGTCTGCTGGTGACGCTCACCCTGTCTCTTGGGCCACACGTGGAGTGGGGACTCTCCCTCCCCCTCTCTGCCCTGGGAGTCTCAGCTGCATGCCTGACCTCTGCTGGGAGTGGCCGGTGCACTTCCACCTTGAGTGGGCCAGACTCCTGACTGTGCTGTGTGTGCAGGCTGCATGGGAGGGGCCAGGTCCCAGGCCTCCAGATGAGTCAGGGGGCTGTGGGCCAACCTCAGGGAAGGACACACTGCTCTCCCACCTCTTGTTCCCTCTGGGAGCACCCACGTTCACTCTGGTTGGGCAGGATGAGGCACAAAGGATGCCCTTGGGGTGGTCGCCACGTCTCCAGGTGGATGACGGGACACTGAGGCTTGCTGGCTCTGGAGGAAAGGGTGTGAGTGCAGAGGGGAGAAGGGGAAAGGGAGGGGGAGGAGGGAGAGAAGGGTGGAGGGAGAGGGAAGGAGAGGGGAGGGGAAGGGGAGGAAGAGGGTGGGGAAGGAAGGAGAGGAGTCTATATGTCTGAGAGTCCCTCACCCTCGCAGCTCCCCCGCATCTGTTGCTCAGCAGCATGTGCTGAGCACCCCCATGAGCTGGACACTAACTGGAAGTCCTTTCTCCTTGCTCGCCACGTTTGCCCAGCTGTCCCAGGCCTGCGGGAAAGGCCATCTCTGCTCTGTCCGCCCTTCTCTGGAACCGCCAAAGGATCCCTGGGACATTTTGCCTTGGTGTCTTGGAGAAGGGGCTCAGGTGGCCCAAAGTGCTAGGACAGTGGCTGTGGGGACCCTGTACAGAACATGCTTGCAGGGCAAGGAGGACTCTGAGGCCCTGGTCGGGGGAGGAGGGTCGCTTGAGGTCACCCATGGGACCATCAGGGCCTGAGCCTGGACCCCGCTTCTCCCCTCTCAGAGGAGGGGAGTGAGCACTTCTCTGCTGCTCTTGGGTCTCTCTCTCACCACCCAGGCCCGCTCAGGTCCCCGGGGTGCAGTGGAAGCCCCTGGGTGGGGGTCCCTGGGCGGGGCCTGGACGGGGTCCCCTCCAGGACTGGCACCGTCACAGGGGCTCCTTTAACTAGCTCCACGTGTGCGCCCGGCTGGCTTCCTGCGCATTATGTCCGCGCCCAGAGCACGGATACTTTCTGGCGACGAAGAACTTGGCCCTTTTCCCCATGTGCCTGCCATGGGGGTCCCCACCCGGCAGTGAGCGTCTTGGCATCAGAGTTTGCCAAATGCAGCTGGGGGAGCGCAGGGGGGCCCTTGGGCTGGGTGCACCCAGATTTGGGTGCAAATGTCCTGATGGGGACAGTGGTGTGGATGGAGAGGTGGCTGGTGGAGGGGCCATTAACTACCAGGTAACAGATTTGATTAATTTTGTGCCTGGAGGGTATTTTTTTTCCTCTTTTCCCAAAGAATCAGAGAAAACAAAATATTTTTCTAATTAAATAAATCTACGGTGCACGCTAATGGAGGCCGTCTGTGGGTTTGTGACAGGGCGGGGGAGACGTGGAATAATGATTTTATTTTTTCATTAAATAGAATTATAGGCAGTTACTCAAAGCAACGCTGAGCCTAATTGAAAGAAACCCATTTCTTCTTAATTTACTTTCACGGTTTTGGATGATAAAAGAGTGTGTTCGTTGGAAAATTAAATAAAAAACACACCACGAGGAAAGGGGTCTGTTTAGGTGCATTATTAGGTCCTCCCAGCTTTGCGCAATGGTCAAGAGGCCCAGGTGAGAGGCAGGGGTACTCAGGCTGTGGGATTCTGCCCGAGGGTCTTGGGGTTAGGAGGAGGCTTGACGGCATCGAGACCCCAAGACCATCAGGCTCTGTGGGGTCCCAGCTCCCCTCCCTGGGAGCCTGGAACACCCTGTCCTGCAAAGCACAGATTGTCTGCTGTCTGTCCCAGGCAGCCCTTCCCTTCTGACTTCCCTGGGGTCTGGACCTCCTTCCCAGACCTACTCTGCCCATCAGAACCCTCAAGAAGTGGACTGGCCTGGAAGCATGAGGCCACTCATTGGTCTCGCTCTGGGTATCGGCACACCTTGGTTAGCATCATCTCTCCCCATTTCCCTGAAGGCCTCCCACCTCCAGGGTCTGTGCCGACCAGGTGCCTTGACCATCTCCTCACTCACTCAACAATGCTCCACTTCCTCCAGGAAGCACCCTGTGACCAGCCCCTCCCTACGGCTCATCCTGCTGTGCCCACCTCTGGGTGCACCCCGCCGCCACCCCTGCCACGGGCATCGTAAGAGGATGCAGTAAGCTCCTAATGTGTGCAGGGAGCCCTTCCGGGTCCGGGGTGGGGGTTACTGCATGGCCTGCCTCAGTGGCTGAGGGCACCCAGTGCGGGGGCTTCTGAGCTTCTTCGGATGCGAGGAGCACCCTGTGTCCACACTGTCCATGGGGCGGCCACGACTCTGAAGGGCAGATGAGCATTTGCGATGCAGCGGGCATGACTCTGGAGCTAGATTTTAAACTGTATTTATTTTAGTTAGCTCAGATTGAAATCGCCGTGGCGGCTGGTGGCTACCATATCACGCAGTAGTCCTCCTGCGTTAGATACAATCTTCTGACACGTGGTGGCGGTCCCCGGCCTCTGTGACACACACACCCACCTTCCATGCTCAGTTTTGGGGGCAAACAGCACTTCCTGGGTGAGAGGTATATGCAGTCAGACAAGCGTGAGGATATTTATTTTTAATTGAATTGTATTTTTGAAAACATAATGCAAAGTTACACATACAACACTCTTCAGTGAGAAGCAAGGTCCCCTCGCCCTTACCCCACCCCGTCTGCTTGTTTGCTTCTCTCTTAATCCCCCGGGTCACTGGGTGCGGTGCTATGGAGGGCCAGTACTTCTTGGATCCCCACTGCTGAGTGGCCAGAGATGTCACAATTAAAACTGATGGCGAGAGCCTCTCCTAGGTCAGGGCCGAGTAGGGCTCCAGTCTCCTTTGAAATCAGGGCTGCTCCTGAATGCCACAGACAGATGGATGGTGCCACCGCCCAACAGCCTCATTGGGCTTTCTCTGGGCATTTCTGTTTGTGAGCTCCTGTTCTGTTTGGGTTCTGAGCTGCTGGACATAGAGTCCCTGGCCAGGGCTGACCCGAGGTCAAGGGCCCTATAGGGAGGGGGGGAGCTGCTGCCGCAGGCCCTGGGCACCTGCCTCCCACTCTTTCCTACCTCCTCTGCCCTGAGCTCCACCCGCCCCACCCTGCTCCCCTCCGCCCTTGAAGCTGGGTCCCGGGGCTGGGAGCAGGTCTGGTCCCCTGCAGGAGGGCCTGTCCGTGCAGTCACCTCTAGGGGAGGTCACCCCCTGGGGCCAGTTGGCTGGGAGGCTCTGTTTCCACTCATGGCTTCTGCTACTTTTACACTAACAGCTTCTCAGGCCGGACCCAGTGGCCATGGATAATGGTTCCCGTCTGTCTGCAAGCTTCCAGGCTGCTTCCCCTGCAGCCTCTCCCTCTCTAGCCTGCACCTACCGGACGCCCGGAGCCCCTTAACCACACTGCTTCTGTCCCCTGGAGGCGGCTGGGGAAGGCAGCACGTGGTCCTCACAGCAGCCACTTGCTCTCATGGGACCCAGGCTGGGCCTGCCTGAGTCAGGGCCCCCTGAGTCTCCCCAAGCCCCTGGCAGGAGGCGGACACTGCACAGAAGCTCCTTATGCAGGCCTTCTGTGGCCACCACAGGCATTGTTAGGCATCTGCTGTGTCCAGCTCTCTGCTGGACCCCAAGGCCAGGGGGTGGCCGAATGAGCATGGCCAGGAGCTAGGCAGCTGAGTCAGTGTTCTCACTTCCTTTCCAAGGGGACCGTGGAGGGTCTCTAGGCCACCCCACCCTCGGTCCTGTTTCCCGCAAGAAATTCTGACGAATGGCCAGGTTTCTCCTTACACAGCTGCTGTGATCACATCCTGACTCAGGGCCCAGTGGGTGGAAGGGTTCTGGCTCCTTCCCAGCTCAGCAGAGAGGCTCGTGGAGATCGGTTAGTGATGCCTGCCATGGGCATGGGCTAGAGAGGGAACCCCAGCAGCGCCTCAGGAATCTCTCCCGGCTCTTGGCCTTCACTGCCTTTGGGCTGCTGACCCTGGATGCTGCTGGGATGCCCACTCTGCGGCTGGGTCACCAGGGCCTTTCATCACAGCAGCATCTTCCTCAAAGCATTCATTGATTTCACTGACCCCACAACATGTACCCTTGGGTACCTTGTGCAGAATGAAGCTGTGTGTGTTGGGATATTGTCGGGGTGGGGAGGGCAGGGAGGCAAGAGGGTGATGTCAGGTTTGCTGGTCAGCTAGCAAGTGGGAGAGGTTCCTCTACCTGAGCTGAAGTGTGAGCTTCAGCCTGGCCTTGAAGCCATACTTGGGGGCTCTGAACCCCATGACCTCTGCCCACAGGTGCTAGGGAGGTAAGGGCCATGATGGTCAGTGCCCTTCTTTCTGGAGCCCTCTGCCAATAGCCCCAGAGCCCACCCCTGCTGGACCTGGGCTTCTGAGGGCTGGGACGTGGGCCTCTTGCCACCACAGCCTTAATGGGGGTGAGGAGGGCCGAGGGGCCCAAACAGCAAACCAGGGGCTCCTCGCTCCCCACGGGCTCCCTTCAGGATGAGCGGGGAGGAAGGCTTTAGGGACCTTGGTGCCCCAGTCTCATCAGCACACCCTCCTTGTGGCCTTAGAGCCCTGGGGTGAGGCTGACCCACAGGAGCACAGTGAGGGGGCTTATGGGGCCTTGCGGGGCGTGACGGATGGGGCGGCCATCCTGCTGGGCCGTGATGAACGTCCCTCTCTGTCGCAGGCTCACTTTGGACTCTAATACTCCTCGAAGGTGAAGGCCCATATTTCCCCTGTAATCACAGCATTAAACTTTAATGTCCAGTATTAATAAAACATACTCTTTCTAATAGAGCTAGCGGGTGTGACGATGGTCCCTGGGTGACCGTCTCTAACGCTCTCCTGGCGGCTGGGGGCTGGAAGGCAGCTCTGGGGGCCAGCCTGACCACCGCCCCCTGCTGCCCACTGGACCAGGTCTCCTGGACAAGCACGAGGTGGGGTGGCAGGGTTCTCTGAATGGTTAGGTAGGGGGCTGTGGCCTCCTGGGGTCAGGGCTGGGTCTGTGTGCAGCTGGCAAGAGCATTCTCACCATTTGGGATGAGCATTCTCACCGTTTTATTTCTCCATGTCGGATTTTGTTTTGTGTATTTCATGTTATTTTTAAGATGTCATCATGTATCACACGCACCCTTTCAGAGCACACAGTTGGATTCACCTCCTGCTGATGGGTATTTATGGCCCCCAAATCCACCCCATGGACACATGCAGAACTGTGAAAATTTTGAGTCACAGGTCACGTGTCCCTGGTTGATCTTCAGCTCTCACTGGACAAGGGTCCTTCCTGTGGGTTGATTATCTGGTGCTGTTCTCCACCTTTCTGAGCTTCCCTTTGGTAATTTTGCTGTTTAAGGGCTTCCCAGGTGGTGCAGTGGTAAAGAATTTGCCTGCCCATGCAGGAGATGCAAGAGATATGGATTTAACCCCTCGGCAGGAACAATCCCCTGGAGGAGGGAAATGGCAACCCACTCCAGTATTCTTGCCTAGAGAATCTCATGGACAGAGGAGCCTGGCGGACTACAGTCCACAGGGTTGCAAAGAGCTGGACATGACTAAGCATGAACGCATGCTGTTTAAAGTGGTCCTTCCTGGTGCTGGGGCGCTGTGCGGCCTGTGTGGGGCCTTGTCTGGGCTGACTGTGCACAGATACGAGAGGAACACTGATCTAGCTGTGATCCTTGTGCCAGCCGGGCAGTGACAGCACCCAGTACCCGGCGGGTAACCCTATAATCACCTTCAACGGCCAGGTCCAGTCCCTCCTAGAGACCTGGGCCTGAGTGAATGGGGATTCAGGCCTCTCCTCCACCTCCTGTGGAGCCAGTAGGGGTCAGCACCCTCACTCAGCTTGTCCTGGCCAGAGGGCGCGAGGAAGCAGGCAGGACCCTTGAGTCTGCAGGCTGACAGTGGGCTGAGGGGTTGAGTATCGCTGCCCTCATCGCCCCCAGGCCATGAGGTTTAAGGTGTTTATGGAGGCAGAGGCGGCCAGGAAGCAGGGGACAAAGAGGCTTTGGCAGGAGTAGTGCCCAAAGGACAGGAAACCCTCTTGGAAAATCTGGTCGTGGCTCTCGGTTCCCTGGAGGAAGGGCAGAGGAGGAGAACGGGGGCTTTGTGTGTGCAGCCCCCTCCTGGAGCCGGGCCTGGCAGCATGTGGCTCCCTGCCTGCATTCCACCACCTGGAGCCTTCCAGAAGCTCGGCCTCCTGGCTGGAGCCGGGCTGTGTGGTTGGGGCATGAGACCCTGGGGACACCAGAGGCTCCAATTCCAAGATTGTGGATTTGGAGACTGGGTTTCAAGGCTGTGCCCTGGGGCCACTAAGGGGCTGGTGGGTGGGGAAGGGCGGGGGATGGGGCTGGAGTTGGGCTGTGGTGGGGCTGGTGGGCCAGGGGGGTCCAGCACCTAGGGGGCCATTTGGAATTAAGCCAAAGCTCCAAGGACCTGTGAGGTCATGCAGAAAAATCAAAGTTAAGGGGATCTCACTGAACACAGCGTTGGCCCCCAGTCCCTTAAATCTCACCATAGGATGTGAAACATCAAGTGGGTGGTCATTTTGGACTATTTTCAAACCAGAGTGGCCCGCTCCACACCTGGCCGGGCTGCCCCTCCCAGCCTGGGCCCCCAGTTCTGCCACCCTGGGCCACGAATGTCAAAACCACACAGTCCTGTAAAACCTGTTCTCGCCCCTCTGCCACACCCCCAGCCCCCCACCCTCGAGCACTGCCAGCCTGTTCCCTTCTCTCTTGGCCTCAGACCCGGGTTCTGCAGGACACTCCTTGGGCCACGGGTGGTCCCCAGCCACCTCCAGGGGTCTTCAGGCTGCGTGGTGGTTTCAGATGAAAAAGTGAAGAAGCAGAAAGGTTACCATACATTCCCTAACGTGAAGTTTAAGATTAATTATGATTTCCGCAGAAATCCCATTATGCAAATCATAATCATTTTCTTCTGAAGGCTGCATGGGGCGCGGGGCCACAGTGTCCCCAGATGTGTCTCCCTGCCCCCAAGGCATTGTCTATTATGGAACTTTGTCATCTATGACCGGGAGCCCTTGAAGCTTTGGCCTCTTTTTTTTTTTCAAAAAGCTCAGGGACCTCTGGGCAAATACAATTGTGTGTCTATTTTTTTTTTCTTTCCTCAGAACAACTGCAAAATGCTTTTCAGGTTTAAGTGGAAGAATTGTGTTGCCAAAGGCTGAGAAGAGATGAAAGTGCCACTGAAAACTGCACAGAAGAAGCATGCTGACCCATTGCAGAGAAGGTCTTAGGCAGAACCACAAAGCTGGCATAAGCTCTGGCCCTGCTGCCTCCCAGGCACACAGTGGGTCGTGCTCGGGGTCTTTGAGGCTGCTGTGGGGCAGGGGGCAGCTGGGGCATGGCCCAGGTGACTGGGAGTGCCTCTAACCCTTTGCTTTGGTGTCCCTGGGAGATCCTCATGGCAGGAGGGACACCGTCACCTCACCATCACTATTTGTGAATGCTGCCGGGGGTCCCGCCAGAGTCGTGTGCCCCATACAGAGGCAATGGCCACGGTGATTTCAGCACAGAGGACGGAGCTGGTGACCATCCCCTTCCGGTCATGCTGCAGAGCTGAAGTCACGGCCAGAAGGGCTGAGCGCCATCCCTGTGGTCACAGGCGGTTCTCTCTTCTACCTGCTGCTCAGAGACCAGGGAACGTGGCCCCCAGCTCCTCGACTCGGGCCAGTGACACGCTGCTCTGTGAAGAGACTCCATCACGCTGATGGATCTGAATCCCATGATCCCCGCATGTGCATGGGGAATACACAGAGAACCTCGCCGGCATCACTGTTGCACCTTCCTTCCCAAGACAACTTGCCATGACCTCCCAAAGCACACACTAGTTTTGCCTCCTTCTGAACTTCACGGACGTGGTACTTTATGTACGTGAACTTTACGTACTTTACACTCATGGTCTCGTTCATGTCCAGGTTCTTCCGTTTGACATTAATCCATGCATGCAGGGCTGATAATTGCTACCTTTCTCTCATCTGAGTTGCCATGGTCTCTGTCCTCCTTCTGCCAGTGGACACTTGGATTGTGCCTATCTTGGGCTACTGCTGGTTGTGCGGCTTTGAACACTGTATATGTCAGTTGGTGGACATGTCCATGGAGCACCGCCACGAGTAAAATAGCTGGATCACAGTGTACATGTAGGTTCAGCTTCAGTAAATACTATGTCTCAGTTTTCCAAGGTTGAACTGATTTCCAGGGGTTCCACGTCCTCAGCAACACTGGTGTCGCCAGTCTTGAATTTTAGCCATTCTGGCAATAAGGGTTGTCCCATGGTGTTTTTATTTGCATTTCCCTGATGAGTAATGACATTTCAGGGTGTTTTTTTTTTTTCGATGGCTTCTAGGATAAATTTTTGAAATGCCTATTCAAATCTTTTATCTGCTTTTTGATTAGCGGATGTCTTTTTTTTTTTCTTACTGGTTTGCAGAAGGTCAGTATTTTTTCTGGATATGAGTTCTGGGTATATGCTTAGTCTGTGGTTTGCCTTCTTACTTTTCTGACTTATGGTCTGTGTTTACGTGTTCTCCAAGAGAAATCTTTGCCTACCCCAAAGCCATGTGAATTTTCTCCCAAGCTGTCTTCTTGGAATTTGTTGTTTAATCTTTCATATGTAGAATTCACACTGTCCCATGAACTGGTCTATAAGAGTGGTGTGAGGCAGGGATCCAGACTCATTTTCTTTGTATATTGCTACCCAGGAGACTCAGCCCTTTTTCTTGAAAAGCTATCCTCCCCAATCTACAGGGCAGTGTCACTTTTCTCCTATGCCAGGTGACCAGGTCTGTATCCTGGGTTTATGTGTTCATCTTTGTAGCGACACCACAATTCCTTAGTTTATTGTAGCATCATGATAAATGTTGACATTGTGTACTGCAGTCCTCTACATTGTTCTTCTGTAAGATTTTCCTGCTATTCCTGATCCTTTTCATTTCCATATACACTTTAAAACTGGCTTTTCAACTTCCACCAATAATGACTTTTGGAATTTCAAAATTAATATTGAATTCATGTGTTAATGTGGAGATAATTGACATCTTTACAATATTGTATCCTGACACAAAACCTAAATCCTACATTTATTTAGGTTCACTTTTATATTTTAAGAATTTTTTTTCTTCTAGTTTTACTGAGATATAACTGACATAGAGGAAAACAATAGAATGGGAAAGACTAGAGATCTTTTCAAAAAATTAAGATACCAAGGGAAACTTACATGCAAAGATGGGCACAATAAAGGACAAAAATGGTATGGACCTAACAGAAGCAGAAGATAAGAGGTGGCAACAATACACAGAAGAACTGTACGAAGAAGATCTTCATGCCTCAGATAACCACAATGGTGTGATCACTCACCTAGAGCCAGAAATTCTGGAATACAAAGTCAAGTGGGCCTTAGGAAGCATCATTGCTATAAACAAAGCTAGTGGAGGTGATGGAATTCCAACTGAGATATTTCAGATCCTAAATGATGCTGCCTAAATGCTGCACTCAATATACCAGCAAATTTGGAAAACTCAGCAGTGGCCACAGGACTGGAAAAGGTCAGTTTTCATTCAAATCCCAAAGAAAGGCAATGCCAAAGAATGTTAAAACTATGGCACAATTGCACTCATCTCATACACTAGCAAAGTGATGCTCAAAATTCTCCAAGCCAGGCTTCAACAATATGTGAACTGTGAATTTCCAGATGTTCAAGCTGGATTTAGAAAAGGCAGAGGAACCAAAGATCAAATTGCCAACATCTGTTGAATCATTGAAAAAGCAAGAGAGTTCCAGAAAAACATCTATTTCTGCTTTATTGACTATGCCAAAGCCTTTGGCTGTGTGGATCACAACAAACTGTGGAAAATTCTTCAAGAGATGGGAATACCAGACTACCTTACCTGCCTCCTGAGAAATCTGTATACAGGTCAGGAAGCAACAGTTAGAACTGGACATGGAACAGCTGACTGGTTCCAAATTGGGAAAGGAGTATGTCAAGGCTGTATATTGTCACCCTGCTTATTTAACTTATATGCAGAGTACATCATGAGAAATGTTGGGCTGGATGAATTACAAGCTGGAATCAAGACTGCTGGGAGAAATATCAATAACCTCAGATATGCAGATGACACCACCCTTATGGCAGAAAGTGAAGAAGAACTAAAGAGCCTTTGATGAAAGTGAAAGAGGAGAGTGAAAAACTGGCTTAAAGCTCAACATTCAGAAAACTAAGATCATGGCATCTGGTCCCATCACTTCATGGCAAATAGATGGGGAAACAATGGAAACAGTGAGAAACTTCATTTTCTTGGGCTCCAAAATCATGTGGATGATGACTGCAGCCATGAAATTAAAAGACGCTTGCTCCTTGGAAGAAAAGCTATGACAAACCTAGACAGCATATTAGAAAGCAGAGACATTACTTTGCCAACAAAAGTCCATTTAGTCAAAGCTATGGTTTTTCCAGTAGTCATGTATGGATGTGAGAGTTGGACTATTAAGAAAGCTGTGTGCTGAAGAACTGATGCTTTTGAACTGTGGTGTTGGAGAAGACTCTTGAGAGTCACTTGGACTGCAAGGAGATCCAACAAGTCAATCCTAAAGGAAATCAGTCCTGAATATTCATTGGAAGGACTGATGCTGAAGCAGAAACTCCAATACTTTGGCCACCTGATGGGAAGAAGTGACTCATTGGAAAAGACCCTGATGCTGGGAAAGACTGAAGGTGGGAGGAGAAGGGGACAAGCAAGCCCTGGGAGTTGGTGATGGACAGGGAAGCCTGGTGTGCTGCAGTCCATAGGGCTGTGAAGAATTGGACATGACTGGCAATTGGGTTAACTGAACTGACATACAGCACTGTATAAATTTAAGATGTACAGCATGATGATGATATAATTTATAGACATCATGAAGTGATAATCACAATTAGTGAATACTCATATCTCATATAGATAGAAAATAAAAGAAATAGAAAAAAATTTACTCTCAACAACTTTCATAAATATATATAGCAGCATTAATATCATGTTATATAGTACATGTTTAGTACTTATCATTGTACTTATCTAATAAATAAGATAAATTTGTACCTTCATCCAATTCCTCCTCTCTCCACCACAAATCTGATCTCTTTTTCTGAGTCTGCTTGTTTTCAAAATATAATTGACTTACAACTCTAAGTTAGTTTCTATTATACAACTTAGTATTCAATATTTCTATACTCAATATTTCTATATTTCAAAATGATCATAGATATGTCTAGTTATGATCTGTGACCATATAAAGATATTACATAGTTAATTGGCTATATTCCTCATACTTAACACTTCATACCTGAGATTCATTTATTTTGTAACTGAAAGTTTGTAAATTTTAATCTCTTTCATCTATTTCTCTCCTCTCCTTATACTACCCCATCTGCCAACCACCTGTTAGTTTTCTATATCTATGAGTGTGTTTCTCTTTAGTTATGCTTATTTTTGTTTTTAGATTCCACATATAAGTGAAATCATACACTATTTGTCCTTCTTCATCTGACTTATTTCACTTATCATAATACCCTCTAGGTCCATCTATGTTCTCCCAAATGGCATTATTTTGTTCCTTTTTAATGACTGAGTAATAGTCCATTGTATATACGTACCACATCTTCTTTATCCGTTCCTCTGTTCATGGACACCTAGGTTGACTCCATATCTTAGCTCTTGTAAATAGTGCTGCTATAAACAACGGGGTACACATATCTTTTCTATTTAGTGTTTTTGTTTTCTTCAGACAAATACCCAGGAATGGAATTGCTAGATCATATGGTAGTTCTACATGATAGAATGGCATCATTGACTCAATGGACATGAGTTTGAGCAAACTCCAGGAGATAGCGAAGGACAGGGAAGCCTGGTATGCTGCATCCACGGGGTCAAAAAGAGTCGGACATGACTGGGCAACTGAACAGCAATGGCAGTTCTATTTTTAATTTATTGAGGAATCTCAGTACTGTTTTCCACAGTGGCTACACCAATTTACATTTCTACCAACAGAGCAGGAGGGTTCCCTTTTCTCCACATTCATCATTGCCTTTTTAAAGCAATGTTTTATAGTTTTCTGTGAGATGTGTTGCACATGTAAGACAAGTACTTGACTTTTGGGTGTTTTAGTTTCCAATTATTTATTGTTCCTATAAGCCCTGGCCTGTACATGGGAACCCCCCACCCTGCCCACTCCCTAGCTATCATATGTTTCCAGGCCAGTCTTCTTTTCAAGCTCTTTCAAGCCATTTTCAGGGCAGCCTGGGATCCAACCCTGCACTCCTCAGAAAGCCTCATTAATATGAGTAATAAACCTCCTCATATTAAAACTTAGTATTGAGGGCTTTCCTTGCAGCTTAGTCAGTAAAGAATCTGACTGCAATGCAGAAGACCCAGGTTCAATTCCTGGGTTGAGAAGATCTCCTGGAGAAAGAAATGGCAATCCAGTCTGGTATTCTTGTCTGGAGAGTCCCATGAACAGAATAGCCTGGTAGGCTACAGTCCCTGAGGGTCACAAAAACTTAGTATTAAAGCTTAAAGATCAATATTAAAAAAATAAGATCATGGCATATGGTCCTATCCCTTCATGGCAAATAGATGGGGAGAAAGTGGAATCGGTGATAGATTTTATCTTCCTGGGCTCTAAAATCACTGCAGATGGAGACTGCAGCCATGAAATTAGAAGACACTTGCTTCTTGGAAGGAAAGCTATGACAAACCTAATGAAAAGTGAAAGTGAAATTTGCTCAGTCATTTCCAACTCTTTGCGGTCCCATGGACTATACAGTCCATGGAATTCTCCTAGGCCAGGATATTGGAGTGGGTAGCTGTTCCCTTCTCCAGGGGATCTTCCCCACCTAGACAGTGTATTAAAAAGCAAAGACATCTGTTTGCCCTCAAAGGTCTGTATAGTCTAAGCTATGGTCTCTTCAGTAGTCATGTATGGATGTGAGAGTAGGACCATAAGGAAGGCAGAGTGCCCAAGAATTGATGCATTTGAACTATGATGCTAGAGAAGACTATTGAGAGTGCCTTGGACGGCAGGAGATCCAACCAATCAGTCCTAAAGGAAATCAACCCTGAATGCTCACTGGAAAGAATGACTCTGAAGTTGAAGCTCCAATACTTTGGCCACCTGATAGGAAAAGCTGACACGTTGGAAAAGACCCTGATGCTGGGAAAGATTGAAGGCAAAAGGAGAAGAGGGAAACAGAGGATGAGATGGCTGGGTGGCATCACTGATTCAATGGACATGAACTTGGGCAGACTCCAGGAGATAGTGAGGGATAGGGGGCCTGACATGCTTCGGTCCATGGGGTCACAAAGAGTCAGGCATAACTTAGCAACTAAACAACAGCAATAACAACAAAACTTTTCATATTCTTTAAGGATGTGTGTGTGTGATCAGCAGTATCTATATCCTGGACCAAATTTTACATGGGAGTCAGGTGGTCCATCTTGTTTCTTCACTAGCTTATAGAGATTTTATTTTTATATACTGACCTTGGACCCAGTGACCACAATCAATTTACTTAATTATGGTTTATCTGTGGATCCTTTAAGATTGCTTGCATATCAAATCACATTGTCTGCAAATAATAAATGTTTTACTTCTTCCCTTCCAACCAGATGTCTTTAATTTCTTTTTCTTGATGTATTGCACTGGCTGAGATCAGCAGTATAGGCTTAATAGAAGAAGGAACAGACATTTTGATTCATTTCTAATAGGTGGGAAACCTTTGCTGCAAAGTGTAAAACATTCGAGGCTTTTTGCAGATGCTCTTTATCAGGTTAAAGCAGTTCCCTTTTAATGTTTTATGAGAATTCTTCTTATTGTGAACATCTCCTAGTATTCTAATTATCTTTAATTGACTTCTAGCCTAATTCCACTGTGATCAGTGATGAATATCTGTTTATTTTGGAAGCCTCACCTGATTCCCCCCTTATCCTGGCCCTGCCCTTGAAGTTTGTGAGGTCTGTGTTATGCCCCAGGAGATGATAAGCTTTGGTTAATATTTCTTATGTATTTAGATAAAATGTGTATCCTGCAGTTTGGGGGTACAATGTAGTATATTTATCAGGAGGACCTAGAGGGGCTATCTCACGTTTAAGGTCAGGAATGGCGGCAGTAAGGAGATACCCCTCGTCCAAGGTAAGGAGCAGCGGCTGTGTTTTGCTGGAGCAGCCATGAAGAGATACCCAATGCCCAAGGTAAGAGAAACCCAAGTAAGATGGTAGGTGTTGCAAGAGGGCATCAGAGGGCAGACACACTGAAACCATACTCACAGAAAACTAGTCAATCTAATCACACTAGGACCACAGCCTTGTCTAACTCAATGAAACCAAGCCATGCCTGCGGGGCAACCCAAGATGGGTGGGTCATGGTGGAGAGGTCTGACAGAATGTGGTCCACTGGAGAAGGGAATGGAAAGCCACTTCAGTATTCTTGTCTTGAGAACCCCATGAACAGTAATGAAAAGGCAAAATGATAGGATACCAAAAGAGGAACTCCCCAGGTCATTAGGTGCCCAGTATGTTACTGGAGGTCAGTGGAGAAATAACTCCAGAAAGAATGAAAGGGATGGAGTCAAAGCAAAAACAATACCCAGTTGTGGATGTGACTAGTGATAGAAATAAGATCTGATGCTGTAAAGAGCAATATTGCATAGGAACCTGGAATGACAGGTCCATGAATCAAGGCAGATTGAAAGTGGTCAAACAAAAGATGACAAGAGTGAACGTCGACATTCTAGGAATTAGCAAACTAAAATGGACTGGAATGGGTGAATTTAACTCAGATGACCATTGTATCTACTACTGCGGGCAGGAATCCCTCAGAAGAAATGGAGTAGCCATCATGGTCAACAAAAGAGTCTGAAATGCAGTACTTGGATGCAATCTCAAAAATGACAGAATGATCTCTGTTCATCTCCAAGGCAAACCATTCAATATCACAGTTATCCAAGTCTATGCCCCAACCAGTAACACTGAAGAAGCTGAAGTTGAATGGTTCTATGAAGACCTACAAGACTTTTTAGAACTAACACCTCAAAAAGATGTCCTTTTCATTATAGGGGACTGGAATGCTAAAGTAGGAAGTCAAGAAACACCTGGACTAACAGGCAAATTTGGCCTGGGAATGTGGAATGAAGCAGGGCAAAGACTAATAGAGTTTTGCCAAGAAAATGCACTGGTCATAGCAAACATCCTCTTCCAACAACACAAGAGAAGACTCTACACATGGACATCACCAGATGGTCAACACCGAAATCAGATTGATTATATTCTTTGCAGCCAAAGATGGAGAAGCTCTGTACAGTTGACAAAAACAAGACCAAGATCTGACTGTGGCTCAGATCATGAAATCCTTATTACCAAATTCAGACTCAAATTGAAGAAAGTAGGGAAAACTGCTAGACCATTCAGGTATGACCTAAACCCAATCCTTTATGATTATACAGTGGAAGTGAGGAATAGATTTAAGGGCTTAGATCTGATAGATAGAGTGCCTGATGAACTATGGAATGAAGTTCGTGACATTGTACAGGAGATAGGGATCAAGACCATCTCCATGGAAAAGAAATGCAAAAAGCAAAATGGCTGTCTGAGGAGGCCTTACAAATAGCTGTGAAAAGAAGAGAGGCGAAAAGCAAAGGAGAAAAGGAAATATATAGGCATCTGAATGCAGAGTTCCAAAGAATAGCAAGAAGAGATAAGAAAGCCTTCTTCAGCAATCAATGCAAAGAAATAGAGGAAAACAACAGAATGGGAAAGACTACAGATCTCTTCAAGAAAATTGGAGATACCAAGGGAACATTTCATGCAAAGATGGGCTCAATAAAGGACAGAAATGGTCTGGACCTAACAGAAGCAGAAGATATTAAGAAGAGGTGGCAAGAATACATGAAAGAACTGTACAAAAAGATATTCACGACCCAGATAATCATGATGATATGATCACTAATCTAGAGCCAGACATCTTGGTATGTGAAGTCAAGTAGGCCTTAGAAAGCATCACTACGAACAAAGCTAGTGGAGGTGATGGAATTCCATTTGAGCTGTTTCAAATCCTGAAAGATGATGCTATGAAAGTGCTACACTCAATATGCCAGCAAATTTGGAAACTCAGCAGTGGCCACAGGACTGGAAAAGGTCAGTTTTCATTCCAATTCCAAAGAAAGGCAATGCCAAAGAATGCTCAAACTACCGCACAATTGCACTCATCTCACACGCTACTAAAGTAATGCTCAAAATTCTCCAAGCCAGGCTTCAGCAATACGTGAACTGTGAACTCCCTGATGCTCAATCTGGCTTTAAAAAAAGGCAGAGGAACCAGAGATCAGATTGCCAACATCCGCTGGATCATGGAAAAAGCAAGAGAGTTCCAGAAAAACATCTATTTCTGCTTTATTGACTATGCCAAAGCCTTTGACTGTGTGGATCACAATAAACTGTGGAAAATTCTGAAAGAGATGGGAATACCAGACCACCTAACCTGCCTCTTGAGAAATCTGTATGCAGGTCAGGAAGCAACAGGTAGAACTGGACATGGAACAACAGACTGGTTCCAAATAGGAAAAGGAGTATGTCAAGGCTGTATAGTGTCACCCTGCTTATTTAACTTATATGCAGAGTACATCATGAGAAATGCTGGACTGGAAGAAACACAAGCTGGAATCAAGATTGCCAGGAGAAATATTAATAACCTCAGATATGCAGATGACACCACCCTTATGGCAGAAAGTGAAGAGGAACTAAAAGCCTCTTGATGAAAGTGAAAGAGGAAAGCGAAAAAGTTGGCTTAAAACTCAACATTCAGAAAACGAAGATCATGGCATCCAGTTCCATCACTTCATGGGAAATAGATGGGGAAACAGTGGAAACAGTGTCAGACTTTATTTTTGGGGCTCCAAAATCACTGCAGATGGTGACTGCAGCCATGAAATTAAAAGACGCTTACTCGTGGAAGAAAAGTTATGACCAACCTAGATAGTATATTCAAAAGCAGAGACATTACTTTGCCGACTAAGGTCTGTCTAGTCAAGGCTATGGTTTTTCCTGTGGTCATGTATGGATGTGAGAGTTGGACTGTGAGGAAGGCTGAGTGCCGAAGAATTGATGCTTTTGAACTATGGTGTTGCAGAAGACTCTTGAGAGTCCCTTGGACTGTAAGGAGATCCAACCAGTCCATTCTGAAGATCAGCCCTGGGATTTCTTTGGTAGCAATGATGCTAAAGCTGAAACTCCAGTACTTTGGCCACCTCATGTGAAGAGTTGACTCACTGGAAAAGACTCTGATGTTGGGAGGGATTGGGGGAAGGAGAAGGGGACGACCAAGGATGAGATGTCTGGATGGCATCACGAACTCGATGAACGTGAGTCTGAGTGAACTCCGGGAGATGGTGATGGCCAGGGAGGCCTGGCGTGCTGTGATTCATGGGGTCATAAAGAGTCGGACACGACTGAGTGACTGAACTGAACTGAACTGAACTTATCATCTAAATTCACATTTCAAACTGTCTATATTCTTACTGAATGTCTGCTTTTTCTATCAATTATAGGCTTAGGCAGATGAAGAATTCCCCATTAAAGTGATAATTTTTCCAGTCTTTCCTTTTACATCTCTCACTTGTTTCCTTATATGTTTTGAAATTAGTTGTATTATTGGTGTCACATATATTTAAAATGACTGTGCTTCCCTGAGGGAGTGATTATCTTTGCCTTCATTGTTTATCCCCCTTTATCTCTTGTCCAGCTTCTGTCCTTGATGTCTGCTTTGTATGGTATTTGTGCACTAAAAGCACCAGCTTTCTTTGGATTATTTTTATAGGGCACAGATTTTTTACATCCTTTTCATTTTGAGTTTTTGCATCTTTATAATCAAAGTATATCACAAGCAGCATACAGTTTGTTGTTTTTTTACATACAGTTTGACAATCTTTATCTTTTTTTAAAATGTGTTTTTCCACTTATTTTACTGCAATGCATCTTAGTTGCAGCACACAGCATCTTCAGTCTTCCTTGTGGTATATGGGATCTCTAGTTTTGGGATCTAGTTCCCTGACCAGGGATTGAACCTGGGTCCCCTACATTGTAAGGCAAAGTCTTAAACATTGGACCACCAGGGAAGTCCCATAATCTTTATCTTTTAATTGGAACATTTAGTACTTTTATGTTCAATATAATCAATGATATTTTGGGGGTTTAAAGTTACCATCTGACTATTAGATTTTCTCTTGGGAATATATGTTTTTGACCCTCTTCCCCTTGTTTCAGTTCAGTTGCTCAGTTGTGTCTGACTCTTTGTGACCCCATGGACTGCAGCACGCCAGGCCTCCCTGTGCATCAGCAACTCCGGGAGCTTGCTCAAACTCATGTCCATTGAGTCAGTGATGCCATCCAAGCATCTCATCCTCTGTTGTCCCCTTCTTCTCCTGCCTTCAGTCTTTCCCAGCATCAGGGTCTTTTCCAATGAGCCAGTCCCTTTGTCTACTGTCATTTTATTCCTTTCTCTCTCTGCTGACTTTTTTTCTTGTTGTTTAATCACTAAGTAATGTATGACTCTTTTGAGAGCCCAGTGATTGCAGCCTGCTCCTTTGTCCGTGGGATTCCCCAGCAAGAATACTGGAGTGGGTTGCCATTTCCTTCTCCAGGGGGATCTTCCCAGACAAGGAATCAAACCCAAGTCTCCTGCATCTCCTTCATTACAGGCAGATTCTTTGCCACTGAATCACCTGAAAAGTCCCTGTTGACTTGTTAGACATCATCTATTTTATTCTTCTTTTAGTCGTTACCCTAAAGATGGAAACATACATGCTTCATCTATTAGCTCTACTGTAACTGGGTACCATGCAGGTACCTTTAACTCTTCTGATCCTCTCTTGCATCTTGTGTTATTGCTGTGATATATGTTAATTCTACATATATTTAAAACCCTGTGAGTATCATTATTGTTTTATATAGAAAAACTCATTTGTGGTTATTCTCTTAGTTATCCCTTCTGTGCTTGTAATTGTCTCATGAATTCACTTCTCCAGGTTGGGGTAATTTTCCTTTTGTCTGAGAACGTTTTTTAATATTTTTGCGTGCGCATGTGTGTTGTTGCCATGTCAGTTTTTTCAGTTTGTGTCTGCAAAATTTTTTTGGCCTTCCTTAAAAACCAACTTTATTGAGCTTTATTTACATACCACTAAATTTGTGTTTTAAATACACAAGTCACTGAATTTTAGTATATTTGCAGAGTTGTACAACCATCACCACAAGCTAATATTAGAACATTTCCATCACCTTTGGCAGAAACCTCCTGCCTATTTAAAATCACTCCTCTGGTATTTCCCCAGTGATCCAGTGGCTAAGACTCCAAGCTCCCAATGCAGGGGGCCCAGATTCGATCCCTGGTTGGGGGCACTACATCCCATATGCTACAACTAAAATACACTGCATGCCGAAACTAAGACGTGGCACAGTGAAAGAGAGAGAGAGAGAGAATGGAATACAAAAACCAACCAAACAAAAAACCTAACTTGTCTTAAAAAAAAACCTAACTAGTCTTTAAAAAACAAATGAAGTCACTCTTAGTTGCCTCTTCCAGCTCTCGGCAGCCACTGATCTACTTTGTGTCTGAACATTTGACTTTTGGGACATTTTGTGTAAATGGAGTCACACAATATGTACCCTTTTGTGTCTGGCTTCTCTTAATGAGCATGATGCTTTTAAGGTTCATCCATGTTGTGCTGTGGCTTAATATGCCCATTTTAACGACAGACCATGTTTTATCATTCAATAGTCAATGGACGTTTGATTGCCTCTTTTTCAGGGATTTTGTGTATAAAGCGGCTGGAATGCTTGTGTATAGGTTTTGTGCAGATGTATGTTTTCATTTCTCTTGGGCATACAACTAGGAATGGAGCTGCTGGGTTAGTCTATGTTTAAATTTTTAAGGAATTGTTGGCCTTTAATTTCAAAGTTATTTTCTCTTACATCACAATTCTAATTGGCAGTTATTTTATCTTAGCACTTCATAACTATTACAGTGTCTTCTGTCACTTCTGTTAAAAAGTCTGCTGTCAGTCCTGGGAAGGCATTTTCCCTCAATTCTAGAATTTCTATATATGATTGTTCACAGATTCCAAATTTCTGGTGGAATTTTTCT
Source organism: Nanger dama (assembly GCA_917880005.1). Taxonomy (NCBI): domain Eukaryota; kingdom Metazoa; phylum Chordata; class Mammalia; order Artiodactyla; family Bovidae; genus Nanger; species Nanger dama. The sequence goes on along the minus strand of CAKJTW010000013.1, from coordinate 17,615,395 downwards.
ATCTTCTTAAATATATATTTGTTAAGCCTTTTCTGATAACTCCAGTATCTGGATCACCTACGGGTCTGTTTCTATTGCCTATTTTTATTTTTCCTCTCTTGGTTATGCCCAGGGTATCAGCTTCCTGGGGCTGCTGTAATGAATTGCTACAAACCAGTGGGGGAAGTGCCAAAAACCAACAGTATCTTACTCTTTCACAGTCCTGGGGCCCAGAGGTTCAGAATCAAAGTGGAGGCAGGGTAGCATTCCCTCCGGGAGCTTCAGCGGCAGTTTTGCTTCTTGCCCCTTTAGGCTTCTGGTGGCTGCTTCCCTCCAGTCTCTGCTTGCATGGCCACGTGGCACACACATTTTCCTCTTGTGTGTCTGGAATATATGTGCTCCAGGGTTTAAAGCTATGTTGGGAGGAGAATTGGCCACCTGTAAGTTATAATGGGACAGAAAATGTATGATACAGACATACATGCTTAGTTGCTTCCGTCATGTCCAACTCTTTGAGACCCCATGGACTGTAGCCCACCAGGCTCCTCTCTCCATGGGATTCCCCAGGCAAGAATTCTGGAGCGGGTTGCCATGCCTTACTCTAGGGAATCTTCCTGACCCAGGGATCAAATCCATGTCTCCTGCATTTTAGGCAGATTTTTTTTTTTTTTTTAGCAACTCAGCTACCACAATGTATGATACTATATAATAAATATATTATAAAATTAAAATTATTTTAACCCTGAGCAGGAAACAGTTATTTCTTTATAAAACTGAACTGTGTTGCACATGATTCAACTACTAAAGGTAGGTCTTTTCCCTTTTGTTTAATTGAGAAATAAGTTGATAGGAAATATGGAGCATATTTTAGAAGGACATCTCAACTCTGCAATGGATTGTGGAGAACTGTGTTGAAGAGGGGCTGAGAACTTTTGGCCTTGACCTCTCTGTTCATTTTACCCGCCCTTCCCAATATCACACCCAACATGGTGAGATACACAATATGGTGCTCTTAGCAGGGGTTCTAGACTCTGGCTGCCTCTCTCCAAGTCATTCCCACCCCACGACTCCAATAACTCACCTGTGCCTTGGTTTCCTCAACTTGAAACTGGGGGAATGCTAAGAAACCTGCTGATGGGCTTGTTGTAAGGATTAAATGTGAGCAGAGCATTAGGAAAACAGGCTCTCAACATAGGGTAAATGCTCAGCAAAAGACAGCAAATAGTTTCTGTGTAATTCTAGGCCTTCTTTTTATATGAATATCCAAAGTCTTCCTTCAGTTCAGTTCAGTCACTCAGTCGTGTCCGACACTTTTGACCCCATGGACTGCAGCACGCCAGGCTTCCCTGTCCATCACCAACTCCCAGAGCTTCCTCAGACTCATGTCCACTGAGTCAGTGATGCCATTCGTATTGTAAAAGGCAATTGCAAACCACTTCAGTATTCTTGCCTTGAGAACCCCATGAACAGTATGAAAAGGAAAAAATCTTCCTTCAGAACTGCCAAACCCATCTACCATTCTTGGGGACCTATAGTGAAAACAAACTTCTAATTTAATGGAAAGAAAGGGTTAGAAAAGACAAAAAGCATGTAAGCACCTGCCTGCTACCTCCAGCCCAGGTTGCTATCTCAGGAATACACCCGGCACTCCCCTGACCCACCTGGCTGCACTCCAGGCCCCCAGGCCTTCCTGGGTCTCCTCCTCCGCTGCTAATAGCTTCACCCTTCCCTCATTGGTCTATCTTAGTGGTGGTTCCCACCACATGAAATCTTTACAGTGTAGACAGGGACTTAATCAGGGTCCATCAGGAATCTGTGTTGTGGAGCACAGAGTTGAAACAGGACTCCAGGGCTTGGTTCTCAGTTCACTTGAGCGAACTTCTTTCTTTTCCACTTGAGCCAGGCATGCCCAGATCCTCCAACATGATGCTCACCTCAGAGACTCCCAGGACTGGGGTGAGGCCAGGAGGCATCCAGGCTCTCATCTCAGGGATGGTGGGGGTGATCATTGGAAATGTGAAGTTTAAATCTGTGTATCACCCAGGATCACTGGGCTATTAGAGGCTTTAAAAGTAAGCCATAAATTCCCCTGACAACACAGGTTGGGTTTGTTTCTTCCTCATGACACAGTCCCATGAGATCAGGGAGGGTCTCCTTGGTAGGAGTCCCAGGTGGTCTCAGGGACCCAGGCTGCTTCCTTCTGCAGCACATCTTGTGGGCCCTTGCTTCTGCCCTATGTATCAGGGCAGGTACCAGAGGAGTCAGGGCTTTGCCCTCTGCCCTCCCTTCCTGCACCTCCTCCCGCCCCTGCCCTCATCTGGATCGCTATTGGCTGGACCCTGTCACATGACCAGCCTGGGCTGGGACTCAGTGATGAACAGTAGTTCCTGCCAATCTTTGCTTTGTGCTTTTAACCAGAAAGTTCTGTTCTGCCGGCTATGGTGACATAAGCTTGCGGCTCAAGGAGAGGAGAGGGCATGTTTCCAGATTCCCAAAGAAGGAGGAGAAAGATCAACACCAGCAAGAAATGGGCTGGGCTTCCTGGGGGTCCAGTGGTTAAGAATCCGCCTGCCAATGCAGAGGACATGGGTTTGAGCCATGGTCTGGGAAGATTTCCCACGCTATGGAGCAACAAAGCCCATGCTCTCGAGGCCATGCCCAGCAACAAGAGAAGCCACCTCTATGAGAAGCCTGCACACTGCAACCAGGGAGAGCCCCTGCTTGCTGCAACTGGAGAAAGCCCCCACAGCAACAAAGACCCAGTGCAGCCATAAAAACCACTTACTAAAAAAAAAAAAGAAATGGCTGAACTGTGTCCACGCCCCAGATTCTTATGTTGAAGCCCTGAACCCTCAATATCTCAGGTGTGTGTTAGTTCTCGGTTGTGTCCGACTATGACCCCATGGACTGTAGTCCACCAGGTTCTTCTGTCCATGGAATTCTCCAGGCAAGGACACTGGAGTGAGTTGCCATTTCCTTCTCCAGTGGATCTTCCTGACCCAGGGATCGAAACCAGGTCTCCTGCACTGAGGTGGATGCTTTACCATCTGAGTTACTAGGAGAGCCCATAAGGTTAACTAACTGGAGTAGGTAGCCTTTCCCTTCCCCAGGGGATCTTCCCAACCCAGGGATCGAACCCAGGTATCCCACATTGCAGGTGGATTCTTTACCAGCTGAGCCACAAGGGAAGCAGTGTCTCAGGACATGACCATATTTGGAGCTGGGGTTTGTACAGAGGTGATTAAGTCAAATGAGCTCATTAGGGTGAGCCCTGATCTAATGCGACTGGTATCCTTATGGGGAGAAGAGGTCAGGACACAGACCCACATGGAGGGACGACCATATGAGGATGCAGGGAGAAGACAGCCGTCTACACATCAGTGAGAGAGGACTCAGGAGAAACCACCCTGCCGACACATTGATATTGGATTCAGGAATTAACGAGAGAATGGATTTCTGTTGTTTAAGCCACCTTATCTGTTGCACTTTTCTTATGGAAGCCTGAGAAGGCAAGCACACACCATTGATGCTGACATCAGCTACATCAATTGTGAAATGTACATCCTGTTCTTGTCTGCTATAAAAAGTTTGCCATTGTTCATTGGGAAATATGTTTTTAAAAAGAACCATGAGCCCACGGCTGTGACGCCTCCATGGCACCATCTCCTGGAGAGAATGTTCTTAGCTGGTGCAAAAATGCGTGCTCCCAGATCTGATTCTTCTCACCTTGTGACTGGTTGTTATTCTTAAGAACAGGAAGCAGGCACTCACGGGCATCTTCTTATTGACCAGGGGAAGAATCATCACCCTGACTTTGCCATTGTGCCTTGGGTCTCCTGGCCATGCAGCGTCCTGAGCTGAGCCTGACCCAGCCCCCGGCATCCAGCCAGCCCAGTGCCCGGCTTGGCTCTGTCTCAGTGCTTAGGATGGGGCTGTTCTGAGTCAGGTCCCTGTGATATTTGCTCCCTGAATGAAAGAGCCACAGTGTTCCGGACCCCAAGCTTATCTAACTCCATCCCAACCCTGTTTATTTGTTCAGTTGCTCAGTCATGTCTGATTCTTTGTGACCCCATGGACTGCAGCATGCCAGGATTCCCAGTCCTTCATGCTCTCCCTCAGTTTACTCAAACTCATGTCCAATGGGTCAGTGATGCCATCCAACCATCTCATCCTCTGTTGCTCCCTTCTCCTCCTGCCCTCAATCTTTCCCAGTGTCAGGGTCTTTTCCAGTGGGTTGGCTCTTCCCATTAGATGGCCAGAGAACTGGAGCTTCAGCTTCAGCATCAGTCCTTCCAATGAATATTCGAGGCTTGATTTCCTTTAGAATTGACTGATTTGATCTCCTTGCTGTCCAAGGGAATCTCAAGAGTCTTCTTGGGCACCACAGTTCAAAAACATCAATTCTTCGGCTCTCAGCTTTCTCTATGGTCCAACTCTCATATCCATACGTGGCTACTGGAAAAACCATAGTTTTGACTATGTAGACCTTTGTCGGCAAAGTGATGTTTCTACTTTTTAATACACTGTCCAGGTTTGTTATAGTTTTCTTCCAAGGAGCAAGCATCCTTTAATTTCATGGCTGCAGTCACTGTCAACAGTGATTTTGGAGCCCAAGAAATTAAAATCTGTCACTGTTCCCACTTTTCCCCCTTCTATTTGCCATGAAGTGATGGGACTGGATGCCATGATTTTAGTTTTTTGAAAGTTAAGTTTTAAGCCAGCTTTTTCACTCACTTTCACCCTCACCAAGAAGCTCTTCAGATCTTCTTTGTTTTCTGCCATTAGTGTGGTATCATCTGCATATCTGAATGATCCCATTATCTAGCCATGAAGCAGGCTGGCTGAGACCAGCAGACTCTCTGTCCACGGAGACAAGTGTTTGGGGCAGAGGCTTGGGGCCAACTCAGCAGGAGGGGCTGACCCTCCACAGGGTACAGGCATGGCCTCCCTGGAGCCTGGTTGCTACTCTGCTGCTCCTACCCCACCTGCAGAGAATCCAGGTTTTTTTCTCTTCCACCCAGTGGTCCTTTGAGAATTGAAGAAACCAGCATGTAGCCCACCAAGGGTGACCAGAACTGTCCCAGTTTTAAAACAGAAAGTCCTGCCTGCTGGTGACCCCTCAGTCCTAGATGAATTGGGTTGCTATTTCCCCCAAGTCAGCTTCTCTGGTTCATCACCACACAGACTGCTGTCTGGGCCCCTGCCCTTCCTGTCCTCTTGTCTCTGGACATGTTCTGGAGCCTAGAACTGCCCCAGGCACTGGAGGGCCCAGCCCTGTCCTGGGCTCTGCAGAGGGAAAGAACCCTTGCCCTCTGACTGCTTCCCCATCCTTTGGGTCCATCTTGATGTCACCTCCCCAGAATGGCTTTCTGCCCCCTGAAGATGTTATCTTGTTATTCTCTCACTAAACTCTGCCCTTTTTCCTCTTGGACTCACCATAACACATGCAAAATCCACCTGTTCTCACTATTTCCTCAGCTTCAGTCCTGTTCCATGACTGTGGGCATCACGGGTCTGTTTTTCCATCCTTGTCACCAGCACAAAGCAGGGGGCTGGTGCTCTGAGGCATCTGGCCATTACTTGAGGGGTGTGGGCATGAACCTTGATCCACCTTGGGCAACACTGAGCAAGTCGTGGCTTCTCAGAACAAGCCCTGCTCACCCCAGTCAAGCTGTAGTCATTCCCATCTCCCCAGAAACTTCTCTGCATCCTTTGCAGACAATCCTTCCTCACCCTCCACCTTAGGCCACCCTGGGTCTGGTTCCTATCACTACAGGTTCATTTTGATTCTTCTAGAGTTTTACATATGCTTGCGTGCTAAGTTGCTTCAGTCATGTCCAACTCTCTGTGACCCTATGGGCCGTAGCCCGTCAGTCTCCTCTGTCCGTGGGATTCTCTAGGCAAGAATACTAGAGTGGGTTGCCATTTCCTTCTCCAGGGGACCTTCCCAACCCAGGTTTGGAACCTGTGTCTCTTACATCCCCTCCACTGGCAGGCAAGTTCTTTACCACCACTGTCACCTGGGAAGCCCTGAGTGGAAGATAATGTTGTGTCTTTTTCAGTCTGACTTCCTCGTCTCAGTGTAATTATTTTGTGGTTCATGTATGTTGCTATGTGTGTAGTTCATCACCCTTTCCACTGCTAGGTGGTGGTCGTACGTGCCCATACATAGTTCCAGAAGATCCATGTATCCCCCAGTGTGTTCATTGTATGTGTCCACCGTAAAACCATCAATCACACATAGACACACTGTGTTCACTCTGGGGGCTTCCAAGGTGGCACTGACCCTGCTAGTGGTAAAGAACCTGCCTGCCGATGCAGGAGACGCAAGGGGCGTGGGTCCCATCCCTGCATCGGGAAGATCCCCTGGAGGAGGGCGCAGCAACTTGCTCCAGCATTCTTGCCTGGAGAATCCCATGGACAGAGGGCCTGGCAGGGTGCAGTGTTCAGGGTCACAGAGTTGGACACGGCCGAAACAAGACTGGGAGCTGACTGTGGCTCCGATCATGAGCTCCTTATTGCCAAATTCAGACTTAAATTGAAGACAGTAGGGAAAACCACTAGACCATTCAGGTATGACCTAAATCAAATCCCTTATGATTATACAGTGGAAGTGAGAAATAGATTTAAGGGACTAGATCTGATAGACGAGTGCCTGATGAACTATGGACAGAGGTTCATGACATTGTACAGGAGACAGGGATCAAGACTATCCCCATGGAAAAGAAATGCAAAAAAGCAAAATGGCTGTCTGAGGAGGCCTTACAAATAGTTGTGAAAAGAAGAGAGGCGAAAAGCAAAGGAGAAAAGGAAAGATTTAGGCATCTGAATGCAGAGTTCCAAAGAATAGCAAGAAGAGATAAGAAAGCCTTCTTCAGCAATCAAAGCAAAGAAATAGAGGAAAACAATAGAATGGGAAAGACTAGAGAGCTCTTCAAGAAAATTAGAGATACCAAGGGAACATTTCATGCAAAGATGGGCTCGATAAAGGACAGAAATGGTACGGACCTAACAGAAGCAGAAGATATTAAGAAGAGGTGGCAAGAATACACAGAAGAACTGTACAAAAAGATCTTCACGACCAAGATAATCACGATGGTGTGATCACTCACCTAGTGCCAGACATCTTGGAATGTGAAGTCAAGTAGGCCTTAGAAAGCATCACTACGAACAAGAGCTCCAGTTGAGCTGTTTCAAATCCTGAACGATGATGCTGTGAAAGTGCTGCACTCAATATGCCAGCAAATGTGGAAAACTCAGTAGTGGCCACAGGACTGGAACAGGTCAGTTTTCATTCCAATCCCAAAGAAAGGCAATGCCAAAGAATGCTCAGACTACCGCACAATTGCACTCATCTCACATGCTAGTAAAGAATGCTCAAAATTCTCCAAGCCAGGCTTCAGCAGTATGTGAATCGTGAACTTCCAGATGTTCAAGCTGGTTTTAGAAAAGGCAGAGGAACCAGAGATCAAATTCCCAACATCCGCTGGATCACTGAAAAAGCAAGAGAGTTCCAGAAAAACATCTATTTCTGCTTTATTGACTATGCCAAAGCCTTTGACTGTGTGGATCACAATAAACTGGAAAATTCTGAAAGAGATGGGAATACCAGACCACCTGACCTGCCTCTTCAGAAACCTATATGCAGGTCAGAAAGCAACAGTTAGAACTGGACATGGAACAGACTGGTTCCAAATAGGAAAAGGAGTACATCAAGGTTGCATATTGTCACCCTGCTTATTTAACTTATATGCAGAGTACATCATGAGAAACACTAGGCTGGAAGAAGCACAAGCTGGAATCAAGCTTGCCAGGAGAAATATTAATAACCTCAGATATGCAGATGACACCACCCTTATGGCAGAAAGTGAAGAGGAACTAATGAGCCTCTTGATGAAAGTGAAAGAGGAGAATGAAAAAGCTGGCTTAAAGCTCAACATTCAGAAATGAAGATCATGGCATCTGGTCCCATCACTTCATTGGAAATAGATGGGGAAACAGTGGAAACAGTGTCAGACTTTATTTTGGGGGCTCCAAAATCACTTCAGATGGTGATTGCAGCCATGAAATTAAAAGACGCTTCCTCCTTGGAAGTAAAGTTATGACCAACCTAGATAGCATATTGAAAAGCAGAGACATTACTTTGCCAATGAAGGTCTGGTTTTCCCAGTGGTCATGTATGGATGTGAGAGTTGGGCTGTGAAGAAAGCTGAGTGCCGAAGAATTGATGCTTTTGAACTGTGGTGTTGGAGAAGACTCTTGAGAGTCCCTTGGACTGCAAGGAGATCCAACCAGTCCATCCTAAAGGAGATCAGCCCTGGGTGTTCACTGGAAGGACTGATGCTGAAGCTGAGACTCCAGTACTTTGGCCACCTCATGCAAAGAGTTGACTTATTGGCAAAGACCCTGATGCTCGGAGGGATTGGGGGCAGGAGGAAAAGAGGATGACAGAGGATGAGATGGCTGGATGGCATCACTGACTCGATGGACATGAGTCTGAGTGAAGTCCAGGAGTTGGTGATAGACAGGGAGGCCTGGTGTGCTGCAATTCATGGGGTCATAAAGAGTCTGACACAACTGAGCGACTAGACTGAACTGAACTGACTGAACTGAAGCGACTTAGCACATGTGTTCACTGTAAGTATCCATTGTACTATCTATCTACTGTGCCTGTTTAGTCATTTCAGCCATGTCTGACTCTTTGTGACCCTATGGACTATAGCCTGCCAGGCTCCTCTGTCCATGGTATTCTCCAGGCAAGAATACTGGAGTGGGTTGCCATACCCTCCTCCAATGGATTTTCCTCGTCCAGGGATCAAACCTGCATTTCCTGTGTCTTGTGCATTGCAGGCAGATTCTTTACTGCTGAACCACATGGGAAGCCCTTCTATTATGAATAGACACATTATATTCATTTTATGTAACCATTCACCCTATCTATTGTATATACCCATTGTCTACATCGATGTATTATTTGCATTATATGTTATCTACTGCACAGCCCACTCATTGCATCTATTGCATGCATCTACCGTATACTCAAGTCTTCCCTCATAGCTCAGTTGGTAAAGAATCTGCCTGCGATGCAGGAGACACAGGAGATGCAGGTTTGATCCCTGGGTTGGGAAGATCCCCTGGAGAAAGAAATGGCAACCCACTCCAGTATTCTTGCCTAGAGAATCCCATGGCAGAGGAGTCTGGCAGGCTACAGTCCATGGGGTTTCAAGAGTTGGATACAATTTGGCGACTAAATCACTCACCATATACTCATATACTTGTGTGCACTGCATGTATCCATTATATGGATGGAACTTAGGCTGTCTATCATTCCCTTGATGGACTTCTGGGTAATTTCCATTGTGGAGCTACTATGCATACAGTTAGCTTGAACATTCACTTACACATCCCTGAGAAGACACATGTTTTCATTTCTTGGGTAAATACCTAGGCGTGGAATAGCTCGATCCTATGGTGCAAAGAAATAGAGGAAAACAATAGAATGGGAAAGACTAGAGTTCTCTTCAAGAAAATTAGAGATACCAAGGGGAACATTTCATGCAAGGATGGGCACAATAAAGGACAAAAATGATATGGACCTAACAGAAGCAGAAGATATTAAGAAGAGGTGTCAAGAATATCCAGAAGAACTATACAAAGATCTTCATGACCCAGATAACCACGATGGTGTGATCACTCACCTAGAGCCAGACATCCTGGAATGCGAAATCAAATGGGCCTTAGGAAGCTTCACTACAAACAAAGCTAGTGGAACTGATGGAATTCCAGTTGAGCTGTTTAAAATCCTTACAGATGATGTTGTGAAAGTGCTGCACTCAATATGTCAGCAAATTTGCACAACTTAACAGTGGCCAGAGGACTGGAAAAGGTCAGTTTTCATTCAAATTTCAAAGAAAGGCAATGCCAAAGAATGTTCAAACTATTACATAATTGCACACATCTCACATGCTAGCAAAGTAAATGCTCAAAATTCTCCAAGCCAGACTTCAACAGTATGTGAACCGTGAACTTCCAGATGTTCAAGGTGGATTTAAAAAGGCAGTAGAACCAGAGATCAAATTCCCAACATCTACTGGATCATTGAAAAAGCAAGAGAGTTCCAGAAAAACATCTACTTCTGCTTTATTGACTACACCAAAGCCTTTGACTGTGTGGATCACAACAAACTGTGGCAAATTTCTCAAGTGATGGGAATAGCATACCATCTTACCTGCCTCCCGAGAAATCTGTATGCAGGTCAGGAAGTCATAGTTAGCACCAGACGTGGACCAACAGATTGGTTCCAGTTGGGAAAGGAGTATGTAAAGGCTCTATATTGTCACCCTGCTTATTTAACTTATATGCAGAGTTCATCATGCAAAATGCCGGGATGGATAAAGCACAAACTAGAATCGAGATTTCTGGGAGAAATAACAATAACCTCAGATACGCAGACGACACCACCCTTATGGCAGAAAGTGAAGAAGAACTAAAGAGCCTCTTGATGAAAGTGAAAGAGGAGAATGAAAAAGTTGGCTTAAAACTCAACATTCAGAAAACTAAGATCATGGCATCTGGTCCCATCATTTCATGGCAAATAGATGGAGAAACAATGGAAACAGTGACAGACTTTATTTTTTTGGCTGCAAAATCACTGCAGTTGGTGACTGCAGCCATGAAATTAAAAGATGGTTTCTCCTTGGAAGAAAAGCTATGACCAACCTAGACAGCATATTAAAAAGCAGAGACATTACTTTGCCAACAAAGGTCCCTTCAGTCAAAGCTATGGTTTTCTAATAGTCATGTATGGATGTGAGAGTTGGACTATAAAGAAAACTGAGCACCAAAGAATGGATGCTTGTGAATTGTGGGTGTTGGAGAAGACTCTTGAGAGTCCCTTGGACAGCAAGAAGATCAAACCAGTCAATCCTAAAGGAAATCAGATCTGAATATTCATTGGAAAGACTGATGCTGGAGCTGAAACTCCAATATTTTGGCCACCTGATGCAAAGAATGGAATTACTGAAAAAGACCCTGATACTGGGAAAGATTGAAAGCAGGAGGAGAATGGGACAACAGTGGATGAGATGGTTGGATGGGATCACCAGCTCGATGGAGATAAGCTTGAGCAAGCTCTGGGAGTTGGTGATGGACAGGGAAGCCTGGCATGCTGCAGTCCATGAAGTTGTGAAGAATCGGGAGTGACTGAGCGACTGGACTGGTGGTGCTTCCATGGTGGCTTGGATGGTAAAGAATCTGCCTGCAGTACAGGAGACCCGGCATCAATCCCTGCGTTGGGAAGATCCCCTGGAGAAGGCGACGGCAACCCACTGCAGTATGCTTGCCTGGAGAATCCCATTGACAGAGGAGCCTGGCAGGTTACAGTCCATGGAGTCACAGAGAGTCAGACATGACTGAGTGACCAGCCTCTCGATTTCATGGAAATTTAGGCTTAACTTGAAAGGAAACTGTCAGATTGTTCCAGAATGGCTGCACCACATCAGCCGAGTTCCAGTTGCTCTACAGCCTTGTCAGCACTTGGCACGCTCAGTCTCTTTGATTTTAGCTGTTCTGACATTTTATTTTATGATCATTATTTTTCTCTTCTGCTTTTGAGCAGGATCTGAGTCTTCCTATCTTTCTCTTTGGTCCCCTCGTGGATGTGACATCAGCTCAGTCTGGGGCTGGGATGCTAAGACTCAGCTCAAAGAGGGGTCTGGTCCTCCTGTTGGGGGCTCAGCCCCATTGGGAGCTGAGACTTGCTTTCAGGAGATGAATCCTGGGATCCCTGGTCTGTACTGTCTCCTGCCTGGAGGAGGCAGGCAAGGCGCTGAGCCCAAAGGCCACAAAAGGCTCCAATAGAGAATGGGAGGAGGGGAATGACTTGGTAGGGGACCAGGTGTGTCCTGCTCAGGTCCAGGGCAAGGCAGTGCCACGCTGGACATTCTTTGAGCCAGTCCTCACTTTTCCTGCACTGGGAGGTAGAGCTGCAGGGACAGGTGAGAGAGCCAGGCTTGGAGCAGATTCCTGCATTAGTCCGCGGGCTTCTGTGAAGGGGCAGCTGTGGGAAGGGGAATAGAAATGCACGAGGAGGAGCCAGCTCTCCAAGTTTGGGTCCAGGACCTAATGCAGTGGCACGGCGTGTGCTGGAGACAGGGTGAGGCCAGGCAGCGAGTCCCTCAGAGCTCACCCGGGTGGCAGTGCCCAGGAAGCTGGGGCTTCGAGGAACTAGCTCAGAGTAGCCTGTGATTTGAGGCACTGCACCCTGTCCTGAAGGACAGAGGTGCACAGAGCCTTCCAGGGGAGTGTGTTGTAGTGGGGGGGTCCCATCTAGAGGTGTCTTGATTGGGATTTTCCTGCAGGGATATGCTTCCTGCTCCAGGGACTATTCTAGAAAAGCTGTGGCTGTCGCCAGCATGTGCCTGTGTATGAGTGTGTGTGGGAGGTGGGCGAGAGATACATACACCTCTCGCTTTATGACCAAGCCAGAAGCTGGCCACAAAGCAAGGTCAAAGACAGCAGACCCTCACTTTCGACACTGCAATGTGGCAGGAAGAAGCTTGGGCCTCTGCTAGGAGCTCTGGTGTCTGTGGCTTAGCTGGGGCCCCAGCTGGTCTGTAACAAGCAGGGGCCTGTCTCTCCTGCCTGTCCCCTCTCCACCTGGTCCCCAGCAGTGCAGCCTATTTCATCATTTCTCTTTCCTAGACTCCGGGTTTGGGGACTTGCCTTCATTAAGTAATGATTATTTCAGTTTCCCTTTAAAAAATCAGAGACATCCCAGCTGCCAATGGAGGTCTGATCGGCTGCGATAACCAGTGTGCCCACACGGCGGTGATGGGATTCCAGCCTCGAGCACGGAAACTTGACATTCTTGGCAGCCTGGAAATGTAGGATTTCCGTTTGGCTTGTGGTAACACTGAGGCAGCCCTAGAGACCCTGTCTCCTGCTTGGCAGCAGCAGCATCCCCGCCACCGGGGGGCTGGCTGGGGTGAGTAGCTTCAGCAGCGGGGCGTCCTTCCCTGTTGGGCTGCCCTGCTCCCCCTTTCCCCTCTCTGCCCTTCCAGAAAGCTTCCAGAACCCTCCTCGACTCTGGCCCATGGGCCAGGGGCCGCGAAGCCTGGGCCCCCGGCCAGCCTCCTCGGCTCCCCCTCTGCCCACGGAACTCACCGTTTCTGCGCTATCGTGCCCTCTATCGCCTTTGTGCAAAACGTAATCCACAAAATGCTTTCGTGGTAACCTTATCCGTCGCAGCCGGCGATAGCATCTCGCGGCCCCGTGACAGGCAGGAACTTGCAAGCATGGAGTTAATAATGCAGACTTTCAGAAAAGGAGGCTGGCAGAGGGGGCCGCGGCCGGGAATAAAAGAGGCCGGTGTGGCCGTAATTGGGACCATGTGAACTTCCTCGGAGGAGGATTAGGGGGGAAGAGACAGGCCTTGCCCGCGAAGATTAGTTTCAATTAGATGGGCTGGAGGCGAAAGGCCGGGCTCGGTGGAAGATTAAAACAAGAAGGGGAAAGTTTCCGTGGCGGTGGCTCCGGGCCTGCAGCGCCCGGCAAGATCTGCTAATTGAAGGCAAAGCGTGCATGGCGTTCTTTCGGAAGAACTCGCGTTAATTGATTCGATGCCGGCTCTGCTTCTAGGCCTTTCCCCGGCTTGCCCCACCCCCACGCCCTTTCCAGATAATCATTTGTGTTGGAAACCACTTGGGGTGGGGTGGGGCGGGCTGCGGTGCCCAGCTGGCTGGGGGTAGCAGGGGGCAGTGGTCCCCAGGCTGCCCTCGCTGTACACCAGCCCTGTTACTGGGGCTCCGTCCTTGGTAGCAGTGTTGATGCCGCTACAGGGTCTGGAGCGCAGGGAGGGTTTCCTTCCTTCCTTCCTGCTTTCTCTCCTTCTAGGACAGGCAGAGATGGGGGAACCTGGTCCTAGCCGGTGAGTTGCAGTTCTGCCCTCTTCCCTGGTCCCCAGAGAGGCTCTGTGTTCTACGGTGGTCCCTCCACATGGTGACCCAAAGCTGGTACTGTGTCCTGGCCTGGGAGCTGGAGGCAGGTGCCAGGTGTGGCTGGGGTGTTTGCTTGCATGTCGGGGGGCAAACCTAGCTGCTTCCTGGAACTTCCTGGGGCTGCTCCCCTCCAGGCCTTCAAGCACGTAGTGTGCGCGTGTGTTTTATAAATCCTTCCCATTGTAATGACAGCTAAATTATGGAAAATGCATTTTCACAGCTGGTGAGAAAAGCCATTAGCATTAATCAAGGACCAACCTCGTTGGGGATTCTCGGACTGAGTTTGTTGGTGAAGTTATGGACGTGCTCAACAGTCATTAACGGGATTCGTTCGAAATGGGGGCTGATCATTCATCTTTACACAGGGCTTGGGGAGCCTCCTTGCTCGGAGCTGGGGGCTGAGCTCACCGTGGGGCACCTTGAGGTCGTGCGTCTTCTACCCTTTCCTGGGTGGGGAGGTCTCTGGTTTTGGGGACCCACTCACAACCGAGAGTCACCTTTGTCTCAGGAGCCAGGGGATGCAGTCCTGGTGACGTCTGTGGTCTCTTTGGTCCCCTAGCAGGGGACAGGCATCAGTGGAGGTTCTCATGGTCCTGATAGCAACTAGATCCACTCACTGGATGTGTGGCTGGAGCCTCAGTGTCCTCTAAGCCCAGGGAGCTTGCCAGTCCCTTCAGATCCTCTGGGTCCCTGCAGCCTCTGACCTCAGTCTCCCTGGAGAACTCGTCATCCAGTGCCTAGTAGGTGCTGAGAGGTGCTGGGGAGTGAACTGTGAATAGTCAGGCCATTGGCAAGTTCTAGATTTTGAACAGTGGCTCCATTAAGGCCCTGTGCTGGGGTAATTTTAAAAATTTTGATTTTGGAATACTTTTAGGTGAAAATTAGTTTATTATAAAAATTTATAAAATAATTTTATTTTAGAGCAGAAAATTTACAGAGTCTAGAGTTCCTGTGCAGCCCTCTTTCTGGGATACTTTCCAACCCCCTCATCCCTCCAGTGTAATTGCCAGAGGAACACCAGATGAGCTGAGACCAATGGGCCTTCTCCAGGACACTGACTGGTCCTCTCGCAGACCATCCCCACCCTGCCACCCTGTTAACATCACCACAAGCACCTGCCAGGGGATGACCCCGGCAAGACTTGGCAAAGGACCCCAGGCTCTACCCCAAGTCACCTGTTACTGTCCTATTCTGTGCCAGGACAGAGCCCTGTCCAGGCACTGGTCAGTGATTGTCTCCCTAGTCTCATCAGGCCTGTGACAGCCCTGGGTCTTCTCTTGTTTTCTATGACTTTGTCAATCTCGTGGAAGATTGGTTGGCCAGGTGTCTGGAGGGTGTCCCCATTTGGGGCTTATCTAATGTTTTTCTCAAGGTTAGATGGGGGCTGTGGGTTTTGGGAAGAACATCCCTGAGGTGTGGTGCCCCGTCACATCGTGGGGAGCCCTGGGGTCACATGACATCACTGGGATGCTGGCCTGGGTCTTCTGGTTAATTGAGGCAGTGTCTGTCAGGTGTCAACTCTGTAAGGTTAGTATTGGGAGGGGCAGAGACTAAACGCTATCTCCTGTGGGGCGTGTCCACATGTGGTGTTTCTTAGCCAGAACCATTTGTCCCTTCCCTTTATCTTTCTCTCCTTCCCTTCCTCCCTCCTCTTTCTTCCTTTTTTCTTGCTTCTGTTGAGACAGTCTGAGTACAGGTTGGAAAAGAATTTCCAGACACAGAGCACTTCAGAAGGGAGTGAGTTTATTAAGAACAAAGAGCAGAGATAATGTGGGCACTGCGAACACAGCAGGCCTGGCAGACCAGGAGGAGTTGACAATGTTCATGGGTTAATAGCCAGTTTTTGTAGCCTCAAGACAAAGAACAGTCCTGCTGGGAGGGTGGCGTTAGGTGCTCGGTTAGGGTGCTATATGGTGACTATCAGCGTGGGCATGTTTGCCTTATTTGGGGTCAGGAAGCCTGCAGGTGATCATCAGGGGCTTTTGGCAGCAGTTACAACGGGACTTGGTCAGCCCGGCGGTGACCTTGGTTTTAGGCTCTGCTTCTGTGGCCTTGCTGCGAGGCCTCACGCCTGTGGCCTCGTGGTAGGACTTAACACCTTGCCTTCCTTCCTTCCTCTCTTTTTCTTTCCTTCTCTCCTTTAATCATTTGTATCAGTGTGAACTCATAGACATCTATTTTATACTTTCAGTTACAATCCAGTATTGTGGTATTTGTTTTGTGGCTCAAGCTTTCCAGCTTTGGCTGTTGGAAACTCATTCAGTTGACCCCATGTCCCTCTGACCTGCCCCATATTTGTGTTTTTGAGCACTTTCTTACTCTCTGCACCGTGAAGTGCTCCAGGCATATCCAGTTCTCTGAGAACTCCCGGTTCCTTTATTGGAGAAAGAACTAGAAACCAAGATTTGGGTGCTTGTGTCACTGCTGTGCCTCTCAGCAGACAGAACTAGGTAAGCTATGAATGTGTATCCACTGTGTATACACACATGTACTAACCTGTGTATACAAGCGTGTACTAAGCCTTGTGTGCACATGCATGTGTATACATATACATGTGCTGTGTGCTTGGTCACTCAATTGTGTCTGACTCTTTGCAACCCCATGGACTATACAGTCCATGGAATTCTCCAGGCCAGAATACTGGAGTGGATAGCCTTTCCCTTCTCCAGGGCATCTACCCAACCCAGGGACCAAACCCAGGTCTCCCACATTGCAGGCGGATTCTTTACCAGCTGAGTCACCATGGAAGCCCATATGCATGTAATCTAGCCCTCATACACATACATGTGTGTACTAACTCATGAATATACATGCACCTATAGCTGTTAGGGTGGTTTTTAAAGGGCTGTGGAGAGACCTGGACTTGCCCTGAGAGAGATGGGGCCTGACAGTCTGGTGTAATATATGCTGAGGGTCAGGGAGTCAGTGGTGATTCTGCAGGTGGAGATTCAAGCTGACCTTTGAGAAACAGGTAGAGGGAAGAGGTGAGTGTGATGAGGGTTCTGAGTGACAGAGAGGGCCAGGACTACGAAGACCTTCCAGGGTTTGATGAGTGGACCTCTTTAGTCCCATGAATTAGGGAAGAGTTGGGCCTGAGTGGCCTCCACCTCTGTGGGCCTCTGGCCATTTAAGAGCAGCTCGGCCTTTGTCCTCTGCCCAGTGAGGACAGCAGTGGTTTCCAGGCTCCAACCCTGCTCTGGGTGCTGGTTCCGTGGGAGGGGGTGGCACCCTGAATTCTTGGGTCTGGCGGGCACCAGGGATCCCTGGGGCTCAAGACAAGCCTGGATGCAGGGCTGGGGGCTGGGAGGCAGTGTCCTGAGTTGGGGTCCTGGCTTGGCCACCTGCCCCTGGTTGGCCTTGGACAAATAGTCAGATGTTTTCTTGCCTCTGTCTCCTCATGGGCAGATGGGATGATGGGAGGGGGTGGGCAGGGCAGGGCACAGGGTGAAGTGTAACCATCGGGCACACAGTTGGTGTCACTGTAACCAGCTCTGCTCCGGGTGTGGTGGTGTTTCCTGCCTTTGGCTGACTGTGGGGGGAGGAGAGGGTCTGCACCATGCCCGGGACCCCAACACGGCTGGTTCCCGCTCTCCATGCCATTCTGTTTCAGAGAGGGTAGGGGAGGTGGTTGGCCACACAGCTGGGGACGCAGGCATCACAGCCACAGCACCCCCCTCCAGAGGCCGCCCCTCCCATCACTGTGGGGGTCTGGAGGGCATGTGGGTGCACAAGCCGTCTGCAGGCATTGTGGGTTCAGGAACCACCAGGACCGCGTCTCCCTTGGGGACCCCACTTCCCTTCTAGGTGGGGAGGCCGGGAGGCTCAGGAGAAGGCGACAGCTTGTTGATTGGTGGCTATGAGCTGCCTGGAGGCCCCAGGCATGGGCCCGAGACCATGATATGATCCTGCGAGAGAGCTGGGCCCTTTGGGGGACACCTTCCCCTTTTCCCTAGCCGAAGACGGGTTTCCTGGCTCAGCTTCTTCCTCAACCATCTTCCATTAACCAAACCCATCACATGGGGCTTCTCTCCTGTGTGTGGGACAGGGCCAAGTCCTCACCGCTGAGTTCTCATTGCCCCCCCGGCATCAGGAATCACGCTCCTGTCTCCCTTTCCTGTGTTCCACGCCCATCCCTGTCCCATCCAGCACTAGGGCAGTGTTCCTGTCTCGGAAGCTGCTTCCCACCCCCAGGAGAGTTGGGGATGGTCTGAGCGGGGAGCGGCAGGAGGCCCAGGAGCCCCCGAGGAGGACCCCTTCCTCTGGGCAGGTAGAGTTGATGAGAGGTGGGGGTTGGGGAGGGCCCAGGTGTGACAGACCCTGGTCCTGGGCGAGGTGACCCTGGAGGGGATGTGGGGGTTCTGGGGTCTGCCTTGAGGTCCAGATATCTTAGCTTTTAGTGACATGGCCCTTTCCTCTAAGGGTCTAGGCCCAGGCAGCCCCTTTCCTGGTAGAGGCTGGTGCTCTCTCAGGGACTCCAGCTCCCAAGGCCTCCCTTGGGCCAAAGACACCCTACTCCCTCTGAGGGTCAACAGAAAAACACCCCGGCCTCCCTGGGAGCTGGTGGAAGGAGCCCTGGGCACAGACCAGCCTCCCTGCTTTGAGGGAGGAGGGTCTTGGCGATCCTGCCTGTTGGGGCCATCTGAAACATTCGGCACAACCCCTGCATGCCGACCCTCTTCTTCTGAAGGCCAGCATGGCTGTTGGCAGGCAGGGCTGGCCCTCTGATCACCCAGATGCCCTTCACTAACCACCTTCCAGTCCCCCGCACCCCCACCAAAGGACCATCTCGTTGGAGCTGGGCCTGCGGAGGGAGGGTGACCCCATACGAAACCCACCCATAGATCACCTCACTGAACGCCTGGGGGAGCCCAGAAGTCTAGAAGCCCCCTGCCTGTCCCTCCCCACGTGGAGCTGGGAGGCCAACCGTATCTGTGTGCAGAGTCAGAGGCTGTGGGCGGGCCCAGCCTGTGGGACAGGTGTTTTCTGGGGCAACGATCTCCCTTGGTCATCTACTCTCCATAAACCTGGGCATCTGCCCCGAGAGGCTGGAACTGGTCGGCCGTGAGGGCATTGATTTCGTTACCAGGCAGGACAGAGATGTGTGTTGCTGCCCCCTGGGGTGATTTCACTCCAGTTGGTGCCGCAATTCACACCCAGGATGTCTGAGTGCTGGGCTGGTCCTCACCCACCTCCAGATCCTGGATGCCCAGCAGACCCTGAGTGTGGAGGCGGTGGCCCCTTGGCTGAGTGCACAGGCCGGGAGCAGATTTCATTTGTTAAATTTGGTGTAAACTTATAGGTGTGGTTGATGAGGGATTTTAAAGGTTCTTGTTCATTTGGGACTGATACAACAGTGTGTCAAGCTTTGAGTTGCAAATGCTTTAAAGTAAACGCAGTAACGATCAATTTATTAGCGATCACCAGCAATAAATACCTGATTACCCCATCTGGAGAGCGGCTCTGGGCGCTGTGGGTGTGGGCTGATTGCTGGGTAAGGGGGTGATGGCCTTGTGGCCCCATCTCCCCAGGCTGCTCCCTCTTGGGCTGAGTGCCTCAGTTTTAGGGTAAGCTGACAGAACTGGGGTCTCCACCAGGGACCCACAAAACACTTCCCAGTGAGAAGTCTGAGGGAGGCAATTGGGGAGGTTTAAGGAGATTCTCATCAGGCTGGGACCCTTGAGGGTGGGGTCAGCTTGTATTGCTGGAGCCAGCAACCTGGGCCCCTCTAAAGCCTCCTTCTATGGGTGGGTATGAGGGTGAATGCTTGTGGGGGTTCGCACACAGGGACAAGCAGGCAAGCTTTCCAGCTAAGATGGGTTACCTGGTAGCCCCTCAGAAGGAAGAGCTAGGGGCTTCAGTCCCCGAAGCATTGGGGGCATGCAGGCCTTTTATGGGGCCTTGGCTGTGACTGTAGACCCGGCATGGGGCCTCTGCTTACCTTCCCCACACTGTGGCCCCCAGCTCCCCAAAGTTTTGATGAAGTCTGTGACTTGTGCAGAGGACTGTTCCGGTCCAGGTCCAGCAGGAGGGAGAGAGGGGAGCAGGCCAGGGGTCACCAGCTCTGTCTCCCGGCAGTGAGGGACAGCCTGGATGCCCTGCAGTGGGCGACTCGGGGACCTGCCCCAGGGTGGCTCTGCCATCCTGTGACCTGAGAAACAAATCTGGAAGCCAGTCAAGTGGTGGTGCACCCGAACCAGAGGTGCCCACTGGCTGACCACTCACAGTGAATCTGTGCTTGGAAAGGGGGCTGCCCTGGAAACCGGGGAGGATGAGGGTCTTCCCTGAGGAACCCCTCCTCTGGCTAGGCCACCCCAGATGCGATCCCTGATCCATTCTGGTGACCAAGCCCCCATCCCACTGGGAGCCTTTCCTGCACTTCCTCCCCAAGCAGGCTTTCAGTCACAGGGGTGGGGGGGCAGCTTTGGGGGTGGGGCTGCTGACTCTAGCATTTCCCTGAATTGAGACAGACTAGTTTCCCCAGGAAGAGAAATAGATATCAACAAACTTCCATCTTGAAGATCAAACACTTCCTCCCGCCCGCCCACCCCAAGGACCTCTCACAGCCTCCCCATTGCCCCTGCCCCCAGCCCTGCATGTGGGTGCTCAGGGTAAGGCGGGAGGGGTGTGGAGGGGGTGGGAGCTGGGCTGGCTGGACAGGCGAGGGGCTGTCCACGGGCCCTGTGCCTTGACCCAAGGCCATGTCCATCAGGGCTTCTGAAACCCTGCCCCAGGAAAGGCCTGACCAGGTAGGGCAGGAATCAGTGTCCCTGTCTTCGGAGCTGGGTGGCCTGTGGGGTTTGGTGATAGCACCTCCTGCAGCGTGGCTCCCGAGGATCCTGGGTGGCTCAGCACAACACACAGTTCCGAAGCCAGTGACCAGGATTTTTTGCTTAAAGTCTGCTCCAGGGATGTGGCCCCCTGCCCCTGGTCCTGCCCCTCCTCCCACCTTAGGAATCAGAGCATTTAGCATCTCCCATCATGGTTATTTAGAAACCCACTGAGTGCAATGTGGGGGGTTTCTCCACATCCCCAATCTGTGAGCCTCTACTAACCCGGTGCAGAAAAGTGCTCAAGTTTGCCCCTCCTACGGAAGGCTCAGGGCCTTGCTGGCACAAGCTAGGCAGGGGTGTGGGCGGGGGCTCTCGCCCACAGGAAGGCCCTCAGGGGCAACGGCTGAGGTGGTGGGCACTAGGGCAACCCAGATCCAGATGAAGGGCTCTTTGGTCTCCCCACTGCCCTGCACCCCCAGCCAGGCTTCTCCTGGGCTGTGTCCAGCTTGGCAAAGCCAGACCCCACCCTCTGCAAATGGGGCTCTGGGGATAGGTGGGAGCTGTCAGACCCCTTTGGGTCTTGGGCTCTGAATAGGATGAAGAGGTGCCCTTGTAATCAGGGTGGGTGATGACACCTGTGGGGGCCCTGGACAGGCCAAAGTGAGGAAGGGGCAAGTGGGCACTGACTGAGGATGTGGGAAGATGCAGACGTGGCCCCAGGAGGAGGCCTTCAACGGGGGCTTGAGAGTCTCTCATGAGATAGAGGTGACCGCTCCAAGATCGCATGGGCACTGGAGCCAGGCTGGCTTCAACCCAGGTGTGCCCCCTGTGATGGAGCAAGGGGAGTGGCAGCATGGCTGCAGTTTAGGGATGAGAGATGGCAGGGAAGTGGCAGGAGGAGAGACAGATAAACAGAGGTAGAGACAGAAACAGAGAAAGAGAGAGGCAGAGGACAGGGCAGGATGCTGCCAAAATGGTGGTCCTGAGACCCTCACTTAGGGTCAGCGCCATCACCCCCCGGGCCCCAACCCTCCTCAGTACTCCCAGCCCCTCTTGGTCTGGACTGGGGCTCTGGACAGGCTTCTCCAGAGAGATGACGGAAAGCCAGATGCCCTGGGGTCTAATGTGGTGGGAGGGGGGCCTGGGCGGTGAGGTTGGAGGGGTGTCCAGGGTCTCAGCCAGTCCCTCCCCCCTCTGGGCCTGAGTCTGGCTGGCTCCCTGGCCCTGGTTCTGTTGCAGTGGCTGGAGGAGTGACTGCTGTGATGGTGACCTTGGCCAGGGCACTCTAGAGTGAGGGTTCACTGTGAGCCGGGGTGAGGGATGGGTTCCAGAACTTCATGCCCACCCCTGCTCACCCCCAGCTGTGTCTCACTGCTGAGGAAGCCCAGGGACTGAGGGAGGGGTGACCACCGGGGAGCCCAGTCCTGGGTGGTCAGCTGGGTCAGGCGTGTGGGACCCCGCCCAGCCCATGGGGACACGCTAGATGGTACCCCTGTTCCTACTCTGAAGCCTGGTGCCCTGACAACAAGGTGGCATCATCGACTCAACGGACATGACTTTGAGCAAACTCTAGGAGAGGGTGAAGGACAGGGAAGCCTGGCGTGCTTCAGTCAATGGGTTTGCAGAGAGTCAGACATGACTGAGCGACTGAAAAACAACTCAGCTGTTACCTCCACCCTACGAGGATCAAAGAGGCATGGATGTGCTCAGGGGCCCAGCTGCACATGGAGGGATGGGACCCTGCTGAGTGGGCATCTCCACGAGGGGCTTGTACACCCACAGCCTCTCAGCCCAAGGCCTCTGCCTGCCCGCAGGTTGACGGATTAGCCTGGCTGCCTGGCCCGGCTGGGCGCCCTCACTCCTTCCTAGCTGGGAAGAGATGGCAGGCTTTGTTTATTTAGACTTTTCCTGAAGCTGACAGCTTGAATCAGCCTAATTTACCTGAAGTATACCAACCGTCCTTGTATTTATTTTACGATATTTCACCGGCGTAACTCAATCCCCGCCCTCCGCTGTCTTGTGACCTGGCCCAGGATGCATCTGTCTCCCATCCCCGCTGCCCACCTCACACTTCAAGGACACGGGGAGGCTTTCAGGGGAGAGCTGGGGGATAGGGTATGGGGAGGAGCCCCGACAATAGCACAAGAGGTACCACGCACCTCTGGATTTGGAGTGAAGCCAGGTCTCCAGTGCCCTGTGAGTGGGGGAGGAGATGTTGGCCCTGGAGGTGGGGGTCCCAGTGAGTGGCTCAGCATGGCTCCCTGATCCTCATGTCATTTGCTGAGCTTCCCTCATGTTCGGGACTCGGGGCTGAGCACTCCATTACACCAGCTGATGACCCATTTTGCAGGAAGGAAAGTCCCTCACCCAGGGTCAGGCGTGGCCAGCCCCAGAGCTGGGTGCCAGCCCTGGACAGGCTGCTCTGGACAGCTCGAATGGCTCACAGGGTTGTGCTGCCCAGGTTCAGGATACCAGCCAGTGGGCAGACTGGACAGTATCCCTCAGGGATGAGGCGGGGCTGCTGGGGTCACTTACATGGGAGGAGGCACCACCCAGCTGGAGAAGGCTGTGCCCTGGACCCGGGAGTGCCAACTCAAGAATCAGCTCTGGCAGCAGGGAGGAGGTGCCCAAAGATGCTGGTTACCCTGGACCTCTGTAGAGGAGGAGCGGGATGCTCTGTACACTCCGTTCCCCCAGGGCAGTGGTCATCCACCCAGGCACAGCCAGCCTGGGACCAGCTCATTAGAGGGGCCTTGGAAGGCCAGACCAACATGGGGACACGTGTTCATGGCCTGATTCCGCAGATGCTTCTGAGAACAGGTCTGGGCTAGTCCTAGCAATGAGACACAGCCGCTGATCAGAAGGCCCTTGCCTCATGCTCACCCTAGTCGGGGGGCTGCCAAGACCAGGCAAACCACAAATGGACACACTAAAATAGGGAAACACTAGGGCCCAGGTCAGCAGGGTGATCCCTGAGTCATGAGGAAGGGCTTCCTGGAGGAAGAGATATCTGTGTTGAGGCCAGGATGCAGAGGGTGAGCCTCCATGGAAGGTCTAGGCAAAAGTCTTGGGTCAAGGGAGAAGCTGGTGCAAAGGCCCTGGGGTGGGCCTGATCCTGGTGTTGGAAGAACAGGGTCTTCTTCCCTTAAAGTGTTAAAAACAAATCCCAGAGCCGCCTGCTTCCCAGGAGTGGTGGTCCTGATGGGAGGGGGGTTACTCTGTTCATGGGGACCCTGTGGCTCTTGGCTCAGAGCCATGGCCCGGGAGAGGCTGCCCTGCCTTACCCCCACTTCCCGCTGTGAACACCCCCAAGGAGCCCTGGAGGCCGTGCTCACCACAAGTGTGACGAGGGCCTGCAACCCTGGGGAGCTGGGAGTGGGGGGCTACTGTGGGGAAGGGGGCAGTGGCTCTTGAATTATAAGGCCTAGGATTCTGCCAGGCCTGCCTTTTGCTCTGAGGGCCGTGGACCTAGCCCCTCCCCTGCGACGGGGCAGAGGTCAGCGGCGGTGGGAGGGCCTGGGCCCTGGGTGGATGCGTCTGGCCGCTGTGCGTGCGGCCCTCTGTGAGTGCGCTCCCCCGGGAGGGGCCACGATTGTACTGGGCCATACATCTCTGTCAAGATCTCTATGAATAAATTAACCTTTTTAAAGATTAGTGCACTCTAATACCTCAGGGTTTTTTAAACAGAACAAATGCTAAAAATATTTTGACAGAGCTTGCCGAGTTTGCACTCGGCTCATCAACAGAGCCGGAACCCCATCCCCCGTCCCCAGAGAGAGGTGTCGCCCAGTGGGGTTGGGGGGGTCAGCAGGCGGTGGCCACTCCAGGGGCCTGTCATATGGTCTCTGTGTGGAGAGAGACGGGGTCGGGGGCTGGCACCAGTGCCACTGGCCTCACGGTCCTGGCTGGCTGGGCCTGCTTTTGTGGGCCAGGAGGAGATGGGCTTTAGAGCCTGTGGCTGGGGTCGGGGAGTCCCACCTGCAGGGGCGGAGGGAGGGAGGGAGGGAGGGAGGGAGGTGGTCCCGGGCTGGGCTCAGCATGTGTGGAGACCTGGAGCCAATAAACAGATTCAGGGAGCATGGGAGTGTGAGGCCAGGTCTGGGCCATGGGTGTCCACGAGTAGAATGGGTTGGGGTCTCTGAGCTGGGCACCTGGATGCAGGTGGAGGAGGCTGACTCTCGGCCTCACCCAGAGAAGCCACCAGAGGCTGTGGAGGAGGGGGTGACCAGGCAGAGCTAAGAAAAGGCATCTCAAGAGTGGTGGCCTGTGTGGTCCAGGTGAGGCTGAGGCCTGAGCTGGGGGCAGAGCCCCCAGAGGGGAGGGGAGGAGTCAGGAGGACTCCAGACCCCAAGTTCTCTCTGGGCTCCCGGGACATATTGCTTTCCTTCTGTTGGTCCTCAGCGCCCGGAACCAGACTGGCCCTAGTAGGTACTCGGTACCCCACACTGGGGTGGGCTGGATTCCCATGGCCCCTTGAGCTGGAGTCCTCTCTCTGGCCCCAAACCCACCCACCGTGGGTCCCAAGGGCCTAGCGATGCAGAGCTAAGTCCTTGCTCTGACGGTGCAGGGAGGAGGCCGCTTGCCTGGCAGGGGCAGGAACCTCTCCCTCATCAGCAGGTCAATGGGAAGGGGGACCCTTTTCAACTGAGCTGAAGCTCTGAGGGGCTCGGCCAGTCAGAGGGTCCTGGGGTCCTCTCTTTGCTGCTGGGAATGATGTCCAAGGACTGGGCATTGCAGGGCGAGGAGGACTCTGTCCTCACACCTGCCCCATGTGGAGAGCTGGCCTCTGCCTTCAGGAGCAGGATGACCCATGGTGAGTGGGGCTGGGGACTAATAGCCCCTTCTCTGCCTGTGTGAAGCCCTTTGGGCTCTCAGCCTTCACGACTGTCTGCCTGCGTTTCAGTCTGGCTTGACTCCATCCTGGTCTGGCATCGTCGTGACCTCTTTGTAAAGAAAATGAGGTTCTGGGCCTCACCTGTCAGGCGGTAGACAGGTCTGGCCTGGGATCCCTCCTGCCTCTCATCCTGCCAGCTGCCTCTGGCCCTGGCCCTCCCTGGGTTTTTGGGTCTTCTGGACATGGACCATCCTCTCACTTCTTCCCTCACCCTTGGGGACCCAGCCAGCTCTTCTGCCGTCACTTAAATGCCTCTTCCTCCAGGAAGCCTTCCCTGATCCCGTGAGGCTGAGTTAGTTCTGCTGTATCTTGAAGACTTCCGAGGCCTTCCTCTCTTAGAAGATGCCCTTCCTGGACATGCTTTTCTGGAGGGAAGCCTTGGGCCTGGTCACTGCCCAGGTCCCCTCTGTGAGGCAGGCAGGGCAGAGTGCTGGCCTAGTCCGGGGTCAGGAGGAGTCCTGTCACAGGAACCGTCTGGAAACAAGGACTGGGCAGCCAGGCAGAGGTGAAGCAATAGCAATCTTCCCCCAGGGGGTAATACCTGGGTGGGGCAGGTACATGGGAAGTGAGGTCTACCTTGTGTGAGCCCGCTGACCTACTACTGCTCACCTCTGGGTCAGGGACCTGGGTCCAGCCTGCCCTGGCTTCCCTCGGGGAGGGATCTCTGGGCAGCCAGGGCTGTGACCCGCTGCGTCCCACCCTGTGAATGGGAGAGCATCCCTCCTGAGTGGCACCGTCACACTCCTGACCTCCACTGTGTAGGGCAGATCTTGGTGGGGCGGAGGGCTCAGCTTTCCTTTTGGAGGGATGGGTCAAGGTCCAGCCTGACTGTCCCTGTGTTTGCTTTGTGGAGGAATCCTGGGTTTTTCCATGGCCCCTGGGCATCTAGTCCAAGGCATTCCCCAGTCCCCTCCTCCAGGTGCTGAAATGCCATCTTAGCTTGAACTTAATGTTGCTCTGAGAACCCCCTGGGCACCACCGTAGAGAGGTTTTCTGGTCCTGAAATGTATGGTGCCCTGAACTTCCCTGATGGTCAAGGGGTAAGAATCCACCTGCTAATGCAAGGTACAAGTGTTCATTCCCTGGTCCGGGGAAGATGCCACATGACTGTGGGCAACTGAGCCCGTGAGCCATAACAACTGCAGCCTGTGCTCTAGAGCCCATGTTCCACAAGAGAAGTCACTGTGCCGAGAAATCCACACAGTGCAACTAGAGAGTAACCCCTACTCTCGCCACAACTAGAGAAAGCCCGAGTGTAGCAACTTAGACTCAGCACAGCTTAAAAAAAAAAAAAAAAAAAAGGTACAGCCTTAAAAAAGAACATGGCACTCCAAATTGCTGAGTTATTTACTAGGTGACGTGATGTTAGGGAACACGGCTTCTAGCTTGCTCCAAGGACCTCCGCAGCCCTCATGCATGAGCCTAACCTGTCCAGCAACACCTATCCCTGGCGTCTGTCTGTCTGTCTACTGGTCCTTCTGTCTGGATAGGAGCCTGAGGTTGAGTTTCCTGATTTCCTAAAGGTGCCCTGCAACAAACTCAGGGTTCTTTCCCCAGGATGACTGTCCATGGAGGTGAAAGCCTGCCTGTTCTTCCATTTCCGCCATCTCCAGGAAGCCCCCTCTGGAAAGCCTGAGACTGGACCCTCCTCTTTGAGTCCCTGCACCAGCTGAAGGGGCTGCTGAGTTTTCTCCTGTGTGAGGGCAACCCCTCCATGCCCCTGTTTGGCTGCCCAGCTCCTGCCCAGGCCTGGGACAGAGCAAGGACTTGGATGCAAGGATTGGGGGATGATGGGGGATGCAAGCCTGTGATGACATACAGATCAGCCATCAACACCCATGCCCCCAACACTGCCCTGGCATTCATGCTGTGCACAGATCTGGGCCCACAAGCAGGTGTTGGGCTGTGCTCTGCGGGGACCCTCAGGCCCCTTGGCTTCTCTGTTCTGCATGGGGGTGACAGTCAGTCTGTGCTGGGATGGTGCAAGTCTCAGCAACACATGTAAAGGGCCAGTGTGAAGCCTTCATTTATGGCAAAAGCCAACATAATTTCATTCTGAATATTTTATTTTGAAAATCATATCACATCCTTTCATATGGAAAGTGACCAGGCCCTCCTGATGGGCCTTTGGTGCTAGGGACTAGGGGTGGGGGTAGGTGGTGACGATGGAGGGGCTGGGAAGGAGGAACAGATGAAGAAAGCACAGACTCCACCCCTGAGTGGCTCAGAGCAGGAGGGAGCAGCCAGGGTTGGGGAGTTAAGCCAAGGAGGCTGCTTGGAGGAGGCAGCATCTGGGCTCAGAGCAGCCTCCAGGTTTCCTCCTATGGCCTCTGTTTCAATCTCCTTCCATCAGGATGATTAAGCCCCCGGATGCAGAGGGAGGACCCTTTTGCTACCCTCCTGGGTGGAGTTCAGAGATGCAGGTGAGGGCAGGGTGGGGGAGGGAGGTGGACATGGGACACTGCTGAGGAGGTGACGTGGGCATCAGTATTTCTAAGAAGGAGGGGCCCCAGGGCCGGTTGGAGTGAGGGACATGCGCTCTGGAGAGGGGCTGGTCAGAGATTCTCGAGTCCATAGATTTCTGTTCCTGTGACTTCATGGTTCCAGTGCTGCCAGCTGGTCTCAGAGTGACCACTGAGCTCAAGCCTCCTGCCAGAAAAAGTCCTGAAGACTTGACATTAATGAGATGGGGGCACTGGGATCTCAGAGACCCCTGGGGGAACAGAGAGGATACTGTCTTCTCCTGGGGAACCCCTGGGGACTTTCCATTATTTGAATTTGTAGGATGACTGGGAGGGAATGGTGCTGGGGGATCTGGTGGGGTGGACATTCAGCTGGATCTGGTCAGGTGGCCCTGGCTGGACCCACCTGGGGTCCATCCCTGTCTGGAGGCAGGACCACACTTTCCTGACCCACTGGCTGTGCCTGTTTTCTGTCCATCTGTGTGGGAGCCTGGCCTCTGTGCGCGACTGGGTTCTGGGGTGGGACCCCTGCAATGGAAGAGCCTGATGGATCCTGCAGGGTGGAGATCACGGGGGTCCTGCTGGCACCCCAGTCACCCAGCCCCACCTGGGACTGACAGGACAGATGAAGCTCTCACGAAAGGGGATTCAACCAGCTTTGGACCAAATCCTGAAATTTGCTTCCCAGGATCTCTATTTATAGATCCTCCTTCTCCTCACTGGGGTCGGTCAGTCATCCACTCCTTTCAGGAGTTTATAACTCTTTTATTAAATTTAGAGCTGGCCGTGGTTTTAATTCAGAGTGAAAACTCTGAACCATGGGGGAGACTCAGAATTGGTTTCAGGGTGACTGCCAGCAAGCGTGTTTCCAGTGGTTACCCCGGAGACGGCCCTGGTGGGTCTGGGAGCCCTGACCTCAGACTTTCCGGAACCCTCTCTCAAAGCTGCTTGGGCAGCTTCCTGACTCCCGGCGCGTCTGTCCCTTGGGTAGCTGGTAGGTTTACAAGCCTGAGTCCAGTAGCTCTTGGGGAAGCGGCAGCTCTGGGCTCTGTTAGCTTTGTCTTTGCATTTGGGGGAGCTGCCTAAGGCTGGCTTCCAAGTTCTTGGTGCTGTGGCCAGGAAGGTGATTAGGAGGCCCAGAGGGTGAGCGGAGGCCCGGGGGTGAGGGGGTCCGTGGCCTGCTGGGGGCGGGGCAGCTGGTGGACTCTGGACTGCCTTGCCCTGCATCATGCTTTCTGAGAGTCTGTGTCTTCTGTTCTAAGTCAGTCTCTTTGGAGCAACGTGGTGGGGGGCTGAGCCCTGGGCGTCCGAGGCGCTAGACAGGGGGTGGAATCAGCCTGGGGCTGCGTATTCCCTCCAGGCTTCCCTTCCCTTCCCAGATTTTCAAATGATTACTGAACACTGCGGCAGTCCCTGTACCACCCATGTCCAAGCTCCTCTGGGAGAATGGCTTTCCAGCCCCTTGTTGAGCCGTGGTGGCTGGGGGGTGGTTGGTGGGCAGCAGGAGGTGGTCAGAGGCTGGACAGACAGCCACTGGCCAGTGCTACTGGGAGTTGGTCCCAGAGCTCCGACCTCAGGAACATGTGGCGGCTGCAGGACCTCACGGCAGGAAGGAGTGCCGAGGGACCCGCTCCCGGCCAGTAGGTGGTGTTCCCGGACTGCTTTCCCAGCCTCCGCTCCGCCTGCAGCCGGCCGCCCGCACCTCGGGCAAGCTGGGCACATCTGGAAATGTTTGGTTTGATAGAGTGTCGCTTTACATTGCAGAAATGAGCGTAAGCGGTTTCTTGACCCACCAAGTGAGAAATGTGATCTGGGTTTTACTGCCGACCCTTTAAATAAAAAACAGATCGCTTATTAAACCATTATCTATTGGGGATGAGGAGGGGCCCATGTGGACCGTGCTTGGTGAGGATGGAAACGGATGAGGCGGGTGGGTGGGGCACAGGTCACCCAGGTCACTCCCAGGGGACAAAGGGATGCTGGCATTTACTGCCTGCCCTGTCTGCCCCTTTGCCAGCTGCTAGAGGAGTTGAATGGGGGCAGGAGAGACTGACTTGACCTGCACGGCTGATGCCGAGGCCAGGGGTCCCCACAGCCCCCACAGAGGGCTTGAGCCTGGCTGTGCCTGAGGGCAGCCTCACCCACTGCTGAAGTGCTGTGGAAGCAGGCACTTCTGCTCCCATGGGGTCTCTGTGACCTTGGCCTTGAGTGCTTTGGTCTTGGGGAGCCATAGTGTCTGGGCTGTGGGCATGGTGCGTGGGTGGCCAGGGTCCTGGCCCTTCTTTACAGCAGGCATCTTTATAGAGGGGGACCTGCCTTCCCCCAGCTTGTGCCAGGGGTCCTGGCTGCCCGGGAACAGCCCAAGTGTGGTGGATAATGGCTCTCACCTCTATAGGGAGTTTCCTGTTTGAACTCTTTTTTTCCCTTGGACTGGATGTGCTCTGATATCACCCTCTCTCTTTGTCCTGCAGTATTTTCAGTAAATAAACCCCAATCCTGGCACCAGGGAAAGTCCTTAGTCAACTGACCAGAGGCTACTCAAGGTCACCTGAGTGCTATCCCCGGGACACGTGGTGTGTGAGCTGGTCCTCCACACGTCCTGGTGGCTCTGGGGTTTCCTAAGCTGAAATCAGAGGCAGCATGGAGAAAACAGTCAGGCTGGCTCAGCCAGGGAGGGTCAGGGTGACACAGGGGATGGCCTTGGTACCACCAGGAGGACCAAGGCAGAGTGGGTGAGAGGAGGCGGGGTCCAGGGAGACTGGTGGAACATGGAGGTGTGATGACAGGGTTGACAAGATGAAGGCGAGGGAAGGTGTGAGGGAAGGTGCGAGAAGAGTCACGGGAAAGGACGGAGCTGCAGTGCCCCGGCACCGCCCTGGGGTCTGCTCTGCTGTAGTTCCCAGGGGGCCTGGCACTCCTGGGCCTGGGCACAGGTTCTGTGCTGGGGAGGCAGGAGGGCTTGGGAAGATGCCCTGGTGCTGCGAGCTGCCTGAGTGGGAAGGACTCGCTGAGGGAGACCTGTGGGTGGGCAGCAGAGTACGGGCACACACCTGTGCATGTGGGCTGTCATTAGTGCGGTTGTTGCTATTATTCTGCAAAGCTCTGTGGGTGCAGAGGCCTGAGCCTAGGGGATCTCAGAGACCCAGGAGGGACCCCCCACCCTAACCCAGGGATTCTTTCCAACAGCAAGGCCTGAGGAGGTAGGCCCTTGGTGCTGGCGTTGGTGGTCCAGGTGGGGCCAGGTCTCAGGGCTCAGCAAGGGGGCGGGCAGAAAGGGAGTGGGCTGAGAGGTGCTGAGGGACCCTGTAGTGGGGGCGGCATCCATTGGCCTCTGAGGGATTTATCAAGTTCTCAACTTGGACGCTGCCAATATGGCTATGATGCTCATAAAGCCTACCTTTCAGTTCAAGGCAGCGGTGGGGGAGGTACTAGCCCCTGCTGTGCTGAGGAGGAGAGGGAGGTCTCAGAGGGTCAGTGACTGGCCCAGGGTCACACAGCCAGCAAGTTACAACCTAAAATGTGGAGCTACAGGGCAGGGGGCAGTGCAGGGTCCCAGGGCTGGGCAGGCTGCACTCAGGGGCCCAGAGTCTCACCCCAAACAGACCTTGCTGCTGGGGCTGCAGAGGCAGGAGGGGGAAGTGGCTTCTGCAGCTGCCTTCCGGCCGTGGGGGCACTTAGCTCCGTAGTGCCCACCTCGGTTGGCTGCACCTCCCTTGCCATGGCCTGCTGCCCGCAGTGGATTGGCTGGTGTAGATTTATCTCCGCTGTCACAGCCAATAGAAATACGGCGCTGCCCGAGTGGCTGTGTTGTTACAGCGACAGCCATGATTGGTCGCCCGTGTGATGAATGGTCAATGCCACACATGGCCGAGCGCTGGGCCGTCCCCGCGGTGGACCTCAGGGGCTGCTCTTGACCTTGAGTGGGGTCTCCAGCGGCAGCAGGGTGGGTGGGTCAGGGGTGCTAGGTCTCCCAGCTCTGGTGAGGGCTGTGACTTGGTGGCCTGTGGAGCACCTAGGCCTGGGGTGGCGGGGTCGGGGTCCAGGTGACAGCCTGGATGTAGGGTTACATCTGACTCAGATAGAGATGGGGGTCCCAGCTCAGGGGGACCAAGGTCTGGGTTGAGAGGCTAGGATGAGAGGCTCCCCAGCTCTGCCTCTGTGTGGAATGCAGGATTGTTGGAGCCGGTCAGGATGGATGGCTCTGGGCCCCTGGGTGCACATAGACCCCAGTGGAGCCTGGTGGGGCTGCTCCGATTTGCTCTGCGGAGAAGAGCACTCCTACGGAACCGGTCACTGTGGGCTCGAGGCTGGGGAATGCCGGGTGCCCACTGAGATGTGCTGTGTTCACAGGTTGGCCGGAGCTGCAGTGGGGGCAGAGACGTCATGTGTGGCCCTGGATGCCCCTCTGCGCCCTCTGTGCCCCGCTGGACTGGACAAACAGCCCGCTCTGTCCCATCCGGGGATGCTCCCACACGCCCATGGGGCAGGTGGGGAAATGGGGTGCAAGGAAGTGCTGGTGCGGCTTGCTCAGAACAAGCCCTCCCTTGAGGCCTCCGAGAGTTGCCGCAGAGTGAGGACTGGGGAGGCGGCACCTTGGCATCTGGGCCCAGGCCGGAGGTGAGGGTCTGCTAGGTGACTATAGGGCTGGTCCTAGATTCCAGCCAGGTAGGCAGTGTGGGGGTGGCCAGAGGAGGTGGAGAGACCACTGTCCACAGGGCAATGTGGTACCTGGTGCCTATCCATGGAGGAGCCCCAGGTAGAGTCCCCCCACCCCCATGCTTCCCAGGGGAGGTGGAGAGGCCCTCCTGTGGGCTGAGGTCCAGGGAGACAGGCACAGAGGACAGCTGTGCTCCAGGGTGACCTTGAGCAGAAGGGTGGTATGCCAGGTGGTCAGCACAGCCTGAGGGTTGGGGCCTTCTTTGTGGAGCTGCTGCCTTTCAGAGTGTGGGTGTGAACAGGGGACTGGGGGAGCTGTGAACCAGGCAGGGAAGGGTATCCTTGGAGGAGGGAACAACCTTGGTAAAGGTGCAGGGCTGAGAGAGGCCTCGCACACCACCTTGACCCCTGATACAGGCAGGGTTTGGCCAGCAGATCTGTGAGCTGAGGGGGTAGGGCAGGGCTCTTGGGGGTCTGAAGGCCGCCCCTTGGCCTTGTGGTCACACTGGGCTGATTTTCAGCTGCCCTGTCCTAATTCTCCTTTGCCCCGTGTAATATGACTGTGGGAGCCCACTTAGGGCGGGGACTGGATGGGTTTCTTCACGAGGGAATCCCAGGGACACAGTAGGTGCCAAATAAGTGCTGGATGCACAGATGGAATGGGAAGAGGCAGCTGTCCCATGGCCCTGTGGTTTCTCCACCCTAGGCAGGCTCCTGGATTGAGCTGGTCCCAGGCTTTGGTTCAGCAGGCGTACACACTGATGCACACATATGTGTGCACACACGTGGCAGGTACGGGAGATCCTGCCCACGCAGCCTCACAGGGCCCCCTCCCCACCGGCATCTCCCTCTCGTGGACCCACCCCCCACCCAGCCTGTGCTGGCTCGGCCACCTATGGGGTTAGGTGCTGAGCACAGTCAGGATGTGTGTTGTTGTTCAGTCGCTCAGTCATGTCTGACTCTTTGGGACCCCATGGACTGCAGCATGCCAGGCTTCCCTGTCCACTATCTCCCAAAGTTTGCTCAAACTCATGTCCATTGAGTCAGTGATGCCATCCAACCATCTCATCCTCTGTCACTCTCTTCTCCTCCTGCCCTCAATCTTTTCCAGTATCAGGGTATTTTCTAGTGAGTTGGCTCATCGATTGCATCAGGTGGCCAAAGTATGGAGCTTCAGCTTCAGCATCAGTCCTTCCAATGAATATTCAGGGTTGATTTCCTTTAGGATTGACTGGTTTGATCTTCTTGGTGTCCAAGGCACTCTCAAGAGTTAGGGAGCATGCGTGCTAAGTCGCTTCTGTCGTGTCTGACTATTTGCAACCCCATAGACTGCAGCCCTCCAGGTTTCTCTGACCATGGGAATCTCCAGGCAAGAACACAGGGAGGAAGTCAGGATAGATTATTCTAGTTAGAATGTGTCTGTATGGAGAGAAATTGTATCCAGAGGGCTCTTGGGGCAGTCTTGGAGAGGTTCCACTCCTCAGCAATGGAAAACAGAAGAGACCAAGGGGTTTTAGTTGAGGGAAACCAGTTGGGGCGGGGGGTCAGTGGAAGAGTGTGGGGGTGCTCTGTGGCAGCTTGTTCAATGTTTGTATCTGGGAGGGAGGGTGGACATCATGGGGCAGTGGTTGGGGAGCATGGGCCTGGTGGAGGGGTCCCAGGCCAGTCAGGGAGCAGAGACACCCATCCTCTGGGAGCCTCTCCTCCTTGGGGACTGGAAATCAACAGCAGCTGAGATCAGAGAGGCCCCGGGGAGCTCTCTCTGCACAGCAGGATGTCTCCTGCCCTGCCTGCCCCAACTATGGGCCCAGGCAACCCCGGCCAGTCCTCCTGCCTGGGACCCTAGCAGGCAGAGCCCAGTGGGGAGATCCCGGGCACCATGCAGGACAGGGATGGGAAGGCTCCTGGAGATGATTCTGGGACCACCAGCAGGGATCTCCTCCCCTACATGGGCCTGCCTGCTTCCCCCAGGGAATTCTGTGATGAAATTGCATTGCTGCAGCCTCTTCAGGGCCAGAGTCGCCAAGACTCTGGGGGAGTATGTCCCCACTCCTTCCTGCGGCTGGGCTGGGTACCTGGGACAGCACGCAGGCCATGCTTTGGGACCACCGCCCCACTCCTCTCAGCCCGCCCACGACGGTGAGCCTCAACACGGGCCCTGACCCCGCTGTCTCCCTGGGCCAGGCCCATACAGCTGCCCAACAAATGTGTGCTGAATGAGAGCCCTGGAACGGCACAGGGGTCTTTATCCCTCGTGTGTGAAATGCTGCTCCCAGACCGGAGGTTGGGGGTGGGGTGGGGCAGATTATGCCGAGACAGGACATGGACATGTCAGTGCCGTGAGCTCAGAGGGCAGCTGACCTTTGGGTTCCACCCTTCCGTGTTACCAAGGGACTCTGAGGGACATGAGGGGCTTCATGGGGCCAACTGACCCTACCTTGTCTCACACAGCGCAGCTGCCTCAGGGGCCCAGGGCCGCATGGGGTCTGCTCCAAAGCACATCCTGCCCTCCCCGCTCAGCAGCCCTGGGTTTCATGACCCCCAGGTCCTCCCAGCTCCGGAAAACATCCGACATGAAGCCCCTCCCTGCAGTGACAGCCAGTCAGGCCTCTGCTTCCATTGTCTGTTTCCACACTTCACAGCTATGTGGGCAGGAGTGGGAGTCAGATGGACAAGGTCTGGGGAGAGACTCCAGGCAGTGCCATCCAGCCTGACCATCTCCTGGCCAGGCCAGATTGCAGATCGGCTGGCAGAGCATTGCTGGGTGAGGAACCCCAGGGGGCACAGGGTCATTGCCCCAGAGCCCAGAGCTCATCTGGTCCACCCTGTATTGCTGTGGACATAGCATCCACTTGAAGGCGAGCGTGACCATGTGGGAGATGGGACGTGGCTGTCTTCCTTGAGGCCTCTCTCTTACCGCGTGTCCATTTGAACTGGTCTGAGGGGGCTCTTGGTTGGTCACTGGGGTGGCAGAGCCTGTTGCCCCCGGGGAGGGGGGACACTTCGGGTCAGGCAGTCCACCCATCGGCCATGGGCACCTCGATTTACTGTCCCTGTCCCTTTAACGGCCTCTTCGGGCCGGGGCTGCGAGCCCCTCCCGGCCGCTGCCCGAGTGGCTGAGCTTGGGAAAATCTATTACGGCCGAGTCATTAATCTGGGGCTGCCGCCGCGGGCGCTTTCGGGCCTCTATTTAATGGGTTGCTTCCTGAGCTCCGGAGCCATGCTGCTCGCCTCTCTTGATCAGCTTTGTTTAATTATCAAAATATTTGATGCAGAAAATTGACATTAGTTTTGAAGGTTCTGCCCTCCTCCCCCCACCCGGCTCCTAGCGACACCAAGTGCCTCGCCTGAAATAGCACGGGTCACCCAGCCTGTGCTCGGCCAGGCGGACGCAGAGCTGCCGCAGAGCCAATGCAGGTATGAGGCCGGGTGTGGGGCTGGGCGCTGGGGTGCACTTGGCCACACCCCACTCCCATCCCGGTGTTTCTCCAGTGTCCTGGGGCGATCGGGGTGTGTGTGTCCCACAGTCAAGGGCAGAGATGGGGAGCCCTGGAGCTGGGAACTCCCGTCCCTTCCTGCGCACCCCTGAGCTGTAAGCCTGCCCAGGGCTGCCCCTGAACATGAGCCTGCCCAGGGCTGCTCCTGACCGTGAGCAGCCCAGGGCCCCAAGCTCCTGGCAAATGGCAGCACTGGGTGATGACCACTGTGTCCTGCCATCTGGGCTGTTGTCAGCACACTGGCAGAGCCCTGTGGGGCCCAGTCGGGCAGGGGCAGCCCCCCACCCCCACGAGAGCAGAGTCCCTCCCTAAGGGATGAGGTACAGGAAGGCTCTCTCAGCCAGCTGCCTGGGGATGAACCCATGAATACTGGCTCACGCCCTCTTGGGGCTGCTGTTTCTTCCTTCCCTTCTGCCTGCAGCACCCAGAGTCTAAAGGCCTCAGCTTGGAGGGGCCACGCTGTCCTCTTGGCACATGTTTCATTTACACTGCAGCCCGTGTGACCAGTCCTGTGCCCTCTGTGTGCCCGCACATGTGTGCCCCATGTGTGTGCCTGTGTGAGTCTTGTATGTGTGCATGTGTTTTCTCCTTGTGTGTGTGACCACACATGTGTGTGTGCATGTATATGTCTATGCCTGCCCTGTGTGTGCCTGTGTGTCCCAGGTACATGCACATACATGTGCCCACATGTGCTCATCACAAGTTGACCAGGGGCAATTAGTGCCAGCCTCGAGGAAGCCTACCCCTTAATTTCACTGGCCCCACCCCTACTGCCTGATTCCTGGCTTGGGACCCGTCCCTCTGTGTGACAGTCCTTGTTTCCATAGGTCATCAGCCACCAGATTTGGCTTCCTGGTCCAGTGGTCACTTGGTGCTGGGGGCAGTAGGCTCCACACGGGCTTTGAATGGGGGCTGGGGTATGAACATGCCTGGGGAGGAGTATTGGCCCAGCTTCACCAACAGCTGGATCAGCAGACTCAAAACTCATTTATTTATTTGCTCGTGGCTCCTCAGTCTTGGCTGCACAGGCCGGCATTTGTCCTCAGATATGGCTGGTTTTCAGATGTCAGATAATTTCCCAAACAGAAAGTAGTTTCAAGGTTGAGAAGGTACCATTACGGAAAACAAGTGGCGGTCAAGCTCAGATGGTGGGTTTCACTTGCAATAAATGTCCCCCAGCAAGGCTTAGGACCAGGGGCCAGGGCACTTAGGGAGGGGGCGTGGTTACGGCTCACGTTCACCTTCAGGGAAAGGGCGACAAGGGATAGGCATGGCCGTGAGGACAGCAGCCTGGCTCCCAAGCAGGGAAGTGCAAGATGGCTGTGGCCCTGATGTGGCCCCTGCAGCTAAAGCCCCATTGCTTCTCTCTCCGCACCATCGTGGCTGATAGAACATGAGTCCCTGCAGAAGTTTGGGACAACGCTGCCCTGTTCCGTCCCTGTCTTGATGCCCACTTTCTGGGTCTCCCAGGGGGAATCCTGACCTGCTTTCACCACTGCCACGTGGATTCCTGCCACCTGTCATGTCTGCCTGGCCACTTCCACACCAGGGGTTCCAAGAGGGTATTTAGCATGGGGAGCTTTGTTTTCTGGGGGATGGTTCTGGGCCCTGGGAACAGGAGCAAGGAAGGCTTCCTCTTCTGTACTGGGTGGATGCTTTTCCATCAAAGTATTTCCAAGAATTTTTGCTGACTTCTGTGTGACAGGATGGGGCTTCCCAGGTGGCAGCAGTGGTAAAGAACTTGCCCGCCAATGCAGGAGATGCAAGAGACACAGGTTTGATCCTTGGGTCAGGAAGATCCCCTGGAGGAGGGCATGGCAACCACTCCAGTATTCTTGTCTGGAGAACCACATGGACACAGGAGCCTGGTGGGCTATAGTCCATGGAGTTGCATGGACTGGGACAGGACTGAAGTGACATAGCATGCATGCACATGAGACAGGGTGGGAGTTTAGGGGAACCTTCAAGTCTGTGGGAACTCACAGGGTAGGAACAGGGCTGATGAGGGTGTGTAGGGAAGCCTGACGGAGAAAGCAATGGCACCCCACTCTAGTACTCTTGCCTGGAAAATCCCATGGACAGAGGAGCCTGGTAGGCTGCAGTCCATGGGGTTGCTAAGAGTCGGACATGACTGAGTGACTTCACTTTCACTTTTCACTTTCATGCATTGGAGAAGGAAATGGCAACCCACTCCAGTGTTCTTGCCTGGAGAATCCCAAGGACGGCAGAGCCTGGTGGGCTGCTGTTTATGGGGTCGCACAGAGTCGGACACAACTGAAGCGGCTTAGCAGCAGTAGCAGCAGGGAAGCCTGGAGCAGTGTCCTGAAAACCTTCTGGCTAGTTTTCCAGGTTGTCGGAACCAAGTATCACAGACTAGGGGACTTGAAATAAGAGCAGTTGATACTCTCAGCCTGGAAGTCAGTGGTCTGAAACGAGGGAGTGGGCAAGGCTGGTTGTCCTCCAGAGGCCCTGATGGGAGCAAGGGCCCTTTTGCCTCTTCCAGCTTCTGAGGCTCCAGGTGTTCCTGGCTTGTGGCTGCCTCCCTCCAGCCCCTGCCCCCACCGTCACATGGCCACCTTCTTTCTGCTTGTCTCCTCTTCTTATGAGGACACCAGCCGTTGGAATATATGTTGTTGTTCAGTTGCTAAGTTGTATCTGACTCTGCAATCCCATGGGCTGCAACACTCCAGGCTTCCCTGTCCTTCACCACCTCCGGGAGTTTGCTCATACTTATGTCCATTGAGTCAGTGATGCCATCCAACGATCTCATCCTCTGTCATCCCCTTCTCCTCTTGCCTTCAATCTTTCCCAGTGTCAGGGTCTTTTCCAATGAGTTGCCTCTTCATATCAGGTGGTGGAAGTTTTGGAGCTTCAACTTCAGCATCATTCCTTCCAATGAAGGTTGATTTCCTTTAGGATTGTCCTTGCAGTCCAAGGGACTCTCAAGAGTCTTCTCCAACACCACAGCTCGAAAACATCATCCTAAATGCAGGATAATTTCATCTTAAAATCCTTAACTAAGTTTACTGGTAAGATCTGATTCCCAAATAAAGCTGCATTTTGGGGCTTGGGGTGGGTAGACGTGGACTGGGAGGGACAGTGTTCGACTAACCACACGTGAGAAGCAGTTTCCCTGTTTTTATCGAGAACCTTGGCGGGGCAGGGCTATCTGTGTGGTGACCGACCTGGAGTAATGGCTCTCCCCCTCAGAGAAGTGCCCAGCTGGGTGCCAACACTTCCTGCAGAAGGGTCAGGGCCCAGGGGGACTCTCCCAGGTCTGGGTTGTGTGGGGCTGCCCTGGCCGGGAGGGCCTTGTTCGCCTGGATGCCTGGAGGAGGGAGGCTGCAGTCAGGGGCTCTGCTGTGTTCACTGGGGCATCTATTATTGATATGTGTGAACACATAGAGACCACTCTTAAATCTTTGTTGAACTGAGCAGGGGGCAGGGGTGTGAATGATCAAATGAATAAATAACCATGGTAACGACCTGCCACCCCCACCCCGGCTCCCTGGTCTTTGATCTCATTATTCTGGACCGTGCTTGGGGGAGGAGGGCAGGTGAGACACGCAGGGAGACATCACGTTTTCTCTGTGAAGGCACTGGCTGGCTGAGTGGGGTTGGGGAGGCTGCCCTCCCTCCATGCCCAGAGTGATAAACTGAGCCCCTCTGTGGAGTGGAGGCTGGGGGCTGCTGCCCTGGGCTGGGGTAAGGGGGTCTTCAAATGGGGGCAGTGGGATATTGGGAGGCTGTGCTTGTCTGTCCCTTAAAGGGGTGGCCTCTGTGGCTGCTTGGGGGATGGTGGGTGGGTCCCATTGCCCTGGCTGCCTGGACACTCGGGGGTTAAGCGTCCTCACACATCAGCACTGGTGCCCAGGGCCATCGTTTTCATATATATTTGTTTGCGGTCAGAAGTCGTCACAGACCATGGCTGCGTGACCTTGACTTTCCCTGACACACAATTATTGCTGCCCCAGGGACCCATTTTCCCGTGCGGCCGCCCGCTGATCTGGCCAAACACGGATCTCAGCCATCCTGCTGCCCCTTGGCTGGCTTCTTCCCATCATCCCATCCTTGACTGAAGACCTTGCCTGCTCATGGCCCAGCGCCCCCACCCCAGATCTCCCCCTAAGATCCATCCTTGGAGGTCATGGCCCAGCGCCCCCACCCCAGATCTCCCCCTAAGATCCATCCTTGGAGGTCCTGTGTGCCTAGTATGGCCCGACCCTCAGCGCCAGGCAGATCGATTGGCCCCACAGAACCTGAGCTAAACCAGACCCCTCTCTCCCAGCACCTCTGCTGCCATCCAGAAGTGACTTTCCTGGTTAATATTACACTGGGGTGGGTCTCCTCATGAGGGCTGAAGATAGGGAGAAGGGGGGAGGGGAGAAGAGAGAGGGGGTGAAGGGGGAGGGGGAGAAGGGACACTTGGTCACCCGCTGGCCTGCACTCCCACACAGGTCCAGACCTGCCTGGTGCCCACGGGACAGCACGCTCTGGGGGCAGTGGTCCCCCCCTCACCGCTAGTTCCCCAGTGCAAGCTTGGGGGTGCGGGGCTGCCCTGGACTCACCCCTGTGGTCCTGACCTCAGCCCCTGGGTGCCCCCAGGCCTGGACTCTGAGCCCAGGCTGACCCCTGCCCCTCAGGGCTGCAGGGAGCCATTGAGCATAGTGCCTGCCTGCTCCCGCACCCCAATATTTGAAGCCCAGGCCACCCCCATGCTAAGGGCAGGTGGAGACCTCTGGCGTCCGATTCTCTTTGAGGAGTGGCTGCTGGGGAGGGAGGGCTCCTCTCACTTCCATCCCTTGCATGATGGTCTGGCAGGTCCAGTGAAAAGTCCCAAAGTCCTTCCAGCAAGGGGACCTGGGGTGAGAGGTGCCCTAATTATTCCACTGGCTCATGGGGGAGCCTCCCTGCCCCACCCCATTTCCACTGTGGGATCCCAGGGAGAGGGCCTCCCCATGGCTGCTGCCCAGGGGTCAAATGTGGCCTGGTAGGGGCAGGCTATGACCCCTCTCCAGGGAGCCCAGGTTCCAAGTGTTCCCCCTCTGGACCCTTCTCCTCCTCTGTGCCCCCAAATGCCTTCTCACTTGAGATCATGACCCCTGCTGGTGACCTTGGGGTGGACCCTGAGCCTTTACCCCTGCTCCTGTTCCTATGAGCCCCCAGCCCCCATACCCCAGGGGGAAATTATTCCTGCCCCAAACGCCCCTCCAGACCTTCCTAAACTCTTGATGGCCCCCACCACCCTGGAGCCAAGCATGGAGGTCCCTGCCCTCACCTCTTCCCCTGGCATCACCTGCTGCTGAGTCCTGATGTCTCCTCTGCTGCTTGCTCACTGTCCAGGAGTCATTTCCCCAGACACTGCCACCCTCCCCTGTGGAACACCCTCCAACCTTGACCTTGGCCAGACCACTCAGTTGGCCACCAAAATGGGCAGGG
Source organism: Nanger dama (assembly GCA_917880005.1). Classification (NCBI taxonomy): domain Eukaryota; kingdom Metazoa; phylum Chordata; class Mammalia; order Artiodactyla; family Bovidae; genus Nanger; species Nanger dama. The sequence goes on along the minus strand of CAKJTW010000013.1, from coordinate 17,573,701 downwards.
CCTCAGCCTCTGCTGGGCTTCTGGGGACTCTGTGCTAGGCGGGGGAGCCCAGCCCCTGTGAGCCTCATCTCCATCACACCTCAGGGGCCTTACAGCCCACCTGGCAATGGCTCTGCGTCCCCACAGCTCTCCCTGGGACAGTCCTTCCCTCCTAGCACCACTGGGTCCAACCAGCTTATACCTCCTGTTCAGATACCATCCTAGAGCCTCCAGCACCTGACTCTGCCCATGTCGCCCCAAGAGCGGGATCGGCCTGTACATTCTAGTCTCCACCTGTCATCACTCCCCTGCTTACCCACGCCTCAGCACACTCAGGCCGAGGGCCCCTGTGTGCGTGGGGCTGTGTGCTCCAGGTCTGGGCCCACCCCTGCTCCTACTGAGGGGCATGTGGTATGTGAAGAAGGCTCCAGAAACGCGAGGCATCTAGGTGGATCTGGTAGGAGGGGCAGCCCTCTTCCAGGCACAGTGGAAGGACAGCTGCCCTGGGGGAGGGGCGGCAGGCAGCCAGCTGGGGCCAGGGTGAGGGGAGGGCAGTCTGGCCAGTGGCAGGGGTGCACTGTGTCCTCCAGGTAGCTTTGTGGTGGAGTGCGTGCACTGCACAGGGCTCTGAAGACAGGTGAGAGAGTCGAGTGGAGGCAGCCATGCCCACCGGGAGGACAGCAGGGACAGGCTCTGGGACTCTTGAAGGAAGGGAGCCTGTCCTGTTTCTGCACCTGCTGTTCACCCACAGGACTCCCTCCTGGCCTCACGTGTGTGCGTCAGCCACCTGTGCTGTGTAGTAGAGCACCACGCGCCGAGCGGCTGGAAACAACCATCTAGTGCCTTGGTTCCCAAAGGTCAGGAGCCCAGCTTGGACTGCTGGGTCCTCTGCTCAGGGTAGCTCCAGGTGCCTGCCAGGCTGCACTCTCATCTGAGGGCTCAACGAGGGCAGGAGCTGCTTTCTGCTCATTCCGGGCGCTGACGGCTTTCACTTCCCTGCAGTAGAAGGGCAGGTCCCTGTCTTCCTGCTGGCTGGATACCAGGGTCCACTCCCAGCCCCTAGAGGCCACCCACAGCCCCGGCCATGGGTCTCTCCCGGAAGCTCACGTCTTCACGGCTGGTGGGTCAAGGTCATTCCCGGCAGCTGAGATGAGTCTTTCCTGCCTACATCACCTGACCAAAGGACTGGCTCCAGCACCTTTCTCATGTTTTATTGAAAGGATTAGGGCTTCCCTGGTGGCTCAGAGGTTAAAGCGTCTGCCTCCAATGTGGGAGACACAGGTTCGATCCCTGGGTCGGGAAGATCCCCTGGAGAAGGAAATGGCAACCCACTCCAGTATTCTTGCCTGGAGAATTCCATGGATTGAGGAGCCTGGTGGGCTGCAGTCCACGGGGTCACAAAGAGTCGGACACGACTGAGTGACTTTACTTACTTACTTACTTATTGAAAGGATTACTCACTCAGTCGTGTCTGACTCTCTGTGACCCATGGACTGTAGCCCACCAGGCTCCCGTCCATGGAATTCTTCAAGAAAGAATAAGGGAGTGGGTAGCCATTGCCTATTCCAGGGGATCTTCCTGACCCAGGGACTGAGCCCACGTCTCTTGTGTCTCCTGTATTTCAGGCAGATTCTTTATTATCTGAGCTCCCAGGGAAGCCCTGTGTCCTATTGGAGAGAAGCAAGTCACAAGTTCTGCTTTGCCTCAAGAGGAGGGTGTGACTCAGGGTGGGTCTGGCACCCCCAGCAGCACCCCAGATGTCAGACTTGGGGGAGAGCCACCACTGCTGGCTTCCAAGGAGCTTGACCAGAGGGCCCAGAGCAAAAGTGGGGCTGGACACAGAACTGATGGGGGTGGAGTGGGAGGGCAGCCCCCAGGCTCCTGCATCTCTGCCTAGCAGACACCACCTCCCCTGAGGGCAGGGGCAGGGTATCATCTGTGTCCCCAACACCCAGGGCCAGAGCAGTATGTCGTCAATGCAGATGGTTTTTCTGGGTGGGATGGGCATGGGTTCTGTGGTATAGTCTGCAGTGCAGTGTGCCAGGGACCCTGCGTGCATGGCAAGGTCTCCCTCCACTGGGAGGTATCCAGAGCTTCTGCAGAGTGACCAGAACCTTCCCTTGGCCCCCGTGCTTTGAGGCAGCATGGGAGGCGGTCTGGGGGCCTGGCTGCACACTAAGTCGGATGCAGAGCTTCCTGCGGTGGCCGCCCCAGCTTTACACGCGCTCCAGTTCCCCAGCCCCTTTCTCGGGGCTCCAGCAGATGCACAGGGTCGTTTCCCGTCAGGGGTCAGGCCATGTTGGGAATTGGGGACTGGGGATTCAGGGTCTTGAGGGCTCCTTGGGGGAAAGTGTTCTTCTCAGGCAGCCTTAGGGGCCTTCAGAGTCTCCCCAGGGGCTGCCCGCAGTGCAGGAGACCTGGTTTCAATCCCTGGGTTGAGTAGATCCCCTGGAGAAGGAAATGGCAACCCATTCCACTATTCTTGCTGGGAGAATCCTGTGAACAGAGGAGCCTGGTGGGCTACAGTCCATGGGGTCACAGAGTTGGACACGACTGAGCAACTAACATTCAGAAGGGGTCTGCGTATGGAGATGGAGTGGGGACACTCTTTTAAGAGTCCCCGGATCAGCACAGTAGGGGGCTCCTTCCTGTCCCCTGTCTGGGCCCTCAGGATGGTTTGGGGGCAATGCTGGCAAGGTGTGGATGGTGCTGGCTACAGCCCCGACGTTGGGTCCAGCAGGTTCCTGATGCTCAGGTAAGGCTATTGCGGCTCGGGTGGGTGGCTGGCCCTGGATGCTCAGGGCCACACCTATGGGTGGGCCTTGATGCTGAGCACTAGCGAGGCTCTCTGTGTGGACAGGGGAGGCACAGGTCTGGGCCCTGGGGACCACACATGAAGAGGCAGGGGGCTAGGAACTGAGGAAGGGACCTAGAAGGGCTGGCCAGGCCAAGCAGAGTGGGAATCTTGAAGCCATCAGTCCTGGGGGCCAAACTGTGGGTAGTTGTGGCCTGTGTCAGAGGCCACTGAGGGGCTGCCAGGGGGTCAGAGAAACAGGAGGGACTTGGGGGGTGGGACCCCCACTGACCCTGTCAGAGTGATTCTGGGCTGAGTGGTTCTGAAGGCCTGGTTTGGAGTTGAAAGGGGTGGAGAGCAGGGCTGGGGGCTGTGTGCCCCTGGTGTGAGGAGTCTTGCTGTAAGGGGAGTGGATTTTCTCATTGTTGCCTCTTTCTGGATAGTGAAGCTGATGATCCAGGAGGGAAAGTCCTGTGTGGGGGCCCTCTGCCACCAGCAGCCTCAACCAGGGGCCAAACCAAGACTTTCACCCAGAACAAGGGGGTGGGGGACTAAGGACCTGGGTCCCCAAGGCCCAGGAACACCACATGCAGTCCTCCTGGGAGGTGTGGGGGCTCCCTTTAACAAGACCTCAGAGCATCCAAGGGCAGTGGAAGAGGTGTGTCCAGCCCCTGAACCAGCCCCCGCCCCGTCTGCCCCCATGGGCTGTGCTGTCCACAGGGACATGGGGTCTCGGTGGAGGCAGCTCCCCAGAGGGTCTGCAGGGTCTCCTGTCTCATCCTGGAGCCTTCACCAGCCAGATGGGCCCTGGCATTTCCCTACCGGCCCAGCTCAGAGCCTGTTTCGATTTCTATTCCCAGTTTTATGGCAGGACACCAGGGGCACTGTGGGCAGCAGGGCATCCCTGCTGTGATGACAGACAATGCGTATCCCATGAGCATGTCAGCGTGAGGCTGGTGGGTATGAAATGAGCCTTTTGGGGATCCCAGGCTGCCCACAATCCATCATTGTCTAGCTTGGCCGGGAGCCTCAGTGGCTGGTGCTCCTGGGTTTCAGACACACGCCACGAGGCACACTGCCCCAGAGGAGAGAGGACTGGCCTCCCCTGGGCAGCTTCTGGGATGGGTCTCGGTCCTGGAAGCCAACCCAGGTCATCTCTTGACCCAGCCCTCCTGGCCATGTGACCTACAGCTGCTCAACCTCTGAGCCCCCCACGGCCATTAGCAGCACCTGCCTCAGAGGCGAGGCCACACCCAGCCTCAGTCCAGCCCTAATATGAGGAGGGGGAGAATAAGTGGTGTTTTTTCACTGATTGCAGAACCCTTCATGTTCCTAGGAACCCAGTTTGGGAAGCACAGTCCACATATGTGATTCCCTGCGAAGTGGAGAGGAGCTGGCCTCCCTGATGGGCAGGCTGTCGGGACAGATGGCTATCAGTGTTAGCAGGCAGGGCTGGTGTTCCGACACCTGAGGGTCTTCCGGCAGAGAAGGCCAGAGCTGCCCCTTTCCTGCAGTTGGAGACACACTGGGGACCTCTTCTGTCTCAGGTGGGTCCCCAGCAGGGGTGCAGTGGGACAGTGGGTGGCAGGTACCTTGGGTGAGGGCTGGTCTGTGGGAAGGGTCAGTGTTCTTCCTATGACTGGGGCCCCCTGTAAGCATCGGCCTTGTCAGGGATAGTGGCTCAGGACCCAGACGGGTCCTCAGTCAGGTGCAGTGGGTCCAGGTGGACCTGACACCATCGAGGAGCATTTGCCCTTCCGCTGGTCCTGGCATGAGGCCCTCCGGGTCTGCCTGTGTCCATCTGCTCCAGCTGGAGCACCCAGGACTGCCCATGGGTACCCTAAACTCGCCTGAGGTGAGACCACCCATCCTTGACATTTCTTTTCCCACTTAACACGTGCTGCTCTGTCTCTGGGGGTCCTGGAGTGAACAGCCCACTGTCACTCTGCCATGCGGCACTGGCAGAATGTCCCCCATGCGATCAGCACCTTCCAAGGAGCGTGACGTGGAGTTAATGCACTAGGTCCTAGCCAGACCAGTGGCCGGGGTTTAGGGTGGACTTGGGCAGGGATGGGGAGGGATGAGGCCTGTGTCCCAGTAGCCCCTAGTCCAGCAATGTCCAGGGGCTCCGGGCTTTCCTCTGCACATCCCCAACTGTTCCCTCCATCACTGGCCGTGTTTATGGGGTGAGCTCAAAGAGGAGACTGAGTGAGAAAATCTGGGGTCCCTGGGATGCGATGAGGTCTTTCATTTTCTTTTTTTAGATTGAAAAGTCTTAGACTTTGGAGTCCATGAGGGCACCCCGTTACCTGGTTCTTTCTGTCTGCAAAGGAGGTTCCATGGAGGGGGCATGGCTTGGAGGTAGAGTGTCTGGACGCTCTCAGGCCTTGAGGTGTCAATGGCAAGCCAGCCACTGTGTTGCCTCTCAGGCGCTTGTCCACCAGGGCTGGGCTGCTGAGGAGGACAAGCAGGTTCTTCAGCAGAACACTGGAGTCCATGTCCTTCCCAGCCCCTGCCAGGGGAGCCAGATCCAGCAAAATAAAACACAGGATGTCCAGGTACACCTGGGATTCAGGTAAATGTGGGTAATTTTGAGAGTGAGGATGCCCCCAGGGCCACATGGGACCTACTTGTACCAAAAAGCAAGGTCTTGTTCACCTGAACTTCACATGTGCGGTCGTCTTGCATTTTATCTGATGCTCTAGTTGGGAAGTTGCTCTCTGGCCACTGTGATCCCGGTCCAGCCCGTGGCCTTCCATGCAGGGCCCCTTGGGGGAGGGCCCGGGCCGGCATGTGGGATCCTTCCTTGGCAGCCGCGTAGCCAGGGTCCCCGAGGAGGCCCTGTGCCCTCCCCTGAGGGGTTCTGGGGAGGACCTGAGTGTTCCTCCCTTCTCGGGGGCTGGCAGTACAGGAGGCCTTCTGGGTGGGCCCAGGTGAGGGAGCCCTATGGCCTGAGGGCTGTCTGAAGTGCCTACAGAGCCAGAGGCGTGGTGGGCTGCACCTTCTCAGAGGGCTCAGGCTTGCTAATGGCTCCTGACCCCGCTCAGCCCCTGCCTGCAGCCTCTTGCAAGTGACGGTCCCCACAGGCCTGGAACTTCATTGGCGGGGGGCTCACCCCATTCCATAGCTCAGGACCAGAGCAGGGGTGTCTGGGCTGGGCCATGTCGGGGCCACCATGCCATCAGGGTCCGGGTGGTGTGTGCCGGTCCATCTAGAGGACCTGTGGCCTGGCCTGGGCCCTGCTCCCTGGCCACCGGCTGCCCGGTTTGAGAGGCCAAGCGTGGGCAGGGCAGGGGGCAGCCCACCCACCAGCCAGCCCGGCGGGGGCCTCAGTACAGGCGCCATGAAAACGCCTTGGCCACTGCCGCGGGGACGAGAGCAGAGCTGGGTTCCTGGAGCCCTTGCCGTTGATCCGTGGAGGCCGGGACGTCTCTGGGAGAGAAATGTGGAAGCAATTACTCTGAGAGCCGTCGTTTGGGTAATTCCCAAAGAGACACCAGGGCCGGTCCTTTCGAAGCCTGGTGCACGGCACCCTAATGAAGCAATTAAGGCAAGGATCCTCTGACTTTGATCTCGATGGGGTAATTTTTACAAAAACATCACGGAGTGATAGATACCCATAACTCAGGGTCCTTAATTGTACTTAATTTGTTTGGAATACGAATGTGCATTTAATTAAACCCCAGCACGGCCCGCATGCTTCAAGCAGGGCTGTCAAGGAAAATTAAGACCCAGTTTGCTTTCAAAGTTACTGGTTTTTATCAGGCAAGGACAGCGGTCTTCGAACAGAAGGTTAGAGATAATTAGGCCGAGAGCTACAGCACAGGAAAGTGGAGAGAAGGCACCACTGCCATGGGGGTGGGGAGGCTGGGGAGACCCCTGGCTGGGCAGGCAGGCAGCCCCTGCCCTCTGCAGACCCAGAACTCGGGGAGTCGGGTCTCCGCTGGAGGTGGGGGCTATGTTCACAGCCAGGATCTGCCCGAGGCGAGGGCTGCAGAGTGCCCCTCACGTGCCAGCCCTGGAGCGTGGCTTTGGAAGGGCTGGGACGACCTGGCTGCCCCTCAGATCAGGTGAGGAGGCTGAGACTCAGTGAGAGCCTGGTGTCTCCTATGGCCACACAGACCTTCTGGCATGGGATGAGGGTGTTGGCTCCCCCTCTCCGTCCAGCATCTCTCCTTCCTGCTGTCCAGGGTGTCCATCCCTGGGGTGTCATCTTGCCTGGCTTGTGTGTGTGGCCCCGCTGTCAGGGACTCTCTGGGGATAGCATTGAGGGGATTCTGAGCTTAGGAGACTCCCCCTCTGAACTTCAGCACCCTCTCCCTGGGCCTGGGTGAAGATGAGAGAGGAGGGAGCCAGCACCCGGCCCACACCCGTCACACACCAGGCCTCCCAGACACATGGAGGTTTGCGCTGGGACCTACAGGGAGACGTCTCTGCTCCGTTCACACCCCCAAGCCTGCTGTCTGGGGAGCAGCCTGGTGGGGCTGGGTGGGGAGCCAGGTCTATGTGGGCCTGGGGAAAAGAGAGAGGGAGAGAGGGGGGACCTCTTCTCTCCTTTCTGAGAGCGACAGCCCGCAGACCCGCAGCCACCCACTCACACACATGCACGTGTACATACATGACAGAGTGCCTATGAGATACATGTGCACAGATGGGCACGGACATGACAGCTGCACAGAACTGTGCCCAGCTGCCCTACTGTCCAGGCATCTCATGAGGACAAGGCACTGAGACAGTCAAGGACCTAAGAAGGGCCCCCACCCTCCCATGTCCTACAAGATCCTCTGGAGAGTGAACTCATGTGCTGCGGCCAGGGAGGGGGCAGCTCTGGGTGGCTGGCTGTGGCCTGGACCCCGGTCTGAGTTTCCCACCCTCAGCGTGAGCACCCCTAGGCCTCCAGTTCCCAGGGTCCTAGTGGTCTGCAGCCCAGGAGACACAGCACTGGCACTGTGTCCCCAGCTGGTGCTGCCTGGCATGTCCTGGTCAGCATGGAGGCCACCCTCTGGGCACCCTCGTTCCTTCGTTCTCCAGGTACAGTGTGTCTCGGCTCAGTGGGCCCAGGGTCGGGAGACATTTCTGAGCAGGGAGTCTGCCTGGTGCCTGCTGGTGGCCCTGCTGCCAGATGAAGGTGGTGGCTGGAATCAGCCTTGGCCAACAGGACCAGGGGCCACCGCTTTGGACAAAAGTAACAGAAGAGGCATGGAAACATCCCTTTGCCAACACCTGCTTTCCCACCCCCATCCAGGTTCCCGGTTGGCAGAGCCTCACAAGAAGCCAGTGGCCAGGGAGATGTGCCCTGGGTGGGGGTCCTCAACCATAGTCCAGACTGTGAAAGGGTGCGCTGGGAGCCTGGAGACGACTACCCAGGCAACCAGCACTGTCCCCCCTTCAGCCACTCCCCTTGTACACAAGCCTCTTACACGTTTGTATATTGAACCCTTGTCTGATGATGGTAGCTGAGTGATTCTGTCTTATTGTATAGTCGCTAAGTTGTGTCTGACTCTGTGACTCTATGGATGGTAGCCCACCAGGCTCCTCTGTCCATGGGATTCTCCAGGCAAGAATACTGGAGTGGGTTGCTATTTCCTCCTCCAGGGGATCATCCCAACCCAGGGATGGAACTTGCATTTCTTATGTCTCCTGCACTGGCAAGTGGCTTCTTTACCACAGAGCCACCTGGGAAGCTCCAGGATGCAATTATCTGTCAGAAAAACAATTACCTGTCACCCTTTCTCCTTAAAGAGAGACAAACCCCACATCTCGACATCCACTTCCTGGCGACAGTGGTGGTGTTCGTGTCTGGTGAAGCAGTTTCTCTTGTAGTTCATTTGTGAGATTGTGTTCTGTATGTTTTTGAATATATATTTGTATGTCACTGTTTAGGAGTCACAGAATAGACTGTCAAGTTAACCAGTGCTGACTGTACACTGATCAGATAACGACAGGAAAGGAAGAAGGAGGGAGAAAGGAATCAGTGCACACACGCACACACGCACAGGCCTGTATGAGAAAGCACTTGGACGTGATGGGGCTGCAGCCTCAGATTCCACACCCTGTCCCAAAACACAGCCCCAGTCACCAGTCATTCTCTTTGCTTTGCTCACCAGCACAGGACTTGTTAGGACTTGAATGTTTATTTTGGGAATGGGACCCAATTCAGCCCCTAACAATGACCCTCCTGGCCACCACGGCCATTCTGTGAGAGACTTGAGCCAGCCTCGGGGTGGCCGGGAGAGAGCCTCCCACACTGAGAGTCTGCCTGGACCCTGAGAGCCTCTTCCTCGTGAATGCTCTTTGGTATACCTGATGAGGCGAGCATCTTCACACCTGTTTTCTCCAGAAGGGCCACCCCACAGCCTCCCTTCAGGTTCCGCATCACCAGCTTCCTTTTTCTGAACCTCAGGTCGTTCTGGGCAACCACAAGTGTCTCCCTGGAATCCCTGTCCATCCCACCTCCAGCACCTCTCTGTCTTGAGGTTGCATCTCATCGTTGGAGCAGCACATGGAAAATCAGCTTTCAAACAATTTCCTGGAGAGTTTGTAGCAAAGCCTTCCTCTTTGGGTGTTTAAGTCGGGAGTCAGGATGATACCCAGCTCAGCTGTGGCTTAGACAGGAGAGGGGGGATGCAGCTGTATCTTGGGGAGACAAGGAGCCCCTTGCCAAGCGACTGCCTGGATGAGGTTGTGCCAGGGTCTCCCTACAACGGAGCTGAGTTTCTCTGACAGACAGTGGGGGGTGGGTAGGGGTTGGTTCTCTTTCTAAGACACAGAGCCTGAGGCTTTCATCTCTGTCCATGTTTATCCAAAGAGCCTGGCCTCCACTTCCTGGGCCTGTGTCCTTCCTAAGTGATTCCAGGGTCTTCTCAGAAGAGGCGCAGCAGACCCAAATGGGTCTGCTGGGCTCTGGGTCCAGCAATGGACCCAGAGTCTATTGCACTGTGTGTCTTTGGTCTGTACATCAATCTGGGTTATTTGCTGAGAGGGTCACTCCCGGGGCTAAAAGAAATGAGATGATTTTAGGGCTGGTCATAACTGGAGCTCCTCACCAGCCTCAAGAGTCCCCCAGGGAGCAGACGTCTGCCCCATTCACTCTCTGCAGTGACCACTCCTGCCATTATATTCAAGTGTGACCTCACCTTGTCCCCAAGGCCTGGACTTCAGAAAGAACCTGGGTGGCAGCTTCATTCAGTGTGTGGGCCCATTTTCCTTGATAAGGAGATGCAGCCAAGCTGTCCTGGGCCCTTGGCATGGGCCATTGGAATCCTTGGGTCACTCCCGGCAGTGTGTCCGGTCAGGAACACTGGAACCGCCCTGTGTACCTAAGCTGGGGGAGAGGGGGTGAAGTGGGGACCATCCTCAGCACAGGCTCACCCTGGGCCCCAGGTGGCCTTGGGTGCAGAGCTGAGAGGCTGGGGGTCTGCTGGTCAGGTCCTCATAGAGCTGGCCTGCCCACTCAAGGAGCTCACACTGCCTTGCCCCACCCCCACTCCCTGCTCTCACTCTGGTCTTTGAGGGGCCGGGAGCCACATGACGGGTAGTGGGTCCTCAGGGCTGGTTTCCTTGACTCAGGTCACAGCCCTAGTCTCCTGTGCCCAGCACATCGCCTACACTCCGTCTCCTCTGTTCATTATCCAGGTCAAGATTGCATGAAGCACATGTGCCCCGACCCCAGACCAAGGGCAGGACATCCCACATCCACCTCCCCCGAAGGGCCCCTTCGGCCCTGATGTCTACCCATGCACTTGGCCTTGATTCACACTCGAGGCTCTGTGGGATACTTGCCCATCATGTCTGCAGGTTGACCTCACCCTGTTCGCAGAGTGTTCTCTGGTTCATTTCTCTCTCCTTTTTGATTCTTGGGCTCTCTATAGAGGGACGGCTCTGTGAGATCCAGGGTCCTGTCTGTCTGCATCCTCAGGACCTGCCTTGGAGCCTGGGGCCTGGGAGGTGCCCTGGGGCATGTTTGCTGAATGAATGAATGAGGGAGTGCAGATTCACCAGCACTGTAGGTCCAAGGGAACCATAGCCTCGCCCTCCCTGACTCCTGCCCAACAGCTGCCCCAGGGTCAGGGCAGAGGCAGACTCGGATTCCCAGGTGTGTTGACCTTATCAGCCCATTAATAATGGGAGTGAAGATTTGGAGAAACCAACCCCCACAGACAGGTGCGAACCTCACCTCTCATGTGACCCCTGTATTTGAGCCCTGCACTGCCCCAAGTGGCCGTGATCACTTGGCCTCACTGACTCCCCGAAAGGCCCCGAGACTGATTTCCAGGGTGTCGGAAAGAGGAGATAAAAGAGGAGTTAAATCTTGAGCACGCATCCTGGACACATTCATTTCTATTTACTCAAGAATGAAGAGGTTCTTGTGGCATAAACCTGGTTGCTGGTCCTCTCTTTCCAGAAGGCAGGCCTTAGGCTGGTCAGAGACCCCTCAGTTGTCTCCATCTCTGGGACCCAACTGGGACGCAGGGTCTCTGAGCAGCTGGCTGGGGACATGGAGATGCTGGCTCAGTCTCCCCAGTCCAGCCTGTTTCCAAGCCGCTCACCCTGATCCATCCTTGAGCCTCAGAAGGGGGATCCCAGGCAGGGTTCCATCTGCAGGACTCCCAGGGTTCTTTGTGTTTCATTCATTCATTCATCCAGTCATCAGTTCAGGGGGCAGCCTGGGTGCCTGGCCTTCCTGCCTCTCTTCCCCTCTGATGGCTGCTGGTGTGGAGCCTCCACACAGAAGCCCAGAGGGTCTCGGCAGGGTCAGTCCTCTGATGATTCAGCTGGATCCAAGTGGAAGAATCCAGGCCAACTTCGCAGTCCACGATGACCAGGAAACAGGGCAGCCTCGTCCACTGGCCGGCAGTGTCCACCTGAAAAAAAAAGTCAGCACAAGCCAGGCCTGCAGGGCTTGATATTGGCCCTGGCTGCTGCGCACCAGCAAGTCCCACAGTGGGGGGCGGGCGAGGGCCATCGGGGCTGGTGAGCACCCACCGTGGGGAATACCCTTCAGCCCCTGCAGGCTGCTATCCTCCTCCATTGCCTGACTCTGTGCCTGCAAGGCTGACCTGAGGGGACCTGTCGCTGCAGTGCTGCCTCTGGTTTCCTAGGGGATTTTGGCTGGTGAGGTCAGAGGGCAGGAGAGAGACCCATTTCCTCCCGGGGCGGAGGGTAACATCGCTCCTGCTGTGTTCCTTGTCCCTTTCCCTGCAGCTGGGCCCTCAGGGCTGCCGTGCCCTGTGGAAGGTCTGCACAACCTCCCCCCGCCTCCCGTGGGCCACCGGCTGTCTCTTTCCTGCCAGGACTCTGACTTCTCCAGGTGGGTTTGGAGATGGCACCCTGGCCATGGCCGACCCTCCAAGACTGGATGGGCACTCACAGGTGAGGCAGGGAGGAGGCTGCCCAGGGGTCACGCCAGGTGCTTGGCTGGGCGGTGCACCCACCGGAGCTGGCACCCTTCTCTGGGGTGAACCCATGTGTGCATGGAGTACCAGTCTTGGGGCACCAATGGGGGAGGGGTGAGGGGGAGGCCACATGGGAGCACCCGTCTCTGCAAAAGGGCTCTCTGGGGTACAGCCCCTGGCATTGTAATCTGGGATTTTCCTGGCGTGTCGTCTTTAATAGATGTTATTAAGGTCTGGAGTCTGATATGCTGGTAATTATCTTCCCGGGCTTCATCCTGAGCCCTTGTCACGCCGTCAGGGGCCCGATGTGTGAGTCTTAAAACAGTGATTATTACTGTGTGCCGTGCAACCCCTACAATCCTGGCTTCTGTGCAGAGTCCTGGTCCAGGGAGGGTGGGGGTGACCCAGGAGCTTCAGTGTCCCCTCTGACCTCTGGTGCCTCCCAGCTGGCTCTGAGGTATGGCCAGGAAGGACTCAGGGTCAGGCCTCAGCTGAGCACTGCAGACTGGATCCAGAGTGCCTGTGATGGAGCTGAGTCTGGCCAGGCCCCAGGGCCTGCATGCCAGTGTGCCTCACTCAGGCCACTGGGCAGCAGAAGGATCTGGAGCACCGTGTTCCTTCTGGCTCCACTGGGGCCCCATGTGTCACCTAGGGCCTCCTAACCAAGTCTGTAGAGTGGGGACATGCAGATGCTCACCTCCAAACCTAGATGCATGTTACCAGGTAGGAGAGGCAACAGGTTGCTTGACTCCAGCTCTGAGACACTCTGGAAAAGCCTGTCTATGGCACAGTAAAGAGATCAAGGGTCCCCCAGGGGTGGGTGGGGAGGAATGAACAGGCAGAGAGCAGAGGACTGCGGAGCAGTGAAAGCTCTCTCTGTGACACCATAATGGTGGGCACAGGTCTTCATACATTTGTCCAAATCCACAGAATGTACCATACCAAGAGTGAACCGCCACGTGCAGACTATGGACTCCTTGCAGCTGTGCACGTGGTGGGGGCTGTGCATGTGGTGGGGGGGATGTGTGTGTTGTGGGGGTGTGCATGCAGTAGGGGGCTACATGGGAAATCTTTGTACCTCCCCCTCAATTTTGCTGTGAACCTAAAACTGCTCTTAAAAAAGTTTATTTTAAAAGAGACAACCTTGTTAGGGATCAGTGAGGCCTGAACTCTCGGTCTCAGCGAGTTTTCAGAGCGGTAGCTGTGTGGCCTGCATGGCTCCGGTGTCGGGACAGAAGACATCACTGGGGAAAGGCTGCCCTGTGCCCCCTCCGGGACCCTCCCCTGCTCTTGAGGCTGGGGCTGTGGGAGGGAGTCCCCAGGGGCAGTGGTGCAGGCGGCTCTCCAAGTCCAGAGTCGGAGTGGAATCTTTGTTAGCGGCGGGGCATACATCTTTTAAATTATAAATCGATAAATAGTTAATTCAATAATAGAATGCTCTTGAATATTTCATGCAGCCCACGCACCGCAGCGCTCGCTCAGCCTGGATGTTGATGGAGCAGTGGCGAAGAATTGGAGGTGAACCTCCTCCAAACTCCTATTAACACAGTCGCAGACTCAGCAGGAGTTGGCGAGAGTCGCCTCCACTCACCTGGGGCTGTGCTGGTGCTTGTGTGATGCCCAGGGGGTGACCCTCGGGAGGCTGGGTTTCATCCCTGTATATAAAACACCACTGCTCAGAGGAGGGATGAAGTTCAAGGAAAAGGAGGTGTTATGGGTGTTTGTATCTCCCCAAATTTATACGTTGAGACACCAAGCCCTGGTGCCTCAGGATGTGGTTGTATCTGGGTCTCTTCAGAGATGGTGGTGGTGCCTGATTCTATGTGATCCCATGGACTATAGTCTGCCAGTCACTCTGTCCATGGGATTTCTTAGGTAAGAATATTGGTGGGTTGCTGTTTCCTTCTGCACTTTAGAGAGATAATTAAGATAAAAAGAGGTTCTTAGGGTGGGTCTTAATTTAATAGGACCTGACCACCAGCTCCCAGAGGCACTCCCAGGGGAGCTGGGAGAGAAGGGTATTCAGTAGGTGCCACATCACGCCCCAGGCATTTTCTCCTGATGGGACTCCGGGCCAGGTGGTACTCCAGTGGCCAAGACTCAGATGTGGCAGTGGGGGGTGGTCCCAGGGCAGCATCTACATAGCATTCAGTCTGGGCTCTGCGCATTGCATAGGGGCCTGCAGGGGAGCTGCGGGTGAAGGTCTTCTCTGAGGATCTGAGTCTCCAGAGCCCACAAAGCCGCTCCCTAAACCACCCTGATGTTTGCTTGGCCCTCTCGTCTCTGTGGCCAGCAGGGACCCAAGCCTGGCGGGAGACGTGGCATCACCCTGGGTGAGGTTCATCTTTCTCTGAGCAGACAAGCCTGGGCCCTGTGTGTGACCGGAGTGTGGATTTGCGTCCACTTCTCAGAAGAACAAACGCTGTCCAGGAAATGGGGAGCTTGAGCCTTTGATCCACAGTAGTTATTCCATGCCCTTGTGGCCAATGACCGCACCGAGAACCTGTTGTGTCCCCAGGGAGGGGCGGCAGCCCCTCCCAGCTGCAGTGGCCTGGGAGCAGACCCATGTGCGGTGCAGCCCATCTGCTGTGGTCCCCAAGGCAGCCCTGCCTCCGCGGCCTGTTAGCTCCACTGACAGAGCTGTAGCAGTGACAGTGGATTAATATCTCTTTAATCAGCCAAAATGAACATGGCACGCTGGTGACAGTCCAATTTTCTGCTGACAGATTGTAGCCCATCTAAACCCAGCGCTCAGCTGATTTTTATTTCTGCCGGAGATAAGTCAGTGCGGGAGGACCAGCCAGCGCCATCTCAGCTGCTGCCTCGCTGATCAATAAATCTCGCCACTGCGATGTTTCTCACCCACCTGTCAGGCGCCCGCAGCCTGGGGGACAGAATGCGGAGCGGTGGCATTTAGAGGCTGTGGCGGAGCTGGGAGGCATGCCGTCGAGCTGGGTCCACGTGTCTCTCCCCTCACTGGGAGCCACTGCTGAACGTCCCGGAGGTTATGGGAGAGCAAGGGCAGGAGCTGTCAGAGTGCAGACCCCCAGGTGCACACGGGTGGGGTCCCAACTTGGCCCCAGCTTCGTATAACTCTGTGGCTGCCCCTCCCTGGACATGGGAAGTTGCTTCTCTTCTCATCTTATCTGGGGGCTTGCAGAGAGTGGCTCTCAAGCAGAGGTGTCCAGTGGTGTGGGAGGGGGTGCTGGGCTGAGGCCAGGGGCCCTGGAGTCTCCTGTCTGGTGATGAGCCATCGAGGGCTTCCAGGTGATTCCTCCCAGGGGACATTTTTCATTCTGAGGATAGAGATCTTCTCTAAGTGTGACTGTGTCACTGGCAGGCCTTTGTACCCACTGGCTGCTCTTTAAAGAATACACGCAGCCTACTGGCAGCCCTTCCTCGGAGGACTGGCCTCGGAGGCTGCACTTCTGCCCACTTTGCCTTGAGACCAAGCCCCAGACAGTCCATGAGTTGTGAGTTTCTTTCCAGCAGCCAGACCCTATGCTTTGACCATCCTTATGTCCATGTCTTAATGATACACTTCCTCTGCAGCTCCGGGTATGGGAAGTGAGGGGATCTTCTGGAGACCAGACCCAGGCCTGAGTTGTGAAAAGCCCTTGCAGGGCCCTGGCACCACTCGGGACCCAGTGAACTTCCCTCTCGAATCCTTGCCATTACCATAAAGTCTTTTTTTTTTTTTTTTAAAGATTGAGCCTGAGAAGCAATAATTAGAGGTCAGGCTTGCAGTGTTTCCCCAAGTTGAAGTGGGGAGACGCTGGTGTCAGCACCTGCAGGCAGCTGCAAATGGGAAGCGGGACACGCCTCCATTGGGCCCCGGCTCTGTCCTCATCCTCCATCCTCTGAGTAGCCCTGGTCCTGCCTGCTGCCCACCCTGGTACCTCTGCTCGCCTTGCAGCTTCGTCCCATTCCTTCAGGGACCTCTGCTGACCTGGTTGACCGGGAAAGGGGAGATGGAGTGCTGGCAGGCTCTCCTTGCCTCCTGGGATGCTGTTCCTGGGTGGTTTCATTCACTCACTCAGCAAACATTCCCTGAGTCCTCCTGGCCTTGATGTCTTCAACCAGCTCACTGTCCAGGATGTATTCAGGGCACAGAAAAAGTGACCTCCCAGTCTGTCCTGTGCAGGGCTGTGCCACGAGGGCAGGGAAGGCCGGCACTCATGCCGTTACGATTCCTTCTCATGTCTGGGCAGACATCAATAATCGAGTGTGGCACTACTTTTCCTTGGAGAGCTGTGCTGCTCCCTGCCCTTGGGTGAAGTTTTTTCCAGGTGGATGTGGTTGGATCCTACTGGAGAACCTGCCCTGTGCTGTGTCCTTCCCACCCAGCGGGGCCCCCTTCCTTTGGAAACCCAGAGCTTCAGGCCCCTGGCTCTGCACCCTGTGCCCAGAAGGCTGTGGGTCCCCCTGGCAGGCACACTGCACAGTCAAACGTGAACATCAGGGTGAGCTTGCACTGTGACTGTGGCATCACTTGCTGGGTGATGGCAGCGCCTGCACCTCCTAGACCTCACCACAGCCCTCCCACTGCCCCTCCAGGCCGTTACCTCTCACCCCAGAGGGGTCATAGGCCTTGCTGGGGTCACTCAGCTTGTACTTGTGACCACAAGCTGTGCTCTGTTTTTGAGGACACGCCCACCTTTTAAGAGCTGAAGGCTGGGGACAAGTGGCCCCACGACAGCCTCCCTGGCCATCTCCTCCTCTGAGATCTGGAAGGAGGAGAGCGTCCCTGGCCACCCCTGCATGGCCATCATGGGAACAGAGCTGGCTTTGCCCATGGGGCCAGTCTGGTGGCAGCCGGGCCCCACCAGGGGGCTCCCAGGGCGGGAGAACTTGGCCAGGGCCTGCTAGGGTGGGACAAGCAACAGGAAGAGGGGAAGGCCCCCAGCCTCTGGCACTCTGGTTCCAGAGCCAGCTCTTGGGGACATCTCTGTGACCCGGCCCCCAGCCTCTTGGGACCACTGTCCACCTGGGAAAGGCACAGGCCCTCAGGGGCTCAGACTGGGGACTGCAGTGTCCTGGCAGGGGCCAGACTTGGTGGGGTTTAATAAGGGCTGCGTAAGACTGGCTACCCCTGGCCTGGAGGGCGAGGGTGAAGGGAGGGGCCAGAACAGAAAGAAGAGGGGTCTGGACAACCATGAGCGGAGTGGGGGTCTGGGGGCAGGGCAAACCCAGCTGGGGGAAGGTGACAGCCCCTGTGTTTCTCCTATGTGTTCCTCTGACGTCACCTGCATGGGCACCCACTGGATGGAACCTTCCAGAAGCCAGAGGATGCAGGTGCCATGGCTGCTGTCCACACGAGGGCAGGGAGCAAGGAGGCAGAGCGCAGGCCCGAAGGGCAGACAGGCAGAGGTGCCCATGCTGTCTGCTTCCTCTGATGGCTTGTGGGCATCCCACACGGTTCCAGGCCTTTCTGCCTGTGCTGGCAGTGCCATGTTCCACCTGCCCCCAGCAGGGTCTCCCCAGGAAGCTGACCAGCCCCAGCCCTGCCTTGCCTTTGCTGCCCCCTCTGCTGCCTGAGGAGCCTTCTGAGGGCATCTTGCCGACTGCTCCAGGACACCTGGGCCATCTGCCTCCTGGGCCAGCATCTTGCTCCCCTGCCAAACACATCCACTGGGCTCTGCTGGGAAAGTTCCTGAGCTGATTGATTCCAGCATCAAAGGCCCCTTCCCTGGGGGCCAGCGGCTTGGGATTCCTCAAGAGCAGCTGGACAGTGAGGATCCTGCCTGAGGATTTATCCTGCAAACAAGGTGATGAGTCCAGTGGGGAGCCTGATCTGTCAGCTGTGATTCCTGACAAGGCTGGGATCCCCCTGCCCTGCCTTCAGCTGTGCTGACAGCTGGTTTGGCTTGCAGGAGCCTGCGGAGATCCCTAGAGGGAGGCAGAAACTGTTTCTCCAGAAACTCTCCCAAGAAGGATGGAGACATAGGCCCAGACACTCGTCCCCACGAGGGAGGACCCTGTAGCCTGCTCCTACCCCTGGCATGTGGGTATGTGTGCGTATGGGCAGCTCACCCCAAGGTCAGACAGGTCCTCGCAGGCCTGGGCAGTGCTGCTTGCTGGTGGGGGCCCTGGGTGCTTTCTAGCTCAGCCCCCTACATGGGAAGTTCTTTTAGGAGATCCCAGGCTAGGCAAGGCTGGGGCACAGACCGGACCAGGTGGGATCCAGGTGGCCTAATGACGTAAACTTGTCCCACTTCTCTGTCCCCAGATACTTGCCTCAAAACTTGGGTGGGAAGTCAGCCCCTTCCCTGTGCATATCACTGCGTCTGTTCTAGTATTTTCCCCAAGGCACTTAGAGAGTGGATGGTGTGGGGTAAGAGGGACAAGGCCCCCATGTACACACATGTACAAGGACACAGAATGTGCACACACTTATGCACACACAGAATGTATACACAAATGTGTGCACACATATACTTGTGCATGAACACACATGAACACTGACACTGTACACACATACACCTACATGTACACATATGGGTAGATGAGTGTGCACACTCACTTGCACACACACTCACACTTGAACATATACTCAAAAGTATACACACATGCACAGACACTCTTGGAGGCCTTACTCAGGACACAGGGACTGGGGCATCTCTGGCCCTCACAGGCCCAGGGGTGGGGGGCACGCCTGGTGAGCCAGCCTCGGTGTGTTCACGGGTGAGAGGCTTTACTCTGCGCCTTTGAATGTAAGAACCACAGCCCTACTCTGGGTGTGTACACATGGCCCATCTGTGGCCCTTAAGCATCTGATCTGAACCTATGCTCGGGCCCCAGGGTGTGGGGCTGAGGCCACGGCTACCTGGGCTAGTGGGTAACCGGCCAGGGTTCTCTGGGCCAAGCCACCAAGGCTTAGGCGGCATCTCCCAGCCTCAGGCCCTGGTCTGGGACCTCGTTCCCCAGGCGGGTCCTGACTCGGGGCCGCCTGCGTCTCCCAGCCCCGTCACAGTAACAGGGCTCTCTGGGCTGAGCCACTGTGGAGACAGGCGGCATCTCCCAGCCCCCTCGGCCTGGTCGGGCCTCATTCCTCAGGCGGGTCCTGACCCGGGGCTGCCTGCGTCTCCCGGCCCCATCGCAGCGACAGGCTGGCATTTCCCGTCCTGTCTGCTCTTTCTCCTCCCCTGTCATGTCGACAAGCACAATCATGTTCCCTGACAGACGGAAATATCAGCCCTCGAGGATGGGGACAAAGCAGGCTTTAAAGTTTAACGAGAGGCGTTAATGGAAATAAAATGTAAAAGTCTCCTTCAAATGCGGGGTTTCTGTTTTATCAGAGAAAAAGTGCCCTAAATAATACATAAACTATGTGTGTTTTAGTTCTTTTACATGCGTGAATATTTAAAACATGCAAAAATGTAGAAGACGCATTTGCCAGGAACAAAAGGAAACACTTATTTAAGCCCCAAAATGAATAAATAAAGGAAGGTGTGGAGCAGGAGATGGTGAAACAGAGAGATGTGTATTGACCCGGCAGTTTGGGGTGAGGGCTGCCTGTCGGTGGGTCTGCAGGCTGGCTTCTGGGGGTGCAGGGCCCAGTCTGGGAAGCGGCTCCTGGGGTGGGTCCCTGGGGTCAAGCTGTGAGCACCACCAGCTATGGGTCCCTAGGGTCTCTCCCCTGCATTCTCACCAACCATGGGTCCCCCTGGGTCAGGCCCTAAGCCCCATCAGCTGAGGGGTCTCTGGGTTTCGGCCCTGCACCCCACCAGATGAAATGCTTGGCTGTAGCACTTGCTCCCCCAAAGCCCAGGGGTTCCTCCTCCTGTGTTTTGGTTTGCAGAAAACACAAACACACTCCCCTCCTGCCTCTTTCTGTCGTTCCTGTTCCGTGAACACCCAGGCACACATTGTTGACTTAGTGCCACTCTGCTCCTTGAGCACCAGGTCATATGTGTGTCCCAGGACGGCTGGACGGCAGAGCACCGCAGCTGGGGCTAAAAACAACAGAAGCTTGTTCTTTCCTGATCCAGAAGCGTAGAATCCTGACTTCACGGTGTCTGAAGGGCTAGCTCACTGTGAAGGCTCAGGTGAGGAGGCATCCTTCCTGCCTCATCCAGCATTTGGGGGGCTCCAGTGTCCCCTAGGTTGTGGCCGAGGATCCTTCCTGTGGTGTCCAGCTTCTGGGGGCTCCAATGTCCCCTGGCTCGTGGCTGAAGATCCTTCCTGCCTCATCTAGCTTCTGGGGGATCCAGCGTCCCCTGGCTCGTGGCCGCATCACCTCAGCCTCTACGTCCACTGTTATGTGGCCTCCTTTGCCTGTGACTGCCTCCTTTTCTAGCAAGGACTCCAGTCATATTAGAGCAGGGCCTGCCCCGTGCCCTCATGTTGACCTGGTTACATCTGCAAAGACCCATCTTCTATAAGATTCCGTCCACAGGTACCGGGGTTGGGGCATCACCATGTCATCACCAGGGACACAGTTCAACCCCAGCACCAGTGCACTGAGTCCTTCCAGAGCCGCTCATGAGCAGGAGCCTGAGGCCAAGGGGATAAAGTAATGTGCCCAAAGTCCCTTTGCCCGAGGGTGGGCTGTGGGGTCAGAGAGATGAGGTCTCTGTAGGGGTCCTGCTGGGGACCCCGGGCTCCAGCTCCCAGCCTCATGCCAGCTGCAGGGTCTCTCCAATCAATGCGAATTTTCTATCACGTTGACACCTGGAATCCTGCATCTCAGAAGTGGGGGGGAAGAGTTGTGAGATCACAACCTCGCTCTGACTCTGCCCCCTGCCCCAGCTTGTGCTGTCCAGGAGCTGCTGCAGGTCTGGTTAGGGGCATCCTTGCCCCCAGCCTTGGCACAGATGTTTCGGCAGAAGACACAGATGGGCCCACCTTCACCTTGACGCTCTGGTCTTTGAGACTCCAGATGGCAGGTAGACGGAGTGGAGGAGGGAAGACCTAGCTGGTTTTGTCCTTTGTCCCTTTTGGGTGACCTGGGAAGCATGGCAGTTTCTGACCCACCTTTTCTCATCTGAAAGTGGGTGTCAAGCCGGACCCTGCCCCCTGCCTGCCTCCAGTGGCCAGTCCCTGGTTACAGGGGAACTGAGTGGACGGACAGACCCACTTTCTGAGATCAATGTGGGCTCAGTCAGATTTCCTGTGGAACTTTCTAGGAAACAACGGTGTCTCCAGGCTCTGTCTGGCCCTTGTGCTGCTGCTAATAACCCAGCCACTGAATAAGTTTTCTCCATGTGGACGCTGGCATCTCGGTCATCTGGCTCCTGAGGCACCTGTGGGAGATGGACCCTGATGGGTCCCGTCTTGCATGAGCAGGGGACAAGATAGAGAGCGGGTTGGGTACTTGGCCAGCATGGCCCTCCCTCTGTCCAAGTCCTGTCTGGGGTCCCTGGGGGCTGTTTACTTGCACATCTTCTCTGCCCGGTTACCCATAGCCCTGGGCCCCCAGTGCTGTTTTTAATATTTCCTCTGCTCCCCACACAGAGGGTTCATGGTGTGATTGCTCAGTTATTCGTTGCTGTAGCCCCACTGGGTTGGAGAGGTGGCAGAAAGGTTCCATGTCTGGAGAACGCTTTCTGATGTCCACGCATTAATTTTTAAACCCACTCACGTCGGTGACCAGCCTGAGCTGTTCTCCTTTGGGGCCAATGGAAAAGTTGGGGATGGAAGGGCCTGTGTGTGCTCGAGTCTGTGGTTGAGGACGGCCCAGGGGTGTCCTCTGTCAGAGTGGAATTCCAGGTCCTGGGGGTGGGGAGGGAGAAGGACCTGGAAGCAAACTGATCAGAGTGGAAACTTTCAACAGGCTTTAGCCAAGGCAGGAATGTTGTCTCTGAGTGTTATATGTACTCCTGTTTTCCCCGAGTCAGGAGAGAGGGCAAAGTGTACGAAGCTGCCCTGTTACAAG
Source organism: Nanger dama (assembly GCA_917880005.1). Taxonomy (NCBI): domain Eukaryota; kingdom Metazoa; phylum Chordata; class Mammalia; order Artiodactyla; family Bovidae; genus Nanger; species Nanger dama. Next base: position 17,551,656 of record CAKJTW010000013.1, on the reverse strand, counting down.
TGGGAAAGCTGAGCCATGTCCAGACAGGGTTCCTCCCAACCCAGAGTGGCTGTCTTAGGACCTCACTGGGGGTACCAGGCCCATTCTGTCCCAGGCAGGACCCAGCTAGCAGGCAGGCATGGAGGCTCCCGGGCCAGCGGCCACAGGGGCCCAGACCGTTTTCATTATGGCCAGAGAGAACCTGGTGAAACTATAACACTAACAACATCATTTATTTCAGCGACATGGGGCAAAACGACTTTACAATGGTGTTTTACGTGCTACATGTGCACCATAAATATTTCCATAAAAACATGCATTAAAATATAAAAGTGGGCCCCAAATATCAGAAGTCGGGAGGTAGGAAACCCACAGCAAAGCCCATGTGATGGCCGGCTCGCCAAGCAGCTCTGGTGGGGTCTACCCTGCGGGTGGGGCAGTGAGCCTCACCCCGCCCCCTCTCAGAGTGGGGCCGGCTCAGAACCCTGCCTATTGGCCTTGGCTTTGCTGAGGGGCTGTGTTAGGGAGGTGGTGCCCCCTCCACTCCTCAGGGTCTGGGGACAGCCCTCCCAGGCCCCACACTCCTGGTCCTGACAGGCCTCTGCTCACAGGTGTCCTCCTTAGGCCCCCCAAGCTCATGCATTCCCTCAGTCCAGAATTCACAGTCAAGCCCACTGTCACGGGGGGCCATTGTAGCTGGCTCGGGGTCCCCCGAGCATCCCCGTTGGCCTCCTTTGTGACTGTCCTCTAACTTGGGGCCCCTGGTTGGTTCCCAGGGGCTACCCCATGTTTGGTCACTGCTGCCCTCCCTCCTCTCTCCCTGGTGGGTATGCTCCTGTCTTCGGCAGAAGGACATTCCCTGCAGGTTTCTGGAAGCCATGCTTGGACTGTGGACACAAGTTAGACGCCTATTTGGAGTGAGGTGGGGAGGCTGACGGAAGGAGGGGATCTGAGACTCCCTCACCCTCCTGCCGCACCATCTGCCACCCTGTCCCTGGACCCCAACTCTGGGCTTGGAGAGTTGAGGACGAATTTTGTGCTAGAGCCTGAGGTGGGAGCAGGGAAGCCTGATGTCCTGGGTGCCTGGGGATCCCCAGGGGACGATAGGGCAAGGTTGTCCACAAGGACCTGGGGGTGGGGTAGACAGTAGGGAAGGGCTGTCCACAGGGATCTGGGGGGGTGGACAGTAGAGCAGGGCTGTCCACAGGCACCCCTCCAGGTGATGTGATATCACCAAGCTCTCAGGAATGAACAGACTCAAACCCATCTAGAAACAGGACAGAATAAAGAACAGACCTTGGGGTACCCTCACGGCCCCCACTTTTGGCATGTTGACGAGGAACCTCTGACTCTGCCTTGCAGCCGAAGGGTAAGGATCCCCCTGGTTTGGGGGTGTGCTGCCCACACTGGAACTTGTGCTGATTCTCCTGCTTCATGAAGGGCTGAGCTAAGCTGAGTATGGCAGCAGAAGTGCTGAAGCAAAGCCAGCTCTGCATAAGGCTCCCCTCAACTCTGTTTCCAGATCCCAGGTCTAGGAAGGGTGGGAGTGGGGTTTGCCCAGCACGAGCCCAGGAAGCCCTGGCACTCGGAGCCCCTGGTGGTGAATGACTGTCACTGCAGCTGTAGCGCTCCCGGGCGGGACCCCAGGGGCCCAGTTTCATGCCCACAGGTGTCTCTGGGGTCCGCCCTCCCCAGGGTCATGGGATCTGAGAGTGAGGCCCACACAGGGCTCCAAGCAGGGTGGCCAGATTCAGCAAATATAAATCCAGGACCCAGTTAAATCTGACACCTGCTCAACGAGTAACACTTTGTGTATCCACAGACTATAAGGGCATAGCCACACTGAACATGAAGCTCTGCCGATCTGAAATTCAGAAGTAACCGGGCCTCCTAGGTGTTATCTGGCAATCCTAGCAGTGACTGTTCCTGGAAAGAATAAATGAGAGGACCTGGGACAAACCCTGGAGAATCATAACAGCCGAGGGCTGATGCGTCCATAAGGGCCGGGTGGGGTGTGGCAAAGGACCAGCACAGAGTAGCCCAGCTGGGGTCCAGGATCAGTGCACTTCTGCCCCAAGGCAGCCATGTCTCCTACAGTTTTCTCGAGTGCTAGTTGACAGGTTGTACAGCCCAGAAGTTTAAAGTCAGATTCCACAGACAGCTTCAGAACACATTCATCACCCTAGATCTCCATTCCTTTCAGTCTCAGCCCCACCCACTACCTGCCTGCCAGTCCCTGGAAACCTCCAATCTGCTCCTTGTCCCCATGGATTTGCCAGTCCTGGACACAGCCTGGAGTACCGTCCTTTTCCTGGTCCTGGGCACCTCCTACTTGGTTGGCCTCGGTCATGGGGAAGCCAGGGCTCTGGGCCGGAGGCACCCACTGCCCACTGCCCACCAGCTGCCCTGTGCCCCAGGTGTGTACAGGTGTGCCCAGGTACGCACAAGTGCACACAGGTACACACAGGTGTGCCTAGGTACGCACAGGTGCTGTGGGGCTGTGGGGCTGCCAAGGGGAATGTGAATCGATTTCCAGCTGAGTTTGTCTCCTGCTGGGCTGAGGGGCTGCAGGTGGGGTTGGCTCTGGTCTCCTGGGGACCAGACCACCTCTGGGCAACATAAAGGCCCCCTGAGCGGGGGACACCCAAGTCACTAAGACTATGAGAGGGTCAGCCCCCCTTAAGGGTGGGAGATCTGTGGAAGGGGATGGAAGGATCCTGGGTGCCCTGTCTTCCCTACCCTGCATGGCTAAGCCCCCCGGGAGCCCCTGTAGAGACTTCCGTGAGCTGCAGCTGTCCAAGCTTGATTCCCAGGATATGAAAGCCAATGGCCGACAGCAGCTCTGGACCGAAGCCCTGGGCCTGACGGCCATCCTGCCCTGATCCTATGTGGTCCAGTGTGGGGACTGACCATGAGTCAGAGTCTTCATCCACACATGGGGTGACACAGCATGGAACCCATGGCATGGGGACAACAGAGCAGGTGTGATATCACTGGCTTTGTCCTCTCTGCCCCCAGCCCCCAGGAGCTGGCCTTGGAGGAGGTGTGGGTTGTGACTCAAGGTGGTCCCCAGGGACAGACCTGCTGGACTTGGTGGCTCAGGTGTCCCCTGAGGTCAGCATCAGCTCGAAGATGCCCCCCCTCCCATCCTCTCTGCTGAGGGCTCAGCGATTAGATGGGGTGGTAGAGGCTCCAGGAGGGTCTCACCATGAGGGTCTCCCTGTGAAACTGAGGGAGGTCCCTGAGAGGGACACCTGGGGAAGCTGAGGGGCCAGCTTCCCCCACCCTGCTCCCCAGTCCTGGTCCCTCACTCCAAGGAGGCTCATGTGGGCCTAGCTGCAAGGCCCCCTCTCCCTTGGAGCCCCGCCCTCCACCACAAACCAGAAGGAGACACATCCCTGGCCACTCCCTCACTGGCTGACCACAGAGAGACATTATGTTCCAGGACCTCCTGCTGCAGCTGAGCCCCAGCTGGGCCAAAAGTACAGCTGGCAGGAGAATGACTGCCAGGGATGTCCCCACCTCACTCTGGGAGCCGGCCGAGGGTCCGAGGGGCTGAGGGGCCCAGGTGTTGAGACTGGAGTTAAAGACAAGATGCCTTCCTAGGAGAAAGAAACCCTCCCAGGAGTCAGGTCCCTGCATGGCTGGAGGACCATGGAATCTGCCCGATGCCATGCAGAGCCACCATGCCGGGCAGGCCAGGTGGCACCAGAGAGTGGGTGGCATCAAACTTGTCCTGTCCTGAGATGGGCGGCAGGTGGCGTGAGGGGGGCACAGGGGATGCTGAGCCCGCCCCCTTCACACGGGGCTTCCACTGGGCTCAGGGCGGTGCTGGGTGCCTTGGTTCTCTGGCTGCCCTCCTGCCCTGGGCTTCTGAGGAGGGGTCTGTTCTGTCCTTGAGCCTGGAGCTTGGCCAGCCCTGAGGACAGGCAGTCTCTCACCCTCAGGCCCCTGCACAGGCCCTCACCCCCAGGGCCTGCCCCACTCCTGGGCCTCAGCTTCCTCATCTGTCACCCAGGCGGCCACTGCCCACATCTGTGCGGCTGAGGGGGCTTTTGCCTTGCGGGGACAGCTCAGTGTGTCCCCAGCCCTCTTGTCCAGCCAAAAGTGTGTTTTCAGGGTAAGAAAATGTTTACATTTACACTATCAATGTTTCATTTGCCATTTATAGAATTATTCAGTGTGTTTCTTTGCTTGGGACAGGTTAATGGCTAACAATGGGAATCTGGGGTTATGTTGAGGTGGTAGAAGTTCACATGGAACCAGATCTCACAAGCATATCTTTTATTCAGGGGTGTGTGTGAGGAGCTGCCTTTTGTCCCCCTGGGTGCAGCTGGTTTTGCAGAGCCCGCTTCTCGGCGCCATCCCAAGTACATGGTGAGGAATCTTGGGGAATTCTTGGGCTGCAAGATTCCCAGGCTGATGGCTAACTCAGAGCCGGGACTGAGTGGCTGCTCCTGGAGTGGGGGTGCCCTCTGGTGTGGCTGCGAGACTGAGGGCAGGATGCTCCTGGAAGCCCCTCTCTTGGGTGCTGGTTGTGGGGGGCCTCCTGATCCACCTGGGAGCCTGGCAGTCTGCCATCTCAGGGGCCTGCTTCTGAGTTGTTGGGGTTTCGGACAGGAGAGAGGCTATTCTGAGAGTTTTAGTGGCTGCCTCACTCCAGCCTTCCTGGTATCAGGGGAGCCCCCTCCCAGGATGGACCAGAGTTGGGCAGAAAGTCTAGTCCTTAGACAAGTGGGCAGTGCTTGTGTTTTTTGAGTATTCTCTCTGCTGGGAAGAAAGAGCAGAAGGGACGACTGGATCCTAGGCTCCAGGTGGCCTTGGAGCAGCCCTTCCCTTGTGAAGGCAGTGGAACACCCTGGGAGTGGGCATGAGGCTGGAAGCTGGGCCTCCTGCCCGGTCCATTGGCCACCCTGAAGGTGGCAGCCCCTGCCCTCCCCTCTTGGGGAAACATCACGGTAATTTCTGTGTTGTGTGATCTTAGCCTTTAAGACGGACAGTCCGTGTCAGAATGTGAAATTCACAAGGTGAAATCTCATGGACTGATTTCAGATGAAGGGTAGAAAGTGCCCCCATGATCCCACCTGATTCAGGCGGGCCTTGGTCTGAAGGAGGATCTGGACTTAGGATTCAAGCTCACCTCCGAGTAGCAGAAAAGTGTTCACATTTTCAGCAGTTCCGGAGCATCTTTGAGCTGTCCCGTGTCTTCACACGAGACTGGGGACCCAGGAGCACGAACATGTGTGATGATTCTTGATCTCCGCCCCCTTGAAGGAGAGGAGAGAAACAGTTTGTTTTTTTGTGCCAAACCACGACTCACGTGCATGTGTCTGTCACCCGCTACATAATTTATAAAAATGACCCCCAAAGAGGACTCCACACTTCGTCCTGGGCACTCAGCCCCACTAGCTTTCCCGGCCTGGAGCCGGATGGCGCAATGCCCTCTGCGCACCCGGTGTTGGTGTCAGGAGCGATTCTCCATGCTGCGTAAAACATCTTAGGGCCGTTACGTTTCCCAGATTGTTTTACAGCAAAAGTCGGTGTCAATGTTATGCTTTGAAACATTTAAGAAACAACAGTTTACGGTCTCAGATCTTCACGGTTTGGAAGACCAAACACTCCGCTCGCCTTGGCCAAATTGGTGTTTGAAATTCAGGAGAAAACCCATCATGTTACAACAGGAGAGAATGTCCGTGAAGAGAGAGCCCAAATCACTCCAGGATGTTTCGGGTTTCACGTCTCCCGCTCTTGACGGAAACCCGTTCGTGTTCTCAGGCGTGGAGTCAAAATACACAGAAAGGGGATATTTTTAGACAAGCACATTTGGAATCGGATCGCCTGCTGCAGCGTTCACAGAGGCCTCGTGGGGAGGGTGGGGGGTATACAGCCATGCCTCTTGGGGTCCTCTGTCACGAGCTTGGTTGTCCCTTGGGGCTGGAGAAGGAGCGTGCCTGGATGACCCCATCCCTCGATGACATGGGGGCCTCTCTGGCTGAAGAACAATCTCTATGTGGTTTGTGTCCAAAGCACAGTCCGCGCTTGGGAGCCCCTGCCGGTCTATCCTTGTCCCGGAGTGTGTGGGGCCTGGGGAGCATGTGCACACGGTTGCCTGCAGTCCGGGTGTGCACACGTGTGCCCGTAGTCTTGGGTGTGCACACAGGTGCCTGTAGTCTTGGGTGTGCACACGGGTGCCTGCAGTCCGGGAGTGCACATGGATGCCTGCAGTCCAGGGTGTGCTCACAGGTGCCTGCAGTCTGGGAGTGCACGGGGCCCAGTCGCGGGTGCCTAAAGTCTAGGGATGTGCACATGGGTGCCTGCAGTCTGGAGGTACCCACAGAGGTGCCTGCAGTCTAGGATGTGCACACAGGTGCCTGCAGTCTGGGAGTGCACACGGGTGCCTGTAGTCTTGGGCATGCACACGGGTGCCTGCAGTCTTGGGTGTGCACATGGGTGCCTGCAGTCCGGGAGTGCACATGGATGCCTGCAGTCTGGAGTACACACAGGTGCCTGCAGTCTGGGAGTGCCCACGGGTGCCTGAAGTCTTGGGTGTGCCCACGGGTGCCTGCAGTCTGGGAGTGCACATGTGTGCCTGCAGTCTTGGGCGTATACACAGGTACACCAGTTTGTGATGGGCTCCCCAGTCCAGGCCTGGTGGCTTTCTAGGCTTGGAGGCTCGCTCTCTAGGCCTGGAGGAGGTGAGGACCCAGCTGAATGTTTGTGCTGATGCTCCAGCTTTGGTGAGCTGCGGGTGAGACAGACCGTGTTTTCAATCATAATAAGAGACAACACGGCATGAAAATCATGGAGAGAGAATAAAGATGGAGCCCCAAGGTGTCTTCACGGAACCACTGCTCTTTTAATTGCTGGGGTAATTCATTTGAGCCTCGTTGCAAAGATTGGAGGCTGAGACCACAGCACTTCTGGCCGGTTTAGGCGATCTCCGTGGCTTTCGGGGTCAGGGTCTGGCAGCCTCCACCCTACCTCGCTCTTCCCATCACCGTCGGCCACCGTGTCTGGCATGCTGGGGAGAATTCCGGCAAACAATGTCTCTGTGGGCTGGATGGCTGCTCAGAGCAGGCATCTGCTGCCCGGATGGACATTCCCAGACTTTTGACACCCCAACTTTCCTCCTCCCCCAAAACTCCTGCTCTGGGTTCACAGCCAACGTCTGTTTTCCCAACTCAGGAAAAGCCCAGAACATTCTTTAGAATCCTGAGATGCCTATCCCCCACCACAGAGCTGGTGGCTCAGGGGGTGACCCAGATGGCCAGTGACAGACCAGGTGTCTGTGATGGGCAGTCTGCCCCATGTAGTGGCAACTGGCCAGTGGGGTTAGGAATCCTGTGTGTAGTCCAGGGGTGAGCCTTTGTCCCCAAAGCCAAGCAGTGGTCGGCCACAGGAGGAACCCAACCTTTGTGCTGGACATGGGGTTGGGGGGACATGTCTGGTGACCACTGAAGAGAAGGCTCTGATTCTGCTGCCTGGAGAGGGGGTGGGGAGGTGGCCCAGAAGGAGGACTACCAGTTAAATTTTAATTAAAGGAAATGACAGATGACTTTTTAGTCTAAGTTTGTGTATCAGTGCATGCATGTTGTCACAACAAATACCACAGTTGGGTGCCCTAGACAGCAGAAGTCCAGGATTAGGGTAGGCAGGGCCGGCTGCTCCTGAAGCCTCTTTCCCTGGTGTGTGGATGCCATCTTCTCCCCATGTCCCCCTGTGGTTGTCCCTCAGTGTGTGCATCTGTGTCCTGATCTCCTTTCTTCCTGACATCCAATCAGTCAGATTGGATCAGGGCCCAAGCTAAGGACCTCCCTTTAATTTGATCACCTCTATAAAGATCCAAACTCCAAACACCATTGCACTTTGGGGTCCTAATATTTTAAGGGGACACAATTCAACCTTTGATCATGTGTCTGGTGAATATTTGGAGTATACTTAGGCCAAAAGGTATTCGTTGCTTATTTAAAACACTGCTGTATTTCAAACGAGCCCGTTTATCTGGGAGGAGCTGTGGCTGGGAAGGGAGGGAGGTGGTTTCTGGAGGCCTGTTCTTGACACCCCAACGCACACAGATATAGATACACACATGCAAACACATACACAAACACACCTAAATGCTCACAAACATGAACACATACATACAAATACATATATACATACACACAGATGCACACACACACAGGAGCATGAGTGGGACTCAGTCCACTTGCACGCAGAGGGATTAGGGGGTCTCAAGGGTGCTAATATGTGGCTCCGAGGCCCTCAGGAGATGTGCCCATGCAGGTCCAATGACCTAGGATGGTTGACACAAGATGTAAGGGCCAGGACAACCTCTGGTTACAGTTTAGGAAAACGAGGGCCATCCGGGCCTCCAGTTCACAAGGCGGAGGCCCCAGGAGTCATGGTGGACTGTGGTCTCTGGATGGTCTTCAGTTAGTCAGTTTAGTCACTCAGTCATGTCCAACTCTTTGCAACCCCATGGACTACAGCACACAAGGCCTCCCTGTCCATCACCAACTGCCGGAGTCTCCCCATGTCCATCGAGTCAGTGACACCACCCAACCATCTCATCTTCTGTAGCCCCCTTCTCCTGCACTCAATCTTTCCCAGGATGAGGGTCTTTTCCAATGAGTCGGCTCTTCACATCAGGTGGCCAAAGTACTGGAGCTTTGGACTGATGCAGCTTCAGCATCAGTCCTTCCAATGAATATTCAGGACTGATTTCCTTTAGGATTGACTGGTTGGATCTCCTTGCAGTCCAAGGGACTCTCAAGAGTCTTCTCCAAAACCACAATTCACAAGCATCAATTCTTCAGTGCTTAGCCTTCTTTATGGTCCAACTCTCATATCCATACATGACTACTGGAAAAACCATAGCCTTGACTAGACAGACCTTTGTCAACAAAGTATGTCTCCACTTTTAATATGCTGTCTAGGTTGGTCATAGCTTTTCTTACAAGGAGCAAGTCTTTCAATTTCATGGCTGCAGTCACCATCTGCAGTGATTTTGCAGCCCAAGAAAACAAGTCTGTCACTGTTTTCATTGTTCCCCATCTATTTGCCATGAAGTGATGGGACTGGATGCCATGATCTTTGTTTTTTGAATGCTGAGTTTTAAGCCAGTTTTTTCACTTTCCTTTCACCCTCATCAAGAGGCTCTTTAGTTCCTCCTGACTTTCTGCCATAAGGATGGTATCATCCTCGTATCTAAGGTTATTGATATTTCTCCCTGCAATCTTGATTCCAGCTTGCGCTTCATCCAGCCCAGCATTTAGCATGATGTACTCTGCATATAAGTTAAATAAGCAGATTGACAATATACATCCTTGATGTACTCTTTTCTCAATTTGGAACCAGCCCGTAGTTCCATGTCTGGTTCTAACTTCTGCTTCTTGACCTGCATTCAGATTTCTCAGGAAGCAGGTAAGGTAGTCTGGTATTCCCATCTCTTTAAGAATTTCCTTCTTAAAGGGAAGGTCTTCAGGAACCCCAATCTGGCCTTAATGGAGGGGCAGTTAAGGGCTAGAACCCTAGTATGGGACCGCAGATGAGCGGGGGCAGGGTGGTCAGGGGGCAGCTGGATGCTGGTGGGTTGAGGTACTGACAGCCACATGGTAAGTGGCCGCAAGTGCGGTGGATCCTGGAGCTATCTGCTGCGTGCTCCCTGGCCTGGCAGGCTGGGAATGTCAACGTCAGAATGGTTTTCAGCTGAAAATCCTCCAATTTATTAACTTTGCTCCAGAAGCCAGTGTGTCTGTTATTTATGCTCCTTTGATCTAGAAAACTGTTTGTTTACATTTTATTGCATTATAAATCCCGGGTAAGCATGAGGGATATTTTTATGACGCTCACTGAGGACTCTCCTGTGAGCACGCCCAGGGTGGGAGTCTTGACAGCTCTGCTGCCAGGGTCTTCCCTCCTGGAGTCTGGGGTCTGGGGTCATCTGGACACATGCGGCCCGCAGATGTGTCTGCAGAACATCTGGGCTGGGGCGGAGGCTGCAGGCTGCGGAGCGTGTGGTGGGACCACAGTGCACAGGAGCCCTGTGGTCGCGGGCAGCCTGTGCCGGGGTGGCAGGGAGTGCCGGTGACCTGCAGGGTGGCTCCTGTATGGCCAGGTGGGTCCGTGTGGCCATCTAGCCTCTGGCCCGGGGTGGGGCCGTTCTTCCAGCTGCAGTGAGGGTGTGGAACAGGGGGTTGGTCTTTCGGCTCCAGCTCAGGGGATCCATACCCTGAAGCAGAGACAAGCAGCAGAGCAGCCTGGGCAGCCGGCCCAGTGCCCATGGGGCAGGAGGCCACCACACTTGTCCTCTTAGGGGACACTGATTACGTGCCTGCTCCAGTCCCAGCTTGTGCTGGGGCTGCAAGTGCAGGGCTTTCTGCAGTTTGTGGACTAGTGTGGGGGCATGGAGCAGCCTGGGGACGCTGATGCAGGTTTGGGGCCACAGCAGACCCTGCAGAAGGAGTAGGGGGCCAGACTCAGAAGAGCGAGGGGGGCTTCAGCCAGGAAGTGCCCAGGTGTGCGGAGTGTGGAGGGTTTGGAAGTTTTCCTGGGATCCATGGATCCCCACGGGGGACAGTGAGAGAGGCAGGCAGGTCCTTCCTGACCTTTTCTTTCTTTCTTTTTTTTAAGGGCTCAGTTTCCTTTCTTCTGGGAAGTTTGTGATTGAAGAGCCGAGGCTGTGGTGGGGCTGGTGAGTCTGCGGTGGGTCCTTGGCGCCCCCAGCACCTGCGGTTTCTTACGGGACAGAGGCTTTGTTGTCAGATTGCACATCCTGCGAGAACAGGGACTCTGTCTTGTCTGGTTCCTGGTACATCCCAGCCGCACCTGCTTATGGGGACACAGTTACTCAGCAATGAATATGTGTTGAATAAATGAATGTGTGGAAAGAAGACACACTGGTGGGTTAACTTTTCAGTGCAGGGGACACACCCTTTCCAAGCCAGGTAGGTAACACGAGTGTGTAAGGCATCTCAACCCAGGCAGAAGGGGCCCATGGGGATTACTGCAGCAAGTGGTGCCTGCAGACTAAAGGCATTCAAATCCTGATTTTGCAGCTGACCAAGTGAGACGAATTGCTGGCGCTGGCCATGTCAGTGACCTCTGCCTCCTCCTGAGGCCACAGTAACTCCATGGTCTAAGCACCCAGTCTTCTTGTCAAGAGGGTCAGTAGTCCTGGTTTCCGGGTCCCAAGCTTTGCCTCGGGATGGCTTGACCTCTACTCGCCCCCTCCCCACCCAGTTCTGAATGGATGATGCTCCAAGCCAGGGGTGTTTGCTCTCTAAATGCGGGGAGGCTTCCCCTTTGGGCTCTGGGGTCCCCAGTCCCCGGCAGAGCCTTTGCCTGTGGGCCTTGGTCTGGAGCCCTCTGGGAAAGTGATGGACACCAGGCAGGGAAAGTTTGAGGCCACTTAGAGCAAAGCGGACACAGCATCCTCTACCAGCTGGAGATCCCTTGTGTGGCTGGTGGGGGTGGGGTGGGGTGTGAGGGGTTGCGGTCTGTTCTCCCCTTGACCTCCTGGAGCGAGGCTAAACCACAGTGCGTCCCAGGAGCACGCTCTCTTCAACTTTTATGCTGGAAGATTTTCAGGTAGAAAAGGCAGTCAAATCCAATCCGGCCGGTAATGAAAAAAAATGACAGCGTGGGCGACACGTGTGTGTCTGTGATCCCGGCCGGAGCTGCATACACGCTCATTACACGCGAGCCGGACGCGGGCCTGGGGCTCCAACATGTCATCGGCTTTCAGGAAACTGGAACCTCAGAGTAAGTATCAGATGAGCTGCTAATGTTGGAAAAAAAGCGGAAAGCATGCGCAAGGTCTCTGTTTTATGGCCGCTCTTGAAGTCAGAATCTGCGATTGTAACCCAACCCGCCTCATCAGAAGTGTTTCCAGAACTGTCGGGGTGATTGAAAGTCCAGACAAATTTGGCTGTTGGGGCTGCAAGCAGCGGGTCCTTCATTGGCCCTCAAGGAGGAGTGGTCGAGCCGTCCGGCAGGGCTGTGCGGCTGTATGTTGTCCCCACTGGCTTGCAGCAGCTGAGTCCCCTGCCCACTGTGGTCCTCAGGACCAGGCCCCACACAGAGGCTCCCTCCCTGCAGCTTTGGTGCAAAACCCTGCTGACGCCCTGGGTGGGCCCAGCTCTGTCACCGGGACCTTTAGAAGTGGAGCTTGGCCTGAGTCTGCTCCTTCTGTGGAGGCTTTTCATGGGGAGCAGGGTTCGACGTACTGGGAGACTCCTCGGTGTCTGCTATGGGCTGAGTTGTACCCTAGTTTGCACCTTGAAGTCTGAAGTACCTCAGAATGTGTCCTTATTTGGAAATGGGTCTTTGCTGATGAGCAAATGAAATGAGGTCTGAGGGGGCCCTAACCCAGCAGGGCTCGTAAAAGAAGAAATCTGATGCACACACAGATGCACACGAGGAGATGCCATGTGAAGATGATGCAGAGCTGGGCGATGTGTCCACAAGCCAAGAAGCCTCCAGGATCGAAAGCACACCTCCAGAGTCCAAGGGAGGGGCAGGGGTCCTGGGATACCTCCGGACAAGGAAAGAGATATCCCTGCTGTCTAAGCCCGGCTTGGTGCCGGGTGGTGCAGCCCTGGGACACACTGCACACGGCGGGCTGGTGCTCAGTGTGGCCATCCATGCACAGAGAGGCTGCATGAGGTCCAAAGAGTGTGCTCTGGCCCAGTGGACATGCAGGGTAGAACTTGGACCCCTTCTCTGGGGAGCTGGGGGCACTCAGCTCGAGGGGGGGGGGGGGGGGTCTCTGCTTGGTTTGATGCCTTCCCTGGCTGTGTGACTCATGGCCCTGCTCTGGTCTACCAGTGGCCACTGACTTCACCTGAGGTCAGACTGCAGCCTCCAGTCGTGTGCTCAACAGCTAAATGCAGCCCTACCCCTTGCCCCATGATTGCCACCTTTGTAGAGTGAGAAATGCTTTGATAAGGTGGGTGGGGGAGGACTTCATGGCCTCGAACCTGTTGCCCACTGCTTTGCCACCTAACTCACCAGAGCCCAAGAGGGAGTGGGCAGGGGCCTGGGAGCCTGACGGTGCTGTTGGTTCCTGGTCTCTTGGCTCTGCCTCTGGTTGGATTGAGCCAATGGGGGTTTTCCAAGGGTCTTCCAAGTGACTGCAGGTCTTCCAAAGGCTTGGCGTCCCTTCCCCATGCCCACCCTCCTGCCAGGCCCAGTAACCACCACCTGCCCGTCCCCTGCAGGGGCTGCACTGCTAGGAGGCATGGGGTATAAGTGCTGCCCACTCCTGACCCAGCCCTGCCTGTGTCTTGTGTGTGACCCCTTGCGTAGCCTTCCTTCACTGAGCCTGCAGAGTGAGTTACCAGCGCCTTGTGAGGCCCCCAACCCAAGTGGGGAGCCACTTCCCCCCCCCTGCCCCCTGTCTCCCCACCTCCCGAGCTGCAGACCCTGGCGGGTTGTTACATGATCATGTGATCTCACCTTTCTCATCCAGACTTTGTTCACAGACCCAGATGTGTTCATGGGATTGGGGGGTGACATCAAGACGCCCTAGCACGGGGACCCCACCCTCAGCCTTCTTCCCCAAATTAGGGGGCAGGACATGAACGCAGGGCCAAGGAGATGTACTGGGTGAAGCAGGAGAATCAAGCTAAACTGAGGTGGTACTTTCTTGGCTTTTCTGTCTGTGGAGGATTTGGGGGAACATGTGATAAGACCACGTGGTGCTGGCCCATCCTCCACTCCTAACCTGGGAATGCAGGGCACCCTGGGAGCCAGAACCTCAGATTCAGCCCTGACCCTCCTCCACCAGGCCATCTTGCACCCTGGGTCAGGGCGGCCCCCATCTTGCCAGAGTCACCTGAGTCCCCTAGCTGGAGCAGGCAGGACAGATGGCAGAAGGAGCTGATGTGCCTGGGACTTTCTCAAAGTCCTGAAAGCCTGAAGTGATGAGGGAGACTCTTGTTGATGGTGCAAAGAGGGTCGAGCCCATGGCTGTGTGGGGGCACCTCTGCTGTCCAGGGGTAGATCTTACGGCCAAGGGGTCGAGGGAACAAAGACACAGAGCCTAGAGCCAGTGGTGCTCCACAACCACGCTATGGTCTGGGACCACCCTGGGCTCCAGATATCCTTGGGGTGTTGGCAAGCGGGGAGCACTAAACTAAATCACCTTACCTCTGAAATTACCAGATCCTTCCAGAATCGAAAGCAAGTTATGTTGAAAGACAGATTCACTGATTGTCCACCTGATGTCTCCTTGTCTAGTTTTTGTGCCCAGTGACCCGTATGCACCTCCGATGGGGGCAGCCGGGGGCCACAGCCATAGTCTCGGGGTAGGAGCAAAACCGCGGCTGCACTGACCCAGGCAGAAGATTAAGTGTCGGGGGAGCGTGTCTGGGAAGGGACAGAGCCTCCCCCACCCTTTCCGGCCCCTCACTTCGTGCTGGCATCTCCCACTCACTTGAATTCATTACCTAGGAAATGTGCCAAGCAAGGGTGGAGGGAGCTGCCCCAGTCACACATTTTTGCAATTAGCCATTCTCCGTACACCTGGGCCAGGGCTTCCAGAGGCGGAGAGGCCAGGGAGAGGTTGGGGGTCCTGTGGGGGACCATGCACCTCTAGGAAGGCGGTGTGAGCAGGAGAGGGAAAACTATTTTTGGAACAATGGGCCGAAGGTGAGTACATGTGTGTATGTCCACAGTTTCCATCCTTAGCCTTTGTCCCCCAGCCCCCATCCTCCAGCCTCTGATCCCTTCCAACCCCCAGCCCCTGTTCCCCAGCCCCCATCCTCCAGCCTCTGATCCCAGCCTCTGTCGCCCACCCTCTGTTCCCCAGTTTCTGTTCCCCAGCCTCCATCCCCCAGTCACTGGGACTAACTCCTGATCGGGCAGGCCCACAGGGCCGGCTCCTGCGTGAATTGGACCTTTATAAGAGAAGCAGCACTCACCGGGGAGATTCATGGGCTGGCGCCCTTGGACTCTGGGTTATGAATGGGGGTCTCAGCGACTTCCTTCTCATTTAATTTATCATTCGTGCCGTCTTTCAACACCAGGCCCAGGCAAGCAGTACTGGAATGTGGCCTGCACAGAAATGCTCCTGCAGCACGGCCTTCTTCCCGGGAGGGGCACAGCATGGGCCCCTTGAGCCCACAGGGCGGGGCAGAGCTTGGCTCCCGGGATGAGGTGGCCGCAGGAAGCAGGCAGTCTGCAGACCCTGTGTGCTAGTTCTGGCTGCGGTCCCTCGGATCCTGGGTTCTCAGAGCAGAGACCCACAGGACCCAGCCTCTGGGGTGACATCAGTGTCCTCCTGGCTCATGCTGGGTCACGGGATGGGCATCTCCAGGACTTGGCTCGTGACCCTGAGTCTGAGTGTTTCTCTTGTGTTTGGTTTAAGAGAGTTGGAATTCCCGCAGTCGGGAGATATGGATGCAGAAGAAAGCCCACTGGGCTGGATGGCCACATTTGGCTAGAGTGGGGAGGTAGGACCTTGGCCTCTGAGGGAGACATCTGAGCAGAGAAACTCCGAGGGGCCTCACGGATCCAGGCAGTACCGGCTTGCCCCCTGATTTCAATGGACATTAGCACTTTGTTGAGGGTGAGAAGGAACACCAATCCTCTATATTTAAAAAAAAAGATTTTTTGGCTGCAGGATGTGTGGGATCTTAGTTTCCCTTCAGGGATTGAACCTGTGCCCTGTGCAGTGAGAGCACAGAGTCCTAATCCTAGACCACCTGGAAAGGCCCTCAGTCCTCTGTATTTTCATTTTACCGTTTCTGCCCCCTTTTCTGACTCTTCAGTTAGCACTTTCAGGGGCACCGCCCACACACATGCATGCACTTGCATGCAGACATGCACCTGGGTACACACACACAAGTGCGCACACACACGCACATGCGCACACACACACACACACCCTCGGCAGGAGCCTGGCCATGTAGAGAAGCCTTTTGCTAAGGATGGCGAGAAACGGATGCTGGCCCTGGGACTGGGAGAGCTGGAAGCACTGGAGCCAGTGGTCACATCTCCCAGGGCGCCAGGAGGGGCCTTGTGAACATCAGACTCAAGGGCTCAGCTCGGAGCCCATGCTCCACCCATGAAGCCCGGCTTCACTTTGCACCTGCCTGAAGTCAGCTCCAATAGCCTTGGGTTCCAATGAGGCTCCTCTTGGCTCGGCCCCCTTCCTATGACCCTCAGGCCCCCTGCAAGGGTTCCAACAGCATGGGGTTCTGATATAGTTCCTCTCATCTTGGTCTCCTTCTCACGACAGGTGCAGCCATGCAGCCGTTACCCTGGAGACCCCAGGGGGAGAATTTTGCAAAAGGAAGGACACGTTGCAGAAATGTTGGCTGTGTCCACCCTTCAAGGTTGGTGGGTGACACGTCTTCCTTTGTGTCCCAACTTGTCCTCCACCACCCAAAATGTGCAGATGGGCATTCAGCAGGGCCAAGCCATCCATCCTACTGTGGGCATGAGCTGGGGGCTTCCAGAAATGGACAAGAAGAGGGGCTGGCTGGCTGGCCCCAGTGTCCTGGGAGGAGCTTCTCCTGGAATTTACAACAGAGCCAAAACCAACTGACTCAGTGACAGACAGAGGCCTTTGTTCTTGCAAGGGAGGGGGGTGGTGAGGCTGCAGAGGAGGGAAAAGAGGGTGGGGGAGAAAATACGGGACTGAAATCTGAAATCCACTGTCCCTTCTCAGTTCAGAGGAAGGTGGGCCTGGGAGATGCAGGTGTCTTGCCTCGCATCTCAGCTCTGTTCCTGGGAGTCTGGCCTTCAGGTGCTGTTTGGATGGTCTGTCCAGCTCTCCCTATGGCCTGGCCTGGATTCCCACCTTGGACTTTGCATCAAGTGGGTCTGTTGGCAGCAGCAATTCTACACAGTGTGGCTGGAAATCCGCTTACTTTCCAGCATCTCTGTGTTTCTGAGGATACGACCCCAGCTGGGTGGGAACAGCCCTAGGGACACAGAGGGTCATGACCCAGAAGGTCATATCAGGGGGGACCCCAGATGGCCCTTCAGGAGTATGGCCCTGTAGTCCCCCGCTTTCTTCTTTTGTCAGTTGGCTTTCTGAATTTCACATGGAAATATTTTGTCAAAATGATACACTTACAGAGTATAAGGCTAGTAGGGAGAGTGGAAGACCCCATAGTTCTCATCAACCCTCTGATTCCTGCTGTCCCAAAACAAACATTTCAGCTCCACCACAGTTTTATCTGCATTTATCTTTATGTTTTAAAATGACATGTTTATACCTTGTTTCACTTAACTAGATCTTTTAATCTTGTGCTGTCAGAAGATAACGGTTTAACCCTCTTCAGACACACCTGTCAGTTTAGTCCTCCCAACAATTTTTTTATTACATCAGTTTTCAGGGCTTACTCTCTTATGAATGTGTGGACAATATTCTTAGCCAAGCCATGGAAAGAATGATGATTTCATTTCCTTTCTTAAGCAAAGTTTAAATTTGCCTGTATTAGCAATTGCCTTGTATTTTCATTTGCATATATCTCTATGCAGCTGTCGCTAATCATGTATATGTAACATTTCTCTAAAAATGGCCATGTAGATCCCCTTTCTGTGAGTTTCACTTATTTATTTTTCTTGGAGTTGACCTCTTGGATCCCTCCTTCATTTCACTTCATGCCGGTTTTGTTGCTCTTTAGTTATTATTTTACTTGGGACACATCTGGGAAAAGAAAAGAGGCACTATCAACAATTTTGCTCACCTCATCTCAAGGCCACCAGAGAAGTGGCTGTCTTGGGACTTGCTTTCACTGTCACCCTGGGAATTTCTCTGCTTTTCTCTGGTTTTGGATTCCCTATTTCTTGGATCCCACTGAATCTGTTTTTGGCTTATGCCCTTGATTTATTGGAGTACATCCTCAAGTAATTTTCTGAGAAAAGATTCCTGGGATGTAAGTTCTTGAAGTCTTTTAATCTTTGACACTGTTTCTATTCTTACAACACTCTTGATATTGTGTTCACCTGGATCCTGAATTTTAGACTGGAAATTACTTCTCTTGAAAGTGTTGCTCCATTGTCTGATGCCATGTTATTCCTGATAATTTGTTTACAATCTGCTCCTCACTCCCCACCCTCGAATCTTCCAAGTGCATCTTTCCCCAGTATTACAATTCATGATGGATGGTATTCTTGGGCAGGTAAATTCTTATTCTTGAGTCTCTCAAGTTTGTTTGCCTCCTGGTCTGTGGTTGGACTTCTGAATCAAGCTTCTGATTTTTAATCCCATCTCCCTTCTTTCAGAGAAGGAGGAGGGCTGGCTCCTGGTTGGATTCCCGCTCTGCCATGAACTTGGTGGAATAGCCTTTGGCAGATCACTTAAACTCTTGGTACCTCAGCTTCCTCACCTGTAAAATGGGCCTGTTCGACAGGGCTTCCCTCTAGAGCTCTTGGGGGTTAAGTGGAGCTGATCTGTGATGGTGATTTCAAAGTGGTCTCCTCCAAAGCGGACCTTCAGAAGCAGTTAGATTTTAAGACGACCCCAAAGGAGGAGAGCTCTGGGCTTGAGGGGCTTTGGGCAGGGAGACCTCACTCTCGTGTGTTAGTCTGTTACTGCTGGTAGTGGCCCCCCAGGACACCAGCCTTCCCAGGAATGCTGCCTGCCCGTGGGCCCATGACCCTCACTCCAGGATGTGCTCTGTCTTGGCTCCCTGGGTGGGGCCGTGTGCCCATGTGTCTCAGGGTCTTCATTCTGTTTTGGGGCTTTCCAGTGACTTTGGGCAAGTCTTCTCCTTGCTGGCCTCAGTATCTGCATTCAGAATCAGAAAGGTCTGTCGTGCTAACCCCTGAGGGCCCCCTCACCTCTGCCCTCTGGATCAGGTGCTGCTCTGGGCTCCATGTTCACAGCCAAGGGTCCCTCCAAACCCAGCCACCCCTCCGTACGGCCCTTCCTCTCACGAGTGCACATTCCTTCGTTATAAATGTCCAGCCCCACGCTAACCACAAAGTCTCATTGGACACAAAACTCATCTATTTGTGCTATGCCGCCACCACCGGTCGCCGAGCCACCCTGGACGCGGGGCTGCGGCTCTCCCATTGCTGTTGTCCGAGCCTCTCTCAGCCTTGGTGGGGCGCCAGTCTTGAAAGTTCCTGATTTATTGTTTTGAAATGACCCGCAGATGTGGCTAAGTCTGCTGGCTGTTGCCAATTAAAGTGCTGGCGGGCACTGGCCCTCCTCACCCAGCCCTGGCTTCCTCCTAGGGGTTTGAGTGCTGGGTTGGACCTGCAGGGGCTCCTGGGGCCACTGAGCCATGGGGGCAGTGGATGGGACCTTTGGGCTATAGGGGAGACGAGGATGAGATGGCTTGTGGTCTACAGTTTGGATGCAGCCTCTGATGCACCTGGTCACTCCAGATGTCACTTTCATAGGCCCTCAGGACACCACCATGGGCACCATGACTTCCATGTAGGGGCACGATTTCAACCCCAGAAAGGAAATGTGCTTGATGGTGAGAGAGAGACAGAGACACAGGAAGTGCAACACCTGCTTGTACGTGTAGTGCACGTACACATGGCCACATGCACACGTAGCACATGTACACATGGCCACATGTACACGTAGTTGCATGTACACGTGGCTGCACTTAGCTCCAGTAACATCACTGGCCTCTCTCTGCCTTGACGAGGGTCACAGTTTGGCTCTTCTAGCCACACCCTTCGATGCAGACTTTCTACCTGACCCTGGGCTGAGACCACTGCTACAGACCCACTTTGGACCTTCCCTCACTGTCTGATGTTCATGCAACTTTGCTTTAAAAGTGAAAATGACCCATTCAATACTTACATGCTTGTTTTAACCCATCTATGAAATTTCCATATAAGTCCTCCCATCAGGAACCCCGTTGTGGTCCTGGCCTGTGTCCCATTTGGCTGACCCTTGGCACCATCTGGAGATGGAGGAGGTGGAGTTGACTGGAGCAGTTTGACCTGAACTGTGTCCCATCTGGATGCGCCTTGGCCCCTGGGGAGCCCTGCAGGCTAGGGGCTTTCACAGGTGAGATCAGCATCAAGCACAGCCCTCAGCCTTCAGACTGGGAAGATGGAACACGGCTGATTGAAAAGTTCTCTTCAGTGTCTCCCTAAAAGGCTGTGTGTGAGTGTGTCCAAGTGTGAGTGTGCATGTGTGTGCTAGAGTGTCAGTATTGTTGGTGTGTTTCAGTGTTGCGTACATGTGTGAGCATGAGTGTGCCGTCAGTCTGCTAATGTACATGTGTGAGCACATGTGTCAGGATGGTTGGGGTGTGAGTGGTCACTCTGTTAATGTGCATGCGTGAACATGTGTGTGTCAGCGTCAGTGTGTACATGTGTGAGAACCTGTGTAATATATGTGAATGTGTGTGTGTGTGTGTGTGAGCAGGTATGTGTGTGTCAGTGTGTGGGTGGCACTTGGCTTTCTTGAGGGACCCCCTCTTGACACAGACTGGACTGGGGGGCGTCCCTGAGTGCTCTTTACCAGGACAGAGGAGGGGGTTTATTTTAGAGGCAATCTGGGGTTAAAGTGTCTATCCAGATGTCTGACATCTGATAACCTGCCTTGGCTGAAATCTTAATAACCACATAAAAGACATTTTTTCTCTTAAGATTTAGCAAGTATTTTGTTATGAAAATGAACATGTGCATTTCCATAAATGTGCACAGGGTTTGTCCTGGATGGCCAGCTGTGAGCCTGGAGATTCTGGGAGCCTATGGTCACGTTGGGCCTGAGGAGTGAGGGGTCCCATGAAGGGCTGCTGCCCTGGAGCTCCAGGCCCCTGATGGGCATCGGGGTTGGAATGCTTAGTTCACTTAAGGGAAGCCATCCAGCCCTCTTCGTTGTGCTGTCCCCTCAGCAAAGCACAGGCGGCTGCCTTCTGCAGGGACGGGGAGCAGAAGGCTTGCCTCCTCCAGATGCAGAGCTGCGTTCAGAGGCCAGCCAGTGCGATTTCACCCTCTGTCTGCTGCAGAATGCTACCATCACAGCCACCCCATGTCCAGGTGGAAATGTGTGCCGTCTCCCCCTGGCTGGACCCCCGGGAGCCCAGACCCCCAGAACCTTATGGTGGCACCTGCAGATTTCACACTGTCTTTAATCCTTGGCCCCCTTCCCTCCTGGCTCTGGTGGGAGCACCCCTCATGAAGCAGGCGGTCATCCCGGGCGGGTCACCACCGGAGTGCTGGAAGCAGGTGGAGGCCTCAAGGTCCGGGGGAGGATCTCGTGGGGCTGGTGCATGGGAGCCCGTGTCTTGTGGAAAGAAGAGCGTTGGGAACCCGGGAGGGTGGTGACCTGGAGGCAGGACCCCGGTGCCACCCCTGGTCTGCCGCCTATGGCAGAGCCAGCCCTGTAGCCCTGCATGAACCTTCCCTGAGTCATTCCGTCAGTTACCACAGAGCAGCCCGCCTGTCTGTGTGGCTATATACTTTAAAACTTCATGAAGACTCTGTCTACATGTATAAGCAAAAAGCCCCAAACAGCCAAAATTAAATCAAATTAGGGTGCCTGTGCTGTGATCTAAGACTTATTTCTCCTGCATGGTGAGGAAGAAATTCACAGGCCCTGGGAACTTTGGCTTCAGACCCTCAGTCCCCGTGGGCTCCCTAACCCCTGGGGGCCAAAGCGGGTGACTCACCATTAAAACAGGAGCTGCTCTGCTGCCCACTATCCTGTCATTGCCCAGGCCCAGAACCAGCCATGGGCAAGGAGGGGCCCAGGGCCTGGCCACCCGGCCACTCCGCCCAGCTTTAATCACCACGGGTCCCGGCTCGTGGGGCTTGAATAACATGGGAGGTGGAGGTGTGGGGCAGCCGCAGCTTCTGTTTCTGATGGAGCCCTGGGCACCACGATTTAATGGATTAGTTAAAATGATGTGAAAAAAATGGATCTCTGATTTATGACCTGCAATTTTTTGCTGACTGCGGCGTGTTTTTCCAAGTCCTGCGTTTTACAGTCTTGGGCACATAAGGCCTTTGTTGTTTCCCTGATTCTGCCCTCAGGGCTCATCCCGGGACCCTTTGCCCAAGGCCTCTCCAGACCTTTAAAACAGGAAGTTTAATTTTATAGAATTAAAAAGAGAAAACGGTACTTAATTATCTGGCTGTGAAACAGCACTGCCCTTTCTTAATTTTAGTAGCTAATAAAAGGCCATTCCTGGAGTTAACTACTTCTGGTCCAAACGCCCTACAATCCTGGCTATTTGGATAGAATATTTTATGAACTGTTATATATTGCACTACGGTTTTTAAGCTCTGCTATGACATATTTCTCTCAAGATTTATTAGGAATTTTTATTTAAAACAATATATTAAATAGGGGAGAAAAAGTAATCTTAGGTAAAATTCAAATATTAGCAAAACATAACATGGCCCAAAACCTCTTTTATTTGAAGTTGTTCCCCTCCTCCCCCATGCCTGCCCCACTGCTGCTATAAAAACAGTTTGGGAAAAAACGACCATCAGCTGCATCATTAATTCAACATGGCTTCCAACCTGACTCCAATCTGGGACCAATTTCAAGGCCAGTTGCCACTTAAGTGACTCTATGGAAACAAAACAATGAACTGAGCCCGCCAAGACCCCCAGTGCCTTCCTGGTTTCACCAGAGCCTGAAGACGTCCATACAGGCCTCTGCTCTGCAATCCCTGAGGTCCCTCAGGGCCCCACCCAGAGGCTGACCTCAAGGTACCCCCACCCAGAGGCTGACCCCTGGGCCAGCTCCTCAGAGGCCAGGAACTTGGGGGTCACCTGCCCCATATATCCTCAGCTGCAAGCCTTCAGGGAATCTTCCATGTCATTTGGGGATCAGTCTTCTCTTCCCTGAGTGAGTATTCCTCATCCACAGAGGCCCCAGAGACCAAGCTTGGTGACATTCAGCCTTGGAGGTAGGCAAGAGGACTGTGTGGAGCGGGGCCCCAGGGCAGGGGGCTGAGACCCCTTGGAGAGGGAGCCCCCATCGTCCCATTGGACTGCAACAACTCAGCACAAAGTCAAAGGCAGCTCATAAGGTGGTGACAATGGAGCACCAGGTGCAGCCCTCTGGGCACAGGTCTCAGCCTGCAGGTCTCAGCCCTGTGCCGGGCGGGTGCCTTTGGGAGGGGACCTCGTGGAGACTTAGAACAGAGCCTGGGGTGTGGAGGTTCAGCCCAGAGTCGACAGCCCTCCAATGGCCAAGCAGCTTTGCACACACCTGGGGGCCCTGGAGTGGGTGGGACACTCCAGTCCCCTGCCTGTGCCTTCTCTTCTCCCAGCAGCTGTCCACTAACCACTTGCCTAGTGCTTGGGGTTGAGGGCTGGCCAGGATATAGGGCTGGATGAGCCCCCTCCTCTGTGGTCTGGATAAGAAGACTGATATTTAGAGCTCGTGGTTAAATGTGATGAAAAGAAACTAGGTGGGGGCAGGGCCACAGGGGTGTCTGCATGGGGGCCCTTGACCAGAAGTCTGGGGTGGCTTGGATGAGGTGACATTTCTGCTGAGACCCCAGGGGTCAGCCCAGACAAGAGGTGACCTGGCCATGGGGAGACCTGAGGGTGGAAGAGTCCAGGAGGCAGGTGTCTGCTGGGGACAGTGCTTGGTGAGGATGGGGGTGGGGGAGCTGGGTTGGGACTTTTCTTTGGGATCATGGGCCCAGCTCTGCTCCTGGGGCTGTGGGATGACCTCCAGGGCAGGTGTCCCAGTTAACACCTCCTCCTAGCTGGGCCCTTCCCGGGGAAGGCAGCCTTGTTTGCAGACAGGCCACCCTGGGAGCACCTGTCGCTCTCCACAGTCACTGGGTGATGGGGCAGGCATGGGCCACTGCCCCACTTGCCTGAGCACTGGCAATTAAGAGGATATCATCCTTGTCAATTACAGCCATAGCTGCTTCTGAGGAGGCCTCCTCCCCAGCTGAGTGCCTACCAGTTAGCCATGTGTGGTTAGCTAATTTGCGGGCATTCGGGAGTTTGAGTAAATAATCTTCTGAGCCTTGTGGGGCCCCTTGAATCTGTCTGCGAGTTTTATTGGGCTCTCACGGGGCCTGTTCAGGGTCAGCAGGGTGCTGCATGTTTAATCAACACCATTGAGGCCATTTTTGTACATCGGGAGGTTGCCACTGGGTTGGAGGTGGTCCCAGCTGCTGGGCTGGGCTAACTTCACGGGGGCTGGTGCTGGTGAGCACAGTGGTGGGCCTCACGTGCTATCCACGCAGGGCCAGCTTCTGACCCTAGTCACCACTTGGCCTGGCTGGCCAGGAGTGCCAGGAGCCCTGAGGGAAGAGGGATGGCCCAGTTCCATGTTCCTGCCAGGCTCACTCAACTAGTGACCCCACTGCCTGTGAGCCCGCCAGCTCCTCCCAACCTGGGCCCACAGTGTTAATACCATTCCATTCTAGGAAGGAGTCTAGGTGGTGAGAAGCAGAGCACTGCTCCCAGGCCCCTGGGTGCAGGCAGGGAGTATTGGCACATGCTGTGGAGTTGGGGCTTGGTGTCACCCAAGAGCAGTCGGCTCTTGTCCTGGGGTAAGCATGTGTGTGTGTGCGCTCAGTAACCTCAGTTGTGTCTGACTCTTTGTGACCACATAGACTGCAGCCCATCAGGCTCCTCTGTCCATGGGATTCTCCAGGCAAAAATACCAGAGGGGGTTGCCCTGTCCTCCTCCAGGAAATCTTCCTGACCCAGCGATTGAACCGGCATACATCTGCTACATCTCCTACCTTGCAGGAGGATTCTTTACTGCTGAGCCACTGGGGAAGTCCAAGGTGAATGTGGTTCCTCCCAAATTTATGTCCACCCAGAACCTCAGAACATGACCTTGTTTGATTTGAAAGTTGGGGCTCTGCAGATGTTATTAGTTAGAATGAGGTCATGTTGGACTGCAGGGCCCTGATCCTGTGAGATCAGGATCATGTGAGAGGCCATGTGGCCAGGAGGGAGGTCTGAGTGATGCGGCCACAAGTCAAGGAGTGCCTAGGCTTGCCAGAGGCCACCTGAGGCTGGGAGAAAGGAGGGAGGGGCCATTCCTGAGAGCCTCTGGAGGGAACACAGCCCTGCCCACACCTCAACTGGGGGGCGCCTGGCTTTCAGACGGGGAGAGAATCCATTTCTGCTATTTACCATCACTAGGTTTACAACACTTTGTCATTGCGGCTCCAGGTAACAGTTACAGCCCCAAACAGACTCTTTGGGTAGCTCCCCTTTCTAGCTCTCATGTTCTGGGGATTTCTGAAACCTGCATAGTCGTGCATCTGTTTTGCTGCAAAAGAGGAGCAATAGTTTCCACCTTGAGCAGAACCTGTGCTCCCGGCTCTGCTGGGCTGGACTTGGCAACAGGGAAGGACGTGTGAGCTTGTCCCTGGGGAAGAAGCAGATCTTGCAGGTGGGGGAGAGAGGAAAGACCAGGAACCCAGACGTTGGGGGGCACCTGTAGGGAGAGGGGAGTGGTGGGGAGGAGGTGGCCGCTGAGCAGCTGAGGACAAGTCCAGGCCCTCTGGGTCCCCGGCTTCCGGCTGGGTCCACCACACTCAGCCTGGGAGCGGGCAGGTCCTGTGGGACCCTCCTGAGAGGGTCTCCTGCCCAGAGGGCCAGTGTTCCCATGCCCTCCCAAGTTCCCTGGGCACACACGCCCCCCGAAGCTGAGGGATCCCCCCACCTCTCGGTAAGTTCTGAGTAGTGTGGGGAGTGATTGAGGTTGGTTTTGATTTCACTCAAACCAGTCCTGTCTTCACTCTGAGCTAAGTGGAGCCCCCGGGAATCTATTTCAGGTAAACTCCAAGCCGAAGCATACTTGTGGGATGAGACAAGCCTGCTGGTTGTGCATCTGATGTTATCCTCAAAGGCCAACTCAGAATGGAAACAGTATCTGGGACCCTGGGCAGAGTGGATGGAAGGGGCAGGGTTCTGAGCCAGCTGGGGCCCCTAGCGAGCAGCAGAGGATGAAGTCTAGTGATGGCGATGGTGAAATTCCTGTGTGTGGAGAGGTGGAGAGGTGGATGGTGCAGGGTCCAGGAAAGTCATCCAGGATCAGACTCACCCAGAAAAATCACTGCAGCTGTGCAGGTAGCTTGCTCGGCTGGTCCTTGCTGGCCTCTCAACACTGCCAGCTGCCTGCCTCTGCTGAGGTCAAGCCTGTGTGGGTGGGAGGGCAAGTGTGGGGGGTAGGAGCTGGCCTTTCAGTACATACATGGAGGCTTGGAAATGCAGGGAGCCGGCATCCCTGTGGGGGCTGCTCACAGCCCTGAACTGCAGACACCGACCAGGAGGGAGAGCTTCTGCCCCCTGCCTCCTCATCCCCCTACCCCCCACCCCCCAGCTCTCAGGACCCACCCACACCATCCCCAACCCCACCCCTAAAAGCCCACACCCCACACACCACTCCAAAACCTCACCCCCTTTACCTCACCCCAACACCCACTCAGCAATAAGAAGGTGCTCCCTGCTCGAAAGCAGCCAAAGTAGCTGAGAAGCAGGGGAAACTGCCACTGAGAAGGCAGCCATGTCAACCCCATATGGAGATCATTACGGTCCCGGGAAGCTTGTTTGGGGCCTCAGTGTCCAAGGTGATAGCCTGTGCTGCCAGGGTGTGGGGGGGTGGCGAGAGGGAGGACAGAGTGGGGGAGGGGCTGCTTCAGGAAAAGGAACCCCCAGCAATGCCTGGGCAGAGACTCCAGCTCACAGGATTTCCATCTGGGCTCCTAGACTGCAAGGCCTGGTCCATGAGGCTGGGGAGAAGTGAACAGGAAGAAAGGAGAGGGATTCAAAGGTGAGGATGTGTGGAGATGGGGGGTGGCCCTAACCAAGGGCAGTGGTGGGGAGGGCGGAGGGCACATGTGGCCTTTCTGCATCTCTCAGCCACTCTTCCTCCAGACTTTCCTTCCTTGGCTCAGGCCTCACCCTGCTCTGCGCTTCTCCGCCTCCCGGCTCTGCCTCCCTGGACCACCCATCTCCTCTCTACCCCCTGTGTCTGTGTCTCTCCCTGCTCCTCTCTCTCTCCCTCTCGCTCATTCCACCAGAGGTTCAGAGGTTTGGTTGATGGTGTCTGAGCCAGGTGAGGAGGATCATGTACAGGTGGCCTTGGTCAGCCATGATGCTGTGGCTGTGGCAGACGAGGGCAGGCGGAGCATGAGCTGCTGAGGGACAGACATGAGGGATTCTTGTGTTTACCGTTTCTTACCAGGGTGTCCTTACACCCAGACTTACGTTGAGTTCCCCTCGGCTGTAGTTCTCTGGCCACTCTGGCCCTTCTTGATGGTGCTCACTGTGCCTGGACTATGGAAGGGTCTGGCTCCACCATCCACTCTCCCTTCTGGCCTCAGTCAATGCCTCACAGCTTTGTGTCTGTGCTTCAGAAAATGAAGTGTGGACCAGAGGAGGGCTTTTGTGCATAGTGATGGCAAATAGATAATTGAGATAAACCTTCCTGCTGAAGACAGACAAAACTGGTTTGAATCAGTCTGCTCCTTGGAAGAAAAGCTATGACAAACCTAGACAGTGTATTATAAAGCAGAGATACTACTTTGCCAACAAAGGTCCATGTAGTCAAAGCTATAGTTTTTCCAGTAGTCATGTGTGGATGTGAGAGTTGGACCATAAAGAAGGCTGAGAGCCAAAGAATTGATGCTTTTGAACTGTGGTGTTGGGGAAGACTCTTGAGAGTCCCTTGGACAGCAAGGAGATCAAATCAGTGAATCCTAAAGGAAATCAGTCCTGAATATTCATTGGAAGGACTGATGCTGAAGCTCCAATACTTCAGCCACCTGATGCAAAGAGCCAGCTCATTAGAAAAGACCCTGATATTGGGAAAGATTGAAGGCAGGAAGAGAAGGGGATGACAAAGGACGAGACGGTTGGATGGCATCACCAACTCTATAGACATGAGCTTGAGGATTTAAAGGACAGGGAAGCCTGGTGTGCTACAGCCCATGGGGTTTGCAAAGAATCTGACATGACTGAGTGACTGAGCAGCAGCAGCAGAGTCTGGAAAGCAGTGGAGAGTTAGAACACAGTGTAGGAGGTAGTCAACGGGAGGTTAGCACTGGGTGGTGCATCTCCCTTCGGGGCATCTCCCTGGGAGGCTGAAAGTCTATAAACTGTCTTGTTGCCCCAAGTTGGATTAAGGTGGTCCTGGGTTATGGTGCCTTCTTCTGCTTGTCAGAAACAAATGTACACCCTCTCTGGAGGATGATAACATAATTCTAACCCTCAGATTATTTTTAGTTATATTAAATATATGTAATATTTGGCACTCAACAAAAAAATAATACAGGGGATGAGACAGTATAGATGAACATATTTTTCTATTAGACAGAAAAGAAGAGAAATAAAATAAAATGGGAATCTCTAAAAGAGATAAAAATAAGTGAGAATTTTACCAGCAAAGTAAAAGCTATATAAAAGAACCAAATGGAAAATCAAGAACCTAAAAATATAATAATGAAGATTAAGTCAGTGGGTATGTTGAACAAAAAATCAGACACAGATGGAGAGAGAATTAAAGAATGGGAAGATTGATAGGAGAAAAATGAGCTGCAGGAAGAAGAAACAAAGCTCAGGAAAATATAGATAAGAATTTAAGATCAGTAGGGAATAAGATGAAAAATTCTAAAGACTTCTAATTGGATCCATGAGGAAAGAGAGAACAGAGAGAAGCAATATCTGCCTAGGTAATGGATGAAAATTTCCTAAAATTGATGAAATGGTGTAACCACAGATTCATGAAGTCCCACAAGTCCCAAACAGTTCTAGAAAAGTTGAGGTTACGATTGTGAGGAGGGCTATGAAAAGATGGTGGAGGAGTTGCCATGGTGAGGAACTGTCTCGCATCACCTTCACAAGGATGATGTTGCCTCTCTCTTTCTGTCCCTCTCTGTTTTCCACATTTCTCTCTTTCCTGGGCCATTCTTAGTAAACTGCTGAAAACCAAAGAACAAGAGAAATCTTAAAAAAACCAGGAAATAAGGCCCCTTATTTTCAAAAGAGCCACAACTAGACCTAAAGCTAGCCAACAGACACAACACATGTCAGAAAACAGTGAAATAAAACCTTAGCACTTTGAAATAATACATTTATCTATCTATAATTAAACATACAGCAATACTATATTTCAACAAAGAAAGCAAATAGATGTTTCTAGACAAACAAAATCTGAAAACTTGTCACCTGGAGATGCTCACTGAAGAAAAGAGTGAAAGGTCCAAAAGAGCACTGCCAACTATAAACATATGGTTTCATTTATATGAATTCTGGCTGTATGAATGAAAATTAACAATGGGGTTTTACATATGTATATGATTAAAATACATCATATAAGGACATGTAAATTTGGGGGAATAAAATGGAATTAAGCTATTCTAATGTCTTTGCATTGTCCTAGGAGAGGGTAACGGAGAAGGCAATGGCACCCCACCCCAGTACTCTTGCCTGGAAAATCCCATGGACGGAGGAGCCTGGTAGGCTGCAGTCCATGTGGTCGCTAAGAGTCGGACACAACTGAGCGACTTCACTTTCACTTTTCACTTTCATGCATTGGAGAAGGAAATGGCAACGCACTCCAGTGTTCTTGCCTGGAGAATCCCAGGGACAGGGGATCCTGGTGGGCTGCCATCTCTGGGGTTGCACAGACTCGGACACGACTGAAGTGACTTAGCAGCTTAGCAGCAGGAGAGGGTAAAAGTAATAAGTAATATTACACTTTGACCTTGGCTTCAAGGATAGATGCTGTAATCTCTAGAGTAACTGCTAAATGAATAGAAATATATATAAAAATAGTGAGATATGGAGGATGAGATCATTTTAAAAGCTGAAACAGTTGAAGAAAAATCGAGAAAGAAGAGGAAAAGGAGCATAGATTATTCAGGTCACCAAGAAAATAAATGGAAAGATATATTTAATGCCAAATGGATCTTCAGTTTCCTTAAATGCAAATACATTAGATGCTCTAATTAAAAGACAAAAATTGTCAAGCTCAATAAAAACAAAATCCAGACATGCTTCATTTGTAAAAATACAAACAAAATCCAAGTATAAATTATTTTTTAAAACTACAGTCTAAGTATAAGTATACAAGCAAGTTAATATAAAAAGTTAAAAAAAGATGAGCTAGAAAGGACTTACATTAGAAAACCGGAGGAGCTGTGCTGAGACCAGATAAAGTAGACTTTAAGGCCTAGAGCATTATGAGACAGAAAGATGGACATTTTATGTTGATAAAATGTTCAATTCACTGTGAAGATGTATGGATTCTAAATGCATAACTACCTAATAACATAGCCATTTAATAAAACAAAAATTGATGGAGTTAAAAGAAGAAATGGACATATCCAGAGTGGATTCAGACATAAACCTCTCAGTAACTAATTGAACAAGCAGACAAAATATCATGAAGGATATAGGAGATTTAAACAAAATGATCAGCAGCTTAACCTGATGGATGTGGATAAGCCATGCACTTACAAATGCTAATAAATAAACATGCTCAATCACTCAGTCGAGTCCGACTTTTTGCAACCCCATGGACTGTAGCCCACCAGGCTCCTCTGTCTGTGGAATTTTCCAGTCAAGAATACTTGAGTGAGTTGCCATTTTCTATTCCAGGAGATCTTCTCAACCCAAAGATTAAACCCACATATCCTATATCGGCAGGCAGATCCTTTACCATTGCACTACCTGGGAAACACACACACATACACACACACACACACACACACACACACACGTATAATATATAACTATATGTATACTATATATGTTATATACATGGAACATTTAAAAATTAAATTTATGCAGGGCCATGAGTCAAATTTCAAAACATTTCAGAGGATCTAAACCATGTGGAATTAAACTATAAATAAAAAACAAACAAATAATAAAATCCTTGCAAGTTTGGGAATTAAGAAGTAACATATAAGTTAAAGAAAATCATTCTGGAAACAAAAATATTTTAACTTTATTGAAAACAAAAAGACACTACAACATAATGTGTGGCATGAAGTTAAAGTATTATTTGAGGTAAATTTAAGATTCTTGAGAGTCCCTTGGACTGCAAGGAGATCCAACCAGTCCATTCTGAAGGAGATCGGCCCTGGGATTTCTTTGGAAGGAATGATGCTGAAGCTGAAACTCCAGTACTTTGGCCACCTCAAGTGAAGAGTTGACTTATTGGAAAAGACTCTGATGCTGGGAGGGATTGGGGGCAGGAGGAGAAGGGGACGATAGAGGATGAGATGGCTGGATGGCATCACTGACTCGATGAACGTGAGTCTGAGTGAACTCCGGTAGTTGATGATGGACAGGGAGGCCTGGCGTGCTGCGATTCATGGAGTCGCAAAGAGTTGGACACGACTGAGCGACTGAATTGAACTGAAAAAGAAAAGAAGAAAAGTGGAAATCAATTATATAAACAGTTACCTGAAGAAATAATTTAAAAACTCCAAAGAAAGTAAAAAGCAGAAAATGATAGAAGATATTGATGAAATAAAAAAATGAAAGTAAGAATATGAAGCCCCAAATTGATTGTTTGCAATACTAATAAAATCAATAAACCTAAGAGAGAGAGAGGGCTTCCCTGGTGGCTCAGCAATAAAGAATCTGTCTGCAGGGTAGGAGCCTCAGGAGACAAAGGTTCGATCCCTGGGTCAGGAAGATCCCCTGAAGAAGGGAACACCATTCCAGTATTCTTGGCTGAAGAATTCCATGGACAGAGGAGCCTGGCGTGCTACAGTCTGAGGGTTGCAAAGAGTCGGACATGACTGAAGCGACTTAGAACAAGAGAGAGAGGGAGAGACAGTGAGAATAAAAAGTGCAAATAGCCAGTACTAGGAAGGAATAGGGAATAAATTACTATGAATTCAGAAATCATTTTTAAAAGCTTTTATACTAAT
The DNA here is from genome assembly GCA_917880005.1 of Nanger dama. Taxonomy (NCBI): domain Eukaryota; kingdom Metazoa; phylum Chordata; class Mammalia; order Artiodactyla; family Bovidae; genus Nanger; species Nanger dama. The sequence goes on along the minus strand of CAKJTW010000013.1, from coordinate 17,519,857 downwards.
CAATTAGAATAAGTGAATGAAATAAAGTTCTTGAAAAATAAAATTAAAATCATCACAAGAAGAAACTGAAAATTAAAAAAATTGTATAACTGTTAAAGAAATTGTCTTTGGAATTAAAATCTTTCTCAAAAAGAAAATCTTAGGTACAGATAAATTTCCTTGCTTAATTCTATCAACAATTTAAAACTTGTGCCAATTTTACACAAATTCCATCAAGAATTAAAAAGGTTACTCCTTGAACTTGGTTTACAAACTGAGCATAATCTTAGTAGCAAAAAGGGACAAAAACATCACAGGAAATGTCACACAGAGCAATTGCTCACCATTTCTGAACTTGGATTCAAAGATCTTATACTAACATTAATCAGTTCAAAATCATTTATAAATAAAGATAATGTAAGTTGATCAATTATATCTTTTTCTAGGAATGAAAAGTGAGGTTAAAATTTATCAATGTAATTAAGTACACAAATGGAATAGAGTGAAAATCATTTGTTAATCTCAGTAGATTCAGTGAATGCATATGAGAAAATTCAATATCCATTCACCAGTTTAAAAATTGGCAAACTAGAAATTGAAGGCCATTTTCTTAACCTGACAAAGTAAATATACAAAACTTACAGCAATTATCACACATGATGGTGAATTGTTGAAAGCTCTCTAAGACTGGGAACAAGACAAGAATGCCTGATACTGCAAGTTCTGTGAACTCCTAGACTAGTGACTCTAGCTAGTGCAATAATGCAAGAAAAAATAATAGTTATAACTACTAGAAAAGATACACTGTTGTCATAATTTACAGGTAAAGTAATTATGTAAATAAAAATTCAAGAGTCTGTAGATTCACTATAAATATTAATAAGTAAATTTAATATGTATTATCTACCAAGAGAAAGTAGAAATATTTTTAAGTTACCATTTGTAATAGTGTCAAAAATATCAAATGCTGAGTGATGAATCTAGGTGCCAACTTTTTTAAAGGAAACTATAAGCCTTCAGAAAAATTAAGGAAAGCATGAATTAATTAAGGGATCCACCTTATAGACTGTTCTACAGATTCAATGCAACCATGATAAAAATCCCATCCATTCTCTGTGGAAACTTATAGCCTAAGTTCTGGCCCCATAGATAAAGAAGTCTTATGGAGCTGCAGTAATCAAGCAGTGTGGTATTACTGCAAGGATGGATAAGTTGATAAACATCAGAGTAGAGACACAGAGTTACCCATATATGGACACCATGCATCTGTGACATATGGCACAGGCCTAGGACCCTAGGCTCTTCTCTGTCAGCACTGCCTGGGGGAGGGCAGAGCCTACATCCCTAGGATCACATTTGATGGGCAGCAGAGTGGGAGACAGGACTGGACACATCACTGCTTCCTCATGATGACCCCTGGGGCACCTTGTAGGCTAGGACCCAGTGGAGGGAGGCTCTCCTTCCCCTAGAACGTCCACAAGCAGCAGCATCTTCATTCCACAGTAGGGAGGTCTGCCACATTAGAAGTAGAAGACACCTGACTACTGTCTGTGGGAAGCATTGAGATAACCAGGAATGTCTCCAACAACAAGAATGTGAGTGGCACCCTTGGCATTGTGCACTGGCTGGAGAGATGAGGGAACAGTCCGCCCCTCCTTCCAGGGAGCACAGGACATCCACGGGGCCTCCCGGGCCACCTTCTGCTCTATCCCAGGTGTGACTGTCGCCATCTCAGTCCGGTGTGGTCATTGTGGGAACTGCAGGGTGGAAAAGAATGCTGGTCCTGGGACTGAAGTGGGTGAGGTGCAGGCAGCAGTGGTTCAAGCGTCCTGAGTGGCCAGCTCATCATGATAGGATCCTGGAGACAGCAGGAAGGGCTGCAGTTTTGCCTCAGAGGGAGAGATGAACATTGTACCTAGGCGTTTTCATTCCTCCAGATTTTGCCCTGTTATAATTGTTAGATATCATTGAACCAAAATGTATTTAGTTAACCAAAGTATTCAGTTAAAAGCATCAAGGAATGTGATTAAAATTTAAAACTACAGCCATTAAGGAAGGGATCATGCCTTCCTTGACCAAGTCTTAGGGAGTTGGTGTGATTCTCCCAGGCCAGCGCAGGCAGCTGGAACTCACAGAGGGCGTTCCCCTAGCCTCACCCAGGGATTGTGTTTTTGGCTGGTCATCTGTGTGTAGAGATGGCCCCTGAGCATCACCCCACAGGAGTCTCCCTGAGCTAGAGGAGCTTGCAGAGGGAGGCAGAGCAGGCCACCTTCACCCCCAGGCCTGGGATGGAGCCTGGCCTGCCTTCCCTTGGGGTGCCCAGAAGCGGGAGGGAGGAATATCTGCCTCTCAGAATTTTTGCAGGTGATGAGGCTGGCTGGCTACTGAACCTTGGATAGTATAGTCAGGTGAACATTGCCTCCTGTCCTTCTCACTGGCCACCCCACCCTGCCCGCTAGGTGCCTGGCTGGTCCAAGAGGACAAATGATCACGTGGCACCTGGGCCGAGCAGAGCTGCATCCCAGGCTGTCCTTTCCTCTGGGGCCTCTACTCTATGGCAGGTGCTTGTGCTTGAGGCTGTCTGTGGGGTCTCCAGGTCAGAGCAGAGCCCGGGAACATGGGGGCCTCAGCCTCCTCATCCTCGGCTCTTTATGACAGAGTCAGAGGAAGGGACAGCAGGATGGGCAAGGATGCCCTGTGGGGCTTGGGCACCAGGGTCACTGGCCACCTATCTCTTTGGCTCCCGGGATCGCCCACCTGCAAGCCCTCCTTGGGGGCACACTTGAGGGTATAAATGAGGTTCCCAAAGAAACCTGACCTCTCCTAACCCCTTTCCAAACACAAGCCCCATTTTACGTCGAAGAGTGTGAAACAGGCCTCTTCAGCACACACTTGCCATAGGAGAGTTTCCGAAGGGTGCTGGCTTCTGGTTTGGGGCCCGGGTGTTCGGTGAACATCTTCCTTTTGGTCCCTGTTTCTTGGCAAGTTCCCTCCTCCAGGGTTGGGGCACCAGTGCCCTCCTCTGCTGGGCATTTCTCTAAGAATCTCAAATTGCTGTTGAGGAGTCTGAACTGGGGAGGGCAGGCTTGCGGTCTCGGTATGTGCATCTGTGTTCATGACATCCAAGTGCATGGTCAACCTCCAAGTTGACCTCTCAGTCAATTGCGCTGACCAAGAAGCACAAGGCGTCAACCCAGGAACTGCAAGACACTAGAGTGACCAGCAAACCGGTTGCCCAACTCTGGCTCTGCTCGGCGTCTCACCAGCGTTCCAGTGAACACTCGTCTTCCGCCGGCTCACAGGACCTGACGGACCTGTGGGGGGCTTTGGGCTCTGGAGACCTGGCTGAGTTAGAATCCTCAGAGTCCCTCCAACTCTGGAAGGACAGAGCCCACATGTTCAGCAAGCTCCTGTGTAAGGGGCTGAACTGTGTCTCCTAGAGTTTATATGTTGGAGTCCTAAATCCTAGGACCGCTGAATGTGAAAATATTTGGAGATGGGGTCTTTAAGGATGTGATTAAGTCTTCCCTGGTAGCTCAGACAGTAAAGAATCTGCCTGAAATTCAGGAGACCTGGGTTCATTCCTGGGTTGGGAGGATCCTCTGGAGAAGAAAATGGAAACCCACCCCTGTATTCTTACCTGGAGAATTCCATGGACAGAGGAGCCTGGCAGACTATAGTCCATGGGATTGCATAGAGTTGGACACAACTAACACTTTCACTTTCAAGGTAAAATGAAGTCCTATGGGTGGGTCCTAATTCAAGCACCAGTGTCCTTATGAGAAGAGGATATCAGGACACACACATGCACAGAGGACCACCTCGTGAGGACACGAGGAGAAGACGGTCATCTACAGGCTGGGGAGAGCCTGGAGAGGCTCAGCCTGACCTCAGATTCCAGTTTCCTGTGCTGGGAGAGGACTCCTGTCTTGTTGAAGTCCCCAGTCTGTGGTGCTTTGTTGCAGCAGCTGAACAGTGGGCCTGGGCCAGACCAACGGAAGGCATCCTGAAACTGGGGTGTCTCCCTACCCACTGCTCCTGCCTGGCTGCTGGGAGGACATGGGGAGAAAGTGAGTAACAATACCACATGGATGGGAGAACAGACATCTGGGTGTCACTCTTGCCAAACAAATATTTGCTCAGCGCTTTCTAGAGGTGCGCAGTGTAGATACGGCCCTGGGAGGGCAGAGCCCACAGGCTATTAATGGAATGAACAGTCACTTAGAGAAGCTAACAGGAACATCTGTGACAGCTTGGCTTGTTGCTTGGCAAATGCTCACCCCCTCCTCTTCAGAGTGAGTGAGGTGGCCCCTTTGTGAACTTTGGGCCAGTCCCTGTGGCTTCCTTGGATGTGGTGATGTGATCTGAGAAGAGGCCTCCCACCCATGGGCTGGGCACACACCCTGATGAGAGCAGGCCTGAGGCTCTCATGTCCTGCTGCCCAGAGACCAGAATGTATACAGCCCAGCCCCTTGGCCATAACCCTGAGAAAAGCTGTCCAGCTGGGCCCTGCATGGCTTAGCTGGGCCACACTGGCCAGCTGGCCACGGGTGCCTGTGCTTTGGGGAGCTTTGTTACATGGCGTGACTGTGACCCTTGCTGACCGATCACCATATGTACATGATTTTTACTTTGGTCAAGAAAGGGGCAACTTAGGAGGGAATCTGCCCATGGTCTGTTAAATCCTGAGAGTCATGTATGGAATGAGCAAATACATAGTCACCAAACTGTAGAATATTACAGTAAAGGGAAGTGTCCTCGCGTGGCTGGGCATTAACAAATGACAGCTGAGAGACCTAATCTGGCCTGGTATCTGATCTGGAGTGGACCCTAACCCAAGAATGGTTTTTACATTTTTAAAAGGCTAAAAACAAAGAACAAAATTTCACGCACATGAAGTTTATGTGAAATTCAAGCTCGTGTCCATAAAGTTTTATTGGAACATGGCCACGCCCATGTGTCATGCATTCCCCAAAGCTGCTTTCATGATCCAGCAGCAGAGTCCAGTTCTTCAGGCCCACCAAGCCTAAACTGTCACTTTCTGGCTCTTTATGGGAAAATTGTCTGACCCTGTATGAGAGGAACTCTTAGGGCAAAGACCAGAAAGTGTCGCCTTACCTAGTAGGGAGCACAGCTGCATCGTGACCCCAGAGCAAAGTGGAAACAGGCTTTGGGGCTTTCATAAACGTGCTCAGGCAGCCAGTGCCCAAGCCTACTATGATCCGCTCCCTGTGACAGTTTGCCTGCTCCAGCCCCAGGAGGTGGAATGGAAGCTTGATGCCCCATGTTTGTTTCTTTTGCCTTGACATGAGGGTTCAAACCTTTCTGCTTACTGCTGTGTTCCTCCCTGCTTTCCACAGTCTCCATCATCCACTACTCCCTGAACACCTTCCATGTACAATGGTCTATGCCAAACCTGACCATTTACTCATCCATCCACCCATCCATCCATCCATCCATCCAACCAACCATCCACCTACTCACCCACTCATCATCCACCCATCATCCATCTACTCATCCAGCCACTGAGCATTCATTCACCTATTTACTCATCCATCCATCTGTTCATTTATCCACCCACCCATCCATCCATCATTCAATGACTGTTTCTCAAGTGGCCATTTACGAAGGTACAATGTTGGCTCAGGGATTTGATGATGAACAAGCAAATAAGCAAAGATGGGCACAATAAAGGACAGAAACCGGATGGAACTAACAGAAGCAGACAATACTAAGAAGAGGTGGAAAGAATATCCAGAAGTACTATAAAAAACAATCTTCATGACCAAGATAACCACAATGGTATGATCACTCACCTAGAGCCAGACATCCTGGAATGCAAACTCAAGTGGGCCTTAGGAAGTATTGCTATGAACAAAGCTAGTGGACATGATGGAATTCCAGTTAAGCTATTTCAAATCCTTAAAGATGATGATGTTAAAGTGCTTCACTCAATATGCCAGTAAATTTGGAAAACTCAGCAGTGGCCACAGGACTGAAAAAGTTTAATTTTCATTCCAACCCCAAAGAAAGGCAATGTCAAAGAATGTTTAAACTACTGCACAATTGCACTCATCTCACATGTTAGTAAAGTAATGCTCAAAATTCTCCAAGCGAGCCTTCAACAGTACATGAACCAAGAACTTCCAGATGTTCAAGATGGATTTAGAAAAGGCAGAGGAATCAGAGATCAAATTGCCAACGTCTGTTGGATCATTGAAAAAGCAAGAGAGTTCCAGAAAAACATCTACTTCTGCTTTATTGACTATGCAAAAGCCTTTGACTGTGTGGATCACAACAAACTGTGGAAAATTCTCAGTGAGATGGGAATACCAGACCACCTGACCTGTCCCCTGGAGAAATCTGTATGCAGGTCAAGAATCAACAGTTAGAGCTGGACATGGAATAACAGACTCGTTCCAAATTGGGAAAGCAGTACATCAAGGCTGTTATATTGTCATCCTGCTTATTTAACTTATATGCAGAGTGCATCATGCAAATTGCTGGGCTGGATGAAGCACAGGCTGGAATCAAGATTGCTGGGAGAAACATCAATAACCTCAGATATGCTGATGATACCACCCTTACGGCAGAAAGCCAAGAGGTACTGAAGAGCCTCTTGATGAAAGTGAAAGAGGAGAGTGAAAAAGTTGGCTTAAAACTCAACATTCAAAAAACAAAGATCATGACATCCAGTCCCATCACTTCATGGCAAATAGATGGGGAAACAATGGAAGCAGTGACAGACTTTATTTTCTTGGGCTGCAAAATCACTGCAGATGGTGACTGCAGCCATGAAATTAAAGACTCTTGCTCCTTGGAAGAAAAGCTTTGACCAACCTAGACAGCATATTAGAAAGCAGAGACATTACTTGGCTGACAAAGGTCCATCTAGTCAAAGCTATGGTTTTTCCAGTAGTCATGTATCGATGTGAGAGTTGGACCATAAAGAAAGTTGAGCACCAAAGAATTGATGCTTTTGAACTGTGGTGTTGGAGAAGACTCTTGAGAGTCCCTTGGACCGCAAGAAGATCCAACCAGTCAATCCTAAAGGAACTCAGTCCTGAATATTCATTGGAAGGACTGATGCTGAAGCTGAAGATGCAATACTCTGGCCACCTGATGCAAGGAGCTGACTCATTAGAAAAGACTCTGCGAAGATTGAAGGCAGGAGAAGGGGATGACAGAGGATGAGATACTGGATGGCATCACTGTCTTGATGGACATGAGTCTGAGCAAGCTCTGTGAGTTGGTGATGGACAGGGAAGCCTGGTATGCTGCAGTCCATGGGGTTGCAAAGTGTTGGATGTGACTGAGCAACTGAACTGACTGACTGAAGCAAATAAGCAAGTAGTCTGCCTTCGTGGAGTTCAAGACTTAAAGGAATAGAAATAACCTAATCTATCGTTACCAATTATGATGTGAGAAGTAGAGCATGTGTTTCTGAGGAATGCAGCGTGAGGGAGGACTTTCTGAGGAGGGGGCATTTTGTCTAGACATGTAGTTGAGGAGCACAAGGACACTTGAAGAATGAGAGGTCTGAGGTTGGACTAAGCTGCCCCTGGGGGTTTGGGGGGTTCAAAGCAAGTGAGGGGCCTTGGCAGGGACCCACAGCACAGAAAAGTCACCCAGTGCCTGTGCTCAGAGCCCCCACTGTGGGATAGAACCAGTGCTTCTGGGAAGTGGAGGCTGGAGATGGTCAGTCTCCAGGGAAACTTGATTGCACACCATAACGGATTGAACAGTGTCCTCCAAATTCGTGTCCACCAGCACCTGTGAGGACTTCCCCAGTGGCACGGTGGTAAAGAATCCCCCTGCCAATGCAGGAGAAGCAGATTCGAGCCCTGGGTTAGGAAGATCCCCAGGAGGAGGAAATGGCAACCCACTCTCGTATTCTAGCCTGGAGAATCCCAGGGACAGAAAAGCCTGGTGGGCCACAGTCTGCGGGGTTGCACAGAGCTAGACACGACTGAGCCCAAGCATGAGCATCTTTGAAGGGCCTTATTTGAAAGTCAGGTCTTTGCAGGCATGACCAAGTTCAGAGGAGGGTGTTAGGGTGGCCCTGAGCCAGTGACTCTGTCGTTTATAAGAAGAGGGACTTTTGGACCCACAAAGGAGACACACTCAGTGGATGCTGCGTGGGGATGGAAGGGTCTTCCCCGGAGGCTTTGGAGGGGTCTTTCCCGGAGGGGTTTAGAGGGAGCACAGCCCTACTGATGCCTCAATTTCAGACTTCTGGCCCCAGAACTGTGACAGAATAAATGTTTAGTTGGTAGGAATTTGTCATGGCAGCCCTAAGACATGAATGCACCCCTTCCCCCTCCAAGACCAGCCTATTTACAGTCTTACTTTCCAATTTTCTAGGAAAATCTGCCCGTTGTGGCCAGGGAAGCCCCCTTCCCAACCTTGTCCCTCATCTTGAACCTGCCCCTCACCTCACAGCCCAGCCTAGACATTACTGGCTGGTGCGGTTGGACGAGGAGTCTCCCTGGACGGGAGACCCTCACCCACATGGGAGCTGAGACTTGGGTAGAATCCAGTTCCCACTGAAGGAGAAATGAATTATAAGACATTTGGAGGCCAAAGAGGTCACCTGGAAAGCAGGTGTGAGATCAAGTAATTTATCAGAAAATTTTAAGTGGCCCCCGTAATGGTTAGGAGGCCCATGGTCTTTCCTGGCCTGGGAACTTCCTGGCCTGACCCCACCCTATGGCTACCTGGTCCCGGTTTGGCCAAGGGCCATACAGATGGGCAGTCGGCAGTCTGGTCATCGTCACAGAGCTGTTCCTCTGCCTCTGAGAAGGGGACCCCAAGCAGACACCTGACATTCTGGGCTGATGTCTGGCTCATGGTCCCATCTTTTAGGACCCAGCTCACTGTGGGCTCCTCACGGCAACAGAGGGAGAAGAAACTGGATTATGGATGGAGTAGTTCCCCTGGTCGTGGGTGGTCAGGGAAGCCTGGAGTTCAAGAGAGTCGTGGCTGTATCTCTGTGGGTCACTGCTAGGCTGTCCTTGGCTGGGTCCTTGGACAGTGAATGCCCAGGTGGAGCCAACCCCTCCCTCCAGACACATGGCCACTTGCTGAGCGACCAACCATGAGCTGACCCAGGCCAAAGAGCACAGGGCCTTGGGGTCCCGCTTCCTGGAGTGACTGTCTTGGGGTTCAGGAGACAGTGCCAGGTTGTAGGGGGGTTCCTCCTCTTGCTAGTCCCTTCATGGACTGAGCTCAGGCCACATCTGCCTTCAGTAAAAGTTAGTGTAGCTTGAAGCCTCTGGAGGGGACAGACTACTTTCAGATTTAGGAATAAAGTTCACATAAGTGTGCGGGTGTTCAACCCAGCTGCCCCAATGGGGCTGCACTCCTAGAACCTGGGAGATTTCCTAACAACAGGGAGTGACCCGGGTGGATGTGAGCATCCATGCAGCCTGAGGTGGGCACAGCCCAGGCTCGGATACCCTGAAGGGGTCTGGCCGGATCCTGTAGCGCCTAGTCGCCCTCGAGTTTGCCCTGCTACTGTTTTGAGGGTGGTGTGCTCGACCTCAGGGCAGAAATAATTTAATACATCGTCCACGTCACACTCAATATTCCGCAGTGGATGCTGATTTGGGAACCACTTCCCCAGATCCTTGTATGCCAGGCGAAAGTTTCAATTTGGAAAAGAGGATTTTTTTTTCTTTGCATGAGTCAGTTTCTCAGAGCGTGGAGAGATGGCCCGCCAGACCTTATCTTTGAACTCCATGTACTTAACGCTTATTAAAATCAATACCGTCCATTAGCCGGCCACGTTTCCATTTTTAATCATCTATTGATATACGGCCTGTGCTTTTATAGGACTAAACAAATTTCCGCTCCCCGTGCCCCCTTGCAGCCTGGGGGCAGGCGGGTGCGCGCGGCCGCGGGACGTAAATGTTTATTTACTGCCTGCTTCCTGATTGAGAACATGCCTGGTCCACGGGCCTCAGATGGCTTTTACACGGGAGACTGAAGGCCACTTCCTGTTTTCCAGACACAGCACACCGTTTTTAAGGAGCGTAATGAATGCGAGGTATTGTGACGCCATTGCCGGCCATGCCCAGCCCGACCGGGAGGCAGTGCAGGAGCGACGGGGTTTATTATTTATTTATCCCTCCGTTCCTTGCTGGGGGGCAGGGGGCACTGGTCACAGCTGGGCGGGGTCCCTGCTCTCTCCGGCTGCTAAAGATTTCTGTCCCAGGGCCTTTACTCTGGGGCAGGCAGGGAGGACCAGGTGACCTCAGGGAGGGTGTCCATACATAGGAATCCTTTCAAAATAAGGGGCCGAATGGTTACTGTCTCCGTCTGGTATGTCTCCATGCTCTGGAGGCCCAGAGGCATCGGGGACCCGGGAGATGACCCCCTGCCCTCCTCTCTGCTCACCTGCCTGTGCACACAGCTGCCTTAGCCCTCCCCCCAGCCCCACCACTGAGTTCTTCAGAGCCACCCACCCACCAGCATCTTTAGAACCAGCACAGTACTAGGCGCAGGGGAGTCAGAGCCAACGGACTCTGTTCCAGCCTCTGGCCTCCCGAGGTGGGTGAGGCTCACGGAATCCAGCGAACAGGCCCCACTTCTGGTGGCTGTGCAGGACCTCTGGCCACGTGAAGAGGTCTCTGGGCACCTGGAGGTCACGCCGCCTGGGTGTGGGTTGTCGATCTGACTGCTGTCAGTGCCTGAGGGGGTTCTGGCCCTGAAACCAGAGGGACCAGGAGCCCCTGTCCATCCGTGCCCCATTCACCCAGCTCCTCCCAGCAGTCATCCAGCTTGTCTGGAAGCTTCTCAGGAATTAGCCTTGGCTGCAAGTGGTCTTGCCTCCGGCTGCCCCTCAGAGAGGCGACTGTTCCCACTTGTACACAGTGGCTTACTCTGGTCGGTGTCCACAGAGGCTAAGCTCAGAGCGGAGGGCTCAGGAGACTTGCTGAAGGGGAGCATGTGTATCAGAAGTTGGGGCTTGGCCTCTGGAACGAACGCCTCCTGTAGCTGCCGCTGTGCTCTCACCTGTGCTAGCCTCCAGAGGGCTGAGCTGGGGGTCCTGCCGGCTGGCGGTGTCCCAGAGCCCAGGGCTGGCTGTCAGGGCCTGGCTGCCATCCCCTCGCTCAAGTCACGGAGCTGGAGGCATCCACAGGCCTCGGCCATTCAATGACTTCAGCTGTTTCTTAAGGCCCCCACCAGGGATTTGTGAGGCTCCAAGACCGACCTCCTGGGGTGGGGTACAGGATGGACAAGCTGCTACTACAGAGTCAGCTTCATTTCTGCCCTAATTTTGTTTTTACATGACTTGGTGTTTTGTGGGCAAACAGAATCCTGCTGCTGAAATAAGTTGAAAGTCAGTTGTCCACATAGATGGCTTATCCTTGCCCCTGGGGGAACTGAGGCCAGAGCCAGGCCTGGGCTCATTTGGGGTCATGTGTTTAAGGGGACAGATCCTGACTTCCATCTGAGGTCTGCCCTGAGTCTCACCCCCTCACACACCGGAGGCTCAGGAGAGTGGGGTCCAGGCACAAGGACCCTCTCCTGGCACACAGGGTGGGCAGACAGACCTGAGGGCGCACAGCCGGCCACCCAGCGCACGGCAGCAGGCCCACAAGCCTGGCTGTGGGTTGGCGGAGCATCTGTGATCGGTGGCTTCATAAAACGCCTTCTAATGAAAGTAACACACAGTGGAGGGAGGGCCAGTCCTCACACGGGCGCGTCACGGAGAAATGTGCTTGTTAAAATGTGTAATGAGAGACATAACAAATCCCCAATATTGGGCAAAGCTGTCGTTAACTCCCTTAATGATAGCAGTCTTTTCTCTGGTGTGCCGCGCGGTCTTTATAAACTCCTTTGGCGTGGTGGGAGGGGCAGAAGTGTAGGGGGCAGGGGGTCTGCAAAGGGCCTTTCTCGGAGGCTGAGACCCTTGAGCTTATGGCTTTGTCTGAACCACGAACCCTGAGAGCCAGAGTTGCAGCCGCGATGCTGCCGTCTGCCTGCGGCTGGTTGGGGCTAGAGTTTTTGTCACTTGCCACAGAGTTCTAACTGCCGCTCTGGAGTCTCTGCCACTCAGGGAAAGACTCTTTCCTCTGGCCTTCCCGGGCAGAGACAGCAGCAGTGGGCAGTCCAGCTGGGCCCCAAGCCTTCCTGGGGGTGAAACCTGTGCCCTGTTGGCCTTGACCTCTCTAAGGCCAGGGGCCCCACAGGCTCCCCCACAAAAGCAGCCCCCACGGTCTCTGTGTCCCTGGGATGTTCCCAAGGCCTGGTGGGTCAAGGTTTTGAGTGACTGTCAGGAGGGTGGTCCCTGGCCTCCTTGGAAGCTAGCCTGGCCCCCAGCTTAGGGTTGAATCCTGGTCACATCCCCACCCTGGCTGTGTGATCTTGGTGCCCCCCGCCTCCCTGCGGGCTCTGTGTTCTATCTCCAGGGCCTGCCTGACTACGAAGCTTCCCAGATGGTGTTCAACGTCCAGTGTCCCCTTGGGGCCTGGGGCCAGGCTCCTGGTACGGTGGTGACACAGGGCAAGCCTCACCCCTGAGCCCACCAGACCACACCTCGATCTCAAGGGCCCCTGGGCCTCCCATCCTTCTCCTCCCCCTGCAACAGTGCTGACCCAATTTCTCACCAAAACATGTGTGTGGCTTATGTGAGGCTGTGCCCTGTGTGCACACACACAGGAATGCACACACGGACACGTGGACAGGCAGGCACATAGGCACATGTCCTATCTGAGGCCATGCCCCGCCCCTCACTCCACCTGCCCCTGAAACCGTGCCCTCCACTACCCAGTGCCCTGTTCTCCAGTGGCTCTGGGGTTTGGGAGGAGGGGGCTGAGGGCTGGGAGGTGGGAGGGTCCCGGGACAGCCTGGACCATGAGCGTCTGTCACTCTCACCACACAGAAGTGATTGGACTTGACCTTGGAGGACAGTGGCCACCTGCTGTGAGTCTGGGGACATGCTGCCTCTGGCTGCCCCCATCTTCTTCACTGGGATGTGTGTTGGGGTGCCTGGTTCCCTGAGCCACCCAGTGCTGAGGCCCGGGGGCCAGCCAAGAAGCGTATGCTCCCTGGGTCCTGGGGGTGTGCATCTTCTCAGTCCTCAGATGCCTCGTTCCCAGGGGGCCCCCAAAGACTCAGTGCAATGCTTATGTGTGACCCGACGGGTGGGAAGTCCCTCCTGGGACTGGGACCACTGGCTGTGCTGCCAGGCTGGGTGGGGTTGGAGTCCCTGGCTCCTGGGGCTCCCACCCCCACTGGGTGCAGCAGACACTCTGCTGCGTGTGCCCCACAGATGACCAGGAATATGGACTGTTCCTCCTGGGCAGCCAGAAGGCCCTGTGCCAAAGAACCAAGGCAGGGTCTCCCTATGGGCTCAGGGACCCCCAAGGATGAGGACCGCTACCCCCACCAGAGGCTGAGGGTGAGTTGGTGGAAGAGGGAGTAGGGGCAGCCCGTGGGGGCTCAGCTGACCGGCTTCCCCGCCCAGGCAGCACAGCACAGGCTGGCAGGACACAGGTGTGGAGCCTTTAACAGTCTGTGACCCGCCGTCCACTCTTGGCTGGGTGTTAATGGCCAAATGTTTTGCAAGTAAATTACCAGAAAGAATTATTCCTGAGAGGCAGAGGTCTGTGTGAGGGGGACGGGATGTGAGAGAACTGGACAAATGGCTGGTGTCTGTCCCCACCCACCGTCCCTCTCAGCAGATGGCCCGAGAGCCCAGGCAGGCCTGCTTCCCCCGATGGACCCCACCCCCAGGAGCTGCTCCCTCTGAAGAGAGACTGGAATGAGGGCAGCGTGGCCCAAAGTTCTCCCAAGTCCTCCCTAGAGGGTGCTGGGCAGAACAGACGTCCTCCACCCCCGACCCTCCTGTCACACCCTCCAACCCTGCTTCCTGCAAGGTGGTCTGGGCGCAGCCAGGGGGTGGGGCTCTGGACTGCCCGTCTTGCCCCTGCCTGCACTCTGACTGCACCTCAGGCCTTGCATGAAGGAGCGTGTCTGTGCCCACTCTCCTGATGGGCAGGGGCTGCCTGCAGCCCACACATGGCCCGAGAGCCTCTGGAAAGCCTGTGGACGCTGTCTGGAGGGGCTGGCTCTCCCAGGACCCCCCCGCTGCCCTGTCCTGGAGGTGGTCTGCAAACTTTGTCCCTCGCCAAAGTGGAGGCTGTGTGGGCCTGGGCTTTGGCAGTGGCGGCCGCAGTGCTCACCTGGCTTGGTGCCCCACGCGGAGGCTCCTGGCTGGCCCGGGGCCTGATGCAGACTCTGCACAAAGAGCACGTGATGAATGAGTTCTGGGCACTGACCCTAGGGTTGGCTGGTGTCTTGCCCCTCCCCAGTACCATCCAGAGGATGGGAACCAGCCCTGGGTCGGGCTGTGGCTGTGGCAAGGAAGCCCCTCCTGGTGGTCCACCCGCTCCCCCACTCCAGGCCCCGCTGCTGGGACAGTGAAGTCACCAGTGATTGAGTTCCCTGCCCTAGCTCAGCAGTGACCTCTGACTCCACAGCATGCTTTCTGCTCCTGGGAGCTGGAGACCTGGTGACAAGGCCGGACTTGGGGAGGGTGGGGGTGCCGGGGCACAGAGGGAGCCCTGTCTAGGCTCTGTGGACTTCGCGTCCCAGGGCCTGGGACCCTCGGGCTTTCAGCAGCTCTGAGCCCCCTGTGCCGTGTTGTTTCTGTCTGTGAAATGGGAGCTCTCTCTGGGCTTTGTGAACAGTAAATAAATCTGATGAGTGCACCTCGCCAGGTGTTATACAAGGTCAAGTGTGACCAGAGCCCCAGGGTGGATCCCCGAGGGGCACCACCCAAAGGCCAGGTCGTGGTGCCCTCCTTGGGGGCCTAGGGCCCTCCTGGGGAGACTCATGTCCCTCCGGAGCCTGGACCAGAGCCATTGCCACTGCACTTCGGGGAGGCGGTGCTGTGGCCTGTGGGGCACCTGGGGCTCTCCGGATAACGCCTGGCCCCCATGGCTGGGGACACAGTCTTTTGTGTGCCCAGGAGAGCCCTGGGACCCTGAGGGAGAAGGTGCAGGACACGTGGACCCCTGAGAGCCCGAGGCTGCTCCACACAGGCTTACACAGGCTTTCCCCAGACCCTGCGCCCTCCGCGAAGGGCTCGCTGTGTCTTTAAGACGCTAATGGGCCCTTTTAAAAAAAAATGACAGTTTGCTTGCACACTAACAGGTTCTCGTCTGACATCAGCAGGGAATCAAAGATATTTTATTATTTGGAAACTCCATATAGGGAAGGCAGCCTTGAAAGTCTGTCATTGCTCCAAAACCCACACCTCCCCTGGGAGTTAATTATTTTCTTAAAATGCAACTTGTACTGTTAGTTTAAAACATTCCAACTGTGTTCACACTCTTTAAATCTTCACTAAACCTTAGAGTTTAAATCACTTGCAGATAAGAGTAATTCTATTAGGGAGAGAAGGGACGGACGCTCGGAGGAGGTGAAAGTAAATAGAATAGAAAGGCCATTGACTGTGGGAGCCACGGGCACCTCTGCCCTCACCCCCAGGTCTCGGCTGCCCAGTGCCCTGGCCAGCGCTGCCCACCCTGCTTCTCAGAGGGGTGGACACGGGACCTTGGGCTGGGCCAAGGTCAGCTTCCTGATGGCTGAGGCAGGGCCACTTTTGGGGTGACCAGGGTGCTTGCCTGGGTGGAGAAGGGTCTCTGGGTCCCTGGGCTTCAGGGCTCCCAGGGCCTGTGCGGGGGCAGACGCCAGGGGTGGGCTGACTGGGGAGTCTGCTCTGGTTCCCCGTTCTCACTCACCGACGCCCTCTGGCTAGAGGAAGCCCTGGGGCCAAGGGGGGGCAGTTTGGATATCCCTAGGGGCTGATTCTCCTGAAGAGCCTACTTTTCTCAGACAGACAACAAAAAACCCACAAGCTGGCTTGCTGGGGACAGCGTGACAGGCTAGCTTCTCTCTGGCAGCCTCCAGATTTCTAAGGCTTTCAGGGACCCTGGGCTCTCCCTGCCACTTTGTCCTCCTAAGCTAGAGCCCGTGTCCTGCTTGGGGACTGCCCCTCGCACCATGCTGCCCACCAGCCAGGAGCACGCGGCTGGCTGGTGGCTCACTGCCTGGCCTAAGCCACTAACCGTTCCCACCATTCCCTCCACGCCACCCTCCCTCCTCAAACCACCTGGATCTGGGGCTTCCTCTTCTCCCCAGCCCTATCTGTCCCTGTCCCAGCACTGACTATACTAGATTGTTACTGCCAGGCCCCTGGTCACCTTCTCACTGAACTGAGGCTGCACCTGCAGGCAGGGCAGAGCCGGGTTGCCCTTGGGTCCCAGACCCTGAGCTGGGCCAGGAGCCCATCCAGGAGGTGGAGAGAACCGTTGGCTGAGGGGTGAGGACAAGTCTCCTCTACATGCACTCACGTCTGCCTGTGCTGGGCTGGCAGGTCCACACTTACCCCAGGGGTGTCTGCAGCTGTCTGTCAGAACCCTGTGTCTCCCTCAACAGAGCCCCCAGGTGGGGTCCAGACATCCCCACCTCCCTCCTTGGAGTCACTGGGCAGCAATGGGGAAGGTGGGGTCCAGGGCAGCTACTCTGGACTCCTGGACAGGGGCTGGTCAGGGTCTTCCCGGCTCCCTGGACCCTGCACTGCAGATCCCTGCTGAACTTCCTGCCTGGGGAAGAGCAGAGGGGGGTTGGAACCCACCTTGAGATGCCCCTGCCCACATCCTCACAGGTTGAGGGGGAAGTTTTTCCACCTCGCCTCTCACCTTACTCCCCCTCCACCCCTTTTGCTCTCCAGTATCAAAGAGGACAAGGAAGAGAAGGCAGGAAAGCCCAGGACTGGATGCTGAGTGAATAACAGGCTCTGAGAAGGGAGGGGGCGGGGCGCTTATGGAGTTGGAGCCCCCCACCCCACCCATTGCACACCTGGCCGAGCTGACTGCAGGGAGGACAGCTAGGAGCTGGGGGCAGGGCCACGGGGCCTCAGGGTGTGTACATCATGAATGCAAAGTGTCTGAGTGTGTGTGTGCATGCGCATGTGTGGAGCTCACGTGCCTGCTGTTGCCTGTGCCTGGTCCCACCTGGGGGCTGAGGGGATGAGAGATGGGGCCATGCCCAGAAGATGAGGGTAGCTCTGCCCACTTCCACTGCTCCTCAGTTCTCTGGGGGCCCAGAGTCTGGCTGTCTGGCCCTTCTCATTCCCGACACCACACATTGTGCCTGGAAGCCTGGCTTCCCAGATGCCTTGGCTCCTTGGCTGCCCTGCCCTGCACTGCCCTGCCCAGGGCTGCCCCGTGCCTGGCTTGCTAATGCTTCACACTCCATTTCCAGCAGATTTGCAGCTGCTTTGGGGCAGGGGTGTGTCAGTGCCCGGCTGTGTGGGGCCCTCTCTCGGACACTCACATGTGTCCACTGCCCTTTGGCTTGGAGGATACTTCTGTGATCCCTCCCTCTCCTGGCATGACCAACTGGAACTCTCTCAACAGAGGGCTGGTCAGTGCGGCAGCCTATTCCATGGGTGGATGCTATGCTCTGGACACATGGCTATGAAAACTGGCTGCACAGCAGGGCTGGCCATCAGCAGACAGCAGAGACCTCCATCCCCTGGGCTCACCCCACTTGACTCTGAGGCCAGGCTCACACTGGGCCATAGTGGACACCTCTCCCCTGCTTCCTGGGGATGTCTTCTGTCTCAGGGAGGTGCCTCGGGGGCTGCTGGGCAGGCAAGCCGTACCATCTCCATGGCCACCCTCTGTGTCCTTGGACCACCTGGCCTCAGAGCCGGGGGCTGGGCTGAACTTGTGCTGAACCTGGGGTGCAGGATCCAAGTTCTAAGATCCCCCAGCACTTGATGGAAGGGGGGCGTGTGGGGGCTGGAGAGGGCACTCCTTATGCCCCCCATTGGGAACTTTCTCTGGGCCCCACTGGCAGGAGGCAGCTCTGTGGGGTGAAACTCCGTCTTAGCCCTGTGAGTCCTTCCAGGGTGGACCTGACTGTTTGGCCAGCCCTGTGCAGCCCTCGAACATCAACTCCAGAGGCACCCCTGGTCTGGTCTCGCTCTTACCAAATAGCATTTTGATGAGTTAAGTGTGAGAGAATTAAAAACAACCCGATTAAATTTCCTTTATAAATACACTTGGGTCTGGAAATCAAGGGGAAAAGCAGCTTTGGGCTAATAAAATGCCGCGTGTGTTTTCCCCACAAGTGTTAGGGGAACACGCTGACAAGCCCTCAGAGTCCAGCCCCCCAGGTCCAGAGTCTCTCAAGGAGAGCCCTAAGCCCACTCCCTGGCCTGGGAGGGAGGCAGTGCTGACTCTGGGGCTGGAGGACAGGATGACTTCCCCTCTCCTGCCTCCAACCCCCACGACACCTGCGGGCGCTGTGTTCCACCTGACCATCCCATGCAAGACCAGCGGCCATGGCCATGGGAACACAGGAGAGTGAACCAAGGCAGGGAAACTGACATGCCAGGGGGCCTCCTCGCCTGCGGGAGAGAGCCAGGGAGGGGCTGCTGGGCACACGGCATGGGGGTGGGGTCCGGGGCAGTGGAACATTTGAGGTCATTGGAAAGGCAAACAAAGTCATTAACAGCTCCAAAAATAACCCAGCAAGAGTGAGGTCCCTGAGGGCTCCTCCAAGCAGCAGAGCTTGGATAAGGGGGGCACCTGTACTGGAGTGCAGTGGGTAGGGCTCAGAGCTGGCCTTGGGGGCCGCCCAGGCCCCCAAGAGTCTCCCTCAGCAGGCCTAGGTGCCATCTGTGAAATGGGCCCACATGAGAGCTGGTGGAGGGTGAGCTCATTCATTCACTCATTCACCAATTTAAAGAACTTGAGGCAATGCCAGCATGTAGGGCTGTGTACTGTCCCATGTCAAGCACTGTCCTGTATCCTTTCATAACAGCTCTGGCGGGGGTTAGGGGGGTGGTCTTTATTGGAGTATAGCTGACGTGCAGGAAGCCGCCCTGTTTAAGGTGTGTGACTGCAGCTTCTGACATAGGTGTATGCCTGAGAAGCCATCATCATAATGAAGACTGAGTGTCCACATCAGCCCACAGTCCCCCTGGGCCCCACTGTCACCTGCCCTCCTCACCAGCCCCCACTTCAGGAAAGCACTGACCTGTGTCCTTTCTACACCTTGGCTCATGTCTCCTAGAGTTCTGTCCAAATGTAATCGCTCAGGATGGACTTCTCCTCGACTCACAGGAATTCCTTTGAGACTCACCCTGTTGTCACGTCCACCTCTTCTTCATATCTTTTCTTGTCAAACAGTTCCTTCCCTTAAATGTTTCTGGTGGCTCAGAGTTGGCCAGTAATAAATTTGTTCAGCTTTTGTTTGCCTGAAAAAGTCTTTATTTCACTTCTGCATTGAAAAGCTATTTTCACCAGGTGTAGAATTCTGAGCTCAGGAGATTTTTTTCTTCTAGGACTCTCTCCACTGTCTTCTCACTAGCACTGTTTCCGACAGGTACTCTGCCATTCTCCTTATTTTCCTGTTTCCGCGTTTGTGGTTACTGTTGTTCAGTTGCTAAGTTGTGTCCGACTCTTTGTAACCCCACGGACTGTAGCACACCAGACTCTTCTGTTCTCCACTATCTCCTGGAGTTTGCTCAAATGCATGTCCATTGAGTCAGTGATGCCATTCAACCATCTCATCCTCTGTTTTCCCCTTCTCCTCCTGCTCTCAGTCTTTCTCAACATCGCGGTCTTTTCCAGTGAGTCAGTTCTTCGCATCAGGTGGCCAAAGTATTGGAGCTTCAGCACCAGCATCAGTCCTTCCAATGAATATTCAGGGTTGATTTACTTTAGGATTGTCTAAGTGTCTTCCAAATGTCTCTGTGTTTGCTGCTTCTCAAATGTTCCCATGTCCCTGGTTTGAGCCACTTGATCATAAACAGATTCTCTGTGTGTTAAATGGTTGAATTTTACCACC